>JAVMKO010000012.1:28468195-31321900 GCA_032164245.1 Sternotherus odoratus
TTTCCTCTTTTCCTCAGAGTTTTACTCTCCAAAGGACTTGGGGGTTTAACAGAAGGAAATGAGACAGTAGGGACCCACGTGGCCTCTAGAAACTCATCTCCAAATACTTGGTCTCTGAGGTGGTGCTTTTATAGTTTCAGTGGGGACACTGCTTTAGAAAGTTTTTGAAGCTTAGTGGTGCCAGGAGTGCATCCTACTAGTGTGAATGTGCAGTGTCATCTCTCTCGAGGAACTACAGTTACTTGTAAGTCATCTTTCTTTCTCCTTTTTTCAAAGATAACTGAAACAGTGTAGAGAATTGGCACACACTGCACTGAAAAGAGATATATTGCACCAACTTAGTTTTTCATTGAGTTTGCATCTTGATCAAATTTTCAATATATAACAAACCTAGTATTTTCTGGGCATAGGAATGATTTACTCACAGCAGATGCAAGTGTGACAAGTTTTGCTTCTTCCGCTTTTGATTATGTAGAATACTATTTCCATATGTTTTAGCCCAATTTAATTTTTGCCTATCTATTTCAAAGTTACAGAAATAATTTTCTTAAAGTAAAGGTTATTCTGAAAGAAACCAGAAGTGATTTACTAAAAACTGCTAAGTCAAATGTTAGTGTTACTTAGGTAGATGGATAGGGGCTTTTTGAAGTAAGAAAAGGCACAAAGCAGAAGTCTATGTCTTTATTCAGATAATCTCTTAAGTATTTGGAACAAACAGGGAATATTTAAAAATGCTCAATACATTATAAAATGGTGCTCACATACTTGAAATGGACATGAGTAACACATCTAGAAGAACAATAGTTATGAGAAGGTAGGTAACTGTTTATTATGTTTAACAGTAGTAGCTATAGTTCCAGAAATTATCTCCGTTAGCTTTCAGATGTTGAACTTGTGTTTATTGCAACTATTTGTTATTAAGAGTATTTATTATGACTACTTTGTCAAACTGTGAACTACACTTTTGTTCTAGATAAGACCTCGTTTCACGTATTTCAACTATTAAATCATATACAAAATCTACTTACTAGCAGTGCCATTTCAGATGCCCATGTTTCACAATACGAAGAGATTGTGGCAAATACATTTTCCTGTGTTTTAATTGTTTACTATTTTAAAGTTTTTGTATATAGCTAGAATCAGAGAGGTAGCCGTGTTAGTCTGGAATAGCAGAGGTAACAAAGAGTCCTGTGGCACCTTAAAGACTAACTATAAAGTATAGAAGCATAAGCTTTCGTGGGCTAATACCTTCGTCGGATGCAAGTATGTATATAGCTGTTATTTAGGATTAATTTTAAGTGAATGGTAGTGATTTTGTCATGAAATGAAACTCTTGTTTCTGAAGGTGCTTTTGGATGAAAAATGGTGAAAAATGCTACTGAATGCTTTCGGTCTTTGAAGATTCAAATATGCTTTTCACAACAGTATAGTGTCCTTGCCTTTGTCCAATATGAATAGCTACATTCTGCTTATATAAATATTTTTTTGCTTTAATTCTGGCTGTGGTGCACAACCTTTGGGTTTCATGCTATCTGTGAAGGTGTTCCTATATGGCCCCTCATTTACTGGTTAACAAAGAGCTACAAAACTCTTTATGGTTGAAAGGTATAGCTTTGGAAAGTGACATGATACTATTGTGTCTTCTTGTGTCTAACTATCGTGTGAAACTGTGGTTGGATAACGTAAAAGCTGTCATGACTATTATGATCCAGTACTCAGGCTTCAATATTTTTCTGGAGGAGCAGGTGCCCGTGAGAGTGAGTGGTGGGGATAGTTTGAGCACAACGTATATATGCCCCTGCCAACCCACCCCCTGCTCAGTTCCTTCTTTCCGTCCATGACGGTTGCTGGAATCCTTGTACTTGTTACTACTGTGGTATCCTCTATCCTTATGTGCATAGTTTCTTATTGATAGTGTATATAGTTCGTGTTAGTGTTATTGTTCTTATTTACGTTCTTATTCACATTATAATAGAGTAGTTTAAAGTGTAATTAGTTCCTCCCTCCCGGCACCGTGGTATGCCTGGGGCGCTGGGCTTTAAAAACTGCGAGCTCTGCAGGAAGCCTATGCCCAACAGTGACCCTCACACCAAGTGCTTAAAGTGCCTCGGTGAGAGTCATCAATCAGAGCGCTGCTCCATTTGCAAAGGATTTAAGCCAAGAACAAAGAAAGAAAGAGATTCAAGGCTGAAGCTAATCCTGATGGAGTCGGCACTTCAGCCCCAGGTAGATGTCCCATCCACATCGGTTAGAAGTGTCCCTGCATCAGTGCGGGACCCTGCGGCACCGAGAAGAGAGAAGACGCACCGGCACCGCTCTCCGCGCCACTCTGTAAGTCCGCGACGGCACCGATCACAATCTCCGGTGCCGGCTAAAAAGCAAAGAGGCCGCTCACCGGCCTGTAAGTCAAAAGGGAAGTCCTCTTCGACGCGGCAGACTTCGGGTCACCTTGGTGAGTCCCGTCAAGTGCCTATAGAGTCTACCTCGGTGCGCGCTCATGCATCAAAGGATGATGTAGCTTCGCACGAGACCTTCCAGGACTTCACCATGCCGTCGACCCCGGACACCTTCGATGCAGCCCGAGAGCTGATCGAAATGGTGGGTGACGCTGTTCCGGCACCGATTCTACCACCAGTACCGGTGGTGTCTCAAGCTTCATCAGTGACCGCGGCACCATTTGCGGCTCCGGCACCGTTGCCCATGCCCGTCACCCCGATCATACCTCCGATGCCGATCACTTCGGCATCGGCTATCTCTAAGACAACGGCTCCTACTTCCTCGGTGTGGGTCTCCTCGGCACCGTTCGTGCAGGCTCCTGCTGTCTTACCACAAGCTCGGCCACCGGCACCGCAGACTTATCCCGGCAAGCCAGCGATGTTCCAGAGTCACATCGCGGCACCGGAAGGATCAGCACCGCCTTGGTCAGCGTCGGAACAGTCTTCTGACTCCGACGCCGGTTCCTCCTGCTCTGGACGGACCCACCGCACCGATGTAGCCTCCCTCCGATCACATCGAAGCCACCACCATGCATCTGGCCGACACCATTCTCGGCACCGCAGTTCCTCACGACGTGCGGCACCATGGTCCCAGCACGCTCAGGGACCGGTGCAGTGGCCATTTTGGACTCCGTGGGCTTTCCACCAGATACAAGGCCCACCCTCGGTGTCCGCATCGCTGCCCTCGGTGCCGCGTGGTCCTGTGTCTGCCACAATCACGAGGCCTCCGACAGAGGTACCTGATGACGAACCGGTACCAGGTCCTTCGGGTCTGGGACATAACCTTTCTCAGCACTCACACTCTCCTGAAAGGTCCCCCATTGAACCACCCATGGGTGATCTTCACCAGGATGAACCGCAATTTGCGACTTTATCCTCATAGTCACCAGACGAGGCGGTGGCGGGCTCATCATCATCAGGCCTACCACCCATGGACATTAAAGGACATCAGGACCTGTTGAGGAGAGTTGCTCAAAACCTCAACCTACCTGCAGAAGAGGTGACGGAAGAGGAGGATCCCACCGTGGACATCCTCTCCTCCGATGGCCTGGCTAAGATAGCCCTGCCATTCATTAAGAAGATTCAAACCACCTCTAATACTCTCTGGCAAACACCTTCTTCAATCCCTCCAACGGCAAGGGGGGTAGAGAGGCGATACTTCGCACCCCGGACGGGAGCACCTTTTTACTCATCCGCCACCTGGATCTCTGGTGGCTGATGCTGTGAACCATCGTGAGCGCCAAGGTCAGACGGGGTCTACGCCTAAATCTCACGATGCCAAGAAATTAGATCTCTATGGCAGGAAAGTCTATTCCTCTGCTGCCTTACAATTGCGGATTGCAAATCAGCAAGCAGCGTTAGGGCGTTACGCCTTTAATTCGTGGGCGACTTCGGCAAAATTTCAAGGACAGGTACCCAAAGAGTCAACTCCTGAATTTACTGCCATTGTGGAAGAAGGCAAGGTGGTGTCCAGAGCTGCCCTACACGCTGCTCTTGATTCAGCAGACTCTGCATCGAGGACAATGGCTACTGCGATAGTTATGAGACGTGGAGCTTGGCTGCAGGTTTCAGGAATCCCATCACCTGTCCAAGCAACAATACAAGACCTTCCCTTTGACAGGCAGGGCTTGTTCTCGGAGGACACCGATAAAAAACTCCATTCAATGAAGGACTCAAGGGCCATGCTCCGGTCCGTAGGCCTTCACACACCACAAACTGTTAGGAGACCATTTAGACCTCCTCCATCCCGATTCTACCAACCGGGCCCCAGATGAGATCAACCCAGAAGGGGTGGTAGAGGAAACAATAGAGGCCGCCCGCGTTCCACCTCTCGCAGTGGCCAACAGTAACCTGGGCCTAGGCAGCCACCAAACAGCAGGCCCAACTTTTGAAGATGCGCCCGGGGACGATGATCCAGCTTCCCTATCTCTGCCTTCCCGTCCTTTCGTGAATCGTTTGTCCCACTTTCACCAGGCATGGTCTCAAATCACCTCAGACAAATGGGTTCTCAGCCTGGTGAAAGTGGGATACTCTATCCAATTCTCTTCCCTTCCGCCCAACCACCCCCCTTCCCCGTCCCTCTTCAGGGACCCATCTCACGAGCAACTCCTAGTTCAGGAGGTCCACACCCTCTTGTCTTTAGGTGCTATAGAGGAGGTTCCTCAAGAATTCCGGGGCAAGGGCTACTACTCCCATTATTTCCTTCGCCCCATCCTGGACCTGCGGGGCCTCAACTCCTACATAAAGAAGCTGAAGTTCCGCATGCTCTCTCTAGCGACCATTATTCCCTCCATGGATCGCGGAGACTGGTTCGTCGCCCTCGACTTAAAAGACGCATACTTCCACATTTCAATTATCCCCAGTTACAGGAGATTCCTGAGATTTGTGTTAGGGGATCGTCACTACCAGTTCGCGGTGCTCCCCTTCGGTCTTTCCACTGCCCCAAGGGTTTTTACGAAGTGCATGTCGGTAGTGGCCGCATTCCTGAGACGGAGACAGGTACACGTTTACCCTTACCTGGACGATTGGCTCATCAGAGCAAATTCAAAAGAACTAGTAATCCAACACATAGCTCTCACCAGGGCTACATTCCTCAGGTTGGGCCTCATGCTAAATGAGCCAAAATCTACCCTAGTACCCACTCAGAGAATAGAGTTCATAGGGGCAATACTGGACTCTCAACAAGCAACGGCATTCCTACCTCCTGCTCGAGCCAATGCCATAGCAGACTTGATTCACTCCGTCCTTCGATTCCCAACTACCACTGCCAAGAACTGCATGGTCCTCTTGGGACACATGGCAGCTTGCACGTACGTGGTACCTTATGCCAGGCTTCGGCTACGACCCCTGCAGGCCTGGTTGACCACCGTTTACAGACAGGGAAGGGATCCTCTGGACCTTGTCGTCACCCTCCCAAACCACACGCTAAGTTCACTTCATTGGTGGCTCCAACCCAGCTCTCTCAACGTTGGGGTCCCTTTCCAGAAACCCCAACTGACAATGACCTTGGGGACAGATGCTTCCGCCCTCGTCTGGGGAGCTCATTTGGGGGACGCCAGGACTCAAGGCCACTGGTCTCACAACGAGCTGTCCCTTCACATCAACATTCGGGAGCTCAGAGCAGTTTGTCTAGCTTGCCAGGCATTTCAGGACCAGTTACAAGGCAAGTGTGTGCTGGTGCAGACGGACAACACAGCAACAATGTTTTATATAAACAAACAGGGTGGTGCTCGCTCTTCTCCCCTATGCAGGGAAGCCATGGCCCTCTGGGATTTTTGTATTTCACACAACATCCATCTCATAGCCACCTATCTCCCGGGGGTTCAGAATGTCTTAGCGGACACCCTCAGTTGCTCCTTTCGGGGCCACGAATGGTCGCTCAGGCCCGACATTGCACACTCAATCTTCCTACAGTGGGGGGTTTCCCCTCCTAGACCTGTTCGCCACGAGGGCCAACAGGAAATGCCAGAGGTTTTGCTCCCTCATGAACCTCAGCCCAGGGTCAGAGGCGGATGCCTTTCAGATCCCTTGGAAGGAGGGTCTTCTCTATGCATTTCCTCCATTTCCCCTTATCCACAGAGTGCTGCTCAAGGCCCGTCTGGACAGAGCGTCCATGATCCTAATAGCACCGGTGTGGCCCCGCCAACACTGGTACACTCTGTTGGTGTCCCTCTCCACCACGAGACCTCTAACCCTCCCACTCCTCCCGACACTAATCTCTCAGGACCACGGGCGATTGCTTCACCCCAACCTCCACTCGCTCCACCTTACGGCGTGGAATATCTGTGGTTGAACCCCTCAGAGCTTCAATGCTCCACCCATGTCAGGGAGGTCTTATTGGGTAGCAGAAAACCGTCAACTCGTACTACATATGCAGCCAAATGGAAACGTTTTTCTTTATGGGCTCATGGTAAAGGCGTGGACCCCACCTTAGCCCCCATATCCTTTATCTTAGATTACCTCCTGGATCTTAGAAAGCAAGGCTTAGCCATTTCCACTGTGCGTGTACACCTGGCGGCCATATCAGCATTTCACGCAGGAGTGGGGGGAGCCTCTGTATTTAGCAACCCACTCGTGGTACGCTTTCTCAGGGGATTGGAAAGGTTGTACCCGTCAGTGCGACACCCTGTTTCCCCGTGGGACCTTAACCTTGTGTTAACAGCTCTCATGAAGCCCCCCCTTTGAGCCCCTAGCCACCTGCCCACTCTCTTATCTTTCTTGGAAGACGGCCTTTCTCGTGGCTATTACCTCAGCCCGACGGGTTTCTGAGCTCAGAGCTCTCACCTCTGAGCCACCATATACCGTCTTCCATAAAGATAAGGTTCAGCTACGTCCCCACCCGGCCTTCCTTCCTAAAGTGGTTTCCTCCTTTCACTTAAACCAGGACATTTTTCTCCCTGTATTCTTTCCCAAGCCACATACCTCCAACAAGGAGAGAATGTTACATTCCTTGGATGTGAGAAGGGCTTTAGCTTTTTACATAGAATGTACAAAAGCTTTTCGTAAATCTGTACAACTTTTTATTTCAGTAGCAGAGCGGATGAAGGGGTTGCCAATTTCTTCCCAATGTCTCTCGGGATGGATCACCTCGTGCATCAAACTCTTCTATAACCTCTCGAACGTTTCTCCTCCGCCATTAACAGCTCACTCGACCAGAGCTCAGGCCACATCCACAGCGTTCCTGGTGTACATTCCAATTGTCAACATCTGTAGAGCAGCGACATGGTCTTTGGTTCACACCTTCTCCTCGCACTACGCCATCGTACAGCAGACCTCGGAGGATGCTGCTGTGGGACAAGCTGGCCTTACAGCGGTCACTAAGTCTACTCCTCACCCTCCTCCGAGATAACAGCTCGTAAGTCACTTGTTGGAATGCACATGAGCAATCACTCGAAGAAGAAAAGACAGTTACTCACCTTTCGTAACAGTTGTTCTTCGAGATGTGTTGCTCATGTCCATTCCAAATCCCTCCTGCCTCCCCTCTGTCGGAGTACCGGCAAGAAGGAACTGAGCAGGGGGTGGGTCGGCAGGGGCATATATACGTTGCCATAAGGGCGCCACTCCAGGGGTCGCCCCTGTCGACCCTACGGGTACCGCTAGGGAAAACTTTCCGGGACTGTGCATGCGTGGTGCGCACACACTTGTTGGAATGGACATGAGCAACACATCTCGAAGAACAACTGTTACGAAAGGTGAGTAACTGTCTTTTTCAAACACATCCAGGTAGGTTCATGGTAAAAGCGATTTGAGACAGACTGTGGAGTAGTAAACTTCTGCAAATCTAAAGATATTAAATTGACAAGAACAGATGCTACGCTTGATTTTCATACACTTTAAATAATGCCATAGTTTTAATGCAGTTTTCTACTGAGTTCAGTTTTACATCATACTTCAGCCAAGGTGTTTTCATGGATTTACGCTAAATACCTAAAGTCAGAAACATACATTTACAAAGGGTTTGCTCTGTAATATTTAAAACTGTTACAGGTGTCTTGGTAATCCTAATTTATATGTAATACAGGCAGTTGTTAGCCTTCTCCTTCTAGCTGAAATTGATAGGATTTTTTCCTACAAGGTAATGTTGATTGTTCTATAGCCAAAACCTTAATATCTGTTTAATTATTTAGGTCAAGGGATTGTTTTCTTGGACTGTTTATGCTGATTGCTTCATCATAGTATGTTATGGGAGGTGGGCCTTAATAGACTAAAGCCCCATGGTTCTAGTTGTTTTTACTGTGAATAATGATAGGAGAAAAGAGAGAAAGGGTATTATTACTATTTATAACATTCTAAGCTATGTGCCAAGTAAGCACACACATTTTAAAAGGAAGAAAAATGCTATATACATTAGTTACTAATGAAAATGTCTTATATGCAAGGGGAAAAAACCCTCTGAGAGAGAAAATTTGGTTTACTTATCTTCATCCAACACTAAACTGTAGCCTGAATAGTTTCTCACAGCAGTCTAATGACCTGCTCTGTGTCTCCACTGATGATCTGGACACCTCTCTATCTAAAATACTCTTCTGGCCTCCATCACCATAGTATCTGAGCAATCTTTTAATGAATTTATCGTCACACCACATCCTTGTGATATAGGGGAGTATCACCTCAGTTTTACAGATGGTGAACTGAGGCAGAGATGATAGACTGAGGACTTGCCCCAAGTTTTATAGGAATTTGTTCCCTCACAAAATCTAACCCCACTTTTGAGTTGGAGCACACTCTGTCTGCCATGGGTTTCTCTCGGGCCAACCTCTGTCAGTAAAGGATGCCCCTAAAACTGATAGTCTTGGTTCATTGCATTGTCATCACTATTTCCCATCTCATGACTAAAACTGCACTGATGCATTAGGTTATTAGCTTTTACAGTAAAATCAATTCAGTTTTTAGTTTCTTCTAATTTCCAATTCCAAATATCCTGATAACACAATTAAAACTGTTACCTAAAAACACAAGTATCTTAAAAATCTATAGTAAAATTGGAAATTCAGATTGAAGAAATTTTAAACTTTATTACACAAAAGTGCTTGTGAGGATTTGGAAGTAAGGAGGGAAGCAAACATAAAGGGAACAATGTACTATGAGTCTAAGCCAAAGTGGAAGTCAATGGAAATTTAGGATCAGGCCCAAAATCAAAAGAAAAACTATATTAACATTTGCAGATTCTCTCTTTCAACAGCCAAAATGGTAAATAAAGGTGACTGTAGTATTTCACGGGTTTTAGACGATTAGGATAAATTAAATGATGCAATGTAGCCTAGTGATTAGAACCCAGGACTGGGAGCCAGGGTTCTTCGAGTGATTGCTTATATGTATTCCATAGTAGGTGTGCATGCTTGACACGTGCACCAGTGCTGGAAGTTTTTTCTCTTAGCAGTACCTGTAGGGAGAGCACCCCCCCCCCCCAACCCCTGGAGTGGCGCTGCCCTCAGTTCCTTCTTGTCACGAGTGAAGTGCATTGCAACTGCTCGTCCTTAGCGTTCTATTCAGTACCTGTAGCTACTTAGTTTTTCAAGTTAGTTTAGTTAGAGTGCCCGGGCCAGGGCATGCCCTGAGCCCCGAGCTTTAAGTCGTGCAACACTTGCAGGAGTTCTGTGCCAAGAAGTGACCCGCACATGGACTGTTCACGCTGTTTGGGTGAGACCCATATCAGTGATCGTTGCAAGATCTGCAAGTTGTTCAAGCTCCGGACGAAGCAAGGGAGGGACATTCGACTCTGGGACATTCTAATGGAGTCAGTGCTGACCCCGACTCTGGCAAGATGCTCCAAGTTAGCACTGGGCACCTTCCCCTGGGGATAAGAAGGCCAAGACGACGCCCTCGACACAGCGGTACTGTGGTGCACCGAGGCAGAGGCTAGACTTGCGTCGGGCAGTTCTCAATCCCCTTCGGCCTCCAGGCTTCCAACTCGCATTGAGCGGAGCAGCCCAGTCGCATCGGCACAGGCCTCTCCGGATGTCAGTAAGCCTTCCACGCCGGAAGCATTGCAAGCAGCCTGAGATGTCTTGTCCCTTCCGGTACCTGAAGCACCATCGACATCGGTTCCACATTCCTGAGGCAAGCCACTGCTGGGCTCTTTGCAGTCACCCCCAGAGTGGTACCGGTCGCGGTCGAAGGAATGTTCCTGACGCTGGTCACCGTCCAGGGCAGAGTCCACATGGATAGTCTTCGACGCCTGCCAGGCTACCTGGCTGGGTGCCATCGGCCTGGGACTCCAGGCACCGCTTCATGTCGGGGAGCCCACGCAAACAGGACTGAGGGGGGCATCGCCCAAGGTCCCAATCCAGAAAGGGTTACTGCAGCCAGTCGCCAGTCGCATCACGGATGTCGTTGCTGCTCCCGCTCGGAATCTCATTCAGAGTCTCCTTCAAGGCACAGACTCCGTAGTCCTGGGCGTCGATTGCTGGCACCACGCTGTCGCGGATCTGCCTATCGGAGTCATTCCAGGAGCAGCCGTTACCGCCAGAACTGGTCCTCTGGCTCCAGGTTGTGGTCCCGTGGACAATGTTGTTCCCAACACCGCTGCTCCTCCCAGCCTCGACGCAGTGGTAGAAGAAAAAACGGTAACCTACCTTTTTGTAACTGTTGTTCTTTGAGATTACCCACCCTCTGCCCCTCTGTTGTACTAGCTGGTAAGAAGGAACTGAGAGGGCATAGGGTATGGCGCCTGACATACCAACTCATGAGTGCAGCACTCGAGGGTGCCACAGCTGGCCCTATGGATACCGCTAAGGCAAAAATCTCCAAAAACTATGCACATGGGTGCATGTACACCTAGAATGGAAAGGAGATGACCAACACATCTCAAAGAACAAAAGTTACGAAAGGTAGGTGACCGTTTTTTCAACTGTCAAAAGAATACATGCAAATGACCTAGTTAAATGCTTTATGACATTCTTAACTCTGTCTTTTTCTTTTTCTTTTTTTTTACCTGTCTGGAGAGCCAAGGCTAAGCACTTTGCAAGTGATGGTGATACAGAGCAAATGTTCACCAGCTGGCTCATTTAAATTCACTCTATAATATTGTTTGTTTACACAAGAAACTAGCAACACCTCTTTTCTCTGTTGCCTGTCTAGTCTTCATCCAATCTTGTTTAAAACTAAGAGCATTGTATAATGTCACTGTTTTGGGCGCTATCCTTTCCAGAAACTGACAAAGCCTATCTACAGACAAGCTTGCACTTTTAAACAGCAGTTACTAAAACATGCTGATACTGTTAACTTTTTTTTTTTGTGATCTGTTTCAGATGACATACCACAATAGCACCACATTCTTTCAGTCAATATTATTTTTCCAAAAAAGCTCAGGGAACATGGCTATGGAAATTCAAATCAATATTTAATCATTGTTAATTTTATATTTAAGTTTTTAACCTGTAGTAGTCAGATATTTTGTATTTATATTTTGGAGTTTCTGGACAAAATTCTATTCATTTTATACTGGGCTAAATCTAGAATAACAACACTGGCTTTGAGATTTGCGCTTTGGGTTTTCAGCAGTATAACAGAGTACATTTTGTCCAATATGTTTTTAGTTCTTTGTTTCTTTTTAAGTGATAATTCTATAGCAGGGGTGGTCAACCTGAGCTTGAGAAGGAGCCAGTATTTACCAATGTACATTGCCAAAGAGCCACAGTAATATGTCAACAACCCCCCATGAGCTTGCCCCCCTGGCTCTCAGCGCCTCCTGCACACTGGCAGCCCTGCTGATCAGTGCCTCCCCCTCCCTCCCCGCACCTTCCAATCAGCTGTTTTGTGGCGTGCAGGAGGCTTGAAGGGGGAGTGGGAGGAGTAAGGGCTTAGCAGGATCAGGGGATGGAGTGGGAAGGGGTGGAGTGGGGCCAGGACCTGTGGCAGAGCCAGGAGTTGAGCAGAGAGCACCCCCCTGCACATTGGAAAGTTGACTCTTGTTAGCTCCAGCTCTGCATCCCCAAGGCTATTTAGGAAGTGCCTCACAAAGGACGTAGACAGACTCTGGCATCAAGTTGTTCATAGATTTCTGTGCTAGCTGATTTGGTGAACTGGGACTCTGTCTCAGTAGGCCTTGGAATAGTGCATATGCTGTAATGAATGACAGTTTCAGTACGTAGCTCTGTGTAAACTGGGACAAACCTAGTCTTGTACCAACCTAGATAATTTCTTTTATTGTTCCTGGCATGGACAAAGTATTTTCTCCTACGGATATTTGCCAGACTGCCCTCCTGGGGAATAATCTTCTAAATTAAGGGAGATTCTAAACCTGTAGTTAACGGAGTTGTGATGAACTGGAAGATATCTACATTATTCTTATGAATATTGTGTGACTGGTTTTCTTGTGCAGTTTTGTATCGCTACCTACTTGAAGTTAAAGGATTGTCACATCAGAGCTACGGCTTGGTCTAGGTAGAAACAAAACAAACACTGAGATAAGACATCTCAGGCTTTGGAGCAGCTAGGTGAACAGTGAGGTTATCATCAGGAGATTCTAAAGGCTGTGACCCTATGTATCAAAAGAGCCTGAGCAATTAAAAAGTATGGTTAAAAGGGGCCCCTGGCAGAAACCAAAGAGGGAAGTGGTCACCCTGCCACAAGACTGATGCAAAGACGAGGGAGAGAGAGGTAGACATTGCAAGGCTGGCTGGCTGGCTGTCTCTGAGCAGGGTCTAAGTGTTTAGGGCAGGAGCAGCTAAAGGGTTCGGTAAGACCCATAAGGCTAGGTGTCTTCTTGCATTATTTCTAACCAATGTCTCTAAATGCTGCATGCCTCCTCTTACCATTAAATAATACTGCTTGAGAAATCTGTGGGGTCCCTTTGTATTAACCACTACTTACAGCTCCTGGATAGAAGTCAACAACTGAGTCCAAACCTTACTTGGGTCTTCTGAAATAAGTATGACTGATATCCAAAGAGCTCCACATGGACTCCTCCTGAGGGTCGAAATGACAGTCTGGACCTATACATAGAATGCTTCTGCCGACGTGCACAGGCAGAAATTGTGGAAAAACAACATCACCTGCCTCACAACCTAAGTTGTGCAGAACGCAATGATACCCACAGCCTCAGAAACAACCCTGACATCATAATCAAAGAGGCTGATAAAGGAGGTGCTGTTGTCATCATGCACAGGTCAGACTACCAAAAGGAGGCTACCAGACAACTCTCCAATACCAATTTCTACAGGCTACTTCCGTCTGACCCTACTGAGGAATATACTAAGAAACTGCACCATCTACTCAGGACACTCCCTGCACTAACACAGGAACAAATTAACATACCCTTAGAGCCCGACCGGGGTTATTCTATCTACTACCCAAGATCCACAAACCTGGAAATCCTGGACGCCCCATCATCTCGGGCATTGACACTCTTACTGAAGGACTGTCTGGATATATGGACTCTCTACTTAGACCCTATGCCACCAGTACCCCCAGCTATCTCCGTGATACCACCGACTTCCTGAGAAAACTACAATGCATTGGTGACCTTCCAGAAAACACCATCCTAGCCACCATGGATGTAGAGAATCAGAGAGGTAGCCATGTTAGTCTGGAATAGCAGAGGTAACAAAGTCCTGTGGCACCTTAAAGACTAACTATAAAGTTTTGAAGCATAAGCTTTCGTGGGCTAATACCCACTTCGTCGGATGCAAGCAGTGGAAGTGTCCAGTGTTTTTTCTATATCTGCCTCAGGACACTTCCACTGCTTGCATCCGATGAAGTGGGTATTAGCCCACGAAAGCTTATGCTTCAAAACTTTATAGTTAGTCTTTAAGGTGCCACAGGACTTTGTTACCTCAGGGATGTAGAGGCTCTCTACACAAACATCCCACACAAAGATGGAATACAAGCTGTCCGGAATAGTATCCCCGACGATGCCACAGCACAAGTGGTTGTTGAGCTCTGTGACTTTATCCTCACACACAATTATTTCAAATTCGGTGACAATATATACCTCCAGACCAGTGGCACTGCTATGGGCACCCGCATGGCCCCACAGTATGCCAACATCTTTATGGCTGACCTGGAACAACGCTTTCTCAACTCTCGTCCACTCACACCCCTTCTCTATCTACGCTACATTGATGACATCTTCATCATCTGGACCCATGGGAAAGAAACTCTGGAAGAATTCCACCATGATTTCAACAGCTTCCACCCCACCATCCACCTCAGTCTGGACCAGTCTACACAGGAAGTCCACTTCCTAGACACCACGGTGCAAATTAATGACAGCCACATCAACACCACCCTATACCAAAAAACTACCGACAGCTATGCCTACCTTCATGCCACCAGCTTCCATCCCGGACATACCACACGATCCATTGTCTACAGCCAAGCACTGAGGTACAATCGTATTTGCTCCAACCCCTCAGACAGAGACCAACACCTGCAAGATCTTCACCAGGCTTTCTCAAAACTACTATACCCACACAAGGAAATAAGGACACAGATCAACAGAGCCAGACATGTACCCAGAAGCCTGCTGCTGCAAGACAAGCCCAAGAAAGAAATCAATAGAACACCACTGGCCATCACCTACAGTCCTCAGTTAAAACCTCTCCAACGCATCATCAGCGATCTACATCCCATCCTGGACAATAATCCCTCACTTTCACAGGCCTTGGGAGGAAGGCCAGTCCTGGCACACAGACAACCCGCCAACCTTAAGCAGATTCTCACCAGCAACAGCACACCGCGCCATAATAACTCCAACTCAGGAACCAATCCATGCAACAAACCTCGATGCCAACTCTGCCCACATATCTACACCAGCAAAATCATCACAGGACCTAACCAGATCAGCCACACCATCACTGGACCATTCACCTGCACATCTACCAATGTCATATATGCCATCATGTGCCAGCAATGTCCCTCTGCTATGTACATTGGCCAAACTGGACAGTCCCTACGAAAAAGGATAAATGGACACAAATCAGATATCAGGAATGGCAATATACAAAACCCTGTAGGAGAACAATTCAATCTGCCTGGACACACAATTACAGATTTAAAAGTCACCATACTGCAGCAAAAAAACTTCAAGCCAGACTGCAAAGAGAAACTGTAGAGCTGCAGTTCATTTGCAAGTTTGATACAATCAATCTAGGATTGAACAAGGATCTTGAATGGCTTGCTAATTACAAAAACAGCTTCTCCTCTCTCCAAGTTCACACTTGCAATTCAGCTGCTAGAAGAATACCCCACCCTCCCTGATTTGAGTTAACAAGCTGGTTCAGCCTGATTGGACTAACCTTGTTACCTCCTACCTGGTTCTTGCCTACTTATCTATACCTGCCCCTGGACACTTCCACTGCTTGCATCCGACAAAGTGGGTATTGGCCCACGAAAGCTTATGCTTCAAAACTTTATAGTTAGTCTTTAAGGTGCCACAGGACTCTTTGTTACCTATCCAAAGGGAAGTAACCCAGGTCCTACTCTGAGAGAGTGAATTTTAGAATTCCACCCCAGGAGGGGTTAAAACTAGAGGTCTAACACCTGTGAGAGTGCACTCAGTGAAACCCCAAGAAGGGACATCAGTGGAGCAGAAACCTTGACGATGCTCACGATGAATGAGACCCTAACAACACTGGTTTAGTTGGCAATAAATTTTACTTCATCTGTGGATAAAATGGGAATACTTCTGAGAATTCCGCCAAATATTCTCTGGAAACCTTGTCAGTGGGAACAGTTAGATAATGTGTTGAAGGAAGTTTGTTTCAGTCCACTATGTTGATCCTCGGTGATCATGATAAATACATCCAATCTGGGCTGTGAGCCCATATGCAGAATCTGGCAGTTTATGGATGATGAATTGTGGGAGACCAGACTGCACATAAATGGTCTGAAATTGAGAGCTGACATGTAAGCCACACTCTCAAATCTTTTCTGTGATTGATCAATGGTTTGATGTTTAATTGCTAGCAGACATCAAATAAGCCATGTATTGCATCAGCAGACAAAGTGATCCCGACCTCTATTTTGGGAGACAGTAGACTGGTACCGACTCATCGAGTGCTTTCTATACACTACAGCCAGCAGCCAAAAAGAATGTAAGAGTAGGTTATGTCATTCATATACTGTAAGGACAACATGAGTGGTCCTTAAAAATGCTAGATCTCGATCCATAGACATCTTTGCATAAACAGTAATGCAGAGTGCCCTCAGTTCTTCTCCAGAGTAGATATGTACTGACACTATCACAATCTCATGCTGCTGTGCTGAAACAAGGAATTTCTTCATCTTTCTACCAATTTTGCTGAGACATCGTTATTTTAATATATATAAGAAATCTTATCTGGGATCATGCTGGTTGCCCTTACATGAGACAGATGGTATTGGTATGCAGATTTCTTTGATCACAGGGGCAGGAAGCATATCTCCTACCAGGATCATTGGGCCTGCTAGCACAAGAAGTTGGTCATATAATTTATTCCACTCTGAAATCACTTCAACTCAGAGCTTGAATCACAAGGTGTTTACTACTTCTGATCTGCCATGCTCTTGTAGAAGTGCAACAGAGTCCACTTCAGTCCTGATACATTACATAAGACATGGGAAAGGTATTTCTGTGAGCAGCAAATAACAATCTGTCCCCACTTCATACTTCAGTATATCTGTTTTGTGTTATTTCTATTCTTTGTCTCCTAGCTGCTTTGACTTGTCCTGAATCAAACTGTACTTGCCTTGCAGCTCAGCATGTTATTTACCAGTGGATAATTCTACTATCTTGAATCACCTCACACTGTCACAAGATATCTGAAAGGACTGATATATAATTTCCCAGCAAGCCTATTCTGACATAGGACTTTCACTTAGTATGGACAAGATTGAAGGACTCCTCTTAGAGAGTGTTCTTTATTCTAGCTGTCACTAAAACCAGAATTTTAGTTGCAGTAACATCTGCAAGAAGTGTCAGTCAGTTGTAAGCTTTAATAGTTTATTCCTGATTTCAGTTATTCTGGATCTTCAACCTAAATTGTTGTCAAAAGTGTGAGTTATTCCTAAATGAGACCATTGGTAGTCTTTCTGAAACTACACTCTGGCAAACTAGATTCCCCAAGATATCAAGCTTTTATGTGAATAGGGCTAGTACTTTTAGAAAGTCACCTAGGCTACTTATAACCTTTGTAAAGGGACCACTGTAAAGGGAATGATATTTCCATTCAGTGCCGTCTAAAAATGGATGAGGCTGTATGTTGAGACGTTACACATTAGCTAGTATGATAATACTACAGGATATTCTGACTGCCTCCTTTCTTTCCCAATTACTACAGAGTTTGTCTTTTGGGACTATGTAGCTTAACAGAAGGCACAATGGTGGGTGGGCCTGTGTGATCCTTTTATAGACCCAGTTCTGAACACTCAATGCTGTGTGAGTGCTGGTGTGTCCCCAACAGGCACTGATTTCCGGAGGTTTGTTGATGATCAGCTTAGTTGATGCAGTGGAGGCACAGATAGAAGTAGGCAGAGACACAACTCTCAAAAAACTAAGGTGTGTGTGTGTGTGTAACCTTTCTTTTGTTGGTGTCAGCTGTGACACTCAGGAATCATGGTTGGCTACATGGCTTTCTTTCAGTTAAGAAGAGTAGGCTAAAATGTTGATTTATTTGAAAGGCATTCTGCTCTTCACTTCAGATTCAGGAAAACTTCTGTCAAATGCAGACATTGGAAATTCTACCTACGGTCTTCCATCTTTTGAGATGGCTATTCTCCTACAGAGCTCCACAGTGATCCACAATATTCCTTTCTTTAGCCTTGTTCTGATAAATACATATAATGAAAATGATGGGGGGCACATAAAGATCATACGAGAGAAATAAGATCACACACCCCTGAGTTAAAAAGAGAGAAATAGCTTGAAAGCAAGGAAAAAGAAAAACACATGCACACGAAGAAGAAAAAAGATGATGGAAGAAGATAGAAAGAAGGAGGAGCGAAGGAATATAATAATAATCCAAGCTATTTTACTTTAGTTCAGACAGTTATTACATAATTTTTATTGCAGGTTAAGTTTAAATGTGGACTACCAAAATTAGCCTTTCATTGTGTATAAAAATGGTAACTTTAAGTCAACTACGTTTTGAAGTGAATCTTAGGAATTTGTTTGTCCCAGGTGGTTTAGGTCAAAATAATTTAGGAACCAAAAAAGTCAATAAAAGAGAACAAAAAACATTCTGTCACTGGTGCATATTCCGAAATTGCAATCCATCATTGTCTCCATGATATCACAGTTGGTGGTTGTGAAAATTGTTGTGATGTCATAATGAAATAATTATGGCTGCAGGTAAGATATAAGCAAGAACTGATGATAAAATGAATAAACATTCTTTAAAAATGAAAAACCTGAGTTAATTCCATTATGACACGGAAGAATAATTTTTAGAAATATAGTTTGGTTTTCCAAAGTAGTGGTTTCCAGTTGTACCTAGGTACTATAGCACGTTCTTGTAAAATCAGCTACTCAGAGGGACAACAGCACAGAAACTAAGGTATAAAGTGGTAGCTAGGTATAAATGGAGTTATAGCTTTAATTAGGAGTTTTCTTCTTAGTTAAATCCAGACTCTAAATATGTGCTTTATCTTTTTTATTTTAATATTTTTCATAATTGCTCACGATGTAGCTGCTTTTCTGTAGTTAATTCCATTTTTACTTGAAAATGAAGAATTCATGTGTGTTTGGAGGAATTCCTATAGGAATGGAAAAACTATTACTATATTTAAAGCAGGAAATAATTAAGGAAATATGAGAGGGCATTGTCTTTCATTCCAAATGTTGCAATAAAGAGCATTGTTAAGGATTGTATTCATATTCATCCTGTTCATCATTCTCTTTTGTTGATTAAAAGTTACTTACTGTTGTGTTGGCATAAATATTTGTATTATCCTGAGGAAAGTAATTCTTGTGATTTAAAACCTATGGTAACTTTAAATGGCTGAACATTTTGAATATAATATTCTCTCTTAAAAAAGTTTTTCCCCCACCCTACGAATCAGTAGAAAAACAACAAGCTGTTCCTCACTCTGTGCTCTACTAGAGCAGCTGAAACCATTTAGCACACAATCAGTCAAAGTTTCCAGTATATTGTAAACATTCCTTTAGCTATCGTGAGCATGCTGACATAACCCTCACTCTAGGGGGCACAATGTAAAGTATGAGCAGAGGACAGAAAATATGTAGTAACCTTATTTAAGAGTCTTAGTTTAAAAGGGAAAAAAAAAGTCCTATTAAGTATTTGTAGCCTGTCATTTTCTCTCCCGTACCAGTGAAGTTTGTATTTAAAGGAAAACTCTAGTTTGACACTTTTTTTTTCAGATCTGTGCATTTTTCATCTTTTGTCCATACATAACACAACAGCATGATTATAGTGTGTGGCACATCAAACCTGTGCAATGACAGTAGTGACTACAAGAGTGAAGCATATGAAGCATTATATATCACTTGAAGCCTAAAATTAAAATATTGCCTTATAATATGTGCAGTCTGAATGTGTCTTATTATTATAACATTCAGATAGCAATGAAAACCAGTCTAATGAAGAATCACAGAGGTAGCCGTGTTAGTCTGGAATAGCAGAGGTAACAGAGTCCTGTGGCACCTTAAAGACTAACTAAAGTATTGAAGCATAAGCTTTTGTGGACTAATACCCACTTCGTCGGATGCAAGCAGCTTGTATCCGACAAACTGGGTATTAGCCCATGGAAGCTAATGCTTCAATACTTTAGTTAGTCTTTAAGGTGCCACAGGACTCTCTGTTACCAGTCTAATGAAAGTATTCCGTTTCCTTAATTTACTATATTTCTAGTTTTTGAACTTCTTCCAATTTCTTCCTCCCACCTCTTGGTCAAATAATACACTAGGAGTAGGATACTTTGCAAGACATTTTACAACAGCAGAGTAACAAAGTAAATATTTAGCCGGGATCTGCAGCTCTTACTCCTGCTGGGACAGATCCTCAGCTGGTGTAAATTGTCCTAGCTCCATGAATGAGGATCTGTCCCATTGAGTTAACCATGTGAAAACTCACCATGAACAAATGTGGCAGTGTCTGGGAGTTCAAAGGGATTCACCTTTGATGATCTATTGTTTAATATATCATACTTTTTAATATCATTTTCCCAAATACAGTGTCCTATTAAGGTTCCTAACATCACATTCTTTACAAGTGCACAGATTATGTATTTTATACCATTACATGATTGGAATTTGGGATGATGATTTAAATTGTGTTGAGTTGTAAAAGTGGTTGATTTAAGCATGAAAGTAGTCTATTGACATTCATGGGGCTCCTCATGTGCTTGAGGTTATGCATGTGTTTAAATAAGTTGCTGAATCGGGGCTGTAATATCCAAAGGAGATAAATGAAAAGGAACCAGTCCTTGGATTGCCAAAAATAATCCAACTGGTTGAGGATTTATTCCAGTAATTTAAAACAGTGTCATTGGTGCCCTTCTTTTCTCTGTCTACACCTTATCTCATCCACCAATACAAATTCAACTACCATATCAAATGCCTGTAACTCTCGGATCTCCCTCTCTGCTCCAGACCTGTCTCCTGTCCAAACTAAAAATACAGCCTAGCCCTCTGACATCTTGTTGTGAATGTCCAGCTCTCAGATCTAGCTCAATATGGCTAAAAGAGCTCTTAATCTTGCCCCTCGCCCCAACTCAGCCCTCCCTGCAATCTCCTTCCTTGATCACTATGGACAACACTCCAATCCTGCCTGTCACTCAGCCTGTAACCTGGGCATCAGCTTCAACTTGGACCTCTCTCCAAGGTTCTCACATTCATCTTATGATTAAATCTTGCAGATTCTTTTGGCACAACATCTGAGAAATATGGCATTTCCTATCCATCCACATAGCTAACGCGCTCATCCAGGCTCTCATCATGTTCCGTCTCAATTACCGCAACCACTGGGCATCTGGACTTGACAAATGTAATTTTGCTCTGTTCATATCTATGCAGAATTCTGATTCAAAGGTCATTTTTCTAGCCTGTAGCTTTGACCATTTACTGGCTCCCTTTTCTCTGTTTCTCAAACATAAGCTTCTTGTGCTCACTTTCAAGGCCTTCATGGTCTATCTTCACTCTCCCTTTTATTTCTCATTCACTATCGAGATGTTGATTCCTGCCTCCAAGCAGCCCTTGATGCCAGCCTCTCTTGCTTACTTGTTAAATTTTCAAACAACCACCTTTGTGCTTTTTTCCATGCTGCCCTTCACACTTGGGAGTAGCTCCATGTAAATATCTGCACAGCTTCCTCATTACTCTTCTTCAAAAGATTTTTTAAAACTCTCCTTTGCTGTGATGCCTACAAAAATCTTGACAACGCTTAGGTTGCTGGTGTGCTGGGTAGGGATGTAAAAGGTTAACTGGTAAGCAATAATCTTAACCCCAGTTGCTTAACTGGTTAACTGTTTAAATGACGTACTTTTAATTGTTTGAATGGTTAACTTTTTTAATGGTATTTACATCCGTAGTGCTGAGACCAGGGCTTATCAGACTGACTAATATTTACTCATTGTTACCTTATACTCCCCTGTCTGTTGGTATCCATCTGCTGTTCCTTCTTTTATACTTAGATTGTAAACTCTTTGGGGCTGGGACTGTGCTTATGTTCTGTGTATGTATAGCCCTCCTGCACAATGACTGCCCCTTGGACCATGGCTACTAATGCTTCTAGGATTCTAGGTACTGTGGTAATATAAATAAACAGTGATAATAGTAATTATATTTAATCATGGTCTCCTTAATTAACCTACAAGGCATTTCTGCTGAACATAACTAAATTGTATTTCTGTTCTTTCTCATAACTGTGTTTCTACATGTGAAATATTTGTTCTAAATCCATTAATAGTTTTATGTAGTGGTTTAGTTTAATATCACCCCATGATTTATGTAAAATGTAAGAACATGCAGTTTATGAAGAAAACATTTAGAATAATTGTATTCTAAATATCATTTATTTGTCACAGCATACTTGAAAGAATGCAGATTAGCTTTTTGATGTTAACATCCTAAATTATGCAAACTGTAAACATTTTATATGTGGGATTCATGCTTTTCTCAGTGAGACAAGCCCAAATATACTTAAAATCAGAATAAAAAAATAAGATTGTCTACTTCACATTTTTATTTTATTTCTCTTCAGTGATGAATACAAGTTAGAATGCTTTCTAACAGCTTCAAAATATTAAAGTGCCCAGGGACAGGACAGGGATGATGTTTTGAAGTCAATAAATATTTCAGCTTCACATTTCAGCCTTTCTTCTTCATTCCTTTGATCTGGCTTTGGTTTAGTTATCATTCCGCTTGAATGACTTCACACTGTCTTTCTTCCTCTCCACACCAAAAAGAAGTGGTTCTGCATATATTCCACATGTTCAAGCTTTGTTATTGTAAAAGATAGCCATAGTTTCCTCATTGTTTGCTAGAAATAACTGCCTCTAAAATAAGATATTTGACCACATATAAGATACAAGCTTTTTAAACCTAATGTATAATTTATATAAAAAGCTATTATTTCATTATCGCAGTTTATTAAATGTAATAAAGCATGAAAAGTAAAAAAAATTGTATTTCAGAGAATTTTTCATAAAAATGAAGAATTATTTTTTTTACCATAAACAGTACAGAATGTTAACCCCCTCAATTCTAAAGGCATATGGATATTCTAAGTATTTATTATTTTATGCAGCTGAAAAATCTGCATTTCTAAAGATTGAATTAAAGAGAAGCTGGTCTATAAAGTTACCATCATTAAGAGATCTTTAATTTCTAACATTTACTCCACCTCTACAATCTGAAATATTGGTTGGTCCTTGATCCTGCAATTGGATACATGTTGGGGAACTCCTGCTGTTACATGGATTCTCATTAATATTAATGGGATTCCCTGTGGGCAAAAGGATCATCCCATGCAGATCAGATTGGAGGATTAGGGCCTCACTTTCTATTTTGTGTTCAGAAAAATACTATAAGACTTCAGCTAACTGTGGTAGATGGTGATACATGTGAATCTTCTAATGGTTATTTTGTGCATGTGGTATTAGACAAGAAACTATTTACAGCAGATTATGGAATTTCTATGTTTTTCTTTTGGATAATGTCAAAATTGTTGAGCAGGGTAAATTTTAAATTTGGGATTTTACAACTACTCAATATTCTGTGCTTTATGATCTCTGTCGCATCTTCATGTTTGACTCTCATCTTGCATTCTTCAGCGTGGGCTTTACCAGCTTTACTGATTGTAAAGAATAAAACAAAACTATGGCCTGATCCTTCTTTTATTGAAGTCACTGGGAGTTTTGCAAATGGCTTTAATGGGAACAGTCTCAGGCCCTGAATGACTGAAATGGTGTAAATCTTTCCTTTGGCAATCTGAGTGTTGGGTCCTTTTCATCTCTCCTTTGGGCATTATCACCCTGATTTAGCAAAGTACTTAAACACATGCCTAATTTATCAAAACACTGCATCCATCTTTAAAACACAGGCACTTCTTGGGAGAAATGTAGCCATTTAATATTGCCGGAGAAAACAAAACAGTACAGAATTCTATGTATAACTCAGCATGATGGGGGAAGCGGGAGCTGGAATTTTAGGTGAAGACCCGGTAAAACTCTGCTGGGACATTGGCTCAGTACTGACAGGGGAAGGAGTGAATCAATCACACACCATTTCATCAAGTACCAGAGGATATTTGTGTAGGTGAAAAAAGTAAGACAAATATTCCCTTTATTGAATCTCCAGTATATAAATGATGAAAACCAGATTTCATTATTTAACTTAGCAAATAGAACATTTGGGTTACATTGGAAGTGCAAGGGAGCATGTATTCAATACAGAATAAAACTACAAGACAACTTGAGCTGTAGATATGTCTTTAAAATACTGATGAATGACTCTTTAAGATGTCTGTCTGGAATATGTGTAATTCTTCTACTAATGGAATTTGTTCAGATCTAATTCTTGGTAATACAGAAAACATCAATTAGCAACATAAGCAGGGCCCTACCAAATTCATGGTCATGGAAAATGTGTAACAGACTGTGAAATCTGGTTTCCCACCATGCAATCTCATCTTTTATGTGATTTTACTCTATACTATACAGATTTTATGGGGGAGACCAGCATTTCTCAAATTGGGGGTGCTTACCCAAAAGGAAGTTGTGGGGGATCACAAGATTATTTTAGAGGACTGAGGTAACTTACTTCTGAGTTACCTTCAGAGTTGGGGGCCTGGCTCCCAGCTCTAAAGGTGGTGCCCCGCCAGCAGCAGCACAGAAGTAAGCATGGCAATACCATACCATACCACCCCTACTTCTACACTGCTGCGTTCAGAGCTGGGCGGCTGGAGAGTGGTGGTTGCTGACTGAGGACCCAGCTCTGCAGGCAGCAGCGCAGATGTAAGGGTGGCCATACCATACCATCCTTACTTCTGTGCTGCTGCTAGCAGAAGCTCTGCTTTTAGAGCTGGGCTCCCGGCCAGCAGCCACCGCTTTCCAGCTGCCCAGCTCTGAAGGCAGTGCCACCATCAGCAGCAGCACAAAAGTAAAGGCAACAGTATCGCAACCCTTCCTATAATAACCTTGCAACACCCCTCTATCCCCCGCACGCATACACACCTATCTTTTTTTTTTTTTGGTCGGGACCCCTACAATTACAACACAGTGAAATTTCAGATTTAAAAAGTTGAAATCATTAAATTTGCAATTTTTAAAATAACCGTGAAATTGACCAAAATAGATCATAGGGCCTTATCCATAAGCTTATATGTTGCAAAGATGCACTTGATTCTTTGTCTGAACAGTACCCTGATAAAACTTACTGTAGCTTGATAGTACTAATGAGATCCTGCCACACTACTCACTTTCCCCAACTTCTTGATTGGAAGAGCTACTCTAGAGAGTCCTGTTGAGGCTAAGATGTTCACCAGCTTGTGTGATTTCTCATGGTCCTCCTCCTCTTGAATATCAAGAGCTGCAACCATCCTCTTCAACAGTGAGCCTTGTAATCAGTGAGTGGGGGAGAAGTACTCTCCACTAACAGCATCTCATCAGGAGAGGAGGAACAGGAAACCAAAGGTGGGTGAAGTGGCGCCTCCACTAATTCCTCCAAGGGAAGATTTCAAAAGAGAATTTCCTGCTTGGTTTTGGTACCAGGGAAAGGTGGCGTTTGACGCTTATCCAAAAGGGAGACTATGGTGGATGTGGGGTTGACCTGGATGCTGGTGGAAAACCCCAAGGGTTCCAGATGGCCACTGGTACTGGACTGGGACCCAATTATGCGCAGGCCAGCAGTCTTTGTGTGACTGCCAATGCTGGGGATTCCACAGGTAACATGGTGGATACGTCCTGGAGGAAAGAGGGTTGCTGTACGTGTCTGGGCGGCAACCCATAAGAGCCAATCTCAGAATCCAGTGATGAGTCTGATTCCTCTTGCTAAGGGGCAGCTGATCCCATTGGTACCAGCCAGAGATGCTCAGGCCATGGAGGTGGAAATCATGGCTAACCTTACCCTAGTCCATACCATTCTTATAGGCACTTGGACTGAAAGTATCATTGGTACTGTTTGGTGTGCCAGAGCCAGAATATTATGCACTAAGAAGTTTAGCAGCTCCTGAGCCATTGCATAAGCCTCTAGCTTAGACGATGCCAGAAATGAATTCTGACTCTGAGATCCCTGCGTTTGGACAAAGCTGGAGCCATTTCAGGGGTCAGTCTTGAGGGGTCTGGCTCAGGATCCAAAATCAGTAACCCCCTTTGATCCAGTCTTGGGGAGTGACTTTTTTTCAAGTGGACTTCAATGTCCTTGCTTGTACTGGATTTCAGTCTTCACTTAAACAGATGCTCATTTACTGTTCAAAATCTGATACTGTGACGGAGTCAGACCAGAAGGATATTTGAGAGTGCTGGAAGGCAGGTATATCAGCCTCAGGATGTGCAGGTTTCTGTTCCCTGGATAGCCAAACAAAGGCTACTCCAGGCCAATCAAGACGGTTCTAGAAAGCAGCAGAAACAGCTAGCCTGATTGGGACACCTGAAGCCAATCGTGCTGGCTGAAACCAGTTAAAAACCCTCCCATTTAGTCAGGTGGGGGTGTGGATGTCAGGAGCTGTGAGAGGAGGTTGTGCTGTTGGTGAGACTGAGTGGTAGACAACATATCATATGCACGGAAGGAGACTTGAGGTAAAGGTGAAGAGAAGTTTGAAGAAGCGGGGGTCTGCTGTGGGGAAGTAGCCCAGGGAATTGTATTGTGTTTGGTGCTTAAAAGGTCAGCCATCTTAGCTGATACTATTAGGGTCCCTGGGCTGGAGCCCGGAGTAGAGGGTGGGCCCGGGCTCCCCACCTTTCTACCTCCCCTAACTATCACAGTGAGCCTCTGAGGCTAGCACAAACCACCTGGAAGTGCAGTACCCACAGGGAGAAGGCCAAAGCTTTGCCACACTACATATAAACTAAATAGGTAGCAGAGTCATTCATCAACATGTAAAACTCCATATTAAATGCCTGCATTGCCTATTGAGACTTCCAAAGGAGAACTGAGTTCTATTGGATGGCCTTCTTTGCTGTAACTGACACTTACAATGTTAAGGAATAAGGTCTTGAGAATAGGATATTCTGCTCTGTTAATTACGTATTTTATTATTATTTGAGTTGTTGATTTCTTTGTAATCTTATGTACAACTAAAATATCTTTTTTTTTTTTACAAATAGAAGAAAATGGATGCAATTCAATTTTAAAGCTCTTTCCACTGCTGTACCTCCATAAATCCAAAATTGAGCATACTGTACTCTGATACCTGACCGTGGGACTCGCTATTCTCCCACAGAGGGCCATAGTCACTTTAACGTTGACTGTACATTCATTGACAGGATACATCATTATATATATACTAGTAGCTGAAAATCTGTGCTGTCACACTGGTGTAAAGTCAGGTGTTTAAAAAAAATGGCTGAGCACTTACAATTTGGATGGTAACAGACTGGTGAAGCCTAGTGATGAATGAACTGATGATATTCTAAGCAAAAAGAGCTGTCAACCATGATTTTAGCAGTTACTGTTGCTTCCCACTGACTCAACATTCTAGGCTTCAGAGTGCTGTTGGGAGTATATAACGAGTGTTGTGTTTTATGGGTGATTGTGTTGATTTGTGTTTGGATCATGTTGTGTGGGGAGGGTTGTGTAGATTTGTGTAGGAAGTGAATGAGAGAATCCTAGAATATCAGGGTTGGAGTGTACTGTGGTCAGAGGCATTTGTGTTTGGGGTAATTGTGTATGCCGGTTGTAGTGTTGTGATGATTTGTGTAGTAGTATCCCAGAGCTGTTTCAGCTGCATTATCTTTTAATACATGTAGGGGAAAAACAAGGAAATTGAAACAAAAAGGCATTAAGTTTCCAAGACTACTTGAGATGTGCTAGAAACCAAATATATATTAAATGCAATCTTTTAATACACTTTTAATGAATTAACTATTGAATATTTACTACCCATCTGAAATTCTCTTTATTCTTCTGATAGGAAAGACATTTTAAATCATGAGGACAATTGGATTGAAAAGAATAACAAATTCATAGGTGTGCAAGGAGTCTTGAGAGGTCATCTAATCCAGCTCTTTATGCTGACTCAGGGCCAAGTATACCTAGATCATCCCTGATAGGTATTCATCTAATCCAGACAGGTTCAAGAATAGCAGCCATGTTAGTCTGTATCCGTAAAGAAAGCCAGGAATACTTGTGGCACCTTAGAGACTAACTAGTTTATTTCAGCATAAGCTTTCGTGGGCTAATCCAGAGGTTCTCAAACTGTGGTCTGTGGACCACCAGTGGACCATGAGATCTAGTCAGGTGGTCTGCGGATAATTCCCTCTAAGGTGTATGCCTGGGCGGCCGCAAATGAGACTGAAGGGCCACCCACCTAATTAGATGCCTTGACCCTGGAGAAGAAGCACATGTAAATGAGGTGGTGTCCGTGGGGGAAATAGAGCGTAGGTGGGAGGGGGCAATGGCGGCCAGAGAAAGAAGCAAGCGGATGGTTCCTAAGCCCTCACCTTCTCAGGAATCACCCTGGGAGGTACTGTGACTCAGGTATCATATGCCTGACTAACATCTGACTAACAGTCCATCCTCTGCATCTTCCTATTTCCTGGGGAGTAATAATATTCTTCTGGCCTACACCATCGTTAAATTATTACTCTCCTGCAATGGATCTGCTCCAATGACAGTGAGTGGGGAATCTCCATTTGCTTCTCACTCAGCTGCTCCAGGGATGGTGTAAGTGGGTGAATAGCCATGCCTACACCTAGTGGCATGAACCTAAAGTCATGGTAGCCCACACTGAGATATATATAAAAGTTGGGTTCTTAATCCACGCTTATTCCCTTGAACAGGCACATAATCCAAGTCAGAATCTGATCCTAAAATTAACATAATGGGCATTATCTAACTTCCATAGAAAAAGCTTTCAGTAATTTCAGTAGTTGCCAAATGCCTAGGTTAGCCAAATACATCAATTTGAAATGGCAGGAATACTTAGCAGAAGGTAGAGTATGCTAATGTGTTACTTTGAAAATTCTTTTTCTGTATTTTTAAGGGAATTGAAGTGGCTGGCACATGACAAATCTCAGGACTGTAAATGAAGCCATCTGTGTTACTGCTGTCTTCACAAAAAAAATTGGCATGGAAAGGGAGACCAATTTTGCCTTACTGTGGCATGTTTCACACTGAATTTTCATACATATACCTTGCTCATAAACTGGATATTTCAGACTTGTCTTCTGTGCCTGTGCTGTTAGGCTGCAGGAAAACACACTCTTCTGTAAAATACATCTTTGTTAAAGTGATTCCTTCATCTCCATTTATAGGTTTCACCAAACTTTATAAGCATTAGGCTGCTGAGTCCCTGCAAGTGTGTTTCCACAGCTGCCAGAAATGTCAGAGGACTTGGCAAAGAACATACATAGTCATGAATCTGACTGACTGGTATCATTTTAACAAGAAAACATTAAGAACTGTTATGACCTACACATTTTCAATATTACTGAAAAACCCTATAAACTACAAATTGTGTGTGTGCTGAGCAGTGGAGGTAGGGAATAAAATTAAAAACCCAGGAATATTTTGTAAGTGTTTATACATATATGTGTGTGTGTGTGTGTGTGAGAGAGAGAGAGAGAGAGAGAGAGAGAGAGTTCTGAAATGTCATAATGAATGAAAGATTTGTGCTTGTGGGTTCTTTATGCTGGGAATGACTGACTTATCTTCCCTGTCCTAAGTTACCATTCTGCCAGTGTTGCTTTTTTATTTAATTTTTTTTATCGTGTTTATATTGTGGTAGGCATCCGAAGGCCCTTGGGAACCTTACAATAATACTGGTTCATACTACATCTGAGAGAGCCTCTTGAGGTTTTTCTATCTCATGTAAATCACTGGACCACCACTGTTTTCCATTGATTTGATTTGTAATACTGGAATAGTTTACTACATTTGATTATTACCTCCAGGAAGTCATTCTAGAAAGCAAGGGAAATGATTATGATGAAGCACTAAGCAAAAGTAAATAAAAACATTTTGTACTCCATTTATAAATACACTTCACAGTGCTTCTTTCTCAAATTGCCATCCTAGATGTCATAGTCAACTTTAACTGCGATGATTTGTGCTTGGGTAAGACTGCTAATTCTGTTGCCTTACCCTTTATACACTGACACAAGTGGAATTTGCTGCTTTTTTATAAATAAATTGGGGCCAAAGAGTAAATTCACCCTTTTTTTTTATATTCATGCCGGCTCAGCTTTAGGGGATTTGAGTGATGTAAGTGTATTGTACTGGGCCCCACAACTAGTACAACAACAAAAATAATCTTCAAAGTGAATATTTTAGTGCTTCATTCAAGCACACTGCTCAATGTCTGGGGAAAAAAAATAAAGCTGCTCTTACATTTGTGAACCACAGACCATTGTTGTACATGTTTTCTAAGCCTCAATATAAATCTTAAATGCATAACAAGTAGACAGTACTGACGCCCACACTCTTGAAAAAAAATGAAGTCTTATTCCTGATTATAATGAGCATGTTGTATCTGTTCATGGGATTAAATCCCTGAAAGAAAGGAAGGTACATAAAATCAGATTTCTAAAGGTTAAGTAGAGTTCATTGCATTTATTTCATAATATTTCAGTATGAAACTCGAGTCTTCAAGGATGCAGGTACGTGAAAACCAATTAGGAAGTTCTCTAATAGCATAAAGACTGACACCTCGTTTTAAATTTAGCTTTATCATCACATTATTGGCTAGACAATGAGTTCCATTGTCTCTTGTCAATTATCAGTGGGGATATATTTGAATAGGCTGCATGCTTGTTTTTACTTCTTATCTGGAATTGATGTTAAGGCTTCAGATGGACAGGAGTAAGTTGTCTCCCAGGATTCAGTCACCGAGGGTAGAGGCCCTTGGGGAGGATTAGGAAGACCTTGAGGGTCTCCTCACCATGTTTTCTCTAAATTAGTTCTCCTAAGCAGCACCTTACTGGTGGTTTTCTGCTAGGATCTCTCCAGTTTGTCTGCTTTTGTTACTTCATTTTAAAGACATTCTACAACACACAGGGACCCAGCAGAAAATTAATTCAACCTATGCTGCATTCATTTTTCTGTAGAATCCCAATAGGGCTGGAAGAGAGGGGAATGATGCATGTTCTTCTTATCTCTGCTTTGAGCCTTCTCCTTCCGCAATTTCTACTTGTAGATGCCCCCACCTCAGTGCATGGATTTCAGGGGGATAATTGAGTCTAGATATGAAGGTAAAGTATCTGGCTCAACGAATGACTCAACTGTCGTATGTCACGTGATAGTGCAAGAGTGTTCTTGGCAATTGAGCCACGCTCAGTACATACGTTCTGAGAAATGTGCCTGTGTTTTTGTAATAGTAAACTGTATCAAATATCATTAAATCCATAGCTCCTGACTATTATATGGTAAGGTACAAGTTAAAACCTAGAAGTTCACTCTGCACATTGAATCTAGAGAGAGAAAAAACCTGGTTGTATTTTTTACTACTTATCTGTGTATAATCTTTTAAAAGGGAGAATGGTTTAGTAGTTCAAGCATAGAATTAGGAGTCAGGAGTTCTGCGGTCTGTTCTTGGCTCAGTCACTGACTTGCTATGTCACTGCACAAGTCACCTAACCTTGCTGTTCCTCAGGTTTCCTATCAGAAAAATGGTGCTCCCTTCTTTCCTCACAGCAGTATTTTGAGAGTAATCCAGTAATGTTTGTAAAGCATTTTGAGACTCTTAGGTGGAAGCTACATAGAATTGCAAAATGTTATGAATCATCATCATTATTTTTCTATTTAAAGTGTGAAACATAACAAGACAAAGGAAATGCCATTAAGTATATGTCAGTCTAAAGAACTTTGGCTTCTTGGATTTAATGAAACATGAGAAAAGTGTGCTAGAGTAAAAAAAAAAAATATGGGGAGACCTAAATTGTTCAGACAAGATCACCGGGAATGCAAAGGAGGGTGAGCCAAGTTAATATGTACATACTTTTAAAAGTAACTGAGAAGCAATATTTAATTTACATAGGTGAAAATAAGGGACTGTTACAGAAATAAAATAATGTTTTGTATAAAGAAAAAGCAGCTGGTACTGCTTGTTTATGCAAAGAACAAGCTACTGGTATGTAAGTGGTTTGGAAATGTGGTGCATAAAATTCATGTAGAGGATTGCATCTTTACGCAGTCCATAAAAGGACACTAGAAAATGGAAACGTTTTGGCATTGAGCATAAAGAATGTTTGCCTGATGGTTATATATACCAGCTAACAATAGTATGAGTGCATAAAAAGGCTAAGGTAGTTGACAAAGAAAAATGGCAGAACTGTTTTCACCAGGATATTTCCAATGTATAACGTGAGAAATTCCAACTAAACATCATAATTAAAATTAGAATGTATGTCTTTTTGTTGTGCCCAGTTCCTTTTTACATGGAGGGGGAAACTAGGTATGCTCTATATAAGAGAATTCCCTGTCTCCTTATGTCTGAGTTGTCCTACAGTAGTACAGGTCAGCAGAAATTTAGGGTATTTTTTCAAATATATTTTTGTTGTTACATCACCATTTATTAGCCATAATCTGCAACAGTTATTAGATCTTTTTGAGAATGGAATCCTCTTCTGGTCCCTTAACATGTGAATATTTAGGATGCTTTCTTTGTCAAAGTGTTATGAAAGTAATAGAAGCAGATGTGTATGCAACATCTTCCAGCATATCTGAATTGGCAGCTCCCAGAGCTTTATAAAAAGATTGCTTTTTGTTATATAGTGAGCTCAGTGCTGGCAGGGTGATGGGGTAGATAACTTAGTTGGTCTTTTCCATCTCTAATGTGTCTGATTTTGATGGCAATCATTTCAGTTAAGAAGTGGGATATTCACCAGAAGGGGCTATCCCTGCATATAAAATGAAAATGTCAACCAGAACCGCTTATTAGATCCAGGCCTTGTTTTAACTATTTTTCTGTTGCCATTTATGCTTCTCTAAATTAAAAAGTGTTTCTGTGATCTGGCCTTTGACATTTAAAATGTAATATCCTTAAACATTTCCTATTAACTTCATTTTCTTCCTTTTAAAAGTTCACATCAAAATATTTAAAAATTATTTATGAATTAGGATAGTACAGTGGCAGATGCCTATGATTTTTTGCTTATATATATACATATGTATATTTTGATAGGTTTGTTATATCTTGATAATTTGTAAATCTTTTTTAAAAATGCAAATATGTGTACAGATGCCTAAAAATAGTAAGTCATTTTTTGATATATTAAGATACAGTGCCTTGGGATAATAAGACTTGTAACGGCTGAATGGATGTCATAGTATGAAGGGGCTTCACTAGATTTGACTATGCCAGTATCATATGCCTCACGTTTTCAACACTTAACATTTTGATATATGCCAGGCAGTTGAATAATCCTGTATCTTCCTTGGCAGAGATGGTACAGGGGACATGATCTTGGTCATTTAATGGAACAATATAGTCTTACTGCAAAGCCTTTTTTTTTCATTTAAATATCAGTGGAAGATGCATTGTAGTTATTGAAGGAAAGATTAAAGAAAAAGTTTATATGTGGCACAATAAAGCTGTATCATTTAAGCTGTCATGTCTTAGTTGAGGGCTTTGAAGGTGGTGTTGCTTTCATGATATCCTTATAGGCTTGCTAAAGCCAATAAGAGAAAGTGAAAATCATTCTAGACTTCTTATCCAGGTTACTGTTCTGTTCTTCAAAGTATTACTAAGGAAAGTTTGGCATAAGCTAGGACAGGAAATTGAAACCTGAATACTATTTTAAACTGATAGGGTTAAAGGCCTTTCTTTTACACCAGCACACTTGTTCTTTTATTTGATACTTAAACTCTAAAAAATTTCTGTGACTTTCTAGGGAGAAGGAGGAGCAGCTGACTCGGGTGACAGAGGTACAGAGGCTGCAGGCCCAGCAGGCAGATGCTGCCCTGGAGGAGTTTAAGCGGCAGGTGGAGCTGAACTCAGAAAAAGTCTATGCTGAAATGAAACAGCAGGTGAGAAGGTCACAATGCCAGCCTTTCTGAAACTCTCTGTCTCAGTAGGATAGCATATTCTGATCTTATAATGCCAGAAACATGTTTCGCTTGATAGTGCTACATCAAAATCCTTCACAATGTAGTGACTTTGCTAGCAAGTCAGAGGGGGCTGTTAGTAGTTGATTCATCTTTATAAGAAAGCCAGAATTGTCATTGTTACACAGCTATCTACAGTTGTATTACTGATTAGAGCTTTTCCAGGATTCAGAATAAAACGTGTTAGTTTATATACTTTTATGGAACAGTGTCTATACTTTACCATTTTTTCAACTTTGTCTCTCTGGCTATTCTTTTAGGGACATGTCATTTTCCTATTAATGGGATTTTTGTAATAGTTTCAATGAGAATAGAGACAGCCTCATTCTGATGGTGGTCACTGATAAGCAGAGAATAACAAAAGCCTCTCCCCACTTAAAATTATTAATGATCATTTATTATATATTACTTAGTGTGCTAGTCCAAAGGAGTTTAAAGATTTCACATGAGTAAAAGTAATGAACAGTAGAGTGGAAAGGGATGAGAAATAAAGGGAGCTAGATATGTAGGAATGTTCAGTTTTTTATTGTTTGAAATGACCAACTGTTAAACATTTTGTCTGTATGTATATTCAGATATTATTCATTTAAGGCAGAATTCTGACTAGTTTTTCGGCATGAGTAGACGGTGCCTACTTCAGTAAGTAGTAAGGTACTATTCAACATGAAGGAGAACATCAGATTATGGTCCTTCATGTTAAAACTTAAACATACTGAGTCTAATTCTGTACTCAGTTAAACCAGTGTAAATCTGGACTTAACTGAACCTAGGAACCATTTGGAGCCAGCAGGGTGGGTGAAGGAGGAGGTTGTGCTACTCATCTTTTACTCCCATTGATTTTTTGAGAGCTGTAGGTTTTCAACACCTATTGATTTCAGGCCCACAACGAACAAATAAGTACATTTAGAGCTGATAAGTATTACCTTACTTGGAGGTAGTCCTATTGATGTTGACTATTAAAAATTTTTAGTATTATGCAAATTATTTGATATGTGAGAGCTATGCTGTGCTTGTCTGAGTAAATATTTATGTAGTGGTTTAGGAGAAGATGTTTGATAAAGGAATTTTTTTAGAACGTATACTGTTGATAATATATAACAGGCATTCCATTAATTTGTGGTCTAACCTTATTTTGCTCAACAGAAATACATCTGCATCTGGACATCATTTATTAACACTTGATCCACATGATTGTTGTGGTAAAACTTGACATTTTGAGGAGAATCAGCATTTTGGCAAATCTTTGATTTAAGCAAATTTCCAACCATCTGACTAGCCTCCTTCACCCCAAATGCTGTCCATTTGATTTTGAAATGCTTAATTAGGCACAGTAGAATGTCTGTTTATTTCTTGTACTTTATTGGAAAGAATTAGATTGGTAATACAATTTTGTCTTGAAATACCTCGACAATTTCTGGTTTAATGCTGAAATTTCAGTGTGCTTTTTTAAAAATTGATTATTGTGAAAAAAGATCCCTAACACAAGTGCCCATTTACCACTGGTGATTCGTTTGTGAGGGATTGAAATGAATTGGAAGTGAAAGCAGGAAAGTATATGGGCATATTTCAAAAGATCATAGTATTACTCAGAAAGTAGTCTCTAATAGCAGAAAAAATAGCGTATTTTTGAGAATTTTAGTGGAGAGTATTAAATTGATGTTGCACCTATTAAGAATTATCTTCTTTGGATTTACTGTTTAACAAGAGCCTCAATATGCCAAGCTTTTTGTGACTATCTAGAGGAGTAGAAGCAAGTAAGAATCCCCCTTTCCCTTGCATGGCTGCTTAAGGTCTGCCTGAATTGCAGCTCTGGTAGTAGGGGGGGAGAACAAAGGGCTGTGCGCCAAATGCTTCACTTCAGAGGGGAGAGGAAATGGGCAATAAATGGAGCAAAGATTTCTCCTATGCAAGCTCCTGTCTGTGGATCTGACTGGCCACTTGGAGAGGATTATGGTGCATCCCACAAAGAGGAGTCACAAATTACTCTCCAGTCTCTTGGGTACATGTACAAAACCCCTGGCAGCAAGCCTGCCTGCCCCAGTCGACAGTCTTGCCTGGTGGGGTTTGAACTACCTCTTTAAAAATAACCATGTAGACGGCACTTTGAAGTTGCATCTTAGGCTAGAACTTGGTCTAAGCCTTCCTTAGGCATCAGAGCCTGAGCACCAGCCTCCAGCATGGTCTACACAGCTCTTTGTAGTGTGGTAGTGTGATCCTGAGTCTGTCAACCCTGGCTGAGAGGCTTGCTGCTGTGGTCTGGTATCTCTGAAACACAATGCCATCTCTTATTCTGAGGTGCTCAAGTAGCACAATCTGACCCTGGGTTTCTCTGTGGGATTAATTATACCAAATTTATTCAAGTTGACTAATTCCATTGCTTTCAGTTGGGCTCCCTTCAGAGCAAGGTACTGTACTACCCAATCTGACAAGTGTAGCAGAATTGGGCTCTCTGTGTTGATTCTACAAACCTGGAAAACTCAGATGTTAATTGCACATTCCTTCTTGACAGAGAAAATCAGTGTATTAAGCATATAGCACAATTTTCTGTATAACGAGTATTTCAGGGCTGTTGTTTTTCTGCTAATACATGTCAAACCATATTATAAATGTTGATAGCATGTGGGAGTTGTGCCTTCTAAACTTTTAAGTTATTAAGCAGTTCAGAATATAGGGACTGTTCCTGAGAGGTTCTGAACTCTTCAAACCCTCATTGACTTCAGTGAGGCTTGCAGGTTACGAACCTCTTGGGGTTAAGTTCATAAAGAGAAAATGATAATGTAAGACATAGGAAACTATGCTACAGTGACAGAGCTTCAAGTAGCACTTCAGAGAAACAACACTGAAGCTCTCTTTTCTCCTGTCCTTTCTCGTTTCCCGTCAACACATGCACCCAGTTCTCAAATAAACTACATGTGTTCTTCTAAAGACAACTTGGAGCAGATGCCGTTGCCTTCCCCTAGTTGGATAGAGCATAGAATGACCTACTGACATCATAAAATAGAATCTTTAGTAACTATAGCAACACTGGACTCTGAACTTAACTGCAAATATTAAACTTCTGAAATCCTCTTTTCACTGTAATGTTAATTAAGGAAGTAACAAATGGAGTGGGGTCTAGCATTATCAGTTAGTATAATTGATATTTGGTTTATTTATTCATGTAATTTATAACTGCGATATTACTTGCCATCTGCTTTTTATTTTTCATGGTTATCAAGTCATCCATCTGATGTCCATTAGAGGGGTGAATGAAGCAATTTCAACTTTAAGCTCAGTTTTGTTCTTTCCTGATCTAGGTGGCTGTCCTGTGACAAAATTTCATTTATTGGTGTTTATATGGATACAAATATAACTGATATTTTCATACATGCTGCTTTGAATGTTAGCCAGTTGATTTTAATAGCATACATTGCATGCTACATCAAAGACAAAGGGAGAAAAATCTGCCTGGTTTATAGAAGTCAAGATTAAAAGCACTGTATACACATCACTCACAACAGAAAAGTATTTACAAAGCCAAATACAACTGCCAAAAAATGAATAAACAGAATATGTGACAATATTTTGGCTCTAGTATTTGTTGGGATTGGCAAATGGGAATTAGAAAACCTCATTGCACTTATGCCAATATGCATACTCTGTGCTAGAGATTAAAAAACAGAAACATAGTGTTTTATTTGTACAGTTTATATAATATATTACTTTGTATACATTTTCCTTGACAATTTTTAGAACCTTTTCATTATTAAAAAGATGATTCTGTTAATATTTTGGACTTTATTTTGTTTTTGTTTTTCATTTTTGTAAAGTGTAGTTGGGGAAAACTAAGTGGCCTCCCTTTCTTTGATATATGAGATGGGGAAATAATGGGCTACAAGGATGGGTCTAAACTGGATTGGGAGGAGAGAGAAGGTGATGATCGCAACGGAAGTCCCTTTTTTAAGGGCTTACTTGGGGGACACACAGAAGAGAGGCCTTGCTGTTTGTGCTCCGCCTGCAGGCCAGTGACCTCTATTCACCTTTAGTGTTGTAGTTCGTCCCCTTCCTATATCTGGGAAAACAATTCCTGGCCATGATCTTTCCCTTTACTTGAGATAACTTTTAATTAAAATGGCTTCCCCATTGTTAGTGGTCACTTTCCTCCTCCTTATCTGGCTTAGAAGTGGTGTTTGAGCCTATTGGCAAATACATCTATGGGCACGCCTTTAGGTCAAATAGGAATATTGGCTTGGGGTATAGAAATTCATTGTTTTTCTTCTGGTATAGCTGATGGACTTGCAGCAGAAAGTGGATTCCTGATAGCTATATTCCCCTACCCTCTTCTGCCTCCTTTAGGGAGATAACTGCTTCTTAGGTTGGGAACTAGATCTAAAAGGAATTGGTGGGTAAGAAGTAAGGTGTTGTGTTGTGTGTACATAAACCCTTGGAAAGCTGATAGTTGTGCTTTTGATACAAAAGCCTTTGTTAACTGAGTTATGAGCTTGATTCCTTGATACCATATAGGGGAATCTGTGTAACTCATTATTTATAGGCAAAGACTGTTTTCAGAGAACTTGCTGCCAAATAATTCTCCTTTAAGATTCTTCTTTACTGATTTTAAGATTCTCCTTTAATAATTCTTCTTTACTGATTTTAAGATAAATTTATTTTAAATGTTTTAAATGTTTAGTTTGTGCATCAACTCAGAGAATTACTTCCACTAAATTTCAACAAGCAGTATATTTTTAAATAAAGTATTTTTAGTCATGTATATATAATATTCAGTTGATTTTTGTGGGATGTTACAACCATTGAATGAAAAATAGGACCTTGGAGCTAATCAGAAAGAGGTGATATATTTGTGTACCTAACTAATGATCCTCCAATACTGATATGTTCATTTCCTTACAAAATGGGGATTTTTTATTATTGACTTTTATCTTCAGGTCTTTGATTAGCCATCATCTATCAACAATGTGTCATAATGTGTTTGAAGCTATTCATTTAAAAACCAAATAATCCCTTTGTTTACTTTGTAGATGGAAAAAGTGGAATCGGATCTAAGCAGATCAAAATCTCTCCGTGAAAAGCAGTCAAAAGAATTCTCTTGGCAGTTGGAAGAACTCAAACAAAGATATGAGCAACAGGTCAGTCTGCCATTTTTATTTGGTGGATGAGGTAATATTTTTTTATTTGACCATCTAGTGTTGATGAAAGAGACAAGCATTTGAGCTACAAATAGCTGAATAAAGCGTGTTTCTTTCACCAACAAATGTTAGTCCAATAAAAGATATTATCTCATCCACTTTGTCTCTCCAATATCCCGGGACCAACACAACTACATTTTTATTTGGTGGCATTTGTCTTTTCTGTGTAGTCAGTTCTAGTGTCCAGCCTAGTCTTGGTTTGACTTGCTCATTATGTTGGAATTATTTCCTTTCTGTCAAAACTGGCTACTCTGTTTGCAAGACCATGCATTAAATATAAAAGTTTCTTGTTTCCTCTACATTTACTTGCTATCTCTGGGCACTGACTATTTCCTAAAGGATTCCCAGTCCTACAAAAATAGAAAATGCATTTATAAAAAACACAATGGCTTGACTGCCCCTGTCTATTTTTTTCTTATTAAAAAATGAGATAATTTAATTTTAGTCTATTCTTCCTTTTAATATTTTTTATTTGGGGGAGGGGGACACAAACTATGTTTTTAGAAAAGATTTTTATTTAAGTGGTTTTGATAGATTATCATTTTAAAGATTTTAGTAGCTCTCTGGTTTACTGGATGCAATAGCTTGCTTTTGGTTATTGTTGGAAGCTTCTTCTATTTCTGTTCCTTTCCCTTTCACAACTACTATGGCTCTTCAGTAACACCTTTTGGGGGCTGAGAGGGTTGAGCCATCTTATGGGCTGCAGCAGCATTATTTTCTGAATAAAGGAGTTCTTTTGGATTTACAACAATGATATAATAGCTCTATATAAGCTGCAGGTAATCCATTGTCTAGATTTTTGGGCCAAATTTAAGTTTTTATTTCCATGAGGGAAACCTAGATTCAGTTCCCTGCCCAGGTTTGTGTCTCTAGGCTGGCATGAGCAGGAAGTATTGCGGAGGCAACCCATTCAGCTCTGAGAAGTATGGGAAGAGACCATCCTGGCTTAGCCAGGAGATCTTCAATGATGTAAAAATCAAAAAAGGATCCTACAAAAAGTGGAAACTGGTTCAAATTACAAAGGATGAATATAAAGAATACAGATATGTAGGGACAAAATTAGAAAGGCCAAGGCACAAAACTAGATCAAACTAGCTAGAGACATAAAGGGTAACAAGAATCATTTTACAAGTACATTAGAAGCAAGAGGAAGATTAAGGACAGGTTGGGCTTGTTACTCAATGGGGTTTGGGGGGGTGGAATAACAGAAAATGTGGAAATGGCAGAAGTGCTTAATGACTTCTTTGTTTCGGTTTTCACCAAGAAGGTTGGTGGTGATCGGACGTCTAACATGGTGAATACCAGTGAAAATCAGGTAGGATCAGAAGAGGCTAAAATAGGGAAAGAACAAGGTAAAAATTACTTAGATTAGATATCTTCAAGTCACTAGGGCCTCATGAAATGCATCATAGAATACGCAAGGAGCTGACTGAGGAGATATCTGAGCGATTAGGGATTATTTTTGGAAAGTCATGGAAGACTGGAGAGATTCCAGACAACTGGAAAAGGGCAAATATAGTGCCAGTCTAGAAAAAGGGAAATAAGCACAACCTGGGGAATTGCTAACCAGTCAGTTTAACTTCTGTACCTGGAAAGATAATGGAGAAAATAATTAAGCAATCAATTTGCAAACATCTAGAAGATCATAAGGTGATAAGTCACCACATGGATTTGTCAAAAACAAATTGGGTCAAACCAACTGATAGCTTTCTTTGACAGGGTAACAAGCTTTGTGAATAGAGTGGGAGTGGTAGGCGTAGTTTATCTTGACTTTACTAAAGCTTTCGATGCAGTCATGAAGGACCTTCCTTTAAACAAACTAGGAAAATTCAATCTAGATGGAACTACTTATAAGGTAGGTGCAAAACTGGTTGGAAAACTGTTCCCAGAAAGTAGTGATCAATGATTCACAGTAATGCTGAAAGGACATCATGAGTGGGGTTCTGCAGGGATCATTTCTTGGTCTGATTTTGTTGAATCTCTTCATCAATTATTTAGATAATGGCATAGAGAGTACACTTATAAAGTTTGTGGACAATACCAAGCTGGGAGGGGTTGCAAGTGCTTTGGAGGACAGGATTAAAATTCAAAATGATCTGGACAAACTGGAGAAATAGTCTGAAGTAAATAGGATGACATTCAATAAGGACAAATGCAAAGTACTCCACTTAGGAAGGAACAATCAGTTGCACACATACAAAATGGGAAATGACTGCCTATGAAGGAGTACTCTGGAAAGGGATCTGGAAGTCATAATGGACCACAAGCTAAATATGAGTCAACAGTGTAACGCTGTTGCAAAGAAAGCAAACATCCTTCTGGAATGTATTACCCAGGAGTAAGCAAGACATAAGAAGTAATTCTTCCACTTTACTTTGCACTGATTAGGCCTCAGCTGACGAATCGTGTCCAGTTCTGGGTGCCACATTTCAGGAAGAATGTGGACAAATTGGAGAGAATCCAGAGAAGAGTGACAAAAATAATTAAAGGTCTAGAAAACATGATGCATGAGGGAAGATTGAAAAAATTGGGTTTGTTTAGTCTGGAAAAGAGAAGGTTGATAACAGATTTCAAATATGTAAAAGGTTGTTACAATGAGAAGGAAGAAAAAATGTTTTTCTTTACCTCTGAGGATAGGACAAGGAGCAATGGTCTTAAATTGCAGCAAGGGAGGGTTAGGTTGGACATTAGGAAAAACTTCTTAACTGTCAGGGTGGGTAAGCACTGGAATAAATTGCCTAGGGAGGTTGTGGAATCTCCATCATTGGGGATTTTTAAGAGCTGGTTAGACAAACACCTGTCAGGGATAGTCTTAGTCCTGCCTTGAGTGCAGGGGACTGGACTAGAATCTCAGCGGTCGCCAACCAGTGGTCCCCGCGAGAAAATCTGGGTGGTCCGTGGGGAAATTTCGGGGCGGGGGCGGGGGGGCAAGCAGCCGGAGCAGTGTGCTGTGGCGCAGCGCCGCGAGAGTGTGCCCCTGTGGGGCGGGGAGGCAAGCGGCAGGAGCTCCCGCCCCCTGCCTGCACAGACCAGGGTGCAGCGGCGCGGCGCCGCGAGAGTGTGCCCCTATGGGGCGGGGGGGAGGTGAGGCAAGCGGCGGGAGACCCCCCCCCGCCTGCCTGGAGCACGGTGCAGCGGCGCGGCGAGAGTGTACCCCTATGGGGCGGGGGGGGGGAGGTGAGGCAAGCGGCGGGAGCCCCCCCCGCCTGCCCGGAGCACGGTGCAGCGGCGCGGCAAGAGTGTGCCCCTATGGGGCGGGGGGTGAGGCAAGCGGCGGGAGCCCTCCCCCCGCCTGCCTGGAGCAGGGTGCAGCGGCGCGGCACCGCGAGAGTGTGCCCCTATGGGGCGGGGGAGGGGGATGAGGGAAGCAGCGGGAGCCCCCCCTCCTCCCGCCAAGATAGAGAGCCTCCAGCTACCGCGGCCGCTCCTGCGCCCCTCCCCCCCCACTCCCCGCTCGAGTGGTGCGGCATCGCAGCCCCTCCCCCTCCCAGCTGGAGCGGGGGGGCGGGGCTGTGGTGCCGCGCCGCTCGGGGGGGGGGGGGAACTTTAGTGGTCCGTGAGGTCTAAAAGGTTGGCGACCACTGGACTAGATGATCTCTCGAGATCCCTTCCAGTACTCTGATTCTATGATTTATGGGTTGCCTCACTATATCTAGAAGATATATCTGGGTTGAGTAGTTAAGGGATGGGATAGCTTTACTAGGTCCTGAAGGAGGGTCCTGTCCATAGCTTGGATGGAACAGTAATGCTTGTGATACTGTATGTAACTTTGAAGGTAAACTGAATTAAAAAAACTAGATGGTTTCAAATCAGAGTCTTACACATCCCCACACAGAATTGTTATGGTTACCAGTCATGATGTCAGTATGTATACTATGAAAGGTTTGACTGACACATAATGTATAGTAACATGCAGGTATTAAGGCTTTATATTGTCACATTGGAACAATTATAACGATAAATACCTATGATTCCCTCATTTTTATTTTACCAGTGCTTCAGAAATAGTCAGGGTTCCCCCCCTTATTTTTTTAATTCAAATGTTGTGTCACAGTTGTACTCCTGTGTGTACAGAGCCCATCAGTAAGAGCATAGTTATGATTCCTGTCCATCACAATTAAGTAAAAGCTACCTGTAGTAAATGAATAGGAAGCACTGATATGTTTACCCTATTGCTAGTCGAGCATAATGATCTCTTTACACCATCAGAGTGACATAAAGATGCTGGTATGAAAGATTTTAGATGTGGGGAATAGATGCTGCTTAACATGTGGTGTTTCAGAACATGGTGCTTGGCAAAAATTGGTGCAGTTTTCTTTTATGCTTTGTTCCTATCAGTTTAGTGTTCCATGCCTGGGGGACTCTGCCATATGTAATTCTCTAGACTCCCACAGTGCATTGTTCTTAAAAGTTGCAAGGAAAATATGCATTTAATGCTCACACAGATTGTGTTTTAATAGCTTTCAGAACATAATCTGTAGTACTGTATGCTAATCTGCAGTTTGACAAAAGTTAACTGATGTTACCACATTACTATTACTTGAGACCAATGGTAAGATTTTCTCTTGATGTACATGGTTGGAAATACCAAAGGCATAAATATGCTTCGCTGACAAATCCTTGACTGTTTTTGTCAAACTTCATACAGGAAAACAGTAATTCTTAAAAATGTCATGGTTTGAAAAACTAGTGAGCAATTTCTTCTCTTGTACCTTGATTCTTCCATTATTCAGGGCTTTTGAATACCGGGGTCACAAAAGTAAAAACTAAAGTTAAAAGAAGAAAAACTTACAAGAAGTAAGTTCAGTATTTAAAACTATTTTCTAGTTAACATTTTAAATGACTTTCTGTAGCAATTCCGGTATTGGAGTAAACACCAAGTTGAATATTATCCTCTAGACAGGGGTTCTCAAACTGTGGGTCGCGACCCTTTTGGTGGCCGCCGGCTGCCTCCCGAGGGGTTGCGAGCTGCTTGCGCCGCCGCAAAACCGCCGCCACAATCACTTCCGCATCCGGCGGCTATTTTCGGTGGACATGCCGAGTGCTCCCGAAAGGGCTCAGCATGTCCTCTGAAAATAGCCGCTGAATGCATAGTTAATTTATTCGGCGGCTTTTTGGCGGACATACAAGGGTCCACCACGGCGAGGGAGAGAGGAAAAAGGGGTTGCGGTTCTCAATAGTTTGAGAACCCCTGATCTAGGAGGAAGTCTTGTGTTGTTTCATTTTGTTTTGGCCTGCTACTACTTTTGTTATATCAAAAGAACATCTACGTTTCATGTAACATCACTGAAACCTAAGGAAAGTGTATTAAGCATCAAGCTATAAGAACATAAGTAGAATATTCAAATGTATCAATTTTATCCCCTACTAGTTTTCTCTGTTATATCTGTTCAGATTTCACTTAAATATTCCTTAAAACCAGGCAAATATGAAAAATCGGTGATCTCTACTATAGATTGTGATAGTTCGTCATTGGACACTATGTTCTTTTTGTGTTGTCCTTTCTGCTAATAATACAAGGCTACTTCTATGTGGTTATATTGTATCGAGAACTCTGTTGTTTCAGACTCTTTAAAATTTCCTTTTAATGGTGCCAACTTTTCACTCCTCTGTGGTGGCCTTTATTTAGTCAGAAGAGATTCTGTACCATTTTTCAAAGCAGCTTTTCCCTTGCCTTGTTTTATTGGACATATCTCTTTTGTCATTGTTTAGGGGTTAATAGCCATATTTCAAAATATCGATTAAAGTTGACTCCTTAATTGAGCAATAAGATATAACAGGTAATGCATTTCTGCATGATTATAGCATGTCTCAGGTCATGTAATATGATAACAGGCCAAAGTCTGAATAACTTAAGTATCTGAAAAATGAAATAATTGCTTTGAAATGTTGTGTCTCAGGTATCTAATTGCTATTATGAAATGTAATGATACATAAAAAGAAAAAATACATTTTGACTGTCTAGCAACTTGAGCACCGAGGGCCTGGTCTTGCAACCTTATCTTATATGAGTAGTTGTCCTTCTTTTTACAAGTAATCCCATTGATTATTGGTTTTAGAGAGAGTAGTACTGTGAGGACAACACAATGCGTAAGGATTACAGGACCTTACTCTTACTGAGGCTTAAAGCCCAGTTTTCCTGCATATGAAATATGCTAGTTTCTCCAAGAATTTGCATACTCTGTAGTTTTTAATTTTGCTTAGAAAAGAAAGGTTTCCAATTTTGGGATGGTACATTATTTCTTTTCTTTTTTTATTTGGAATGTAGTAGTCATTTAAAAATATTACCTGATTTTTTTATTTATTTTTTAATTCACTTTAATATACTTAAAATTAATAAAGAATTTAGGATAACACCTTAGAGCCTGCAATGTTTAGTGTCAGCCACACATGGTTCTTGATTTCAACTTCAGCTGATTCACAGAGTCACTCTCCTTTGAAGTATCTGCTGAGGGAACTCTCAGTAGAGAAAAATTGGTATTTTTTTAAGAAATATACTTTAGCTCAGCTTTGTTCTACTTACAGCTGGTGGATTTGAAAGTATATTAATTCCCCCTCCCCCCAGTTCCTATCTGCTGGGAGCAGCTGTCATGGGTACTTCAAAGGCACTGGACACCACAGAGAAGACCACAGCCTTTCCTGCCTTTGAAATGGTTGCAGTGTCTATGGTCAGGCTTCAAGGGACCTTCAGCACAGGAAAGAAGCTTTTTTCTTTTTTAAACAACTAGAATTAAAGCATATTTAACTACCTATTAATGGTCTTTTCTGAAAGCATCTCCAGTATGAGCCACAGATACTTGAAAGCAGACATGCCCAAATTTTACAGCAGGCAAGGCCAGGCAGCTAACTTGCGAGAAAACCTGAGGACCATGCCTAACCTTCATAACTTTTGGCAAAAAAACAGATGCAATGTAAAATTAGTTCATACTTGTATCTTTATCAATAATTTTTAATTACATTGCTTTACTGTCTCCTCATTTAAAGAATAATTTCCCGTTTCGTTTTCCCCCAGGATCTTACACCTCTCAAAAGATTTCTCTCAATATAAATAATAATGAAAAATAAAAAATAAGTAACAAAAAAATTGTTCTCCTTTGTCAGATCGATCTGTGGAGGCTCTAAATTATTATTTCATGTTGTGGATTTGCTTCTCCCAAATCAAAATTGCTTGTAAGTTTTCTTACCTTACCTATGTCTTCCCCTCCTATGTATTTTCCAGCTAGTTTTCTGAATTTTACATAGATCCACATAGTCTTTTGCACTTCAGTCTGTCGTATTTTAATTAACTACCACATCATAAAGGCAGTGCATATAGGGTGAAACTTACTCCTGTACAGAGAGACAACTCAAGTCCTGTGCACCACTTAAGTCCCACTATTCCTCAAAATAGGCTGTAAGTGGTGCAGAGGCCTTGTGCACAAGGACAACTTTCACTCATAGACTTTATATAGAGCAGAGTTTCACAACTGAGGTGCATGGGCCTCTGCTGGTCCAGGAAACGCTTACTGGTGGTCCTTGGAGACCTGGTTGGTTGCACATTGTTGGTCCCTGCCTCCTTATTGCCAGTTGTTAAATTGCAATACTAGAAACTGAATCTATTAGATACTTTTACTTTTCAGTGTAAACAATTGTTTAATTATTTTAGTTGCCAACTGGATGTTATGTGATTTGTTTCATGGACTTTTTCTCTCCCTTTCACAATCTTTCTTTTAAAATGTGGACCATACAGTGAAAATGTTTTGAAAACTGTTTCCATAGTGAAATGGAGTAATTTGCACATTTATGGACAGCCTCTGCATGGTTAGTTTGAACAGTATTCGTCTTTTTTTTTTTTAAACTGAGCTTAAAGCATTCTATAATGGTAAGAGCTTTACACTTACGCAGTAAAGTGGAAAGCAAGAAAAAGTATTACCTGATTGTTAAAGAATCTCTTTATATTTCAGGAAATCCTTTTATGCTTCTTATGTTGTTGGTTTCTGACTTCTATAGAACTTTTGAAGGAATAATTAGAATTGTCTTTTTGTTCCTTTTAGCCAAACAGGAAAGAAACAGGACATCTTGATGAAAGCTTTGCTATGTAATTGTGTGTGTGTGCATGCACACGTGTGTGCACACGTATCATGTTCAAGATCACATCTGTAAAAGAATTCTGCCAGTCCACAAACATTCCTTACTTTAAAATGTGCAGAAAGTCAAAGGGGTAGGTTGAGTTTAAATAAATGAGGTGCATTCTCTCACTAAAAGGTATGACATTAACTTGCATAAGTTGGATAAACTAGAACAAGGGATGCAGAGATGTGCTGAATTAGCTAGTTAAAAGGAGTTTAAAAGAAGTGTCAGTGCATATGCATTATGATAGTCTTTAATTACATGGTCACATGCTATTTTTTTCCATGGAAACCCTGCCTCATTCAGTGCACAGGATGGACAGTGCTAATTTAATGAGCAGCTTTTCAATATTTTGTTTTCTCCTGACTGTTCAATGTGTGACCCTAGGCCTTATTTACTACAAATTATTAACATCCTACTCTGAAGATAGAATTATTAATTTCCTCATAGGCTTTTGTATGTACTCATCGCTACAGTATCTGAATGCTTCACAGCAGGCCTCTCAAGTTGATGAAGTCACAAGAGATTACAGTCAAGTGTTTCTACTAATTTTGGGAGACCACTTTGAGATGACTAGGACCAGATTTTTCAGAGTACTTCACATTATATAGCACTCATATATTCAAGAATAGCTCACGATGACTTTAGTTACAGCTGTGAGCAGAGGCATAGGAGCCTTCCCAAAAGTGGGGGAAGCAAGGGCCCCCAGCCCCTCCATGGCCCTGCCCCCAGCCAAGTCGGAAGCCGGAGCGGCCAGGAACTGCAGACCCTCCACCTGCTGAGGGTGAGGGGACTGAAATCAGCCTCTGCCCATGTCCCCATCCTTTAAGCTCCCCTTCAGGGCAGGTGGTGGGTCCGCAGCTCCCCACAGCTGTCCGTGTGGCTCTTATCCCGACCGGGCGTCAGCTGGGAGACAGGGTTCAGAGTCATAGCATGGGCCTGGTAAGAGCTGCACGTCCAGACAACTGTGAGGAGCCACAGACACTCCATTTGCCCAGGGCGGCTAGGCTGGGAGGGTAGGGATATGGGCCAGAAGCTGCTCTCGGTCTTCCCACTCCGAGCAGGTGGAGGGTACATGGCACAGCACCCCACGCTGCCTCAGCTCCTCAGCCGGCTCCAGCTGCCAACCAAGCTAGGCCCGTCCACTTTCAAAAAGAGGGAGGGCCATGGCCCCTGGCCCTCCCTATTCTGGCCCCTCTAGTTGCGAGTGCTCAGCGCTTCTGGCAGTCAGATCCCACGGTCCAAGGTTGGGCACCCAGAAAATGAGTAACATGCTATTAGTGACCAGCTATGAAAAGTTTGGTTTAAGTAACTTGCTTAGTATCACACGGGAACTTTGCCAGAGGCAGAGATGGAATACAATTCCTAGGGTGGCATTCAACTTTCTTAACCACGAGAGCATTCTTTCTCTTCCTGGAATCCCATGCCTCATTCACTGCATGTCTTCCAAATTCTGTAATAAAATAGTAGGTCTCCTTTACTACACTACCCTGATTCATCCCCAGAGTAGGTCTCACCTGTGCATTGAATGAGGCACGGGTCCTATGGAAAAAAAATCTCTAAACGTGTAAAGACTGTATCATCATGCATATGTCCAAGGAGGCTGCTAATTAAAGTTGCACGGGCAACCTTAAATCAGACATTTCCTAACTTTTGAGGGCTTGACTTAGCAACCTTAATAATGTTCTTTTAATGTAATTTTTTGTTTGTAATATACATAATTTATAATATATTGTGTGGGTGTGTAAATGTGCATGTAAAAATAATGTGGTGGGAAAGCAAATGGTACATAAATGTATCATATACCTATGACTGCATGAACTGCCCACTAAATTATATATCTGGGACTTCACTCTGAACCTGGAAGGAGCTGATGTAGCTATAATATCATGACTTTTTATGTATACAAAAGCTATTTTAGTTCAATCCTGAAAGTGTTTTATATTTTCTAGTTATAGTTTTTCCCATCTCTATTATAAATAATAATATATTATACCTAGCTCTTATACAGTGATTTTCATTTAAGCACTGTATAGTTGGATTCCTGGAAACTACAGCATCTATCTTAAAAGGGATGAGAAACAGTACCAATAATTTTGCTGCAAAAAATGCATTACTATGTGCTTGCACATTCAGAACACAAATTAAAATGTGTGTTTATTAAAAAACCGGACATGAACGCTTTTGAAGAGCTTTTATTGTAGAGGAATAAGTGTGAAGAAGAGTAAACAGGTGGAGAGAGAGAGATAACTATTAGTTTACATTACTTACTTGCTGTTCCTCTGGCAGCTTGTGCAAGAAGAGGTATGTGCTCAAGAAAATCTGAAAAAGAGAATCCAGAGCAATTTCTAATTTAATTCAAAATTATATGTAGATTAAGGCTGTTAAATTTATGATCACCTCCTCCTCCACACACACATACTCTATTGCCATGAGCTTCCCCAGCAATGTCATCTCTCTGGTGTCTCTGTTGCATGGGGAGGACTATCATGCATGCCACAGAGGCGGGATCTGGAGTTGGCTTGGACTGTGTATACCCACTGGGGCCAACTGGATTGTATGTGCCTACTGGCTGCTGTAATCAAATGTAGATTTGTCTATTCATGTTTTTTTTTTTAATTTAAGATTACTGAGCTCATTAACATACATCGCTCAGCATAAAGCACAATGAACCCTTCCTGTTACAAATGGATATTCTTTGTTAAGTAGTTGGGAAACATGCAATCTAATGCTTTGCAAATTGAGACCGGTGGACCATGTTTTAGCAGATCCCTGAGACCTGTACTTCTATGTTCCAAGAGGCATTGATCCAGTGGTAAGACGGCAGAACACCATTTTTCCACTAAGCCATCATTGTGAACAGGTCTGACCACACCTGTTTATGTTGTTCCAGTATTTGGACTAAGATTTTATTATGGACTAAATTATATTTTGTGCAGTAACATTGATTAACGTGCTTTACGTGAGTTGTGTGTATTTAATTGGAATCTATCATGTAATGCAGTAAATTCTCAGTTCTTTCAGGTTAGCTATGGTGTAACAAATGAGGAAAACCTTGGTGAAAACCTCTTGGACACACAAACAATACTCCTGTGGCTTTGCAGTGGCTAAACAGGCCTCTATGTCTGTGGGTCACTCAAAGGATTTAAACACCCTCAGGATTTGCTGTCTGTTATAGTACTATAATTTAGAGCAAGTCTGCAGTAAATAAGTTTAAAGTCTGGGCACAAAAGACATATCAGCTGTTTTTTAGATGAGTTCAAAATTAGACCTTATGGTTTTCTACAGCATAGAATATGCTTTCCCTCCCCCCAGCTACATGCTGCTCTTTATTTCCTCCTGCTCTTTTTTGAATGGTCTCTGCTATCTAGTCAAGCTCACAATATTTTCATAAATAAAGTTTATATATTTATAATAGTTAGAACAATCCTATTTTATATATAGACAATCCTGATTCCTAAGCTTTAAGTAGTTTTAAAAGACCCTATTTTTATCTTTAAACAAATCTGCTACAAAAATGTAACTATTTCCCCCCGCAAATTAAGAATTTTTCCCTCCACTTTTACATACACGTATCCTAGGGTGACCAGACAATAAATGTTAAAAATTGGGATGGGGTGGGGAGTAATAGGAGCTTATATCAGAAACAGGCCCAAAAATTGGGACTGTCCCTATAAAATTGGGACATCTGGTCACCCTAACCTATCCCAACCAAAAAAAGTTTTACCGAGTGAGAGTCCATAATCAGCATTATTCAGTCCTTCACAAGTGATGGGTTTAAAGTCCAATATCTGGCACCTTGTTGGATTAAAACAAGGGAGCTTTGTATCATTAAAAAGATGAAATTCCTAGCTTTCAAGTGAAACACACATCACTTGTTTCTCAGTCTACAAGGCAGAAAGTATTAGAGCTTAAATAGCATCTATATTTTTTGTTATAGAATACAAATGTTATACTTCTGTTAAATCTTTTTATGGGTCCCCTCAGAGCCCTGTACAATTGGAGTGATGGTAAGTAAGGTACTTGATTTAGAAATTAATGAATTAAAAAGAAACCCCCAATAAAATATTTTAAGTCTCTAAAACTTTTGTAAGATTGACTGCAGAGCTTGTATGCGCTGCACGCACACTACATGATGATGTAGTTTGATATAAAGACTTTGTTGTCACTATTTTAAAATGACTATTTAACTCCCTGTTGGATTTCCCAGCCTTATGAAATGCAATCATCTGAAACACCTAATGATAAAATCTTTATAAAACACCAACCCATCATGTATGTACCCACTTGGATTATACATGTTTATGTGAATATTTTATATAAATGAGTGTGTGTACACATACACAGAGGTGCAAAAGCAACATACACAAGGGTGTACAGCTTTTGAGATATCGCACTTCATGTGTGTAGTGAAGCATACAGATACTTATCTATTTTAAATAGATTTTAAGATTTAGGTACCTAAATTAACGGCCTGTGTTTCAGAGGTGTGTAGTTTCACTACCGCTATGGATGTCAGAGACTGGCTCTATCACAAGCATGACCTTGTGCCTCTTTTTCCATATTCAGTAATATGGGGGTAATTATACTTACCTCAGGTAGCAATTGTAATGCTGAATTCTTCTATGTTTGTGTTTCCCTTTGAGAACCTCATGGGAAACTCTACAGATGTGCCAAATACCATTAACTTTTATTTTTATTTTAGGGAGAGAAAAAGCTCACAATATTTTCATAAATAAAGCTTATATATTTACAATAGTTAGAAAAATCCTATATTATATACAGACATATCGTGATATATTTTTATTATTTCCTCAGTTGTGAATTGTTGATTTAGGTGAACTTTCATACTTCAATGGGAAATCTTTATTGTGACAGCAATAGGTTTGCAAAGGGGCACTTAGACATGTAACATAGTCCAATTCCCTCCCGTTGTGGTTTTGAAAATCATTTTACAGTTCCCACTTATTAATGAACTTAACCTTTCTGGAAAAAGTCTAAGTACAGTTTGAGTCATCAAAGCAAAACCTGTAGAACATCTTGTTTACACTAGGGATTTTTTTTAAAAACACCCACCATTGTTAGTGGCAGTAGGAGCTCTGTGAATTCTGATTTCCAATGTATATATTGCTGAAAACCTTCTCTGTGGCCAGCAGGCTGTCTACCCTAGAGCTTCTCAGCTTGCTGAGGCCAGTTCAGTGGAGTGAATGGTAGAGGTAGTGGGAGTTTTTTCAAAAATGTTCCTAGTGTAGACAAAGGCCAAGAAACTACCTCTATTAGGCAAACTCTCTTCTTAAGGGACTGTACCACAATATTCCCAAATGTCATGAGTACAGTTCTCATCCACTGTATTAGGCCACCTGTGATAAGTAGCAGTGTTTGTCAATGCTCTCCGTTGTTGCCTAAAATGGTCACATACTATGTTTTAGGGTTAGCAATAAATTTTTATTTCAGTGATTAATGAATGACTTGTCACAATTACTAGATTAATCTTTAGTAATAGGCTGGTACTTAAGAATTGCTTTCTTCCCCTTCTCTGACAAGTTGGGAAGTAGTGTTAAATTTCAACCAGTGAACAAAGATTAAAATGTATAGGGTGAAATCCTGACTCTGTTGTAGTCATTTTGAGCTTTGCCACTGACTACAATGGGGCCAGGATTTCACACGTCCAGTGTTTAACATGCCAACAAATGGGAGTTGTTAAACGAAAACTGTGTGTCATGGAGTATTAATTCAGGAGCGTAGAGATCATTTATTCAGAGAACTCCAGTTACTAGCAAGTAATGTAGTGTGATGATAATTTGGGGGGGAAATAGGGAAGAATCTGTGCAATTTGTATGTAATGTAATTAAATATGAATTCGGGGACAGGGCATTTACCTCAGTTCCCTTAATTCCTATAGTTAATCTCCTCTAGACATTTGTAATCTCTGACATGCTTTCCTTAGCCTTTGATGTTTCTCATGTTATAGTCTTTCTTCAGGTGATGTCCACTTCTATAGTTTTTGTGGTGATCTCTCTTGTTTACCTGCAGTGCATGGCACCATCATCTCTGTATCCTCTGCTCAATTGTCTGAATATTTTGTAAAAATAAGAACAGACTGCTGAAATTGCCAGTTAATTGTTGTTCATGCTTTGACCTGACATTATATTGCATTCAGGGTTTAATACCCTGAAATGTGGAACACTTCCTTTGAGGTGCGGAGACCCCTCAACACCCGTAGGACGTCTGAGGGACTTGCCTGTGCTGAACCCTTCATAGGATGTGCTCAGTGCCTTGAAGGAAAGGACCCAATATTAGAAAGAATTAATAAAGATCTATGTCTACTGAGATAAACTACATAGTGGTAGGAACCTCATGCTGGTTTATGAAGCATTAATACAATTTCTAAGCAGTTTATCTTGGTGAAGGAGTTGGGTTAGTGCTGAAAAACACTGTGGTGTTCTTGTTCTTGCTGGTATAGATTAAATCTCCATTTTTATGAATAAAAATGTCAAAATTAAAATAAAAGAGATAGGGAAGGAGGGATGTAGTAGCACTCTTAGTGTAACCAAAGTCTTCATATGTTTAGGAGAACAGGGCAATCAAGGAGGACCCTCTTGTGCAGTAAAATAGCTGTTCAATTATTCACTTCATATTATAAATCATAATAAAAACAAGCTACAAGGAAGTACATTTAGTTGCTAATGAAACTTGTATTTCCTTGCAAGTATTCAATAATAATAATTATTATTTATTAAGAGGTATTCGGTAGATATGAGAACTTCCTACAGTTTTAAGCTTTTTAAAAAAATAAATACAAATCACAATTACAGGGAGTTGTTTGCTTTTGGAAGTTTTGGGCAACAAAATTGCTTTTTATAAAATGCAACTCTCCTCACACCCACATTTTTTCTATATCTAAAACTCTGTTATTGCTCCAGGATACCCCTACTGTACATTTGAAGGACAGTTCTTTCTAAAACGTTTTAAAAGATCTCACAGGCATAATATAAACATAGTCAATCAAGAAATGTGTGGGTTTTGGGAGCAGTGGGGATACTGACTTTATTATAGTTATCATTTTAATCCAATCACAAATGGGGACATGGCCATTCCTGTGGCTTGGTTGGAGAAGAGGAAAAAACAAAACTAAAAAGTTAAATGAATTACTTCTCTGAGAAATCCAGAAGTAATAAAGGAAAACAAATGTATGAATAGACGTATAAAGGTGTCTCTTACAAATTTCCCATCAGGTGTCAATTATGTATTTGCATAACTTTTAAAATATAAAATAACTTCATTTTTCTAAAATTCAGACAAACATCGGATAGTGGTAAATTTTAGGAAGTAAGAGCAACTGTATCATTTAAAGGGCACAGATATTCACGGTGTTTAAAAAGAAAATAGCATCTACACAAACTTTTGACATGAGGCTGACTTTTAAAGCACGTTGTATAATGATTTCAAGTCAAGTACACCTAATGTATGCTTAATGTTTTTTTTAACTCCTTCTAGGATTGCACTCATGGGTTAATGAGCTCTTTGTTTTTACTAAAAGATGCAGACACATTTAAAATATTAAAATATCTTTTGCTTGTCCCTTTTCTGATAATGAAACACATGCCAGGATATATCAGAGAGTTGAAAACAGGTTTTAATTTTAAATTCATAATACACTGATCAGCAATTTGCAAGAATGGTTTTGAAACGGAACAAAAATAAAACAAAAGAAAAATCACGAAACAGCTGATGTTGATTCAGAATGCATGTTTCCAGAATTGAAATGCTATAGCTTTAAGATCAGGTGCCTGGGCGCTTTCCTTTCACAAACAAGATCGATTTTGAGCAGACTCCTACTGTTAGCTTTTTTGAAGAAGGATTCTCACGCTGAAAATAACCCAACATATTCTTGATAACGGCGTTTTTTTCCCCTCCCTGAAATCCACCAAAACTGAAGAAAAATCCAAGTGACTGTTCTTAGCAGCTGTGTGGCCTGGAGTTCACTAGGGAAGCTGGCTTCCTGCAGTCCCCTATTCATCACCTGCTTCAAAGGCAGCCTAGCTGGCTATAGTTTGCAGGCCAGGTAGGGTGCCATTGTGCACAGTCTGGGAGGATTAGTATCAAAGCTGCGGCAACCAGGCCCTTGGTCTCGGGCTGCCATTCAGTCTAGCAGGGAGAGGCTAAGACTGGCCAAGGTCACAGTATCCAGTGTGGTGTGGACTGGGAAAGGATCCTGAGAATAGAATGCTTTTTATGAAATCATGGCGCAAGCTTGCTGCACAGCAGGTCCCCTTCTGGAACACATACATCTGTTTATGTTGGTATACCGTAGCTGACAACGAGATAATAGAGCTTTGCTTTTTTATCATTGTTTTAAAAAGACAACTGTATATACAATAACCCAGATTATTGAAGTAAGAGCTTTGATTTTGGAAATCATAAAGAAATCTTTAAAAGATTTAATTGCTGCTTTTGTGTGTTTGTGTATGTGTATACTTAAATGAAGAGGAGAGCAGACTGATTATTAACCATTTATAATCCTTACCATTGCTGATTAGCAACAGCAGGATACTTCGGGAACATACACAGAATGCGACTGATTATTTTTTTTTTTTAAACGTTCCCTCATTTGTACCAACAAATTGGTTAAGGATGCACCAGATTTGCTTAGTTGTCTCGAATGTTAAAATTATTTGGAGGAATTCTTTCAAGCCAAATGTAGTTTTTAAAAGGTGAGGTAATAATGACGTAAAAATAAAATTGCCAACTTGATGAAATTAGGGGGCAAAATTAAGCTGTAGACGAGTTGTCATGACGACAAGGATGTTCTATTGATGAACTGTACTCCTCATTGTCCAATCAGATAGTAGAGCTGAAGCTGGAGCATGAACAGGAGAAGACGCACCTATTCCAGCAGCACAACACAGAGAAGGATTGCCTGGTCCGAGATCACGAACGGGAAATTGAAAAACTGGAAAAACAGCTCCGCGCTGCCATGATGGAGCACGAGAATAAAACTCAAGAATGCAGGAAACGAGATGCACAGGTAATGATCAATAACATTTGAAAAGCCGTATGCTTATTAAAAATATATATATAATAATCAGCGTTTCCCGTTTTCCAGCATTGTTGATAATGCACGCTGTTTGATCATTTGCGAAACTGACATATAAATGTGATTTTTTTTCTTTTTTCACCCCCCCCCCCCTGCTGAATAAAGCTTTAACTGCAAAAACCACAGGTAGCCAGATTAAAAATCTCATGGTGCGCTATAACTCGGCCTCTTATTTATAATCTTGTCTCATTTTCTTTCATGATGGATTTGTTTAAGAAAAAAGGTATCTATTCCCCTCCAACCCCCACACTCACCCCTCCTTCCCTCCTCCCTGGATAAATCCCTATGAAATATATCTGATTCATTCATATCCTTTTTTGTTTAAATCTCTGCAGGTAATCCACAAATTGCTTGTTTTCAAGATCTGACTTTATTTCTCAATAATTTTGTATTCCATGTTTGCATTGTGTGTTTGATTGCATATGTCAGATAATCAGTGATAAGATGATGTGGGTTTTGGTTTGCTTCCCATCAGGTTTGTTATTTTCCTACACACACATACGCACCCCTCCCATCCACCATCTCTATGGTCACTGTTGGAAGCCATTTGGCAGAATAACCCCCAGCTGTGGTAGCATTTGACTCTTCAAACTTATGGATGAAATGTGCACTGTCAGCATGAAAAATTATCTTTATTAGTTTCAGTTCTAAAAATCTTATTGGATGTATGTGGATTTTTTTCTGTTTATTTTGTGAGGGTGTGTTTATGGGGGTGTGTGTGTATGTATGTGGTGTATTTTTCTAAGAGCATATATTATAAAAGGCCTGCAGTGAATACATTTAAAAATTCAGGATGATTTCAGAATAGAACATTTATTTAGAGGAAATAATTTTTACTTTACTCATCTGCATTAGAATTACTTATCATTAATTGATTATTTTATACCAAAATGGGCGTTTTTTTATGGAAGATATAACCACCATACGTCTCCGCGCATCGGCTTCTTCTCCACATGATGTAAGATCCCGGCAATAAGTCCTTTTAATTTTAACTTGCGTTAGGGATGCTCATATTTCTTTCTCACCTATACTATATATTGTAACTAAATGAAATTAAGGATTTAATTCTTATTTTTTCTATATATATTTGAAAGATTCATTATCCATGAAATCAACAACTGAGTAAATATAAATATATCTGATAAACAACAGTTATGGGGGGAAATATCTTACAGAAACAATATTGATTTATTCCATTTGTACCATTGTTTTCCATGTAAAACAGGGAGGAACTTTGTGGGCATGCTCAGTAACAGGAGATTCAGAAGACTGCAGCAGAATTAAACATTATCCTTTTTTCCCACTTATTTTGATGATGAATAAAAAACTTAAGTAATTAAAGGAACCAGTCTTTTGGCACTTAGCTATGGAGTTACTTTGCAAGTATCTCTTTGAAGTTGTATCATTCTCTTAGTTGGACCCTCACACTGTATTGTCAAGCAGTGACATTTGTCTAAATACCAAGAAGTTCAGTACTTACTGTGAATACAGGGTGTGTTCATATCATTAAGTATAAAAATCAGTTTTATAAATATGCAGGACTATGTAACAGACAGTAATTCATTACCGCTGTGCTGTTGTGCATAGATACGATGGGAATGTAACTCTTGAATAGTAAATTCTGAAAGAATCTTGACATGTCCTATATGTTTGTCCTACCTATTTAGTTAGATTGTGGCTCACTTGTGGCAAAGGTTGGCATCATGGAGTTTGGGAGTGCTTGTTATTTAAAATGAAGTGCTGATGCTATCACAAGTGATATGTTAAACAATGGAAAGTTGAGATAGTAATGGCAACAAATATAGTCTTTAAAAAATCTTTTATTTGAATATCTCTACAATATAAGCGCTGCTGTCATGGCAATATTAGTAAAGAGAGAAGATACATTTGCCTTGACTAGGGCAGCTGTTTCTAATCAAAAGCAGAATAATCATAACTGTTACCACTTTTAAAGATGCATTTATTTACTTTGGTGAATAAATCAAATGTTAATTTGATAAATGTTAATGCCTTCATCTATAAAATACATAGGTATTTAAAATTTACATTTGAATTTGCAGTGGGGAAAATATGTATTTAAAATTCCTTCCTGGAGTCTTCAGTGGAATTTTGAATACTGCCATTTATTGTATTTTTCTAGCACTGCGTTTTTGTTCCCAAAATACATGTTTTTGGACTATTATGGGACTGATGTACAGCATCTTTATGAAATTATTCTAAACAAAAATGCTACAGGCATAAGTTAATTATGGATATTACTTTTTCATAAAATCGTAAAATGGAATCATATTTGTAGATTGTAATGTCTTTAGTTTCTCTACATTACTATGAACCTGCTTCAACATGGCAGAAGAGGCCATTTTGTTTAACTAAACAAAGTGCAACTGCTAGATATTTCATATAGTTTCAAGTGTAAGAACCAGATTTATACTTTTAATAATCAGAATATCCAAAAAATGTTAATCTCTTGAATCTTTTGGTCTGGAGAACCTAGCTGTTCCATGATTGCTGGGTTGTGTAAAAGTACCAGTTTTCCTTATGTGAAGAGGCATATTTTTAAAATAGATGCTTTTACCACATCACCAGTGACTGACAGTTTGATGGATCTCTGGAAAAGAATGTATTCTGCAAAATTACTGAAAAGATTTGTTCTACTTTTATTGCATTTCCAAGTTGTCTAAGTTCGGTCAGATCTTCAGCTATGGTGAAAGATACTGTACAAAAGAGAGAGACAATTTTAGATGTGAACCTATATTAACACTTTACTGGTCAAAAAAAGGGTTGTCTCCAGAATTAGTTAAGATTCTTTTGGTTCTTGTATTATAAATTCAGCGTGGTATTGGGTAAATCATCTTGATTTAAAGGGATAGCATGTTTTATATTGTTGGTCAGTTACTTTCATTTTTATGTGGCATTTACATTCCATTTTAATTCTCAAATAATATCTTTTTAGAAGGGTTTCTTTGCTTTTTTCACTTAGGTTTGTAATGCTTACGGAGGAATAAAATGACATATGGGTCAATAAAAGTCAAAAACGCCTGAAGGCTTGTGTACCAGACTGTGTCCTTGTAGTCTTTTTCTTTAAATCCTGTATTTTCTGTGAGCTGCAAAAAAATATTGTTGTTAAAATAATGCTTTCCCTTAAAAATATAGAAATTTGTAAAAATTTTAAATCCAAAGTTCTCTATTTTTAAGGGAAAACATTATTATACATATATTGCATTAAAATTGTGTTTTTAGTTTAGCATTTCAATTTTATCTTTGATTCTTGATATTGTACAGAATTTCCTTACAGATACCTTAAGTACATTTTCCAAAATGTTATTTATGGAGGTTCATTTAAAAAAAATATTCAGTGTATATTTTCTTTCACAACACATTGTATTAATTCTTGGTAGTGTATGAGATTTTCAGAAACAAAACTCTTCTGATAGTAGAAAATAATAAACCATATTTCATAGAAACAAATTGTTTCTTAAAAAGAAAATATTCTATGCTATCTTCCACCTCAGTAGGCCAGATTGGATAACGAGGTTAGGAATCTTAATATCTAGTCCGAACCAAGCTACCATGGATATACCAACTACACAATCTTCTTTGATCAAATTAATGTCACTCTTTCTCCAGCTTATGACATATACCCTTAGCATCTCTAACATTGCAGAGTTCTGCAGCTGCTATATAAAGTTATATAATTTTAATGCTTGTTCCTTGGATATTTGACCTTTAGGCTAGGGAGAAAAGGAACATCCCCACTTAACTTCAAACTGAATGCTTTGCTTTACTGTCATGTTGTAAAAGGAGGGCTGAGGACCCTGAAGTCTTTTTCCACTTTCTGTTGCCAGGTGATAATGTGCAGGTCCACCATTTTCTTCCATTTGTAACTGGGTCAAGAATAATTCAAACACTGAAGCACAATTCATCACCATTTATCACTGTAATAGTAACTTAAATACAATAAAATAGTATATTAAAATTATCCAAAACATTGGATTGCAATAAAATAAATGTAGCCATAATTTAGAGGTTTGTTAGTCTCCAGCCCAACGGTTGACAGGAAAAAATAATAACTGTTCTGTAGGTGTACAAGTCTAAACACACCACATATGAAAGACATCATAAAAGCAGAAATAGGCTTGGGTGGGCAGGAAGAATGACTAAGATAGTTCACCTCTGCCTAAATCTCTGTTTCTACTTTTCCCCGCTCCCTCTTTGCTTTCTGCACTTTTCCCAATGCCTGTCCTTACTCCTCCCTTTGTCCCATTTTGCCATTTGCAAATTTACAAGGCTTTCTTTGGTACCTCTCTACATATGGGGCAGCCTCCCACTTCTTGTCCTCTGAGCTCTCTCTTTTTCTTTTTCTTTCCTTTAAAGCCACTTCTCCCCTAAATTCTTCCTACATTGGACTCTGAACAAATGGTCTTTCAACTCTGTCCCACACTGAAACTGTTGCTCTGCATTTATTTATTTTCTGAATTAGACTGTAAATTGTTTGAGCCTGACAACATAATTATTTTATGTCTAATAAAATGCTGCTTAATTTTAAGGTGCTGTATAAATAATAACAACTTAAATAAATGATACCCTCCCCCCCAAAAAAATATTGTCTCTTCCAATGTACACCGCCTTCCTGGAAAACATTATTATATGATGAAGGCCTCTTTTCAGCTATAGAAAAGGTAGAAAATTCAGTTTTGTAGCCTGAATAAAAATACAAAACTACATGAACATATATATGCATAGACTGATAACTCTCCAGTGCTATAGTAGTAATCCCTTAAGTATAAGAACCAGATTTATACTTTGAATGAAAAAGAAAAGATGCAAGAGACTCTCTCTTGCAGTAAACCAGAGGTTCTCAGACTTTGGTACCGTATGTGGAGCGCTTGGTATGGTTCTCAGACTTTGGTATGTTGGTAGTCTGCAGATAGGTGCTGGCCGTTCCTTCTGTTTCCTTTCTCCTACTAAATTTCATTAAAAGAAGGCAAAAATAATCAAATATTTCCCATCTATTTCTTTTTAATGTAAATAATTTCTGTAGTTTGCACAGGGATTTGTTTCCATTGTGCATATAATGGGAAGAGGTTCACACAGTTATGTCTTGGAGGACATCTGGTTCACAAGACAATCCCTGTATTAAAATGTGGACTATCCCATTTAATAATTTCCCTGCATTTCAGGGGCTTTGATCACTGGTGCTCCTTGGTCTGTCTTTTTCTCTGACTGTGGCACATAGTAGCTAAGTCCCGTGTGGGTCTCATTTACTTTGGTCTCATTTCCACTGTTGGGTTTGATGTGCGGGTGTTGGTGTCCCCTGGCATGCAGGAACTCAGGCTGGATGATCTGGTGATTCATTCTCACCTTAAACTCTATGAAAATAAAGAGTGAGGATCATTGCTATAAACCTGTTTTGAGCGGATAACTCTCTGACTCTTTTTCTAGATTCTCTGTGCTCCTCTATCAATCAGAAAACATCTTAGATTTTAGAAGGTTTGTTCTTTGCTGTACAGCCTTGCGCTGCAGACAATTAGGCAGTTGAGGTCTCAGTCTAGATATATGTTTGTTCCACTTACCTTGGCTGTTGCATGGAGGTTCAGGGCCAGATTTTCAAAAGAGTTCAGCATCTAATTCTTCTTCTTATCCTCTTCGCTCCTGGTGGAGCATAAGGCGCCAACCATTCTTCTCCATTCCCTGAAGATTTGGTTGACGTTTCTGTAGCATTCATTTTTTACATGGTGGATTGCTAGCCCAACACAAAACCCTCCTCCTTTCACATCTTGGGCTTGGGACCAAGCAATGGCGGAGTTTCAGCATCTAATAGCTGCCGTTTAAGCCTTGTCTAAAACTGAAGGTTTTGGCTACATGGTACCACGTGTTAATTGATTGCCGTTTACCACATTTTGGCTAACATGATTATTACTGCTAATTTAGATACTTCACCAGTGTTTGATCCAGGACATACACAAGTTTTCTCCTGATGTGTATCATTCTAGGCTGAGGGCTGAAGTTCGGATGGAGTTTATTGACACAGACAAAAGGTCTAACAATAAGCTTCTACTGTTGAACAGAGGTAGAGTTCAAATTTAGGCCCCAGTCCTTCAATGAGCTCCGTGTGGGAGCTGCACCTACCTGTAGCCCCATTGAAGCCAGTGGGCCTTAGTGCAGGATCAGGGATCTGCCCACGGGGAATTCATTGCAGGATCAGGGCCTTAGTTTCCCATGTGCTGCCCCTCTTTGCTCCTCAAATGAAACCAGTTTTGTCACATCAGTTTCTTTTTTATCATTCTTGTCTCTGTGCCTTCTTTTAGGCTGCCCCCTATTTATTAAATGTTCTCCCAAAATCTGTACAACATGCTACAACCAATCCTTTCCCCCCATATTTGATGGAACCATCAGAATGTGTGTGTACCTTAATAAGTGACTGTGTAGTGTTATGATTGTCAGCTTGTTGTTCCCTTTCCCCTTCCTCATTTTTGGTCTATTTATGACCATTATCTGTTACATCATGTCTGAATTTAGACTGTGATATGTTCAGGGCAGGAACAGTGATTTTTACCTACTTCTGTATAGTACCTAGCACACTTCTGGGAGCTCAAAATTAACTTGAATAATTACTATAATTTACTAAAGAAAATCTTGAAAATCAGCAAGATGTGCACATTACAGTTTTCTCATTTAAAAATGTGAAACTGGCTTACAAAAGAATTCACGCTACTTTGTACTGTATCCACAATATGTAGAAAAACGAAAGTAGTTGCCATAGAAACTAGTACCTCACATGATATGTTCCTTGATCCTGAGCTGGAGTTCTTTACAGAATAATGGGCTTCCTGTTTATATCATGTGAACTTGAAGATATAAATTGGCCTGTTTTTATTGGACCATAATTGTCATTTTATAATATTTTCTAAAATATTTGTTTTTTTAAATATATGTGTAGTTAAATTATTAAGATGGAATATAAAATTCCATTTGAGAATTAGGGAGTGCAAAGAGTGTAATACGCAAAGTACGTCATGTGGGTAGTTCTTTTATCTACCCAATACGTCCAATGGGGAAGAAATGATTATTTCTTGCATAAAACCTGATTATTCTAGCTTCCCAGCTTTAAAATATGAGCTCCATATTATCCATCAGCTGGAAAAAGTTTCATTACATATTCCAGTTATTCTCATTATCTCTACTGCATGCAAATAGGTGTGGCTTTTGTATACAGGATTTTTATGTCTCTGTTCAAATGACCCTTCATAAATTTAAGTTGTCCCCTGCACTTGGAGTAACTATCCTCTTCTAGAATCAGGGTGGTAGCCGTGTTAGTCTGGAATAGCAGAGTTAACAAAGTTCTGTGGCACCTTAAAGACTAACTATAAAGTGTTGAAGCATGAGCTTTCGTGGGCTAATACCCACTTCCGACGAAGTGGGTATTAGCCCACGAAAGCTCATGCTTCAACACTTTATAGTTAGTCTTTAAGGTGCCACAGAACTTTGTATCCTCTTCTAGTGTGCCATGCACCTTTTCCTCCTTCAAACCCATCCTTTAGTTTTACTTTAACTCACCTTTCCAAAGCTGAGCTTTTTTTACAGTGCTATCTGCTGCGTCTCTTTATTCCTGTTGTCTCCTGAAATTCAAAAACAAAAAGCCAAATGAAAATAGTAATGTCTAAGTTCATATATTTGCAACATAATCATCACACTATTTCCCTTTATTATAATGTTCATCCTCCCTTATCTCCATTTGTCATTCTCATGCTTTTTTCTGTGTTGACAAATGCAAAGTAATACATATCAGAGGGGATGATGTGAATTACCCATACAATTTGTTCAGTTCTAAGTTAACTGTATCAGCTCAGGAAAAAAAGACCTGGGCATCACTATGGACAATTTCAGTGGAGACCTCTTCTGAATGTACAAGCGACAGTCAAAAAACCAACACCAAAAGACTGGGTTAGGATGTACAAAGAATAGAATAGGTAACAAAGTCCTGTGACACCTTAAAGACTAACTATAATGACAGGTTCAAGAATAGCAGCCGTGTTAGTCTGTATCCATAAAGAAAGTGAGGAATACTTGTCGCACCTTAGAGACTAACTACTTAGTCTCTAAGGTGCGACAAGTATTCCTCGCTTTCTTTAAAGAAGAGAATGAAGAATTATGTGAAAAATATTACAATTATAAAAATTGGTGGCATGTTCTCACTTGCTGCTTTCATTCTAACTCATTATCCTCCAAATCTTTCTTTAAAACTCTTCTTTGCCTTCAAAAAACAATAGGTCAGCAGCTGGTGTGCTGAGACTACTTCCTATTATTCTGACTGATATTCTCTCATTGTTCCTTGTACTTCCCTGTCTGGCATTTGTTGTCTCTTGTCTTATACTTAGATTGTAACCCCTTTGGGTCAGGGACAGTCTTTTTGGTCTTTGTACAGCACATCTGGTCCATGACTACGGTGAGCAGGTGGTGTGGTAATACAGATAAATAATGATAATAGATTATAAACTGTTTATGCTGGAGGCTGTCTCATACCGCTATGTAAATATTAAATAATTTTGCTCTTCAAATTGTGTTCCATTGTGCAGCATCTTTTCTCAGTAGTCCGTTATTGTTGTCATCACAAAATATTGATAATTACTACAATATTTATGATATGCTGGTACACATTTGCTGTTCTGAGTGTTTTTTAATTGTACGAATGCGAAAACTATTGTGGTAAAGCAAATTTTACTGGCATATGATAACTTGTCAATTTGTTAATGGGGAACCCCTATAGTCCAAAGTGTATGCCATAGAATGAGATCTGAGCACAAAAGTAGCTAATACACAGGAAACAGTCAAATTGCAATTTTAGAGCCTCAGTCTTGAGGTACCATACAGTCTCAGCTCCGATTAGTTCAGCAGTTGTCAGGATCAAGCCCTAACGTTGCATTATGGATGTTATTTACATAATGAAGACCATGTTAGAAGCTGTTGGTTTTGTATGTTGTAAATCCTGCTTGCTTGATGATAGGAACTTGAAGTTTCCAAAGGATTATAAGCGTTGTTGGTTTAGTAAACACTTTTTTGTTGTGCAAAGAAAGGTGCTTAAGCAGAAATGTTTGGTAATTTTGTGAAGTTCTGTATTAATTTTTTTTAATGTATTTCTTTGGAAAATGTACTTTTTCAGTGAATATGACCAGGACAAAGGATTGTTTTCTGTTTTAAAATTGTGAACTTTAATATTAATGGAAGGTGTTGGGAAGAGAGATGTTTAAATCCTTTATTAATTCAGAGAATCACTACAACAATATGGGAAGCAGCAATGGAAACTTCTCCGAGCAGCTCCACTGAATGCCTGGAGGGAACTGTCTGTAGATGTGAGGGTGCAGCCCAAGAGTCATGCTGAAGTCCTGCACTATCTACTGTGATTGCCAAATATGGAACTTGCTAGTATCAGCTACAGTGGCGGCACTTTTCTTTGAACTCTGTTTTTTTCTTTTGTTCACTAAAACTGGACTGAGCCTTGAAATTATTTTAACCTACCCTACTTAGATTGCCAGATATGAATAACGTTCACTCACTATTACCATAGATCAAATTTGAACCAATAATCTACCAATTAAAGACTTTGTATGACAGTACCCTAAATCAAACGTTTTTTAAATACCAAGTGAAATAGTGAAACACCAAGACAGAAATGATGCCAATCTATAGTTTAGAATGTTAACGTCACTTGTTGTGGCACTTTCACTGTCTTAAGACAATAGGATCCATGTGAATGCTAATTATTCTTATTTCAAGTAATAAATAGGACTTAGATCATAAAGCGGTTCTGTTATTACTCGGTATCACGGGTGGGTCCAATAGGCACTTTTACGATGAGGTAATAAATAGACATTTTAGAGGTACAATTATTTGTATTTCTCTTTTATGTGGTTCAAGATGGGGGGAGAGAGAAACCACAAAACCAATGAAAAGTCTTGCCTTCTCCTGTAGCTGACACAGTTTGGCTGAAGATATGTCAGTTGGGAAATATGAGACCTTGCATAAGGCTCTGCACAATCCCACATTAAAGTATTATAGAGAAAGCTTCAAGTTGAAAACTAGCAACAAATTACAGCTGGAATGCTGATGGCACACTCCACCATGGTGGGAACCCCAGCAATCCCCTGTTCAGGCATCAGACTGCTTCATCCCAGGAGGAAACCTAGCATCCAGTCTACTCTCTTTGGAGAAGCTAAGGCAAAAATGATGTGTCTGGTGCTATGCGCTTCTGAAGAAGATGCTGCTGACACAGATGTCAGTCCCAATAACTTACTTTTGACCTCTTTACAATTACTTGTCCACTGATCACACTCCTGCATCTTTTAGCAACTCCCTATAGGTCCAGTTTCTTCCTCATGTTTAGCAACTGTACGACTACATCAGTTGGACAGATAACCAAAGCCACCTTCCTTCTTTGGCACCCCTGCTCAAGCAAATGCCACCTTTTAATGGGTGGTGCTGACTCACCTCTATCCTCCTAGCCTCAGGACGTCCGTGCCCATCCTTACATTCCCTGTTCATTAGCTATCCATCTTCCTTTCCTACCCAAGGTCAGCTTCTATACATACTGTTACCTCGCTACCCCTGTTTTCAGGCAGCTTTATCCCCCTCTGTTTTTTCCAGTCAGCCTTCCGCTTCTCTTCCCCTTCACCATGACCTTATAAGATGAGGCTCTTCTGCTCTTCAAGAGGAGAATATCATGCAAAAAACATTCCGTATCTCTCCTGTGTGTGATTCAGTGCCTTTGAGCTGGAGAAGCATTTTGTGTTAGGCAGATGTTCAAGTTGGCTGAATCATGTGTACTCCTTTAGTAAGTCTTTTTTAAAAAAAAAATCTAGGAAACCATTTTATCAATAATTAGGGACTTATAAAATGCATTCTCGTAAAATAAGATAATGAATAGTTGCACTATGAACTAAACTGTAGAGCTGCATCTTGGTCCACTCATTCTTTAAAAAGTGATAGTCCTCTATTGGTTCCTTTAATAAATGTTTCTTTTCTTCTGAAAAAATGTCAGAGACACTGACAGTGATTTAACATTTTAGTGTAGAGTTCTTACGAAAAAATAAAAAAACATTTTTTCCACAGTGTGACTTTAAGGTGGACTTCCTCCCAAATTTATTATATATGTTGGCAGCAAATTAGCTTTGAGGAAATATTGTGCACATCACAATTCTCCCTTGATGTACTGGGGAGTCATTTTTGGATCTTTTAGCTCAATCAGACCCATGACTGACATTGTTAATGTCTGCAGTTGACGTAGATATGAAAGGCTTTTTTGTGACAAGGAAGGTGATGTGAAGACGAAGCTATGATTGGCTAAGTGTTGATATCATCAAATGCTCAAAGAATTTTCAAATTGAAGCTTATTAGGCTGACATTTTTTCTTCTATTCAGCGCTAATTGGAATCATGCCTGGATGCCTGATGTGAAAGATACTTAATACCTGAGTGTTTATCATGACAAAATGACAGAAATTGATGTCAAGAGGACCTTAAACTCCTGTTTATGGAGGAAAACAATATATTTCAAACTAAAATAATGCATTTCATAGTCACTTGTATTTATATTTATGAAAGCCCTCCTGAAATATTACATTTAAGAGGGAACTTTAGGGCCCAAAAAGAACTGGCCTGATTACAAATATTTCATTTTAGGCCTTTAAAAGAGTTCTACAGAGTTTATAAAAACAGCAGTGATTTAGTCAGAAAATCTGACACAGTCTTTTTACTTGAAACAGATCTGAAAATTCCAGGAACAGTGAACTCCGCTCTTTTATACTGGTGATGTGGTTCTTTTAAAGTTTTTTCTGACAGCTTGAATTCTTTTGTAGTCTGTGCTTTCTGATGTATTGACATCTGTAAAGTGAATATAGAAGAGAGAAAGAGAGAAAGCATGCACTTGGAAAGGAAAGCAGCACAAACATGCAATATGTTGGAATATTTGAAAATAGCTATGTGCCTATTTATATGCCCTTTATATGAAATCTGGGCCTGGAATCGTTTGGAACATCTGAGCATTAACTTTCTATCACCTTCAGAGAGAAAAGTATGCTTACTAGCTATAATAAAATACTTTACTAACACACAAGCTAGTCATCAGCTTTATGTTGCTCTAGAAGCAAATATGGATTCATAAGTTAAATATCAGTTTTATGGTAGACTTAATGGATAGTACAAAAGTAGTGTTTATCTAACCTTTGATAGCAGTTCACCATCTGTTTGTTAAAATTAACTGAATTGCCAGTGTGTAATGAAATAAAGATTAATCCTTGTGAAATAATATAAAAAACAAACATATCAAATTTAGGAATCATTGGTCATTATGTGACTTACGTAGACTTTCTGGCTTTTATTGTAGTTTCTAGCAATAATCAGATGTTTGCAAGCTATGGTCTATGGATTAAGCTCTAGAGAAATTCAAATAATAGTGACCCTCTCAAGGATCAAGTCACCATTGTGTTAGGCACTGTAAAAACACATAACTATAAGACAGTCCTTGCCCCAATGAGCTTATAATATGAGTGTATCATAAGACATAACAGGTGGATACAAGTACATGGTGGTAACACATGGTAACAATGAGAAGCTGATGATTAGTATAAGGAGCAGTGTTCATGGCACATGAGCTGGTAAGCTGTTGTAGTTCTGTTGATAATTTGTTGCTGGCTTCTCCTCCTCCTCCTGATTTCTGTGTGCCAAATTGAATCAAAAGATACTAAACATACATTAAATACTTTCCATCTCAGCAATTTCTTTTGCTGTCAAAAGCAGGGTTTGTTATGCCATCGTTTTAAAAAAAAGACAAGTGCATGCAAGACATTTTCTATTCAAAGGTATTTATAAAGTGCTATCGGAAGGCAGATCCTTCGGTTGCAAAGTCAAGCACTCAGAAATTAGAAAATCTCAGAATTACAGATGCCTGTACGTTAATTCTGCCCCCTTGTCCATATGCATTTTGGCATACTCTTTAACATGATCACATGTTGTTTTTCTCACAGGACCCTTGTCTCATTCAGTGCACAGCAGGTGGGATGTACAAGGGGCCAGACATAAGATTGCTTGGGAAAACAGAAATCTGGTGTTTCCAAATTTCCATACTTAACTTTACAAACTACACTGTTTTGATTTATAATAGGATATGTACTGCTAACAGCTTTCCTTTGCTTTAATGGTGTATATACTTGTGCCTTCTTAGTAGGAGTATCCAAGACCTATCTCCAGTGTGTCTGAAGTTTGTAGTGGCCAGGGTTGACAGTCTAGTGATTACTGGGAAGTTCCTAAATGGGTACAGATTTGATACAATATAAATACTCATGTTAATTTATGAAATACCGTACATGTTGTTATGAAAGTGAGGAGCTGGTTTAATACACCACCACCCCATGCACAGATGTCACGCAACTGTGCCAGTGTTTGTCATACTTGCTTATGTGATCTAAACAGATATCCATTAAGTGAAATGAGTCCTCATATTCTTATGTATTTGTGATTTAATTCATTCTTTGAATGTGGGTCTTCAAACAAAGGGATAGTACAGTAACTGACTTTGCCCCCGATATAGTATCTTTATTTTACTTGCTGAATAACTGCTGTATGTATAGTCTGATGCAATGCAGCGTTATATTTGCTTATGCTTCCTGATGTCCTACTCACAAACACATAGCTACTCAAAAACAGAATGGCAGACTAATACAAAAGTACTAGTGCACTAAAGATGTCAGTTTACACTTGGGAGTGGAGGAAAGCATTCCTATTTTGTGTGCAGATATAATGTACTACTATTATCAACGTTTGTTAAGGTTATTTTACAGCATGAATGATATGCACATGTTAAGGGAGATGAAAGATACTTCTTTAGCTGCTTCTCCACCCAAACAGAGGACTTTATCAGCATTAATAAAAATAGTTGTTTCTTTTTGAATTGGAAGGAATAAGTGGCTTGCTAGAAATATTATTTTTTCCTAAATAACATTCCCTTTTCTAAGGACTCTGATGGCTCTTGCATTTTTAGGGTAAGTTGAAGTGTTTTTCAAACATTGTTTTGATTTGACACAATTTAGTGCCTCGATTAATTTTGAAGGCACACATGGTTAGGTGCACATGGAGGTTATAGAAGTATAGTCACATCCCATGTAACATATGCAAATTGTGATAGTATTAGTAATATCACCATTAAAGAACAAAAGCTGGCAAGACACACTAACTGTATTTGGCCAATCCCATCAAATTACCATAAATATTTGAAGCAATCTGAATAGTTTTGGACACTCTAGTATAGCTTCCCTGTTCTTATCTAGCTCTAGAGGAATGTGGAATAAAGTATTCATTTAACCAAGTATAAAAATATGTATGCTATGCAGTTATAATCATGTCATTAATCAGAAAATACTGCAGAAACTCTGACAAATTAAAAACACAAGGATGTGTCTGCAAGGGCTTTCTCAGTCATTAAAAAGCTGCTTCACCTCTCAGGCAAACTATTTAATGGCAACTTCTTGCTCAGTGTACTGACATCTTCAAAGGCTCTGACATCTGTCGGCCTTTGAACTACCATTAAAAAATATTATCCCATTTCCATTCTTTTATGCCCATTTTTTTAATTATAGCCCTTCTTTCAAGTTGGGAACATGGTTGGTTTAAATGATGCTGTCCTTTCGTTTTCAGCCACCCAGCTGCGGTTTGAATAAATTGATGTAGAATCAAAGGCGGGACTTTAAAGGGAAAAGGTTTGATGGACTTGGACTCCGAACCAGATGAGGTTTTATGATGAAAAGGGTTTAATCCCAGCACAGGCATCGCTTCTATCAGTCGAGCAGTACAAAGCGATTCATATATATAGGTTCACGAGAAATGATCTATTTTTTTTAAACAGCACAGATCTCTTCAGGACTTGCAAATGTGGCATTAGCTAATATTCAGAGAGCTGATTTCCTTTCATCCACCAGAAGCTTATGATTATAGTACAGTTCTCGAATTGGAAATGAGAGCTGCAACACAGATTTAAAGCTATGCTGTCTGATTTGTATTCAATATACATGTCACTGCGGGACAAGCTAGTCTAGGCCAAGCTGATTCAATAAAAGAAAAAAACAGTTTCATCATCTGAGATTCTGAGAAGAAGAAGAAGAAAAAAAAATGGTGCCAATTAATTAGTAACAGCATTACCTGGCTACTGTACTAAGGTACTTAGTAGATTGGTATTTTTTGTAAAATTGTGCAAGTAGCATTTTAAAACAATGTTTTAGTTTTCATAAATAATATTTCTTTGGATTCCTTCTGTATTGGAGATTGAGGGGAAAATTATGAAGCATTAATCAGTACTCATTTCTAGTGGCGTAATCTGTATGGAAGACTACATTTGTTTTTCTGTACTCCAGTTTCATAGAGCTTCCAAGTGACAGAATCATTGCTGTTTCTTTATAACAGTGGCTTTCGTTAAGGCAGAAATTATGTATGCTTATAAAAAATAAATACATTGGTTGCCATTTGCCAACATAAACCACAGAGTGGTATCTGAGATACCATTTTTCCTTGTTGTATTTTTTATCTGAAAACAGTATTCAGCAATATTTTTGTTCTCTACAGATGCCTTTGGATACAAATATGTGCAAATATGGTACATAGTTCTCATTGCTTATTTTTATTTACTCATATTGATGAGGAGTCCATCCAGAGCTTGGGAGCTAATAAGAAAATTAGAAGCAGTATATTTTAAAAGGTCAAAAGACCACAAATGGACACGCTCTCATCAGACCATAGTTTTATTCTAAGTACAGAAAAGAGTTGGTTCTTTTTGACATACCAACTCCAACCAACATTTTCCTTCCAAGCACTCACCCAACTTCTCATTCAGCTCCTGGGTCATCCAGAAACTAATTAAATGAGGGATAATACACTATTCCGGACATCTGACCACAACTTCTTGGCTCAGGAGTAGTCAGTCTATAGTAAAATAAATACAATATAAAAAAAAATTCTCTAATTGCAGTGGATCTATTTGACTTTCAGTTCAATAGACAGTCCCTCTGAAGAAGTGTCTGCTCAAGGACACAAAGATCCATCCATCAATTAGAAAATGTAATGGGAATCAACTGAATACAGGGAATAAATCAAAGAGTGCAAGAATAGTAGTGAGATAGGAAGGCCAATAAATGGACGCCTGAGGAAGATATTGAGCCACAGAGATTCACTATTTCCAGAAAATGATCAAGGGAATCAGTAGATGCTGTGCAGTACAATTCTGTGTGGATGTCTGTACACGTGAATCCAATGGAAATGGCCCTACAGTCACAGAGAGTCTCCCAGTGGTTGAGCTGCTTCTGCTGGACTGTTCATATGTGCCCTGCTTGACAAGTGCCAGAAAGAGTTTTATGAGGAAGTCTCTGGGTTTAGTGTAGCCACAGATGGGGTGACTACAAATAAAAAGGTGAGGGCTCCATAAAAGGTGGAAGAGAGGCCACAGCCTGGCACACTGAAGGTCAATGTGTGAGAGAGGCTGTGAACTGTGTCAGCAGCACACCTGTGTTCACAGAACCATAAAGGAGCCACCAGCTGATGCCCCCAGCAGGCATAGAAACCAGGGTGGAATAAAGGCTTCTCCACTGAGACTAAACAGCTTTTTGTACATCTGTAACACCATTCACCAGTCTCAGAATGAGGCTTCCATGCTTGGTTAAAGACTGTGTAATTTTCAACAGAGCAGCTTGTCATTTGTAGTGAGATCATCTCTCAACGTTGGAGATTCTCTAATATGGTACAGGGCACCCAGGCCAGTACATTTCAGTTGTCTTCAACCACAGCCCAGATTATAACAGATTGTTCTTTTGTGGGTTACAGAGCTTACTCGAGGAAATGAGACTTCCTATAAATACGTTGATGTTATAGATGGTTTGCCTGGTTTTCAAAATGTTGATGGACCAAGGAAGAACTTTAACCGTTTTGGTTGGCAACATTGCAATCATGATACTATATGAATCTTAGGGCAAAAGCTCCCTTCTGAGCTATATGTCAAAAAAGCTGTCTGGCTCTGGGAATGGTATATTCTACATCACAGCACTCCTTGTGCTTCATTTTCCCAATGAGGAGATCATCATCTTGGGTAGGATGTACAGGACCCCATAACATTTCCTGAAGGAGGTAGCAATAACTTGGATAATCTAAAGTTGGAGATCCTGTCAAATAGACCCCTCTCTGACAAGAAAGAAAGTATTATGTCCTCTATTTTTGTCCTAGGGGGAAGGTGGGAGGGTGAAATGAATCCACGTTTCCTGCCAGATACTTCCTCTGAGATGTCAACATTTTGACATAACTTACTGCCTCCACCACTCCTTTCCAGGAATCTTCAGAGAAATAAGGCTAGTCAGAGCTCAGATGATAATAGTAATTCCAACTTGTGTTCATCAGTTTTAGCTCTAAATTTCTCCTAGTTTTGACTTGTGAAACTTCTCAATCTTATGGGTTTTCTGTCTGAAGGCCACAGTCACATTTTTTATCCAGACCTGAAATCCCAGTACTGGCAACTAGGATACCGTTGCTGAATTCTGATTTGGACTGCTGAAGTTGGGTCCAACAACCCATCATTAGGAAGATTTGAGGAAAATATATGCCTTAAAATGGAAGAGGTTTTTAATTTTGGTCTCACAGAACAGACCTTAACCTTTAAGACTCTTCAATTCCTTTAATACCGGAGAGCTTTTCTTCGCTCAGGCACTCCGAGCTATCTGTGAGTACAGTTATAATTCCATGTGGCAACCATCCTACAATATAGGGATGGCCAGTTTTCCCAAATCCTAAAATAAAGAGATTTCGAAAGGACTTCTGGATATTTTGACATACATCTGAGTCTCCATTTTAACATGACACATGAAGGTAAGCAACTAAATGTTGACAAAACTTACAAATGCTTATATACAAATGCTAGGAGTCTAAATACTAAGAGTACTCTAAATACTAAAATGCCTGGAATAAAATGAGGATATTGGTATAACAGGCAGATCTTATGTTCTTATATCTTCCTGCTTAGGAACTTAAATCTGTTCCTTGCTAAGTTAATAGAATCACATTTGAATATTTAAGGAACACTTTTTGTTTCTCTTGCTCATTAGGACTGCATTAAAGATGGTGATAACAGTAGCAAGGAGAGTCAATGAAATTCAAGACCTAATAACTGTCCTACTCTTTTAATATGTTCTATAAGGATATGACCGTAAAACATCCTCAGTGCATTTCTCACTAACATGGTTTCTGGCTTTCATTAAACATAAGACCATAAGAGCTGCCATGCTAGATCAGACCATGATCTATCTTGCCAAGTATCATGTCTCTGACAGTGGCCCATACCTGGGCTTCAATGAGATTACACAGAACACAGCAAGTAAGGAGTGATTCACCCTTGTCTTCCACTCCTGGCTTCTGATAGTCAGCAGTTTAAGGTCTCTCTGGACATGGGGTTGTGTCCCTGATCATCTTACTAGCAGCCATTGATGTACCTATCCTCCATGAACTTACCTAATTCTTTTTTTGAACACAATTATAGTTTTGGCCTTCACGGCATTTGATGTTCCATGGCTTCGTTGTGTCTCGTGAAAAAGTACTTCCTCTTGTTCGTATTAAATCTGCTGACTATTAATTTCATCAGGTGACCCCCTGATTTTTGTATTGTGTAAAAGAGTAAACAACACTTCTCTATGAATTTTATACCATTCAGGATTTTATTGACTTCTATCAGACCCTCCCCCCCCCCTTTAATTATCTGTTTTCTAAGCTGAACAGCCCTAATATTTTTGATCTCTCCTCATATGGAAGCTGTTCCATATCCCTGATCATCTCTGTTGTCCTTCTCTGAACCACATAGACCCATGCTCCTCATCCATCTCTTTGGATTCTTTAGTATAAATACTGTAAGGGGGTTGGGGCTGCTGCTGGTTTAATAATCTCAGATCCAAAGAGTTCAGTGTTCTTGGGTGTTTTGACCATGGTACTGAGACTACAGGTGTTCCCAAGGCTTGTGAATCTGTGTTGTCAGTTTCATCAAGGAAAGAGTTACTAAGTAAATGACATTTGTTTACCATTCTCTTTGTTGTAGTCTTCTCTTGATTGCTGTAATCTTTTCTCTGGACTCCCTAGATTTCAACTTTGTTTCTAGTTTATCCAAAATATCAGTAGTAGTAAAGATAACTTTGCTCTTTTGTCATTTTTACCATATCAACCTCTTACTCCCCAAATATGTCTTGTCTTTCTGACTTTCACCATGTCAGAGACAAACTCCTGTTCTCACCTTCAGGAGAATCTTTCCCCTTCCTACAGATTTGCTCTTATTTCCTTTTATCTCCATACCTTCCTTGCATATCACAATCCTCTTTCTTTACTGTTCCCGTCATCTCTTGTTAGCAGTCTCGGCTTTATAGTTTTACTCCTGTTACTTCCTACACTTGGAACAGTTTCCATGTTCTTTTCTACCAAATGCCCTTTCTCTCTTTCAAATCTCTCTTAAGCACTTTTTTTTTTTTGGCAGTGATCTGGGCTACCTTCTTCTCATCATCAGCCCCCATGTTTCCTTAGTTGAAATCTTGTCTTGTGTTCTGTCCTGTCCAAATTTGGGCTCAACCCAGTTTCATTTGAAGTCAAAGGAAAACTCCCTTGGGCTCTAAAATTGTTGATTCACTAGTTCATGAAGTATGACTTGCATCACATTTCTGTAGTGCCATGTAAATTTATGCTACTAGGGCCAATATTCAAAGGTATATAGGCTCCTAACGTCCATTGATTTCAATGGATGTTAGGAATCTAAGTGTGTTTGTGGATCTAAGCCTATAATTTTAATAATAATTCTTCAGTGCACCAAAAAGAGAGTATGCCCCTCTGTTTAAAATGATTTACAGCACAAAAAAGATGACACGAAAGCCCTTTAGCTAGCTGTACTTGTTATTTCTTTTGAAGCAGAAGTCCTAGGGTGGCCTTCCTTTTTAACATGTTCAAGGATTTGCCATTTTATGTCCATTTATCTTTTTGTCTTCTAATCCTCCTTTAAGCACCTTTTCCCCAGCTAAGTGATCAATGGGAAGAGTATGTTTTCTTCTTTAGTACAGACGACAGTACTACTTTGTCATTAGCCAATGGGAAGGAAGGAAAGCTGGTTTCTCACAGGCAGTATGACCAGTGCCCTCTCTCGGGGCCAAACACAACTTATATTGGCAATATGTTTAATCTGTGCTGGATCCACACTAATGAAGGTCCTCTAGTAAACAGATTAGAGTGCAAATTATTTATTAAAATATTGTAAAGGAAGGTTTCATTACAGGAATGCCTTGGATAGTTTCTTCCATGAATTGAAAAGAGAGGGAGCTAAGCAGGTGATGACTTTTCTTTACTGCTCTTCATGTGTGAAGATTTCAATCACATTTAAAGAAAATGCTTAAGGTGCAGAGCAAGGGAAGACAAGATGCAGCATGTGCATCTCTCTGTCTGTATATAGTTGTATATAGTTATATAGTCCTTTTTTGGGGCTATGTATAAAATGCAAGAGAAGAGAAATCAAAGAGGAGAGAGTTAGTTAGTTTGAGAACAAAAGAAAGAGGCTACATTTAGCCCACAACTATGCTCACTGTGTAGGATGGTAAAAAAACTGACAACCCTAAAGATATTATACAACAGACGGCATGTTATAGAAGTTATGGATGCACCTTTAACAAATTCACAACAAGTAGTTAAACAGTCTTTGTAGTGTGTACAATTTCCAAGCAGTCAATTTAAAGTATCTCATGGAAGAGCTTTGACATTTGTAAGCAGCTTAATACTATTAAAATTAATGGAGGAAATATGTAAGTTAGCATCAAAACACCTTACTTTACAAGTCCCACCAGTCATTTTTAAAAGAGATGTCAGTGAGACATTTGCAAAGGTGAAAAAATCTAAGATCATGTTGAGAGATAATTGAAATGCCTCTCTATTAACCCCGACACTGGGAGTTGGGATTTTTCTAGAACATCAGAATGGCCATACTGGGTTAGACCAATGGTCCATCTAGCCACATATCCTGTCTTCTGACAGCAGCCAATGCCAGGTGCTTCAGAGGGGATGAACAGAACTGGGTAATTATCGAGTTATCCATCCTCTGTCATCCATTCCCAGCTTCTGGCAGTCAGAGGCAATTGACACCCAGAGCATGGGGTTGCATCCCTGACCATCCTGGCTGGTAACCATTGATGGACCTATCCTTTAGGAACTTATCTCAGTTATACGTTTGGTCTTCACATCATCTCCTGGCAATGACGTCCATAGACTGACTGTGTGAATACTTCCTTCTGTTTATTTTAAACCAGCTGCCTGTTAATGTCATTGGGTGACCCCTGGTTCGGATGTTACGTGAATACTTATTTAATCACTTTCTCTGCACCTTTCATGATGTTGTAGACCTGAGTCATATCCCTCCTGGTCATATCTCACCTTAACAATGCTATAGAAATAAATGAGATATCTCCTTACAGAGTCAGCTGACAATTAGTATATTGAACTGTTTTAATGAATACATGAATTTAAATTTTCTTCAAAGTGATACAGCACAGAGCAGGAACAGACACATACAAGCAGAAATTAGGCATGTAATGTTTCAGCTAGCTGAGTTATACACAAACAACTCTGTGGCATTCCTCACTTCTGGCCAGTAATACTATTGCTCTTTTGATTCTGAATCACAGGCCATTAATTAAGATGAATTGACAACATGTTTAACATCTGACCAGGAGAAGGCAAGCAAAGTCTCTGTGAGATAGACATAGACCCTGTAGCAGCAGTTTCTAGAGTTGAAATCATTATTTTTTTCTCTTTCCACTCCTCGTGCTAAGACCTAGTGAGGTTATGAAATTTCATATGTCAGTTCTGAACTGGAGTCTTTTATATTGTGGTATGATGTGCTAACCTACTCTATATAATAGATGGTTGTGTTTGTTTATATTGCCTTCCCATCTAGTAAGTGGATAAAGAAAGGGCTGAATATGTTCAAAGTTGATGGTTTTTTTGAATTCATTAAATGACATGAAACATGCAGGCTTCATCAGTAGGGTTGATTTCACTTCAAAAGTTATTGATAATTTTTCTAAGTAGATATTTTCTAGTTATTACTTTCAATGTTGCTGGCAAAATAAGGCTTCTGGACCTTTACATTACATGTGACAAATACTCTACTAAGCACTGACCCTCTCTGTGCACTTTTTACAAGACCAAATCAGTCACCTCTCACAATCCTCTAACAAAAAAAAGTTCCAATATTTATAGGTATAAAATATACTAACAGATATGTAGAGTACTCTTCAATTCCTTGATGATAAAATTTCAAACTAACAATGTATTTCATTGCTTTTTGATCAGGCCATTGAAATAATATACTATTTTGAAAGCGTTGCATTACGTGCCTTGCATACAGGTACATCACAACAACTTTTAGGTTTTGTAGGTAACATTTTTTCAAAAGTGCTCTACATTGACCTGTCTTTGCTCCTATTGAAGTTAATGGTAAAACTTCCACTCTTTTAAGATCATTCTAAGTATTTCCAGTTCTTTTACACGTGTTTACTTTGTGTTCTCTCCTTCCTTGAGTAGAGTTTAAACAGAAGTGTAATGGCCTTATTATGGCTATCGATTAATCGCAGTTAACTCTTGTGATTAACTCAAAAAAATTAATGGCAATTTTAAAAAATGAATCGCGGTTGATCGCACTGTTAAACAATAGAACACCGGTTGAAATTTATTAAATATTTTGGATGTTTTTCTACATTTTCAAATGTATCAATTTCAATTACAACAAAGTTCGCATGAAGAACAAATGCTTTTCATGTAAACTGTAAACACACATCCGAAAATAAAATAAATAAAATAAAATAAATAAATAAACTATTTTATGTATTTATTTATCTTATTTATTTGATTTATTTTAATAAAATAAATTAGATAAATATGTTGGTGAAGCAATAGTATAGGTAAGCCAATGGCATAGATACTAAACCAGTTTTCAACTTCTTTTTAATCCTGGGTTCTTTTGAGAAGAACTTTACAATATGACTATTATCCTCTCTGTTAGAGATAAGTAGTATTGATGTCAAACTAAGCTCAGGAAGCACAGAAAGTCAGATTTGAGGATGAAACTCACACCACCATTCTGATTTGGTTGAGATTTACACCCACTTTGAACAAGTGTCCATTACTAAAGTATAAATCAATGGAGAATCAGTACAAATCAGTATCTGTAGCCCTGATCCATCACAATATTTATTACATGCTTCACTTAAAGGTTGTGAATAGTTAAGCATGAGCTTAGGTGCCTTGCTGCATAGTGGCTGAAATGAACTGAGACCTAAGAAAAATAGCATGTATTTTTTTTTAATTATTTAGATGTTACTCTGCTTAGTGTTATAAGGACAAATGGCCAGATTGTTAAAGATATTTAGACCACCAAATACCTAAGTCACTTTGGAAAATGATATTTAACTACCTAAATCACTTAGGCCTTGCAACATGAAGAGAGCAATGCCTAATTACCTTTAAAAATCTGGGCTTCTGAGAATAAGTTAAGACTGCAATTTAGCTCCGCCATGAATTTCCTTGATATTGTGGGTTTAAAATATCCTTCATGTTACTTGAACATGGTTTTTGTTGACATTGTTTAATCTGTAATGCGAGGAAAAAGAGGAGGACTGTAGAACATATTTATCCCACCACTGTGAAATTCATCTAAAACATTCAATAAAGCACCAGTCCTCTTCTCAGAATCTGATCTAAAAAGCTGTTTCATGTGGTTTCATCAGTTGCTCCTATGGAAGGAGGGAGTACTCATCTTTTGGCTGGGCTCTAGTCATCCTATCCATTCCCTCCACCTCCATGTAGTGAGATTGCAGCAGGGTTTGGGGCTAGAACAATACATTTCCTATTAAACTGTTTTCCGTCCTTGTTTTGCAGTTTGTTGCTTTTAAACATAAGCACGTAGTTGCCTTCAAAATTCTTTTATTTAATTTTTAAATAAATGGAGTAAACATTTTTTTCTTTCAAGTCTAGTTTATTCCCACAACCAAATTACTGTGGGTTTATGACCCACCCTTTTAGTGAAAATGTTCTTGTTCAAAACTACATATAAATAAAAAAATGTTGTTTCATTAAGGCATGTATTGTAATTCTTAAATAAGAACATTTTTACTTTAAAGTAGCAAGATTGAAATATATTGAGGGAAACGTTCATGAAAAACTTGCTAAAAATGATTAAATCAATAAAAGAAGAGTAGAATGCAGTTCTTGTATGTCTCTCATTATCTTCTGTTACTTTGTACTTTGCTTCCAAGGAGACAATCTGTTATCTTCTAAAGGAACTCAATGTATGATAGACAAAAGTCAGGAATAATTGGACAATATTGAATGCAAAGCTTAGTTGAAATCATGAATCTTTTGAAAGAAATTCACCTTTAGAAAATTACAGACCAGGGAAAGGAAGGTGGAACAAGAATCCATATCATGAAAATTCTGTAAAAAGAAGCACTGTGTGTTTAGAAATATAGTACAACCCTAAATTAACAACACTTGGTTACCCACAATTCCTTTTTATCCAAATGGAGCCAAGTTCCTGGTGTCTGTTATCTTGAAAAATTATCCAGAACCTCACTTGTCCAAATTAATTCAGTGTTCCCATGACTAAGATGTCTGAAGCTGTGTACTGATCACTTTATTCCATCCTATATACTGAAACAAGTAATGTCATAAAAGGTTACAAAATTGTGTGGATATATCCTTTTCAAAGCCCCAAGAGATGATGTATAAAATGATATAAATTATATATTGTTAGACAAGTCTAACTTTGTGAAACTTACATGCTGAGGGGCTGAAAAAGAGTGGGATTGCTGAAAAAACAATTGAGTGTGTAAGAAATCGTAAATCTAAAGTAGCAATTCCTACTGTAACTTATACCTTCAGACCCTTCGAAGTACAGATGAATTCTGATGGGAGGGGAGAAGGGGAATTCTACTAGCTTGCTCCCTATCCTAGCTGACAGTCTGATCAGAGAAGTCATACAAGAAGTGTTTTTCCATTTTCTTTTTTCATTTAAGATTATCCATGATATGGAGGCCCAAATCCACAAGCTGAGAGAAGAGCTTATTCAGGTAAATGCTCAGCGGAAGCAACAGTTGATAGAGCTTAGCCTTCTGCGGGAAGAAGAAAAACAGCGGGCTGCTCGGGATCACGAGACTGCTGTGAGTAAGCTTAAAGCAGAGTCGGAAAAGATGGCCTTAGACCTGAAAAGGACACACGCTGCAGAGACCGAGATGACATTGGAAAAGGTAAGAGAGTCACATGATGCTACTACACAAACCTGGCTAGGTCATAGCACATGAGGGACAATGTATCCGAAGTGACACACACTATAACAAATTATACAGATTAATAACAATTGTGACATCACTTAAATAAAGGAAACTGCTATAGTTCGGGGTTTGTCAAGTCCTATGGCATTCAGGGCTGGAAGGGCTCAGAGTTTTGAGGTCCTTGAATGAAAGGTTTCTATGATGATAAAATGCTGATTTCATGATGATCATTGTTTTGACTAGTCTTCTTCCGCAGCAGAGTGCCCAACACTAACAGTAGTAGCAGTAGGATCAGAACACCAATCTAGTATACAGTAGTTTAAGGAGGGGGAAATGGTACACCAGAATAACAGCATGATTTGAAATGCAGCTTCAATCCAGGATGGGGTTTATCACTTCTTGATTAGGACGGGGTTGACAAGGGAGATCCTACATTATTAATCCAGGTACTTTGCTCTGTCCAAAAAAAGTTTAAGGTGGAAAGTTGATACATGTATCTGGATATAAATTGCCTTCCATATAAAAGGAAAAGCTTTTGTGTGCTTGTTTTTGTTTGTTAATTAAGTACTTAGAGATCAGTTTTGTAGGGTGGGGAGGAGGGAAGGTTGGGAAGAGGGGTATGAGATGATTAAGTATGGGGATTAATGTTTTAAAACACATTGGTGCTTCCTTCCACCTTATACTCAACCAGTTCATTCACAGTATGACTCCATGTATGGCTGAACGTTGACTCCCTTTTGTGAGTTTCACTTTCATTCAACACTGGGTAGGTGTTTTTTGATAAAAATTGGCAAGATTTGGAATACTTAAGGAAAGGAACACAAATAGAAATGGAATCTGATAGAAGTGTGAAAACCTCACTGCTATGTGAGTTAGAAATAAAAATGGTTAATGATATGTTGTGATACCAATATTTTAGAAAACTGTGTATTCAACATCTCTGGACATTTTAAATAATGTAATGCTTATAAAAGATGTTATTTTGAATTTCCACAATAGCATTTTACAAATTATTTTTAAAATTGCTATATATATTTCTCCATTTCTTGTCCTTTAGATGTATTTATGAGATCACTTACCAGTATTGTCAGTTAACATCATCACCATTTCCCTTAGGGTGTTGGTTCATGGGCACTAAGGATCTTGGATGTACATATTTCAGCTTTCCTTCTGTCCATTTACTCATCTGAGATTGGATCCAACCTCCATGTCCTTGGTGAAATCTAGACTGCTAATGGGAGCGGTTCTTTTTGTTTGGTGCTGCACAGACTAAATCACAAATCCTCTAGGTTTTCAGTTCACAGTACTGGTGACTGTACTGCCGAATTAAAGCAACATCTTTAATATCTTTTGCCAGTATATAGTCATAACTACCAAGTCAGAAAATAGATATTGCTAGATATTTAAGTATACATAGCAATAACATTGAAGGTTGAGATTTTCAAAGGATAGAAGCTAGGTGACCAAGGTTCACTGGGATATGGGTGACTAGCTTCCTTAAGCTCCTTTGCACATCCCAACCTAAATATAGCGCCTGATTCTGCAAACAGTTATGCATCTGAGTAACTTCATTCAGGTCCATTGCAGTCAAACTGACTATTCATATGATTAAAGTTTTTCATGTGAATGTTTGTAGGATTAAGTGTTTAATGCAGATGGAGTAGTAACTAATGAGCCTGGCCTTTTAAATAACTGTCTCTCTTCCTTCAAACACTTATGTACTTGCTTAACTTTTCTACTGTGAGTAATCTTACTAAAATGTCACTTATTTGTGGTACTATTGTTAAACTTGTTGGTAAGGGTTTGCAAGATCAGTGTCTTAGTCTGTATTGAGGTGGGTTTTTTTCTTCGTGTCTTATAAATATCACCATTATTGGAGTCTTATTTAGTAGGAATAGGCTGCTGCAGCTTTTAATGGCATAATCAGCATATAGTTATCTAGAAAAGATCACCAAGACTTTAAAATATATTTTATACTATTTTCAATTTCTTAGAAAAGAATGGTCATCAAAGGACATGTTTAAACATTGTGCTAAAATAGGCCATGTGTCTATGTACGCATATAGTTATTTAAAATATTTTAACATGTATTTGTGTAGCAAATTCCATATTTTATTACAAAATGATACACAGCAACAAAAAATAAGACTATGCATATACTGTTCAAATAGTCTTTGTGAAACTGACATTTCATTTACCTGCATCAGGTTCTTGGTCTGTAATTTTAAATAGCATTCTGAGGATTATGTTGAAAATCTGCCAGCCCGAAGCCATTAAATGGCTATGATCAACAATTCAGAATCTTTTTTGAATTTAAGGAAAGCTTCACTTGGCATAATTATTTAAAGCCAAGGTCACAGAGAGTATTTAAACCTTTGAAATTCATAATTAAAGGATTAATATTAACTCATGAAGACATTGTCATTTTTGCTTTAAAATGGAATTTGAATCTCAATTATTTTCTTTCTTTGATCTTTTTTTTTTTACATTAATAGTATAGCAAAAGAAAAGAAGTTAACTTCTTTACATCCCCAAATTAAAGTTACAAATAATCCTTAAACACTTCAGAGGAAAATATTCTTAATAGTCTTGAATCACCATTACTGTCAAAAATATTCTTTTTAAACTTTCAGTTGAATTTTTTTCAGTTTCCAAATAAAATTATTTTACATTAGATGCCATTAAATTTTAAGGGAATGTGTTTATCATTTAGCCTATTTCTTCATTTCGAAATTATGATTGGAAGATAATGTGCTGGGGGAAAAAACAAAGACCAAAATTATTTTTTGAGGAAAAGGAGTTTTGCATATTCCCCTGCAAGCAATCATGAACTACCGCTACTCATTCCTACCCTATTTCACCTCTTTGTACATCTGCCAAGCTCAGAGCTCTGCAAAGAGGCCACCAAGTCCCAAAGGAGTTTGGAAGAGATCTCCATTTTCAACTGAAAATTGAAAATGATAGTGTTTACCAAACTGAAGTGAAATTTTGACACAATTGAAGTCAAGTGAGGGTTTGGGATTGGAGATTTTTTTAATAAAAGAAAAGAAAAACATGATGCTTCTTTTAAAAAGTAACTTTCCTTCTGAGGTTATGAATTTTTTAGCTAGTCTTGTTACCTTTAAGTTGTTATGGAAGAAAATGAAAGGCAAGTTTTGTTTGTTTTTTGTTCATGTTTTGTCTTCTAAGGTTTATGTTCTTCTATTTACTTGATTATATATGGTGCCAGGAACTGCTAGATGAACTGCAGAAAGTTTTGTATGTCTGGTTTTAGTCTGGAAAAGATCATATGAACATCCAAACTTTCAGAGGCTCATTCCTTTCCCAGGTGAAGGGATTCATTCCCATGTGGCCTTATATTCTGTGCAATATTGATTTCTCTGTGTGTTGGTTTCAGGGGTTTATGGATTGGCACTCACCTGATCAGGATCACAATAGGAAAAGTTTTCTAAAATTTCAGCTTAAAGAAGAAAGAGAATTTATAGAGGCATGTCACTCACATACTTTTGCTTTCTCAGTAACACTGATGCAGAATGGGAAAAAGGGGTCTAAGAGAATAAGCATTATTGATAGCACCCTGCTCATGACTAGGAACAGATGTGATCCCTAGCAATGAAACATGTGGCATTAATTTGATGTTGCTTGCTACCAGGAAGATTTTCATGTAGAAGAGATGTTACTTTCTTTATTCTTCAGGCTCCTCTTGCAGATGGATGATTAATTGATACTTAAGGTCCATTGAACTTTGTATTGCAAATTGCCAGTCTGGGAATTAATGAGATGTTACTGTTCAAACCAGACATGGCTGGTAAACTTAAACAAGCAGGGGATTTCGCCAGTATCTCTGTATTGATTAAATGGGGGTGAGATTGGCACTTTATTAGCATAGAGCTGGTCTAAGTACAGATTATATTAGTTTCTAAATGGCAGGCCCTATATGTAATTCTGATTTTGTGTTTTTTTAATGATGCCCTCTGTAATTAAGTAAACATGTTTTAGTTTGTTGGGGTTGTATAGATTCTGGTATTTCTGTTAGTCAGAGTCACATATAGTCTCGTCTTACCTTCCAAGATAAAGAAAATTAATATTTTAATTTCAATGTATTTTAGTAATATTTAATTCATGATTTGAGTATTTTAGCCACTGATGCCTATAAGGGTGCTCAGGAGTTGTATTTAAATGAACGTTTAAATGTGTGAAGCTGACAGTGACTGTCTGTTTATAATTATTTCATTTTAAAATTAGATTAATCAATAGGAAGGATAAAATATTGTGCTTCCTGGATAAAGTCCTTATCAGGCAGCCAGATGAAACTGTGCAACCCCCATTGTAAAGAAAAGAAACAAGTCACCTGTTGTGGAACAAAAAGGAAAAAAAGACCATAATTTGCCACTGACCTTAATCTGTAGCTGGCATTATTTTCATGTAACCCTGCTGTGAGGTGTTTTTCTGAAATGTGAGCTACTAGAAATGTAAATGTTTTGGAACGGCTTACCATCTCTGTCCCAGACAAATCACAGCTCTGTTTGACACTTCCATGCCTTTCCTCTTTGGGGGAAATTCTGCTCTGTGCACTATTAAAAACACTAAATAGTGTGCTTTGCATCACCTGGGATTTCCAGAAGGAATTCTGACCGAACCAGCCAGAATTCCTGTCAGTGTGTCTGCTGCAGCATTCCTGAAAAAGGTGCAACAGCCTCCATCTCTGCTCCTGCCTCTGTACCTGGCTAGTTCTACTGATCATTGTGAAGGAGTGGGGATGATGGCCCGGCTTTTGGTTTGCCATGGCTTGCCCCTTTCAGGCAAATGATCACAGTGTGCAAGGAGGGAGCAAGGTGCTCTCTGAGTCTGTAAAACTCCAGCACAATAAGTGTACATCTATACGACCTGCCCCTCCGCCAGGTGGTGTTCGGTATATCAGGGATTAATTTATTGTGTCTCGTCCGGACGCGATAAATCGATCCCCGAACGCGCTCCCGTCGACTCCGGAACTCCAGCTCTGCAAGAGGAGTAAGCAGAGCCAACAAGAGAGCCGCTGAGGTGAACTCACCATCGTGGGGACGGCCAGATAAGTCGAACTAAGGTATTTCAACTTCAGGTACGCGAATAGCGTAGCTGAAGTTGCGTATCTTAGTTCAAACCTCCCCACTAGTGTAGTCCAGGCCTAAGAGGAGGAGGAGTAGCAACTTGTATCCCCTCTGCTCGCGCACACCTGTGGAGTAGCTGGTCAGAATCAGGCTCTTTTTTTTATTTATTCTTGCCTAAAGATGCTCTAAAATATTTTGATTATGTAGTTTACTTTTATTCTGTTAAATTGGAAAGAGATTTTTAATAACTTTTTGTGCTCTTGCTAATTTGGGATCTGATCCTGTGAATCCTTACTCCATGCAAGTCCTAATGTTGAAGACAATAGTGTAAAAATAGATTTGCGGGCTTGAGCACTTAGTTATATGGAGCATTTCCCCAGAAGATTCTAAAAGCCTGTTCCGTGCACAGGTTAAACTGCGGTTGATCATTGCAAAGGTGCACAAGTTAAGGGGAGGGCACATGAGCTTCTACTCTGCTAGTCTTGTCCCCTCCCCTCTGTGTAAGAAGGAGAACTCGAGTCCCTTACTATCCTGGGAGCATGAGTATAAGCATGCAAAAAGGATCAGGAAGAGGCTCACACTGTTCCTTCCTAAAGGGGGACTAAAGCAGGTGAGCTTCCCAATAGCTTCTGTTGGAGCAGCTCCTACACAGGCCTTTGTATAATAGGCACAGTCTAGCCATATACAGAATGGATTACTGAAATGCAGCCACCTTTGGGGTGAAAGGTGGCAGCCATTTATCAGTGCACAATACCACCATAATAGTTCAGGACAGAAAGTGTTACTGCAGTTAGAAACTGAATAGCCATGTTACACATAAATCAGGCAAGGAGTCCAAGCTATTTGGGGGAAGGCATAGCTCAGTGGTTTGAGCACTAGCCTACTAAACCCATGGTTGTGAGTTCAATCCTTGAGGGGGCCATTTAGGGATATGGGGCAAAAATAGGGATTGGTCCTGCTTTGAGCAGGGGGTTGGACTAGATCAATAGTCCTTTCCAACTCTGAGATTCTATGATTAACATGAAGAGTTGAAAGTGTCATTTGGTTGTCATGTCCTTGTGGCTTCACTTATTTTCATGGCATCCATTGTTACACTAAAACATAAAACAACCTGAAAGATTACCAAAATTTCCGTAATCAAAAGTAATGAAAGAATATTTCTGTGAAGTGGACCATTTTAACTTTACTGATTTGATTAAAAAATGAAACAACCCCTCTGCCCAGCAAACACAGTTTTAAGGTACAGATTTTATTTGCTTCCTCTTTAACATATTTTATGTCACTTGATTATATTATTATAGTATAAGATGACTGTTTTGAATTGTAAGTTACACCCACGTATGAAAAATATTAGACATAGGGTGTTTAAAAAATAAATACATTAGAGATGCTTACTACCGTTGTGTGGGCTGCACTAATGACTAATTTCAACAATAGGGTGACAGATGTTATAGGTTGTATCAACAACACTTATGGCATAAACACTAGTCAGCCAGGTGTAACATACTATACAAAGCTTGTGTATTTTTTCAAGTTTGCAAGAAATTATTAAGTGTGTGCAGATGTGAATTTTGGCTAACATAGCTGTTTGTAACGTTCATCTGTCGTATTTTCTTGGCAAAGAGAATGAGCATTCAGAAAGCTCATGACCCTAACAGATCAGTAGACATGCAAACAATACTCTAAGGAAGCAACCTTGGAACACTGAACCTAACTCGTAAAACAGCAATATCTTTGATACCTATAAAAATACATATCGTGTGGAGACGAAGTGGTTTTTTCTCTGCATTTGAATAATTTCCATCTTGAGGTCTTTGTTGACTGCGTTCCTAGAGTAGACATTTTGGTTCATTTTATCAAGTATTTATTCAGATTTAAGGACTGTCTCTTTCTTACTGCTACTTTCATTCCAGAGAGGAAGTACGTTTCTGTGTGTACACTCCCTGTTGAACACATATGATAGTTAAAATTATAAGATGAAGTTAGAGCCACCAAGAGAGAGAATAGCCCAGAAGTTGAGTTGCTAGCCTGGGACTCTGGAGTAAGTGAAAATCTATGCAACATAGGCTCCTAAGAGCCTAATTCACATTTGAAAATGGGGGATAGGTGTCTAAGTCACTTAGACCTGGCAATGCTGAGTAGAACAATGCTTAAATACCTTTTAAAATGTGGGCTTCTGTGTCTCAGTTCTTCATGTGTAGAAAGGGATAAGAGCACATCCCTACCTTGCAGGGTAAATAAATTAAAGATAATGAGGCATTCAGATACAACACTGCTGGGGGCAATTGTGAGTACTTACCGTATTTTTCGCCCTATAAGACGCACTTTTTCTTCCCCAAAACGGGGGGGGGGGAAGTTGGTGCGTCTTATAGGGCGAATGCAAAAAAAAAAAAAAAAAGCGCCTCGCTCTCCCGTCCCCGCCGCGCGGGCGGGCTGCCGAGGTTCCCCCCTCCCCGCCGCGGGCGGGCTGCCGAGGTTCCCCCCTCCCCGCCGCGGGCGGGCTGCCGAGGTTCCCCCCTCCCCGCCGCGGGCGGGCTGCCGGGGTTCCCCCCTCCCCGCCGGACAAAAAAAAAAAAAAAAAGCGCCGACTCGCTCTCCCGTCCCCGCCGCGCGGGCGGGCTGCCGGGAGCGTCCCGGTTCCCCCCTCCCCGCCACGGGCGGGCTGCCGGGAGCACGCCCGCGGTGGGGAGGGGGGAACCGGGACGCTCCCGGCAGCCCGCCCGCGCGGCGGGGACGGGAGAGTGAGTCGGCGCTTTTTTTTTTTTTTTTTTTTGTCTGGCGGGGAGGGGGGAACCTCGGCAGCCCGCCCGCGGCGGGGAGGGGGGAACCTCGGCAGCCCGCCCGCGCGGCGGGGACGGGAGAGCGAGGCGCTTTTTTTTTTTTTTTTTTTTTTTTTTTCCCGGATTTTTTATTTAAAAATGAGGGGGCGTCTTATAGGACGGAGCGTCCTATAAGACGAAAAATACGGTATGTAAATAGATTTCACTGATGACAGTTTGTTATATGCATCTTGAGGATCTGGTAAAATATGTATTCTTATTCACAGTTACTTTTTGTTTACTTGATGGATATCATAAGGTTTAGTCAGGAACACATACCTTCATTAAAATCAGACATAAATTATCACTTTTCCCTCAAGGATGCTTGCTTTACAGTAATCTGTTAGAAAAACACAGGAAAAACAGAGACATGTTTTGCTTGGTTCTCGCACCAAAGCTATAATTTCAATACAATTATGAAACGGTTCAGTTTGTGGAGCTAGGCATGTGAGCTGGCAGGTAACTCAGCCAAAGCTGCACAATTCAGTTTTATTGATTTTAAATGATGTAACAGTTGTTTGGAATTTTTTTTCTTTTTTACGCTTATAAAGTCCTGTATTTTATAGGTATTACAATCATGAAATATACCTCCAACAGGGATTTACTCTATAAACTATGTTAAGATGAAGTTCAGGATGTAGGCACATACCTGTGTTCTGAGTTCATATTATCTTTCAAGAATGATAGAGTTTAAATACAAATTAGATACCCAGGAAATTCAGAGATAAGGTTAAGCTTACAAGAAACATAAACATTTGAACATATGTAAATTCATCCAAGATGCCAAACTTACTTACTCTATCCCTAGAGATGACCATTTCCTATGTTTTCTTTTTGTCTTCTATAATTATTTTGTAACATGCTGTTTTTCTAAAAATGACTTTTTCTAAGAACTTTGAGGTGTGCACCGTGCTGCTTACTTTTGAACAGCTTTTCCTCCTGTGCAGTTTAATTTGCAGGTGCAGTTTTAGAAATGTGCACCACAGATAAATGGTTTCATCTCTCTATTTGTTAACTTGTTAGCTCTGTATTTAATGACATTTGAATCATTGGGTTTGTATGTTCAGTTGTAACATGCCGTTACAAAAACAGCATGTTGGGTACTGAGTATAGTCATCACTTTACAGGATTGTCCCATTTCTATGGAAAGAGAAATCCTTGGCATGGAATATGCCATTTGCCTAATACAGAATTTGTACATCAGTGTTTTCCGATGGAGCATATCCGACCATAAAAAAGGCCATAGTTGGCATAAACATTATAATTAAAGTATGCCTTTGTGGTCAATGATAAAATGAAATTATATACGGTGAATAGTTACTGCCTTTCTGATTTCTTCCAAGCATTGCTAATGGGATGATTTAAGATAGTTTTGGAAATTTCCATACTTTCAAATGTTTGGGTTTTATATACATTTAAACTTAGATACTCAGGAAATTTAGAATTATTTTTAAGCACTAATCTTTTAAGGTAATATGCATCGAAGACAGATATGTAATTTCAACCTTAACAACAGTTTTTTGTGCTGGAATTTCCTTTCCTTTTAGTTGCCTTTTTGTCGAATGGGTACAAATTCTGCTCTTGCAGACCCTATCAGTTCCACAAGAGGGAACCCTGGTCCAGCAGACCTTAAATGGTTCACTGAAGAGGGAATGCCATCTTGGTTTTCTGGCCATGAAATCTTCTAATGGCCACTGGACCAATCTCTCCTAAAATCTGCAGGATGGTGAAAAAAATGCATCAGCACAGTAGTTTGGAACCAGATGGAAAAACCCTTCCTATACTCTTATGCCTCCCGCTGTTAACTCCTAGCCCCAATTGAGCCCTGGGCAGTGAAAATCCCCAATCCTGCCCCTTCTACTATATTCTGCTTCCTCCTCTGCTTCTCAGTTGACCTTCTGCTGCTCCTGCAAGGTATCTGGTACAGGCCAGATACCTTGCGACCAGAGTCCTTTAGGACTGAACCCTGACTGGACCTCTGGCATCTATCCTACAGCTGATATTCCCCCTTTCAGCTCAGGAGGAGGAAGGGTCCATATGGATACACATAACTCCTGGATATAGAGCATCTGATGGGGTCTGGAAGATCCTCTTCAGAATACTGGCTCAGCAGGGTGTGATGGACAGGGCTCTTTTTGGCACCATACCATCAGATCCCACTGAGCCTGTATTCTGAAGAGGATATTCCAGACTGCACCAGATGTCCTATATCCAGGAGTTATGCGTATCTGTGGGGACCCTTCCCCATCCACCCCCTCAGTGGGCTTACTGGCATCCCAGGGGTCACCTTGGTGAGCAGTTTTGTAGGGTATCAGCCAGAAAGAGACCACAGTACTCACCAGTACTGCATCTCTCATAGACATCTCCTGGCAAGCGTGATGATGGCCCTCCAGTACCTTATTCCCTTCAGCACTGGAGAACAGCTATATAAGCATTTGTTGTCATTGGTTGCTTTAGCGTTAACTTCTTGACTTTCTGCTATAGATTTTTTTCTCTCTGTGGTGTTTACTCCTCCCTGTCAAATATTCATGTCATTGGCATCTCTTCCATAACGTCTTAATCAAGCGCAATACCGCTTTCTGTTTTGGTGTGTTTAGTAATTATTAGGCAAAAATAAAGATGAGTTTTTACTCTGAGCAAACTTCAAAGCATCCATAAGCCACCAAAAATTCCATAGTTTCCTCTCTGAGCCATGTTATTATCTGGACACCTCTAAAATCTGTGGTGACTGTGTAAGTCCCGCCATGGGCTTTTCCTTTTTAGCATAGTGAGGCAATGGTTCTGCAGCCATTAACCTCTACCAGGCTTGTCCTTGGTTGCCTCTTTCATCTCCTTTGGTAGCCATTGTCTGATATTTTTCAGCAATTCCTCATCTAGGAATGAGCAACCTAACGTGTCTTCTTCATCCTCTCCAGCACTCTAGCATAACCTTGAGTCTTCTAAGGAGGAATTCTTGGAGCTGCCTAAAAGCCAGGTCATTGCCACAGTTATGTATGAGTTTTAGAGAACTGCATCTCCAGCATTCCTTCTCCCCAGATGAATTTAGCCTCCAAGAATAAGGATACTTAGATGCAGTTTCTTGGAGGAGAAAAATAGGTTTGCCTTCTAATGAGCGATACTCCCCAAATATATTGCCTGCACACCGCCACTCTACCAGTCCCTGTTCTTCAGAGACTATATGCTGGACAGGAACTGCCTGACCATGGAGCATTGTGCCTCCTTTATAAAAAGCAGTTTTTTCACTAGGTGGTGCAAGCATTGGTGTATATGTGGATTTATCTTGTGGTAACTGCTTTTAACAACTCTTATTTAGCATAGATCTGCATAGGCAATATAGTCATAAACCGCTTCTGTTAAGTAACCTAGGTATTTTTCTGCCACAGTTTACTTATCATTGGCATAATTTATGTTTACATAGCTCCTTCAGTATCTTTTAGCAAAAAGACTTTTAGAAATGGATATTTGTGTTTGATATTATGTGATAGAATGTGTTAGAGTATTAGTGAAAATAGGGTTCATACCCTCCTACGTTCCCATTTCTTTTACCATTTGCTCTCAGGGAAGGGCATCTCCAAGCAACGAAATCAGAGCAGTGTGGCTTCGGCAGAGACTAGAGATGGCATCAGCTACAGTGAGTGGCCTTATGATCAGTAGACTGTTATATAAGGAATTTTATAAATGAAACACTGGTGACCATAATGAAGATGTGTGAATCTCCCTTGATATGAGTAACCAAATTAACCATTCATTGAACTGACACCCTGATTTTCCTTGGGGGCAAGGACATCAGTCATATAACAAGAAGATATATATTCCTTCTCAGTATAATGAAGTGGTTCTGCACTGTTTAGATCATGTGTGGCCAAGCTGAGCCTGAGAAGGAGTCAAAATTTACCAACGTACATTGCCAAAGAGCCACAGTAATACGTCAGCAACCCCCCATCAGCTCCTCCCCCCGCAGTGCCTCCTGACCACCAGCAGCGCCTCCCGCTTCCTACCCACACCTCCTGATCAGCTGTTTTGTGGCATGGAGGAGGCTCGGGGGGAGGGGCAGAAGGAGTGAGGGCATAGCAGGCTCAAGGGAAGGGGTGGAGTGAGGGCAGGGCCTGTGACAGAGCTAGGGGTTGAGCAATGAGCCCCCCCGGCACATTGGAAAGTTGACGCCTATAGCTCTAGCCACGGAGTCGGTACGTATACAAGGAGCCGCATATTAACTGCTGAAGAGCCACAGGTGGCTATGCCCCTGGTATAGATGCTGTTGCCTGCGTCTGTTCATATGGAATTTAAAGATTCTATAACTCTTACCAAAAGGAGTTGGGTATAATCCTATGGTTTTGTGTACTGTACCATCTATGATCTCTTGAGTACATCACTTCTTGTCGTCTGCCTTACTGTTCCTGAGCAATAACTTTCTTGTTTTAGTTGTGTTGCACAATCCAAGTATGTTTACTTATATATGGGCTTGAAGCGATTCCAACATACTGGCGTAGCGATTCATGAATTAACACATTTATACTACCAAAAGTGAGCATGAAGTTTTGGCTTTGATGGGAAAGTGTCTTTCCAAAGCTTAAAAGACCTAGGGAAAAAAAAGTTTAATTTAAAAATGAAATTACATCATCCCATAGGGACGCGATTTGGAAAAGTCTTCAATCTGCACCAAACTTCAAAAATAATATTAGAGAATAATCTCTCAGTGGTACTTTACTGAAGTGAGACTAAACAACATTTATGGCGCTATCCCAAGGACTTACTGGAGATATTTCAGAGCAGTAGTCTCGTTTGTTCATACATAGTGGGACTGTGCTTTCAATGCCTTCTCCTTTTAAAAAAAAATATCCTTTTTTGCTTCACGCTGCCACATGGATTTAAAACTGGCTGGAGAGCTACTAACAAAGAGTAATGATATAAATGCCATTGTAATAATTTATATGGCGTTGTCTGCCAGTGTTAGGGCTAGTTTTATTTAACATAGTCGTTACTGATCTAGGTAGGAGGACAAACAGCACTTGAATTAAATTCATAAAGGATACCACAGCATTGAAAATTACACTGACTGATGTTCTGGGACTTTGTTATAGTCTGGACAATTGTCAAAAAAGTGCTGCTAGAGGGAGGAACCAATAACAGTTATAAGGTTTCATTTCCATCAATGTAAAGTATTCACTTGTTTAGGGTAATACAAGGAGATGTAATTTAACAATAATGGGAATAAGTAAATAACATTTTAATTAATTTCAGTGGATGTTTCCAGTGTGTGGAGCACACAAAGAGAGACTCTCTTTACTTATTTCTAAAATGCACACACAAGAATTTGCTCAAGAAGTTAAGCCCTTAGACCACCCCACAGTTATGATACTCATGTGAGAAGAGTTATGCCAAAAGCTAGCACTGTGGTGCTAAATTTTAGGAAGGGTGATTTAAAAATTTTTAAAGGAAGCCAAATAGTACCTATAGGAAATGAAATAATTAGAACAAGAATGGAACTACTTAAGCGACAATACTGGGATCTCAAGAGACATATCTACCCCTATGGAAAAAAGGAAGAAGAAAAGAACAGTAAGACTAAATGAGAGAAAATTTAAGACAAAAAGATACACTTCAAAAAGTCCTGTCCTTGCAGTGGCACAGCTGTACCACTGCTGCGCTCCTGTAAGGTGTGTGTAGCCACTCTTTGCTGGCAGAAGAGGCTCTCCTGCCCTCATAGCGCTGTCCACACCAGCACTTTTGCCAGTGAAACTTACGTCAGTCATGATCAACAAAATTTTACTGACAAAAGTGGTTTCGTAGACAAAGCCTAAAACTCACTTGCAGAGCAACAGATTATAATTAAGTCTAAGCAAGTGTTGGGGGAATTTAACTTTCATTATGTTAGGGTATGGTTACACTATCCGCCGGATGTATCGGGGATGAGATGCGATAAATCGATCCCCGATATATCTAGTGCTATCCACCAATCCGGCAGACAGTGTAATGTAGTGTAGGGGAATTTAACTTTCATTATGTTAGGGCTGGTCCCCCACTGACTCCGCTTACTCCCGGAATTGACTCCTGTACTCCACCTCGGCACAAGGAGTAAGCAGAGTCAGTGCGGGAGCAGCCGTGGTCGACTCGCCGCCATGGGGACGGCCAGGTAAGTCAACCTAAGGTACTGCGACTTCAGCAACGCTATTCACACAGCTGAAGTTGCATATCTTAAGTCAACCTGCCCCGCTCCTCTTCCCCATAGCGTAACCCAGCCCTTATGCTTCACTTCTGAACATAGCCTTATGACTTTATCATAGGACCTTTCTCTCGACATGCTTAAATATACTCCATCTCCTATTACTCGGCTTGTTTGATTTTGAGGGGGTTGTCAACAGGTAGCAACCTGATCTAAATTTGTTGATTTGTTAATAATAAGATCATGAAACACATTCTTCCCATTTCTTTGCATTATTTTTACACACTTCCTGTGGTGCACTTTCTGGAAATCTAGTCCGAAATTTCAAAATTTCATCTTTTACATATATCGATAAGCACTTCAGTTCAAAAAAATATTAGGGTTGATATCTGAATCTTGACCTTTCTAATCACAAACTATACTGCTGATTTTTAATTAATAATTTCATATTGCAGAATGACTATTTATTCCTACTTTTTCCAGTGTCTTTTTCCTTTCCTACTTAACCAGTATCTCTAATACACTAACTTTACCTGGCATTCCATGACTATTTGGCTTCCTTTAGAGTCTCTTCTCAAGGACCTTATCAAAGTCTTTTAAAAGGTCCAAATACATTATTTCTGTAACTTCTCCTTTACTTACTGTTTTATTGTCTCCTTCAAAAAAGTCTGAGAGTTTGGAGAGGTGAAGACTGAGAGTTGGGAGAGGTGATTTGATCCTGTCTTACCATTCTTCTCTGTTTATCATTTATTATTTCAGGTAATCTGCCTGGTTTATGGTCTGTAATTCTCAGGATCACTCTAATTCCTTTTATAAAGATAAGGACAACATTAGTTACTCTCTAGTGTAGTAGCTGATTGAGATGCAAGATATCTATCTATCTATCTATCTATCTATCTATCTATCTATCTATCTATCTATCTATCTATCTATCTATCTATCTATTAATGGAGCCCCATAGATTTCAGTGCGTTCAATTGTATGATCTGATCTGATGATAAATTATCATTTTGCTTCAACATCTCTTCTTTTGACATCTCACCATCTGACATTCCCTCTCTTTATAACGTGGAATAAATAAGTCTGGGTAGATATCTCCCCAACATCCTCTACAATAAACACACAAGCTAGGTGAAGTAATATCTTTTATTGGACCGACGTCTATTTGTAAAAGAGAGACGCTTTCAAGCTTCCTCGGGTCCTTTCACCAACAGGCACTGGTCCAATAAAATTGCCTGACCTACTCTGTGTCTCTATCCTGGGGTCAGCATGCACAAGTCATTTAGCTTCTCTGCACTCTCCCTGTTCTCCCTGAGTGCTGCCTTTACTCCACAGAGTAATGGAGCAGGCACGCTGCTCTTTTAGGCTTTCTGCATTTGATATTTAACAAATGACTGTATTTTATCATATGGAATTTGTACAATATGTTCTTGGTAAATATTCATTTGGATATCTAAATTATTCACTGTGGTTTTCTTTTTTAATATAGTTTTCTACTTAATAGTGCACACTAATGCAAAGCATCTGTTTACCCCATACATTTATATTTGTGAAGCATTTGTATGCATTGTCTCCACTGTCACTGATCTCCTTCATTTCTTTGGACTTAACTTGAGAAATTTTGCAGTTTTTTTTGTTTTAGAAGTGGGAGGATGGGAAGCGGATGGTTGGGAAATAGGGAGCGGGTAAAATTACGTTATTAGCCCTACATAGTCTTTAATGTGAAAAAACAAAAGTGTTCCAAAATGACTTGCTTGCAGCTGCAGAACATGTCACGGAACAAAAACCACCGTTATTAAATGGGTGAGAAAGAATTATAATTGTTTTGAAGTTCTTATGATCAGCCTGCATATGCTTCATTGTAATATGATACTAAAGTGCCTCAATTATGATTTGTATATTTTGGTGCCAGAAGGTTTTTTTTCTTATGCTAAATTATTAAGTTCTCTCAGCTGCTGGGCTGTCATAGAGAGATACAGTAAATCACGTTATATTTTGTCATGGATTACACAGAGCAATAAATTTGGGAATGGAGATCAAAGTAGTTTCACAATCACATCTGAGTGTAGGAGGGGTGTTTAACTTGTAGAAAATCTGATTTAGGTGAAACTGTTGCAGTTCTTGTGTGAATTTGCAATGAATTTGGGTGTTTGATTGAAAATGAATGAGGTACAAATCCCAAAAAGAGTTTTCTTTTTTGTATTTAGTTCAGAGGAGTTAATTCTGACCTACAGCTGCAGAACTGAACACAGATAAATAATTAAACATTGAGAATGTTAGTCTCCAAAAGTCTTGTTTGTGTTTTTATTTAATTGCTTTCATGATTGAGCAATGTATTCCATTCTACTTTTAATTAGGATTTTGCTAGACTTACAGCACCAATGACTAAACATGTGCAATACTTTCTGGCTCATGAAGTTGTACTACTCTTTTTTGGAGGCTTTTGTTTTATCTGAAACTATTAAAAGTAATCCAAGGTAATCTCACTAAGGAACACTGGTTACTTCAGATCATGGGCTTGGGTTTTTTTGGCTCTGCTTCCCAACTGTAGGGCTTTTCTATTTATTACACTGTGACATCAAACCCCCTCCTTTTTAATACTTACATTTCACGGAATAAAAACCCCCCTCAGAATGATGCACTTATAATTTTTTATTTTAGTCATTATCCTCTAGTTTAAAAGTTGCTTTTTATTGCCTCAAAATGTAACTGAAAGTGAGAGTCTGCAGCACTCATCTACAACACACATTCTAATCTTTCTGTACTCTCTCCAATACCCTTTCACTCATATACCATATATTGATAAAGACCAATAGTCAGATCCTTAGCTGATGTAAATTATTATAGCTTCATTGACGTCAGCATGGCTATGGCAGCTTATCTCCGCTGAGTATGTGTCCCCAAATTCTGACAGATTCTGCCTATTGTAGAACACATGCCATGTTAGCCTTTTGATGAGCCAATGCTTGGCTTCATAGCAGTTCTTTGAATAACTAACTAGCATTTCTTTGAATGACTACCTAGTTTCAACATGTAGTATTTAAGAAAATGACTTGAGCTAGGGACTTTATTCAGTCTATAAATGTGTCTGTGGTATAAGTGGAGCTGGCGGTGACCCGTATATTTAGGTTTTCTCACACTTTGCAGTAATAAAGATACTTAGAATCTTTTTGGGAACTCTACTACTATGCACAGATAGCATGTGTTTATAAAGTCATAAAGATTAACATACGAACAAAAGAATGGCCATACTGGCTCAGGCCAGTGGTCCATCCAGCCCCATATCCTGTCTTTTGACAGTGCTCAGTACCAAATGCTTCAAAGGGAATGAGCAGAACAGGGCAACTATTATTAAGTGATCCATCCTCTGACATCCAGTTATTGAAACCATATTGAAGGTTTAGGGAACACCCAGAACATGCAGTTGCTTCCCCAACCATTTTGGCTAATGGCAATTAATGGGCCTGTCCTCCAGGAATTTATCTAATTTTGTTTTTGAACCCCGTTGTACTTTTGACCTTCACAGCATCATCTGCCAACAAGTTCCACAGGTTTGGTTTAAATCTGCTGCCTATTAATTTCATTAGGTGACCCCTGGTTATTGTGCTGTGGAAAGGGGAAAATAATACTTCCCTATCCACTTTCTTCCCACCATTCATGATTGTATAGACCTTTATCATATCCCTCTTATTTGTCTCTTTTCTGAGCTGAGCAGTCCCAATTATTTTTTACAGTCTCCTCATATGGAAGCTGTTCCATACCCCCTAATCATTCTTGTTGCCATTCTCTGTACCTTTTCCAGTTCTCATATATCATTTTTGAGATAGAGCAGCAGAACTGCATGCAGTATTTAAGGTGTGGGAATACCGTGGATTTATGTAGTGTCATGATTATATTTTCTGTCATGTTATTTATCCCTTTCTTACTTCCTAACATTGTCAGCTTTTTTAACTGTTGCTGTGCATTGAGAAGATGTTTTCAGAGAACTGTCCACGAGGACTCCATGATCTCTTTCCTGAGTGGTAATGGCTAATTTAGACACACACACACCCTTTTTTTGTGTGTGTATAGTTGGGATTGGGTTTTTCCAGTGTTTATTGCATTGTACTTATCAATATTGAATTTCATCTGCCATTTTGTTGTCCAGTCACCCAGTTTTGTGAGATCGCTTTGTAACTCTTCACAGTCAGCTTTGGACTTAACTATCTTGAGTAATTTTATATCATCTGAAGATTTTGCCACTTCACTGTTCACCCCATTTTCCAGATTATTTATGAATATGTTGAACAGCACAGGTCTTGGGGGACTCCGCTACTTAGCTCTCTCCATTGTAAAATCTGATCACTTATTCCTGGCCTTTGCTTCCTGTTTTTTTTTTAATCAGTTACTGATCCATAAGAAGACCTTCCCTCTTAGTCCATGATTGTTTACTTTGCTTAAGAGCCTTTGATATGGGACCTTATGAAAGGCTTTCTGAAAGTCCAGATACATTATATCAACTGAATCTTATCTGTCCACATGCTTTTTTGACTCCCTCAAAGAATTCTAATAGATCAGTGAGGCATAATTTCCCTTTTCAGAAGCCCATGTTGACACTTCCCCCACATATCATGTTCATTTACATGTCTGACAATTCTATTCTTTACTATAGTTTAAACTAATTTGCCTGGTAGTGAAGTTAGCTTATTGCATGGATTGTCTCTGGAGCCTTTTTTAAAAATTGGAGTTATATTAGCTATCTTCCAATCATTTGGTACAGAGGCTGATTTAAGCAATAGGTTACATACCAAAATGTTTTAAAATAGGGCTGTCAAGCGATTAAAAAAATTAATTGTGATTAATCGCATGATTAAATAAACTCACCTAATACAAGTACTGTAGTGCAATCTCTTTATCATGAAAGTTGACTTACAAATATAGAATTGTGTACAAAAAAAACTGCATTCAAAAATAAAGCAATGTAACACTTTAGAGCCTATAAGTCCACTAAGTCTTGATTTCTTGTTCAGCCAATCGCTCAGACAGACAAGTTTGTTTACCTTTGCAGGGGGTAATACTGCCCATTTCTTGTTTAGAGTGTCACCTGAATGTGAGAACAGGCGTTCTCATGGCACTGTTGTAGTCGGTGTCGCAAGATATTTACGTGCCAGGTGCCCTAAAGATTCATAGGTCCCTTCATGCTTCAACCACCATTCCAGAGGACATGTGTCCATGCTGATGACGAGTTCTGCTCAATAAAAATCCAAAGCAGAGTGGACTGATGCATGTTCATTTTCATCATCTGAGTCAGATGCTACCAGCAAAAGGTTGATTTTCTCTTTTGGTGGTTCGGGTTCTGTAGTTTCTGCATTGGAGTGTTGTTATTTTAAGACTTCTGAAAGCATGTTCCACACCTCGTCCCTCTCTGGTTTTGGAAGGCACTTTAGATTCTTAAACCTTGGGTCAAGTGTTATAGCTATCTTCAGAAATCTCACACGGGTACCTTCTTTGAATTTTGTCAAATCTGCAGTAAAAGTGTTCTTAAAATGAACATGTGCTGAATCATCATCCAAGACTACTATAATCTATATATATATGTCAAATGGTGTATGCGTGTATGCGTGCGTGCGTGTATGTACGTTCCCTTACTCCTTCCACACCGTTTGAGCTAGAGACTTGAAATTTGGTACAGTTATAGACCTTAGGGTCCTAATCAGGGTAAGAGTCAAAAAAATTTCAAATATCACCTCTGATGCCCCCCAGGGGTGAAATTCTTTAAAGCCCATTCACATGAGCTGGGCAGCAGGTTAACACCTGCTGTTCTCTGTGACATAGTTATGATATAATAATACCCCCCTCTAATGGACCCCGCACTTGCTCAGCTCTCTGCCCCGCCCCCCCCCCTCCAATGGCCCCGGCACTCGCTCAGCTCTCTCCCCCCTCCCCCCTCCAACAGACCCCACACTCGCTCAGCTCTCTTCCCCCCATCCAGGGGCCCCCACACTCGCTGAGCTCTCTCCCCCCTCAGGAAAGAATCAAAAATTTTTAAAATCTCACCCCCTCTCCCTCCAATGGCCCCCGCACTCGCTCGCTCCCTCCCCCTCCCCCCCCCCCCAACGGACCTTGCACTCGCTCAGCTCTCTCGCCCCTCAGGTAAGAATCGAAAATATTTAAAATCTCCCCCTACTCCAATGCCCCCCACCCACTTGCTCAGCTCTCTCCCCCCTCCCACCCTCCAACGGACCCTGCACTTGCTCAGCTCTCTGCCCCTGCCCCCCCCCCCCTCCAACAGCCCCGGCACTCGCTCAGCTCTCTCCCCCCTCCCCCCCTCCAACGGACCCCACACTCGCTCAGCTCTCTTCGAGCAACGCTGGGTCCACTTCCCCCCCTCCGACGGACCCGAGCAACGCCCGGTATTTCTGCTAGTATGAAATATATGGCAGAATGCGGATATAATAGAGCCAGAGACATACAATTGTCCTCAATGGAGTTCAGTCACAAATTTAATTAACACTTTTTTTTAACGAGAGTCATCAGTATGGAAGCATGTCCTCTGGAATGGTGGCTGAAGCATGAAGGGGCATATGAATGTTTAGCATATCTGGCAGATAAATCCCTTGCAATGCCAGCTAAAAAAGTGCCATGTGAATGCCTGTTCTCACTTTCTGGTAACATTGTAAATAACAAGTGGGCAGCATTATCTCCCATAAATGTAAACCAACTTGTTTGTCTTAGCGATTGGCTGAATGAGAAGTAGGACTGAATAGACTTGTAGGCTCTAAAGTTTTCACTTTCAGAGCTCTTGAAGTCATTTGGTACTTGACTAATTACTCTGTTAACATCATTTTGGATATTGAACAGTTTTAATAGTCTTTTTGGTAGCTCATATTACATGTTTGAACTTGATCTGCTATCTTCACTTTTAGACAGACATTCAGTTTTCCATATCATATGCTATCTGCTTGGAAAGAGCAGTAAAAAGGAAAAGCGTATTGGTGTAGAAAGTAATCTACTGTAATAATTAAAACACTTGAGAGAATATATTTTCCTGGGTTTGAAACTGAAGTAAAGTTTTACATACAAGTGAATTGAATTTGAGAGCTGATCTGCTGTTCTAAAATTTAAACAGATGATGTACAAAGTGTCTTAATATACTTAATAGCGACCAAAATTGCTTGAGTTGACCAATCCTAGGGTCATTTTCCCTTAACATCTGTCAAATTACTCAATATTAAATTTTGTATGAAGCATAATGCTGTCAAACTCATAGAAATATTCCAGAAGGTGGAGTTTTTTTAAGTAAATGGGCCCCATTTACATTAGCTCTTTGATGTTAAATTCTTTGCTGCACATCAGAGAACAGTTGCTTCTTCCCTGAAGCAAGTTTTTGTTTTCTCTCTCCCCTTCCTCCCTTCCCCCACCTTTTTTTTTCTTGTTTTAAGTTTGCTTACATGTCTGTCAAGCTAATCAGTGAGCATCAACTTGGATGTGACCATTATTTGACTAGTTTTTGAAAAGTGATTTGTTCTTAGCTGGTTTCTTAAACTAGTTTATTAAACCTGCTTCTCTGTCGGTGCATTGGGATATATGTACATGAAACACCTTCCAGAGTTCAGAGGAGGTGTCCTTTTAAATCTGTATTTTAAAGAGAGACTAAGGATGAAATCTTTGCCCAGATCAATGGCAAAACTCCCACGTATTTCAAGAGGGGAAGGATTTCACCCTAAATCTTTAAATAACATGACCTCTTAGCCAGATTATTTATTTTTACTGCAGCAACTATGTTGTTTCCCATTACATTTACCTACAATAATTAAAACTTCAGTAATATACCACTAATTTCTTATCTGGAAGTCACTGTTTGAAGGCCAATTTCTGACCGATTCTGTACTCTGTCTACAGTGCATTCATTAATAACAGACCACTCGACAGACCACTCTGGCAAATGCTAGAAAATCAGATCCCAGGAAACTGACACCTCTTGGCATGGATGTCCACAAGAAAACTTATGGGGTGGGAAGAATTAAAGAAAATTGGCTGTTCTTGTGTCTGACTTGGTGTAATAGTGACTTGTAATAATTTGATGGTATGTCAACCAATCAATTAATTGACATATATTTATCTTCATAGAAAGATAACCGTTGTACTGCTGGCAGTGACTAAAGATGCAGATAGGCACCTAGTGGGGTTTATGAAAGTATCAAGTAGGTTATGCACCTAACTTTCATTGATTTCAGTCAATGTTTAGGTGCTTTGTAAATCCCACTAGCCACCAAAATACCTGTGTAAACTGTCCCTAATTCCCATTTTGGACGTAGATTCACTCCATGGCCTTTGGGCACTTACCTACTCGTCCAGTTTCCAGGTTTATAAATTGGGGAAAATATGTGGTTTTGGAACAGTTATTTGGATTCAGAAAGCTCTGTGAAGATGCCAAGTACCATGTATTTTTTAAATACAGTTTTGAGGTCAGATTGTCCTCTCACATGAGATTCATGTCTGTGTAACTCTGTTGACATCGGTGGAATTACTCTTACTTTATACTCACATAAGAGGAGAAGTGGGCCCATTATTTCAGATTTTCTTTGTGTAGCGACCATTTAAAATAATGTTTTGTCTTCATGTACAATTTAGACTATATTTACAAATGGCCAGATTTACAAGCTACAAAGAACAGCAAATGAATGATAGATTTCTGTCATGTCATTCCAGTAAACAATATTTGGCAGGCTGAAACAGTTAGTAGGTGATCCTGATGATAGGTGAAAATTAACAGGATGAAAGTCTGTTTGGTTATATCCATACCCTGTTTCCCCGAAAGTAAGACATCCCCCGAAAATAAGACGTACTTCCAGTTTTGCCTCTCGCTGTAATATAATGTAATGTAATTTTGGGAGCAAAAATTAATATAAGACACTGTCTTATTTTCGGGGAAACACGGTAGTACTTACATTTCGAATACTATGAAGCTACAGACAACTTTACAAGGGAATTTTCCTTTAGTCCTATACTTACAGCAATAATATTTAAGGCTGTAGTCCCTGCTGTCTGAAGTAATGATTCTTTTTCCCTTAGGATATTCCACACTGTAACTTCCATCTAAACTAAGGGGTCTCAAGAATTTTTTTGGTGGCCTCAGAGTGCGGCCACCAATTCTTGCTAGTGGCTGCTCTGACAATTTTCCTAAAATACTTCACTAACTTTAGGGAAAAAACATGCAATATACATATCCAAATCATTCTAATTTTCTTATGAGGTTTTGCTTGCAGACTCGTTAATAAAAATAATGTACAATTGTCTCTATTCTTTACTGGACCTAAACAGAGTAGAAACAAATAATGTTTTTTGCACGTCCTTGTCTTTTTTTGTTGTTGGCTCTTGTGTTTTTTTGGTGGCTTTTTTTTTTTTTTTTTTTTTTAAAAAGACTTGCTAGCGAGTAAGTCTGTTTCTGTGAAAAGTGATATTCTTATGTTTGTGAACACTGCTTCCCCCACCTCCATCACTGCTCAGGAGGCTGTGGCAGCAAAAAAAAGCCCTTGGTGGCCGCATGTAACACTGATCTAAACAGATGACTGCGCATTAATGTTTGGATAGGATTTTTTGCACAATTGGAAAAATGTGTACATGTATTTCAAATATAAATACCAAGCTCCCACCAAATAGCCTTTTGCTGTCTCTGCCCCATCCTCCCCAATTATTTGTTATCTAATTGAATGTCATAGTGCAGATTCTATGCTACATTGGGGCTGCTTTGCATGGTTGAACAGGTGCAAAGCAGTCCTAGAGAAGATTTCTTACTGGATATGGGAAATCTGTGGCTGCTGGAGTGGCTTCTTCTCCACCCTCCCAGTTGCTGACTTGGGGAATCTCTCTGGGGTTTCCTTTTTCTCAGCCGGTTCTCGGGTTCTGAAATGATCCCTGGGGTTCGTTGGCGGCCCACACAAATTAGAGTAGTCTTCAGCACTAGGATTGAAGGTGAGGGGAAAGAAAGAATGAGGGAGTGCAAAGGTGATGGGGGGGAGGGCTTAACCTACTTTTGCATCCCCCATGCCTTCTCCTTTGCCCCCACCAATCTTACAATAAGAGCTCCTTAGCTATAATGGAAAATCATGGCCCATAAATGTACTTCACAGTGGAGTCTGTAACAGAGGAATAGGATCACTCAATATAGTAATAAATCCCTGTAATGTTCTATGTAATAAGTGATTTCATAGTTTAATGCAAGAGAATTGCCTCAGTGCAGTTTGCTCTTGCTAATACTTATGTTGCCTCTTCTGATTGCTCTAAAAGCTGCTGCTGCTGTTTATCTTCTGCTGGTGACAATATGAACATTTGGGTGGCAGGGCTGAGTGCTTACAGCCAGTCTTCACGTGCCATCATGGGAAGATCAATTTCAGAGCTAAAAAGCTAGAGCTGCTAGTGTAGATGATCCCAAACACTATCCACCTGCTGCATGGCACAGGAATCTTAAAGGAGGATGAAAATAGATTTTAAAAAGCAGACATAGATATGCAGTGAGGTCCTGCACTTCATTCCGCCACTGAAATATTATCTGAGTGATGCTGGAATAACTTAGCCATGCGAGCAATAAACAAACTAATATTTGTCCACCTCATTTTCTTTGCCTAGAAGTAGAATTATTAGGTCTGTGAGGATGAAGGGAAAAACTGTAGGCAATATATATCCCTTAATCTGTTTGTGCAACTCTCACTGGCATCAGTATGACTTCCATTGATTGAAGGCAGTATATGACCCTAATTATGCACACTACACCTGTATACCTTATCTTTTGATCGTTAACCGATCTTGTTTTGCATACGTTTTGTAGATATCTCCAAACAATGGGAGATATTGAATGCCATATGTTCTGCAGTAACTAGGCAAAACAGGATGAGTTAAGGACAAAATCATAAACTGGGAATTTCTTGGTATTATAGGCAGAAGAGCCTTAACATTCCATAGAAATTCTTCCACATTTGGAAACTAAGAAATATATTTTGCCAGAACCAACTCTATTTGTCATTATCTTTCTTCTTGCTTTTACTCCTCAGGATATTTGTTTATAAATAGAAACTTTGACTTACATAAGTAACCTTGATGAATGAGTTGCTGACTAATTCAGGAGAGTTAGAATCTAGTGTTTATGATGTCAGAACTAGAGCTAGGCAAATAATGGATTTTTTGGTTTGCTGGCAATGCCAAGATATCAGCAAAATGCTTCATTTTGGATCAAACCAAAAACATTTTTTCTAACTGTTTTGGTGAATTAAAAAACAATATCAAGTCAGGTCAAAATGTTTCTTTTCGACCTGACATTTTTACGAAAGCAAAGGAGTAGATTCATAAAATTCCAGGAAGGGGACCTCCTTTATAACCTTTTGCCCAATGGTTAGGGATCTGTCCTGGGATGTGGTAGACACAGGTTCAGTCCCGTTCCCTCCCCCCACACCCCTTTGCCTAATACGGAGAAGAGATTTGATCTTGAATCTCCTACATTGCATAAGTGTGTCCTAGACACACAAGCTATGGGATATTTTGATGCGAGTCTTTGTCAATCTCTCCTGTTGAAGCTGTGCCGCATTTTATAAATAATTAAATTGTTATTGTAGCAGGGACTTGGGTCTCCTACATCTTAGGTGAATAGAATGTTTAAAAGTTGTGTTCTCTTTACACACAAATATCTTGTTAATCGACAATGATCTTACCAAAAACTTTCATCTACTTTTCAGTAACGCACAGTATTTTTCAGACTTTTCTGGAGTACATTCCCATAATTGAGGTAACAAAGAGTCCTATGGCACCTTAAAGACTAACTAAGGTCTTTAAGGTGCCACAGGACTCTTTGTTACCTCTGCTATTCCAGACTAACACGGCTACCTCTCTGATTCCCATAATTGGTTGCTATGTTTAAGTTCCTTTATTTTTAATAGTACTATTGTATTTCATGAAAAGAAGAAAATAAAATTCAGTCTTCATTAACATAGTATCCAATATTTCAAACATCGTATAATGTGGGTTGTGGTTCTAATATCATTAAATTGTTTGTACTGGATTTTCCATTGAAGTCAGTACCATTTTACTTAGCATCTATAGTTTGGATATAAACAATAGGATTATAGATATATGAAAACCAGTTTTGAAGCAATCCATGAAAAGTGATGCTTGTTTTCACCATTCCATTTTTATTCTCCTCCTTTGTCAAAATTAATTTAATTTAAATCCTAAACTATATTCTCTACATATAGTTATGTGTAAGCACTTGATAGTAGTGCTTACCCTGCACAAAGCATATGTAAAAGCATTTTTGCACAGCCATGTTCCATGTATTGGCAAGGGACAGATTTGTCTTCCCAGGCTGCAAAGCAACAGCCCATGGTCAAGGATCTCAAATGAGTATGGGTGCAGGTTCTGTGCAAAAGGGGGATGTGTCATTTGTAACATAAGATAATTGAATTAGATCTCCAGTGGGTCACCATAAGATTAAACAAAAAATCAGTTTGATTAACAGTGTGATATAACTTGCAGAAATTGCGTACTACGTAGCACTAGCTGCAGTGTCTGTGCTTTAAAGCCTGGGTTGCAGAGATGTCAGTCCTGTAAAGTGGAACTGAACGACATATACAAGTTGAAGATATACTTGCAAGTGTCCACTAGATTTTAATGCCTAGATTTTTAGGTGCCCAACTGGAGAAACATAGAGCCTGATATTCAGGTGTGCTGAGCACTCACATTTTTGTTGATTTCTGTGAGAGCTGTGAGTGCTGAGCACCTCAGAAAGTTTAGGCTTGAACATGTAAATAAAAAGTTGGGGTTAATTGATGAATTTAAAGAAAAGCTGTAAATGAGCTATTAAGGGTTGGTTTGCACTTCCGATTCCATCTTATTAAAGCTGTTATGATGTTTTTAGTTTTAAAAAATTAAATACAATAGTTCATTTTAAATCAGTTACTATAAACTATTATAGAGGTTTGAGTTCCACTAGGAGTAAAGCCTTGAAATTTAGCAAGTTTCTTTTTGGTTATTGTTTGTCAAACTGACTGCCCCAGCTCGGTTCGATGTAGACTAACAAGTTCTAATATGTTTGTGCAGCTTATGGGTGTGTGTGTGTTATTTATTAAGATTTCTTCTTTGAGTTCAAGAGGTTAGTAAGTTGACTATATGAGAGATGAAGTCCTTCAGCCTCAGGCTGATTAAGAGTGAACACAAGGGGCACTCTTGATAAAATCTCTCTCTCTTTCTCTCTCTCTCTCTCTCTCTCTCTCTCTCTCTCTCTCTCTCTCTCTCTCTGAAAAATCTTTCTTAGAGTAAAAAGTAACTTAATCTTTCTACTACCATAAGTATTTTTTAAATTTGTCCTAAAAATAAACAGCGAGTTACAATAATTTTATGATGCAGTGGTGGCAATAAGTGATCTGAAACCGGAAGACTAAGGGAAAAAGTGTTAAATACAGAAAGAAGGGTAGATTGGAATAAACTGTGTGATGTAGATGTTTCCCCACAACAAATTCTGCATTTTCTTTACTGACTAATATAATTTACATTAAAATAGCATTTAGAAGGGCATTTATTTAAAAGTTTTCATATTCTACTAGAATAGCTAGTACTGTTCTATTTCTGAACTATTTTAATATATATTCATTAAGACTCTGATCTTGGAGACTTATGCATGTCTGCAACTTTAAGCATGTGTAGTCACACTGAAATAACTCAGTGAAGATACATTCATGAGCATTCACAGGATGTGGAGCCTTGCAGCTGGCTCCGCACAGGGCCCCCCTACGCCCATACAGAGTCCTGTTGGCTTCAGTAGTGCTCCACACTGGCTTTGGGGTCTGTCTGCACAGAGCCAGCTGCTGCATCCGGGGCTTTGTGATGGATTCTGTCCTCTCTAGTGTGGACAGAGCTTTTTGCATAAGATCACTTTGAAAGGCTGCTCGCCCTAGACTTGCTTCCAAACTCAGCTTTCAGAGGACTCTTTTACGGAAAGACACATTTTTCTCAGACATTTAGCCTCAAATTTTAGAACCAAGAATATGAGAACCATTAACAGAACATTTATAAGGAAACATTTTGAGACATGTCTCTTGGATATAGTACAGCAATGGCTTTTAAAATTCCAGCCCATTTCAGAATTGTGTCCTTAGTTTGGATGAAAATTAATGGTGAATTTAAGAGCTGTGGGTTTTTTTCACTAGATAACAGCTACACCTGCTTCTCAATTACCTGTGATATCAGAACAACAAAGTGGCCTTGTTTCCAATTTTGTTTTATTCCTTATCTTTGAGATATAAAAGATATGCCAGGAGGCTAAAAGAGCTGTGTGTCAAAGAGGGTCCAAATGGTTCTGGTGCGTCTTGGGTTAGATTTTCAGCTTAATAACAGCAGTCTTAAAAAAGAATGTAAGATTTGACAAAAGGAGCTTACAGACATCAGCCGGCACATGAAATCATATAATACGTGTCACACTCAACCCTAACAGCCTCCACTGGAACTTGTGGCTTTTTTCCTCTCACAGAGATGAAGTCATCCTGATAAACTTGTCTCTCTCTCTCTCTCTCTCTTTCTCTCCCTTCCCCCTCCTTTTTTTTTTTTTTTTTTTTTATCCGTAGAGGCCTTTATGTTTTTCTAATAATTGGCAGCAGAGGTACAATTTTTCCTCTCTTTTAAGTGATGAATAGTTGGCCCGAGATCAAAGACAAACCCTTGTGGTTTTCTGGCTGCCACAAAAGGGCGTTGGAACTGGCACAGATCCCAGCTGCTTAGTGATAGGCATGTAGATGAGGTGCCAAGTGTAGGGGTCAGTGGCAAAGTGTCTGTACACATTCTTCATCTGAGCTAATCTGGTTTCCTTTTGTGTGTGTGTGTGTGTGTCTATTTCAGGCCAACAGCAGGTTGAAGCAGATTGAAAAGGAATACAGTCAGAAATTGGCCAAATCTTCACAGGTAGGCAACATGAAAACAAAAACCTCAAATTAGTAAGCTTGGTTTGAAAACTTAAAATGAAAAATGTATTTACTTCTGTTCTGGAACTTTATTTTTCTTATGTCCAAAACTCCCTGGTACTCCTCCAAAATCAAATATCAATTGCCTTTCCCAAATTGTATTACTTTTTTTTTAAAAAAAAAACACAGATAATTAAATTGACCAATTAAAGGTTTTTTTTAGGTTGCTGTTTCTTAGCTGTTGGGAGTCAGAGATCCTGCCAAGCACCATTGACTCCCTCTGCAAGTCAATGAGAACTGAGGCAAAATTGGCCCTATATTCAGACCTGAATAACCATGCATCTTGTAAAAACAGCAAAGGTTGCTTGCATAACCATAAAGTGTATAGGCTATTACAAGGCAGTTCTTGGCCACATATCTGATGACAGGATTTGAGCCCAACTATGCAGTTTTGATATTCACCGTTTGTAGGGCTTTAACCAATCCAATAATTTTGCTGAATGCTGGCACAGCTTTTTTACAGCCCAAAACATTTTAGAAGAAGTCTAGATTACATCATGACATAAAAGCCAACTGCTTTTTCTTAATTGAGGGAGTTTTTATTTATTAACGTAAAATGGTTTTTTATGGCCCTTGACATGGGAACTGAAAATGTATATTCAATTTACCCTTACAGTTTAAGGCCAGGCCTACACTGAGGGGAGGGGGAAGAGAGGGATCGACCTAAGATATGCAGTTTCAGCTTCGCGAATAGCATAGCTGAAGTCAACGTATCTTAGGTTGACATACCTGAGCGTCCTCACAGTGGCGAGTCGACCGCTGATGCTCCTCCGTCGACTCCGTTTCTGCCTCTTGCGGAGGTGGAGTTCTGGAGTCAACGGGGAGAGCACTCAGGGATTAATTTATCGCATCTACACTGGACGTGATAAATCAATCCCCGATAGATCGATCACTAGCCACTGATCCAGCCAGTACTGTAGACTTGGCCAAAGTCAATCCAAAAAAATGGTGGTCATAAGCGATTCTTCACAATTGCTTTTGAGTACTTTAAACCTTCATTTTAACTTGTACATGGTATTGAAACTTTGGCTACATCTACACTGCAGACTTCTGCTGGACCAGCTATGTTGATTGGGAGAGTGAAGAGGTGACCGAGATAGCTAGTCCTGCTCTAGGGTAGATGTAGTTACACTGTTAAAACTATGCTTTTACGGGTATAGCTTCCTTTTGCTTGATGCAGGAGGAGGTAGTGATAGAATAAATTATACCAGTAAATGCACAGCTATGTGTGTATAAGCTTCACCAACACTAGGAGCACTTAGCCAGTGTAATATATTCGTACAGCATACCAGTAAAATGCTCCTAGTGCATGGTTTTAGACAATGGTAGAATACGTAGAAGCAATTGAAGAGTAAAATTTTAATAGTATAAAAACTGTCATTAGGATTTGCATGGAGCCATCATTCTCCTCTAAGGAGCAAGAGTCTCACAACCACAAATGAAGCCTTGAGCTTGGTTATAAAGGTTTATTCTCAGCAAAAGTAATATTGATCAGATATTCCCTTAATGCCAGCAAATGTAAGGAATGTTTCAAGGGCCCACAAGGCAATAACATGGAAGTTCTAAATAATCTCTTTTACTGTTAAGCCAGAAACATGTTGCAATTTATTAATAATAATTAGTCTTAATTTCTACCTTCAAAAGTCTTTCTTTTCAAAGGAACATCACCAAAACTGTGGACATAAATACTGTGGTGGGATATCATAGGAGTCTCAAGTCTGCTGCACTAAAAATTTAGGGCACTATACATGTATCAAAAATTTTTGTAAATATGTTTTATATAGTTATGTCTATGTAAATTATATTAATGTCTAAAATAATCTAAATGCATATTTTCTATGCATGCATTTACAAGAAAGCGGGATGAATGACTAGAATGCCAACTTTAAAAACTTCCTGAGAGACTTTTTATAAAATCCCCTTGCATTTGTTATGTCACCATGAAGAGAAATAAAAAGAATACAAACCTCAAAAAGAGATTGATGTAATCCAGAAAGTTTGACATCAGGTAAAGAGATTCAGGCCTAAGGTTGACGTTCCATTAGCTACTAACTGTACACCTTGCTATGTCTATTGCAGGTGGGGTATATCTAAACAGCTCTGAATGTGTAAAAGGTATAAATATCAAGAAGGGAGAGAAATAGCTTAGGATGTTACAAAAAGAGTATATGAGTAATAAGGAATAAAACTGTGAAATTAAAATAATGAAAATTTAAACTAAAGATCAGGACAAACTTCATAGTAATGAAATTTATTAGACTTTGGAATAGTTTCCCAAGAGAAGTGGTTTGAAACCCATTTAGTGAAACTGGACATTGCATTAACAAATATACAGTAAGGAATGTCCTTTATTACAGGGGGTCAAACTAGATGACCTAATCAATCTTTTACATTTCTACTTTTGGTTATTCTGTGACAACCATTGTAAGGGATTTCTAAACAGTGGCTGATTTTACAGACCATACATTGTATGCTACAGTTATTTGACACAATGGGTGAGTTAAAGATGGGGTTTCATTCTGAATTTCTTTACTTTTGTGGGTTTGAATCAGACCCTTAGTGGTATTTGAATATATTTTTTGTAGCTTAACATTAATAATAGGTCATTTATAACTTTAATTTGGTTATGTTGTTGACGTCAGCCTAATCTTACTCTCTCTGGTCTCCTGGAATATTCACTTTTAACACCCACACAAAGAAGATATTCCCAGAAATTCTCTCTGAAGTTTATACAAAATAAACAATTAGATTTTTTTTCCCTGAGAATTACTGACCAAAACAGTTCCTTGTCTCTCAACTTTTGTCAAGCTTTTCTTAAAACAATTTTTAAACTGTTTATGTATGTAAGTTAATCCAGTAAACTTCAAATAGAGGAAGTCTACCCAGTCTACCCTCTCCTACTGCTGCATTTTAACCAACATAATATTTTTGTTACCCTAAATAAAATGGACAAAATTCAGCAGATACATAGTGATATAACTACCAATTGGATGGAAATGGCAAAGTAATGTAATTTATACTTATTTGGTACTTTACATTTACATTTGTTACCACCCACTTCTACTTCTGTTTTAAATACCAAGTAAATTCCAGATTGGTGCTAATTTTCTGACCCAGACTAACATTTATATAGCTGCTGAACTCAGACTACAGACTTTTATGGGAGTTGATTTGCTCAAATTAGCTTTACATTTGTGCCCATTGATTTTACTGGTTTAAAATGGCATCTCAGTACTTAAATATAGAAATGAATATTTCTAAAGGACTGAATGGCAAGTTCTTGCATAGGTTCTTGTATTACTCTATGCCATCTGGTCATTGTTAATCTTTTTTTATCTTTTTAAAGATAATTTTCTTCTTACTGCAGGCACCTAATTATACTCAAATAGTGTAAAACTTAATTTTCCACATAAAGGAGAACATTTTTGATCATTTATCATTCTTGATATTGCCTTTCTCTTTATTTACATTTGTATTTTACAGAAGTTACTGATATTTATATTCCATAATGTTCCCAACTCATGTAGATGCAGGAATCAGAGATTCCTCTAATATCCATGCCCTTATGTTTTTATGGACCATTAATTTCCCCCTTTAAAAATTATGAAAGCATTAAGTCTAAGCAGTTGTCACTTAACTAAGAGGTCAATGGGATACTGTCCATATGAAACTGGATACTGATAAAGGTTTAGATTATTAACAAGATAAGTAGTGTTAATTTTGCAATTATGTCATTTGTATATTTTGGCATTTCTGTCCCCTGTGACTGAAACTGGCAGGATCATTTCACTTTTTATTTTTAGTCTATCTCACTTTCTGGTTTTTATCCATTAGCAAACCATGGAAATGAATTCACAATATATTCATTAAAAAGTTACTTCCCTTCTCTTCTCCCTATGATTCCAATATTTTTATTTTAAAATATTTTATAACCTTATTGATAATCATATTAGATATACATCTAAAACCTCCAGTTTTTCCCCTACATAAATTAAATAGTGTGGTCTTAAAATAGTTGTTTCTTTACAGTTTAGGGGTTCAGTGCTGCAAACATTGAAGCATGTTTGAGTAGTACAGTTGTTATCACTGGACTATTCATATGCTTAAATGTTTTCAGGATTGGACTCTATGGCCCTAATAGAGCAACATAGCTTTAATCACATCAGTAGTAGCATTCATGTCAATGGGTCTGCTCTTGTGCTTAAAGATAAGCATTTGCTTAAGTGGTTTGCTGGATCAGGACACTTGTGTCCAAGCATAGCATTCTATAATATATGCCCTTGAAGTATGGCTTAATATGGCATTCAAATTTATTGTTAAATAAAATACATTCCTCCCAACAACACAGGAATGTCCTGTCAAGTTAACATTTCATTTAAGTATGTAAAGTACAACTTTTTCTTAACCTACAGTATTAAACTATGATGTACCTTTCAAACAGACAAAGAACTATTAGCATATTTATTTCAGTGCTCTTTGATTGTTACAGTGCAGAAAGGTCTGAAGCCTTCCTAAAAATCCCAACAAGTCATTCCAATGAAGTGGAAAACTGGAAACATCTTATATGTTTGAGATCACAGATGTGCTTTGTCTCTTGATGAGTAAATATTATGGAATGTTATAGTGGAAAACTCTTCCAAAGATTTTGTGTTCAGCAGTTTTATGCCATTCACAGTTTTATTATATTCCTTTTCTCTGTGTGGAATTTTATGCTTGCCAGTGTGTAATATGTTAATTTAAAATATTTAGTTTGCACAGTGGAGTTTGCCAACTCCATTCTTGTGTCAAGTATAAATACATGCAAAACACATACCTCTCACTGAACAAGGAGTTTTAGCATGCTCTTTTCTTTTTAGATCGTAGCTGAACTTAAGAAAACAATTTCCTCTCTGACAGAGGAGAGCAGCCTGCAGCAGCTTGCTGCAGAAAGGCGGCTCCAGGATGTTGTACAAAAGTTTGAAGATGAGAAGCAGCAGATGATTAGAGATAATGACAGAGCAATCAAGGTAATCTGCAGAGTTCAGTCACTGATGCTACTAGCTGTTTTTGTGTAATTAAAATTTGAAATCATGGCAGTAGGCAAATGAGTGCAGGTATCATTCTTGTTCATACAGCATTTGGTAATTGCATTCACAGGACTTGGACTTTGATGTGTCCAGTGAATCAGTCTGACTTTCCTCTGTCTAGCAGATCATATGCCTGCATAAAAAGTCACTTTTTGGGAAGTCCAATCCATTTGTATGAAGCAAATGTTTGAAACGACCTTGTTCTTTTTCTTGGAGGCCTCGTTTAAGATATTCTCGTATAAATATTAGTCCCAGATCCACAGCTGCTGTAAACCAGCACGGCACCAGTGACTTGCAGAGCTACACTAGTTTGCACTAGCTCAGAATCAGGCCCCCACACTCAACTTCTGAATTAAGACCTTGATTCAGCAAAATAGCCATTGCCAAATTCAGCACATAGTTAAGTGGTTTGTTGAATAGGAATGGAATTAAGCACATCTTTAAATATATGTTCTTTTCTACCAAACTCTTTAATTATATTTCTGCATAATGTAAAAATAATCGTTACATTCTCCAGTCTCTTCTTTCTTTTCTTTTTTAAGCTTTGAAAACCTGCCATTTTTATATTTTTTGCAACAATAAGCAATGTATCTCTGGTGATCTTGAGACAGTCTGATTCCCAGTGACTTCAGAAATGATGCTACATATGCAGCAATTCATTTTTTCCTGGCTTTTGATGCTCAGATGGTGGGAAGTTTGTCAAAGCATTTTCCGCCCTTAGAACAGAGTAGAGCAGATGAGTTTCAGAACCAAGCAACATTTAATCTGTGAGGGTCTGCACCTAAAATTCATAAATAAACATAGTTTAAAAGGAGAAACCTCTTCTTCCTGTGTTTGTAAGAAAGGCTTTGTTTTAAACAATAAAGCTATTTTGCTAGGAGAAGGGGCTTGGGCTATATGAGAAAGCACTACAGAAGTTTACCTATCAGAACCAGGCTACAGTGGATCTTGAATTCCATATTTTAATAATTTCAATAATGAAATTCATATTGACATTACTATCGTGTCTGCACAATGTTCCCTTTAACTTTGTTTTCATAAATTGTTTCATGATATTTTTCTTGTATATGTGTGTAAAGGGAGGAAAGTTTTCTTTGCTATCATTCTCTAGTCTCTTCTGTTAATGGTGTCATTATATAGACGTTGATTGTAACCTCTTGTGTAATCTCTGATTGTTACAAGTAGCTCTTATTAGCTCAGTGACCCCAAAACTGAGCATAGTTAAGGCATGTGTTACAATTTTTTGGAACATCATTTAAAAATAAATTAAGAAAACTATGTATTAGCAATAGTCTAGTCAAGAACCTCTCACCTTAAAAGTGACTTTTTGGATGTACAAGTTACCCTATGACTTCAAAAGGTGCTCTAAATCATCCGAAATATGCATATATTAAACAATTCTTATATATTATTTGCCCTAGAATGGCATATGTTGAAAAAAAGTCTCTCAAAATGCTTATCTATTTTCTTCTGAGGATTTGATACTTCCTGCAAATTACACTGTTAAACTTATGGAAGATCAAGTAATTTATTTTACCAATCTAGTAAAAAGGAAGAATGGGAAATAATTGAGTGGCTACTAAATATCAAACATTAATAATTGAATAATTATATGACATCCTTCTTAATGTGAATCCTTTACTCTGTGTGCATTTATCATATATTTAATCTTCAATCCTCAGGAGCAAAAAATATAAAATGGAAAAAGGATGGATAATGTAACCAAAAGGGGCCAAAGAGGAGTTCTGCACAGTGCTGCAGCACTGGATCGTCAGGAACTTTTGGGATATCATACTGCTAGCATATTCCATGAGAGCCCTTTGGTTTGTGGGAAAAGTTTCCAAGTGTTTTACACAGTTCTGGAGCTCTGTTTTAGCATTACTAATACCTCACTGGAAACAGCTCCTTCTTTTAAAGCCCTGTCCAAACAGACACTTCCAGTCAAGGAGAACTGCTGTAAAACATGCCTGTAGGCATAGAAAAGAAGCTTTTAAAGCACTGATCACTTAAGCACATTTCAGAACTATTCATATGCTTATGGTTAAGCATGTGCTTAAGTGTTCTGCTGGATTAAGGCCCCAGCCCCCAATTTGTGTTTAGAGCATAAAGTTGTTCATTTGTGAAAGTAGGTCTCAGAAATCTAGCCTTTGTCACTTCACTTGTATTATTATATATAGTGATGTAAAGAAGCATTTTATAGATATGGAATGAGTTTTTCAGAAGACTGTTGTCAGAAACGGGGGTATTTGCTGTAGATAGCAGTGTTGATTGAAACTAACATTGAAGAACAGAAAGGTTGCAATCTCCTTTATCTGGAATTAGGTGACATCCCATGAGACCTTTCAATTACTATTACCTTTTATAGGAAGAACATTCTTAGAGAGACTGAGTTGCTCTGAAACATTTCTTGAGCGGTCACTTGAATAATTTCCAAATGGGGGTTTCACAGTAGATGAATTTGCTTCCAGTGATGATGAGAAAATCTTCTGCCAGACACACAGAATAAGAAATTAAGTGAAATTGACACAGAGAACGAGAAAACATTTCTCTTCACTAAAAGTAAAGTTTTATATGTACCTTCCCCACAGTCTAAAAAACAAAAGGTTTTTATGCAGTAATTCTGCATTTCTCCTTAAATTCTAGATTGTCTACTATCCTCCCAAATTTCTACCAAAATATCCTTATTTTCAAAATATATCCATTTAATCAGTCTTGTTTTCCTTATACCATCAACATAGTAGCGCCAATTCAGCTTTAGATGTCACAGGGTGCTACTGGCCCTTTAAGAGGGAACAGGACTCATGCACCCTGTGCCTGGTCTGCTGGTCCCAGTCAGGGTTAAAACAGGGCACTTGGGCCAGAGGAGAAGAAAGAGACTCATCAGAGCCTGGGAGCTGCAAGAACCAGGAGTAATGAGAAGTGGTAAAAGGGGGAGGGAGGGGGAAGACCCTGGGAGCTGTAACCCAGAGTGGACCAAGGAGCTGTTTTTGTTTGGCATTATCTTTTAGTTTAAATAATGATAAAAGACCATTTTCCTTCAGCGTTCCTTAACTACTTTAAGAAAAAAAATGCAGAACCATATTTTAGTTATAAATAAAGAGCCAAAATAGAAAGGGTTGTACAGTAGACTCTCGATTATCCGGGATGATCGGGAAAACCTTAATCCCGGTTAATAAAATCCCAGATAATCAAGCGTCTACGGGGGGGGGGGGGTGTCCGCCGGCCGCCCTGGAGTGGGGATGGTGTTGGTCCCACCACCTGCCCCAGTCAGCTCCCGCTGCCAGCCTGGGTGTAGGGAACCCAGGCTGGCAGACGGAGAAACTCTAAAGTGGCAGCCGGCTGAGCGCTCAGACTGCCGCCGCTTTGGGGTTTTCCCCCCAGACTCCTGCCAGCCAGGGTCTCAGCCCGCTGCCAGCCTGGACTTCCTACAGCCAGGCTGGCAGCAAGTTGAGACCCCGGCTGGCAAGGGATCCACCGGGGGAAACCCCAAAGCGGCGGCAGGCTGACTGCTCAACCCGCTGCCGCTTTGGGCTCTCTCCCCAGGCTCCTGCCAGCCGGGGTCCTGCTGCCTGCCCCAGTCAGCTCCTGCTGCCAGCCTGGGTGTAGGAAGCCCAGGCTGGCAGCGGGAGCTGAGACCCCCCGCTGACAGGCGCCTGCGGGGAAAGTCTAAAGTGGCAGAGAGCTGAGCGGCAGCGGCCGAGCTCTCAACCCCCTGCTGCTTTAGAGTTTCCCCACAGGCTTCTGCTAGGTGGGGTCTCAGCTCCCGCTGCCAGCCTGGGCTTCCTACACCCAGGCTGGCTGCAGGCTGAGACCCCAGCTGGCAAGGGGCCAGCGGGGAAAACCCCAAAGCAGCGGCAGGCTTAGGGCTCAGACCGCTGCCACTTTGGGGTTTCCCCCTGCTGGCCCCTTGCCATCCGGGGTCCTGCCTCCTGCCCCAGTCTGCTCCCGCTGTCAGTCTGGGTTCCCTGCACCCAGGCTGTCAGCGGGAGCTGAGTGGGGCAGGTGGCAGGAGCCTGAGGAGAGAGCCCAAAGCGGCGGGGGGGCTCAGCACCCAGCCTGCTGCCGCTTTGGGCTTTCCCCCCAGGCTCCTGCCAGCCCAGGTCTCAGCCCGCTGCCAGCCTGGGTTTCTTACACCCAGGCTGGAAGCAGGCTAAGACCCCAGCTCCTAAGGGGCCAGTGGGAGAAGCCCCAAAGCAGCGGCAGGCTAGGGCTGAGCCCACCGCTGCTTTGGGGCTTCCCCTACCGACCCGTTTAGACATCCTGGTTAATCCGCAGCCCGGTTAACCCGCGCTTGGATAATCGGGAATCTACTGTATTTAAAACACAGCAGCTTTTTAAAAAATAATAATCTGTACTTTTCTGCGCATTATGTATTGTTTGCATCCACCACCATTTATTTCACATCTGGGGACAGGAAAAGAGTTGTCTCTGATGCATATGCTAGTCTGAGGGCGTGTCTATTCAGGAAGATTTCCAGGCATACCAGAATAATTACTTTGCTATAGTTATGCTGATATAGTTCCCTGAGCAGACACTATTCACTTTTATTCTTGGGATTTATATTGGTAAAATTATAGTGGAATCATTATTCCAATATAGCTATGCTGGAGATTCCCCCATGTAGACAAGCCCTGAGTCTGGGGGCTTAGCACTTGGATTCTCAGTCTGCCTTCTAGCCCAAGACTCCTATACATCTTGTACCATTCTGCAACAAGGCTGCATGGCTGGCTGTATGCCCTTCTTTTTTTATTTGGATAATCCTCCCTTCTCCTTTGCCCTTTCATGTTTGGTTCCTTCTTAAAATAAAACAAATTATTTTAAGCCTTAGGGTATTTAAAGCATTCAGAATATTTCTGTTAGGGCGTCTGACACCTTATTTCCAGAACATAGTTGGCAAAAAATGTACCTGTAGTATTTACAAACCTGTCACAAATGCTGAACGCTGGAACAGCCTTGCTTTTTAAAACTTCATGAATATGTTAATTTTGCCTGTAGTTCTGTTTTCTTATGAGCCATTCTATGTTTATTAGCATATCGCAGTTGTAATTGTAAATAATGTTTCCCCTTTTTATAAGAAACATGTCTAAGCTCCTCAGTGAGCTATGGAAAACATTGACTTAGTCATTGGAAGCCTTCTAAACCATTTGTTCTCAGCATACATCTTAGAATGTCACTGTAGCACTCTGTAATGTCAGAGGTTCAGGGCAAGCCAGGCTGTGTTTGTGTGTTTCTTTATATTCCAGGTAGTGTCTAGAGGTTGCAACCAAAACTGGCATCCCATTGTGCTAGGCACAGAGAGGTTTTTTGACTCAAATCGCTTACAATCTAAATTGACAAGATAAAGGGAGGAAGAAAGGAAGTGTTAACGCTTTGGGGAACTAGTACATTGAAATTTAGTGATCTACCCAAAGATATACAGTGCGTTTGTAGCTGTATTGGGGATGAACCCAGATCTCTTGTGTTCCAGTTCAGTGCCTTAACCCCAAGAGCATTTTTCACCTCTCTGAGGCAAGTTTCAGGAACCAAGCAACACTAAATCTACATGTAGTGTCCTATCATTGGAATGAGTTTGGAAACGGTCATAATCCTTTTAACAGAAAAAATATGTAAAATCAACAATATACACGTTCCAAAATTCTAGTAGATCTAGTCAAACTTAAAGGAGAATTGTGAAAACTTCATTTAATAGCTCAGGAAACAGTGTGCCAAAAAGTTTGCCAACTGTGTAAAAAAAATGTTGCTGGGAACACTGGAACATTTTACATGTTCACCATTCCCTTTGATGCTCTATGTGTCTAAGGAGATGAAAATGTAATGGCCATTAGTTCAGAATGTTGTGGTGATGATGTAACTGGCAAGCTATGAAAGAATTACTAAATGCAAGCAATGTTTAGTGCAAAAATGAAGACATTAATCACAGCTTTTTGTACCTATGACTTTACTTCTTTTATATCAAATGAGCATTGAGTTGCCTGCTTACCTGATGTGTGTTGATGCAGTAGGATTGTAACATTGTTGCGTATCTGTGTTTTGACATAACATATCTGTTCTATTCTTCATCCAGTAAGAAACCACTTTACTCATAATTATTTTGCTGTGTAAAGCGTACAGTGATTTTTGTAAGTTAGCTAATGTTGTTTTTTCTGTGACAAAGAGTCCTGTGGCACCTTAAAGACTAACTAAACTATTGAAGCATAAGCTTTCGTGGGCTAATACCCACTTCGTCGGATGCATGCAGTGGAAGTATCCAGGGGCAGGTATAAATAAGTAGGCAAGAACCGGGTTGGAGATAACAAGGTTAGTCCAATCGACTAGTCCAGTGATATTTTCCCAGCAAATAAAGTTATTCATCCTAAGGGAGTGAGTAAAATTTACAAGGTTTTTATGGTATATCCCAAAGATTTTCTGATTTCCCCTTTATAATGGGCCCCATTTTGAAGTCCTTCCTCAGTCAATATTTTCATTTACATAAATAATAGTTTTTCCTAAGTCCACACCTGGAAATGGTATGTGGACTTCAGGATTTGGCCCAAGATTATTGATTTTAGGAGAAAGAACTATGTTTCAGCTAAGCTGCTGCCTTGAGTCTATTTTCTTGGGTGTCTAAAAGTCTGTCTTGGCACATAAAAGGTAGGAAGGAGAAAAATTGTTCTCTTGCAAGGATAGGACAAAAAGCAATGAGCTTAAATTGCAGCAAGGGCAGTTTAGGTTGAACATTAGGAAGAACTTCCTAACTTTGAGAGTGGTTAAGCATTGGAATAAATTGCTTAGGGAGATTGGTGGAATCTCCATCATTGGAGATTTTTAAGAGCAGGTTAGACAAACACCTATTAGACTAGAAGACTTCACGAGGTCCCTCTGAGTCCTATAATTCTATGATTCTATGAATTGTGTCAGAGTGAAAACAGAGGTTCTTTCAGGTTGAGATAAAAGTTTACTTTAAAGCACAGTTATCTAATTTAATTGAATTTTTTTAAAATTCCCTATTCCCTTTGACAGTAATACACATTTCTGTCACAGAAAATGTTCCATTGTATGCAGCACGGAATCTTCTCTTCAGAATTGCGTGGTTTCAAATGTGCAGCCAATCAGGCCATCTGAATTGCTGAGCATCTGTAAGCACTTTATAATGTCGTTGACATGCTTTGTGAGACAAAGAACTGAGTCATCTTTTTTTCCTGCAGCTAGCTTTGCGCTCTGGCATGTCTCTTGACTTTTCATGTCTCAGCACATTGAAGAACTTATCATGGCCAACAGCGAAATCATACTTACAAGTTTTCCAAAGACTAAAACTGGTACTTGCTTACTATCTGAACTGCACTCCACTATTCTCCAGCAGCTCTTGAAGTTGTACTTTCACTTGCTTTTGCACTATTGTTGTCTTCTTCAACATTTTGTTTTTCCTACTTCATTCATTGCCAGTTCCGGGAGGGGAGGACCCAAAATTGTATCTACCAGTGCAAAGATTATGAAAAATAAGAAAAAGATCTATAAATATAAAATTCTGCTAGTTAGTGTTGCCGTTTTAGTTAATGGCTTAGTATATACTGAATGTAGCATGTAAGAATGGGAAAAGAAAGGTAAAAGAACCCAGAAGGTCACTGCTTTTACTAGTTAAAACCATAACATTTAAATATTGTGGGCCAAGCTCACCTTTAGTGTAACTATTGGAGTGTCTTTGGCCCTAAGCTATTAAAAGTATGTGAATAAAAAGTCATAGTATGACTACTAACTAAAACAATATGCTTGAGATACATGTGTACACTTTAACCAATGAACCAATAAAGAAGGGTAGAAAAAAGTGTTTTAAAAATTGCGATATAAGGAAATCAGTTTCTTACAAGCTGCCATTTGGGGGAAAATCTATATATATAAAAGTCAAATGGTGTATGCGTGTATGTACGTGCACTTACTCCTTCCACACCGTTTGAGCTACAGACTTGAAATTTGGTACAGTTAAGGTCTTAGGGTCCTAATCAGGGTAAGAGTTGAAAATTTTTCAAATCTCACCTCTGACGCTCCCCAGGGGTGAAATTATTTAAAGGCCAATCACATCAGCTAGGCAGCTGTTGTTCTCTGTGACATAGTTATGATGTCCTAATACCCCCTCCAACGGACCCTGCACTCGCTCAGCTCTCTGCCCCCTCCCCCCTCCAACGGACCCCGCACTCGCTCAGCTCTCTTCACCTTCCCCACCTCCGACGGACCCGAGTTGGGTTTGGTCGGAGGGTAAGTGAGGTAGGGGTGTCGGGTTTAGTCGGGGGGGTGAGGTGGGGGTGTTGGGTTTGGTCTGGGGGGGTGGGAAGTTGTCGGGTTTGGTCGGGGGGTGAGGTGGGGGTGTCGGGTTTGGTCAGGGGGTGTTGGGTTTGGTGGGGGGGGTAAGGTGCGGGGGTTGGGTTTGTTTGGGGGGGTGAGGAGGGGGGTCCGGGGTTGGTCGAGGGGTAAGTGAGGTGTGGGTGTCGGGTTTGTTTGTGGTGGTAGGTAGGGGTGTCGGGTTTGGTTGGGGGGGGAAAGTGAGGTGGTTGTGTCAGGTTTGGTCTACGGGGGGTGAGGTGTGGGTGTTGGTCAGGGGGTGTTGGGGTTGGTAGGGGGTGACGTGGGGGTGTTGGGTTTGGGTGGGGGGGTGAAAATGTGAGTTGTGGTCGAGGGGTAAGTGAGGTGGGGGTGTCGGGTTTGGTCAGGGGGGGTGAGGTGGGGGTGTCAGGTTTGCTCTCTGCCTCCTCCCCCCTCCAACGGACCCTGCACTCTCTCAGCTCTCTGCCCCCTCCCCACCTCTGACGGACCCGAGCAACGCCAGGTATTTTCGCTAGTAATAGAATAATAGTCCATTGTCTGTTCCCTGCATTTCAGAGAGGATCTGCTCTCCCGCGCGCTCTGGGACACACATGCTGGGGAAAATGCTAGGTTTGGAAAGAAAGAATTGGGGGGGGGGAACCCAGAAACCATGTTTCAGACCGCCTCTGTGTCAGGGATAGGTACTGAGAGGAAGAACTCTTGCTCAAAAGTCTGTAACTTTGCTTTAAAAAAAAAAAGATAAAGTATCTAATGTTCTCAGAACACAAGGTACCTGTAAAACAGTCTGTGCATAGCAGCACTCTGTTGACTTTCCAAAGGTTATTCTTTATTCCATTTCCAACGACTTTCTGGAATCCTGCCTTCTTCCTTCTCTCTTGTGGAACTGCCTCAACTTGGAGGCTCTTCCAGCAGTGGAGGTGGAAACACAATATGCATGAACTATGTACTCACCAGCAAAAGGTCGCTGAAGCAAATAAACATCTTCAAAGCAAACTTTCCATAAGGTCACAAACTTTTATTACTCGATAGGTATAAGTGAATGCTTGGCACAATAACACAGGTTACAGGTTTTGGCAAATTAACCTAGGGGCCAGGTTTAGTTATCAACATATATCTCAATACTTTTTTTATAACTGTCCCCGCCTAAGGGTGAGATAAACTAATACCGTATTACACTTGGGTAATTCAAAAGAGAAACAGACATACAATACATATGCACAATTAACATGTTATTTTGTGTAACAAATTATTTGCAAGCTTTTTCATAGTAATCTAGACGGTGAACCTTTGTTGACTAATCATGATGGTATCTGATGAATGTCTTGCTAAAGTTTTTATTGACTTTAGAAATATTCAGATTCCCTTTTAGCATTTTCTGATGGCACGATAGTTCTGCTTATGATTCTGAACCTCAAAAAGATCTAGTCTGAAAGGGCAAGAAAGACCAAAGCTAGTGTTACATCAGGCTTTACTGTGCATGGGAAGTTCTCGTGAATTTAGTCACAACTTACTAAGAAACAAAAAGCATGACAAAAGAAAACAAACCATTCTTCTTGAAATGATAAATACATACGAGAATAGAATGATCCTTATTAACATGAATATTTATTGTTTGTTATGCTAATTTCCTTTTTTAAAAAAAAAAAAAAGTATAGGTAGGGGAACTGTTGTATCTCTGATACCACTGAGTGGTAACTGTTGACCAATTGTAAATTTTTAATGGTGACCATTGTACTTTAAGGCGCAACATTGACATCAGCAGTGAGTGGCCACTGTCATTGTCTTGTCATTCCTGGAAGGTATTGCCTTTATTTTTGTAAATATAGCTCTGTTTTCCATACAAAATGGAAATACATACAGTTCCCTTAGCATTAAAGGATTAGTCACTAGGAAATACTAAAAAAGAGCAGTGTTACCTGCCATATCTCTGCCACTTTCTCACATGAGTGGAGTTCAGAATAAAGGCACTTTCCAAATTATAGTACGGTACTTGCAAGGAAAAAAGTATGCAAGAACTTTTATCTTTGTATTCAGAAGATCAGATGGTAAACTCCCCCAGACAGGCTAGCAGGGGACCCAACTTCTGCTTTCCTTAGTAAGACTTGTGTGGCGTGAAGCAGCAGCTAAGTCAGATGTCAAAAGATACAAACGTATGGAGTCTAAAGATTTGATTTTACAAACATCTTTCTAATTAGCACAACTTTAAAATATTGCAAGTTCTGGCATCAATTTTCTCATGGTTTCATGCTCAATAAAAGTGGCATTTTCATTTTGCAAATAGGTATCAAGCCAGAAACTTACAAATACTATCCCCAGCAGCTGACATTTCCTATCAGTGTTATAAATGCACTTTTTATTTTCCCTCTATCAGCAAGCATTTTACAGTTTCCATAATCAGCTAGGAACAGTTTCGCTTAGCCAAACTTCTGGAAGAACCAGCTCATTTTAGGTGAACATTATTATTAGCCCCACAGATCATTTATATCTAAACCAATTACTGTGGCTTGAGAATGAAAATGAAGCAGTTCAGCTGCCTAGAAAATGTCCAGGGACTAAGGTAATAACATTGCATTACCAGTCAGACCCAATCTGTCTTCATCATCAAGGGAAGGAGTTTGATTTGTCCCTTAGTGGATATTTTATCTATATATATAAAAGTCAAATGGTGTATGTGTGCGTGTATGTACGTTCCCTTACTCCTTCCACACCATTTGAGCTAGAGACTTGAAATTTGGTACAGTTATAGGCTTTAGGGTCCTAATCAGGGTAAGAATCAAAACAATTTCAAATCTCACCTCTGACGCTCCCTAGGGGTGAAATTCTTTAAAGCCCATTAACATCAGCTGGGCAGCTGCTGTTCTCTGTGACATAGTTATGATGTAATAATACCCCCCTCCAACGGACCCCGCACTCGCTCAGCTCTCTGCCCCCTCCCCCCTCCAACAGCCCCCACACTCACTCAGCTCTCTCCCCCCTTCCCCCCCCCCCAACGGACCCCGCACTTGCTCAGCTCTCTCTCCCCTCAGGTAAGAATAGATAATTTTTTTAATCTCACCCCCCTCCGCCCCTCCAACGGCACTCGCTCAGCTCTCTTCCCCCTCCCCCCACTCCAGTGCCCCCCCCACTCGCTCAGCTCTTTCCCCCCTCCCCCCCTCCCCCCCTCCAACGGACCCCGCACTCGCTCAGCTCTCTCCGCCCTCCCTCCCTCCAACGGACCCGAGCAACGCCGGGTATTTCTGCTAGTTCTACATAAATTAGCCAAAATATCGCCAAAGCAGAAGTAGACCCTATGAGGCACTTTAAGTAATACAGATATTTTGACAAGAAAAAGGGGGATTTTCATTTAAGTCTGGTACCCCTGGTTCCCTTTTGATGCCCAGGAGATCTGTAATGTCTTCATACAGCACTGGTATAAACCATATGTGAAATAATAAAGGTAATCATTAATTTATAATGTAATTTAATAAATAAGATCGTTTGGGCCCTGTCCCGAGCAGTGCTAAGTCATCTGTAAGTTCCACTGCATTCAGAATAGGGACTCAATGCATGTGCTCAATGGCTGTCAGAGGCCCAGTGCATCCTTTCCTGTGGAAATACCCACTGACCGAGATCTATGAGGAGACCTTAGTCCGGAAACCCACCTGGAGATTGTCACAAATTATTCCATGGAAATGGTGTTGGGGGAACGGAGGATTTTTCCCTCCTATCAAATGGACAGTAGTTCTGCCCCAGAACCCAGCAAGTCTCCAGAGCTCTGCTGTCAGGATCTCTGCTGGCCACAGTTGTCACTGGGAGCCTTCATTAAAGGGCTGTAAGTCCAGGTTCAGCTGTGTGGATTGGGGCCATGAGAGAAGAATTACAATCTGGAGCGCTATTATTTTGTCAACATATTTGCCAATAGGCTGATTAGTCCACCATCTCCCAACCCAGCCTACTCCACTTCCAGCCCCAGTCTCATCCTGCCTCCCTCCATTCCTTGTCCAAGTGCAGTTTTCATCCTTGGAGAGTCCCATGACGGGAAATGTCCCTTCTGAGACCGGAAATTGGCTGCCCCCCTTGATTCTGTGCCAAGAGACACCAGACACTATCTGGGCGAGAGTTTACATCCAAGATAATATGTTGAAGATCAGATAGAAATACAAATGAGAGAAAATTAAATATGAAAAGTCCAACCTTTATGAAATAGTTTGCAGGAGAAGCTGGGAAATGTAATGGTTTTCTGTAGCCTAAAAAAAATAAAATAAAAAAAAAAGTGACGGTTTGTCCTTATAGGGCTGTATTTAGATTTCTTATATTTTTGTTTCTAAAGTTCATATAATTCATATCCTTTACAGTTTAACACTTGCAATTCACCAGAGTAAAAGCAGCAATTACGAGAAGCTATATAATAATTTGAATCATATCAGCGGGTTCTAATTGTCTGCATACCTGGTAACACCCTTGACCACTATGATTTGCCAAGCAGCCATAATCAGCTTACCCTTGATATTATGTGTTTCCTCAGCTCTACCAGAATACCCATATAGCCTTTACCCACAGTAGCGTAATGCTTGCAAACCAGAAAAAGACACCGGAAAGCAGAAGGAGATGGATGTGCAGAGATTATAGTGCGGTCTGAGTTGTCAGTCTTAATATTCTTCACTTTAAGTGTTTTCTTCCATTTATTTTATATACTGTTTTTCCATTCCTGTTGCCCTCTACCCAAACCACCTCTCCTTCCTGAATACTATAAAAATTCACATTTGCAAGTGGAGTTTGGCCCTGTTGTGAGTTCAGCTTTGCCAGCACACGTCTCTAATGATCTGAAACTTTCTTGGTTTCTGTAGTTGCAGTTTTGTCTTCTGTTCCTTTAAAATGTTGCCTATGAAATGTAACTGCACAAATGAAAAACTGGTGAGGCTTTAGCACTTGACCTGTTCTGTTGTTCCTAATGCTTTTGCATTTAAAAAATGTCATCTATATCTCAAAGATATTTGGTACTATACATTGTAAAAAGTAAGAAAAAATTAAAAGGGTCTGTTTTGCTTAAGATGTGCTAAGTAGGTTTGGCAATAATTCACTTAGCATTGATCCAGCATTGTTCAAACATTCTAACCTCTGTAACATTTTCTACCTGTCTGAAAATAGTCACTTGCAACAGGCTCCAGATGTAATTTCTGCTTTTGGAAAGATCATGAGTGCACACCATGGAGAAGTGCTCTGCTCAATCACCACTACTAACCTCTTGGATTGGGGCAGCCTTACTGAATTAAAAACAGCTTTGAGTGGCTTCTTGGCTAAAGAAGAAGTCTTGAAATTGGAGACCAAGATTGATCCATCAATCCTGGGTGCAATGATAGTCAGCATTGGGGATAAGTATGTTGACATGTCAACAAAATCCAAGATTTAGAAACTGACCAAAATCATGAGATACCATGTAATATCTTATCTAATCGTTTTTCATGATGAAACCTGTGAATCTATTATATGGAAATTATAAAAAATTTCTCAAAAAAAAAAAAAGAAATTCAGTCAAACATTTGTGAAGTCATTGGCTTGGAAAGACATTGGCTTTTTTCTCATTTTCAGAATCTCAGATAGTAACTTAAAGGTGTTTATTTTTTAGGAGGTAATCAACACATCAAAGCTAAATGAGTTTGATCATCAGAGTCTAAATGAGTTTTATCTCAACCCGATTAAAAAAATTAAACTTCAGAATGCTCTGTTTCCACCCATTTGTTTAAATAGGAACAATCGTGGTTGCAGATGTAATAGGGCTGGGTCTCATTAAAGACTTTGAATAAAAGAGTTTCTAAGTTAAACTACTGTATATCCTATGCTGCCAAGAACCAATGCAGGTTTGGCTTAAAGATGTAATTTTAAAAAGGTATTACTTTGCTGCTTTTCATATCCCAGAGCATGTGTTGAATATGCAGGCTCAGTTGAGTCAAGATAGCTCTTGTTCAGTTCAAAAAGCATCCGTTTGCCTTTCAACTTAATGTAGTTGATTAAGATTACTTTGAAAGGTGTAAAGACATTATTAAGCGCCTTCCTTCCTCTTTTTATGTGTGCAATAGAACCTAGTGCTATTTTATCCAACCAATACTGCTCCTACTGCTACAGGGAGAATGTAAGCATTCCTGAAAGTGGTAATTGGTAGTTCAGTAATCTGCCCCACAGAGTACCACATTTTAATGTTATACTTACAAAGAAGCAAATTAGCCTATTGATTAGAAATTCCTGAACCTTTAGCATTGACCAGAAAAGGAACAAAACATCATAAGATGCTTCCTGAAAATTTCTGAAACATCAGGACTTCATGAATCTACAGCCAGTGTAACATGCTGATTGCCATCTGTAAGATGCTAAGTACCACAAACTTCCATTATAATCAAGAGAAGTTGAGGGTCTTCAATATATTGCAAGATCAGGTTCCACTCCCTAAAGACTGAATTGTTTAGCAAGTGGTAGGTATATAAATATGCTTTATTATAAGGTGGGAGCACCTCAGAACCATTACTGGCAGTATTGATAGGAGCCTAATATTTGCTCTTTTTTAATTATAGTAAGAGAAATCCAATGTGCACTGAAACATCTCATGATAGTGTTACTTACTAAAGAAAATTATTAGTAGTAATCTTCCACTGATATATATCCAGTGATGCTACATTCCAGGTATGCTTATAGCATAGGTTGACATAGCTCAGTGGTTTGAATATTGGCCTGTTAAACCAAGGGTTGTGAGTTCAATCCTTGAGGGAGCCATTTAGGGATATGGGGCTAAAATATGGATTGGTCCTGCTTTTAGCAGCAGGTTGGACTAGATCTCCTGAGGTCCCTTCCGATTCTGAGATTCTATGAGTCTAATATCCAAAAGCTTAAAATTAACTTTGGGGCTTCCCAGAAAACCTGCTATGAAAAGGACAGACTCCTTTCATTCAGCTTCCTTTACTTATATGATTTTAATGAAAAAAAATTATCTAGTGGATCACTCAGACATAACCTTCATTCACATTCAGCATAAAAAATTGTTTATTAGGCATTTCGCTTGATTTGGGACACTTTTATTTTGCTTAATAGTCCTAAAATCAAACTGAAAGGCTGGCTGTAAAAAATACCTTTGCATGTGTGCTCTGAGGTTGATAACGAACTCTGCAATTCAAGCTTTAATAACTAGAGGGAAGCTAAGAAACTTCAAAAGGTTGTGTGATAAATGTTTTTGACAATGCGTCAGCTGAACATTAGACAGAATCTTGGTAAATCCTCTCATTCTAAGTGGTTTAAATTGGAAGTTTTGAACTTTTTCTTCATAAGTGTATGCTAAGGATGTCATGGTATCTTTGGGTTAGGTGATCCATTTTATCTAGACTATATGAAATACCATGCGTTTTCCCCCTACATCCCTCAAAGGGAAAGCAGAAAAGAAATTAAGTAGTTGACTTTCTTTTCAGTGACCTCTGACCTCCAAACTCTCCCAGAGTACTCTTGACCATGATCCTAATGCAGCTCGGAAAAGACTTGCTTTAAAGCATACAAACAAGATATTCCTGTAGAGATACTGCAGTAACAAGTCTGATCGCTGACAAGCGTTCCGAATATCTTAATCATGACAACTCTAATGCGTTCTGGTAATAGACAAAACAGTGTTTTCACATGATAATAGCACTGTTTGTTGTTTTTTGTAGGTCACCGAGAAAGACATGTGAAAGGCAGTTTATTATTGCTCTTTGAATCTCCTGGTTATTCCCCACCACCACCACTGCAATCTCAAAAAATCTTATATTTTATGTTACTGTTTTATTTGAGTTCATACCTTTCCAGGACTTATTTTACCTTATCTCACCCTGTATATTACAAACTGATTCTCTTGAGCATAAAAAGTTCTAAGACCCCAGTTTAGCAAGGTACTTAAACCACATGCCTAAGTTTAAGTGTGCCAGTGGTCTTGTTGACTTCACTGGGACTGCTTTCATGCTTAGAATTCGGTTCATGCTTAAATAACTTGCTAACGGGGACTAAAAAGTTGGGCCAGGAAAACCAAAATGTTTCCAGAGAATGCTGAAAATACATAAACCAGGATCTAACCAAAAGAACGCGATGGTACATGAGTTTGCATCATTAGAACCAACAATGTTGAAAATCTTGATCGAGTATTCAGCGTTCTCTGGAAGACACCACTTTGGATTCCTAGATGAAATTTGATGAATGGACTGAGCTGCGCAAGAGCCAAAGTATATAGTGTTCTGTTGATACATCCCTTCTCCTCCTTTCCGTGACTTGCATATAAGTCTTGAAACTTAAAAACAGGGTGGTCTTCGATCCTATGATATTTAAGAAAACTTGGAGTAAACACTCTCTCTCTTTCACTGGTGGTTTGGTGACCTAGTAGTAAACTGTTCACTGCTACTACAGAGACTTAAGTATGATCTTGGACTCCAATGCTCTTTTTATTTCTCCCCCTCCCCTGCACACTAGTGGTATGATCAAGTGGAGGGAGCAGAATCTTGCATTGCACAACCGCAGTTCCTTCTGGCAGAAGAAGCAGTATTGAAAAACTCAGAGAAGAGCCTAATTTTAAAAGCATTCAAAAGTCACAGCTAAGGCCAGATCTCCAAATGCTCTCCGCTCCCATGTAGGCACATCAACAAAGTGGCCAGTTTTTCAAATTTGCTCAGAATCTAGCCATTGTTCTCAGTGGGAGCTGCTGAATCCAGAGGTCTTTTGAAAATCTGTCTAATTCTTGACCAAAGAAACTTGTTTTTCATGGTGGTAGCAGAGAATGAGGAAACTATGTTGGGGTTCTTTTAGACCAGGGGTCTCCAAACTACGGCCCGCGGGCCAGATGCAGCCCGCAAGGCCCTCTCATCCGGCCCGCGGCAGGGGTCGGGAACCAGCCACGGGGCCGGGACGCGCCGCGTGCTCCGCTGCCGCCGCCGGCCGGGACGCGCCGCGTGCTCCGCTGCCGCCGCCAGCCGCAGGGCCGGGACGCGCCGCGTGCTCCGCTGCCGCCGCCGGCCAGGACGCGCCGCGTGCTCCGCTGCCGCCGGCGGCCAGGGACGGCTCAGAGCTGGGGCCGGGACGCGCCGCACCGCCACGCAGTTACAGGCGGCGAAACAAGGAGCCACCCACTGCCAGGCGGCGAAACGGTCTGTGGGGAGAGACCGGGTTGAGCGGGTCAGTTGGGGGGGGGGGAAGTGAGCGGGTCAGTTGGGGGGGGGGGAAGTGAGCGGGTCAGTTGGGGGGGGGAAGTGAGCGGGTCAGTTGGGGGGGGGAAGTGAGCGGGTCAGTTGGGGGGGGGGGGGAGAGACCGGGTTGAGCGGGTCAGTTGGGGGGGGGGGGAAGAGACCGGGTTGAGCGGGTCAGTTGGGGGGGGGGGGGAAGAGACCGGGTTGAGCGGGTCAGTTGGGGGGGGGGGGAAGAGACCGGGTTGAGCGGGTCAGTTGGGGGGGGGGGGAAGAGACCGGGTTGAGCGGGTCAGTTGGGGGGGGGGGGGAAGAGACCGGGTTGAGCGGGTCAGTTGGGGGGGGGGGGAAGAGACCGGGTTGAGCGGGTCAGTTGGGGGGGAGGGGGAAGAGACCGGGTTGAGCGGGTCAGTTGGGGGGAGGGGGAAGAGACCGGGTTGAGCGGGTCAGTTGGGGGGGGGGGGAAGAGACCGGGTTGAGCGGGTCAGTTGGGGGGGGGGGGGGAGAAGAGACCGGGTTGAGCGGGTCAGTTGGGGGGGGGGGGAGAAGAGACCGGGTTGAGCGGGTCAGTTGGGGGGGGGGGGGAAGAGACCGGGTTGAGCGGGTCAGTTGGGGGGGGGGGGGGGAAGAGACCGGGTTGAGCGGGTCAGTTGGGGGGGGGGGAAGAGACCGGGTTGAGCGGGTCAGTTGGGGGGGGGGGGAAGAGACCGGGTTGAGCGGGTCAGTTGGGGGGGGGGGGAAGAGACCGGGTTGAGCGGGTCAGTTGGGGGGGGGGGGGGAAGAGACCTGGCTGGGTGGGTCAGTTGGGGGGGGGGGGAAAGAGACCTGGCTGGGTGGGTCAGTTGGGGGTTGGAGGAAAGGAGGTTTGGGGGGGAGAGACCTGGCTGGGTGGGTCAGTTGGGGGGGGGTTGGAGGAAAGGAGGTTTTGGGAGGAGAGACCTGGCTGGGTGGGTCAGTTGGGGGGGGGGGTTGGAGGAAAGGAGGTTTTGGGAGGAGAGACCTGGCTGGGTGGGTCAGTTGGGGGGGGGGGGTTGGAGGAAAGGAGGTTTTGGGGGGAGAGACCTGGCTGGGTGGGTCATTTGGGGGGGGGGGGTTGGAGGAAAGGAGGTTTTGGGGGGAGAGACCTGGCTGGGTGGGTCATTTGGGGGGGGGGTTGGAGGAAAGGAGGTTTTGGGGGGAGAGACCTGGCTGGGTGGGTCAGTTGGGGGGGGGGGTGGAGGAAAGGAGGTTTTGGGGGGAGAGACCTGGCTGGGTGGGTCATTTGGGTGGGGGGGTTGGAGGAAAGGAGGTTTTGGGGGGAGAGACCTGGCTGGGTGGGTCAGTTGGGGGGGGGGGTTGGAGGAAAGGAGGTTTTGGGGGGAGAGACCTGGCTGGGTGGGTCAGTTGGGGGAGGGGGTTGGAGGAAAGGAGGTTTGGGGGGGAGAGACCTGGCTGGGTGGGTCAGTTGGGGGGGGTTGGAGGAAAGGAGGTTTTGGGGGGAGAGACCTGGCTGGGTGGGTCAGTTGGGGGGGTTGGAGGAAAGGAGGTTTGGGGGGGAGAGACCTGGCTGGGTGGGTCAGTTGGGGGTTGGAGGAAAGGAGGTTTGGGGGGAGAGACCTGGCTGGGTGGGTCAGTTGGGGGGTTGATGTGTAGTGTTCATGTGTAGTGTTCATGTGTAGTGTATCAATGTGTTATTAAATAATAACTGAATAAAATAATATTAAATAAATAATTAAAAACAACATCCATGTTTTGATTCTTTTTTATTTGGACCTCGAGTGTGTTGTCGGCCCCCGAACTGCTATTTGATAGTTAATGCGGCCCTCGGGCTGAAAAGTTTGGAGACCCCTGTTTTAGACGCATATAACACCATGGGGAGCATAATTTTGAAAAAGATAGAGTAACTAGTTAACACTTGTGTTTTCATTCAATGGTGTGATTGATGTCTGATCATTGAGAAGCAGTATGAGTTAGTAGTTTGCACAAAGATTAGATATCAGGATTCCTGGAGTCTATTCTCAGCTCTGCCACTGTCTTGCAGGACCCAGGAAAGTCAGTTACTCTCTATGCCTCAGTTCCCCATCTGTAAAGAGTATGTAATCCTTATCTGTATTACACTGGTGATGAGGGTTAATTGCTCATAAAATACTGAGAGAACCATGGAAGGAAGGTGTTATATAAATGTAAAGTATGGTTTCTGATAGTTTAATAAAACATTTCAATATTAATATTCTTAATGTTACTAGTGTTCAATAAATCACCAGTGCTATCTGTATAGACATAATAGTAATTCTAATTTTATTTATACACTGTGGCTCAGATTCTTAAAGGTGTTGCTGCAGTAGTGTTGCAACGACTAAGTGATGTAGGTGTATAAATCTCATTTTCAAAAGGGATTTAGGTTTCTAACTCAATTAGGTATTGCAACGCTGAGCACCACAAAGCCTAAATATTTTTAAAAATCTGAGCCTGTAAGAATAACTTGAGTGATTAAACCACAAACTATTTTCAGAGCAGAATAATAATATGAAGTTTTTTTCTTTTTCAGTTGCAATAATATTGACCAGTGCATATAGGCTGAGGGGGAAGCTTTGTTTGTGAAGACAAAGCTATTGTTTTGACACAGACCACAGAAATGTTGCCTTTCATATTGAATCAGTAGCCTAATGAGTAGTGTAGCAACAGTTCAACATCAAAGCAGAATTTCTTGGCTATATGGTGTGTTGCAACAACAGCTAAAAAGTTCCCACTAGAAAGGAATTTTGCCATATGTGAACAGCATACATATGTATTAAGTTAAAACCATAAGATTTCCTTTCCTTTACACCAAAAACAAGAAAGAAATTGAGCACAGAGGTTTTGAAATAATCATTCACTGGAATGCAGAACAATGGGGGGGGGGGAAACAAGGTCCAAATTCTTTAGTGGCGTAAATGGGCAAAACGCCATTAAAATCAATGGAGCTGCATTTTGCACCAGCAAAAAAATGTGACCCAAATCTCAATCTTTGTCCCTCTAAAAAAAAATCACTATACTTTTGTGACCGAAGAAGCACATCAGTGGTCTCTGTAAAGACATTTTCCCAAGTGTTTTTTTAATCATAATGAGCCCTTTAACGAAGCAGTTCTCAGACTGTGGATCGGGACCCCAAAGTGAGTCGCGACCCCATTTTAATGGAGTTGCCACGGCTGGCTTTAGACTTGTCTGGGCCCAGGGCTGAAACCAAAGCCCAAGCTCACTGGTCGGGGTCAAAGCTGAAGCCTTGAGCTACAGGGATCCTGCTTGGGGCTGAAGCCTTTGGGCTCAGACTTTGCCCTACACCTGCCCAGGGCAGTGGGGCTCTGGCTTCATCTTTGGTCTCCCCACCAGAGGTGTCAGGACTCAAGCTTCACTCCCCCCGCCCCCCCGGATCATGTAGTAATTTTTGTTGTCAGAAGGGGGTCGTAGTGCAATGAAGTCAGAACCCCTGCTGTAATGTAATATCACCCACAGGATCTCACAGGTTTATTTAATCAGGGAATATTTTAACAAAAACTAAAATTACTTAAAAGGAGCGATGGGGCAGAAGGTTACTTGGAGAGTATCTGCGATTACTTTTGATGATAAACTTGACCTATTTTTCAGCTAGGGTCTGCGGTTGCCTCTATTAATAGACAGAGAAACCATCCAACATAGAAGATGAATTCTTGCCTGTGTGATCTAGACTGTCCTTGACCTACCACTCAATATACAGATGACAGGGCTCAGGGATGGGTCACTGCTATTTTGTCACAGTTTTAGATAGTTTACAAGTACATTTGTAGTTCTGGAACAAAATGCTGTGTAGTTTGTGTTCATGTTTGTATAGATTTCCTGAAGCTTCTAGAGTTAGGCTTTTCTTCACATGTTAGTGGAGAGAAAAACCAGAAATTACTTTAATCTGAATTAAAGAGATATGCAGAAGGAGACCTGTACTCCAGAATTGTTGTTGGCACAGATTTTGAGGGTGTAAAGTAGAAGCACTCTTCGATGGGGCATTGTTAGTGAGATAATTAAGACAACAGTAGGTAATTACAGTAGCTTTTATTACTGCATCTTTCATTAACTAATTATATTAATTGGGTAATGTATGTGAAGCCCTTTGAAGATGAAAAGAACTAACTACTATTACCCCTATTATTAGGATTACTCTACATTGATCATAAGAACTGAGGTCAGTTCTCTTCTTGATGTGCATGCATAGCTGCTATTACAACCAATAAGAGTCATGTATGTGTATCAAAAAGAGAATATGTCCCTACCAGGCTTAATCTGATCTTGATGAACAATGACTTTCGAGTTTAACACCCCTGTCTTCAAGATTAGAATACCCTCAGGTCTTGCATGGAGAACATTTTAAAAGACTTCTCCTTCCCTACAAGCCTCTCTTATTTATTCAACTAATTACAGCACATACCATGTTCACTATGGCCAATGCTGTACCACTGAAATCATTGTGAGTTTTGCCATTGACTTTAGTTGGAGCAAGAACAAGGCCTGTGTTCTTACATAAAGGAGGAAATAATTTTCGTTGAAGGTTTCTAAAGAAAATACAATAGTTTTGCAGCAGTTACATCCCCAATACTTTGCATTACGTAAAAATAGGTCAAAACAGTTTTGGTTTCTGCCTGTTCAGTTCTTCCAAGACTGTGTTTTTATGTGCAGTTTTTTCTCTTTAACTATTTCCTGTAGTTAAAGTATGAGCAGAACAATTTTTCTTGTATTAAAAATGGAAGAAAAATCCTTCTGGTATCACCATTCATTGTATGCTTGTTCATTTGATCCTTCAGGTCTTCTTTTTCTTCTTTTCCAATTAGACCTTGTAACTAATGCCTCACTGTGTGCGTCTGTCTGAAAAGTGACTTTGTAGAACTGACATTATGCCGTTCCATATTTATTTTTGTGACTCCAAGTCAAAACTATATGGTTTACCAGTTTAAAAAACCAAAACAAAATATGTCACCATTGCAACCTCTGATTTAAAAGTCAAATTGGATTTTTCTGATTTCATGTCATTCACCAGTAGGCCAAGGGCTGCACTTACTTTCATGTGAGCAATCCTGTTGTCTCCAAATTCTGATCTCAGTTACCAAGAGCGGATTTGGTCTTCCAAATTAAAGTTTAGTTAAAAGATTTGTTGGTGACACGTGCAAGCCACAGTGTAATCCAGCTCAGAGCTGTGCTGGCTCGGCCGTGTCCAGGGGGGTTAAAAATAAAAATGCCTAGCCAAGCTATAATATTTTGTTCACATTCCATCTATCTGCTTCTATCTCCATCGTATCTGAGTATCTCACAGATATTAGCAAAAGCAGTGTTAATATCCCCATTTTACAGCTGGGGGAGAACTGAGCTACGGAAACACGGAGTGACTTGCCTGAAGTAATAAAGGACGCCTGTGCGAGAACCAGGAATTAAACCCAGATCTTCTGAGTTCTAGATTAACCACAAAACAGTCCCTCCTCTCTTCCATCGGGCCCAGGACTATCAATGTAGTGTGTTCTTTGCATCTTATGAACAGTTAATTACAACTCAAAAACATTTGCAATATAATGTTTTAGTTTTTTCCCCATTTTTATCAATAAATCTAATAATGTGCCTTTTTCCGCAGCTGCATTTCACCCACATTGTTGCAGTAGAGCTTATTATCTCATTTACATTTTTAAGTGCTTTTCAAAGTGTAGGATATCTGGGTTGGAAAGCAAAACATTTCATTTCTTTGTTCTCAGGCCAACACAAAGCACTTCCAAGGTCAGGTATGGTGTAGACTTTCAACAGCAAACATGTTTACACGGCATTTGAAAGCCAGTGTAACTGAAAAAATACTGTCTTTACAGCAGTGATGTAAGCCAATTCAGAAAAACTGAGAAGGGGATGAATTTTGTACCTTGAACAGTTTAACTGATTAACAAACTGTTAATGCATATCAACAGAGTCCACATGGACAGTTAGTCCATGGCGGGCTGCTGTGGGGTAGAGTCACACCTGAATTTGCAGCAAATTTTGTGTCTCTAGACAACTCCTAATTTGTTATGCTTTTGTTTTCCATTTGGAAAAAATGGAAACTGCCTTTGTGATTCAAAACTTAAGGCTGGATTTATTTATTTTTTGCACTATCCAGTGTTGCCCATCCCAGCGATCATTGAATGCAGGCATCGGTATTCCATGGGTAGAACTTTGCATTTTGAAGATTTAGCATAAACGTTTATACTTCCATAAAACAAATGCCTAGTTGTGTTGCTGAGTAGTTGGGGTGAGTGCAGTACAGCTTTTTCTTTTTTGGCTGAATAATAACTTTTGAACCTTAATCCTGTGTTTAATTTTCCAAAGGAGAGGTTCTGTAGTGCTCCCAGGATAAGCTGTCAACTGTTTAATACATTTTAAGTGCATCCTGCCTGAGGAGAGGTAGATTCAAGAGCTTTGTGAGCCCTGGATTCATAGCTACTCTGCGCCGCATGCTCAGTAAAACTTTGGATAGGCACTCTCCCCTTTTTTTAAAGCTTCCTTGTGACTCAGTCAAGCTGGCTTCAAAATTCAATACAAACTTGGCAGCACTGAATAGCAGACATTGCATCCAAGCTGTTCTCGTTAAATATGAGGTTTTCGACATTCAAAGGAATTTTGAGTGTAATTGCTAAATATCAGAGGAGGCGGGATATTACTCTCATTTGGGAGCAGCATATATCTGAGTATATATTTTAACCAAAATCCCCTTGCCAGATATCAGACCAAACATTTTATATTTCACGATGAGGTAATCAGAAGGGGATACAGCTTCAAGTCTCTAGCATCAATAGTCTGTGGAACATTTTGAAGTGTTTGTATCTCAAAAATCTTATTAACTATAGTCCAAGAGTAACGTTATTAGAAACATCTCCCTTTGGCATAGGAAAGTAAGAGTAGATATAAAAGTCTTCTTGTCTATGCTATCGAAAGTGCCCTATTCATTGACCCTCTATGCAGTTTTACACTCTGTTTTCTTTTGGGTTATCCATCAAAGTTCTTACTCTGTAGGAATGGGAATCTTGCACAGGAAAATTATTTATCTGTCACTGGGTTGATGGGAGTTTTTTTTTTTTTTTTAATAAAGAGTGGAATTAATTGCCCTAGTCAGTGATGTCAAGAATCAGAGAGATAGCCGTGTTAGTCTGGAATAGCAGAGGTAACAAAGAGTCCTGTGGCACCTTAAAGACTAACTAAAGTATTGAAGCATAAGCTTTTGTGGGCTAATACCCAATTCGTCGGATGCAAGCAGTGGAAGTGTATATACCTGCCCCTGGACACTTCCACTGCTTGCATCCGACGAAGTGGGTATTAGCCCATGAAAGCTTATGCTTCAGTACTTTAGTTAGTCTTTAAGGTGCCACAGGACTCTCTGTTATCTGTCATTCTTATTCTCTGGAGAAGATTGGTATGCAAGGATCTTGCTCCTCAAACCCCACACTTTTTTTTTTTTGTGGATGGGCTTTGATATAGGGCTGATTATCTTGATTTGATCTTTCCTTCTGGATGCGTCACTTTCCATGCAATGAGGGGAACTAACGGAATCCTTCAGAGAGCAGCTTTGCTACACAACAATGGCTGATCTGAAGTGACCAGTATTGAATTGGCTCGCACTCTACCCCACTCACAAACCTTAAGTGCTAGATGAATTCACCAGACTCTCACAAAGGAGCTAAATGTCTCTCCACCATCCCAACACCCAAGCATATTAAGGGCTGACCGTTATAACAGATAATGGGAATGGTCAGTAAACTCACACAATACATTCTATGATGGATAATTGTTTAATGGTAATTATATCTGTAATAGAATAGAATTTATAACATTTTAAGAAGCAAATATATGATAGTTCAACCCATATAGCCTTAGACTGCCATGCACTTTTAACTGTATGCCCTCTGCACAATATATTGGTGTGCATTAAAAAAATAATAAAGCCAAAAGGGGGAAATTGATGGATGAAATGATGCCTTACAAGTTCTCTTAGATGCTGCCAAGTTGTTGCTGTGTTTGCTATCAGAACGGTTTTGGTGGGTGTATTTACTTGCTCCAGACCTTCCTAGTGGAATCCAATGGAAAGATTTATTTTTTTCAAAAACTGAAATAAAATAAAACAGTACACACACACACACACACACTCGTTTACACCACAGAAACCAAGCAAATGAATGAAACTTTCCATTTGGAGGAAGGTTGGCAGCTCTGCTTGAAAGAAATAAATGTGGTGAGTGGGTGGCATCAGCACAGCTGTGAATCCCTTTCAGTGTACAAACAATTCCCTAATTCTCTTATTCACCATGACATACTAGATGGCTGATATTAGTTGCTCAATTGAAAATGGTGGTAGAAGGTGGATCCTGTACTTAGGATATCAGACAGCTAATACAGATATGGGTATTGAACATTCCTGATTTTAGTAAAAAGAGAAATAAATTTCTCTATATGCTCAATCCCGTTGAAATCAATAACAAAACTCATTGAGTTCATTGGTTCCATTGCCTGTCTTGGTTGATTTTCCAGTGCATGAAAAGACCCCATACTTTTTACCATAAATTTATGTAATAGTATGACATAATTATTCGGGTTTTTGGAATCATAAATTATAGCTCCATTTTTAAATTGCCATATCAGAAATACAAAAACAAACCAGACATTACATGAATATTTTTTCACGATATTAATGCAAATGTATTGTACTCCAAGACCTGTTGAGCACAGAAGATTGCCTACAAAGACTGGTTTTCAACATTATCTAGCAAAAAAAAAAAAAAAATGTGTAAAAGCCAGTGGGCAGGCTTAAAGTTCATTCCTGGGTCCGGTTAAACGTTTTGGCATCAGAATATGTAATGGTCTTATAGCTTTAATACTTTAAAGTTAACGCCTGGCATCACTTCAAAACAATGCAAGATCTATCATAAGTAGTCCTCTTATCTTATCTGAATAGCAATTTTATCCTGTAAATGATTTGAGACTACAGTATTTCAGTGCTGTGGAAAAGAGAGATTTTTTTTTCTGTTAAATCTTTGGTACTGCAAGTACCTTTAATTATTCCAATTTATTTAAGGGTATTCCACATTGGGTAGCATGTGATACCATACCACATGCTTGCAAAATGCATTAAGGGAACACAAGTTTGCTGATCTCTCTTTTACAGCAAACTTTAGAGTTGCATGTTTAGATTTTTAAAAGTCATTATAATTATATGAATGACTTGTCGTCAGATCTAAATTTCCTTTTTCAGAGACAGTCCTGACATGTTCTGGACTTTTCGCCTGATACAGTAGTTGTGGACTCATTTCCTAGTCTTCTACAGATAACCCTAAATGCTTCTCTCCTGCTACCATCACCACTTCTGTGATGGTGTCTCCCTAGCATAAGCATTGTGCACCTTGCTTCAAGTCAGCTCTTGAGGTACCAATGGCCAGGTTCAAATAGGTGCCTATAATTAAGCTTTAGTAAGTAAATATTCACTGTGCATTGAAACATTTAATGATAACATTAACAAACCTTTTTGTTAATTGTTGAGTTGTTGGAATTATCATGTTTTGATTATAACCATGAACTATCTTTTTGTGGGTTCTTACATCCTCTAGCACTTTGGAGCCTTGGCCTAAGGGTTAGGTCCTGAGGTCGAGCAATACAGAAAAATAATGACAAACTAAATAATTAATTTATTATAAGACTGAATGGCTCGCCAATTACAAAAGCAGTTTCTCCTCTCTGGGTGTTCACACCTCCAGATCAGCTGCTGGAAGTGGGCCTCACCCTCCCTGATTGAATTTACCTTGCGTTCTTGCCTGCATATTTATACCTGCCTCTGGAGATTTCCACAACATTCATCTGATGAAGTGGGTCTTAGCCCATGAAAGCTTACGATTCCTAAGATCTGTTCGTCTATAAGGTGCTACAGAATATTGTTGAAAACTAAGATTGAAGAGTATACAATACCCCTGACTTTTGCTACCAACTGAACACAATTATATGGTTTTTTTTCCCTTCCATCTTGAAATTTTTAATGTGTGTGTTGTATTGATTGATATTGTTTCAGACTTTACAAGATGAAATGGAAAATTATTGCAATCAGGTACGGTCTACAGAAAAGAAACTGCAGCACAAGGAGTTGGAGACACAGGAACAGGTAAGTAATACTGTCCTACTAGATTTCTTTCCTTGGGCAAACAGACTCTACATTTTACAATAATATCTTGTTTCAAGAGAAAAGGATATCTTCTACCATATTTTCAGCAAGCTTTCTTTTTGTTTTTGTTAATAAAAGAGAATTAAACTGTCTGAACCCCAGAGGCAAATACTTATCCACTGCTCTTTGTTTCGAGCTGGTATTTCAACTATTTTAGCCGTTAAATGATGCTTTTTAGGCAACAATATTGTTTTGAATGGAGGTTTCTGGTATTACTATAACCTATTATTTCATGATTTCTGTTGAGAGCTATAATTTGACAACACTTGGGATAAAAATAATGTTTATTGCAGATCTTATGCATTAATTGTGTTAGAATATTGTATGTAAATATTTCCATATGATTAGCACTGCTAAGATTACTCTGGACATGGTCAGTGAAATCAGAGATTCCTGATGTTCATTTTTCCTCAGTTGGCCCCATAGTAAAGACCACTATTTGTAATGTACAGATTGGGAAACTTAATCTAATATTATCAGATTTGTTACATAAAATTATCACTGAAATGCAAAGTGATGTGCCTGCATTAGAACCATGTTGTAAATTGAAATATGCAATTGCAGAAGTAGTAGAGATTGCACAAATCTACATATTCCAGTCTTTGATCATGTGCTCCCACAAAGAATACCGACCTGATGTAAGGAGAGATGAGTTTGTAGAATCTCCCTTTGTCTCTATTGCTTTTTCTGTACTGACTTGTAAACACTTGTGCAGTGTTTCAGATCCTGGTTTGGTGCCAAAGTGCCCATGGCTCATTCTTTCTGTTCCCGTATCTGTACTTCCTAGTACAGTAACATTTCAGGATAATTATCATCAGAGTATCTCAAACATTTTAAACCATTAGCAAGTATTATTGTCCTATTTACAAATGGGGAACTGGCACATGGAGACGCAAACATATAGTGACACACATCGTGGTATAGTGAGAATGGCGGAGTCTGGAACAGAACCCAGCTTCTTGAGTCCTAAGTCCCTCCCCAACTATTAAATAGTGTTTTCAAGCATCGACTCTAGATGTGTCAAACTGTTTGCCTAGTCTTCTAACTAAGGCTGTTTTTTCCTTCCAGTATGTGTTTAATTCATTTTTTAACAAATTAATATCTTAATAGTTGTCATTTTTGTTGGTGCTTTTGTTAGTTCATTCCACACATATCTTCCTGAATAAAAAGTTTCTTAGTAACTTCCATAATACCCGTTCCTTTCTTTGCCCAGGTCTACACTGGAGGGGAGGAGGGAGGAGATTGACCTAAGATACACAACTTCAGCTGTGGGAATAGCGTAGCTGAAGTCGATGTATCTTAGGTTGACTTAGCTTGGCATCTTCATGGCGCTGAGTCGACTGCTGCCGCTCCTCTGTCAACTCTATTGCCACCTCTTCCCTCTCTCAATGTAACTTAGGGTGAGATCTCAAGGATTGATTTATCACGTCTAGACTAGATGTGATAAGTCAACCTCTGAGACATCGATTGCCACCCGCCAATCCAGCAGGTAGTGTAGACCTGCCCTTTCTAGCAGTTTTTATGGCATTCACCTTCAGTATTTATCTTCCACTTTACACTTCAGTAATGTCCACTCTGAATTTCCATTCCTTTTCAAATTCTTTTATATCTTTCCCCAAAAAGAATTCCCCAAAATTGTAAGAGTTCCCCAAAACTGCTAGAGGAATACCTCACCCTCCCTGATTAGAGATAACAAGCTGGTTCAGCCTCATTGGACTAACCCTGTTATCTCTAACCTGGTTCTTGCCTATTTATTTATACCTGCCCCTGGATACTTCCACTCATGCATCCAACGAAGTGGGTATTGGCCCACGAAAGCTTATGCTTCAATACTTTAGTTAGTCTTTAAGGTGCCACAGGACTCTTCGTCACTTCCAAAATTGTACTTGTTCTTCCAAGCATTGGGTAATGTTCAGAAATGTCTGAGTGACGTAGGATCCTACGTCCCATTTTCAGACCTGAGGTGGAAGCCAAATTCCCATTGATTTTTGCACCATCAAATCCAGAGCTGCTTCTGCAATTTGTTAATATATTAGCATTGGAAGATGCTGATTCTTAGCCCCAGTGAGTTAATCAACAATTGAGACTTGGTCGAATGAGTTCAATCTTAGGGTTGCTCATTTTACAAGGGTTTTTTGAGTCTTTCCTTTTAATTTTTTAATTTAGTCTCTCTCTCCAGAAACTCAATGGTAAAATGGATATCTTGATGTATTTTTCATTGTTATTCCTTGGCCAGACTACTCATAAACATTTTCAGAGAAGGGGCAATAATGGTAGCCTTGGATCAGCCAGTTAAGCGATTGAAATATTCAAGGCACTTACTTGTTACTTTTTTCCTACACTTACCAAATATTCTTGTCTCAATACTGCATTGCATAAAGGATTGAAATTTGCGTTGGCACCATTACAAAGGGCAGTTTTCTGGGCTATTTCACGTCTCCTTTTAAAAAATAATGGGGGGGGGAGGGTTAAACTGCTTCTGTTTTTCATTAAAAGGAAAAATTCTATGTTTTGATTCTATAACAACAACAAATAAGTGAATGAGACATGAAAAAAATATTTTGTTGTGCTTTTAATTAAAAACAAAAAGCTGGTTCTTGTTATGGCTTGTTGGGTGGCATTTTAGTGCTCCATTTTTGTCTTATTTCAGTAGGGACATCCTTATAACTCTGCAGTCTCCAGAAGTTAAAGCTTACCCTTTGTTCCATGCAAAGAATTAACCTATTCCTTATTAGATTGGTCAAGACAGATACAATATTTACACACACATTTCACACAAAAAAGCTATAAAAAGATTATTATGGTTGCAAAACACTAAGGCAACTAGAACTGAATACAATATCCCAGTTGAGGGTAAGCTATTGATTTGTATAAAGTTACTATAATATTTTCCATATTGTTTTCTGTCCTGGTCTTTGTGCGCCATAACATTTTGTTTGGGTATTTGACCACCACTGCGTACTGAACAGAGCCAGACGTATATCCAGAAGCCTGCTGCTGCAAGACAAGCCCAAGAAATAAAACAACAGAACACCACTGGCCATCACCTACAGTCCTCAGTTAAAACCTCTGCAACGCATCATCAGTGACCTACAACCCATCCTGGACAACAATCCCTCACTTTCACAGGCCTTGGGAGGAAGGCCAGTCCTGGCACACAGACAACCCGCCAACCTTAAGCAGATTCTCACCAGCAACAGCACACTGCACCACAATAACTCCAACTCAGGAACCAATCCATGCAACAAACCTCGATGCCAACTCTGCCCACATATCTACACCAGCAACACCATCACAGGACCTAACCAGATCAACCATACCATCACTGGTTCATTCACCTGCACATCTACCAATGTCATATATGCTATTATATGCCACCAATATCCCTCTGCTATGTACATTGGCCCAACTGGACAGTCTCTACGAAAAAGGATAAATGGACACAAATCAGATATCAGGAATGGCAATATACAAAAACCTGTAGGAGAACACTTCAACCTGCCTGGACACACAATTACAGATTTAAAAGTCACCATACTGCAGCAAAAAAAACTTCAAGACCAGACTGCAAAGAGAAACTGCAGAGCTGCAATTCATTTGCAAATTTAACACAATCAATCTGGGACTGAACAAAGACCTTGAGTGGCTTGCTAATTACAAAAACAGCTTCTCCTCCCTCCGAGTTCACACCTTCAATTCAGCTGCTAGAAGAATACTTCACCCTCCCTGATTTGAGATAACAAGCTGGTTCAGCCTGATTGGACTAACCTTGTTACCTCCTACCTGATTCTTGACTATTTATCTATACCTGCCTCTGGACACTTCCACTGCTTGCATCCGACGAAGTGGGTATTAGCCCATGAAAGCTTATGCTTCGATACTTTAGTTAGTCTTTAAAGTACCACAGGACTCTTTGTTACTTGTGCTCACAGTTACATGAGCACCGTAGTACAGCTGCTACTGTACAACTCTGAAGATGTTTAAAGCATAGCAATTGTCCTCAAGGGTAAAAGCATCAGTCATGTCACAAAAAGAGCCTTAAAGGAGAGAGATGCTGCTCAGACAGAAAATCAATTATGTACAATTCATGAATATTATTGAGGGGAGTGTGGGTGAGTGCCAATACAGATTTCCAAGCCTTTAATTTCCATTTTTTCAAATTGATTGAAATAAAGGCAGAGGGAAATTAATGTTAGGGTTGTGTTGGAGGTATTTGGAGTGAAATCTATTTAACAAAACAAAGCTGCTTCATTTTATTCCAAAGTACAAAACAAAAACAGGAGTGATCATTGAGAGCTGGGCTTCAATAGCATTTATTGAATTTTTCATGTTTAATGTTTATGATTCTGACTTGCTTAATTTTATGACTGCTGGATGTTTACCACATTCAGTTGCCATGCCAACTTAATATATTTGTTCACAGACAATGTTATTATGCAGCATTCTGAAATGTTGGTTCTTCAAGTGGTTGCAGATGTATATTCCACTCGGATGTGCACGTGCCCAATGCACCAAAGCTTAGCCGTACCTGTGGGGGATGGTTAGTGCTTGCACATTTAGGCCCCAGAGCCCCTCCCCTAGCTATTTAAGGGCAGCACTCCCCGACCCTCCTTGGTTCCTTCTCACTGCCCCTGACTAGATTGTAGCGTTCTGTGTGGAATTTTACCTTACACTTCTCTATTTCTGTCTTTCTGGAGTTTTATTGTGAATAGTTAAGAGTTAGATCGTTTAGTAGTACCCGTAGTTTTAGTTGGTAGAAGTCAGTTATGAGAGATAGTTATCCTGGTATGATGCCATCACCACAATTTAAACATTTTCCATTGCATGGGTTGCTGTCCTCAGTAGTTATGCCCAGATGTGGTGTTTGTTGTGCCTGGCAAAAGGGTGCACTAAAGAAAGGTGCACCATCTGCATATGTTTAGGTGGTGAGGGACTCAAGCAGTACCTTATGAAACAGGACAGGAGGCCCACTTTGGCACTGGGAACCTGCATGAATGATTTGGCCTCCTCCGGCATCTCTGGAACCAGAATAGGCCAATGTTCCCCTGCCAGACTCTGATACCTCCCCATGGAGGAGAAGAAATTGTTCTCCTTCTTTGGATCCTTTTGAAAATGAAGGTCTCATAAAACTGACTGCAGCCACTTCAGAGCTCAGAGAGATTCACTTTCTTCTTTCAAGAGGAAAGAAGACTGACACTATGAGTCTTCTGCCATGTGGAATGGAGCTTGACTCAAGTACCATCTGTATGATGCCCATTGAGTCTGGTACTGATGACATTGTTCCCAAATGTTTCCATGCCATTGGCATAGTAGGCAGCATTGAACAGGCTTTTCCACTCTATTCTTGACTTGTCCGTTATTCAGGATCATTCAGCTTGTCAGTCCACCTTCTTCTCTGTCCTCTGTGCCTCTTGGACTCATTGCACACTTGTCTCAATTGTCTGCACCATCTTCAGCACTACCTAAGACTCAGAGTGGGTAGTCAAGGTCAGCCTCCTTGTGGATACCAAGGTGCCCATCAGCACAATCACTGTCTTCAGTGCCAACTATGACTGTGGCACGGACCACATCTCCAGAATCGGTACCAGCCCTGGCTTCAGTGCCATCTTTTGTTTTGGTGCCGGTTGGGAGTGCAATACCATTGCCAGTCCTCAAAGCATTGACTTCTCTACCTGCCTCGGTATTTATCCAATGTATCAGCTTTCAGATGAGTCTGGCTGTCTGCTCACTCCACCTGGGTTGGCTCCTCCATTGTCTTCAGACACTTTGGAGAGTTCATCAAGATTGAGCTTGGAAACATTTTCCCCCTCTCCCTCATCTTTGAGGCACCATTATCAAAGATCGTTGAGACTTCCAGTGAATCACAAGTGGTACTGAGATCAGCACGGAACTAAGGTTGGGGGCACATGGCCCGGTGCCTTGACTGTGGCAGTGTTGGTTCTTTGGCCTCCTTAATCTATTGGATTGACCTCCCATATGTCTTCTTCTTTATCCTGACCTACTTACGCAACACCACGGTCAGACTTGGCACCGTGAGTGTGCTGTGTGGCTAGATGACGAGGAACAATGTTCATAAACTGTTCGACCAGTGCTACTTAATAGTAGGAAACAGTCTACTAGGTATAGTTGGGGAGGTTAATAATCAAGTATTAACGCTGGTATAAAGTACAGTCTCCCAGAAGAGTACAAAGGCATGTACGCTTCATGGCAGTGAGACTATTGGAATGAAGTGAGCAGCTGGAAAGAGAAACAGGACATGAGTGTCAATAGTTGAAAGGAGACAGAATTTTTACCTGCAGTAGCAACATTTGCTCTCATATGCAAGAAATACATATAGTATTTGAAAATATCAGTTATTTGCATCTTGCTTGTTAATGATGAGTCAAAGAGGGACCTTTCCTTTTGTGGGGAAAGTAAGTTATTTTATGTGAGTTAGGTGATTGCTTGCATAGAAATAAATGAAGGAATTGTGTTCTTTCAAAGAAAACGGATTAGAGGTTCTAAGGTAAGGCAAATTGTCAAATAAGGGGAAGTAAAGGGGGAAATTATATTTCTTGCAGAAATGAGCTTAGGTTCAGAAGAAGAAAAAGAACTGAGGAGAAACACCCCTGGGGCTACCCAGTGGGTAGAAGAGGGTAGGAACCCAGAGATGTGTGGTAGGCTACTAAGGTGTCTCTCTCTTCCTTCCAGGGGATGGGGCTGCCTGGATGGAGTTTAACACAGTACAGATTCATATTTCCAACGTTTGATAAAGGCTGGTATTGATAAGATAATAGCCCTAAGCTGGCCTTCAGTATTACTATGTTTTACCCTTGTACCCTGTTTCCTTTTTAATCAGTTTCATTTGTGAGAAATAGAACAAGTTTAGCAGTATTTGCCTTCTCTACTAACCACGGAATTTGAGCAGAAACATTGAAATGCTTGGGGTCGGTAAGAACCAGTATCTTACCATCGGTGATGCTTTGAACAACGGGGCATATATTTGCCTGTAAAAATCTTGCTCCTTAAAGGAGAGGAAATTGTGACCATAGAAATAATTTCTGATACTATCTGCAAAGGCCTTGCCAGAAAGTTTTAGGCAATATAGAGCCTGATGCTGCATGCTGCTCAACACCCTCAGCTCCAGCTGATACCAGTGAGGCCTTAGGGCTCTCAGTGCCTTGCAAGCTCAAACCATTGAACCATTGAATCGTTCCACATTGGAAAGGACTGATGATGATGATGGGAAATCACTCGTTCCTGTGTATGATCATCTTCCATGGGAATTATGGGTCCTCAGGTGGCTAATAAGGCCAGTCCTTGAAACACAAGTTCTATTACAATGAGGGCAGATGTTTTCAGGCTCAGCAGCAGGCTTTTGACCATGACTGGAGACCAGTCTCTCCTTCCTCTTGCGCCTCTTGTCCTCTTCAGCTTGTAAGCGAGCAAGTTCAAAATGCAGGGGACCATCATGTAGGACTATGCAGCAGGTAACACAAGATGGAAGGTAAAGCCATAACACATGAATAAATCCCAGAGCTGGTGGTGTCAGAGAATCTTATTCAGACTGCATTTCTGATGTAATTATCTTGATAATGTGTTAGAAATTCTCTGCTATTAACAAAACCAGGAATTAATGGTGTTTGTTTGGAGGACTGGGCCAGTGGTGCTGTTAGTAGCGCTGAAGATGAGCTAGCTTTGACTTCTGTTGGTCCGCTCCCCAGATTAGCACGTGTTTGTCACATAACAGTGATTTCTCTAATCAGTTTATGGAACAGCATGGATGTGAGTTGAGTCTTTTGGATGAGGGGTTAAGGAATTGGGGATCATGAACTTTCCAACAGAGACAATGGAGGCGCCCCCTGCTGGAGGGGAACGGGAGGCAGTGAAGGGAGTTTAACCACAGAATTCCTTGTTATTCTGTGGTGTTGACAGTGAAGGCTTTTATTCCTATCCAGATCATGTAATCTCAAAAATGCTGTTTTTGTCATATGCAGCCCGCTGTTTCTTAAAGTTTTGCCTAGCTTCTCTTCCTTTGCAGTTATGAATTATATAGACCTTTAGTGCTTAACTACAAACAGAGGATTTTCCAGGTGGAGGGTCTGGGGTAAGAACAGAAAGATATTGAAATACAAGCCGCTGAAGTAATACGGTCTCTTGGATGCAGGTTGAAAGAAATTGATTTACAGCAGAAAGCTTAGATTGTGCATTGAGCAGCACAGCATAACTGGTGGTCCTGAAGAGTTAGTAAAACAGCAAGGCAAAAGACGTTTTGGACTCTCAAATGGTTTACTAGCTAAAGAGAGAGAAACACAAAGGTTGGCTATGCCACCACCTTATGCTTTATTGAAATTGTGAGAGCCAGGTAGGTTCTGTAGCTGAATTTATTTTACCATCATAGAACAACATGGTGCATATTTGACAAAAGAGCATGAGGGGCTGATCTTGTTCTATATTCAGTTGAATTGAATTTATGCAATGTTCAGTGCTTATTACTAATGAAAACTTAATAGTGTAGTCAAATGAAATAGTTGTATTTCTTTAAATCTGTAGGAACCACATTTCAGCATGCATTTCACAGTGAGAGTAGTAACTCCAACCTCCTATCCCTGTAATAGGAGAGTATGTGAACCAAATAGGGAAGAATGTTTGTATTCTACTACATTGTGATCAGGTCTGGCTCTGGGTCAAAACGTGCCTTGGGTAGCCCAGAATTTGACACTCTCCAACCCACGTCCAAGACAAGCAATTTGAGATGGTCATCTACAATCGACCCATTATTATCATTAACATCTTTTGGGAGTCAGAAGACACCTGAAACCATAATGAAATTGGGCCTCTGGATAATCGGGTTCCTCTGATTGTAGAGAGTTGGCAGCCTTCCCCAAGGCCAAATGAGAATCTTAGCAGCTCCACGGCACAGCAGCTTTGTATCAGTCACTGCAGACAGGGAGGAGGTGACCAATCTTCGATTAATCGTGAGTTTCACATATCCAGAATTTTGCAAATTGGGGCTGCATTATAATAATAACACTTTGATACTGAAGAGCTAAATGTAGCCTGTTGGAGGTGGGAGTCACTGGGTAGAAGAAGTGTTACTAGGTTTGGAGTAAGATGAAGGGCTTAGTTTTGGATAATTTACATACACCACCAAACAAAACGTCTACCTCCTGTGAGGTTTGTCTTGACTCATTATGACAAGACATCATTTTATGTCATGCAGTTCAGCATTTCCTAGAGTTCATATTGGAGTGTGCGGTGATGGTTCAGCTCTTATGTTTTTTCCTAATTTGTGTGGCCAACCAAAGGTTACTTTAGCTGTATCTGTGACAAATACAGCCTTTTAATTGCTTCTGTTGACATCAAAGATGATTAATGTAGAATTTCAAACAGCATATGCCATCCACATACTTGAGTAAACAAAAAATCAGTGTAACAACGTGTATTAAAACCTATAAAACCTTTCCTGGGGGTTGCTAAATTAAATCAACTCATCGAAATGAACAAGAAAAAAGGCTTTCTTGTGGCTGAAGAAAACCTAGCACAACACCAAAGAAAACAGACTAAAGTCCTCCTGAGGGATGAAGAATTGTAATTTTAAACATCTCTTAAGGAACGGGAACTTTGGTGGGTCCTTCGTAGGCAACTCAGGTCAATAAAAGACAAGTCTTTAGGACCAAAAAACCAAACCAAACAAACAAAACAACTCTTCAGTCTGTTTTCCTTGGTCTAAAATAAATGTTAAAAATATAGACCCCTTCCCTATCAAAATAAGTATACCATACCCAGCTCTGTGTTGTGTGTTAGTTATAAAAAAGTAATTTAGATTTTCACCATGATCTATTTAAATCTCTTGGGTCAGTAAATATTTTTAGTAACTTCAGCCAACATCTTTTAGCATGTTGTTTAGCATAGTGTGACAGGAAACAGCTGGGATCTTATTTTCATCCCATTGTGCAATTATTAATGAATATAGTTGAAAGTAATATACTTTCAACAAACTATCTTAGGGATGAATTTATAGGGAGATCCTCTTCACCATGATATTAGGGTCTCGTATTTTACAGATCCGTTTTCACAGCAAAATGGTACATGTACCTTCTTACTGAAGTCCAGAAAGAAATCATTCTAAGAACCAGCCCCAAGCAATCCTTCAGCTACCAGGGATTGTTTCTTGCTTTGTCTCTCTCTCTCTCTCTCTCTCTCTCTCTCTCTCTCTCTCTCTTTTTTAAATAGTACTCAAGAATTTCCTTCCAGCCAACTTAGTAACGCGTATCTGGATTCTAAAGCCTGGTACATAGTTCTTTGTGACTTTCCAAGAATTATCTTCCTCAAAAGGGAACAGCTCTCTTCAGCCTTTGCTGGACTACAGTGTGAAAAGTGAATAACAGTTTTGTGAAAACATACAGTTAGATTGCACTTGAAGATTATACTGGTAAAAAATAACAAGGTTGGAAGAGGCCTGTCACAGAATTTGACCATAAGTAGTGCACTCACAAAGCCATATCTTATCTGAAGTTTTCATTACACGTATTTGGAATAAAACATACTTGACTTCCAAAAATTGCACAGGAAGAATACATATTAATGGCCTGATCCACCCTTCTGTACACCTCTAAAACACCCATTGACTAAATGGTTGGTTTGGCTGCATGAGCAATGCTGGTTTTACCCCTAAGTGCTGCCAGCAATCAGTACAGTGAATTTATCCCACGGTGGGCTAGTGTAAGGCCAGTCACAACACTATACAGTAAACCCTCGATTTAACGGACCCCGATTTAACGGACTTCGGATGCAACGGACAAAATTTCCGATGCATCCGAAATCCGTTATTGGGGGAAATCCGTTATATGTTGACAGCTCCCGCCCGGCTCCCCGCAGCAGGGACCCCTGCGGGAGCTGTCAAACCCCCCCCCCCCCCCGCAGAGGGGAGCCGGGCGGCCGGTTTGACAGCTCCTGCCCGGCCCCGCAGCGGAGGGCCTGGCGGGAACTGTCAACCCCCCCCTCCCCGCAGCGGGGAGCCGGGCGGGTGGGCTGAAAGTTCCCGCCGGGCTCCCCGCTGCCGGGAGCCGGGCGGGCGGGCTGACAGCTCCCGCCGGGCTCCCCGCTGCCGGGAGCCGGGCGGGCGGGCTGACAGCTCCCGCCGGGCTCCCCGCTGCCGGGAGCCGGGCGGGCGGGCTGACAGCTCCCGCCGGGCTCCCCGCTGCGGGGAGCCGGGCGGGGGGGTTGACAGTTCCCGCCTGGCTCCCCGCAGCGGGAGCTGGGCGGGCGGGCTGACAGTTCCCGCCTGGCTCCCCGCAGCGGGGAGCCAGGCGGGAGCTCTCAGCCCACCCGCCCGGCTCCCCGTTGCGGGGAGCCAGGCAGGTGGGGGGGGGGCGTTTGACAGCTCCTAAAACCTCTATATAACGGACTAATTCGGGTGAGGGGGTGTCCATTAAAGCCAAAAGTCCTATTATTTAATGATTTTTTAAAATTATTAAATAACGGACTTTTGGCTTTAACGGACACCCCCTTGCCCCAATTAGTCCGTTAAATCGAGGTTTCACTGTATATCTGTAGTGTGGCAGTGCAGATGGGAGCAGGTCACTGCAATGGGGCCTGCACACAATGGAAGGGTGTCTCTGAATATGCAAGTGTGGCGAAGGGCTACTAGCAATAGAACTGGGTATCCACACTTGCCTGGATCTAGTGACCAGGAATTTTCACATGAATGACAGAGGCTCTGCAGCCACTCTTCCCATAGGCTGAAATGATGGTGACAGGAGGACTGGACTGGCATGCCTCAGCCTGTTTGCAGAGTGGGGGCCTTGGGATTCCTTTCCCTAGACCTGCATCCCCAATTTTACAAGTTTTGTGCATGCTTGTAGTGTGAATGTGACTTTCACCAATATTGTATTATCTTTAGATATGGGGTCAGGAAAGCTGTTCAGCACAATCTGCCTCATTGGTGAAATATAGCTTTTATTTCTTCTTAACTTCCAAAATTAAAAACATTTAGCAGCTAGTTCTCTGTTTCTTCTCTTTTCTCACCAAGAACATGTCTAACACATGTTAAATTAACACAAATATGCATGTTCTGCTGCATCCAGAGCTCCACCCTAAATGAGCTCCTGGCTCGAAGGATATTTATCCTGGCAAAGTACATATACCTCATAACGTTTAAAGCACTCACAGAAATAATAGCACAAGTGTATCTAAGTTATTTTATTTTTTTAAAATACAAATCTCTCTGTCTCTCTGTCTCTGTCTCTGTCTCTGTCTCTCTCTCTCTCTCACACACACACACACACACACACACACACTTTAAACAAGATTATCTCTCACTCAGTTCTTTTGTTATTTCTTTATATTTGCATGACACTATATATTACAGTTAACTCACAAGGAAACCTTTAATTGTCTATTTACATAAGGGCTTTGGGGAGTCTCTTCTTTTGCTGGTATGTGGAAACCATTTATGCACAGAATTCTCCTAAACTGTCATAAGAACTATCTATCTTATTCCCTTCTACTGATAGTTATATTATGTACAATACATATTTGATAAGACTTGCTTTTTCCAAAAAAAAAAGAAAGAAAGAAAATTGGTACTTTGTGAGCCTTGATTTATATCTAGTTGTTGAGTGTTTAAATATGTGTGTTCTTTGCAAATTAGCTGGAAGTCAAAACTCACCTCAATTTCAAATAACATAAAATCTGATTTTGGTCCTGATGGCGAAGTTCCATTTGAATATTTTGAAGAGTTAGTTTGGGAGCGAACTTCCTCTTATCCGTCATTGGTGAAGTCAGCCCCAAATCTAACAAAGCACTTGAGCACTTGCTTAACTTTAAGCACGTGACTCATATTTAGCTTGTGGTCCATTGTGATCCCCTTTCCACAGTACTAAAGTGTTTGCACAGATATTTTATCTGGGTATTAAGAAATTCCATAGTTGTCCTCTTAGCTTTTATTTCTTCTACAGATCTGTACAAAATAATTTCCAAATCTGACCATCTATTCATGTGGCCCCCATCACAGTAGCATCTCAGTGCCTAAAGCTCTGGGACTTTCTTAGTTGCTCTGTATTCAAGATTAGGCCCTAAAAAGAGTGCCCACTGTATGCAGAAATTTGCATTTTGTGTAATGTAATTTTTTAATGGTAATGGACCATTTGGGGTGTCCTTAAAAAAATTTTTTTAAAAGCATACCAGACCAAATAGGGCTCTAGGATGGCCCTTGCCTTTGTCTTGGGAGTCAAATAATTAAGCAATCAGTTTGCAAACATCTAGAAGATAATAAGGTGATAAGTAACAAAGAACAACTTGTGTCAAACCAACCCGATAGCTTTCTTTGACAGGGTAACAAGCCTTGTGAATAGAGGGGAAGCAGTAGATGTGGTTTATCTTGACTTTAGTAAAGCTTTAGATACTGTCTTGCATGATCTTCTCATAAATAAACTAGGGAAATGCAGTCTAGATGGCGCTACTATAAGCTGTGTGCAATACTGGTTGGAAAACCATTCCCAGAGAATAGTTATCAGTGGTTCAGAGTCATGCTGGAAGGGCATAATGAGTGGGGTCCATTGGGGATCAGTTCTGGGTCTAGTTCTTTTCAGTATCATAGAATCATAGAAGATTAGGATTGGAAGAGATCTCAGGAGGTCATCTAGTCCAATCCTTTAGTCAAAGCAGGACCAACCTCAACGAAATAATCCCAGCAAGGGCTTTGTCAAGACTGGCCTTAAAAACCTCTAAGGATGGAGATTCCACCACCTCACTAGGTAGCCCATTCCAGTGCTTCACCACTCTCCTAGTGAAATAATTTTTCCTAATATCCAGCCTAAACCTCCCCCACTGCAACTTTGAGACCATTACTCCTTGTTATGTCATCTGCCACCGGTGAGAACAGCCTAGGTCCATCCTCTCTGGAACCCCGCTTCAGATAGTTAAAAGCTGCTATCAAATCCCCCCTAATTCTTCTTTTCTGCAGACTAAATAAGCCCCATTCCCTTAGCCTCTGCTCATAAGTCATCTGCTTCATATATTCATCAGCGATTTAGATAATGGCATACAGAGTACACCTATAAAGTTTGTGGATGATACCAAGCTGAGAGGAGTTGCAAGTGCTTCGGAGGATAAGATTAAATTAAAAATGATATGGATATACTGGAGAAATGCCCTGAAGCAAATAGGATGAAATTCATTAAGGACAAATGCAAAGTACTCCATTTAGGAAGGAACAATCAGTTCTGCACATACCAAATGATAAATGATTGCCTGGGAAGGAGTACTGCGGAAGGGGATCTGGGGATCACAGTGGACCACAAGCTAAATATGAGTCAACAGTCAAACATTATTGCAAAAAAAGTGAACATCCTTCTGAGATGTATTAGCAGGACTGTTGTAAGCAAGACATGAGAAGTAATTCTTCTTCTCTACTCCGCACTGATTAGGCCTCAATTGGAGTAATGTGTCCAGTTCTGGGTGCAATATTTCAGGAAGGATGTGGACAAATTGGAGAGAGCCCAGAGAAGAGCGACAAAAATAATTAAAGATCTAGAAAACACGACCTGTGAGAGAAGATTGAAAAAATTGAGTTTGTTTAGTCTGGAAAAGAGAAGACTGAGAGGGGACATAACAGTTTTAAAGTATGTAAAAGGTTGTTACAAGGAAGAGGAAGAAAAATTGTTTTTCTTAACCTTTGAGGATAGAACAAAAAGCAATGACCTTAAATTGCAGCAAGGGCAGTTCAGATTAGACATTAGAAAAAACTTCCTAACTGTCAGAGTGGTTAAGCAGTGGAATAAATTGCCTAGGGAGGTTGTAGAATCTCTGTCATTGGAGATTTTTAAGAGCAGGTTGGACAAACACCTGTCCGGGATGGTTAGATAATACTTAGTCCTCGACTGGGTGATCTCTTGAGGTCCCTTCCAGTTCTATGGTTCTATGATTATTTATAGTCACCTGAAACTTCTCTCCTTACTGTAGACACCTGTAAAGACATCTTGCTTTAATCCTCCATCCAGTTGCATGGTCTTTAAGTACACATGCTCCAGATCTAATCAATAAAACAATCATCTCCCAAACTCCCCAGAGACTCAAGAGTATTATGTAAACAATGCACCAGGGCAGCATAGCCTAATCAATGAGAGACATGAGTTTCATAGGATCTCCTGTGTGCTTTGCTTACAACCAAGCTTCTAGAAATGCCCTTTCCTAGTCAGTTTTAGGTGGGGGATTGTTTAAAATACTAAGTAAAAGGAGAAGGAAATTAAGTCTAAAAATAATTAGAAAATGATGACTGCAGCTGGTTATACATTCTTTCCTTAACTTATATAAATTAGTCCTGAAGTGCATATGACATACAGATATGGGCACTGCTGGTAGGTACCAAAGATGCCATGGTAGCAATGCATATCTATGTCAGAAACCCCAAATGAAATAGTACAGAACTCCTTCACTTCAGCCTTTATTTCACATGCCTTACTTTTAAAAGTTTTTTTTTAAAAAAATTCACTCTTGCAGCTATTTCTTTTTGGAAGTTACATGCCCTTTTCATATTTAAAGGTCCTGATAAAATGCCCACTGAAGCCAATAAGGAGTCCTTTCATTGACTTCAGTGGTATTGAATCCATTCCTCAGTGACTGGTGATCATTTATGTAGACAAAAATCAATTCATGATTCTCTATATAGTTAGAATGGAGACATAACTTTCTACTGATATTTTCAAGCATATACAGGGATGAGCTGCTAGGATGGTAATATTTCCTTGATATATACCCATAAGCATGTGTAAGGAGATCACACATTGGTCTTTTGAAGATGCTCACAGAGTCATTCCAAGTCCAAACATTTTAGAAATCTCTTTGAGCATTTGAAACTCCAACAGGGTCTTGAATTCATTGCAGTCAAAAGGGAAAGGTCATGCAGAAAGCAAAAGCATATGGAGATTGCTGTAGTGTCAGATAATGTGCCTAGAAATTACTTTAAAAGAGAATAATCATTTCAAGAGATGGGTTTTGGTCCTACTCAATTTAATACTTTTAGAGCTTAGTTAGAAAAATAGTAGATCAACTATTTTGACTTTGCTGCAGTGAATTTGCCTGAAAAATGAGCTGTGAGGAGGGCAAGGAATGTGTTGCAAATTTTCCCTATAATAATAAGTAAGACAAGATCCTCAAAATACCTAGATGGGGATTGACAAGTCATTAAACTATTCTGACTGCATCACATAGCTGGAGGGCATTAGTAGTCCTGGAATGAAGTCCAAGAAATGCCAAGTTGTAAATAAAACAAAGTTACATCCATGGACACAAAATGTTCCTCCTTACAAAACTACTGAACTTCAAAGTGTTTTTTAAAAAAATCCTGGATACAGAGTTATTTTGTCTCATATATTAGGAGCGAGACGCTAGCAATGTGGGCCTGAGCTGACGCCCACTGAAGTCAACAGGAAGGCTCCCATTAACTTCAGTGGCTGTTGCGTCAGGCCCTCTGCCCAGTCCCCAGCCTTGATTTCATTAAAGCTTCCCATGGATGGATTAGAGGGAGATATCCACATGGCCCTTCCTTTGTCCTCTCACACCATGTCTTAACAGAGACCCTACCATGTCTCCTTTTCCTGCCCGTTTTCTCCTCACTCCTTTTCTAGCTACCCTCTTTTTCCTTCTTGTTTTCTTTTCTCTCTACTTGTTTTCTTCTTTATTCTCTTTTGCTCTTTTACATGTTTTGGGGGACATTTTCTCCTCTCCCTGCTCCTCCACCCCCTAGTACAGCAGAACCTGCTCCCCTGTTCTCTCACTCACCAGAATTCTGCATGGCCCTGGGGATGGTAACTGGAGCCATACAAGGCAGAGCAGAGTAATGAGAATGACAGCGGTTGCATAAAGGGCACAGCAGGAACAGAGAGGGAAGGTGGGTGACATTAAAGAGCTGCCTACCACGTTACCTGCAAAGGTGGGAGCATGCTTGCAATATCTGTGTGCAGTGGTAGTGGGTGGATCTGCGTTCTTCACCCATTCTGATCCTCTGTGTCCTCACCCTCCCTTGCCCCCAAATTAGTCTTGTTCTGGCCTCAAAATTGGGAAACATTGCTCTAAGCTGTGTTTAGAGAAGCTAACTATGAAGCTGGCTATGAAGATTCTCTCCTGCCTCCCAAATTGGTTATGTGTCATTTAAATCTCTTTATTCAATTTCAGGTGACATACATACGACAAGAATATGAAACCAAACTCAAGGGTCTGATGCCAGCATCTTTGAGAAAGGAACTTGAAGACACCATTGCATCTTTAAAATCTCAGGTAAGATATCCGCACTCAGTTGTCTCCAATTCTAGAGTTTAAATAACACTCATCTCTTTTATAAAGGAAACTATGAATGCATTACATTTGGCAATACTCGATTGAGGTCAGTGATAAACTCTGGCAAGAGTCCAGTGTTTATCACACCATCACCTTCCTTCTAGGATCCCCCTCTCCCCAACTTCTTCATCTCGCTAGGCAAAGAGTCATCTCTCTTGATCCAAGGGATTTATCTCCAGTGCCTATTGAAAGTAGAAAATAAAGTCAGCAATAATGTTGCAACTATTACCTTCCCCCCCCCCCCCCAAGAATATGCTGCTGAAGACAGGATATGATTAGCAACAGTCTATTATCAGTCTTTCTTCAGAAGAAACTGTGTTCAGCATGCACTGGTAGAATCTTTGTTTCCTTTGCAGCCTGCATAATAAAGTAGCCCTTTGCTTTTTTAGGTACTGCTTCAAAAGCCCATTGTATTAATTCCAAGTTTGGTTGATAAAGGTAATAGCATTGATATAATATGTTCTCAAAGACATTTGATTTGGTAGACACAACATTTTGGTTTGGATTTGAAGCAGGAATTAACTCAGGAAATCCTATGACCTGTGTTATGTGTTAGATAAAACTTGATGGTTCCTTCTTGTCTTAAAATCTGTGAAGCTGTAAATTAATCTGAATGGCAGCATTAGAAGTAAGAATAGTAAAGATGAAGACAAATTGTTAAAACAATGTCACTTCCTTAAACCAGTGACTGATCATGTTTTAAAAAAAGAACTTACCCCTTTGGTAGGGCTACTGGCCTAGTGGATGGAGAGGGAAGCAATAGATGTAATAGATCTTGATTTTAGTAAGGGTTTTGACACAGCCCCATGTGACATTCTCATAAGGAAATAAGAGAAATGTGATCTAGATTAAATTACTATAAGGAGTGTGCAGAACTGGTTGAAAGACCATAATCAGAGTCATTAACCATGATTCACTGTCTGAAGGGGAAGGTATATCTTGTGCAGTCCTGCAGGGGTCAATCCTGAGTCTGGTAGAAATCAGTATTTTCATTAATGACTTGGTTAATGGAGTGGAGAGTATACATATGCAATTTGTGGATGACACCATGATGTGAGAGGGTGCTAGCACTTTGGAGAACAGGATTAGATTTCAAAATTAACGTAACAAATTAAAGAAGATGAAATTCAAATAAAGACAAGTGCAAAGTACTGCATCTAGGAAGGAAAATGTACAATAGCTGGCTACAAAGTAGTACTACTTAAAAGGACCTGGAGGTTATAGTGGATGACAAATTGAATGAGTCACTGATGTAATGCAAGAATCAGAGAGGTAGCCGGGTTAGTCTGGAATAGCAGAGGTAACAAAGTCCTGTGGCACCTTAAAGACTAACTATAAAGTTTTGAAGCATAAGCTTTCATGGGCTAATACCCACTTCGTCAGATGCCAGCAGTCTTCCACTGCTGGCATCTGACAAAGTGGGTATTAGCCCATGAAAGCTTATGCTTCAAAACTTTATAGTTAGTCTTTAAGGTGCCACAGGACTTTGTTACCTCTGATGTAATGCAGTTGCAGATAAGGCTAATATTCTGGGCTGTATTCATAGGAATGTTGTAGGTAAGACAAGGAGGTAATTGTTCCACCCTACTAGGTGCCAGTGAAGTCTCAGCTGGAGTAGTATCCAATTCTGAGTGCCGCACTTTAGGATAAATGAGGACAAACTTAGGAGAGTCCAGAGGAGAGCAACCAAAATGATGAAAGGTTTAGGAAACCTGACCTTTGAGGAAAGATTTTAAAAACTGGGCATGTTTAGTCTTGAGAAAAAAAGACTGAGGAGGGACCAGATAAGTCTTCAAATATGTTAAGGGTTGTTATAAAGAAGATTGTGATCAACTGTTCTCCATGTCCGCTGAAGGTAGGACCAGAAGTCGTGGGCTTAATCTGCAGCAAGGGAGATTTAGGTTAGATATTAAGAAAAACATCCTAGGTACTGGAATAGGGTACAAAGGAAGATTGTAGATCCCAAAACTTGGAGGATTTTAAGAGCAAGTTAGACAAACAACTGTCAGGGATGGTCTAGGGAGCAGAATCCTGCAGGGTCCATTCATGATTCATGTGGAATCAAATGTTAATGAAATGCCAAAGGTTTTTTTTGGAGGGCGGAGAGGGCAGAGGAATGAAAGTTAAACTGGCATCTGAGATGTTAAGCACGTTTTTTCATGCAGAAGTTGACTTATTTTGGCTCGGATTTATTTGGTAAAATGTTATTAGAAATAAAGCTGTTACTTAAAATCATAAAACTGCTTATAGTTTTTGGTACATAAGATATTAAATAGAACCACATCAATTTCCAAGAAACACAGGCTGATATAGATATATACATGCTCCATGTCCATCTCTCTCCCTGGAAATGGTTTTTAGTTAACTTTTATAAACAGAGAATGTGAGTAAATTAAGTGTGTAACATTTTTTGCTCTGCATGGGAATTTCCCTTGGCAATGTCTGTCTTTAACAGAAATATGAAATTTCCTTGAGAGAGCTTTATAGTCCCACATGCTAAAGGTGACATAAGTTAATAGTTACGATTGCAGATATTTATTACATGGACTTTATTCCATGTAAAGGAATTTCCAGTGGTAGTGATGTTTAATCTGATTAAAGTCATTGCAGACCAATAAAGGGTTAAGGATCTACCAGGATGATCTATTTCCAGTTGATAGTAAAAGGCCAATTAAAAGTATGGTTTACTGTTAACTTTGTCTGGTAGTAAACATTCCACTGGGACAGATATATGAATACTTCACCTTACAGTGAGTTTTGTTTTTCAAAATTGAAACTGATATACACCTGCAGGGCTTCTTTTAGGATCAGCAACATTTCAAAGGAGTAAAAGTAACTCCAGACTCCTAAAACTGGGTGTTAACGCAGAACCACATAGCTGCTGGCTTCATTTGCAGCAATATACAGTAGTCACAAACCATTCAGTAAGCAGGGGGTCTCTTCTGAAACACAGGTGTCCTCGCCTTTGAAAATTGTTGAAATTCCAGTTTGAAAACATCAGAAGAAGGGCAGTGGAATGCACCTGTCAGGATTATTAATTGTTTCTGTGGGGGTGACAAACCAAGAACTGTTAAAAATGAACAAATATTCACTGCTCAGCAAAGTTTTCTAAAACTTTAGTAAAGTTTAAAATGCATTACCACAATTGCTCACTGCCCACCCCTGTGAGCTCTTTGTAAGCTGTCCTAACATAGTAGTGCTACATAATGAAAGCATTAATTCTCACACACACACACCCTGTGAGAAAGTGGAATATTATTTTCACCATATTTCAGATGAGGAAACTGAGGTAGAGAAGTGAACTGATTTAGCGTCAGAGCTGGGATTAGAACTAAGATTCTTAATCCTCTGTGTAGTCTACATGCTGCATTGTCCAATGTAGCTCTGATTTCAATCAGTTGTGGTGGCTGACTGAGTAGATAGGGTGCAGGATTAATGCTGTGAGTACACTGGGCAGGGAAACCACACTAGCAACTTTTGGTCAAGCATCATGCTTAAATCCAGCTCACTAGACTAAGGTGCTATTGAAGTTTAGACAGTAAAGTCAGCCTCTGTGAAACAAGTACCAATTGATTCATTAAGATTTTATGCACCACTTTCATGTGAGATGTATTTTATAGGTAAACTTTCTGCAGAAGAGAGCATCTGTCCTACAAGAAGAACTGAATGTGTACCACACCAGAAGGTGAGTATCTTCTCATCAATTTGTACCATTTCACACCTGCAGGTCTCAGCTATTGAAGTTTTACTGCTTAATTAAAATGCTTAAATGTGGTTGCAGTTTAAAAAGAACCTTATTTCCAGTAAACAAGCCGTCTTGGAGAAGTTACCCAGATCTCCTAACCACAGTGCTTAATCAGTACTGTTAGAGCAAAACTAGAGAACTTGCAGGAGAGTACAAGTCTGGGCCTTGCCTCCACGTTCATGATGAGACAGTGGCCCAGTTCACAGCTGCAGGTCTGCGGTGATGCTGCCTTCTTTTAAAGACAGAAAACGATGATGCAATGCTGAATATTACAGCTCAGCTTCAAAGTACAGGATCTTCATGACTTTAGCTTTGTTTCAGACCTGTACGCCATCCAAAATAAATGACTACAAGTGTTGCAACAACAATAAAAAGATTCTCTGTGCCCTTAGAGTAAATGATTCACATGGGTGATTGGGGAAAAGGAAATTTCCAAGCAAGGTCATTGAGGTTTTTTTGTCCTTATAGGGTTCATTGATAATTTTATCTCTCACATCAGGATTTCGCAAAGAACAGGATGTGCACATATAAACAGCAGATATTTTAATAAAAAACATATAAGATATAAAAACTAGTCTGAAAATATGAATCTTAAAAGGACTTTTTAACATTTTGGATATTTGTAGCTGAGACTGATGATAAAATATATACAGCTGCTCCATGTGTGCGTGTGCATGGGGATTTAGTTGGGGATTGGTCCTGCTTTGAGCAGGAGGTTGGACTAGATGACCTCCAGAGGTCCCTTCCAACCCTAATAGTCTATGATTCTATGCGTGTGTGTGTGAGTGTGTTCGTTCACATGGTTTCCCTGAGATTATTTGTTTTGTTCCTAGTATTATAGGGGACATTGTCAGATAAACATATTGATTCAAAGTATTATTGATTTATCCCTAAATCTCCATTGAGAGCAATGGAATTACACAGCAATGCATTTGGCCCAAAAGTTTCTACTGAGCCAGTCAGTCTGTGTCTTCACACAGAGTACTAGCTAGCTAAGAGATTGGTAATGGTTTATAGATCCAGTCGTAGGTTTAGATCCAGATCACTACTGACCAAAAGCTGAGCAGCATATTTGAACGTGACATATGTGTAATGACTTTAGTGTCACTCTTAATAGAGGAGAAGGGTAGGAAAATTAACTTTACCATTGTATTCCAGTGGATATACCTAAGGTTAAACCACTAGTTTAGAGAAGTTTGTACTGCTACAGCTTGTTCTGTGGTTAACAAGGATCAAGCCAGAATCTTTCACAAGGACTAAATTGATGCTCATTTGGAGGAGATCAGAAGCAGGGAGAATTATTTTCACATTGATTCATTAGCAGACCCTTCTTTGTTAATGTTGGGCAGTGTTTGGGAATACTCGCTAAGATGTTCAGTGCAGGGACTGACTAATATATATGTGTTCAATATGTAGCATCAAGGCACCTGATCCTGATTCATGCCTATGAATCATTTCTAATACAAATAATAGTAAGATATAACTAAGGAGAGCATTTTCATTTTTAGGTAACTGCTGGAGCAGAGGAAATGGTTCAAGTGACAAATGGACTTCTTTCAGCAGGTTTGAAGATTTGGATCTTGTAAATTAAACTGTGAGATCAGTGGCTGTTTTGTTAGCACAGAAAATGTAATTAAGCTCATGAAAGCACATCTGTCATTCATGCCAGTATTTTTTTTTAGTTGTATCTTACTTGAATTATTTTTTACCATTATCTTATTACAGATTTACAATTTTGATATATTAAGTGTTTGTGTGTGTGCTCAATTTACTTACTGCGAAACTAAATTCCCTTGACTATTGGTTTGCTATTACTTCCTCATATCATTTTTATTCAATTTTATACATGATAAAATCATGTTTCTATTATCATTATTATTTTATTATTCAAGATATTTTAAAACCCTATTTTACATTGTTTTCTTGTTCATATGTTTACATAATATTAAAATATTCTTTTGTACTTTTTGGTTTTGACATTGTTTGTGGTCCCTGAACATTTCATTTGCTGATAAAGTCATGATGTTTGTGAGGGTTTTACATACTGTGATGTATTCACGGGGGGAAATCCGGTTATGTCTATGGAAACTTCACAAGTGCTGCCTGCAGTCACTACTCTGAAGGCAAATAAGGGCCCCTATTCTGCAAAAACATATGTGCTTAACTTTAAGTATCTGAGTAGTCCCGATGAAGTCATTGGGCTACTACCCATGTGCTTAAACCTTAGCAGGAGTCTACGTGCTTACAGCTGTGAGGCATTGAAGGCAATGGGAGTTGAGAACACACAGTACCTACCTGGAGGCACTCATCAGCTTGTAAGCTTGGGTTCTTCTTTTCTGTAGTGCCTATTGTTCAAGAATAGCCATTCCTAGCTGGTTTTAATCCACAAACTGAGAAGTGGGGAATATAAGAAACCATCTGTTTTTCCCTCTCTGTACCTCTGGCAAACAGGACACAGTTAGTGGTCTGGGCACAGGATACAGAGACAAGAATTTACTGACAATGGCCTTGGGCAAGTTATTGAACTTCTCCCTGTCAGTGATAAATGGTGATGATAATCCTTAGATACCTTCCTGGGAAGGGTGGTGCTGTTTGTAAAGAGATTTGATGATGAAAAGGGCTGTGGTGTTAAGCAACAGCAATGCAGCTGATCTCTAGGGGCACTGTGGTATCCCTGGTGGGTCCCCTGCTCTCAGGCTGCTCCAGTATCATCTCCCTTCTGACATCTAGATAAATGAGGAAGGAAACTTGTTGGTAGACCAGATACGCCCACTCCCACCTCTTGGCAGCAGGACCATTGGGAGAGGCAGCTTTCTGCCACACATCTCCTCTCCACCTCTGCTTGGTGCTTTGCTAATTGTGAGGCTGGTCCTGGCTTGTGCTGAGCTATGGGTTTTCTACCATCTCTGTATCAATTAGTGATCCCACTGCTTATGGATAAAGGTTCTTCATAGCCCTCAGATAATCAGTTAAGTGATGCAGCAGGTGTCACTAAGCCCTGCCTTGGGCGATGGTGTGTTTTACTAGGAGTGATGTGCCAAGATGCATTTAATTCATTGTGGGTAGAAAAATTAAAACCTGTTTACTCAGAAAGACGTACAGCAACATTAATTCAACTCTTCAGAAGAAATTTCAAGAGTTCACTGAGTTGCAGATTATGAACTGAGTGGATTAGCTTTAATAAATTGCTTTGTGTTGAGTCTGAGATAGAAGCATCTATTATGATGAAACCTCGTTTCGCAAGCACAAGTGAAATGAGATGTTTCTGACCTTTAGCATGGTGCTAATATTTTTGTACCTATCAGAGTGGCTGTAGGGCTCTTGAAATCAGTGGAGTAGCCAAACTAATGCACATTACCTCCATTGCACATGGATCCCTGAGTAGACTAACTGAATGCAGATCTGAATGTTATGTACCAAGGAATTGGGTTGCTAACATCAGTGATGATCTCAGCAAACAGTTTAAGAACAAGGGAGAAATGCAGAGCCTGGTCAATTGGAGTGTTTCAGAATTGAGATGATCTCCCGTTATGGAGGCCAAGTGTAAACTAAACCAGGTCCCCATAAAATGAATTGCTATAATTTTTTTAACATTTCTGACATTTAAAAAAAGTTGAGGTTTGTGCCTTCCCTGTAATTGGTATATGATCAAGAGGGATCACAGTGGGATGTGATTAACTATCAGGTAACTGTCGGTTTCACGTCTATAACTTACTGCTGACTGGCTAGTCAAGGACCTCTACTCCCGTTTCATTTGCTAGCAAAAATGTTGTCCGCTGAAGGCGGCTGATTTCACCACACAGAAAACAAGCTGTCGCAAAGCAGGCTTCTATGGGGCTTGATTATGGCTGTATTTGTGCATTATTATTTTACTGGGTTTTTTTCCAGTAGAAAAGATGATTGTTTAATTCTGTATAAAAATCACACAAATCATTTTTTTTTAAAAAGACAACAAATCATTTACCAGCCACGAGGGAGTCCTTGCCCTTGTTAAGGTGAAACTTTGTTTCACTGCTGCTTACAGTTCTTGTGATACCTGTAACAAATGTTCATTTCTCTTAAAATTGGAAAAGGGATAGAACCCCCTCATGCACCATCAAACCCTTTTGCTTTGTTCTGCATCAGTGCTTTAATTGTAAGGATTTGTTTTGTTTTCCCCCAGCATAATGGAGTTTCTTCAGCTACTTGCCCATATCCTATACAAATAGCTTCAATATTTCAAACTGAGAAATGGGTTTGCTCCCAACAGAGAAGACGTATTGTGGCCGAAAGAAAATATTGTTGGTCACTAATATTCTGTAGTGTTAAAAACTACACTGATTTTTTTTATTTTTTTATTTTTTAAAAAAACATACAGCCCCAATGATAAGCAGCCTTAATAGATAATGTAGCAGGGATCTGATTTTTAAAATTCTTAATGCAAATCGCAATTCACTGAAGGCACTAGATGCTAATGAATTTTACTAGGTCTCATTCTGAGGGTAGAAAGGGAAGATAGAACATCAAGTATCATATGAAAAAGTTTTAGAACACAAGGTCATTTTAATTCATACTTTCTTTTTTTTAAAAGAACTGTCTTTTCTCAGCTTTGATATTTTGTTCAGAAACGTCGTTTCTTTTAAACCTTGTCATTAAAGAAGGTTTTCTCTTTAGAGTGCATTATCAAAGAGTGCAGAAATTGCAAGTTATTGAAACTAAAATGCATGATCAGTTTTAAGTCCACCAACTAAAGCCCACTTAAAATGAAATGTACCCTTGTGCTGGCGGCAGCTTTGATAAAGCCCATGAAAGATACAAAGTTGGTCAGTTCAAACCAGGAAAAGAACATAATGAAGTCAAACTTTTTTTCCTACATTTGAAATTACTTCTATGGATGATAAGCATTGAGGGGACTGCTTAAGGGCCCAATCCTGCAAACGTGCTCTCACATGAGAGAAAGCAGATAATTTTGTAGAATCAGGCTCTTACAGAGCAATTACACAGTTGTTATAGGTGAAGTTTGAGAATTTGGAGTAATGTATAAACTGGACCACCAAGTCTGCATTTCAAAATGTCTTTTTTTTTTTTACCATTTGTTGCCACAACATGCTCAATATGTTTCATTATAGCGAACCATAACATAAAGGAGTCTTGTGTAGTGCACCTGCGTTACCATTTGTGAGTATTTGAGATCCACGTCTTTCTCCTGATGCAGGTTTTACCCTATGAACTGCTACGCTTGGCTACCAGGTTTTGGGGGCTTTTCTTGCTTCAAGGGGACACTGATAAAATATGGGGGAATGGAGAATTTTGTGTGACCTCTCGTAATTCTGTTACAACAAAGGAATTTCAATTTTCATTTGACACGTTTATACTCAAAATCTTTGAGATAATCAGAGAACAGGTAGTGGAAAACCATCATACAAACCAATGTATTTCCACCAACAGCCATTAATGAACCAATCTCTACCACTAAATGCTGCATTGTACACTATGATAGCACCTGCTGATCAGATGTTTAGCCACTGGCATTAGAGGCTTGATGGGCATGGGGCTAGCAACTCCACCCCGTAGGGAACCAAATTGCTACTGAAACACCAACAACAGAGATGGAGTGCTCTGTGGTTGGTGGCCCATACCTCGACTGGGGGGGTGACGGGCAGAGAGAGAGAGATTAGAGGCTTGGGGGCTGGTTCTTATATCTCTTATTCTAGTGTAAATCAGAGGTAAGTCTGTTAAAGTCAGTGGAGCTACACTTGAATTAAAATGGTATAAGTGTTAACTGTATCAGACTCAGACCTGAGGCCTTCATTAGTTACACTTCAGCATTATAAACTGCTTAGCCTTTCTACTTCCCAACATCTATTGAACTTTTTATTGTTGTTTCTGTCCTCACAGACCAATATATATTTAACACTACAGCTGGGATTTTCAGGGGGCAGTGAGTGGCCAGACCACATTGATTCAACTACCTGAAAGGGGATTCCAAAGAGAATGGATCTAGACTGTTCTCTGTGGTACCAGATGACAGAACAAGGAGTAACAGTCTCGAGTTGCAGAGGGGGAGGTTTAGGATGGATATTAGGAAATACTTTTTCACTAGGAAGGTGGTGAAGCACAGGATGGGTTACCTAGGGAGGTGGTGGAATCTCCTTCCTTAGAGGTTTTTAAGGTCAGGCTTGACAAAGCCCTTGCTGAGATGATTTAGGGGCTGGTCTTCACTACGCGGAGGGATCGACTGCAGATACGCAACTTCAGCTATGTGAATCACGTAGCTGAAGTTTGCATATCTCCAGACGATTTACCTGCCGTCCTCACGGCAGCGGCAGTCGGCAACGTGCTCCCCCGTCGACTCCAGCTTGCGCCTCTCGGCGAGCTGGAGTTCCAGAGTCGACAGGGGAGCCGAGGGCGATCGATTTCTCGCGTCTTCACCAGACGCGAGAAATCAATCGCTAACAGATCGATCGCTACCCACCGATCCGGCGGGTAGTGAAGACCAGCCCTTAGTTGGGGATTGGTCCTGCTTTGAGCAGGGTGTTGGACTAGAGGATCTCCTGAGGTCCCTTCCAACCCTGATATTCTATGATTCTATGATTTTCAGTGGGATTTAGACACTTGAAAATGTATAGAAAAGGGTCCCTTCTTAGGCTGACTCATCGTTATTCCATGAGCTCAGTGGGAGGGGAAGAATATAAATTTAAAATGTGAGCTGATACATCAGAGTCTAAATGGAAGATTTGTATTATTGTATAGGGCTAAAACCAAGCAAATATACATGCCCATGTTCATGGAATGAGTTAAGCAATGGGATAGTTATGTCCTACCCTTGGTAGATAAGTTAAACTTGCAACATTTTTAACTCACTATCTTCTGTTTCTCGGGTTTGCTCAATAAGGATTAAATTCTGCTCCCACTGATTTTGATAGAAAACTACCACTACTTCAGTGGGAGCCAGATTTAGGCTTGTTCAAGCAAAACTGACCCTGAACTCAAATGAATCAAGTTTTGCCTAAGAAAAGTCTTCAAGATCATGACCCAAGATAGAATCCTGGCTCCACTGAATTCAATGAGAGTTTTGTCGTTGACTTCATTGTAGCCAGGTTTTCACCCCCTGTTGGTTAATCTGGGACCAGTTCCATCCTTTTTGTTATCCACCCTCCTTTCTGTTCCCCTTTCTCTCTCATTCCCTTTCCTGCATAATTGCAAATGTCCTACAGCTGTATATGAGTTTGGACAGTGGAATTTTGGTGATTATTTTTATGACAGGTTCTTTCATTTAACTAGTGGGGAAATCACATCATGTTTCCTGCAGAAGTGTGATCTAGTCAAGGCATCTAGAAGAGGATTTCTAATCCTGTAAGAAATCTGTCATTGAGAAAGTGATCCTGAGCCTATAGAAAATATTCCTGAATATCTTTGTCTTTTACCATGGAACAATGCAGTGGGACTAGAGCTCCCTGATGTTATCAATAAGCCATATTTAATTAGACATATTTCATTGTCCTTTACCTTTTATAAGGAAAGAAAATTAGTTTGGAGACAGTGGATTACTGTCAAAAGAAATGCTTGCTTGTTTATTTGGTTATTTATTTATTTAAAGATGCTGTATTCCTCTCCACCACTACTTCCACAGGCGGGAAATTCTCTGCCCAGGAAAATGCAATGTACAATGCACAGGGTTACAGCAGGGTGCTGCTCCAATGCTTAAAATCAACAATTCAACACAACGGCTACATTGCAGATATCCACATCCGTGTCTCAAGGGTCAAGGAAATCATTCAAGATTATACATTAGGATAAAGTTTTCCTAGATATTCTAGTAGTACTTGTACTACAATCCCGTCATTGCCTTTGGGGCTGCATATAACAAGGATTCCAAACAGCACGGTAACTGGACTGACTGACTGATGGCTACTCTCAAGGGCAAAAGCTTGGCCCATCTGAAGACCCATAAAATATGAACTTCAGTGAACCAAAGAGCAAAACCTACAACACACAAACTGGACTGCGTAACTGACCAGTTTGTTTTCTTGACTCTGAAAACCATTATCTCTGCTGAAATTGGAATAAAGTCCCTTTCTTCAAATAGGGCTTCCCAGCACAAGGAAATAAGCCAGAGGGTTTATAAGAGAATGATTGCAGGGGTTCATGTTTTTTAGAAAGTTAATGGGTCCATTTGTATTTCATGAACACACACCCTCAAAAAATTTGGAGCCTGCATCTTTATTAGTGCTGTGTTTAATTGTATTCAGGAATATCCTTACATCTTCTGGCATTTATTTGGGATTCTCGCTTGTCTTCTACTAATTTGCTTCATTGGTGTTGAATGAGCTGACATGTCAATACAGATGTGGATCTATAGAACAGTGAAAAAATATTCCAAATGGGCCTCTCTTAAATATATACATAAGACTGGGCTCCTCCTCCTCCCCCCAGTATAGGCGATGGTACTTCACTTTTCCAAAATGGGTTTTATAGGTAGGGTGGTCTTGTGTTTAAGGGACAGAACTGGCAGAGCAGGGTCCTGTTCCGAACTGCCCCAGACTCAGTCGGCATGTTGTTTAAGGACAGTCGCTTCTCCCAAGAGATTGAGAGGCTAAAGTAATGTTTATAAAGCACAATGAGCTCTTCAGATGGAAAGAAGACAGAAGTGCTACATTGTACATGTGTGTGTGCACTTACATATGTAAATAAATTAGCATAATCACAGCTCCTATCCCAAGCTTTGAGTGCATAAAGAATGTAATACTGTGCTTTCAAAGATTACAAACTCCCTTTGATCCAGTGCCAACATTAAAGTGCTCTCCAGCCCACAAAGCCTGAGAGCTCCCTTCCCCCGCCACACCTCACCTCACTCCTCTCCTAAAGAAGTAGCTTTTTAGACAGGTTTTGCAATGTGCTCTAAAAGGAGATAGTAAGTTTCAGGGGACCTTCATTAAGAATGCCTCGCACCCCTGACTAATAGAGGGATCTCATGGATCACTAGCCAGTTAAAAGATAGGAAACGAAGGAATAAATGGTCAGTTTTCACAGTGGAGAGGTAAATAGCAGGAAGGATCTGTGCTGTACAAGGAAATAATGATATGACAAAGTTTGCAGATGATACAAAATTATTCAAGATAGTTCAGTCCAAGGCTGATTGTGAAGAGTTACAAAGGGATTTCACAAAATTGGGTGACTGGGCAACAAAATGGAAAACAATACACATGAAAAGGATTGGGTCTGAATTAACTGTTGCCATTCAAGAAAGTAATTGTGGATAGTTTTCTGAACACACCTGCTCAATGTGCAGCAGCAGTCAAAAAAAGCTAAGAGAATGTTCAGAACCATTAGGGAAAGGATAAATAATAAAACAGAAGATATCATAATGCCAACATATAAATCCATGTTACACCCACATCTTGAATATCAAACTGCCACCATCTGAATTTTAAAAATGAATCAATGATGCAAATCTGCAGACAAATGTTTCCGCTAAATGCCTTCTTCATGTCTTCTGCTAAGTGTTCTGAAAACCAAAGGAGGTAAGTCACCAAAAAATTTAACTACAGAATGGCTTGCTACATTGCTAGAAACCTGTTCCTCAGTTGGCTCATTGAAAGATAAAGGTCATTGAAGGCACAGTATCTAAATCAGACAAAACCCTCAGGGTAAAATTTTTTATGAAATCTAATGTTAAACATGAAAACATGCACAGATTGATAGGTAAGGTACTGGACATCTGGAGTCAGGCTGGGGTTATGGGCAATTGTAGGTAACAGACATAGGGATTACAAGGCACATGCATATCACATATCCAGCATAGATCCAGATTGGGGTGTGGGAGTTTTTTAAAGTGTCAGTGTATAAGTGTGTTCAGGTACTCCACCCATGGGGTGTGGCGAGAGTCCAGGTCAGTGGTGGTGCAGGCAATAAGTACATGGGTGGGGTGCGTCCCTCTGTTTGTCAGGGGGGGGGGGGGTTGTTTCCCTGGTCAGCGGTCTCGGCTACTCGACCTGGTACTGGCGATGTCCCGTGACGTATTCTGTGTATATGTCTCTGGAACACCTGATGGTATCAGACACCATGAGCTGTCTCATTAGCCGGGCGTAGCGCCGACCGACGCCGCACACTCTCAGTACCGGCTCGTTGCGGGGGTCCCATGCGCCCAGGGCTCCTACAATCAGGGCGTGGAGCTGCACCTCATAGCCCTGCGCTCTCAGGATGTCAGCCAGCGGGGTGTACTTCAGTGCCTTCTTTGCTTGAGCCTCGTGGAAAGCCAGTGTCCGGTTTTCGAATGGCACCGTGACATCCACTATGAGGACCTTCTTCGTCTCTGCGTTGGTCACGACAATGTCGGGTCGCAGTCGGCTGTCTGTCCTGGGGATGGCGGAGTTGACAGAGATCTTCCCCAGGGACGGTGGGATGGCTTTCACCAGCCGGTTCTGGATGGCATTGTGGCGGTGCTGCCAGGCTCTGGAGTGCAGACACTGCCTTTTAAAGCCAGTGACTGAGAACAGTGACTCTGAGAGCCCGAGTTCTTACCCTCAGGCATGTGTGGCTCTACCACACTAAAAACAGCTGTGTAGATGTTCAGGCTCGGACCCTGAAGCCCAGGAGAGGGGTGGGTCAGTAGGACCCGGGTTTTGAGATTTGCTGCCATGAGTTTTAAAACGCAGCGTAGACATATCTTCAGAAAGCTCCACGAACTGATAATTTATTTCTTCGTAGCACGATTGCCTGTAATAGCGCAAACTGTCAATCTGTGTTAAGGAGTTAGTATTTTTTGGTGTCAAAGCCCCTGTTAATTTTGTACATAGTTGCAATGACACCACTAGTTAAAAGCAGCTATGAGTGAAGTTCAAAAACTTCTATGATTGAGTTCAAAGGCTTCACCAAAGATTATATGGATTTAGCCAAACCCCACACAGAGTCTAAATCCGAGTGGAATTTTCACAAAATCCAGCTTTTTTGAATGATTCCCAGCACATCCCATGTGTGCCTAGGCCAGAAATAATGAAAGAACAGTCTTCCGTTTTCTCAGCTGTCGGGTCAGTAGAGTCAATTCTCAGAAACTCTGAGCAACGTTGGTCTGAAGTTCCGTGACTCTGAGCACAAAGCATCAAAACCCCAGCACCAATTAGGATACAAACAGTAGACAGTTCTGCACAACTAAAGATTTCCCAAGAGGAAACAGAAGTTACCGAAAGATTAAATGCAATGCTCCACCCCAGCTACAAGGTAATGAGGTGGTAAAGGCAGCTACAAGGAGCACTCAATCAGTGGGCCAGGAACCTCATTGTCAGGTAATTGTGCAGTGTGTGCTTTCTCTCTTTTTTAATTCCAATTAATAGTATGAAAGTTGTGAGGTGGATCCCATTAGCCAGACATGAAAGCTCACCCCGAAGATGAAGCGCTGATAGTAGCCAGCAGAGCAAGCCTGGCCGCTTTGTCATGAGTCTTTTGGGAACCCTCAAGGAAATGGTTTGGAAATTCCAGTCCTCCGCTGATAATGAAGTCAGCACTAATTTGCAACATACCCAGAGAAGCCAAATTAATCAACAGTTTTTGCAAACTACAGTATCCTTGGGAATTCCATGGAGTGAAAGTTTGATTTCATTTTTTCTTTCTCTCCCCTCTCTCTTCCGATATGTGAGGCAAGGTAGAGGAAGCCAGCTGTATCCCCACATTTAATGTCTCACGCCTCTCCTCGCCATCCTCTCTCTTTAGGATGACCAGGTGTCCTGATTTTATAGGGACAGCCCCGATATTTGAGACTTTGTCTTATATAGGTGCCTATTACCCCCCCCCCCAGCCCCCTCCAGATTTTTAACACTTGCTATCTGGTCACCCTATCTGCTTTTGGCAACTCTGTGCACTAGGGGCCTGATCCAAAACTCGGTGAAGTCAATGAAACACTTTCCGTTGACTTACATGGGGTAGGGATCAGGCCTCAAAAGCTCCATTTGGTTTGGGAAGAAAATTTGCCAAAGGGGACAGTCCAGTTGATTGAAGAAGTCACTCCCATGGAAGGGGCTAGGCTAATTCAGGGGTTGGACTATTGCCCTATTTGATAGATTGTATTTCCTAAATGGACACCCTACCTTAATTCTCAATTACTGAGGGACAATCTCCACGCATTGATATATTTTGCTTTCCACAACCAAATCTCTGTACAACTTCTAATCTCTAAACTGTATTCTTAAATTTATTCACCTAAATTTGGGTTATTGCTAATTATGTGCTCAATGTATCACATGACTTTTAAAAACAAACTCTATCTCTAGATAATCTGAGCACTATACCCCCCAGATTTACAGACACTCTTTTCTCAACCGATGTATTACATCATTTTTTTAACATTAGCTTTAATCAAATTTTTTGTTCTGAGCCTAGTAGTGGGCTGTTGAAGTTAGCTCTGGAAGAGAGAGGAGCAAGATAATGGCTTTATCTACACTACAAATGATTTGCTAGTATAGCTATACCAGCAGAGCCCCCTAATGTAGACGCAGCTTATGCCAACAGATGGAGTTTTTGGGTAGGTCTTCACTACTCGCCGGATCGGCGGGTAGCAATCGATCTTTTAGCGATCGATTGAATTGATCACCCACGGCGCCCCCGTTGACTCCTGTAACTCCAGCTTGTCGCAAGGCGTAAATTGGAGTCGACGGGGGAGCGCGCCGCTGCCTGCCGCCGCCATGAGGATGGCAGGTAAGTTGGCTGAAGATACGCTGACTTCATCTACGTTATTCACGTAGCTGAAGTTGTGTATCTTCAGTCGATCCCCCCCTCCCCCCAGTGAAGACCAGCCCTTTCTGTCAGCATAGTAACACCTCTTCCCTAAACATCATTAGCTATGCTGACAGAAGCACTCTTCCATCAACATAGACGTGTCTACATTGGGGGGGGAGGGGGCGGGTTATGTAGCTGTGGCCACTAGGAGGGGTGGTTTTTTTCACATCCCAACAAAACATTATAATGTAGACCTGGCCCGAGGCAGCTTAAAACTATCCTTCTAACTTTCAAAGGTCACCTCTCCAGCAGAGTGATTTCCAGTGAACAATACTGAGCCCTTGTAAAACATATAGTTAAAATGTTAAGGCCCCAGGACTGTATGGGCTTTGTGGATGTACATAGTGGACATACCATGCAATCTCCCTTATTGTCCTCTTTGTTTGGCTTCATTGCGTGCTGTGATAATATTCTGTCATAAAAGTCACACAAACACTGTATGTTGCACAGGAATCATATTTACGACTCTCCACTCCTCGTCACATAAGCCCAAGGTGATGCTGACGTTTCCTTCATGCTGGGCTGATCCTTTCACCTTTCCCTCCAAAGAAGAAAAGCAAATTCACTGAAACTTTGTTCAATGGCATGTATTTCACTCCAGCTTTCATCAAATCTTGCCTGCTGCTTTCTGTTCTAAGCACATGCGCCTCTAACTCTCTTGTAAGATTAGCTTTTCAAACATAAGATAGGTGGCCAATCCTTCTGGCTGGTATCAGACACAGGAATGCACACCCCTATAACAACACAGCTTTCTGTTTAGCTGGGAGTCACATATGCCCCATACTGGCACCTCTTCCGTGACTGTATTTAAACAGCATTAAAACCAGGTGACCAAAAAAAATCACACAAAAGAGAAGACTGCCATGGAACAATATACAACCGCTCCTTCTGCTCTAGCCTGTTACAGCCATGCCTGGTTGGTCCAGTCCCTACTGGCACTGCCGCCCTTGGATGGTAGCCCATCCCCCTCTAGCCATTAGGCCAACAGTCCGATGAGAGAGGGCAACCATATTGACTTTGACATTCGGCCACACAGCCCTGTGAGGAATGGCAGCCATATTGACTCTGGCCACTAGGCCTTACTCCCCTGAGGCTACGGGTGGTCAGGTGGACTTAGCCACGGGACTATAACACCCCTTTCCCCTCCCAAAAGGGGGGTGGGGTATACTTACCCCTGAAACAGGCCCCTTCTCAAAGATCCCATCTCTTATCAATGTAACGTACTGTTGGGATTCCCAGGGTTTTCCCACAACTGAGGCCCAATCCTGCAACCAGTCAATGGGAAGCCACACAGATGGGAACAACATCACTAATACATGTATTGATAGGACTGGATTCATGGTTTGGTTTTGCCTGTATGTTGATGGGATCAAACTGTGTTTAAATTTTTAAATGGAACTGATAGGGGCTGGAGCACATCTTCCCTAATGTATCTGTTCTATGGTTTGGTCACATCGCCGCAGGTAACACCAAACCATGTTATAAATTTGATGTACACAATCTTGTAATGTGTGCCCAAGACAGTTGCAGCTATAGTGTAGATGGGACCACTGAGGCAGCACTCATGGTGTTAAGCAGATTGACTAAACCCATCACTGCCTGGCACATTAACCCTACTGAAAAGATCCAAACAACTAGCAAGTTGGCATGAGGCCATCTTAACAGATGGGTTTGAACAGCCAGAGACCATGTGTGAGCATGAAATATGTTAGTTAGGGGTAGGATTCCCATCTGGAAATGTCCAAATGGCTTCCCACCTTAGGCTGACATGCCCAAGGATACAGTATTGTGCTGTCCCTAATTCATCTCTGGGCTCGACTGCTTTCCAGGCCTAAAAGCTAGCTCCTTCAGCTAGGGAGGAAAGTTCTCTGGTCTGATTCAGTCTCTGAAAGGTGCAGATTTTTACTCAAAAGTATTTGCTTGCTTATTAAACCTGTATTAGAGCAGGATGTGAATTGTGGGGGGATTTTGGAGCTGTAGGGCCCCTGCCTCATACCGCTGCTGCTGCAGAAGATGCTGGTTTCCAGCCAGATGGTCATTGTGTGGTGCATGTCTGGGAAATGCCAAACTGAAATTGAAAACCTTATTTTGAAATGCAAGGAGTAGGAACTCTGAGTGCTGGCTACAGAGCAAACTGGAAGTACAGGTCTTCAACTTTCTTTGAATTTACAACAATAATCTCTAAATAAATTAGAATGGTAACCTGAATTTCATATATATATATATATAAAGACAGTGGAATATCCCCCATGGGAAGTGATAGACTCTTAGATTCATAGATTTTTAAACCAAAAGGGGACCATTGTGAACATGTAGGCTGACCTCCTGCATAACACAGGGCATAGAACTTTCCTGCATTAATTCTTGCTTCAAATCCAATATCTTTTTAAAATTACCGTGATGGAGAATCCACAACTCCCACTAAAGAGACAAAGAGTCTTGTAGCACCTAACAGATCTGTTAGTCTATAAGGTGCTACAAGACTCTTTGTTGCTTTTGCAGATCCAGACGAACACCGCTACTCCTCTGATACTAAACTCCCACTAAGTCGTTCCAATTGTTAATTACCCTCATGGTTGAAAATGTGAACCTTATTTCTAGTCTTAATTTGTCTAGCATCAACTTCCAGCCATTGGATCTTGTTATACCTTTGTCTGCTATATTGAAGAGCCCTCTATTGTTTATAAGAACCTACAGAGGAATCAGAAATTAGACTGTAATCAAATCATCCCTTAACATTCCCTTTGATAAATGAAATAGTTTTTATTATTTCTCCCAGATGATTTATCTCATAATTGTTTTCAGTTTTGGCCGTTTTAAAGCATCTGGTGTATATAGTACTCCTTTGCTTGGGATAATTAAAACTAGATTGGAGATCAGACCATAAAGCATATTGCAGGGGAAGAATTTCTCTCAGACTAATCCAGAGTATAGTGAGTGATTCCATGGTGTCAAGCCAAGAACTGTGGTTAAACTATTCTTGAAATCACCTTCCATTGTAAATGTCAGCCAAGGGACTCCCTGCAGCTCTTTCTGTTGTTTATGCTCTGAAAGGTTACAGCCTTTGACCTTGCACCCAGCCTGGCTTTGTAACAGTGAATTCTTTCAGAGCGGGCATTGTTTACCAGTCAGCCAGGTTAAAGCTTTTCACCTACCCAGTGTGCATTTGAAGCTGTGTTTTCAAAACAGCTACAGGTTTTGATGCCTGTTGGGTACTTTTAGCTCTCAGATTTGAATGCCCTAAGGCCTCTTGGATAGAAACTCTTCACAATTTAATGTTCTCTTGGAGTACAAACACCTTGAGTAATTAAGTGAGTGCAAGTCTGAATGGGGAGATGGCTAACGATGCAAACAAACAAAACCTGTCAGCTGGATGGTTCTTGTTATATCTAAGAACTAGAGAAGGGACTGAAACCAGGTCTGAATTCTCCTGAACTTTTGGCCTCAGTTCAGAGAAGTTCCTAGGCAAGTGCTTTGTGGGGCTGCATTTCATGACTGACTCTGTCCCTCTCCAATGGAATAAGCCAAAACTCCTGAATCAAAGATGAGATGGGATTTCAAAATCTGCCTCCAGAGCCAAATTTTATAGCATCAGTCTATTTTGCCTAACATTGGCTAGATAGGAGAAAACTGTGTCTTAAGGCTAGGTCTTTCTATCTAGGACCACTTGATGTTTCCTTTAGTTTTTTATTCCTATCCACAAAAAACTATTTGTGTTTAAGGTGAGAGTATAAAGAGAGTGCAATGCTGGGACTAAGTCTTTGTGAGCCAGCTGTTACCCTCTCATTTGGTTCCTTAACGTTCATATGAACTGTACACAGAGATAAGAGTAACAGCCATTCCATCCCTTGCAAGCTGTTCCTCCCTAGCAATTCACCTCATGGTAATTCATTTTTTCCCCTTCCAAGCCATGTTTTATTGCTTATGTGGATAGGAAAAAACAAACTGTTATATTAGAGAACCATGGCTTACGCCTGGTAGGTATTTAGGCTAAAACAGAATTCTCTGATGTGACTACAATTTTTATTGTATTTATTTATTTTTGCCTACACGGACAAGAGTTGCCTGCATTCTATAGTGTTTTACTCACTCATATTTCACACCCATCATTATTTCTGTACTGCAGACAGGGAATATATTTTCAAAAATGCCATAGCACTTTGAATTTCAATGAGATTTAGGCTCCTACATCACTTGTGAAATTGGACTTAGGTGCTTTTGATCATTTCCCCCCAGGCCTTAAAGAAACGTACTATTAACCATTTGTCAACCTGGTGGTGCTGAGATGAGTTTACCACCTTGCTGTGGCCACAACTAAGGAGAAAATGTGGTTTCACTTTCTAAAAACACTTTCCAAATAATATTATAGCAAAATTTTCATCCATACGGGGCACAGCTACCAATGGTGTTACAACCATGTCCAGAGAATTTGGTGGGGCCCTGTGTAAGGAAGAGTCTATAGCTGAGGTGATTAAGCTGGGGGTCTTGATCACCCTGCCTTTCCCATATTACTAAAGGGGAACAGAGTCCCAGCTAGATCCTGACTAGATGGGAAAAGGGCACTGGGGGCACGGGTGATCCCTGGAATGGAAAAGGTTGAGGACCACTGGTGGATAGTGTAGTTCCAAAGTCCTGACCCCACAATATATTAGCATAATAATTAACAAAAGCCCTCTGTGCTTATATGGCACCTTCCAGCTGCAGCTCTCCAAGCCCTTTACAAACCTAATTGTCTGCTTCTCCTGGCCCCTCAAGATGCACTGTCTAGAGCTCCGTCTTCAGAGATCATCTCCTCAGATTATGTTTATGGCATGGAGCTCGGCGGCTAGTGCTTTGAAATGCCTAGTTCAAAAAACAGATCTGCATTTCCCCTCGATGCCAAGGGGCATGAGCTGGAGGAGGCTATTAGCGACCTTACACAGCATAGGCCAGGACTTGAGCAATGGGTTTGTCGGCGTCTCTTTAGTGTGGCTCAAAGTCTGGCCCCATCCAGGCCCTGCATGAAAGATCACGTGGTAGACAGTGGGATTTCTGGTATCAGGCTAACAAATAATTAGAAATGCACCTGACGTTTGGGGCCAAATATGGTTCCTTCCCTGGGCGCAGACTTTTATATATTGCAGATGTGGCCTGTACCACTCGCTTTTTGGTCAGGTGGTGGTGGAGGAGGTGGGGTTTCAGTATAGCTGCCAGCAGGGACCACAAGGCAGTTGGGAGCTAGGCCAAGATCCTGGATCCAAGTCCATATGGATGCTCCCGCGCTCTCAGAGCCCTTTGAATTCCATGAAGCTCCGAGGACATTTTAGTGAGTCAAATTCAATGTCTGTCCCCCAAATGGGAGCAGGATCCCTCCCTCTCTGAGAAAAGGAGTCTGGGAAAACTCAGCTTGTGGAAACTGGTAGTTCCCTTGCGCCTTGTGAAGGAGAAACTCTTTCCAGGAGGTAGAATGGGGCCCTGGATAAGGGAAATGGATGGGTGAGGAGCATGCTCGGCTGCAAATGAAAGTAGGAGAAGGTTTAACATTTTCACAGAAAATACACAGCCTCTCAGAGGATGAGGCCCTTAGTTTTCGCTCAGGCCAGCCCTCAGGAGTAAGGATGCTGGTATCCATCCCCTGGATCTCAGGGTTTTGAGCTTGCTGTTGCATTTCCTGGCAAAAGGCTTTTCCAGAGTGTTAACATGCTGTGTGACTTTGAAAGCACCCCTCTCCCTTAGTACCATTGTGGGGCTGGCAATAGCCAATCGGAGCCAGGCCTGATTCAACGTCCAGGTGCCAGCCAACTTGAACTCTCCGGCTTCCTGCAGTGAGGCAATTATTCTCTCAGACGCATTAATTGTTCTCCTTACACCATGAATGGTGACTGAATTAAACATGCACTTACCACTGCACCAGGGCTGGCAGGAAAAACACACAAATGTCACACAGGGCTGGATCCTGTTCCCACTCAACTCAAGGACAGGTTTGCCATTCACTTCAATGGAAGCAGGATCCAGGCCCCCGGTACCTGATACTGTAGCAGAGGGCCAAATCCCTGCTTTTGTTTGTACCAGCACAGATCATATGTAACTCCATGGTGGCCAATGGGGGCTTCTCTGGATTTACACCATTGCAGCGGAGTCCAGAATCTGCCCCATCAATGCCCTCGGATATATGTACAATCCTAAACATGTTCATTTTGTCTTATAAATAGCAGACCATTGTCAATATCTACAACCAGGGATGAGGTTTCAAGTATAATTTTAGTTTGACATGAATAGATAAAGCATGTTGTAGCCACAACTACCATTGACTTCAGTGAGAACATAGGTCTTAATACACAATGGGTCATCCTCTGTACTAAAGCTGAATAAGACCTGCAGAAAGCTGGCTTCACCGTGTGTAATCTTATTATACGATGTGTGGCCTACGTATGCCAAAGGGAAGCCTTCATGGAAAAGGACATCCTCATTCAGCACTGTTATACAGTGCTATGTAAATGATAAAATATCCTGACATGATATGGCTTGGACTGTTTGAATAGGTGTATGTTTGGGGGTGGGGAGAAGGTAGCAATGCTTATGTATTTAGGGACCAATTCTGATCACCCCAAAACTTCCATGAACTTCAAGGAATGCAGCATCAGACATGAGGGACACATCCCCTACTGGCGTAAAGGAGCATAGCTCTGTTGAGCTCAGTATAGCATTAATTGAGACTGATGGAGGATCTGGCCCAGAGCATCACATTTCAGTGATGGTAACACACTACAGTGCATGGATTCCATAATGGGACTGTTGTTAAGCTGACGCTTTGCTCTTCCATCAAGACGCAGAGATTTTCTTTTGTTGTTGTTAAATCTTCTCTGTGTCTCCACGGAGCTTAGAAGACGCTGGAACAGTTCCCTAGCATGTCAGCCGATAAATTCCGTGATTGTACGTGTTTTAAAAAGGGGCCTGGAACTTATGGCTACCTTGATGTATAATGTCAGGATTCACCAGACAGGATTACAGAAAGGGCTTTTCTTCTAGGCGCTGGAGCTGGAAGTTTGTCTGCATTTCTGTTCTTGCACCGCATCTCCAAGGAGGCTTTTCACTTTCTAAGAAGGATGCTACCCACTGAGCTATTCATAGCAGTTAAATGAGAAAAGGGGTTAATAAAATAAATGCTAGAAAAAAGAAAATAAGATTAGAGGGATGTTTTGGCTGCAAGGGGGAAGGGGCGGGGGGGCAAACGAACAAGTTTTTTTTTCCACCATCCCAAAGAACTTCAGGGCCGACTGCCACCACTAATCCAATTTTCTTTCTAACAAAGTATTTTATCAACATCAACACCTTTTTCCCCCTTCTTCTCCCAGCTGCTACATGGACATATCACTAGTTGTGTTCTTAGGGGTATATTCTCAGTTCAGGGCTTCAGCTGTGCTGCTTCCACTGTGGCTATTAATAGCCTATTAAGGAGGTTTGTTTAATTCAGGTTCTGGGACCCCCCTTGAAAACTCACCCATGGAAAAAAATGGTTACATTTATGACACCTGATTTTTTTCCCCCTTCTATCACCAGCCTTTCCTCAGAAGAGTGTCCTTTGGAAATCCGGGTAGCACAGTTTGGGCCTTCCATTTAAAACAGAGGGAATAAATTCAATATTCCACAACACAATTTTAGTATTATTCATTATGAGCATGTTTTCCCTCATATTCAGGCATCCCCAAGCACTTTATAGTCGCCAAACCTCACAGCAGCCCTGCAAAGTAATATTCTATCACACACACACCTTTTTAACAATGGGTTGAATTTCCTACACTTACTCATATTAATTCAGTGGAACTACTCAGAAAGGATGGAAGTCTGGATCCAGGAAAGTATCTCCATCCAGGACAGCATTTAAATACATGCTTAAGTACTTTTGTGAATCGGTGCCTAAGTCACAGGCCCTAAGCCAAACCCATTTGATATCCATTGGATCAGGACACAGTGGGTCTATGGCAGAACCAGGAACAGAACTCCTGACTGTGCTCTGAGTATTGGACTAGGCTCCTTCCCTGCTGCACTCTTGGTAAGGCCAAAAGTACATTTTGATTCTCAATGTATTAAACCTGTTGCTCTGTGCTCACTGTTAATGGTGCAGCTTTCAACATGTCAAAGAGCTTTACAAACTGAAGGCCCAAACAAGATTGTTAGAGGAATTTGTCCTTGACATCAATGGGAACTGGATCAGGCCCTGAAAGTCAAGCTGCCAATAGGATCTCTTCACCAAGTTTCTTGCATTCGTCCTTTATTAGAGCTGGTCACAACCAAAAAATATTCTTCCAATGCAGCCACTTCTGGGATGTGCCCCCACACTCCCCAACTTCGAGTAACACAAGCCTCCTGCTTCAAAGCTCCAGCTGGTAGGAATGGATATAATTTAGCTGCATAGTTGTCCATGATACCACCTGGAGACCGGGTTCTTGGTAACATGGTGACGGCTTGAGAAGCACAACATGAAACAGGCCAGGAGAAAGTGTTTCCTTTCATGGACAGCATTATTTCAATGCCATCTGCAGAAGTCTTGCCCCTCACGATTTCTAGCCTGGGGCACAGCAGAGTTGCCCTGGACTCCAGCACAAGTGAGAGTGAAGGTGCCCTGTGAGCTGTAGGTGGAAGCAGATCCCAAACCCAAGTGCACCTTCTTTCTATTCTTCCCATCACGCCGCAGCGCTTAGCTCTGCGTGTCATGCTTAGGCTTCACTCTCACTACCCCCCTGAGTAACTTGGCTGTGCAGCAGCGCACTTATCAACGGAGGAGCGCTCTCCGTTCTGCTAGTTCCTTTTATAATCATGCAGCTATATGTGCAACGCTCCACAACTTCAGTGGGTGGCACTGCTTCCAGAGAGGAGAAGATTCCCATTCACCTGGAAAAGATCTCATCAGTCAGCAAGATCTGTGGCACCAGCAGGAATATTCCTCATCCCCTCAATACACATCCCAGAGGAAGACTCCGCTGGAAGGGGGATGCCCAGCAGCAAAAGGATGTAGGACATGCCAGGTTTCCACTGCCCTTGAGCTTGGTAAGTTTCTTGCATTCGTCCTTTATCAGAGCTGGTCAGCAACATGCAGAATGTTTTTCCCGCCTGGCCCCAGGCTTTAAGCAGATCCTGAGAACAGAGTGAAGGCTGAAGGTGCATGAGAATGAATGGGGAGGCCTGGAATGGCAGCCCAAAGCCCTTCACAAAAGGAGTTGCCAGAGCAAATATGTGACAAGTGTTCAGTAATAGCTAATGTGGTCTGTAGCCTTGGACATTAGATCTTATCCCTGTGGGAGAGGCAGGAGGCCGGCACCGTCTTCCTCTGTTCTTTTAAAAGAAGGACAGACATCATAGAAGTAGGTTTAAACATCTCACCTAAACGACAGCATCTTTGATGGATCAGATATCAGAAGGAGGGTAATGTGAGACGGGAATGACCTGCCTGCATAGGTAAATGAGACAGCGTTCCCAGAGATGTTTTAAAATGTACATTGGATAAAACCCATAAAGAACAAGTGCTTGTGAGCTGCAAGAGGTAACTTGGGGCTAAGGCAATTCTCCTGGCACCTGCCCTCTAGAATTGTATTGGCTACTGGGTCAGTTCAGTCTTGAACTCGCAGTCAGTTGACCTAGAGGTAATGAATGATGTTGTGAACTGAGCCTTAAGGAGGGAAATGGGTATTGTATTATGGGTGTGATATGAACGTGAGTATTTATTTCGGAGACAAGCACTTGAAGCAAATTGTCAGGATTTCTCTCGCCATCGCTCCTCTTTTAAATCCAGTGGAAGAAGAAAAAAAAGACATATCACACGCCTTATGGAGAGTGTGGGGTGGAGGTTTGGGGAAACTATTGTGGAAAGACCCAGGAACAAGACTATTTATCTTGGGTGGGGAGCAAAACAAGCTAGCCTCAAAGGAAAGGGATTGAGCTTCCTTAGCCTGCGGCTCCTGTCTGGCTGTGCGATTCCTGGCCCGTAAAGGAGCGCTCCCTCTTTCAGTGAGAAGTGACTTGGGCTGAGTGTTAAGTGTGTCTGATGCTGAGAGGCATGGGAATGAAGTAAACTGATAATCAGGCTCAGACTGACTGCCTCCCCTCATCTCATGGGAAAACACATGGCTGTGCTCTAAGTTCTGTGAGCTTCCCCTCATGGGGTTCCTTTGATTCCTTCTCTCTCAGTGGAGTGGCATGGCTTTCTTCCCCCTTGAAAGAATCATGGGTTTGACCCCGCAACCTGACAGATCACCTCAAGATCTGCCTGGATCTTACAGAGTCTGTTGTAGGCCCAAATCCTCAAAGGTATTCATGTGCCTATCTGCCTCTTTAGGCACATATGTCTACCACTTGGGTGTCTGCAGGGTTAGGCAGCAGCTTTGAAAATGTCAGTGGAGCCTAAGTCCTCTAGGTGCCTCAGTTTCCACAGGTTGGCATTCGGTAAAGCCACCAAAGCCCTGACGTCCCCCCACAGTGAACAAGCAGCTGGCCTGGCTTAGGTACTTCACTCCAGGAGAGGGTTCGCGGCTGAGGATCTTAAGCAAAGGGCAGTATCTATCTCTGGGCACATCAATCATGCAAGTGCCTCTCCTCAGCATTTCACACCTGACTAGCTTAGGCAGTGCCCCTCAGTTTCCTGGCTTCTGGGAATTGGATCCCCTTCTTAGGCACCAACTCTCCCTAGGCTTTGTATGGGGAACCTGGGCGCTAAACCTGGGGCTGAGAATTCCATTAGGCAGCAGGTCACATCGCGTGTTGTAATATGGTGCAGAGCAGATCAATGCCTAAGTACCATTGAGAATCTGGGCCAGCGATCCTGCCCCCCTCCCCCCCCCCCAGTGCACACTGGTTGAGCCATGTTGAAAACAGCTCCTCCTTATAGGAACCCATATGGATATAAGGAATTCTAATGGTCTAAGAGGGCTGGGAATTTCAGCAACATGGAGACCTAGACCTCCCTTTATCAAGATGGGAGACAGTGGTGTATCATGGGAGATGTAGTCCAATTAGGTAGCCTGGCTATAGAGGAGAATGGGAGTATGACACATCCAGACTACAACTCCCATTAGGCAATGTATCAACATGTCAGACTTGAAATGTTATCAGTTGAAATATATCAGTTTGGAATTTTTCACAGAAAATTCCAAATTTCCTGAGGGAACACACTCTCTTCCCTCCCTCATTTTCTCTAGACCACTCTAGACATGATGTTAAAAACCAAACACTGCAGCCCCTGTCTACACTGGCTGCTAAATTGTATTTAACGCCATGCGCAATAACACTACTCTGCAAGGTCATGTTTTAACACAACCTAAATTGCTAGCCTTTCCTCCTCTCCACACCAATCCCAAGGCTTGTGTTTGCGACAATACTGGGCTTGCTGCAACAATTACTGGGTGAAATTTTGTGGCTTGTGTTAATAGCTAGATGATAACAAGGGTCTCTTCTGATCTTAAAAATCAATCAATCACTTGTTTGCTCAGAATAGAGGGGAATATGTGCCCCATAGATTCCTTCTCCTACAAGCAAGAGGCCATGTAGGGACACGTCAAAATTTTAAAAAACTGATCAAAATATAAAAATAATTACAGTATTTTAAGGCCTCCTTCAGTCATAAACACCCTAAATATCAACCATGTTCACTTGCAAATACAAGAAACACAGTTGTTTAAACATATCAAAACCATTTCTGCATAAAGGACACATTAGAATTACTTTCTCATTTTGTTTTTTAACCTGTGGGTTGTGTGTTTTTAAAACCGTATTTTTTTCATATCAAAAAAAGCAAAGCTGAATAGCAAGATTGCTAACAGGAATGCAAATGAGGACCATACAATTCTGTTCTATGTGCCCCCAGGGGCATTATAATCACATTATAAAGCAGTTTTTTGGATGTAAAATAATTAACTTGTTTTTAAAAAGTTTGGAGGTTTGTAGCGTTAACTCTAACATGGAGCAGATGTCTTGTACCGTGAGACACCCTATATTGATGAAGAGCCTGAGCCTGTAGCCTTCATTCAGGCAAAAAGTCCTTCCACACATGGTGGGGAAAATTTACCCCAGTGTAGAGAGCTGGCTACAGCTGGTCAGGAAATGATTTCTTTCCCCTGTGAAAAAATGTCAACTAAAGCAAAAACTTGCAGTTTGTCTAAATGTTTCTACAGTTGTTTTTGTGGGGCAAAAAACCCAAGAACCTAGTTTAGTTGTTTTCCAACCCCTCCCCCTCAAATTATCCACAAAAATGGAAATATTTTCACATAAAAATCCATTTTGTCAAATGGACCTTTGCTGTCAGAAAAAGAGTCTCAGTAGAACATTTTCAACAAGGTCTAGTGCCTATGCCACTTAAATCCCTCTTAACCCCTGTGTGGACCTGCGGGCCCTCTAACCAGGAGTGAATGTCACCTGGGATAAGAGTGCTCTGGTGAATAAGAGCTGCAGGACTGGGCTCATATTTGCTACCATTTTAAAATGCTTTTCCTCAACTCTAGTAGGTTGTTGCCTGGGAAAAGCTGGTAGCAAATGACAGTACACATCACCTGCAGCTTCCTGAAAAACAAAATGGCTGCTGGAGCCTGCAGCATACACATTCCTTTCAGAGAACTCCGTTTGGATTGTGTAAACAGATCTCACCACTCTAGCCATGATTCAGTTTACCCTCTTCCAACTGACAGTCTGTCGCTTCCCCCTGGCAGATGGGTAAGTTAAGGCTTAAACCCTCCGGCCAAACCACATATTGGAGTCTGTCCCCATCCGGGGAATCAGCAAAACACATCCATAGCAAGCAACCCAAGTACTCGTCTCTCACTGTTCTCTCTCTGGGCTCAGTAATCCCATCTGCCCCTCACTGGTCTTCCTGGAGGTGGAAGCTTCCAACCCAGAGACCATTAACTATGAAGCAGCATATCCTCTCTGCTCCACATCTGCTTTACTCTTTCACCCAGGCACTCCCCACATCACGCCCTAGGCCAGGGCTTGATGGCCAAGACTCTCTCAGCCATTTTCCTCAGACTCTGGAGAATCTCCAGTGTTCCTGCCTCCACCCAAGACTCTCAGCCCTACATAAGGAAGCTACTTTTCCCAGAAGGCTTTTTGTGATAGGGCAAAACCCTGGAACAAAGCTGTTCGGTTTCACAGCAACTGTGAAAAATCAGGACACAGGGTGGGGAGTAGTAGGAGCCTATATAAGAAAAAGACCCAAAAATCAGGCTGTCCCTATAAAATCAGGACATCTGGTCACTCTAATTACTCTTAAAGGGGACACTGCCTTGTTAGAGACCTGATCCTCACATAGCCAAAACTTTTGTAAACTCTTTGGAGGCTGGTACTGTCTTCCCTGTGTATCTTGTACAGAATTAACAAGTTACAATGAATTAATTAATTATTCATAATAATTGAGGGTAATGGGAGTTTTGACTGAATGAAGCATGTGGAATGAAGCCGAACGCTCACTTCTGAAATAGGCAACGAAGGCAAGAGTGGCTGTTTTCTTGAACAACAGGGGTATGTATACTACAATAATTGTCTTTGGGCTACTGGATTATGAAATGATGTTCTCAGCCTTTAAGCTTCATGGCCCCAATCCCTTATTTTTTTCTCTTGAGCAATATTTTACGGTGGTTGCCATGAAACCAGTTATTTGGGTATGTGTGTATTAGAAATGTAACAATCTGATGTGGTGTGTGTAGCACATGATCAATCAAGCTACACCCCAGCAAAAAAAAAAAAAAGTTAATTCTTCATTTTCTACTATATTTGCACCAAATGAAATTAGACACAAATCCAGACATCGTCACTGGCTCAAATCAAAGTGGTGTGATTTTCACATGCAGCTCTCATGGACATAGGGTGACCAGATGTCCCAATTTTATAGGGACAGTCCCGATTTTGGGGTCTTTTTCTTATAGGCTCCTATTACCCCTGCCCCCACCTCCCACCCCAGGTCCCGATTTTTCACATTTGCTGTCTGCTCACCCTACATCGACATCACTGCAAATTGTAGGTGCTCAGGGACTTCTGAAAATCAAACCACTTTGATTTGATCCGGTACCAAAATTTGGATTCTAAATGTGGATTTGAGCACCTTGCTTTTAGGCACTTAAGATTAAGAAACATTTGACCCATAATAATACAGCAGTTTTTTTTCTCCATAGGCAGAATGAAACAAACTGAGATTCTGCCTGTCTTTTTAACCTCACAGATCACTGCCTAGTCATTATAAAAATCATTCACTGAAAACGTGAAAAATGTACATTGCTGGAAACAGAATTAATAACTGTGATATGCACCGGCAAAAAAGAACAGTATCAAAGTTATGTGTCTGATCTTTGTTCCTGCTGCAGAAAGGTGTATTCCTATCACCACTGCAGCTTCATGACATATTGCAGGAGATGGGAGGTTTAGCTGTTGTGGCTGAAAATGTTGCACCGGGAGATGATGTCACGTTGCGTCTAAGAGGAAAATAGCACAAATTTGGTGGGGGGACAATGGCTTGGAAGGTGGCTAGTTGTGATCATTTCTATTGTATGAATGGGAACTGCCAGTATCCCATTATATTTGTTACCCTATCCCCCAGCTCACTCACCCACCTGTTATATCTTGTCTTTTAAACTATTAGCTCTTTGGGGCAGCGATTGTCATTTAGTACCGGGGTCTGGCTTTTAGGGACTACAACGATATAAATGTTTTATTATAATGATATAGCCACACAAGCCAAATGTGATCTCTCTCCTCCAGTATGATTAGTAATAATATCTGGCCTCATCAAGGGGGCAAAAGTGCAACAAAATGGATTCCCTGTGCTAGCGAGCAACATGCTTCAAATCCAACCCCCTTCCTACTTAGTGCTGCTGATGCCTCTCCCTCCCTCCCCCTCCCCTTTTAAGTTAAAACAGATCATTCAATAAATCTTGCTGGGGTTTAGAGGGGGAAATATGTGCAAGCTCTATAGATATTTCCCTCTGAGTTTTAATCTTTCCTATGTAGGCAGGCATTCAAAATGGGATTAAAGGAAAGGGGGTTGAAAAATGAAACATGTAAGCATCAGTTAGCTGCTTGCTTTTCTTTTTTCAGCCCCATAATAAGCACAAGAAGGTCCCTCTGCCAGATCCGCTGGGCCCTTACGAGACAGTGTGGAGGTGTCTGTATGTTGTTCTTCTCTAGCTAACCAGCTTTCCTCTGTGGCTGAGTTGGACCCAGGATGAAAGATGCAAACTACCTCTTCTGGGGACAGATCTTTCTCATGCTATTTCCTGTTGTCTCCATAGCTTGATGCTCCAATGACTCACTTCAGAATGATCACTGGTGTAACTTCAGCGATTTCAATAGTTACTCCTTATTTAGGCCCCAGTCAGTAAAGCTTGTACGCTTAAGTCCATTTTTCTCCAGCATAGCATTTTATTTGACATTGGGACCCAAGCACTTCCTTAAGTGCCTTCCTGAATAAAGATGTTTTGCTGAATTGGGCCCTGGAACCATTGTGAGTGAGTGGGGAATCAGGCTGCACTCTCTGTTCTCTCTGCCCCCTTTAACAGAATTATGTACCATGTCGGACATCAAAGCCCTGATTAAGCCAATACTTTAATTGTATCTTTGTGCTTCATTACTTCCCCCCCCCCCTTTCCTTTGATGAGGTCTTCACCTCTGTTCTCCCCCCAATTATTGCTCTTGCTTTATTTTTAGTGGTAATTTGGAAATTGCTGGGCCCCCTTTATATGTATAAAAAAGATCATATCACAGAGAACAATGTCCATCCCTCTACTCCCCCCAAAAACTCCAGCCAGCCGTTAAAGGGACATTCACACCTATTTTCTATTTTCTTTTGCCTTGTCTCTCCTATTCTCATGAAGCTCTCATTGATTATTGCCCTTAAAATTCCTCAGTCTGGTCATAGATAAAAGGATAACCACTTCAAAGAGAGGTGTTAAGAGTTTAACCTCAAGCTAAAAGAGTGGACAACAAGGTAATTGAGGGTAATAACTGATCACAGACCTGCTTTCAAAGGCCCATGCAAGCCTCACTTTCAGATGGCTTTAATTTTATTAACATTTGTAGCAGCTCTAGATGCTTTTGAATCATTACAAACTTCAAAGCTTAAGGTAACACTCCAAATGGAGAACCTGACACCAATATTTTTTTTGTTCAGACCCACATTGTACTGATAGGCTCTGTTGTGAGTATACCGCATCTTTTCTCAAACTGTGAGATCCTAGAGTTAAAAAAGAAAAATATTGCCAAGAGAAGATCAAAGACTTGACTTCTTTTGGGTTACTCAGGACACCAAAACAAGAAGAAAAAATTATTTGTATTATTCCATGTTCATCCACATTTTAAAAAGCTTTTCTACTGAGGTGAATGGTGTTTCTTATGAAAGTTATCACCAACCCATTTGGCTTGTTCTTCTATCCTCTGGAGGTTAAGAATGTAACATTGTGCTAACATTCCCCCATTTCTTGAGGTGTTTAAAACAAGGCTGGCCTAGCCATTCAGAGTAGTGTAAAGGGATCAGCCGTGTAGAAAATCCAACTCTAAAACAAACCAAAAAGGGACACTTCCAAGCCTTAGCTCATATAGCACTTTTCATTCATAGATCATTTACAAAGGATGTCAGAAGCATTATCCCTATTTTACAGATGGGGTGACTGAGGCAAGAGAAAAACTGACCTGCCCAATGGCACCCAGTGGTTGACTACACTGAAATCTAAAATGGGTGTGTTGCAGTTTAGCACAGATTTCAAGATTTGCACCTCATGTAGTCATGATGGAACACCAAGAGCCAATAGTTCAAAGCCCATTAGAAATCAATGGAAAGATGTCCTTTGACTGTGAAAGCTTTGTATTAGGCCCTAAATCTCTTCTCTCACTGGTTTTGTCCTGATGTATCTCTACTGATATTAATTTACTTCCTGATTTTCACCAAGGTACCAGAAAGAAGAATCTGGCCCAGTATATATTTTGCACAGATTGCAAATTCAGCACATTCCAGGATAAATGACTATAATTGTTATAGTTAATATTTCTACTGACATACTATGTCATACTATGATCATTCTGACTTGAAAACAGAGACCTACTACTCATCTGGTAGAAAATTACTGTAGCTCTGTGTCAATGAAACAATTCAGATTTACACCAGATGAAGATCTGGCCCATACATTTTGGTCATTTTACTAACAATAGTCTCTGACACATCAATTGATTGGTGGTCTGATGTCAGACATCTCACACAGAGTGCCATTATAATGTACTTCCGTGGCAGCTATGAGCTTGTATGAAACTGTGGAAATCACATACTTGGAAATATATTAAAGAACTTAGGCCTGGTCTACACTTAAAACATTGGCTATGTCTACATTACACAACCACATGGCTGTGTTGTTACAGCCATGCCGCTAAAAGTCATGCAATGTAACTGCTGTTTGATGGCTCTTGCTGACAAAAAACGTCCACACCTCCCCCCAATGAGTGACATTTGCATTGTCTTTGGGAGGAAGCGGGATTTAACACCTCTGAAAGACAAAAGTTTTGTCCTTCAATTGCAAGTATAGACATAGCCTTAGGCTGACATAGGTATGATGGTCTGGGGTGTGCACCATACTAGCTTTGTCCCATCTGGGACCACCACAGCTATGCAGACATAATGTCTGCTGGCGGTGCAGCTTGGCTGATGGAAGAAACCATTGCTTGGGGCGAGGTGGCATTCCTACAGAGATGGGAAAAGCCTTTCTATCACCATAGTCTGCATCTAGACTGTGGGGTTACAGGAGCATAGCCCTGCCCCTGTAGCACCCAGAGTGTAAACGAGGCCTTAGTCTTTAATCTGTACCAATAGTGCATTCTTTAGTAACTGGAAACAGTTTCATATAAGCCGCTCTGTATTCTGATGCTAGGTACGTGTTTGTGTAATGAAAGGACAATGGCACATGGCTTAAGTCCCTGGAATTTTTGTTGTTGTCTAAAGTTACATCTGGAACAATAAGCAGTGATTTCAGCATTTCTAGCATGCTTTTAATGAATCTATTGTCAGTTGCACAGATGGGGGAAAATGAACCAGACCCAACATTAAAACATATGTTACAAGATGCCCACAGGAAGCCCTGACTTGCACGTTTAGATTTGCATAAAATAGAGTTCTTTGAGGAAATGACAGTGCCTGTAACTCTGGTTGCTTACTCATTTTGGTGCAAGACATCCAGGATTCCCCATCCCAATGGCCCACATATATCCCATTGCCACCACCTTGCTTGTCTGATCTGAGATATACAGTAAAACCTCCATTTAACGGACTAATTCAGGCGAGGGGGTGTCCGTTAAATCCAAAAGTCCGTTATTTAATAAAAAAAACCAAAACAAGCTGTCGGAGCAGCAGGCCGCCCACCACAGGGTCAGAGCGGCAGCTCCGCAGCCCACCTGCTGCCGGGACCTGGGCGGCAGCTGGGAACCGTCAGCCAGCCCGCCCTCAGGCGGGACCCGGGCAGTACCCGGCAGCCAACCCTCCCGCTGCTGTGACCCGGGCGGCAGCTGGGAGCCGGCAGCCAGCCTGCCCGCTGCTGGGACCCGGGCGGCAGCCGGGAGCCGGCAGCCAGCCCGTCCACTGCTGTGATCTGGCAGCCAGCCCGCCAGAAATGGATCAGGAATGCATCAGACTTGCTCAGAAATTTTGTCCGTTGCATCCGAAGTCCGTTAAATCGAGGTCCGTTAAATCGAGGGTTTACTGTACTAGTTTTTCCAGAGAACAACTCCATGTCATTTGAATGACAGACGTATTACACAGCTCTCATTTAACTTACCCCAAAACCTCAATGCATGGGGTGCAAATGACATGAGAAAGAGGCCCTTAGTCTTCTCCACTGTTGGAAACCTATATTTCTGTAATTTTCAAGCTAAAGCTTTCATGCATGGTAAAGACAATAGAGCATTCTCTTTTCAGTGTGCATGGGACCTGCGTGCATAACTCTCATTAACATTAATGGAAGTTATATGTGCAGCCAGAGGAAAACAGGCCCATAAATGTATCCCTAATATGACCTTTAGAACTGCAGTTTGAATTATGTTTTAGATTTATACCACCTCTGCTGCAGGGCGGCTGGAACAATATGTATAGTGGGGGTGCTGAGAACCATTGAACCGAATTATAAACGCTGTATATAATGGAAACCACTCCAAGCCAGGGGTTGCGGCAGTACCCCCAGCACCTATAGTTCCAGCACCTATGCTCTGCTGCTGAACTATCCTGTTCCCCTTGGGAGCTGGCTGCTGGTGTTACTTGTACCAGGGTTTTCGCCATCAGTGCTTTTTAAAAGACGGAGATACTCCAAATGTAAACGATCATTTTACATAACAAACGCCTCTTGGTAAGAGAAAATAGCAGAAATAAAAGTCACAGTTAGGATTTAGGAGGTTACATCTTCTATCCCTCTGTCTTAGGGCTTGTCTACACTGACATCCCATAGCGCTATAACTTGCTGGCTCAGCGGTGTGAAAAATCACCCCCCTGTGTGCAGCAAGTCTGAGCGTTTTAAAACGCTAGTGTGGAGGTGGATTAACGCTCACATGCGACCACACTAGAACTTCAAAGCACTGCCATGGGAGCGTTCCCGCAAAAGAGCTTTGAAGTTTCCAGTGTAGCCATGCCCTTTGGGTTTTCTATAGTGCCCATCAATGTATTATCTAACCGTTTCTAATTAGTAATTACTAATTAACTTATCTGAACAGTTTATAGGAACACTTTTTTTCCCCCCGATGATGGGCATGAGGGAGAGCGTATATTAGAATTTGCCATTGTAACAAGCACTATAAGAACTTTTCCATGCCTAAAAACCATCCAGGAAACATTTTACATACTGTAGAAACTAAATCTGCCTCTGGAGATTTCCACAACATTCATCTGATGAAGTGGGTCTTAGCCCACAAAAGCTCATGATCCCTAAAATCTGTTAGGCTATAAGGTGCTACAGGACTCTTTGTCACTTTTGCAGATCCAGACTAACACGGCTACCCCTCTGATGTAGAAACTAAGGAACCTGGAGGGATCTGGGGAGGGCAAAGGGTGGTTTTAGGGTGCCTGGAAGGGACCTAATCCTACATGCACTTGATTATTGCTATGAATAGGCTCAGACTTTTTTCCACTAGGCATTTATCTAAACAACACTCTTTCCAACCACCCTCTCCATTTCTAACACTGGTGCACCTTTACTAATGGTGGACCAAGTGTCAGTCCTTCCGACCACTCTGTCACATAGACATACGCGGAGAAGGTTTAGATTTTATGGTGCTTAGTTCAACTGAAGCCCTCTCTACACTTAGCACTCCCACCACTGCTACTACTGGTGGGAAGCTTTTCTGGAGTAGACACAGCCTTTGGCATCTATAGAATACTACTACTATAGGTGTCATTGGGACTACTCATGGTAATAAACTTTGTGTAAGTAGCAAGGGTTTGCTGGGTGGTAGTGGGATTAGATTGTAAACTCTTTGAGGTAGGGAGCCATCTTTTCGTTCTGTTGCTTGTACAGCCCCTACACAATGGGGATCTGGTGCATGATTGAGGCTCCTAGATGCTAGCACGACACAAATACACACTCATTGATTATTAATGTTAAGAGTCTTTCTAGTCTTTGATGCATTCATTGTGCCCACAAACTGCAAATGAGATGAACCTTCAAATGTTGCCCTTCTTGCAAATACGTCACTTGCTCGATCTACCAAAGCTCTTCACATCTGGATGGCTCACAATATTCTAGCAAGCTGCGGTTAAGCACCTATATGAGATTAAACTCCCACGATCTCTACTGGTAATACCTACGACAGAATAGAATCATAATTAATAATAATGCTTTGCATGACAATAGCACCTTCTGTACAGTGGCCTGAGGGCATTTTTCGACCATTAAGAAATTATCTTAACACTCTTGTGAATTTATTATTGTTATCCCCATTGCACAGAGAGGGAAAATGAGGCACACAGAGATTGCAATGCAAATCAATGGTCCAATCTAGAATATAAACCAGATACAGTAGACTCTTGATTATCCAGGATTGGATTAACCAGAATGTGGATTAACCAGGATGTCAAAAAAAAAAAAATACACACAACTCGTAGGGCTGGCTCTGACTTTGCTGCTGCCCCAAGCACACACAAAAAAAAACCCCACCAGGGCACAGGGCAACCAGTGAAACAACACCCCCTCCCCCCGGTGCAGGGTGGCTGGTGAACCAACCCCCTCTCCCCATATTTCCTATGGATGGTGATTATCCGGGATTTTATTAACCAGAATTAATTTTTTCCCTATCATCCTGGATAATCGAGAGTCTGCTGTAGCTTCTGATTTACAGTCCTGTGCTTTCACCACTAGACCTCATTTTAAGATTTCAGTGCCATACAATTATATTTTTTTTAAAAAAAACCTTAAATGTGGTTGCAGCAAAAAATAATCTAGAACATTGCTTGACCAGCCCGCTGTGAGCGAGGACTAAACGACCTTTTAAATTCATGTTGTCATGATCAAGACTGGGTCAGACCTAGTTCAAGTAAATCATGGGCAGGGGAGGTGGAGGTGAGGAATCTGCTATGTTCCAAATACCTGGTTTTAAATTAAAATCTACAGTCCATCTCTGGGAATGTTTGTTTTTAAAGTTACTATAGGCCCTACAGGAACACCTATTTTACTCCACTTTGAAATGCTGCAGGAACATTTAGTTGGTGGTTTCCAGAGTGGTGACGGTGGTATTAGCAAGGATTATTTGGGCAAGATAACATAACACGAGACGTAGGTTAAATTTGCTCTTAAAGAAAACAAAAAGTATATTAATTTCAACTCCATTCAAAACACAGGGATGAAACAACCCAGAGCCTGATTTTTCTGTAGTTTTACACTAATGTATCTCTATTGTGCTAGATCCTAAAATGCTGTAAATCAATGTAGCTTCATTGACTTTAATGGAATTACATCACTTCAGTCCAGTTGGGGAATGGCCCATTGACTTCAATGGAGTTACTTCTGATTTACATTACTGTAGTCTGTAACAAAGGAAAATCAAGCCTCCAGTCTCCTGCCACATGAAAACATCTACAGAGGGTTAATGATTTCTAAGTTTCTGAGTATGTATGAGAAATCATAGGCAGTAAAGAAGATGTTAAAACAATTTTTGAATGCTTTCTCCCTCTTGGTAGTATGGTTTGCACTGGAAAAAAAAAATCAATGATCCTTAACAAAAGATATGTCTAAACAGCAATTTGTGTGTCCTGTCTGGGGATATATCGACTCAACGCTTACCAAGCTTCCCCTAGGTTTACTGAAATGGTGAAACAAAAGTGCCAATGTTAATTATTTAACCTCCCTTTTAAGGACTATAGTGAAGGTTTTCCACAGGGGAAGAACATACCTTCTGTGGAGTCAATAGGGGTTTGGCGGGGAGGGCACCGGCCATGTAAGAAATTAATGCAGAAATGAGATAAACTGGGGTGGAGGTGGGGGGAATGCAACCCCAGTACTGTGCACCCTTTTGTTATAATTTTGCAATCCTCTGGAAGGGATCATCTAGTGCTGATAATAGGCTCAATCCTGCCAGTCTTACTCAGGCAAAACTCCCCCTGAGTCAGTCAGACTTTCCCCATTCCAAATAGTGAGTGAAAGCAAAATGGCATTGTGTTGTAACCAGGTTGGGAGACAGCAGCTTTATAACCAAGTCCCCAGACCTTGTTGCTCCAGTAAAGTAGGTCAGCAGGCTCCACAGCAGCATGTTTCCACAGCCATGAAAGGCCAGTGCAGTTTTCTGACCCTAGATCTAGAAATTAACCAAAAAAAGAGACCGAGGGTGAAATCCTAGCCCCATTGAAGTCAATGGCAAAACTTACTTTGACTTCCACAGGGCTAGGATTTTAACCCTAGGATCTAACCAAGTTTTTTCTGTCTGAAGATGCAAATTTAAAAACCAGAATGAGTTAGGGTGACCAGATGTCCCGATTTTATAGGGACAGTCTCAATTTTGGGTCATTTCCTTATATAGGCTCCTATTACTCCCCCACCCAGTCCCGATTTTTTCACATTTGCTGTCTGGTCACCCTAGAATGAGTTATGATTTAGGTTAAATGAGGTTAGTTAGCCCCACCCCCCATCTTCTTTAGATTCGGGGGAGGAGGGGTGTCAGATTTTTACAACATGAATTCTGTCATCAACAGTGACCAGTTATCCAAAGGAATCAGCCTTTGTTTTTACAGTAGTTAGGGGCCCTCCCTAGGCCCCGTGTATAAATATACAGTTTGCACTTCAGTAGACAAGAGATCATAGTTAACCCATTTTGGTTTACCTGCCAGTGACACTTTTTGTGAAGGTGGAATCAAGCCCACCTCCGTGGTGTTTAGTGTGGAACTTTACTACGTTCTCACATAATCCATAAGGCACGTGCTAGCTGTGGGTCAGCAATAATCTCCTACTTATTGAGACTGGTCTACACAGACTCAGGGTCACTGCTGTCGTCCCATCATTTCTAAAGCAGACCGTCCAGGTGAATGATTTATTATAGCATCAGGCCACAAGAGGTTAGATTCCAAGAGGTGCTGAGTAGATTCAACGCCTATGCAGCACAAGCAGGATTAGCCAAGATATTTCTGATTCCAGGATCAGGCCTACAGAATTCCTGCACATTTCACATGCTCTTCTCAACTGTGGAAGAACCTGGCCTTTGGCGATAGGATGCTCTCTGTTTGTGTTGATTCACTTTGTATTTTACCAGCTCATGTTTTCAAGACTAGCCAATCATATTTTGGGGGGAGAGGGAGGGTGAAAGGAGGGGGAGTCCTCTTTGCTCTCCTGGCACTTCCTTCAGTGGATTTCCATATCGTATCAGTTAGCAAGAACCAAATAGACAGGAAGAAACAAAACAAAACACAGATGGCAGGTATAATTTTAGAATTCTGAGATTTGATAGGGTCCCTACAAACAGCTGTGCAAAGGTCTTTTCCTTGACAGAAAGCTTTATGTGCCTTACTGATCCAAAAGTCTTCCTGCAGTCAGTAAAACCTATTAGCACTTGATGGCTGTCCCCTGGTCTTTCCACTATCCTCCTTTGGCTGTCAGTTGGGTAGAGGGACACAGGATCCTGTTTGTCCAGATATGCTTCAATTGCCATCTTCTTTGACACTCATCTGGGATGCCCATTGGTAGAAGTGAGTCAAAATGGGATATGCTCCAGCATGTTTAGGAATCCTCACAATTTCTCAAGTTGCTGGCTTTCCTTTCTCAAACATCAGCCCCATAATATGATGGCCTCAGTTGATCAGCACAGGGCTTCTATAGCATGGCCAGAGCCAGCTCACCACCATCATTCTAAACAAATTTTGCAGGCTTACTATTTCTCCCTTTTATTTATTATTTATCCCTGGATGTCAGGGACCATTGCTAACGTACCTGGATGGTTCCATCATTAAAAAGAATAATTTACAAAACCTATGCAGAAGCTTGCCATCATTGGGCTAGGTTCACAATTAATCAGTGAGCTTTTAAGTGATCAGACAGTCCACTGGAAACTGAAACTTACTGAAATGAAGACAGTTTGCACAGCTAAATCTCATTCATGCCTTTTTGCTGGATGCCTAGGCCCAAAAAATGCGGGGAGCATGGTGTAATGGTTCAAGCATGCCTTTGCATACTGGGTGGCCTTTGTTCCACTCCCAATTCTAAGAGACTTGCTGCATGACTCTGAGCCAAGTCACTTACCCTCTCAGTGTCTGGTTCTCTGTCTACAAAACATTACTTATCGTATCTGGATGCTAGGAGATCTAAATCATATGATGGGTGAAGTTCACCCTGTGAAGTGGGTCAGCGCAGGTCTATGGACCAATTAAACCCCACTTTTGCCCTATTTTATGCACTTAAGTAGGGGATAAGCATTATGCTGGTCCTTTCCACAGGGGTGACATTAACCCTAATGTCTGTAAAAGACTTTGATGAAAGGTGCTAAAGAAGTACTATTCATGATCAAAAAAGGCCTCTTGATGCTTTACAGTGAACACACCCGTTCCAGCATAGGAAGGGTTAAGTTTTATGCTGCAACTGCAAAGCCCAATTTCTTTATTTCCTGTTAATGACATTATTGCCTACATAAAACCATTGGAACATGTTTCTTTCATTTGTTTAATTTCAAGTTCTGAGCACACGAGTTGGAAACTATGTTTAATAGTTAAACTCAAAACATTTGGATTTCCTTTCCTCTCTGTGATTTTCAGTAAGACTTAGTTGAATTTTTAAGTAACCATTTTTTACACAGCTATAGAAGCCAGCCGGCAAACAAAGGGGATTATACTGCAGCATCAAATCACATCAGTTAAGACTAGTAGTAACACATCATATATTTTGCTTCCTCCATAATCTTTCCAAAATCTCACCAGACCCTACTTGTTACCAAACAGAACAAACTCACCCTTGCATAGGGCAGGGTGTCCAGCCCTTTCAGAAGGCAAGCCAGGCCTCAGCTTACTCTATACACATAAGAACACTTTCCCTTAACATGCATGGAAAATATGTTCCTGTTTCCATGAACAAACAGGATGGAATGTTACCTTAGTCCCTTCCTGCCCCTCATTGGCAATGGCATTCCCTTTACCTTCTGATCTTTAGATGTGCCATTGCTCTCCTACTGTAACTCACTTGCCAAATTCTCACTGTTTCGTGAAGTGCTCCATTAAGTCAGGATAAAATGGGAACACGGATCATGTAATGGTAGCAGAAAATCCCATGTCCTCTTGTTAGAACAGGATGGCTGTGTGCATGGCTCTAAGCACAAGGGGAAACTTCAGATTTGAAACTGTGCTCATGGTTTTGTTTCAGGTCAGATCCAGATAGCTTGGAATCTATTTTCTGGTTCTGAATACATCGAAAACCTTACAAAGACAATTGATTTTAGCTCTAATAACGTGATGGGAATTTCACAACCGCTGAATACATGAGAGTTCCTCCACTTGAGATTCCTGACCTAATGATCTAGTTGCAATTGGAGCTGTAATCGCTCCAAAACAACTTGCGAGGTTTTGGTGGGCACTGAACCCAAACCAATAACCCAGCTTAAAACTTTTCTGGATCCAGACTCAAAGAGACTGTCTCCTTTGCACATCTGCCTCCAAAGAGCCAAATTTATGCCTGATGAAATACACTGGAGTCAGTGAAGATATTCCAGAAATTACTGTGGCCAGGAATGTCTGTAGTCTCCAAAGGGTTAATTTATAGTAGGCAAGACTCAGTTATTTATCCTGTTGACCAGAATTACTGGATACTGCTCTGCCATCCAAAGCCCATTGAAGTCAATGGGAATCTTTTCACTACCTTCAAAGGCCTTTGGGTCTCGTCCGGCAAGGAACAAATTCTCCTCTTGGATGTGCATGTGGAGCACATCATTTTAATGGAACCCAAGTGGATACACTCAAGGGCAAAATTTGGCACCAAGATGAGAGTTGTTACCTTGTGAACAGAAAGTATGTAGCCTAGCTAGCCAGCTAGTATTAGCCTAGAGACCAATTCTGCACCCTTTCCTCCAATGGAGAAGCACTTACCTATGCAAATAGTCCTACTGAAACAAAAATTGGAGTGCTTTGTCATAAGGGTGGCAAAATTAATCTCACAGTGGTTAATTGTAATATAAGAAGCTAGTTAAATGGGTTAAGTGGTCAATAGCTAATCTGTGTCAGGGGGAGAAGTACCTGAATGAATGAATCATGGAAACTTGGTCACAAATGTCTTAGTCCCCCACTCTGTCCCCAAACCTCATTTCCAACCAATATTCCACACAGGTGAAGGAAACAGTTCAAAAATGTTAATAGATAGCAAAGTGCGTGTGTGCTTTATCAGCTGCTCTAAAATGTTTAATGATGATATGGTGCCCCTTTTAAGTCTAAAAATGTGGCCAAGAGTGAGCAGATAGCAGGAAGTGTTTTCAACAAAACATCAAGGAAAATGTCTGTGTTGGGGGATTGAAGCGTTAAAAGGATTATAGTAAGAGAAAAAATTATCAGACCTATCTGGTAGGACTGAGTAACAAAAGTATGTTCGCTTATGAAACAAACTTCAAATCCCATAAATCTGGTTGTGTGTTTCCTTCTCTTATATTTGAGTCTCTTTCATAATCTTTTCCCCTCTGCTGTAAATGTGTATCTGCATGTATAATGCTCTGCACTTGTAAACTGACTGCTTTAGAGAGAGAGGGAGAGTATATAGATAATCAGGTTTGCACTTATTAAACTAATGATGTGAAACTAACTTACCAAAAAAAAAAAAAAAAAAAAAAGGAAGGAAGGAAGGAATAACTTCAAAGGTATTAGCTCACATGTGGGATGCAAACCTCATGTCTTCTATATACAGGGCCTTTCTCTTATTTTGATCTAGTCTATTCCCAACACTTCTGTTGAACTACTTGTGAGCCTTTGATCTTGTTATCAACATGACCACCAGTCAGAATACTGAAGCTTGCATAGCATATGACAGTGAATATGACATCAGTCACAAAGAGTGAATAACACAGCTTTTGGTTTAGATTTCACTGTCATGTTTCTTCCCTGGACTGCTCTTTTTCCTTCAGTCTCATGCAGAAATGTACCACACTTTAATAATGATTCACACCTTGCAGGTTTTCATCCAGAGATCTCAATATACTTCAAAAAAGTGGGAAGAGAGAGCTGAGGGTGGACAGGATTTCAGACAGACAGCAGCCCCTAGGAGCGCACTCATCTTTTCCCTTCCAGCCTCAAAACTTCCTGTCCTAAACAGAGACCTTAGCTCACTAGGCAGGCAGCCAGATTTCTCCTTGACCTAACAGGGCAGACACTCCTGACAGCCATGCAAGCATCTCTTTCTCGCTAGCCCTCTGTCGTACACTCCTTCCAGATACATGCATAATTAAATGATCAAACTGGGGGGCATTTGCCTCTGCTCACACTTAGTTTCTCTGTTGTGCCACCTGCTACCTGGTGTAATTGTGCATACCAGCTAGTAAGAGGCAGGAGAGTATGCTTAAAATTCTCCAGTCCAGTATGTACTATGGTAGCCAGCATGCTCAATATTACACCATGGAAGCAGGTGGCACGGTAGCAATACTGGGGTCCTGCAGAGGCAGCTGGGCCCTGACTCGGTATTTCAGTCTGTTAGAGCTAGAGAAGGCACCATAGAGAGAAAGGTCAAGGAAGTGCAGTGGGGGAGTCATACAGGGGACAGAGCAAGGACACCATAAGCCAGCACCTGTGCTGATGGCTTTTTGGTGGGGTGGGAGATGATTTCCTTTTGCTGCTCTTTCTGAGTCTGCAGATGGTAGTTGCCTGTTTAACCCAGGCATTGGTTATTTACAACACACAGACTGATTCCAGAGATTTTGATTGAATTAACTGGGGACTACAATGACCTGGTGATTGATTGACACTTTATATCTCTCATGTGTTTTGAGGAAGGGCTAGAGTGTTGTGTTTACTGCCAGAACTTGGAAGTCCAAGCTACTTCTCTCTTAACAAGAGGAACTTTACAATGAACAGTGCTGTTCTATCGTCCACAACCTATGCCCTTCTGTGAAGGGATTCACATCCTGCAGGTGGGACCTCTTTGTGGCTGTTCTAGGGATCAGCTCTCAACCAGGTTGGTGCCCTCTTCTGTCAGTTACTCAAGCTGTGACCCCTCTCTCTCGCTCCACAACTCAGCCCTCCGGCGACATCACTATAAAATCCTCCCCTTCCCTGGTAACAAAGTCTTTCCAGTTCAGCTCCTGTACTCCTATGCCACGTCCCCTACCTTCCAGGAAAACCCAGGCCAACCCCTTACACTGGGTTCCCTTCCAGCCCAACAAGCAGTCAAGGTTTGCATAGTCTGCTGTTTCCTACCTACCCCTCTCAGCCCGCATTTCTCCAGCTTACCTATAAGATGTCACGTAGGCCAGTGTCAAAAGCCTAGCTGAAGTCCAGGTATATTATGTCCACCTTCCCTGGTGACATGCCCCTACTTCCATTCCCTGTATGTATCCCCTTTGGTCTTTAGGTAGCTCAGATATGCTCTTTTGGGCAGCCACATGTGCCTCAGAATAGCCTCATGTTGAGCCTCCAGTTTTACATCTTTTAGGAACCGGCAGCCCCCTTTGGCTCATTATCTGGTAGCTCAGAAGAAGCATCCACATGAATAGGACAGGTTTTTCCAAGTCTTCCTCGGAACGACTGGGGTCCCTTTTGAACAGAAGGTCTCCTTCGTTTGCTGGATCAGAAAGGAAGCCCTGAGACTCAGGCTATTTATCCAACAGTCCTCTGTCTGTTGGCCTCTGGAGAATCCAGTTTGAACTAGTCTAGGCAAGCTTCCCTAGGAGGTGGTATCTCTGTAGAGGTGTTACAACCTGAGTGAATTTGCCTAATCATTCCTCGACTGTTCCTAACTCCTGGGGAAGCTGTGGTTTCCATCCTGCAGGGAATTACATACAATCACAGGTCCAGAGTGGTATGTAAACTTAATTCAAATAAGGTTTAATTTAATTCAGTAAGAGTTGTCCAAGATATTGCAGGAAGCTTCCATCTCTCTCACACTGACTTCCTTTGTGAAGCATTTTGAGCTCTATGGATGACAAGTGCTATCTAAGAGCTAGGATATTATTTCTCAAGGCCTTAAGATGTGATTGTGCAGTGGTGCTCTTCACATCATTATTTTTTCCAGGAAGCACAAGGTGCAGAACACTTAAAATGAATGTTGGCCATAAAAGGCAATTGCAGGATGCTAGTTGTGTTTTCTTTTAAACAAAAATGAGCCAGAACCTCAGCCGGTGTAAATCAGAATAGTCCCACTGATGACAGTGGAATGACACCAATTTACCCCAGATGAGGATCTGGCCTAATAATTTGTCCTCTATTGCTTTTGTGAAAATCAGAGCTAGGATCGAATTTAGCATCCTGCAAAACATCCACAAATCTGCTCCTCTCAATGGTACCGGGAGGTGTCAGAATTGATCAAGTTGTCCTTGAGCAGGTGGACAGCCGCAGATAGGTTTGAGCTTGAGAAATGAAACAGGGCATTAGAAATTCTAGGAGGCCAGAAGTGGCTTGATCAAATATGTCATCACAGGCAGGGATATTCCAAGGTGAAAGCAGTTTTTTAAAATGACCAAATTCAGATCTCTTAGTTTGAGTATGCCCATAAACAACTACCGGTATGCTCAGGAGAGCTGACCAGAGCTGCACTGGTAGCTGCCTTGGGGGCAGAGAAGACATGTAATGCCTGAAAGTTAACTAGAGGAAGTTTAGAAGAATTACACAATGGTCTAGAACATTTTTGTGTTATAATGAGCCCTGTGACTATTGTTTGGCTTCATTACTAGCATTACACAGAACCACTGAAAGCAGAGATGAAGAAACTTGATTTGATCAACGACTCGAGTTCCTAAAGAAGTATAAATATTTCCCCCTACACATTTCCTTCCCCTCTGCTCCAGGGAGGCTTCTGGGGAAAATTCCCTTTTTTCCAATAAGCTGATTTCAAGCTCTTTGCCCTCGATGTAAATGTCATGTCCATAATGTCAGAGGAGGTTAGGACTGTTGGCTGCCACTAATTAAACAGCCCATTTTGTCGATTTATGAGACTTTCACTGTGGCGTTATATAAAATGCAGAATGTAAGGTGCTATGAAGTGAATATAAATTGTTAATTTTGCTCTCTGTTCAGTGTAGGAATTCAGATTCAACTGTAGGTTGGTGAATCACAGGAAAAATCAAAGATATCCAGTTTCCTTGGTAGCTGTTGTAGCTACCTGAATATAGACACTTTCCTGTGGGCTATAAACAAGGATTTCCACAATGCCAAATACTGGTAAAGATGAAAAAAAACTCTGGAAGTTTTATTTGGACCCACCATTGCCTATTTATTTCATCACTCTAGTTCCAAGTGTACCCTAGCAGTGTATGTGCCCAGCATGTTCACACATCACAGATGATAACGAGAGAATATATTATTATAAGGTTACAAAGTTTTCATGGCCATGACTTGGGGATGTTCATATTACCCAAATGTGGCAAATCATGCATAAGTCATGCAGGATTGTCCCCAGGTCCAATAAAAGATTTATACCACCCATACACCACCATGTATTCCCTGCATCATGTATTCTGGCTTGTCCTTAACACCAGACTACCTTCTTTATTATGAGTCCAACTGTCCAGGTATTGGGGGGAGAGGGATGTGGTAACTAATATGTTTGTAAAACCTTTCAAAGTTTCCCAAGTTATCTGGTACATCTAGCCCAATTCCAGCTTGTGCTTAAGGTTGGAGGGTATCAATTCCCCTAACTGGGCTTGCATAAAAGTGTGCTTGTCTCTTTGCAGATGTGGGCCAGGGTGACTGTTTTGGAGGACAGTGATGATCAGGTAGCACCAAGTGATATATATTTTAAAAAAAACACAGTATAAAGTCTGTGTTACTGTATGTGCCCCTGTGTCGTCAGGGCCGGCAACAGGGGGGTACTACGGGTACAGCTGTACCGGGCCCCCCGACTTTAGGGGGGCCCTGGTACACAGCTGTACCCGTTGTTGTCCCCCCTTGTCGCCGGACCTGGAGAGCGGGGAAGGGGCAGGGAGGCGGTGCGGCTCTCCTCCGGACGAGCATGCCTGGCCCCGGCAGGAGCAGAGAGCCCGGCCGGTGGCAGCGGCGCAGTCCGGGGGAGAAAGGGCGGGGGGAGAAGGGCGGAAACAGCAAGGGCGGCTCACGCCGCTCCCGGGCTCTCGCTCCCGCTGCCGCCAGCTGTCAGCTGGGGGGGGGAGCGCCGGCTGGGCTGTGTGTGTGTGGGGAGGCCGGCTGGGCTTCCTCCCCCAGCCGCTGTCAGCTGGGGGGGGGGGGAGCGCCGGCTGGGCTGTGGGGGGGGGGGGGGGAGGCCGGCTGGGCTTCCTCCCCCAGCCGCTGTCAGCTGGGGAGAGGAGGGGAGCGCGGGCTGGGCTGGGGGGGCAGGCTGGGCTGGGGGCCCCCCAGCCGCTATCGGCTGGGCTGGGGGGGCCCCGGCTGTGCTGGGGGTCCCCCAGCCACTGTCAGCTGGGTTGGGGGGGCCCCAGCTGGGCTGGGGGCCCCCCAAACTATCAGAGTAGGGGGCCCCCAAATTTCTGTCGCCGGCCCTGTGTGCCGTATCACCTTCCAGGTATCATTTCCAGGGCAAAGGCAGTGTTATTACATGAGGGATGTTTGGTGTCTTATGTGTAAAGACTTTGGTGATCTCAGTCTATTCCCTAGTCAATAGGTATCCCCATCAAAAATCTCACCGCTGGAAGGACAATGAGACAAGAGTTGTAAGCTCTTCAGGGCAGGGACCATCTTTATATTATATGACTGTAGTGCCTGGCACCATGGGGCCTTGAGCCATGACTCAACACTAACCACAAATAATAATAATAATTAATAATACCATATGCGTCATAGAGAGAGTTCCTCCAGCTCTGATATGAAGCACAACTGCAGGGCAGCCATAGGGAGCTTGCTGTACCTCCCCTGTGGCTAGAGGAACATCAGCTTCCATGGTAGAAAAACAGGAAACTTTCACCAACAATAAATCCCCTTACATGTTATTTTGTTTTACATTGAGATGGCACCAACAACCTCCCACAATGCCCAGGAGATGCAGATATTAAGATGTGACTGTGTGAGATACCTGGTTCCCGGGCCGTCCAACATTTAGCCAGCAGATAGTTAATCAACAAATGCACTCTTCAAGAGGCACCAATCTCTTGGTACCTTGGCCGTATAGCTCAGTCCTAGGGCCACTGGAACCCATGAGCTCTTCGTTGATTTATTTGTAATCTTCCAAGAGGTGGTGGTCAGGGCTGGGAGGAAGCCATGTGAAGGTCTCAAAACCATAGGTCAGGGGAAATAGCTTGTTTAGCAATACAATTATTGCAAGCCTAAACCACGTTTTTAAAGTGTATAAAAGAGAAGAGGAAAAGATGCAGTCCTTGTCTAGGAAGATTCTTACAGGGACACTCTCACTTTAATGAGAATAATTTAACTTACTATTGTCATAAGTGTCATCTAATATTAAGTGAAAGAGACTAGAGAAAAAATATATATTTCTTTTGGTATGTTTCCAGTTTTCTCTGTGGATTGACTACACTTGTTATAATTTTCCCACTTTTCCCTGTATAACCCGTTAGGGCCTAGGCCTGTGAACACATAGGCATATGGGTAATTTAGGTGAGTAGTCCACCTGTCTTCCACAGAATGACTTGCATATGTAAGTGCTTGCAGGCCTGGGCCCTTTGCTGGTTTCTTCATTGTTTGGGTGGGGTCTTTAACACAGCAGCTCAGTGTGAAACACATAGGGCCTGATTTTCAGATGACGAGCACCCACAAGTCCAACTGAAGGCAATGAGAGCTGTTAGGTGCCCAGCATGTCTGGAAACCAGGCCCTTAAGGAACAATCTGTTCCACCTTGCATTTAGCTATGACACTCCTTCCCTTTCCCAGGCCGGAAGAAGAGCTGGGTGGAGCTCAGAAGCTTTGCCAATAGAAATTGGCCCAATCAAAGATATCGCCTCATCCCCCCTCCCCCACCACCTCTCATGGGCCCTTAGGAAACAGGTGTGATTGTAGAAGTGACAAGGGAACACAGAGGCAGGTGCACTACTTCAAAGGGCTTCCCCCTCTTTTCTTTTGTTCAAACTGATGAAATTGACAGTGCCTCTTTGATGTTTAAACCAGGGAACAGAGAGGTTGGGTGGGAGACTGGGAGATGATTTCACTGCATAACCCACCCCCACCCCCTTCCCCTCTTCCACTGGTGCTCCTGCAACAGGGTTGAAAAGAGCAGCAGGAGTCCCATATATACTTCAACCGCTCCAGCTTCCACCCACCCGGCCCCTACGCTTTGCTCATCGTGCCCGGCCTTTCCCTTTCCCTGCCGATCACAAGGGATGGCCCATCACACTCCGTGCCCCCCCCCCGGGAGCAGAGCTCATTCATGAAAGGGAACGCAAGCCCCGCCCCCGCCGCACGCGCGATTGCAAATGTATCAATCGGCGGCATGTGGCTCTCGCCCCGCTGCCTGTCCAATCAGCGAAGCCAGGGGAGGGCGAGGGGCCAATGGGAAGTGTCCGAGGGACACACCAGCTGCGAGATCGAACTAGTGCTGTCAAACCTCCTGCTCTCTGGGAGAGATCCCAGTTCTCTGCCCCCCTCCCCCATCCCTCCAGGGCTTTTTTCTCGGACACCCTCGGATCTGCAAAGTATCATGCAGTGCCAGGGGGGGAGGGGCTGTGTGTAATCCTCCATTCCCAACTCAGAAATAAAAGCGCCCCCCCCCGCTCCGCAAAATGATTATCCCCCCCCCGCCGCCCTCCTTCCCAATTCCCCCACGCCACTTACCAATTATCCCCCCGCACAGAAAATGCGCCAGCGCCTCAGGCTGATTATCCCCCCAAACACCACGTGTTGATCGTAGCCCCCAAAATATGCCCCACTGACCCGCCTCCTGCCTGTGATGTTTCCTTGTCCCTTGCAGTTGGTACTTCAGGTCAGCAAATTGAACCCAAACATGCACTAGAGACAACTCCGGCTTCCAGCAACGTTCCCCTGGCCCGTACAGTCTAATGGTGGCACTTGAATGACACGCTTCCTTGGTTAGCTTTGATTTTACAGAACTAAGCGGCCTCAGTCAGGAGGTCCACACTGGTACATCTCCAGTTTACACCAGCGGGGGGGGGGGCTCTATTGACTTCCAGAGACCTACCAGCGGAAGATCCAGCCCCATTGATTTCAAGGGGGCGATGCCAGCTAACAACCGTGGGGATCTGGCCCCATTGTCTTCAGTGGATATGTACTAGCTGAGCATGTAGCCCGAAGCTTTTTTTTTTTTGAGTCCTCCAGGGACAAAGCACGTTTCTGTATTTGCCGCATGTTTTCCATAGTATTCCCCGCACTTACTCCCAAACCTAACCAAAAATGCACCAGTTACTGTTTACATCTGGCCAGTGGCGTTCAATGATGGTGAACAAACGAGAAAGACTGCTCCGGACTCTGGGTCCTGGAGACAGGCTGATGGAAATTCTACATAATTGCTATTTGCATTGCCTCCACTATGTATACTTTGGGGAGGGGGGGGGAGGGTGTATGCAGAGCAGAGAGAGATGCAAGTCTTGTAGTTAAAAGTTAGTCTGAGAGGCTAATAACAGGTTGCAGGTCGCTTTTGCATTTCCAAGGGATTGTCATCAATTACATTCACACAAAAAAAGAAGAGGGTGCTTGAAAAGCACAGCCCCGTGCTGCTTTTAATTGCCTGCAGTGACCGCCCTGCCCTGCAGCAGTCGCCATGCTAGACACCGACTTCTCTGCACATAGGCATTTTCAGAAATGTTGGCACCTACATCAAGTGGTCTCATTTTCAGCCTTTTCCACTGAGAACAAATGGGTGCGAAGCACTTTTCAAAATTCAGCCCTTGATGCTATAGTAACATTCTGACCATGGCATATTTTCCTTAGATATTGAACTCCTTGACAGTCCTTTTTAAGAGCTGGGGCACTGCTGTGAATAAATAAGTATATGTAATAATGCACGCAACTCTGTGCACATGAATAGTTCTTATTGGGCCTACCCACTGAGTACTTACATGCATAAATATTTGAAGGCTGAGGACCTTCCATCATATACCCTTTGGGCAGGGACTCTGTCTTTGTTCTTACTGGGACAAAGCACTGTGAGTGAACCTGTTTGGGGCCTCTGGGCTGAATCATAATCTAAAAAATAACAAGAAAAATCTGATTGAAAAGTTTCTTCATGCCATCAAGGGGAAAAAACACACCAGTTGCCTCGTTTTGGCCATGCAGAGGGAAGTTTTGCCTGCTTTTGTTCATTCGGTTAAAAAAAAATCGGAATTATGTGTTCTGTGTTGTGTAGATGGGGGACACTGAAAGTTTTTCAATACACTAAAACTAGAGATGAGCTGCAGCCATAAAGTTCAGATTCAAAATAGGACTGGCCCGTCTACTTAGGACAGGGGTGTTGTGGTTCTGCCCTTCTTCCCAACATAAACACATCTGAGTAAGGGGGGAAAGGAGTTGGTGTAGCCTATAATGTGGGATTTAGGTGACCTGAGTTCTAATCCAGCTCTATCCCTGGCCTGCTGGGTGACTTGAGGTGAGTCCCTTTACCTCCCCATACCTTAGTTTCCCCATCTGCAAAATGAGGGTAGTGATTTACTTGAACTCCCTTTATAAAGTGTGTTGAGAGCTAAGCCTTGGAGGAGAGGAGATGGGTCGATAAGGAATACAGGTTTGGGGCCCAATCTCTAATTGAAGCCTTTTGTATCCAGTTAAAAAAGCCCCATTCTGTGTCTGTTTAATATTTCACATATGGGGAGAGAGAGCGATGTGGACACAGCTTAACCCAGAGTTCTGTTGATGTGCCAGTTAGTGATATTACAATCGGATATTGTTTAATTAGGATGCAACCTGAAAGCAGGCATTTAGATGATTAAAAGGGCCAACTTTCTCTTCATATGAACGGGGGTGGTGGTGGTTTAAGTTTATTTGTTTTGCACCGCAGAGAAAATGTCACACCCCTCCCTTACTAAAGTGGACCAGAAAAATAAATGCAACATAGGCCGTTGGCTGGGGTTGTCTAAGGGAAGCAGAGTTCAAGAACAACCGATACCCATCTCGCTGGCGGCTGGGGACAAAGCCGAGACAGAGAGAATTGGGGAGGGCTGACTGAGCATGGAAAGGGTTAATTAAACTCAAGGCGCAAAGCTGGCAGCCGCCGTGGTGAAGGCGGGGTGCCTGTCCCTTTAAGGCTCCGGCAGCTTGCAGGGATAATACGATTGGGGCGGCAGGATCTCTTACTTCTGACGTTCCAAAGCCTGGGGGAGTTGGCTGGAGATTGTTTCCCTTTGATAAGGTCCTGGCAACTTAGTAACAACTCGAGAGAGGAAATATATATATATTTCCGAGTCGAAAAGCTTTCCTAAAAAAAGCCACATGATCAAAAAAAATCCTCCTTGGAAAAGGAATTCGCTCCAGCTGCGTGCCAGGCTGCCACGGGAGTGTCTGGCGCGAGGGTGCACGGGGTGGGGTTTTTTTTTTGGGGGGGGGGAGAGGAGGTGTTGCAGAGAGGCGCTTATCTCCCTTGCAGGACCGTTCTCTCGGTTCTTCACTTTGATGTGCACAGTTAAACCCACAGCTCAGTGTTTGTTGGAATAGCCTGGAGGACATTTGGTGCATGGAATGACTGCTTGAAACAGGACCTGAGTTGAAAGAAGGGGGGGTGTGGGGGGTCAGGAGAAGGAGGGAGGGCTCAGATCATTTGTATTTTTTTTAAAGGGGGGTTGTTTGGTAGAAGGAGAGGATCACCCTGAACTCTTTTGCTTTTACTCCTACATTCCGTGCACCCTCCTCCTAATGCTCGCAGATGCTCTTGCAAAGCCAGAGAGGAGGAGGAGGAAGAAGAAAATCTAGGGGGGTTTGGGGGGGCAATCGGTGCAACACTGCGGGTACTTTTGGTGGGAAAAGGCCGGGGGGCGGGAGGGGGGTTGTTTTAAGGAGGAACGGAGCGGCGGCGGTGCGGAGAAAACTACTGGGATCAATGGTAAGTTGCAAAAGAATGTGTGTGTGTGATCCTAGCGCTGCCCCCCCTCCCCTCCGCTTTTCTCCCTCTCCGGGGCGCTTTGATGTGCTCTTCGCTCGGGCTTTGAAGTTTTAAGGAAAGCTATTTATGTGCTAGCTATGGGCAAGCAGGGCTGGGCTGAAACCGGAGTGGGTTTGATTTTATTTGTGAATTATGTTGCAAAATCGGGATCTCGGTGCCTTTTTTCTCTCTCTGCAAGAGGGGAAGCTTTTATTTTGTGAGCATGGTGGGGAAAGGGAGGCAGACCTAGTAGGATGCATTTTTGTTAAAGGTGGATGTGGTGAGAATGAGATTTCTCTCCTCTTTCCCCCCCCCTCCTCCTCCATACCCCTCCCACACCCCTCAGCACCCCCTGTGAACTCCAAAGAGGCGCTGCACGCTTAGTTAGGGGTCAGTTGTTGCACAGGACTCGGAGGAAGCAAGTAGCTTAGGACTCTCTCTCTCTCTCTCTCTCTCTCTCTCTCTCTCTCTCTAAGATCTCTTTCCAACCTCTCATTTCTCTGCCCGTCGCCATTTCTGGAGCAGGTTTTTTTTATTATTATTTGGCAGGATTGTCCTTTGAGAGCTTGGCGCCTCCTGGATTGTTTCTCCCCTGCTTTAGTTTTTATTTTTGGAGGGGGGGGTCTCTTTTTTTTTCTTTTTTCTTTTTGTTTGTTTGCTTGCAGGAGTGGGTTGTGGGTGTATTTATTTTTGCTCTAAGGTAGGGAGCAGGGGCCTGATCTTGGAGGAGATGAGAGTCCAGGCACGGGATGCCTGCAGCAGTCAGGTATATTATAGACCAGGAGGGCACTTTCTCTCTCTCTTTCCCCCCCCCCCCTTTATGCAAACGGGACTCGATATTGCAAGACTGTTGAGAATAGGGGTGACATATTGAACTGCTCGTTTATGTGTGTGTGAATTTCTGCTTGGGTTTGTGCAGCACAGAAAAAAGCCAGGAACTTAGTTCACGCTTTCTGATTAGTTTGAGAGCCTTTCACATGCTTATTAAACCTGCGTTTTATTGGATGGAAGCAGGTTTTATTAAAACTGCAGAGAAGCTTTTAAAAATCATTCTGCAACCGGAGTGAGTGGTTTTTTTTAAACTATAGCAAGATTTAGTTAGTTTCACGTTTACCCTCTAATGATGGAAACTTGTTCTAATTAAAAAAAGTCACTTGTGAGTCAGCCTTTGGAGCAAATGGCTTGATGATTTTTTTTTTCTTCTCTCTTTCAAACTTTTAACAAGTGCATGTGCTTAACTTCACCCAAATCCATGGGAGTTTTTTATTTTGAAGGTGGTAGTTAACTTCTGCAATGAGTCAGAACGGGTTTTAAAATGAGACATTGTAGTGATTCCGCCCCCCAAAAAAGACTTTTTGAACGTGCCGTTCCAAAACAGCATTCAGCATTGTGCTAGAAGGGCTTCTGGTGATCATAATCTACATTTTTAAGGAGTGAGAGGAGAGGGGGGTAAAATGGAAACCAGATGCCGAGAAAGGCACGTCTTGTTCCCTGCCTTGACTTATCTACAAAAAAGAGGCAAAATTGGGGGGGGGGGGTGCGTGCGCAAAACTGGTTTACCCTGCAGACAGCAGAACAGAGCCAAGTTTGTATGTCTGATGCTATCATTGAGAGGGGAGAAGGTTACCTGTCTTTTTGTAAAGAGGGTTGTCTTCCCTGGAGACGGCTTTTGTAGGCGGTGGTTATATATGCAGTGTAAGTGAAGGGTTAATTCTTTTTCTTTCCAGCCCCCCCCCGTCCCCCCCCCAGTTAAAAGTGCGCCGGGAGTTCAGAAAAGCATATCTGATACTTTTGATTAACACTGTAGATAGCTGCGTTGCCTTTTTTTTTTTTTTTTGAATGTGAAGAGTTGAAAAGCCTGTTTACTTTTTGTCTTTGATGTTGGGTGGATCTGGTTTTGATTAGATCAATACTCTTTTCTTTTCTTTTTTTCCAGAGAGGAGGCTCAGAGGATCTCCTGCTGACTTGAGAGAGAGAGGCGCATACACACACTGACAGACAGAGGCAGATTACTGAGGAACTGAAGGGGGAGGGCAGAAAAACCTACCAGAACTCCTGGAGCCATGAGCAGTGCTGTGTTGCTGACTCACCTTCCAGACCCAAGCAGCAGCTTCAGGGAAGACGCCCCCCGCCCCCCTGTGCCAGGCGAGGAAGGAGAGACACCATGCCAACAGCCTGCAAGCTCGTTTGTCATGAAAAGCCAAAGCTTCAAGGCCATGGCCATTTCTTCCAACCCAAGGAGGAATGAGGATGGCCTTGGGGAGCCGGAAGGCAGTGCATCTCCAGACTCCCCTCTGGCAAGATGGACCAAATCCCTGCATTCCTTGTTGGGGGATCAAGATGGCGCCTATCTTTTTCGGACCTTCCTGGAAAGAGAGAAATGTGTGGATACCTTAGACTTCTGGTTTGCCTGCAATGGCTTCAGGCAGATGGACCTTAAGGATACCAAAACTTTAAGAGTAGCCAAAGCTATATACAAAAGGTACATTGAGAACAACAGCATTGTCTCCAAGCAGCTCAAGCCTGCCACTAAGACCTATATCAGAGATAGTATCAAGAAGCAGCAGATAGATTCTATAATGTTTGATCAGGCACAGACTGAAATTCAGACTGTGATGGAGGAAAATGCTTACCAGATGTTTTTAACTTCTGATATATACCTCGAATATGTAAGGAGTGGGGGAGAGAATCCTGCTTATATCAACAGCAATGGACTGGGGAGCTTAAAAGTTGTCTGTGGCTATCTCCCAACCTTGAATGAAGAAGAAGAATGGAGCTGTGTGGACTTTAAAAACAAAATCTTGCCTTCTGTGGTTGGGCTATCCTGCAAGACTTTGAGGGTTACAGCAAATGTCAGAGCTACAGAAACGGCTGAGAATGGATACAGGTAAGAAGAAAATGCAGTGGGATAAATCTCCTTTGGTTTAGGGATAGGGGGCAAAAATAGGGATTGGTCCTGCTTTGAGCAGGAGGTTGGACTAGATGATCTCCTGAGGTCCCTTCCAACTTTGAGATTCTATGACTTTGAGACTATAGTTCTTTAAAGGTTTGAGAAGTGGGTGTTCAGTCTTCGATGGTTTAAAACAGAAAGCTAGCAACATAAGCGGGGAAAAAAGAGATTTAAAAATGGTCCAGAAATCCTATTCGTTAGTGTGCAATTGGTAGGTTCAACATAGATGCTTATCTCCACCTTAATATTCAGTTATTTATTTTGTGGGGGTTTGTTGCTCTTTTCTGAACAGAAGAAACACTGTATTGTGCTGCTAAAGCTTATTGGCTCTTCTTTGAGGTCTTGTACACCAAAAACTTCATAGCAACTACATGCATTGATGATTGCAGCAACTTTCAAACATATGCTATGTAACGGTAAAGAGCATCAATAGAGGCATATGAAAAATGAAACAGTTCACCAACTTCACCACTAACTGGTGCTTAAGTTGGTTGGTTACATGGAATGCAATTGTGTAGTAATGGAGCAGGAAATGTATGCGCTTACTAGATATATAAACTTTACATGTACTTTACTATGTAATATAAAATCGCTCTCTCCTCACACTCATTGGTATCATGTCAAAGCCATTCTAGATGGTTTTGAGCTGGTAGTGTATACAAGAGCATAAGATCTTAGCATCATGTATTTAGGGCTATTATAGCCATTCCAGGTATGGGGTTATAGCGGGACTGGTATTCTCTTATTGGCAGTGTGCTTGAAGTTAAACTTATTAAAAGCTGGATCTATGTCTTAATGCCAAGTTCAGAGTGTGTAGTGTCTGTTATGCAATACCAGAGGCAAAATCTTCATTATGCACTTAGGTAGAGAGATTTCGGTGATACTGAGACCCTCGTTTTGCTTTGCTGAAAAGGTGGAGTGAGGGGACAAGTAGCCCCTTACAAATTGACCATGATCATATTCCAAATGAGTAAAATTGTCTTCTGAAAACTTATTTTCCCTCCCCTCCCCTCCCCTTTTCCATTAATGTGAATTGTTGAATAAAGATCTGGGGCAAAGTGATCTGTTTTCAGTTGTATGCTCTGTCTGCTAGCACAGATGCAAGGAGTTTGTTTTTCAGTGTGGTAAGTGTGTGACATCTGGTTTACAGGAATTTTGAGAGCCGTTTCTGTGATTCATGGACATCAAAGGGCTTTAGGCTTCTATTTCAGTTGTATTCTGCTCTCTTAGAGGAGGGTGGTGGTAGAGCATCTCTGCTCCTTTCCTGCCCTTCAGAGAGGCTGGCTGTAGCAGTGTGGCCTTTCCTTTTGCTGTGGTGATCAAAGTGGATGCTGGGACTGGGAGGTTAACTCTTCTCTTACACCTGTGTAAATTTGGAGTGACTTCTCTGACTGTCTATGGAGTTATTCTCCATCTTGCGTGGGTTTGACTGAGAGAAGTATTTGGCCCCTGGTCTCTTCTTGAGACCAGCTTAAGTGAAGAGGGACAGGGGCTGCAGTGCTCTTCCATTCAAGGGAACTTGCTGATCTGAGGGCCTAGCTGGCAATCTATTTGTGGGGAGTTAAAAGTGCTGTGAGCCTCACCCTCTTGTGTCTTAGCTTAACATGGTTGTGATGTTTTGTTATCTTTTGGTCTTCATTGGCATTCGGTGCCCAGCTGGGAAGGGATTCAACATTCTACCAGTTGCTTCTGGCTTAAGAGAACTTTTTTCATAACCATGACTAGTGTTGCCTTCCTGGCCAGGAGTACTAATGGCCATCATGCCTTGAGATTGCAGCTCTTTCAAGTGAAGCATATTTTTTTGCTACTTAGATGTTAAATCTGCCCCCAGGAGGTGAGTTGGTGCTATCTGCTTTGATCACCTTCTCTTGCATTTTCAATAGCTTTTGAATCAAGATCTCTTGACTACATGGAGAATGCAGAGAGGGAGGTCAAGCTGAGATTCTTCCCAATCCAAAGGCCAGGAAACCAGTTTCCCTCCCCCTCTCCGAGTTATCCTTGTTCAAAGATGTGTGTGCGCTCACCAGCCAGTGGCTGAAGGGTGCGTGGATGAGTTGTGTATCACTATTCACTGCATTTGGGATTGGAACTGGAGTTTGATAAAGAAGAGTCTTCACTGAGTGGTGGCCAAACCACACCTCCATCCTGGCATGTGTCACATACTATTCAAAGCACTACACAGACTACCTGCCTACATCTGCCACAGTCTCCTAATAAATTTCAATTTAAGTGTAAATAATAAGACAAAATATAGCAATAGAGTCTGGGGAAAAATGGGAATTTGGTGTGTATTAAATATTGGCTATATATGTGGGCTCCTGATGTATAATAAATACTTTAAGCTTGTTTCAGATTTCTCCCTCCCCTGAAGGACTACTTTTTTAAAGTATTAGATGTGTGTCTAATGGTTTTTGTGAGACTGGGACCCTCAAGCCATTGAGTTTGTGTTGGACCCAGGAATGTAAGATGGAATCTGATAGATTCAGAACCAAATATAAATAACTATCACATGTATGCTTTATGTACATGGAGCTTTAGAGTGCTGCTTTTATAATGTAATATATTTTTATTCAATCCAAGGTGGACTCATCTGCCTCCCATTAAGTTCTCTGTTCTAACATCACGGAGACTGGCCTTGCTTTAAATAAGTTGGGGCTAGCAGATGGCCCTCTGCTGGCTCAAAGTGCTTCCTGTCCTTTGAAAGAACTCGCTGATGGAGCTCATTTTGTGTGAAGTTATTGGAACCAAGTTTGGCTTCAATTATCAAAGTAAATGATGCCATTGTAAAGCTATGCTTGAAGCAGTGTTCCATAGTTAGAGCATTAAAGCTGTGATTAACATCGTTTTGCTAATATATATATAATATAATATAATATTTTTAAAAGGTGTTTTTTTACCCCAGTTGTGCAGTGATGTTTGTTTCTTGGTAAAATGTTCAGTAAGATTCAGTCTTGCCTCGAAAAAACTGCTGCTTGAGGATTTATTTCTCAGTGTGTAAGTCTTTGGTCTAAACTGCCAGACTGATTTTTATTTCAGAGAGCCAGAGGCTGACTGTGTGTACCCACCACAAATCCTGGGTGCTGGAATAGTGTGTATAGTAGGAGTGCTGAGAGCCATTAAACCAAATTGTAAACCCAGTATATGATGGAAACCACTTCAATCCAAGGGGTGCGGCACCAATGCCAAAAATGCACCTAAATTGTATTGTTAAAACAGGGGATCCAGAAAAGAGCCCCATAAATTCTAGTTGCATTGTAATCCCTCTGTGATTTTTACCCATTGCCTAACATAAGTACAAAGAGCTACATGCTGTGTGTCATCTCATCAAGATAAGGGATCAGAATAGACTGAGAAACAAAAACACTTTGCATATTGAGTTTGAAGATTTTTGTGTATGTGCAGAATATGCATCAGAGAACTCCACTTTCCATAGGAATTTAAAATCCTTGAAGGCAACTTGGTGCATATGGGTGCAATTACTGTAGTGTGGTCAAGTTTTTAAAAAGTTAATTGTAAAAAAAAAAAAAAAAAAACAAAAAACCCAGCCCTAATCAGTTTTCTTAAAGTATGTGGGAATTTCTATATTCTGAATATTTTTCTGCCTTTTTTAAAATAACCTGATTAAAGACAAAGTAAAAGTATATGTGTGTGTGTTGGTTAACCAAGTTCTGAAAGGTGACATTTTTAATTATAACTTGCACTGTGGTTCAGTATGTCTGGGGGGAGGGGGGGGGAGTCAGTTGTGAGTACTCCTCAGTGAGTTAAACTTTATTCACAGTAGGGTAGATTAAAAACTGAATTTAGAGAGATGGAGGTCTTTTTTACACACACACCCCCATCTTTCTATTAAGTGATTAGATAGCACTACTGATTTTTTTAATAGGGTTGCTGCATAAACTATCAAATGATTAATTGCTTCTGTATTAGCATGATTAAATAGCAACACTGAACATGAAATAAAAGGATGGTACATAAGCCTCACTTAAAAGCAGGATTGCTTCAGTACATATGGTGAGCATCTTGAAACCGAATACTTTACAATAATAAGCCTAATGGGTCTGGGTTTTGTAGAAGCAAGACATTAAACAGTTTCCAGAGGAGTGATAAAAAGTAGAGGCATCAGCCTTTCTGTGAGGTACCAAAAACTAGCTGTGGCCTTAGCAAGAGGGTTGTATTATTTTAAAAGGACACTTCTCTCTCTCTCTTTTTTTTTTTAGTGGTAGGGTAACTTGGCTTTCATCAGCATGTGGAATTGATTTATCTTTAAGTTTTCTTTCCTGTGGCATTCCTTACTATCTTCTATTTTTTTTTTCACTTAAAAAAAAAAAGCCTTGCTCTTCCCATTGAAATGACTTAGCATGCTTTGGAAAAGAATGTAAACCCAGCTGTGCTAAATACCTGACTCTTTGCAACAAGGCCTCCTGCAAAGCTCCAGCCTGAAACTGGGGCCTAGAACTTCAGTCATGCTGTTTGCAGTAGGGCTCTCATACCAGAGAGGCCCATCTTCTCCCCTCATCTCTTCCCCCCCCCCCCCCTTAAGCCTGTTCGAAGGCTCATGTTTTCCCCTTGCTAGTGAAACAGAGGAATGCAACACAGCAGGGGAGTAGGGGAAACTTGTTGTTTGTGAGAAAACCGAGTTAAGACCACTGAAGAGGTCGAAAGTGGGTAACTGGGGCAAATGAAACAAAGGGACTAGAGATACTAGCAGGAGGGGAAGTGCTGCTTTCCATTAAGGCAGCTGTGCTGCTCACTTAAATCAAGCTGGCCTCATCCAATCCCAGAAGCCTTGGGGTGGGGGTGGGGAGTTTGAAAGACCATTTAAAAACCTGCAGAGCATGCTGTCCTGTTCCCGAGGCCCCCAGTGCTGTGTAAGTGACCCTAATTATTAAAATCAGCAGACCTGATCAGATAATGATGTTCTGCTTTGATACACAAACTCAAAAGCTTAACAGCCAAGACCTGCATTTATTTATAAACAAATATACCTCTGAAAACCCCTTGGCACAGACCACTTACCACAGGTGGAAAGACTTGTAAATGAATTTAAACTCTTCAAACTTGGAATCATTTTGACCTAAACATTGTCCAGGGGTTAGGTGGTCACCAAGGCACCTGGGTTCTCTAGTAGCTCTGCAATACAGTGACCTCAGACATGTTAGGTCAGACTTTACAGAAGTGTGCGCTAATTCTTGATTTCTCCATTCTTGGATACCCAGTTTAGGACACCTAAGGCTGTTTTTTAATCCCTCCCCAAAGGTGCATTGATCTTAATTGACACTGAGCACTCAGAACTCCTAGGCATCTCAAGGTGTCCCCAAAAGTTAGAGTACTCTTGAAAACTGGCTTTGTAGTTTCCCCCTTTGCAAAGGGGGCACCAAGCAGGGCACACACCTTTGTAAAAGGAGTTTGAGATCATATTGTTAAGATGGCTTGTATAAATCTTATTATTGATTGTAATTCTAAAGATTGTCTGATGTCCGTGGTTGCAGTCAGTTGTCTATGGTGCCTGAAAGGAGAGGTGGTAATATTTTCAAAGCACCTAAATCCTATTTTCAGAAGAGACCTTAGGTATTTAGTAGCTCAAGTCCTAATAACTTTCTGTGCGCTAAAGGGCTGATTTTTAAAGATATTTAGGTGTTTTCAGAAGCCCTCTCTTGAAAATCCCAGTAGGTGCTTAACTGTATCTTTAGGCACCTCAATACCGTTAAAAATTGGGCCTCAAATCACTTTTGAAAATGGGATGTTGGGTATGTCTACATGGCAATAAAAGACCTGCAGCATGGCTAAGGCTGGCCTGGGTCAGCTGATTCGGGCTTGTGGGGCTTTGGAGCTAAAAATTGTAATGTAGAGATGCAGCACGGAGCCCAGACTCTGAAACTCTACAAAGGGGGTAGGGTCTTAGAGCTCGGGCTACAGACCAAGCCTGAATGTCTGTCTACTCTGCTAGTTTATCCCTGCAGCCAAAGCCCCTGAGACTCTGTGCTGGGGCTTTTTACTGCAGTATAGACAGACCCTTAAAGTCCCAAATCCCTTAGGTGCATTTGAAAATCTTGTCCGGAGTGCTCAGCCACCAGCTTGATGTTCGTGTTTCTATAGGGAATGGTTGGTGACTGTGTAGTTCTGGGTCAGTCTTAACTTTGTGCGTTAGCTGTCAAGACAAACTTCTTGTGGACTGTGAGAACACAAACATTCTGAGTGTCTGGTGGACATAAAACAGTGGCTGGACAGTTTTTAAAGACATTCATTGTGTCTTATGTGCACACTTACCATGAGTATAATGACACTAACCTTCTGTACCTTTTTTCATATGTAAAAATAACGTGACCCCTATTTTGCTTGTCCCTAGGTCATTCAAGAGGAACGATCCTATTAACCCATACCATGTGAATTCTGGCTATGTTTTTGCCCCAGCAACTAGCGCAAATGATAGCGAAATATCTAGTGATGCCCTAACTGATGATTCCATGTCAATGACGGACAGTAGCGTGTAAGTATTCCACTTCAGCAAAATCCTTTGGAAACTAATTGTGCTGATGTGCCACAATGATTTGCCAGCATGACGGTTCTATCATTTGAATACTGCTTCCACTTTTTCCATTGGACGAAATCACTGGAAGGCACCTTACGCCATCCAGAAATATTGCTGATCGCTCTGCTCTTTACTCATTTGTCAACAGATATTGGCTGCAGTAACAGTGATGGGTGGTTCTTCTCTTTTTGTTTTTTGCCACCTTGCAACAATGCTTATTTTTATCCTCAACTGAGCAAATGTGTGTTCTCCCATATGCAGAAATAATAGAACAGAAACACTACTACTAACACATGGAAGGTGTTTATATTTCCTGACACCTTTTATTTGAAGGCCAAGCCTCCAATAGTATTTGATTGTCATTTAAAAAAAAAAACAAAAACCCACAAAACTTTCTACAGGAATTGCTTTCTGTAATTAGGGTTCACCAGTAATGTCAGAATCAACACTAACAGGGTTACTGACCTGAAGGGAAAATAGCTGCACATTATGATCTTTCAGAGAATTGTTTGAATGGAGCTTTATAGAGTAAACTGTCAAGAGTCCCTGTGGTTAGAGACCAACCTTGAGAATCTTGAGATCTGGGCTCTGCCACAACTTGGGGTATAACCTTGGGCAAGTTGCTTTACTTCTAAAATGAGAATAATGATATTTTTCCTTCCGCATGGGGGTATAATGAGACTTTGAGATCCTTTGATGAAAGGTAGTATAACTAAATGCAGGTCATGCCACCGAAATGGACCAAGTCCTCTGGAAAAGGAGTTTCTTAAATAAAATAGTGTGGTCGGGCCTTATTCTCATAAATGCAAGTCCTTTGTGTCTGTGTTGGCTGTATAGACTGTATATTTCCCCTCCTGCCCCCCAAAGACCTGCTTGCTGGCTTTTTAAAGTCACCAGTCTGCTGCCTGGTGATGTACACACACTTTAATGGAAAAAAGAGCAGGTTTTTTTACAAAACATCCGAGATGCACAAACACACGCAGGTTTTTTTTAAATGCACATGTGTGTTTTGAACTTATATTATGGGGGGAAAATCGCTTGTTGTCCCACCGGATTCTCTTATTGAACAATATTGGCATTAAATAAAAGAGCTGAATCATAGGGTGACTTCTTTATTTCTTCTTACTGGCTCTAGTTATATGTGATCATGTGTCAACAGAGCATTCATTGGGTTAGTCATTTCTGGACCAATGTAGGGTCACTTGGGATTCACAGGGCTCGGATTATACCCTCTCTTCACAGCAATGCCAATTGTAGGCCTTATACAGATGAGAGCACTGAGTGAGAAATAAAGTGCATGGTGGATGAAAGGCTTAACTGAATCGCTTTCAGCCTATTGTTAGTCTAGGGGAGCTTAGAGGGGATAAGAGGGTAGCAGGCCGCTTTGAAATTTACTTGAACAAGTGAATAGGAGCTCCCCATAAAGCAGTGCATGAAAGGAGCCTGGCTGTTTTTTCCTGCCATAACAATAGCCAGTGCAGACTGTGAGGAGCTTGGGGAAGCTTGGCTGATTAAACTGCTGGGAGCTTCAAGGTTTTTTTGGGGGCGGGGGACGGAAGGGGCGCAGGGAAGAATGAGAGAAGAGGGGGCATGTGCAGATTTCAATAGAAGGCAGGTTTACATGGTGTTAGGAGACAACCCTGGAAAAGTAATAGTTCCTGCTACAAACTGAGCCAGTCCCTGAATCTTTGAAAGTGCAGGACTCCCTCTAGCCATACTTTATTCTGTGGGGTGGGAATGGCCCGACTACTGGAAGTGTTGGTGTGTGTGTTTGTGTGTGTGTGGGGGGAGTTGTATTTTTCTCTCGTGTGTGTGTGCGGGTGGGTGCAGGGAGGTAGAATAGCTAAACTTACAGAATTACCATAGCTAAGGCCTGATGCAAGTAAAGCTGCCTCTACAGAAACTTCAGCAGCTATTGCCAATATTGTAATGTAACGTGCAGAAAACGTCTGGGATTAGTTTTCTTCTCTGCCGTGGATTGTTTAGAAAACGGACTCTGCTTTCAATCTTCCTGAAAAGTTCTGCTGCGTGGATTCCCACCACTGTCACAAGCTGTGTCATGGTGTGTTTCTTGCGGCAAGTGTGTAGCCCCCTCCCTCTTTCACACAAGGCTCACTTTTACTATTAAACCTGGGTAAATGTAAATTAGCTCCTAGTGGAGTTACTCCCTGTTTATACTGATGTAAGATGAAGCGCAGAATTTGTCTCATAAAGCCTATGTTCAGTCATACCAGTAAAATGAGAGATGAATTTTATAAAAAAAATCTTCTATTGAATTGCAACTATAGGTAAAATTGCCAAACAATGCACACCCTGTGTTTTTTAGTTTAGTTTTTTTTAAATGTCAAGTATAAATGTAATAGCCACAAAGCATCATGCAAATTTCCCTTTCTTGGTTGGGGGAGGGGGAAGAGGAAAGGGGATTTTTTTTTTATTTGCTTATATCTTATTTATGGATTTACTTTGGACACAGGGGAATGCTGCTGAGCGAACTTCAAATATTACCTTATCTTACAAACCAGGCTTTTGATGTTGGCAAGATCAGAGGCTTGTTTCAGAGCCCTTGCCAAATGAAGATGGGAGTGAATGCATATGCGCATGAGTCTGATATTTCAAAGCAGCAGGTTACATTCAGGTTAGGTCAGGCACATCTGAGTCAAAAGGCTAAGATAATTGGCTCAGTTTAAATGGCAGCTGACTGGAAAGAAGATTTCAAACTAGTGTTTCCCCCAGAAAGAGATTGGCTTAGCACCAGGCTGGGTAGCTGAAATGTTTATAATTAAACTATATTATTTAATGCCTAAACTCTGTAGTTCTTCAGCCCACAGCTTTTAGTAGCCAAGAAATGTGAGTGCAAATGTTTACTGCTGGAGAAAGAGAAGAAGGTTATATTGAAATAACCTATTTGAGGAACTCTGTTTTTAAAAACAAAACACCCCCTCCTCGCTCCAAATAGTAACCCTGTGCTATGCAGTATAGCATCTGGCAAAGCCTAACCCTTTAAAATAAAAGGCACTTTCTAGTTGTTACTGTGGCCTAATACACATTTCAGCTTCGGATTTTTCTGTACCATTTTTTTCCTACTGCACCCAAGCTGTCTGTGCCTCCCCACTCCCGCTGCATGTCTTGCCTGGTTTCAGTGATTGCCCATTCTTGTTTCCCCCTTAAACCTGGCATCATCCTCTGTTCCTCATTTTATGTGGAAGGCCTACATTTAAAAAGCAGACATCAAACCGACTACAAAATTGGCTCTCTTCCTTTCTTAGAAGGCCTGATTCTCCCAAGGCTACTGAGAAACTCTTCCATTTCAGTGAAACATCTTTCCTTTTTTAAAACTGTATCCTGCACCTTGTTACAAGCTGTAAAATTCTCCTGATGAGTCAGGTTTATAGAAGTGAGCAAGGAGTGTCATCTTTTCCATATCCTTTCTGGAGTTAACCATGAAACATAAACCCCACACCTCACCCCCCCTTTGTTACCTTCCATCTGCAGCTATCTCACTGCCTCAGAATGGGGCTGAGAGGGGTTTGTATGTGTGTTTTCAAGCCAGTGCTGTCAAGCTGTCTGACAGCTGCCTGGGCTGCTCTTAAAGAACAAATACATGTACCATGCTTGGAAAATCCTGGCTGTTTATTGACTGAAAATGGTGCTGACTCAAAAGTCTTACGTGACACAAAAGTGGTTAACTTTAAACCGACCCAAACTAGGCACATCCAAATGGAGATGGAAATTCTGGCCTATAGTCACCCTTTGTGGCTGATAGGTGAGAGATGCCTTTTTACTAGGCAAATCATCCCAGTTTGGTAGGAGCTACATCCCCGTGGGAAGCATTGCAACTCTGTAAATTCCAACTTGCTCTCCATCCCATCCTCCCATTACTGCCCCCATGGCTGGAGCTGGAGATCTGGCCTCTAAAGGCTGTAGTCCTCAAAGCAGGCACACCGAGGGGTTAGTGGGATCCGTCCTACATGGAAGGGACCGGCAGCAAAGCTGTCCTTCTAGCCTTTTCCAGAGTGCTGTGGCCAAGATAAGCAGGACTGGGGTGAGAAGTTCAGGTTGTATATTTCTGCTGATTTTGGAAGGGGACCAATATCCTAGACAGTGGTTCCATTCCCTCTCTGGGCTATCCCCTCTCAGTCATTGGAGCCCTGAACTCAGGCTTTGGGCAGGGATGGTGCAGGGCAGGCTTATCTTCTACCTTTAATATATGGAGATATGCCTATCTCATAGAGCTGGAAAGACCTTGAAGGTCATCAAGTCCAGTCCCCTGCCTACAGTAGCAGGACCAAGTACTGTCCCTTGACAGATTTTTTTGCCCCAGATTCTTAAATTGCCCCCTCAAGGATTGAACTCACAACCCTGGGTTTAGCAGGCCAATGCTCAAACCACTGAGCAATCCCTCCCCCAGAAGTGATATTACTTTACCCCACCCCGCCTTGCCTCCATCCATTTTTCTGCATTTGGGGTAGTGTTTGTGCGTATGTGTGTTATGTACAGTACTAGGCCAAGCAGGTGGATGCTTGACATGCTTCTTAAGGTGGAATTTCTGTCAAATCTACAAAGGCAGACAGTCTTACCCTGGTGGAAGGGATGCAGGGGGTCTTTAATTCCTCTATATGGAAAGTCTCATTTAAAATACCTTCACCTCGGTAACCCTCAGAACAAAATCCCGCTCATCCACTCCACGTGATGAGCATTGACCTGGGCTTTTATTTTTCCCCATCCTTGCCCACTCCTTCCCCTTCTGCCCCCATAACTGCTGCTCAACCTGGCTACAACCCAGTCCATACTCATGTGTTGTTGCGAGGGGGAGAGCCTCCAAGCCAAGTTCAATAGATATTTTCATACTTTTATTGCCCCTTCTTTCATCATGAGCATAAATGTTTAGTGCTTGCGATAATGACTGATAATCCTGGTCGTTGTATGGAACAGTGCAGACAGCTGCTATGCGTGATTCTCCAGAGTGTGTTCCCATATGGGGCTCTGTGTCTGAGCAACTGCTTTTCTGCAGAGTCTTACCTGAGGTGAACTGAGAGCATATTTTCATTAGGAATGGAGCTGAGCGCTCTAAATTCACTTTGCTTGTGATGTAACCAACGTCTCCAGTGATGATTATCCACCCTGTTCAATTATTGCCCCAGACATCTCTTCCCTTGACCAATGCTCTGTTTTGTCTGGATTTTCCAAAGTTTCGAACAATCAACTGGTTTGACTTTTTTCTTCAGGCTCTACTACTCCAGATCACTTGCGAATTAGTCACTTTGTAATGAAAACTTAGAAAGCACTAAGTCAAGACTTTCTCAGATGACTAGGGGTTGTGCACCTCAACATTTGGGTACTCAAGAAACTATAATGGGGCCCGATTTCCACCGTGTCCCACCCCCCATCCATTTCAGGGTGGATGCTTGGCACTTTCTGAAAAATTGGCCCCTTCAAATTGTCTCCGATTGGGCACCCAAACATTGAAGCATGCACCTGCGCACACACAAAGAATCACTGGTCGCTTTTTGGAAAAATCTTGGCCTTCGTCCTTTCACTGTTGGGAGAGTGGGAAGTGTCATGCCACCGTAATGGTGGCTTCTGCTGTCTCGATGGCAATTTTCATAGCGCTTCTCACTTGGTCTGGGGATTATTATTTTTTTATTGCTTTATCCCAATGGACTGACCTAGCCAAGAAGAAGAATGATGTCCTATAGCTTTAGGGGCTTTGTTCTGTTGCTGTACCTTGTTAACTCGTTGACTTGATTGGGTCGTGCATGACAACCTCAGAGGCAGAAGAGGCATCTTGGGTCTCACCTGGGAGGAGGAAAAAGGCCTTTGGGACCAATATATTTTTATCCTTTCTTATCTGCATAGTGCTGGCAGTCTATGAAGTACTTTAGACCTAACAAGCTCCCCCAAATTGCCTGTCATCTATGATGGCATACAGAACAAGTGAATGGAGTGTGTGTGTGTGAGTGAGAAACCTATTCGTATAAGGCCTCAGGTAAGCTGCTGTGTACAGGCAGAGCTCTGTTGAAGTCAATGGAGCTCTGCAAGGGTCTGGCCAGATTCAGATGCCTAAATGATTGGGGCCAGACCTTGCTTTGCAGCTCTTGCTCACCTACTGAACATCCAGGCCTAATGACTTAGGCTTGATTTCTTTTTTCAGAGGCATTAAACAGCCATAGATTTATTGAGTTCAGTTGGAGTCCTCAGTGCTCAGGACTTCTGAAAATCAGGCCCTCAGTCTGTTTAGATTATTTCAAAGAACACGGAAGGGGCTTGCTGGGAATAGTAAAATGATTAGATAATTTTGAATTCTGTCTTCTGTTTTGGAAAGTACTTGCAATGGTCCATTGACTTGCAGCATAATAAGTTGAAATAAAGAAGCCTAGGCTATCGTGGTTGACTGTGACTTATCTTTCCGTTTGCAGAGATGGAATCCCTCCTTATAGACTTGGGAGCAAGAAGCAGCTCCAGAGGGAAATGCATCGTAGTGTTAAGGCCAATGGTCAAGTTTCTCTACCTCATTTTCCGGTAAGTTTGATGCAGAGTCCTCTGACAAATGGCTGGAGAGAAGGCCCTCTGATAATGCTAGGCATTGCAGAACCTGGAAGAGACTTGGAGAAATCATTGCAGGTTTGCAGAGAAGGGAGGAAAATGGCTTCCTTCTCATCTGCTTGTTGCATCCTTTTGTCTCTGAATGCAAAGACTGACAGCTTCAAGAAGAGAAGTTAATAGATGGGTCAGCTCTTCAACTGGCGTCAATAGAGCTACAGAAACCCAGAGGACCTGGCTGCTTATTCTTACTGCCATTGGCTTGAGGTCTGTGGGCTTATTCTGTAAACATATAAAGCCCAAACATCAGCTTAAAACACTCCTGAAAAGTTTGATTGCATAGGGTTGCGTTGGTCAATGATTGGCTTCTGTGTACGGTTTTTTTTCCCTTTCTCTGGATCATTGAGTAGAGCTCACCTTGTAGGTTCAAGCTGGGAGCACCCCATCTGGTTGATTGTATAGACAGGAAGATGGGTCCTTCCTGTCTAAATCTAACCCCCTTGCCTCTACACTCACCACTTTCACACCTTCTGTGCTCTCATGAGGGTTGTGTTTTGCTTTTCGTCTACTACCCCAAGACTTCAAAAACACAGTTGGCAGTTAGTAGGATTTACTAGCTTCCCAAAAGAGAAACATTGGTAGCCAGTAAGTGTCTTCTAATAATAATAATTAATAAAACAACTTTATCTGCCTTGGTTTTGAGGAAATCCAGTTCTTGTAGTTGTGTTGCTCCTGAAAACTAACTCATTGACTTGTTAATTCAGTGCAGACTTCAGGAAGGTGCTGCAGTGAATAAACTGTTTCCCTAGACAAGTAGAAACATATCATGTCTTGAGATTATTAATATTCCAAAATTCCTCTTTCTTAAGCAGCAAGACATTTTAGATCATGTTTCTGGTGTGGGGGGTATGTTGGGTTGAATGGGGATTTTATTTTGGGGGAGGAGGGTGTTCTTCACCCCCTTCTATAAAGAAAGTTCTGTAGGCTGAGCTTGTAAATTAGATTATTTTGTCCCAGGGCGTGCAAATCGACTTTCTCTGTAAGGCAGGGCTTTGATCAGGGGCTGAATAGAACCAGCTTGTATAAGAGTGACAATTTCCAGCAGAGTGGCCTTTTTCTACCCTCACATCATTTCTGGAGTTAAGTGGTTGTCGGAGAGAGGCCCTGCCTCATCTGGTGGGTAGTATGTGAAAGAGTTGGCAGTTCAACTTTCTGCTTCAAAAAAAAAAAGGAGGGGGAGGGGGGCAGAGGGAAAATAAGGATGGGGCAAAGAGTGGGGTGTGTGTTGGGGGAGAAGATGACAGGAAGGAGAAGGAAGAACTCTGGGGGGTGGTTTCTCTCTCTCTCTTCTCCCCATGTTTGCTTCTTTTGGCAGAAATTCTCATTTGCCTTTTTATATTCTGCACTTGATTTGGAGATGTTCCCTTTTTCCCTTGATAGATCTGCTTGAGGCAGCCAAGCTCAGCAGTGTACCACTAGTAGCCTGCAGCAGCTTTCTTCATTTTCTGTACAAAGAGATGGGGGGAGGGGGCGAGGGAGATCTAGGACACTGTTGAGACAACACTACCTCAAAGGTGCCCAGTGTGTAGCCAGGAAATAAATTACCAGCACTTCTCTGATCTGCAACCGTTTGACTTTTTTCTCCCTTTTTCTCCCCATCTTACTTTTTTTTAATTTCCAACTCCTTTCTGTTTATACTCACTTTATTCCTTCAGTTAAAGGCTCTCCCTCCCACCTCAGAGGGGTTTTTTTTTTATTTGATGTTTGACAACAGTCTTTGAAGATTTTCTACTTCAGAGTAGCTACTGATGGGCTGGTTGTACTACAGAGAGAACAAGCGGGGTTCCTCGGAGTGCGACCAACTGCTCCTGCCGAAGGCAAACGCTAGTGGGAAGGATGTCACTCCATGAGGCCACAGCACTAGCTCATAAAAATCCAGAGCAGGCTATGCCTACTTGCGCTAGTCTCTTCATCCAAACATGGAGACACAACAAGCCTAGCGGGGCCAGAAATGCTGCTCCAGCTAAGCGTCTGCAGCTTGCACTGCCTGCTAAACATGGCTTATCCCTTCTGTCCCCGCTCTGTGTAGAGAACCCACCGTCTTCCGAAGGAAATGACCCCTGTGGAACCAGCTACCTTCGCTGCTCAACTGATCTCCCGGTTGGAAAAGCTGAAGCAGGAGCAAGAAACGATGGATAGTCTGGAGGAGAGGCTACAGCAAATCAAAGAGGTAGGTGGATTAACCCCTCTGGTGCCGGTGCGGTGCTTGGTGCCTGCTGATCCGACATTTTTCTTGGGGGTGGGGGTGGGAGGGAGTGGCATAGATGTCCGCACTTAGTGTAAGGGAAGACCGCTTTCCTTTGTAAGCTGTATGTTGCATGCTTTAATGATCTGTCCTCCATGCCTGCGTGTCTGCATACAGCAGCAATGCAAGCTGCGCTTTCCCTGCTAGGCTAGTGGGAAAGGCCCCCGCTCCAGTACAGCGGCCCCCCCGTGCTTTTTATTAATTTCTTCCTCATGTTGCACCTTCCAGGAAGAAGAGAAGGAGGGATCAGAGCTACCTGCCAACACGCAGACCAATCGGGAGGCAGCAACTGCTCCGCATCACCCACTCGCTCTCCTGCCGTCCGGCAGCTACGAGGAGGACCCACAGGCGATCCTGGATGAGCACCTATCGCGCGTGCTGAAGACTCCCGGCTGCCAGTCCCCCGGCATGGGACGGCACAGCCCCCGCTCCCACTCCCCAGACCATTTCCCCGGGGGCAAGCCACAGCCAAGTGCGGCCTTGCCAGCCGCCTGCACCCTCCTCAGTAAAGGATTCATCACCAAGCAGACCACCAAGCACGTCCACCACCACTACATCCACCACCACACCATCCCCAAGACTAAAGAGCAGATCGAGGCCGAGGCAGCCCAGCGGGTCCAGTGCGTCTGTCCGGGGGCCGGCGACTACAATGGCTACTCGAAATGCAAGAGCCACTCAAAAGGGACGGAGCTGCCGCTGGAGCAGTTTGGGTAAGTTGCAGGAGTTTCCCCATAGGAGCTACTTGTCCTTTTTTAAATGTCAGAGGGAGGTGGGGTTGATTTAGAAAGCCACGAGGAATTAGCCCCTTAAAAACAAGGCCATTGGGAAGGGCGGTCATGACAAGAGCGATGGGTATTAACAGTGCCCGCTGGGGGAGGGGGATCCTGTCCCCTGGCGTCTCATCCTTAGCAGAACCGGCACGCTGACGAAGAGGAACGGCAAAGGAACGGATGGCGTCGCCCTGCCGGCCGGGGAAGCAGGACTCTCCGTAATGCCCGGGCTCCAGCTACCTGGGGGTGAAGCGGATCGGTCACAGAACGTCTGGCAGTGGATGCTGGAGAGCGAGAGACAAAATAAGCACAAGCCTCATAGGTAAATATACAGCTGTCTACAGCAATATCGCTCCCGGTAAATATTTATATATTACATAGGCTGTCTATTTTTACAATCGCTAAAAACAAATGAGACTCTTTGCTCCTCCAGTTTAATATAAAAGCCATTCTGCAGAACCAGAAAAACCACAAAAATGTCATGTTTTTGGCAGTAAACCCTTTTCATGTTATGACAGACTTTGGGGAGGGAGTGAGCAGAGTAGGAGCTGCTATTGAAGTAATATTTTCCAGCTTTTATAAGCCGGTGCCTTTCCTCCTCTCTTCCCCCTGCCCCACTCCGCCCTCCAGCACACAAAGCACAAAGAAGGCCTACAATTTGGAGTCCGCCAAAGGGGTCCCCAGTGAGCGCCCAGCCCGCCACCACCTGTGGGGGAACAACAATCACCCCCGTGGGGCACAGCCTGCCCACCCGTTCGTCCAGGATCCCACCATGCCTCCGCTGACCCCGCCCAACACCCTCGCCCAGCTGGAGGAAGCCTGCCGCCGGCTAGCGGAAGTCTCCAAGCCTCAGAAACAAAGGTAACTTACAAAGGGGAATGGTGGAGGGGAGTGAAAAGTCACCTTAACTTTTCCAGCCCGGAGGGCCTCATTTTATTAGCGCTCTTTGATTGGCAGACGCCCCCTGCTGGGAATGGGTGTGAATCTCCAAGATGGCTTTCTTTAGGAATGGGAAGGAGGAGCCTTATTTCAGGCTGCTTTTCCTTCTTCCCGTGGGCTCCCCGCCATTGCTCAAGGGGCATTACTGGCTGGCAGGCCGGTGAGCTTAGCAAGTTAATAGTAGCCATTCAGCTGGCTAGAAATTTTATGTGACGTGCGTGTAGCCTTGCCTACCACTGTAGGAAGAGCTCCTAAGGAGGTAAGGAAGGAGAGACATTGCAACAAAACATAACCAAGCCCTAAAGGTGCTTTCTCCCCCCCTCCCCCCAGTCCTCAATAGTTTGAATTCCACATTCCTTCTCTCACTATCAAAGTGGATATAATTTGTTGTCTAGAACTAACTCAGCAACACACCACGTGTCGAATTAGGTTGTTGATCATGCATTTGGATATGGAAGGGTAAATTAGTCCATAGCATTCTTAATTCTTCCTTTGATTGTGTTTTGATGCAAAGAGGGAACTTAATGGCCCACAGAAGACTTCAATTAAGATGATACATTTTAACTTTTTGTTTGTTTATCTCCCAACTTCAGATGTTCAACCTCAAATCAGCAGAGGGATCGAAACCACTCATCTGCTATTCAGGGGGGAAATGCCCCTTTTTGCAATGCAAGTCTAACTACAGAAGAGTATGTACATATATACATTACATGTATTTCTTTGGCCTTTAATTATACTTGCATCAAATGGATGACACTTTGAAAATAGAAGACCTTTTTATATCTGAAGTTTAGTCTTTTAAACATACTTTTGTTCTCTTTAAAAAAATATATTTTTAAAATCTTGTTTCTGGTTCTTTTTAACTTACATTCATGTAAAGTGGTCAAAGATTGGATTAGTCTAATTACAGGATGGTTCTTTTAACAAGAAATCTGCTACAGAGAGGTCTAAAATGGCCTAAATAATTAAAGTTTTCTTTTTTACCCTCTTCATCTTAAGCAATGAGCAATGTTTGAAGTCCAGACTAAGCCACCTGACTAGAGTCTTTCATTTTTAATTGGTTGACCTTAAATCCACCAGCTGTCTTTGCTAGGAGCTTTTTTTTTCCTGAAGCCACTCTACAAAGACTTAGAACAAATTAGGAAGACTACATTACTGTGGACTAACACTTTGTGACCTTTTGACATGCCAAGTATACATTGCCTCAGAAGTAGTTCTGGATTTAGCTGCATGGCATTCACGCACTGTTGCTATTTTATGTAGTAAATTTTTATTATTCTTTAAGAAGTGTTCCTCATTTCAAGTGACAAGGGCACTTTATTTTTGCCTGGTTGTTCACGGCTACAGTAATGCTACCTGTGCATTTGGGACAAGTAATCTTGGTGTTTTGAGCAGTTTTTGAATGGCAGGCTTTGAAATTCCGACACCACCCATTCACGGGTGTGTACCTGGAGCAACACTAAACTGTTATTCTCTGCCATATAGTTTGCATGAATGAAAATGGTGCGCATTGCCTTCGTGATCTTTGAAGACCAGACATGCAGTAGTTAATTTGGCTTAATGGCAATGTGTTGAGCATAATGGTTAAAACCCTAACCACTGGGGATTACTGTTTGATCCTCAGTAGACCATGTGATCTCTGTTCCTCATCCAATGAGAACAGTTCCCTATTGCACAGGTGTGCTCTAAAGCATTGTTCATTAATGTGTCTCATAGTGCCTAGCACATGAGGGTCCTGGACTGCTTCTAAGTGCTATACAAACATGGCACATACATTTGCTTTCATTGCATCGGACTTTCAAATTGAGCCCAGCATCAATCTGGTTGCCATTGTCTATAGTAGAAATATTGGATTGCAGGGAAGTCTTTGTTTCCAAATGAGAAACATGCTTTGTTTGTTGTTGCAGGCACAAAGAGCCAAAGAAACTTCCAGTGGTTCACGCCTCCCAGTCCAGCGAGTTGGTTGTCACTTATTTTTTCTGTGGAGAAGAAATACCCTACAGGAGGATGTTAAAGGCCCAGAGCCTGACACTTGGGCACTTTAAAGAGCAGCTGAGCAAAAAGGGAAATTATAGGTAAGAAACTCGTGGTTACTTTCGTCTGCGTAGACTATGAACCAAAATAACCAGCAAATATGTTTCTGCAAACCCGCCCACAAGGAAAAACTTACAGCACCTTTTTTGGGAGGTTGGCTGCAATGGCTCACTGAACTCCCTTCTGTCCTTTTCCTACTCCCCCACCAAAGCCAGGGTGGCTTAGAGAGGCAGGCTTGGGTACGATGTTGCCTGAACTTGGCCTTGTCTCGTGGGTCAGTCAGCGTGGTTGATGTTCCCCTGATGTCTGTCCCCCAGGAATTGCATAAGAGAACACTGATTGGCCATGGGCAGCTATTGCCTGATGCTGACTTCCACAAAGAGGAGAGAGGCTCTTGTGGCTAAGGATTTGGACTGGGAGATCTAGGTTCAGTCCCCTCTACCTCTGACTTCCAGCCAGAGCTTGAGCTTAATCTCTCGGTGCCTCCCATTCCCTGTCTGTAAAATGGGGGTAATGGCACTTCTTGCCTTCATAGGAGTGTTAATATTTGTGAGGTACTTGGCTTCCTTTGGCAAAACATCCATATAAGTAAGGTAGGTTCATTCAGGGGTTGGGGATGTGAGAGATGCTTTTAGGAATTTTTGTTTTCAACCGGGTTGAGTTCCTGCAGATGCTCTTGGCCTGTTTCTAAACTCCTTTCAGCTAGAAATACCAAGCCTTGGAGGATGAATTCCATTGAAGGAATACTTAAGCCCCCCCATCCTCCAAAACACCTATCCTCCCACTCCTCCTTATAGGAACCCATATGGATATAAGGAATTCTAATGGTCTAAGATTGTGTCTGTGGTTTAGAAGCCGGTTTCCCCGGTTTGTTGCCTTCTTGTAACGTTCATTCCAGTTGCAGTGGCTTTTGTCCTCAGTTATTTTTACTGCACTAGCCAAATGGATCTGGTCAGTCACGAACTGACCTCGTCCTATTGGTTGCCGAGGCTCTTTCATCTGTACAAAGGAAGCAGCCAGGTTTTTAAAGTAGTTTTAACGTTTCTTTTGAATTTGGCACTCCTCCAAGGTGCCAGAGGGCGCCCTCTGGAGACAGAAATTTCAGAAATGTCAAAATAGTTACAACATTTCCCCAAGTGACCTCACCAGTGAATCTTCACTGGCTCTGAAAGGCCCACTAGAGTCTAGTCACCTGATGGCTTTCTGTTATATGTGGATTCATGTCCAGTGGGGCTGGTTTGAGACACCCATATTCTCCATCCCTCCCAACTGCCAGCAGATGGTAACTGCTTATAATTGCTACCAACTTGAGCTGGCTGTGAACTAACAACCAAACAGTGCCCCTGTTGCCCTATTTCCTAAGCCTTCATTTAGTGCCTCCAGAACATCTCATTCTGTTTCCTATGAAATTCTTTCTTGTGATGCTAGGGTGCTTGAATGTGATATTAGAACTTCTGTGGCCTTAAAGCCCCTGCAGGTGCAATTATTTGTGCCTTGTCTGACTGTAATTACTTTAGAAAATGTTTTTAAGTGACTGACAAGGATGAAACAATGTTTTGCTTAGATCTCTCCCCTTTACACCTGGGTAAAGACAATACAGAAATTTATAAAAGGAACTTGGGTTTGTGCCCAGTATTTTATCTTGCACAGACACAAGGTGAAACTAATTACACAAATGTGTGTACCTCCAGGGAATCATTTTGATCTAAGCTTTGACTTTTGGCTGGACTTTGAGTGAAACTGCAGGTGACCTTCAGGGAAGGGGGACGTACTTACCCAGCGTAGTGTGTGTGTCTGTGCTGGGGAGGCAGTAACTAGACTGCTTTGGTCACATCTGGCATTGATTTCTTTTTAAGGCACACTTAATAAGCATGTCTTTGAAGCTTTTGCCTTTCATTTAATGCACAAAGACGTGCATAAATGGTCGACTCTCAAAATTCTTTATTGATTGAATCAGTTTGCAACATGGTACCTAAAAGCTCTATTATTGCTCCCTTTTCAATGCCAAAGTCGTGTGTCCGACTGTGCAGTGGGGTATTCATCCAGCACATTGTGTTTCAGTCTTTTTCTTAAAAAAGAAATAAATAAAATTTAAAAAAATTTAATGCTGATGGCGTTAACAAAAAACAAACACACACACACACACACTGGGTGGTGTCGGGTAATCTTAACATGGCAGCAGTTCAAAACAGCACAGCAACACCAGGCCTGCTAGAGTCTATTGGTGCCAGATGTCAGGGGGAAAAAAGAAGCAAAGCTTGCCACATAAAACATGTTTGAATGGAAAGCCCATTTCTGTGAGCAAATAAGTGCAGAGCGACTTGTTTGAAGATGATGTGGGGGAGGATATTGCTTTGCTTCTCTCTCTTCCCCTTCTCTCTTTCTCTTTGTGAAATAAGGTTGTAATTATGTAAAAGGTCATAGCGTGTTTTCTTAAATAAAGATGCAGTGTTCAAACAAAACACATTTTGTAAACAGCAGCAGAGTGAGTTTGTGGAGGAAGTTCTGGGGAAAGCAGGCTGTTTTCTGAAAGAGGGGTGGGGATGGGGAAAGTTGGGAGACCATCTTTAAAACTCATTCACATTTTTTTGCCTTTTGGTTTTGTTTTGGGCTTACTGGCTTGTGGAATTACAGCTCTGACCTGCACCATTAAAGTTGGTGAGAGCTTTGCCATTGACTTTAGTGGAGAGTAGGTTCAAGCTATATATGAAGAACTTCAAATAAGCTATTTTCATGACTGATCCATTAAAAACATAATGCTATACATCAGTCCAACTGGGAATGACTTAAAAAAGTAAATGTACCTGGCTTATCTGGAGCTGTTTCATGCCCCCCTCTTCTCTCCCTACCTAATTTCACTCTCCTTAAACGATAAATTAAAAACATATTGTTACTGGGCATTTAGTTTTTAAATATTTCTATAGCCAAACTCATTATTTGAAAATTGCAAAAGCCCGATCCATGTTTTTAATAAAGCGAAAAATCCAAGTTCAGTTTTGGGGGATCCTCCTATAAAAGTTTTGACTTTTAACCCTTAAACACCTTGTTTGAAAATTACAGAGCAGGGGATTTACATTTTTTTTTTTTTTTTTTAAATCTTATCTGATGAGGGTGTTTTGTTTTTTTTTGCCGGTGATCAGATCACAAAGTGCTTTATAAAGAGAGTGAGAGAGCAGGGCAGATCGGAGATGTGTGGAGCAGACGGGCAGGCTCCTTAAATGCTAACCTTCTGAATGGAAGCCCTTCATTTGTGCATATGCAATTAAGCAGCCTTAGAAGGAAGAATGCTAGAAAAGGGATAAAAGGAACCTTTAATCAAGAAGCTGAACGGTCTAATTTGGGATAATAGAGGGGTCCTTACTGTTTGACACAAGAGGGGTGGGGGCGCTTTTTGTCTGGGTGAGCATTGGCGTCATGATCTAACGACCCAGAGCAAAAGAAAAGGAATGCAAGATACTTCTACTTGACCTTCCAGTGTCAAATATTGCAAGCTTGACCAAGATTGCTCTTTGCATGCGACTAGTAGGAAGCATCAGGGAACAAACACAGCCATATCTGCAACTTAAAAGTGGATGCATGTTTTAGTTTTGTTAAATGCATGCGGCCCTGGACTAAGGGAGAAGTGCCACATACTTGCTCTGGAGAAAGCATGTTACAGACTTTGAGCTACTGTTTTTCCCCCTAAAAAGCCCTTTTTAATAGAAGTTTCTCAATGCCACACCGTGCTCTAGAATTTATGCCTGAAAGAAAGGAGAACAAAAATTAGTTTTTTATTTTATTAAGAAAGATGTTTGTCCAGAGCGTGCAGTGCTTTATGTTTTGCCAACATGTATAATGTGTTCAAGGCCCTGTCCCTGAGGTGCCCAGTTTTATTAAGTAGTATATATTCCATTCCTTTGCTCTTGTTCCTCAAATGCTGCTTCTTCAGCGCTGCCTGACTGGCTGCAGTTGCGTCCATTCTAAATCGAATATTGGCAGATGCACGCGAACAGATCACTTGTGAGTTCTGGAGGATTTTAATGATATTGGACCCGCTTTTCTTTCTCGTTCTCTTGTTACATTCCTGTGAAAGGAGAATTGGACCCTTTGTTGGAAATGTTTGCTGCTCTGATCAAAAAATAATTGTAAACGCTTCATTATTTTAAACTGCTTCCTCCCCTCCTTCTCCCTCAGGTATTATTTCAAAAAAGCAAGCAACGAATTTGACTGTGGTGCAGTTTTTGAAGAAATTTGGGAAGACGACACTATTCTGCCCATGTATGAAGGAAGGATTCTTGGGAAAGTAGAGAGGATTGATTGATTTTGGCGTTGGTGTTTCTTTGACGCAACCTAAGCTAAAGATGTCTGGACACAACAATAGCAACAACAACAAAAACTTTGAAGGAAAGTTTTGAACCAATGAAGAAGAAACAGTGAGGCCTATGAAGCCTTTGCCAAATTAGCCTTAGAGGGAAAAAAATGGCATTTATTATTCATGAGTTGGGTACTGAGATGATAAAAACAAACAAACCCTGAACTATTTATTAAAAACATGACCACTGTTGGCTATTGAAGATGCAGACCATGTTTGAGAGACTTCCATACATAATATATGACTTCCTGGGGATCTGAAATCTATGGACTAAGAGAAACTGTGTATAGCTTACCTTACCAGTAATCCTTATTGATATTTATTGAACAGTCTGTTTTCCCTTAAGTCCAGTTTATGGATATGCTGCTTTAACAATGGTGAAAAGAGGGGATGTGGGGGAAAGAGGGGGAAGGAGTCGAAGGGGTTATTTTTTATGTCCCACTAGCTACAACTTTGGAGTTCAGCTATAAGAGTGTATTAATAATTTCTTAAAGGGATTGGGGTGGGGTAATTATGCAGTGCCCAATATTTCTCCAAGTGAAGATAAAGTCGTTTAAATAATCCATTTTAAAAAATTGTCCTGCCATTCACTCATTTAGAGATTGGTGCATTTTCATCTAAGCTGCTCTAATTTGTAATCAAGGTCTTTAAGTGTTAAATAGGTTAGATGCAATATAGTAACTGCAATTGGTTTCTGTCCCTGACTGACGAGGTTTTTTCTTTTGGTTGCTCTCGTCGTGTGGGACTCTATGTTGTGTCCGGTGCCTATCTTTCGCAAGGCAGACTGTAGCAAATCCCAAACCTGGGAGGAGAGCTGTAAGAGAAGCCAGACAGTTGTCATTTACATGTTAACACCCCAAAAGGACACATTGCAAAAGCCAGGTTAAAATCCAGATGTGTATTCCACATAGCTAGCTATCTTTTTATTTTTTGGTAATTCTACTTCACTGTTAGCACATCTTGTATTTAAACTACGTTCATATATGACAGGGTGAATTTTCCGATGCATTTTTTGGTCTTGCCACCCCTTCAAGCCAATGGGAGTTGTGGGCTAAGCTCCTTGCAACACTTTGAAAAGTGTGTGTGTGTGCGTGTGTGTGTGTGTGTGTGCGTGCATTGGGACAACCCTTTCCCAAGAAAGACCTTGGATTTCTACATTTGGGTTTTGTGTTTGATTAACTTAAACTTAATCTGTGCATTCTGTTTGCCATTGCTACTTTGTATAATATGTCTGTATATATTGTATAAAATGTATTGTGGAAAAATAATAATACACTATCTCTAGTGTTTTAAAATTTATTCAGTACAGTACCTGTGCCTGCATGGTGCTACTTTGCCATGTGTTGCCCTATATTCAGGGTTCAAGCTTTCCCTTGTTTGTTTAAGGGGTTTATGTATAAATATATTTTATGCCTTTTATTACAAGTCCTGTACTCATGACTTTTGCCATGGCATTTTGTTCTACTTATACTGTAAATTATGCATTATAAAGAGGTTCATTTAAAGAAAATTACTTGGTACAATAATTATTGTAATTAAGAGATGTAGCCTTTATTAAAATTTTATATTTTTCAAATTAATATTGTCTGATTTTTAATGTCTTAGGACATGTCTATGTGGGGAGTGGGAAGGACGCTCCAGAAAGTTACGGTGAATCAACTAAAGGTGTGAAGTTAACCTGCATCAAGCAAAGCCTATTAATCCCCTGTGTAGATGTCTCATTCAGGAGTAAAGTGGCCTTAGATTGCTGTAACTTCATCCTCCTCTGGGTAAATCTCATTGCCTAAATCCCACTGATTTTCACTTTTCACTCAGTGACTTAGGAGCCCAAGGGGGTTGCCCCAAGGGTCCCACAGGAAGTATGACACAGCCAGGAATTGAATCCGGAGTGCCAGTCTGATGGTTTAATCACAACTTCCTCCTCTTTCATGTTATGGTGCAGGAACTTGCTTTAGGGATGAAGAAGCCTCATTAGGCCCTGTTCATTCCTGGTGGAAGTTACACCAAGGACGAATGTGACTCCAAGCAATTAATGACAGGCCTCCAAGTCTCGCACAAGTAACTCGTGAAGAGCGATCACGGGGATGTCTTTGGCCCGTTGTGTTAGTAACTGAAGCCTAATCTTTTTCTCTTTGGTATACCTGTGGCACCTATTGCTTTTTCCTCCACCCTCTTTTTTCCCCCCCACCCTGTGTAGTTTAAAGTATCTGGGTTATTTTGTGTGTATGAAAAGACTTCGTTTAAAACATCAGTAAAACTTCTATCAAAGGGCTCAACTTCATACTGAGTACACAGAACTAAGGAATGAATTGTTCAGTTAAAAAATAAAAAAGCTGCAGGCGGTGTTGCACATTTAAATGCCTGGTGTCTTTTATATTTTAAACACCTTTTGAAGTTCATGGGGTTCATCTTAATTGATAAGCTGGACATAGCGGATGGGTAGGGAGACTTCCGCAACATGGGGGAAGAAAGGTGGGTTTTTTTTTTCCTTCCCCATTCCACCATCAAAGGTTAGGAGCTTAAGCACTACACCGTAATATTATTTTTTCTTCTGCTATTAAAATGAATCATACTGTGCCTAATTCTTCTTGGGAAGATAAATGTGTTTGAGGCTGCTTGAAGTCATTCACTGCCATAAAGCTGTTGCATCTTTTTATCAATGTTCCAAAATACTCACCTCTGGTGTGTGTGTGTGTGTGTGTGTGTGTGTGGTTTTTTTTTTTTTTCCTTTCCCGGATCTCTAGAAACAAAAAATAAAATGGCTTCAAATACGTGGCAGGCTGTTTAGCAGAGATGAAAGGGTATGTGAATAGTCTTTTAAAAATGAATGAAAAGTGAATACTCTTCTGTTTCAATTATAAGTGGGATGTGGAGATCATTAGACATCACCTTAATGTGACACTTTGAAAGTGTTCTGCTACCTTGACTTATTCAGAAACCTTGTTTTTAACTTGTCACGGGGTACAGAGAACCTAGCCCCAAATGTGACCATGAAATGAGAGACCAGCATGAGACACGGTTGTCTACATGAGAAAGTTGTGCTGCTCTAACTTAATGGGTGAATTTAAGCCAATCTGATTAAACTGGTAGCTGGGTGCTATACAAGCTTTACCTCACCACACCACTGTGAAGTAGGGAAGTGCTATTCCCATGGCACAAAGGGGGTATGGACAAGAGCCAGATTTTTTTAAGGTGCCATGTGACTTGCCTCAGATCACACAGGATGTGTGTGGCAGAGCAGGGACCAAATCTTCCCAAGTCCTAGGGTAGTGCCCTAATGACTTGAACCATCCATCCCCGTCCCTGCTTCTTTCAAAGCTGTGATTGCAGCTCAGGTCGGCCTATGAATGCTAGCTTTAAACTAGCTGTAGCAGTGAAGATGTGGGCTATCAATACCAGTATGTACCTACGGTCGCAGTAGTGTGTACGCCTCACAGTGCTGTATACTCTGTTATTTTTAGCTATGCTAGTACCAGTAGAGCTAGCACAGGGCTGCCTAGCTATGCTGCAGGTGCACCTCTGGTTTATAGACATACCAAAGTAAGACTCTCAAAGGGCATATGAGTAGCTTCCATTGGCTTAGCTTAAGAAGGCTATTAAGAACAGGTTTAAGTCAATCCAAATAAGCTGCTCTTACTGAAGTGAGTGTGTCTGCTGCAGTTTAATCCAGTATCCGTTTAAATGCAGGTGCCAGTGTAGACAAGCCCTTAGTCTTAAACATATTTGACTGGTGAACTGATGCCACAAACTCCCGCTGAAGGCCAACCCAAGGTAGGTCCTGGGCTGGTTTGAAGAGTCACTAGTTAGCCAAACTGATTTAGTATAGCCACCCTCCTTGGGCAGATTTTTTTATTTTGGAGGAAGAGAGGAGTTGTTCCCAAAGTGGTAGTATCCAGTAGGAAACCTTTTCTGCACACGCAAACAGTCCCACAGAGATGGTGCCAATAGAAGAGAATAGCTGGTGCAGATAGAACCGCTCTCCATACTTACAGCATGGGAAGGCTTAGTACTCAGAGAGCTTTTCTCAGATTTAGCACATGCTGGAATTAAACATTCATTAAACCCTGTCACACCGCAGTGAGCAGGTAAAGCCAGAAAGTGCTAAACTAGAGGCCAGGTTATAATTGGGGGTGCGGCCAAGCAAACTTCCCCACTTTGTAGCTCAAGAGCACTTCAAAGGGTGTTCAGGTTCTGCCGTAAGCTGGTTTGTGGGCCAACAACAATAAGGAACTTGGCTACAACATAATTAAAAGGTGTAGCTAGAACCTTAACGGTCTCCTAGAGCTGAGCTAAATAACCAAGTTATGGTCCTAGGCTTTGGTCTGGTACGAAAACACAGTTAAAAGCCAGGCCACGCTACACATTTTAATTGTATTGGCGTGTTACATTGGTCTGTTGGGGTGTGGACTTGCCCTTCAAGAAAATCAGTTGATGCTGGGACAGTGGATTTGGGTCACAATAGGCATGTTCTCACTGAAGGCCTAATGCCCCCTTGGCTGCTAATGATCAGCCACGAGATAGATGGTCCGGCACATCATGACCTGCATCACACTTTAGACAGGTGCCCCTTATCTTGCAGGCCCAGATAAACAGTGAGCATTATGTTAAAGCTATGGGTGATCTCCAAGTAGCCTGGAAGGGGCCAGGAGGAAAAACTTCTGCTGCTCTTCCAGCGGCTAGGCTAGAACAGGCACTAGACTGATATAAAATAAACATGGTACAGCGCATTGCTTTACAGCAGAACAATCAGCACATGAAACTGCCCCATGACAGTGCAACATCATTACAAACATGGTAAGACTGGGCCGGTGACGCTGTAGTTCGAGATGGTTGAGGCTCACTGCATTAGACAGTATCCAGTGTGAGTAACTGGTGGTAGCCAGGTGCTTATTTGAGCTGTGACGATGAATCATTTAAACGTGTGGTCGTCCCCTTCGTCCTGCCATGTGCAGATAGCATGCATTTCTAGGAGGCTATGTAGCCCACTGTGACTGTAGCACAGCTCTCCCTCTGTGCTGCGCCCACATAGGTTATGCTTTTGAAGGTTCTGCGCAGTTGCCACTCCTGTTGGTTTCAATAGGGTTTTTGGCTGCTCGACATCCCCCCCCAACCTCAACAGCACTGGCGTTTTAGCTCAAGCGTATGCTCTGGAGCATAGGAACCAACGTCCTGGGTGCGCCAGGGCCAGGGCACCCATAGGAAAAACATAGTGGGTGCGCAGCATCCACCAGTGACCATGCCAATCAGTTCCTCTCCCCCCGCCCCCCGGCACCTCCTGGTGATCAGCTGTTTAGTATTATGCAGGAGGGGCAGGGGCAAGGAGAGATGGCGCGAGGGCGGGGTGTGCTGGGGGGGGGAGAAGAGAGGGCAGGAAAAGGTGGGGCTGGGTGGGGGCCTTTGGAAGAGGAGTAAAGTGTGTGGTGGGGGCGGTGGGTGGAGTGTGGGGTTCATGCACCCCTGGGGAAATTAGAAAGTCAGCACCTATGCTCTGGAGGTCTCTGGTGTGTTGGCTGGGGGAAGGAGAAGTATTACAGGGTCAGTAGTCAGAAGCAGCCGGCGTGCCATCATTTCAGGGTCAAGGCCATAAGGGCCGACCAGTGGGGTTCATGTCACCATTTTCTAAAACCGTCCTCCCGCCTCCAACCCGTGTGTCTGAATTGGAGGAGAAACTGGCACCAAAAACCAGTCAGCCCCTTGCTTTAGCTGTCAGACAGATAGGCCCAAGCGCAAGCAAGTGTTCTGATTAATGACATATGGCCTGTGAAGCAATTTCCCCCCCCCCCCCCCCGCTTGTGATGCATTAAATATTCAGTATTGCACACGCCAAAAAAAGGTCAAACCTCATCCATTCAAGGATGTCGAGCAGCCAAAAACCCTGTTGAAACCAACAGGAGTGGCAACTGCGCAGCACCTTCAAAAGTCAGCCCATAATTAGTCTGTTCGTCTCTATTAAAACATTAGTCATAGCGCTAATGAGACAAAAAGCTTATTAGGCCTTTAAGGCGCTCCCTTTGCCTGTGTGGGAGTGGACCCTACAGCTCATTCACTAGGGGCTTGCCACAGTACCATCCACTGAAAGCTCTCAGAATTAAACTTGAATTATGCTTCACACTTCTCCCCCATGTGAGCGATAAGTACTAGTCCCATTTTACGAGACAGGTAACTGAAGCACAACTTGGTTAAGTGCCCTACTCAGTGTCCTCTTGCCCCTCTACAGTAGAGTCTGGAATAGAAGAACCAAGACTTCCCCATCCTTCCATCCTATGTTTTATGCACACAAGCAGTCTTTCCCCATTTAAAATGACCCAGGGCACAGTGGTGGGAGGAGGGGGTTCTCACTTTATCCTCCCAATTCCCAAAGTCCATGTGTGCAAAGGTTAATTTGCATGCATTTTCATGGGCAACTACCAGGCTGGAGGACATCTCCCCCTCCCCCCCCCCGCCAATAACATTACAACGCTTCCCACCCTTTACCCTTCTTTTTCAGCCCCTTCATTAAGTCATTTTCTAAGGCAGTTTATTCCCTTCAAGTTATGATTCAGATGTATCCCTGGATTAGGCTGAGGAAATCTATTGTGTTCCCATTTTGCTTGGCTTGTATAGGAGCTTCATTTTCTGTTCTTTCACTTTCCATTAACATCACATTAATGAATCTAAATCAAACACACACATTCATCCATTTCACAACAGTAGAAACCCTGGATTCATTTTAGAAAAATACCAGGGATATCATGTCTTTAAAATAAGAATCATATTCCAGCACTCTCAACCATTTTCTCTATTAATCATAAAGCCCAGGAAACACCCACACAAAGGAGGATCTGACTGGCTGAAGAAGTATATAAAGCAAATCCTTTCTCTTCCCCCCCCCCCCCCCAGTCCTTCAACCCCCAGAAAGAAAAAGGAACAGAGTAGTTATGGTATTGAAATCAGCCCTAGTTTGGGTTCTTTGAATTCCACAGGACGCTGGTGATGTCCTCGATTTCTGTGAGTGATTTCGTTGATGAATGTGTGGGTACTGGCTGCTTCTTGTCCTAAACTTCCTTACACGGCATTGTACTCTGTGACTCCCTAGACATTTCTTCCTTTACACTTTATTTCATAAGGACATTAATAATAATGGTTTAAAAAGTCCTGATCTTCATTGCCACACCTTTCAACTACATGCGCCATAAAACTACAGACTCCCCTGTTAAATTAAATGAACGCTCCGATACATTTAGGCTGCAGGGGTCTTGAAATCATGTAGTGTGAGGATGTTAATTTTGGACACCAGGTCTAAGTAGTTGCATAGTTGAAGACAATCTCGGCTGACTTCCCTGGGCAATGCACCTCTTCTCTTTCACAAAAGAATCTGTTTATTGGCAAGGCAGTCCATTAACTCTCACCTTCCATAGTTCAGTGGTTCTACTTGATAAGATTTGATGGGAAGAATTTTTTCAGAAAACAAAGAACCTCTGGGATTTCTAGCTTTCAACATTTGTCTTGGGCCCTGCAGGAGGCTGGAATGCTTCTGAACCCTACAGTTCATTCATCTTTGAGAGAGAGCCACAGGTTCACTCACAATGTACATGCTACCAGTACATCCTTCTAATCTATAGTCAGAACACTTTTAGCTACTTGCTTCCGCAGATAGCAACAGCCTCTTACTAGATTATCTATAGCTATTGTTCTTTCCAGACCAAGGTCACACGGGCACCTTCTCTGGTTAGGGCAAAAGTCCTATTTAATTGTTACACCCAATGAGGTTAATGAAGCCAACTGGGTTTCAGAGTCCTCTAAGGGATGATACCTTATAAGTCTAGTAAGACATTATAATAATCATTGTCTTCACCCACTGGTGCAATGACTCAAAGTGTGTTTTCATCCTCTCAATCAACCTTGGTATATTTGGAGGAAGGAGAATATAGGAAGGCGGTTAGAGGTGGCAACTGGATTGGCTGCTGTACAGGGAATTGCTAAAAATCTTCCAGTGCCACAACTGGTGAGGACGCTGCCAGCAGACCTGTTCCAGGCAGTGTCCTGTTTGGAGAATCTGGGACTGCTTTCTCTTGGCAGGCGAGATGAACGTTTCTCACTGAGCAGAGTCTTCTATTTACTTTGTGGACAATGCCTGGAAGATTCTGGTCAGACTGACTGGCTGCGGGGGATCTGTCTTTGGAAGAAATTAAAGGAAACATACATTATCTCTGACAGGGCAGGGAATTCTCCATCCCTTCATGGCCCTTTGACCCTGCTCACTGTGTTTTGGTCCTTTTCTTTCAGAGAGGTTCTAGAAGCACAGGGAGAAATGGACAACTGTCCCTCTTGACTAATAAAGCTAGGGGAGGAGGCACTGAGCCTATTTTTGATAGATATCGTTAATGCCTCTACCTTGGAAGAGAGAAGCCATTGCCCCTCAAATCAGTGATGGGCTAGGTCTATATTGAAGAAACCAAGGCTTGATTCTGCTGATCTCTGTCTCTAACCTTTTCCTTCCGATGAAGGTTGCAGGGTAGCATCTTTGTCATCTGGCGTCTTCTGATTTCTTTGATCCCGATCTTTATTTTATATCGGTGTCTATGTGGCCCATATATAATATAGCGCGTAGACTGTACTATTCTGATTGGTCGATGAGTTCTTCCTAGCAATAGCCATAGGTTAGGCATCCATTCTGATTCTTTCAGATCTGTCAGCAACTGTTGATGCAGCTGCTCATGAGGTTTTGCTGAGCTGCCTGGGGGACTCTTGGGGAATTTTGATTTTTGTACTACAGTAAAACCTCGATTTAACGGACCTCGATTTAACGGACTTCGGATGCAATGGACAAAATTTTTAAGCAAGTCTGATGCATCCAAAATCCATTTGTCGCAGGCTGGCTGCCGGCTCCCTGCTCCTGCCGGGGTTCCAGCCGCGGGCGGGCTGGCTGCCGGCTCCCGCCCAGCTCCCAGCAGCGGGCGGACTGGCTGGTGGGTCCCGGGAGCCGGGACCCGTGCGGGCTGACTGCCGGCTCCCAGCTGCCGCCCGGCTCCCTGCAGCGGGCGGGCTGGCCCTGGCTGCCGCTGGGGTTCCAGCTGCGGGCGGGCTGGCGGGCGGTCTGGCTGGCGGGTCCCAGCAGCCGGGACCCGGGCGGTTTGGCTGACGGCTCCCTCCCGGGTCCCAGCAGCCGGGACCCGGGCTTGCTGGCTGACGGCTCCCTCCCGGGTCCCAGCAGCCGGGACCCGGGCGGGCTGGCCGATGGCTTCCGGCTGCCACCCGGGTCCCGGCAGTGGGCAGGCTGCGGAGCTGCTGCCCTGACCCTGTGGCGGGCGGGCTGCTGCTCCGACAGCTCGGTTTTGTTTTTTTTTATTATTAAATAACGGACTTTTGGATTTAACGGACACCCCCTCGCCCGAATTAGTCCGTTAAATGGAGGTTTTACTGTATTGCTTTGCTGCCTTGGGGGAATCTCTAGTCTCGTGGACACCCCGTCAGCGAGGCTGCTGTGGGAGATATTGAGACTACTGGGGCTAAGATGTAGCTATTATGCAGCTGAGAAGCAACTCTATGTTCGCTTCCCATCTTGCCCTGGCAGCATGGTATATCCTGCTCTCTCAATGTCCGGCCAAAGCAGAACAAGCTTGCTGGAGCTCAGCTCAAGTGAGATGGAGCTCATGTAAGGGGAAAACCTTTATCGTGTATTGGGCACGGTGCCTTTCATTGCTGTTGAAGGGGTTCTCCATCGGCAGGAGCTTGGTGGACCTTAGATTGCTCTTGGATTCCTTGATGCTATCGGTGGGCAGAAGTGGATTTTTTATCGACAGCAGGTGAGGCACATATTATCATATATCTCAGCAGGAAAGTGTGCATCAGCTTCCCATACAGCTGTGTCTTTTAGAACTACCTGAAGATACAGCCGGCACAGAGAGCAGCTGCTTCTAGTCATCTATGACACCATTACATCAAGATTCTAAAAACTCCCAGGAGCAAGGCTGACATTGGTCAATAAAGTCTTCTATGGCGTAGGCCCCCCCAGCTGCTTTAAAGATCATCTCTATCCCCAAGTGCTACTGCAGCATTTGAAATCAGCTGTGACACTCCGTTAAAGTTCCCTAGATTTGCTCTTGGCACCCAGAATTCTTCAGCCCATTCTCATCACGTATGCTTAGCCTGCTTTGTTAAGGAGCATGGACTTGCCAGACTGGATCAGACTCATGGGCCAAATAGTCCACAACAGTGGCTAGTACCAGATGCTTCGTAAGAAGATGCCTGGGAGAAGGTGGTTATTGAATAACTAGCTCATAGAGAACGTTTCTTCCTAACCCCTGTCACTTATGGCTTCTGTCCTGAAGCATGAGGGTTTATAATGCTTCCAAAAATTTAGCCTTAAGAAAAAACAAAACAAAAAACTTATTGTTGTAGCTTTGGATTTTCTTCGTTCTCTGTACAAATGTCCAGCCCTTTTGGAGTCCATTTTTGTTGGAAATGCTTAAGCTGGCAGAGGGCTGCCTTTTCATTTGCATTTACTTATCAGTTTCATTTACGAAACTGAACAAAGTGAAAGTGGAAATGAACCATCCTAAAGAAATAACACAGGGGACTAGAAGGGTAGCTTCATTATGAAAATCTGATTCAGAAAAATACCAGAGGAGGAGAAAAGGAAATTTATAGGATTATTCTATAGATGTACATATGTAAATAGTTAGTAAATAGATACAGTACTAGTAGATGGTGCACAAGAATATGTAGTTACTGGGTTTGTAGAACCAATAAAAGTTGTTGTGTGCTGCAAACAGCAGAAGAAGATATACAGAAGAGAACGGAATAGCTTCCTCTGGCAGCTCTTTACATCAACGCTTGATACTTACAACCCTTTGTTTGAGTTCAGACAGTAAAATGGACGGCATATAGACCACCAGGATGTATGGGCAGAGAAAAGGAGCACAAATCGATGGAGATGACAATGTCAGTGTAGGAAGAGTGGACATATTTTTACAGAACGAATTCTGAAACACTGGCAGGTGCATGGAAGAGGGTGAAGATAATAAAAGGTTTTGACAGTCTATTGTCTATGCGACGAGGGTATTCATCTTCAGAATACGTTATTAAATGGTTAAACTAGGCAGCGTTTGTGGCAAAGAAGCACAAAAGCAGGTATGAACATTCTGATTGAGTTTTGCATTAAGATTCACTCACAGCTCAAAGCTGAAGTCAGGGAGGAATGTGCCCATTTTGGACTAGAACTAGAGCAAATGTTCTCGGGAAACTCCTGGGAAGTTAAATCAGCAAGTTTCATAAAGCTTAATTTAACAGGTAATTTGAAGAGAAATAATTTTCCTGCTGACTCTCTCTTACCCAAAAAGGCCCATGTTTCTGGACAGGTTCTAAATAGCAACACACCCTATATATTTGACATTCCTCAGTATCTCTTAGACCGCTCATTTAATTCCTTTTCAGTTCTTTCATGCCTTTAGAAAGAGATGCTCCTAAACGAATAGGTTTGATCCTATCACCATCAAACTTTGGTGACGCTGATATGCAGGATTTCCTGATAGTCTTTCTAATGTATTAAGTCACCCACCTTAAAAGTTAGGAGATAGTTCACATCCAGATCTATACTTCATTGCCTTTTTAGGTGGACTTGGACCCAGATCTAGGAGGAATGATCCAGGTGACAAAACAGCCAAATCATATCTCCACATTTTTCTTTCTTACTGCTTATTTTAAAACAAACAAATTAGGGTTGTCAAGCAATTAAAAAAATTAATCACTGTCAAGGAATTAAAAAATTTAAAGGCATTCTCATGGCACTGTTGTAGCATATCTGGCACATAAATACGTTGCAACTCCAGCTATAAAAGTGCCATGTGAACGTCTTTTCTCACTTTCAGGTGACATTGTAAATAAGAAGCAGTCAGCAGTATCTCCCGTAAATGTAAATAAACTTGTTTTTCTTAGCAATTGGCAGAACAAGAAGTAGGACTGAATGGACTTTAGGCTCTAAAATTGTACATTGTTTTGTTTTTTAATGCAGTTATGTAACAAAAAATCTACATTTGTAAGTTACACTTTCATGATAAAGAAATTGCACTACAGTACTCGCACGAGGTGAATTGCAGAATATTATTTCTTTTGTTTATCATTTTTACAGTGCAAATATTTGTAATAAAAATAATATAAAGTGAGCACTGTACACTTTGTATTCTGTGTTGCAATAGAAATCCATATATTTGAAAATGTAGAAATACATCAAATATATTTAATACATTTCAATTGGCATTCTATTTTTTGAGTTAATCTCGTGAGTTAACTGTGATTAAGCGACAGCCCTAGAACAAACTGATGAAGATGATTTTTTAAAAGTTCATTATTGTTAATTTGGGACTATTAGTTAGTCTGTCTGTATTTATTCTTTGAGAGTCACTACAGTGAGCTGGTCATTATTGCGGGATGAAGGAGAAGTCATTTAGGACTTACCTTCCCTATGTGACAGATTGCCAAAATAAGGCAAAAGCAACCAGTCACTTATTATAGTAACATGTAGAGCCTTTGTGTTTTGAGTCTTTGTAGATTTGCAGTGCCTTTAAAAACCCCCACAACTGTCCAACATGGGGTGTTTAATTACCAGGTAAAAGAATTATTTTTTTTTGAGACTCCATTTAATTATTTGATTGCACAGTAACCAAAGAGTGTAAGAGGGCTATAGCCAGAAGGCACTTCAAAGCAATGCCTTGATGTTTCTTAGTGGGCATTAATGGCTTCTGAAGGCAGGAGATTGTTTAAAAAAATATTAAAACCCTCCTCATGATCCCGCCAGCAATCTCAAAAAAATGCATAAACACTGGAGTCCTCTGCCAGCAAGGAGGGAAAAAAAAAGTTCAAAGGGATCTGAGAGTTTTCATGTAAAGTTTAGAGTTTAAGGCGTGACTGTTGGCTATGGAGCCCCACTGTTTGAACTCTTGTTTATTAAAAACAGTTTCCCAGCATTTCACAGAGTTCAGAAAGACAACAGAAAAGTGCAGGCTTTTTCCCTGTGCAATGTTTAAAGGCTCTATTGATTTCTACCTATATGCTTTGTGTTTTGTTTTTTTCCATCACTTTCAAAAGTATAGCACAATATCCAAGAAAAAGCTGAACAGGGTTTCAAGCACAGAACAGGCCTGGGATATGTTTCCCCCCTCCCCAATACTGCCCTTTTCTTTTCTTTTTTTAAATAAAACACTGGTAAGAATTCACTCCAAGTTCTCAAGAGACACAAACATTTGGATGACATGGACATTACCTTCAATAATGAGCTGAAACTCTGTTGGCATAACAACACCTTTTGCTATCACTATCTACCCTCCCCCCTTCCCTGACAACAAAACTGTTGATTAACGTCCCATCAAACAATGGGACACTGGGAACAGAAAAGATTGCAATGTTTCTGGTGGGAATTGATCATTCAGCCTATCTTGTTTCATCACTGTAATATGTAGGCACCTCTATCCTCTTATTATCTGCTTGTATCTGGGATCCACTGATTTAGCCAATCTGATTAGCTCCGAAAAGCTCTCCACAAAATCCAGGCCTTTTCATTTAGATCTGAAATGGACAAAGGGGGCAACGGAGTTTGCAGTGCAGCAGTGTAATACAATTATGGTGACTTTGGTTGCTTAAGGGGTAGGCTTGCGAGTGTGACATCAACTAGACCTTCCAGATGGTAGCTACATTCGGACCAAATAGAATGAGTCAGAGTGATTTAACCAAGAGGTCAATTAAGTTATACCAGTGAAAGGAGTATCTAATTTGCTAGCTATCATATAGTACCTGAACACTGAGGGACATATGAGCACCTGGTAATATCCTGCATTGTCCTGGAAAATAATCTTACAAGTTGTACATTCTATACAGAATTCTTAAGCCTAATTGAATATATTTGGAGGTAACAAGGCTTAGAGTCATCCAAACTTTGCCTTTAATGACAGAGGCTGCCATCCATCTAGCACAGGCCTAAAAATCACGTCAGGAGAGATTTAAAAGGTGTATTAGGAAGAGAATCAGAGTACACATAAAAAACCAAAAATGAATTCAAACATCTGCTGACCAGGTAGCATTGGTAACATGAGGTCTGTTCTCAAGGCCAAATCCTCAACACTAAATCACTGGAGTTACCCCAACTGAGGCTCTGGACCTGCCATTGTCTAAACAACATGCAGGAGAAAGTGCTGATAATAATGTAGCATCAGAATCCAGTCTTCCCTTGTGTAAGCATAACAAAAGGATAAGAGAATAGATGGAAACAAGGGAACAGATGTTAGTTTGAATCAAACTGGGTTCAGTTCTATTCAATTTCATTGTGACTATGGCTTATAAGCATTTATGTTGTTTAAGAAACAGTGATCTTTCTGCAAAGGTCTCTCCACTACTGTGACTTCTATTTAAGCTAGTTGGCAGGGGACTTCTGAGGCCAGGTTCTGATCTCTCTTACACCATATAAATCAGGAGTAAGTCAGGTGAAGCCAATGCAACTATAATGGCATAAAACTGGTTTGAGTGAGATCCAACCCTATATATTCAAGATTTAGCACAAAAGGCAAAGACCCAGAATCTGAGAATGGTTGAATGTTGTTCTGTTGACCAGCTAACAATGATTAATATTGTTTAGTTACATAGATATGGATAGAGAAAGACTGCAGAATGAAAGTGTTTTCGGAGCTTTATAATCATCACATAGGAAGGCAGGCTCCTTCCCCCAAAGAATTAACAAGCTAAGCAGAAAATACAAAAAGACTATAAGGGCAGGTCTACACTGTGGCAGGGATTGACACAGTGAGATCAATTTATCGGGGTCGATTTATCGTGTCTAGTCTAGATGCGATAAATCGATTCCCCAAGCGCTCTCCCGTCGACTCCGGGACTCCACCACCGCAAGAGGCGCAGGTGGAGTCGACAGGGGAGCAGCAGCAGTTGACTTACCACCATGAAGATGCCGCGGTATGTTGATCTAAGCACGTCAACTTCAGCTATGCTAGTCTCGTAGCTGAAGTTGTATATCTTACATCAATTATACCCCCCCACAGCGTAGATCAGGGCTTGGAAGATTGGAAGGCTACAGCATGAGCTTTTGTATGTACAGGTTAAATGGTATCTTTTTCAGTTAAAGTTATTACTCTGACCTATGCTTTCTTAATGGCAGGACTGTGCTCCAGACGTGCACACTGTCAACTCCCCACCTGATGCTGTGGGAGCGGAAGAGCTGAAGATATTGCTCCTTGCCAGCCCCACTTCAGTTGGGAAAAAAGCACTCAAACTGCAGGGAAGGATTGATGGAAAAATATGAACTTAATTTTGGGTTCTGTTTTCCCTAAACCAGTGCAGCTCCAGTAAAATCAGATTAAAATACCTCCAGTTCCTGATGTTTGGGGATATTTAAAGTCAGATCAAAGTCCTTTTAGCCAGCTCTTTCGGTAGCATGTTTGATGAGAAACACAGGTGCACTAATATATTAAGCTAGCAGTCAGGCTGATTTTTAAATACCACCTTGAAATCCTGTTTCTGATCCCCTTAAATATCAATCAAGAGGAAAAATGATGTTTTAATAAAACCAGGGATTTTTTTCTGGATACAATTTGAGCTGCTTCACTTTCTGCATTATTAAACTTTTGACTTGCTTCTTTGTTAAAATAGTTACTAGGGGGAAAGGCCTCTCACTTTGGAGGCAACTCTGTTTAAAATTCAGAATACACTCGGCCACATGAATATTGAGAACAGAATGACTTTCGTGGGGACACCTTCTGCTGGGGGAACAGTGTGGCCGGCATTTGTTTGCTCAGAATTACATGTGCTCAAATGTATAGTCATACAGCCAGTACAAACACCTGCTCAGAATTCTAACACTTGTGTATACTCTTTAAACAGTCCGATCCCAGCACATGGGCAAGGTATAGCACCAAACTTGCCAGATTCAGTGGGACTGTGGCTTCAAATGTTAACACTCATGCAGGACTAGGCATTAGGGCTATTTAAATGGTGCTCATGGAAGTATTCGTACCTGCAAAACGTAGGCACAAGTTTGTCATACATGGAGACTGAGGGTTGAAAATCTGTCTTTGTGAACCTAGCAAGAGAGACCTTTCCATTCCCACAACCACCCGCTCTTCATAATCACAGCAAGATTGAAATTGGAACAGCACAACCCAAATCAGTAAATGAGGCAGACACATGCTAATTGCATAGGTTAGCCCCTCTCCCTTTGTTGTATAATCATATCAGATAGTAGAAACTCTCAAATGCCAGAGTGGTGGGGTGGGGGAGTTTAAAGGATTTCCCCAGAAGTCTTTCTTTAATGAAGATGCGTGCATCCCACGAAGTGGGTATTAGCCCATGAAAGCTTATGCTCCAATATGTTTGTTAGTCTTTAAGGTGTCAAAAGGACTCTTTGTTACGTCTGCTATTCCAGACTAACACGGCTACCTCTCTGATTCTTAATGAAGATGTAACAAAGAGTCCTGTGGCACCTTAAAGACTAACTAAAGTATTGAAGCATAAGCTTTCGTGGGCTAATACCCACTTCGTTGGATGCAAGCAGTGGAAGTCTTTAAGGTGCCACAGGACTCTTTGTTACCTCTGCTATTCCAGACTAACACGGCTACCTCTCTGATTACTGAAGATGCGTATTTTTCATTTTAAACATTTAATAAATGTGAGAATCAAATAGGAAAGAAATGTAAATATTATTTCTAAACAACAGTGGTGGTATTGTAATGGGCAGTGCACAAAGCAAGTCTACTTGAATAGAATGGGCATCTTTCATCTGCACACCGATGTTTTGTTTTGTTTTTTGGTAGCTCAGTGTGTCAGAGATGTTTAGATGACAGAGTCTAGAAGAACTGTTGGTGATCTGGAGAGCGGTTTCTTAGTGCCGCCAAATACTTGTTTTACTTAAAAAGCATAATCGGGGTCTCCTAGCCCCGACCCCAATTCAGAATGGGCCAAATTAAATTTGTTATAAATAACCTTTTACTTTTAAACCAGAGGAATATTTGTTGCTTCTCACTGAAGGGCTTGGTTACACTAGCACTTTATAGCATTATAAAGCCTCCAGGAGCACTATAAAGCTGCCCCCAAACACACTGGCAAGGCACATTTTTCGCTAAAAGTCTGAGCTTATCGCGCTATTTGTAAACCACCTTTTCGAAAGGAATAAAAGCTTTTGCGTATTCCCTGTAGCGTGTTATGGCAAGTGTAATCAGTCATTTCGCTATAAGGGATCTCTGGCACGCCTCCGAGCCATTTAAGGCAATTAACAAGCCATTTAAGGCATTTGACGTCTTTGTGTTGTTTTGCAAAGGGAAGGAGGAATGCGGAAGTTCCTTTACAGAACTCCGCTCTTAACTCAAGCAATTAAGCAGTGAAAATGCTCACCAATGGGGCTGTGTGAGTGAAATTCAGAGCCTGCTACTTTTCTGTAGAGAGAAATCACTGACAGCATGAAGTTGTCTCCCTCCGTATACGTTCCCCGTTCTCCCTCACCCCCCTCCTTTGCAAAGCACGTTGCACCCAGCTGAATGCTGGGATAGCTGCCCATAATGCACCACTCCCTGTGCCGCGGCAGTTGCAGCAAATGTGGCCACAACGTCCCATCTTATAGCGCTATGGTTATAGCGCGTCCCATATAGCGCAATAGGTAAACGCGCTATAATCCTTGTAGTGTAACCTTACGCTAAGGGTTCACTCCTGCTTTTTCTGTACAAGCAAAACTCCGCCAGCCTTTCATATGTCATGGGACTGGATGGCATGCAATATAAAGCTTTCTAAACAGGGACCATTTAGGTTTTATTGTGGTTGCTTAAAATGCAAATAAATAAAGTAAAATTAAACAGTATTCCTTACAACAGTCCCTGGTGAAACAACACTGTCAAAACAGAAGAAGAAAAAGGGGGGAGAGAGAACAAAGATTATTTTCTCTCAATAGAAAATAGGAAAGTTTAAACAAATGTATTCTTGAAAAGAGATCAGTTTCAACAATTTATTTTCACATTCTCTGTTTTCTGCAATTAATATGAAGGCCGCTGGACACAGGTATACAGGTGTGTACATCTCAGAGTTTATGACCCAATCTTACAAAGAGAATGGTGCGGGTGGACTAGCCCCATTGAAGTCAGTGGGTAAATTTAGAAGGGAATATAGGTGTTTTATGTGTGTGTGTGTGTGTACATATATATAAATACACACACACGTACACTCTCTCACATCACTTCATCTAGTGTAATGCAGCTACCTCTGGGTGGAACACAGCTGGTTCAGAAGGCAGAGTATCAACTAGTGAATCACCACCACTTTCTACAGCAACTACAGAGCTTCCATTGGAAGTCTCCCATCCAAATACTGACCACACCCAACCCTAATTAGCTGGTGAAAGCGGAGTAGCTCAGCCTGAGGTGGTATTGCTTTAGGCCATATGGAGCACTCTTGTAGCGACACCATTCTGTCTGCATGAATTAAGGGTCTGGTTCGATTAATTGCTTTTGCTGGTTTGAAGACACATTGTGAATTATTTCTTCATTCAGAATGATATTTTTTTCTTTTCAAAACAAATGACATTAAAATAGAATTAGGAAACCCCCACACAGACATGAACAAGGCATTTCAGGATTAACAGAGGGGGTCACAATTATAAGGGGAGCTGGACACGACCCCCATATGTAGGTTGCCTAACATTTTCCTTTATAAAGGATTCCTATGACCTTTTTATGAGAAGCTCCAACACCTCCATTGTTTGCAACTGGCCTTTGGAATTCTGCAGGAAGAAAGCCCCGGGGCCAGACAAATGCCTTTTCTTTGTCCTATGGAATTGCCCTCTGGTTTGACTGAGTTATAGACTATGACAGATCCCACTTCCCTTCTCTTGCTTGCATTCCTCAGGAAAATATTGGCAACATAACAAAATAATAACTGAATACGGACAGTTTAAGGAGGCCCTTTATGCCACTGGAACAGCATCAGACCACTGACCTCGGAATGGCTGGGAGCTGCTGGATCAGGTGTAGCAGCACAGGTATGTGTGGGTGAGGGGAGGCCATCCAGGGTGCCTCATACCCTGATCACTCCTTTCTGCAGACCTGGCATATGGCCCCAGCAGCCCATCCCCCACTATTGAAATACCACCTGGGACAAGAATCAGAGAGGTAGCCGTGTTAGTCTGGACCTGCAGAAGCAACAAAGAGTCCTGTGGCACCTTAAGGACTAACAAAAGTATTAAAGCATAAGCTTTCGTGGGCTAATACCCACTGTGTCGGATGCATAGAATAGAACATATAGCAGGAAGATAGATAGATATACAGTAGACACTCGATTATTCAGGATGATAGGAAAAAAATAATTTTTTAAATAAAATTTTAATAAAATCCCGGATAATCACCATCCACAGGAAATATGAAGGGGCAGGGGGTTGGTTCACCAGCCACCCTGTGCCAGGGGGAGGGGGTGTTGGTTCACTGGCTGCCCTGTGCCCTGGTGGGGTTTTTTGTGTGTGTTTGGGGCGGCAACAAAGCCGGCCCTGCGAGTTACGTATATATATATATATATTGACATCCTGGTTAATCCACATCCTGGTTAACCCAATCCTGGATAATCAAGAGTCTACTATAGATATATATACACACATACAGAGAGCATCCACCTTTTCATGTTCTCTGTATGTGTGTGTGTGTATATATATCCTATATTATAAAAGACAAGCGAACGGTGTGTGAAGCCGTCATGCGCAGTAGAGATGGCCCAGACGAACGGCATGCTGGGGGTTGTAGTTCGGAAGCACAAAATGGCCACCGCACGTGCCTGCCTGAGCAATCTAGAGCACCAAGGAGCAGTTATACATATAAAGTTAGCTGGGCTGTCGGGCGCATGACGAGGAGTTGAGGGGGGAGGGAGCTGAGCGGGGGAGAGGGGGGCTGGATGGGGGGGGGTCGTTGCAGGGGAGAGGGGGCTGGGTGGCGGGGGGGGGCACGAGCCCTTACGATTGGCCCGTGTACACGGGCTTTTACACTAGTATATATATAAAATCAACATTTATAGCAATTTGCAGCAGCTGAGGATCTGGTCAAAAAAGAGTTTTCAAACATGCGGAGATTAGATTGTTTGACACGCGCATGTCACCAGATTCTGTCTACAGTTTGGAACACATGGCATTCCACTTCAAAAAACTCTGGTTAATAGGCCAGATTTACCCCTGGTGTGACCTCATAGACTACAAGTGGGTTACACCAGGAATTTATTTGGTGGATTACGCTTTAAGGCCAGTATACCCAAGTGACTGGCAGAAAAAGAAGGGAACGTCCTTGTTGCACAAATTTATCTGCATTTCGTAATGTGTGAGAAAAATAAGAAAATCCCAGCGCTCCATGTCCCACATGACACCAGTTATCAAGACAGAGAGTGGTTGAATTCAGGAACTTAAAATCACACAGTGCACAGAGCCTAATGAACTGCTGATGACAAGTTTAGCTTCAAATGATAATCTTCCATAATTGTTACATTTCAGCACCTCTCTGCTCCTATGATCACTGAATAAGTGGGGATAAGATCTCTTTGTTTGGTGGGAGAAGACTACAGTATGAGACAGGCATTGTCTAGCAAGAAGCTGAACTTGGGGCCCATAAACACTAGACCTTTCGCTCTACACCCAGGACACCAGCAAAGATAATTTGTATGACGACTCCTCTGTGGGTCTTCGCAAATAAGGAATAATACGTGAAATTTCACATTTTTTCAGTGATGTCTGCAATGTAAGAGCAAAACTATTACATTCATATTGCAAGAGGGTAAGTAACTGTTGACGCAGACAGAGAGGACCTGTCAACAAAGATTCCCTCTACCCAGGGCTGGCTTTACCATGAAGTGAACTGAGGTGGCCCCTCGGGTGCCAGACTGGGGGGGGGGGGCACCACTACGACCCAGAGTGTATAAAATTGTGTCTGCTGCTGGTGCTTGTGTATTCTCTCTGCACTAGATGCACAGAGATGATGGAGCGCTGGGCTGGAGGAAGGAGGTCGCCAGAGACCTTTCAAAGTTTTGGCCCAAGCGAGGGGACATGGGGGCGTCATTTGAGTTCCCCACCTCAGGTGCCAAAATGTTGTGGGCCGGCCCTGCCTCTGCCTCAAATATTGCAAACCAAACCCAAATATTTTGAGAAGGCCATTCTGAGGGCCTGCAATCAAGTGTGAAGCCCCACGCTGTATTAATATACAGATGGATTTCTTTGCAGAGGTGCGGAGGGAATAGTGCCGGTGCCACCGAACAGTGCGACCCCGGGCCCTGCACTCCTGGTGCCAGGGCAGAGGGCCATCTGTCCTATACTCAAGATGGTGGAGAAAGTGTTATGGAGGCAGCACTCACCTAGCACAAGGCTTTCGTGCTTGGATCCCAGGGAGATTATCCAGGAGATTGAATTCAATGGAGTTACGCCCACTTACATCAGGACTGAAGTTGGCTTACTGACTTTAATAGCGCCACTTGCTTGAAAGTAGGGTGAGCAAGATTGTGCCCTTAGAGAGGAGGTCATCAGCTGAGTGCCTTATTAATGTTCCCGGGCTCCGCATGTCAGAATCACCTCTCTGAAATCCCTCTCGGAGGTTTCAGCTGTTGGCTGTAGATTTCCTCTTCCCCCACCCCTAACTTTGTGTCCTGTTAGTGGGGAGGGAGAGAAAGAGGATGAGTGGGGGTCTAGTTAACTGATCTTTGGACCAAGACCCAGATCCTCACAAGGTACCTGACCCCCACTGAAATCAATGAGAGTTAGGAGTCTAAATACCTTGGAGGATCAGGGCCCAAGTGAGTTGCATTCACATTTTGACTTGGTGAAAAAAGTCTGAAAACAAAAAATACAAGTTTTTTTTTTTAAATGATGGGGGGGGGGGAAGGGACTCACTCTCGCACAAGCTGTCACCCACCCAGTAGATCTCCCTAGCCTCAGATACAGATTGCTCGCTGGCTTCACCGCTGTCTGCCTACGGGCTGTCAGATCTGAACTGGGAATTCAGTACTGGGGAGAGATGCTAGACGGTCAGATCTAGAGGCTGGTGGCCTCTGTTTTTGCAGCGCACAGACACGGCAGCAGCAAAAGCGCCCTCACGCTGTGGCCCTTTTACTTGGCTGAGACAGCCAACCATGATGCCAGTTAGAGCTTGTAAAGTGGAATCTTGTCCACAAAGAAGCTTGCCGTGAACTAGGGGTGAATGGTTTTATTGATCAGCTCTCATGGCCTCCATGGTCACAGCATCTGAGTGACTCTGAAACTTTAACGCATTTATCCTCACAGTAAGGACAGCAAGGCCAAGTGATAGAGCAGGGCTGTAAACCCATGTCCAAGACTAGTGCTCTAACTACTGGACCATCCTGCCTCTCAGCCTATACACAGAGTCACAACATTATTTCACACACGCTTGATCTGAACTGATGAACTAGAGGTAAAAGGTCTATTACCAATTCCCTAAACTAGCCCAGTCCCCCAGTTACACACTCAAGTGGGGGCTGGCTGGTTTTAAAAATGTAATCACCCTCAGGGAATTTGGTTTTCTGCTCCAGAGCTTTCATTCTTACCCCATGGCTCCGAAAGTATGAAACTCATCTTGCTAACCAAAGCAGAGGAGACCTCAGACTGACTCAGTTGATGGATCACAAAAATGATGACTCTCATAAAACTCAGTTAAATGAAATGTCTTTGGAGTAGAATATTTCCAGTGCCACTCTGATTACTTGCCCTCTGTTGTCTTCTACAAAGGATACTGTGAAGCTAATGATCCAGCCGTGGAATTTTAAATAGCTGCTTCATGACTAACAACATGTGCTCCGGATCAGCTCAGGCTTGTATTTACATATTTCCCATGATAAGTCAACATATGGTTCTTGTTTGTAATGTGGAGTTGCACTCTTCATATTATTGCTATGATTTTTTTCTTTCACAATTATGGTAGAGAAAACTTTTTTTTATTATAAATTATTGTTAGAGAACGTGTCATACAAATAATAGGCTATTAGGGCAACAAGAAATCTGCTAATTGCTTTGTTTTGATTCCCACTAAATCCTGAGCCACTGTTAGTCATGAAGGGAGTACAGATTGTGACTCATAAGCAGTATCATACGCACAAGGTCAGTTATATTATGCTTCATGCTCCTGCTGCATGAAAAGGGATTTCATGACAATCTTTGAGGACTCAATAATGATTTTTCTTGGGAAGCTTTGTTGAATGGTTTCTATTCCTTGTCTCCTAATTTTTGCATGTAGATAATGTGTACAATTTGTAGATAATTTGTACAATGATTTTTCCCCACATTGAAGGGACATTTAATTACTGCATACAAATGTTCTAAATATTCTTTGATGGCATGTTTGGAAGCATAGAAATTAAAGCTGGAAATTCCCTATGTCTGTCCTCTGCATTACATTCCCCAGTACTGGGTCTTCTTGTCTAGTTTGCAATGACTCAAGTCAGGAGACTTCCACTGCTTCTCTTAGGAGACTATTCCACAATGAAAAGATGTAATCATGAAGATTTTTTTCCAACTCTTCAGTCACAAAGGTCCTTTCCTTTGTTTAATCCAATTACTTCTCATTATAACTCCCTCCCCCACACTGTTTTGCACCACTCAATAATTCCTCTCCTCCTTTAGTGTTTATACCTTCACATACTTGCCGATGGTTATTATATCCCACCCTTAGTCATCAGTTAGCCAAGCTAAACATATGTAGCTCTTTTAATCCTTCCTCATAACTCAATCCAGCCCTTTCATCATTTTTATTGCTCTTCTCTGAATCTTGTCCAATTTGTTGACATTGTTCTGGTATTTAGCTACCCAGGGAAGGGGTATTTCAGAGGAAGTCTCATCAATGGGGCAGTATCCTTGCAAAGTTAAAACAATCATCTTACTCTGATTAGCCTCAGTCATTTTTAGCAGCCTGGAGCTTGCTTCTACAATTATTACTAATGACAGTAGTGCTGACTCACACTAGTAGGCCATTAACTTCACTTGGGACTTAGGCACTTGGGCCTTAGGCATCTAAATACCTCTGAGGACACAGACCTTAGAAGTGCATGTCTCATTGAGAGGCGCCTAAGTCCCACTAAATGCTTTCGTCACTTTTGGAAAAGGGCCTTGGCCACATAAGAGACTTAGGGCCAGATTTGTACAGGTATTTAGGTCCTGAAAGATGAAGTGCCTGTCTTCAGCTTGAGGCATCTAAATACCTTTAAAAATATTGTCATTAGGCCTTACAACACTGATGGAGCAACTCCTAAATACCTTGGGGGGGTGTAAGTGCCTAACTCCCTTCGGCACTATTTAAACCCCACCCGAGATGTACATTAATATATTGCATATTGTGACCCCGTTCCTAGTTTAGCAATTGCTTACTGTAGCTCCCCCATCTCCGCACTCCCCAGCCTCCCTGTTCTAACATAGTAGCAGGCAGTGAATAGGAAACATTTCATGTATGATGCTACTGCATAGCTGGCAAGTGCCAATATGTAACCACTTTGGATTTCACAATTCTGAGCAGGGAATTAGGAAATAACCACTATTCTAATAACAATGTGTTGTAAATTAAATGAAAAAATGCAAAGAATGCAGTCACGCCTGTGCCATTTTAAAGAGAGCCGAGGGGCCCATCTAGTGAGCTCAGGGAAAAACCTTTGCATTTAAGGTCCAAATAACACTAACAGGGGTGATGAACCAGATTTTGCCCCACGGTAAATCTGGAATAAGCCCACGCAGGCCATTGGTTTACACGGGTGTAAGTGAGAGCAGAATCTGGACCAACATTTATTAATTAGTGTGTTAAAAGCAGAAATCCATTAATAGCACAGGACAAACTCATTTGGAATCCTTATGTTGTTTAATATTATTTATATGTTGGCTATCTTACACTGGTACCTAAAGACACTGCATTGAACATACTTGTGCCTGCCATGAAGAGTTTGCAATCTAAATAGACATGGCAGAAGGGGAAACAGACGAACACAGAGATGGAGTAAATTGCAGAAGGTCAGTAGCAGAGTGGAGGGAAAATGGATGTCTCCTGAGTACCATGACCCAGCTACTAGAAAACACCGCCTCAGCTCTTGCGATGGAAGACTCGCCCAAGTTAAATCGTGTCAGCACAGCAAGTTACTATTTCTCTTTTGTTATTTAGTGGGAGGCTTGTTGTTGCTTTCCGGTGTCACCCGCCTCCACGGCTCTGCTGTGAAGCAAGTCGGTAAAACTGACCCATACGTGTGCTCGGAACCAGTTTACAGGGACCAGCTCACACCACACCTGACTCCGCTGGGTGGACAACACCCATGCTGCAGAGCCTTCACCAGAGCGGGGGCCCTTCCTTCTTTCTGCTGTGCCAGAGGTGACACTGGTGTTCGTGATAGACACTCCCAGCAGTTCTTTGCCTGTGCCAAATAGGTTCCTGCAATGGGCCGAGTTCAATCCGCTTCCTCCCTTTCCCATCGTGTGCCCATTACGTCTCCAGTCTGCCCCTCATCTGGTGACACACCCACTGTGGAAGATTGATTTGGGCCTATCCCAACCTGACATCCCTGCCCACACACCAATGCCCAAACCTCCTACTTCCTTGGGCATGTTACCTAGGTGATAGACTCTGGCAGAAGCCTCTGCATCCCTTGTATGTCATACTGGGCCCCCAGCACCTAGGAGCCAGTGGCTTACCCAAGAGGGACTGGATTGAGGCCACCCACTCGTTCCACCCAGGCCTCCTGGCATTTTAAAAATGTGGCTGGAGCCATGTGGAGTTGAGTCAGGGGCTCCAGTTCTGACACATGCCTGAACCTCTGCCCCTGTTCAGTGAAAACAGACTTAGGGGGGCTGCCCCACAACTGGGAACCCAGTGAACCTTACCTCAGCCGTCTTCTCTTCGCCTGCCCTCCCCAACAGTCAATTGGTTCCCCGGCAACCAGCCCCATCAAGATATTTAAGAAAAGGCGGGACCTGGGCCTTGCCGTCTGTTGGCTGTGGTAGGAAAAGGGTAACGCCAGGCTAGCTGTTGAAGTTTGGATTTCATTGATCTTGGAGTCGCCAGGTGAAGCTGCAAAATATGCCACGTGTCCAGCTCCTGCAAACCCAAATCCTTTCGGCCCAACCCTTTTGTGAACTGAACCCTGCAAAGTTTTCACAGCCCTATACATGCGCCAGACTCTCCTCTCCATGCCACACTGCAACTCCCAAGGGTAATTCTGCCAGCTTTCTGGAACGTTCATTGAAGTTCTGTGTATAGGTCTGGGGGCGGGGAGGGAGGGAGGTGCACACAAAGTCAATGGAACATATTGAGTTGAACACAATGAACATAGTTAAGAAACGTGTGTGTGTGTGTGTATGTGTGTGTGTGTGTGTGCGCATGTGTACGTGCGGCATGTGCTTGCTGCATCCTATCCATTGAACCAGCGCAGATTCAACAGGACAATTTTGCCCAGCGTTCCCTGCCCCATAGTCAGCACTTCTCAAGACGGAGCCAGAGCAATTCCCCCATTTTATTGTGGGTCAGTGGTGGGTTGAAAGGAGATGGTGTGTGGGTGTGAAAAACGGGGGATGGAGGGAGTCAGTTCACAGCCAGTAGCTAAGAAACAATGTCTAAAAGAAGCCACTGCTGTGACTGGCACCAAAAACTAATTTGCTGATTACACCTTTATCAATGGATTAGCCAAAGCTGCATTGTTTAGGTCCTGGGTACTTCTGAGGCATTGTTAAGGAGGTGTGACTCTTCCCAAGTTTATGGTCCTACTTCCTTTTTACCCCTTCTGATGAGAGATTGCATTCCAATGCGCTATATGCTACAAAGCCAAAAGGCTTTCTGTTATAAAGCCTTTAGTACAAAGTTAATTCACTTTGGTTCTCAACGCCACAATTTGTAACAAATAGACTATGATAATAAATACATCGGTGAGATCAAAAGATCCTTAAAGCTGCCTTAGAAAAATCAGGGAAGTGTGATTTGGTTCTGTCTTAAAGGCATTTTTCTGCCACTCATTGCCGAAGGTGATCGCTGTGTAACTTTAACATTTCAAAGATCTGTGTCTCATTTTATGTAAAGAGGCAGTCTGTGTGCTTTGTGTTCTCCTCCAGCTTTTGTACAGCAGTTGTCCTGCTAGCCACCTGTCTACCAGAGGAAAGATATTTCTCCTCTTCCTGCTGACAGCATTTTCACTTTGAAAGAGAGAGTCAACTGCTTCTTAATTAGTGCTGTCATGAGCAGGTCACTCAGGGTTGGGAATCTAGTGAACAAGCTCATGTATTCACTCACTGCTGTTTGCCCATACAGCTTGGTGATGCAAATCCAGCTGAACATCAGATGAGACTGCAAACAACTCAGAGGGCTATTCCTAATGGCCCAAATGTAAGCACGTCTCATAAACCTCACAAATAAATGTGTGGCACTTTAAAAAAAACAAACAAAAACACAATTGCCATGCAAGTACAGCATATCCTTTCATATCCCAAGTATACAACAGTGCTTTACAAAGTTATATCAGGGATCTGCATGTATTAAAAAACTGGCCTCCCATTTTGCCAATAATACTGTGCAAGCATAGCCAGTGGAAATCACCATAGCTCCACTGGTGAATACCGTAGCTGAAGTCGACACATCTTAGGTCGACTTACCTGCCATCCTGAAGGCGGCAGCGGTCGGCAGCGGGCTCCCCCGTCAACTCTGCCTTGCACCTTTTGGCGAGCTGGAGTTCTGGAGTCAACGGGAGTGCCTCTGGGGATAGATTTATCGTGTCCTGACAAGACGCAATAAATCGATCCCCAATAGATCGATCTCTGTGTGTCGATCCAGCCGGTAGTGTAGACAAGGCCTTAGACATAGTCTGTGGACCACCAAGGGTCTGCAGACCACAGGTGGAAAACCACTGTCCTAGGGGGAACTATAACAGCACTGCTGCTTACTGGGAGCCTCTTCCTGGCCAGGGGTGTGTCCAGGGCCGGCGACAGAAATTTGGGGGCCCCCTACTCTGATCGTTTGGGGGCCCCCAGCCCAGCTGGGGGCCCCCCCAGCCCAGCCGGGGGCCCCCCCAGCCCAGATGGCCCCCCCAGCTGACAGCTCCCCACCCCTTCCTCGCTCTCCACGCCCGGCGACAAGGGGGGATGACTACGGGTACTGCTGTGTACCGGGCCCCGGACTTAAGGGGGCCCCCCTAAAGTCCGGGGCCCGGTACAGCTGTACCCGTAGTACCCCCCTGTCGCCGGCCCTGGGTGTGTCTGCAGGCTCTCCTCCGTTTTTCCTCTCTCCAGAGCCCTATAAGAGCCCATAGGGGCTTTTTCTGGTTAACAGTACTCTTGCTAATTAACAATACCCTTGCCTAGGGATAGTTTAATTCCAACACCAATTTACAACAACTCAGAGTCCCAAACTAGATTCCATTCCAACAACACAAAGAAAAAGTCCAGACTTAGTTCTGGAATTTTCTCTCACTGCCTGGACTCTTTTTCCACCCTCGTATGATCTCCCAGGCAGTCCTCCCAGCTCTCCCTGGCCGGGGCTCTGATGTCCAGACCCAAACACACTCAGGGTTCCCAGCCCCCCGGAGCTGCCCACTTGCTGGTCTTTACCCTTCAAGTTCCTCTGTGTCACGGTCCTTCGGGACCCATTTTTCCTCCTGTAGCGTCCATCAGCATAGTTGCAGCTCCTCTCACACACTTTAAAAAAAACACAACAAAACCCACTGCAGCAGCCACCTTCTGCTCTTTATAGAGAATCACCTGATTCCCCTCATTCCATAATCAGGGTTGGGTTAGCCCGAGGCTCTCCTGTTACGTGGATGGACTAGACTCTCTCATCTCTATGATTCTACCTTATGAATAGCCCTTGAAAATGCAAGGGGGCTAACTTCCACTCAATGAGAGTTGCACCCGTGAAATCAAAAACTCATTTTGGGCCCTTATTTTCAGGCAGGGCTCTCTGAACCTAGAAAACGTAAAGCTTTGTTAACAGAAAGAGTATTGCTTGGAAAGTGAATTTGTCCTTCTTTTGGAGCCAGTGAGGTTTGCATGGGTTTTGTGTTATGAAAGGCCAGTTTTAAGTACAAGTGATATATCTATGTAGATCTTTGCAGCCGGCAGATCTTCATACTTTGCAGACTTCAGAAGACTGAACTGAATATATGTTGAAATCAGTTCAACCGCTTGCTAAGAGGTATAAAGAAAGATGACACCTATTTTGCATGAATAATGGTATTATTCTGATGAATTTAGTTAGACTAATGGGGAAGCTTAAAGAATAAGCTACTGCCCGTGATGGGTTTGGTTTTTTTAGGCAAATAATAAGGTTCTGGAGGGTGTAACCTAAAACAGACATTTCATAGAAGATTCATCCTTGAACAAAAATGTCATGAAAGCATGAAATGAGAAATAGACGACAATCAGAATTCCACTTGAAGTGCTTTGTAGTAATTATTTTAAAAAATCCTCACAAAAGACTCTTTTCAATTGCAGAATAGCAAGCAAGGGCTGTGTGGTTCAAGGCCAAATAATTTCTACGTGGAAAAAACAGCTTCAATTCTTCCATTTTGATCTAAGGTATTTTAAATGGGCTCGACTTTCAATTACTGCTTTCTTTCCACCACAACCTCCTCCTTTTTTTTTAGCAAAGGAAATGAACCATTTCTGAACAATATCAGTAGAATCTAGAGTCCTTGGGACATGAATTATCTATAGTCACATCCTGTAATCCACTGTTATTGGTGTGATTTCAGTGTACATTTTTTTGGGCGTGGGGGAGGTCGGGGTTATAAAAGTCATGATGTTAAAAATTAAACCTGGAAAGTGATGGTAATTTTGGGACCAGTCAGGTCTTTGCTGCATGTGCTAGCATCATCATTACAATACAAAGCAAAATATTCATTTACTCAACGCATTCCTTCCTATAACACCTGTTCACTCAATTTTAAACACTAGTAAAGAGTTGCAAAACTGCCCTCAATTCCAAGAGCTAAACCAGGGGTGGCCAACCTGTTGCTCCGGAGCCACGGAGCGGTTCTTCAGAAGTTAATATGAAGCTCCTTATATAGGCGCCGACTCCAGAGCTGTACTACAGGTGCCAAATTTCCAATGTGCCTGGGGGTGCTCATTGCTCAGCCCCTAGGTCTGTCACAGACCCTGCCCCCACTCCACCCCTTCCCATACCCTCCCCTGAGCCTGCTGTGCCCTCGCTCCTTCCCCCCCCCAAACCACTTGTTTTTGGACTACGGCTGCGGATCAGCATCCACGCAACCAACACCCTTTCTCAGCGCCCTTGCCTTACCCCTTATGTCTTCTACAGTCTTTCTATTTATGCTCTGTGCCCTTTGGTGATTATAATTTTGCACTGAAAATCCTCTTGGTCCTTTTTAAATTGAGTGCTGACCCTCATTTGAAACTCCATTGTTTGAAGCAGAACCTATTCCACGCACCCTTACCAGCAGATTTCAATTTTAAACGAACTGTTATGCTTTGTTTCCAAATAGTTTGTTCTGGGTGTCATTTTCTAAACTTTAGTTCCTCTTTTCTGAGGCTTGTTTTTTGATTCCTGACTTTTAGAACTGCTTTCTCTTCTTTTAGGAGGAAACATTGTTTAGAGAAATGAGCACTTCTATATTCTGTTCCCTGACTCGGCCACACACATGTGTTATCTTGGACTGATCTTTTGAACTGTGCCCTCAATTTATCCATATGTAAAACACATGTAATATTACTGACCTGCTTCATAGGGTGAGGCTTAATTAATGCTTGCAAAGATCTGCGACATTCAGGTGGAGAATCCATGTTTTAGGAGTCATGGTAAGTATTTCAAGATTACTCTATAATAATAAAGAGATTACAGGCAGGGGGCTTAGCCCCTCTTAACATTAACAGTGTTGTACATCTCTTCCCCATGAGGGGCTTGTTCAGAATTGTGGTGTAGACAGCGCTATCTGATGTCACAATGGAGATGTGATATTGATACTTGATAGGATAGTCGGTGGGGGGAATATTATGTCTTTGGAGGACAGGGGAGAGCAGGTGAGGACCAGCATACAGTAGTGGAGTAAATGAGAATGGTAAGATCCCTACTCAAACAGGCCTAGATCTAAACTCTAATGAGGCTCACTTGTCATACACATTTTTAGTCCTTAATAGGTTTGGAAGAGCCTGTACTGAGGACATCTGGGCCTTCTCCCACAGTGAGGATAACCTTTCAAATAATCTTAAAATAAATGAAACATTAAGATTATCCTGTTTATTAACCAGCTGGAGAAACCTGCTGGGATCAGGAGTGACATAGGCACCGCTGGATCATCGATGGTTGGAAGGAGTCTTGGTTCATTGAAATAGGGGACACAGAAATGATGACAGGTACTAACCCAAACATTGGTAATATCAATAACGTCTATTTCATGTAGTCGTACAATGCTTTTGGGCTTCCATGGAAACAGCGGGTCTGACTCACCACCGTGACTCCAGCATTACGCTGGTATAACTGCCCTGAAACCAAGCAACAGTGCTTCTCAAATGTCGTCTAAGCTGCCAGTTGTCTACACATGATTTGGGCTTCCTGCTGCTCCCCCGTCAATGACCAACTCATCCTAACTAGACTCGGAAAGCAAGAACTTGCTGCCGTGCCAAGCACCACTTCTACCAGAGCTTGAGGCAAACCCAAGGAATTTAACAAAATGTCCATGTTGTTTCTTGTGCTCCTGAGCCAAAGGCCCTATTTCTGGTGAGAGCGGGGAGGTGCCAAGTTTGGTAGTATAATAATATATAACCCAATCCTGAGCCTGCAATGGAAGGCCAAGTCCCACAGAAACGGTGAGGAATTAATTCCTCATGCTCAACCTGGATGCGTCCCGTGGCTGTGTTCTTGGCACGCTCTTCTCCAAGACTATTCTATTCCATCTATATCTTTCTGCTGCCCCCGACACTAGCTGAGTGTCTGAGCACCCATGGGGCATTGCAGGAACCCACGCTGCTTTTGGTCCCCACTTTGTACTGCAAACATCCCAGAGGCTAACTACTGGAAACCCCCCATGTTATTAATTATTAAGCTTGTCGGCTTTGTAGCCGCAGACAGGCATGGCTGGAATGTGTTTGATATAGAACGGGGTCAGGCAGAAGGGGGGCAAGGCTAAGAACGGGCAAGTTGTCTGATTTTTTCCCCCCTTGCAATGAATTTTCTGAGGTATTTGCTGATAGAAGGAAATTAGTCCCCCTCCCTTTGGTCCTGTTGTAGTTAGCTCTTGGACCAGATTCTGTGCTCCACTCAGAACTAAACTGAGAGTTGCCTTGTGGGTTCCTGTACTAGCTGCTCCACGAAGCAGTCATTTAAAGTATCGAGAAATTTTGTCTCCGCATTTCGTCCTGAGCTGACGTACCCAGTCAATATGGGGATAATTGAAATCCCCCACTATTATTGAGTTCTTTATTTTGATAGCCTCTCTAATCTCCCGTAGCATTTCATCGTCACAGTCACTGTCTTGGTCAGGTGGTTGCTAAAAGATCCCTATTGTTATATTCTTATTAGAGCATGGAATTACTATCCATAGAGATTCTATGGAACATGTGGATTCATTTGATTCTACATTTTCTTTTACATATAGTGTCATTTCTCGTTCCACCCTCCACTCCTGGTACATGACCTGTTCTGTCCTTCCAATATGTTTTGTACCCTGGAATGATTGTATTCCATTGATTGTCCTAACTCCACCATGTTTCTGGGATGCCTATGATGTCAATATCCTCCTTTAACACAAGGCTCTCTATTTCACCCATCTTATTATTTAGACTTCTGGCCTTTGTGTACAAGCACTTTAAAAACGTGTCACTGTTTATTTGTCTGCCCTTTACTCATGTGTCAAATTCTTTTTTAGGTGTAAGTTTCTCGTCTGATCTGGCCCCTACTTTATCCTTTTCCATCCTCTCATCCTGACTAAAACCTACAGAATCTGTATCAATAGACTCTCCTCTAAGAGAAGTCTCTATCTGATCCATGTGCTCCTGTGGACGACATAATGGAGCATATAGACCTATGCCAAGTCTAATGGGAGGGTGCAAAGCAAGGTTGCAGAGGGCAACTGCCCCTCTTGCCCCAAAGCAAATGATGCCCCTGCAAAAGCCATTGCCAACTAAACTTAGAGGGGAAAGTCTTGCATTGTATTGTCCATTTCCTAGTGCAGCCATGTGTCAGCTGAGCAGGATTCCAGCCTAGCGCTCCCTTGAACAGCTGTGTTTGGAGCATGATTGGGAGAGTTCCAAGGAATATTGGGGGGTGGAGGGAGAAGGGGCAAAGGAAACAGTGTTGGTAATTTAGTACTGCAGGTGATACTCCTCCTATTGTGCTGGTAGTGAACCAAAAGCTCAGCCTGGCGTTAGGGGACCTGTGAAAATAATGGGGTTTGAGACATAAAGCAAATGCCCAGACATTCTTGGTTAAAATAGCTCTGCATTAGGTAGGAGTTTAATGTCTTACTATCTGTTTGTACAGGGCCTTAGGAGGATGCTTGGTGCTACCACAAACTAAATGGATCAGTACTAATATCACCACCGAGCAGCTATCCATTTACAATTCTCTTTGCAACTTCAATGAAATACGACAGTCTTCTTTACTCGGTGTCCTAAAATGCCATTGCCATGGCAGCTCTGTTCCACCCTAGAAGTGGCCACACTTCAATGTGATTTTTATATGGACAGGTATAAATGCATATAGTACATATAGTCCTTGTGCTAGCCTTTTGTCCAAGATTGCATTTTACACTATTATGGATAAATACAGTACATGCATTCCAAAAGCCTAAGCTCCCAGTGCAACAACCAGTTAAGGTTGCTAAGTGTTTATTTACTACATCATTTATCTACTGCATCATCTACAAAACCCAACTCTTATAAGCAATGAAGTGAGCAGCCAAACTGCCTAAATCTCAACCAGGGCATGGCGTACCCCTGGGAATACACAGAGGTCTTCTGGGGGATACATCAACTCATCTAGATATTCCCCTAGTTTTACAACAGGCTACATAAAATGCAGTAGCGAAGTCAGTACAAAGTAAACTTTCATACCGACAATAACTTGTTTATACTGCTTTGTATACCATACACGGAAATGAAAGTAGAATATTTATATGCCAACTGTTTCATTTTATAATTATAAGGTAAAAATGAGAAAGTCAGCAATTTGTCAGTAATAGTGCTCTGTGACACTTTTGCATTTTGATGTCTGATTTTATAAGCAAGTAGTTTTTAAGTGAGGTAAAATTTGGGGGCCCACAAGATAAATCAGACTCTTGAAAGGGGAGAGTAGACTAGTAAGGTTGAGAGCCACTGGCCTACATAATTACACATACACAATCTTATCAAGTACAAGAAAATGCATATTTCCTCACAATACCAGCCACAACAAAAGTAATTAATAATTGCTTAGTTACAAACTATATGCTTAGTTACAAAAGTAATTAATAACTGCTTAGTTGCAACTATATGCAAAGTTTGGAGTGTCATTTCTGAGAAAGGAAAAGATGTTAGATAATAGGTAATGAACAGTCAAAATCATGGTATTTTAAAATGACCAATAACTCAAAAATGGCCTGATAGATTTTCCTCAAACTTGGCAGAAAAATGATTTTTCACCTTCAAAGTAGAAAATGACAATTTTCAAGCCAAACAAATTTCCCAAGCCATAGTTGGACAGGGTGAGGACAAAGATGAGGCTAAAATAATGGTATATAATGGAGGTTGGTTGCAATCTTAACTAGGTGGCTATCACCCTTCAACAATATTGTATACATGGTACTATATGTAATGCTGTACATCGCTGGACAGGTTGTAAAGCTTTTTGGGATCCTTCAAGATGAAAAAAGATGGTGTTTGCTATTAGATGTTAATATCATACGTAGCCTCCATAGTTTTACAGTCCCCAAAAAGTTAGCTCTTGACCTACGTCATTGCAGAGTGGGGCTGAGTCACGTTCGGTTATAGCCGTGGATGTAAACACATTCTTTATGTACTGTTAAGTTGGGAGTGGTATCCCCTACCTCGGGCCAAAGCTCAGCTGTTTGCCACATGCAAGTCTGGTCTATTACTACAGAGTACATTCCAACTAGTTGAATGTCCCCTGCCATCTGCTTGCAAACTCATGCAACATTAATGTTGATGAGCTCATACTGAATTTCAGAGGGACTGTATTTTGCATTTTCTGGCAAGTGATCATATTGTGCATAACTGGAAGGTCAATGTCTTTCCACAAGATGTTACGGCTCCAGAAAATTACCCATGTTGTTGATTCATCATTGCTTCCAAAGCATTAGCCTTCTAGACAAAAAGACAGCCAGCAACACGTCAAAAGCAGGGATGGCAGCTGACAATGGGACACATCAGAAGCTAGATGCCCAGGAAATTCTCACTGTGTTAGTCTATGCTCCTTGGTACATAGCTGGCAGTTGACCGAATCTCGTTCATTCTCAGAGCCAAGCACTTACCATTAACAGCTTATACAAGAGCTCCGAACCAGGCTGGACCATTAGTAAAAACAAACTGGTCCACGGGCTTATGAAGCGTCCCTGTAGCACTCGTGTCGAGTTGCTCACCAGAATTAATCTGGCCACTTGTGCATCTGTATTTGACACTGTGGGCTGCAGTCTGCATCCTGTGTGATTCTGATTTGCAGAGAATAAGCCGTCCAGTGAAATTATGCATAGGACTGGTCTTAACAGGGGTCCAGTGGAACAAAGGGAAGGCAGAGGACCGAGGGAGGTGGTGACCGAGGGAATGAATAATGTGGTCGTGAGGGAAGGGGAGATGAAAGAATGAAGAGGAAAGCACAGAGAAGAAAGGAACAGGAGAGAATATGAGGGAAAGGAAAAAAGAGAAGATGAAAGTATAGCACTTATCAGAGGGAGGGATCTACTCTTTCTTTCTCCCTTACCCTGCAAATTCCACAGCCAAGCCACTCAGTGATAGCCTGAATGGGGGAAATATTGTCAACCTCAAGCTCAAAACGATAAGATGAAAAAAATGTTGGTATCTCTTGATTTGCCCCCTGAGCGCCTATGGGTCATGTTCTCAAGCTTTACGCTGCAATCCAGTGTCGTGCTTGCAACGCTGATATTCGATGGTTCTATGATGCTTTGGTTCTTCTGAGCCACATAAGCCAGGAAACAGAGAAAGTTGCATGAACAAAAGGAAGGAGAAGGGCAAAAACCTTCAAGAAATAAATTTATTAAACCTTTTTGAACCCCCCAAAATGCCTCAGTTCAGCTTTTGGATGAAGGTCTTCTCCAAACCCAGGCACCTCATACGTTTCCACCACTACACAGAAGATATGGGGAAACCGAAGAGACAGATATTAAAAGGATATACATAGAGATGGAAACAGGAGTAGGTCATTGAAAACACAAGCTCAGTTAGGGTGAGGTGAAGTCAGAGCTTTTTGCAAACCTTTCAAATTCTTTTTTTGTGTGCAAAACTCTAGCTTGTGAGTCTTTTCCCACCTGCCATGTAACCACCTAATGGATTTGTTAGCTAATGTCTTAAAGTATGATATGAATTGTACTTGCTCCATACATTTTGTTGATTTTTCACTCTGTCAGCTCTTTCAGTTGAATTGTTTTCCCATTGAATTTTTATCACTGATGCTCTTTCCTTCACTTTCTATGGAGCAGAATGCAAACCTAGTCGGGTCCAAGTTTGCGTCACAATTTTCAATTGGTTCCCATGTTAGGCTAAATGAATGTGCCCATTTGCCATTTAAAACTGTCATTGCACACAGGCTCAGACGCTAGTCCCCAACCCCAGTTCTTTCCCTGAAGCTCCAAAAATAAGTTGGGAAGTTGAAGCTATAAAGAGCTGAATGCAAGAAGCCTCTAAAAGCATTAAAAAGGCAGAATGCAAACTTCAAACACTCACCATGGGAGTAAAATCCTCAATGAAGGGCTTAAGCTCTTAACTGCTAACATATGATACTATTTACTGGCTTCCATTGGCTACTTTAAATATGTCACTCATAGTCCTAGCAGCTGGCCTGAGTATTATTAATAATGCATTTCATGGTCATTAACTTGAATTCAGCAAGTCACATGTGACTTTAGCAGGCATGATCTTGTTAATCACCATTTCTAATGACGCTAGCTGCCCTCAATGCCAGCTCAGGCGCAAACTATTTTTAAAGCTATATAACATTTTCCTTTCTATTGGACAGTTCAACATGCTCTCCTATGGAGCCCTTTGCCAAGAAAGACAATGGCAAGTCAAATAATTTAGGTTAGGAGCGTACTCATTTCTGAGCTCCTTTGAGGCATGTGCCACATCTGGGAAGTATCTTGGCAGAAGCAAGACTGCAAAAAACAAATTCTTTTAAAGAATTTAATTTAAAAAAAAAAAAAAAAAACTAAAGGAAGGTGCTCAGACCAGCAGGGCTGAATCCACTGGGTATTTTTTTACCAGATTTTCCACTATGGAACATCAAGAAAATGTAAAATTACTGTTAGAAAATGCTCTGTTTGTTTTTATTACCATCAGAAAACCCTGTTTATTCACAGAAACAGGTAGGCGAGTGCAAATGTTCCCCTGTGTGTCTTCCTCAACCCTGCATTAGAGGGACATAGAAACATGAATTGCCAGACAAGATCAGACCCAAGGTCTAGCTGGTTTAGTGTTCAGTCAGGGACAGTGGCCAATGCCACATGCAGGGCCATCTCTAGCTATTCTGGGGCCCTACACAGCTCCTGTGGCGGGGGAGGGGCAGGCCTCTGAGGGAGGAGAGAGGGGGCTGGCCTCAGACCTCCATGGATGGGGGCAGGCCTCAGGCCGCCATGGGAGAGGCAGGGCTGGCTTGGAGACAGGGGGAATCACCCACCACGCACTCACTGGTGGTGCGGCTGGGGCTGTGTCTCTGTACTTCCCACCGCTGGTGAGTGCGGGCCCAACACTACTGCAGAGCTGATGGGAGCGGGGGCGGGGCTGGGGCAGAGCAGGGGCGGGGGGCAGCATGCAGCTGCACAAGGCACCCATGAAATTTGGTGCTCCAAATTTCCTGGATGCCCTACGCAGTAGTCAGGTTACACCCTCAGGCATCAGACATTATATCTCTCTACATTAACCTCCTAACTGATATAACTGGGTAAGAGGATATTCCTCCTCCATGGCCCGTTCAGCCCTTGGCTTCTCAGTCTACCAGCGCTGATTGCTTATGACACTTTTTGATACAGAGCGAAGACCACTCGTTCACTTCACACAAGCCTTTGAAGAGCCATTCTGTGGATAGAGCAGTTGGTTCCAGACCTAGGCTGGCTTTGAAGTAGTGACCTAGAAGTGAAAGTCTCATCTCACAGTTCTAGTGGAGCTCCCCGTTCCAGGTTCTTACCAGACTGCTGTGCATGGGTCCCAATACGCTGGACCTATATGCTTTCCGAGACTGAGCCGCATCCTTCTCTAGGCACATTCCTGCGGTGCAGATCCTCTGCCTAGCACCCCCTCCTGAGAGCTGAGACCCCACAGACCAACTGCCTGGATCCTGACACTAGTGCCAGCTCCTCCAGACTCCTCAGTAACTTAATGACATGTTTTCCCAGGGCACTCTGGGTTATACTTAATCTCTCCAGGGACACATGATAGTTGAAGCATATAATACACAGACTTTGCTAACAGGTTTCCCGAATCAATCCCTCTTTACTTTAGACAAACAAGAAACGCGCAGCTCTAGAAAAAGCTATAGAACATCTATACACCATTCCCTACTTTATCTTCCTCACCAATCTGGAGTGTTCTTCAGGATTTGGGTTAGCATCCTTTCAGGATTAAAGTCCCCTCTTGTGGACACTTCTCCTTTGGAACATGGAGTCTGCTCTCTCGGTTTCTCTCTCTCACTCTCTTCCAGCCAGTTTCCTTTCACTTTGGCCGGTCCCACAGTCAAAAAACTTCCCTCTCTCTCCAAAAGCCTGTGCGTTTGTTCCTCTCAAAACCACTGTTTCCTTAGCATATCCATTGCCTTGCCAGAGTACAAGCATTAAGGTTAATAATTTCTTTTGGTTGTTCCGTAGGTTCTTCTAGGGTGGCACTGGACAGAGACCTTGTCAGCCCATGGTTGACATACTACACATTGAGACATTCAATGGTACAGCAATTTCATGAAATTAACCAGAATTCATAAGCTGTACATAGACAGATCCCTCCAATCATCACATTTTAGCATCAGTTTCCTCCTTCATTTTATGTTTTGTAGATCTGGTCAAAAACCTTTGACTTTTAAAACCCAGATGAAATTTCAAAGTTCTTAGAAAAATTGTGCTTAAATTTTCAACTTCCCTCCCCCTACTTTTTTGACAAACTATAGAGCTGGTTGAAGTTTGTATGAAAGAAAGTGTCCACAACATATCCCTCTTTTTCCATCTGATCATCTCAGGACTTTTATTTTGCTATTTTGAAGGAGAAACCTAAACCATTTGAGTCACCAGAGCCCAGGATAGGATTCCACTAGCAGTGTCAACATTCAGTAGAGACACACCCATGTAGAACCCATGACAGAGAGGTAAGAGCTTTACATAGTCTCCATTCATATTTATGTTTAAAGTTAGGTCCGTGTATTTTTATACATATTTTAACTAAATCTCATATCAGGACTATATCATCATCAGTATCGTAGGACGCTTTCATGAGCAGCTTACCCTGGGCTAAGGCTGATTATCTTGTAATTTACATGGGACATTCTGGACGTAGCAGTGAAATTGTAGAGAAACAGAGAACATAAATTTTGATCAAATTCATGTAATAATAAGGTGCCTTTCTTAATTCCCCCAGCACATGGTAATCTTCTTTACTTTTCTTAAGTTGATGGGTAGCATGGTACTTACCAACAGCTGCCAGACTCTGCTCCAAAGGTGGCTGCATTGCAGTGGTGGGTGAAGTCATTCCTGAATAAGCAGAGCTCTTAATGCACTTCCAGATCCTTTAAGACATACATATGTGAAGTTATTATAAAGGAGGTTTTTGATCAAAATAACACTATATTTTGACTGCAATATAAGGGACCCCGATCGAAGACTTACTCCCCAGTTGTACAATGAGCTCCATGCTGACAAAGGCCCATGTCTGTACAGGGTCCCATTGCAGTCAACAAAGCCTTGCACAGGCTTGGGATATCTGCCTGTTTAACATTAGAGGATTGGGCTCTTAAAATTCCCATTCCAGGCTGGGTATGTCATTTTTGCATACAATACAGATCTTAACTGCGATTTTTAAAAACACATTCAATAATAAACACATTTGTTGTGGAACCAAAAAAAAAAAAAAAAAGAAAAAAAAAGCATTTTGATTAGTTTAAACCCTACCATATTTTTGGCAATGTAAGATCATGTGTTCACAAAAAAATGAAATCACTGCTGCATGGTTTCAGAATATATACTTTTATAATAGAGTGCTGTTTAAGTTTTCATATCATGTGAACTGTAACACACAGTAGCAAAAGAACAGACATTCCTATTCCCCTTAGATTGTACAGATGTTTTGTGCTCCCAGACAGGATTCTAAAAGAGATGAACAATGTTACTATGTATCTATTATAACATTATTAGCTACACTCCTAATTAATTCTTAGGAATTCCAGGCATTTTTCATTTAGTTCTTAGCAAAGGAAAGAAGAAAAAAAGTAGAAGAAGGTTCCTTAACAACTGTTTGACTCATAGAGTTCATAAATGAGCCCCATCACCCTGTACCAGAACTGGTATAATTTTATCGGAATGAAAACCATTCTCTTTGATCTCCTCCAGTTCTTAAATCCAGCAGTTGTGTATTCGAACATCAATGGAAATGTGGTTTCAAGCTTCCTCTTTCATTATCTTTCTCAAAGATAAAAAAGAGCAAAAGCAAAAATAAAAAATAAAAAATTCTGAGCTTTGGAGATGAGGCAATATTTTTACAGTAATTTCTTTATCTGATTTCATCCTGTTTACCGAAACTGCTGTTTGGAGGATCTCCTCCCTTCCCAGCCATTTTTAAGATGGTTTTCTTAAGTAAATTTTTTTATATATATAAAGTATACAACAGAGTCAGCTTCCTGTTTGCTCTTTATTGTAAAGAAGATAAGGTTGCTAAATGCTATAATGTCTGACTTAGGTTCAGTGCCTGACCTACATGGAACAAGATGGAGATTTAATGATTAAACTTAACTCCTTTATCTTCAGCAAGGGGACCCCCCCCCCCCCCCGCCACCCAAACAAACTACTTTATGTTCAGGGATGATAGAATTACAGTTGAACACAATAATTAACTCTCTGACACATTCCTGAAAGGCTGCAGATGTTGCTAACCATTCTGAAATGCCCCCCTTAATGTTGTTATATCTGTTCTTGTATAGTTCTGCTCAGCATACAAACAAGCACACACACTAAAGAAGATCAAGTCTGGAATATTTTATATATATATATATAATATAAAATCTCTTCTCAATTGATTCGTAAATACCACAGGTGGGTTTCTTGGTTTTATTTTATATCAGTTAGGGGCAAATTTAAGGGTGAATTGAAATAAACCAAAACATGACCCTGATCTGCTAAACCCCCAAAGCATTTTAATCTTCTAGAACAGATTTTTTCATTCAGCCTGGTCCCATGGACTCCCAGATCTTATTGCTACACACAGGGATGCCCTTGAAAGATGTACTGGTCTTTCTCACCCAAACTGCTCCGTCTATCCAAGACAGACCATTTGTTGCTCCATGTTCTTTCTCAATGAACATGCTAAGGAAGAGCGCACCTCTCTCTCTCTCCCAATATCTCCCAAACTGGTCTTTTCTCATTGCTGCATCTGAGCCCCATCCAACCCATTGCATCCAGATCCCAAGCATCTTGAATTAATCTGCCCGAGAGTGAACTTCAAAAGTTTCAAAAGTGTCAGTGCTAATAGGACAGTAAAAGTTTCAGACATTTATCCAAGCAAAACTTGTGCAAAAATGTTGGCAGTGCAGCAATCAAGCCATGCAAAATGTTGGGCTTCATTACAAACTTGAAGCTTCATCCAGGTTCACTGGAAGACTTGGTGAGGTTTGTGAATATTTTGAGTGAACCTTGGGGCTAGTGTGAAGTGGACCCTGGAGTTGGTTTATGGCTTTGTATCAAAACCACTTGACACGCTCCCTTCTGCCTTATCGCTATTGCAACACTCTGGAACTGTGGCCATCCACATAGATCTAAACTGCAGAAAGTATTTGCACGAACCCTTATAGCAAACTGAAAGCACCAAATTACACTCACCATCAACCCAAACCTCTAGCGGTTGCAAAACTGGGCTGGAATGCTCACAAAACCCGGCTCCCTTACAAGCTTCCTAATACCTCCTACATCTGCCCAGACTAGAAATAGATCAGGAGCAGTTTTTCCAATAGTAGGCTGGTAATTCCACTGCACTGTCAACTCAGTGAATCAGCTCAAATGACCCCTAAGGTTCAGTCTGCCCCATTCAGCAAAATGAGAACACAAATCTGAATAGAACTGTGTTTTCTTTCAAAAATCCCTGCCCAGCCTACCTCTGTCAGATGCAGGTTGTATGTAGGGTCAGCTGTCGGCAGCCCCAGACAGTAGGGAACACATATGGGGCTTCCACTAGGGAGCCCCAAAACCACAGCGGTAACGCTTCACCAAACAGCAGCCACAGAAGAAAACAGAACACACCTGCAGCTATGGTAAGTTTTATCCTATCCCCTCCAAAATCCAGCCACTGTTTTTCATCCTAGCTTATCCAGGAATAAGGACCTTCTCTGGTCCCGCTGAGCTGAATTTATGGCAGGAGCTAGAGAAAGAAGCAAAAAGTAGCTTTAAGTAAGGTGACCAGATGTCCCAATTTTATAGGGACAGTCCCAATTTTGGGGTCTTTTTCCTATATAGGCTACTGTTACCCTCCATCCCCATCCTGATTTTTTACATTTGCTGTCTGGTCACCCTAGCTCTAAGCCACCATTGCAGGCCCCTCCACACCTCAGTCTTGGGGTCAATCCAAGTGCTGAAGCAGTCTCCAGTCTACAGCAGAGTAGCATCAGGGCAATACTACTTCACACCTGGCTATATGGGGATGGCCAGAATGTAGGGGTACCCCAGCCACACACCCTTTCCCTTGGGCATTCCCCTTCCACTGGAACCTGGAACGGGAGGTGGTGGAGGAGTCATCATATGGCCACAACGCCTCTGGACGGTGTCTTGATTTTCAGATAAAGTGGTTTGGGTGAAGACTTGGGTTAGGTTTATTTCTCTTCAGAACTACGTCTCCCACCCCAACAGAGCTTGTATATTTCACACACACACACACACACACACACACACACACACACACACACACACACACACACACACACACACACACTTTATAGACTGCATAGCACCATAACAGCTGAGAAGTTTGGCCAGGAAACATAGCGTAAGTTAAGTGATCTCAGCCCTTGCTGGTTAGACGTGCTGGAAGGAGGCAGCTTGAAAATACAACGCTTACCCGTCTGTTAGAGAAGAGGGATTTTCTGTCTGGAATTCTATGCATGCCTGTCACAGTCAGAGCAGACTGTCCTCCAAAAGATGCTGTTTAGCACCAGGGGGAATACTGCGGCACCTTTGACTCAGTTCTTCAATTACATTATCTTGGCCTCCACATCAATCGGTATTAGATCATTGTCTCTCTGGCTAATCATTACTTGGACAGTTAGCAGTGTTAGATTCCTATGGACCCGCCGCCCGTGGCTTGAAGTTCCAGTATTAAGGAAACCATTAGCTAGTGAGGAGCGAGAGGTGGATTTCTCCAAGTTCGCTGAAAAAATTGAAATGTGCACAAACGAGCACACGAGCCCAAAGCCTCCTGCATAGTTGGATGGGGGGGAGGGGGAGGGGGAGGGGGATTGGCAGAATGTAGAGGTATTGTTTCCTCTGAAGTTACTCCTTATGCCCAAGGGCAGGAGGATGGAGTCAAACTTCAAGGACATTAGGTTCCAGAATTATATACAGAGCAACAAACCCAAACAGGCCTGGTGTTTGGATTTGGAGCCAGTTCAGGACCTATTGATAGCCAGATTCTAAAAATAAATGGATAAAGTTTGGATTCGGAAGAGGAATCCAGAAGAAACGAGAAGCTGCTGAGCTGCATGGAAAGGGAAAAGGAAGTGTTTCGTTGTTGTCATAGGGGCCATATTAATTACACTGTGTCTGTCACCCAGAGAGATTGGTGCCAGTATATGAAGTAAAATGTAACACGATTCAGTTGTACAGTGCTCATGGTGGGGGTAGCTATACTTTGAAGGGATTTACACCAAATTGCATTTGGCTTCCATCCAGGTAGCTTTGCACCCCTTAAAACCAACAAACCTAACCCCGGAAAATAAAACTGTGTTGGAACTTCTGAGTTTTACCCGAGTGTCAGTGCCAGTGAGAATGGCAAATGTTACATGATTTTGATGCAAACCGCACATTACAGAGGCGGGGCATAGTGCAAAGTTTGGATGCAGATCTGGCCTCTCTCGCCCACGTCCCAAGTTCAGCGATGTTTGAATCCAGGTTTTGAATTCAAGCCCAACTCTGCCCAAAGGATGGACGGATGGTGATGGGAGTTTGAGGGCACAAATAATAAGCAAACGTACCCCCCATTAGAAAATGGCAACAGGCTTGCTCAAGCAGATGATGTTCTGTTTAGTTTGGGTCTATTGAATGGCAGGGTCTGCTGTCCCTTGATAAATACTAATCAATAAAATACTGATGACCCCTCCTTCCCAAATAAACCTATTTTGAAATTAACTTTGAACCTAACCTCTCTTTTTGTTTTGATGAGGTTACTTTAACATGATGCACGTTTAAAGGGGCTACGGTAGCAACACATACGTATTTTGATCTTTCCTGAGCCATTTCTGTTCTTCATCTGCTTAATGTCATATTCACCGCTCATGTAGTTAAGTTAAGTCCCTTTTGGGTTTTGCAACGGGATGAAACGGCAGAGTAGGCGCAGAGTCCTGTGATTGACTGTCTCTATAGGCCACTGTGCATGGTAGACATTATTGGACTGATGCGAAAGCTCTTCTATCATTGTTAATTTTATATTTCATGGGAAAATATTTACAGTGTATGTTTTATCTAGTGGCATAGATAAATGCCAGTCTTCACAGCAGTTAAAATTATAAATTGGCCTGTACTATGAAATTTGGGCCCAAGTATAAAATCTAGATCTGGATTTCCCTACAGTGCTGGAAAGAAAAAAACCACATGCATCAGGGCATAAACCAGACTCTAATTAATGGGGGAGGGGAGTCAGGAAGAAATTTTCCTGGGGGCAGAATACTGAGCAAAGTGATCTCTGATCTGACCCATCTAGCAATTTCTAGATATGGGTTTGAATCCCTGTTACAGATATGGGCTCAAGCTGTGAAGTTTGGATCTGAATCTGACTCCAACTCCCCAAACTTTCAAGGAGGTTTGAGTCTTGTGTTCTGGCTTAAATATAGCACTTGTTAATTAATAAACAAATGTAAAATCCCTGTCTTGTAGGTGCAAATAATGGACAAGGGATAGCCCAATGATGTTATTGGATGTAGATGGTGCATGACATGTGGCAGAAGTAAGAGCACTTTGCAAACATTAATTGTGAAGATGTCCCACGTAGACCAGATAGCTCAAAAACAAGCACAGCCTGGGAGAAGGGGAGTGGATAGACTGGATGTGGAGGACAGAGGGGGGACTTGAAAATGAATTCTGAACAAAATAATTCTTTACCCAGTATCTGGTGAGGCCCCGAAGCTGTTTTCTTTCTATTTGCCATAGTGAGCACTGGGAATCTCTCTAATCACGTTCCATTTCTCCTAGCTCTGCTACACTACATAGAATGAGCTTGTTCTGCTCCTTCTCCCATGTGTCCTGGTCTCTTTATTGTACGTTCAAATAACTAAAAAACGGTTTAATTTTTAGACTTCCCAGACTTAGCCTCTTCTCTCCCCTCACCATGAGCACAAGGGTCATTAAAGAAATTTCTATAAAAGATAAACCTTAAACGATTGACAATTGATCAATAATGGACTGATCATGCCCCAACCTCGCGGTGTGACAAGTCTCGTGGTGCTGTATCTGCCCTGAGATATTACACGCATAGTGTGACATGGCTAATGCTGGAGTTAGACTGGAGAAACAGCACAATGTAAAGAAACAATCATTTTATTCCAAGACCATTGACAATTGGCACTTTGGGCCAGATCCACAAACGTACTGAGGCTCCTAACGTCCACTGATTTCAATGGACGTTAGGAGCTTAAATACCTTTTGTGGATCTGGGCTTTAGTTACCAAGGTGATAGCTGCCTAAGGCAAATGAATGTAACAACTAGAATTGTAATCTAAGCAATCACATTAGCATAGCAACATACAAGGGTACATCGGCACCCCCATAAAAAGCTGTGAAGGTACATAGTGTGGTTGCAGTATTCTTTTGATTACAGTAAGATGACAGACTGATTGGAGATGTAACAGCTCCTGGTTATCTGCAGGTATCCTGGTAGTCAGCAATGATTGGAAGGTGCCTGGAAGAAACAGCTTTAGTAGGAAATAGGATGATGGAGTCAAAATTCTACCCTACAGCACTATACAAAATAAAAGCAAATTCTTTTTTGTCCTTTGCAACAGGGAATTTCTCCTCCCTTCACCTTCCTGGGTGAATGTAGACGGGAGAGCAATGGGAAAGGAAATGTCAAAAAACTACCCAATGATTTAATGGAGCATTAGCAAAATATTATCATTTGAAATGTTTGTCGGCATGTGGCAATTTGCTTTGAACCAGGAATGGTTTAGATTCTTCCTTCTTTAAAAACTTCATTTGTGGAAACCATCGTGGATAATTTTAGGACTCAGAAACACTATTCAGAAACACTCAGGCATGTTGAGGATATGAATCTATTTTATTTGCCACCTGCTCTTTCTGGAATGCATGATTTGTTCACGCATCCACTCACAGAGTTACATCACTCTGCTAATCATAAGTCACTGACAAATCATAATCAACGTCATTGTGTCATTAATCCTCGCCCTGATCCTGGAATTGGATCTGTGTGGGACGACCCCTCTGCTCCGGTGAAGCCCTAAAATTCAAAGACGCAAAATTATTGGGCAAATAATTCCTACAAATAAATTGTAGGTCCCAACCTTGCAAATACTGCACTTACACAGGTGCACAAGTCTACATACGCAAATACTCCAGTTCAATTCAATGGACGTGCCCACATCCATCAAACATACTCATGCACATTTTCAGGATGGGGAGGGGGCTAGGTCGGTCACTTGTGAGCAGTTTGTTGCTAGTGCTCAATATTCAGAATGTTTAGGTCTGATGCGATGCAGATATCTCACAGCTCTGTTCTAACAGATATTGCTCTGATGGTACTTATGAGAGGTACTTATGCACTTGATGTTTGATATGGGCTGAAGTACCGTGCTGAACCAGGGCCTAAATCCAGGAAATTGCATGCTGCTCATAGACAATCCACAAAAGGTGAAATATATCTGAGGGTTTATGTGGTACTTGAGCTGTGCACAGGTACATGATGGGCAGCAACAACGTAAGCTTCCCTAACATTGATCTCTGTGTGTCCTTATCCCTGGGCTGGAGGACCCTGGCACTGATGGGAAGAAAGAGAGTCCACTTTCATCTCTCCTGGACTGCCAAGAAGGTTGGCAATTTGCACCCAGTGTTATGGATTCCCCTCCCCCACTGATCTGGAAGCCTATTGTCCTTTGGCAACTGGCTTGGGAACGAATAATATCATTTCAAACAGGCGATTAAAAGAGTGTCTGATATTTTGGTCACCACCTGGGCCTGTATTGGAACCACGTACCTTGAAAAGTGAAATAATCTATATTGTCCCCAGATACATCACATGTATCTAGCCGCTAAGTATTTGAGATAGAATTTCTAAGGATAGAGCATGTGACTTTTTCCCCCCAATGAAAACAGGTTCCGTTTCTTTTTCTCTTTTCGACTGTTCTGCCAAACAATATGGCAAAACTTTACTTTTGCAAAATGCAGATTGAGCCATTCCCCCCTTTTGGAATAATGACCATTTGTTATTGGAAAAGCAGATCCTTAATTAAAAAGTATCCATGATCCATGAATGTTTCATAAACTGGTCCTGGTTTTTGTTATTAATGGTCAGTTTTCATGGCTGATAACTGGATAGCATTTCTTATGCAATTTACAATTCATTTAAAAATAATAAGAATGATTAATAATAAAAAAACCAACCAACCAACCAAGGTTGAATATATATATTCAAGGCCTGGAATTCTTATAAGCAACATGATGAGTACATCAGTGCATGAAAATACATTGAAATATTTAAGAGAACACAGCAGGGATATTTTTCTAGATGTTCATGAAATGCATGGGAATAAGAACTTTTGATAGTCAGCACATTTCTAGCTGGCTCATATAAATTCACCCAGGGATGGAGTATTTATTTATTTGGTTTCTTTAAAAAAAGTTCCCTGAGGTGCTTTGGGTTCATGTACATGAAAAATACCCCCCCCCCCCCAGTAATGAAATTACAAACACTCCTGGGCACAGTGGCTTTTTGGAAGGAGTCATGTGACCACATCATCCCTGTGCCTGAAAGTCCCCATGTCCACCACTTATCCCACTCACTTCTTCAGAACGGGATGTGCCAGAACGTTAACAGATCTGGGTTCTCTCGCATCGAGGAGGAAGCTATTTCCCTTGCAGTTAAATCAAGAGGTGGTCAGCTGACCTCAACTGCCGCACTCTCACATGATGTCCCTGGTGGGCAGGACCCAAACTACAAAGAGTTAAAGGGCCCAGATCTGCCAAAATTTCAGCCCAACCATACTAAGGGCCGCAAGGAAAGGCCTCTCTCAGCACCTGGCCTTTAACCACAACAAAAGGAGATGCTTCAAGTGCTGTTCCCGCCTATTGCCTTCTAGCTCTCAACGGAGTCTACACCCATAAGTCCTTTTCGTCTTCTTCTCAGAACCAGCAGCCCAGGCTAGTGTGGGATAATGGCTGACAGGAAGACATCTAGGCTCACTGCAGTGGCAGGGAGTGGATTCCAAGAATCCTTCCTCGGTCCTCCTCATTCCAAGAGATTAGACACTCATCCTTCTCAGCTGACATTTAGGCCCAAATTTTCAAAAGTGTCTTCAACTTTTGGGTGTCTCCATTTCTCAGGGTACATTGGGCCTGATAGTCAGAGATACCCAGCACCAGCTGCTGCCAATGGAGAGGTAATCTACACAGTATTTCTAAAAATCAGGCCCCAGGTCTTTTGGGTTGAGCACCCAAAAAGCAAAGGCACCCACAATCAGTGGCCGCTAATGAACATTAGGTCCTTGGCCCTGTCATTCGTGCTTCTCAAATCACAATGGACTTCAAGTACACAGGTAACGCTGCACACCACATCCTGTGTTAGTGATGTCAGTGGAGTTACTCCATATTGACGTGGGTACAAGCCACAGAAGAAGCAGATCCTTAGAGCTATGAACTAGTTTGACTTCATGGACTTTTCCTCAATGAGTCCCAGCCGCCATTTCATTCTGCTTTCCCATCCCTCTAACTTCCCAGATATTTTACCTTCCCTCTCAATAGTCAGTCAACGGCTTGGTCCAAACTTGCCCTGGCTGTAAGCCTTGCTCCCATTATAATTGCAAAGAGAAATACAGAAACCATGCACATCTGTGATTGCAGGGGGAGGGGAGACCTTTTGGTGTGCATTTCAGTCCATTCACTCAAGCTTGCAAAGGTGACTTGTAGGATCTTCCTGACCTTTGATGCATCCACTCGTTTCCCTTCCAACTCGCTTTCTGTTGCTTTACAAATAAGGCGCACGTGAAACCAGAGCAGGTTCTGATCTCTCATCCACCTCAAAAATTAGAACATGAAAACAATTTTTACAACCAATAAACTAAGCTCCTTTGAAAAGTGAGGCAAAGGATCTATCCAGAGTCAGTAAGACATTGTTAGGATCTCTTTGATCGGGGGCCTTAAATGAAAATGATCAAATGGCGCTTTAAAACATACACCCTTTTGTTTGATTAGCCTGCTGTAGATAACCTTTATTAAACCTGATCTAAAATTACAGCCATGCACTGGTGCTTCTTTGATGCCTTGGCTGTTTCATTTCCTGTTTATACTATGATACACGTTGCGCTAGGAGATAAAGCACTTCTGAGGGATATTAAGACATGAAAGTCCCTTGGCTATTTGCTGGCACTGTTTTGATGTTTTCTTGCTCTCTAGAAATTAGCATATCCTTTTCAAAGCCTGCCTCTGATGAGAGTAATCCTTTGCCATGATGTATTTGCTAAAAGTCATAAATGATAGTATATTGTGTAAAGAAATGACACATAAAAGGGACGATGCTAGATTATTGATAATGAGGCAACTTGTGCACCTCCGCTTTTGGCTTTTATAAAACACATTTTTGACACCATAAATACATTGAGCTTCTATTAATGAGGATTTAATACTTCTGAGATTTTAGAAACTTGCTTAGAACAACTTTTCAAAAGAAAGCTTTTTGGGGAAGTTTAATGTTTTCACTAATTTTGGTAAGATAGTCTGTTAAGCACATTTTGCTGCCTCGGTAATGAGCAATGACAGAAAGATATTTAGCTCAGCCTCATCAGAATTAAACTGTGCTGGAATATTTCTCTTCTTATTTTTATAGTGCCTATTTCCGTAGGAACTAGGTGGCTTAATTACAGACATTTGCAATGAAATTGTACCATATATTTCCTTTTCAGAAAAAAAGAACTTTGATGTACATGTAATCGGAAAGACAAGGGGCCCAATCCTTAGCTGGTGTAAGTCAGCATCACTCCATTGAAACCAGCAATGTGGCACATTTATATCAGCTAATGATCTGGCCCAGGTGTTGCTAATGCATTACCTGCACGCTGCCATGGAACGGAAGGCTATGCTCAGAAAATACACAGCTCACGAAGAAACAACATTTTAGGGCCTGAGCCAAAGCCCTTTGAAGTCATTGGGTGTCTTTCAAAGGCCATTGAACCAGGCTCTTAATATTAACCTGAGTCATAAGAAAGACACAATAATATATCAATAATAATAGTAAGAACAACATCACTTAGTGCTTTTCATTTGCAGAACACCCTCCCAACATTCATACTGGAGAGCAGTAAATAAGGCGCTTAGATAGCACAGTGATTGTGTGGTATAAGAAAGTAAATAGACTAGTTAGTTGGAGCTAGAGTCTTTCCTAGCTGGTATAAATCGGTGTAGTGATTTGGGTGAAGCGGTATTGATTTCTAGCCGGACCCTGCCTCCTTATCTTCATGTGATGAGGGAACAAGAGGCAGAGAGGTGAAGGACATGCTTTCCAAGATTGGTTGCCTACCGTTAGGTATCTAAATTTATATCTAGGCCTCAAAATAAGTGGCACGGGAGTTCTTCTACGGAAGCTCACAGAAGCTGAAGGTGCCCAACACTTCTGAAAATCTGGCCCCTTATTTAAGTGCCTTCATGTAGATTTAATTTGGGCATCCACATTTCAAAACCTTGATGAAAGAGACTTATCCAACACCCATTGAAACAAACAGAAAACTTTCCATTGACTTATGGGCATTGAGTCAGGACATAAGTAATTAGCCCATTTCCGTGGAGGGAATCTGTATCATAGCCAGGATTAAAAGACAGAAGTTCCTGGGTTCTATTCTTGTGCTCTGACCATGCCTTTTCCTGCTCATTCTTTTTCACTAGCAGCCTAGCACAGACCAGTTAGATTTGCAGCCTCAGATCGCTATGGGATTCTCATCTTTTCCCCTATATTCCTCAATATCTTGGCCTAGTACACTGGATATTTACTAGTCTGGATGAATTGCGAAGAGTTGAGAAAAAGGGACCAGGGAGCACTGGGGCATGAGAGGCCAAATTCTATCCTTAAGTTTCCTACATCTTGTTCCACTGAAATCAAGGATGCAATTCTTGACTTCAGTGGGACCAAGAGATGGCCCTGGGAAAGGATAAGCAGGTGGCTAGACTTAGACGGGTCGCTCTTTCCCATTCAGACCAGGGCCCTCCAGTTGTTTCTGGTGGGATTTGCCTTCTCCCTGCTTTTACTGGATCAAAAGCACTCAGTGTGACAAATTATTACTATTTTAATGGCTGTGAAAATTGAAGCTTGATAGGAAGTTGACAATGGAATAGAAAGAGTTTTTAAAAATTGATGGCGGTTTCTATATCTTCATCAGAAATACTTTCAACTTTGCTCAGAGAGAGAAAAGAGCTGATGCGGATGCTGGGAAGGAATTGCTGCATGAGCCCCTGCTGTCTTCCCTGCAAGGGGTGATGTGGAATTAATCCATTTTGGATTAATTCACAGGAAATGGTGATCCTCACGCCTCCTTTATACAGGAGCCTTTGCTTATGGGTAGACACGCCATCCGCTAATGGGATTTGTGTAGCCCTTGCCAGCTGCTTGGAGAATGTGTCCATCCCTGGGCTTTGCCATTGTCCGATAAGTGTTTACGGCAACAGGCAGGACGCTGAAAATCAGCTTATTGGGTAGGTGGGGTTCCTGCAAATTCCAAATGACTGAACTGAACGCGCGACGTAAAGAGACACGCTTGTGCTGTGCTCATATTCCACTCAAAAGAGGGACACACAGAATGCCACTCTCCCTCCTCAAAGCCAAATGTCTTCTTTTCCCCTCGAGAGCCATGACGGATTTCTGAGGATATCTCCATAACGTCCTACCAACCCAAGGCCTCCATCCCTCCAAGCAAGAAGATGTTTGAAGCCCATCACCACCACTACTTAAGCAGCCCAAGAGGCAGCTGTTGAATGAGGCCAGGGACTCCCCTCTTTACAAGGAGCTGAGCTCCATGGCCCTGATCCACAAAGGAACTTAGGAGTCGCAATACTGAGCGTTACAGTGCCTAGAAAAATCACAGGAACAACAATACGAGCCACAAAGCCTGAATTAGATGCCAGAGCTGCTATACAATGAATGGGGAGACATTGGCACCTTAGGGCTTGTCTCCACTTGCTGGGGGACTGATGTGCAGTGATCGATCCACCGGGGGTTGATTTAGTTGGTTTAGTGAAGACCCGCTAAATCAATCGCTCTCCTGTACGCCACCAGAACAAAAAGCGTAAGATAAGTCGATGGGAGAGTTTCTCCCGTCAACCCAGTGCGATGTAGACACCACAATAAGTCGACCTAAGGTACATCAGCTCCAGCTATGTTATTCACGTAGCTGGAGTTGTGTAACTTAGGTCGACTTAGCCCCATAGTGTAGACCTGCTCTTAGAATGGGATTTACAAAGCTAGCGTGCGAGGCAGGGAGCCACCTAAGTTAGCCAATGGCAGATGCCAATGAGAGTGGCGCTGCACGGATGCTCCTGTCTCTGCTTGTTATTCACAAACAGAGAAATATGTGCATTAGGCTGCGTAAATCGCATCTGGGGTCGGATCAAAGGCCACCTGAAGACACAAAAAACAGTCTGGGCTGGGGGCTCCCTCAATCCCTCCTATTGATGTTGCTCCACTTTAATTAAACGATTAAATATTAATTAGGCCAAAGAAAGAGCTAGAATGCCTCTATAATCCGGGGGTTAGGGCCCTCTCCTGAGAGGTGGCAGATCACTGTTCAAATTCTTGCCCCTCCTCAGCCAGAGGGATGACATGAACTGGAGGTCTCCTAAATCCCAGGGGACTACCATAACCTCTAGGCTGAAGTTTACATGGCACGGTCCCCCCTGCTACCTCAGCTCTTTTGTGTGGAATTAGGTGGCCTCTGAATACATCTACTGGATCAGGCCCTGCAGGCCACGTAGGCGGCCGAACATCGACCTTTCCCTGGTTCGTGACTCACTCTGGGCTTAGGCAGGAGACAGGTGCCCAGGCTAGGGGTTGCCAATCCTCCAGGATTTCCCATCAATCTCCAGGAATTAAATATAAATCTGCAGGAGACTGCTGAGAGCAACCCAGGAGATAAATCTTGGGGCATTCTGAAATGCTGAGTCCGATCCATACTGTCTCTATAGTCTATGCTCCACTGCAACTGCCTCGCCTTTTCAAATAAAGCACCAAAATGGATGTTGGTGAAGCCTCTTCAGAACATAGCAGCTCCGAAGGTACCATAAAAAGTACTATTGTTGTTACAATGACGACTGGTGTGAAGACCCTGACTATAAAAATTGGTTTCACAAAGTCAATGAATTAAAATTTACAGCAGAATGCATTTTGCGTTGTCAAGCATTTTCCGCTAAACATCAAGGGAGACGAGCTGTTAACATCAGTGTGGAAGGTGCAAAACACAAGGAATCTGAAAAATCAGAAATGAACACCTCAGATTACTTCTTTTCTTTTTCTTTACAAAAAAGGACACATCTCAAGAAAATCTAGTGATAGCAGTAGAAATCGATTTTAAGTCTAATCAGTGAGTTTTTGCTGTATCTGCCAATGTCTAATGGTATGCTATTTTTATTTTATAGAATTAACTAACACTTTAACATGCCTTAACAAGCAAAGTCACCTAAACCCAATCTCACGATTTCAAAACAAGAGATTCACATTACCCCTGGAATTTTAGAATATTGTTTATTTATGCAATATGCTTAAAATGTGAAATTCTGATTCATACGATGCGTCTCATTTCCACCAAAAGCAAAATGGTGGCTCTGGAGTGAATGAGTTTTAGAGTAGAGTGGGTCAGACATTAATGCCGTTACATCATGTGGTAAAATCTCCCGAAATAGCTCCAGAGTTGGCAGCTCTGTCCCCACCCTAAGAGTGAGGCAGCCAGGCACATGCTCAGAGGCAGAAACCTAAACACCTGGAGAACTTTTATTGCAAAAACATAGATGCTGAGTGACTTTAGATGTCTACAGGGTGAGGCGGCAGCCGAGCAGGCATTTTGCGGATCACAGTGGCGCCTAAAAGCAGGACTTAGGCTCCTTTACCTTTGTGTATCCTGCCCAATGAGTCTGCCTCCTTCCGAGTGCCTCACAGGCTAGCCGGGGGGAGAGAAAGACAGGCCAAGTTCAAGAGGCTGCCAGTACGTCATGAGGTGGTGAGTAATTTGAGGATCATGAAGAGGTGTTGCTCTCAAAATGGAGTTTAATAACACTAGGTATCAAAGCATAAGCACCTTTAAATGAGACGGCATATAAACTTCAGAGCCTTGCAAAAATGCTGGAGGGCAATTACTGCATTTTATTCATTGTTCAGTCTTGTTCGCTACAGTAATTTTGGTGCTGATGTGTCATTGCCCCTAGCACTGCTTTGTGGAGCAGTGTTTCCAGGAATTCAGCTTCCAGGATGGTGGCATCCATTAGCTGGGTGGTAGGTGGGATCTCTCTTCTACTTGCAGGACTAGGAATGTACTTTCGGTGTAACATAGCAAACAAACCAACAAGCAAACACTGCTTTATTGCATATAAATTCACCAGGGAAAGTCCCTGCAGCTGAAAGGTAGGAATAATAATAAGGCTGACCCTTCAAAATTCACTGCAGAATGGAAACCTTCCTGCCTTCCTTGGGGTCTGATTCTCCAACTCTTACTCACCCATGTAGTCCTAATGGCTCTGTGCCATAGATGGAGGATATGGGCAGGCTCCCACCATCCACAGTTCTGGCAATGCACCTCAGTTCTTATCAGTAGCATCGCCGGTTGTGCTAATCTTGAGGAGAGATGGAGGGATGTTCCAAACTGTATGGAGCCTGTGGTGTGAAGAGATGTTCTCTGGTAGGTACCCCAGGTTGGCATACAGTATCACTGAAGCTCCCAGTTTGGGGAGCTTGAGATAGCTCATATGTGCAAAGCATTCCTTTAGGGCTGACCTGCAATGGTAAAGTACCATATCAAATTCCATTGCACTTCTTCTCTTGTTTGCTTCACTTTTGCACTGGTGTAACTCCACGGAAATCAGTGGAGTTACATCCAGTTTACACTGTCTGAAAGGAGAACCAGGCCCCTAGACACCTGAAAGTGACAAATGGATGAAAGAAGAATACAGTGAAATGAACTAGAAACCACATGTAATGTAACTGTGGCGGGGTGACCACCCGCCCCCTACCAGAAGGGGCTTGGAAAAGCCCCAAAAGGGGTTTGAAATAGCCTGGGAGGCTAGCCTGCAAACTCCCAGGCTGATTGGGAGTTTGGGCTCAGCTGGGTGGCCACGCCCCAAACACTCCCAGCCAGGATATAAGGGCTGGGAGACAGAGAAACAAGGGAGAAGCAGTCTCCTCTGCACTCAGAGGGGGACAGGCCTAGCTGCAGGAGCTGAAGCCAGGTACCTGGGTTAGGACAGAGCTGGGGCAGGGCAGAAGGAGCTGGGTGGGCTCTAGCCACGAGCCTCAGGCCTCCGGGCCTGATACAAGGTCCGACCCAGAACTACTAGGGTTGCAGGGGGCAGCCTAGGGCTGGAGATAGCAGCAGCAGGCCAACCCTCCTTGCCTGTGATGAGAAGCCGTGATACTGCAGTCCGCCCCAGTGAGCGGGGGCAAGTGGTGACTGACAGTGGCACACTCTGAGGCGAGGTGGGAATAGGGGGTAGAGGGTTCCCCTGGGGAGGGGAGACCCTCACACCAAGGTGGGTACTGCAGGGTTGCAGCACCCACAGCTGGAGGGCACCGGGGTCCAGGAGGGACACTGTGCCAGCAAAGGAGCGGGGCATCAACCTGCGGAGGGCGCTCTGGATGCTGAAGGAGCTGATTCCCCAGACGACCAGCGGGAGGCGCCGCAGGGGTGAGTGGTGACCCCGTTACAGTAACCCATTGGGGAAATGTGTGTTATAGGTCCCCCACTGGGCCAGCCCCAGTTAGGCCACGCCCACACTACGAGCTAGGAGAGTGAGTCCCAGCTTGTTTAAATACTTGTGCCTGCTCCCTGAGAAATAGGGTGGGTATAAACAGCAGCATAGACACCAGAGCACGGGCAGTGGTGGACCGGTGTGAGTATAAACCCATCTGAGCCCAGTGGATACATACTTGGCCCGGCTAAGCTGTGCTTCCACCCATGCCATTGGAGAGATACAATTTATGCCTGTACTCTCTCTCAATGAGTTAGTGCGAGTACGTGTACATGAACCAGAACTTGCACCCCCCAACTCGTAGGGTAGCCAGGACCTAAGAGAGGCTTAGCTCAAGCTGCAGTAGCTCAGGCTAGATCCCTAGTTCAATCACTGCTGTGTCAGCCCAGGTAGGGGCCATCACATGCCTGTGAAGGGAGCCACCTAAAATGCATGTCCCCTTCTCTCAGGTATATCCCTGGCTGATCCCAGGATATCCTTGTCAAGCAGTTGTGGTGCACAAGGGCCAGGGGGTCAAAAATATTCGGCTCGGGACTTCAGAATCTGAAGTGTTTATTTTTGGCTGCCATGATGGTTGCTCTCGGGGGCTGCTGATGGAGTTGATTTGTCACACTCAATGGAGCAGGCAGGTTCATTCCAAGAGGTGTAATCCCTCTGGAATTCCTCGCCCCCCACCACACACCTCCCCTCTCTTTGTCTCTCAAGCGTCATTACAGATTAATAACGATCTCAGAGGCGCTAAGCCGAAACCATCTCTCTCAGATCCTTGGCACGCTCTTGTCAGGCACGTTGGTAATGAAAACACAAAGTGTAAAGATATCTCCTTCCTCAAGGTAATGGAAAACCTGAGTGAAGACTGACAGTGGAAATGAGAGCGTCTGATTGAGAAGCCAAATAAAAAGGAGGAACATCTGGTTCCATTTTTCCTTGTGAAATTATCTCACACTGACCAAGCAGGACCTTCTCTGAAGTATATAAATGTCGAAGACACACACACATGGTTGTTATCAACCAGCATTGTGCAAAATTAAATTGGCTACTTTATGGTGAAATGGAGAAGGAAAGCAGGCATTTCAAACACATGCGTGTCTCTCAGCAAGGTCTGGAAGCGATCACGCCACAAGGATGGCTACTTTAAAATATCTACAAGTAGTTAAGGCCATTCTGCTGGATGAATAAACTGGGGCTGAATTTAATAAAGTTATCAAGGCCATAAGAATCCAGGGGCCACTGCCTGAAACTAATAAGCTGTTTGGTGAGCTTGAGATAGCTCATATGTGCAAAGCATTCCTTTAGGGCTGACCTGCAAAGGTAAAGCACCAGACCAAATTCCACTAACTTTACCAAGATGTGCGGCCTGTCCCCCTTTGGCTAGGCTTAGCTAGTTAGTTTACAGGGGATATTCACCACATTTTTATATAAAAACTGGTCGGAGGGACGGCTTCTTTCAAGCTCTGCAATGCCCATCACTAAACACAGCTGGCCAGTGATGGTCCAGCATGTGCTTTGCAGGCAGTGGCATAACCAACCTAGCAACTCGAACTGGGGTTCTTGAAGGTCATGCCTTTTCTCAAGTGTCTTGAACCTTGATATACGCACATTTTTGCTTCATTCAAAATGACAAAATGTGAGATAAAAACCGAATGATGATGAAGTAGGAGAGTTACCCAGCAATATCTAAGGATAATTGGTTACAGTAACAACTAGTCCCACATGCAGCACTTCTCAGCCATAGATTTGAAAAGCACTTTACAAAGACAATAGCTATCACTAGCTCCATTTTACAGATAGGGAAATGAAGGCTGACAGAAAAGTTTCTGATGGAACAGTTTCTCGTTGGAAGATGCTGAGTTGACAGATTCAAAGTGTTCTGCAGGAAACATATTGATTCAGGCAATATTTTTAATGGAAAGTAGGCAGGCTGGAATACCAGCCATCTGGGTGCCACTGGCCGATAGGCTGCCCAGCTCTCCAGTGGCCAATTCTCTGGGCTACCTGATTCCCCAGCTGCCTGCCTGCCCAAGCTAGCCACCTGTTGAACGGGTGTTTGGCTTGACACCCTGGCAGGACAGCCATCTCACCGTCCCTGAAATTTTCAAACCAGTTTTTGGTTCTTGCAAAATGGAAGTTCTCAAAAAATTCCATTCCGTATGTGAGGTTTTGGAACAAAAGTATTTTTGGAACCAGGAAATTATCTGCAGGATGGAAATTCTGATTCCTGAACAGCTCTAGGGGAAACTGAGGAAAAGAGTTAGGAATTGACTTGCCCAAGTTCCCCCAACAGGCCTCACTTTTCCTGAATCCCAGTCCAGTGTGCTATCCACCAAGCCATAGCGCCTCTAAAAGTGTTCCATTAGCGTAGCACACCTTTCCAACCGAGAGGGAACCATAGGCAAAGGAGGAATTTCAACATGCCTACTGACAACCCCAGATATTCCAAGAGATTTTAATTTTTCAATTCAAATTCAGAAATGGAGCACAAAAAATGACTGACACAAATCCAGAGCTAGTGAAACTGGGCACCCCTCCCAGGCACCTGAAAATTCTTCTTCCTCCAGGCTGGAATTTGGTTCATGGTTTGATACCCAAGTGCTGGAATTATGGGGCTAAATTCTCAGGCTGAATCTTCAGGAGATGCTGACTATATTTGAAGCAGCTACAAGAATAGGACTCAGCCATATTTGGTTCTGACCTAGCAGTTGATCTAAATTTCCTGCCCACCCTTTCCCTCCACACTTACACACAGTTTGAAGAGGTTTAGATCTGAATGTTGGTTTTAGCTGTTCTCTGGTGTGTACAGGGACTGACTAGGAAGCCCTTGACCCTTGAAGTCAATGGTAACAGAGGGAGAAAGGGTTGACAATTAGGCCCGCGGTCTTATTTATCATGTTTATTACAGGAGTGCCCTGGCACCAACCAAGAATGGGTCATTGTACAGACACAGAGCAGTAGAGAGGCCCCGCCCTGAACAGTTTACAATAACAGCTACTTAGGAAGAATTTTCCTGTGCATCATCAATGCCACATAGTGACCAAAAGGTAGATCAATCTTAAAAAAAAATATATTAAAGCAAGTTTTCACTTGAAATTAACTTTAAAGCTCTCCACTATGTCTCTGTGATATGATAGTGAAACAGGCTACAGATGCATCCTGTAATTTGGTCTTGGATTTAACAGGGAAAGAGTTATGGACAAAACTTCCAAATTGCCTTGGGAAACATGAAACTGAGCCCCAACTTTCAATGGAAACGCAGTTAGGAAAAACCTCAAAAAGCAAACTGCAAGCTTCACTCCCTGATTTCCTCTCCCTTTCATGGCACAAATTGGAGAATACAAACTTCGCGGAGTTGCAAGCATCTAAGAATAGCTTTGATTTTCCTAAACATTTACAATTCTGTTTTATGTATGTAGTCAGAAAAAGAGCAAGGAAATACGAAATGTAAATCTTTAAATGAACCTGAATACCAGGGAGACTTTACATATCTGCTCGTAACAAATGGGACGTTGGAGCTAAATCTCAAAGAGCGGAATCACAGAGACTCAATAGCCATGGATGCATGGAATAAAATCAGACATGGGATGGTTTTTACAGGATCTTTTTTTCCTCCCTTGTAGGGCAAGAAAACTACGTTGGCTTATTATATCCCTGTTTACTTTGATGCCTGCCATCAGTTTCTGTTTCACAGCCCGCAGAGATGGAACCCATTGCTGTTCTGAGGACAGCAACGTCACGCCAAGCCAAAAGTTGCATTGCAAACAGGTCGAGTTGCCACCCCATTGCTCTGGTATTCTGAGTTCTGAACAGTGTTTCCATTAAAGCCAGCAACAATGTGTAACTGTTGATGGGGGGAGGGAGGGGTGAACAAAATTTAAAGGTTCTGGTGGTAGCCAATGGGGTTCAGGGCAAGGTATATAAACCCTGGCAGAAATTGGGGCGAGAGACATGACCTTGTGTGGCCCCCACCACCTCCATGCATCACCTCTGATGAAAGTTAATATAATGCAAGGCTTAATGAATTAAAGGCTGAGGATCTAAAATCACCTCGGGACATGGAAGATTTACAAGGATTCTGGGGCGCCTGTTGGGAATTTTTGATACAATGTAACATTGACAAGGGGGACATTGTTCTCCTTGTCATGGCAATGTGGAGGGAAGAGTTGCATTTGGGGGAGGATCTTAGACCTTCCCTCAGCAGGACGGCCCTGAGATGGCAGAAAGCATTAAAAAAGCAATTTAAAAAGCATAATGCTCAGGAAGCACCTAATTTTACTGCCAGCTGGGTGTTAAATTAATTGCATGTGTGTGTAGAACGCAGCACAAGAGAGAAGAGTCGGTCTTTCCGTGCATGTACTTTAAGAGTGATTTCAGTTCTCTCTGGTCAAAAGGAATGGGGCAAACCTCATCAAAAGCAACCAGGTGAGGAATGTGATAATGAGATCGATTACGACAATGCACATTTGCTTAGGGATACTGAATTGCGACAGCAACATAACAGTCATTAACAATACACATTTATGTTGCCATCAGTTTGGAACCAGAAGACCTCTCTGAAATCAATGAGGAATGCTGCCTAAACAGGGAACGGCTTCCGTATGAGGAGAGATTAAATAGACTGCAACTTTTCATCTTGGAAAAGAGATTACTCGGCGGGGGGTATGATAGAGGTCTATACAATTTTGATTGGTGTGGAGAAAGTAATAAGAAAGTGTTATTTACACAAGAACTAAGGGCCCACACAGTGAAATAAATGGGCAACAGGTTTAAAACAAACAAAAAGAAGTACGTATTCACACAAAGCACAGTCAACCTGCAGAACTGTTTGCCAGGGGATGTTGCGAACGCCAATACTATAATGGAGTTCAAAAAGGAGCTAGTTAAGTTCCTGGAGGGTAAGTCCATTAATGGCTATTAGCCAGGATGGGCAGGGATGCAACACCATGCTCTGAGTGTCCCTAGCCTCTGACTACCAAAAGGTGGGAGGGGACAACAGGGAATGGATCACCCAATGATTGCCTCTTTTGCTCATTCCCTCTGAAGCACCTGGCGTTGGCCACTATTGGAAGACAGGATACTCGGCTAGATGGATCATTGCTCTGCCCTAGTATGGCTGTTCTTATGGGAGGGACATTCACTCAAGTGTTTCAAAGCACTTGTCCAGCATATACTGAGCAAGCCTTGGACTGGCCCTGAAGATAGTTATTATTCCCATTTTTCAAAGGCATAAATTGAGACCAAGAGATGCTATGTCACTTGCCTAAGGTCAATCATCATTAGTGGCTGAGCCAGGAAAAAGACCCCAAACTCCCGTGTTAGTAATTAGGAGACATAGTGGCTTGCGTTCCAAAGACAGCAACACTAGGCACCTGTCGTTGAGAAAGAACCTTTTAATGAACATGTCCCTCTGAGCAGCCTTCCCCCTCTGAGGGTGTTATTATAGAAGCTACACCCACAAAAGTGGCACTTTGGGGAATGGGATTATTGTATAAGCATCTGTTTAGTAGCTGACCCGTAGGCAGTGAATCTGGTGCAACTCAACTGGTGTCACTCCTGATTCCCACCAGCAACAACAAGATCAGAATTAGGCCCCTCATCTCCAGTCTCAACGGCATTATGTTAATTCTGGCTGCCTGATGCATTATGCAAAGCAAGAAACTTTCATCCGAAGGCATTGTGCATCTACATTATTACTATTATTATCTGTATTATCATAGCACCTCAGTCTTAGTCATGGACCAAGCCCGCATTGTGCAAGGAGCTGTACAAACACAGAACAAAAAGATGGTTCCTGCCCCCAGTGAATTTAACATCTAAAAGTATAAGACAAGAGACAACAGATGGCCAGGCAGATCAACAGAGAGTATAAGGACACAGTGAGACAATACATGTTGGCATGAAAGGTAGTGGTGTCAGCTGGGAATAACCAGAGTTGTTTTCAAATTTACATCCCAAAGTTCAGACTATTTCAAGCCTTTTTATTTGGTCAGGGACTCACTTTTGTGCTGGAAATACCCCAGGTTGTAATAGTTTCTCTCATACTAGATTTCTTGGCGTTGCTCATACACTGACAAAGTGCCAACTCTGAAGTCCTGCCAGATGCAAACAGGCACCCTATACGTCTGAAGGAAACTTTATGATGATTGTTTGTTAGCTATGTGGTCTCACTCTTGTTCCCTAAGTGAAGATATAACAGATCCCTGCCCAAAAAGAGTTTACAGTTGACGGGCACAAGCAGAGTCTGACACAAGTGACTCACCCAAATCTATGGAGTAGGAAAGTGTCAGAGCCTGGATTAGAACTCAGTGGATCCCAAATTCCCATTCTGTGCTCAGATCAGGGTCCTGTTTAAGCTGCGGGAGAGTAACTAGCAGTTGAGCATCAAAAGGGTTTTTGGAAACCTTTTTGATTAATTTCCATCCACGTGGAATTTTGAGTGGAGTGTTGGGGCCATTCAGAATCTCAATTAAATCCACTGAGTTTCATGGGGTTTGGAGCAAAACCACAGCCCAGAATCCTAGGCACAGGGTCGATTCCGCCCTTCTCCATTCACAACTTGTTTCTGTTTCTCCAAGGGTTTGGCCCCATGATAGCATGAAGCCCAGCCCCAGATGTGTTTGAAACTCAGCTCCCAGAGTCCCTCCAAAGATTGTAAATCGTAATTAACTTTTCAGAAAACTGGCCCTGAGTTTCAAGTTTCTAACAAAACACAAGCCCAGTCCCTTTTCTGTGGTTCGAGGTTTTACGAAGAAAGATCGGCTGGGCATGAGAGTCTCTAGATCCCAGTTTGGCTGAGTCTCTCGGGTCACCCTCCACAGATGGGCGTGTTGTGGATTTGGGTCCAGACTTATCTCTGGTGTTGACTATTTGTGAGTGATCAGCATTTTCAGTTACTCACCAGGAGGTGAGAAAAGACTGAGATGATAAAGTACAAAGCAAGACTGTTATTAACCCTTTGCACAGTACATCTTTTACACACTATTCAAGAAATTTTATACTGTGATTATTTGTTAAAAGCTCCATCTATCAGCAGAGTTTTATAATAGCTCTATTATTTAAAATAGACCAGCTCACATATTCAACTGAGGTAAAAAAAATTTAAAAGTATATCCTTAACTTGTAACTTGACTATGGGCTGGTCTCCACTGGGGGGGAAAATCGACGGCAGATACGCAATTTCAGCTACATTAATAACGTAGCTGAAATCAATGTCTCTACAGCCAACTTGCCTCCCATCCTCACAGCGGTGGCGGTCGGTGGCACAGTCCCCCGTCGACTCCAGCTTGCGCCTCTTGACGAGCTGGACTTCCGGAGTCGATGGGGAAGCCGCTGGCGATCGATTTAGCGTGTCTTAACGAGACGCGATAAGTCGATCGCCAAAAAAAAATATTGATGCTTCCCTGCCATAGTGAGGACAAGCCCTATGATCCACTACATTGTTACTTCACATACGTCATTGCCAGGTTCTCTCTCTATTGCTCCACACACTGATTTTAATGGACTCTCTGCAATATCCCAGCAAAAGGAGAAAGGACATTTTTTTCCCACAAACATGATGGGCAACCTACGAAAACAGTCTCCTGGTAAATCCAGTCCTTGGAGGTACTTCTGCATCTATGTCACCATTGTAAAGCACCAGCTAGCTGGCCAGTAATTAGCTCTGCTGAAGTCCGACACAGCAGATCTAACTACAAAGGCATGCATTTTTGAGGAACTTCTTTCTTGCCGGAGCCTTTCTAGACGGGACTGCTTAAGTCCCTCCTGTGATCTCACACAGTAGAGCTAAAAAGTGGATTAAGAAAAAGTAATAAGCTAAAGGTGGGGGGGGGGGGGGGACGGGACGACAACAGTGCTTTGCTCATTTATTTTATATATTAAGGGGAACACTGACCTTTGTGCGATCTTTTTTCCCCGAGTGTTCATTGGTGATGAATAGAATGCATTTGGACTTTAAATGAAACAGAGTGCTTTGAAAAGACAGAAAATTAGCAACATATGGGCCAAAGAACCCAAAGAGATGAGAAAAAGGGAAGGGGCGGGGGAGATTGAAAGACGTTTCAGATGTCGCTGTGATCTTGCAGCAGAATATTTTAATGTATATATTTTCATATAGTTATTAGGGAAGGTCGGAGCCCCCTTGGACATCCCACTGACTGCATGAATAAAGACATAATGCAAAGCAGGAACTATCACCCATTCATGCAAATGCATCTTGCCTCCTTGTTTTGATATAGTAGCTGACCCTGTAGAGGGGAAGGTAGCATAATCTTAAAAAACAAGGCTATTTCTCCCTTCAGTAGCTCACCTACGCTGGGAAGCAGAGCTTTCTCTTCTCCATGGATATCAGATGGCGCTCATTTATGCCGCTGACTTGCAATTCCACTGACTCCAGTCAAGTTACTTCTGATTTACACGTGATTTGTACTGGTGTAAACAGAACCAGAACCAGGCTCTATGATTCCGATCTGCAGGTCCAGCTGAGCTCTGCTCAGTGCAGAACCTGAGATAAGGGGGATATTTTTGATGCTTCCTTCAGTGCCTGCTCAAGTCAGAATGGCCTCAGGACGACGATAGCTTTTGCCAGCTGGCAATGGTTTCCAAGGGGCTATTCTGGCAGCGGAGGATCATTGGCTTTCACATCCACTCAACACAATGCCCCAAACTGTTCTGACAGACCCTCTCCTCCGGCTCTGAATCAGCCAGGGATCCCCCAACACCAGAAGAATTCTGAGTTGCCCATCTAGATTCAAAGGAACTGTCGAGTGCACCAGAAGCCGACCCTCTACCACTTGACTGAACATTACATGGACATTATATATATATATGTGTGTGTGTGTGTGTGTGTGTGTAAGTGCGCGGGCACTCACCCCGGCGGCGCCTCCTGCTGGTCGATTGGGAATTAGCTCTTCAGCCTCTGGAGCACCCTCTGCCGGCCGATGTCCTGCTCCTACTCCGGCCCTGTGTCCCTCCTGGACCCCAGTGCCCTCTAGCGGAGGGTGCTGCACCCCTGCAGTACCCCCCTGGTCTTAGGGTCTCCCCTCCCTGGGGAACCCTGCCCAGTGTCCCTGCTGGACCCCGGTGCCCTCTTTGGGGTGCTGCACCCCTGCAGTACCCCACTGGTCTTAGGGTCTCCCCTCCCTGAGGTACCCTCCACCCACTATCCCCACCTTGCCTCAGATTTGGCCACTGCCAGTCACCACTTGCCTCCGCTCACTGAGGCAGACTGCAGTATCATGGCCTCTCATCACCGGCAAGGGGGGTTGGCCTGCTGCTCCTAATGCTAGCCCTGGGCTGCCCCCCTGCAACCCCAGTACCCCTGGGTCAGGCCTTCTGTCAGGCCTTGCAGCCTGGGGCCCTCAGGCTAGAGCTGCCTAGCTCCCAGTGCCTTGCCCCAGCCTTGCCCCAGTCCAGGTACCTTGCTTAAGCCCCAGCAGCTAGGCCTGTCTTCCTCTGGAGACAGAGAAGACTGACTTGCTAGGCCCCTGCCTCTCAGCCTTTATACAGGCCTGAGAGTTTGGGGCGTGGCCATCCAGCTGAGCCTGCTTTCCAATCAGCCTGGGAGTTTGCTGGCTCCCAGCCACTAACCCCTTCCCTGGGCTATTCCAGCCCTTTCAGGCAGGGAGCAGGTGGTCACCCCGCTACAATATGAAAGAGCAATAGTATTTCTTGGTTTAACAGACATTTATAAATGTTTCACATCCTTCGTTACCAAATGAATGTTTGCCATAATTCTCACTCAAAAACATTCACTTTGACTATAATCCTTCAAACCCATTAATGTCCAACTTTAACTCTTTCTTCATACCGTTTTTGTTTGGAAATGTCTTTGGTTTTTGCTCCAAGTTTCACCACAGTTGCGCCTCAAAACAGAAAGGGATGCACTTCCAAGGAGCCAGACCCTCATCCAATGCAAATCAGTTGAGCTCCACTAAAGTCAAGGAAGCTACACTATTTTGCACCAGCTATGGGTCTAGCCCATAAATTGTTTATACTTTTCTGATGAGCTGGAATTGTCTTCAGACCAGGAAGGGGCTGGAACGGCAGTCGGGCACCAAAAACTGTTTACAGTTAACTCTAATTTAATCATTTAAACATCTTACTAACTGATTCAATATTTGTAATTAAAGACACACAGAAATTGCATTTTTAATTAAGGGCTGATGCAAGCAGATTTAGGAAACGTGGAGTTAAAGGCCGCCAGCTCCACCCTTCACTCACTTGCAGCACATGTTTTCAAATCTCTCATGCTGATGTGAAACACCTTCGGAGAGATGGTGACGGATGAGATTAACCTGGGCATTGCGGCCTATAGAACAATGGTTTTTGGAAATGCCCCATTTATAGGTTATGCAGACAATTCATATAGACAAAAGTGTCTTTTCAGGGGGAAACCAGTCTGAGTATAATTAGCACTCTATCATGTTAGCCTGTTTAGCACAGAGTCAAGTCTGCTTAGCTCTTCCATTCTTTGTCATTTGAACTTAGTGTAAAAAAATAGTAATATGCTTACCACATAAGCATGGATATTGTTATGTGCTCCCTACGTTACTGATAAGCACGATGTATCTTCTACACTCCGGTAGTATATATTACATTACCATGCTCCGACACTTTCAGAGACCCATGATCAAGATGTTTATTTTCATCTTGAACGCTCTAGCTAGAAGCTATTCTGAAACTCAGCTTTGCACACTGGGCATTGATGCTGTAGGCTTCTGAGCAACACAGACAAACGTTTTCGAATATCTTTTAGAAGATACCAGAAAAAGTCCAGCAGAACATTCTGTTGAATCAGCTAGAGAGATGGAGGCATTTTAAAGCACTGAAAGCCAGATGGAAGCTAAAGACTGAAATCCTCCATCCACACAACAAGTGCAACTCTTGCAGTAGCAACACAAACTCCTTTTCCTATCCATTAGCGTGTTCCATCCATCACCCAGACTGACCACCCCGACTAGTGGAAGGGTAGTTGGGTCTCCACGCTGTATTCAGTCCTTGGCTTCTCTGCTGCACCTGCCTGGAGTGCTGCCAGTTTGTGCCAGGTTTGATTAGAGTTTCGTGATGTGGAAACTGAGGTCACCAGTGCATTTCACACAGGTCACTAAACAGTAATGACGGCTGGTAAAGATGGCTACCTAATGCTACTTGAAACTGTCCAGAGCTGGAACCTTTGGTCTGAATCCTTCCAAACCTTGGTGGGTTATATTAAAATGAAATGTAAATACAAAACAGCTCCGGCGTTTGCAAAATTAAAACTGGACTCGCCAGATTTTGCAAAATCGAAACTTAAACCAGCCTGCCCTGTCTGACTTTTATGGAGATGGGGGGAAATGGGAACCTTTTATCTAAAACTTTCCCAAACCTCCCTGCGTGGGATAAAATGGATCCCAGATGCAAACTACCCCAAGTCTGGTTCTGCTAAACAGGACCCGGCATCCTCAGCCAAACTCTAAACACTCCCAACATCTGTTACATTAGGACTAGTGGCTTATGGGTCCAGCTCCGTCCTCCTGAGACCATCCCATACCCTGCTAAAGACACTATTTCATTATACAAGATAGAGAGTCAAATTATTCCCCATGCGGCAGAGACTCCAGGCCCGTTGTTTATTATGAGTGGACATTCCTAAGCTCCCAAGTCACGTTGGAGTTTTGAAACCCCCACACTTACAGCACTAAGAAGAGTGCTACATGCCAGTGGTCCTAGCATGCAGGATAGCTGCAGCGGTAGGAAGTCAGGGCGTAGGCTTGTTCACAACGAAGTGTCCCGAACACTTTGCTGCTCTCTATGAAGCGCGCATAGCCACAGGGCACACGGAGATGCCAGCACGCTGGCATTCAGAAGCAGCAACGTGTATAGCTGGATATTCCTGACTTACACTCCTTCTTCTGGCTGACGTTAGGCAGCTTTTCTGAAGGGAGCAGATAAAGCAAAATGTTTATGCTTTAGTCTTCCCACCATTTAACCCACAGGAACCTCAGGGAGGAACCTGGCGAGTAATGGGCCCAATTTCCCTCCTAGACAGAGATACCCAATGCCACGATTCTTCCCTGCCACCTCCCTCCTCACTTCTGTGTCTTGTTCACGTGCTATGTTTTGTAGGTTGTAAGCTCTCGGGGACAGGGAGAGTCCTCTCCTGCATGTTAGCAAGGTGCCCAAACATGACGACACTCCAGTCTGGCTCAGGTTCCTTGGTGCTACCACAGCATGCAGGTTAATTAATAAATCAGAATCACCACCACCTTCATGGGCACCATGGATGGTGCAGGAACCACCAGGCTAGCCCCCAGCCCTGGCCCTTCCACCTGAGGTCCTCCCCCTTCCACTTCCCACCAGAGCCCAGAGGCCTCCCCTCCCACTGCAGCCACCAGCCCAGTCCCGCCCCAGGCTAGCCCCCCAGCTCCAGAGTGCCGGACGGTGCATAGCCCCAGCTGGAGCATTGGGGGCTGGAGGTCTGGGGCCATGCACACAGGGAACCGTGGTAAGCAGGGGGCGGGGCCACGCTTTCTGTTTAGCCTCCCCCAGCCTATGCGACCCGCTACCCATGGTGGGCACAAAAATATACCACAATTATTTGTCGGCACAAAATGTACATGCAACCACCTGGGGCTTTTTCTGGAGATCGGGCCGGCTGCAGGTCCCGGGACGACAGCACCACCTCCTGGATGGGATCATGCCATCAAAGCCCTTTGCGCCTGTGCAGGAGGTTTGCTCTCTCTTTGACTAGGAACTTATTACATGGTTCTACACTCCATGCTGCCTAAAAATCAAACACGTGACCCTAAGTGCAAAGCCTTCCGTCAATGACTTCTAGGGTCAAATAAATTCTGCCCTTTTATTCTGCAATGGGCAGCTATACATGCAATCATACATCCAAGAATTTGGTTAACAGACAGTACAAAGCACCCAATGTAGGTTCTACTCAGAACAAAGTGTGACATTAGGTATTGTCAGCTGTTAGTCCCAATTTTAAAATATCATCATCAGTGTTCTTTCCCCAAAGTAGCTTTTAAAAATTCACTATTGTGGTTTCTTACATTGATTTCACTCAAAGGGATAAGACCTTTATTTGGCTGATGGCCATTTTAACTGTTGTCGGCATCTTATAGTTTAGGCCTGAGCTGCCGGATTCTTCTATGAGAATAAAAGGGTCCTTTCAGTTTATAGGCACAAGTACATCAATAAAGGCATATTTCATGCGTGATGTCTAAATATATCAATCAGATAACTGGAACTGGTGTGCGTGTAGGGAAATTTCTGACGTAACATCACTTTGACAGAGAAGAAAGGAGCTTTCATTTGTCCTGGGTGTGGAATGTTAGTTGTACACTAACAAGTGATTCAGTAAAAACTTGAAAACACAAATTTAGCCATCATTTTCAAACATCCAAGAATCTCCATTATCACAACTGTATATCAGCAGCTGCAATTCACAGAGTGAACAGGGTTCCAAACCCCCAGAAAATGAAAGAAGAAAGGGGAGAAAAAGTTGGAAAATGCAAAGTGACATTCATAAATAATGCTGACACTGCCAATAGATGAATCAGTTTGCTTTGCCACCACAGTCTCCCTTCTGGTTTGTTTGCTTATTTGTTAAAAATCTGTGCAGAATAAGGATATTGAGGTTTGAAACATGTGACAATCTCCTCATGCAAATAGCCTTTTGTATTACAAACAGAGAAATGACTTTCTGACTCCTGCTAAGATTAGATTCAGATCCTTTGTCCTGTTGAGATTTTCAGTTTATCTGTATTGTTGAAGACTATCCTACCCTGTCTTTGTAGCCCACAGTACTACAATGATTTAAATGCATTGTGGAATGAGCATGCACCATGTTATATAGCAAAACAAACGCACACTAGCAAGGGGGGAAAACTGCAAAATTATGATCCTTCATCTGGATTTGAAGACCCTGATGTCTGGTGGGTTTGCATTTAGGTTCATCTCTACAAAACGTTTAATTAAAGTTAAATGAAAGGTCTAATTTGATCCACAGAAAGGCAATTAAATTCAGTCTGAAATTCCTTCATCAAAACCCCCTCCACACCTTGCCCAGGTGTTCTAGTACTTGTGATGCACGAAGTCTGGCGACTCAAGGTTTGGAAGTCCCAGCAACAGCTACAGTATTCTCCTGATAATAGCTCACCTTAATTGATTACCCACTTAACATTGGTATGGCAACCATCTCCATTTTTTTGGTATGTATATCTTCCTACAGAACTTAATTGTGCATAAGTAAATGTTCCCTTCTCTTTGGAGAGTAACCGTAACATATTGTCAAGAATCAGAGAGGTAGCCGTGTCAGTCTGCGTTTTTGAGTGTTTTTTGGAGTTTTTGGCTTTTTGCGCATTTTTGAGCGTACTACTGTATGTTCCATTCTATGCATCTGATGAAGTGGGTTCTAGCCACAAAAGCTTATGCCTAAATAAATTTGTTCGTCTCTAAGGTGCCACAAATACTCCTCATTCTTTTTGTGGATACAGACTAACGCGACTACTACTCCGAAATCAGTACTTCTTGTGTATCCACAGCATGATGGATTAATGACAACAACATTTTCATCTTTAGCCAGAAGAATTTCCTTGTCTTTGAAAATGCTAGCCAGACTCCTAAGGCTGCTTGCTTGCCAATTTTTCTGTTTTATTTATCACACGTATTTATAAGGCAACTATGACAGTAGGATCTATGTGCCAGTTTGTTGATGGAATGTTCTTTGGTTTGTTTTAAAGTCATTTCATAATAAAAAAGTGAAGATTTTATACTAAAGAAAATTAAAGGTATTATAAAAAAGAGGGGAAATTATTATTATTAAAAAAAAAAAAAAAGAGGATAATGCACAAACTGTATCTGGTCTACAGCTGTTACGTTCTATCATAGTAGTTCCCAAGATCTAATCTTGAACCATTGGTGGTCCAGAGAGAATATCTCTTTGTGATCCGTAGAGTTGGCCAGTCCCTTTCTTTGGTTCCAGCTGCTCAATTGCATAAATAGATAGCTAAAAAGGCTCTTAATATTTTCCTAGTATGACTTTCCCATATAGGCAGTGGCCGTAGTTGACAGAAGAATGTTATTCCTTTGTGCATGCGCAGGGAGGTGGTCTAGGTGGGCATTTCTCCTCCCACTTGCAATCACAAGACAAGCACTCTATTAAGACATTCTTATGTCTTGACAATGTCCTCATCTACTGAATCTAATGGATGAATCACTAGTGAGTGAATTGTTGTTGTACAAAGAGCTGTAATAGTTCCATTGCTAGAATTCAGCTGCTGAGGCTTTTAAACTCTATGCTGTTGAAAGCACTGTATCACGTATGTCTGGGACCAAACCGCAGACCACAATGCCAGGAGGTAGCAATGGCACATTTGATACGATATCGTTGTTACATGTCATGTTGCAATCTGCCATTGTTGCACAGGCAGTAGAAGTGACTGTGGGATCCTTTAATGTCCTGCAAGCTAAATTTAGGAGGTGGGAATTCAGGTCCTCAAAAAATGTTTTTGATGGCACCGTGTCTTTGGTAGTATGTTACATAAGAGCAGTTTCAAGAAAGCGTGAATTTTAAGCAGAAGCAAAGGAACTGGGGTGTGTCATGAAAGGCAGACAGGAGGCCAGATGGGACCAGTTAATATTCCAGTCATTAACATAAAAATATGTCTGCTGCCTATTTCATTAACAAAGATATGCCTGAGCTATAGAGGTGAAAGAGCAGTATCTAAAACATCACAACTTCATTTGTTTGCAACATTTCTATGACGCAACTACAGAGAGGCAGATCCAGATGGGAATCCAAATTGCTGTAATTTACACCTTTTCCTGTCACCATAGCATATAACTTACACCATTTTATAGCCTGATCCAAAACCCATTGACTGATTTCAATGGGCATTGGAAAGGCCTATAGACCTATTGATCAACATGTAACCGTACCCCATTAAACGTCCCCTCTCAGTCTGTTCCTGAGAAACTCGTTTTGATCAACTGCGCTGTAAAGAATTTCCGGCCAAAGACCTTGTATACTTGTATACTAAGATTTAGTTGGAGCCTTGTATGGCATTTATCAACATCTTATAGTATGAGTTCCTGGGAATATGGTCTATAATGGAAATATAATGATAGATCTTTGGATAGCTGCTGATCATCTCTATTTAAGAAGGGAGGAACTATTTCAGTCTTAACAGGAGCATTACTACCATTACACTTTGTGCGTGTGTGTGTAAAAAACATCTATAGATATATAGCTACATCTCTGATTAGCACACATCTATACAGCGCTTCAAAAGACTGATATAGAATTGACATCCCATATGCAAATGATATTGTAATCATGTCATTTCATCTAGTTCTGTGGAATGGAACAGCAGGATCAAAAAGGACTCTGCCCACTTCAAAGAAAAACGTTAACAGTTATGCTGAGCTAATAGTATTACTGATAAGGAAATGAACTTCACTATTCCGTCTTGGTTTACATTTTAATATCCAAGATCTATTTAAAGTAAACACCGGCCATTTATAGTTTTTAAATAAAAAACTTGCACTTTAGTTTTCATGGATCTATGTTTATTCAAGATAAGGTTGATTGAGTAGCATATTGTTTTCCTCCTACAATTCAGTATCATAAAAAATATTTTATAGTACTAAATTTAGGAGGGAAGCAATATGCTATTCATGAACAATGCACAAATACCATGCCACACAAATCTCTAGAACTAAGAGTTCAGTAATTGCTATTGACTACGCTGTGTGCAACTTTGATTTTTGTTTTTTATTCCAACAACCCCCCCCCCCCCCCAGTTAGCAATCTAGTTCACAGACAATGATCTGGGAACACACATTCCCTGCATGTTTGAAGCAAATAATGCAATTGCAATGGAAAGCAATGGAGGAATCACTCCTGCCTTGTGGGCATTCTATTTTTTAATCTACCAATAAGTTTGGGTTTTCTTTCATTTTTTTAGTTTTACATAAAGTAATTCCAAACTGTAAGCCCTGGCTGACCTAACTACTTATTAAAAATGCTAATATGCTTTTGTGCTTTGATGTCTGGTGAACAATAAAAGGGAGAGAGTTACTCTGGGACACTGTAATCCTTTATTTGTCACTAAGTTATGACACCCAGCAGAGCTGTGTGACAGTCCAAATCAATCATCCCCTGTGCACTGCAGGCCTTCTCTGCCTCCTGCAGCGTCTATGCAGTTTAATTAGCTTTTTTCACACTAGCATAATGTACATCTGCAGCTTCAGCAAGAAAAAGAAATGGAGGATAGTTCATGGGGATATGGCGCCTTAAAAAAAAAAGTTCATATAAAAAAGTCTGAAAGAAGAAACATCACAACCCTTTGTAGTTTACTTCAGAGGAGTTTGCAGTGGAAATCTACAGGACTGGGTACTCTATATTGTTAAATGTAGATTTTTTTTAAAAAACTTAATAAAGCCCTTTTCAGCTAAAATATCAGATGGCATTTAAAGCCTTTTTCTTTTCTAATGGTCTATATCTTTTATACCTTTTTTGCGGTTGATCATGCAGTAGCTCATTATCGCTTCACCTTCCCCTCCCCTCAAGATTTCCTCCATTACAAAAAACCCCTGAAAATTCGACTGGATCAGACTGGTATTTGCTGATTAGAAACTGCTAGCCAGATCCTCAGCTGGTGTAAAATAGGTGTTGAACTCAATGGAGCTGTGCTGGATTGACACCAGATGAAAGGGCCCCGTACCTGTTCATTTTCACATGTGTTTGTAGCAGTGGATCTGTGACAAATAAATACCACTCAACAAGCAGCTGAAATCAGACCCCGAAGGACTGTGGTTGGGAAGAATGCGTATCATTAAGCGTGTGGGGGACCTGCTCAGTTCTCAGTGTCAGACACCAAACAATGCTTCGGCTTGGGTCAGAAGTTCTTCAGACAAATGAGATCATGTCATCCTGAGAAAACATTTCTGGCCTTTATACACAAGTGGTTTGATTCCACTAGCAGTCTAGCAGATAAAAATGACATGGGAGAAACTTCCTAATAGGGCTCCTGTCTTTAGCCTTCTTAAGATTCCCTTCTAGCCTCTCTAGCTGATGTGGAAGAACTGTTAAATTGATGACGCAAGGAAAAGCTAGTAAATTTTTTATTTGGCTATGTAATTAGGCCAAGATGCATTTTTAAAGAAATACAATTATTATCCCCTTGTTCATTTCCTCAGACTTTGACCCCACAGGCGGCACCTGCAGAATACAGCTCCTTGATTCAGTGACAGATTGCATTACTGTGGCACCTTAAAGACTAACTATAAAGTTTTGAAGCATGAGCTTTCGTGGGCTGATACCCACTTCGTCGGATGCAGGCAGTAGAAGTGTTCAATTGTTCACAAACAGGCAGTTATAGAAAAGTAGGTAGGGGGGAGGTGAAAAGGTTAGTCCAATTAAGCTGAGCCAGCTTGTTATCTCCGATCAGGGAGTGTGGATTATTCGTCTAGCATTTGAATGGGGTGTGTGGACATGTCCACACACCCCATTCAAATGCTAGACGAATAATCCACACTCCCTGATCGGAGATAACAAGCTGGCTCAGCTTAATTGGACTAACCTTTTCACCTCCCCCCTACCTACTTTTCTATAACTGCCTGTTTGTGAACAATTGAACACTTCTACTGCCTGCATCCGACGAAGTGGGTATCAGCCCACGAAAGCTCATGCTTCAAAACTTTATAGTTAGTCTTTAAGGTGCCACAGGACTTTGTTAACTCTGCTATTCCAGACTAACACGGCTACCACCCTGATTCATTGCATTACTGGAGACACGTTACTCCTAATAATCTTTCTACAAAGAAATACGTCTGAGGAAATGAAAGATCAGGTTCAAATGACAAATATTTAGTTGCCATTTCCCCACCACCAGCACCACCACCTGTTTAGATGTGACACGAGGGTGAGAAAGTCAGAGGTGCCTGCTAACTTATCAGGTTACAAACTCTCCAAGCTGGAGATATTTGCAACAATGAAGTTCATTACAAAGATCAGAAAAATGTATAGTCTCTGGGCTTTATCGGGCCAGAATTTGTAGGCACATATTAATAAAATAATATGGAGTTTTGCTTAAAGTCTGGTAGTACAACATAGTCTCTTATACATTGTTATCTCCTTTGCAGACACAATCTGATTTGTTAATCTTCGGGACTGAAGTAACTTTAGGCTAACAAGGGGAACTGAACCCTGCACATGAATTTCCCTGTGATGATAGTGTCTTTAAGGTTACTCTAGCCTGGTCATCTTGCCAATTACTGCATCTTAGACATTGTTTTTTAAACTCCAATTCTTCTTTATTCTCAGGTGGATGTTGTGGTTTTCCCAGTTCAGGTGGGCGTAAAATATAAATGCGCGGCAAAGACTCACTGGTGTGGCACCTCCTGCTGGTCATCTGGGACTTAGCTCTTTAGCACTTGGAGCACGCTCTGCTGGCTGGCGTCTTGCCTGCCGCTGGCCCCCCATGTTTCCCCCGGTCCCCCGGGCCCTTTGCCCTGGGGTTCTGCCCCAGCAGTACCTCCACACTCTGGCTCTTCCCTCGCAAGGGAACCCCCAACTCTGTAAACCCACCTTGCCTTAGTGGCTACTGACAGTCATCATCTAGCCCCTCCTTTCACTGGGGTAGACTGCAGTCTGTAATAGCCACTCATCATTGGCAAGGGGGTCGGACCTGCTGCCTTTGCCTATCCCCGGGCTGCCCCTCTGAAGCCCCAGCACCTGTGTAGGCCTTCATCAAGGCCTGCAGCCCAAGGGTTTTCCAGGCTGGTGCTCCCCAGCTGCCTCTGCTTTTTTCCCGGCACTGCTCTGCTTCAGATACCTTGCTCTCAGCAGCTAGATCCTTCTCTCTCCACTGCTAGAGAGAGACTCCTCCAGCTCCTGGCCCCCAGCACTCTTACAAGGGCCAGCTGGGCTCTAATTAAGCTGGCCCCAGCTGTGGCTACTTCCCCAATCAGCTTAGCATGATTGCTTTTAACCCCTGTTTTACTGGAGTGGGGCAGCTGCCCCACTACACATCTCCTGTACAATTTAGCATTTAATAATAATAAATAGCATGTGTGCATTGCTTTTTCCATCTATAGATTCCAAAGTGCTCAGGCACCTACAAACAATACATTTCCTTATTGGCCAAACTCTGCTCACGTTTAATTTAGTCTAAGTTTTACCAGGAAATTCAACAGCACCAGAGTTAGAGCTTTAGCTAAGCTTACACTTTGAAATATTCCATCCCATCTCTTTAAATGTTAGAGTTGGTCCGGAATTTGTTGACAAAGTTTTCCTGTTGAAAAATACCAAGTTTTCAAGACCAAAACCTGTTGCGGGAGACTATCAGTTCTCATAAATTTTATATTGAAGATTAAATTCTCAAAACATCTCAATTCGACATTCTTGAAACAAAAAGTTCACTTCGCCTCAGAAATTTAATTGAATTTAATTTGTAGTAAAAAAATTAAAGGTCAAAATTAAAACAAAATACTTCAAAATGATCAACGTGAAATGGTTTCAAATTGACCCAAACTGAAATGTTGTGGATTTTCAATTCAGAACATTTTTCAAGATTTTGACATTTGGTCTGGAATTGGTATAGGAAAATTACGTTCCTCCCAGCTCTAATAAATACCAGAGATACATGGTAGATGGATAGATTAATAGAGCAAGAAAGTGGGTCAATATATTATTCAATGTAAAAGATGGTAAACTGAGGCACAGACAAGTTAAGACAGGAATTTTTCCATAGTGTATAAGGCAATTCCCTTAGGAACAGTGAAAAATACTGGCAGAGCTGCTAGTAGAATCCAGATCTGCTTACTCCGGTGTCCTCACCAAATACGAAACATGAATCTGAGCATATTTTCATGATGATAAGCTGGCGTAAATGCAGAGAACCCTAGTAGAATGGCAGAAGAAATATTTGATTGGCCTACAAAAAAGAAAAACTACAGAATGGGTACATAATCAAGAATTTGTGTTTCCAGAGTCAAGATCCTTAACACTTTCTGTAGGTGAATTAGAAAACAGGCTGAAGGCAGGGAAAACATTCGTTTTTATTTATAAAAAGATCTTGTGAAGAAGTGGCCCGGAAACATATTGAACTTGCAGATAGCCACCATTCATTCACTTCCAAAAACAAAACCACATGGAACTAAGCGGCAAAATTCCCATTGACTTCAATGGGGGCCAAGGATTTCCTTCACGGCACCTGATGACAGAACCGTTGTAGCTAAACATGTCGTTGTCAGAGCGGTGGCTACCGATGCTGCTGTGAGGACGAAGGTGCTAGTAATGATCTTGCACCTCAAGATGGGCTCTGACCAAATCTTCCAGAGCAAGAAGAACCAAAGCCCTTGGGTGAATTTCACCCCTACGCGCACAGGGTCAGCAGGGCAAAGGTCTAATCCTGAACATGGCTTGGATTCAGAAAGGCGCTTAGGCCTAACCTTAAACAGTGAGTAGCCCCATTGAAGCTGATGGAACTAATAGTGCTTATAGCTAGGCATGAACTCAGTCAGGCGTGGCTCACCATTAGGCCTATGTAGACAATACACACACACACACACACACACACACACACACACACACACTTTAATTTAGGCATGTGCTTAAGCACCTTGTTGAACCGGAGGTAACCCTCAGCACAGGGGTCAATTTCACCCTTCAAAAGACCAGGAGTTAGTAGTGCTGTGAGATGAAAGGGGCACGTCCCATGAAATGGGAGACTGCCTCTTGGCACTTCATTTCAGCCCGGCACTTGAAGTGGGACTGGAGGATCTCCAACCCAAAGGAGATGGAGCTCCCGGAATGGAGTCAGGGTGAAGCATCTGAGCAAGCTGGCACGCTCCAGGTGATCTCTTAGGAAGCCAGGGGTGGTTTTTGTTTACTTTTAACCTCCTTCATAATAATAATAATAATAATAATAAATGGAGATATACCAATCTCCTAGAACTGGAAAGACCTTGAAGGTCATCGAGTCCAGTCCCCTGCCTACACTAGCAGGATCCCCCTGCCTACACTAGCAGGATTTTTGCCCCAGATCCCTAAATGGCCCCCTCAAGGATTGAACTCACAACCCTGGGTTTAGCAGGCCAACGCTCAAACCACGGAGCTATCCCCCCACCCCAAAAAAAATAAATAAATGGAGATATACCAATCTCCTAGAACTGGAAAGACCTTGAAGGTCATTGAGTCCAGTCCCCTGCCTACACTAGCAGGATCGAGTACTGTCCCCTGACAGATTTTTTGCCCCAGATTCCTAAATGGCCCCCTCAAGGATTGAACTCACAACCCTGGGTTTAGCAGGCCAATGCTCAAACCACGGAGCTATCCCTCCCCCATGATGCAGACACGGCGATGATCCAGCCCGCAAGACAGATTCCACAATGGGTAACAGGAAGCTGAGGAGCATCACTTGACCACATGAAAGAAACCCAAGTAAGATGAAGTTTCACTCCCTCTCCTCTCACTTACGCTCTTTTTATCATGGAAAGCTTTTTCTGCGTGGTAGAGATAATAATTTAAGCCTACTTACAAGCAGAGAAACTGGAGAACAGGAAACAATTTTCCTTTTAATTCATCAAATTATACATGAAGATGGGGGGGGGGGTGCTACCCAAATCAAAATAAAACTAATTTGTGGTCTGACCTCCTGCCTGGCAGAGGGAAAATCATGTTCCTGAGAAAGGCTTGGACCATTCTGGAAAGGGCGTACCGGGGAAAGCAGAGTGTATTGGCTCTCTTGTTCTTTAGAAGTTGGGGAGAGGGAGTGATGGAAGTTAATTCTCTTTTCTGACTCCTCTGGAAAACATTGATAAGAGCTTCCTCTTCCCCCATCCAAGTACAGCCAGCATCAAGATCTCTGGCTGTTAGTCAGGCAAAAGGCCAGCTCTGACTTGGCCTTGGTGCTTGCATGGCAACCTCAGGCAAACCCCAGACCTCCTGTTCAAGCCAGGATCCAGCGGAAGGGGTTCTGCCCTACTTCTGATGGGAGTCTTTTATACTCTCCTACTTGCTGTTACTTGAAAGGCATCACAGAAGGTAGGAGGGGGCTTCTGCAAAGACTTTATCAATGGGAAGGCTCGTTTTCAAAGCTTTAATTTTCCTGGGTGCTGGCACCCCTTCTGAGAGCTATTATTGCTTGAGGGGATTCCTTCTTGAAAGACCTTCACATCACAGAAGGGGAAGTCCCACTTTGAAGATTCTCTAGAGATGGGCCAAACTCCTCCTTTGCATTTCATTTTTGAAGCTGGATGAAGATTGCTCATTGCAAAATGCTTGGTTGTTGCCAAACTCTTCTAAAGCAATGAGGCAACGTGATCGCTGTCAATGTAGGTAGGTATGCGAGGTGAATTCAGGACAGGCATACTCCAAACGTAGTGCTGGTTTGCTCTGGCAAGTTGGGGCAAGATAGATTAATATCACTTGGAGGAGAACACTTCCAGAGTTTGTCCTTGGCAGTGAATTGGAATTCTAGAATGAAGCGGTAAATAGCAATTATGGGGAGTTTGATCTATTTTCAGGTTGCCTCAGTGTAATTGCTTTGTTGCCGACCCTCCAGTTCTGTGCAACTCTGGATTATGGCAGTGACAATCTCCCATTGGGACATCAACACTTCAAACATGATCTACCTGATAGATGACGGAGCACTGGGGATATGTTGTCTTAGGGCTGGTCCCCACTACGGGGGGGATCGACTGCAGATACGCAACTTCAGCAACGTGAATCACGTAGCTGAAGTTTGCATATCTGCAGCCGACTTACTGCTCATCCCCACGGTGACGGCGGGTGGCGGCGCGCTCCCCCATCGACTCCAGCTTGCGCCTCCCGGCGTGCTCCCCCGTCGACTCCAGCTTGCGCCAGAAGATCGATCGCTACCCGCCAATCCAGCGGGTAGTGAAGACATACCCTTACATACTAGATAGATGAGACAGCAGTAAACCAGTTAATTCCCTTTTTTAGCTCTATTTTACCTCCATCCTGCAGCAAATGTTTCTTTAATTTGTCAAAACAAGTTTCCCCAATACTAATTTCCCCCTACTGTTACTTACACCTTCTTGTCAACTGTCTGAAATGGGCCACTCTCATTACCACTTCAAAAGTTATTTTTCCTCCCTTAGTATCCTGCTGTTAATTGAACTGTCTTGTTAGACTGACCTCATACATGGTAAGGCATCTCCCATCCTCTAATGTATTTATACCTGCTTCTGTATTTTCCACTCCATGCCTCTGATGAAGTGGGTTCTAGCCCACTAAAGCTTATAAACTAATAAATGTGTTAGTCTCTATGGTATCACAAGGACTGATATAGATAAGACGGCTATCCCTCTGAAACCAGTCACTCTTTAATTTGTCAAACACTCCTAGCCTCTTGTGCAGCAGTGAGATGATCTGGCCTGGCTTCTATCCATTGACTGTGTGTCACTTTGGCCAAGATGTTTAACTTTCCTGGGCCTCACTTTCCACCATGTTCCAAAAGTGAACACGATGCTGCCTTCCCTTCAACGATGCTGTAAACGTCCATCCATTTAACGTCTTTAAAGGGGTTTGTAGATCGTCGGCTGACAGGTTCTGCCGAAAAGGCCAAGTCTAACCATCTTGGCACTCCGGCAACTCCTTTCCTGGCGCACAGAAGGAGCACCGAGCCCTTGTCCTCCAGTGCAAAGAGAGACAAGAAACATTCTTCAAGCTGGGGGTGAAATACATACACGGTGAAGAGGGCCAACACAAAGCCCTCTGCATCACTTAAACCTCATATATGGGTGGCAATAGGAGTCTGCTGCCAGAAAGGCCAGTGCACTGGGCATGTTACACAAAGGGGTTCTGCAGAGACCCTCTGTAGTCCAGCACAGAAGGCCCATATTGGGAGAGAGCCTAGTGCTGGGCTGCAAATATACCTTTGTGGAGCTCCATAGTCCCCAGAAGCCCATGCAGCAGCTGGTGCTCGGGGACTGCAGCTGCTATTCCAGCCCATAGGATTTCACCTCCCCAGCTGTTCTGCACTCCACCCAGGTCCAGGCCTTCGTAAATCTGAAGTCCCTTGGGCACTTGAGGATCCCTCACAAGGGTACAGAAGGGGGCATTGAATGGAAAATGGTGACGTCTGGGCAGATGTGGACTTGTGTGAGCTCCGTGCACCCCTCATTCAGACCTCGGGGGTAACTTTAACTCTGCCGCAGCGGCTCATTTTCTTCTGCTCATCATTTTTTGCCTTGCACCTGTGTGCACAGCTCTGCACCTACACTATGCAGCATCAACCTCCTCCCCCCGGGCCTGTTTCTACTCCCACTGAAGTCACTGAGCCTGCCTTAGACTGCCGTGGCTACAAGACTGGGTCATAAGTGGTATCCAAATGACAAATATCTTGCAGCACAAACCCTTTCTTCCCGTTGCACGCATGGCAGCCAAAGCTGTCCGTACACCGCTGGGCTGAGGTTTTACCTTGCCGTTCCAGAAGTGCAGGTCTGCTGCTTCTTTGTTTAAATGTGGGTCATTTGTTGCCTCAGATGCACCCACTGCTCAGTCCCAAAGGCGGCAGTGCAAATTATACTTTAATGAGCGTCCCTTCAAATCACCGTTGTCCTGATTTTGGATACCTGGAGAGATGATGCACATGCTACAGAAGAATTATCGAAAATACACCACTGACTAGACATCAGAGAGAACCTCAAAAGAACAGTGAACAGGAACAAAGAACAAAAACATTTGCAGAAGTGCTATGGAGGGGAAGAGGAAGGAACTGTACTAACAAAAGTAACAAGGTCAGCTATAAAAAACAGAATGAAAGGGGACTCCCAGGGAAAAGAGGCAGAGTCAAAAAACACCAAGCATTAAGAACACATATCCTGATGATATCTTCCTATCAACAGCCTTTTCTGCAGGAGGAGGAAAAAGTTTAAGTAGGTGGCTTAGTTAAATTGGGTTAGACACATTATAGCGAGTCACATGCGTTCGTGATATTTAACCAAAAACCTAAGGCTCAGTCAGTGGGATTCCTCAGATGGCTCTAGGGTGCGAAGTATTTTAGCAGAGATGTCAATGAGAGTTATGCCACTGACTTTACTGGGAACGAAGCAGCTCCTAAATGAAGCAATGTATCTAAGCAACCCTTATTCTTTTTAGACTTGATCCTGGATTTTGAGATGGGTTGGCGGGTGCTCTCACCTTCTCAGAGACTCATTGGTGCCCTCTAAATACATTTGGTGCCCCTTCCACTGTAAATGAATGGAGTGACACCACTATGAAGTCAATGGAGATGAAATGAGCCTCAGACCTTGACATTTACCAGAACAAGTGTTCTAGTTAGGGCTGTTTGAAAATGTTCTGTCAAAACTGCTTTGGATGGAAAATTGGATTTTTGACTAAATAAATTTTTTTTTGAGGAAAGTATCCATTTTCCTTGGAAAATGTCAACTGTTCATTGAGAAATCAAACACCAGAGAACTAAAAATTTTCCAGTTTTTGTCCAAATTTTTTTTAAAAAAAATCTATTTGGAAACGCTGTCGTGTTGCTTCATGGGAATTGAAGTTCAGGTTCCTTATTCTCCTCTATGTGCCAGGTTCCCCACCTGGACTACATCTCCCATGATGCAGGGCAATGGTTCAGCAGAAAGGGAATACCATGGTGCAATCATGGGAGATGTAGTCCAGGCCATGAGCTAGCTATAACTCAACGTTTTGTTTTCATTCTTTGCTGAAAATTTATAATTTTCCATTGAAAATGGTGATGAAAACTAATGGTTTTTGTTTTCATTTAAATTTTCAGCAGGCATTTTTGTGTGTGTGCGTGCCAGCTCTAGTTATAATGGTAATCACTCTTAACACTAGTACAGTACTAGGCAGGTTTGAAGTACTGTACAAATATTAATTCTCACAACACACTGATGTGACATTATCATAGAAGGGATGCGATTTGCTCACGGCCACACAGCATGTCAGGGCTGGGCACCTGGCTCCCAAGCCTGTGCTCTGCCCACTCCCTCACTCTGTCCCTCCACTTTAACGAGAGCATGATGCCCTTAGGTATGTGTTTATTTAGACTTATGCCCACATCCACTCAAAAGGCAGGCCTATCCTTTGCTCCTACACAACAACCATGGGAAAAGACCAGTCCCCCAGCCAATGACCAAACCCCGCTGAAAGATCAAATCGTAGAGACCAGTGTCTTTTGAGGCATCCTATGCAATCCCATTCCTACCACAACCAACCATAATCCAGCATTAAAAGAAGAAAAATCACTGATTATCTGCTCCTAGAGCCTTCACACTAGGCTAGTGGTTGGGCCTTGCAGCATGCCCTGAAGGTCAATAAACCAGGGCAATTATGGATCAAGGTGATGGAGCAAGTTCCAAAGCAGAGGGGGCTTTACAGAGATTGTCCTGCCAAATTCTCTTTCTCTCTTATAAACGATCAAGGCCCTACTCAGTCACAGCTGTGACTATATGTGATAACATGCAAACCGCACAGAGAGAGCCCAGCCTTGCAACAGTTAATTGAATGCTTCGTCATTATGCCGTTGCAACTCAGCTCATTTCAATGGAACCCCTCTCCAGAGTAAGACCACTACCCATGAGCTCATTTTGCAGGATTGGGCCCTAAAAGTTCATTTTAAGGCTGGTCCCACATTCCCACCCCCCCAATCCCTTTGCTGCAAAGCAATGCTTGTTAGCAAAAGTGAAGACTTTTACTATCTAAAGCCAACATTAGAATGAGTTTTTCCCCCATGAGAGCACCTGGATCTCATGTTTAATGAGTAAACACAGAGGAAAAGGCGCTTGCGGGATGATTGTTCCCAACATCATTACTTCTGAACCCAACATTAAAGAGAAGTAAAAGACAACAGCACAGCAGTTCTTTGTTTTTCCACCACTCTTCCTAAAAAATATCTTTAATGAGACGCATTTGAAGTCTAACATGGGGCCGTTCTCCTAGATTATAATTGATAAATCTTCCAAAGTGGTATGGGGAAAGGATTGTGTAATAATTACTTGTTTCTTTTGAGGAAATAAATAAAATATGAAAAATGTAATTACTAACCAACAAAACGCAGAGAACTTGTCTCCCGCCGCTCCACCAACCACAGTGTGAAGAAAGTCAGAATTTCAAAGGTCTCTCTCAGAGTTTGGCATGACACACAACACTGTTGCTCTTGTTTGTTTTCCAAGTGCCAAATTTTCCAGTTGGAGTCATCAGTTTGTTTGCAGTTCTTGCATTTATTTGTGTGCTGTAATTAATTTTTCTTTAAAAAGGAACAAATTGCTGTTCTCAAAGGGTGGGAGGTGCTGAATTAATTTGTTTCAGAATGGAGGAGTGCTTCTTTGAGTAGTTAGGGTAGGGGAAGGCAATTCAGGACTCCTGGGGTCTCTGGACAGGTTGATACTATGCTACCAAGTCCACAGCCGGCGAGAACCCCAGGGTACCACCTCCTCCACCATGCAATGGTCGGAGTCTTAGAGCTGGTCTTCACTACCTGCCGATTCGGCGGGTAGTGATTGATTTTCTGGCAATCGATTTCTCGCGTCTTGTGAAGATGCGAGAAATTGATCGCTCGCGGAGCCCTCGTCGACTCCGGAACTCCAGCTTGCCAGGAGGCGCAAGCTGGAGTCAACAGGGCAGCACGCTGTTGACTGCTGCTGCCATGAGGCCGGACGGTAAGTCGGCTGCAGATATGCAAACTTCAGCTATGTGATTCACGTAGCTGAAGTTGCGTATCTGCAGCCGATCCCCTCCACCTCCCCCCAGAGTGGAGACCAGCCCTTAGGTGTGATGTTTGCTGCTCGTGCTCCAGTGGCAAATGGTTTGAGATACAAGCTATTTTATGGAGATTGGAAGCAGGAGAGTCTTTGGGGATCCCTCTTACTACGGCATAGCTGGAACCATCTCTTCCCCCACATCCCAGCCCCTCCTCTTTTTAACAGAAACACTCCATCCACTTTACTCTTAACCCCCTCCATAAACACCAGTTCTGGGCATGATCCAGATTTGTCTCTGAATCCTGTGATAGAACTATAATGTAGGCTCTCATCCCAAGAAAACCTATGGTTTTGCTAACACGGTTCTCAGATGCACAGGTATAACATATTAGATAATGCTTTCTGGGCTGATCTTAGACTAAAAGAACCACCCCCACGTATCCTCCCACCCCCACCCCTGTCACCAGAATCCTGCTAACAACAGCTGTCCGTGAGGCATCCATTTTTTCCCTATACAATTGTGTACTTCCATGATACATAATAATAAATAATAATAATAAAGATCTAGGCAGGAGTTTCATGACAGTTAAATACTGGCTGGTTTAAAGGCCTTCAACTTTGCCTCAGACCCTTCTGGGACTTGGTGTCCTGGGGCTGTAGAACTGGGCATCTGCAAAGAGGTAGAAACACACCCAAGGGGAAACAAATGTTGAGGCACATTCTGTGCTGCACCTCACAAGGGGCATGGCCCAGGAGGGCACAGAGAGGGCTTTACACCACCCTCCTGCCTCCTAAATTGTGGCTGGCATTAAGTAGAGAGGCCATGACCTACCCGGAGCACACTGGATACACGTCCCTCTTCCTCTGACCTGCCCCACTCCTACCCACGGGCTGCTCTGCGCTGGGGCTGTGATATGGAGATAGTGGTGTTGGGCTATTACATCAGCTCTGTTGTGGTGACCAGATGTCCCGATGTTATAGGGAGTCCTGATTTTGGGGTCTTTTTCTTATATAGCTTCCTATTACCCCTCCCCACCCCCTTCTCCCGATTTTTTAGACTTGTTGTCTGGTCACCCTACCCCCTGTGATGAGGAAATGTGTGGCTGGGGAAATCCACCAGGGTTCCAGCCACCTTGTACCACGAGAGCAGCCTAAAGAGCTAGGACATGGTCTTTTTAATACACCTGTTTTTCAGCATGGACCCTCTTTGCTCTGACTGGCTTACAGAGGGTTAGCAATCAGTCTTCCCTTGCCACACCTAGGCCGGCTCATTTGACCTAAGAGAAACCAAAACTAATAAGGGAAGAGAGAGTCTAACAGACTCTCTAATGAGAAGTATAGCCCTGTGGTGGGCCTAAAGCATTTGGTGTCCAGGCTTCCTATGGCCCCAGGTCAGGGCTGGAACTGGACCTCTCATGCGTCTATTAAGAAGTAACTGTAACTGCTTCCTCGCTTGAGTTAGTGTGGGGCCATGCACACCTCTTTTCAGTCATAAATTTCTAGGAATTTCCCCCCCCCTTCTGTCTTCATTGCATAACTCTACAACTTGGTTCATGTGCCAAATTCTTGGTTCCCAAAAAACCAGTCAAACACATCTAAATACATTCCTGATTAGAGTTTGCTTTCTCATTTTTTTAACCATTCCTTAGAACAACAGCATTCAAATTTAATGTGTTTAGAAGACTTCAGGCCACTTCCCTCTTGCTTAATTTTGTAAAGTTCTATCATAAATATTTGATGACATTTTTCTAACCTTTCCTTAAACCAACAATCTACATTTTTCATACACAACTAAGACCCTCAGCAAACTTTCTCACATGTATTTGTTGCTTGATGTTTAGCATCACAACACAGTAATTTAAAAAATGGATTTGGTTTGCCTCAAGTAGTTGCTGACTGTCATGTGTTGTGTATTTAGCTATGTAGCGGATACACCTTGGTTTTCCATGTACTGAAACCTTAAACTTTTGTTTCAGAGATGACAGGTAGCTCTTTGTGTGTAGTTCAGAGCAGACTGACACAGGACACATACAGGCCATGTCTACATTAGGAAGACAGGAGTGTTCTTGACTCAAATTAACTAGCATGAGGTAAAATCCTAGTCAAGACAAGGCAGTTTGTAGTTTTCACGCGTTACCAGAGTTACCAGATCAAGTTAAAGACTCAAAAAAAAAAAAAAAAAAAAAAAAAAAGAATAGGGAATTTTCTGAACGGTGCGATTCTACTTGGTTTTGGGACCTGTTGAAATGAATGGAGTTGTACCGGCACACACCAAATCTGGTCACAGCCCAGAAAGAATTTTCAATAAAGAAACACAAAATGTTACCCTGTCCTCTCCCCCATGCACACACACTGTGCCAACAAGAAAAATCTACTGTGTGTAACCAGAGTGTTGCCGGGCTACCGGATGTGATAATTGCTATACGCACAACACGACCCTTTTCCACCATGATGTTCACACTACACTTACACCTCCTTCTATCCCTAAGCCCCTTACCAAAAATGGTTTTTAATTAGCAAAATCTTTTTTAAAATAAATCTTACTCAAAGCAGAGTTTTGACCTCAAAAAAAGGGAGATGTTCCGGAGAATCCATGAAGTCCAGTAGGGACTTGGCTATTGCTATTATGTGATAGAGTTCTGTATTGCCACACCCCACCTGTACTAAGATATAGCGACAGATAGAGCATAAAGTTACAGTGCCTTGCATACAAAGCCCAGGCCAAAGCCAAATCTGCCAAGGCCAAGAAGAGAAAACGGTATTTTGTTTACTTATAACATGGCCCATAGGAATGCATGTGTCAGTGAACAAGACTGAAAAGTCTTGGAAACTTGAACTTGCTTCCCCCCCCCCTCCTCTCAACCAATCCATCAAGAAATTGATTCCTGTGCTCTACCTAGACAAGGGTCAGGTTTTGCAAGCCTGACTCAGGTTGAGTAGCACACATAGGAATAGTCGTACTGAAGTCACATCCAACAAGATTTACAAGAATTCCTGCTATGCTGGAAATAAGACATGGGCCCCTTGGGCCTATCCATTGAATAAGTGGTGCTCAGTGTGAATGCGGGTTGCAGAATCCAGCCTTAAAATGCTCTGTTCAATTTCCCAGGCAACTAATTTTCTGCCCATCTCTTACTGTTGAGCATTCTGCCAGCATTTTCCACTAAATGCCAAGATGTTCAGCCTTCTAACCCTCTAAACTCAATAGTGCAGGCTGTGGGGATCTGTTGTCAGTTAAATTCACCCTAGGCACTCACTGGTATAGCTCCCCTCTTATATATTCCTTCCTGCTGTGTGTACTTATCCCCACATTGTAAATGTGCTTTCTAGACTAATGCGCACCATTGGTTATTTTTAGGTATCAAAGACATTTTTCTCAAGATCTTTCTTCATTAATTCACTAATTCATGTTTTTGTCTTGATCCCAGTTGCTCCATTTTCTTTATTGTCTCTTAACCTTGATGCTCAAAAGGTGTCAGCACAGATTAGGAGGGAGTTTGAGAGCTGCTGGAGAAATGCATTTCATGTTTTCTTACATCATTTTAAGCATGCTACAATGATTTGCTCTCATGGCCTCATATTTAAGTTTGGCTGCTAAAGAGCCTGCGATCACTGAAGAGCACATAACACAATTTAGGAAAAAAAAATTCCTATTTTAAAATAAACCTGAAGTATACCACCATGCAATAAGAGAGAAGCTACAAAAGTCATGCAAATTCTAAAAGACTGGCCCTTTAAATAATTTGCCTCATTTACTTTCCCTATGAATCAATAAGTAGGAAAGAATCATATGGCTTGCTTCTGGAAAATTCCTAATGGGAGTTGGGCACCTAAATACCTTTGATATCATGGACCTAAATATAATTAGGAATTCTCATTGGAGTTCATCCTGCTACCGTTGACATCCCAAGGGCAGTGTTGCCATTGACTTCAATAGAAGCAAGCAGCAGTGGAACGGTTATCTTCATTTGGGTTTTTAAAGATACATTACTGGGTCTCTTGAAATAGAGTCCATCTCTTAAGATGCCAGGGGTAAGCCTACATTGCAGCTGGGGGCGAGTCACCCAGCCCAGACAGACGTGTGCTAGTGCACTAAATATATTCATGTGGACACTGTGGTACGGGCAGGACCTGGGCTAGCCCCCCCATGCTTAGACCCTCACTACCTCCTAACCAAGCCTCCACCACTGTTGCACTGTCCATACAACTATTTTAGTGCACTAGTGTGAGCTCCGCTAACACAATTCTATCTACCTGGACTGGGTGGCTGGCTCCTTGCTGCGGTGTACACAACTCCAAGAGCCCTTGAGAGGTTGATCTATCCATGGGAAAACTGTCCAGTGCTGGAAAAGCCATACAGGCCAGAGAAAAGTGACAAATTCAGGGACCACGTCTGCTCCCCTTTCACATGCCGACTAGGACCTTGACCCTTGAGCAGCCAAGGACTGCTCAGCATGGGGTAGAGTGACACCTGGCAACACAGCACTCAGATAAACCCAGAGACTGCCTGTCCCCTCTAACATCTAGATAGCCAAGACATAAGGCCAGCAGGTTCACCCCCATGGTAACTATAGGGGAAATTTGGTCCATAAGACACAGATTGCCTTCTGGGTTGGGGAAACCCAGCCGACCCACTCACTTGTCAAGACTTGGGGTGAAAAAGGAGGTCCTTTAATAACGATGCTAAGACAACTTGGGTGGAGGATTGCTACGGTCTTGTCGCTCTTCGGTGGAATCGTTACATTTCATTTCCTGTATTGTGGGGGGCCCGTGTATCAAACAAACAACCCCCCACATAAAAATGTGAGTTTATGCTAAGTAGAGTGTACTTGTCACCTCTGCCAACCACCACATAAAGGGAGTCATTATTTTAAGACCTCTGCCGATGTTGGTCCGTCTTTGCGGCACTACTAATTGGGGCCCCCACTGTGCTGGCTTCGGAAAGGCCTGGTGTCTGTGTCACACAAATATTTCCTCTTTCCACCAGGTTTCGATAGATATGTGGTTCCAGGTGGCTCTAGATTGCAAGACTCCTTTTGAAGATTTCCCGGCGCAGTCTCTTGCAAAACTGTCCTGCTCTGCATCCCGTCCCACGGCACCAAGAAGGAGGCCAGGCTGACAAGGTATAAACCAACATGACTGGCTGCCCAGGTGCTTTAGCATTTGACAGCTTCCACCTGCAGCAATAAGCGCAATCAGATAATTAATACCAGCCTCTACTACCTGTGCTGCTAGAACTGCTAGGGAGAACAGGGCTGTTTTTTTAAAGAGCTTTCATGTGGTTACTGGGGCTTACGAAAAAAACAACCAAACCAACACTCCCCCAGTAGCCGTCTGTACAGCTCCCTTTGTCTTTTCTTCCCCCCCTACTTTTGGGCTTTCAAGTCATTTAACGTTTTGACATGGCGCTGGGAGAACAGAATCATCACAAAGATGTTTGAAAACCTTACAAAATACATTAACAGCAGGGCTGAGATATTTAGCTGCTTTGTTTGGTTCAGTTTCTTTTGGTAAGTTATTTCCCAGGGAAAGCTCAGCACTTGGCTGTAGCATCTGGCTGTCCAGGGAGAAGGTTCGTCCGTCTTTCTCTCCCTTCCCCCGTACGTGCACTTTTCCAGCTGGGGTTCAATGAGACACAAAGAGGTCAGTGACTGGCTCAGGGTTACAGAGCAAGCTAGTGGCTCAGCCCTAGGAGAAACAAGAACCTCCTCCCCCCCCCCCTCCAATCACACGCTTTGCCTCCCAGTTCCTTGCTCTGAATCACCAGACCACACAGCCTCGTTCCGAATCTTCTGGGGATTTCAGATTGATTCCAAGCGAAAGGTTTTGTACCCAAGCTCATGGCCATACACACACATAAAAAACCCACAAGACAAGACGCACAAGCGCAACAACCCACAATGTGAAACCACACCCACCCACACAATGTGACGACCCTACCCACAGAGACCCACCCGTGCTGTGAGAAACAGATTTTGGTATTTAGAGAGCTTGATGCGCTGGTGCCTATTTTATGTAATGATTCTTTTGCATTGGATGCATTATGTTACATGTATTCAGGACCTATCTAGCTATCTATCCTACCCAGCTAATATGGGACACTGGACCAAATCACTGCACCCTTCTTCTCCTAGGAACCTCTGCAATTCAGTGTAGTTGCCTGATGAAGTCAGATCCTTGGTGTCTATCCCCCTCTTACTATTTAGCCTCTCTGTTCTAGTCGGGTCTGGTTCTTATACTATGCCCATCACTGTGGTATCAGATTCCCTCTGTAAAACAGCACTTCACTTTAAATATCTTAGCTAATGAAGGTCTCCAATCCTGCTTTCTGTGGGTGCTCAAAACTCCATTTGACTTCAGTAGGAGTTTTGGGGTGCCCCAGGAATGCAAGATTAACCCTTAAATCCCTATTGCAACTCTCCCCAACATGTTACAGCTAGACAGGGCAGGCCAATGCACGTTGATACGCGAGGTCAAATCATGGCAGGATGAGAAGGCATTTGTTGCCCTCCAAACTAGTGCTGAGAGAACATGCCGACAGGGGAAAAAAAACATATAAATGGAGAGTAACCTTTGTGCAGAGCTTCCTGAGAAGTGTAATGACAGCATGAAGAATGGACATTGCACACCACTATTTATAAGGGAATATACATGATCACTAGAGAAACAGAGAAGTCATGAGGAAGAAAAAACAAATCCAAGACACTTTACTTGTGAGTAATACTGTGAGTAACAGAGCTGATGGCGGGGGGGGGGGGCGAAGGGGGGGGAGCAGGGACAGTGACAGTGCGAACACAGGCATTGGAGGAAGGGCAGAGTGGGGGTGGGGCCTTGGAGCACAGCAGACAACTTGTGGAGTAAGGGAGAAGGGCGAGTCATCACCTGTGCCAACAATGTATTGAACGAGACTGTATATTTTAGAAAGACACCCAATCTTGATTTTAAAAGGCTCCAAGTGATGAGAAAACCACCACATCCATTGGAAACTGTTTCTCTGGTCAATTATCCTCATGGTTAAACATTTTAACCTTATTTCCACCTTACCCTTCCACAGTTTCCAGCCACTGGATCTTGTTTTCCCTTTGATAGATTAAACAGCTGTTGACTATCAGATCAGTATTCATTATTGTGGAGAAAGAGGTCATCTGCCCTCCCTCAAAACAAGAACAGGGTGATTTCTCAACAAGTATGATCCAGGGCAGCAGATCTCAACATTGCTGTCTTGCAAAAGACTCCAGTTGAGTAGACAACACCTGCCTTTCTAACGTATGCTTCTAACCCTAAGTATGAAGCAATCAAAATCATTCTTTCAAATGGAAAAAAAGAGAGAGGAAGCAAGCAAGCCAATGTGTTGAATTCAGCAGTTGAGATAGGTTTTACCATGCCATAGAATTTCATAGAGACTTGTTGGATTGCATGGATGATTTACTTCCCCACCAGCTTTCAAGAGGAGAAGCAGCTCTCCGGAAAGTATTCCAAATGTGCAGTGAGCTCAGTGGCCCCGGTCCAGGTCTATGGAGAGATGGCACCAGTTCAGGAAGAGCGCGGACACTGGGGCTGCAGCGATGAAATTATCAGACAGCCACAAATCACAACTTGAGAGGGGCTGTCTGGACCCGCGCATGCAGTTTGCTTGTGACACCGCGAAGCTGTCTCCTTTTCAAAGCCAGGCTTAGCAGTTTAGTAACATGATGAAAGCCGGAAATCAGCGGCTAAAGGAATTTTCCTACAGTTTTGTGATCAGAAAGAAATATGAAGGGTTTAGCCTGGGAATAGAAAAATTATCTCACCATGCACGTACCAAGAAATATCTGGGTGTATGCCGAGTTAGGGCCAGACTCTGATATTCTTATTCACATCAAGTAGTACCTTACTCCACAAGTTGCCCTATTGACATTGGTGGGAGTACTCAAGAAGTAAGTTACTATTCTGCAAGTGTAAGGGTAGCACAATCTATTCCTTAGTAAAAAGGAAGGTATCACTCAGGAAGTGCAGAAGAGCCTATTTTCAGCCCTTGTGGATAAAGCGTTCTATTCTGAAACAAAACGTGGCTAACTCTTGTGGTTACACAGTGGATCAAATTGTTTTTTTCAACCAAAAGGGTGTTACACTTTTGTCAATCAGATTAGACTTCATATTTGTTAGACATTTAAGGTCAGATTTTCAAAAAAGTGTTTAGGCAACTGAGGGGGTGGGATTTTCAAAAGTGCTGATGTGAGTTAGGCACCTACACTATTTAGGCATTTTGATAGGCACCTGTCTGTATTTTTAGGCACCTAAATACCTTTGTAAATCTGGTCCTATAGCTACAATCACACCACCACTAATTGGAGTTCACATCACTAAATCCTCTACTTCAAATAACTACTTCAGTCCCTTTTCTACAGGGATCAGATTTGAAAATACAGGCATCAGCCTCATCCCCAAGGCAGTCATTCCACTGGGGAGTGAAAGCAGTGTGGTGCTACAGCTCCCTCGCAAGCTATGAAGCTGCAGTGGGTCACATCAAGGAACATGTGAGAAAGTTAGCAACGCTTATCCAGAAAAGGCAGCTATAACAAAGCAAAATCATCCATCACACCCTCACGACAACAGCTTTATAGTGGCGAGGCCTCCGTCTGGACAATACAACAGAAATATAGCTTACAGGTTATGCGGAGACCAACTGGCACTGCGGTCCAGCATTCTGTGCTTAGACAATTGCATTTTTATGTTACACATATGCAGGCTCGTAGTCCACTCTCACACTGGTGCGGATCAGAAGTTATTCAGAGGATGCCCACAGAGTTATCCTGCTCTAAGAGACAGACTAATTCACGGTATATGGGTGTATTTACCTTTCACTGGCTATTATTGGGCAGTGCTGTCTTTGAACCTTGAACCATTTTTGCTGATGCTGACCACAAGAGGCCAAAGGAACAATCTTTCCCTCTGCTTGAAGTGAGAATCTCTTGCTGTTTGTCATCAAATCCTGTGCTCCTAAAATAAAACACTTATCAAACGAGGCTGGAGCTCACTGGAGCGGAGCAGAAAGTCACATGGGCTGAAATAGTGAGGTCGCTTAATCAGGAATTGCTTTGTTTGGCCAGTGCTTTTTATTTGCTGTTTTTCCACCCACTCTGCCATTTTCTCAGGCACCCGCTAACTCTATCCATTGGGCCAGGGCTGGCTTAGAGAAAATGACGCCCCGGGTGAACTTGTATTTTGGCACCCCTGGCTCCCAGGCGTGCGGCTCCCCCCCCGCTCCGGCTCCCATGTTAGGAGTGATTGCACATGATTCATCAACACTAAGACAGGACCTCCGCTCTGCTCCTGATTTTGTGCCTCACTGGCCTGATCCAAAGTCCTTTGAAGTCAATGGGAGTCTTTCCATTGATTTCAGTGTATTTTGGATCCGGCCCAAGATGCAGGTACCATCGTGATTACATGGCTGGAGGCGGGAATATTCCATGTACTCTGCAGTGGACATGTTTTACTTTTCTGGCAGTCATATTTCTTATGACAAGTGACATGGTTTCTTTATTCTTCACCAGGCCTTCTATGTACACATCACTGGATCTTTAACTGCAGCTGGCATGGTTGGTGAACAGACAGTGTTCTGACGGTGTCTACCTGGGGGAGATTATGTCTTATACCATAGACTAGATGAGGTATAAAACTTCCCAGGGAGGATGATGCCTAATGATTAATACACTCCCAGGCCAGTTTCCTGCCTGAATAAGCCATATTAATATAAGGCAAGGACCAGAGACCCTCCTTCTCTTTTCTCTTCCTCCATTACAAGAACCAAGAGAAAGATAAAGGCCAACATCTCTTCTTACTTTAAAAAGAAAAGAAAAAAAAAAAAAGAACTGAAGACCTTTCAGGAGGTTCATATGCACCTTGCTGTGGAGAAGGCAGAAGACTCCAGAAGGAGACCAGTCACTGAGCCTGGCCTTGCGAAGGATTTTCAGTAAGAAAGAAAACAGTGAGGAGTTTGGAGAGAGAGGAAAAGATCTAAATGTCAGTGGCTTTTTAGGCAGCTCTTTTCACAACCAAGCAAGCAGGTGAGATGGATGCCTGGTCTGGGTGAACGTTCGTGCTCCTGGAAACAGGTCAGTATCTATAGAAGACGGAGTTGAATTTAAAACCATGTGGGAACGTCATTTGAGTTTTGCTTGACTGAGAGGAGAAATGGAGATCCCAGCATACACTGAAATGAGAATTGAGACAATTGACAAGTGTTCAGAACACTGCACTGAGAGCCCAAGAATATACACCACAGCTCTTTACAAGGAAAGTCAATCCTGACTCAGAGGACACTCTTCATTCCCAGATAAATAAGGAAAAGTTATTTACTTGTTCCCAAAATAGAAGAACTAGGGGCCACTCAATGAAATTGGCGTGCAGCAGGTTTAAAACAAATAAAAGGAAGTTCTTCTTCACACAGCGCACAGTCAACCTGTGGAACTCCTTACCTGAGGAGGCTGTGAAGGCTAGGACTATAACAGGGTTTAAAAGAGAGCTGGATAAATTCATGGAGGCTAAGTCCATAAATGGCTATTAGCCGGGATGGGTAATGAATGGTGTCCCTAGCCTCTGTCTGTCAGAGGGGGGTGATGGATGGCAGGAGAGAGATCGCTCGATCATACCTGTTAGGTTCACTCACTCCGGGGCACCTGGCATTGGTCACTGTCGGTAGACAGGATGCTGGGCTAGATGGACCTTTGGTCTGACCCAGTATGGCCGTTCTTATGTAGACCGGGCTTTGACACCAACGGGCCAACTAGCCAGCCAAGCTCACATTTTAGCTTCGGATAGAAATGGTTGGCAACTAATCCTTTCCTGGGGCTTTGGCACTAGTGGAAAAATTTGAAACCCTTTATGAGTTGTTGGTTTTGGTTCCCATGATACAAGTAGTTAATTGTAATCAGCAGAGTTCCTCTTGCTTCTCTGTCAAGTTACCATTCTGCCTCAGAGGATGAGAGCCAATCCAGGGGGCAGGGTACATGCTGATCTCTCTCGCTTCAAGTTAATAACCAACCTTCCTTTGAAACTATTTGCATTGCAAATCTTCCGAGTTCAGGCAGAATTGCATTTTTGTACACACTGAGGGAAAACATGGTTTACAATGCAAAAAAATAAAGGAGACTGCATGAGGGGAATAGTGGGAAGTCACATTTGACAGATTAAAAACAAAACAACGCCCCCACTCTACACCCCCAAACCCCGAACCCTTGAGGTGTTTATATAGAGGTACCTATGTCTGCATCAGTAATATGCCTTTGCCTAAATAAAGCTAAATAGCCAGTTACTATACTCAGCAAGAAAATTGGATCCTTTGAAGGCTGGAGGTCTATATGCATCATCTCAGGGAGACTATATAGCGTCATTGTTAAAACAAGTGGCTGTTCTATTCCACTAACTTCCTAAGGGACCTTATCTTCTCCAAGCATCAGTTTCCCTAACGACAACAGCTAGCAGAGGTATGGATGAAGGTGAATGGATTAAGGTTTGTAAGTGCTTTTAGATGTTTAAATGAGAAGTGTCATAACAGAGGGTAAAGCATTATATTAATGGTGAATTATTATTATACTTTGTCCTTCTATGCAACCCTGCACATGATGATCTCAAAGCACTTTACCACACTAATTAATGGATATTCCAAGCTTTCTATTTGGCTTGTTTGGTTTTTAACCTATCGAAGCCGTGGTCTACATTGGACGTGGGGAGAAATCGACCTAAGATACACAACTTCAGCTATGGGAATAGCGTAGCTGAAGTCAACGTATTTAGGTCGACTTACTGAGGCGTCTTCATGGCGCTGAGTCGACTGCTGCTGTTCCCCAGTCAACTCCACCTGCGCCTCTCATAGTGGTGGAGGACAGGAGTCGACGGGAGAACACTCTGGGATCGATTTTTCACATCTAGTCTAGACGCAATAAATCGTCCCCCAAAAGACCGATCGCTACCTGCCAATGCGGCAGGTCGTATAGACCTACTGGAAATCAATCAGACCAACATGCTGGCCTTTATATATCAGGAGTCAAACTTCTCCAACATCCAGGCATCTTCAGGGCCAGTCCCATCTCTCATCATAGTTGGCTTGCCATGGAACTGAGTCTGCTTTAATTATGTGCAAGGGAGGAACAAAGCCTGAGCTGTAATGTGGGCTCAATCCAATACTCGGTTTCTGAGAAGGGAGAACTCAGAGTCCCTGAAGAGGAAAGAGGCGGTGCTGTGGTTTCTGAAAGAAGAAATTTAATACAAGAGTTTAGAGTAAATAAATTTCACTCTCATTCTTATGAGTAGAGTGTGAGAATCCACAATCCCAGTTACTGAGAGTGAAACCCCGCCCTGCATGAGTGCAACTGTGTGGGGGTGGGAAGCGAAGTTAAATCAGTGGAGGGTCTAACACTAGGGTCCTTGTGCCAAGGCAGGGTAGGCTAGACCCAGAGTTCACTTTGCTGCTCATTTGAAAAGACGGGGTGTACTCACTAGTGCCTGCCACTAACTTCAGAAAGCCACTAGCTATCTGGAGAAGTGGCCGCAGCCTCTATCCAGCACACCATGCTGCTATGGAGCAGGAGCAGGACTGCTTTACTGCTCCCTGTGAGTGGGGTGGGAGAGACTGCCACAAGGAGCCGGGACGGCAAAGTTCCCTAAACCCTTCTGCACTAGGGTGATGACCGGGCAGCAAATTTTTTTTAAAAAAATCGGGACGGGGTGAGGACTAATAGGATTCTATATGAGAAAATGCACCCAAAATCGGGACTGTCCCTATAAAATTGGGACATCTGGTCACCCTATTCTGTATTCACATATTAAAGGGCAGGATTCAGCCCTTAAAGTTCTCCTTTGTAGCAACACAGTTAGCCTTTAAAAACAAGCATGCAAAATAACCCACCACAAATATCTCAGCCATAAAAGATCTTGGCTAAAATTTCCACCAAAAGGCCAAGGATTTAAAATCAGGAGCCAGCTTTGGAAAATATTGACCCTGAATTGTAATTTCCTAACATTTCAAAATTTTCTCCATTGTAAACGCAGCTTGAAAAATCCTCTTGCTCTCATAATCAGAGGTGTTCTTTTGGCGAGGCCCTAACAATTATTCAGGGAAATATGTTGACATTACTGTTTAGAAAATAAAAAAGGGGTTTTAAAGAAAGAGAGAGAGAGAGAAAGAAACATGACCATATAGCACTAGAGAATGATTAAAAATTTAGATGACTGCCTTTGAAACAATAAAAAGCTTTGGAAGCTTCTTAATGAGCAGCTATCAGAAATAAAGCATTTAAAACTTCAGAAAGTGCCTCTGTGGAAATTTCATTGTCTTTGATGCTGTAAAACAACTTCAGGGTGGATTCATTTCAAGTTCTTTTTAGCATACTGGTTGTTCAGAAATATTGGGAGATATCTTTCTTAGCAATATGTGGGGAAAACAATGTCTTGGTCGCTTTCATTTATCTGCAATTTGACAGGAGTGCAGTTTATTAACTTGAAAAGAGACAGATACATTATCTGAAACACAGAGAGTATAGTGGGTATTGCCTTCCTTTCATACCAGTTGGGAGTCCATGACACTTTGAACTCGCTCACCATTAAACGCCTTCCTGAGTTGTTGAAGAGGCCTTTAAAAAGGGAGCCAGTGCATTTATGATGTAAATTCGTTATTTTGACACTCTTTGAAATCTGTCATATTCACGTCCAATTTAATGCATCGCAAAAATTCTTTTCTTTTAAAATACTTTTCTTTTAAGATTTCAAAGTCATTTTTATGTAGAAAACTATTGTTATACCTAATATATCCTGAAAATGTTTTAGCAAAGGAACTTATATGATTCTGTTTTAAGTCATGTCAGGTTTTTAAACATGTCATTTCTTCAAATAAGCTTTGACCACATTATCTTTTTTTCCCCCATTAGTTAAAGTGCACTTGATTTCTATGGATAGAATTAGTCAGAGTATATGCTAGGTTATCATCATTCACATCAACTGAGATTCTTGTGGATTGTATTTGATCAAGTAATTGCATACATACCTAAGAGCCATACAGACCTGCATGCAGGTAGACAGATACACAAACAGGTGTTTTGGTTTGGAAATTTGAGAGCTTAACTAAAGCAGGGAGCATTTTAAAATAATATGGAGCTGGTGATGAAATGAAGCTGCTTTTTATGAGGAGAGGGGAGAGTTATTTATTCTAAATGTGTGTATATATCCAGCATCCACTGTTCAGTTTAATTCTGACTAAATCCAAATCTCGTCTATTTCAGCTCAATCTTCAATCCAAACAAACCTCCTCAAATTCACTAATCCTTATTATACTGTGGATTTCAGCTGTACCTGCACTTCTTTATCAGTTTGCAAGATATTTTCAGATGGTACAGAGGTCTTCATGCAGCTCTGCTTCAAATGGCACACAGAGGACGCTCTGTAAAGCATTTCAGAGACTGTTTACAGATGCCTTATCGCTATAGGGGAAGAAGGGCGCTGGGCAGAGGGAACAAATTCCTCCAAGGGGATGCAGAATCATCCTAATCTGGAGAAGCGATCAAATAAGCATTTCAAAGATCTCCTTCTACAAAGGAGAAAATTACACTTCGTTATTAGCTGTCCAAAAATCAGCGACCATGTTTGCAAAACACAGAAATCTGTCTGTTATACTATGGAATCTTACACTAAACAGTGTAAGTGATATTTTATATTATGTCCTCAATGCAACATAATTAGAAGTGGCTGGGTTTCAAATGCAATTTATACTGAGTGAGAAACTAGGAGAATCATTACTTTGGTGGTACTTAACCCTACAATGGTGGTGAAGGGGACTAGCCCTGATTTTATAAGGTCATCGTTATTTCTTTTGCCTGGCTTTGTGGTGATACTTTCACATATTTCTCTGTTCCATCATAGGAAATGATATTTCATGATTGAAAGGGTGGAAGGTTTGTAAGCAAAGTCCTTCCCCACACACTATGCAAGTTGCCAGAGACTGAATGTAAAGATGTTTAAATGTCATCTCCAGGGCAGAAATCCTAATTTGCCTTAGGAAATAATTATTGGGGGCTAATCTTATAGTTAGATCATCGGGCACCTCTGCAAAAGTAGGAAAGTGTCCCAAGCTAGACGTCATATCAGATATTACCCCGATACTACACTTGACCAATGGCCAAAAGGCCAAAAGACCATTAAATCTCACAACCTGAAAAAGTCAGCTTGATCCTTGAAGCAGGGACTAGTGTAGTGCTCAGGGCTTGCAAAGCGCTCCTTGTGGCCTAGTTGGGATTCTCGACAGGATGCATTTCTGCTATCGTTTTCCCAAGTTTCAGATTTCTGGCTGGCATAAACAAACCCTTGGGTTGCATGAGAAAATACTTTGAACCGGTGCCTAATTGACTTGGGCCCAGTTCAGAATATAGTATGCCACATAAACCACCACAACATCAGTCCAAGGGAGAAAGGATGTCCCCATGCTTGGCTCAAGCTACAGGGTATTTCCTTTGCCAAAAGCATTTTAATCACACTTAAGTATAGGTTTGTTGGGGTGGAAAGACAGAACCATTCCAGTTATTGATTTTTCCCACACGAGGAAACTTCTGTAACACAGCCCATCGAGTTAAATGTCCTGAGGTTCATTACACCAACTTAGCTGACTTAACTAGCCTTATCATATCGCTTCTCTTTTCTCTGCATTCCCACACTACAAGGCATATTTCTGTGGGCTGCAATAGTATTATTTTCATTCAGTTTGTTGGTGTTAAGCTTAGTCCCCAAGCTCTGGACTCCCTGTCATTCCTCTGGGTTTGTTTGATTCTCTCTTCTCTCCCTCCCTTTATTTTTTGCTAATTGGCTTCCACCATTTATCTCTGATGGTAATTATAGTGCCCCCCTGGCAGAGAAGAGACAGGGTGCGGTTGTGGAGTATAAATGGGATACTCTAGTGTTTGGGAGTTTGTGGCACATCCAGTGAAGATGTCAGAAGGTCTTTGGAACACAGGATCAGCCTTGTGGATTACAGCGGTCATGCCAGCATGCCAAATGCTGGCCCTGACCTATCCTAGTCCCTCACATCTGAATATCACAAAGCACTGATGTCTGCTCTTGGTCTTATCATTTAGATATCATAAACAGGCTTGCCAGAATACCCTGGCTCCAAACACCTCTGACTATGAAGAAGTTCTAATGCAGATCTATCATGTGTGGTTGTGTCTTCTCCTTGCAACGAACTAACACAAACTCCAAGCTTTGAAGGGATTTTGGTTCAGCCCTGGGCAAGTTTAGATGCAGGTCTCACCTTTGCCAGTCAAGCTCATTGTAATGATATGGTTACTTGCAGCATGCTGAGGAGATGTCCAGAAAGGGCATGGTCCCTGCTAAGCAAAGGAGACAATGCTGGAACTTGAACTGTGTGCAAGTTTGTCTCCATCTTGCTGCTGGCATTTTCTTTAATAAATGCCACCTGTTTGGAAAGAGGTGGGTGTCATTTTCTTAGAGTTTGGTTCTAAAATTGCTTTAAATTCTGGCATCTTTCTTATGGCCATGCAACGTAGCCCACCTTTACCATATGTCTAGCTGACCACTAATTGAATGGTCGCACCTTTAAAAAGTGACTATTAATTTTAGATGCCTCAACCTTTGGCCACCCAACTTGATAGATTTTCAAGGGGGCTGATTTGCAGAAAGTTCTGAGAATCCACCCTCTGGAGACCATGCCCCTGAGGTTCATTACCTCCGAAATAGGTCAACCAAAACCACTTTTGAAAATCTTGGACAAGAACTACATTTATTAACCAATTAAGGGCCCCATCCTGGTGTAAGATCAGCAAACACAAAGCAGGGGGCCAGTCATTGGATTCCATGTAAGGTGACCAGACAGCAAGTGTGAAAAATCAGAATGGGGATAGGGGAGGTAATAGGAGCCTATATAAGAAAAAGACCCCAAAATCAGACTGTCCCTATAAAATCAAGACATCTGGTCACCCTAATTCTGTGAGGCGAGATCAGAACAGGGTTTCATGATGAACCTGGAAGAAATGATGTTGCAGTGTCTGCCAACAGTGCACAACATCATGGCCTGGGAATTATTCAATGAAAGTTCACTACCTGGGCATGAGCGTCACCATTAACAGCTGCTTCCGTTATCAACCCACTACATGGCCTCTTTCTTATCTTCCACTTCCCATGAAACTCTGGAGATTTGTTTATGAATGTCAGAGAGAGAGGGAGAGAAACATATGTTAAGCCACTGTGATAAATCAGACATACAGTAGGAGAAAGGGAAATGGAATGAAGATGAAAGCAAAATATTTTTTTGAAAGCCATATTAAAAATCCCTCTGAAACATTCTGTTGATCACAGGTGCACACACAATATTTATACCTCAGATGTTGCCAGTGGTAAGCAAACAAACTTTCTAACCATTTGCAGATATGACTATTTGAAATACTCAAGAAATGAGAATTTTATCATCATGTGATTCCCCCGATAATTCCTGTCTAATCAGTTTCTCTACCCTCCACACACACACACACACACACACACACACACACACACACAGAGAAAGTGTGGAGGTGTATTCAGGGATGTAGTCATGAATGGACAGCTATGGGAATGCCCCTGCAAGTGTGACCTCACATGCAACATCATGCTATATGGAGGACACCATTTTGAGAATAAAATGGCATCCTTCACATGCCAATATGCCGTTCCAGCACTACGTGACCCCACTGCAGGACAGGATGTATTCAAAAGCTGCTCCCCAAGAAAGCTCAGCCATGAAGCCCCCTCCGGTCCAAATAAGAAGGGCTGTTGGCTCAACTGCTTTGGCTGATGGTAGCCACCCACAGTGTAACACAGAGAGAGCAGCTGTCCCTGAGGTAGCCAGGCCACAAACCGTGTAGGGCTTGGTAAGTGGAAGTCACCGTGTTCTGTGCAATAAATCCCATTTCAAAAGGCAGGCTGCTGAATTCTGTGCTACCTGCAATTTCTAAATGGCTTTGTGGGGAAGCACCACATAGAACATTACAACCAATCAAATCCAAGAGGGATTGTTCCAAGGGAAAAATCAGAAGAGCCTATATTACCCTGCAGCTCTATGTCCTAGTTATGTGATGGTATGTCTGGATCTATGGTTCTGTACTTGGCAATGTCTTTTTTGGGGCTGACTGAACAAAACAAAAAAAGACCAACACTCATTTCGGACAGAGCGACTGCCTTTTGCTCAGTATTTCCTGACTGTGTGAAAGTGAGTGGCGCCCCAGCCACATGCATGTAATTTCTGAAAGAATCCAAGCTGGATAAGATCTACAACTCCTGATAGAGTATGCAACCATCACTGGAAAGCAAGCATAAAGGCTTGCTAAGGAACATCATGGCATTGGGATATTCGCCAAGACATCCTAATATGGACACTTAACTGCATTAAGAGCAACTCTGAAGAGACACAATCCTGTGCCATACAATCAGCATATATACATGTATTACTGTTTCATGCTCTTTGAATTTCTCATCTCCTCACCCTGCCACTGCATGCAAATAGCATGTGCATGGTCTAGCCCTTCTTGAGATACCCAGAATTCAGCCAAACAACCCAGCCCATCTTTTGTTAATATCCATTATGTGTTTGTTGCTATTTGCCATCTGCTTTTCCATGCACTGAAAAACTTCAGATGCAAATCCTCCTGTTATGATAGCTGAAAACAATAAAAAAAATCAGAGAGAAAAATAAAATAGGAGCCACTAAATATGTCCCAGACTGAAAGAGAAAATGTGACTCTGTAGCACTGGATTGTAAAAGTGGCATCCACTGCACTATGCAGTTTCAACCCCCATTTTTATTTGTTTATGAACAATCTAAAGGAAGCTTTAGCCCAGCAAAAAAACAAACAAACAAACAAAAAAAAACACACACACACACACTCATGAGAATCATTGATTTCTATTAGCTAACAACTGATTTTCACTAACATCTGGCTCTTTTGATCTGTCATTCATACTCGGTCCCATGCATAAATACAATGCCCTGTAATTTCAATCTATCACAGGCCACACGAAGAACAGTGATACTCCAAACTAACTTGACTGTTTATTCGTGTTACAGATGAATCGTTTCCATCCAGAATAGATTAGTGTTACACATTCATACAGCGCCTTTCATTCAGTAGGATCCCCAAAAGCGTATATATATATATATATACACACACACACACCCCACTGGGCACATTTTATTCTCTGAAGCTTGCAAACCAATATTTTGTGCTCAAATACCATGGTGATGAGTGGATTAGAGAGATTTAAATGGACTAGTATAGAATAAAAGACAGTGTGACTTTATGGCTTCCATAGAACTTTGAGTTCTACCTCCTTGTACACAGGCACTATAACACATAACATATGTCCCAACAGTCCTGGTCAACTTTAGTCAGAGCTGAGAGAATCCCTGAATAGCAATACAAGTTGCTTACATAGACCTTGCATTGATGTAACTGGAGTACAATTTGGTTTTGAATTCACTATTACTCCACCAGGCATCAAAATGCATCCACCCGCAGGAGGGATCATATGTAGAGTTGCCGGCAGAGGATGCTCACCACAGATTTTGGGGAATGGAAGTAAACTCCACCACCTAGAACATTTCTGTTTCGCTGTATTGGATAATATATAACCTTAACTCTCCCCCAGCTTCTGAGCTACGTTAGGACTTGAGTACTTGCCTCAAACAGAAGCCTGACACTTAGGGACTTATCCAAAGCCCACTTAAGTCAATGGACTCCTTGAGGTCAGTGGACTTTGGATCAAGCTCTTTGAGGCTGTGGTCTCATTTACATGGAGTTTACCACTTGACTCTCTGCATTAGATTTTATTGGACTTGGTCTGAATGTTTTCCTGGGGTTTTAAATATTACTCCCATTAACAGAAAGAGTCGATAATATATGACAAATACAGCCAGCTGTTTTGAACATTTGACTCTGTTTTCCCTTTATGGTGGATATAGGACTCCTGGTGATCTGACCTTTCAAAGAGCAGAAAAGTAGGTGAAAGAAATTGTATTGAAATGTCATTGGCAGAAGAGCCTAAAGGATGCTGCAGTGCGACCTAGGAGGAAAGGCAGGAAAAAGGCTATTTCAGAGGCAAATACAATTTCAAAAATTGTCCTATCCACTTTTACATTCGCTGCTGTTAATTCCCCAACTTTCCTTGCATGGCGCCGGCCATTAAGTGGAGGAGAAAATTCCTTTTTGGTGAGTGCCAAAGTTCCAGTTTCATTTCTGGAGGCCTGCTTAAAATGAAAAGGTGGGCCCACCATTTCTTCAGGAATGGCCAATGAATGAAGTTAAAGCCTCAGCAATAGCCAGGAGAGGCAACACATGTGCTCCACAGGAGTTCTCAGATTTCATTGCACCATGACCCCCCCTTCGGACAGCAAAAGTTACTGCCCAGCCCCAGGGAGCTGTAACCTGAGCCTCATCACACAGGGCTTCAGCCCCGGGCAGTGGGGCTTAGGCCTCCAGCCTTAGGAAGTCTAACGCCAGCCCTGGTGACCCCATTAAAATGGGGGCCCAGCCAACCATTTGAGAACCACTGTACTACAATAATTCCTTTACCTGTTCCACTAATGTAGTGTAGGATTGGGAAAGTGGTCAGAAGTACATCAGGAATAAGGCAAAAATTATCTGGGGTGAGTGTTTGGGAAGGAGCCTTTAGGGTACGTTGTATGGTCGGAAGGCAAAGACCTGCTGTATTACTTTCACCGTAGCAAAGCCAGCGAGAGAGATGAAAGTGGCGCTCTGGTTTGCATTTCAAATCTTATTTGTTTTGTTCCCTGTCTTGTGCATCTTTCCTTTACTCTCTTCACATGCCACCCACAGCCTTCCCAACCACAGACAACTCTACAAAGTCCTTGGATTCTGTTTCCTTTCTTTAAGGAAACACTTGTCTTCTGGGACACTAAACTCATTCCAGAGTGAATCTAAGCAGTCTATAAATGATATAAAGCCTTCACGCCCAATGGAAATACTGATGCTAGTTTAGACTTCAAATATTTATATTTTTCTCTTCTGTCATCTCAGCATCAAAAATTCTAAAGCAGAGATTATATGCATACGCAATATATAAATACAGCCCTACAAAAGCTGGTATGCTTTTCTGATTTGTATGGGTTTTACAACAATATTTGATCCACTTCCCAAGCTGCACAGTGATGGCTAACTGCAAAGGAAGTTTGACATGAAGAGACAGCTCATTGGAAGTATTTGACATTCAAGCAATGTGGAGTAATTTTGCTTGGACACTTAAGTCACATGATACATCTGTGAAGAAATGGCTCTTCTAGACCTGTTTGGTTGTGTTGGGGGGATTCTTCACATCCTTCTCAGAGATCTGAGGAGTCACACACGAACCACCTTAATGAGCATCCAGGATCAATAGGACTGAAATTACACCACTGCTGAAACTCACAATCATCCAACTTTGTCCGAGTGTTAATACCATGCTGATCGCTGTAGCATCTGATTGAAGGACAGGAAAGGAATCCCGCACAGGTTCACAATTCTGAAGAACAGCCATCCTGCAGACGGGCCAGACATGAACCCCACCATCTCAGAGAAAGGGTGTTTTGGCTTTTAATCATATTTCTGTTAATTCTGCAGTAATCACTTCCTCTAGCATAATGTTGCTATCTAATTAAGGGAACATAATTCTCCATTCCCCCCCAGTATTGATATTCAGTTTCTTCTCGTTTGATCTAGGGGAATCTTGCTGGAGTTCAAAGATGGACGGGATTTGTGTTTTCACTATTTGATCCATTTTTATTATATATTACATTTTTACCTCCATCACATATACTTTATGCTGCTTCACCTTTTATTTTAACCGTAGTGTTATAACTAAAGTCTACCTACCTGCGCTTTTTTCATTCCTTCTGACCTCCCATGTTCTCCTGTTACACACAGTTCAGGTCTGGGATGTAAACTTTTATCTACCCGAACATGCCAGGGGAAGTGTGCTATTCTGTACTAAAGTTACCAACCAGAATAGCAACTCAAGTGCGCTTCAATAGCAAAGGTTTATGGACCAGACCCCACACTGACAGTCTACCTGGAGTCACTCCACTGAAGCCAGTGGAATTAAACCAGTATAACTGGGAGAACAATCAGGTCCATGTCACTATTGTTCATGCAGAAACAGTGGAAGATGTCGGTCAGTCATATTCTCTTTTGGGACACAACATGGGAGACATTGCTCCCATAGATTATTAAAGGGACACCGCCATGAACAATAGATTGCAAAGTCAAACTACCTGGAAAGCGTCCAAAGTCCTTTCCTAAAGAAGAGATACAGCCAAGTCTTGAAGTTCAGAGTCACAAATAGATCTGAGCCCAGTCTTCATCAGGTGTGGCGGAGACATGCGTTCTACTTCAGCTCATTAGAAGTAGAATGGTATGATGTCACCAGCTCCAGAACTGCATCTGGATCTACACTCCCCTGAAAGTGGAGTTTGTTCACAGTTGTGTTCCGGCTCAGCCTATTGTTCAGACACAAAGTTGTGATGTGGAATGAATTGAACCTGAACGCCCTCAAAGCTCAAGGAAGGAGTGCCGAGATCTGGTGTTTGGATCAAACCCGTTTTAAAGATAGCAAGTGTCTCATCTCAATTTTGCTACAGTGCAGATCTTTTCTTCCCATGCCCAAAAGTTCCATTGATTCTATTGCGAGGCTCAGCAAAACTCAGATATCACACTGATGATTTCAGTATAAATACTGGGAGAGAAAGAGGATTTGATTGGCTGGTGAGGGATTTTGTGCGTTTGTTAATGAGAAATAGGGAAAAGAGATTTAGTCTCCCTGTCCACCTCTTTCACATTTAACACAAACTGGTCTAGAAAGATAATACTTAGCCCTGCCATGAGTGCAGGTGACTGGAGTAGATGACCTCTGGAGGTCCCTTCCAGTCCTATGATTCTATAAATGAGAATAGGGATTTCCCCTCACTTGAAGTATTAGTCTTTAGCTGCAAAGCCACGCAGCCAGCTACCCCTGAAAGATCTGCTATTTTTCTCTTCTTGCCCCTTCCATCTCCTTTTCTTTCTCTCCAACTTCCCTCCTCTGCTAGGCCATTCATTTTAAGGAAGAACTAAAGCAAATAAACGACAATTCAGATAGCCTCATAAATGCAGTTTTGAAAATGAACATACACCTTGGTTTTAACCTTGCATGCATCTCACTTCACGTGGCTCGCGGTCCTCCAAAGCTAGGACAAGCCAAACTTTCCTGCAAGGTACAGATTCCCCAGACCTCTCGGACACTCGCCATGATCTTGTACGGTGCACATGGAACTTTGTGGATTTCCTATTGCAATCTCGCCTCTTCTAGCCATGCCTCCCGGTTCTGGGAAACAGGTGAAAGTTCCTCAACGTCAGCATCTCCTCTCTGGCAGGTCCAAACTTTGTGGCACTAGCTCAGGCAAGACACAAAGAGAGAAAAGTCTGGCAGAATTTCCCTTGCACCTGAAGCTCTTCCCAGCAGTGTCACCTTTACCAGTTTCTTCACTTAGGACTGGGACTGGTGAAGGCAGGACTGTATTGATGCTCAGCTTTTATTTTTAATTGTTTCTCAATTCCAGATTTTCCCCCTGAATGTCCATGTTTGTTCATGGGAAATAAAACCCTCTATTATAAAATTTGTCAAATGAGACCACCCATGTGGCTGAAGGGAGGGGGTTAAGAAATGCCTTGAACACCATTTTCTTGCGGATGGCTTAGAAGGGGAATTGACTGTCATTGTCTCCCTTTAAATCTGTTCTTTACGAGGAGGTCATGTAGCAGGCACATCATTTTCTAATTACATCCATGCAGATAACACGGAAGCAAAACATATGGCGTCTTTCCAAAACAGAAGATGCACTTTCAAACAGTCTACCATACAGTTCTGTGACAGGAGACCCAGGCCAGGCCCCTGTTAACCCAGCTCCCTGTTGAAAGGGGAATTAGTTGGGGCTGGCCACAGAGACCACACCCAAATCATCTGAGGGAAGGCACCTGCAGGCCTGATTAGCCAGCCGGCTATATAACACCAGCAGGAAGGAGGCGATGGGAGGGAGGAGACAGGAAAGGGAAGAGTGAGTGGCCGTAGATCCCTGCTGGATGGAGAAGCTAGTGGTCCCCCAGGGTGTTGGCCTGCAGAAATACGTATATAGCAGGTGGTGGGAACTGACACAAACAATAAAAGGGCACTGGGGCCTGCATTTTGGTTGGTCTCCGGCGGAGTTTGTGAGGGGACTGGTGAGGGCCCGCTTACAAATTCATTATCCCAGCCCTCAAAATACAGCATGGAGCTTTACTGAAACGGGACTAAATATAGTTATAAGCCACTCAACGCTCTATTTTGCCAGTCATTTTATTGCCAAGGGGATGTCTAAAGTTATTAGCCGAGGGATGATTAAGCTTAAACAATGGGCTTTGCTGATTACATTTTCAATAGCTACCTGGAAAAGTGGGGTTGTGACGGGGATTTGCCAAAAAGGACAAAAGCTTTTTTATTTTTTGCATTTATTTAAAGTCCAACTTCTACCATTTTCAAAGAGTTGCATAGGATTTAGTCAATGGAAATTGCATGTAATGGGACCTGTGTGATGAAATCCCATGAAAGTCAATGGGAATTGTGTGCAGTGGGAAACTGCGTAACTAAAAGTCCGTTGATTTCAATGGGAACTGTGTACTTACATCCAATTCAAGTCAATGGGATGGATTCATCCTTGGTGTCACTCTTCTGAGGTCACTAGAGCGTCACTACTAGAGATGAACTTGCCCAGTGGAAGTTGTATGTAATTGTGCCTATGAGGCTAAATCCCATTACAGGGGCTGCTGCGGTTCAAATCCCATTCAATGGCAATTGTGTGGCTTAAGTGACAACTTGAGTGTTTCCCGATCAAACTTTCCAGAGACAAGAAAGTTACTGTAAAAAGCATGCAGGTGTAAATAGATAGCAAGGGACACTCCAGCAATCCATCAGCAGTGCATGGCTCTCAGCTCCCTGCCTAGAGGAAGCCACAGCAAGCAAGATAGAGAAACCCTTCTCCCATGATTTCAGTGGGAAAAATCATTTGACACTGAATGCTGTTTTGGAGAATGCTTCTGTCAGCATTTGGGGGAGGGGGAGTAATTAGTTGGATTTTGCATATCCTGTGAACAGCTGGTGTACAGAATATATAGACAATCAGAGACTACAGTCTATCTTGCCACCAGACAGCAAGGGCACAATTTGTATTGAAATTGGATGGGATTGTGCCTGTTTTGCACCAATCTCATCTGGTTTTCAGGGCACTCTGCTTTCCACCACCAAAGGAAGGTTTCATAACATGGATTTTCTGTCCCTGCAGTGTGGTCCCAGTCCTCCCACTGGAGTACGTGAAGACTATATCAGACTTCTCCAGAACAGATACTGGTTTCATTCCCAGACACCACCAGAGCACGTCTCTTGGAACATGATCACAAGCCGTCTCAGGACGGAGGAAGACTACGTGCAGAGTTTTCCTCTGTATTTTCCCACAGCAAATCTTAATGCAAAAATAGCATTCTGAAGAAAAGCAGTGGCTGGCAGGGAAACCTCTTCCCAGAGACGCATCCACCAGCGAGGAAATGATGCACTTTCAAGGATGGTGAATTAAAATAAATAAATAAATAAATAAATAAATAAATAAATACAAAAACAGTGTCCAAAGCTTGCTGCTGTTCCCATCTAAACCAATGGGAATGAGATTCTCTCCACTGTCTGTCAGTTAATCAAGGTTTTTGACCCTTCACAGAGGACGTCTCTGCTTTAGAGAAATTTGAGGCACTAAGCAGCATTTGCAACCTCTCCTACACCTATAACGCACTGTAGCATCCCCACACAAAATGGGCTCCAGACATGAGCAAAGAGTAACTGCCATTTGGATTAGACTTGATCAAGGCTGACTGGCACAGTGGAAACCTGCCTGGTAGCTAGTCTCCCTGATGTAATGCCAGGGGAGAAGGGGAACACTGGGGCAAAAGCCCCAACAGCGCAGTTAGTCCTCCAGCTACCGCCCCAAAGTGCGCCAGGGACAACTGAAGTGGCCTGTCTGGTCTGCTTTCCGTATTCTGCTAGCCAAGGTCAAGTACTGATCTGAAGAAACCTGCACACAATACAGCTCTCAGAGGAGCCCTGTATTCACTTCAGGGAAAATCTTGTGAAAAAAAACATAACTACTCCATGGTTGTACATTAGTATTATGTGTGTTACCATTGTGCTATGCCCGACTGTACAAACACACAACAAGCAGTTCACAATTTGCACTTAGCACATAGCATAAACGGGGCAGTCATGTTTAAAAAGAAGGGTGGCAGGTCATGGTTAAATCTCCGAGGGAAACTACCATAAATGATAACCAAGTAATACATTGTAAACAGGGATTGTCCTTCCCCACACTAGGTGCTAAATTGTATGCAACACCTTGCATCTTATTTAACATGCTTTCTACCAGGATATATTTTCCCAGCATAGACAAAACCTTCAAGTCTCACACTGGCTCATTCTGGCTGAAACTGACCAAAATAAGTGATGGAGGTTTTTCATAAAGGGCAATTTAAGTTTATTTATACTCCCACTAACCCCCTGCTTTGTTTTGATAAGATACTCAGGATAAGAGGGATGTCTTCCGGATCTCTCTGAATTTGAAGCAATACAGTAGCATGTAATTGAGGGTGGATTGTTTTTAGGCTAAATGCACCTGCTCAGAATTCCTTATAATAATAAATTGTCAAATGGTGACGGAAAATAAGAGAATGTGTCAGATTCTGATCTTAGACACACGAGAGGAAGGACAGAGTTTAACTGAATTTAAGACTGGTTCTCAAATTTCCTGACTCCCATCTCTCTGCAGTAATGATAGAACTCTGTTCCTTTCCTCATTTTAAGCTATTTCGAACACTCAGTACTGCAAACTTAACACACACCCCAACACAACAGATTTTAAGAAAATGGGAATTTCACAGAATGATTCCGGAAGCGACTGTGCACAGAATCACTCTGGATAAATGGCCACTTTACTGGTTCTGACCTAAAACTAATCAGTACGCCCTGGATAGACCTCCGTGGTCGAGACAGCGATCCCCGTTACTAGAGTACAAAACTGCAGAAATTCCATTGACTCCAGATTTACAGTGGCAAACCACTGAGCACCTCACTCCACTCCCGAGTCCCCCTCCTGTGTTGAGACAGACAGGACACACCTGCAATCAGCATTCAGCTAGACTTACTCAGCAGGCCCACACCTTTGGAATGCATTCCCTCCTGGGTTACCCCTGAATGAGGATTTGCACAACCTGAGCCTCCACACCCCCTTTACTAGACACCCCAAGACTTCTCTGTGGTGAATGTGGGAGCTGCACTGTAATGGTTTAGGAAGACTGCATGTTGGCCTGGTTATTGGGATGTTCACAGTCTGACTATATTGGGTTAACTCCAGAGAGGTCTGTCTGGCAAATCAGGCAAGCAGGAAGAAAAGAAGTCACACTAGCCACTTCAGCTAACATCTAGGAGTTAAGGTACCAATAGCAGGATTCTCTCTGATGATTTTGCCTCAGGAACACCAGGAGACTACAGGACTGGTTTTGACCAGAAGAGTCACGGTCCCCAAAGGCAGAAAGAAAAAAGAACAAAGGACTCCGAGGACTAAAAAGGCCCCTTACTCAAAGGAGAGGCTATAGTTGTTCAAGGGAACCAGCCTTAGGACACAGGACCTCAGTGGCGGTGACAGAAGAAGCAAGGCCTCCCTAGGTTACCCTCAGAGGCAGGAAGGAGAAATGTGTAGGAATGCAGAGTATCCCTTGGGAACCAGCTCACCTGCATTGTAGGGGGATTCTGCCCTATTGTCCCCAGGACACGTGAAACTCCAAACTTAGCTATGGCGAAGAAGAGAACCAAACGATAATGCAACTGCAGCCCGGCAAAACAGTAGTGTGAGCTACTTTCACGCTGCCTCAACAATGCGTCTGAAAGGCGGTCTAGGGGACCAGATGGGTTACATACATCATGTTTCTTTTATATCTTTATGTGTGATCAACTCACCTTAGTGTGTGAGCAACTCCGACAATAATGAATTAAACTTCATAGCACACGTGTGAGGTGATGACATAAGATGATGCTGAGTTTACAGAAGAGAAACTGAGGCACAGTGTGTGAGGCTGAACATTTCAAGTTTGGCTGCTTAAAATTATTGATAAGAGAAAGTAAAGAAAAGTAAAAGTCAGTGACAATCAGTTTGGATTCATGCCAGGCAAGTCAACAATAGAGGCTATTTTTGCCTTAAGATTGCTTGAGGAAAAATATAGAGAAAAGAGGGAAAAACTCTGAACATAGTATTCATCAATCCTGAAGATTATGATCACACTCTGAGAGCTCCTATTAATGCCAAGAGAGCAAGTTACTTTGGTCCAGTCTGTGCATGGAGCAGCAGTAATGTCCATTTGGGAGGAGGACAAGAATCTATTACACGGTAGTTTTTACTTGAAGGACTTGGCTTCTACATTTTGGAAACATGGCCCCATAAATGTAGTTTTATGACTCCTCTGCAGGAGGAAAGAGGCAGGTGAAGGACTGAATGATGCAGAAGGAACTTATTCAAACAACAGATATGTTGAAGACGTGGAAGGAACAGCAAGGGACAGGCAGACCAAGGGAGGCAAAGTAAATTGCACTTTTGTTTAAATGCTTTTTTTCCAGGCCCAGTGTGAAAGCCACCCTATTAAAGGGAACTGAGTGGGAATTCACACCTGGAAGCTGGAACCGCTGCCTCCTAGGATCAGGATGGCTAAATAGACACAAGTCAGCTTAGATCAGTTTCACTGCAGCTGGTGCATAAAGGAAACTGAACCCTCGCCTTTACACTGGATTACTCCAGAAGAAAGCAGTATTTGTTCGCGATGGGCTGAATAGTGATTGTTGGTTTGAAGTATTTCACTTTGTATCTGTGTCCATCCCCAAAGGGTCCTGCGAATTCAAATGAAAGCTTCTTCAGCCGCTTGTGAGGAAATCATCTGACATTGGAGCTGGTTGGTCCTGGAGCTTTTTAAGATGCATGACTGGAAAACTGTGTGCTCAGACACAGCGCAGAACAAAAACAAACAACGAGTTTCAGAAAATTATCTTTTCTAAACCCTAACCAGAAGGGTCCTGGGTGGCTTAATAATAAATGTTTGACTGTGTGAAACTCTAAAAACTCTTGACATTACAGTGATCAGATCTGGCGATGACCAGTCAAGTAAATTCACCTCCCCTAGCCAGGGATCAGGGGCAATGTGTAAGAGCCAGGAGAAAACAGCCGCTTCCTTTCACATCATCCTGCTGTTCACTGTGGACCAAACCCCTAGTCCCATTGCAGTCGATGGCAAAACAATGTGTCGTCGGACATCAGTGGGGCAAGGATTTGGCTCTTTTAAAATAACCCTCTATTAATAAGTTACTTTACATGGCACAAAAACGAATCCAGGGGAGTAGAAGTGGGGCTTTGGATGGCCTGGGGGATTACAGAGCCATTCAGCTTGGGGCTGCTGGTACAAAGCTAATCAAGCGAAGCAGTCACTGAAATCTGAAGGATGCGGGGGAGGAGAGGGGTTCCAGTCCAGTTCCCTTAGCACAAGTGTCTACATTGCAACTGGCATAAATCGCAAGGAGGTCAAGAAGCGAATGGAGGTGGGGCCTAGCCAGCTCTCTTCCCTGTAGGAGTGGCTCTTTCCAGGGCAGGACTGAAGCAGTGCCTCAGGGAGACGCTTCCACCGCTGTTGCTACTTGCGCTATGCTGGTTCTGTGAAGAAAGGCTTTCGGGGCGGATGCAGAACGTGCTGGGTGAAATCGAGGGCTGGGGTGATGCAGGAGTACCTCAATACTTTGGGTACTGATAAACCCTCCTGATTATATTCTCCTCTAAATAGCGGTATTACAGCCTTCAGTCTAGCCTGTTCCGAAAGAGAGACACAAACGAGATTACCAGCATCTGAGAAAACATACTCGGCTGAGCATTTTGTATAGGGTATGTCAGAGTGGCTGAGTAACGGCCGGGTGTGATGGTGTAGAACAGAGACATCTACTGGCTAAGCATGGGGAATGCTTACTTTTAAACATGCAGAAGAAGCAAAGATAGAAAGACCCTAATAGTGTTTCAGTTCCAATTAACTGTGTCCAGTATTAAGGAGTTGTTATAATTTCTAACCGTAGCTAGGGACAATTTGGAGCCTACCATCTTTCCAGTTCTGCACATTTTCTTTTGCCAAGCAAATTCTAAAGGAGGTCAAAAATATGCCTTTTCCTTTGCTGTAATCTTATCAAAGAACAAAAGAAATATGAAAAGAACACACAATATTTATTGTAAATCAGTGACTTTTGCATTAAAATGATCAAAGCTTGTTTGGCGCACCCTTGAAGTTCAGATGCAAAGAGATTTTGAACTTAAATAAATAAAAGAATGTTTTTCTGTAATGCAGATTGAGAAAGAGAAAATTCACCTCAGTACAATCAGAGGCATACGTTATTCAGAAAGAACTGCCCCTTAATCATAACCCAAATATTCTGGATGGCGAAAGCACTTCGTCTCTTTAAGGCTCCATGTGCCCACCCTTCCCCTTTGCAGTAGAATGCACTAAACTGCACTAGGAAAAAAAAAATGTCGGATGATCCTAAATAAAATGTAGGTTAATAATTTACAAATACAGATACTGACCCTGGGGGAGTGATGCTGGCTCAAAGACAGGGTCTCTTCTACTGGTTGGTTTCTCATCTAAGAGAGAGTTTCTTACATGTTTCACTAAATACAGACGTTCAAGAGGTCACAACAACAAGAAGTACCTGGCATGAGGAGGTAACAAAACTGGTTCGGAAAATGTCCTGTGCCTTTCAGAGAAGTCCAATGATTAGTAGTAGTGCTAATAAAAGAATACATCTGATTTTGCATTTCTCTAGTGCCCTTCATCTGGGAACCACAAAGCGAGGTGGGTTCTATTAGCCTCATTTCACAAGCAGAAACCAAGGCACAAAGAGGTGAATAAATATAAAGATTTTCAAAATAATTTGGGGTGCCCAGTTTTAAACACTGTGGTCCCAGTTAAGTCAATGAAAATCAGGCCACAGAACTCAAATTGGGCATCCAAAAAGCGAGGTACTTCCAAAGTAGCGTAACACCTCTAAAAATGCTGAAGTGACTTGTCTGTACGTGTACAGTGAATGACACAGCTCTCTCCTGAGTACTGATCCCAGCTCTCCAACGCCCTTGCCTTGCTCCAAATGCTGACTATTCCCCCCTTGATTACTACTGTATAATTGCCCCCTTCCCTCCATATTTTAACGGCTGTCTGCACTGTTCATTTCTGGAGGTTGGAGAGTTAACAGTGTTAAACGTTTCTTGGGGTACATCTACACCACCCTCCAGATCAGTGGGTGGTGATCGATCTAATGGGGATCAATTTATCATGTCTAGTGTAGAACTCCACTCGCCACCATGACGCCCAGGTAAGTCGACCTAAGATACACAACTTCAGCTACACAAATAGCGTAGCTGAAGTCGACGTATGTTAGGTTGACTCCCCGGTGTATACCTGGCCTCAGGGGGCAACAACACTGATGGTTCATAAATAGTTTTCTTTGGGTGAGGCTTTCCCCTTTCATAGGTTTTAGGAGAGTGCACAGGTCCTTGACTACCACAGAATATTGGCTCATGTGTCAGGTAGTTCCATCGAACCAAAATATAATACACACACATTCTTAGTTCAAATGTGCCTCTTCCACATAGACACAGTGATGGCTAATTTGTATATTATGAAACTCACAAATAGCAGGTAATGGTCCATCTTTAATTAAAAAATTATGCTAAATAGTCAAATTTTTGCTTTGTTACAGGCTAATCCTAGTTCCTCAGAACATGTGATTTTTTTCTTATATCTCAAAATGGAAGAGGCACATTTGAACAAAGAATATGTGTGGGTATAATAATAAAAAAAAACAATGAGGAGTCCTTGTGGCATCTTAGAAACTAACATTTATTTGGGCATAAACTTTTGTGGGCTAGAACCCACTTCATCAGATGCATGGAGTGGAAAATAGAGGAGGAGGTATAAATACATGAAAAGATGGGAGTTGCCTTACCAAGTGTGAGGTCAGTCTAATGAGACAATTCAATTAACAGCAGGATACCAAGGGAGGAAAAATAACTTTTGAAGTGATAATGAGAGTGGTGACAGTTGACAAGAAAGTGTGAGTAACAGAAAGGGGAAATTAGTATTGGGGAAATTAGGTTTAGGTTTTGTATTGACCTAACCACTCCCAGTCTTTATTCAGGCCTTATCTGATGGTGTCCAGTTTGCAAATTAATTCCAGTTCTGCAGTTTCACTTTGAAGTCTGTTTTTGAAGAGGTTTTTTGTTGAAAAAAAAAAAATTGCTACTTTTAGGTCTGTTATTGAGTGACCAAAGAGATTGAAGTGTTCTCCTACTGGTTTTTGAATGTAATGATTCCTGATTCAGATTTGTGTCCACTTATCCTTTTGCGTAGCTCGTGACTAAGAACAGCAGAGACAATAGCTAGGGTAAAACGCTTAAATGTTGTGGTCTAGTTAGTGGCCCACAGAATTGTGTGACCTTCGACATGTCACTTATTTTCTCTGGGCCTCAATTTCTTATCTGAGGATAACAGCAATTCCCAACCCCTCAGGTTGTAAGGATAAATTCATTAAAGACTGTGAAGTGCTCAGATCCATACAAATACCAGAGATACAAGATAAGTTATCTATCAGGCATCAAGGCCCGAATTCAGCAAGGTACTTAAGCACATGCCTAACTTTAACCACACAAGCAGTCTCACTGAATACAGGTAGCACTGCTGGCAATAGGGCTATTCATATGCTTAAAAGTTAAACACAGGCTTAAATATCTTGCTGAACTCGAGCCCAGTTGATCACCAATTGTAGCCAAGAAGGTATGACACTCCCAGGGGCTATTAATAGATGCATTATAGCGGTTTTACACCTTTCTCCAGAGCATCAGGCTTGGAGACAGGATTTTGGACTAGAACTAGATGGATGTTGATACTACAGAAATGTAATCTATTTTAGGACTGAGGAGCTGAAAGTGTTTTATCACAGCTCAGTAATTAAGCCTCACAATGCCCCTTTGCTGTAAGAATAATTAGACTGATTTCACAAGTTGGGGAAACCGAGGCATTTAAAATGAACATTTTAAAACAAAAAAATTCCCCTTTTTTTTGGCTGTGGCGGGGAGGGACTGTCTCACAGTTTTCTCACCAAACTGGAAAGAAGGTGTTTGAAAATTTTCATTTTGACAAAAATAAAATATTGAAAATTTCAAATGAAGAGAAAATATATTTATTTGGATTGTGTGTGCGTGTGCACCTATGATATGAGACATCTGAGTTTTTTTGACTCTCTCATGGAATGATCTGATTTGCAGTTGGAATTTGCATAGAGGGAAATGTTACAAACACACAGGTTGAGATTTGGGGAACCGAAGGACTCCCTTGAAAATCCCAGCACAGATTTTATGGGTTTTGCCAAGAGGTCTTGCTCAAAAGAAGGACTCTGTTTGCACAAGCTATGTTGCCGATACATATTGCTGTTCACACAACCACATCTGCAAGTCAGTTCCGTGCTCAGCTACCCCACTGGCACACAGCAGTGTGCTCACGGATAGAGGGGTGAACCCTACAAACTATGACCACAAACACAGGGGTGGGGTTGATGACCCACTGAAACTTTGCCCCCCCCCAAAATACAATTAATTAAAAACAAAAACACCTCCTATTTTGGGATGGTGAAAACCTTGATTCAGTACCTTTTGCTGCCTGGTGCAAACTTCCACAGTGGGATTTATCCTAATTAGCTAAGGCACTGGTGGTCTGGGGAGTAACTTTCCTGTATTGATAATCCCAATGAGTGCAGCAGAACTCATCAGGTGCATGAAGTTACTCACCAGAGAAATGCTACTCATATGCACAAGTCATTGCAGGATTCAGGACCTAAAGAGGAACTTTGCTACCATGTTAATTAGAGCAGGGTGCCTAAAAAAAAAAAAAAAAAAAAAAAAAAAAGAATCCCAGAAGTGTCTCCTCTGGGACATCTCTGGATGTGAGGGACAACCTGAAATACTGCATGGATATCAACTATGAAGCTGAAATATGTCTATCAAGCCAGCGTTCTTTGATCATCGGTAGTTGCTCATCATTTACACATCATAAGGGGATGCTCAATTCCAGAAGGTACAGACTCAGCCAAAAAAAGAAAGTTTTGTCTGAGCGTGTGTATCTTTAAGATGTGCAGTCATTAAAAAAAATAAAAACCCCCAAAATGAGTCAACCTCCCAAGGGGAGCAGTGTGTGATGCTTAGAAAATGAATCAGTGTTTCATGCAACTATTAACTCTCCTGTTCACCAAAGAATTAAGAGCTGCCTTCATTTCTAATGTCACCAAGTAATATTACCTCTGATACACCTTACAAAAATCATCCCATAGGATGGCTGCTGTATTATTCACAACCTAACAAAAGCTTATACTATGGTTTTACGGCAGGCTCATACAAACGCAAAGAGCTTTATAGATATAAGGGGCCCTCTTTCCATTGGGGCATAAAGAGCTCCTTGACTGTACTTTTACAGCCCACAGCCCCAGGAGAGCACTGTTCCAATGGTCATGCTACAATTCTCAGCTTTGAGAGACAGCAAACAGCCCAACAGAAAGAAAAAAAAGCCAGGAGAAGGGCGAGGCGAGACCTTTCCTTCCATCTCCTCAGTGTCCAGAAAGGCCAACAAGAAAACAAAATGCAGGCTTGTTTTGCTTACAGGAACAAAAATTACTGCAGTGCAAACCCTACAGGGGATTTTAGATTGCACGGTTAAAAACCCCTGAGACAGACAGACTTCTTACAAGGTCAGATAAAACACGACATGCCTCAGAGGAGGCAAGAACCCTCTGTTGTGAGTCTCGTTTTTATATAGATTCCTAGGAGGGAATGCTCCCTGTGTATTCATGAAGAGGACTGAGGTGTCTATTCATCACTGTGGCCAGCAAACAGCAGCTCAGATAACCCGATTGGGAACCCAGCACCTGGGATACCAGAACTGAAGCTGGGCTTCGGAGCAGGCCCTAAAGGAGAGAGAATATTCCCAGACTGCCGGGATGGCTGCATACCCAGGGACTCACCCAGCATCTCAGGTGCCTGGGGCCAGAACCCAGGAAAGAGACACTTCCTGGCTCCTCTCCATCAGCTCTGCACTCTGGTGTTCACTATCCTTGATGCTGTGAGCAGAACCACGGGGATAGGAGTGCTTCCCCGCCTCCCACAGACTCTCAGGACAGACTCAGCACCCCCATGCTCATCCCCAGCACTTCAGAGGCCCTGTGCAGGGACCCACAAGGGACAGAATGTATCAGGCACCTTTACTTCAGCACTTGACCAATGACGGACATACATGACTGACCAATGACGGTCCTTGGTCAATGGGAAAAAGAATGTTCCCCAGACTTTAGACCCAGGTTAAAAATAAACACACACACACACACACACCAGACTACATTATTTTTCTTGCAACCAGCAAATCTGTAAAAAAAGCCCAGCTGGGCTAATCAAACACCAGCCAGGTGGTAACCCTAAGCCTGAGGGGTGGAATTCCTGCCAAGCCCCCAAAATCTGTGCAAAACCCAGACGTGGCACCTTGTAGGCCTCAAAAGCCCCAGTCCTCTGTGGCCACATTGCGTTCTCCCTGGGCCTACACCCTGACCTCTGGTATTGTATGTGGCCTCACAGGCTCATTCCCCCTTCAAACATTAGGGACAAAAATATCTAAGTCCAGCCTAAAGGAGGATCTGAACTTTTCAGGGGCCCTCCCCCTTGCCCAGGAATGCTTTGGGTGTTTTAATTTGGTGCCTGGGACTCCCATGTTTCTGTGGCAGGAAGGGGGCTGGGGAAGAAGGATTTACAGGCAAAATTTCATTTTACAGTAGACTCTCGATTATGCAGGATGATAGGGAAAAATTAATCCTGGTTAAAAAAATCCCAGATAATCACCATCCATAGGAAATATGGGGGGGGGGGGTTGGTTCACCAGCCAGCCTGCGCCAGGGAGAGGGAGTGTTGGTTCACTGGCTGCCCTGCGCCCTGATGGGGTTTGATTTTTTTGTGTGCTTGTGACGGCAACAAAGCCAGAGCCGGCCCTGCGAGTTGCGTGTATTTTTTTTTGGACATCCTGGTTAATCCACATCCTGGTTAACCCACTCCTGGATAATCGAGAGTCTACTGTATAAGAAAAAGTTATTTTTGGCATTTCTGAATTTGGAACCAGGATTCAGAACATGGTCCTCTGCTAGCAAGAATATCACACTGATAAATTATTGAGATGGCAATTCTAGAGACTGTGCGCGCACACACATGTAAATATACAGAGAAACCAGTTTGTGACAGATGTGGCACTGCTGTGTAATAATCTAAGATTATGGAGATGAAGTAATGTTATGAACACTGCAGTTGCCTGGTCAGTGAGGTGAAGTAATGGTATAGTGGGTTATAAGACCTGAATTCATGTATTTGTGATGGCGTCGGCTCTACTCACCACTTCGCTGCAACTCCTTGTGGCTCAGGGGAATTAGCTCTGCCACGGGGTCTGAGCCCCGCTCCCTGAAGTGACTCCGTCCATCATTCTACTCGCTTATGTCGTGGCCTCGCATTTGCCAGGAGCTGCAACAGTTTCCTCTTCATGGCTTAGCCCTCTGGCTAAGTCGCATGAAGGTTCTTCTCCCTGCGGGGTATCATCAAAGGCTGCTTCCAGCCATTCCCAAATGGGCTATCTCTAGTGTCACTCCAGCCTTCCCTGCCCTTACAGCTTCCTGCTTTTCCCCCTTGGGAGTATGACTTCAGGTTTTCCTCTCTGCAGCCTACCAGGTTCCTCTCCTTACAGAGCCTGCCCAGCTTCTCCCCCCAGCCAGACTTCATCAGCAATTAGGCCCTAGCACCATCCAGGTTTCCTCCAGATGCAGCCTATGGTTAATTGAACTAATCACAGTATTGATCTAACTTTATAGGCTGTGGGAAAAATAAACAGAATAGCAAGACAGAGGCTCTACATAAGTAATCTTTGAAGCACTTGGGGAGGAATTACAGGACAATGGCCTGCTTCCAGGCTCCAGCCTGAAGTAATATGGCTTTTTTGTCAATGCTAGGAACTAACAAATCCAAGGCCTCTAAAAAGGACCCACTCACTTCAAGTGCTGATACCTCTGCAGGAATAAGGGTGACCAAAAAGATGGAGTAGCTTTTAAAGTAGACTCTCCCTGAAACAGGGGAAGAGAAAAGGTTTGTGAATTAAAGGAACAGATTATGCCTCACTGGTCCTGTGGGGGAGTTTGAAGAAATGTAGGCCTCCCCCAACTTCTAGGGACGGTAAGCCTTACAGAGAGGCAGATATAGGTACAGGGTTTTGAGATCTGTTTACTATTCTAAATAAACAATGCCTTGCATTATGGAGGCTGTCTGGTCACTGGTTCCCACTGTCATTGCTCCAGTGTGGGACAGAACTGCCGTCCCCGGAGATAAGTCAGACCTGTGGAGGTAATCACAGCCGATGACAGAGGACTGCTGTGCAGGCTGGTTGAGAGTGGGAGAATCGCGTGATTCCCCAGCAAGAGACAAACGACGTCTTGTGACCCCATAGCTGGGTGGGGAGCACTCAAAGAGACCAGGAGTCAGAGGTGAAGTTAGTTCAGTAGCTGTGACACACAGCTGGGCAAATATGTGGAAGGAATTAGCAGCGAGAGGGTTGCACAGACTTTCCAACATGGAGAGGAGAAAAACTGATACTCCAGAAAAAGATCCATATTTCTTTCTTCTTGCTGGCCTGTGTATCAGCTCTCTGAATGGAAAGCCCTGAGATACATTTATCTTTGGGGTCCGCTACTAACCCTAGCGCCGCTGTGGGACTGATGGGAATCACTCCCTGCTCCTTGGAGGGTGCCGATGCAGGAGCCGTATCCACAGTAGGAAAATTAACACACCAGGCTGTGTCAAGACCCAGGTTAAAAAGGGGGGCTGTTCCTATGAAACTCAACTATAATTCCTCTCAGTAAAACTTTAAGATTCCTAACAAAGCTAAAAACGCTGCAACTTAATGAGATGGGAAACGTACATCAAGCTCATTAAGTAATTATGAGGGAAAATCCCTGAAGCAGATGCGTGTGTTGCCTAAAGTGTGTCTTACCTTTAACTGGCAACTTTGAAAAGGATTCTGCTATGAAAGCATTATTTGGTCCCAAACTCACAACCCACTCCTTCATTTGCTTTCCCAGTGGGAGCTAGATGGGCAAACAGTGTGAACATGGGGGCAGGGACATCCCTAGCTATTCTGGGGCCCTACACAACCCCCGCCCCTTGGGGGGCAGGCCTGTGCGGCTGGGGAATGGGGAGCCTAGCCCCAGGTCTTCATGGCGGGGGCAGGGCTCTGCGGGGAGGCGGGGCTGGCTTGGAAAGGCTTCTGTGAAGAGTCACAAAAATGATCAGAACTTTGCAATGATCAGACCCTCATTTTATAATGGCCCATCTGAAACCAGCCACCCCCTGAAACTATGGGGTGACTGAGCCATATATTGCTGCTTGAGCCCATCTTTACCATGCAGTAGTGTCTGTAGTAGGGGATCTGTTACCATAGCTACAAAGGACAATTGTTTGGACACCTTTGCTGCCCAATGGTCTAGGGCAATTTCTAAGTAAAAATCCCCAGTGTTTTCCATCCTCCCTCTACCTCAGCACATCTCTAATCATAGGATCTTTGCTGTCATGTGACTTCAGCATGGTAAAATGGCCAAATCCAGAGGCAAGTGCTGTTTGCTCAACAACCCTGTCATTAGCTATTTTTTACAGCAATTCATGTTGTCGTTTTCCTTTTCATAGGTAGTTTGTTGAATTGCACGGTCAAGAAACCTCGGCTATTTTAAGGCCTTGTGAAACCCACACCCTTTTCTAGCTAGCTCTCCCTCTGCTTATTAGTAACATTATCAATAAGGAAGGTCATAAATCGCTCACTGAACAGGAACTCAAAGACCAAAGTCATGTAACTCAAAGAGGCTGAAAGCAAAGGGGTCCCTTTAGTGTCAGGGTGGTCTGTGTAAAGTTAAGAGACACCTGCTAGCACGTCTTGGGACACTAGCATCTGTGTAAACTTGCCCCCTCCCTACACCCGCAATCCTTATAAGGTGTTGAATGAATCAGTTTCATGAACAAGGCACTGTTTAGAGTGGGTCTAAAGCTTACATATACCTAAGTAAAACAGAGCCAGTGCTGTGCAGTTCTGGGATGGATTACCAGGGACCACAGGGAGGCCTATTAATTATTGTGACAGACTGATCTGCTTTCTGACTGGTGGACTGAGTTCCAGGGATGGTGTATTTTTTTTTTTTTAATAACAGACCCCTCTGTGCAAAGCTTCAAGAAAGCGCAATAGAGTTGAAAGGATCTGAGGAAACAGGAGGAAACAGATGAGAGTCCAAAACTACATCATTCTTGACAAAATCCCAAGCTGAAAGCTAACAAGACCAGCCCCGTCTTAGCATTTCTCCAATTCTCAGTGCCCGGTTTGATCTCATTCATGCTGGAGGAGGGGAAGGGGGAGCTAATCTGACATGTTAGGAAATTGGGTGCAAATTTTCTCCCCTGTTGCAGAACTTTGCTGGAGGCAGATGGAGACAGTGAGGAGGGGAAAAAACCTGCATCAGATACATCATTTGGTGGGCTGCTGTGCCCAGCCCCAAGCCTGAGTTGAAACAGCCTAGAGTTAAAGCAGCTGAACACTCCCATTGTTTCACTCCTGACACTCCGCAGGTGCTAGGGAGGGGCCGGTCAGTTTGAGCAACAGCCAAACATGCCAGTTTTATGCCGTGAGAGCTAGGGGAATTCTCAGCTGGCCAGCAATAACTACTCTTGGCTTTGTTGCATTACCACAGAGGAGCCAGACTGCCAAAGATGATCTGGCCCTTAAAGTTATCTAGGACCTGATCCTTCTCCCACTAACATCAGTGGCAAGCGGGATTTGAGCTCTGGAAAGAGGCCCCGAAAACCATAAAAATCCTAGGCATGTGTCCTCAAGCATGCCTAATGAATCAAGCAGTAGACATACCCTGCGCATTAGCCCTGTGATGAAACTAAGCGCTGAAAGCCACAAACAGCAATTTTTCACTAAAGCCAATTTTTTAAGAGACAAAAAAAACAACAACAATGGATGTGATTCTACAGTCCCTAGCTGTAGGGGAAAGCTTCTCATCACCGGCTCTCGATAGAGCACACACGTCTCTTGGAGGACGTTTACTTTTCTCCATTCCTGACGCTAGTTGAATTGTCAAATGACACTTTGCTGGAAAGATTCAGACTGAGGGGTCAGAGAGAGCCGGGCTTGAAAGTGGAAACACGCATTCTTTTATCTGAACAAAAGTGCACATTTGGAATTTCAGATGCAAATTCTTCGGAGGAAGAATCACTTTTCTGGCAGGCAAGTACAGACAGAGCATTTGAAAGCACGGTTTGGCTTTAATTTTTTGACAAGTGTTATGAATAGGGACTATTCACCACTATTAGAGGAAAGGGATTGAACTTTCTGCACTGCTCCCCTTGAGTAGTGGAGGGAAGATAGCAGCTCCCAAAAGGGAGAACAGGTTCTGGGGAGCACAAGTGAGAATCCATCATTCCCATGCTGAGCGGCTTCTCCCCTCACATCCACATTACAGGTCTTTTGGGGCCATGGTCTAGTGGCTAGGACACTGCTCTGGGAAACAGGAGAGCTGGCTACTATTCATGGCACAGCCAGTGACCGGGTGGGTGACCTCGGCAAGCCACTGTACCACTCTGGGCATCGGCATTTCCCACCCCCTGAAAGTCTGGCTTGTCTTTTTAGACGGTGAACACTTCTGGGCAGGGATTGTCTCTCTGGACGTGTTTGCTCAGCTCCCACCACACTGGGGACCCAAACTCAGCTGGGCCCTCTAGTTTGCAATGCCAACAATAACATAACAATAATACTCTGTGCATAGGATTTACCTTGATGTCGAGGGAAGAAATAAGTGCACACTAGGCAATGGGGCCAGCTGGCTGCTTTGATACCATGATGACAGACACCTTCAAAATGCCTTAGATGTAGAGCCATTCATCTCTGGATCAGCGGTTCAACTCCAGCCCAGGCTGATAGTGGCCTATATGGAGTTTCATAGTCTCAATCCCTTTCCCAGTGGGCAAAGGGGGCCACATCATGAACAAACCCACCAATTCAGCTGGCAGCACCAGAGAGCCTGGCACTGATGATCATCAAAGGGAAGCAAAGAGGCACCTGACGGCTTTCTTTTCTGAAACACAAAGCAGCTGCAATATTTGTCCTCTCCAAGCTTAGGAGGAGCTAGGTTGGGAGGGTATTTGACGTCTGACCCTTGACAGCGGGTCCTACCCATGTGCCCACTAGAGATATCTGGAGTTATCCGCCACATCAGGGACAGAGGCCACCTGCAACACGCCTTTTCCCCTCAGGAAAACAAAACCCAGTGAACAAAAGAACGCCTCTTGCTGAAATGAACTGGGCTAGCTCAGTGACTATGAATGAGGCTAAACTTCAACAAGGTTCCCCGAATTTTCAACCGGCCAAACTCAGAGCCTAGCCACACCCGTGTAACCCCAGTGGCTTGCATGAAAACAAACCAGGCAATGTCTGGTGCATACAATCTAGCTTCCACAATGCTCCCCGCACTTTGCTTCTGGAGGGTCAGGCTCATCTCATTCTTCTGAGTCATGTTTCCTCTTTAAGGGTGCCCAGGGCAAAGAGAGAAGTGGGAGTGGGGAGGAAAGATGCTCAAAAATCTGTCTGACTCCATTAGCGGAAACTACCAGATTCCATGGTGTGTGTTGGAATTATTTATTCAGACATCCTCGCACCCCCAGGATGCACCCCATTTTCCCTCACCTGAGATGTTGTTATGGGACATGCACAGTTTTTCCAACAGTGCCAAAAATTTCAGCAACACTTGATAAGCGGGACTTGAAAGAGGATAGGAAGGAACCTTTCCTACGTCCCGTGCCAGCCCAGTCCCTCTGAATGTGTGTTAGATTACAGTCCAGTGTGCTACCCCGGCCTCAACAAGGCACACAGGTGCAAGTGAGAGCCTTGGGGCTACATAGTACAGCATTTTCCCAAAGTATCACCGTTACAGGGAGCTCTGTGCTGGGCCTGCTCCCGTGCATACCATATTGTGCCAGGGAAAGCTACCTGACTAGCTAGAGTGGTGATACTTCAAACGTTGCTTCCAGCTGGAAAGAGCCTCCTGCTCTGAGAGAGATTCTCGCTACATAAAGTGAGGAGGCTGGTAGAAGCAGCAACACGCAGGAAAGGGACTTTCCAAGTGCCTCCCCTCTCCCCCCGGTGCCTCTACATTGCTCACCCGTGTAACAAACTTAACCAAACACAAATCACTTTGCTGCATGCTGACTTGTGGGCCTTCCACCATTACACTGATACTAAGCACTTGCGTGGTGTTATGTCATTTCAAAGTGCTATACAGCTATTCCCCCATTTAACCCTTACAAGACATGAGATAGGTACATGTTATTGTTCCCATTTTACAGATGGGGAAACGGAGAGATTAAGTGATCGCCCAGGATCACACAGGTCCATCAGGACAAAACAAGGAACAGAATTCAGGCATCTAAACTGGGTTTAGAATTCATCTCAGGGCCTGGATGTGCCACCCAATAGGCCACACTGCCTCTCAGCATACAGGTATACGTGGAAGACAATCATTACGCAGTATAGTACCCATCACTGTATTCTGATCTTGTAGGAAAATTCCCAGAATGTCCAGGGTCTTGTGATGAAGAGGGGAAGGATGTGATCGGAGTTCTGCTCCCATTCTTACTGGCAGAGATATGTTCTTCCAGGAAGAGCATTATCTCCGATGGCTAGACTCTAGGACCATAGCTTACCAAATACCTCCCTCCCCATTAGCTGGCAAGGGCCAGCACGGTATGTGAAGAGAAGAAGCCCTCATGGAATATCTCTGCAGATGGAATGAGGTGGTAGGTATGAAAGAGAAATGGTACCGTTGAGAAGCTGGTGCACATTCGTAATAATACTTCATGCTTCTACAATATATGGCTAAACTACCCTGAACATGCCCAATCCTGTCTGATCTTGGAAGCTAAGCAGGGTCAGGCCTGGCTAGTACTTAGATGGGAGACCTCCTAGGAATACCAGGTGCTGTAGGCTTAACATGGGCGTGGGGCTAGCAACTCCACCCTGTAGGGAACCAACTTGCTACCGAGACACCAACAACAGAGTTTGAGTGCTCTGTGGTTGGTGGCCCATACCCCGCCTGGGGGGTGATGGGCAGAGAGAGAGCTTCTACAGTAACTTCCACCCAAGACTCTCAAAGCATTTTGCAAATTTGACGAAGAAAGCCTCCCGCCACTCCTGTGAGGGAGCTCAGTATTTTTACCCCCGCTGTGCAGGCGGGGAGAGTTTAAACTGAGGCACGGAGTGGTCACAGCCCATATCCTCAAAAGTGACCTCGAGTTTTCAGATGCCCAACTCCAGACACTTGGGCTGCGACACTCAAGGGAGGCACCTAAATCAAGGTTTTCGAAATAGACTGGCCCTTGTGGTGGGCCTCAGTTATAGGTTGCTCAGCTTGAAACACCCCAAAGGGGACCTCATTGTTAGAACACCTGAAATTCAGGCCCCTCTCAGGTAGGCTCCCAAAATCAGAGTCCAATTTTGAAGCTATAAGTGATTTGCCCCGTGGCAGAGATGGGAGCAGAATTTCTGGTCACCACCTTTACCTCACAAGGCCGAGACACAAGACCCAGTTCAATAAGACATATGCAGCATCTTAGCATCATCCCAAGTCCTGAAAACTCAGTTGCATCGTCAGCCAGTTTCACAATCAAGCCCCGTTTTCTACCATCCTCCTCCTGGAGAGCTCCTCGGTGAGGATTTGAAAGGCGGATGCCGCGTTGTTTTGATTTATAAGTGGCATTATGACAAATGGCGAGGGACAAAATTACACTTCAATCAAATCAAACCCAATCCAGCAGGGATCGAGGTCCCAATGGGCAAGATACACGGAGTTCCTTAGCATCCTGATTTGAATCACTTTGTTCTTCCAGAGAGTGGGGCGGGGGGGAAATATGGCCTAAAATGAAATATTTCCCTTTCAAGTTGAACGCTGGAAAAGAGCTGAGAGGAAAGAGCTGAAATATTGTAACTGAAGGACAGCCCCGGACTTTCGCTGTTTGAAAAGAGAAGCCAGGGAGGGAGCGGTGTGGGGAGAAAGGCGGCAGCGGCGTGTGTCCTACACCGAGCGTTTGCTGCCTCCCATCTCTGGCAGTGGCTGAAAACCCACTGCCAGGCACTAACCTAATGAGCTCTGCTGTTAAAAGGCAGTGGCACCATCTCCGGCTTTGGTCAAGGCTCTCGAGAGGTGCGCTGTGTCTGGCACGACAAGGACCATCATCGGAGTCACTTCTCTTCCTTTTGCCAGATCTTACCACTGCTAGTACGAGAGCCCAGTTCTCTGAAGCTCCCTTCAGTTATCCTTCTTTGTAGCTCATTAACTTTCCGACTCTCCTCTGAACACATCTCTGATCCGCACCGGCTGTGCCTCTCATTGCTCTTATTATTAACCTCATAACTGTAAGTGGCACCATTATAAATCCCTCTCTCTTACACCACTCTGTTCTTCAAGTTGCATCATGTGCTCATCGCTCTCATGCGGTACTAGTTTCCGTACACATATTTGAGATGCCCTTCCCAGCACACCCCAGGGATGAAAGCCCAGTGCCGACAGCGGTGTTATACCAGGGACTCACTTGGCCCATGGGGTGTATGAAAGATGCTGTCCAAAATCATGCTGTCTTGGATCAATCAGGATCGTGGAAATCTCATGAGCTCAGGCAATTGCAAGACATTTCTGCTATCGGGGGCCAACATTTTCCAAACTGACAAGACTGGGTGCTGTTAAATAGGAACCCAAGTCCTAGCTCAGGTTTGGCTTTGAACTCAGACCCCCAAACTAAAATGTGCTGTATTCTAAGCACTACCTCCTCAGTCCAGCATTTCTAATATTAAAACTTTGGGTGTTTCATCAGCATGTTTTAAGTGATCTTCTCATCACTGCTGAATGCCTATGTGCCTATGCATGAGTGCACACACTACACACACATACAGGAACATGCACACACATATAGGCCACCACATGCTCACACTTACAAACCTACACGTGACCACACAATCATCTGATTCCTATTTACACTAAGGCCCGTTTGCGCTCCCCCATATCCTCTTTACACTTCCATGGTGAAATTCTGGCACCACTGAAGCCAAAAGCAAAATGCCCATTGACTTCAATAGGCCAGGGTTTCACCTTTAGTGAAGTGGCTTTAGTGTAAATAAGAATGAGGCACACACATGTGAATGTGCACACAAATACACACACGCACAATCTAGCAATCAAGCGCTCATCCATTTCTGAAAACCCATTTGCTACAAGTTTCCTCCCCAAAGCAATAGGCTTTGCAAAGTCTTTCAAAGAATAATTTGAGCAATAATTCCCAGGAAATCATTTGTTACCCACAGTTCATGTCCAATCCGTTCACATTACATCTCCACTTTCTGACACAGAAATCAAGGAGAACACTTACAAAAATCAGGGGCATTAGATCCAAATTGGTTCAGCCTCTGAGGATAATAAAGACTTAGAAAGATGTATAAATTTAATGGTTTTGAATAAAGACGGCCTTTCAAAAGGCAGCAGAATTGTTGCTTTGAAATAAGCCATTATTTTCTGCTTTTAAACGCTAGTCTTTAATGGGGGATGAGATCCAGACTGCAGAGAACCTAGGAGAATGTCTGATGCAAATGAAAGTCGGGATTTGAGAGGCAGAGGTATATACCATAATGGGCACACACCCACTGTCGCCCGGGGGAGCTGGGGCTCCAAGCACTGTCTCACACATCTGCATAGAGAGAGCAGGGGCAGAGATTAAAGTCCTCTCCCCTCCACGCACTTTCTTCATGGGTTAGCTTGTTTTCACCTTGCATTAGCAACACTGACCTCAAACCACAACCCCAGGTCTGAGTGTCCCTGAGCGCTGGGGGTACCAATCTGGATTTACACCCCAAGTGTAAAGAAATACACCAGGAATGGCTGCTTTTGTTATCTGACTACCCTGTGCCTCATGACTTGGGGTGGGATCCTGAGGGACCCATGAGACTCCCTCATCCTCATGAGATCCCACTGCCTATATGCAATCTGCAGCTCACCATCATGGTGAAGTCCTTGGCGGAGAGCTGCGTGGTGCTGAAGTGTCAGTGGCGTGGACCTGAGGGCTTCAGACCCCATTAGTTATATTTAAAGTTTTCACTCCAAAGCTTGCCCGTGGTAAGTTGTAGGTTTGCAACCCATTTTGTGTCCAGGTTTGCAACCCATTCCAGTGCTCACTGGGCAAACATTGGAGTCGCCTCTCCAAAGTTTTCCGAGTAAGCACTGGAATGGGTTCCCTAGGGAGGCGGTGGAATCTCCTTCCTTAGAGGTTTTTAAGGTCAGGCTTGACAAAGCCCTGGCTGGGATGATTTAGTTGGGGATTGGTCCTGCTTTGAGCAGGGGTTAGACTAGATTCCTCCTGCGGTCCCATCCAATCCTGAGATTCCAATCCTGAGGTCACTCAGGCCTGGCAACAGCCAAATCTTTGCAAACCCTCAAGGTGGGGTAGAGAGCCGCTCTAGGCTGGGATCTTCCCTGCTCCAGAGCAACCAGGGGATGGGGCACCAGGTCCAAACCTCTTTTCTCCTTCCTCACTGACGTAGAGTAGAAGACAGTCGTGGTATCCTTCTCCCACCCCCGCACTCATGTTAGCCAGGGCCCGTTTCTGGTTGCCGTGTTGTGAGTGTTTTATGGCCACCCAGGGTTTGGCAGAACACAACACATTGCTAGTGAGTATTCGATACATGAGGAGAGAAAGCGTTATGTGGTGGTGGGGAATAATATATCCCGCTACAGCCCACGCCTGGTCTGTAAACGTGCTACATGAATAGGTGTTCTGCGGGGGTCAGGCCACGGAGCAGCACTGCAGCAGCACGGGGGATTCTCCTGAGCTAGGGAAGATAGTCTAAAGGTTGCACTTGTCTCTGTCACGGCTGTGCCCCTTTCACCCTCTACAGCAGAACTCGATGGGTGGCTCTGCGACCATGGATCTGCAGTCATCACTGATCTTGCCCCAGCCTCTCTTATCTTCCCCTTCCCACAACACAGTGGCCCACCCTTAGGGTGACCAGACAGCAAGTGTGAAAAATCAGGACAGGGGGTGGGGGGCAATAGAAGCCTATATAAGAAAAACACCCAAAATTGAGACTATCCCTATAAAATCAGGACATCTGGTCCCTTAACTTTCCTGGCCTGCAGGGAACAATGACCCCTATCTACATGGGGCGCCTTGACTCCCGCCTCATTCCTTCACCCTCCCTAGGGGAGTGGAACTAACATAAGCGAATAGACGTGCCTAGCAAATACACACGGAAATCAGGAAGAACAGCAAACCCACAGGCCAGCTGTTAGTCTCATTGCGCAGGGCACAACAGGAAGATTCTCAGACACTAGGGTGATGAGAAGATATAACGACCCATGGAAAATGGAACCGAGTAGAATAGCCGAGAAGTGCGATCGCATGGGGAAAAATATAAAGCAGCCATTTTTAAAAAAGGGAAAAAAGACCTTTATCCAGAGAAAAAAGGATAGTTAAACACAAGAGAGGCTGAGCTAGGAGTGAAGGGCTCAGCCTAATTCAGATACACCCATTTAACGAGAAAACTCCTTGATAAGCAAACCACCTGATGCTTGCGCAGCAGAAAAGAAAACACCTGGGTCTGCCTATGGGTTGATAAGCCAATATCTTTAATCTTGGTTTTTTTTCCCTTGATGACTGAAGTACACACTCTGTGAGGCCTCATGCTCCAGCCACATTGGTAATAGTGACAAAGCTTTGATGTCCCCCTCATTCAACAGAATGTTGTTTAGTTCAAAGCGAAGAACAGAGGCGAGTCTTTGCTTTTAAATTATTAGCTCCCTAAGTCTTCTGTAATGATATAGTTTGACTGAAGTGTGCAGTTTATTAACTACATAAAGACGATATTATTAGAGCGGAGAAAGGCAGCAGAAAGTTTTGCCTTTCAGCTCAGCAGCAGGGGTTTTTGATACTTTGATCTCAATCAATGCTCAATGTCTTTTTGAGATAGAGGGAGCAGCAGAAGTTACCCTTGGCACCACGGCTGCATCAATTATTTAGCTCTTTTTCTTATAAATTAAAGTGTTCTTCAACTTTTACCCCAATTTCTGCTTTTGTTTTTTCCCCCGTTGATGTCTGGGTGAGGAGGGGGAGGCTGACTAAAAATGTCTGGCTGCGTTCGCTAATAATAATCACACGGAGCTTTCCTACATCCCAGAACTGAGCCCCTCTCTTAGATGAGCCTCTTCAGAGTTGGGGTAATGGATTCTTGATTACAGCAACGGAAGGGTGATGCTGGTGGATGTGTTGTTTAACCATATGGTTATGGGGGTTGTTAAAGCAGATATGGCCCCGGACATCCTCAGTTTTTTTCTTGGAATGTCCCAGTGTTGTGGATGGAGCTGTTGGGCACCATGGTAAAAAGACCACCCCCTTGTCTCTATGACAGCTCCAACCAGGGATACATAAGGCAACAGTGGGGAATTTTAAGACCAGGGTACAACTAGGGTGACAAACTGAGGGTTGAACCAGGGACCTCCAGTAATGAAACCAGGAGCTGCTACTTGTTAAGTTAAAGGACCAAGCTTCCTTCGCAGAGGCTGTAACAGACTCAAACCTAAACCTGGGCAAAATGTTTCAGCACTGGATGTTGTTATGGGTAATCAAATGATTCAATTTATTTATTTATTGCAGCATTTAGTTTCTTATACATCCAGGGAAGGGTGGAGTTGGAGACTGTAACATGAAAGCCTCTCCCAAATGGAGACTATAACACACCTGCCCAGTGAGCTTTTTAAGCTGTGAGATGAAGGGGACTGCAGAGAGGATGGGAATTAGTGAGCTGTGGACGCAAAATGTGGATGCAAAATGTGAGAGGAAATCACACACACGCTCGTGTTCCGGATTCCTGAGATTCTTTTTCCTTCTATGCCCTGTTTCCCTCAGGAGGGTCCCCTCTCTATACCATCAACCCCCATCCTATCACAGGGCTCTGGAAAAGATTCACCTCTCAAGCCCTTGGATTTTCTATGTCTGAAAAGTCAGATCCTCTCTCCCCTTGGCACTTGGGCCTGTCCGGGATCATGTGAGATTCCACAGCCTGTCAGGAAACACCTGGAACCAGATCCTCAGCTGGTGTAAACCAGACGTCAGGGGCATCGATGGAACTACACCGATTTACACAAACTGATCCTTCAGACTGTACCCTGCAGCATTCTGGGGGTGGGGTGGGGTTTGAAGTTCTGTCCCTCTGTCTGTGACCTTTTTCTGAGGAGGAAATAACATAGATCTTTGTGGAGAGCAAAAGCATGAACTCTGGGAGCTTTAATACACACACAGCCCACTGGAGAGAAACGTAATTCTGTTTTCATGGTGATCAAAGTTTTGCAAGAATGAGAACATGAGGCGCTGTACCAAGCTGCTATGGCAACATGAATTTAAAAAAGTAAATCGAATTACACGAGCTTCCCTTTCCCTTTTTAGAGTGGCACGGAACAGCGCCAGGAACCGGTATCATGAAGAGGATCCCATCTAGCAATCACAGCTGCTTCTGAGCCAGGCACAGTTGCAAAATGCATAAGCCATGTCACCAGGGAGCAAGGAGGAGATTCCACCGGCGACTGGACTCCTTGTCCTCTCCCCACCATTCAGCCATTTTGAGGGCACGAACGGGGTGACTTCCACCCTTAGAGCATGATTTCCAAGAGCATCATTAACCAGAGATCTGCACACGGGGGCTCTGTTTACCTCTCCGCTTCCAAGCTGCAAAGGCAGCACGGAGAGGAAAGTTCCTGTTGTGATGCTGCAAGCAGCCGCCATGCTCCGAGTCGGCTATTCTTCCACTGATTCTATTCTACATGAGTCCCTCTCCTGCAATCCTCACTGCGGTATGCGGATGGCATTGCGGATAGGAAGAGCTTGCAGGCTGGCCAGAATTACCCAAGCCAGGCTGGAAAAACCGGGCCAGAAATCTCATGTGAGATACCAGCTAGTTCCTGCTTCTGAGCCTGATCCTGTGAGGTGCCGAGGACCCTCTGGCCCTTTCCAAGTCAGTGGGCCTGGAGAGCAGAGCACCCAGCAATGCCCAGTACCGGACCTCTGACTAACAGGCTCGCTCCCTATATCTGGCACTTTGGATGCCGGTCCCAGCTGGAGAGAATGGGGTAAAAGCAGCAGTCAGAGGTGCCTAAATATGTAGGTGCCCCTCGTCAGACACTCAGCATCCCAGTTGTGCCACAGTGACGTGGCATGAGAGCTTGCCCTGATGTTGCCCCTACCCTCTGGGCAAATCACACATTTCAACCTCCAGGGGTGTCAGGCCGGCCCCTTTCACCCACATCATTCCCATGCTCGTGAACTCCAGAAAACTCGGTTGTGTCTCATCTACCGGCTCATGTTGGAGTCCATTTTTATTTTAACCAGAACGAAATAAACCCAACCTGAGAACTTGATCCCCCCCCCACACACACACTGTTCTGTGTGTGCCCCCCCTCACCCCCTCATCAGCTGGGGCTAGGTTGGGACTCACATTGTGAATCAAGTCTCTCTCTTCTCCCTGCCACCCCCCAAAGGAATTCTTGTCAGTCCTTCCATTACCGCCCCCACCATGGAACGTCCGACAGCAAGAACCAGGAGCACCAGAGCCGAAATTTCCTGTGCCTACAAGTCCAAAGCAGCTCACTGGCAGTAAACACGGCCTGTGGGATATGCACAGATGTCTGCTTTGCGGGGCGGAGGCGAACGGTAACAGGATCTGAGCGGCTGAGGCTGCTTTATGTGCCTGTGCTGAACTGGGGATAAAATATCTTCCTCCCCCCACACACACCCAGCCCGTCAGCGGGGAGGCAGGTGCAGCAGAGACCTGCTCACACTGGGGCAAAGGTTGTCCTCTGCTGCTGCTGGAGTCCTCTTTCTTCTGTCAGCCAGCAGCAGGGAACTTTCTGAGCCGCTGCCCACAGGGAGCGATCGCTTTCCCCAGTCATTAACCTTACACATCCTTCGCGTTATCGGAATAGTTTGGATGTCTAAGTTACTGCAGCCAGCTAATTCCTCCTCCAGGTGACTTCAGCCAGCTTTAAAGGGGCTACCGCACAGCAAGGGGACTTGAAGAATCAGAGCCAAACGCACGCCCAGCCTCTGAGGCGGGGGGTGGGAGGGAGTATCGTCAGTCGCCGTGTTGCTAGCCGAGCGCAGCAACCCGAGCACGTCTCCGCGCTGTCTGGGGCTCTGAGGCCTCCAGGGGGTCCTTCTGGTCTTTGGGACCCCTGAGCGTGTTTCTCTGCCAAAGCAGCTACACCTCTAACAGGGTAGGGCCGGTTCTGAAACATCCCCAGCTGCGTCTGACCAATTGCTGGGTCACCTTGTCCCCAGTACAGGTTGGGGAAGCTGCCCTCGGGATTCACAGCATAACTCAGTGAGTATCAAACAGGCCAGGCCAGTAGCCTTGTGATCTGCACTGCCAGGCAGGAGACCTGGAGTCATTCTACTTCCCTCCTCTTGCTCCCTGGGCTGGCAGCAAGCGGGCTCAGCCCTGGAGTCGGAGGGAAGTGGCTTGTTCTGCCCTGCCCACCCTGGCTGATGAAGGAGCTGCATGGATGGGCTCCTCCCCTCCCTCCTCGCCCAGAACTGTGTCCCCCATCTTTGCCATATGCTGCTGTCTGTCAGGATCCATCACTATACAGGGAGCCCCCCCCCTTCCGCCCACCTCTCTTTCATACCTAAATTAAACACCGGAATTGGAACTGTCCCAGTGAAATAAAGGCCGGGTGGCAAAGCCCAGCTGGAAGGTTTTAAGGCTGAAGTCAATATATTACATAGATAATCTCTGCTGTCCCCCATCTCTCTCTCTCACTCCCCCCCCACCCTCCCTCTCTCTCATACACACACCAATCTCTTCTCTCTCTCTTACGCACACCCCCCACACCTGTGTGTGTCTCTCTCTCTCCTCCCCAGATATCAGTTTAAACTCAACAGTGAGCCTTGTAAGGCCACATCATCTCCAGAGCTGGATGCACTGAACCCCAGTCCCCAGCAGAGTGCAGTAACTCTCTAAGGAAAATGGACGAGGACCCTGGCTGGCCTGAGAGTCTTGCAGAATCTCTGTCCTATTGGGACTGTCTTGTGACCCCAGGCGAAGCCGTGGGAGCCCAGGCCGGGACCCCTGCATTAGAAAACTCCCTGCCTAAAAATGCCGGGCAGCAGGAGCCTGGTTTGAGATCTGGGGGGGACTACGATTTAAATGAGGGGCCCAGTTCTCCTCCCACTTACACCAGGTTTGCCCGGTGCCAACATCAGCCAGGTCCCTCCTGGTTCTTACTGAGGCCACTGAGAGGAGAGTCCATCTCTGTTTGTGGGCACCCTGGCAGCTCCCAAGAGGGGGAGGGGAACATCTCGCATCTACCTGACACAGGAGCAGGATGGAAAAAGCCCTGAGGGAGTCACATCCTGCAAGGAGTGTGGGTCACTATGACAGGCCTAAGTCAGGTGGGGGGGGGGGGCACTGGGACAGCTCCATAGACCTTTCCCCATCCGCCATCCCCCCCCCCCTTAAAAACAAGCTCCCTAAGAGGGGATTAAAGGAGAGGGTGTCCTATTACAGCCTTGCCGAGCTGGGCTCCATTCAGTGATTCCTCTGACCCATCCCAGCTTTTATATCTGTGTTAATCAAAAGTAAGTGGTGATAGACCTGAGCCAGAACCGTGAATCTGAACAGCCTCAGCTTTGTGAGGGGAGATGATGGGGGGGAATTCACACATAACACTTGCATGTTGGAGGTTGGCCCACGACTAAAGAGAAGGACTCGAAAGCAGATCTTCACCTGAAGCAACCAATACAATGACCTGCGTTGGGCTCAACCAAGCACAATGCATTAAACAGCAGCTTTACGTCCAGCCTTGGAGATCAGGTTCCACGTTATCATGGGCAGGAGTGGGTAAGACTTTAAATGCTGCAGTAGGAATCAGAGTGTTGAACTGTTTCAAATCAACATGGACACATCTCCACATACCATTAGAAAATACAAAATAACTCCAACATCTACAGCCATGGGACCTATTTACAAAGCCACACCCAAAGTTCATCTGCCATTGTAGATGGAGTTGCCTGTAGAAACTGAGAAGACTCTCTTGATGTATGGACACCATACAAGGAAGGTGATGTTCTAACGCTCCTGGCAGAGATGCAGTTAAGGCGTATCAATTTCACGTTCAGATGGGCATAATCTACCAAGTTTGGATCTAGGGCCAATCTTCCCAAACCTTCACAAGGGTGGTTGGATTCAGCCTGTCAAGGCCCATCTTGGCACTGAAGGCCTATTGGAGGTAAGTGGGAGATAAGAAGTCCTTTGTTTTCTGTGAGGTTCACTTTTGTTGTGGGCTAGTGGGTTATGCCAATCCATCTAATTTAATGTTGTCCCATGAGGATGTCTGATCTTAGATTCCCCCACCCTCACCCCATCAGATGCCTCCAAGTTACATTGCTTTAAAATTCAAAGCTGTTAATAATTAGAGAAGGACCTGAACTCAAACCCAGATTCCAAAGACACCCAAACTTTGGAGATGCTTGAAGTCTGAATTCCAGTCAGAGAGGCCTTCAAGACAGCTACATTTCACCACACAGCACTTTGCGTGCTGTGCACCAACACCTCAGGATCAAGAAACTACTTACACATGAGAGAGTATCTCTTAGGACATATTTTTATCAGCTATAAAGCAGCAAATAAGGTTCATTTATCAAAAAGTCAGTAACACATGAGTCTGACTTTCTAAAGATATGAAGGAAAATAGGTCAGGAGACACTTAGAGTTCCCGAATTACACACAGATGTGCGCGTCTGGGTCTATTACTCATCACCGGGATGATTTGAGCCTCCTTGACGCTGAAGCATGACTCTAATGCACTTTTTTAGCAGCATCGTTCATATATTGAACTGTACGTGGTGAACCTTGCAGAGTCAGGGCCTGAAAAGAAAACATCCATTTATAAGTAGGTCACATCCTGGCTGCCTTAAGAGCTGCTTGTTATCCAGTTTTCCCTTGTTCTGTAAAGTTCTCCCAAGGGCAGATAACTTCCTTCACAGAGTCCTTACAAGCCCGGGGGCAGTCTTCCTCTTCCTCCTCAGAGTCTATTGGGTAGATTCTGCTCTCCAGAGGAATATCCACTTTTATCTGGAAGAAGCTGTGTTGCAAAATGAAAACTCGTCACACACAAGGCCCTTTCTGAAGTGCTTTCTGAAGACAACCAACACGCAAGCACAGAGTTTGGCTTTGAGTTTCTCTATTTCTCAGACACAAGCCCACATGCATACCAACCCCACTAAAGCAAAAGTACTGGGTGCCACAGTTCGACAGCCAAGTGAATTAAGAGGTCTTGAATTTGTGAGTCTGCTCTTGCACTTTAGGCTCAGATACATAGTCGGGAGCAGATATTGACCCAAAAGTGGGGGCAGGGGGAAGGAATTTTCATCTGGATTAATTTTAGGCTGGTGGAGGAACCAGGGCTAAAGCATGAGGGTGATAGACTCTCCAGGCCAACACCTCTTGGGTCATAGGCTGGTGTACTATTTTGACCCCAAATGGTGGAACTCTTGAGATCACCTCACAAGGTTTCCCCCATCTTGTTATCTGTTCTTGGAGCATGGGCCACATCTGAACCAGCTCTGGGGAAAGACCCCTTCTGGTGTTGGAACCAAAGCCATAGGAGTGCGTTTGGAAATTCAGCGGAGTCTGAGAAGTCAGATTTGGGAGGCCTACTTGATAGACTGCTCTGACATTACCCATTAACATCTTTTGAGGGCAACAACCAGTGCCGGATCTTTCCAGCAATGCTGCCACCCTCTCGGCCTATTGTCAAGGTGGCTGGCCATTCAGAAGAACCAAGTGCTCACACCAGGACAGAGAGGCAGCATTTGAAAATCGACCGTGACCGGAGACAGGCAGCACGAAAACCAAACAAGCTCTCCTGATCTGTGGTTTTCAATTAGACTGTAAAAAAAATCCCTTTGGGGGCCTGAATCCCAGTTTTTCTGGCAGGAAAACACATTAGCTCAAAGAGACCTGCATGAGGTAAGATGACCGGGAAGGATACAGACTCCGAGAAGGCTCAATGTGTGTCTGTCAGCAGCCTCCTTCCCTCACCTTCAGTCCCTGCAGCTCTATCTATCATACTTATATGCCCTTCATCGTCATAGTATCTGTGCACCTCACAATCTTCAATATTTTGATCTGGAAGATGCTAATGGCTGCCACCAGTCACAGATCTAAGTGAAGTCTAAGCACCCATGTGCTGGATTAATGAAGGAGAAATCAAGTGTCCTTTGTTTAATAATAGCTAACACAATAGAAGCCACCGCACAAGGCACGGACAAGTTCGGCAAGGCTAAACCCTGGGGGCTGAGGTGTTTCCCTGGAGACAGATTGCAAACACAGGAGCTGGCGCTATTACCAGTTGGCAGCTGTGTGGGGGTGAAAGGAACCCGAAAGCCAGGAGACAGCGAGAGAAGCAGTTGTGAATGCAGCCCTGAGAGGGAGCAGAGACAGAGCTCTGTGGGACAAAGGACTGGCTGGAGAAGCAGGCTTGGAAATTATGAGCCCAGAAACTGCCTGCTGCTGTTTGTTTCTACGGTGTCCAGGGAAACAGGGCTGTGTCCACATTCTTTGTAAATAAACAGGATTGCACCAAATACCTGACTCTTGATCAGTTTCTTCTCCTAACTAACAGAAACAGCCCAGCAAGGCCCTGAATATGGGCTACCCATTTGGGCTATGAGGAAACAGAATTTATCCTCACAGCAGGTAAAGAGGCAATGTTATACTGGTTTTACAGATGGGGACAGATGCTAAGTGACTTGCCCAAGGTCAAACAGGGAGTCTGTAGCGGAGCAAGGAATTGAAGCTAGGGTTCCTAAATCCTAGGAGCCAAACTCCCCGTCTCTTGTGCAGGCCCGGGCCAAGCAGAGGGTATTTGGATCCCTGGCTACATCCCCAGATACAGTTGTGCCTGAGGGAGATGAGGGGAGGAAGGACGAGGACACTGGGGAAGGGGGAGGATATGTCAAGCATGCTCAGGTTGAGGGTACAGGGAGCCTCAGAACCGCAATAACCCAGGCAGCTCCTTCTCACGGAGCATGGTGGACGCAAAGGCTGCCAAACTGAACTCCCACATGCTCCCTTTTGAATCCACGGGCAGGGCCACTGGGGGACAAAAGGAACCTTTGACAAGGCCCCAAACCAAGCAGGCTTATGACCTGCCAGGCACGGTCACAGCGCCCCTCCAAGAAGGGCCTCTGTCATGACGGAGGGCAGGCGGCCCGAACCTGAGTCATGGCACTGCGAGCTGGGTCTCCACACACAGGGCAGGGGATGAGCCCAGCCCCATGGGACAGGAGCTGACCCACGGGACAGGAGCCAAGCCGCCGCTACAGATGCAGGCTCCCTCTCCAATACCCCCTCTCCCTAGGCCTCCCTTCAGTGGTAATTCTTTTCAAAGCCGGGGGGGGGGGGAGGGGTGTTCCTCCATTTCAGATTTGGTCCCAGTTCCGCCCCCCTAAAAAAAACCCCTCTGTGCCGCCCTGTCAACAGGGCACCCCAGGAGCTCTGCAAGCAGCAGAGTGACATGGGGATTTGTAGTCAGTGGGCACCATAATGAGGGGCAGGAGAGCCCAGGGCAGTGAAGCTGAGGGACATTGCTGAGTTAGCCCCGTCCCTTGCAGAACTAGGGGCCCTGGGCACTGGCTTACCTTGGGGGCGTCTGCAGGGCTAACTGAATCCAGACTCCAGAGCAGGGCCTGCAGGTGAGGCTCATCTGTAGCCTCCCCCACCAGCAAGCGGTGGTGGCAGAAATGCTGTACTGCAACCATCCCCATGCCCACCCCATCCGCAAATTTCCTGCTGGTCCCAAGAGCAGGGGAGATGAATGGTTTCAGGCCCACAATGCCCTGGGGAATAGCCAGGTGGAAGCGCTAGCCGGCTGGGAACAGGGGTGAAACTGGTTTAGGCCGGGCCTGGTTGCAGCAGCTGGGAGAGATCCCTGCCCTTCCTCCCACCGCTGAGCCTGGGGGGGTCTGCTGCAGCATCTGGCGATCGTGGTCACTCAGAGCCTGCCCCAGAGGCTGGTGGTGTTGGGGGAAGGGGCGTTTGCCTGCTGGTGTTTGCCTCTTTCCCTTCCCCCATCTCCTCATTTGAAAAGTTGAAGAGTTTTCAGAAACTATAGGGCTCTTCCGCTAGTTGGTGAGAGACAAAGAGCGGCAGTCCCGGTTACTCTGGCTGAGTGCGGTGCCGCAGGGGGCGGGTGGGGTGGTAAGTCACCTTTCCTCACCCCGTGTTCTGAGACGGTTTGACACCCCTAGTGTAAGTTAGAGCCATCTCAGAGCTGTGCTAGTTTAGACCCTACTTCTCCCAGTCCCCTGTTCTCTGAGAGCACAGCGGTAGCACCGTGAGCTCTGTCCATGGCCCTCTCTGCACCTGGCCCACTCAGGTGTTCTCAGGGGGCCGCGTCTGCCCCATGGGAGGCCCCTTCATGCTGCCAGAGTGCAATATATAATTAGGCCAAGAGAGCACAGCTAGCAATGTGCTGACACCGCTGCCTGGGGATCCCTCTCACCCAGGTTGGCCGCCTGTAATCCCTCAGAGCTGAGTTCCTTCACACACCACGGAGGGGTGTACTTACTTGGTCACTTTTTTGGACTTCTGCTGCAGTTCTTGTTCCAGGTCATCCAGTGGCTGGACCTTTCCGTGGGGGACAGCCGGGCACTTTGGCGAGAGAGTGGCAAACACGGGTGAGTTTAAACATCCCCGTTTCAAGAACCTGCTGAAGGACAAAGTCGTCCAGGATTTGGAAGGCACCCTGGCTTCCACGTTCCCCAGCACCTGGCTGCTGCAAGTGCCTGATTCAGAATCCATGGAGATCTCAGTGCTCTCCGTGATGGAAGGAAAGGGGTTAGAGTTGGACCCATTGGCTTCCCACTTCCTCTCCAAGCAGAGGGTGCTGTCCAGAGCGACACTAATGGGGGAGGGGCAGACAGTGCTGTTTGGCAGTGTGATATTTCCAGGGTATTGGGAAGGCAGGCTGTTTGGGATGTGGCAGGAGGGGTGCGGAGTTGATGGAGATGAAGGATCAGAGGTACCGGTGTACACAGCCAGGTGAGGGACTGGAGCAGTGAACTGACACAACTGCAGAGAAGAAAAGGAGACATTAGAGCAGGAAAAGCTAAGCCCCGAAACCCTCCCTCTAGCTACCAGCTGGAAATAATCCCCTGGAGAAGGCAAGTGAGAGATTACAAGCACTTTGGGGGATATATAGTTTACTGGAGCTCCGAGATTACAGCAACGTGGGCAGGTAAATACCTCAAAAGGTAGGTAGGTAGGTAGACTGTGTCTATGAGAGATTGTATGATGGTGCCCTCTAGTGACTGGTCCTGAGATAGGCTAAGGGACCCACTACTGCTAGCTGCTGGAAGAGCTCTCTCTCTCAGCTCAAATGATAGAGGCTTGTGTTCTTGGATCTGCAGGATGTACATAATAATGGTGGTTGTCAAATCCATAAACAGCAGGAACCTCTTTATCTGTCTGGCACTGGATTACCCCTGGAACATCTACTGTGCCATAGAAATGCTGAAGATTATTAATAACAACACTCCAGAGAGCAAAGACTCAGATGGTGAATCAGGTTGACAGTTTGTGGCCCATATTGTAAGTGAGGATGATGAAAACAGGCTAGAATTTCGGCCATGGGGGGAGAGGAGAAACGCTACCTGACACTGCATGTCTCCCCTCACAGCAAAGAGGCGCCTGTCTGCTGGTTCAAGCTGCTATCTGCTCCTACAAGGGGCACCCCTAGCTAAGCGGCATGGAGCCCACGGGGCCGTGAGGGAATTGAGAAAGGGGGCAGGTAGGGGGCAGAGCAAAGGAAAGGAAAAATACGGAGAGCAAAAGAGAGAGACTGGACGGAACATTAAAAGGAGGGGGACTAACCCAGGAGAAAAGGAGGGAAGGGAGAGGGGCAGAACAAACGAGAGATGGTGGCAGCTGAGTCAAGCCATCCTGGTAGCTGGAAACGGCTTCCACAGGAATGGCCCAAATTCATTACAACTCTAATGCGCCCTGGAGGAATGTGGACCTGGATCAGCGCCTGCATTTCACAGGCCATTAATAATGGTCTGAGCCAAGAACACACCGAGCTTGGAGGAAGGTTTGAATCCAGACCCAGACTTTTGAAGCTTGAGCTCACCTCTAACAAGATGGGCCCGGACAGCAAGAAACATATCCACGTGTGGGTCTAAATACTCCAAAGTGCTGAGCTGCGGGCTTTGCTTTGGGACCCATTTCTCTCTGCCTTTTGCGGGGCCTTAGGGCAGCTCACTCAGCTCTGATCTATCACTTTTCACCCCACGATCACAAAGGGCTTTGTGAAGGTAGGGAAGTATCATTCTAGAAGTGGGTAAAATGAGGCATAGTGATCTGACTTGCCCAGCATAAGAACCTGCATTGCCTGATTCCCCATCAGCTGGCCTACCCCTGGACCAGTCCCCTAGATAATTGCAGTATAATCCAAGTTGCCTGTACTCTGTTGCCTTCGCTTCTCCTGTCAGCTCAGCCAAATCTTAGCTGCACAGCAGAGCTGTCAGTTTTTCTTCACTACAAACTCTGACTCTCCTCTCCAGAGGATACAACTCAGCGTTATCTTCAGAGCATCCTCTCCCAAAGCAGTCCCCGCCTGTCTGCCCCGGCATCAAAGAGCCAGAGGGAAGCCAGATGCGATTTTGTTCCGGCTTGTTGCCTGTGGTGGGCTTCCACACAATCAGATCAACTACTTTTATTATCTCTTTTTTTATGTTTATAATATAAGAAAGAGCGGGCAAGAGAGAATAGGGATCGAACCCCCTTGAAGAACAAAGGACAGAGGAGCTCAAAACAAAGATACAAGTCCCTGACAATTGCTACTCCCACCCTGCCACCGAAGGCAGCGCTTTTCAAACCCGATTGTCCTGGGGAAACCTGACTCATGACATCTGGAGATGTGAGGGATTCTACTCCTGTATTCATGACGGAGGTCGGTCGGGATGCTTTGACAAGCAGGAGCTGTCCCCTCCATGACCTCTCTCCTTCTGGCTCACTCGGACTTTGGGGAACTCTAAACTTGTTGCTTTGAGCTGCGCTGAGAAGAGCTAGCGCTGTCCTAGCTACGCAGGTGCTTCCACCCACCAAACTCCCTCCCATTGGCCTTGGAGATGGCAGATCTCCAGGGGAACGAGGCATTGAAGAATTCAGCTCTTCTTTCTTTCCCTTACGTGCTGATGTGACCCGCTGTCCGCATCGCTGGGATTGCACAGAACAGCCCGTGACTGCACGTATAATGGCAACGCTTAGGCTGGAACGAGAACGAATAATGGATTCATTTCATACCATAGGATGGGCCTTGGGCATGGTGAGGAGTGGAGAATCAGAGCAGCAATAGAGAGTTCAGTGAGGGTGTAAAAGTCGGTCTCCATGAGCTAGCAGGAGGAATGGATGGGCCAGACCCCAATGTGCCTTTGGGAAATCATCGCTCTCCAGAGAGTCGGAATAATCTCAGTGTTTCTGTGACTTGGATGGTTACTCTGAAGTATGTACAGTGATGCACCAAAAGGGGGAGCTAGAGGGCACCTGGGGCCTGATCGAGCATCCACTGAAGTCACTGGAAAGATTCCTATTGGCTTCACCGACCGCTGGATTGGGCCACGGTTACCAGGTGGATCATTCATTATAAGGGAGCTCATTTTACCTAATTCATTAAAGAGAGATTAGTTGTAAGCAGGAAGTTCTGGGAGACTATAAGACTCTGTTATTGCTAGCTGCAACTAGGGAGCGTATCTAGTGACAACCCAGTTAGCCTCCAAATCCATTACAACATGGTTAAAGCGTGTAGTGAAGGCAGGACTTTGGTTATGGATGGCATACCTAGGCTAAGATCTGACTTGAAGGTACATGTGTGATGGATGCCATCTTGGCTGACTCCTCAAGGATTGCCCCAGAGGGATAATTTGCTGATGGTTTTATCTCAGATTAGGGATTTCAGACTTGTCTGAGGCCTGGCATGACCTAAATAAGCCTCTACCAGCAAAAATCAAAATATGCTCAACTGTTTAAACAAGAATGTTAAAAGCAGCAGCACAAAAAATCAATACACACATGCAAAGAGACAACACAATGAAGGACAAACACCATGGTCTTTTCCATTGGCTACATACACTTTTATTAGACAGATGAGCTAACGCAAATAAAGCATGGAAATGATGGGTAAAAATCAATGGAGAGCCACTGGAATACAATGAAATCCAATGGACACAAACTATTTCTTGGCAGATACGGAGTGAAGTTCAATTCATAGCATGCTGAGGGGGATGGGCCGATAAACAGTCCTACTCAAAGAAGATGAAGAACAAGGAGCGAATGCAGCCAGCTACAAATGGAATACACTGTGAGATAGGGCACCAAAAATGAGCTTATTTCTAAGTGTGTTGGTATTTGGTCATGATGTTGCCAGTCCTGGGTCGATGTTTCACACTCACAGGGTCGCCTACACTGCATCAGGGGTGTGACTGCAGCACATATAGACACAGCGAAGTTGCAGCAACACCCAGTCAGGCCCACCCAGGACCCTGGGTACATATGCAGGCAGCTAGCCCATGCTGCTGCCCGTATGGCCTCTGGCCGTGGCTTCACTGCTGCTGTTGTTGGAATAGCTATACCTACGGGCTGCAGTCACTCCTCTGCCTGCGGTATGGAAATGGTGGCTGGGCAGTGTTGGGTCTTAGATAAAATCTGGGGACACCAATCAATGGAGATCAGAACTAAAATTGTATCATTAAGCCGGCTGAGAGGTGCTCCCCCCGGGGGGTGAGGATGGCTCTGCCCCAGCTGGCCCAGAGGACGGGGAGTGGAGAAGGACCTGAGTTCTGTGCTGCCTTGTGCATCATAACAGAATCCCCATCCGAGTTCCCTGGGTGGCGGGCAGGGATTTGAAAGACACAGCTGGAGTTCTGGGTTTGGGGCAGTTATAAAACATCCCTTCCCTGACTTGTGAAAGGAGCACGGTGCATGGGACCCACAATGCGATTCGGGCACTGCCGGCTTTCTGACTCCAGCAGTGTTTCCAGGCCCCGACGTGACATCTGCTACTACAGATGCCATGGCAACCTGCAGGAAGCTGGCTGCATGGAGAAAGGGGTCTGGAAAGGTAAAGCACCACTGACACCTGCAGGTGGGGGGCAGGAATCTCAGCACCGGCCTTGCCAGCAGCTCCGTCTTGTCTTTCCCCTGCTTTGTGCCCTAGACAAGGATCTGGAGCCTACTTAGGAGGCTCCTGCTTGAGCTGGTTCCTACGATCCAGCTTGCTCATAACCTGGGTAATATCCACGTTTGTTGCTGCTTCTTTGGCCTTGGCCTCCTCCTCCTGCTGCCTCAGGATGACGGGGCTGGGGCTGGAGCGGAGGTGACGGCGTGCGAATGGGAAACTGGAACTAAGAGAGAAAGAGAGAGAGAATCAGGGAGTTACTCAGGGACAGAGAGAGGCCAAAGTGACCAGAAAAATGGGACACGGTCCCCCAAAGCCCAAGAACCTGCGTGGAGGGAGGGGGGTTGTTCGTGTCCTCCATTTAGAGCCAGTGACCTGCAGAACGTGCTTGCTACAGACTCACATTCCAGACATCTCAGCAGAACCCAGCCCCAGGGCCCGGTCCTGCCCCAATTAACATCAATATCAGAACTCCCCTTAGCTTCTTCGGGAGCCAGTCCCCGAGGCTGCACATGTCTATGTTTGCACGTGACGATCGTCCCGCGGACGCCAGTGCAGTTCAGCCGTACACTGCACTGAGCAGACTTTTCCCATGGCATTTCCTGCAGATTCATCCTCCCAGACCATTTGCCCACCACCCCGATGTTCTGTTGTTACGAAATTTCAGACAAGCAGTAACTTGATGGTGGGATTGTGCCAGATTTAGACACTCCATATAAACCATTTAGCTGGGAAAGGCTCTCCGGTGGCATGAAGACATCATGAAAATGGGACCAGGTTTGAATCAGCTAAACTGCTCAAAAGTCGCTGATTTCAAACAGTGGTGAGAATATTTTGCCCATCTCTCGTCGATGAGGGCCCGGTTCTGCCACCCTTAATTACTCTGAGTTCGCACTGAAAACAGTAGAACGATCTGCACGGGAAGGCATGACTTTTCACGAAGAAAGGTGGCAGAATCTGGCCCTAACCAGGGGAAATGGCTGTAAAACAGTAGTAAGTCCCCACTCCTGTCTCATTAGAATCTCTTAGGGTGGTCTTCACTAAGGGAGGGGGATCAACTGCAGATACGCAACTTCAGCTACGTGATTCACGTAGCTGAAGTTTGCGTATCTGCAGCCGACTTACCTGCCGTCCTCACGGTGGTGGCAGTTGGCGGCGCGCTCCCCCGTCAACTCCAGCTTGCGCCTCCCGGCAAGTTGGAGTTACGGAGTCGACGGAGGCGCCACGAGCGATCGATTTCTCGCGTCTTTACCAGACGTGAGAAGTCGATCGCTAACAGATCGATTGCTACCTGCCGAGCCAGCGGGTAGTGAAGACAAGCCCAAAGAGCCTGATTTGTAAACGTGCATTAGTACACACGCCATTTCCCCCACGGTGCCCATTAGGAAAATGCATGTGCAAAGTAAGAGGTTTCTGGAGCCTGCACATTTTAAAAGCAAACCGGGCTTCAGTGAATGGCCTGAAGCCACACAAATCAGTCCCTGGTATCAAAAAGGTTGAGACATGCTCAAACCCCGCCCTAAACGCTTTCTTTAGCGAAATGCACCACCTGTTTGGCTGCAAATTACTCCCCTCCTTTCATGAGACCCCTTATACCATCCTGCGCGGACCTAGAGCAGGGCTCCTCTATAACCTCTACTAGCAAGGCGTATCACGCTCTGATGGCCCTTTCTGGCTGTTTAAACAGGAGCTTTCATGTCCTCTGTGACGCACAGATCTCTCTCTCTCTCCACTTCCTTTTCTTTTCCGTGATGGAACCATTATCAACAACAATGAAAACAAGTATCAAATAAGCCACCTTTGACATGTTGTTTCTCTCTTGGCATATGCTGGATGCTGTCTGGAACGTGACACTACATCCCGGGAGCAGCTATCTGCAAATATGAATCTGTTTGCCAGAATTACAAGCGACCTCTCCAGGATGTGCGGCACGGCAGCAAGACAGCTGGGCGTGTTACGGAGCTGGGCGCAGGAGCGGGAATTCTAATCCATTATCATCGACTACTGCAGTCGTACCTGGAAGAGCCCAGGATTCTGCTCCGCTTGGTAAGGAACAAGAACAAATCAAGAGTGGGTGTCTCTGCAGAGGAGACACAATCTCCTGACAGAGACCCCGACATCTCTGACATCCGGGGTAAGCTGGGATCTGTATCTGCTCCTCAATGACCTTAACACGACCTGCCATTGGGAGTGGTGGGCCCCAGTAAGAACCTGATCCAAAGCCCACTGAAGTTAGCAGGAGGCTTTCCAATGGGCTATGAGAGCGGGGCTTGTGAGATCCCTCCTCCTTGCTTGCTGGGTTATGGACTGTCAGGGGCACAGGGAGAGAGAGGAGCTCCCTGTCTCAGAGGCAGCAGCCGCCCCTTTTGGCTCTGACATGGCAAGTTTGGCCTGATGAGACGGCTGGACATAAACCAGCCTGCCTGAAGTCCTGGAAACTGCTGGGCCAGCTGATCTGAGAAGCCAGCATTTGATCTGGACACGGTCTTGTGGAGCCTGATTCTCCAGTGCCGTGCGCCCGGTACCAGCATTCCCACCTGTGCAAAAGGGAGTGTCAGACATGACTCTGCTCTGCTTTGCACTGGTGTAAATAGCTACCCGAGTGCAGGGCTGTGAGGGCTAACAACACACCAATGCCAAGTGCCCTGGCGGAGAACATCGTTACCCCATCTTGCCTTAAAACCGTGAGGGCTTTGGATGGGATCACTTTCACCCTGAGTAGGTTCTCTCAGGCCTGATGTACCCTGGGGGCGGGTAAAGGGTGACCAGATGTCCTGATTTTATAGGGACAATCCCGACTTTGGAGTCTTTTTCCTATATAGGCTCCTAGTACCTCCCACCCCGTCCCGATTTTTCACACTTGCTGTCTGGTCATCCTCGCGGATAATTATTAGCTCAGCGGTCACAGCCTTTCCATACAGGTGCAATAGACAAAAAGGGATTTAGCACTCGCCAGATAAGCTCTGCAGTACAGCTAAACCACCCTGAACACGCCCGATCCTGTCTGATCTTGGAAGCTAAGCAGGGTCAGGCCTGGCTAGTACTTGGATGGGAGACCTCCTGGGATGGGAATACCAGGTGCTGTAGGCTTAACATGGGTGTGGGGCTAGCAACTCCACCCTGTAAGGGAACCAATTGCTACTGAAATGCCAACACCAGTTGGTGGCCCATACCCCGGCTGGGAGGGGTGATGGGCAAAGAGAGAGAGAGATAGGCTCTGGCTGCACACAAGGGCTCACAAGCAAACAGGGTAATCAGCATGACTTAAATCCACTTTCATTAAACCCACTGTTACACCCCAATTTACTTGCCTTTTTTTCACTGTCTCTTGGGGCACAATGGCCTTGGCCAACATCTCCTTGTATATGGGAGACTTTAAATAGCGACCATACGAGTCCTACTGGGGGGAAAGGGAAACCGGTCGTTACGGACTGCAAACCGCCTCTTTCAAATCATCTCTGAGCATAGCCGCTCAGGAGCCAATGAGGGGGAGAAGCTGGAAATCTTGCCCAGCAGGTCTTATTCATTAAACCCAGCAGCTTCTCCTCTGACGGACAAGTCCCGGAGGTAGAATTCAGAACGAAACGGGGATTGATGAGCCGAGCGCAAGGCTAAGGTCTTTTAGGCTACGTCTACCCTGCAATAAAAAACCCACGGCACAGAGTCTCAGAGCCTGAGTCAGCTGACCTGAGCCAGCCCAGGGTCTTTTACTGCAGTGTAGATCTCCCCTCACCATCATGGCGGGGTACGTCAAGATCTACTGCTGGGCCACAAAACAGCACAGCTCTATTGAGATCAATGGCAATGTTCCCCAGATGCAGATCTGGTCTTCAATGCCCCTCTTTTCTAAGTGTGCTGACTAGATCCTAAGTCAGGGGAGGGCTGAGCTGACTTGATCCATCTGTGTGTCAACATGGCTTCAAACGGGGGAAGTGCACGTAAACGCAGGACAAAAAACATACTTTTCAGGGGCAGCACCACATCACATGTTCTTGGCACAAAAGTCACCCATTTGTATCCCAGTATTATGAGCCTTCCCGCAATTATTGCTGGAACACACGATGCTAAAAGGTGCATCCTACCACATGTTGACTTGATCTGGGATGCAAAATGACGGATACCAAATAGAGTGGGCATCTCTAATTCCACAAAACAATAACGACAATCCACACTCATATAGCACCGTAAAGAGCTGTCCAAACATTGATTAATATAGCCTCACAACACCAATTAATTCAGGGAAGTTCTGTGGCCTGTGTTATACCAGATGATCATAATGGTCACTCCTAGCCTTATCATCTAGGACAATATTATCATCCCCACTTAACAGATAGGAAAAACGAGCCACAGAGGAGCTAAGTGATTTGTCCGAGGCTCTGCGTGCGTCAGTGGCAGAGTTAAGATTCGAATTTGGGACTTCCTAGCTCATAGCCCTGAGTTCAGTCCACTAACTAGAGCACGTTGCTTTATAATGGGGTGGCATGAACCATTCCTTTCCCACTGCAGGGCAGCAAGTTGTCTCCTTTCAAATAGGGGCCACCCGGGAGCGACAGCAGCTGGCGTACAGAGACACGGAAAGGCACAGACCCGCTGGGATGCCTCCCGGATTTGTAAGCAAATGACAAACCTTCTTCATCAGCATATAAATATGAGTCTGAGCAGCATCTAAAACGTAGCGATGAGGGTGCTTGAGACCTTTGACGGTGATGCCCATCGTTGTTCCATCGATGTTAATCCAGCGCCTTGCTCCTGGAGCCAGGAAGAGTCTGAAACCAGAAATGGTCAATTTCATGAGGGGAGAAATAACAGAGACTGTTCTGCTTCCACGGGTGGAACAAAAGGGCTTCCAACTGGCCAGATAGAATTCCCCCCTGGTTCTTTGTCATACCGTTGGGTATTAAACCTCCCTTTCGCCAGAATGGCCACCTCAGGCACCACCTACAATCACACACTTTGATGCCACAATTTACAGTATTAACGATATTTCACCCTCAGGACTTGCTCCAAAACCTACTGTGGGTCTTTCCATAGACTTCACTGGGCTTTGGGTCAGCATCTCATCCGGAAAGCTCCACGCGCTTTCACAAATATTCATTAATGAAGCCTCATAATACTAACGAGAAATACAGACATAATACCATCCCCATTCTCCAGACCGGATAAAGGAGGCTGAACATCGGAGAATAAGACTTAGGCAGAACCCAGAGCTTTGGCTCCCGGCAAGACTAACCCTCTTCCTTGTATGAATCGTGGGTGGAAGGGGAGGGGGGAAAATTGCTTTATAATAAAACATTTGTTTTCTTTATCTAAACGAGCTACATGCTGGTTCCCAAAGGAAATCCTGGCAGATACTCAGCAATACACTTTTCCTAGAGGAGAGCAACACAAGACAAGGATGGGCATGGCAACACATCAAGAAAGTGGACTGAAAACCAAGGCATCCTAACACTCACTTGTAAATTTCTTCTGCTTTTTCTTTGACCTTGGATTGGTCTCCATACTTCAGGTCCTCGCAGGCTTCCCAGAACCCCAGGTTTTCTCCTGAATAAGGAGGGATCAGTGACAAGGGTGGGAGAGGGACAAATGAAACGATGGCTGAGTGAAATAAAAGCCTTCCACTGAATTCACTTGATTCAATATTTGTTGGCTGGGCTCCTGAAACTGTCCCATTATGACAGTCACCCTGAGACTTTCTGTTCGGCGTAGGATTTTTGCTGGCTCTCTGCGCAAAGATTTCACCCTAAGTGCATATAAATGTGTCATGTGCAATTTCTTATTAGCATCAGCTGATTTGTAGGTGCCCTGGCAACAAACCAGCTCACTGTGCAGACAGGGTTCTTTGCTGTTGCATTTTACGTCCTCTGCCGCTAGATGGTATTGCATGCACTGACTCCACGGCCCGTCTCAAACACCAGCCTCACTTCTTAAGACTGCCCGTTATTGTCTCAGATCACTACCCCTATCATAAGGTAACGGCTTTCTAAAAATAGTCCGTCAGCTGCCAGGGTGTGTTGTCAATCTGCTGTAGCGATGGGGGAAGAACAGGAACACAGACCCACCACTGAATTCTTTCTTCAGGAACAGCTGGAAGTTCTGCCGGCCTTTCGGGTCCCTCATCAGCTCGTTAAAATTAAAGGCCCATCGCTCCACGCGCATCCTGGTGGGGATTTCCACTCTGCAAAGGTTTTAGCACAAACATCACCGTTTCCCTCTGGAGTCGGCTCCCTGCTCCCTGCCGGTTTTGGCATATTAATTAAAAACAGAACGCCCTTCGCTGGAGTGCCAAGAGATTTCCCAGCGCGGGCTGCTTTCCGGTCTGCTGTAATGAGCTCCTGAGGTCAGCCCGCTGGGGAAGTGGTAATTAAACAACCTTCTGCACAGTGGGATCAGGAATGACAGTCAGAAGGGCCGATTCTGCTCTGATTTACACCAGGTCTATACCGGTGCGACACCACTGGCTTGCTGCTGCTGCTTTACGTGATTGGATTCTAACCTCACGCCAACACAAACTATGGGGCCATTGCACCCTGTCAGCAACACAACACAGCGGGGTACCCAGTTGAACTGACCACTTCACGTGCGCACTTGGAACGGAATAGATCCCTCAGGGGACACACTGTATGGGTCTGGTGCTCCAGTCCTTAGCCAGGGAAATCTCTCGGTGAAGTTTTGCCTGCCTAGGACCTCAGGCCTGGGGTCCACACCTATGGCTTAGCAAAGTATGCGCCCTTGCTAATCATTGGCCCCATTCTGCCCTCGGGTGCACTCCTCCAAGAGCAGAATTAGGCCCAAAGGCATGCTATGGATTTACAAACTCCCGCACCATGAAGGAAGCCTACCCTTAACGAGAAGGCAGATGATCCTGCAAGTACAGACATCAACACTGCCCAGGCTCCACTGACCTTTTCACCGTCAAGCTACCTCTCATGCTAAGACTAGGAAAGCACCACCACTTATCACAGGACCATGGCCATCATGAGTAGGTCAATGCTGCTTCTTTTTTTTTTCCAATATCCCGCAACGTCAAGGCTTTGTAAGCCACAAGTTGGTGGGAGAGTAAATACATACAGCTTGGCGTTCAGCTCCCAGAACTCAGGGTCGTCAGTTATCCAGGGGTTGCTGGGGAGGCATCCAGACATGATGGGATCATTGGAGAGGAACTGTTCGCTGTACTTCACAAGCCTGAAAATAATCCAGATGAAACCAAGAGGATTGGCTGCGGGCAGCACTTCAACCAGTATGTTTATAAACCTAAGGAACCTAGTGCATGCATAATGGGGCCTGGATCCTGAATGGGACCTCTGGGTACTAGTGCAATGCAAATAATAATTAATAAGAACAATGACCTCTTTTCCCATCCAGCCATAACACGCCACAAAAACACCCACCAAATGCGGGCCTGTATGTTGTCTTTCAAAAATGGCCAGTGCTCTTGGGGGAGGTTTGGGAACTGAACTTAAGACACACACCCAAGGTCACGCAGTGACTCCAGAAGCAGAGCGAGGAATAGACGCCAGGAATCTGGAGCTCCGATTCCCTCACACAATGGTTGCTGCTTTGATATGTCACCCATTAGAGAGAGGAAGTGAACAGACAAGGGAAACGGACGCTGCAGGAACCTGAACTGGGATCCAGACAACCTGCCTGATCGGGGACAACTTCAAGAAGGACCTTGAGCAGCTTCTTACAAAAATGGCTGCTTTTTAATTTTGCTGCAATGGGTCCCCTCCTGTCCAGCATCCTTTCTCAGTGAACCCTGGGGAGATGGGACACGGCTATGCATGCCCCAGCTGGCTGTCACCTTCCTCTCCACAGCTCCTGTATAGCTCAGTACTCCACAGAGCACTTGGAGCTGCTTTACGTATGAAGCCAAAGTCTCTTCTGGTCTAGTAGGAGCAGAGCAGAGACAGATTTAATGTCCCACCTCCAGTTCAGGGGCCGGCCAGACTTGTAATTGCAACCCATGTCATTAACACGCCGTGAACACTTCCCCCCCCCCCCCCCGCTTCACTTTTGAAAAACTCATCTGGTGTCTGTGTTTAAAATTCATCCCAGGCTAAGCTGTTTTCATGTGTTCAAAGATGGACGCCGCTGTCCACAGCGGCGATGCCAACAGATCTCTTGGCACAGATCCTGTAACTCTATGATGCCAAGGCATTCAGCGCTCCCATCGTTCACTCCAATCCATACAATCGAGCTGCAAATCTAAATCCATCAGCTCAGGTTCCATTGCACGGTCCCTCCCCTGATCCAGGCTTTCCAGCTCCTCCTGGAGGGTAGGGAGGGATAGTGTCCATCTCCATTGATCCCTTAGCCCACTACAGCAAACGGATGCAGAGACAGAGACACAGCTGAATCACTGCAAAGCAGCCTGTGAAAAGCTGTTGTTACACTCTGATACTGGATTTCACCACCAGATACATTCTCCGTCTAACACACTGGTAGGTCAGGTGCTTCCCATGGCGGGAACCAGAGAGTTTTCGTTCCTGATGGTGCTTTGTCCCACTCTGTTTTCCCAAATAACCCTTTCCTTTTACCTCAGAGCCTGGGTTACATTCACGGCCCTTCGGCCTCACTAATCAGGATATTGACTTCCTGTCAAAACAATGGCGGTGGTGATGAATATGATGGGTTACCTATGCTCAGTCCCTGCTTAGTCAAAGTTCCTGTTGGTTATAACTGGAATCTTAACAAAAGACCTGATCCTGCTCCCATTCAGTTTATGGCTAAGATCCCATGGCCAGGATTGGGACTCAGAGTCTTCTCTGCTTTATGGGTGACCTTGGTTTTACCACCAGTTTCCAGTCTAGTTATGACACAGGCTTGGGACACGGTGTCTAAAGAACACTGTGAGAGGCCATGCAATTGATTGCCCTAGTGAGTCACCTACTGTCAGAGCAAACAGTCTAATCATCTCATTAACGGAAGAGAATTTAAGACTAATTAATGTACGGGCATAAGGAATCAGAACTTACCCTCCAAGGGAGACAGAAGACTTCACCGTGGACTTCATGAGGACTTGCTGATAGTACATGATCTAAGAGACACAAATATGGTTTGTAGTTAACAGAACTGCAGTCATTTGGGTGAAAGCTGGTCATTTACTTCATCCCTTCTGCAAGATAGTAGGACACAAATGCAACGCAAATGCCAATCATAATAAGAAACGAACACCTACAATTTGCAAAGAAGTGGCGGTCAAATTACCTCTCTTCTACAAACATCAATGGTTTTTTTCTGTAAAACAAAGAAGCAAAAGCATTAAAGTTGGATGGGTACTCAAAACAATTCTTTAAAAGAAGCAAATGCAGTTACAGGATTCCCTAGTAGGCACCTTTCTCCCGTTTAACCCTCATTACAATTACAGGTTAACATCCAAGCAGCTCATCTAATCAGGGATCATCAATGCTTATTTAGTCTGCAGAAAAGAAGAGCAAGGAGGGATTTGATAGCGGCCTTCAACTACCTGAAGGGGGGTTCCAAAGAGGATGGAGCTAGGCTCTTCTCAGTGGTGGCAGATGACAGAATAAGGAGAAATGGTCTCAAGTTGCAGTGGGGGAGGTCTAGGTTGGCTATTTGGAGAAACTATTTTACTAGGCAGGTGGGGAAGCACTGGAATGGGCTAGCTATGGAGGTGGTGGAATCTCCATACTTAATAAGTTTTTAAGGCCCATCTTGACAAAGCCCTGGCTGGGATGATTTAATTGGGGTTGGTCCTACTTTGAGCAGGGGGTTGGACCAGATGACCACCTGAGGTTCCTCCCAACCCTGATCTTCTATGATTCTAATGCTAAGTGCATTTACAGACCATATGTGGTTCCATTAGATGTATATATAGTATTGTGCCTCCTACTCCATTAAAGCCTATGTGCAGTCAATTACAGGGTTATTCTAATGGAGCTAAAATAGATTCATTTAGCAGACACAGATTAGATCATTCAATATTAGTTAAAGGAGACAGGAACCAACACATTGCAAAATATAAACACCACAATTAAAAAGCCTCAGAAACAATATTTGCTGTGGAAAGGTGCTTAAATTGTGATTTGAATGGCTCGGACTGTTATATGTCATCCACAAATGAACGAGCAACTGAAGACAAGAAATTAACTGCAGGGTGTTTATTCACGCAGCTTCCTTTGAAGCGTAGCACAGTATTTTGTCTTGAATAAACTAGAGGAGAGAGATTGAAAAGCAGGTAAAGTCAGGGATCTTCCAGGCAAGCCTCTAAAACCTTGTGTAGGCTGTTTAGCCCCGTCAGATTAAAGTCATGCAGCTAATCTGCCACATGTGATCTTTGGAGCTGCAGCCCAGAATTAACCCATCTAATTAACTCTATGGGAGAATCAGTGACATTGATTGCTTTGTGGGAGGCTAGCACTTGTGAAAAGTCCCAAGTCCTTTGTCCACTGAGCTAGTGCATGGACAAGACCAGCACAAGACTCCATCCCTCCCCCTCCCCCTCCCCTCCCCCTCCCCCCCCCACCCACACACGCAGGCTCGCCGGCGAACCTCAGCCTTGACCTTGGTAGTTGCATCCGTACTGAGGCAAAACTCGCACTGCAGTTCACAGGAGCTTTGGCTGGAAAAGGGCTGAAGGATCGGGCCCTTCATGTAAAGAGTTGGCAGCACTTTGGATGGGCTGTAGTACAGTAATATCATTTGGGAAGTTAAATTTGAAGACATGAGGGGGAGACGCCTCTCCTTTAAACACTAGATATTTCAGAATCTGCACACACCAGGTGAATCCCAGGAATATATCCAGCACATCAGACCCAGGTCAGGGGCCAGACGCTGAACACCCCCCAATAAGAAGTCATGCCTTCTGCTTTCTCCCAACTGCTGCATACTCCCTCCAGACTACCAGTGCCATGTTTGCTTGCCATGATCAGAGAACTGCCACTCTCCAGCTGCACACAAGCACTGTGTTACACATCTGGAGGGAGAAAATGTGCACACCCAGCTGTTTCTGACAGGATATACTCACCTGAAGACAATGGAGTTCTGCTTGAGTCTGCGCTGCAGGCTCATTATTAACAACGGGGCTGTTAGTCTGTGCATAACTAAATGGTTAGTTGAAATCTGCACTCACTGTGTCTGGGATACTGGGCCCAATTCTGGGCCCAGTGAAGTAAATGGGAAAACTCTCGTTTCTTTCAATGCAGCGTCAGATCCATTATAAGTACTGGGAGAGCTGACAGTGTACTACCTACGGGGACTAAAGATCAGCCTGTGTTTGCACACATTTCCTGGTCTGAGCTGGGGCCGCTGGCTAAATAGCACCCATTAAAGCCACATAAAGCTTCCTCACATTTCTACATGTGTTGTCTTTATTTCAGATCCAATTGCTGTAGCCATGGAGGGTGGAAAATCATCTACTTCTACCCATTCCCATAGGGCAGACTGAAACTCACTGCACTTCTACTCCCTCAGAAAGCGTCTCCTTTGGAGAATTACAGTTCTAGTCCAACCATGCTATTTCATGTATCATGGGAGTTTGCTATCTTCCTGGGGAGACCTGAAGACATAATCAGAACCCTTCAGATTTAGCAAGTGCTGGCTAAACTATTCTACTTGCTGAGGCATGAGGTTGGCTGGTGCGGTTAATTTAGGAAACATCAATGGGTTCACTCCATGAGATCAGAAAGAAAAATCTTCGAAATAAAAGACACCCTCCTCATGGGCAGCGGGTCCCCAAACAGCCTAGTGTTGCCCCGGCTATGCTCCGCCCCCAGGCCGGGCCCTCTCCTGCAGTTCCCAGCGCTCTGCCCTAGCTGGCCCAGGCTGGCTGGCCTGCTCAGGGTGACTGGTGTCGGGGTTGTGCTGCTTGGAGCACCAGGGCTGGGGACAGCCCGGCTGGTTCCTGGGCACCAGGGATGGGGCGGGAGTGCTGCCACCCGGCGCTCTGGGGCTGGAGCCTCGCCGCTTAGCACTGGGAGGGGCGTGGTAGGGGTGCTCTGAGCTCCTGCAGGAGAGAGGGACAAAAGTGGAGGGGGAGGGCAGAAGGGAAGGGGAGGGGCTTTGGGCACAAGGGGAGGGGCCAAGGCTAGCCTCACCCAGCGACCGGGTCCCCGGCCACTTACACCCCTCCTCCCCCACTGATCTTTAGTATCCTGGATGGATATTTCTGACAGACACAGCGCAGCTGGATGAGGAGAGAGGAAAGGAGGATGCCCAGCAGAATGGGTGGAGACGGCTTTCATGGAGGTTAAGATGCTCTAGTCTTCTATAGCGCAACAGAGGGCTCAGAGGCAGGCAGGCAGCCATGTCACACGCAGGAGAAACAAGTAACTGGTGGGAAAGAGAAAAAGTGGGGAGGAGGGAGAGAAGAGTAAATTAAATGTTACTTGGAGCAATAAATCCATGAGTGAAATGGACACGGTTGGTCTTCAGAAAAAAAATCAAAGCTCTTCTCCCATCTGCCTGGGTTGTAATACCACTAACGTCCCACCGAAGCACCCGGCAGTATTCACTGGGAACGTATTCCTGAGTGTTCAGTTTACACTGAGGGATGGGACCTCCCCTCCCCGAATGCCCGTTCTATTGACTTCAGTGAGAGCTTTGGGTCTGCCAGGGATGCAGGGTCAGGGTCTTGGAGAGCCAGCCTCTGACAAGACCCATGAGTGACCTTCCTCCGCAGTGAAGAGGTTGGCACAGAGAGCCCTCCGGGGGGAGAGGTCAAAGTGCAGCCATCTACTCCGTTCCCAATTTGAGGGTCACAGGTCAGGGGTCATGGCCCTTCCATATTGCTAAACTGGAGGGTGGTCTCAGCTAGATAGGAGGAGGCAAGGTCCAAACTTTATGGCTGGCGATGCCAGGGGCATCACAGAAAAGGGGGTCATGGCAGGTAGCTGGCCACACTGCATCGGGGATGAACTGAAAGATGGGTACAGTATGGACCACATGATCCCCCATCCCCTCCCAAAGGCGGGTGGGAGTTTTGCTGGGTTTGCAGGATAACGCCCACTGTACCTGGCTCTAGACAGTTGTATTTGCTCCTTACTTTCCCAAGTACTAAATTCACACAACCTTATACACTGGGAGCTGTGATTTCAACATACAGATTCTGAAACAGCAACTGGATCCTCCCAAAGGCATGAAACCATTAGGAAGTAACTTCCTTCTTGGTCACCTGGCTTTCTCCTGGAGTGGGGCCCCAAACATATCCCCCAAACCCACACCCTTTCCCCCCAGCTTTGTGGAAGTGAATTGCTGATTCTCAGTCCAGCGCCCAGCGGACAAGCCTTCCTCCGCGTCACAGTGTAATTAGTCCCCCTGCTTCGGAGTTTCAGGAAAAGACTGAGGACCACTAGAAGTAACAGTAGAACATTGTTGGAGCAGGGAGGGGGAACGTGCACTGGCAGGATCCATGCTGCTGTCATGTGGGTAGGGAGAGGACTTCAGCCTCCAGGGCTGTCAATCTGGCAGCGTTTTACAATCCTTAACTCCACACCACGCATTTTAAGACAACCAAAGAAGGAATCCCAGCAGCCTCGCCCCCACAGCTGCACTGAGCTCCCCTTAGCTTCCTCCCACAACATTTCCACCCCAGCAGCTCTACTTTCACTGCTTCTGTCAATTCGAGAAACGCATCCCAGTGACTGTAAACGCTCTGCTTTAGATTGGATATTAGGAAAAACTTTTTCACTAGGAGGGTGGTGAAGCACGGGAATGGGTTACCTAGGGAGGTGGTAGAATCTCCTTCCTTAGAGGTTTTTAAGGTCAGGCTTGACAAAGCCCTGGCTGGGATGATTTAGGTGGGGATTGGTCCTGCTTTGAGCAGGGGGTTGGACTAGATGATCTCCTGAGGTCCCTTAGAACACTCCTGAGGTCCCTTCCATCTCTGATATTTTATAATTCTGTGCATCCTGGCTCTCCTTTACCACCTACAGCTTATCTACACAGTGATTTACTGTCCCACAAGCCAGGATGTGAATCTACTGTAAGAATCATAGAATATCAGAGTTGGACAGGACCTCATGGAAACCAACCCCCTGGTCACAAGCAGGACCACTTCCCATTAAATCACCCAACAGATTTTTGGCCCATATCCCTAAATGGTCCCCTCAAGGATTGAACTCACAACCCTGGGTTTAGCAGGCCAACGCTCAAACCACTGAGCTATCCCTCCCCCCTGTGCACTAGCTTGCCAAACACTCACTAGCCCCATGGATCCTGCTGCCACACACTGAAGGTTTCCTCGTGTGCTGTGACAAACTGCTCCTTGGAACTAGTGTCCGACAAAGTGCACGAGGGAACTTATAGTAAGTGGGAGCAGGGTCCACATGGCCAACTACTGTGCATCATAGTTTCACCCCCCAGCTTACGTGTGCGAACTCGCCATGTAGGCAAGTCTTTAGATTGAATTCAGAGACCCACTAAACCTATCGCCACTTTTCCCCAACCCACTACGCATACAGTCCCCATTCCAACGCAGAATCTCCCTCCCGCCCTGCCGTGCACCATCTCCAACAAAGAGCTAAATCCTACACTCGGATTTCTACAGGAACGTCATTCAGTGGCCAAGAGCCATTTACCCTTAATGAGTGTTAAACAGATTAATTGGGTAATACCCATCAGCCAGTGAATTATCACAATTATCCAGGGCAGAAGCTTAATGTCCCTCTAGGCTTAAATCAAAAGGCCAATTAGTGAAAGACTCCAGCCAGTCTCATTGGACCGTCACATGCTCTACAAAACGTTCCGTGCGGTGAGGTTCATATCGGCCTTCAAGCAGCACGCACACAGCCCTGCCCCGTCGCTCGTCTCCTAATCAAGAATCCTTTGTCTGGTCCAAACCTGGGGGGCGGGGGATGAGGGGAGGAACTCCTGGCAGGACGCTGGGCCCTGAACATAAGGCACCGAGGATTAACCCCTTGTGTGCTAATGAATATCCTGGCTTGTTGGGGCAAAATGGCCCTGGGGTGCTGTCCACGTGCTGCAGGTAGATCAGTTCCAAGTGGCACGTAGAACATACGTGGGTGCACCGACAGTCCTTTACGTGCGCTGCACTGATTAGTTTCTACAGCACAGAGATGGGCCAAGGTGGTATTTGGATCTGGGGTTCTGGGTCAGGCCCATCTCTTCCTCAAACGTCTTCCTCCGATACTCCGCCATGGGAGTAAGGGGAGTTGGAAGTGACATTGGAGGGGAACTGTTGCCGGTTTTCACTGTGATCCCGATTCCGAGTCTCTGCTGCCTGAAGGTAAAGGGTCAGATCCTCTGCTGCTGTAAATCAGCACCGCTGATCTGAGGATCCGGCCCTTTACCTTCAGCCTCAGGAGTTCGGGAAAGTCACCAGTCTAGAGGGGCCAGAAAGTCTGGCATTTTTCAGGAAATGCAAGAAAAGCTGCTAGTCAGATGCTGGAAAGGTCTGGTGTTTCAGCTGATTATTCTGGTGCATTAGTTCCAATCAAACTTTGAAATGTAAAAATAGAAACAGGAAGCATCCTATCCGCTGTGCATGGAGAAGAGTAACAACCACCCGGAGGCGCAGCTGAGAGCCCCAAACTGCTAGAGCTGCTCAAAAGAGTTTCATCCACGTTGGAGCGATGGAAAATGGATTTTTAACTAAATGGAAATCTTCCCTCAAAACCTTCCATTTGCATCTAAAATGTTTGGCTGTTTGTTGAAACCCTGAGAATGTGAAAAATGGAAAACGTTTGCTTTTTAGCAAAACTCCCCAAAATTGCAAAGACACCCCTCCCCCAGACACCCACTGCTCTGCTTATCCACTTTCCTGTTCCCTCTTTTTCTTGTGCCACGCCTCTCTTCTCTTTTCGCCCGCTCCTTTCTTTGTGGCTGCTCTCAGTCACTTACATTTATTTCTCTATTGACCTTCTTCAGATTTTGAATAAAAAGTGCCACAGACAGGCTCTGAGCCTCCTGTTAATTATATAAAAATCACAAAAGTTGAAAAGCAATACGAGTTCAACCCACTTATGAACACAAACACGACACTGCCCCCAGACACTGGTCTGTATTGCAATCCACCTGCCTCTCTCCAAAGGCCGGGGGAAATAAACAAGCACTGTAAGGTGCTTTGAAAGCCAGCAAATCTAGACTGGATGTGAGCGGCCTCTACAGAGAATGCCCTGCCGACCGCCCCCTCCCTATTATATCTAGGGGAATGTAACAGCAGCGCTTCCATTAACTTCAGCCGCGGCAGTGTATCCCGGGGAGAGAGCGAACACAAAGGGTCGGATTCTGATCTCCCACTGGTGTTAATCGGAAGTAACTCCACTAGACACAATGGTGTTACACTGGCACGAAGGAAAAGAGGGCAGAATCCCGCTCACAATGGGAACAGCGAGAGGCACAGCCCCCTTGCCTCCCTTGCTAGTGTTCGTTATTTGTCGCTTGCGTCCATGACATTCCCTAGAGCTGCAGGATGCGAAGAGTGAATTTTGGATTTCTTTGCAGCTGCCTGTTATTCCTGCCCCCGGGGCTTATTTTCTGTCCCTAAATTAAAGTGTAAACTCTTTCCTGATAATGGGCAGAGTTTGCAGTACGGAACGTGGGAACACTGGGTTGGGTTTCCATCGTAGTCTTATTGTATGGGGGAAAAGGGCCCCCGGGCAATTCAGAAGCCTACAGTCCTCCTTTCTCTACGGAGCAGGCACAGAAGGGGCAACAGGAGTCTACTCTTCCCATCACCCTGCCCACATACTTCAGCTTTGAGCCCATAGAGCTGAGAGGGTGTTAAAGTTCACGTGGCCCATGCAGGACTCGATCAAAGCAAAACATTTGCAAACCTAAAGCTCTCTTTCCATGATGCCAGCGATAATATTCCGAGGAACAGTCTAGCTCATTACTCTTTTCAGTCTCTGTTTGGACCCTCCAGCCCAACCACCGCTCGTGGTTTTATTTCCTTTTAAAGGACTTTTCAGTAGCTCCCACTTAGAGCAAAAAGAGGAAATACGAAAGTCTCGCATTTTACTCTGCTTCTCAGTCGCCATGGCAACAGAACCCACTTGCCCAAAGCAATTATCCGCCTCTGACAGCAGAGATGTTTAAGGGCCATTATGAAAATGAAACGTTTGCTGGCGATAGGGCGAGCTTCCTCAAAACAACCCTCACCTTTGATCAATGAGAACTGCTCTGCCTTCGCCCACCATGTGTTCTCAGCTGTGGCCCTAGGCATAAATAGGGGACTGCTTGAAATTCCTGACTCAGGTCTCCACTATTCACCTTCAGCAGAGCAATGGGTGAAAGATAAGGACCGTTCTAACTACCACAGCGTACACTTAGTCCTATAGACCAGTGGCTCTCAACCTTTCCAGACTATATTACCCCTTTCCAGAGTCTGATTTGTCTTGCCGACCCCAACTTTCACCTCACCTAAAAACGACTTGCTTACAAAATCAGACCTAAAAATACAAAAGTGACACAGCACACGATTACTGACAAAATTGCTGACTTTCTCATTATGAAATAAATCAATTGGAATATAAATATTGTAGTTACGTTTCAGTGTATAGAATATAGAGCTGTATAAACAAGTCATTGTATGAAATTTTACGTTTGTATCCACATCACTAGTGCTTTATATGTAGCCTATTGTAAAATTAGGCAACCATCTAGAGGAGTTGATGTACCCGCCAGCTCTAGACAAGTCTACGTTCAGGCTAGTCACTTACATCATTTACATTCTCAGATCAATAGCACTACTCTGTTTGATTTAACTAATGTGGTAAGAAGCCACTGAAAAATTGATAAGCAAAGTCAAGCTGCCAGATTCAATTCCTAGGGCCAAATTCTGCTCTCTCTCACACCATACCAGCGCAAATCCAGAGTAACTCCACTGCATTCCACAAAAGTGAAAATCAAATGGGTTTGACTTCACAGCTCTGGTTTGGGCATAGTTCTACATGTCTATCAGCTGCTATTTGGCCTGATATGGCTCATTCAGACAGATGCCATGCAACACTGGAGATTCATGGAGCGCCATTCACACCCAACGAGTAGGTCTGCATTGCAATCGGAGGTGCAGTCCACACCTCCGATGGCAGCCCATAGATATAGCCTCTGAGCGTAATGTAGATCTATGTCCTCGTACGATCAATAAGTATGAAAGCAAGTAGCCTTACCTAGTTTACCTTATTTTCATTGGGATCGGTTACTCGGTCTAGTCCGTAGTCGAGGATGTCTTGCATGCCTGGCTGTGACAAATAAGAAACAACGCTACATTTGTGTCTGCTTTCTCAAAACCATCTTCAGCCACGTGAAGAAATCTGCTGCTAAGGAATAATTCCTCCAACTAGTGGAAAAAGGTAAAACGCGGATTGAACTTTCCTAAGATGGCCGTAGGGCTTAGATGGGAGTGCACATGGGAATATGGGAGACCCAACAGAGCCAGAGACATCTATAGGAGGGATAACCAAGAAGCATCCAAGCAGAGGTGACACCAGAAGACAATCCAGGAGAGATTTAACAGGAGAGATCCAGAGACATCCAGTCACTGGAGATCAAGGGTGATACAAGGGGCACATATATAGAGAAAACCATGTTCGATGCAGCAATAATCTATATAGAGGAGACATACCTTGATATATGGGGACAGGATGGTACCAGTTTGTCTGCCTTGGGCACAAGTGATTTTTGAATAGTTACCTGAGCTCCCCCATAGTTAGAGACTAGTCAATAATTAGATCTTAGTCGTGAGCTCTTATGGGGGAAATGGAGAAACAGACCAGGAAAATAAAGTACTTAGTCTAAGTCTCAATTAGAACCAAAAGAACCAAATTCAGCCCTAGTAGAGCAGAAGGGCTTGAATCGGGGATGAACTGGGACCAAAGTATTTGAGTGGTGCAAAGAGCCTCCCACCAACCACTTTATCTGCAAGCAAAGCCCCAATTACAGGCTGACATTTGCCTGAGGCTTAACGCATCCCTGTATGTTAAGAGCTGGGTTCTCCACTGGCCCCTAGCTTGGTGGGAGCCCCTGGCTCTTTGATTAGGACTGGGATGAGGGAATCTAGCTCCTGGGTACATGTCGGAGCCTGACAGCACGCTGGGACCAGGAGACACCCTGTTCACTCAGGGAACACCCTGGGGGGATGTGCCTCCAATATAACAGCCCCCTCTGGGGGACGAAGGCGGTCAGGAGTCTCTGTTCACAGCACGGATGGGGTGGTGAGTGGTTCCTTACTTCACCTCTAAGAGCGAGTCTCAGGAGTTCATGAAGTTAGCAGGCAGAGCGGATGAAGGTCTCTTTTTTTTTTTTGCATTTAAGTGCACCTCTGCATCTCTGGCAGCTGGCCAAGCACAGCCTTGGAGGCCGTGCCCCCAGACCGGCCTTCTTAAAGGTGCAGTAAGTTGCTGCCGGCTGAGCTCTCTGGACCCTATACCTCCAACATAGACTTCACAGCTGTGGAGGATGGTATTCTACTTACAGGGGTTCGATGCACTAGCCAATAGGCTTTCTCCTGACAATCCAGCGCGTACCTGTCTGCCTTTTTCCGTTCCTTTCCTGTCCTGCAAAGCAAAGAATCGGTTTTACTTCCGGCAGAGGAACATGTGGGTTATTTTTCCCGTTTGATGACATTTTCTTGCACGTTAGCTGCAGTTCCAGCTGATGGGAACAAGGCATTTGCACCGTTTTCCTTTAAAACGAGCAAGCGCGAGAACATGCTGCTGTTCTGATCTTTCCTCAGCCTCCTGACCTACGGGCTCACAAGGCTACGTTCAGAAGGTTTGAGTGTGCGCTGCTTCCTCAGGCCACAACTGAACTCTGCTCTTCCTTGACGGCACATCATGCTGTCCTAACTTACAACTGACGACTGATTGAGCCCCATTGACATAAATGAGGGGTGCTCACTTTGGAGGAATCCACCTCTTCCTCAGCTCAGCGGTGATTAGGTGGATTCTCTTCTGTTCAGCCTGACAATGTGCTAGAATTCCTCCTTTTTACCGGCTCTCAGTTCTGCCACTTCAGGTATGTCTGTTCCCTGTAGTGTTTCAGGTGCATCCAGCGTCTGCTGTTTACCGTTTGGGAGATAACTGTGATGTCGCTGACACCCATTTGTTTGGGCCACGGGCGGCTTTGAGGGGAACTACTGTACACAGAAGTGGCATAGCGAACACCGTACAGGCCTGGAAGCTAGGTAAACCTCTAAACCTCTGACTTGGAGTGCTAGCTCCCAACACATTCACTGCGTAGCATTGAACAAGTCACTTCCCCGTCTCTGTTTCAGTTGCCCCGCATGAAATTTCACGGAGATGTTGGGAGGATCCATGTTGGCTTGAAAAACCGCACTTTGCATCTCTTAGGTTATGTTCACACTGCAATCATGGAGTGTGACTGCCCGAGCTACCTTCAATCTAGCTAGCTCTGGTCCTGGAGCAGCGATGCCATGGGAGCATGGGTTCTACAGGCCCATCCGGAACCTGAGCAATTACCAGGGTGAAGCCAACACCGCCCCAGACTCCACTTCTCCAGCACCTAACTAGCAAGATTAAAGCAAACTCGGATACTTCTCCATGAGCTTCAATCACACACGGGGGATGCAGTGTTGACAGCCGCTTAGCCTGAGTCAGATCGCTACCAGTGTTAATTTGCAGCAAACAACAAGGATCCGACGGCGTGTTTCTAGGAGGCAATCGGATACATTCGGTTCTGACTTGCCTGATGCAATTGTAATGTGGAAATACACGGTGCTGGGGTACCAGGGCAACATATTATATGCAAGGGCCTGGATGTCCTAAAGGTTGAGACAGGAATCCAGGGCTAAGCCCCTAAATAAAAATAAAAATGGCCTGATTCAAAATTCAAAGCAGAGACGACAGCAGAGAAGACGGCACCCAGACCTCATGCTGGCTGGCGGGCAGGCCACTCAGATGGTGATTCAAAGAGAACCTTTCACAAGTCTAAAGGGTCAAGGGCCTGATTCAGAAATCCCTGCTCCAGCAAAAGTGGTGTTGAAGTTGCTGGAAATTTTGCCTGAGTAAGGTCTTTTTCACAGCCGGAGCAGGCCCCTCATTTTCAAGGGCAAAAACCTACTTTTGCATGTGCAATGAAGCATTTGCAAAGAGATATTTGCACTTGCAAGGAGGGTATATCCACACCCACACATGGGCTCCTTTGCACCTGAAAACCACATGGCAACTCCACATTGTGGGCAAGTGAATGTAGTTATGCATGTGTGCAAGAGCAAATGCAGGTGCAATGGGAGAGTGTGAATTTGTGTAGGCCACTGCCCACTCCCTTGAAAACTTGAGCTAAACGTTTTCAGCTGTTAAGTGTCAGATGAATAGCAAGTCATACATGGAGGAATACAGTTCATATTGAAACAGTTTTCACCGTCATGTTCCCAAGGGACTGTTAATAAGCTGCTGTAAAATTGTAATTTAATATTTTTAATTTAACTATCATTTGATTGCACATCAAGTCAACATCCCCATAGTCCCTCATGTCCCCAAATAAAGCCGGTATTGGAGAGAGCTCACCTATACTGCTCTTTGGCCTGCATAATAACAAAATCCCATTTGTAGTTTATTTTTTTATTTAGCAAGTTGTAATGTTCCTGAAATAAAAAGATAAATAAACGGTTAGTACAAAATTATGAACAATTGTGACAGACCAAATATTTTTGTCACTTTCCACCCTCTAATCTTGAGAGTAGCTGGCTCAAGCTAAAGCAGCTTCTGAGCCGGCAAAGGCACAAACAATAGAACATCTTCCTACCTTTTCATACTCTTCCAAAATCCCTTTCCTCTTAATATTTTTCTTGGCGAGGTAGATTGCTGGGAGAAAAGCAAAAAGGTTCAGTTACTAGGCAGATCAATAAAGCTTATCCCTGAAAATGACACACTGACCCCATGACAAAGGAGTGGACCATTGTCCGTCGTAACATATTTCCCGGACACAAGCTCCAATCTCATAGAAGCCCACTCAAGGAAGATGTCCTTAGTAGCTGCATTCTGTCACGGCTGCTCCAGTTGTTGATATAGAAATGGAAGACTGGCTATCCTTCCTCACACTCGAGCTTGATGAGGTTGATTATACGGTTAAATGCCAACAAATTGGACCTTCCTGGGCCAAAGTACATTGGAGTCAATGGAAGGGTTTCATTTTGTCTTCAATGGGCACTGGATCAAACCCTTCAAAGGTTAGGATTTTTTTTTTCCAATTTGGGGGGGGGGGGGGAATTTTTGTTCTAAAGCTTTCAAAATATTTTCTTTTAATGTTTAAAACCCAAACTGGGTTGTTTTCAGAAGGCGAGGCCTTCGGATTCCAGGACAAATATACAAGGAACAAAAGTATCAGGTAAATAAAAGCTGGTGACTCAGGCGTCGGGAGCAACCCAGCAATGACCAAATCAGTGTGTAGCCCATCAGCAGCCCTATCATCATAAACCAAGAGGATCTTCATAAGCCGCCCTGCATAGCCAGAACAGCAGCACCTAGAGAAAACACTTCAGAGAATCATCAGATATAATGTTAACACTTACCGTAGTCGGTATCATCTGCTGCCCACTGCTGGGTGGGCCAGAAATAGGGTGTCTGCAGAAATAAGCCAAAAACAAGACCTCAGTTTTCATGTAGCCACCGTCAGCTGCATCTGGCTCTTTAAAATCATCACATGTGTTGGCTAGGATGTATTTTTATATAAATAGGAGGAGGAGGAAGTCACCTGCTTTGCAATATGCTACAAAAAAGAAGTTTATCATTTTCCATACTTCTGCCATTTAAGGGCCTGAATGAACACACAGAAAATATCCATCCTCTTTGTTCAGCAGAAGCAGTTAGGAGGATAAGATAAGGCTATTTTTGTTGTTGTTATTAAATCAGGTTGAATGGAGTGTCAATTACATATCCACTTCCTCTGCTTTGACAATCAGTTATTGTTAACAAGGTGAGACTTTCAAAACCATGCACGCTTTCGGAACATCAAAGTGCATGCTTATCATAGTCTTAGTTGGCAATGTTCTCCTTGATATTGTAAAGATGCTGGAGCATGGATTGGGGAACATGCAGGGAACCAGACAACTGGTATTAATAACCCCATTCGAAAACTATATGATAGTGCCCTAATCCAGGGGTGGGCAAACTTTTTCGCCTGAGGGCCACATCGGGGTTCCGAAACTGTATGGAGGGCTGGGTAGGGAACGCTGTGCCTCCCCAAACAGCCTGGGCCCTCATCCACGCCCTTCCACTTGCCACTCCCTGACTGCCCCCCTCAGAATTCCAACCCCCTGCTCCTTGTTCCCTGACCGCCCCCAAGACCCTACCTCCTATCCCCCGCTCCCTGTCCCCCTGACAGCCCCCTCGGAACTCCCACTCCTATCCAATCACCCCTATTCCCCATCCCCTGATGGCCTCCCCTCCCAAACTTCCACCCCATCCAAAACCACCCCCAGGACTCCCCTGCCCCTTATCCAACCCCCCCACCCCGGCTTCCCACCACTTTACTAGAGCAGCAGGAATGGCAGCCACGCCGCCTGGCCAGAGAAAACCACACTGCCGCGCTGCCCAGCAGGAGCTCACAGCCCCGCCGCCCAGAGTGCTGGCGGCATGGTAAACTGAGGCTGTGGGGGAGAGAGGACAGCAGGGGAGGGGCCGGGGGCTAGTCTCCCCGGCTGAGAGCTGAAGGGCTGGGCAGGATGGTTCAGTGGGCCAGATGTGGCCCGCGGGCCGTAGTTTTCCCACCTCTGCTCTAATCTCTCATTGTATGTAGAGGCAAGTCCAACCATGCACCATGATCCCTATTGCTTATCACATCCTGTTACTACAGTGCATTCTATTTGCTCATTATACTGTCTCCTGAAACTGTTCCAATGATTTCATTTGCTAGTGTACAAGCTGCAAGGGAAAATACATTCAGAAGGAACCACTGGCGTTTCGAAGCGACAAGGAAAAGTAATTGAATTAAACGGAAGCACAGAAGCCACCGTTTCCAAGCCAAGATGCAGGGTACATTATGTCCCGCCAGTGTTCTGTGTCTAAGATATAACTTGCCTGAAATCTGTAGAGGCTGCTATCTGTTTTGAGGATAAGGTTTTTCGGCTCCTGCAGAGGGTAGATGTAGCCATACTTAACAATTAGATTCCCCAAGTTAAGTGCCTCTAAAAAAAGAGAAGTCAGATATACTGATGATACAAAGAGACTGCAGTTGAATTCAGAAGCAACCCACTATCCAGGAGAAAATAATTTAGGTTGCGTCTAACGGTTAATTATAGTTTCACGATTCAAAGCTGTAAAAGCATTAGATGGTTATGCTCCTACCTTCCTCAACGATTTTTAGATGCTGGATAATCCACTGCAGTATATCACTACCTGCAAGGCAAAGAAAATACCAGGCACTATAAATGAGAAGTGGAGTGCAGACCACAGAATCCTGTACTACGGTCATCCTCTCCAGTGTGGAGATGGAGGCTGTGAAGACCATAGGTCCTAGCATGACAAGCCCTATCTTAAGCCAGGTAACCAGCATATATTAAAAATTAAGGCAACTGCACTGCCCTCCCCTTTATCCAAAGGAGGTGTGACCCACAGGCATCTGGCTAATTGCCAGTCCAGCTCTTGGTCACGCTGTAAATGTATAATCAAACCTGTGCAGTAAAAAGGGATCCTGCAGACTACAGCAGGCCCTTCTCAGTTATCACACTGTCTCTTGACGGTGCTGGATCTAATGTTTTCCCCTTGTCCAACAAGTCTCACCCATTGCCTTCTCAGCATTTCCTGTGTCACTCAACCACCGCGGAAGGACCTCACCGCTCACTGGAGAGCAGAGCCTGCTCTGAAATGAAGTGAGCATAGCGCCACTGAGAAGGAAATTTCCCATGCCTAGCGCAGCAGGGGAGAGAAGTGCAGAGGAGCCCAATGATTGTAGCTCCTCTGCCCTACGCTCCTACAGTCACAACTAGGGTGACCAGATAGAAAGTGTGAAAAATTGGGACTATGGCAATACAAATAATAGTAATTGCCCATTACATGAGGCACCCAGACAGTCCCTACACATGGTATTTTTAAACATCTTTTAGCTGCTGCTATAGTGCCTTTAGATATCTACAAAAGCCTCCATTTTTAAATTCACGTTTCTGCTGGTTTCTAATGAATATCTTGCTGCAATAACCAAACAAAGTCTTTACAGGGATGAACAGTTTTCAGTGTTGCTAGTGAAACTCCACATCAAAACTCGACATAATTGGAAATGTGAAGTGGATGTGTTCTTTGTAAAGGTGAACTCACAGGGAACGTTTTATTGCCAGCATGAAAAGGAAGGGAATGCTCATCAGGAATCACACAACTCAATTAGAATCCTTACTCACAAATTAAATTGACGCATAAAGAAATAATTGAAGTTTCAAAGACTGGAAATGTATAACTCAGTGATATAAAAAGCATTCATGAATCCAACTTGCAAGGGGATTTATCATTTGAATAGAATACATTCAGTAGGCAGGGGAGGTAGAAGACCTGGGGAACTGGTAATGGGAAACAGTGTAGAGTTGGTTAAAAATGTCCTTGTTCGGGAAGTTTTGGGAAACAAAAATGTGTTTGCAAAATGTTCCAGGAGAATTTTTTATTTTCAGCAACAGAACATTTCCACTGAAAATGGTTTTTAAAAACTACAGATGTTTTCAGTTTTTTAAAACCATTTTTAAATGTCAATGTTTGGGTTTTAAAAAACCAAAAGCTAGGTGTTTTCCCTGAAAACAGAACCAAAAATGAAAATGTTAAAAAAGTACGATTTTATCAAAATATTTTCAGTTTCCATGTTTTTAGACAAAACTTTAAAAAACTGAAAACTTTCAGCCAAAATTAAAATTTAAAACTTTCACTTTGGTCAAAATGCTATTTTTGTCAACAATATATTTTGATCAAAAAAAATATCAACCAGGACAAATACAAACCCCCTCATTTTTAGGTTATCACAGGTTCAAATCTAGGAATTGTTACCATCTGCTGGCTATGTGACATGAGTTTTATGGGTCTCTGTCCAGACATCTCCATCACAAAAAATGCCATTTGGACTGACACTAAATGGCTAACCCTATGCAAAGCCAAGTATGGAATGGGTCATGGAAACAGAGCTACACTCTCACGGCATCAGATGACAATATCAGCACCGCTGTTCTCCTATCTGATGGTCAGGGAGTGGTAGTGAAGGACTTTGAAGGGGACCCAAGTCAAGTCATACTGTTCCAGAAGGCTGGTGGCTATAATAGAGACCTCAAAGGTGTGAGGTATTAAGAGAAGAAATGTGGGGGGAGGGATCTTCAGAGCTCCAATATATCCCCAAAAAATCCTTCCTCCCTAGAAGAAAACGTGCCCCAAAGAGCTGTTCTTTGGAACCTATTAAGGAAGTTGGTGATGGGATGGTTATAGGGGTATGTGATGGGTCAAGGTGGCTGTGTTAGCTATTTTGGTTTTAAACCCCCACAGGGGATGAAATCACCCCTGCACAGAGGGAATCATTGAAACCCCGGTGATCTGGTTACATGGATGTAAGCGATGCATAGGTCTTGTGTGCATTTTCCACACAGGGGTGCATTTCTCCTATGGGAATTCCCTGGCAGATGCAATTCATGTGCTTTCCTATCACCTGCTCTCATAAAATAGGCAAAGCTATGGTCAAACGATGTCGCTGGGCGGGCAGGGGTAGGCCCTGCAGCCCTAGAAAGAGTATTTGGGATAAAAAGGGTTCAATGAGGAAAGAAAGACAACCTTCACTTGGCAACATCCTGTCTTAACAGATACACCCGAATACACACAGCACAGTGCTGCCGCTGCTGCTGCTTTAGAAGGCCACCTCTTATCACTGATCTTTGCTAGCCCCTGGAGTCGGTTTATTGGTTACTTGCTTTTGCAAATTATACCAAGTGCTTTTGCTTTCAAAATCCCCTTTGAAATGAATTCTGTCATTCAGTTCAATGGGTTGTTAGAACTTAGCTTCTCTGTCAAGACGACATATCAGAGGGAAGCCAAGTTCCATGTACTGAAATGTACTTCAGCTTTCAAAGGTCTTTCAAGGTGATGTGGCCTGAATCCATCAGCCATACACAAGTCAGCGTCATCCTCCACTAGCCCTTTCATTATCTTCTGAGGAGCAAACAAAACGGTGAGGTTCTCGCCATTTAAACAAGGCCAGGCTAAATTGCATTCGGTCCCTGATCAATTACTAGCCTTTTCCTTCAAATGTCACCTACAACTGCGGATTGAAATGTTGACCTTTCCTGACATTATACGGATTACATAGCCTTGTACTAGGAGCCCGGAGCTTTTATCCCACCGACTGCTTCCTTAAATAGATCAAATTAAAAGATTATTCTGTCACTCATACCTAGAGAGCTCTGTCTGTAAGTGCTCTCCTTAAAAGAAGCACATTAAACATGGCTGATTATCTGCCCCTTGCAAAGAAATTCTGAAACTTTTTAGGGATTTGGCATGCACCTACATAGTTTCCTGAACACAAAGAGCCAAGTTCGCTGCATTGCCTGCAGTGGAGTTGTGTGCCTGTTACACCGGACACTCTAGGCCCCCCTCCCTCCACTACCTACCCAGTATTCAGTCAATGGATATACAATCCAGGCAGCACTACAAATATCACAGCCCAGGAAACAACAGTGATTAGAGCATAGGAGACCAGAAGTCAGATTTCCCTCCACTGGCCGGATTTATGACCTTATAGACGAGGACACGTGGTGCAGGAATTACAGAACCAGTGTAACAGCAGAGAGCAACCACCAGGCTATGGCCTCCCAGAGGTGTTTTCCCTTCCCACCATTTAACCATTGACTACTTTTTAATCACAGTTGTACTTTATAACACACCACCAACACAATTCGTATTGGCTTTCATCATATTTCCACAAATGAAATGGGGCTGCTTGGTTCTCTCCAGTATAAAATGAACTTCCCAGCTCCACGGTGCTGTTTTAAACCATCATAATAGCGTTATTGGAAGATCTAGGGCCCGGGCCTCCGCTACGGTAGATCACATCACTGACTTTGTGCTACACCTGTTTAAGCAAACAGAGGGTCTGCCCCATAGTGTGTAGATGGATAGCAGGCACGGTCCGAGAATAAGATTGATGGGCAGACTTCCCAAGTTCTGCCAGCTACTCCCTCCTCTGACACTAATTCCCACTCTGCCCTCCAGCAAGTTACTTAATCTATCTACCTAAAGCGAGGTGGAATTTGATAGCAGACTTCGACTACCTGAAGGGGGGCTCCAAACAGGGTAGAACTCAGCTGTTCTCAGTGGTGGCAGATGACAGAATAAGAAGCAATGGTCTCAAGTCACAGAGGGGGAGGTTTAAGTTGGATATTAGGAAAAACTTTTTCATTCGGAGGGTGGTGAAGCACTGAAATGGATCACCTAGGGAGGTGGTGGAATCTCCTTCCTTAGAGGTTTTTAGGTCAGGCTTGACAAAGCCCTGGCTGGGATGATTTAGTTGGGGGTTGGTCCTGCTTTGAGCCGGGGATTGGACTAGATAACCTCCTCAGGTCCCTTCCAACCCTGATCTTCTATGATTCTGTCTCCGCTTCCCCATCCAGAAAATGGAGAAAGCAATATTCCCCTACAGTTCTTCAGGGCCAAATCCTCCTCTCAGTCACCCCTCTGCAGCTCCAGGGCATCACTGGAGAGGAGGATTTGGCTGAGAAGAACTGTAGGACCTTCTGCAGTCCTGGGATTCCAAGGGCTGCAGAAGGGGCAAAGCGAGAGCAGAATTTGCTACAAGGTGTGCAAAGCACATATATAGTGTAATATTCTGCTGATGGTTTCTAGGCGAGGGAAGTAAAGATGTTGATAGTGTATTTCCAGCATGGTGTGAAAGGAGCTGGCACACACAAAAGGAGAGTGTGTTAGTAGCTGACGGTAATGACAAACTTGGCACATCAAAGCACAGCTACCTGTCTGTTTCTTCTTCAACCTATGCAAATGAGGAAAAGCTGTAATTTAGAGGCATAGAAGTGGGCTGAATATTTTGCTCCTCTCCAGGGAATTCAAGAAAAATTATTATTACCAGAAAATGCTAAAAGGGGAGATTAATTGGTTGCTATTCATTGCTAAAGCTCCATATTACAGGCTGGTATCGCTCTGCCCATTTTAATACTTTCTGGAAATGTATATCCAGATGTGATGGGGCAGACTCTCATTGCCTGTTAGACGGGCAGTTAAGAGCCAGTGAGTGCACCTATGACTGACTGATTGCCTCCTTCCCAGTGGGGGTGGAAGCAGGTAAAGATCATTAGGTACCTGGGCCTCACAGGGAACTGGAGGGAACTCAGTAGGGGGACACTGTGGAGGAGACCGAATTCTCCTGTGGAGAGAAACCCCCAGAGAGTAGGTCAGGTTCCTGTCAGAGGAGCCCTGAGTTTAAAAAAAAAATGGAGATGGAAAGTGTGTTTCCCTGCAGTCTTTAACCAAGGAACAATATTCCTCCCCAGTGATGGTAAATGGAGAGAGGGTCTTGATTTTACCCCTAACAAACAGTGGCCTCATGCTGGATGATAAATAGTTGTGTAAACAAAAGCTAACCAAAAGCACTGCTTGCATCCGGCGAAGTGGGTATTAGCCCACGAAAGCTTATGCTTCAATACTTTAGTTAGTCTTTAAGGTGCCACGGGACTCTTTGTCACAAAAGCTAACCAAGAGTTTTAAACAGCCTGACTAAAAGCTCCTTCCCCTCTCACTTGACCAGCCTGTAGTCTCCTCTCTTGTTTGACAGCATCATCTCACTAGTTCTCCAGTCATCCGTAGAGTCTCCTGGGTGGACAAAAACCTGACTTTCCAATGTAAACAACAAGCAGATGTTTTATTATTAACAAAACTCTCTCAAGCCTTCTGTATGCATCACAGAGTCATAGAATAAGGAGAAGGGGAGGGAAAAAACCCATTTTTTTTTGTCTGAAACCACCAGCATACACAGTGATGGGAGCCAGACACATGCTTGTAAATAGAATAATAGTAAGAGACACCAGTTTTTGGTTTATTACCATTTGTACGAAGAAACAGGCTCTTCTCCAGAGGCTCAGAAAAATCTCAGGGTAGTGCAGCTGGCATCTTACCTGTCATAGCATGTGGGATATTTGTGATCATCACCCTCTGAGTGTGCATTTTGATGCCAGTGTCTGGATTCTGCATCTCCACGAGGAGGACTTCAATCTGCAAAGCATGATGGGTACAAGCGGTTTTGTGAGAACGAACAGGAGGGCAAAACAAGAGCACAGCCTGACCTGGTCAGTTCTGTAAAGGCAACTAATCCAGACCAGCACAAGGGGAGAGAAGTAAGGGACTGGGCTCACCCTCTCCCCTCCCTCTTTCATAGAAGCTGCTTAAGTGAACAGGCTACTTATACAGGCACATTAATCCCTGTGGGCAATCCCTCCTCAAAGTGCCATCTTGCAATCATTCCCTGCTAGGCTACCCCACAGGAGAGGCGCACCCTGTGACTAGCTCACCTGGCCACGGGATGTGGCTGTTGCACACAAATTGTGCTAAGAGCAAATTCAGCTTGGCTTTTTCAGGAGAGATACGGCCCAACTGACAAACTATAAACATTGGCACCTTTTGCTCTGCTAGCAATTTGCTGGGGCATCGAGAGAACTGTTGCAATACCAGTGTACCAGGCAGCTAGCTCCATTGCATACCTACCTCCTTTCGCTTAAAGACTAACTTGAAAGTCATCACTCATGGGGTGAATTAGCAAAGTGGTGAAGCCAAACCCAAGACAGTCTCGGGCCTGCAGAGACTAGCTGGGGTGGATTTTTAAAATACACCAGCAGGAAAGTACGTTACACTGCCAACAGGCTGTGCCAAAAGTGCAAGTCAGTTGGAGTCTGACGGCAAAGAAAGATCCGGGTGGCCAGCACCTCCCCAGCAGCACTCAGCATCCAGCAGGTTAGGAAGAGGGCTAAGGCAGGGTTTCTCAAACTGGGGGTCGCCGCAACTCACGGCAGGGACTGGGGGCCGTGGCGCAGCCGGGAGCCCGCCCGCTGCGGGGACTGGGGGCCGTGGCGCAGCCGGGAGCCCGCCCGCGGCGGGGACTGGGGGCCGCGGCGCAGCCGGGAGCCCGCCCGCGGCGGGGACTGGGGGCCGCGGCACAGCCGGGAGCCCGCCCGCGGCGGGGACTGGGGGCCGTGGCGCAGCCGGGAGCCCGCCCGCGGCGGGGACTGGGGGCCGTGGCGCAGCCGGGAGCCCGCCCGCTGCGGGGACTGGGGGCCACGGCGCAGCCGGGAGCCCGCCCGCGGCGGGGACTGGGGGCCGTGGCGCAGCCGGGAGCCCGCCCGCTGCGGGGACTGGGGGCCGTGGCGCAGCCGGGAGCCCGCCCGCTGCGGGGACTGGGGGCCACGGCGCAGCCGGGAGCCCACCCACGGCGGGGACTGGGGGCCGCGGCACAGCCGGGAGCCCGCCCGCGGCGGGGACTGGGGGCCGTGGCGCAGCCGGGAGCCCGCCCGCTGCGGGGACTGGGGGCCGCGGCACAGCCGGGAGCCCGCCCGCTGCGGGGACTGGAGGGGTCGCGCCTGGCCGACGGACCAGGAAAAGGGGTCGTGGTCTCAAGAAGTTTGAGAACCGCTGGGCTAAGGCGTCCTTTTCTTGACTACTTTAGGGATCAAACGCGACAAGAGAAATAGAAACAAGGCACAGCTCTTAGCAAAGGGGCAGCTTTGGGGTTCTTCAGCCCTTCTTGTGGACCACTCAACACCCCCGGGCCTGATTCTCTCACATCGGTGAGCTCCCCAACAACCCCACTGAAGCAGGTGGAGTAACCAACAGTGTAAAATGCCTAGAAGCGAGGGGGAGAAACAGGCCCATTGTGCTGCTCTTCTTGAGCTCTTAGAAACAGACCAGCTCACTCCTGCACTAACACTTAGGGCTTAGGCCCAGGACCTCAAAAGTCTTTAAGCACCTACCTCCCACTGATTTCAATGGGAATTTTTGTGACTAAATACCTTTGAGGTTCTGGGCCCTTGGGCATGATTTTTAAGGTATGGAGGCACCTAAAGATGCAGATAAGCTCCCACGTGCCTCTGCATTTCCAGCCATCTAAATACCTTCGGAATCGTCCTCTCAGCCCTTTTTTAAAGAATGCAAAATCACTTTTTTTCCCTTTCAAGATTTTCTTTCCTGTTAGCTACCAGACTTTGCCCTGAAGATGGGGGAAGACAGAGGAGCTGCTCTGAGTACAGTAAAGATGGTCCCATGCTTAGGGCATTAGCCTCGCTTGGGAGACCTAGATTCAATTCCTCGTTTTGTCACAGACTTCCCGGGTGATCTTGGGTGAGTCTTTTAGCCCCTCTGTGCTTCTGGCCCTCACCTGTAAATGGGGATAACTGCACCAGTCTACCTCCCAGAAGTGTTCTGAAGAAAAATACACTAAAGATGGTCCTCTGATAGTGTCGCAATGGGGTTGCATACATATTGAAGGTAGCAGATGTGCAGAAATCTAAAAGTACAATGCACCGAAAATAAGACCATGACAGGTACGTTACAGAGCTACATATCCCACCGTTCTGACCCCTGTGAGTCCCCAGCAGCTCCAGTGGGAGTTGTGCCATTCAAGACATGGCCGTTTGAGCCAGCTTGTTGTTTGGCCCGTGTTCCATTTTGACCCCTCGCGTCTGGAGTGGTTGTACAGGGCTCTCAGCATCTCCCTGCTGGGCCTTTACTAGTCAAGAGCCAATAGTTGGTTCACAAAACCCACTCCGTCTTCTGGGGCAGCGTGTTCTCTTTTCCTAATGAGCAACAGCTCCGGAGACTTGTCGCTTTCCAACCCCTGCCGAGCACCCCTCTGGTCATTTAAGAAATAACATATATCAAAAGAAACAAGCGAGACAAGCCAGGGAGCTACCATCAGGTGGTGCCTGCTGATTTGGCTGCAAACTGCGCACTTTGCTGATCAAAACTCAGCAGGGCTTTTCCTCTTCTCCTAAGGGAACCGGCTGCTTATTAGGGATTCCTGGAGATTAGAAGTTGCCATCAGCACCAGCTAGCTTGTCAGCAGGAGCCAAGAAGAGCTGTTTAAAATACAATGAGGACATCTGCTTCCTTTTCTGCAGCTTTGTCATATTTTTTAACATGATTTTGCCCAGGCGAGCTCTCTGGCTGGTTTTCATTTTGTGTGTATTGAAGCCACGTCTTGGCCTTGGTCCACGGGTGGAGGCTGCCACCGAGATCAATTCACACCAGGTGAAATTTACCACTGCCCAAAGAGCCAGCACAAAGCATAAGTACCATTTAAAACCCACATCAGTCCTATTTTGAGCAGATCAGTGGTTCCTAAGACCTCTGCCTAGGGGTGAATTTCATCTCTGGGAAACTCTCGCTGGTCTGTATTTGGGAAGCGATCAACTGTGGAGAGGAAAATCAGAATCCTGAACTCAGGACTCAGGGAAGAAGTTAATTATTTGTTTTATGGTAACAGCTAGGAGTCCCAGTCCAGGTCAGGCTAGGCACTCTCCAGACAAAGAACAAAGCAAACAGTCCCTGCCCAGAGAGCTTACAGTCTAATTAGAGTAGATAAGGAGAGGCTTCTGCCATTCAAAGCAGCCGCCAAGTGCTAAACGAGCAAGTGTCTCTGGAGCAATCTCCTTCATTGCTGCATATCATGAGTCACCAGCCCGGCCTCATTGACATCTGGCTGCAACACTCACTTTTGGTCCTTGGGGGCCGCTCCAAATACAAATGATTAAGCTCACAATTTCTGCACTCCATCTTCAATACAGTCACTGTGTAACATCCTTTGGCTCCGTGAGGTTGTATAGTTCATTCTGGTGGCTAAGTGGTCGATGCAGTAGCTTATCCAAATGCTTTAGGGCACAGCTGCCTTCGTAGGCAGGTTTGCGCTTGTTTCATGACATTGGCCAGAGCTTTCATTATGGAGTTGTGGTTTCAGGGGCTGTTTTGTTTTTACTCATCAGTGGGTTCCAACTATTCCGGGAAATCAAAAAGGGACATAGAAAACAAATGGGGTTGAAGAAGTCTCCCAGGCTATCTGGGCCACAGTGTAGGAAGCTTCTGGTGGGCAAGAGAAGTCTTCTCCAGCATGATCTCCTCTGAATGCACCTTTTCTTCCATCTGGCATTTGTGTTGAGAGTGGTGTGTTTCTACAATAATGTAGCAGAATAACCCCCTGCAGATAGCCACAGGAAATAGAGACACATGTTCCCCTTATGGAGGGGGAGGTGGTTAATGCTGCTTCAAAATGTGGGTTTGTTTCCTTGCAGAAAAATAGTCTTATTGGAAGGCAACGTATGGAAATGGGGTGTTTTCCCCTCTGCAGGGTTATCAGGCCTCTTTCAAATGCTCACCTCCTTCTTCAACTCTTGTATTGTTCGTATTACAACAGCACCTATAGGACTCCACCAAGATCAGGGCTCCACTGAAGTAGTCACTGAACAAACACATAATAAGAGACAGCTCCTGCTCTGAAGATCTTACAGTCTAAATAGGCAGGACAGGCTTTAAGGGTGGGAGGAGATACAGGCCACATAGAGCCCAAGGTCACGCAGCCAGTCAGTGGCTGACTGGGAGTGGAACCTAAGTCTACAGACCTTCCACGTGGCGAAGGATTTACTCCAGTATCAAATCAGTTTTGCCCCTCATTCATGACACAGATGAGTTGAGAAAATAGTTCCCTGCTCCTCTCAGATACACTTCAATACACTAGTTAATTCTGAGCTCTGTCCATGCATCAGCGTGAAAGAACAGACCACGATCAATTATACATTTTTGATGCTGGAAAACGAACTCTCAGAATAAATCCACAATACAGATCCCTTCCTCTTTAAAGGCATAAAGTGGATGGATTACTGCCATTGGATTACTGTGCTGGTTGCCATGTGTGTACTCCCTGCAGTGTGCCTAATTGACCTTTGCTTATGCAAACAGGATTGACTTTAAAGCCATGTTGAGATAGGCTTTGGGAATACACAGCAATTCCCTTCAGAGCAGACATTTCCAAATTCCAACACCTTAACCCGGGAGTCAAATGGTGTTTGTGGAGTGTTTTGCCTGTGATGGCAATGCATTCAGAGATTCTAACACAAAGCCACTCCAGTCTTTTCTTAAAACACACTCTTTCTGTATGACACCAGAGCCCACTCCCAGTGCTCTAATTAAACATCTATCATCTACTCCATCATAAATGCTTGCCCAATTCTGCTCCCTCACCCCACCTTCCCGGCTCCTGTTTGTAAAGAACACGCTCCCAGCTCCAATTTTTGAGGCGGTAACGAACCCTTTCATCTTAATCCCAGCATCATCCTGCTAATCTGAGTCTTTTCTAGGCCTGCAGTTAATAATCACATATCAAGACAGGGTCACAAAGTGCATTTACAAACCTTAAAGAGCCCATTAACCAACTCAAACTTCATTTTAAAAAAAGAGTGGAGATGGAAAGTGTGTTTCCCTGCAGTCCACTCACACCCGCTCATTGCATGCTATTGCTACAAAAATCCTACACTCATATGTTAGCCAGCCTGGAAATTAACAGTTAAGGGGGATTCCCCTCTGCCTCAGAACCCTTCTTTGCTCAAGGTTACCCCACACCATGGTAACATTGCCTGTGAAATTTACACGGATATATGCAAAGGTCAAAATAACATTAATACGTAGCCCTGTTCATGAGTAGAACTCCAAGCTCTTCATTAAGGAGGTCAGTAATATTAGCCCTTCTTCTGAGGCACAGAGCAGAGAAGTGACTTGTTCAAAATCACCCAGCAGGCCAGTAAAAAAGCTGCGAAGAGAACCCAGGTCTTCCTTGTTCCAGTCTTTCATGCTATCTGCTGTATTGTCTCCCGCAGAGCCATGGTGCTCGACCTTTCCAGACTGCCGTACCCCTTTCCAAACTCTGACGCTTGAGTTCCCACCACTCAGGGCTGAAGCATGTTACTTAGGTTCACGGGGGGGCCGGTGGCGGGAGGCCCTGGGCAATTGCCCAGCTTGTCTGCCACTCCCTAATGCTGGCCTTCCACTTGTGACTCCCCTCAAACCCATCCTCTCCAGGTTGAGGAACACTGATCTATAGGAGTCGACGTACCTCTTGGAAGAGTATACAGTATACTCCGATTCATCCAAAACCCTGTTATGCAAACCTCTGTACTATCCAAATCCCTTCCTTCTCCTGCATGCGCCTTAGGCTGGGGGGACAAGGAAGCGATTCGGATAATACAGTGGCTTGGCTACAGAGCAGAGACCCCCAGACAGGCGTACGAGGAGGCCACCCTGCTGCTGAATGGCTCCTGCAGCACAGTGAGCCCCCGGCAGCCCCCGCTGTCACAGAGCAAAGACTCCTGGCCAGGACTGCGAGGAGGAGGATGCTGCAAAGGAAGTCCTCTCACTGCTGAATGACTCCTGCCCTCTTGATTATCCAGACTCCCGACTAGCTAAACAAAATCCATAACCCCACTGCTAACAAGATAATCCGGAGTGTACTGGCATTCTCTGCACCTATCTAGACCCTTCCATTTTAGAATCTCGATGCACTTTGCAAAGGTTGATAAGCAGCAGCACTCCCATTTTACAGCTAGGTAACTGAATGCTGTGCATTTGGTTTTGTTTTCATAAATAGGCGGATGCTCTGTACCTTCCCATCACCTTCAGTAGAATTTCACAGAGTACAAATCAACCCCAAACTTCATCCACTATTTTTTTCCTCTTGACAGGACAGAGCTTCTCTGCCAAAGCCACTAGAAACAAACAGCCCCAAAGGAAGAATTGTGTGTGCCTCCTTCGGCGTGAAAAGTGAAAGTGTTTGTTGCTATAGGACGCACCTTGTGAGACTGAATGAATTCACAGTCCATCTCATCTCACCTTTAAATTTGTGTTCCCACCACGTCCTCCTGTTTGGGGTGTTTACAAATACATGCTCTGCCAAAAGAGTTGATGTATATACTTTTTTTTTTTTGGCTGCCCCTTATCATTTTGGAGAGTTATCAATACCACAAACCTGAACCAGACAGCTGTACTTGTCACTGGAAATTCAGCTAATTCCATTCAACAGGATAAGCCATAGACAAGAAAGACAGACTACTCAAGGGAGAAAAGCTGGATTAATATCTATCCCATTTAAAATCTTTTCAAATACTGGTTATATTAAAATGCTTTTAAAGGGATGTTGAAAAAGATAGAAACACTGTATAAAATTATACATTTCATCCAAACCATAGTTTTTCGTCGTCATGCTCTGTAAACATCTAACAATGATAAATACACACGCCTTCCAAAATGCTGTCGAGCAGCCAGACCGCAAATCTTTTGCCTTGATGTAGGTTTTGAAAATGAACATTGATTATATGTCATATGTTGCAAAAAGTGATTCCTGGGAAGAAAAATAAACCAGATTATGGCTCAGAGCAGAATGAGGGAACCGGACTCTTTGGAGGATGATTTTTATCCCAGTGAATAATATCGTCAGAATGGCCCTCAGGGGAGAAATAAACAACAAAACTTTCCAGTAGGAGGCACAGTATAAAATTGCATGATTAGAGGAATTAATGATTTTTGTGGCTGTTTTCAATATACATATTAAGCATCCCCTCCCGCTCAGTTTTCGTCACAATGCCTCTACGACTCCCTTGATGCAAACGGTGTCAGGTAACAGGTTGCCTTCCTCCGGAGCCTGCAAAAAACGAGGACACTTGCCTCCAATCCTTCAGCAACAAAAGAGCAGGAAAAAGAAAACTAAAAAGGATTTTGAAACACTTAATAAGCGATAAGTCACACAAGTGCCCTTGAAGACATTTAATTCAGCAAACGATCATAAATAATACATAATAACAAAATGCCCATTGCCACCCTGCCCATCCTACTACCCCCTTGGTGAGCCATGCAGATGGCAAACACTTTGCAGATGTGTCTAGGGGTCCTAAATAGAGGTCTGCAATAGATATTGATGCTCATGCTATTATTCTTTTTCAAGACCCTGTTACCTTTTTCAGGAATGCCATTCTTGGCCTGTAATGCTGCCCTTGGTCCACCCGTTTGACAGTCATCGTGCCCCACTTAGTCAGGGCGACAGCCACGAAGACAGCAAACTAAAAACAACAACAGAACAATGACAAGCCAGGTTTCTACTCAATTGCAGGAAAGCTGCTGCTGCTGCTGCTGGAGACTGGAGCACTCCCCAGGCTAGAGACTAAGGACAGCGGTGAGCAAACACTGCTCCGCCACAGCCAATCAGCAAGCAGCTCCGAGGACCTGATTTGCATGGCCGACCGGCCTCAGCGCTCCCCACCTCTCAGCGCTAGGGGGAGCTCGCCTGCACACACAGACAGAAGGGGGGGGGGGGGGCGTTCAGCCAATCAGGTCTTTCCAGTGTCTCAACGTTCCAAACCCTATACATTGTTACATGTTGTGGCATGCCAACTAATCACCTCCATTTTTCTTAGGCTATTTAAAATGATTTTTTTAAACTTTACACCATGTACAAGAGATTTAATAAAAACTGTCTTTAAAATCAACATATTTGGCTGATGTATATGGATAAAAAGTTGCTTTCAAATCCAGTGTTCCAGCTGGTGTTTTAGAAAACAGTCTAAAAAATAAATATTTCTGTCAATGGTTAACATTTTCATTTCTAAAAAAAAAAAAATCAGCATTTTCAGTTGTTTAATAAACAGTGGTTTTGCCAACATTTCTGCCGAAGTGTAATAGGAAAGTATTTTTAAAATCAACATTCCTGATGGTGTTTAAATGTAGTAAGTTGTGAAAAAATCAACATTCTTACTGTTTACAGTAGACTCTCAATTATAGAGGATGATAGGAAAAAAATTAATCCTGATTAATAAAATCCTGGATAATCACCATCCATAGGGAATATGGGGAGGGGAGATTGGTTCACCAGCCACCCTGCGTCGGGGGGAGAGGGTGTTGGTTCTCTGGCTGCCCTGCGCCCTAGTGGGGTGGTTTTTTGTGTGTGTGTGCTTGGGGCGTCAACAAAGCCAGAGCTGGCCCTCTTCTTTGTTTAAGAAAATGTTTTACTGCTAATAACTTAATGACACTTTGTATTTAGATTATTTTTCTTATTTGCATGTGGTACTCCTATATAAACACCATTCCACAGAAAACAAAAAAGACAAGTCCTTTCCTTAAAGACTTCCCAGTCAAAGGGCCCAATCTGAATCCAACTGGAGTCAGTGGCCAAACTCCCAATCAGCTCAGAAGGAGCAAGATAGGGTCCTAAATCAGCCACATACAGGGGACAACAATTAGGTTCTAAGAGCTGCAGCCTAGCAAACACTTAAGCATGTGAGAAACTTTACTCATGTGAGCAGTCTCATAGAGGTCAAGTGAGCTAATGATGTCAGTAAAGTTACTCATGTTTGGAAGACTGGAGCATAAAATCATGAAGGGATAATTTCAATAAATCAACACGTTTCTAGAGGCCCTGATTCTGTTAAGATGCTGAATGTCTTCAACTCCACAGAAGTTAACAGAGGTTGATAGACAATGAATCTTGTAGGATCAGGTTCATTGGGCTGTGTCTTAGCTGACCTCAGTAGTAGGTCGCGCCTCAGGAGAGGGGAGGGAAGAGAAGGAAAGGGACCCAAAAAAGACTGAGGCCAGCTGAGTACTTAGAACCAAAGAAAAGGTGTAAAGCAGTGGAGTCATAGGGACAAAACATGGGGACCCAGGCAAAGCCCACTCTGAGATCATGTGAAGGGGCCCAGTGGATGTCACCCAGGGAATTCTGCACAATGCATGTTTGAATAAGCACTCCAAAAAAGGCCCTACAATCACACACAGTCTCCTCATGATTGAGCTTCCTCCTCGGTGACTGATGCATGGGTTACCTAGTGCAAGACTGACAGCACTGCGGACTGAAATCCTTCATTTCTCCAGACAGGTACAAGGGAGCAATAGTCACCTCTCCGGAGTGATGCACTTCAGCCCTGATCAGGAGGGACAGCCTCTGTGGGTAAGACAGAGTTGACACCTTGGTGCTACATGAAAACAATAATTTTTCCAGGTTTCATATTTAATACATTTCACGGAAACACGTGCCATCCATGAGGCCACACATCCCAATACATGCCAGATGCACACTCACCATAAATGTGCCCACACACTCACATGTGCGCTCCTCCATACGTATAACACAAACACCAAGCACGTGCTCAGGTATACACTCACCATAGACACAATCACTCACACCACGCCAGTACATATCACGCACATTAATGAATACACTACGCACATACATACTACACCCCCCACATACATACCAGACATGTGAGCGCCCACACACCAGACATGTGGATGCACCCACAAAGAGAACAAACCCATGTATACACTATACACACCAAACAGATGTACACATACAATACACGACAGTCAAACATTTCGGTGGTATATTTTCATGGCACTCTCAGCATGACACTCTCTTGTGATTTGCAGAACATCACGGCTCCTACTCTTCAGTAAAGGACATTGGTTCTGAACTTATTGCAATGTTGTCTCTCCATTAACAGACTACAGGCACTAATGACCTCCTCAGTTTCATTGTAGCTCTTTGGAAGCATCTGAATGAATAGGCTTTCCTCCCATCCTGTCTCTACTCATGAAGATTTCCATGTGAACTTCCTCCCTTTTGCATCTCTCCCAACCATATGACAGTCAGCACACTTGCTTTATAGGAGGTTTTCTTCTGGAATTCTCTGCTTCCTGCTCCTGCATGATTTAATGATTATTAATGACATCCGTAGTTCTGCCTGAGAATGCCAGGGGAAACAGATCTCTGACTTCAGGGCATTCACTGATCCTCACGAGGTTCAGGAGGGATTTTTTTCACCCATCTTCATCCTTTCACAATTGAATTGTCTCATGGTTGTTTTTGCGAAAGGAGTTCATCTGCTGGTGATCCTCAGAAGTTGACAAAGATAATGACAGAAAATCTAGCAGCACAGAAATCTCCTGAGGGCAATCAGCAGGAAAAGGAAAAGATTTAGAGTAGACCCATGCCTGGTCTACCTTTAAAACTTAGGTCAACCTCACTACACTGCAAAATTTCACACCGAATCGGTGGGTAGCAATCGATCTTTTGTGATTTCTCGCGTCTCATTAAGACGCGAGAAATCAATCACCAGCGGCACCTCCATAAACTTAGTAACTCCAGCTTGCTGCAAGGCGCAAGCTGGAGTCGACGGGGAGCGCGCCGCCAACTTCATTCACGTAGCTGAAGTTGCGTATCTTCAGTCGAACCCCTCCCCCAGTGAAGACCAGCCCCCAGTGTGATATAATTAGGTCGACCTAACCCCCTTACATTATTAAATCATGACACAATTACTCAACTGCCATTAGATCCAACTCCTTATAAAACACGTGCTTCAAAATCAGCATCTAAATAAGAACCCTCAGGGGGCTGGAGCATCCGAAGAATAGAGCCAAAATCGGGAATGGATTCAGGGTTCCATGCTGCGAGTCAGGTAAGTCTGGGCACCTCACTGAAAACCTGCTCTCCATATGTGGGCCAGAAGGGTTGCCCTGCTGAAGCAGAAGCATCAGAAGCAGAGAGCCGACTGTCCTATTAGATCAGATGTAAAGTGGCAGTTAACTACCAAAGACAAGAGAGCAACAAATCAGCAAATCCTGACCCGTGGTGATTCCGAGTTTCCTTGATTTGATGTTGTGTGTGAGTCTGTTGGCACTTGGGCATTAAAAAAAAGAGGCTAAAAGCATTGGAGGGAGCCAGGCAGAATTAAGGCAGGAACTGTGCAAGATTTCCTTCCCACTCACTGATTTCTGCCAATTTCCTTCCTACTCATTGATTTCTGCCAATGCACATCAGTATTGACCTGTTTCACCCCTGCAAATTCAGTCCAGAAACAGACTCAGTGGGGAAATCACTTTCTCTCCTTCTGTCTCAATTTTAGAATGGAGCCAATTATACTTACATAGTTACATGCCTCATAAAAGTGTTGGGAAGCTACATTTATTAGGGTCAGATTTTGCCCTGCTGGTCCACAGATCCCCGGGCAGCAGTGGCAACTGCAGACCCTGGACGCGCCGGGGCCCACAAACTGTTTCTTCTGTGTGTACACGGTCACAAGACACTACCTCACCGCCTCCTCCTCTCTTTTTGGCGAGGAGAGGGCAGAATGCTGCTACAGAGCCAGTACCGTTTGCTACGTGCCTGGAGGCAGAATTCTGCAGAGAATCCTGCCTGGGGTGAACAACTCCACACCACACCCAATGAGGCACCATGCCTTAAAGGCAAAATTGAATCCTTAATGATTGAAAAATACTATAGATCTTCAAATAAAATGCATTATAACAAAAACTCCACAGCAGCTTAATCCCTGTCAGCTCTGGCTAGCTCTCTTCCCTGTCTGCTGATTAGTAGCAATACCAATGAAATACCAGGAAAAGATCTCATGAGAATTTAAGTTTGTGTCATTATCCTGATGTTAAAGCGCATCGAAATTAAAATCAATCTCGACAAATCTGTTCAGTCTATTCAAACCCAACTAGCCAATTCTCCTTGCTGTCTCTCCTCTGAATGAATAGTACAACGTTTGAAAGACGAATTCTTTTTAATTCTATTTTTTTTGAAGAACAAAGTCTTTGCTTTTTGTTCATAAATCACAATCTGCAGCTAGCAACACTAAAAGCATGCAATGTGTGACCCTCTTCTTATCTGATGAATTGTGGGATAATAGAAATGAAGCAAGTAGAATGATATTGTAAGCATGTCAAGCATATACTTCAGACTGAATTTCATTGCCTAGCTTTTTCACCAGTACATCCCACAGCTTTTATGAAAGAGGGCAGTATCATTATCCCCATTTTACAGATGGGAAAACTGAGGCATAGAGAAGTAAGCAATTTACCCAAGCAGTCAGGGGAAGAGCTAGACTCCCCAGTTCTGAAAGTCACAACTGCCACCGAGTATCCCCTGCATATGTAACAGCAATATCATCCTCCCAATCCGATTTTCCCCTCACTAGAATTGCCATCTCTCAGATGGGAATTTGAAAATAGAAATAGTTTTTTAACAATAAAACAAGCAATTCAACCCTGCTCCCCAATTCTTTCAAAGAACCAGGCCTCTGCAGTGCCCTTCCAGCAGGATCTCACATACTGTTTCACTCTCTAATTCTCCATGGTTCTGTTTATTTAATCGTTTTCCTTCCTCTCTCGCTTTGCATCACTTCACTTTCCCATCCATGAGCCTGTGTTCTTCTCACAGTTAGCCCTGCAGCCTATTGACTGTTCTTTGCTGCCTGTTTCCCCAACTCCCTGTCCTGCTCCAGGGGATCAAACTGCTGCAACACTTCTTTCAGGCTCCTTCTCTTTCCAGCTGCCCTCTCCCAGCTGTCTAGTTCTGACTGTCATCATCCAATTGTCCATTTCCAGCAGTCACTCCCAGGCACACCCCCTGGCTTGAAGTGGTTTCACTCATATACAGGGTTTACAGTTTGGTTCTCAGCACCACTACTATACAAATTGCTCCGGCATCCCTGCATTCTTCTGCTTCTAATTATCTCCATTCCCTATTTATGAGTGACACCAACTTCTCCACTATGCCTAAGCAAACACACTGTGCAAGATTCCCTGGACCATTATGTTCCATGTGCCCTGGTCTGGGGGAGTGAAAACTATCTCCCCAGCAGGAACAGAATTGATGTAGTGGCTCCTATACCATTCCCTTCATGTGTAAGAAAGGTCAAGGCATGTTTTGCTCTGATTATCCTGAGCTGGTGGACAGTCCCACCCAAGATGCTCTAACCATTAGCAAAACCAGAAATGGGGGAAGGGAAAGCTGGTCAAAATAACTTGCTCCCTGGTAGCCTTTCTTCTGCTGCATCAGCTGGATCTCAGCTGCTAAAGAAAATCTGGCACTTATTTTATTGTAGTAGTTTATGATGAGAAAAGTGACTGTAAAACAGCATCTTCTTACTCCACAGATCTGCCGTCTCTATGCTAATGTGCTTACTTTACAGAGTAAACTAAGTTGATTCATGTTTAGTCCTATAAGATGTGTTAGAGCTGAACCACTAAAGGGGGACTGGTATGCATTTTGGTCTGGCTAATGTAACTGCAACAGCATTGCCAGATAAGATGCATTTGCAAAATATTATCACTGAAATGTGGGGACAGAACCCATTTTGACATTCTGATCCCAGGCTGAGTCTTCAGTACTGGATGTTAGGGGAAAAAAATCTTCTTACTTGTAAACTGAGTATGTTTAAAATGGAATCATAGAGACACCAAAAAACAAAAGTAAACAGAGGGGGGGAAAATAGAGCCACATGATACCATTTCCCCAATGACTTGTCTCTATTTGTTTCAAAACGGTATAAACTTCCCACCCCACAAAAAGTCCATGGCTGAGTCTTTCCAAGTCCCAAACGAGGCTATTATAGCAGCAAAGTTAACCCGAAAGGGCAAACGAGAGAAGGGGGAGTGTGCAGACAGGCCATGGGAGAGAAATGTGGGGCTCCCACCCCTCCCCGCTCCTGACACTGCAGAGAGCCCCGATACACTTATCCCCTCTCGGCCCTGTGCACACCTGTACGTGCACGAGGGGTCCGGGCGCGCGCACAAAAGTGTAAGAGCCCGTGTGTGCAAACCTGCATGTGCGTAAGCGAACGGGTGTGTTTGGACCCATGCACGCGCCCCTGGTGAGGTGGGGGTGGGCGCCATGCAGGGGCGCTGGATACGTACACGGAGCAGGCCCGCCCTGCCCGTACGTGCTGCGGGACGTGACCACGGGCACTCACGTTGCACGCGCCAGCGGCACACGCATGCGCACACAGAGGCACGCGGCCGCTGTTTACCAGTTCCCTCCTCCGCCCTCCCCCCCACCCCCCCCAATACCCTGGATCGCGCGATGTCCCCCCCCATTAGCTCCTGCAAATGGCAGAGCCGGCCCGGAAGCCCCACGCCCCGCCCGGGTACACACACAGCCGAGAGCCAACGGGCGGTTGTCACGTGACGGGACTGGGTCACGGGGAGGGGGTGGCGGTGAGGAGAATCACGTGACGGAGGGCAGGCGGCGGCGGATAGGGCCGCGCGATCACGTGACGGGTGCGAACGGAGGCTCCCCCAAGCGGTCACGTGTCTCGTTGCGGGCGGCAGCTGCGGCCCGCGAGGCGCCTGCGCAGGCGTCCGCGCCGAAGGGGCCGCTGGGCTGCAGCTGCGGCGCGCGGCGGCCGCTCCCTGGCAGTCTTTGCTAAGATGGCGGACTTCCTGCCGTCCCGCTCCGCGCTGTCGGGCTGCTTCCCCGGCTGCCTGCTGACCAGCAGCGAGGCCGAGCAGCAGCGCAAGTCCAAGGAGATCGACAAGTGCCTGAACCGCGAGAAGACCTACGTCAAGCGCCTCGTCAAGATCCTGCTGCTGGGCGCGGGCGAGAGCGGCAAGTCCACCTTCCTCAAGCAGATGCGGATCATCCACGGGCAGGACTGGGACCGGGCGGCCCGCGAGGAGTTCCGCGCCACCATCTACAGCAACGTGATCAAAGGTGGGCGCGGGGCCGGGATAGGGGGCGGGGCTGGGGACCGGGCGACTGGCCTCCCGGGACGCTGGCCCGATGGCGGGAGAGGGGGAGGTCTGAGGGGAGGTCTGAGGGGCGGCCGAGGGAGGGAGGGAGGGAGCGCGCGCGGGGGGGGGGGGGCGTGCTCTGGGCCTCGGTCTTGGGGGAGGGGGCGAGAGCGGGGGGAGGACCCCAGGTGAGGGAGGTCCAGGCGAGAGAGAGGACGGAGGGCTTGGGGGGGAGGGATGAGCCGGGGGACGTGAGATGGGGGACGACGACGAAGTAATTGGTTCCCAGGTGTGGGGGGTGAGGGAGCACGTGGGGCTGTGCCGGTGTCACGGGGGAAGGGGTGAGAGAGAGCGTGGGGAGTGTGGCCCCTGAGGGGGGGAAGGGGTTAGAAGAGTTGGGGGAGGGATGGCCCCAGGGAGGGGCCCTTGAAAGCATAAATTGAGGGGAGGGGGAAGAGTGTGTGAATTGTGGGGGCATAGCCTTGGGGGGGGGGAGATCATTAGAATTGGGGGGAGGGGAGAGAGTGGGTGGGGCACAGAAACCCCACCTCTTCCAGCCGTCATGAAGAGCCTTTACTAGACTATTACTTTCCTCAGACTTGTTCAAGAAACAGCCCTGTCTCTTACTATCTGATCATTGAAATAACCACCGAGTATTCAGGCAATCACTTCACACTTTTATACACCCCAGCCCTAGTTTATGCAATAACCACTAAGGGGAGAGTTTCTTGGCTGGCGGGCCACCCTACAGGAAGTAGAGGTAGCCTGGTCTTTTACCAGTGACGTACAGTGTTCTCTTCTGTGAGGTTCAGTATTGAGGGACTCCAACTTACCATGGATCATTTCCCTAGCTTTATCCATGCAAAACATATACCAAAAAATTTATTCAGACAGATTTAGGCTTCACCACTTCCTGGTAAGGTTTTCCCAGTGTAAGAAGTAATGGAAGGGAGGAAACAGTGCACTTGAAAGTGTATGTATATGGAAAAGGTGTCCTGTGTTTGCCGAGAGGGATTTGCATATCAAATTGATTTAGTAGAGGCAGCATTGCAATAAATGTGGAAACTTAAACTGACCTGGTTGTTAAGAGGAGCCCACTTATTCATCCTACACTGTCCCTCCTCCAGAGCCTGAGTGCCGTAACTGAGATGTGCACATGGGTTAAATGAGTGTGTTCAATGACTGCTGTCATCCTTTTATTTTTTCCTACCCCAGTCTCTCTAAAGTGTTATCTTCGCTCATCTCATTTCATATTAGATTGTAAAGTTTTCAAGGCAGACAACAGGGATAAGATTTTCAAAATATGTAAGTGATTTAGGAGTCAAGTCCCATTTTCAGTGTGCCTTTAGGAGTTCCATTGACTTTCAGTAAAACTAGACTATAAGCTTAAAAGTCACTTTAGAAAAAGGCACCTAGACTCCTAAATTAATTACAGAGTTAAAAATTGTACCCCTTGTCTTTGTTCCATCAGGTGCCTAGTATCTGTTCAGGAGCTGCAAAAGCTAAATAATAATGCTTTCTCTTACCCTGAGCAAATATGTATTGGGCAACTGCTCAAGGCAGAGTTCTGTTTGTAAATTAAGGTTGTTCTACTGCTGTAAAACAGTATGCAAATAAGGATTGCAGATTAATCTTCTAATACTTTCATTTGCCAGTCTGGAAGGTACAGTTAAGTGTTACCTGAAGAGAATGAACATTTAAAAAATAGTTTGTATATCACCCTCATGATAAAATTAGACATTTTTCTTATACAAATGGTTCTCATATTAAGATACTTTGATCCCATATGCCTGTCTTGTACTTGCGTCACCATGCTGATTTCCTCTTTTCAGACTTTCTCCTATCAGTAAATCTAATGATACTTTTTACTAATGCTGCCTACATGGATATTGAAAGGTCAAATATTAAACTAGTTTAAATTGCTTAATTCACTTCTCTAAGAATTCGTCAAAGTAAAAAGCAAGAGTAGGAAACTACTATGTATATGACAATACACAATAACTAATGGTTACGTTTAATCAAATCAGAGTATCTTTAAGCACAGAAATCTACACTTTATGAAGTGTTGATTGATGTAACATTTGTGAACATGTTGATCAACGTTATCCTTGAAATCTATAATTTCAATTTTGCTACTGTCTTGAGGCATAACTAAAGGAGGTTTTGGAACAAATTGATACATTAAACTTTAATATGTCACCAGGACCAAATGGTATTCACCCCAGAGTTCTGAAGGAACTCAGATGTGAAATTATAAACTACTAATTGTGTTCTGTATTGTTTACATCACTCTCAGATGACTGGAGGATAGGTAATGTAATGCCAATTTTAAAAAAAGACTCCAGAGGTGATCCTGGCAATTAAAGGCCTTTAAGCCTAACTTCAGTACCAGGCATATTGGCAGAAACTATAGTCAAAAACAGAATTCTCAGATGACTCAACATATTATGTTCATCACTACTTTTGTATAGGGAAATCATGCCTCACCAATCTGTTAGAATTCTCGAAGGGAGTCAAAGAGCATATGGGCAAGGGTGATGAAGTTGATATAGTGTCCTTGGACTTTTCAGAAAGCCTTTGACAATGTTCCATTCCAAATGCTCTCAAGCAAAGTAAGCTGTCATTAGATGAGGGAAGGTCCTCTCAGGATCAATAACTGGTTAAAAGATAGGAAACCAATGTTCAACATACTCATAAATTATCTGGAAAAGGAGGTGAACAATGAGGTGGCAAAATTTGCAGATGATACAAATTTACTCAAGATAGTTGCGTCCAAAGCTGACTGCAGAGAATTACAAAGCGATCTCATTAAACTGGGTGATTGGGCAAGAAAGTGGCAGATGAAATGTAGTGTTGAGTACAAAGTAATGCATGTTAAAAAACATAATTCCAGGTATATGTAGAAAATGATGGGATCTGTATTCGCTGTTATCACTCAAGGAAGAGATCTTGGAGTCATGGTTAGGTATCTGAAAGCATCTGTACAGCAGCAATTGAAAAAACTGACCATGTTAGGAACTATTGGGAAAGAGATTAGGCACACAATATAATGCCACTGTATAAATCTATGGTACCCTGATATCTTGAATATCGCATGCAGTTCTGGTTGCCCCATCTCAAAAATGTATTGGAACTGGAAAAAGTACACAGAAGGGCAACAGAAATTATTAGGGCTATGGAACAGCTTCCATATTAGGAGAAATTAAAAAAGATTGGGATGGTGCAGTTTGGAAAAGAGCCTACTGAGAAGGGATGTGATAGAGGTCTATAAAATCATGAATGGTGTGGAGAAAATGAATAAGGATGTGTTAATTACCTTTTGCATAACACAAGAACCAAAGGTCATCCTGTGAAATTAGTAGTCAGCAGGTTTCAAACATAAGGAAGCACTTCTTCACACAGTCCACAGTCAACATGTAGAACTCCTTTCCAATGGATGTTGTGAAGGCCAAAAGTATAACTGGGTACAAAAAAGAATTAGATAAATTCATGGAGGATAGGTTCATCAGTGGCTGTTAGCTAAGATGATGAGCGATGCAACCCCATGCTCTTGATGTTCCCAACCCTCTGACTTCCAGAATCTGGGACTGGACACAGAGAGATTATTGTTCTGTTCTGATAATTGTTCTGTTCTATTCCCTCCAAAGCATCTGGCATTCGCCACTGTAGCAAGACAAAAAGAACGAGGAGCACTTGTGGCACATAGACACTAACAAATTTATTTGGGCATAGTCTCTAAGCTGCCACAAGTACTCCTTGTTCTTTTTGCAGATACAGACTAACAAGGCTACTGCTCCGAAACCTATAGCAAGACAGGATACTGGCCTATATGGGCCATTGGTCTGACCCGGTATAGCCATTCTTACGTTCTTATCTACCAAGTGTATTACAATATATGGAAACAAGATGATGCTTTAAAGCAAGATACTAGAGACTTCACTGTATTCTGAAATGGTGCTTAGCAAAACTAATTAATTTATAGGCCTGAAATCTTGGGCTCTTGCCAGGTAAAGTCAACTGCCCTAAACTGGCTTTAGAGTTTTGACAAGTGACAAATAACCCTTGTAAAGTGACAAAGGTGGGTGCAATAATATCTTTTACTGGACCAACTTCTGTTGGTGAGAGACACAAGCTTTCAAGCTTCTACAGAGCTCTTCTTCAGGTCTGAGAAACTAACTCAGTGTCATTTGTCTCTCTCGAACAGAAGTTGGTCCAATAAAAGATGTTACCTCACCCAAGTTGTCTTTAGTATCCTGGGACCATCATGGCTACAACACTGCATACAAATAGGCCTTGTGACATTTTTTCATTTGCCAGCTTAGATTGCTTACTTTGCCATTTAGATTATTACTTACAATCCATACTAGTTATAATACAAGATAAAACAAATCCTTGTAATATGGACCTTATAATATTCCTGGTTCTGTACTTCATAAGGATCTTAATTTTCTGACTGCACATATTGGCAGCTTTCATATTACCTTGAGATACAGAGCATTAATAACTAGGATCCCAGCCCTGCAAATACTTACACACAATGTATACATATTTGTTACATATTTGTTTGTCTTTGCAGGTTCAGGGCCTAGTGTAATATAACTAGACATGGCAGATATTGGAAGTATCTAATCATGGCACTTTTCCATTTTTTTTCAAGGTGTGAGAGTCCTCGTAGATGCTCGAGAGAAACTTCATATTCCCTGGGGCAATCCTGCTAACCAGAATAATGGGGATAAGATGATGGCTTTTGATACTCGGTCAACAATGGTGGCACAAGGAATGGTGGAGACTCAGGTTTTTTTACAGTACCTTCCAGCAATAAAATCACTGTGGGCAGATAATGGAATCCAGCATGCCTATGACAGACGCAGAGAATTCCAACTGGTAAGCTGCGGCTTTCATAATATTGTCAGTGAAATCTGTATGATGCATTGTTCCTGTATCACTTTTCAGTAAACATTAATTTAAATCTGCCTCCTTTGGACTGTTATCGTTGATGTATGTCATGAGGGCTACCTAAAATACTAGCCCATGGAATTTCAGACTTGTTTATCTTTTATTTTTAAGCAAGAAAGACCGATCGAGCTGAAATGAAACATAAGGAAGTATTAGATGAGAGAAGTGTGAAGATCAGTAAGGTTCACTTGCCTATTGATCATGCTCTGAGTCTGCAGCAGACCTAGAAATTGAATCTGGATGGGTTGTCTCATTCCAGTGCCTTAACTGCAAGACCATTCTTCCTCTTTGGTGTATTAACACTTTTTTTTAAATGATGTAGAGGACAGAATTAATACCTAATATTTTATGTGATTTCTTCATTTAAAAACATTGGTGTTATGCACTTGATTTTATTAGAAAAAGTTTTTTTTTAAATATTCTTCTCTATTCCAATCTGAGCAATCTTTCAAGAATCTCTACATTTCCTGATTAATTTCATGTGTGTGTTGTTTTCATGTGACTAGCTATTTTGTTTTGTTGAAGTTCAGTTGGAGATATGGACTTCTAGTTGAATACCTTGATTCTAGGATGGGTAGGTGTTTGTGTGGGATGGCAAAAGAAACACAGGATGATAACCCATTGGAAGTTACATTTTTAATGTAAGCGATATGGAAAAGATACAAAAAAATGTTATCGTGTCTTTAAGTGAGGAAAAGCTTGTGTGGATTGAAAATCAAACTAGCATAGAATAACATTAAGGTGATTTTTCCCAAATATTGGAAGTTCTGATAAAACTTACCCCCAAAAATTGTGGATTTGTAACCTTGATCCCTTTTAAAATACTTTTAGTATGCAAGTGAATTTGCCTAATGTTGCATGCTTAGTAACAATGGCTTCCATGTCTTCACTTGCTAAGTAATAACTGTAGTTGAGATTGCATTGTGTATCCCATGTAATTCTCTGGTTCATTTTATTTGACTTCAAGGGATTTGGATTTTCAGATTCGCTATACATTATGTAAGTAGTTGACTATGCATACTCAGTAGACACCAAGTTTAACTGCTAGCCAATTTTTTTACTCTCTCAACCAGATTTAACCTTTCTTCTCCATCTATAATTAAAAAATAAATAAAAATAAAAATTTAAGATCAGACATCTGTAGAATTTGACTTTTAAAAGTTCCCTGTTAACACTAAAATGAGATGGCCTGATTAAACTTTTATCAGAATAATTTCATCAGAATCATAATCCCACTGCTTAGAAGGAAATTTGGAATGTATAATATTCTGTTGCAAGCACTATTTAATTCTGACTTGTTTCTAGTGGAGTAAATTTAGAGGAAAGAAGATATGTAAAACACATCAATTTCATTCTTTTACACCAAGTTTCTCACTTTACTATTATGCTCTAAGTATTTGCTTTTTGTATGGTATCGGTTGGTATATAAAAAGTTAAACTATGTCAGTTTTGGATACAGGAATCTATTTAACTTTTTGTTTAGTATATCTCAAGTGACAGTTTTGCTACCTATATTGATATTGTGAAACAAAATTAAAATTCAAAGTTAAAGCTGATGCTGTTGGACTAGCCTGTGACAGTGAACTGTTGCAGTACTTGCAGAGGAGGCATAGCTTGCACTCTTTGGCCAGTACCGTAGGTAGATTAAGGCTAATATTTTCTTAACTTGATTTTTTTGCTTGGAGTCTTGTTACAATTTAAAATACACAAACCTAGGTTGTTAATTTCATAGTCTTACATCAAACATGGGGGTTATTTTTATGAACAATAGACCAGGTCTCCTAAGCTTTTATGGGCTGTTGTATACACTGATTTAACATAAGCTGTGTAATACCTGGTTATAAATATGTACTGGCCTGATGCTAGGCTAGCTTCCAGAGAATATATATTGGATGAGTATTCAGGCAGTATGAATATCGTGGGCCCTCTTAGTAGCGATGCTCTGCGATTAATTCTGGCAAATGTGCTGCCTGTGTTAACAAGATGTAGGAGTGTTGCTGAGGCAAGAGTGAGTGACTAGAAAGGGAGCCTGGTCCAACACAGGAAGTTGAAGTGAAACATGGCTTTGTCTTCAGAAAGAATTTTATAAAGGGGTAAAAGTTTTACCAGTGTTAAGGATCCTCTTCTGGTGTGGAGATGATATTCCTTATGAAATATTTACTATGGATGACATCGCATCTTATTTTATTTTTTTTATGAATATGCTCAGTCCTTTAGACCAAATAGTTCATCTTGAAAGCCTTTCATGGAAAATCTTTTCATTGGTTAAAAACACCAAGTGTGACTAGTCTTTAAGCTGAAGAGCTCCTCTCCCTTGCTTTTTGTCTTCCTTAGTCAATCAAGTATGCTTTGATGACAGTTGTGACCGGGTTGGATAAAAATCCATGATGTTTGGTAAAATGAAAAAAAAATTGGATTTTTTTATTTGTCACATTTTCTGATAAAATGCTTTTGGGGGGAATAGGGATTATTAATTCTATAGTATGAGACCCTATATTCATGTAATGTTTAAGAAAAGTTTTGTAAATGAGTTCTAATAGTTAATGGATTAGGGACCCAATCTTGCGGGGTTCTATGGGCTTCTGTATAGATTATTTACGTTAATATTTCTGTCTACCCAATGGAACTCAGTGCTCAGTCTAGAACATTGGTTCTCAAAGTGGGGGTTCCGACCCCTCTGAGGGTCGTGAGCTTCTGCTGCCAGCAGCCGGCCCTGACCCCTGCCGCGGGCTGCTGGCATCTGGGCACGATCCTGGCCCCTGCTTCCGCAGACAGCCCGTGCCCCTGCCCTGGCAGGCTGCTGGCACCCCCATGACCATCCCCCCAATCTTGGCCCTGGGGGGCTGCTGGAATCTCCCCCGATCCTGGCCCCGGGGGCCAGCTTTAACCCCTTCCCCCCCCCCATCCCGGCCGGGGGGGGGAGGGGAGGGGAAGGCTGCTGGACACCCAGCCCGCCCCCTGAGGAGGGGGTCACATTTAGAGGCCTGGTGTGGGAAAGGGGTCACCACTACAAAAAGTTTGAGAACCACTAGTCTAGAAGATACCATCAGAGATGCTTAGTTTTCCAGTTCTCAAACTGTGGATTTGTGTCTCTAGAAATAACACTCTTTTTAAGAGCAAAAATGTTTTAAAATAAATATATAGAAGTGAGAAATAACAGACCTCAACCCTATTGTCTCTCTGCAAATCTGTGTACACAGTCAATCCCTTACCACTCTCTAGAAGTGCAAAGCTTCAGAAAGTTCAATGAAGAAAAGATTGTTGGGGGCGGAATAGATTTGGACAAGGAGGAGAAGTCTGGAGATAAATTTGAGAAGGGGAGGGACAGGTAGTAGAAACAAAAGTGAAACGGTTTGATCAGCATATTCCAGAAGTCTTGATCTTTCAGAATGTAGCCTTCATTGATCTGAGATCTACCATACCATTCTCTCACTAGAAGGGAAAGCCTATAATGGCAGCAGGCTCAAAAAGCAGAGACCCAGTTTGGGAATATTTTAATGAAGTTCCTCTGTTTGTAAAATGCACCAGAAAAACTGTCCCCAAATTAGAATCTGTATGAATGTACATTTGTTAAAGAAGCTAAATTATAGCAACTGCCTTGAGTGAATTAAGACTTCGAACTTTTGTTTATACTTGTATTGCTTATTGCCAAAGTTATTTAAAATAAATCTCGTTCCAAGGTGTGTATGCTAAGTGCAGTGTGTGATATCATGGTGTGCAGTTATATGAGGAGACATCTTTCGTGCCCCAGGATAAAGATCAGCTCTGTTAAGTACCGATGAATATGCCATCTTGGTAAAGTACAGATTTTTGCTGTGTCATTGCTGAAAGGCTTTGTAGAGGTCTTTTTAGTGGGTTTGATTGAAGAGGAAGGTTGTTCAAGCATGTGGCGTGGTGTGGGAGGAAGTTATGGAAGGGCTGTGTAGGAAGGAGTCTCAGGAGTAACTAAGGCAGTGAGAGAGAGAATGTGAAGACATGAGTAGAGAGATGAATTGTGCAAGGCCTTGGAAGTAAGGACTAGAAACTTAAACTTGATGGGAGCATGGGATGAGCTGCATACAAGAAAAATTCATACTTGTCAAATTGTGAGGTGAACAAGCTGTTGTGAGGGGATGAGATGACAGTGCTGGAAGAGTTGGATTTTTGGCAATGTAGAAGTAATGACAGGATTTGGTGAAATTGGAGGAGAAAGGAATGGAATATGACAGTTTGAGGTACTGTAGTGAAAGTTTTAAGGTAGTAAACAACATTTTCAAGAGAAGATGGAGGTTGTTTGCATTACCCTGAATTTGAGGTTGTATAGGAACAACAGTCAGGTGGAGATTTTGCAGGTGTCATTATGAGACTGGACAGAAGGGAAAAGCTTAGTGAATAAGAACAGAGTCATCCGTGTGGACAGGGTAAACTGGAACTATGGGAACGGATGAAATTTGTGTGCATGAAGGCAGAAGAAAACGGGCTGAGAGCCAAGCAGTGAAGGAAATGGAGTGAAAGCAGTGAAGACTGCCCAAAGAAAAGGGTGGAGGGGAGAGATCAACTGATTTAAGTGACAATGTGAAGGGTGAGGACTGAGAAGAAAAGCAGGTTGAGAATGTCCTCAGAGGTACACCTCAAACTTGTTTGCAACAGTAGAAGAGCTCTTGAGAGAGCATTGAGTTTGTCCTTATAACAAATTGATGAAACCTGGGGAAAGGAAGGTTTTGAGGAGAGAGTTAGAGATGGGAGCATGGCATTGAAGAATCAACAACCTTACTTATAGCAGTGCTGATAGGATGCTAAACCTCAGTTGCAGATTCTTAATAAGAGGCAGGGTTATTCTGTGGAACTGATGACTTCTAATCCCTGCTCTGCCACTAATTGGTGTGGTCTTGAGCAAACCATCATTAACTGGGGTTTCTCAGGCTGCAAAATGGAGCTGTTACTTGCCTACTTCACAGGGGTGCTTATGAAGCTCCATCAGTTAACACTTGTACAGTGCTCTGAAGAGGAAAAGAGCTATGTAAAGCTTAATGTAATACTTGGCACTTTTATAATGACTAATTATAATCCTTCAAACAAAAAACTTGATTTTAAAACCAATTCAGGCTGCTCAAGTGATTAATCCAGTAACAGTTTATAATGCCAGGAAATTCCTAGTTAACTTCTCAGCCATTCCTTACCTTCATCACGTTCCCATCCCACATCCACCGCACTCATCCCACCTCTTCCCTCTGCCCAAACCATGCAGTGGTAACTGACCGCAATCATTGGCTGTTGAGAAAACCCACAACATCCCACATTTCTATCACCTAATAAATATTACAAACTTCTAAGCCAATACATTCTATTATAAACTGTTCCCTCTGTCTTCCTACATGACTCAGGTAAACATAACCAGCTAAAATGTCATATACACTAACAATCTCCTTCAATGCAATACCAAATCAACATTCCAGTCAGTTACAAAACCTCCCTTTAACCACTCCACGTGGAAGGGGTGAAGTTTGCAATGTTTTGTGTGGAGGTAGAGGGAGGAAGCATGTGTTTTTGTGGGTGGTGGATGTGGAAGAGGTAATGTGGAGAAAGCGAAATTATAGTTACAGATTGCAAGTGGTGGCTGTCAGTTTAACTAGGGATTTCCTGGCTTTTATGCTTGTGTTGGTGAAATATTTGCTTGTTCAATTTAAGCTGTTTGCTCTTTTCTTTGGGGGGCTCTTCAAAGTTACTGGCAGCTGAAGAAGAAAGGTCTAGTGCCACTGTTGTTTTGCTTTTATTACTTAGGAATGAATCAGAGAGGTAGCCATGTTAGTCTGGAATAGCAGAGGTAACAAAAGAGTCCTGTGGCACCTTAAAGACTAACTAAAGCATTGAAGCATAAGCTTTTGTGGGCTAATACCCCACAAAAGCTTATGCTTCAATGCTTTAGTTAGTCTTTAAGGTGCCACAGGACTCTTTTGTTACCTCTTACTTAGGAAGGTGCTTCTTTGCAAGAACACAGGTGGGAGATAGGGAGTGAGTGCATGCTAGTAGAAGGATCCCAGGGCAGGTTAAGGGGAAAGCAAGCTGCTAGCATGGTGGGGAAGTACTCTAGTAGGAATGTCTCCAGGCAAGACTTCTAGGATTTTCCCAGTTTTTTTGCTAGATAGGCAGGACCAAACTGAAGACTCAACTTTTCAGTCCTGTCATTACTGTAACTCAGATTTAAAGGACTTGCATCAGGTGAAGAAACTTTGAGATGGATTTAGGGTTTTGGTACATCAGCACCATTTCACATACTTTGACTGTTCACCAACATATCCCTTAATGATCTGGAGATGTGACATTTTTGCCTTAATTGTGAGTTACAGGGATTGGCAGTGTGAGGGCTAACTGGTTTTAGGTGCATGGATGCAGTAATTCCACCTTGGTCTGTGGAATCACCATTTGTAGGGAATTGCAGCTGATATCGTTGTTGAAATGGGGTGGAAACAACTGGACGTGCGTTTTACCTCTGGATTCCTGTTTACTTGTGGCATTGCCTCTAAGCGCGATCAGATTACAGAAAACAGGAAAAGGTGTGTTCAGTTAGAATCTATCTTGCTAGTTTTGCTATAGTTTCTCCGTAGCTTTACATGTGGCAAAGGAGACGGGAAATTCTTATGGGATATTGTCCACACTGAGTTCTCTGCCTGATTCAGCTTATTATGAGGAGATAAAATGTTACAAGTAATCCTGATTCCTGCTAGGCTTCTCTCTGGAAGGGGTGATTCCCTAAGTGACCTGATGAGTGGAATGAACAGAATTCACTGTTTTATGGGACTGGATTGCTGAAGAGATTGGTAGTGAGATAAATAACCTGTCCTCAAGGTCACTGGCTTGGAAGTTTGTCCAATAAAAGATATTACCTCACTCTCCTTGTCCTGATAATATTCTGAGTCCAGGATACACTACACTACATAATGCCATTTATGCTTCCCATTTGGGGGGCTAGGAGTGACAGTGAAGCTTATGTTCACCATAATTCTGGGAAGTGGGGGAGACAATCCTCTTCCAAATTCTTTCACAATGTCTTTAAAACCCTTCTGAAGATCGGAAAGTTCTTGAGAATTTGCTATGTATTCTCCCTCTTTTAAAAACAAATTCTGTTGACTTTAAAATATCACAGTTTGGTTTTGATTACAGAACTTCACATTTGGATTAAGTCTGGTTTTAGACAATGTAAAGAGGCCTGAATTCCCATATTAGAGAATTCTGGGCCTCTGGCCAAAAATGTTTGCAATTCTGCAGGCCCCTTAATTTCTATGGGATGTCTACACCACAATATCTATAGTGCTGCAATTACATCATGATGGTGTAAACCCTTACTATAGTAATAGGATATTTTCCATTGCTGTAGTAAATCCATCTCCTTGAGGTGGTAGCTAGATTGATGCAATAATTTTTTCATTGACCTAGTGGTGTCTACAGTGGGTGTTGAGTCAACATAACTATATCACACAGAGCATAAAATGTTTCACAGCCCCCTGAGTGACATAACCAGGTCAACTAAGTTTTAAGCATAGATTAGGCTTATGTAGACCACTAAATACTGATTTTCATAACACTTTTATTGATCTGAATAATCTTCATTCCAGCAACATTTCATGCTAATTTAAGTACCAGCTTTCCTTATTTTCCAAAATGGTGCTAGTTTTCCTACAAGTTCTGCAGTAACTCCATTCTGGCACTACATTCCTCCCTTATCCAACATTCTTTCCTCCTGGCCCACTGACTTGTTTCTATTTGGCTGCAAAATTTAAAGTAATTGCAGAGTCCTTGTGTGATATAGCACATTGATCTCACAGTGTGAGTTGGTTTTGCTTGCATTGTAGAGCAATTTGCTCTGCAGCACATTTCCAAACCACATAGCAAATAAATTTCATGCTGCAAGTTGGTATGCTGTATTCTCAGCAAGCAGTAGTAAGCTCCTTTTGACTTTGTTCGTCTCACACGCTGCCTCTTGTGGTTGTAATTCTGTACCTAGCCGATGACATCAAGTCTGTTCAGTGTGATATGTATTTACACCTAGTAGTTCAGTTTCCTTCTGATACACCTTTTCCTTTTGTAAGGGACAGCTGATAAAATGGTTCACATGCAGTGTGGGATTTATTAAATATGGACTATGTTTTGGTAGGTATGGACTGGGTATCCAGAATGTTGCAGTTAGCATGCTGTGTCTACATTTGGGTCGCAAGCTTTTTCCAGTTGAGAACAGTGGCAGCTTGCCAGGGGTCTGGGGCACACATTTAATTTCCCTATGCAGAATACTTTATAGGGCATGGTAAAGTGCATGGGGAGAAGGATGACCCAGTGGTTAGGGTACTGGCTTGGTCTGAAAGGAAAGGTTTTTTTAATATCTGCTGGTTAAAGGGACACAGATGTATTTTCCAGTGCTACCAGATTACTTGTGGTGGTCATAGTTCAAGGTATCTTTGCTGTTGATTGATGCAGTACAGGCAAGTCTCATCTTACGCGGGATTCCGTTTCGTGGTTAGCGTGTATAGTGAAACACTCAATGAGTTGAATGGCGGGTGGAATTGCCTGCACAACAGACTCAGTTTTAAAATTATTTTATCTTTTTTTGTTTTTTGACGACCGTGCAAAGCTGAATTTGCGCATGTTAAATGCGAAGATGTGGTTGTCTAATATATTATGGCCAAAATATCATTATTCAACATTTGAAGTTGGGGAATCTCTTCTCCCTATTAAACTAAATTTACTACATTGATAAATGATAAAAAAAGCAAACCTTAATTACAGTTGACCAAGGGTCAGGGGCTTCACACTTGGAGGAAAGGCCTATGTTACACAGAAAAGTATTTATCCCTGGAGGTATTGGAATTGATGCCTGTAACACGTTCAAATAGATCCTACTAGACTACTAAATGTAGTCAAAGTGACTGACTAGGAGGAGCGGAAAAGTCTTTGGTCTGTGGTTTTTATCGTAAGGGACTTAAGGGGGAGTGAATTCATGCTGTAACATAGAATCCTCATAAGGAATACTTATGTATGTGTAGATCCATATTCTTCTGAAGCACTCCTTTCCTAGTGCAGTCTTCTGCATTAGCATACATAGCGCTAAATGTAACAATTTCTAGTTTAAGATTGGCAGAGGGGAGGTAATTTAACACACTATTGCTTTTTTAACCTTTGTAACTCATATTCTAATGCAATACACTTGTGCTAACCTGTTTCCATATGTCAGATTAGTGCTTCTTATGCTTTTGGTACACTTGAGAGAGTTTTTGCCAACCTCTGCAAACTAGCTGCTTTTGGAAAGGAGCATAGTTCTGAATGATGAGCGACAGACTTGTAGACTCACTGCTGCTTCAGGGTTAGATTTAAAAGCAGTTTTAGTAGCAAATATATGAAGTCATGGAGCCAGTGGGTCAGTGCACTGAGGGAAGAAAAAATGTTTACAGTCTGGTTCCAGTCTGTTTCGCACAAAAACATCTGAAGTTTATAGATGCTTCCAGAGTATAAATAGTCATTGGGAGGTGGCAGTTTGGTCTTGGATAGTACGTGCTCCCTGGTCAGTACATGTTCCCAGTTGATTTTTGTAGTAGTTAGATGGATGCCCTGGCCTGAAATTTGTCAAATCATTGTAGAATCGAGTTCCAAATAGTCATAGTTCAAAAATGCTTGTGTGCCATGCCCCATCCTCACAGGCAAGTACTTCCATAAATGGCACTAAGATTTTATAGAGAGAGAGATGATGAAGAAACTTCTGCACTAAGGAAGTGCAACAGTTACCATTTGGACAGAACATCCCAATTCTTTACTTTCATGGGTTAGTTTCTATTCTGGATCTGGCAAACTAAAACCACTGAGTGCTTAGTATAGAGCATTGGTATCTTGACACTTTCCAGTCCTCCACACCCAGTATATTCCCCCCCCCCCTCCTTTCCCCCCCATATTTCTTGGGCTGACTTGAACCTTTGTGGAAGTGGTTGGAATGGTCTTAAGGAAGTCTTCCTCACAGTTTGAAGCAGTGCTGTGGCAAAACTGTGAGATGGCTATAGTGGTGTCCTACATACTTAAATTTTTGTCAGAGTTAAAAGCTTGCTCCAGGCTCAAAAGACATTAGGCTTTGGATTTTGTCCTCAAACTTTGTGAGCAGGTACAAATCTCTCCACAGCTCAGAGCCGTTGGTTTGGGTGATTCTAATCTTGCTGTCTGGGTCTCTGGTTTGAAAGTACATGTTGAACCTGGAGTGCCCACAGGGAAAAATTAGTGGTTGCAGGGCATCCAACAGTGCCAAGCTCCCCCCTCCTCTCACGTGCTGGGAGCCCAGTGCTTACCACCTCCTCCTCTCAGCACTTCCGGAGTGCCACAAACAGCTGATTCAAAACATTCAGGCTCTGGGAGTGTGTGTGTGTGTGTGTGGGGGGGGGGGGGAATAAGGACCTGGGGCCGGCGGTTGGGTGCAAACCCTAGTGGTGCTACAGCACCCCACCCCTGCTTCCCCCACCTATGGAGACCCACTGGCGCTCTGCATAGACCTCCTGTGATTCAGCAAATTCTCTGGTTCGGCACCAGTCAGGTCCCGAGTGTGCCGGACTAGAGAGGTTCAACCTGTATCTCCAGTTGTTAGTGACTGAAAGCAGTTATAGAATGGCCATTTGCAAAAGAAGCTGGAGTTTTGCATCTGGTTCATAGGAAAACTGTGCTTGTTCTCACTATGAAGCAGTAGTGAGTTTGCAAGTTTTGTTTATTTAAAAGTTTTCCCCTTCCCTCCTCTTATCCTCCTCCACCTGCCAAAGTGCACCCAAACCCAGCTTGTTTGTACATTGCCTGGCAGGTTTCTTTTTTCTTTTTTCTTTTTTTTTTTTTGCATTTTAGAGAAAATGTACAACCCTTATTGATTGCCTCTTGGGGAGAGGATAATTCAAAACTGGAACATCTTGCTTTATTGTAAACTGAGCTGTGGCTATAGTATCTCTGGTACTTAAAACCTTAACTTGGTCATATTTCTTTGAACAAAGTTATATGGGATTAATTAGGATAGTATTCAGTAAATTCTGAAATAATGAAAGTGTTAATTGGAGCAGATCTGAGTTTTGACTGACCAGTGCAAAATCAGTTTTAAGGTTTAAAATAACAAATTGACACATTGGATTAATGGATTGCTTTTTTTGGAATGCATGTTAGGTTAGAATCGCTCTTGTCTTTCCCTGCTTCTCCTGTTTGCAACCATTTGGATTGCTTTATGGCAACTACAGCAGATGTTTCTGTAGAAGAGTAATATCCAGAAAGTATCTGGTGTATTTTTAGTATCTTTTATGTTGAGTAAGAACTCAAGAGAAAGAATAGAACAGTATTTGTTCTCCATGGGACCGTGGTTTGGGAACCCCTAGATTAAACAGATATTACTGGTTTACAACCTCCTTTTGAAAAAGTATTTTCCCTTGTTTCTATTAATGTGGTTAAGGGTTCAAACGGAAAATGTTAAATTTTTCACTAATGACTTTTTGTTTTCCTGATCAGTTGCACTTTAACTCACTTTTAGTTTCACTTTTTAGTTTTCATGTAGTATCAATTTAGTGTAATGGTTGCGTTACAAATCCCGCAGAAGTGTCTCTTTTTTAAAAAAAATTACTGTTTGTTTTGGAAAACAGTACAGTTGCTTTTTATCAGGCATAATCTACATGATAGTGTCTCTTTAACACTAGAGTCTATTCCTTTCTGCTGACTGGAGAGTAAGCAGTAACAAGTAAAAACCAGATTTTTCATTTTGTTTTCAGTCTAAAGTTTACTTTGTTCTTTCAGGGAAGATACTGAGATAGGAGTTGTGTTAAAGCAGTCTAGAAGGGAAGCCTTCTCTTCCATGATTGGGGTGTGGCTTTTTTCAAAGCATCTGATGTTGTGCACAGGAAGTCCTAAAAAATGTTCTGAGCAGAGGTGAGATGAGCTGTGATGTGCTTGTTAGTGACATGCTTACCCCAAGAAAAGTATTTTGGTTTTCTTTGTGGAAACAGATTCAATCTGTGTCTGAAATTCTCCTGTCTAGGGAGCTGCAACCAGTCTAATACTTAATCAGAATCCACCTTAAACTGCACATAACAGGCTGAAAAACTGACTATCCTACTAATGTATTTCAGGAACTGTGACAAGTGATGTATTGTTGCTTTTTGTATCTGATCTCTATATACAGTATCAGTGCTTTAGCTACTTCTAAATTAAATTAGACAGAGATTTATTTATTTATTTATTTGTACAGTTTTAGGCCCTGACAGTGCTACATTTAAAACTGTACAGTCAGTAACCATGTTTTGAAACACTGTTGAATGGCTTTCAAGCTATTTTAATAAACAGGTGTGACTGAAGCTTTTACTAATACTACTACTCCATGACTAGTATAGCACTTTTTTCCTAACTGATTTGTTTTTAAAAATCAAAGTTTAAAGAACAGAGAGAGCCTCTTCAGAGGATTAGAAGACAATAGTGGTAGCTGGACACAGAGTTGGCAGAAGGGAAACACTCGTGTGATGTTGGGCAAGTTGCTTAATCTTCCAGTGCCTCAGTTTCCCTATCTTTAAAACTGAATATTCACCCGAGGCACTTCTAGCAGTCCTCACATGGGAAGCACTACAAGTTTAATAAAAATGGGCAAAGATTGTATGCAAGAGACTGAATAGAGGAACCCACTATTGTACTGGAGAGATGGGAGAAATTAATAGGGTGAGAGTAGTTAGATCTGAGATGAGGGAGGGATTACTCCACACAATCACTGAAAACTCAGGGGGGAGTTGATGGATTCTTGGATGAACCAGGAAGCCAGTGAACAACTGATGGGATGATGGTCCTATGACGTTTTAGACATTCTAAAGTTCACATGGCTTCAGGAGACCATGAGGCTGGAATTGGCAGACCTGTGGCCATATATGAATGTGGCTGTCAGTGGATGCAGGATCAGTAGTTCAAGGGCAAACTCTCACTCATTCTTGACTATTCAATTAAGGACAATGGTAGCAGGGTCACAGCTGGGACAAAACTTTATTCCTGCCTAGTTTTATTGGTTTTATTTATTTACAAAACCAAGGAAATTCAGAGTTGAGGTGAATGTCTAACTGCAATAGTTGAACTGTATTTATTACTAAGATACCAAAGTACTGTAAATGTTACTTAATGTTGATGGAAGTAGCGTTGTTTTATGATCAACCCACATTGAAATGAGTTGTATGAGTTTGGGGAAATGAAAATTTAAAGGTTCTTTGCTTTGCAAAACCCACACACATCTGCTGTATATTTGGATAAAACAGTAACCAAAGCATGCACACACAAACTGTAATGTTGAGTTTTATTAAGGTGTTGGAATGCTACAGAATTAAGGATCCTGACTAACCTCCCGCCATTCCTGTTTTCATAACTAGGCTACCTCCATTTTCCCTTGTTAGTTTTCATGGTTTGTGCACCCTCTGTACCTCATCCCCAGACACACCCTCCAAATAGTATCAACATTGTAATCACTTATTGCTCTTACCACCAGGGCTTCTGACCTTAGCCTTTTCTTCTCTTCAAAGTACAAATAATATATGGAAACAGGAAACCTTGATGGTGAAGAAATTGGTACTGAGTGGGTTCCTTAAATCCCAGACCATTTGCAATTAGAAATGTCCTTGATTTCTTTCTTGCCCTACCCAAGGATAATCTGGATCCTTGGGGAAAACCTGCAGGTTTCCTCTTCCTAATGTTTAAAGTAAGACTTGTCAGTCCAATGATGTTCTGTTGGATCAGCACCCAAACTGGAACAGGTGAGTAAAAATGTGAACACTTAGGTTATGTCTACACTACGTAACTTTTAGCGATAGCTGCACCTATAAGACACTTGTCATTTGGGGGAGGGAGGGTTCACACCTCTGAAGGACAAAAGTTTTTCTCCTTCAGGTTCCATTGCAGACAAAGCCACTGGGCTTGTCTATACTGGTACTTTACAATTATCGCTTTGAGGTGTAAAAAACTACCCCCTTGAGCACCACAAATTTCAGTGCTGTAAAGTGGCAGTTTAGACCAGGGGTCTCAAACATGCAGCCCGCGAAGCCCTTCCCTGCGGCCCGCGAAGCTTCCTGGTGCCCCCTCTCCCCCCCAATAGCAATTTCTGGGAGGGAGGGGCCAGAAGCAGAAGCTTCTGTTCTGCCTGGCTGGGCTGCTGCCGATTCCCAGCTACCAGGCACTGCTGCTGTGGCTTCAATGAATGAGCTGGGGCGGCGCTTCCCAGGAGCCCTCTGCAGCGGCGGCCGGGAGTGGTAAACCAGGCTCCCCGCCGCCCTCCCGCCTCCCTCTGCGGGAGACTTGCCGCTCATGGCCGCTGCTGCAGAGGGTTCCTGCGAAGCACCCTGGTGGGGCCGCTGCCGAGCCCTGGCTTCCAGGTGCTGCTGCTGCGGCCTCAATGAACAAGCTATATTGTGACTTCCTATGTTGCTCCTGCTTTGTTTGCCAAACAGCTGTTGGGGGTGACTAGCACTTTCCAGGCGGGAGCAGGGAGTTGCATGCTCAGAGGAGGCGGCGGGGCAGGGGCGGGACCTCATGGAAGGGGTGGAGTGGGAGTGGGGCGAGGGGGGGCGTGTCAGTGATGTGGCCCTCGGGCCAGTGCACTAGTCCTCATGCGGCCCTCGTGGTCATTTGAGTTTGAGACCCCTGGTTTAGACCATGCCCCAGTGCTTTAAGGCAGGGGTCTCCAAACTTTTTTGATCGTGCACCCCTAGCAAAAAAAAATTGAGCACGCACCCCATTGGGGAAGCCCCACCTTAGCCCCTCCCCCATCTACTCCCTCCCACTTCCTGCCCCCTTAGAACTTCCCTCACCTTGTCCCCTGACTGCTCCCTCCTGGGACCCCTGCCCCCCAGGACCCCACTCCCTGCCCCATGTCCCTGAACTGCCCCCCTGGGGCCTGTCTTAGCTGCCACGCGGCGCACGGGGCCGGTCCCTGCCGCGGCGCCCAGTTCCTCCAGCTGCAGCGCTTGTGGAGGGGCCGCCGGGGCCACCCCGCTTCTGCAGGTGGGGCCGCTGCAGCACTTGCAGAGGAGCTGCTGGGGCCACCCGGCTCCTCCTGCCTTAGTGGAAACGCGGGACGTTTAGGCAGGAGGAGCTAGCCAGCCCCGGCGGCTCCCCTGCAAATGCCCCAGCGGCCCCAGCAGCAGGAGGAGCCAGGTGGTTCCTCTTCAAGTGCCATGGTGCCCGACTCGTCTGGCCGGAGCCGCGCACCCCCGTGGTTGGTCCTGTGCACCCCTGGGGGTGCGTGCACCCCAGTTTGAAGATCACTGCTTTAAGGACACGTCTTCACCGGCCACGTTGGTCTACAAGTTGTGTTATTTCAAAGTCTGAGGGCTCTTTAAATGCTATCCCTATTGAACAAACAGCAAAACACACATGCTGTACTAAAGTCCTGTAAAATGTAATTGGGAGAACAACTCTGCCTGGTTTTAATTTTGATTACTTGGTTTGCATGTAAATTAACTCGCTTTGTTTTTGTCTGTGAATTGGTGCCACTCAGTAACTATTTTGGTTTAAAGGGAGCATTCATTCATTTGCTGTGCATTTCAGCTAGTCAATCTTTTTTGTTTTTTAAAAAGGTTAATTTCCTTCCTTTAAATGCTAGCAGTATACTTGGGCCGTTAGCTGTTCACTTCTGGTTGAAGGGAACTCTTCTTAAAAACTAAAGCTAAGAAGTGTATTAGACTTTGGGAGCCTGCTAATACTTTTTATAACCCACTGGTCTCTCATGTAAGAATGACTGAAAGCACATCTAGTTACTGCTGCTTGTCTTTTGGTGAAGGAAAATTGGACTGTGCATCTATGACTTAGGTAGAAACAGGCTGGATTTGTAAAAACGAATACAACACTGAAAGGAAAGCTGCTGGTTAGAATGTCTTCATTAGGCCATAGTAAGTGTTTCCTCATAATTTTGTCTGAAACATGACTTGTGTGTTCCCACTAATAATAGTTTGCTTTGACTTTCTTTAGTAGAGATCACAAGACTCCAGGAGGCACACAAGCTGTCTGAATCAAACCTTTCTGAAAATGGAATACTTGACAGTTATGAACCAAGTTATTTAACAGTGAGCTTCCTGTGGTTTACACAGACTTCTGAATCAGAGGGAGGATTGAGGGCTGCAGCTGAGCTGAGGCCTGGACAACTTTGATTCCAGTTAAACAAAAGAACACATCTGTGAGCATTCAAAGCAATTGGCTGAAATCCAAGAGAATGATAGAGGTCTGTTTTAGTTTTGTACCAAAGGTGCAAAGGCTGATGTTTGAACAGAGGAAGATCTTGTAAGACCACCCTGCAAACCTAATCTCCAGAAAGCCATGCATCTTGCTGTATCATAGTGTATTTTAAAATACTGCTTTATCACACCACTTCCAACTCATTACATCCCTGATTCTGCTAAGCTGATCCCTACCTCAGTTTTGTAACATAGTTCTCTGAAGCAAAAGTTTAAAAAATTGGCTTGTGGGGTTTTTGTGGTTTGTTTTTCAACTTTGATTAAAGTCAGTCCTGAAAGTTTGTGTTAACCTTAAATATCAGAAATCCCAAGTCTTGTTTTCATTGAAGTTTGCTCATGAACATGTTGGTGCTCAGGATAGATGATGAGCTTTCAGCTTAGTTTAGGATGTAGCGGTATTGAGTTTTTAACAAAGGTTTCCTGTCTCAAGTGCTCAGTAGGCATTAGCATTTAAATGAATTTTAAATTGGCATTAAGAAATGTCTGTTCCCCTTTCATTCACTTGGTTTTCTTTCATGATGAGACTTCACTAGTTTTCCAGCCACCATAGACTTGGTGTACCCTCTACTTTGTTCTCATTTTCCTATTCTTACCATCACTGGTGCTGCTCTAGCAGTACCGAGCGCACTTGTTTAGATGGGGCTACTCTTATTTTTACATCGTGTCATTTAGATCTACTCTGAGCAGCAGTTGGAAAAAAATTTTAGAATCTTTGAATGCAAACTGACATAAATACTAAATTTCTCTCAAATGCAAACTAAACTGGGGAAGAAAATACCTAATCTTTCTTTTAGCCATCTTGAGTATTACAAGTAACAATAGTAGGCTTAAAGAAAAAAATTAGACAGAGGTGACTGTCTTCCTTCAGTTGCTGTCTTAAATAAGGGTTCATTTGTCCTTTATCCACATAATATGCATAAGGCTTTTCTGTCCTCTGTATTATGAAAAAATGGTGTATTAGTGAAGGATTTTGCCTTATTTTTGTTCTCCATAGGTCTCATGATATCCAGGTACTATACCCTTAATATACACAAGGGTAGCCCTGAAAGGAATTATTAAATCTGAATGACTGGGCAGGTGCCATATTGTCCTTGTTTCTCACTTGTACATTCCAAGTGCTCTTTGGGGACTAGATTAGTGGGGACTGGATAGTCTAGGATTTTTTTGTGAAAGTGATATTTATGGACTTTGCATCTTGCCTTCCTCTCAGCTGAAGTATTTATAAACTTTTATATAAAAGTACCCTTGTAACTGGAATATTTCCCTTTTTTGTTGTTGTTGTTTACCTAGCTTTTTCTTAAAATGGTCATCTTGATATATCTGCCCAGCACACATCTTCTGACACCGAAGCAAACAAGCTAAAAACCCACGCAGAAGTAGTTTTCTCAATGCAGCTGTTGAAGCTTTTGAGCATTAGTTTGTAAACTTACTGGCAAATGCGTAGCTATAGAGCATTGCCATTACTCTGTGGTAATGTATTTTGCATTCATGTTATCAGGAAATCCCCTCTTCTGGAAAGCTGCTTTTGGTGCTGCTTTGACCTTTATGTTGTGGTTTAGGTTGTTCTGTTAAAGCATACAATTACTAGTGTGACAGTAAGCTCTCAGGACTTAAATGAAAAGGTAGTAACAAATGCATTTAAATACAGAAGAGTTAAGGCCTCATTAAAACATCTTTTTTTAAAAAAAAATAATAATCTTGTCCTAAATCTTTCCGGTAGAAAAGGTGCTTTGATTTAGAAAAGATGGAGTCGGGAGATCTGGCATTTCTTGGCTCTGCTGCAAACTTCCTGTGTTTGAGCAAGTCACTTTTCTATATCTGTTTCCTCATCTGTCTAATAGGAATGCCCATCCACCTCTTCCTTGGTCTGGTGAGGTGAGGTTGTATTTATGAAACTTCTGTGAGCTTTTGTAGTAGGTGGCTTTGGAAATGTGAAGTTATGTAGTCCTGTAGTCCTATTGAACAAGCATCACCTTCCTCCAGCAAACTTGGAAATCTGTTACTGTTTTCCAATACTATAGTTTGTCAGTTTATGAAAAGTATGTAACACCAAACCCCTATGATATAATGTATGATAGCTGTTCTTTAAAGACTCACCTCGGGGTCTGTCCCTTTAAGTACATCAATCACAGGATGACTCACCCTGAAGTCCTAGCCTTGTCTAATTAAAGGCTTGCATTAAAACTGCAGTTTTAAAACCTGACTATGGTGTATACTTGTACCAGGTGACCTCCCACCTACTAATGAAAAAGCTGGCAAAGAAATTTAACTTCTGAGCCTGTCAGAACTAGCCAGAAGGTTCTGGTGTCTTGGTTACTCTAATGTCCTAATGCCTGCTCAGACTTCACGTTTTAATACTGTCTCCTCTGGAAAGGACTGACCTTCTTGATCATTTTTAAAATATTCATTCTTAAGCAAGAGACCTTATCAGAGATATAACTCTGCCCGTTTATCTTTAGTTCTGTTATGACTCAATGTAGTACCTCCTAACCTTGGTTAATTTTATGTACTGCAAAATCTAGTTAACTTCCTTCTCTTGCCTTCACTGGCAGAGTAATATAGATTGCTTTCTATTTGAATTGATGGCCAGCTAAGCCATATTTGGATTTCTTTGTAGTTTGAGATTGGTGTAGTGTAACTTACAACTTTGCCCTCCTGTAGTGACACTGAATATCTCAACAAGGAGTTTGTTATAACACTGTCATTTGGCATCAACCAAAAATAGAATTATTCAAGTTTCTATAATTTTTTTGCATCTAGGGGTGTTCAGAATTGCAGTTGCCACTGCAAGGGTTGGTATTGTCTTGAACAGGGGTCTCAAACATGCGGCCCGGGGGCCACATGCGGCCCGCAAAGCCCTTCCCTGCGGCCCGCCAAGCTTCCTGGCGCCCCCCTCCCCCGGTCCCCCCATAGCAGTTTGCAGGACGGAGGGGCCAGAAGTGGAGGCTTCTCTGCTGCCTGGCTGGGCCGCGTGTTTCTAGCTCTGGACTTCCTAGATTGCTCTTGCTTTGTTTGCCAAACAGCTGTTGGTGGTGCCTAGTGTTTTCCAGGAGGGAATGGGGAGCTGCGTGCTCAGAGGAGGAGGTGGGGCAGAGGTGGGACCTCTTGGAAGGGGTGGAGTGGGGGTGGAGCCGGGGCACCAAGGGCGGGGTGTGTGTCAGTGGTGCGGCCCTCGGGCCAGTGCACTAGTCCTCATGGAAGGGGTGGAGTGGGGGCACAGCCGGGGCAGCGAGGGTGTGTGTGTGTGTGTCAGTGGTGCAGCCCTCGAGCCAGTGCACTAGTCCTCATGCGGCCCTCGTTGTCATTTGAGTTTGAGACCCCTGGTCTTGAATTTGAAAGATAGTCTGTTCAGTAGAAGAAATATTGTACAGAATTGCAGCTTGGAGCACTATTCATAACTTCCTAAACAAGATGTGCTTATCCAGGATGGTCTTTGGCAAGAAGGCTTATTCGAATGTTTTAGATTCATCCACTCATTATAGTTTTACCTTTCCGTCTACTGCTACTTGATATGCTCAACCGCTAGCAGGGCCTGTAGAAATGGGAGCTGACTTGATTATGCAGTTTAAATTAACTTCTCTCAGTTGACCTGTATGTACCCCATGCACCTATATACAAACTACTCTGGAATAGCAAAAAAATATTAAACGCAATATTTTATGCTGAAGTTCAGTCTAAAGTTTGTACAGCGATTGCCCAAACGAACAGCACTAATACAAATTTAACAATCCTAAACTTTTAAATATTTCTTTTAACTATTACAAATTACTGTCCCTGCTTTTTTACATGGTGAGTGTCAAGCTCATTAAACTTTTATAAATTCTGTATGTACAGTTGCATACAGACTCTAAAAGACTCTAAAAGTCAGTGACTAAAGCTTTTATATCAAGTACGTTTGGTTTAAGTAACTGGACTTCAGAATGTAAGTTACTGTGGCCAAGTCTGCCATCTGTGAAAAACACTGATCAGTTCATTTTGTTTTTTAGGGGGAATCTGTAAAATATTTCCTGGACAACTTGGATAAACTTGGAGAATCGGTAAGTTTAATTTAGTTGGAAAGTTTAAATCAAATTAGTCTTGGATAGCATTAGGGATTTTGTTGACTCCGTTTAAAATATGTAACTTGTGTGGTACTGGGGGAATAGTGCTTTCATCTTGTTTTAATAATTTACATGATCTACAGGTTGACTGGTTAAAACCTCTAAATATGAGGTATGGATAGGGCCCTACCAAATTCACAGTCCATTTTGGTCAACTTCACAATCATAGGATTATAAAAATCTTACATTTCATGATTTCAGCTATTTAAATCTGAAATTTCATGATGTTAATCAGTCCTGACCCAAAAAGAAGTTGGGAGGGGGAGTGCTATTGTGGTGGTGGGGCGGCGGGGCTTGCAGTACTGCTACCCATGCTTCTGTTTGCTGCTAATGGCATCACTACCTTCAGAGCTGGTCAGCAACACCTTCAGCAGCAGTTCCTGAAGGCAGAGCTGCTGCTTGGAGAGCTGCACCTTCCGTCAGCAGTGGCTGCTCTCTGGCCACCCGGCTCTGAAGGCAGCAGAACAGAAGTAAGGGTGTAATGGTATGGTATTGCCACCCTTCTGCGCTGCTGCTAGCCAGGCATCTAGCTCTGAAGGCAGCACCCTGCCAGCATCAGCGCAGAAGGGTGGCAATACCGCAACACCCCTAAAATAACCTTGCCCCGCGCGCGCACACACACACACCTCCCTTTTGGTCAGGCCCTCCAATTTGAGAGAAACTAGTCTCCCCAGTGAAATCTGTATAGTATAGGGGAAAAGCACACACGACCAGATTTCACAATCTGCGACACATTTTTCATGGCTGTGAATTTGGTAGGGCCCTAGGAATGGAGTAGAATAGGGCGATTGTTCTGTATGGTAAAGCCCTCAGAAAACAGCATGACTGGCCAGGAGAGTTCTGTGGACACAAATTGCAGAGTCAAGCAAGCAATCCTTACTGGACTATATGAAGTCAGTAAGAAAGCATAGAAAGCCCATGGTGCTGCTGTGTTCTGAAAATGTCTGCAAAAGTAGCACTGTTTCCATATTGTATTTAATTTGAAAATCAGATGTGCTCTTTTTACAAATAAAAAATAGGGCTTTTTCTAACAAGCTCCCACTGGGATCTAAAAGTCAAACTGGATTTCCTGGATTCACATGTCACTTTCAATAAAGATTCTGACCTAGGAGGGTAGCCAACTATTCTGATGATGCATGAGCCATGTTTAAATCCAGCTCAGCTTCTTCTAACACCACTAACAGGAGAAGTGGTAAATTTATTTCCATGCACACCTGGAGCAGATCTGTTAAATGGGGATGGTTTTATTTTTAGTCATTCTTATGACTTTCAATGTACAGTAAAGAAAAATAAATTAATTTGCTCTTCACAAAGTGATCCAGATTCTGTATTTTGGTGCCCTGAAATTGCTAGTAACACTGTATGTCCATTGATCTTGATGGCTCTGGGGCAGTACAGATCTAATTATTGATACTCAAAGATGCCTCTTGCTAGAAAACTTTCTTGCTTACATGTAAGAAACCTCTAAACAAGAAATTAAGTGACTGTACAGATTACTGTTACATTTTGTAATGTGCCTGGCATATAACACAGTTGATATAAATTTAATATGGGGTGGAATCTTTGTCTGCTCTGGAAAATGTTTCAACATTCCATTTTCCTTGGGATTGTATTGCCTCCTAATAATGACAGGCAGTTTGATTGTAATTTTTACCTCATGGGTTTGTGTGTGTATCCAGTTTGTATATTCATATCCACCAGTCTTGTTCTGCAGAACCTATGCGTGACAGTTGGCCTTACTATGGGAAGTTAACATCAAACTTAACTGCGGAGACACTGCATCTCTGTTCTATTCCCAGTCATAGGTGCCAACTCCAGGGGTGCTCCAGGTGAGAACATACACACCCCGGAAAAAAAGGGTGCACAGCACCCATCAGCCACAGGTGTTTGGCGGCAGCACTGATCAGCTGTTTGGTAGCCCAGGGAAAGACTTGGGGGTGAGCTACCGGCTGGTACGGTACTCTGGGAGGGGGTGGACTGGGGGCAGGAAGAGGCAGAGCAAGGGCAGGGCGTTCATTGATGGATGTGGAGTTGAGGGCGGGCCTCGGTGCAGCACCCACGGGGAAAAATAAAGTCAGCACCTATGTTCTCAACAAATGCTCTGAAGCCTAATAACCAGTACTGAAGAACATAAAACCAGCCATACTGGGTCATAATGATGATTTATCTAGTCCAGTATCCTGTCTTTCAATAGCGGCGAGTGTCAGGTGCTTCAGAAGGAATGAATAGAACAGGCAATCACTAAGTGATCCATTCCCTGTTGTCTGCTCCCAGGTCCTGATAGTTGGAGGCTAGAGACACCCAGAGCATGGGGTAACATTCCTGACCACCCTGACTAATGGCCATTTATGGTTCTGTCCTCTGTGAACTTACCTAATTCTTTTTTTTAACCCTGTGATAGTTTGGCCTTCACAACATCCCCTGACAACATGTTCCACCAGTAGACTTTGCATTGTGTGAGGAAGTACTTCCTTTTAGTTAGTTTTTAAACCTGCTCCCTCTTAATTTCATTGGGTGACCCCAGGTTCTTGTGTTATGTGATTGAGTAAATAACACTTCCCTGTCTACTTCATCCACACAGTTCATGATTTTATAAACTTCGATCATTTCCCCTTCTTTAGTTCTCTCTCTGAAGCTGAGTCACTCCCAGTCTTTTTAATTTCTCCTCATACAGAAGCTGTTCCACACCTCAAACATTTTTGTTACTGTTCTCTGAACCTTTTTACAGTTCTAATGTATCTTTTTTTCAGATGGGGTGACCAGAACAGTATGCACCTAATTCTTTTTTTTTCTTTTTTGCAATGATTTTGGGTGAGGAGAGTCTAAACTATCACCTAAACTTAAACTATATGTAGAACCAAAACAAAACCTTTCCTAACTTGATTATCAGGGTAGATCTCACATTTTGCGTACAGAGTCTCATTTAGAAGTTCCAATATCAGTGCTGTTTGCCTTTTGCCGTGTGGCATCTGTCTGAAGCAATAAAAGGAGTACTAATTGTTTGTCTCTAGTAGCCACCCAGGTGGCTTTTTTAACTTTCTGTTCAGATTTTTCACACCCATTGTTATGTTTGTCCACAGATTAAATTTAAAACAGTCACTTTGGGGCCTGCTTCTGTTTTGCAGCCGCCTTTAAGTTCTTAATCAGAACTATAGGGCTGGTCTCCACTAGGGGGGGAAATCGACTGTAGATACGCAATTTCAGCTACGTTAATAACGTAGCTGAAATCGACGTCTCTACAGCCGACTTACCTCCCATCCTCACGGCGGTGGCAGTCGGCGGCGCGGTCCCCCGTCAACTCCAGCTTGCGCCTCTTCAAGAGCTGGACTTCTGGAGTCGACTGGGGAGCCGCTGGTGGTCGATTTATCGCGTCTTAACGAGACGCGATAAATCGATCACCAAAAGATTGATCTCTGCCGGCTCAAGTGAAGACAAGCCCATAGAAAGGAATGACAGCAATATCAGAAATTCCAGTTAACTATGCCTTAAAGCAGGGGTCGGGAACCTATGGCTCGCGAGCCAGGTGTGGCTCTTTTGAGCCTGTCATCTGGCTCGCGGCACCCGCGAGGCTGGGGGGCGGGGGAGGCGGTGTGGCGCGGCGCAGCGCTGCTCTGGCGGGGGAGGCGTGGCGCGGCGCGGCGCTCCTCTCCTCTCCTCTGGCGGGGGAGGCGTGGCCCGGCGCTGCTCTGGCTGGGGGTGTGTCGCTCTTCTTCCCTCGCTGGAGTCGGGTCACAGCAGCGTGACCCAGCGAACAAGTAAGCATGGGGGGAAGCCGTTTGCAAGGGGGCGTTGGGGGGAGGCTGGGCTGGGTGGGTCAGTTGGGGGGGGGTTGGAGGAAAGGAGGTTTGGGGGGGAGAGACCGGGCTGAGTGGGTCACTTGGGGGGGGGGAAGGAGAGCGCGGCGGCGGGGGGGGGGGGGAGGAGAGCGCGGCCGGGGCGGGGGGGGGCTATTATATGGCTCTCTCAGCCAAAAAGGTTCCCGACCCCTGCCTTAAAGAGTCTCTAGCTATAAATACAATCAATGACTGCATTTCTTTAGCAATTGCATCTTGAACCAAAATGATTTTAGTCACTTCTCAGAATGGTGAGTTCTAAAGATTGACTTTTAAAGTTGGATAATGGTATTTAATTGTAGGTCACAAATGTTAAGATTTTTTTTTCTTTCAAAATCATTATCTTTTAACAGAAATGACTAAATATTTTCAGGCAAACTCTAGGCAGTTTTGTTATGAAAATGTAAAATACAGCTTTGGGTAGGTTCTCTTGGTTTATTCCTTCCCATTTGTATGATCAGAGCATAGCTTTTTGCTGGCAGTTAAAGATTATTTTTGTACTTTGGAACTATAGCAGTTTATGGAAGAAGCACTCACTACTCCTGTGTCATGCAAACAGACTGATTTGAAGTTACATTGTTAATGAACAGACATGACTATGGTCTTTTCTCCTTTTAACATAAGGAAGCTAGAGAGATCTGATCTGCATGTCTAAAACCTACTCATTCAGATTGCTTGACCAGGTCAACAGAATAAGGAAATTTCTTCTTGTTTACATATATGATTATAATCTGGTATGTTTTTGAAAGAACTGTAAATTTCTCTGTTTTTCCATATCTTTCTCACTGTTGGTCAAGCAAGCTATTAATTGTAAACATTTTATATGGGACCTTACCTTTGCATAGCATGTTAGATTACAGCTATGTCAGCAAGTAGAGGTATGATTTCCCTGCTCATGTGTACACACACGTACACACACACACACACACACACACACACCAGCTTGATGAGAACTAAAGCAAGTATAAAGAGCAGCATAGCCAGGTAGCACAGGCAACAAAAGCAGAGACCCGGCCGAGCTGGGCAGTTATACTTCGGACAGCTCAGTTATGTCCCTGCTTCCTGTGTTACCCCAGCTATACTGCTGTTTGTACTCATTCTAGCTCTCATTGATCTATCACAAACACGTGTACATGTGCAGGGGAATCCTATCCCTCCGTCAGTGTGGACATATCCTCAAAGACCTGGTCTCTGCCTTGAACAGATTCCAATCCAGATTAGGCAGAGTGAGTCACTGTAGCAAGTGACACATTCTGATGTTTCTAATTAGGTTGGGAGAGCAGACAGTTCAGGAGTGGAAGAAGAGGGTGGAAAATAAAGCCAGAGTGGTGGGTTTCGAGGAGGCATTTGGAGGAGTTGAAGATGCTTGACTCCTTGGAATGAGGATGTTACCTAGTCCGACCTTGCTTGTTTTGTCTAAGTGTGGGAGAAAAGGAAATGGGAAAACTGAAAAAAGGGATAGAGTCCTAGGGACAAGGTTGAGAGCGACAGGAGGTGAGATGCAGACTGATGGACATGAGATGCTTCAGGGAAGCAGGTGATAGAGGTGTCATTTGTACTGGCTAAAAGAACAATGACGTGATCCAGAACGTTGGCAGTGAGGATTGAAAGGAGGGGATGACTTAAGAAATTGTGCAAGAGCAAGAAGGCCTCACAAGTCTAAATGTGAAATAGAAAGGAAGGAATTGATGCCCTGTGGTTGCATCTGTGACAGGGAAGAGTGAAGCAGACTGTGGGGATGGAGAAAGGAATTGAAATTCAAGTTTTTTTTCCATACTTAAGCATAGGGAAACCTTATGAGAAGATGGGATTCTTAACAGTTGGTGGTGCCTTCAACGGTGCACAGGCTACTTGACATTCGCATTGCCCTTTACAGACTTAAATGTAGCCAAATGTGAAGTAAAATGTGGTGGCTTCTATGTGCCAGTAACACTAAGCAGGCTTTAAGAGGGGAAGTGAAACACTTTTTGATTGAAATTGAAGCTGAACGTTAATGCCCAGTTGTGAGCTTAACGCAGGTGTCCTAAAGAAAGCCAGGAATACTTGTAGCACCTTTCACGAAAGCTTATGCTGAAATAAACTAGTTAGTCTCTCAGGTGCTACAAGTATTCCTGGCTTTCTTTATGGATACAGACTAACACGGCTGCTATTCTTGAACATGGCAGGTGTCCTAATCACTGGTGCTCTTGCAGACCTCTCTTGAGAGCTCAAGTAGAGGGAAGGAAGGGTCTTGCATTTTATCTGTTGAAAAGGAATTGTAGAAATATGCCTTGTGCCCTGTTTTGTGTATTTCAAATGTGTTTAAAAAGTCTGCTTGTCTTTTACCTTAGAAATATGAGGAATATCTGGTCTTCCCTGCCTTTGATGGAGGATCTCTTTGAGAGGGAGTTGATCTCAGGAATGTGTTTGATCTTTTGCTCCTTCACAGAAAGGGTGGTGGTGGTCACTCTGCAGCAAGGACAGCTGCTTTCCCGAATGTTCATTAGGCACTGCAGTTAAGTGTGTTTATATTTAAAAAAAAAAAAAAAAAAAAGCAGTGCTTTAAAATCGGACTCAAAATCCTTTTTCGGTTTCCTAGTTTTCAGTCTGTGATGTTATAATTTCTCAGATTTTCCCATGTTAGTCTTTCCTGGCAGGCAAGACCTGAATTTAATGTAGTAAAGCAAGCAGGAAAACATATTAACCTTTCAGGCTGCTTTTATCCATGAGAAAGAGGCAAAAAGGGCAAACACCCAGCTTTTTCTTCCCCGGGTCACTTTTAAGACAGTAGGTGGAGTTCTAAAGGCTTCAGCTTTCCTTCTGAGAAACTAGGTGGCAACGTCATGGATGTACATCAGTATGCTAAAGATGAGAGCAGAGAGGGGAGCCTTGTGGTAGCCGAGAAAGTTTCTTGGTAACTGTTTTTTATCATATTCAACCAAACCTCAGTTGTGGCCAGCTTGAAATAAAAGAATCAGGAGTTTAGACACAACGGTTGCTGTTCTCTCATTAGTTTCATTTTCTGATTTTCATATATTAAAACAAAGTGCTCCTTAAAATTTTAAAAACCATTTTAACCCCCTAATTTTTACTTTTTTTAAGTTCATCTTAAACCCTTTTAATCAACATATGTTAAAATTAATTTTTAAAATAGAATCCCATAATTCCCTGTCTGTAAAAGCTTGCAGTGATATCAATATCCTCTCATTAATTGTTTTTAAACAAATCTTCTGAAATTTTATAACAATCCTTTATTGAAACAAATTAAACATTCAGGTTTTGTATAGCTTTAATTTAAAGCAAAATAGGCATATTCAGGCAGCTCAAAATCTGAATGGTACTACTGTTAAATCCTAGGTTTGTTTAAGTGTTTGTTCAGGGATTTCTTTCTGTCCCCAGTAGAAGTTGGTTGAATCAAAGTTCCCTTGGCCTTGCCTCACAAGTTTTTCCAAAGGCCTCCTGATGAGCCCTGAGCCCCCTTCATTGACTGGGATTATCAGGAAAAGATCTTTGAACAGATTTTTAAGTGAAAAGAGACTTGCTTTTAAACTTCTGTGTTTGAAACCTAGAGCTTGTTTTCCAAAACTGCCATGAATACCAAAGCATGACATGTCTGAACAGTGAAGTATAACAAAGGACTTGTATATACCTGGAGACCAAAGCTGTGAACATAAGATTTAGCAAACGGTCAGTTCCGAGGTAAATGCACAAATCAGCAAAATGACTTCTGTGGAAATGGAGAAGCCAAAAATGCATTGGCTTTAGGCATCAGGTCCCACAGCTTTGGCCTTTTGGATTTGTCTGTTTAAATTCCTACACTTTGGAAATACAGCTCTTATTTGCACTGAGTATTTCCATTCCATGGGATGTAGCAGCTCATAATGGAATGCCTAGAAATTTTCTCATGCTGCCTGTTACCCATGAGGGAGAAAGGCAACAGGTTGCTATGCAGGCATCAAGGAGTTCCTTGTGTTTGGCTTCTTTGTGATGGCATCTATGGATTCAATAAAAACATAGGTAGTCTCAATACCTTGTCAAACAATGGTGCTGTTCTTTATTTATCACGATCAACTGAGCAATGTGCCAAAGAGGGGAAAGCTAGTGAGTGAGGCCCTACTGTTTGTTAGAATTCGTAGTCATTCTGATGCAGTCCTCTGGAGTAGAGGGTAAGCCAACAAATGCATGTTATATATATATATATATTTAACAGATGGGGGAAGGAGATTTTTTTACAAAATGTATGGTGAGGCAATAAAAAGCTGGTGGCATGAGGAACAGATAATGCTTCTTCCAATATTATTTACCAAGGTCACTTGATATGTAGCAGTGGGAAAGTTTCAGTTCTCTAAAGCAGTGTTTCTAAACCTTTTTGAGACCAAGGACCAGCTTGCTGCTGCCTTAAACTATACTAGGGTGATCTTAGGGACTGATGCCAGTCTACAGACTAGTCGTTGAGCAGCACTGCTCTAGAGGGATTCTCATTTTGGGATTGGGCGTGTTAATCCCATTTTTAGAGGCTGATCTTTTTAAAATGGACTAGTTCATGAAGGCTTTGTTCAAAAATAACTTTCCCTCCAGCTTTTCTAGGTCAGAAGTCTGCTAAAGCCACTGTGCTCATTATTGTCCCCTAACTGGCAAACTTTGCTTTATTTTTTTAGGATTATCTTCCATCACAACAAGATATTCTGTTGGCACGAAGACCCACAAAAGGGATTCATGAGTACGACTTCGAAATTAAAAATGTTCCCTTCAAGATGGTTGATGTAGGTGGCCAAAGATCAGAAAGGAAACGTTGGTTCGAGTGCTTCGACAGTGTCACATCGATACTTTTCCTGGTCTCCTCAAGTGAATTCGACCAGGTGCTCATGGAGGATCGACTAACAAATCGTCTTACGGAATCACTGAACATTTTTGAAACAATAGTCAACAATCGGGTTTTCAGCAACGTCTCCATCATTCTATTTCTAAATAAGACAGACTTGCTTGAGGAAAAAGTACAAAAAGTGAGCATCAAAAACTATTTCCCAGAGTTCGAAGGAGATCCCCACTGCTTAATAGACGTCCAAAAATTCCTGGTGGATTGTTTTCGTACCAAACGCCGGGACCAACAGCAGAAGCCCCTATACCACCACTTTACCACTGCTATTAATACAGAAAACATCCGACTGGTTTTCCGTGACGTCAAGGATACCATTCTTCACGACAACCTCAAGCAGCTTATGTTACAGTGATGTGCAAAAAGACATTTTTATTTGAATACCTTTTGTGTTTTTAAAATTGTGGTTTACAACAGGAGTAGAAAAATCCAGGTCCTGTCAGACTTCTTGATGTGTGGCTGAAAGCTGCTGCTGAATACATTATTGCCAATTTCTGCTGAAATTGAGGCTTTAATCTCTTCCACTGTAGCTTTGAGTTGACTCAGTTATAATTTTATAACAAACAGAAGTCCAAATAACCTGTAAGGTGACTAAACTTGACCTCCAGTGCTTGTATGTTGCAAAAAGTATATCTAGAAAACACACTCCAATGTTAAAATTCCAAGTCCAGACTTCAGTGTACATTCATCAGAATTACATTAGACTTGTAGTAGTAATTTCTGAAAACTGTTCCTTTTCACTTCTTCCTTAAAAATCTAATGAAGACTGTGATCATATAGCTGACTTTGATTTCTCAGGTCCTTCGTTGGCTAGATATTCCATAAATTTCTTGTTGGAGTCATTTAGAAGTTAGAATACTTAACAATAATGCATTTCCTACCTTAAATATAATGTTTTGCATGGGTTTTTGAGTAGGGTATGCTTTAGGTCAGGAAATGCAGAAAAGTTGGGAACTGTCAGCATTAATACCTTCTGCCAGAAATGTCTAAAGACTAATATGATCAAGAACTAGTAAATGGCACAGTTCACTCTAAACTTCATTTTCTATCGCATATTTTAAGTACTCTGCTTCTTAGAGCTGTAACAAAGCACAGAGCACTATGATTTGAAATTCTGATATGAGGAGAAGAAAACTGAGCTTTTAGAATTTGTATTCTCCCTTTGTCACTATGCTGAATACCTTGCCCCAGAATTTCGGCCGATTTGAAGTGCTTTTGAATCTTTTCACCATGACTTTTACAGTGTGCCTAATCCTACATCAACAAGCATTCACTGATGCACAGAAGTATTTGCAAACACAAGTGCCTCCTGTCTTCTTTCCCTCTGCAGTGTTTTCAGTGGCCTTACATGAAGACAAATTCCTCAGACAGTGGCCTTATGCAGATATGGGTAAATAGGCCAAACACCATTAGGCCAAAAATCTATACAGAAAGATGAGCATAATGTGTCACAATAGTAAATGCTAAAGTCTGAAAACTTCAGAGAATCTGTCAGAATCAGGTCTAGAAATCCCTAAGAACCATAAGAATGGCCATACTGAGTTAGACCAATTGTTCATCTGGCCCAGTAGCCAGTCTTTTGACAGTGGCCAGTACCAGATGCTTCATAGGGAACGAACAGAGCCAGGCAATTTATTGAGCGATTTTATCCTCTGTTGTCTAGTCCCAGCTTCTGGCAGTGAAGGATTTAGGAATATCCCTGACCATCTTGGATAATAGCCCTTGGTGGATTTATACTCCAGGAACTTACCCCGTTCTTTTTTTAATGCAATTTTACTTTTGGCCTTCACAAAATCCACTGGCAACAAGTTCTACAGGTTGACTGGGTTGTGTGAAGTACTACTGCCTTATGTATGTTTAAAACCTGCTGCCTATAATTTCATTGGGTGATGCCTGGTTCTTGTATTATGTAAATAACTCGTCCCTGTTCACTTTCTCCACCTCGTTCATGATTTTACAGAGCTCTATAATTTCCCCTCCCCCCGATAGTTCTCTTTTTGAAGCTGAACAGTCTTTTTAATCTCTCCTCATATGGAAGCTGTTCCGTACCCCAGTCAGTTGTTGCCCTTCTCTGTACTTTTTCCAATTCTAATCTTTTTGGAGATGAGATGACCTCAATGGACATTCTATTCAAGATGTGGACATACCATGGATTTATGTAGTGGTAGCCGCATATTTTCTGCCCCTTCCCTCATGGTTCGACTGCCACTGCACATTGAGCTGATGTTTTCAGAGAGCTATCCACAGTGACTTTAAAATCTAGGCTGGCAGGCCTGTAATTGCTAAGAATGCTTAAGTACCCTTTTTAAATCTGCCAGTCATGATACAAAGGCTGATTTTAAATTGGTTATGTACCACATTTAGTGGTTCTGCTATTTCATATTTGAGTTTTTTGGAACTCTTGGGTGGGTGAATACCATCTGATCCTGGTGACTTATAACTGTTTAGCTTCTTAGTTTGTTCCAAAGCCTCCTATAATGACACCTCCATCTCTGATAGTTGTTCAGATTTGTTACCTAAAATGAATGGCTCAGGTGTGGAAGTCTCTCTCTCTCTCCTCCTCTGCAGTGAAGATGGATGCAAAGCATTCATTTAGTTTCTCTGCATGGCCTTGTCTTCCTTGAATGTGCCTTTAGCATCTTGATTGTATAGTGGTCCCTCCTGATTGTTTGGCAGGCTTCCTGCTTCTGATGTATTGAAAAAATGTTTCCTGATAGTTTGTGTCTTTTGCTAGGTGCTCTTCAATTCCCTTTTTAGCCTGCCTCGTTATACTTGTGTACTAGATTTGCCAAAGTTTGTGTTCCTTTCTATTGTCCTCAGTAGGATTTGACTTCCAATTTTTAAAGGATGCCTTTTTGTCTAACTGCCTTTCTTATTCGATCCTCATACTGTTTTTTTTATTAGAATACTTGAGCCAAACATGCTACATAAGGTTTTCTAGAGGTGCCATTTGCCACCAGTTATATTTTGCCCAAAGTTCATTACAACTAACTCTTGTGGGGTTTCACTTTGGGTCAAAACATACTTTGGCTGAAACTTTGTATGCCAAAGAGCATGTTACTAAATAAAATTAAGCTTGGCCAATTGGTGGTCTAAAGAAATAAGGCCAGGTCACTACTGCACAAATCAAGTAGTTCTATTTTGCTACTCGCCCCACAGAATAGGCTAATTCTTGTGGTGTGAGAGAAATTTCTTAAGATGGGTTTTATCATAGATGCACTGCATGGATGGCAGGTGCTTTGACGTAAGGTTCTAAAGGCTTAAAACAATCTGCATTGAAGATGGATCGTTTTGGTAGGAGTCAGGGAAGCTTGAGCTCTATTCCCAACTCTGCCTCTAAGTCACTTAAACTTCTCTGTACCTCATTCTCTCATCGGTGAGATGGGAACAGTGCTTACCCATCACTGCAATTTGCTTAGAAATCTGTGGGTGCAGTGCTGTAGAAATGCAAAATACTCTTATGCCAACGATTTCTGTCAGTCTGAACTAAAATTCACTTATTAAAAAAATTGAAACACTGATATTTCACATCACAGGATCTGTTTGTTAAAATTGATACTCATCCAGGAATAGCACCTGTCTCAGTGGTCCAGTTGAAGTCAATGGGAGGTGAATGTTAAGAATCAAGCCCTTGAACTTCACTTTATCAAGTAAATGTTTCCAAAGGGTCCCTAACAATGAGTAAACCTGGTTTTCAAAATGCTTCCATATGCCTTGGACTAATCCAAAATATACGTTGCATGACACTTAACCAAAACAAAGTATGTTCTTCCCAGAAAGGCCTTGCTTTCTTAACTAGAGTTCTAGCCACCTCCCTCCTTGGATCACTCCACCTTAAACTTTAACATCAAGACAGGGTAGGAAATTGTGTGTGAAACATCTCTCCATCCGAAACTTACTGACTAATTCCATCTAAGACAATTGTATTGAGGTAAATCATTTGCTGGTATTCTCTCTTCTCCTCCCCCCACACACTTTTTTTTTTCTGAAGACTAACCTTGAAACATATGCTTGTTCCTATGTGACTGGCTCAAAACTACACTGTGGGCATTTCCATCTTCCTTTCACCTATTACTTGCAGACACACTGAAAGAGCACCATTTACGCTGCTTTATTTCTTTTGGGATTTGTTACTGGATGTATTTTTGTGGGAATGTATAATTTAGATGCAAGGTGTAGTAATGTAATATTGCTGAACAGAGACTCTCCATATACGTACTGAAGCAAAGCAAATGAGTGATCAAAGTCAGACCAATAGAAATGGGAAGACTGAGTGTAAACCAGTAAGCATGGTACAAATTCAGGAGTTAAATTTCCAGTAGAGGTGGGAGTGCAGGAAAAATCCTGAGGCTTTTAGGAGGGAAAAATATATACTTCAAACTGGACTAATTTTCCAAAGATCATGGGCTAGACATTGCTGCACTGAATGATCAGTAACTGCATTGAACTATGATTTCTATATACCACTATCTTGTACAGTCTGTACTTGAAGGTGAAAATGGCATTTTAGCAAACGTTCCTTGCTGCAATGTTTAAATTTGTTTGGTACCTGAAAATAAATGGTGGCTGTTCGGGTCTTCACAAAAAAATCCATTTACCAATGGAATAGGCCCCCACATTCCTCAGGTGGAATAAGCCATCAGTTCCTGCAGAGTGTATGGTCTCATTTAATTAAAAAAAATAATAATTCTGGCCCTTAGGGAGGAGTTCCCCATATCTTTCCAGAGAGGCCTCCAGCTAATGGGCTTAGTCCTTTAGCTAATAAGTGTCTGGTAAAGGGGTTTGAATCGTGCCATCCAGGATTCTAGCAAACCTAAAATCCGTCAAGCATATCTGTAGTATTTCCTGACTCTTGGCTAATACTGACTCAGTATTTTGAACTCCACAGAAACTTTGGAACTAATTGGCTTTTATTCCATCCTGCCGTTAATGTATGTAAAATTTAAAAAAAAAACACACCATCTGTTAGGTCTGAAAACTGCACAGTTTGGGATATGGCCCTATGAGTTTATAAGCAAGTTGCCACTTGAAGACTGCGATAGTTTAATTTTCCTGCTGGTTGCCAAACTAGTCCAGAATCTCTAGGCATTTTATCTTTAAAGATGGTTGCAGAAATTGTTTTCCAACAGCAACATTTCCTGTTTCAGAATAATCAGTGTTTCGTGCTAAATTAGTCACAAGATTACTTTTTCAGGTCTTTCTGTATTTGATGGTACCATGATGTAGAAGATTAATTTTTTTTAACTACACAGGATTACAATACAGTGCCATTTGCAATTTCTTTGCCTTGAACTTGAAAACAAATAATTGAATTGCAAAATATTTAAAACTGCTTTCCTGCGCTTTCAATAGCAGAGAGAGCTTACCTTCCATGAAGCCTTATGAAAAATATTTTGTAACAACCTCATAGATTCTTTATCTAACAATCAAGATTTGTATTAGCTTTGTATAAATGTTTGTGGCTTACAGTTTTTATATGTGTATCTTTTATAACTTTCCTGGGGCTAACAGCATCTTTATATTGTACATTGCTCTCCTTGCTTTAGTTCAGAATTGGCAATAAATTATTTCTAAAGAGGGTCTTCAAGAAAAAAGCATCACTTGCTTTTACAAAATGGTTAAATTACTAATAGATTAAAGCCTCTTACTTTATCAGTTGTACATTGCTCTGTACATACCCTGCAAGTGTTGCCTTTCAGCTATTAATATTTGCCTTGTGTTTAAAGAAATTACTGACGATAAATAAACATATACAGCTTCATTTGGGTGCTATGAATTTACTTTACCTTCCCTACTTTATCATGTACAGTGAAAGGTGAGGGAGCTTGTTTAAGGCTTAAGAACAGCAAAGTTTGACTCTGCCCCTAATTTAAAATATTCACTAATGTATTTTGATTTCAAACTTTTGTAGCAAGGACATGGTAATGATTTCTGGTCTGGCACAAACTCTTGCCGAAGGGCATCTTTCCAAAGCTCTAGGCGCCCTTGACATCTTTTCAGCATAGGAGATACAATGTAAAAATTGAACAAAGCAACAGCACTTGTTCCTCTCCCTATCACACAGCATTGGATCACCAGTCCTGTGACCAGAATTTCAAAACCCTTAAGATGTTGTCATCTGAAAGGCACTTCTGTGCTTTTTATGGAGTTAAATGGCAAAGCCTTTATATACATTAATTAGCTTTTTCAAAATATAGCTGCAGGGATTTGCAGCCTTCCTTTTGTTGCATCATAGAATACAGCAGTGTCAATTTTTTACCATCGTATTTTGTATAGCTTACAATACGAAATTGTTAGGAGGATGGTGCTGATCCCTGCTGAAGTCCCACTGAATGCAATAGGAGTTAAGCACATTGCAGCACCTGTCTTATATTTGTTTGAAGTATCAAAAATATAGTCGTCCTCTGATTTAAATGCATGATAGCTGCTGTCTGCCCAGAATTTTCTACTTTGTCAACCTTAACTTTAATGTCAACACCATCATACCACACTAATCTTCCTACAAAGTAATGGGGGGTGCGGGGCTGGCTGCTTTCCGTCTTTCCCTTCCTTGTAAAGAACATTGTCTTCACCACTAAAAGAAAGTATGCCATCTTACAGGAAAACTAATACTTGACCTTATGGGAATTAGGAGCTAAAAGGTGTAGTACAAGATCACTAGAAAAGAAGTTTTTCCCCTGCATTGCAATCAGATTTGATCAGAGTCATCAAGTGTTGCAGTAATTTAACTGTTCCTGTAGAACTGTTCCTTAAAAATGGTATGTCATCATTGCTTTCACTTTACCACTTACCTTCACACTCAAGAAATGCCTGCACTTGAATGACTCATCAGTACTCGCTGCATTGCTGTGACTTTGCTACCTATGTAAAAAGAGGGTTTCTATGTTTTGAGCTGCTTTTTATAATCTCCTCCTTTACTTACCCTCTCTTCTGTCTAGAATACAACCTCTTGCTTTGGAGGCCAAACTGACCAGACAGTGCCAGAAGCTTAGCACCACCTATCCCACTTCCCACCTGAAGAAAAGTGTCATCGGCCCCTCTTACATCAAGGATTATTTGGGATTCCCTTTTTGGTTGATACAAATTTTGTAGATTCTAGATTTCCAGATCTGTATGATTGATAGTTCTATGCTACTAAATTAATCTTTTCTGAAATGTGCAGGCTGCATGACTGCTCTACAATAAGAACCATTGGTAGTTAATCCTACCAGTCAAGAGTTTGCAAGTGCCAAACTATGCTACAGCAAAATAAGGGTGGTTTTTGGGTAGGAAGTGTTCAGCAGAGAAAGGAAGGAGAAACTGATTGGGACAATCAGCCAATACATGGGGAGGGGGGGAGTCCTGTCTATCTTGCGGAGTTTCTCATTTGAGCAAGCTGAAGGCTTGTTCACTTTTTTATTGAAGAAAAAAAATTGCAGTGAGTAGTTTCTTAAGCCTCTTCCTTCCTGTAAAAGGAGCACAGATTACACAATGAGGAAACTGACACAAGAGACCAAAGCTTGCATGAAGCTGCATTGAAATAGCCTCCTGCACAGCTATTTGCATCCAGTTGTGCAGCTGCCTTGCTAGGCAAGCCAGGGAGGCGGTTTCAAACTGACTTCAGGTTTTCATTCCTGGGCAGGAGCTGACTTGCCCATTGTCCTGTTTCTCAGCTGGAGTGCAAAGTGCTACAGAAGCAGCTGCCTCACAGGAGCAGCGTTGCACTGCAGGACAGGTGTGTAAACAGGACAAAAGTCTGCTCTAATTCAATGCTTGGCTCTTTTGCATCCAATAACAAAGATGCTGGAGAAGCAAGGGGATGAAAACTGTTTATGCTCTAGATCCTATTTTCTGCATATAAAACCTGGATTAAGCCATTTAATTTCTGTTCACATCAAACCTCTTCCATGATACCTGAAACCTTGCCCTCCAAAAACTCAGTCTGTGCTGTCAATCAATAGTCTCCTCTTGGAAAGCATTGAATATTTAGTCACCAACCTTGGGAGGGCGTGGGGGAGGATGACTTGTTTTAAAAATATGATGGGGGCTAATTTAGCTACAACCAATCAGGAAAAAGACCTGGGAGTCATTGTGGATAGTTCTCTGAAGGCATCCACGCAGTGTGCAGCGGCAGTCAAAAAAGCAAACAGGATGTTAGGAATCATTAAAAAAGGGATAGAGAATAAGTCGGAGAATATCTTATTGCCCTTATACAAATCCATGGTGCACCCACATCTTGAATACTGCGTTCAAATGTGGTCTCCATCTCAAAAAGGATATACTGGCACTAGAAAAGGTTCAGAGAAGGGCAACTAAAATGATTAGGGGTTTGGAACGGGTCCCATATGAAGAGAGATTAAAGAGGCTAGGACTTTTTAGCTTGGAAAAGAGGAGACTAAGGGGGGATATGATAGAGGTATATAAAATTATGAGTGGTGTGGAGGAAGTAAATAACCTAGGTGCGAGTTGTTTTAATATAGCAGGTGGTTTTTTTTTTCCAATCAAGATATAGTAAGGATGCTTGGTCAGAAGCTGGAGTTACTTTGTTTTTAAATTAGTTCAATAATTAGAGGCAATGGGCTTCCTTTAACAGTTCGGAGGGATGAGCTCGAAGCATCTTAAAGTACTACACTTACCACTTTGCTTAAACAATTGGGTAGGTATCAGTTTTTGCTGCACTTCCATAAACCACAAGCTCAAACCTTAGCAGGGTGGAGACCCATCCTTTCAAAGTAGACTACTGTAATGTAGTTCTACAGTTTATTCAGTAGGGTTGTTCTGGATAAGAGCTTAAACAAGGGTCCTGTCAGAACTCTGATGGTGGTTGAAGGTTTTATTGCATGTGAAGTATTTTAAAACTAGAAGCTTTTAAACCCAGATTTTTCCCTGTTGAGCTGGTTGGATGTGTGTGATATCCTCTTTTGCAGTGTGTGCCAGTGGACAGAGCCCAGGACTCTGATCCAGGAGAATGGGTTCTGTCCCTGATCCTGCTTCTGACTCTAGGGGTGATTTGCAGATGGTTTTTTAACGCATCATTGCAAACAGTTTAGTTTTTCTCCACTAGCACCTATGCTGTGAGCACTGGGTGCTGAAAAACAGATACAAAACATGCCAGTGCATTCATAGGGTCCTGATAGCAGGATCTGGCCTAAATAAGAATCAGTGCACCAAGGGAGGACAAAGGGAGGGAATATGGTGAAGGCTCATGCCATGTGCTTGTTAGTGCACATGTTTAGTTCCTTTTTTAAATATATTGATGTGAGCACCAAAGACTGAAGGCTGGGGTGGAGGGTTTTTTAAAGTTAGCATTTTACTGTGCAGCAGATGTACTCGGTAGGATAAAGAGCCTCTTATGTGTACTGTCTGCAAATAAAGAGTGGACAACAGCCGTAACAGGAACTGCATGAACAATTGCTTATTCTTTGTACCAGTATTTAACTACTTCAGGCTGGGCGGAGTGAGACACTGCTCAGCTGTTTCTCTCCCCACCCCCACAAACTGAGACCTGGTTTTTTTTTTTCTTTGTGTTCATCCCCAATTTGCAAACTTTTTTAAAAAAACTGAAATGAAATTAATGGCAAGAAGGGTTTGGAATAAAGCACAAGTCCCTTCTGACTCTAGCTAGTTCTACACTACATGGCTCTGCATTTGTGATGTTTGTCCCTAACTTGTGTGGAAGAGAGATTATTTTAATCGCCTGTTCTCCCTTCTTTCTTCCCCCTCTTCATTGTTTGTGTGCAGGTTGGGTAAAGGAAGAGTAGGGGGGCTTTTTGACAGAAGTTGGTTGCCCCTCCCCATTGAGAGAAGCTCTCAGAAGAACATGTGAGCAGCCCCACCCCACTGGCAGGCAAGAATGTGGTGGCAGAGTCAGAGAATCCTTAAACGTGAGTTCAGTAAACAAGCTGCAGAAGATTCAAGATAAGGAATCAAAGCATCCAGAAGAAATGAGAAATACACCCAGAGATGCTCCCCGCCCACACATGTACAGACAGCCATACTCTGTGAGTCTTGTGTCACTCCTCAGGGCTTGATTAAATGTTAAGGACTTGGTTCTGCAAACTCTACTTCAGGATCCACCCAGGTACGCACAGCTGTGCTCCAGTGCAGATGGAGGTTAGGTGAAGCTGCACATACAGGTTAAGGGGTGAGGGAGAGCCCCCTTCACAGCAAATAGCAGTAGGTAACTATCAAGCTGCCCGTGCACTTGCTCCCTCCAAACTGTACTGAGTAGTGAAAGGGGCAGGCTTTTTGGAGACGTACAACATCCCTGCAGAGTAAGGCTTCAACACAATTGTCAGCATGAACATAGAGTGGTGGAGGGATAGCTCAGTGGTTTGAGCATTGGCCTGCTAAACCCAGGGTTCTGAGTTTGAACTTGAGGGGACCATTTAGGGATATGGACCAAAAATGGGATTGGTCCTGCTTTGCAGGGGGTTGGACTAGATGATCTCCTGAGATCCCTTCCGATTCTATGATTCTATATGCCTCTTGGATGGCTGTTTAGTCCAGATGAGGATTTAGACACCTCCTGTGTGAGGACTCTGGCTACCACAGGTGGCTTTTGGTGAGTGTGGGAGCTGGGGGCATCGACTGTGTCCTGTCTGTAGCCAGCAGCCTCAAAAAGTAGTACATTTCCTTTGTATTGATAACTAGGTCTTGTCGTTTCTTCTCCAGCACCAGCGATGTGATGCTGTCCTTCTCTCAGGCTTCCTTCCTCCTCAGTAGTGGAGTGCTCATCTGTATGAGGGTGCACACTGCAATGTTCCCAATCCTGCACATCTTTCAGCCTAGGGCTTCTCTCCTCAGCTCTCCACATGGCACAGTGCAAAGCCAAGCCCTGCAGGGTGTTTCCCGCAAGCTATGGATTCTACACCACACACCCAGTCTCACACTGACTGCAGTCTGGGAGGAAGCCCGCTCTTATGTGAAAGAAAACCACTGAGGTGTAAAATTCACTAAGGTAGAGGAAGTAGTAGTGAGAAAATTACATTGGGTGGCATTGTACTTGAAGGCGTCTTGCTCTGAAAACTGCCCGGCAGTGTTGCACTGGCTGAGGACAATGAATGACTGTTTTCACACTGAACCCAAATATTATTTGTAGGAAGATACCCAGTTTGCATAGTTAATTTCTAGAGAGTTGCTGCATCCCACCATTCTGTCATCAAGCTCTTCCACAGTTAGAATCATAGAATGGAATCATAGGTCTGGAAGGGACCTCGAGAGGTCATCAAGTCCGGTCCCCTGCACTCATGGCAGGACTAAGTATTTAAAACGTGATCATCAGTAGCTCTGAAATGAGTCTTTTTAAGCATGAGTTCTGTGTGTCTGGTTTGCATTTGTTTTTAAGCTTTCCGTAATAAAAGGTAACCGGTAGAAGTGACATGCATCTTTAGATGGTTGCCCACTCATAATATTTAGCATTTCTGTACTATATTAGCTCTTCAAAATCACTGTACAACCATTAAACAAACTTTAGATTGTTTTTAATCTAAACTTACTTAATCTTTCAGTTTTTGAATGACTAGGAGTTGACAAAACAGAGCTATTCCCTGTTGTGTTCTCTGGCCCCCGGACCAAAAAGACTCAATTGAAAATCAGTATCTTAAAAGAACCATTTCAGATCTTTCAAAAGAACAGTCCAACCAAGGCTGCTGTAGTGACACTCTTATTACATCAGGTATTTGTTTAAGGCTGCTATAGAATGAAGGAAGAGCTTCCTGTTTTGTTTGCATGTGTAAATCAAGCAGACCTTGCTTAATAATGTTCCTTAAAGTTTAGTGGAGGAAAGTGAATGAGATTCTGCTTACACCCAGTGTGAAAAAGCAAAAGAGAGACCAAAATCTATTCTTGTGCAAAAATCTGTTCTCCGGGAAGTCAGTAAGACTGCACAGGTGTAACTGTCAGTTGGGCTTGGCCTGTGTTCTCATTCCCTTCTTGATGAAGTTGATTTTGAGGGCCCTTTAAATCGACTTGAATGGCATGTATGTGAAGACAGGTACACGTTTAATTCGACTTAACGTCGTTAAAGTCGACGTTAAGTCGTAGTGAAGACATGCCCTCATTCCAGGCCTAACCAACATTTTCCACTTGGGAAAGTTGTTTGAGTTCAGTCAGAAAAATGGACTAACTTCAGATGTATTTAGCTTTAAGTTTTTGGAATGAAACTCAAAAGGAATCACAAAGGTGTGGTACTTTCATGATGGATTGAAGTGCCAGAGAACCAGCAAGAGTGGGACTGTTCAGCTTGGAAAAGAGAGAACTAAGGGATGCTATGATAGAGGTCTATAAAATCATGAATACTGTGAAGAAAGTGAATAAATGTTATTTACCCCTTCTCACGACACACATACCAGGCATCACATAATGGAATTAATAAGCAGCCTGTTTAAAACAAACAAAAGGAAGTACTTCTTCACGCAACACACAACCTGTGGAACTCAGTGCCAGGAGATGTTTTGAAGGACAAAAGTATAAGTTCCTGGAGGATATGTCCATCAATGACCGTTAGCTGACATGGTCAGGGATGCAACCCTGGGTGTCCTTTGCCTCTGAGTACCAGATGTTAGGAGTGGATGACAAGGGATGGATCACTCAATAATTGTCCTGTTCCGTTCATTCCCTCTGAAACATCTGGCTAGCTAGACATTGTGGCTATGTTCATATAGCTCAGTTGAGGGGAAATAGCTATTGAACAAACTTCCAGAGGAGATTAGGGAAATTCCATCTGATTGGTCTTTTGGAACTGCTACGAAACTTTCTGAAAAAATCTTTCCATTACAAGTGTGATACTCACAATATTGAATCCTCATCCCCCCAAAAGGTTAGTTGATCAAATCTGAATAATCAAAAACTAAAACCCTCCTGAAAGAGTTCTACTCCAGAAAGGGAGAAATGCCAGAGACTCTCCGAAGTTAAGTAAGGACTTTGCTGTTGCCACTGATTTTTTTTTTTACACATATGGTACTCGGGGTCTATGGTAAGCTATCTCATTACCGAGCCACTCTCTCAAAGACAACAGTTCAGGTTTGTCCCTGGCTGTAACTCTGCTGATGTCAATAGAGTTAATCAAGGAGGGAATTTGCTCACTATGATGTAGAATATTAGGGAGTCCCTTCCCCATGCTTTGTTGCCCAAGTGTAATGAGTCACTCAGAAATACAGCATCCTCCTCAAAAATTGCGAACAGGCATGAAATGAGGGCTAGACATCCTAAAGCCAGACACAGCGTTTCTCACAGGGCACTTCCGCATGTCTCCGAATGCCATGCTAACGCAGCTGAAATGACAGGAAATGACATCTGATTTTAAGGGGGATTTTTTCTTTACAGACTGGCAGCTGCAAGAAACTGCTTTCTTCCTGAAAACGCTCCAAAAGGCAGAGCTAGTTAATTCCTGTAAAAACCACAGATGTATCAGCTGAATCTTTCACAGGGCCCCTCCCATATCTCATGCTGCACCTTGTAGCTGGGATAACAGGAAATAACAGTTGTTTGTCTGCTGCCTATGGCAGCTTAGATAACACTGCACCCCAAGCAGCCCAAAAAGAGGCAAATTCCTGAAAATTCATTAGACTTAGGCCTGGTCTACACACACAGATGTTGCACTGATTTAACTAAATACTAAATAATTGAATTAAGCTAAATCAATATTAGTTGGTCTTTACCTGATGTAACTATGTCCACCCCAGGGGGCTGCACTGATTTTAATTAAATCAGTTTAGCAATTGATTTAGTTACATTGGTGCAGTTTGCCCTGAGAGAAAAGCTGCAAGAGTTATGTCAGGTTTCACAGGACAGCTGTCTTCTGCAGATTGACAGCAGCAGAACACTATTCTTCAGAAATACATTCTGTGCAGCATGATGGGTTAGTTCCTAGAGATGCCCTGGATGTTTGCTTATTTTTTGAAACTATGTCCCCTCCATCTGCTCTCCCCACCCCCTACCAGTACCTTCCAACTCAGTAAAATGGGATGCAGGAGCTTTTATGGAGGTAATCTGGATTTCCTGAAATAAACTGTCATAGAGCACCTCCTGGGATTATTCAGGTCCTGAGATGTATTTCCAGGATAGAGTAATTTGGGTTCTGGGGTAATGTTTGGCCTCTTGGTTGAAGACATTTGCAAAAGAGAAAAACTTCTTATTTTTTCTTTCTTCACTTCCTGATTTTCAGGAAGGACTAATAGATTTTTGAAGAAAGCCCAATGGAATTAGATGCCCAAATCCATGGGAACTGGGCATTAACTCCCAGTTTAAATGTCTAGACTGTCATTCTATCAGTACAGGTAGTGTCCTGTTAGAGCCCAATCACATATGAGCTCTCTAGTTTGACCTGTGCCTTACTAAGGGCAAGGCCATAAACTCCTTTCTTCAAAGAGTAGTTGTTGGCAATGCTGTTTCTTAGCTGTGTCACAAGAGCCTTTTTAAAATCCCACAGCCATCGTCAATCTTGAAGTTCATCTGTCTAGGGCAGTATGTGCAGAACTCCCATTATCTAGCCCTAAAATAATACTCCACTCACTTGCACCATGGTGCCACAACAGGTTGAGAGAGTTCTGGTATCCTAAAGGCTCCCTGGATTCAATCAAATGACTCCAAATGACTCATACTGAGCTAGATTGCAAAAGTTTACCAGACTGGTAGGACTTTTAGAAGCGGATGCTTTCTCATGCTCTAGAATTTCAGCTTTCATTTATAAAAAGGCTGTAGCCTCTGTGTTTGCAAAGAAAATCTTTGCATTTTGAAGCAAGTACAAATTGGTGGAAGGACATGTCCCAGGCCTTGGTTACACTGGCACTTTATAGCGCTATATAGCCTCCAGGAGCGCTATAACTCTGTACCCGAACACACTGGCAAGGCACATATTGCGCTATAAGTCCGAGCTTATAGCGCTACTGGTAAACCACTTCCGCATGGGGAATAAGGGCTGTTGCGCTACCGCTGTAGCGCCGAATGTGAACACCCATTGCGCGTTAATGAGCCTCCAGCCTGGCCCATAATTCCCGTTCGAGCCTCTCTGGCCATCAGTTTCAAACTCTTCTGTCATGTCCTCAGGTGACCACACGTCAGACCCGCCCTTTAAAATCCCAGGGAAATTTGAAAATCCCCTTCCTGTTTGCTCCAGCCAGGCGTGGAGTGCTCCTCAGGTAACCATTTTGCTTGGCCATGACTCCACGTGCCATGCCTCCTCGCAATAAGCAATCTCCAGCGTGGTTCGATCATGAGTTGCTGGACCTCATCAGTTGTTGGGGGGAAGCGGCTGTCCAGTCTCAGCTGCCGTCTATCTGGCGGAATTACGATACGTATGGCCTGATATCACGGGCCATGAAGGACAGAGGCCATGACCGGGACACTCTGCAGTGCCGGGCAAAAGTTAAGGAGCTTAGGATTGCCTATCGCAAAGCCTGCGACGCAAACAGCCGCTCTGGGGCAGCCCCTGTGTTTTGCAAGTACTACAAGGAGCTGGACGCGATACTTGGTGGTGATCCAACGTGCACTCCACCGACCACCCAGGACACTTCTTCCCAGCCCACCACTGAAGGGGGGGGAGGACGGAGAGGAGCAGGGCGGAGAGGAGAACGATGGAGAGGACCAGGAGGAGGAGGAGGCGGCCGCGACCCAGGGCACGGAGGACTCACAGGACACATGCAGCCAGGAACTCTTCTCAAGCCCAGAGTGCAGCCAGAGCCAGCCATAGCATCCGGTGGTTGCGGGCAGGACAGCAGCAGCGGATTGTGCAGGTCCAGCTACACATGTCCCAGGCCTTGGTTACACTGGCACTTTATAGCGCTATATAGCCTCCAGGAGCGCTATAACTCTGTACCCGAACACACTGGCAAGGCACATATTGCGCTATAAGTCCGAGCTTATAGCGCTACTGGTAAACCACCTCCGCATGGGGAATAAGGGGAAGGCAGGCAGCTTTGGCGAGGGTGGAAAGGGATGCTTGCATGCTTGCCTACATGTGGAATAGTGCGTTTATGTACTCTATCACCTCGCGGTAATCCTCATCAGTGATTTCTACAAAGGTCTCAATAAGAGCTCTTGCACTGTTCCTGCGCAGGTTTCTTGGGAGACCCAGCGTGTTCGCTGTCCCGGCCACGGTCGCCAGTCCATGCCACTGTTCTAAGACGGGTGGGGGGAGCATCGCTGCACAGATGCAAGCCGCATATGGCCCTGGGTGGAAGCTGCATCTCATTAAAATTCCAGCCCTTTCTGGCTCCGTCACCTGCAGCAGCGAGATATCTTCCAGCACGAATACCTACAGAGAATGTTGGGAGATTCCTCATCAGAGTGCAGTTCCCAGAAATCCCCTCCGCTCCCGCAAAACAATAGTACAGAAAGGCAGGGAAACAGTGCTTGTCCCCGCGACTCACCATGCCCGGGGCTCCGTGGGTACCTCTGTGTGTGATACAGCTTTTTCGGACAGGGAAACTGCACAGAGATTCATGAAATGCGTGGGACTCCCTAATACTGTCTGTTGCAAACAATGGGATCTTGTGTTTTAACTGTGAACTTGTAACTTTCACTAGGTTTGTCCTTGACATCAATGTCACCAGTCTTATCTGTTGCTCAGAAACTAAGGAGGATTCGAAACAGAGCAAGGAAGAGCTTTTGAAGCAAGTTATGGAACAGGCATCAACGGACAACCGCGTTGCACAACAGTGAAGGGAGAATGAGAGCAACCGGAGGGAGGAGGAGAGGAAGCGGAGGGAAGAACGGAGGGAGGAACAGATGCAGTTGAGGGAGATGGCTCGCGAACAGCCATCTCCCTCAACGATGTCATGCACGTCACCAAGAGTCATGATTTTTCGTAGCAGGAGGCGATTAATGGCCTTGCACACTTGCATCAACACGACTCCAACAGTCGACTTCCCCACCCCAAAGTGGTTGGCCACCGATCAGTAGTTGTCTGGGGTGGCCAGCTTCTAGAGTGCTATAGCCACCCGCTTCTCCACCGGGATGGCAGCTCTCAGTCTGGTGTCCTGGCGCTGCAGGACGGGGGCGAGTTCAGCACACAGTCCCATGAAAGTGGCTTTTCTCATGCGAAAGTTTTGCAGCCACTGCTCATCGTCCCACACTTGCATGACGATGCGATCCCACCAGTCAGTGCTTGTTTCCCGTGCCCAGAAGCGGCGTTCCACGGTCGTGAGCATGTCCGTTAAAGCGATGATCAGTTTAGTGTCCAATGCGTTCCTCAGCTCGATCTCGTCTTCTTCACCAGACTCATCACTACTGTCACGGTCCATTTCAAGAATGAACTCCGCCGCGCAGAGAGTTGTGCTGGTGACACTCGCCAGCATGCTCCTCAGCAGTTCGCGATCCATTACGGCACAGGAAAACGGACGACGGAGCGCGCGTGCCTTGCTGAAACCGTTGAAAGATGGCGCCCGAGGTGGACGGAAACACAGGGATTGCTGGGATATGACACAAAGCATCACGGGGAGTTGGAACAGGATGCAGAAGGCCGCAAGTGACGCCCCCCTTCCCACAAGGCATTGTGCCAGATTGGGAAGAGGTGCTCTGTGAGATACCTGCCCTATTGCGCTGCTCCTAATGCTGCCAGAAGCGCCGCCAATGTGGCCATGCTTTAGCACTGGCGGGTCTGAGTGTGCACACACTCTAGCGCAATACCTATTGCTGTATATGGGACGCGCTATAACCAAACGCGCTGTAATCCTGTAGTGTAACCAAAGCCTCAGAACACATACTGCCTAAAGCAGCACTTCTGCGATGTGTTGGCTCTGTAGCTTCATGACAATAAAAAAGTATCTGTTTTAACTATTGCACGACTTATCAAAATATGCAGGAAAGAAGAGAGATGAGCATATTATTCTGAGACACTCTACTGTGGGTAATGTCTCATTTTATTGTCATAAGCGGGAGCATGCCACTACTTTTCTTCCCTCCCTGCCCCCTCAGGGTATCCATATGGAAGTTTAAAAGAACCAGAAAAGAGAAGTCCATGGCCAGGATTAGATCCCTACAGAAATGTACGGAAAGCTGAATAACTTTGGATGTCATTGCCTAGTGAGCCATTCACCCTGCGTGTGGCCCAGTTCCAGGCAACTGCCCTAACTGAGGTCAGTCGAAAGCCAGGGGGGTCCTTCATGGTTCTTGATGCAGAACAAGGCCAGGTTTTAGCATTGCTCAGGCTGGAACTGGGAGCATTGTTGGCGACTCTTCCAGTCTTATGACAGGTCTTATGTTTTTGGGGTGTATTTCTTTAAAGCACCAGCTGCTGGCACATGGAGTCTCACTTGCTTTCTTTTTCAAGTAATTTTCTAACCCTTGTGGCGAACGAGAACAGCTCGAGAACATGGAGCGAGTATGATTTCCAGGCCCGGAGCCCAGAAGGCAAAGCAGCAGCACCTGCAATTCATTAACAATCATGAGATTGTTATGGAAAAAATCATTTGTTTGCAGTGTTGTTGCTGGGTTGGCCCCGGGGATACTAGAGAGACAAGGTGGGGGAAGGTGGCATCTTTGACTGGCTCAACTTCCGCTGGTGAGAAGGGTGAGCTTTGGAGCCACCCACAGCTCTTCTTCAGGGTGCGAGGGGGATGCTTGGGAAGAGTGGGGAGATGGTCTGAGGAGGGGGTGTTATGGGGTGAGGGGATGCCGGGAGGAGGTGTTATGGGGCAGAGGCATGGCACTATGGGGCTTAGGGGAATGTTGAGGGGGCCCCATGGGAATGTGGGGTGGGGATGAGGGGAGGGGCGTGGCACGGTCGGGGGATGTGGGGTGGGGGTGAAGGGAGGTGGGTAGGGGGCATGACGGGATGGGGGTTGGGGGAATGTTGGGGGGCCCTATGGGAATGTGGGGTGGGGATGAGGGGATGTGGGGTGGGGCGTGGCACGGTCGGGGGATGTGGGGTGGGGGTGAAGGGAGGTGGGTAGGGGGCATGACGGGATGGGGGTTGGGGGAATGTTGGGGGGCCCTATGGGAATGTGGGGTGGGGATGAGGGGATGTGGGGTGGGGTGGGGCGTGGCACGGTCGGGGGATGTGGGGTGGGGGTGAAGGGAGGTGGGTAGGGGGCATGACGGGATGGGGGTTGGGGGAATGTTGGGGGGCCCTATGGGAATGTGGGGTGGGGGTGAGGGGATGTGGGGTGGGGCGTGGCACGGTCGGGGGATGTGGGGTGGGGGTGAAGGGAGGTGGGTAGGGGGCATGATGGGATGGGGGTTGGGGGAATGTTGGGGGGCCCTATGGGAATGTGGGGTGGGGATGAGGGGATGCAGGTAGGGACGTGGCACTATCGGGGTCAGGGGATGTGGGGTGGGGGTGACGGGAGGCGGGTAGGGGGCGTGGTGGGATGTGGGGGGGGGGGTGAAGGGAGGCGGGTCGGGGGCGTGGCGGGATGGGGGTTGGGGGAATGTTGGGGGGCCCTATGGGAATGTGGGGTGGGGGTGAGGGGATGTGGGGTGGGGCGTGGCACGGTCGGGGGATGTGGGGTGGGGGTGAAGGGAGGTGGGTAGGGGGCATGATGGGATGGGGGTTGGGGGAATGTTGGGGGGCCCTATGGGAATGTGGGGTGGGGATGAGGGGATGCAGGTAGGGACGTGGCACTATCGGGGTCAGGGGATGTGGGGTGGGGGTGAAGGGAGGCGGGTAGGGGGCGTGGCGGGATGTGGGGGGGGGGGTGAAGGGAGGCGGGTCGGGGGCGTGGCGGGATGGGGGTCGAGGGGTGTATGGGCAGCCCCCAGAGCTCCGGCCCAGCCGCTCTGAGCCGCCCCAGGGTTTCTGGCTGCGGGCGCGGGGCATCGGCGGCGCGGCGGGCCCGGCAGGCCGGGGGGTGCCGGGCTGCGCGCGCGCGCCCCGCCTGGGCCGTGGAGCGGGGGCCGGGTCAGAGCGGGCCGGAAGAGCGGGCAGCGGGGTGAGGCCGCGGGCGGGGCCGGGCCGCACTGCGGGGGTTGTGGGCCAGGCGGAATGCTGGGAGGGGAGGCAGAGAGGATGCTGGGATAGGTGGGGGGTTATGGGGTTCGGGGTGATGCCTGAAGGGCTGTGGGGGTGTTTTGGGGGGCAGGCTGAGAGGGTTGTGTGAGGGCAGGGGCTGGGAGGGTTGTGTTGGGGGGCACGGGGCACTGTGGGGACGGGGTGCTGGGGGGCAGGGGGTGCTGGGAGGGTTGTGTTGGGGGGGCTGTGCGGGGTAGGGGGTACTGTGGGGATGGGGTGCTGGGAGGGTTGTTTGGGGGGGCAGGGGGCACTGGGGACGGGGTGCTGGGAGGGTTGGGGGGACTGTGGGGGGTAGGGGGTACTGTGGGGATGGGGTGCTGGGAGGGTTGTGTTGGGGGGACTGTGGGGATGGGGTGCTGGGAGGGTTGTGTTGTGGGGGGTGGGGGGTACTGTGGGGATGGGGTGCTGGGAGGGTTGTGTTTGGGGGGGCAGGGGGCACTGGGGACGGGGTACTGGGGGGACAGGGGGTGCTGGGAGGGTTGGGGGGCTGTGGGCGGCAGGGGGTACTGTGGGGATGGGGTGCAGGGAGGGTTGTGTTGGGGGCTGGGGGAACTGTGGGGACGGAGTGCTGGGGGGGTCAGGGGGTGCTGGGAAGGTAGCGAGGGGGATGCTGAGACTGTTGGGGGGGGCTGGGGGGGTTTCTGGGAGAGGTCTGGGGGATATGCTGTCCCCCCCTCTCCCCTCCCCCCCCTCCACCAAGGGGCAACACTGGGAGTTTCATCAATCGACCTAATCTTTTAATTCCTGGAAACTCCAGCACAATCCCCCGGGGGGGAGGGGGGGTTGGCAGCCCTAGCTAGGAGGGATGCTGGGACTGATGTATGGGCCATGTTATGTGGGTTGTGCACAATATGTGGCTGTGGTGGAATTTAATTGGCTCTGTGTGGGGAAGTAATTGGGGTTGCTGTGGGGTATGAGGTTACCGGATTAGGGGTTTGTGATTGGGGGTGTGAGGTGGATTCCACACTAAAAACAGCAATGAATCCCATCAAAAGTGTGTTAAAATAAAATGTAATCTTTGTACACAATGGACTGGAACTAATTGTTCCCTTAAAAATCTCCTCAATACTGTCTAATACTTTTTGTAACACATTGCTATGAGAATGAAAATATCATCTATAAAATCTCCTTCCTCATAAATTTACATATATGTTTATATTATGTTCTACTCTTAATTATTGTCTACTTTATTATTTTCTAATGCACCCTGCAGTGCAGGCACAATTGTTATCAAAGCCATCTTAATACGTAGCAATCCAACATTCATCCACTAATCACAGATGAAGATAGAGAGAGAAGCAAGAGATGAGATAAGCGAGTTACTATCCTAAGTGAAGAAGTATCCTTATGAGGGGAAAAATTGGCATCCATTTGTATTATACTGATAAGTGCTTCACCCACTGCATAATGATGAATTGTTTGTGTTTTTTTGTTTGTCACAATGCCTTTTGTTCAATCAGTTATTGCTAGCATTATCTAAGCATACAGAAGAAACCGCTTCCTGGTCTTGATTCTCCTACATCAGCATAAACCTATAGAAGTCCGTGGAGGGAGTTCACCTTACACTGTTTCTGATTTTATTTTATTTTATTTTACACTAGAACAAGTAAGATCAGAATCAGTTCTAAAGATCTCGTTGCAGCGGGAGGCACTACTGATATAATAGCAACAGGGATTTTTTAAAGCAGAGATTGAAGTGAGGGAATGACATAATACATAGAACTAGACTGGGACTTGTGAGTTTGCAGCAAAACTTTCCCATGCTGGTCCCCTCCCCCTCCCCTCCAAAAAGCAGAAGCTGCTTGTGTGTTTGGGGACTGGGTATGGAAATTGTAGGGAAAAGAGGAAGCTAAACCGCCTGTGCCTCAGCAGTCATGGCTGGTTAGCTAGCAACAGGCTGGGGAAAACAGCTTGTTAGCTTACCAACACCTCAGGAAAGGAATGAGAGCCTGGGGGTCATCAGGTGGTAGTAGAAGAAGGAAGGAAGCCGTTTAGAATACATGCTAGGTATGAAACCTGGATTTTATAAATGCTTTTGGTCTTTTCTCTCTTTCCCTTTGGTCAGATGAAGGTAATTAAACATTCTGAGCAGGTCCTGAAGACAGCATTGATCTCCAAGAACACGCAGCTTGTGAAGCTGTATGAGAATCTTGAGTCTAGGGAGAAGTGTTTGCTGAATGAGGCGTTTCAGCCAGACAGTGTTCTCTTCAGACCCATCACTCTGCATTCGGAATCGGACTGGATCTCCTCACACCCTGAGCCCACCCAGGATTTCGAACAGTTTTATAATGATCCTTACAGACGCAGACCGACACCTCAGAGAAGTGCCATTTATGTACAGCCCATTGGTAATGTCTAACTGTGATGGCTGAACCTATCCATCTGTGTCTTTAATATGCCTGTGCCATTCAATATGAACTAATTAGATTATATGTTCCAATTTTCAAATAAAAGGATAAATAAAATTTATAGTAGATCTCAGACAAAGTGGTCTAGTGCTTAGAGCAGGGAACTTGGGAGTCAGGATATCTGGGTTTTATTCCTCATTCAGACATTCAGCTATGGTGCTATGGAAAATTCACTAAAGTCTTGATCCTGCAAGCATTTATGGATGTGCTTAATTTTACTCATCTGAGTAGTCCCATTAGAATCAATAGAACTGCTCATGTGAGTAGAGGTAAACTCATCCATAAATACGTAGGATTAAGCCCATAAATACGTAGGATTAAGCCTTTCTGTGCCTCAGTTTACCCATGTTTAAAATGGTGAATACTTAATGAACCATTACTGGAGTGTGGTGATGCTTAATGTTTACAATGTGCTTTGATTTCTTTGGATGAAAGTTGCTGTAGAAATGCAAATTACTGTTATTAATTATGTTTTTTCTGTAGTGTGTTGCATAGAGACATGCCATTGAGGATCACAGTAAATAATATAAGTTGATTTAAGTCGTATTTCCTGGTAGCTTTCACAGGTCTTGATTAACTTGTGTATAAAAATTGTGTTTTAAGAAAAACAGAAACAGCCATAGTCTTGGGAAAAGAAACCAGTTGAAGGTAAAAACAAACCAACAAACAAATACAATATGCTAAACCTCCGTCCTTCAGTTTCCCTACTCCATCCATATTTTATCAGCTGTTTAGGGGAGTTGCCATTATTCTTGAAGCTGAAATTTTAATTACAGTAATGAGTAATAGATTTACTATTGCAGTCTACAGAACTGACGTCAGTTTCTGTGTTGTCTCTTGTGGGTAGCATTGTATTGTTTGGCTGGTTTTAATATAATGTATCACAGCACTTGACGGTGATAAATGGTGCCCTTATTTAAAAAACAAACCTCCCATTTCATTACTGTACAATAATTATCCCAAACATGGAGGTATAATTGTTATGAGATGTAGTATCTCGGAGTATTGCAGTAGAATAACTTTGTCTCTTTGTTTTTGGGCTAAGGGAAAAGACATTAATAAAATAGAGAGGCATTCTTGGAGTTGAATGGAAATAATGAAAGGTTACAATTGTGTTTGTGTCGTGTTCTATAATATTGCTCATATTTTCTTTTGATAACAGAGTAAATGTGATGTTCATTAACAAACATGAAATAAGAGAATATTAAAGTTATCATTCTTTGGGGGGATTTTTTAAAAAATGAGTTAATTCAATGAACTGCCATAGCAGGTTTATAACTTAATGTTAATTTGGACTGCTTTTATAGGTTCTTTTGGGGACACCAAAGTTAGTACGGAGGATTATATGACATGGTTGAAGGATTATTGTGAAGCCTTTTACTATGGCCTATCTGTAAAAATCCTGGAGCCGGTTCCTGTTTCTCACACAGGGTGTGCTTTTCGCGTGAATGAGTACACCTGCAATCTACAGATTCATGCAGGTATGTAGGAAAGAGAACAACAGTATCAAGTTCAGAATCGCTTCATTGCTTAAAGATTGGGATAATAAAGAAATGAACACTGAGTTTCTTGAAACTCTAAGTTGGGGTGTGGAGGATAAATACTTTAAAGATTGTCAGTTGTTCAGATACTACAGTGGGGTGTTATATCAGTGCCATAGACAGAGAGAAGGATGGATAATTTCAGTTTCTTTGTCAGCAGCTCATCAGAATCTTTAGTCATGCGACTTACAGTGTAGTGGAGAAGTATGGCTTAGTTGTTTGAACATAAGTCTAGGACTCAATAATGCAAGATCCTAATCCCAGCTCTGGTTTCAGACCCAATTCTGAAACCTTTATTCATGTGAGTAGTTCCATTGCCATTAGTGGGATCATTAATTAAAATAAGAGCATCTGCATCAGGCCTCAGAAAAGCAGCTATATTGATATAACACATGCCTGGTAGAGCATTCAGGCTTGATCACTAAGACCTGGTCTACATTAGTGGGGAGGATTGACCTAAGATACGCAACTTCAGCTACGTGAATAGCATAGCTGAAATCGACGCATTTTAGGTCAACTTACCTGCGGTCCTCACAGTGGCAGCGGTCGACAGCGGGCTCCCCTGTCAACTCTGCTTTGCGCCTTTTGGTAAGCTGGAGTTCCGGAGTTGACGGGAGTGCCTCTGGGGATTGATTTATCGAGTCCTTACAAGACGCGATAAATCAATCCCCAATAGATCGATCTCTACCCGCCAACCCAGCTGGTAATGTAGACAAGGTTTAAGTTCCCTAAACTAACCAAATGGTCAGTTAGCCAAGTAGTTTTCTCTTGAACAATAGTTATTTAAAACTAAAACAAATGTATTGTATGAGTCTAAAGATCAAATAATGTCCAGCTAGTTTAGACTGAGCTACATTTTCTTTGGATATTGCCATGAAAGCACTTGATGATTACCCATTCTGTCCATTCCCTCTGAAGCACCTGGCATTAGCCACTGTCAGAAGACAGAATACTGGGCTAGACAGACCTTTGGTCTGACCAGTCTGGCCGTTCTTATGTTTCTAATGTTTATCTTTTTTGACCCTTAAAATGTCAGTCATGGTGGTGATTTCTGTGATGTGACTACTAGAAACTTTGCTGAGACCACTAAGTGTCCCTCGGACTTTTAACCTGCAATAGAATCAAGAATCTACCTTTATCAAGCAGCCTGACCACTCTTGTAAAACTATTGACTGCGCTGAATAGAAAAATATTATCTATCGTAATGGGTTGTCTAGGCTTATTGCTTTGCCAAAGTTCAATATGGAATATTCAGTGCCCTTTAGCAGGGTCCACTTGGCAATTTAGTGTACAGCAAGTAGGGCAAGTCTACACTGGCAATGCTAAAGTGCTGCTGCGGCAACGCTTTAAAGTGCTTTGTGTGGTCGTGGGAGCTCTCCCAGTGCTCTAAAAAACCCACCTCTGCGAGGGGCATAGGTACCAGTGCTGGGAGTATGGCTGCTAGCGCTGGTGCACTGTCTATATTGGTGCTTTACAGTGCTGCAACTTGCTGCATTCAGGGGGTGTTTTTTCACACCCCTGAGTGAGAAAGTTGCAGTGCTGTAAATTGATAGTGTAGACAAGCCTCTGTGTGCTGCAGCTTTCTGTGCACTTATGCAGTGTGTTGACAAGCCCCGCTTCATCCTGAGACCAATCCTGCAAGCAGAACTCCCATTGGAAATTCGGTGTGTGGAGCGTTTAGACAGAGGGTCTGACCTCATGTTAGCTGCATTAGTGGCTCCAGTTTGATAATGTGGCTGGACCCCTGCATCGTGTAACCCAGTGGCTCTTAAGCTTTTGGACTACTGACTATATCCCTTTCAGGAATCTGATTTGTCTTGTGTACCCCCAAGTTACACCTCACTTAAAAACTACTTGCTTACAAAATCAGACATAAAAATACGAAAGTAGCACAGCGCACTATTACTGACAAATTGCTGACTTTCTCATTTTTACCGTATAATTATAAAATAAATCCATTGGAATATAAATACTGTACTTACATTTCAGTGTATAGTATATAAAGTAGTGCAAACAAGTAATTGTCTGTATGAAATTTTAGTTTGTATGTCTTCGCTACTGCATTTTATGTAGCCTGTTGTAAAACTAGGCAAATATCTAAATGAGTTGATGTACCCCCTGCAACACTTCTGAGTACCCCCTAGCTGAGAACCACTGGCATAATCTTATGATTGCTTTCACAGCTTTCTTCTGCAGTGACTTATGCTTCTCTTAAAGGGAGTTGTTTTCTGTTTTTTATACAGGGGACCTCTTGAAATACCTAAAGAAGAGAAAGCCAAAAGAAGATGCTTTCTGTATTGTTGGGATAACAATGATAGATCTTTATCCAAGGGAATCTTGGAATTTTGTCTTTGGACAAGCCTCTTTGACAGAAGGTATTCAATTTTATCTCAGGAGTATATTAGTGGAAAAAACTAAAATGACTCCAAATGCTAGGAATCAACTTACTGTGAAAAAAAAATCAAACTAAAATGTGTATAAAATATGATAAATATGGAATAAATATGAATTGAATTGATGTATAATTTATGGGTATATAATTTTTTTAAATAGTGTGTAGTATTGTTTGAACTCATGCAGTTCAAAAACACTATATTTGAAAGACAGTCAAAAAGTAAGAAACATTTTTGATTAATCTACAGCTACAATAAAAATCCCTTAAACTTTGTTCATAACTTTAAATATGTTTCCCTTTCTATACCAAATCTTGTTGGATAAGTTCACAGCCCTAAAGGGGATTTTTTGGTTGACACAGTTGGGTTGGTGTTAGTTTCTTTGTTTAGAGAGTTACAGAAGTGCCAAAGAAATTGAGTGTACACTTTCAAGATGTCATTTTTCATACTCTGGCAAGTAAACAGTGTATTTTACTTTTTAAAATAAAATATTATGCAAATAAAGAAGGCTTTGCCTGCCCAAAGAACTGAAGCCCAGCTCAGAACATGTCAATGTCTGTCCAAATCACCTATTTTTCTTTGATTCCTTACTGCCACAAGCAGAGGGTAGGCTGAAAAAGAACAGCCAAAAACAGTGAGTTGCTGCTACAAACACTCTGAGGACCTTTTGTGACACCAAGGCCCCTTGGCAAAGGGTCCCCTGTTCTTTGCAGACAACTCTCACCTCAGACAACCCAGTACACCAAACATTGTACAGGATATTTACCAAAAAGAAACGTAAAGTATCTATAGAAGACTCATAACTAGTCAAGATTCATAATCATTGTGAGATGTTTGAATGGGATGGGTATATATGAAATGAGAGAGAGAATGCTTTATGACTTGCAGTAAAAATTAGTCATGGGGGTTAATGCTTATTCCAGGATGGGGGAGTTGTCACCCCTTGCTGTTGAGCTGAGGATGCAATGCAAGGCTCAGTTTAGCTTTGTGCAATAATAAGACTTTGCATGGGAAACCTTCAGAGGCAACTGCAAACAATCAAAACCACTTGAAGGTAAAAAAAGGGACTTTACAACAAGACAGGGGTTTGCCCTGTCTCTGAATAGAAACAGAAGGTTGGTTTCAGTATAACAGGAGGAAAGACCCTCCGGATCCGTTCACTAAGGAAGTCCCTTGTGAAACTAGGGTGTTTTCATGCATGTTTGGATCATGGTTCTTGCTAAACCAGGCAGCTCTGCAACAGACTGAAATTTGTGAGGAATACCCATAGGCGCTGACTCTGTGGGTGCTCCGGGGCTGGAGCACCCATGGGGAAAAATTAGTGGGTGCTCTGCACCCGCCAGCAGCCAAGCTTCCCTCCCCAGCCCCACCTCCTCCTCCCCAGAACACACCACGTCCCTGCTCCTCCGCCTACCTCCCAGGCCAGTGACTGGGTAAAATGGTTTGCTTAGCAGCAGGGCTTAGTGGGCACATATATTTTAACTGCAAGGCTTAGTTGGCATGAAGAGCAATCTTGCCATGGGCCCTTTTTGCTATTGTTTATATAGTACTGTATTTTCTTTATATGCAAGGGGAGCTTTAGCTGTGATTGTAATCTTACTTATTTTTTTTACGTCAGTCCCTCTCCCTGGGAATGGCTGTGTCCTTCTGGGGCCATGTCTCTTAGGGAGGCTGGAAAGTTTTGCTTTCACACTCTCCATTTTAACATTACCATCCTCCAGGCCTTTTAACTCCGCCATCCTTCCGACAGGATACTCATGGATGGATACTGTTTGGAGGCCCATCATTGCTGTTACATGGTCAGCTAGATGGGTCATTATTGGGCAACACAAGGCAAGTCCTCCCTCAGTGGCAAAGTTGTTTCCCCCTATATCACTTGTACCCCCGTCAGACCTGAGGAGTGATAGCTAGGTGTGGATGGCCCATGCTGCATTGCAGAGTTTAGGCCCTGAACATTCTTGTGTGTGTAAATTATTGTTTCTCTTTCTGCTGCTGTACACAGCACTTCTCTCTCTGTTATAAATCAGCAATGATTCGCAGTAGAAACTTTTGATCATGTGGGGCGTAGACCTGCAGACTTCTTACATGCAGGACTGCCATTGATGTAGATTTTCAAATGGACTGTTTTTGTTTTTTACAGCATCCTGGGGTGGTTAATTTAAAGCAGGCACCAAATGCCCCTGTTCATTACACACACGGATGTGGGGTAGAGAGCCTTGTAAGTGGTGTTTGACAGACCTGAGTCATCCACTCCTTTCTGAGTCACTGTGAATCAGTTGTGCCACAGAAGTCATGTTCCATTCTCAGTGAAGAATAGTGCGAGGCTCTGGCCTCGTGTTGTCTTCATCACATTGCTAATTATAACATCCAAAAGGACATAAATAGCCTAGTAAGGTTCAGTGTCCCACTACGTTGTTTTTCACAGGGACCTGTCACACAGGAAATGCTCAATGGTAAGATGCCTTCTACTTCAGTTATTCCTGCAATAATTTTGATTGGACAACTCAGAAAAATCAGCACAATGGGAATATGTTGGACACTCTACATGGAAGATCTGGATTCCTTATTTGAAAAGGAAATGTACTGTAAATCCTGCATAGTGTAATGCATTTCAATAATATCATCCTATGGTTAAGATACAAGACAGGTAGCCTGGTGTTTTGGATACTAATCCTGCCTTTGCCCCTGATTTTCTCTATGGCCTTGGACAAGTTACTTAATCTCTTTGTGGCTTCATGAAATTAATGTCTAGAAAGCATGGTGAGATGAGAAGATGCTATATAAGTGCAAAATATTAACAGTAATGGTCCATTTGTCTTTTTTAAAGACTGTATATGTGCATAATCATGTGCTCTATGGGATCCTAAGTATGTGTTTTCCCCGTTTTCTAAGATTGTATTATATTGTGAATATGTGACAATTTTTTAGCACCTACATCTGCAACTCTTGCTTATACAGGTAGGTCCACCAACGTCAATGGGATTACACAAAAGAGGAAATGATACTCACCATGAGTAAGGTTAATTGGACTTTTAAGCATCAAGGGAATCAATCTCGAGTGCAAGAGTACCCCCTCCCCCCGCATCTTTTCTCTGAGCTCTGCCAAACCTTTCTTTGACCAGAAGAGGTCACTAGTAGTATATGTGAAGTATTTTTACTATAACTTCTCTTTGTACTGCTATCCAGGGCTATAAATCAGTATGCTGCTAAACAGTAGCTAGCTCATTCAGAAATAGATGAGGGTAGATCTACGTGTTTTTCTGTGCTGAGCCATAAACTGAAGGGTACAATCACTAGAACACAGGGCAAAGCAAAATGGTGATTTTAAAACCCAGGGTACAATGCATATTATTATTGATTTTGATGCTTCCTGTGTTTGAAGACTTCTGTGTATCTAACACAATGTAACCCAAAACATAGAAGTGCTCTTTTGGCATTAACTTAAAATAGGAACTCTAGGAGTTCAGATCACTGTATGTTTCATCACAGTTGTGTTTGTGGTGTCTGTGACAGATACGGCAATTCCCTGCCATCTCTTTGAGATCATTAAGTATCATTGTGGGCCATGAATTGTATGTAATTCCATAGGGGAGAGTGACCACAACTCCGCCAGGAAATAAGAACAGAGGTAAAGAGATTAAGGAAATTCACTCAGGTAACACCCCTAGAGAAGTACCACCACCTGGAGAGGCTCACATATACTGGTTCAAACTGGATCAAATACATAAAAGATTGTTATAAGGAGGAAAGAGGTAAATTGTTTTCATTAACCTCTGAGGATTGGAGGAGAAGCAGTGGGCTTAAATTAAAACAAAGGCAGTTTAGGTTGAGAATTAGGAAAAAATTTCTGTCAAGATAGTTAAACTCTGGAATAACTTGTGCAAGGAGGTTGTGGAATCTCTGTCATTTGAGGTTTTTAAGAGCAGATGACAAACACTTGTCAGGGATGGTCTAGTTAATATTTAGTCCTGCCATGAGTGGAGGTGACGACTAGATCACTAGAAGACCTCTCTTATTCCTTTCCAGTTCTGTGATTCTCCAGAGACAAAGAGATATGAAAGGACTTTTGGATATATAGCCCTTAGTTTAAACTCAGGCTACCTTTATTAACCAGTAAATGAACAGGACCTTCTGTCCAAAGGAGGCCATAATCCTTCCAAGGAAGAGTTGGAAGAACTTTGGCCTACTGAGGCCCCCTAAGACTGATGGGTGACCTCTGGAGAGCTTATTAGCAGGCATGCAGGTTCTTTTATTGTTTTAATATGTTTTTTCTATAATGCTTTCACCAGAAGAATGAATGTGCTTGCTTATAATGAGCAGCATGGTAGCTTATAACTAGGGCCCTACCAAATTCACTGTCCATTCTGGTCAATTTCATGGCCATAGGATTTCAAAATTAGTCAATTTCACATGTTCGGGTGCTTACATCTGAAATGTCATGATGTTGGAACTGTTGGGGTCCCAACCCAAAATGGGGCTGGGGGGGGGGGGTTTACAAAGCTATTGTAGGGTGGTTGTGGGATTGCCAGCCGCACTTCTGTGCTGCCTTCAGAGCCCAACTGCTGCTACAGAGCTTCCTGCAGCAGGGGGAGGTACCTGGAGGCCTGATCTCCCCCTGAGAGCGGCTGTGCAGGGAAAGAGTATGTCCCATCCCCCTCTGGCAGCTGGAGCTCAGGGAACAGTAGGAGCCCCTGGCCCCATGCCCCCAGCCATGCCCCTCTTCTTCCCCTCCAATAGCTAGATTTCATGGGGGAGAGGGGCTTCTTTCATAGCCCGTGACACGTTTTTCACAGACGTGAATTTGGTAGGGCTCAACTTATAACTGCTGGCAATTACGCTCTTCACAAGTCTTCACAGAGAAACTAACGGCAGACAGTGACTTGTTATAGGCAGTCGGGCTTGCTGGGAATATCACAGTGTAAGCAGGGAACTGTACAACTTGGGAAACCCCTGGTCAGGAAGGAGAGAGAGAGAGATGGCTGCTCAAAAGAGGTGACGGCTGAGGAGCCAAAAGCCTAGAGTGGGTGCCTTCAAGAGACCACGGAGTGAGAATACAGGGGCGGTTGTCCTGAACTGTGGAAGTGTCTTCTCTAATAGAATTCCTTTTTGATGTCTTCTTAAGGAGTGGGGATCTTCAGCTTTGCCAGGTACGACAGTGACTTTTATAGTGCGAGCTACAAAGGCAGACTGAAGAGTGTCAAGAAGCTTCCCTCAGCAGACTATTCAGTTTTCGATGGTTATTATACTCCTGCAATCAACAGTATACTGCTGCTGAGGTCCTGCAAGGTGGGTGCCTGTTGGGTTCTAGAGAGTTATTGAAAGCCTTACATTTCTATTTGGAAATAAAAATAGCTTTTCTTTCGAAGGGTTTAATTCTCCTCTTGCTGGTATAAATCAGGAGTAACTCCAGTGAAGTCAAGGGAGTTACACCAGTGTAAATGACAGCAGAATCTGTCTCTTCATCCTCCAGCCCTGCAGTCGAGATCAGGTGGGAGGTTCAAGCTGATATTCCTTACACTTGTGTATATTACTCCTGGGGGAATTCTGCGCTAAAAAAATTCTGCATACAATATTTTAAAATTCTGCAAACTGTATTTGTCAAACTAACACTGTATAATCACACCAGTTTCAACTCTTCTGGTAATTTTTTTTTAAATACCTGTCAGCAAGTATGTCTATAAATACAGAGGCACAAAAAGGTTCCCCCAGGAGTAGAAAGTTAAAGAAACCCCTATGACAATCCTGTTTCTCCGCTCCCTCTCCCACAGAGCTGAGCGGGGTGGGTGGGTGGGGGGCAGACACCTACAATGCCTCCCCCCACAGGGCACAGCCACAGGGTACCCCCAGAGCCCAGACACCTGTACCCCTCTTCCCCCAGAGCCCAGCCATGGCCCCTGCAACCCACATACCTGCTCCCCTACCCCTCAGAGCCCAGAGATTCCAAGGGAGAAACAGCTGGATGCTTGGTCCCAGGCTTGTGTGGTGTTTCCTGAATGCCGCCATCTCCTTCCCTCATGGTGCACTGAGACATACAGCTGTCAGAAAACCTCTAACTCCCTCCCCCGGCAGTGTCTTCTATGCGTGAACTGGGCTCTGCTGGGTCCCGTGGCCCCTACTGGCAGCCAGCAGCACTGCAGCCCATTTCAGCGCTGAAAGGAAATTCTGTGGGCACATTAATTTCTGCAAAATTCTGCATTACGCAGTGGTGCCAAATTCCCCAGGAGTAGTACATGGGAGCAGGGAGTTCTCAGTAGAGGGTACTTGGCATGGGTGGATTAAAGTCAGATCCGTGAATCTGAACCCTGGGTTTGGAAGAGGCCCAAGAAGTATCAAAGTTTGGATCCAAATATACTGCTCATCTCAAGAGAGTGCTGGTGTTTGCTGTGAGGACTGGGGACTAGGGGTTAGCACTGATGAAGGAAAGAGGGGCTTTTGATTGCTAAGAGCCCTTTGGTTGGATTGGATGCAAACTCCATTAATCTGGATCCACTGCCAATCTGCTTCACCTTGGTTGAATGGAGACTGTTTAGTAACCTCCAGGCCTGTCCATGTAACCTGTCTCTTCCTGAAGAGATGGTGTCTGTGGGATACCTGAGGGCTTGAGATTTTGTGTAGCAAACTCCATTAATCTGGATCCATTAATCTGGATCCACTGCCAATCTGCTTCACCTTGGTTGGATGGAGACTGTTTAGTAACCTCCAGGGGGTTGGATGGAGACTGTTTAGTAACCTCCAGGGGGTTACTGTTTAGTAACCTCTAGGGGTTAGCACTGATGAAGGGAAGAGGGGCTTTTGATTGTTAAGAGCCCTTTGGTTGGATTGGATGCAAACTCCATTAATCTGGATCCACTGCCAATCTGCTTCACTTTGGTTGGATGGAGACTGTTTAGTAACCTCCAGGCCTGTCCATGTAATCTGTCTCTTCCTGAAGAGATGGTGTCTGTGGGATACCTGAGGGCTTGAGATTTTGTGTAGATGCAAGAAGGTCTTTGTTCCTAGTGATTCCTGTTCTCCACAGATGGATGTGGTTTGGTAGCCTTTGTATGGGCACCTAGAGGGAACAATAGGTGCATTTTTCTAAATTGGAGGAATCACTTCACCTAATCAATACGTTTTAATTTCCAAATGAAGGAAGACCATGCCTCCCTGTGCTCAGAATTTACTGAACTCAATAAAACAAGTAAATTCAACCTCTGGGGGTCAATTGGGGGCTGCGAGTCTTAGGGCTTGTCCTCACTACGGCAGGGAAGCATCAATTTTTTTTGGTGATCGGTTTATTGCGTCTCGTTAAGACCCGATAAATCAATCGCCAGCAGCTCCCCCGTCGACTCCGAAAGTCCATCTTGTCAAGAGGCGCGAGCTGGAGTCGACAGGGGACCGCGCCGCCGCCTGCCGCCACCGTGAGGACGGGAGGTAAGTCGGCTGTAGAGCCGTCGATTTCAGCTACGTTATTAACGTAGCTGAAATTGCATATCTACAGTCGATTTCCCCCCCTAGTGGAGACCAGCCCTTAGCTTGCTATTGGTTGTGAAGCACTTTGAGGTTCCTGGATAGTATTATCCTTATAAACAAACAGAGGTTTTTTTTAATCCCTTGAGCATATTCTGGGGAGTCAGATACCTTGTTTTTATTACAATAGTGTCCAGAGGCCCCAGCTGAAATTAGGGCCTCACTGTGCTAGGTGGTGTACAAACACATAGGAAGAGACAGTCCCTAGCTCAGGGAGCTTAGAACCCAAATCCACAGGACAGAACAAGGATGGAAGTAAGTAAGTAGTATTGTCCCCATTTTGTAGCTGGGGGACGGAAGCACAGAGCAATTGCAACTCACACAGGAAGTTTGTGGCGGGGCTGGGAATTGAACACTCACTTCCTTTCCTTAACTATGAGGCCACCCTCTTCATTTTTCTGTAACTAAAATTGGTACCAGCTCCGTATACCAGGTCTGTTGTCCTGTCTTGGCGTGGGTTGGAAGTGGAACCATTTTATCATCAGCCCATTTTGTAAGGTGCTATAATGGGTACTGCCAGTGTAGGAGAGTAGAAGAAAGAGGGGAAAATATAGATTACAATAATTTGCAAAATAAGACCTGTGTTTCAGACCCTGACCCATGAGATTGGGCACATCTTTGGACTCCATCACTGTCAGTGGCTGCAGTGTGTGATGCAGGGTTCCAATCACCTGGAGGAATCAGACCGACGCCCATTGGACCTCTGTCCAATTTGTCTGCACAAGTTGCAGTCTGCCATTGGCTTTCACACTGTGGAGAGATACCAGGTACAAAGATATTGCTTACAAGGATTTGCCACTGATGAACAGACCACTTCTCCTGCAGGTCAAGCACCCTTCCAATAGTTGATGCTTCAGAGAAAGTTAAAATCTTTTCCCATCATGATGCACCTGACTACTTGTGCAACAGTGTATAAGGGGGAATTCCTTACAGATCCCTGTGGCTGTTTGCCCATGCCAAAGAGCATGAAATTTGATTATCCAGTAATTAGCATGCATTATCCTATCCCAATTTTTTAACCTCTTAAACCCTTGCAGGAGTGAATCCCACCATCGCACACAGAAGGAAGAAACATTTTTCTTGTGTTTGTTTTTGCCACTTGAATTGTTTGAAACATTGCTATGGAAACTGTAGTTGAAACTTGTGTCTGCTTTTTTTTCTTGGTTCCTTTTTGGTCCCCTACTGCAATACTTACAAGACTAAAAAATCAGGAGCCCAGACATTCATGGCCCCCCGGAGGAAACTGTGGTTTGAGACATGCAAAGAAAGATAATTGCTTATGCAGAATACTGAGCCTGTGGTTTATTGGAAACTAAGTGTTTACTTATTCTACTAAGTAGTGAGCTAGAGAAGCAGCTTCTTCCACTGACAATTCTGTGTATTTAAGATGGAAGGCAGAATAGCTGTATATACAGTTGGCCTGTTGAAAAGATCCTAATCAATCTAAATTGGGTTTTTTGTTACCAATAGAATATAATGGAGAGAGGGAGCGAATGATTTGGAGTTGCTCGGTATTTTAATTTGGTCCAGTGTTCATCTGAAACATGAATGGCCATTCAGCTTGTGTATCTTTTCTAGGCGTTACTGGGGTGGATGGATGAAGATGGAAATGAAGCCAAGATGGGCTTGCTGAAACCTGTGGAAGCATTTAAGGAGTGTCGAGAGTGGCTACTAAAATGTCTTGATGTCTTGCGGAAATAAAGCTGTAGGATGCATGTAATATCAAAGGGGAAACATTCTCCTCTGTTTAAAGAGTTACTTTCAGGCTGACTACTTCTAAAACTGTTGTAACTTGATGTGGGTCATCCACTGCCTTGTAAGGATCTGTAAATAAAAATCCATCCCTTTGTCGCTGAACATTTTACCTTTATACCCTCCTTGCCCAGACAGTAACTCTTTCTGCCATGACCTTACAAAATTTGGTCTCTGCTGCTTTCATATCAGAAATCAAGGTACATTTTAATCTTAATTGCAGTAATATACGGAAGAGCATTTAACATCCTGTAGTTAGTTTTTAATAGATATATTTTAAATGTCTGCAGAGGATTGTGGTGTTTATTTTATTTAGGGTTTTTTTCTAGCATTGGACAATGAGGAGTCAGTGGCCAAAACCCCCATGTAAGGATGACACAGTTTTCACAAGATGAAGCTGCAAATCTGGAGTGGTTGTGCTAGTTGCCTAAGCACTGTCACTAAATCAGGGAGAGGATTCCCTCCCCAGTCCCTGCATAGATCCCCTATGCAAAGGCCCCTAATCTGTAGTTGTCTCCCTGTGGGTGCAGGGGTTGGTTGTGCAGAGTCATTTGCAGGATCAGGACCAAAGTGAGTTTTTACGTGGTCTTTTCCTAGAGAATCAGGAAATGGTGCCTGGGTACTTTAAATTAGGAACAGAATGAAAAGAACCTGGTTAAAAGAGACAAAGCAGTACAGATTTAATTGCTGTGTTGTGTGTGATGGGTTTAATTTCCCGTGGCAGGGCATTGTTTTAATTATGGTTACCAAGACCCAATTATGTTTTCAATTTTCTTTATATAATCCTGTTAGGACACTTCCTTTAGTCTGTTGCTGCTAAATTGCTTTCTTCCCATCATCACCCCAAAGCAAGGCTGGTGGGCCGGATTTCACACTGTGTACAATTTTCGGGATTATTTTTGCACTCTACTTTACTAAGGTACATTTGTGTTCCCTGCCCAATCTCTATGCATTGTGAGTAATTAGCTTTCTGTTTAAACTTATAAATAAACCAATGTTATTCCAATGGAAAAAAATATGCCAAAGGAACATTATATGATTTTAAATTGAAATCAGTTTACAATGTGTTCTAATATTTATTGCTATTATTATTATTTCCACCATGCCGTGCTTGGGGAAATGACACGTGACAGTTAAATAAAAGGACAGGTTCAAGAATAGCAGCCATTAGTCTGTATCCGTAAAGAAAGCCAGGAATACTTGTAGCACCTTAGAGACTATAATCCATGCTCCATAGAGCTTCCATTCTGAGTCTGTGGTCCTGTCATCTGATCAATGTGGGCAGACTATACTGAATGGAGGTGCTCTGCTGAGGAACAGATCAGATTGCAGGATCGGGGCCTAAACCTGCAAGCACTTCAGCACAGAAGTAATTTGGTTTACATGAGTACTCCCCTTGCTGTCAATCTGATTTCTTGGGTGAATAAAGTTTACTCACATGCTTAAGAGTTTGCAGAACAAGGTCTTAATCTCTCCAGGCCACTTAGCATCTCAGTTGTTAAAGGCAGGTGAGCCTTTATTTGTGTTAGCAGTGGATTTTTATTTCCACCAATTTTGGGATGAACAATCCACACAGGATGTTCATTACATCTCTGCTTTCGTTATCTTTTTAAAGTTTGGCATAAAACTATGGAAAACTCCAAAAGACTTCACTGGGGCCAGGATTTCACCCTAAATCTTAAATGGATAAAGATTATTTTACATGACAATATTTTTAAAACTAAATATTAATTGGTTTGTATTTAGACACTCTGATGATTCACAGGCATCAGAATTTCCCCCTCTTCCCCCCCATAAAAAGAAAGTGTATTTCCAGACCCCATTTTCAATGAGTTTTAGTTTGAAATATTTAAAGGAGGTGTGAAGGATCCTTATTCCACTTACACAGGGAGTGCCACAGAATGCAGAACACACAGCTGAGAAATGGTGAGTGAAAGCAGAAAAATTACTTGTGCCCCAGCTGACTCTTTCTGTGCCGGCACAATTTCTTTAACTCCATATTTTGTGTGTGTGTGTGTGTGAAAATAACGGAGTGAAGGGAAATCGTGCAAGGATGAAGTGGTTTATGCATAGGAAGGTAACCATGGATGGCAGATTCACTAGAAGCTCTATTCCCATGTGAATGTTCTCCTCGGCCAGGATTTTCAGGCTGCGAGGGGGAGAAGTTTGATTTTAAATGTCTCATTGAAACAGAGCAAAATGCTTCCTCACAAAAGGTTGTATGTAGCAGTGCAGCTGTAAGCTCTGTGGGGCCCAGGATATTAGAGAGACCAGGTGGGTGAAAACAAGGAGCCCCCCCTCCTTGTGTTTACTGATACAGCCCAATCTGGCCAGGTGGGCGAGGTAATATCACAGCAGTTGGTCCAATAAAAGATCCCACCTCACCCGCTTGTCCCCGCACCAAAAGGACATGCTTTAAAAGAGTCACACGCCCCCCCCCCCCCCCCCGCTTTCAAATGACTCTCCGGAGGAGGGAGACTGCGGGGGGCTGCTGGAGGTGCGGGGCTGAAGATTTCTCCAGCAGTAGAAGAGCAGCTGCGTGGGGGGAAAAACCCATCGCTGCCTTGTCTTGTGTCTTCCCAGCCCCGGGAGTGCCGCCCGGGCGGACGAGCGAGCTGGAGAGCGCCCCGCAGAGTCGTGCTCCACCCCCGGGGATCGCCTGACCGTGTGGTGGGAGGGGCAGAGCCCGTCTCTCAGCCGCTCACACACGTGTCCCGGGCTGTGCAGCGGGGACGATGAACCATGGCAGGCAGGCTGCTCTCTGCACGCCAGTGAGTGCACCGCTCTTTCCTTTGGCAGTATGGGGGGAGGGGGGATTTTACACTGTCTTCCTGGCGGGGGGGGGAGCCTCTCTAAACCTGTTTGCATTATGAATGTAGCACTTGCCAGCCTGGGCTGTGGACCTTGTTAGTGTTTTGTATCTGGGAGGAGGGGGCATGGGCCCTAGCAGCTCGATGGGGCCTGGGTATCTCTGTCTTTGCAGCTAGCAGATGTCTGAAGGTGCAGGGGAGGGAAGAGCGGAAGGTGGGTTATGGTTGATAACCTCACAGTGGGGGGAGGGGGGGGGAAGGGGAGGGGAAGATTCTCCAAGCGTATCTCCTGGTTGGTGGATATTTATTTGTGATGATCCGTATAACTGAGGTGGAAGCCAAGATGCTGCTTGTAAGACATGGCTGCTCTAGTGTGGGGAGGGGGTGCGGAGAGTGGCTTCTCTCCCATGCCCGCACAACCCTTGAGGAGCAGGACAGGAAACCTACTCCGCACTCGAGGTAATAGGCCCTGCAACTGCACTCTCTGGACACGGCTCTCCTACAGAGGCGTCAGGTGCTGGTTTAGTGAGGGTTGTCAGGTGCCCAGCTCCTTGTACCTATGCTGCAATGTGTAGCAACAGCTCGCTATTGCTTCTCCGAGAAGAGTAAGCTATGTCACACCGTACATTCACTGCTGCTAAAATGACAGAGGACCCTTATGTGAGGCCAGTACTGTCACACCCCTGAGCATGGCTCAAGATAGAGAGGGCAGGATTTGGCTTTAGGCCTTGTCTGGAATAAGATAGGGTGTGAATTCAAAGTTCAGTCTGGACTAGATCTTCACACTGGGAAGTATTATGGAATAGCTACCCCAGTCGATTTCCTGTTGTAGACAAACCCTTAGTTGTGACTCTCAGATGTCTGGCCAGTTGCCAGTGCGACACATGGTATCTTAAAGGATATACAGTAGACTCTCGATTATCCAGGATTGGATTAACCAGGATGTGGATTAACCAGGATGTTAAAAAAAAAATATGCGCAACTCGCAGGGCAGGTTCTGGCTTTGCTGCCGCTCCAAGCACACACACAACCCCCCCCACGAGGGCACAGGACAGCCAATAAACCAACACCCCCTCCTCCTGGTGCAGGGTGGCTGATGAACCAACCCCCACTCCCTATATTTCCTATGGATGGTGATTATCCGGGATTTTATTAACCAGAATTATTTTTTTTCCCTATCATCCTGGATAATCGAGAGTCTGCTGTATAGGGGGAAAAAAAATCCAAAACCAGAAACCTACTGGGGAAAGATTTCTGTGGTTTGGACCAAATGCTGCAGTGTTTATCCCTTAATTGACTCAAGTGGGGGTTTCTCCTCAATGAGGATGTCTGGGTCAGGTCTTGTGATGGTCTGCAGGATTTACCTTATTACTACTTTGCATCTTATCAGGATGTTCATTCATGTCTCTGGGTGCACAATATTCACTAAGGTTGAGCAACCTGTTGAACTGTCCTTTATAATATGTAAATAAGGCCTGAAACTCCTCTTCCTCTCTGGTCTGTAAGTTCCAGTCTTGTCTACTCTAGTAAGTTGGGTGACGGGTGACGGTTTTATTATGACATCAGATACCAAGAAAGCAACATCTAATGGAGAATTGTTAATTTTTTGGGTGAAGGGGGGGGAAGGTTTGGACATGATGTTACTAATATTTCAATGGGAAAAAATTGTAAAACCTCATCTTTCAGGCCTTCTTTAGATAGGATACAAACTGTTTTTTTTTTCCTTGTGTAAGTTACCTTATGTAACTTCCTCTATCTATAGATGTATGGATGACATTGGACCTAACAAACCAGATTTTATAGTAATGGTTGAAAGAAACAATTCATATAAATGAGCTAACTTAACATGCAGATATCATGTCGGAGTCTGTCTTGCACCTCTAGTAATTTGGACCAGTGCAAAGTGGATGTAAAATCTTACCAAATAAGAATGGTTTGGTTTTTACCCCACTTTTCTCTGGTTTAAATGGCTGCGTACAGGACAGTAGAGAATCTGATTTAAATGACTGCATACAGGACTAATAGAGAAGCTGGCCCATGTGATCAAGTGGAATTACTTTAAATTGAGGGTGGGAAGGAAGTTAACTCAGAAAAAAAAATGTTATAGTGGAAGTCAGCAAACAGCAGTTACCGTTTAACACGTTCTTTTTCTTAGCATGTGAGCAAGTGTGCAATCTTCTATAGTTTTGTGAAAATAGCATGTTTACTGTCCGCCTTAATCTAAACAGTTAATTCTTGTGGCAGAGTTGCTTCCTGAAAACTGGCTAGTGCTGTTGAAACTGGGATTTTTGAAAGAGAGGTTTGCTTGCATCCTGTTTGTGATCACCTTTGTTCTAGGACTAATGTATATAGTATAAATAAAACAAGTCACACTAAGAAAGTGCCACTGATTTCTCCTCAGATAAATAACTAGTAATAGTACTTACTGCCCACTTTCATCCTATGAGCTATTAATTAAATAGGGAACTGTTGGAGGGAATGGGAGAATTGGGTTAAATTAAAACAATATAAGAACCAGGGTTTTGCAGAAGAGAGAGTTAATGCCTCAGGAAGGGTTATGGCCCTGTGCAATTTACAGTTTTACTTTTGAGGCACCAGCCAGCTGCTTTGCAAGAAAACAAACAATTCTTCTCTGTTCACTGAGACAGTATAATAATTGCATGAGTGCTTAGTTATGACAATGATGTTCCCCAAATATGTATATGTTATCAAAGCACAGGTACTTGTCAGAATGATGCACTGATTATAGCCCAGAGTACAGGGATACAGATTTTACAAGAGTACCAGTTCTCATTTCAGGTCAGCGTTAATCCACCCTCTCATGGGCAGCCAATGTAAAAGTATGCACGGCCGATCAGTTCACTGGGTAAGCCTGGCCCTTCAGTCTCAGGGAGCTGCATGTGATAGCAATGCAGTCCTGAAAGCCTGTCTAACGAGGGAATCTTAATAATCAAGCCTTTTATTCACAAGACTGTGTGTTACTTTTTGCAAGGTTACTACAGGACAACTGGAAGCGAAGCACTGTTGGGTAAGGAATACAGAAGAGATCTGGAAATGAAAAGGGCAAAGAGTGTTCTGTTTTTTCAAAACACTTTATTGTAAAACTTAGTATTTTAGATCACTTCCAGACTTCACTAAATACATTACAGAACAAACCAGCAAATCCTGTTTGGAGCGTGTTAAAGCCTGCTTCTTCTGGGTCTTTTATGCACGTAGACATGCACTTGCCTGCTCATGCTATGGACATAAAACAGAGACTTGTTGTGCAGCCATTTCTAGACCTTATTATTGAATCTGTATTGGAAATCCTTGTAAAAAAGACAGTAGAACCTCGTTAATCTGCAGAACAGGTAGTTTTCTCACACACACACACACTGGCGGCCTCTCCCACTTCTATACAAGTTTATAATAGCAAAGTGCTGTAGTGAGGTCTTGTATTACTAAGACTTCATTAAGTTTACAATTCTATTCTACAGTACATTTGCCAGCATGCCAGAAGTATTAGCATAAATTAAAAACAAACATTTACAAAAATAAATACAGTTTTGTGATGCAGTATCGTGTTTGTTCGCTTACTAATTCACTAAATCTAGTCCTCTACAACGGGTCTTCCAGTCATTCATGCAGTTTAGCAAGGTTCTGCTGTACATGATAAAGTGCTGAAGGCATATTTAAAAAAAAGACACAGAACTGCAGCATAGTCTCTCTAGTTGTTAAGCAGTAACAATGGATTGCTACAGCCCTTTGGTGCAGGACTGTGTTTCTTTTTGGACATCTAAGACAATTTAAACAAAAACACCTTCCTAAAGAGAAGCGTTTTATACCGATTGTCCCACATTTCTATGGCTGATAAAATACATAGCATAGCAGTTAATATACAGTGCCACTTCCACTTCAGTACAGAGAAACATGTCAAGCTGTATGCATTTAGAACCAAACAAATTTTTACTTGTCCCCCTGAGTTGCCGAGTGGCATAAAAATGCATAAAGGAATCTAACAAAATAAGAATGAGTGAACAGCCAGTCTGTCGTCTTTCTGAATTCCCTTCTTTACAGGTAATAAATCAAGAAACACAATAAGGACCCAATCCTGCAGTCACTGAAGTAAGTGGCAAAAGACTCACTGACTTCAATGGGGACAAGGTAGTACCCATAGTGACTATTTTCTTTCTGTTACAGAAGACCAGTTATTTGATGCCTACAGAAGCTTACGAACACACTGATTGTATTCTAATAATGTAAACTCTTACTGGTAATGGTCAGATGCCTTTACTATTTCATATTAGCTGTGCTGACTTTATTCATGTTAATTCAGTAGTGCTGCAAAGATTCTTTTATGTGCAGCTGTTGTAAGTGAAAGTTGCGGGTCTGTTTAGGTACTAATCATACAGGTCCAGATTCCCAGCTAGTGCTATTCAGTGGATCTATATCAGTTTACACTAGCTGAGGATAGGACCTACAGTCTGTTAAAAGATGGATAGCCTCACATTCAGTCTACCACAGAATTGTCTAAGACTGCCATAGTCAAAATCAGGCAGCATTCACAACCACCTGTGATTTTTACAAACAAAATCAAACTGAGTTTACAAGATAGGTATTGAAAGGATTGGTGCAAAGAGGTAAAAAGGTTTTCCGCTAAATCATATTTTTCTCTCTCCAATTCATTTTTTAAAATCTGATAGCCTTTGATAATCCTAGAATAACTTAAAAAATAATAAATACTGGTTTAAATTAAAGACAATACATCTTGCTATCAAAAGGAAACGATTCTTAGGATGCTAGTTTGTAGAGAAATAACGTTATAGTGAAATATCTGTAGTAATAACTGGCCATAAAAATAAGTGGTAATCTCCAACTTCCCAGCATTTACAAAATTCAAGTTAACTAAAAAACAATTTACCAATAATTCTACTTTAATTAGCCTACCCTATCGCCCCATGTCTTCTTACAGTGATCTGAAACAAGAGTCCATGTTCTTCTGAGTAATTTGGAGTTCTTCAGAAGTAATTTGGAGTCTTGAGTTTTCTATTTATTAAATTTCTTTTGCATTATTTATTCTGTTGATTGAATAAGATTTACTTTTGGGAAGCCTGCCAGGCAATCACAAAGATTGTGACCTAATAGATTTAGTTGTATGGGCCACTTCTGATTTTCATACATACAACCTTATGTTTTCCACTTTAGAGGAGTAGAACTTTTAGGAATGCCTGTCATGCATTGGGGAAAGCAGAAATGTGAACCACGCGTCTTCATGCGGGACAGGAGTGTTCTTATGTAGCTAGCAATGCGTGAGTATCTCTTATATGGAACCTGCCATTGCTGGTTTCAAAAAAGAAAAGCACTCTTTTCAACAGAATAGTTGTTGATGGCAACTTTTTCACATTAAGATTTTGCATTCCCTTTGAAGTATAGTTTTCGAACATGGAGCAGAGCTGACTTATTTTCCCCAGACGTAACAGTATAAATTGATTGACAAGGACCAGCTTTTTTATGCTATGCTGTCACAGCTTTTTACCAAATCATCTGTTTTTCCAAGATCCATTTCAATAAAGTCATCTGGTATGTCTTGTAGAGCTTCCGATGCATTTTCTTCCAATCCCTGCTTCTGACCTTGACACAGTACGGTCTTGCATGGTCTTACTAAGGACAGAAACACAGCACCCAGGACCATGCCAGCAGCACAGGAGTAGAATGCTGATCTGTAGTTCTGTGTCACGTCCACTAGCCAACCTATGGAGGAAGCATTTTAAATCTATTAAATAAAAATCACATCTCATACTAGTCTACCATTTTCCTGCCCATCCCATTACCTCAAAAACACCCCCTCCCAACTTTTCAATACAGTTGCCACTGTATTTGTACGATATTGCAACTTGAAAATAGGTACTGGTAATCAGCTAACTAACCGTACGGCTATACCACCCTGGACACGCCCGATCCCGTCTGATCTCGGAAGCTAAGCAGTGTCGGGCCTGGCTAGTACCTGGATGGGGGGGGGGGGACACCTCTTGGGAATACCAGGTGCTGTAGGCTAACACCTGGCAGTAGGTATAAACTGCCTCCAACTACAGGTGGCGCAATGCATCGGTTGGAGTATACCACGGTTGTATCACTGGTCCTGTCTGGGCTCCGAATGGAGGCGGATACGCTGACCAAAGCGGACCCTGCCATAGTGCGGGACTAATGCTAAGAAAATCAGCTAACTAACCATTATGGGTGCCTCTTTAAGCCTTAAGGTATCAAGGAACAACTTGATACATATTTAACTGACATCTGCCAATACAGAACTGACTTATTTTGCAGGATGTATGGCTAGAAGGCACTGTGGAAGTGTCATTTTCATGTGTATATTTAATTAAAACCCAGAAAGAACGCCAGTTTTAGGATTCTAACTGGAACCAGGTAGCCGTGCAGTATTTTCCTTCCTTGAGGCTCTTCTATAGAAGATGCCTCCTCTCCAAGATACTGCAGTACTGCATCTCTGGATTGCAGCAACCGTTTTTCCAGTTCAAGATGGCTGGATGGGACATTGCGTGGAGCCTACCCCCTATTGCTTCTAATTCAGTCAGAAAGGTCATTCTAAAGCAATAAAAGGTATTCTCATCTTCCCACCCATTTCCAACCCAGGCACCAGAGTAGCACTAGCCACAGGCCTAACCCATTGCAACTTGGTTATTAGGAAGAGGCATCAATAAGAATAGTCATGGATTTTAGCTATTTGAAAAGGTACGTAGTTTAACTTTACCTGCAAGGGGTGGTCCAGCCAACCCGGCTAAACTCTGAATGAACACATACACTCCAGCTGCAGAAGACATCCTGTCAATACCAGCTACGTCGTCTTCGGCTAACATTGGAATGTGTGTGCCTGCTACAGTTCCAAGCATGAACCCAAAAAATATGCTACATATCATCAACCCCCAAAATTCGTAGGCAAGAGGGAAGGCAAAGAGAGCTAGGGAGAGCAGAATGACACATATGAGTTCAATGTAAATCTTGCGGATAGGCTTCTTGTTGAGGACCCAACCAGCACTAATTCTTCCAAAGACTTCAGCAATGGCCATTGCAGACAATATGTATGCAGAACGATCCTTATCGATACCAAGACTGATGCCAAGAGGAATGATGTAGAGAGACGGAGCAAAGAATCCCAGAGTAGCAAATAGACCAAAAAGTGCATAACAAATAAAGCCGTGGTCTTTCATGATAGAGAAGTCCAGTAGTTGGATTTTTGGTTCTTTAGGGGAGCTGGTAGCTTCAACAAGCATCTGTACTGTTTCCTTTGGTTCTTCATTTTTCAGCTCTGCTTTGGTGTTTCCAGGCACACTGCTGGGTGAGGTAGATACTTCTACTCCTGAGTCAATTGAATCTAGTGAGGTGCGTGTTTGCTCATTTTCAAGCATGTACTTAGTCTCCGTATGCTCTTCTGTTGGCAATATTTTCACTTCTTCCGGTGCTTGGATAATAATAGGTCGCAGCAGTGATCCACAGATGACAATGCCTAACTGAAGCACCCCAACTATCAGGAGACTGTATCTCCAACCAATTTGATCCTTCAAAGAGGTGATAGCTGGGGAAAGGGGGAGCAGAAAAGAAATGATTAAAAAAATAACAGGAAGCCTCCACTTTAAAAAAAAAAAAAATCTCACACATTAAAAAATTTGCTATTGGGTTAAACTCTGCTCCATCTGAAGTCAATAGGGTCCTAGGTGTCTCAAATTGGGCAGCTAAAAACTAAGGGCCATTTTTGGAAAAGACAGGCTTATGTGACTTGCTCGAGATCCCTCGTTGGCTCTCTGTCAGAATTCCAGATTCCCAGTTTTAGGCTCAGTCTACGTTAGCTAGTATTTAGAGTCTGACCTGTAGTAACTACAAGCTTTCCCTTCTTTTCTCTGGTAAACAGTCTTTTCAGACATTTCTTAACGGGCGTGGGCTGGCAGGCACTTTGAGCAGCAGGGAGCAACTAGGTATTATTTTTAATGGGAGTGCATGAACTCAGTTTCAAAGTTTCCTTTCCTATCTGACCCTATCCTGAAGCCAGTTAGTAAGGGGGAAGTCCCCCCCCCCCCCTATTTAAACGGTATGCTGGTGCTTACCTACAAGCCTTTCATTACAAGGGTTTCTTTAACCGTAAATGAGTATTTTGCGTTAATTGAAGGCAGACCACACCAGCAGACTGTATTATCTGATCAGTAGAGAAATGGCGGGTTTCTTCTACTAGCACTTTTCAGAATAGCTAAATGAGGGTAAGCAAAGATGACGGGGAGTGGGTTTCCAGAAAGCACAGTACTAGAAAAAACTTCTTGTCTTCCTAAGAAGGCCTCATGCAATTCAATCTAAGGCAATGTCATCAAAAGGAGTTTTACCTTAGTAAGGAGAGCACTGGCCCAGTAACTATAAGTGTCAATGAAATCAATATCGTTGTGATTAAAGTGTCAGTTTATGTAAGAATCGGGCTCTCATTTGAGCGGTAGGAGGATCACAGAATGTACTGCTTACGTACACTTGTGTTTACAATACTTTGGTCTATATACCTGGCGCAAAAGAGAAGACCGCAAAACATTCTCCCGTGGATGCCACTGCAGTGACCAGTGAACGCCGTTTGTCAAAATACTGTGACAAAATGGTGACGGTCGGGAGGAAAGACAGACAGTATCCCAAGCCTGTGAATAAATGCCAAAAATTGTCATGACAATGATGAAGGAAGTTTGACGTGAATGCCAGCTTTCCTGGTGGGCAGTTCACCTAGGGAAAAACAGAATGACCTAGCATGGCCAAAACCCACTAGATCCTGCTTTCTACTCCCAAATAACTGGGAATTTCCCATTGGGGCAATTTCCAAGGATCATTTATTTATTTACCAGTGTGTGTGTCTGGCGCTCATCATCCTAGTCTCCGAGCACTTCATGGACAATAGCTTTTTCTTAAAACACCCTGGCCATGTTGGCAAGTATCATTATCCCCAATTTACAGATGGAGAACTGAGCTACAGAGAGATTCAAAGGCTCAATCCTGATGAGGTGCTGCGCACCTTCAGCTTCCACTGAATTCATAGGTATGGCTCCCCTACCAAATTTGTGGCTGTGAAAAATAATTTCAGAAGAGTCTGGAATGGGACTCTTCACAGCAAGGCAAGTGACTGGTGTGATAACAATACTCAATCCTCCAGAAGATGTTGTGCGTACACAAAGCCATATATTGCAAGTTAAATATCCTCTTTGCAAGCTAAGTAGCAGCCTTTGTACACACACAAAAACTGAATTATTTTATATACAAGGTGTATACATGGGCTTTGGAAAATATAGGCATTGATGCCTATGAGATCTTAAAATGCAATATGCCCCCCTGAAATTTAAAAACAAACAAGGCAAGGGTTCTGTGTGAGTTAGAAAAGAAATCAGTTTTGAAATGGTTGACCCAGGCAGTCTTTGTGAAAGAAATGTGTTTTAAGGAGAACTATGAAGAGGAGATGGTTTGTTGAATGAGGAATGGGAGATGGTTCTAAGTATAGGTGTCAGCCTGGAAAAACAAAACCACCAACCAAAAAACACAACCCCCAAGACAGAGCCAGCCAGCAAAAGATCATAAAAGGAACAGCAAGGAAGCAGGATTGGGAGGAGCATAAGGAGTAAGACAGAGTCATTAAAAAAAAAAATATTAAGCCAGTTTAGGATAAGAGAATCCTAAATTGTGTGTGTTGGAAACTTCACTGGTAGATAGAGTAGCTGAGAGATGTGGAAGTAACTCACCAGAAATTAGGCCAATTGTGATATACATCTCGACAACTGTGCGTGCAAAGGAAGCGGTGACCATTCCAATACTGATCAGTATGCCTCCGACCATCACCACAAGACCATGACCAAAACGGTTACTCAGGACTGTAGACAAGGGAGCTGCATTGGGGAGACAAAAGTGCATAAAGCATGACAGTAATTTGCAAAATGCCTGTTGTCTCTGATCTCTTCTCCCCATTGTCTCCTCTTCTTATCCCTCTAGTCACTCTGACACTCTTCTTTGCTCCATGCCAGTCTACTCCCACACCCGTGCCACTCTAGCCGCCCTTCCCCAAACATTTTGTACCCAGGGAGAAATCTTGCAGCCTGAAATAAATACTGTAGCTGAAATCTTGGCCCCACTGAAGTCAAAACTCCCACTTCAATGGGGCCATGATTTCACCGTTAGTGCTTTTATAGTACTTACCAGCTATATATGGCAAGTCACTTTACAAAAGTACAAAAAGTTTGGTGCTTTTCATTATCCAGCCCCGTTTATGGAAACTGAGATGCAGAGAAGTTAAGTGACTTGTCCAAGCTCAGACAAAAAGTCAGAAGCAGAGACATGTACAGAGCCCAGTTCATCCCCGGGGCCCATCTGTGGCGGTTCAGAATGAGAATGCAGAAGTGAGCTGTGGAAGTAGCAGAGACTAAAGGCAGGTAGGTCTACACTACATAGAGGATCAACGTTGTGAGATTGATCTATCGGGGGTCGATTCATCACATCTAGTCTAGACGCGATAAATCAACCCCCGAACGCTCTACAGTCAACTCCTGTACTCTACCACTGCGAGAGGCGCAGGTAGAGTCAATGGGGGAGTGGCAGTAGTTGACTCACTGCTGTGAAGATACCACGGTAAGTCTATCGAAGTATGTCGACTTCAACTATGCTATTCTCGTAGCTGAAGTTGTGTACCTTAGCTCAATGCCGCCCTCCCCCAGTATAGACCAGGGCTAAGAAAGGGAACTGATAAGAAGAATGGGGGATGGGATGTTGAATAATTTGCCCCCTTTTCCTTGCTCTTTATGGTTCGTGAAAGTGGGATATGCAGGCTATCAACCATAGATCGCTGGGGGGGGGGGGGTGTATATATACCCCCAACTGTGATGTGAACATGTGTAAATCTCAATATTCATATGGATGCACCAATGACATGAACACAGAGCCTTAATACTTTTCAGTTCAAACCAAAGATGTACTGTGCACTTACCCGTAAAAGTTAGTACAAACACACATATTGAAATTATCCATGATATCCTGCTGTTGGTTTCATCAAAGGTTTCCATCAAATCATTAAAGAAGACTCCAAATGATTTTATAATACCGTATGTAAGTGCTTCCACAACGAAGAAAGCAAAAGCAATAGTCCATCCCCATCCTCCATCAGGCACTTGAGTATAAACATTTGGGGTAGTGCATGACATTTTTATAGCCTTGACAGTCATTTTTAATCTGGAATAGAAAGGGAAAAATAAGACATCTTCTAAAATTAATTTTTTACAAAGTCTAAACTGCAACATCACGTAAAAATATTGGGGGGGGGTTGCTTTCTCACTCTGCTGCTGTGAGATTAAATACAGGGGACTCTGGTAGAAGTTTCTCTTTTCTATTATGAGACAGGAGTGGTTTGTCAGGGGGCCCCTTGAATCAAGAACCAGAAACTCAGCATCAGGACAAGTTATCCCAATCAGCAAAACAGTGATTAAAAGCAGTCACTTAAGTTAAATGCAGAAGGGATACAATTCATGAAAAAATCCTCAGGAGAGCCCCAGAGGGCTCATGAAGTGACACAGACTTCAGAACAATACCCCAATAATCACATTTTTCTAACTTGTTGACATTTAACAAAGTAAAGTAGTAGGGGGAGGCTGAGACGTCCATCCTGCGCTCAGCCCAAAGCTCAAACAGAGCTCCCATTGGTTTCTGCAGAGTTGGTTAGTTACATAAATCAGCTAGAGGCTATTTTTTTTCCTGTGGCTTTTAAAGCCATGAAATGCTTTCCTGCACACTCACGGGGGCTGCTAAGATTCAAGGAAAGAGTGGAGTGGCTTGGATCAAAGACAGACAGACGGGGGAAAAAAAATTATATATATTATATAAAACTCTGTTCCCGTCACCTCTCCCTCAGGGAGCCAAGATTAATATGGAGGAGGGTGCAGCCCCTAGGGGTTCTTGGGGCTAGGAAACATTGGTCTACTTCTGAAGGTTTTTCCCTGGAAAGAAGGATTTGTTAGGATCAGTTTGATGCTGAGGAAGTTAAAGGTGACCTGCAAAACAGAAACACCTGATTGCTTCAGCATGATCGGCTGATCCTTAGAGCAACAGTAAAGAAGGGCTCTGAACACATTATAAAGGTAAACCACATGTCCCCAACCACGTCTCAATCATGATGACATGTCAGAGGTTCACCATCACTAATCAGCAAACACCCAATCATGCATCTAGTGACTTCACACTCTCCACTAATCCCCTCTGCAGGCTAGGACTGGCATACACATGTAAAATAAGTCCTCTTGTTAATAACACTGCATGGCTTTCTGGGGTGTTTTAATACCATACAGGATATTAAGCTAGGCCCAAATCATCCTGGTGTAACTCTGTTGATGTCAGTGGAGTTACACCAGGGATAAATGTGGCCCATTAGCTTTTAAAAGTACTGCAATACTATGTCAAAAAACCCCAAAACAAAACAGAAAAGACCCCCAAACCTATGATTAATCTTAGTCTCCAAGAGTGTTTTCTCAAAACTGGCCTTATGTTGGTGCTGTCACACCCACTACGAGTCATGGAGTCTCTATTGCCAGCTAACCGGAGTAGGTCAAGACTCCATTTTATTTTGTAAGCCTTCAACATGCACAAGTGCAAAGGGTCATTTCTCTTTCTGGAGCTCCCACTAAAAACCAAGGCCATATGTTGTAACAAGCACCCCACTAGTTGAGAAGGGCTAAGACCTGTGCTTCTGTAGAGTAGAATGGGCAGACAGGTATGAGCAACGTCATGATCTACACTAGGGGATATGGGTCCATTTCTGGACCGGTCATCCACTTTGTGTGACCTTCTCTCTCTGTCCCTATTTCCCCATCCACTCTTGAATCTTGGTCTTTTCTAGTTAGGACTTGTCTACACTATGGAGGCTTCAGCACGGTAGCTATGCCTCTGTAACTCCATAGCATTGGGGGAGTGGATAGGGGTTGGTGTGGGTGGGGGTGTTGGTTGGGGGGGGGGTCTCTGTTAGGGGGGGTTTCAGGAAGGAGTGGTCAGGGGACAAAGAACAGGGTGGTTGGATGGGGTCTGGAGGTGGTTATGGTGTCTCTGGAGGGGGTGGTCAGGGGACAAGGAGCTGGGGAGGGGTTGGATGGTTGGGAGTTCCGAGGGGGGCAGTCGGGGTGGGAAGTGGTCAGACAGGGGGTGGGACCAGGTTGCTTGGGGAGGCACAGCCTTCCCTACCCGGCCCTCCATGCAATTTTGTAGCCCTCATGTGGCCCTTGGGCCAAAAGGTTTGTCCACCCCGACCTAGCTATATCTATGTACTTCAGGGGTTAGGAGCAATGAAGGTATGTCCATTTACAGCTTAAATATAGAGAATTCATTAAATTGTAAATTCTTTAGGGTGTGGGCTCTCTCTTACTATGTACCTCTTATTGTATAGTGCTCAGAACAATGGGAACCTGACCTCGAGGTGCTACAAAACACTAACAGTAACCTTGGATCTTGAACTATTACCTTGAACTGGTTGCTTTATCCCTGCTCTGCTATTCCCCCCTCCCTCAAATCTTTACACAATAATGTTTTCCTTCCCTCATTTTCTACCTGAATTGCTTCAAAACATTGATAAAGAATTATTTGGGAAAAGCCCAAGGTATCTTGAAATTAACATACAAGACCTACCTTTGGAGTTCAAGGCTGAATTTCAAACTGAGATACTGACACACTCTTTAAGTGTAACAGAAATCTGTATGTATGGCATGCACTTTGCTAGATTGTGGGCCTCTTCATTAAAAGCTGTTCCATTGTATCATGTCAATACTCATTCAGGACATGCACTTAGGTATATTAAAATGTACAGTAGACTCTCGATTATCCAGGATTGGATTAACCAGGATGTGGATTAACCAGGATGTCAAAAAAAATACACGCAACTCGCAGGGCCAGCTCTGGCTTTGCTGCTGCCCCAAGCACACACACAAAAACCCCCCACCAGGGCGCAGGGCAGCCAGTGAACCAACACCCCCTCCCCCCAACACAGGGTGGCTGGTGAACCAACCCCCACTCCCTATATTTCCTATGGATGGTGATTATCCGGGATTTTATTAACCAGAATTATTTTTTCCCTATCATCCTGGATAATCGAGAGTCTACTGTACTTCAAGATTCCTTATGGAAAGTATGGGAAAAGCTACCTGAGGGCATTTCATACAGCTCACTAACCGATTTACATAGTTTTTAAACTATGCTTAAGAATTACTGTTTTGCCCCTTGAAACGTTTCCCACAGGGATCTCTCTTACTCCTGGAAGCTGAAGAGTAAACCTGGACGAGAAGGCATGTTGTCAACACAAACTGTAACTTTTCCTACTTGGCTGAAGAGACTGCAGTAGGGCATGTTTGTGCTGAAAGGGCTCCTTGCAACAAATCCATTCATGTTGTAACTCAGCAAGTACACTTAGTGACTGTGCACACAAAGACAACATTCCTAGAAATGGCAATTAATAATTATGTATTTCCAGCAGAGGCCCCAATATGCTATTTGATTTCTGACCAGAAAACAGGCAATGCGGAGAATAGTTCACAATTAGGGAAACTCTCACAGGGATCATGTATTTCAGAGATGCTATAGCACGTCTCTTGTGGAAAGTGTCTTTCCCGTTGATGCTGTGTTGAAGGAACATTGATACAACTTTTTCGATAATGCTCTACTGTTTTTTGTAAAGTTATTGTCCTGTAGATACTTCCCCTATCATATTGCTGTTCTCATTATTTAAATCCAGCCAGAGAAAACTGATTGAAGATACTTGTTCTCAGAGGGCACTATAGGGAATAACAGCAACATCCTAAACTTTCTATAAAACCTTCTTGGGAACTGGAAACGAACCGTAACAACTTAGGGTAAACTTCTGCTGTCTAGCCACACGGTGGACAGACTGGGTCCTCCCAAAGCATGCAGAACCCTCCCTACTCCGGATCCCAATGCTACTCCATCTGCTCCCCCAGGGCACGGAGGACCCTCTCCAAAGTAGACCTCAGCCCCCGCGATTCAACAGAGAATTGGATGATGTGTTCCCGTCCCCAGCATGGTCACCGCTCAGACCTTCATGTTGATGTCCCACTGCCACACTTCAGGGCTTGGCGGATGGGGCTGAGCATGTGTTTAGCTTTAGGGGTCTCCTTTGGGGATTAGGAACTTGCCCTCGCGGGAAAGCAGATGATCAGCGCCCAATTTTTGCTCCAAAGTTTGTTTTTAGAGAATCTGGGGGCCCGGCATGCAGATCGGTGGCACGACAGAGGTCACAAAGAATGGAAGAAAGGACACGAAACGAAAAGCAGCTTTGAAAGAGACAACCGAGTTCCTTAAAAAAAAAAACACCCCCAAAAAACTGCAGCTCACGGAGGACCGCGGCCAAACGGCTCTGGGCGCAAATCCTCATCAATGCACCGTCCCTCCCGGGTGCTCGGTGCTGTACAGGGGAAAGAAGTGTGGGGGGGGGGGCAGCTTTTCGGTCGGAGCGGTGACCCCGGGGACGGCGGCAGCCGGCCGGTCCCCGCACGCGGATGCTCCCGGGGCAACCAACTTGGAAGCAGAAATCGCACTTACCGGGTCGGCGGCTGCTGCTGCTGCTGGGGAGGAGGAGGAGGCGCGACCCCCTCTCAAGCCACTGGGGGGGGGGGGCTCAGTCGCAGCCCCCCGAGGCGGGGACGGGGCTGGGGAGCCGGCCAGGGACCCCGCGGCTGGAGAAGGGCGGGGGGGGGGGAGGAGGCGCTGGCCCCACTCCGAGCACGGCTCGGGGGTCTCTGCCTGGCTACCCCCCGCCCCAAGCCGGGCTACCCCACTGCCCGTGCGGCGGGGCCCCGTCTCCTGCCCGGGCGGCGGCGGCGGCGGCGGCTGTCCCCCCCCTGCGCGCGCTGCCCGGCTTTATATAGACCGGCTCGAGCCGGTCTCTGCCGGCGGGCCCGGCGCGCGCCGCAGCGCCATGTGCGCGCGGGGCCCGGCTTGCTGCCGCTCCAGCCCCGCGTGCGCTGCGGCCGCGGGGGGCGGGGGGATGCGCGGGGGGCGGGGGGCGCGCAGGGGGGGGGGGCGCGCAGGGGGGAGGGCGGCAGCCCAGAGCCCGTGCGCGGCCCTTCGTCGTCGGCCGGGCTCTGCTGCTGTCACCCCCCGCGTGACCCGACCCCCCCCCAAGGGGGTGCCCCCCCCAAGACCTTGACTCTTCCTCCCTATAACCAAGGGGTGTCCTGCCTCTGCGGCGCACGCCCCCGGGGTATCCCACTGCCGCCCCCAATGCCCCCCGGGGTATCCCAATGCCCCCGGGGTATCCCACTGTCGCCCCCAATGCTACCGGACCTCGCAGCCCCCTGCCGCTGCTCCCAGAGACCCTGGATCCTTTACTAGCCCCCCTTCAGTGGGGAGGGGAGCGGCGGTGACGGCTCCTCTGCCCCCCACACCAGCCAGGGGATGCCGGAGCCTCGAACGGCCGCCCCGGGTAACGAGGCCGAGCGACGGCGGAGGCGCAGCCGGCCCGGCACAGCCTCCCGCGGGGTTGTGGCTTGGCCGGCCGGCTTTCAAAACCAGGCTCGCCCCGAGAGGGGCTGCCAGGGCGGCTGCGTTTCCGGGTCCTCCCCATAGAGCTCATTGGGAACGGGCCCCGCCGGCTCGCTTGGGGAGATGGGGGGCAGGCACCTGCCGGGCTGAACCTTCAGCATCCTTCCCACTCCAGAGGCTGCCCCGGGGAGACGGGGCCAAACCTCCCCCCGTCACCCCCTAGACCCCGGGAAGAAACCCGAGGGGATTCCCGGGCCGGCTTTCATCTCCATGCCCCCCCCCCTGCAAAGCCGAGCCCGGGTGCACGCTGCAGAGAAAGCCCCCCGCCCGCCGGCGTGCAGCTGGGAAAGTAGTTGGCTCGGAGGAGTTACTGCTTGCGTGGGGGGGGAGGGGGCTGTAACTGGGGAGAAACACGCTGCAGCGGCTTATTTTACCTTTGCAAAGAGGGGGTGTCTTAGTTGCAAGGGGGGGTCGCAGCGCGGGAAGGGGGGGCTGCAGCGGCGACCCCTTTGCAACGGAGACCCCCCCCCCGCTTTGCAAGCTGCGCCTCCCCCTCCCCTAGCACTAGCCGCGCGGCTGCTCCGCTCTCCCCTGGGAGAGGAAACCCTGGAAGCGCCTCCTCGCGCGCGGCTCCCCCCCCCCCCCCTGTCCCCGGCGGGCGCGAGCCCGCCAGCGGCACCAGCATCCTCCAGCTCGGTGGCGCGAGCGCGTCCCAGGTTCAAGCTCGTGCAGCTGCCGCGGACTGGAGCCGGGCCGGGCAGAACAGGTTTCTGCCAGTTTGGGGGTGGGTGGGGCGGCTGCCGTGGGTGGGGCTCGATCCCCCGCCGGAAGCGGGGTGGGGTGGGGGCCTCAGGCGCTCGCGTTGCAGGGTAGAAACACCCCCCCCCCCGGGAAAAAGCCAAGCGGCGGGGTCTCCCCTGAGTCAGCAGTTTGCACCCTCCCCCCACCGAACCTGCCGGAGCCGGCTCCATTTATTGGGGTTTTTTTCATGGCTGCTGCTTCTCATTGTTCTGCAACCCACCCCGGCCGTGCCACATGGTTATGCAAATCACCCCCCCCCCCCCCGAATATTTTATTCGCCTGCCCGAAACTAAAATCACTCGCCCTCTGGGCAAAAGGTTAAGGAGACTCTTGCGGGGGGGGGGGTGTTAAATTTACTGCTTGGGGGGGGGACAGGAAGAGAGGGTGGATTTGCAAATGCGGACGCGCTGCTAATTGCAGAAGACCAGGGGACTAAAGGGTTAAATTGTCACCCGGGCTGCGCTTAAGCGACTCGCTCGGTAGGAGGAGTCAGTTTTATTTAGCGGGGAGCCAAAAGGGGATTGATAATGGGAGCGATTCTTGGCTCTTTGGGGTGCGCTCAGTTCGCCCTGCAGCCGCCCCTTCAAGCCGTCCTCCCATGTCAATGTCAAGCCCCGCGCCGTTTTGGAGGGTCAGCGTTGCATCCCACTTGTTTAGAGAAGGACCATTCCTCTCTGGGTGGGAAGGAGACAGAAGGGATATGTGTGGAAAGGAAGCAAGGGGTCTTTCTCCCCCACCCCCCTTTGCAGTGTGTTAGGGACTGCTGGCATCCCACTCAAACTCTGCTTGCTTTGAAACAGCGGCATCCCACATTTCCTTTCATTCCCAAACACAGCTGGCACGTGCAGTTTAGAAAGATGGGCAAGACGGGATCCTATGGATAGTGTGAGTGGCTGGGCTTGGGTCCCCATTCTGGGCATTGCAACCTGGTTGCTGGGGAGTGGGTTTCTGTCACCGCACCGTGCAGGTTTGGCCTGGCCCCTCTAATGGAGGAGTGGTTGGGCCAACTTTGAGTGAGTGGCATTGTGAGTCCATGCGCCACGAGCCAGCCGTAACAGCTGGAGCAGGGTGTTGAGCCCAGCCAGCCCTGCAAGACAGGAGCCTCTTCAACTGGGACATACTCTGATTTTCTGACATTTTCTGTTTTTTCCTCTCTCTCTTTTTTTCAACATCTCGCCACCCCCTGGAACCCTTTTGCAACCCTTTCTAGGAGCTGCAACACAGTTTGGGAAATGCTGCTGTAGAGTAAATAACTCTGTAGCCTCAACTCCGTGGTTCTTCTGTAAATTTCCAGAATAAAGTGAGGGGAAACCAAATTTTTGTGGAATGAGGGTAACTTTGGGACTAAAAGAAGAGTTTCCTCCAAACCAGGATCATTGGCAGGTATGTTGCTGAACCAAATGAGGAGTCATACACTGATTCTACCTACGCTGGTTCTGCCGCTTCTGTGGCTAAACTATGCTTGAATCTTAGCAGCTCCCCAGTCTGGCGTCTTGTGCAGCGTTCACATTTTGCTTTCTAAGTTAATTTGTTTGATGATATGATGCGCTTTCCTGACTCAAAAAAGTCCATTCTTGGAGTCTGTCTCCAAAGAAGTCTGTATATCAGGCTGTATATTCAGCCCCTGGAAAAAGAACCTTTTGGGCTTGAAAAATTACTGGTAGCCCTAATTAAAAGAGTCACATTATGTACCTTGTTCACTTCTCCCCATGGAGGTATTCAGTGCTTTGTTCTCTAAGTGAACATACTGTGTACTTAATTAAATCAGATTCTGGTTCTCCTCGTTTTTTTAATTTCAATATCCCTCTACTCACAGCTATTGTTTGTGACTTGAAGCCGGGCTCTTGTTCTTGATTCTTGAGCCTTGCGCCATTAATCATTTCTGTTTGTGTTTAAATTCAGTGACTTCTGCCCACTTGTAGCAGATTTAAATTTTTTATTAAAGCTAATGTTAAAAAAAGTATATGTCTGTATATCTGGGTGTAGTGCTTAGATTATCCACAAATACAAAGTTTGTTCTTAAAAGTCATATGATACATAGAGTACATAATCAGCAATAACCCAAATTTAGTGAATATATTTAATAATACAGTTTAGATATTAGAATCCGAATACTTGGGTACATCATTTATGAAAAATTGCACAGAGATTTGGTTGTGGAAAGCAAAATATATCAATGAGTGGAGATTGTCCCTCAGTAACTGAGAATTAGGTAGGTTGTCCCTTTAGAAAATACGATCCACGAGGAAAGTATTTCAGTTACTTTCCTGACTGCGTCTCTTATTGGCACTCCAGCTCATCCCTCCTGGTATTGCCCATGTCCGGTGATGTGTTCTATGTAGATGTCCATCGACCACCTGATGATGTCGGACACCATGAGTTGCTGCATCAGCTGAACATAGCGTCGACTGATTCTCCATTCTCTCAGCACTCGCTCGTTACTGGGGTCCCATGTGCACAAGGCTCTGATGATCAAGGTTTTGGCCAGATGGGTGTATTTCTCCATCTTTTGAGCTCGGGCATCGTGGAAGGCCAGGGTCCTGTTCTCGAAGGGCACTGTGACGTCCACCATGATCTTCTGCCGATCCTTATTGGTGATAACGATGTCTGGTCGCAGTTGGCTGTGCGTTCTGGGGATGGCAGAGTTTATGGCAACCTTCCTGTTGGGTGGTGGAATGGCTCTGGCCATTCGATCTTGGGATGGGGTTGTGTCGGAGCTGACAGGTTCTGGAATGGGGCTTGTAGCTACTCAGGGCGTGGGGTAGGAGTATTTGATTCAGACCAGAATGGGGTATAAAACCGTATCTTGTTTGCTGTACTTAATGACTGTGGAAACTTGCCACATTGCCATGGCAATATAAAACTATAACACGCAAACAACACTGCCTAGTTCAAATGGGGCTCAAAAGAACTTTAAGGAATCTGATTGATAAACTTTAAAAAATTAGGAAATAAATCAAGATCTTTGTTCAATTCTTAAGTCATTCTGCAGTGCCCATTGCACCTCATAGGGCATGTATAATTTCTCAGTGGGTAAAGCCCTCTGAAGTCCCTGTCACTCAGATCGGGGATAGGAAATGATTAGGCGCACGCACACACACACACACACACACACACACACACACACACACACACACACACACACACCCCTTATTGAGCTTTCTTTAACTTCAATTGGCAACTCAGGTAACTCCCATTAACTTTCAATTGGCCACTAACTCCCATTGACTTCAAAGCATAGCCGCTGAGGGAAGATGTGAGCATATGTTCCATCCTCTGTAATTCCTCTTTACTAAAAACCTTTGTGTGAAAGGATCTTTCTGAAGAATTCATGGCCCTATCCTCCACCCATTCGCCCAACCCATGTTTTGCACCCTTCTTGCACAAAGGGGCACATTTTCACAGGCTGTTACTCTGAAATGCAGATTAAGCTCTTTCTCATGGCGCTCAACTTTACTTTGCTTGCTTACTTTCCTGTGCTATTAGAATGGGAAGACCGGTCGGTGCATGTGGCTAGGATGTAATGTGCATGGAGAGTTTCTGCAAACCGAGCAGACAGCATGGCCCCCATCCTGCTAGTTACTCTGTGTAGATAAAGTGGCAACATAGTGTCCCACTTTGGGCCTCACTGTGCCCATTGATGTGAATGGTCCTAATACCCTAGAAGTTTGAGATGGTAAATACCTACCCGACTAGTGAATGAACAAGGCAAGATACAGTGCTCCAATAGATGATGTATCCATTTAAACTGATAGCAGACTTGATCTCTTGCTGAAGGCTGAGTAGTGAGTTGTTTGGAGGCCAGGAAAAATGTCAGAGGCTAAGGTAGCTATTGCTATTAAGGTAGCTATTGCTATTGCTACTGGGCATGGGGGGAGCTTAGCCTGGCTGCAGCATTCTGGGTCAGCTGGGGCTGGATAAATCAGGGTCCAACTGACCTTTGTCCCTTTCCCTAAACTGAATCTAAAGCTGAAAAAGTTCAGATAAGGTGCATCCTCCCTGATCTTCCAACTCCTTCTCCTTGACCTCAGACAGGATCTCCACACTTTGCTCCATGACATCCCCTTCCCATCATGATGGCTTCTCCCAGGGAGCTTCCTGGCCTCTTTCCCTTTCAGGGCCACCCCTTCAGACACTCCTCAACACCCCCAGGCTGCCGGGAATGGACACAATGGGGTCTCAGTCTGTCTGCATCTTCCGAATAGCCTTGCTTTGTGTGTCAAATCAGAATGTCAGTGTGATTTTAGTGTGTTTTTAGATTTAGGGCTTTCTGAACAGCTTAGAACAAACTACATTTCTTGGTTCAGTCCTTTTACAATAGCCTCAGTGTGATCTTCTTCTCTGATGAGTACAGGCACTGTTTCTAATAAGGACTCAAATATAGTTTAAGAATTGCTTATGGTAGAAGAGGCAATTTGCGAGTGTGACCAGTTTCCCATGGACTTTAAAAAAAGGCGTTACAAAATCCACAAGATATTTTAAAAAACACACCCATTTTAAAAAAAATGAATGTAGCAATTTTGAAGAGTGTTAGAACCTCCATTGGAGACCAGAACCTTCTGTCCTTAGAAAAGGTCTATCCACAGCAGCCTTGGTGCCAGCTTCCTCCAGCACTGACCTGCCAAGGTGTCACCCTGCTCTGTAGGGAACACCTTTGGAAGGGACCACAGGTGAAAGGGGAGTCAAGAAGGGACAGGATTCTGTGGTCGTGGAATACTCCACATTTACACCAGTGTAAATGAGATCAGAATCTTGCCTAAGAAGGGCAGTTGGAAAATGGCTAAAAGGATAGCCCAACTATTTGCTGCAAGTCCTAGCCCTCATGCTTGCGGAAAAAGCTTGAAAAAGCGATCCCTAAAAATGTAAAATCCAGAAAACAAAGATCAAGAAGCCTCTCCCCACATTTAATCATTTTTAGAATCTTGTGATTTCATAGTCCGTCTGAAGATTCTGCAACGCTTGGTGTTGGCAAATTTGCACTTGGAGGTTAAGCCAAGAGGAACTGTTCCTTGTAGCTAATGCGACATCTGATCGTGATTGCTGGATCAATTCCTTGGGCTGGATTGGAACCAAAGTCATTTTATGAAAAGATTATAAGAATTGGTTTATTTTATTCCTTTTATTCTGGGAATATGTTTTTTCAGTGAAAGTTGGCAAACTTTATGGGATGTTTCTCTATGTACACAAGGCAATATTGAAAGAGTCCTGCAATATATGGCAGCCTACAAGCAGCTTTCACTTGAGAAAAGAGAGCATCATGTCCCTACTTACAGATGCTCTCCTTTTCAATAGGAGGAAAAAAAACTAACTAAAACCGACCGAGCCCAGAGGCTGATAATAGGAAAACTAGTAAAATCTGTCTGGGAAATCTATAGAGATTAAGAGCAACTTTCACCTTCTTTCTAAAGGAATTCTGTCCCGATAAATCTGTTTCACTACAATGGGAATTCTGTCCGGAAATGAAGGAAATTTAGTACCAATCTAATCTAGCTTTCTGTCTCATATGGGTAGTGTAATACACGAGGGAATGAGTGTAGTTTTGCGGTTAATGCACAGGAATGGAGGTCAGGACTCCTGAGGTCTGTTCTTGGCTCAGGCAGGGGCTCTCGTGTGATCCTGGACAAATCACTTAGACTGTCTGTGCAACCGGAGGGCTGTTCTGTACCTCACACACTTCATTCATGAATGTCTGGAAAGAGCTTTGAGAGGCTCTGATGAAAGGGGTTCAATAACTTCACATGGTTATATTTATGAGGAAGATTTTTCATTATAAGTTAGAAGATTAAAGAAAGCTGCTGATCTGAACCGAAGTCTTAAGATTTTTTTTAAAGTTAATATTTAATTTGACTGGGAAATTATAACTAATTTCCCACTGCCAGCTGCTGAATTCTTGACCTACACATGGTGCTTGTTGTGTTTTCTCTCTTTTTACCCTGAATCTCATGGGTCTTTTGGTTATTCATTTATTTACTCTTCCTCTGAGTTTATCTAGATCATTCTGAATTTTGTTGCTCTCCTCAGTTGTGTTGACTGACCCACAAATTTTTGTATCATCAGCTGCACATTCTTTCCTCAAGGGCACTGATACACAACTGGAAACATCTGTCATAATACTGGTCCGAGCTGGACTCAGCTAGCTTGCTCCGTCCACTTCAAGCTGTTCATACTCAGTGCTCTCTGTATTTGATATTCAAGCCAGTTCTTTGCTCATTAAAATGTCTCATCCTCTGATATCAGTCTTATTGTCCTTGCAGATAAGGTTTGTGCTGATGGGTTTGTATAAACAGCCTGAAGTCTTGTAAATTATATGAGCTCCCACCACCTCATTTCTTGTTACTGTCTTGTGAAATTCGCACTGATTTCTTAGGCATCGGCTCATTTTCTGGAAATCTTGGCTGATTAGTTTAGCTAAATTGTAACTTCCAACATGTTCCCCAACTATAGCTCCAGGTAGTTTCTCTAGACAGCCCAACAAGTCCCTTAGTTGTGTCTTATATGCCTTTCTATAACGACCTTGGACCAAATCTGCCCCCAGGTGCCCTCATTCAAGCACACTGATTCCCGTGACAATCCCATCAGCACACAGCCACTACATGACCATCTCTCCAGCCTCTCCTGCCCTGCCCTGTATTTCTGAGCCCAGAGTGGCAGCGGGAGGGGGCCAGGCTGCCTGGGGAGCCACAGCCTGCCCTACCCAGCTCTCCGGGTACAGTTTCAGAACCCCAATGTGGCCATCAGGTCAAAAAGTTTGCCCACCCCTGTTCTAAAAGCTTAACTCTTTCCAGTGATAATTGTCTCTTGTTTTTCCTGCACAGGAACATTTGCTGTAATGTAAAGGTGTCCCCGTTATGGAATTCAAACTACAGTTCAACATCATTTAACTTCAACTTTTGTCTATTCTTTTGAAGAAATGGACAACACAACTTTACAAGGCCAAATAGAAAATTCTCCTGTAAACATCAGTAATCTAAATTCCATGCTTCCCGGGACTAAGTAATTTATAAAATTGGATGCCGTACGGACAGTTTGTAATCAAGATAAAGAAGCTTGGGAAAAACAAGTAAACCATATATTAATAAGGCATTATTTTAATTGCATATTTAGCAAACCACCACAATTATTTAATGACAATAAGATTATTGTGACTTCCTACAAGGTCTCGCTTAGCATGTCAGCTGTTTGCAAATGGAAAAACAAGAGGAAGATTATGGTTCAGTCAATCTCCAAATGATCAAAAGTCAATACTGCAGTTTTGTAACTCGTCTCTTGAGCACCATCCAAAGATGTGAAATTTGCTTCTCTGCAGAGTCCTAGGGCTGCTTTGGGTGGCAATAAACAGCTGAATCATATCTGAGGAAAGCACAACGGTGGGAGTTGTCAAATGAGCGTGCAGCAGGAATAGGCCATCACCACCTACTCACTGACACTAAAGATCTCCAGGAGGCCTTCTCCTGCCCCCATGGAGATTCTGTTCCTGAAAATGCTTCTGTTCCTGGTGGGCTGTTTAATTGGGCTCTTCTATCACCTCTCAGATCTTTGTGTGGGTGAGAAGGGAACAGTTCAGAACAAGCCGAATTTCATAGTCATTTTGGCAGATGATGTTGGATGGGGGGACCTTGGGGCCAACTGGGCAGAAACCAAGGACACTCCTAATTTGGATCAGATGGCTGCAGAAGGAATGAGGTAAGCCTCAAAGAGGTGTCTGCTTGTTTCTGAGGTTTTCATTTACCTGGTGTGTGATACCACACGGCAGGTGGGCAACAGTAAAAAGAAGAGGTTCTCACTAGTTCTTAATACCAACAGTAAGCACCAGTGTATCCTGTCTGAGATCCATATGAGAACCATGCTGTGGACTACCTGTGGTCAAATTCATCCCTATGCTGAAACAGTCCCCCCAAGGGCAGTGCATCACTTACATCATTTAAGCCCTCAAAATAGCAAGAGCAAGGATTTAGCACCACCAATGGGATGCAGCTGGGCAGGACACTGTGGGGGTCCTGCCTGCTACAGTGGCCTGAAGGATGAAGGTCTGCACCTGCCTCAGATACTGCACCTGCTTCAGAATTAGGCAGATTTCCCATGAGTTGGTTGGAGGGGAAGGGAAGGGAGAGGAAAGTGGTTAAAGTCCAGGAAGCTAAATCAGGAGCTCTGGGCTCTATTCCAAGCACTGGGTGACCTTGGGCAGTATCTTTGCCCATCCCGTGCCTCAGTTTCCCTCTCAGCAAGATAATAATGCTCTCTTACCTCACACAGGGGTTGCAAGGCTGAGCTTTACGGCTGGCATTCTTAAAGGGGCCTTGGTGGGTTTGGAGATGGGAACCTAGCTTCTATAGGCCTCATTGACAGTTCCAGGTTTAGTGTCTGTTAAACCGCCGAGATCTCCAAAAGAAGGGATGATACAAAGTGCACAGTATCCTTCTTACTTATGGCATTGGTCTGCAGGCAGCAGGAAGCTCAAAAGGTGCAGGTGATGACCCAAGAAAGAGTTCCAGAATAAGCATTAGGACTGCCTTGGAAAACCTGCCCGGACACATAGAAGATCAGTGAACATAGCATCACTGCTTAGAAACTTTGGGGTTTTGCATCATACTTGTTCTTCATGCTGACTGTGTCCAGCTTCAGACCAGCTGGCAGAGAACCTGGGTTTTGACAGCCTAGGAACAGCTGATAGACAAATATTTGCATGAACCAATTGCCTAGCAGTAAAGACTTTTCTTCATTTCAGCAAATATTTAGAGGCAGGTCCTGGTTCAAATGAACGAGTCTTGTCTTTAAGGACATTGATAAATACAAGTTATGGTAATCGCAGAGGAAATCATACCATGCCTTTTTGTGAAGAACGCAGAGAGAAATCTCTGTTGGAAAATGATTTTAAGATACCTTTTCACCGGTATATACAATGCATTGTAACAATAACCCCGAGCATCTACATAGAGCTTTACATTTTCAAAGCTGTTCCCAAACATTAACTATTTAATATGTGTTCAGGATTAGATAACAAGAATGTACAATTTATTCTCTTTCCAGTTCATTAACTCTTGTTTTAGAAAGGTTACTGTAGCGGTGCTGCGGTCATCCCTCCCCCTCTGGGTCAGAGGGAGGCCACACCACCTCACTAGTCACTGGGATCAGGGCCTAGTGTCAGGGGAATTTGCAGAGTAGGTATTATTCTTCCAGCCGTCTTAACAGGGTGGGACCCCTGATAGTCAATAGGGATTAGGGCCTCAGGCAGAGCTAGGCTAATGAGTAGTCTGTAGGCTCACGCCTGTAACCAGGCAGTACAATAAAGCAGTTTATGAGTTCTAACCCTTAGGGAGGGGAGAGCTAGCAAGCACTCTGTGGTGGGGAATCTGCCACCCAAGGGGGCACAAGCTCACCCAACTACACTGCATCCCAGCCCAGAGCCCTAACAATGGCGGGGTGTCTCGCCACTAGGTCAGCGGGGTTCCTCTCACAACACGCTGACCAGCGGTTAAGTCATCGCACCACCAAATTGGAGTCGGGTTCCCGTAGGCTACTTCCTACCAGAGTTCCAGATCGGGCTCCATGTTCTCAGAATCCTCTGCTTCGTCGGGGTCCTCAGCTCCTCTTTGGCTTCAGTTTTCTCCGGGTCCAGGGTGCTGCCTGGCTTGGAGGCAGGGTCAGCGGGCTGCAGCCAGTGAGGCACATTTTGTATCCTTCTCTAGCTTGGCTCCGCCTTTTGTACTTCCTGCCCCGCCTCTCCCCTTTCGGTGGGAGGGTTGAGCCTGGCCTGACTCCGCCCACCCTGACAGAGAGAGTGGTTCCTCCCCGTCTGGCTCGGAGGGAGATCTACACTGCCTCACTACAGTTATAAAACCACATATTTCAAGGTTTAAATCATAGAATCATAGAATATCAGGGTTGGAAGGGACCTCAGGAGGTATCTAGTCCAACCCCCTGCTCAAAGAAGGACCAATTCCCATCTAAGTCATCCCAGCCAGGACTTTGTCAAGCCTGACCTTAAAAACCTCTTAAGGAAGGAGATTCCACCACCTCCCTAGGGAACCCATTCCAGTGCTTCGCCACCTTCCTATTGAATTTCCCCCCCCCTAATATCCAACCTGAACCTCCCCTCTCCAACTTGAGACCATTACTCCTTGTTCTGTTAGGAACTCCCCACTCTCACTATTTAGGGGTTAGGGTGAGACCTTCATGGGAGCGTTTCACATCTTCCTATTTTAGGGTCCTTGTGCTCTCCTCTGGAACATCTGGTTCTGCACCCAGGTGGGACAGGATTCTGAACTCTGTGGAAACAGGTCTGATCCAGTCTGGCTCCTATATGAGATAGAAAAAACATCCTATATCAGGTCCTGTAGTTCACCTAAGGTACGTTCTGCCTCTCTCTCTTCTAGATTTGAGGACTTTCACTCTGCTGCATCCACTTGCTCCCCATCCCGTGCCTCCCTGCTCACAGGAAGGCTTGGCATTCGCAATGGAGTGACCCACAACTTTGCTGTCACATCAGTGGGTGGCCTCCCCCTCAATGAGACTACGTTAGCTGAGGTTCTGAAGGAAGCAGGATACATCACCGGCATAATAGGTAATTAATGCATTGCGGAAAGCTCACTATCGTTCTGTTTTGGAGTTTATCATGTAGACAGGGCTCAGGTGCTGGAACAGAGGTGCTGCAGGTGGCAGCCCCTGACTTGAAGTGGTTTCCATTATATACAATTGGGTTCAATGTCTCTCACTGTGTTTTTCCTAGCGTTACTCCCACACTATGGCAGGGTCCACTTAGACTGGACACAACCAATGATATGTCTGGGGTATACTCCAACCGATGCATCGTTCCATCTGTTGTTGGAGGCATTTTATACCTACTGCCAAGAGTTAAGCCTACAGCACCTGGTATTCCCAGGAGGTCTCCCATCCAAGTACTAGCCAGGCCTGATCCTGCTTAACTTCTAAGATCAGATGGGATTGGGCATGTTCAGGGTGGTTTAGCCATATGTTCAATGTCTCTCAGTATCCCCCCGCTCCTATAAAGATTGTTCCAACACCCCTGCTCAAGGGACACATGATGGACCATGGAGCCACTTTGCTGGCTCGGGTCCAGCTCATGCTGGGAGTGGCTGCAAGTGATTATTACCACCTAGGTGGTACACTCTTGGGGGTGGGGCCTGTGTCTGCCTCTGTGGTCTGTGCAACACCTAACACACCTGGTCCTGCTTGGGGCTTTGGAGCGCGCCTGTCATAGAAGCATTAAATAACAGTGATGGTAGTTCAGCCAAGGAACCATGACACGTCTCTGTGATGTCTACGTCATGAGAAATATCATCTCATTCGGCTCTAAATGACTAGCACCCTTGCTGGCAGGCACAGTAGCTAGGTCAAACCTTGAAATATGCTGTGAAGACTGACTTCATTCACCACTAGGATTGGTCCCTTCTGGGTTAGCATTGAGGCACATTGTCAGAATGGTCCCGGGGCAGGTTGAACTGTGTGGTCCAAGTTGCCCCAGGACCGCTCAGCCAATATATATTCTCCAGTGTACTTTCTACCTGTATCTATCTCTCTGTCTATCTTTATTTCTTCAGTATTGTGACAATATGTACAGGTGCCTATCCTCCGCTTGGGATTCTTTGCCCAACATTGAAACCCGTGCATTTGTTAAAGAAGAACTTAAAGGATGGGTTTTTTTCTGATTTTTTACTTTTTCTCCCTCTCTTTTTGCAGTTCTATGATATTTTTTAAAAATTGCCTTTTTAAATGTGTAATTTTCTGGGTGGTTACATCATGATGTGAACTAAACTTCTGGTCCCCTCCAAAATTTAAATGTGTGCATTGTTTTACTTCCGAAAAGTGTTTTTTCCTACATATAGTAACTTTTAATCAAAATATTAACACACAGAATGTTCCTGTGCCCTTGATCTAATACCCTGTGCTAGCATGAAAGGCTATGTTATGTGTTGTGTCAGTAGTTCATGAGTTTCTGACTCCCTACTGCAAGCGTATGGAGCACTGTACCAACTTCCAAGGGAGTCATTCTAGTGTATCAGATCAGTCATCTGTGGATAATGAGTAAAACATACACTTTTCTTCAGAGCTATTAAAATGCAATGAAAGAAAGTCACAAAAATCAGGAAAGTTAGTAAGTTACATGCAGATCTTGCCATCTCTTTACATTGACTTACATGCAAAACTATTCTTTGACGTCAAAGGTTGTTTTGCCTGCAAAATTATGGCAGGATATGGGCCAGAATTAATTAAATTCATAATTAAACTCTTCATAATTAAACTCTTTGTCATCATGTTGGGCCAAATTGTGGTAGGGTCTGAGAATATTATAGTGCTTGATCTTTGAAAGCACATATGTGCCCGTTCAGAGGACGAAGCCAAGAACGGACCATTCAGAACCTCTTAGGTCTTGTCTTTGAAAACTGAATGCCTGGCAGAGCCTTGGTAAGGGTTTAAGGATGAGCAAGACATGAGAAAACATCAGAATTGTTTTATGAAGTTCCTCTGAGATCTATTACCTTTATGGAATGGCTCCCTTGGCAAAATGGCATGGTTTAAAGAGGCCTCACAAAGACAGCGATTAAAATGTCAGGCCCTGGACACTGTATATAATTACTAGTACCTGCAAAGTTTTCCTTCTGAAAAGGCTTCCTATTGCTTCCATGCAGGTAAATGGCACCTAGGGCACAGCGGCCTCTATCATCCCAACTTTCGTGGTAAGATTTTGTTGTAAAACCCAGCAAGTGTTTTTGTTTCCCGCTGTCCCTTTCTCTTTTCAAATCCCTTCTGCTCCTTCCCGGTAATTGCCCTCAGAGAGGGAGGAGCGGGCGAGGAGCAAGCTCCTCTGTCCTTCCCCTGTAGGTCATTTGTCTGCAGGGATATGGCAGGAGGCCATGTGCTGCTCTCTCCGCTGCCAGAGGAGTTCTGCTGCGCAGGAAACTCTGCAACCCCTGCCCAATCCCACAGCAGGAGGGGTTTGCAGGGAGACAGTGACTTGAATTCCCCGTGGAAGGCGGAGCTTTAGTTATTGGGTGGGAATACCTGTTGCCCAGTTCCTAGGGGCTTGCAGAGAGGGGGCGCAATTTATAAGGTGTGAATCCCTTTTGGTAGCTGAGGTGGAGTAGGGGATGTTTGTGCTCTGGATCTCCCTGTGTTTTAAGTTCACACCCAGGCCTGCTCCCGCTGGGGTTGGTGGAGTTATCTCTGGGGTGGAGTGGACCCCAAAAGTCCATCTTAACTTGGAGGAAAGTCCAGCATTGCTGTCAATTTGTCCTTCGAATAGAGGCCTTCTTCTTGTAGTATTTACGTGGTCCAAGCCCTCATTAACTCCATATTAGAGCCCTTTAAAAAGAGGGAAAAAACACAGAAAAGTTCAAATGATGATGTCTCAATGGAGTCTCATCCTGTTATAACGTAAACTCATTCCCCGAACCTTCAGTCAGACCCCCTGGAGCCCCATGGGCGTGAGCGTTCACCTTCATGGTTCTGCATGCAGGACAGGGGTCTAAGCAGCTGTTTTTCCTAGAACTGACCCTGTTTCCATTCTTGAGTTTGTAAACTCAGCAGCAACAACTGTGTAAACAGTGTATAAAAGGCAAACGGCCACAGCAGGCAGCCGCGGACACACTAACACGCCTGTTTGGATCCCAGGTTTCGACTATTACTTCGGGATCCCCTATAGTCATGACATGGGTTGCACTGACACCCCAGGCTACAACCTCCCTCCCTGTCCGGCATGCCCTCGACACTCTGCAGCCACAAGGTACAGCTTCTCCGGTGGGGTGGAATGGAGTCTGGGCTTTGATGGGAGCCGAGGGGGAACTGGAGGTATCTCCCTCTCGCTAAATGTCAGAGCTGAATGGAGAATGTTTCCTAATGGATCCCAGGGACAGAGAAATTGGCAGGGGTTGTAAAGATGAAGGGTTTGGAATGAATGTTCACTGTGATCTCCTCTCCCCTTGCTCTGCCCCCTCGCCCTGCAGTGTGTATAAAACACAGCAGGTTTGGGTGCCTCCTCCAGACCCCCTTCACTCTCCTCCCCCCCGGCATCACAGCACTGCTCCCTCAGGCCAAGGAAACCCTGAGGAACCTGTCAATGCTCCTTCATGCACCTGCCAGAGGGGGTAACCAGAGAGCAAGATGAGGGGCCCTGGCCTGCTCCTTCATGGGAGGGAAGTGGTTAAGACCCTTGTCTGGGACATAGGAGATCTGGGCTCAGTTCCTGGCTCTGTCACTAGCCTCCCGCCTCCCTCCTGTAATCTTGGGTAAGTCTCGCAATCTGTCTATTCCTTAGTTCCCGTCCGTTGAGACTGTAAACTCTCCAGGGACTAGCCCTTACTGAGTGTCCATCCAGCGAGGGGCAATGAGCTAGGCCGGAGCCTCGTGGTGGTAACCGAACCGTGTTCGCTCTCCCGCAATGGGAGGGGATAGTGAGTGACTGAGTTCAGATCCTCTGCAGGGCTGTCTGTCTCACAAGTGCAGCCAAACCCGAGAGAGGTGAGGCTTGATTTCTGGCGCAAGGGAAGTAACTGAGACTGGGCCACATTGCGAACGGAGCCCGCTGACGTCAGGGCACAGGCCTGCTTCCTTCCTTCAGAAAGCCTCCTTTGGTACTAATGGGGGTCTCTTGGTTTCTCTCCAGCAGCCCTGGGAGAGATTGTTACACCAAGGTGGCTCTTCCTCTCTTTGAAAACATCACCATCCTCCAACAGCCTGTGAACCTCACTGGCTTGGCTGCAGAATATGTGGAGAAAGCAACTCAGTTCATCCAGCGCGCAAGGTAAGTCTGCCCCCCACCCCCGGAGACACCACTTTGCAGCTCTGTCTCTGCGGAGCGTGGGGCAATGTCCAAATATTGGTGGCATCCTACTACTGCTACCAGTTACTCTATTGGCTCAAGTGGCTGAGGTCTGCGGGGTGGGTCTAAACACTGTCCATCCTGTACACTGACCGAGGCAGGGGGTCCGGTGGAAAAAATAGTTTGTGACCATGTAATTAAAAACTATCATTATGCGTATGCACAAGGGGCTTGAATTAAGGTTTCCCCAGCTATCTAAATTCTGGCATGTCCTAACTTTAGAGTCTTTGACTTTGCAACTGTGGTATTCTTTTAATAGAGTTGTTGTTACTCGGTCTTGAGGGAATTCTGCGCCAAAAAAATAAAAATGAGGCGCACAATATTTTAAAATTCTGCAAAATTCTTCACATTTTATTTGCCAATAAATACCTGCGGCTCCAGCATGGCAGTGGGGAGCACAGGCCACCGGCTGCGTTGAGGTGGGAGATCACCCTGAAACCCCCACGTCCCCCTAGTATAGTGACTCTACAGAGGCTGCATCTGACCCTGGCACAGTGCAAGGGCTGGGCCTGCCCCAGAAACACCCTGTTCTGCAGGGTCTGTGTCGGCCATTACCAGCGCCACCATTCCCCTCGGGTCTCCCCAAAGAGCTGAGGGTACCTCACAGGATCAGGCCCTGAAAGAGTCCTGCAAGGGGGCCTCCATTGCTCCCCTGGGAGGCCTACTCCATAGTCTGTTAGATCTTCCCACTAGGACATGGCCCAGCAACAGTCAGCCTAGGTCTCCCTTTTTTCACCCCACCCCTCTGCCCTCACCATCCTCCCAGGCAAGTCCCACAGTCCAGTGGAGACCCTGGGCCAGGGTCACCTCTATGCTCTGGCTGCTTTGGGCTGCTCCAGTGAAGAAGCCTCTTTTAACCAGCCAGGAGAGCTGGGTTTGAGGCCCTGGAGAAGCGTTAACTGGTGAAGGTGGCCCTGGGCTACGGTGGTCTCCAGAATGAGGCTACACTTTTGTCCTAGTTAACGTAACCCATTCTGAGACCTAGCAAAGGGTGAGAAATGCAACAGGAGACTGCAGGCAGGAGGCGGCTGCAGGCACATTGCAGGGAGAAAGAAGCCACCAGCAGGAGTGAACCTGACACAGCTGCCCTGCTTTCCCTGTGGGAGAGGAGCAGGCATCTCCAGCACTGGGAGCCACTGATAGCCAACAGGTGGCTCCTATTCCTCCTAATTAAAGGGGCACTTCAGAAGGAAATGGGTGGGGGCAAGAGACAGGGGAAAATGTTTATCAGGCTGGATGAGAGAGGGGTGCAGTCTATTGCTGTGTGTTTGGGCAGGGGGCTAGGATATGTAGTTTGTAGAGCAGGCTCTGTGGCAAGGGACATTTTTCTTTTGAGACGCAAAAGCCTGGTGTGATTCTCAGAGTCTGATCCCAAGCTGGGGGGCTTCTGCAGAGCTCTGTCTGGGTTGCAGGAGAATTCCTCTTGGCAGGAGTGATGGCTCCCAGTCCCAAATAGCTGCACCATCTCTGTGATGGGGGCTGTTGTTTGTATCTGGTAGGACTCTGAATGTTGGGGAGCGGGGGGTGGAGAGTCTGGCCGATGGAGCATCTCTTGAAAGGGGGCAGTGTATAGCGTGTAGGCTAAGGGCAGGACTCCGCTCCTCCCCATAGTATTGATAGAGTCTAGAACCACCACAGGGCTAGATTCACAGGGTGTTTGAACTCCCTCTTCTCTCCCCACTCAGGCATCTGTGCAGGGCTGGCAACAGCTGAAGTGCAGAGGTCCCATGCTCAAGACCCCTAACTGAAGGCCTGAGAAGGCCTGAACCGTTCACTGATCTCCGAACATACACTCAGGGCATGAGTCTCTGTTGCAATAAGGCCCCTTTGCTCTGCTTGGATACTGTAAAGGTGCTTTGATGATGTAAACAGCCCCCTGAGAATCTCTCTTCAACTGGGAGCCTCCCTGCTGGTGTGCTGGCTCTAAACCAGTTTTGTTTCCCAATCCCTGGCGCAGGGAGAATGTCAGGGATGTGACCAGAGTATGCTGCTCTGTGGCTGGAGTACATCACGCTATGGCTTATGTCTGTTTCACAGGGGGCATGGGAAACAGGACATGAGTTGGAGCAGCCCTGGGATTGCTCTAGCTTATTACCAGAGGCCAGACAGGGCTCTGCATGGTCCCCAGATATCAGGTACATAAAAGTGGCTTAAAGCTATCTTTTGTGGCAGCCCATTCCATCCCCGTGAGTAACTGAGTGTCTGAGAACAAGAGGGGGATTTTTGATCCTTTGACACTCACATAAGAAGAACCAAAACAGGACTCAGAACTGACACCCAGCTTCCAGACCTGAGCTTGGAAAGCCAAACTGAGCAATTCCCAGCCTCACCAGGCCTATAACCAGGGGCAGACATGCTGGGCAAACTCCAGAATATCAGGACCTGTTAGAATGCAAGAGCAAAGCCCAGCTTGTCAGGGGTTAAATGCTATTTTCTTTGCGGCACTTAAGATCTTCCCATGGACCTTGCTTTTGAAATCACTTGTTTGCTGTCAAGCTGACAGTCCTGGAGAAGGTAACTTTTTTCTTCTCCCTTCAGCTGTGGGACAGCATCCTGGAATGGGGGGAGGCTGATGATGTAGATGAAAAGAATACCAGAGTCTGCTGGGGCAGATATTTTTTTTTTTAGCGGTGTATTGTTTAGCCAGCCAAGATAAGTAGATGCAGAGGTATCTGCAGGGGCCTCGTAGCTTGCAAAACATGTGATTGAAATGTGAATTTGGGGCTCCCACTCCTTTGCTTCCTTCTGATACATGATCTAGGAGCGGTGTTAGAGAGTGCACTCCCCTTGAAAGCATTTGCACTGTTCTTTTAAATCATTCCTTGCCCTGGCAACTCACAAGGTCGTAGATCTAGAAAGCCACATCCTTCTGATTACCATCTTGGTTGTTCTCCTTCCTTACTCCAGTTGCTAAAATCATGTTGCAACTCCTAGTTCATAGCCTACATGCTACTCACAGACGCTGCCGGATGAAACAGGAGTGACCAGGAGCACGGCTGTGTTCAGAGCCGAGGGTAAAACCAGCCTTTCCCATGACCGCACTCTCCATCCCCAAACACACACTGCAGCCCTGCTTCATGGTGCCAGCTGGGAATAAGAGAGGGGAAAGTCAGCATCTCTTCCACAATGGGAGGGGCTCAGGCACCACAGTGAGAGAAGCCAGAGAGGTTCCTAGATCAGAGTCATTTCCACTTTGCTGGGTCAGGAGGTATCTGAGCTGTAGGACAGTAGAGGGTCTGACTCTAAAGCTTTATACCATTTTAAGTGGGATAAAACATTGGCTTCTAGCACTGGTGGTTCTGGCGACAGTGGCAGCTGAACTCATATTTGGAATTCAAGCAGAAAAAAATCCACATCCAGGTGAATGGTAATTTGGATGCTGTGACTTTAACATTCACTTTATCCTGGCTTGCTCTGGTTAGGGTAACAGAAAGCCAGGCTTCCTCCATTCCCTAAGGTGTAGAGTGTTTCTTTCTAGCCATGGTGACTTGTGAAAAACTCAGCCTTAAAACCAGAACTGACCCAGGACTGACTATAGCAAGTCCCAAGGCAAAGATCAGAGTAGCTCCCGGTTCCTACTGTCCATCCGTTTTTCACTGTCACTTTTCCAGACCAGCTTCCTGCATGGTGTGAAGCTGGGCAGATGCTAAGTAGTCACAGCTGCAGAGCCTAATTCAAAAGAGCACTCGAGTGCAGAGTTCAGCAGTGCGGAGCAGATCTCCTCCTCCTCCCACTGAACCAAAGGGCATCGGGCCATTGACTTCAGTCAGAGCAGGGGTTTGGTTTGGCCTTATGAATACTGGTGCCAGAGATTGGAAAGGGGATTTGTGCCATGCGCAGGTAGCCTCTTGCTGCGTAGTGAGATGTGGAGCGTTCTGGTGCTGGTCGCGTGGGCTGACCCTGAATCTGATTCTCTTCATACCGGATCGGCTGCTGGGGCAGGATGAAACACCTCTGGAGGCCAGGGTTCCTCTGGATCCTGCCAGGGCAGTAGGAGGAAGCAAAACTGTGTCCCAGCAGCCATGGAACTGCTGGTTCTTCCCCACAAGTTGCTCTGGGGACGCAAAAGGGGATCCTGGAACCATTCCCCTGCCCTTAAACAAACTGACACGACTGGAGTCCTATTGCCAGGCACCAAGAAGAGCCTGTCAGTTCAGCGCTAGGCCGGCCTCGCTCATCAGTGACACAGTCTGAGCCTGAACTCTGACCAGCCTCAGATTGTGTTATCAGGGAGCGTTGGTGTTGACGCACCTTCCAGGGAAGTTTCTGCCCTCAGTTACCTCTGTGCTAATCTGTTTTTTATCTCTCACCTTAGTACCCAGCCCTCATTGTAGTCCCAGCCTGAGAGTACCTAGAATCTGCTACAGTACTGGCCTTGCCTTGTATCTGCACCCATTTTAGGAGCACAAATACCCCAAACGGGGACTTGCTTGTGCACGTCGTTAACACCCCCCCCCCCCCGCCTGTTTTCACGTGCATCAGGGCCCTTGGCTACCTCAGTAGAGCCTGTGCGAAAACATGGGTGCCCTTTGGAAGGCTTGTCCCTGAATTGCTGCCCTGCTCTCATGGGACTGTTTTAGAAGCAGCTGCACTGTGCGTGGTCATGCACACGCAGGATTAACGGAAAAGCTTGTAAACCAATATTTGGTGGAAATGTTTCACTATCTGCTGAGAACTGGATTAAACAGGTTGCTGTTCACGGAGGCAGAGTCCAGTTTGGCGGCAGCTGCTTAACTTTTAAATAGTTGAGTTTGCTCTAGTTTTTCTTTGCCTGACTCTCTCACATTACTAAACAATGACAGAACACTCGGCGCGTCGGCTATACTTTGTTTTGCTAGACGTGTCAAGGCTGAGCAGTCTCATGGCAGTGAGATTCAAATCTATCCAGGGACACAGAAATGAGGGAATAAGAGGTACAGAGTCAAAGGATTTTATTCTAAAAGCCCCACGCATGAGTTATGGATTAAACCATTTAAGTTATATATATACCGTATATATTGCAGAAACATCATGGAGTCTGGATCCAAAAGGCAATCGGGATTCACAGCTGAGTGGCCTGGGGATGAATCTGGGTACTTCTGGATTCCTTCCCCACCTCCTATTAGAAACACTGCACTCCTCCTGTTAGGGCCAGAGCCAAACATGCTCCCTCGTACAAAACTCCCATTGAAATCAGCAGGCCAAATTATTAACATCATTATGTGTGTTGTGGTAACACCTAGAAGCCCCAGTCCTGGGTCCCATTGTGCAAGGCGCTTTACAAACACAGAACAAAAAGATCTGCTCCTGTGATCTTGATTTACTTCCACCAGTATTCCCGAGAGATGAAGTCAAGGGAACCTTTCATGCTGAGAGGGTGAATAGTGTTGTGTGAAATTTTGCTGCAGTGTTGTCCCTGGGTTTGCAGAGATTGGCTTGAGGCAGGTTCTAGAAAAGCATTCAGAAAAGGAGGCCCACGTGTGGGTGTGTGAAAATGGTGGTATTCTCAAATTCAATTTAGACCCCGCTCAGAGTAGCTGGCTGGGTCTGTGAAAACAATTGGCACTGAAGCCATTAACAACGCTGAAGCTGAAGTTGTCCTTACTTAAAGTTTCAGAGGTTGATACTCTGAAATACAAGGGACATCTGTCCCTTGAGCTCTTGTTTCAGGCTCTGTGCAGTCTCAGGAAAACAGTGTTGCATCACACCATATAGAGAAGTGATTCCCCCCTCCCCCTGCAGTAATGGCTAGAAACAGACATGCATATTTTAATTAAAGCTAAATTTTGTACAGGAATGTAACAGCCCAGCAACAAAGTACAACAGGGTGTGACGCTTTGGCTGGCTCCAGCTAGGCTGTGGCATAAAAAGGCTATTCGGTGAGCTTTAAGATTGACTGATGTTTTCACTCGATGTGGGAGATAGCCTCTAGGCCAGGGGTTCTCAATTTTTGTACTGGTGACCCCTTTCACACAGCAAGCCTCTGAGTGCGACCCCCCCCTTATAAATTAAAAACACTTTTTATATAGTTAACACCATTATAAATGCTGGAGGCAGAGCGGGGTTTGGGGTGGAGGTTGACAGCTCGCGACCCCCCATGTAATAATCTTGAGACTCCCTTGAGGGGTCTCGACCCCCAGTTTGAGAACCCCTGCTCTGGGGGTTGCAGACTTGCAGGGCTGGGAGTTAGCGAGGCAGACTGCGGTGTCCTTCAGTGACTTCCAGCCCTTTGTTTGACATGTGCACGCACACACGCGTCACTGGGATGACCCAGTTCCTCCTGATCACTTGTCATACCACCCTTCCCTTCACAGGGCCCTGAGGAAGAGCGGGCCTCTTTTGAGGCGATAAATATAGCCCATCAGCAAGAAAACAGGATGTGTCCACTAGTGATTTAAAAACAAACTTCAAGGGAGGACGATCAGCAGCCCTCCGGTTTGTTCGACAACAGGATCCTCCTCTCATCATGCCTTGTGAAAAGTTGAATGCATGCGGTTTGCTGCTCTGAGACACCTCTGTGCTGCTGACGTGGTTGTTTCCCTCTGTGTTTTAATCCTTTTAAAATTACTTCCTGATGCAGCCGGGGTCCGGATCTTACCTTGGATTTCTGCAGGGGAATGAAAACAAAGGGAAACACAGTAGATCACAAAGCACTTGTCAGTCCCGGTCGCACAGATGGGAAACTGAGGCACAGATTGGCCAATCACTTGCTTATGGTCACACCGGGAGTCGGGGGTGGAGCAGGAAGTTAAACCTGGGGCTCCCAAGTCTTATGCTCATGGCCTAACCTCATTATCGTCCTCCTCCTGAGGTGGCCCCAGAATCATTTGAAGGGGAAGAGAGTTAAGCCTCCCTCCAAAACTCTGTAATTCCCCTCACCCTTAACTCCACAGGCCTGGGGTCTGGTGGGGTTGGGGGCAAAGCCGTGGGAATTCTTGCTGAAGTCGAGATTTGCAGGGTCCTGGTGAGAGAACGGCCCTCTCCTACGCAGGACTGACCATTTGAGGGAAAACTCCCACCATCACCCTAGCACGGTACCACTCCACCAAGAGGGGGCGCTAGTATGCAGAGTCAGCTCCCAGAGTGGCGTGAGAAGACGGGGTTGGTGGTAACAGCCGTGCCTGGCCTAGGCTAGCACTCCCGCTCTAGCAAATGCTGATAAAGCTCCTGGAATTCCCTCCGATTGTTTGTGCTGGCCAGGCCCTTGCTGTGGCCCCTTTGGGTCAGGTTGGTGGCATGCGGACAGGGGGACGGTGGAGGAAGCTTGCATTGCGGCTGCTGAACCTGTTCTCTGGATGGCCGGGGGACTGCCGGCAGCCAGGAAGGAGAACTAGGCCTGGAAGGCAGCCAAGCCGCGAGTGCGTCTGACTGCCAAGAAATGAGCTTAGGAAGTGAAATCGGGGCAAGGAAACAGCCCCCGCGCGCCCGGTTTTCCTCAGGCTGGGCCAGGAGCGGTGGTGGATGCAGCGGGCGCTTAGCAACCGGGGGAGAAGCAAATAAAATTCTGGGACGCGTAAACAGCGCCAGGGAAAAACTGACTCTCGCCCAGTGACAGGAAAGAATGAGGCTGGGCCTGGGACTTCGTACAGCTGCTCGACTCCAGGGCAGGGCTTGGACCCACCTGGGAGGCAGGTTTGCTGGCCTCTTCCTTGTACTTTGCCTCTCCCGTAGATTTTATCTGCAGAAAAGCCAGTGACCCTCTCCATCCCTCCCCCTCCCAGTCTGCTCCTCTTAAGGGTGGGCGGGCGGGCAGGGCTGATCCCGCCAGGGTAAGAAGCCAGCATCTGAGGCGGGCATGGTGAGTCCCGGCGGGCAGCCCCTTGCTACACCCTCTCAGAGGCAGGAATGGCCAGTTCAGGAAGATGGGTGAGGCCAACTTTCTGCTGTGGGCCTGTTTGGGAATCCGACGCTGCTGTCTGCACTCGGCTCCCTAAGTCTGTGTGTCGAAGTTTGGGGCTCTGCTTGGGCCCTGCCCCATGGCATGAGAGAGAGTCTGCTTGCACTCCATGCACCCACACAGGGCTGGGTGCTCGGCAGCCCTTATAAACTGGTCCCCTTCCCGGGTGTTACGGCCTGCCAGGTTTATTACTGCGCTGACCATAACTTGCACGTGCTCTGATTATTGGCCTTAGGAGAGCGGGGAGATTTACGGGCCTGTCAGAACTGACTGGGTGACTTTGGCCTTAGTGTAATTTGCCTAGAATGGCCTTTGGACCAAAGGGCCAGAGACGAGGGGGGAGAGGATCGGAAAGAGACGCTGCCTAGGGTAGCGTGTGTACTAAACCGGATACTGGCAGGAGACCCCTAGGTATCAAATCCCCTATCTCGTTTGCTCGTTCCTGCAGGGGAGGGGCTTCTGCTTGGGACAGGGATGCAGGGCTGGGTTCATCTGGATCTTTCCTTGGCTTCTGAGCGGCATTGGGTTTGCTCTCTCAGGAGGCTGTAACCAAAAATCATGGCGGGAGAGACAGATCCTGTTGGCTCACCTCATGTGACTCCTCCTGTTAGCCCCAGCTACCTGTCCTGTGCGCCAAGCACTTCTCCTCACCGTGCCCGGGCGCAGGCTGGATTCCCGGCCTGGAGCTCTCTCCTCCCAGGCTGCAGGTGCTGAGAGTCCTGGGAGCAATGAGGGTCTGGGGGTGGTAGAAAGGGGATAAGAGGATGTCGTCTTTGATAGGCCACAGCAGGTTCTGTCTAACCTTCCTCAGCTGCAAAAACGGAGGCCTATGAGGTGAAGCCACAAGGCTCGCGCTGAGTTCAAGGCCCCGTTGTGCTAACCCAGCGTGAGAGCGTCCCTGCCCCAGGGAGCTCACAATGTTAATAGAGAAGGCAGGTGGATGGTGGGAGGGGAATGGAGGCACCAAACGGTGGAGTGACTTGCCCAAGGTTCCCCGGTGTATCTGTGACAGAGCCAGAATAGACCCCAGATCTCCTGGGTTTCAGTGCAGTGCCCGACCCACTGGTGGCCTTCTGTAAACGTTCCTTCTGCCTTAGAGATTGTGGAAAACCTTTCCCCGTGCCCTGCCCTGGCTGCCCAGGCTCTCCGCCCTCCCCCGCCCCTTTCTCATAACCAGCGTGCTAAACACACTTCCTGTGCTTCCTGTCTAGTGAAAGCGGACGCCCATTCTTCCTCTACCTCGCGCTGGGCCATATGCACGTGCCCTTGGTCCTCGCTCAGCCTCCCTCCAGCGCCTCATTCCCAGGGCCATACCGAGCCAGCCTGAGGGAAATGGATGCCCTGGTGGGACGGATAAAGGACAAAGTTGACGGCTGCGGGAAGGAAAACACATTCCTTTGGTTCACAGGTGAAGCAATAAAACCAGCTGCAGTCACAGCAGATCATCTCGATAACTGACATTTGCATACTGCTTGGAATCGCAGGCCAGGCGAGGGGTGAAGGGCAGCCAGGTGCAAATGGGAAGCTTAGGGACGGCCTTCGCATTATGTTAAGGCCTGAAGTAGGGCTTAATTTGGGGGGGTTAAGATCTGTTCTCGTTTATTCTGGTGTATAACTGGGACCGGATGCACTGGTGTCAGTGGAGTTTCACCGGTGTAACCGAGAGCAGGATCTCAGCGGGTTTTGTTTCTTCCATTCCCATTAGCCTGCCTGTCTCAGGTTCCCCTGCCATCTTTGTTGAGTCCCCTTCCCTGGCCCTTCCGTAGAGCAAGGAGAACCAGCACGGGACAGACCCGTGTAATCCAGCATTTCAGGGGGCAACAAACCTCTCCCGGCCAAGTGGGGTTCCACGGCGATGGGGCGCAATGGGCAAGAGGAGCGGCAGGCGCAATAGGGACTGAGGAGGTTTGGTGGGTTGCGTGCCCAGAGCGATACTCAAAGCTGGATTGTTGAACATACTGATTGGTGCCTGGCCTCAGGTGAGACCCAGGAGACACCCCTGAGAGTGACACGGTTACTCAGAAACTGGCTCTCAGGCCTACCCTGAAACTTGGGGGACTCCGCTCCCCCTTGAAATTGGGTGTGTGTGGGGAATGGAGGCCGGGGTCCCCAGAGCGTGTCCTCTGGATTCTCCTGTTGGTCAGACCCGAGGTGCCGGTCCACTGGCGTTCAGATACTGTGTAGATGGGGGGCAGTAAATTTTCCTGCCGTTGCTAGGGAGGATGGACTCCCCCTCCTGCTTTATAGGCAGGGTTTGGGCCTCACAGGGCCGGGCTGCTCTGTCAGACAAGGCAACAATCCCTTCCCTCAGGCAACTTGTTTTCCAACTGTCTCCTCATCCCCCACCCTCCCCAGGCTGCCCCGCTGCAGGCGGGCGGATGAACCTGGACATCCGTGTCTACAAATTAAATCTCAAATCTCCGTTAATTAAAAAACCCAAATCCGCTCTTGCTGAGACGCCTCCTTAATGAGGACGTCTTGCTTCACTGCCATTCCGATGACAGGAACAGCTCTGCGTCTCATTAAGGCCCAATTGCTATTGTACTCTCCCCCTCCCCTCCGCCCTGTCTTATTAGACTCCTGAGTGGAAGTTCAGCCCCCTGGAGAAAACATGGCTGTGTTGTTTGGAAATAATAACCTCCATTGTCAGCCGTTCAGTCAGTCCTCACTCGAGCGCCTGCCGGGGTAAAAATCCGTCAGGCTCTGGAGAGGAGGAGCGTAGGGGGTTGGTTACCTCTTTAAAAGATGTATGAGCTTCCCCATGGGGAGCAAATATCATCTGCAGCAGCACCCCACTTCCCCCCCAAACATCGGGGGCTCTGTCTGGAGCACCCTCGATTGAGAGAGGCCACCCGACAATCTGCTCCGTGTGTGAGATCGGGCCACCCTCACGCAGTTTCCTGGGTGAAAATCAGAGTAACGCTTCGTTTCGAGGGAGCTGATCCGAGTTTATGCCCTAGGGACGGAGGCTGGCTTCTCACCCATGCCCTTCATGGTTTGACTCGTTTGCTGTGTTTCAGGCTGTCTCTGGCTGTTACTCACCAAGATGTTTCTCTCTCCTCCAGGAGACAATGGCCCTTGGGCTCAGAAGTGTGAGCTTGCAGGGAGCGTGGGCCCATTCTCTGGGGCGTGGCAAAGGCAACGAGGTAACCCACAAGGCTGCTCGCAATGCTGTTAGCATCTCGGTAGCCATCACATGTGATGGCCTGGGAGCGGGGAGGGATCCGCTCCTGAAAGGCCCTTGTTCAAATCTGGCCACCAAACAGAAGGGAGCAATAAGACACTTCCCTGCTTCTGGCAGAGTTCCGGGACTCCACTTTCTGAACAGCAATTTTCTTGCCTTTAGAATGGACCAGCTAGTACTAAATGGGAGGTATTTCCCCAAAACATCACGGGGCATCAGGATGAATTAAGGCAATGCAGGGTCCTGGACACATGCCCATGAAGCCTCCTGGCCTCTCCCGCATGCTGTGGCCGTATCCCTTCTTATGGAAGCAGCAGCCTTCAGATGACTGGAGAAGTTTGTGCCTCTTGGAGCTATTGTCTTAGGCTGTCTGCAGACTCAGGCAGGAATTCTTCACACGTGGCTCACTTTTCAAGCTTTTCTCTTATTGCACAATAGTTACAAACATATTTTTTTTTAACTGACAGCCCCGAGGTCTGGGCCTATAGTGCCATATACTCTCATTTCTAGATCCATATAAAGCTATAATCTGCCCCTGACGGAGAAGGATGCTGTGAGATGCATATAAAAGGTCTTCAAATCCCCCCAGCTCTTGAGATGACCAAAGTTGAGGCTTGTGTTCTGACTGTGCTGAGAATTATTTTAGAGCTTGGATTTTATTGTCCTGGAAGTGCTGAGCTCCCACTGACTTCCGTAGGGGTTACGGGTGCTCCGTGTTTCTGGAAACCAGGCCGGTCAGCGTGCGTCATTGTAAGCCCTCGAATCTAACTGTATGGAGGTGGGGCTTTAGTGTTTGCTGTCTCCAGCCGAGACATCTGTTTGGTGGCTTTGATTATTTACACGGAAGCAGCCAAAAGTCTCCAGCATGACTCAGGCTTTTTCCCGCTTCTGCTTGTGTTACGCACGGTGAATGTGTGTTGGGTTACATTTCCCCATTTGCTCCAGGACGGAAGGGGAGGGGGCAGTGGCATGAGGCAGCATCTCTTTCCTCATCTGTTTCCTGACATCTTCCAAATATAGTGGAGGAAACTGATGTAGGATTCTGAGAAAAGGCGGCTGCGGGGCTGACCAGCCAAACCAGAGGTACTCCCTGTTCCTTGCATCTTTTTTGAAATTCTTGTTTGGCAATTTTTTATGACTTTTTTTCCCTCTCCCCTATTCCACCTCCCCAAAATCAGGAAGTCGGGATTGTATTTCTCTCTTCTTACCTAATAAAAAAATAAATCTTCAGCAACAACCCAATCCACCTATGAGCAACCAAGCCTATGATAATGACAGGCAGCGTAGCACCCTCTAACAACCCTACAGCAACAAACCAGGGCTAGAAACCCACTGCTCACAGACAACCCTACAGACCAGACCTCACAGAAAGGGGAGAAATTCCATACGAATATAGAAACACCTGTCAGGGGCAGTGATTTTTAAAATCCCTCTAGGTTCCTTCTTAAACTTGATGCAAAAAAAGAATATTTATAGATATTGTGTTCTTAGGGACGTGGTATGCCTATTGTGAACATCCCCAGAGTATGTGATCTGTCTGCTTGTTTTAGACTGCCGCCCATAACTGTAGTCCCTGAGCAACTTCCACGTAAAATCCAAAGCAATAGTGAAGTCTGTGCTGGACTTCATGATGTCTCTGCTACTTCTCTCTTTTGGGGATCAAATGTCTGCTTGAGAGAGGGTGCTTGTGGGATATTTTGGGTAGAGGTTATGGGGAACAAGGGAGGCCGTCCGTGTTGTGAGTGTCATTCCTGTGGTGACAAGGCTTTTTATATGGGTTGGGTGAGGCCTGAAATGAGCTGGCAAGTTTACAAAAGCAACCTGGCTTTCCCTGAGGCCCTGATCCAAATCCCAGGAGTCTTTCCAGGGACTTAGATGGGCTTTAGATTAGGCCCTTCCTGAGGGAGAATAGCAATACTGCGGTTTGGCTTTTTCCCACCCTCTCTGTAAGCCCTGAATCTATATATATAAAAGTCAAATGGTGTATGCGTGTACGTATGCGTGTATGTATGTACGTGCGCTTACTCCTTCCACACCGTTTGAGCTAGAGACTTGAAATTTGGTACAGTTAGAGGTCTTAGGGTCCTAATCAGGGTAAGAGTCGAAAATTTTTCAAATCTCACCTCTGACGCCCCCCAGGGGTGAAATTCTTTAAAGCCCATTCACATCAGCTGGGCAGCTGCTGTTCTCTGTGACATAGTTATGATGTCATAATACCCCCCTCCAATGGACACCGCACTCGCTCAGCTCTCTGCCCCCTCCCCCCTCCAACGGACCCCGGAATCCCTCAGCTCTCTGCCCCCTCCCCCCCTCCAACGGACCCCGCACTCGCTCAGCTCTCTGCCCCCTCCCCACCTCCGATGGACCCGAGCACCACCGGGTATTTTCGCTTGTAGCAGAATAAAAGCTTTCCCTCTCCTCTGCAGCAGCCCCCAACCCACTGGGGGAAACTTTCTCCCCGTCTCTGGCTGGATGGGCCCTTAGTTGTTACACCCAAACTCCTGGAAGGGCTGGTACTACCTGACGTTTCCATGGCGATGCACCTGACACATGAGGTGGCGCTGGAGGTGTGTTGAATTTTCTATAGGAGGAAGCATCAGACTTACTATCACCCCTTCCCGGCCCATGGGAATGGTGTCCCTCTTGCATGGATCCCTCTGTTTTGTACCTCACCTGGGAGTCGCACTGAAAGAAGGGTGCAGTGCCATCTCCCCACTGGAAACATGCTCGTTGTTGGTCTATCGTTGGGATGGATTTGTTATTACCTGCAAAGGAATGTTCTGTTCTATCTGGTGTCAAGTTTTTATAGCAAGCCGAGGCCTCTGTAATTTGATGGCATCGCACAATTGTGCAACCTTTATCACTGAGAAAAATCCACGTGCATTTTTGTCTTTTGTTTTGCTTCAGCGTAGTGTTTACTACTGAACACGTCACCTGGAGCCTGCCAAAAGGCTGATCTGGCTTCCTGTGTAACTAAACTCAGTACGTGGTATAGGTAGCACAGCTAGTGAATATTCCTTTGATTCTCTCCTGCTAGGACTCATTGTATACAAATCCCTTGACCTTATTGCATCTCCGTTAACCCAGCTGTAACTTGGTACAAGCGAACCCTTATTTAAAAAAACACAAGGGCCTTTTTTTATTTGGACTATGGATGGTCAAATTAAAAATCTTGTACACAAGCTGATTTAAGCAATAGATTACTGTACATAGCACAGGTACCGTAGTTTTGCACTTTCACATTTGAGTTCTTTCAGAACTCCTGGGTGATACCATCTGGCCCTGGAGATTTATTTAGGCTAATGCTCTAACCACTAGACTATATTTCCTCCCTTTGCTAGAGGTAGACCTGGGTTTGTTGGAAAGGGAACACGTGGATAATTGAGAGTAGGGGAAATTGTTTGTGATGTGGTCAGAAGGGATTTAGTTTAAAGGTGCGGGCCTGGAAGGGATGTGCTTGTAGGTATACTTCAGCAATCTGGAGGGTGAAGCTTTCATGTACTGGAGTTGTTTACAGTTGGTACTGTACGAATAAATGCATGTCCATCCCCCAGCTCCCCTCTATAGCCAGCCCCTGAGGCCTGCACATAGCAACAAAACTGAATCAGCAGTAACCACAAGCTAAACATTTCTCTGTGTGTTAGGTTCTCACACAACATCAAAGGCTTATGGAAATAAGCTACATGTCTTGTGTAACCAGCATGGCAGCTTTTCCATTGGTCATCAAAACAGATGAGAAGTAAAAGGTACTGTTAGGAACTTTAGTCTGGAAGGGACCTCGGGGTCTTCGAGTCTATTTCCCAACCCAAAATCTTTGTTGACAAGGGCGAAAGCTAACTTTTCTCTCTCCTCCTCCGCTGAGAAAAGAACTCGGTAACTTTAAAATCCCCAAATGTTGGAAGGACTCAAAATCTACAGGGTTAAGCCATACATGGGTCTGGTGCTGGCCCACAGTGAATTTCATCCCAAAGAAACTGTGGGGCTGGGAGGCAGCTACTCTTTGAATTCACTTTGCTGCAAGATTTTTAGTTTCCTGACACCGCTTCACATTTCTGATGCAATCTTCCTCCAGTGTCATTTGTGTAGCATCCGTGGCTCTGAATAGTTCTTTTACTTGGTGTCAGGAGATGTTGGCTAGTGAAAAGCTCCTGTCTAGAAGGACGGCTGTGAGTATACCGGTCTGTCTTCCAGGTGGGAGCGCAGCCAAGCAAACGACCTGGGAAGGGGGACATCGTGTTCCAGCGCTGGCTTATTGGCCTGGCAGGATCCCTGCAAACGTGACGAGTGCTGCACTGTTGAGGTAGGAGGACAAAAGGTTTTTGTTTTCCCTAGGTGAGTCTAATGATGTAAGCACCTGGGAGCTGCGTTAGGAGGCCTGGATCTTACATAGTCTTTCTCCCAAGAAGGTAACGTGCTCTCAGGGAATGAGCTAAACTGTTGGCTTTAAACACCAGGAAGCAAACCGCAATATGTCTGCTTGGTCCTGACAGATGAGTTTTTGCTCAATGGCTCAGAGGAAAATCCAGGATTGCTGCCTGTTACCTGGCGGGAATAGGGGGCCAGGGAGTTCCTGCCTGACCTCAAGCTGGGCTGTGGATAAAACCGGAGCGAAGGACTGCTTCTCGTGTGTATCGTGCGGCATCGGTGGAATCCAAGTCTTTGTCCTTCTCTTACTGAGGGCCAGCCCAGTGAGCCTTGCCAGGCAGCCGGAGGCAAAACATTCCAAGGGTTAATCCTCCTTGCAGGGATGAAAGGAATTGTGATTATACGCAAAATCTCTGCTCCAACTGAGCAGAGCAACTGTTTGCCTAGCCTGGTCCCCTGTCTAGGAGTGGGGTGGGGGAGGGATAGCCAGGACTGGATGCTCTAGGACAGAGTGTAATGCCCGTATCGCTGTCCGTCGTGCAGTTACCGAACGCATTGCAGCTCTGCGTGGAAAGGGAAGGACTGTGGATTACCTGCTGCTTTCATGTCTACCAGACCCAGTCCAGCAGGTTTGACAGCGATAACTCCAGGAAGCTGCCGGAGTCTCAGGGCACACAGCTGTGGCTGGATTAGAGAAGGAGGGGGCTGCAGAGCTCTTGCAGAAATACCCAGCTCCGGATTTTTGTTGTCGTTAAAGATGAAATTCCCCGGTCCCGCACAGCGCCAGGGGTGGGAAATCCAGCGTTATACACTGTCCTGTGAAACCCACTCACCATGCTGGGGGCAGCAAACAGGACTACAGTGCAGTGCAGACTACTCTGATCTGGAGCCTGGGATAACATTGCACCCAGCTCCGTGGGTTCATGGTCACTAGATTAACATGTGCCCAGATCCATAGAGCCCTGCGCGGGTACAAGATTTGTATTCACATCTGATCCACAATCTGCAAACATGGTCCGCGGATATCTGTGGACCTAAGAAGGCATCTGCAGATTTGCAGGGCTCTATCCTGGCCTGCATCCCATTATCCCTGTGCACCGACGGGGAGTCAGTCTTGGACAAGGAAACTTAAAGACAACAAACTCCGAGGAGGTTTTAATAACTTCAAGTGTATGACACAGACCCACAAAAGGGAGGACATTGCAAGTGAAGGGCTGACGGCTTGTCTTTAAGGAACTCCACTCACCGGCCGCGTCCGGTGGTGACACGTGTGTAAATCAACCCCTCAGTAAATGGGCATTAGTGAATGTCAGTCACACACGGGGGGAAAAGGGCAGGACAGTTGTAGGAAAAGTGGGAGTCTATACGATGATGCTGAACAAAGTGGAGCCCGGGGATTCTGTAGCCAGTCTAACAGGCTGGGTACAGGGCCAAGTTATCCTGAGTTATCCCGAGGCTGTGGGGTTTTACACCTGACGTTCATGCCAGTTTAAGGCGCACTATTGGGAGCCTGGGGGTAGCAGAGACCACAGCAGTGCCAGCTTTTGCCCTCCTCTCCCTTCACCGGGAGAGGTTTTCCCTAGGGGTGACAGGAGAGTTTGATTTCTCAGGCTCTCTTATTTGCAGGCGCCTCTGGCTGGACTGCCAACAAGGACACTCTCGTCAACTAGGGACTGAGGCCACCAGGCGGATACGAGTGGGTGGTAATCGTTGTCATTACCAGTCAGGAAGGGCTGTACACCAGCACTGGCTCACCCTGGGGCCTGGGCCCGCACCCAAAAGCAGTCTATCCCAGTTGTGGCCTCTGCTCTTAGGTGCCTCTCTAGGTCCTTATGGGGCATCCAAGCACATGGGAATCACTACTGGATATTATCCTCGCTTGCCCCTGTGTGGAAGGGCTGGGCTGTTCTCCCCATTGTACAGAGGGGAAACCGAGGCCCAGAGAGACTAAGTGACTTGCCCAGTGTCACACAGGAAGTCTGTGACTAAGCCAGGAATTGAATTGGTGTCTCCTGAATCCCAGTCCAGACAACTGTAAAGCCCCTGGCAGAGGCAAAGCTGTTGTGTTCAGGACTTTGACTCTCCCCTGACTGCAGGAGCCCCAGGGTAGGGGGTCTGGTGTGGCACTTCTATCGCGGCCCAGAGGGACTGCTGCAATCAGGGAAATTACCAGCCCTTGTGGCTAATCTGACCTGTGCTGCAGGCTGAGCTGACAGCTGCCAGGGTTCCCACTAGCTACTCTCCCCATCAGTCTCTGTGCCCAGATTGGTGCAGGAATTAACTCTCCTCCCCTGGGCCTTATACTGAGACGTAGTTACTCCAGCTGGAGATGTGGGTTCTTTGAACGTCTGAAAACAAGGCAGGCAGTGTCTCAGGCTGATGAATAAAGCAGCTCATCTGAGCTGGGCATTCAGGGAAGGAGAGGGAGGGATAGTTTGAGCATTTGGCTGTTTAAACCCAGGGTTGTGAGTTCAATCCTCGAGGGGGCCATTTAGGGATGATTTAGTTGGGGATTGGTCCTGCTTTGAGGGGGTTGGACTAGATGATCTCCTGAGGTCCCTTCCAACCCTGATATACTATAATTAATGGATGCTTTTGGCAACCTTGGCCTCAGTCCTTCTTAGCCTCCATTTTGCCCATTAAGTGGGAATGATAAACCTCCTCCATTGCACAGAGGTGTGGATGAGATTCGTGAACTAACATCCGTGCAGCATGCCACGCATTGCTGTCCCCTGCGCTGGCAAGGGCAGGGTCCTGAGGACTGTCCAGATGGGTCTTTCCCATCTCTTGTTCCTGTGATCCCAGCTGGCATTAGAGAGCGTAGGTGCCACCTGAAATGATCACCCTGGGGGAAGGGAGGATGCCACACCCGGGAAATGCAAGCAGCTGGCTGCATTCTGAAAGAAGCACGCCCGTATACAAGCTTGGCTGCCCTCCAGTCGCTCTGTCAGGGATGCTAACACAACCAGCACTCCATGTTGCTGGGAAAGACTCTGCAGGCTATTGGGAGAACATCCCAGTGGGGAAGAGATGGAGCGTTCCTGTGGAGTTGGGAGCGACGGATCTGAGTGCAGGAGGAAGGGGCATGGGGTGAAATGTCCAGCCCCAATTAAAGCAGTCGGGTAAAAGGCTTTGCAGCCAGCGACTGGGAAACCTCTCTGTGGATGAAGGTTGCCCCTCACCCTCAAACGACGGTGATGCAGAAGGCCATTGTGGGGCAAGGTTTGGAGGCACATGTGGAGTATAATCACTTAAAGACCTGATCCTGCAGCCTCTACATCCAGAGAGCTCCCATTTACGTTGATACGGGCGCTCTGCTTGTATAAGCCTGGCAGGATTGGACCCTTTATGGATTACACTGTAGAAGCACCTTCAGATTCATGGGGCTGGCTTCTGAATGGCCTGCACTGATTCTGTACTCTGTGCAGCTATCCTGGGGAGAGCAGTGCTGAGCGAGGCTTGAAGGAAGCCTAGGGCAATGAACAGCGGGGCATAGAGCCATGGGACGCAAGTCAGAACTGAACAGAAAAATGCTGATGCACTCTGTGTTCTTCTACACACACTGTCCTCCTGTGTGCCAGTGCAAACGTGCAGCTACTAGCTTGTTTCCACTGACATCTGCCGTGTCTAACTGCTTTGCTTAATGCTATTTAACTAGTGGAGCCTGCCCTGCCTTTGCCATCCTCCTCACTAGTCAAAAGTAGGGCTTGGAAGTAGGTCACTGGGATGAATAAGAAGCAAATTGCAGCACCATTTACTACACACGCTCCTGGCAAAATTCTGCAGATTGAGCAAAGCCATTCTGCAGTATTTTTTGCAGGGACAGGTGTGCTTCTTGCTTAATAGCTCTTTATTGCTGCATAGTCATCTACGTTGTACCACCATCAGCAAAATATGGTTTGAGGTGGACTTAAAGAGAAAGGCTTATGCTGTCGTGATGTCATCTAGGATCCTTGTGAACTACTTGCTGTTCTGCTTCACTGATTTTTTTGAAATACTCATCTTGGTTCTTTCCCTACAATGAAGAAATACCTGTGGAGTCAGAACTTCCAAGTAGACGTAGACCCTAAGCAGAAAGTTTGAATGGCTTTATTTCCCCACAGGTCTCTTGCTATGTAGGGAACAGCATCTTCCTCTTTCAGTCCTGCCACATTTCCCCAGCTTTACTTCTGAGATTCATCCTCTTATACCACATTGGCCTTCACACAGCTCTTGGAAGGGTCTCCTATGTGTATTGCACAGCGGCAAATGCACGTTCACCTAGAGAGATTTGGTCCCCAGTGCACTAAATTGTCAGGAACAGCTGCATTGATTCTTAGTCAAGGAAGTGGGTTTTGTGTTTTGGATGTTGCCATCCCAGGGAAGGAGGTGCCATCCCTTATATTTATTGCAGGTGCCTTCAAAATACCAACGGTAACTTGATACAAGAGCAAAGGTACAAATTGTTAACCCTTTCGGTCTTGAGCTGACCCCATGCAGAGTTGTTGCCGTGTATTTATGCTGGTTGATCTGGCCAGGGAGCTGGAGTTTCGACAACCGTCTTAGAAGTCTCTTCTTCCCTTGATATGCGCGTCCAGCTCGTGTCTTCCAGCTCAGCAGTCAGCAAACTCTGAATCCTGAGATACCAGCTAAGAGAGAGCTCTTGTGTTTGGGGCTGAAGACCTGGAACACTGACAGGAAAGATGAATTGTCATCAAAGGTTCTGTTACAGCATGAAACCTCCTGACATCTGTGATCTGCACTTCATATATGCAGGGGATGCTGGAACGTGACGCCCCTGGAGAACTCTGAAATCTTCATGATCAAAAGCCAGTCACAGGGGAGACTGCTCACAGGGGGATGGGGAAAGAGATTGACAGCAACGGCTGGAGTCACAGTGTCACATGCAACAGAGCGCGTAGGAATAAGGGCGTTACGAACTCAAAGCTTGGCTCCCGTTCAAGACTCACAAAACTGGATGAGCCTGAGCTGTGTTATGGAATAACCCCAGGCGTGTGTGGTTTCGAGACAGATGGCACCAGCCCCGAGTTTAGACTGTAAACTCTTTAGAGGAGAGTTTTATGAGTTTGCCCGGTACCTAGCCTGATGGGGACCCGGGGGCACGCCTGGGTAAATATTAAATCATCCTGCAAAGGTGTCTGCTTGTGAGGCCATGAAGGTCCCTTTGCAGAATCGGGACCATGGTTAGGAGCTGTGACTGGGTGAAATGTGGTTGTTTCTAACATGGCCAACAGATCTGATGTGCCCCTCTGACATATCCCTCTTCTCTCCCCTTATACAGTCCCTTTCCAGCCCTGAGTCTTTGATCATTTCTACCAGCCTGGCTGCTGTTTCCAACCCATTTTTGGCATAACGACTTAACACTGTTCTGAGTGTTACTGCTAAGGGCCAGATCTTGAGAGGTGCAGAGCCGCTGAAGCTCACCTGGCCAGCAGGGGGAGCTGCAGGCAGGTGGGAGCCTCAGGGTTGGCTCAGTGGGAACCGTAGGCCATGTACTTAGCTACAGCACTGTGACCCCATGCAGCAGATGGAAGGGGGTTTTCCGTTGGCGTGGGAACGCCAGCCTCCCCTAGCAACTGTCGCTAGGTTGATGGAACCTTGTTAGTCTGGGTTGGGATTCCCCCTGGGAGTGTTCACAGGTTGGATCCTCACTTATTTAACAGCCTCCTCACTTGCCTCACCCATCAGCCAGCCTTCAGGAGAGGGTGTTAGACTGAGCCTGCCTTTCTGCTCTTCTCGGCGTTGTTTGGCCGCTCGGTCTCTTAGCAGCTGGAGAAATAGGAGCTCTTACCTAGTTGTTTTCATCTGCGGGTCTTGACGTGCTTTTAAACATTCAATGTTTCTCCTCTTCTTGTGCACATGGTCCATCCTGACACCCTGTTTCCTTTATAAGGGACTGGGGGCTGCCCTGGGAGGACACATCTGTCCCCAGAGATGGCGCGTAGCTTGTTTTGACCATCCTAGATTGCCCGGTGCGCACGTTCCCTGGCAGCTATCGTGGTTGTCCACTCCAGAGGATCATACATGACCCTCGGGGGAATGCATTCATATTTGTGCCAACAACCGGGAGGATTGGAAGGGAAACAGAGCTACAGAAAGCGAGGGTTGGATGAGGGGGAACAGAGATGCAGAGAGCTGGATTTGCCGCTGATCTCACTGGAGTTGTGCCTGCTTATGACAGTGGTGAATTTGGCCTGGAAAGTGTATGTGACTTCCCCAAGGCTACACAAGAAGTCAGTAGCAGAGCGAAGAGCTCAGGTGTCCCTGGTCCCAAACCCATGCTCAGTCCATCAGACCATGTCCATGGACAGTCAGCACATTAAACGTTGGCAGCAGTCCACAAACAGCACGGCCTTCCCATCTCTGGCCTTACGGGTCTATCCAGCAGCAGGATGCCTGTTCCTCTCTGCGTGTCACACCCTTAGCAGGAGCTTAGCACATGGAGTAACCAAGAATGAGCCCAGAGCCCTATTTTGTGGCTGAGTCGTAAGCCCCTGAAAGGAGAGGAGGATGGTAGAAATGCTGATGGCTTTTCGGGATAAGTTCACAAAACAGCCCTGCTCTCATTTTCCAGTCTGGTTTCTATGGCTCCTGTGTGTGATGCATAAGTGAGACCACATGTTCCTAGGTTACAGGCTCTGCTGTGACTGGAGCGAAAAGTGACTGAGTTAGCACTTTCCCTTCCCAAGGTAACTTGGCACCTTCCGAGGAGGCGGGGTGGGGGGACTTCATAAAGGGTTATGTGGTCCTGCCATAACTGCAATATCTCTGGCCTGCTTCCTCTGTGACGTGGACTCCCAGGTATCCGAGAACCTGGAGGCCCAAAGGATTCCTCTGTGCGCGCAGTGCTTCTGAGCTCCTTTCTGGCAGGAGATACCCAGCCATGCCAGCAGAGGGATGAACTAGGATTTAGGGCACTTGGGAGACTTGGAGTTCAAATCCCACCTGATTATCGTGCATACTGGGGTAGCATCTAGGAGCCCCAGAGGTGGACAATTCTATTAGGTGCTGTACAGACACAGGACACAAAGACCTTCCCTGCCCCCGGGAGCATCTCTGGCAGAGATGCTCTAGTTCTCCATCTGTGATGATGCTGATTCTTAACCCTACTTGAGTGATGTGAGGACAAATTGATTGTGGGTAGTGCAGTGCCCAGGCGCTCCAGAGATGGGAAGTCCCAATAAGGACCGCGAGAGAAACCACGTTCCTAACAGCTCCAGCCCCGTTCTACAGGCTGCTGGGCAAAGCCCATTTTGCCCCATTCTCCCATATTTTAGTCGTGAAATTGTTCTGCGTGTCCTGGTGCTGGGGGGCACAGGCCCCCGAGCTCCTTCCAGCTGCTGAGTCCTTTGGCAGATGGATTTGTGTTAGACGTGCTGGCTCGTCTCACACACACGCACTCATGAGCCTAGAAAGATGCTCATCAGTGTGGGATAGAAGGCAGTTGCGTCTCCCATCCAGAGTATGCCTGCAGCAAGCTGTGCCTCCCGTTACCAGGACTCTTTCATTAAGTACACCAAGGCCAGGGATTCGGGCAGGCTTCTTGGATGGGTGCCCTTATTCCCAAGTGCCGTGAGCTTTGCTAAGCGGCAGGACTGAACGCCAGGGCTCCCCCAGCATCCGCAGGGCCCCGACGTTCCCGTTAGGCGTGGGAAGGGCTTGCTGCAGGACAGGCTCAACTTCTTTTTACTCCAAGCTCGGGGGTGTGGATGGGATTTTTCCAGGACCGTGTGTTAATGAAACCTTCCTCTCGGCTCCAGCACCGCAGACATTTTCCCCACCGTGGTGTCCCTGGCGAAGGCAAGCCTCCCTCCAAACAGGCGCTTCGATGGCTCGGACGTGTCTGCGATTCTCTTTGGCCACTCGCACCAAGGGCACAAGGTACGTAGTGGGCTCTCTGCAACATTCAGCCACAGGGGGAGTTACAAACACCACTTCCAGGAGGGTTCGTTGTTCGGCCTTAGGCAAGGGAGCATGGCCATTGGGGCAGTCACGGTGCCACTTTAACCACTGTGTCATCTAGGCAAGCAGTGGTACAATGGTGGGAAATTCTACTGTGGACACAGCTTCCTGAGGGGCCTGCTTTGACTGGCTGGAGGCGGTGGGGTGCAGAGGGCTAGCATAAGGAATCTATTGTTCATTCCCTATCTCCCAGGCTCCCATCCCAGCTCATTTCGAGGTCTTACGTAAATTGGCTCTGTTGGGTCTCAGGTCTGACATCACTCCATATTACCAACTGCCCAACATTACTTGGCGCCATTCAAGAGAGATCTGAAGCTGAGCTAGCCTGGAATCTGAGCTCACGACAGGGGGGCTCTTCGGGGCGCTGTGGAGATTGTTGGGAGCCAGTGGAGGGGTTGAAGAAGCGATGGCTTGATTTTATTTGTAGTACACAAGGGTAGCACCGAGAGGTCTCAGCTGAGATTCCAGGCACAGGGAGATACAGTCCCTCCCCCTAAGAGCATATCATGTAAGTAGACAAGACAGACAAGCATGGGAGGAGACTGTGGACTTGCTTGAAGTCACACAGCGCATCAGTGAACAAGCCAGAAAAAGAACCCACTGGGCCACACGCCATCAGCAGCAAGAGGACCTTACCCCATTTGGAACCGCACCTTTCTGTGGGCTCCTCAGGCATGTCCCAGCTTGGCCAGAATGTCACAGGCTGGATTTCGTGGCAGAGGTGGAGTGGGGCAGGACAGGAGAGAAAAGATATTTTTTAAAGGATAGTTAAAACTTGATTTGTACACTCAGCAGCTTGGTTAGCGGGAGTGTGAAGCATTACAGGTTAAAGTGCCCCTGCTCTGCCGGACAGCACTCGCCTGGCTCCGTCTGGAGTCACCAGGAGCTGCGTGTGAGTATCCGAGAACCAGAACCTGGCCCTTGCCCCGTTCCTTTTTTGCTTTGCTGTTGACTTGTCAGATCTTTGTCCCTGTGTGTTTCATGGCTGAGATGCCGTGACAAGAACGCCATCCTGTGTGGTATTTGGGTTGAATGAGAGAGAAACAAAAAATCCCAGGCACTGGAAGCCAGTAGCATGTGTCTGTCTCGATTTGACAAACAGGGTCATGATTAAGCTCCTGTTTGTTCGGAGCCCTGGCGTGAACAACATGCCCATTATCAATTTGTAAGTAGGGCAGCCAGTCCCATATCCAGCAGCTTTCAGGCCACATGACAATAAGACCTTCTCACAGCTCCCTGACGCATGGGAAATGCAGTTAGCGGGACAGCCATCACACAGACACATTTTATGAGCGTTACCCAAGATTTTGGCTGCAGGACTCCAGTGGCCTTTAATGAGCATCCCACAACTAAAGTCTTCCTCTTTGCTTTGAAAGTCTGCCCTGCTGGGAGCTTTTCACTTTGGCTCCCGGTAGGGATTTCGGATTTGCTCTCCGAGTCCATTGCGTGTTTGGTATTTAATATTTTTTCTGGGAACCCTGGGTTGGATCCTAAGATAAACAACAGAGGTGGGGGAGATAGGGTGAAAGCCCATTTGGCTGTGTGAGTTTGGCTGGACCTTATTATAATGAGTTTGTAGTGATGTGCCACCGTGAAATGCTACAATGAGCAGAGCATGTCCAGTGCTTAAGCAATAGCCAGGGAATTAACCATCTTGAGTGGTTATTTGCCCAGCAGTGGCTGAAACCCTCCAGTCAATTCCAGGGAAATATAATAGCCATGATAGAAGCGCAGGGGCTTGGAGGTTTGCTAGCCGAGCTGCCAGGTTCCATCCTGGGAATTTCCAAAAGTGTCGGGAGTGGACATTGAAAGGGGTTTAAGAGGCTGCGTACGGGTCACAAAGAAGACATGGTGGACGGGCAGTCAGGAGCCCCAGAGACTGCAGGGAAGATGTAGTGCTGGTTGCAGGACAATAGAGCCGGCAGTGCTAGGGACTGCAGGGCGAGGGAGAGTGCAGTGCTGGCTTGGGGGTAATACAGAGCCCCATGCTGGGTCGGGGCAGCAGCACTAGGGCTCCAGGCAACTAGGCAATGCCACAGAGAACTGCCCGGGAATGTTGGTACCCAAAGGAATAAGTTACATTTGGACCTTATACCCTAGATTGTCATAATAGCAACAAATATTGAAAGGTTGCTTTGGGTACTAATTGAATTGGACTGTTGTCTCCTGTTTACCGCCACTAGAGCTCTGATATGCCTGGTCTGCGGTTACTCACTGATTCATAACACACAGTGCCTCTAACCATTTGTGTTCCCAAGAAAGTCTGCAGATTCCTAGCAATTCGGGCTAGGAAATTGGGATGGGATGGGAAACTGTTGTGTTTTCAATTCCTTTCCCTGCCTGCATTTTGCTAGTGCTTTATCCTGCCCTGTTCTAAATATCCCCACATGGACCATAACACGGAAGACCGTGGCTCTGTGGCCTTTCAAATGATCAGCTTTTAGCTTCTGAGCACTCCCTTAAAGGTGAGCAGGTTTTGTAATTCTCCCTGGAGGATCACAGAGGGTGAATGAATCCTGTCAGGGCCTGACCCTCCTGGAGATTAGGAAACTGGTTACATGTGGGGCAAACCATAGCTTGCTATTTCTAGGACAAGAACAACCTTTCAGCCAGTTCTGGGCTCAGCTCCCTGCCTTTCGTAATCAGGGAGTGCCACTGCCATATCCAGTGTGTTCTCTGCCTGCGAGCTAGACAGGTGCACTCCTGAACCATAGTCCAAAGCAGACCCCATTGCCTGGTTCCCCGCCCTTTAGCCAGCTGAGACTTGAGTTGTCCCAGCCAATTTGCTATGTTTGGTCTGGTGTGTGCCACGCCCTGCAGAGGGAGAAATAGGCAGGTCTGTCAAAGCAATCCAGCACCTCAGAGCTTATATCATTAGCAGGGGTCTCAAACATGCGGCCCGGGGGCCACATGCGGCCCGCAAAGCCCTTCCCTGCGGCCCGCCAAGCTTCCTGGTGCCCCCCTCCCCCGGTCCCCCCATAGCAGTTTGCAGAACGGAGGGGCCAGAAGTGGAGGCTTCTCTGCTGCCTGGCTGGGCCACGTGTTTCTAGCTCTGGACTTCCTAGATTGCTCTTGCTTTGTTTGCCAAACAGCTGTTGGTGGTGCCTAGTGCTTTCCAGGAAGGAATGGGGAGCTGCGTGCTCAGAGGAGGAGGTGGGGCAGGGGTGGGACCTCTTGGAAGGGGTGGAGTGGGGGTGGAGCCGGGTCACCAAGGGCGGGGTGTGTGTCAGTGGTGTGGCCCTCGGGCCAGTGCACTAGTCCTCATGGAAGGGGTGGAGTGGGGGCACAGCCGGGGCAGCGAGGGTGTGTGTGTGTCTGTCAGTGGTGCGGCCCTCGAGCCAGTGCACTAGTCCTCATGCGGCCCTCGTGGTCATTTGAGTTTGAGACCCCTGATCATTAGCATTACAGTGAAACCTCGATATAACGGACTAATTCGGGCGGGGGGGGGGTGTCCGTTAAAACCGAAAGTCCGTTATTTAATAATTTTTTTAAATCATTAAATAACGGACTTTCGGGTGACAACGGACACCCCCCCGCCCGAATTAGTCCGTTATATGGAGCCAGCTGTGAGTCAGCCCACCCCACCCCCTCCCCCCCGCCCGGCTCCCCGCTACGGGGAGACGGACGGGGGGGTTTGACAGCTCCCGCCTGGCTTCCCGCTGCGGGGAGCCGGGCGGGAGCTCTCAAACCCCCCCCCCCCGTCCGTCTCCCCGCTGCGAGGAGCCGGTCGGGGGGGTTGACAGCTCCCGATCGGCTCCCCCCAGCGGGAAGCCCGGCGGGAGCTGTCAACCCCCCCGCCCGGCTTCCCGCTGCGGGGAGCCGGGCGGGAGCTCTCAACCCCCCCCCCCCCGCCCGGCTCCCCGTTGCGGGGAGCCGGGCGGGTGGGTTGACAGCTCCCGCTCGGCTCCCCCCAGCGGGGAGCCGGGCGGGAGCTCTCAAACCCCCCCCCCCCGCCCGGCTCCCCATTCTGGGGAGCCGGGCGGGGGGGTTGACAGCTCCCGCCCGGCTCCCCCCAGCGGGAAGCCCGGCGGGAGCTGTCAAACCCCCCGCCCGGCTTCCCGCTGCGGGGAGCCAGGCGGGAGCTCTCAAACCCCCCGCCCGGCTTCCCACTGTGGGGAGCCGAGCGGAGGCTCTCAACCCCCCCCCCCCGCCCGGCTCCCCCCAGTGGGAAGCCCGGCGGGAGCTGTCAAACCCCCCCGCCCGGCTTCCCGCTGCGGGGAGCCAAGCGGGGGCTCTCAAACGCCCCCCCCCGCCCGGCTTCCCGCTGCGGGGAGCCGAGCGGGGGCTCTCAAACGCCCCCCCCCCGCCCGGCTCCCCGTTGCGGGGAGCCGGGCGGGGAGGGGGTTTGACAGCTCCCGCAGGGGTCCCCGCTGTGGGGAGCCGGGCGGGAGCTGTCAACCCAGCCGACTCCCTGGGGTGGGAGCCGGCAGCCCCCAAAACGGATTTCGGATGCATCGGAAATTTTGTCCGTTGCATCCGAAGTCCGTTAAATCGGGGTCCGTTAAATCGAGGGTTTACTGTATATTCTAATAAGGGCATATCCAGGGGTCAGCCATCACTTGGCCTTGTGCCTTCCAACACCCTCATGCTGGAGAGCGGATTGCATTTCTACTCTACCTCCCTGCTGGAGTGCATGTAGCCGAGTACTTTGCAATGAGAATCCAACTCGCTTTTATCTTGTACTTGTAAGCTAGTGATAGCAAAACGGCCTTTGATGTGACAGGCTTTTCCTTGACACAAATCCTCTCTGAACTGGTTCCCTTTTTTTTTGTTGTCAGCATCTGATTTATGCACCGTTCTGGCAGCGGGTTGTTTTTATTTTGGAGGCCGTTTGCTGACTGCAATGTCTGTACATCTCCTCGCCTTATCTCCCTTAGGTAGCCTTTTGCTTTCCACTCCAACAGCACCTGTGTTCACTAGTAATGCCACCTGTGACAGTTCTGGAATGGCAGCCGGTGTCCTGTTCTGAATAAGCTTTGTTGGCAATAAAAACAAATCATACAAGCATCAGGCAAATAGGCTTTTTTCAGGAGATGAATGTTGAAGAAATGTTCCCGATGCCGCTCAGTAATAGAAACAGACTAAGTAGTTCAGTTCAAACTTAAAGTGATCAGGTTTTTTTAAAAATAATAAAGTCATGAATTACTAGACTTGTAACGTACCTGGTAGTAAAGCTTTGCAATTCTCTAGACTAGAGCCATTCAATAGAAGGCCATTCAGTTAAGATTAGCAATTTACCTGTGCAGTAAGAATTGTAATAGAGATGGTTCACCTGAGTATAGCAATACCGGCAAACCTTTCAAATGTAGACAAGGCCATAGATTGGTGCAGCTTATTCCTCTTCCTGTATTGGACTAAACCATACTGGTATATGGCACCTTTATACTGATGTGAGTATCCATGCTAATCAGTGCAACCCTTTCATACCACTGCTAAAGTTAAATCAGTACAACTTTTGGGTGTAGACAAGAGCTAATTTTAAGCATGCAGGGAGACCCCCTGGGCTTGATTCTCATGTATGCTAAGGGATAGTCTACAGTCCAGCGGTGTCCAATACATTCACCACTAGCCACATGTGGCTATTAGTCTATTGAATTGTGGCTAATGCATGTGACTTTTTTATAATGTGGCCAATAATAACAATTCAAAACCACAAGTGTGACTGGCATCGAATTTCTATTGGACACCGCTGGCACACTGGAAATAGCAGTGTAGACCGGGGAGCTCCGCTTAGGCGTGTAGATACGTACCTGGGTACAGCCCCTAAGGTTCTGGCGTGTCTACACTGCTGTTTAGACCTGCGCTGGGGGGGCTGTATTCTACACAGCGCCATTAGGAGTGTGCCGTGTAGACCTGCTGCCTTATGGAGTCCAGAGCCTGTCCCTGAAGGGGGGGCCTTGGGTAAGGAACGTTCCCTTCGGTTGGGAAAGAAGAAAGGGCAGGGTAGATGAGAAGCAGCATTTCCACGACGTGCGCTGTCCTGAGGAGAAGGCTCCTCCTGTGGGGGCTGCCACCTGGTTCTGTTGAATTCTACTAAAATAGCCGCCCTCCAGCAACGTATTTTTCGGTCTCCCCCTTTCGCTCTTTTCCTCAGACAGGCTGGGGCCCGCCAAAGGGTCAACATTCCTCAGCATTCCAGAGCCGGGGCGCTACAGCTCTCCTGGTAACAGCGTTCCGGCTGCTCAGCAGGACCAGGAACTGCCTCGGGCAGAAAGGCCGACTGGGAGGATTTGGGGCACCCATAAGCAGTTTAATATAAAGGCTCCAGTAATCGTACCCAGCCAAGCAGAATACCAGGGCGACGCGGGCCACAGAAATACCTCCAGGTGGTGGCAATCCCAGCTCCGGAGGCTGCTCAGAGAGAAGAGGGCTGGGAGAATGCTCGATCCTATGAGCATTTCCACTTCCCCCTGCCTCTCTGGGGAGATGGTGCTTTTGTGTCTGTTCTATGGTGACACCAGCTGAGCTGCTGGGATAGCAGGAGCCTGTGGTGGAAGCTAAGCTTCACTGCACTGCTCTTGTTTTCCCCTTCCCACCTACCTCAACTTTTCCCAACTGGCAGGGTCTGGCTGCTCAGGGATTTGTGGGGGTAGGTCTGGTCTTCGCTCTGCCACTGAGTCATGGTGGGACCTTTGGCAGGTGCGTAACCTCACTGTGCCTCAGTTTCTCATCTGTCGAATGTCATCGGTAATTGTTTGTCAGACACTTTGAGATCTTTGCCTGAAAGGTGCCAGATCTGGTCAGAGTATACCATCTGCATGGGAGTCCTATAGGCCATGAGCTCAGGCCTGACTGCTTTGAGCTCCAGGATGTGCAAACTTCTCCGCTAGAGAGAGTAAAAAAGAGGCAGCTATTCTACCTCGCTGCCACCGGCGAGGAGAACAACGCACCTGCAGGAAAGCATGTTGTTTGAAGAATCTCCCCATTGACAATGTCTTCTCAAAGGGCCACTCTGTGGTCTCCTTCCCCTTTTGTGGGACACCAGGGCAGATGCCTCGCTGGCATGTGACAGCTCTATGACCCTCTGGGGTGGCTTCTTGCTCCATAAAAGCACAGCGAGCTGGGACAACAAGGGCCTTTGCAAAGAGAAGACCAGATGTTGAGTCCAGGGGAGTTAAACACACTGAGTAGACAATGTCCAGTCAGGCCTAGTCTCTGTTATGTTCTCCGCCTGGAACCTGCATGTGAAAATGTTACGATCCTGGTTTTATCTCGGGGGGAAGATGTGGAAGCCAATCTCTGCAAATGGAACAATGGTCTTGTGTCATTTTCAGCTTGACTACGGGGGGCCGTGCTGCCTGCCCTCACTAGCTTGCGAGTGCTCCTCCCCCACCTCCGCCCCCCAGCCGTGCTGCACGGTCCGTTGACAGCGGGGACACCTGCTAAGGAATCGTCTCGCTGATCAGCTGCGAACGTTCCCGCTAAACTTGGCACGGCAGCTGCCTCCAGCTCCAGCAGATGTTTCTAATTTTTAGCCCAGCGGAAACTTTATGAATCACTTCAACGCTTTCCCAGGGTGGAAACCTCTCGTGATTCATCCCCCTCTGGGACCCTGCGGTTCCAAGCGGAGATTATCCGTCATACTCCCCCCCCCCCAACCTTACGTGGCCCTGTCATTTTATTTTGCCTCCAGGGGATCCCCCAGTATGGATTCAGGGTGTCAAAGATTGAACTAGACCCAATCCATCCTCCGCATCACCACTCCATGTCACCTTAACTCCCCTCAACGTGTCGCTCGGTGTTTGTGAAGGGAGACTGCCTTGGAATGGAATGAGTGACTCAGAGGAGATGAACTGTGCTGTTCCAGGGTATAATCTAAGCGTCCACCCTCTGTCTCGCAAGAGACATGAAGTCATGATGAACATGTGGCTTGGTTGCTGGCCCCACCGAACTGTAAAGGTCTCTTAGATGTCCCTGCCATAAACTGAGCTGTAATAATATCAGGAAGGACCAGAATGCTCCTTGTTCTCATGCAGTCATCCTGGAAGGGGATTCACAGGGAAAGTTACAGTAGAACATGAGCTTGTGTTTGCTAAACACATTCCATTCACCAGCCCCAAATGTTCTGCCGCTCCTCTTTGAAAGGCCTTGGTACTAGATAGTCCAGTTCATGTAACGGGGCTGGTATCGGAGTAGAAAACTCAGAGTAGTTAACTTTAGTGGCATGACACCAGGGCAGATTCCTTAGGGCTGCATTGAAAACCGGAACAGCTGTATTCAGGCGGGAACCGAATGAGATCACTGTTAAAGCTGATCATGTTTTAAGCCAAGCAGGAATGATGCAGGGGGCACAGGTTGCCCCTCTGAGTTGCAGCTTCGATCAGGTTCAGCTACACGGGTATTGTTAGAACACAGACAAGCTCAGAGTACGTCTTTAGTGTTGTGCCATCGCCTAAAAAGAAACAAGGGTGTTAGCAACCCTTCCAAGACGCTGCTGCATTCTGGCTAGTCATGTTCATACTTGCATTAACACCCTTTTAATGATGAGTGGTGAAAACAAGAGTGATTGTTATAAGCAGGCAAAAGGGTTGATCAAATCCCTAGTGCACAATTAGCACCCGTCAGCTGTTGATCAGGGAAGGAACTAGACTCCAAAGGCCCTGCCTCAGGGAACAGGATATAAGAGGAAAGGCGAGAAAGGACCAATAAAAAAACACCTAAGGAACCAGACCCAGTGTCTTACCTTGGCAAGGGGAGATCTCTCACAGTATGGCATATACAAGCCATACTCTGTCACGCGGGGATTGAAGCAAAGAAACCTCAATGGCTTGTCCTCTTCCATAGCAGAATTTTGCTTCCTGCAAAGCTTGGTCCTCAAGACTGGTGGGAAAGCAGAATGGCTGCCTCTCTGAGCCCAGCCTGTTCTCCTCCGGGGCTGCGTCAGAGATCAGGGCAGGAACAGATACAATCGGACCTGGTAGCCCCCAACGAGTTGCCTTCTTTTCTTCCTTTAGACCTTGTTTCACCCCAATAGTGGAGCAGCTGGAAAGGCCGGAGAGATCAAGGCGCTGCGGCTGGCTCAATACAAGGCATTTTACACGACAGGTACGGGCTGTTTGAATTTAGGGGAAAGCCCCTTATCCAAAGGCCTGGGTGCCCTGGGGGATGAGATTTAAAAATCCAGGCAGATTGGTACAAACAAGCACATATCCAGGCGCCTCCCGCAAACCAAAAAATAAATCAGACCCTTGCCCCAGCCATGGGTACCTCCCCTGCAGGCTTCGCGGCCCAAAGTTGGTGACCTTCCGGGCAGCTTCAGACCAAGGGGAGTGTGAATTCCAAAGCTGAGGAGGCATCCCAGAGAACGTGCTGACAGCAGCTTCCTCTGTCAGCCCCAGATTCAGCACGGTACTCGGCACGTGGCTTAATGCGCTTTAAGGTAGGCCTGGGCTGCAGTGCTTTTCTGAGTCAGGACCTGGGACAAGGACTTTAGCCACAGCCCCTCTGATGGTCACCACCTCTGGAAACCAAGCTGGGGGAAGCAGACACCCAGAGCACCTCAACAGACGTTACAGAGGAATAGGGTGACCAGATAGTAAGTGTGAAAAGTCAGGACAAGGGGTGGGGGGTAAGAGGAGCCCATATAAAAAAGTGCCCCAAATATCAGGACTGTCCCTATAAAATCGGGACATCAGGTCACCCTACAGAGGAATGGGAGAGGACAGCAAGAGGAATGACCTGCTCCTCTGCAACCCTCTGGAAATGCTTAGTTCCATTATCCTCAGAGGGTGGAGGATCAAATGGATCCCTCACCCCAACTTTGGAACTGCCCACAATTCCGCTGCTCCCGGTCATAGCATAAGGCTGACTCCCATGAGTACGTAACCCCTGCAGAGCCGGTGCCTTCCCTGCCAGGGTCTCTGCTTCCCAGCAGCATTGGACCTGCCTCATAAGCCTCTTCATCTCGTTTCTGTTATTCTTAACCTGCGGTTCATTTAGCCGTCTTGTGGCTATTCTTGTGTCCCTGTGTTGCCCTTTGCTTCTCCATTCCCTTTTAGAGCAGCCTCGCTCCCCTTCCCTGGCCTGTAGAGCTTGCAAAAGCTATAATTTCATAACTGGGTCAAACTCGGGTCAGCCAATGCAAACCAATGCACAACCTTGCTGGAGGGTTTCAACCACAGCTGTAGTCTCCGGCGCAGTACAGGAGTTCTGAGTTATAATTACTGAAGGCTGTCACGCGAGGACTGTTTGCCAGAGATCACAGCAAGCCCTAGGACTGTCACTTCATATCATTTAGCTCCCTGTCCTTCCTCTGGTGCGATTCCTAAAGAGCAGATAGTGACTTTTACAGATGTTTCTCCAATACAGCACCACTGCAGGTTGCTAGGCAGGACTTTCCCTAGCCTAGTACTGGACTAATCCATGTAGAATTCAAAGCATTTTCAGTTTGCTGCTGGGTTGTTAAACCACATCCAGCAATGTGGTAGCTACTGGAGGTAGAAGAGGTTAGACCTACACTAGAAACTCACTGAGCTCCTTTGCTTTTGAGTAACTCATTTGCAGAAGTACCTGCTGCATGTGTTCAGGCTGCTACATCTGCTGGAAACTAATGACACTACAGCAGGGATGGCTGCCAGGGGACTTTAGTTTCTCTCTCTGGATTTCCATTGCAGGCGGGGCGAAAGCCTGTGACGGAAGCATTGGGCTGGAAGAGCAGCACCAACCGCCGCTCATTTTTAATCTGGACTGTGACGCTCAGGAGCAGGTGCCTCTGGATAAGAAGGCTGGCGAGTACCGGGCCGTGCTACCTGCCATAACCAGGGCTTTGACCGAATTTCTTCAGGATGTTGCATCAGACAACGTCTCGACGGCTGATTACTCCCATGATCCAACAGTGACGCCCTGCTGCAATCCACAGCACATAGTGTGCCGATGTCAGGTGTGCTGCTCTAGCCCAGCCGTGGTAGACTGTAATGGGGAGCCATAGACAGCAGTTTCACACTGAATCGGCTATCAGGTCAGTCTGTGCTGTTCCAACTATGCTGTATGCTGTCTACACCACGTCAAAGGACTAGTGTAGCTGCCGTCGGCATGGACAGCAGAAGTGGTTCTCTGTGCACAGCGTTTAGACCAGCGTAGTCATGTGGCATCCCTTTGAGACACCGTGGCGTGTTCTGGACCAATCACCTCCTCTGCTCCTGCATGAAGAAGGGACGAAGAGCTGGCGGATCTAGCTCAGTGGTTCTCAACCTATTTACCATAGTAGGCCCCGTCCAACGCTGCCGGTATGGCCTGTATGGATGTCCCATCAGCCGCAGCTCGGTGCTGAATGGGCTGCAAGCGGCCGGCAGGTTGGGACCATTGCTTGTGACTGTGGTTGGGGGGGAAGGGAAGGAAAAGGGGGAATGATCTTCATGGGCTTGCTAGGTGGTTCTTGGCTCAAAGCCCTCGTCTCTGGCACTGCCCCGTCTGTACCTTGGAGAATTGCTGCAAAAGCGGAACCTGCATGTCATTTGCCCCTCTGTGATCTGAAACTGGCCTTGAGGGGGACTTAGGGGGATGGGATGTGAGGAGAGAGGCTGAGCCCAGGGGAGCACAGATGGGGAGGAAGGGGGCCCAGGATGAACCCTTTGTACATATGGCCTTGGAACGATGTAGAGACCCTGGGAGCTGTTGGCTCGGAGGGCCAGCCACCCCCAGCTATGCCTGAGGAGGTGAGGGCTAATCTTTACCCCCCTCTAGCAGCACAAGCTTGTCACTCCTGTCTCCCAGTGGGTTTCTCCGTCTAGAGTTAAACCAGTCTGGGATTGACTTGAAACGGAGATAAAGACAGTGGCCTAGCTCTGTACCCTAGGGGCAGGGGAATTGCATGGAGAACTGACCTCCTCCTAGAGATGACAAGTAGCAAGGCCAACCCCCCTTCCCACACCCTCCTCAGGATTTCTTATCTGTATTTACAAACGACTTCGCCTAGACTAATGCCCTGTACTTCCAGGACAACGTGTGCTGCTGAGGATCTCACAGCTCTTTGCCATGATGGGGAAGTGTGAACTCAGCCTGGGAGAATTCCCCTAGACCAGTGGTCCCCAACCTCCGGGCCGCGGACCGGTACCAGTCCGTGGATCAATTGGTACTGGGCCGCAGCGGGTACTGGGCCGAGTGGCGTGGCGGGAGCGGTGAGGCGGCGGCAGCGGGCAGCAGGCAGCGGGTACCGGGCTGAGCGGCGTGGCGGGAGCGGTGAGGCGGCGGCAGCAGGCAGGCAGGCAGCAGGCAGGCAGCAGGGAAGGTGGCGGCAACTCCCCCCCCTCGCAGCAGGCCAGGCGTGGGGCTGGATGAATGGAGCGGTGGAGCCAGCGGGCTGCGGCAGAGGGAGGACTGGGGCCTGCGCGCCGGAAGTGAGCAGCCGGGAAGAGCCCGGCGCGGTGGGGCCGGTGCTGAGTCAGGCACTGCCCCTCCCCCCCCCCCCTCGGGCCACAGTAAAATTGTCACCACGTTGACCGGTCCGCGGTGATAAAAAGGTTGGGGACCACTGCCCTAGACCACACGTGTCCCTGCCCTGGTGTGAGGTCATGAGGGGATGCCCTCCTGTAATCTTGACCCCTAAAGGAGCACCTTGGGAGCACTGGCATGAGGCATCCCAGCCCAGAGACCAACTCGGTGCCTGGCAGTTCCCTGAGTGGGGGTGGAAAGACCCAATGCCCCCGCCTGTCCGAGGCTGCTCTGGCACATCTGGGCCATCAGCTCCTTGTTACAAAAGGGGAATCCCAGGCAAAAGTTAAGTGAATCCCCCAAGGCTGCAGCCAGTCAGTGTCACTGCAGCAAACAGAGACCACAGGTCACCCATCCTGGACAGTGCTCCTGAAGCCGGAAAGGGTTGGGCAGGGTAATAAGTTTGTCCAGGTTGAGCAGCAGCAGCAGCCTTGAGTCTCAATCCCCGTCTCCAACCACGATGCCCTTCACTCCAAACCCAGTATGGTTTGAAACAAAGCAGTCAGCATGCAGCTGAAGGCGAAGGGCTGTGATTCACAAACAGTCGAAACCAAAACTAGGAGCAGTTCCACTAATAAACCTGAATCAAGACGGACATCCGGAGGGCCCCCCCCACAGAGCAGCAAGAACTCCCAGACCGAGCAGCCACTGACGTATGATAACTTTATTACTAGTCTTCTGGTAGAGCTCAAACATAATAAATTGGGGGATTTCCCCCTAATATTACTGCAAAAATACTCTGCATGGATAAAATATTATGTATATACTGTACAAAGACATAGTTTAATAGACTTTATACACTTAAAACAGCATAAATTAGAAAAGGGAAATCCATTTATATAAAATTCAGGTTACATACAAATCTGGTCAGGTTAGCATTTACATGGGGGTTTAATGTCTCCTTTGTTAAATATAGCACGGTGCATGCAGTACATTTATACCACACCCATATACCACGTCAAACACAGGGCGGGGGGGGGGGGGGGGGGAATAACCACCTGAACATACGGTCGTAAAAGCAATGCAGCACCTCTGGTTATTCGCCCTGTTGCAGGCACCCACAAATCCGTTCTTCCACACTGCTGGTTTGTCTAAACCACCTCCCAGCGCCTCTCCCGAATCCTGAGGCTGGCTTCTCATCATGACCTCTTCACTTTGCCCGGGTGACCTCCACGGCTCAAGATTATCTACCAAAATCAAAACAGAACTGCCTTACTTTTCCCAGCGACCGGCTGTTAAGCAGGGTGCATTGCAGAAGGCTTTGCACATGTGCAGGGGAAGAAGACGCCATGCAGCGTTTTACTTTCTGGCCAATGGGAGTTGTGCGGGTCAGTTAATTTTTGCCCTACACATATAGGTTGGTGATAATGTGTCCCTTATCCAGCTACCATCGCATCCAGAACACAGAGATTAAACACAGACGGAGCATGTAGACATACGGGATCACTACGTGTCAGCGGGTAACAGACTTCAGCAGCCGCCTCAGGACACAGGCAGGAAACACACAATGGCAAGGACTTTTAAATAGCTACTTCAAACCAGCACCACATACAAGTCACAAGGTACTAAAGATCTCTGGGCAAGAACTGCACCGTCTTCTGGGAAAGCCTGGGGGGCTCACCTACCCACGACCCCCAGAAGGGCACACAACAGTTAATGTGCCCTTGGTGTCAGTGCATAGATGCCTGCTGGGGTAGATCATCCCCTAGCTCCTACTGAGATGACCTCCATCTTGCACTGAGTTGCAGAGACACCAAACACTCTATCAATCCTGGTCTGATGGGGGAAAATAAGGGATTTTACTCTTGATGAACTCGCTGGCTGTGTTTTAGTCCTTTGGCCACACAAATGTATTAATTTTGTGTCTAATGATGCTGAAGCTGAGAGAGACAGTTGGATTCTACCTCACAAAGAGGATCAAGCTAATGTAGCTGTGTCTGGCCCTATTCCTGCAGGTCATACTCAGCCCAAAATGCCTTTTGAAGTCAGTGAGTCAGGAGTTCCACAGAAGCTTCCCACCAAGGACCATTATTAACAGTTCCACAGAGTCATTTTTGCTCTTTGTTACTGTAGGTAGCAACTATAAAGAAATGTAGCCAAAAATTCATAGTAGTGCCAAATGTCTACGTAGTGGAGCGAGGCCTGGTCTAGACTGGGGGGAGCAAGCTAAGGCAGTCTAAGTTACGCAACCTCAGCTATGAAAATAGCATAGTTGAAGTTGACGTACTTAGAGCTATTCACTGTGGTAGGTCAACTGCTGGCGCTCCCCCGTTGACCCCACCTACGCTTCTCACGCTGGTGGAGTACCGGAGTCAACGGGAGAGCGCTCGGCGGTGGATTTATCACGTCTTCACTAGACATGATAAATCGACCCCCACTGGATCGATCGCTCAGGAGATAAGTGTAGACATGCCCTTAGTATGATCAAAATGATAGAAGGCCAACATTGAAAACAAACACCGTGACCTAGGAGAGCACTGGTAACATGCAACACAAGCATGGCTGCAATATTTTCACTTTGGGCATACCAAAATATCAGTTATTTAGACAACCTGGAATCTGTAGTAAATAATCCTTTTGGCACCAGTCTTTGGCAGTATCTCCACCTACTTCTGCATAGCAAGGTTGATCAATACAATGCTCCCTGTTTTAATTATAGGGAAGTTCTGTTCCTTGGCAATAGTGTCCTAGCCTGCTGGGCAGGCGTGCACGTCACTGCAGACGTATCTAGTGCATAGCTCTCACCTGCACCTGTTGCTAAGCCGTTTCTGGCTTACACAGCTGCAATGTCACCTTTATTCTGCCTTAGGGACTAAACTACTTTGTGCTAAGCAAGGTTTGTTAACTCTCTGATGATCACGATTAGACCTTCATCCACAACTCATGCTAAGTACATGGCGTCTGTTCCAGGAAGCTCTTGTCTACCACTCCACACTGTTTATGCTGAACTGACTCAAATGAAACCTGAAGCTAGTAAAGTAAAGACACAGTGAAATACTGACTGCAGCAGGCTTGCTAAACAGCCTCTTCCTTATTGGTGAAGCAGGAATACTGGGGTGTGTATTGCACTGGGCATACATTCCTTAAAGCCTCTAAGAGCCGCTCAGGAATCCAAATTGCAGCAGGTGGTGTATGGCTATGGCCCACTGGAGGGATCGGTTTTCTCACTGCTATTTGCTGGGCAGCCGTGTCCTTCAGCTGCCTGCCCTTTCGTTCTGGCCACTCAAGTGTCATTACATTTGGAGGTACCAGAACAATAGGTCCTGGGGCCTGGAAGCCATTTTAAAGGCTCCTTTTGCATTTCAGTCCCAAGCCCTTGGTGCCATCAAATAAGGGATTTGATTCTCTAGCTGGAGTTCAGAAAACACCTCTAATGAAATTCCCCCTTGCTCTCAGGCTCCCTCTTAACATTCCTGAGATGAGATTCTTTGGTTCTCAGCACATGTAGAAGAATCCAACCGAAATGTACCCACGCATTACACCCTATAGGTGGGCTTTACATTCTGCACAGATTCTCTCTTCTATTACATTCTATGGGCCTTTGGAGAGATTTCTACACATGTATATTTCATTCTATCAAAGCTTCTCTATTGCTTTCATCCTTCCCGCTAATCAATCCTCGAGGACTTTGCCATAAAACTCTATGACCACGCTATCTCTTTGGAATACTCAGAAAAACAGTTCTGATCATGGTGTCCTGAAGAAACTGCAGTGAATTCTGAAAGGCTACTTTGCTTATGTGGCCAAAATCGTATCAGTTTTAAACCCAAGTGTAAAGTGCATAAATCAACAATTACTTAGACTCCTGGAAAGCTCGTTTGGAATACTGACTGCCATATGTCAGATCACTAGCATAGATAAGCAGAAGTCACAGCTGGAACGTGGCCAGTACAATGTGAATATTTAAAACTGGACCTGTACATAGAATAAATAATGTGGGTTCCTTCCTCCCTTCCCCTAAGGATTTCTGGTCCTCCCAGCAAGTTGGGAGTCTGCAGGGATCAAGAATTGACGGAATTGGGTTAAATGCCTGTTTTCGGATTGGAAAACTCAGGCTTTGATTCTGATCTCTAGTCAAAAGTGACCAGAGCGTCTACCCCAGAAACCTCTCTGTTGAAAACCTCATTGAAATCAGCACATCTCCAAACATCAAAGTGTCCCGACCAGCCTTACTTAGAAGCAGCACAGCAGAAGTAAATGCTGCACTAGCAACTGGAAACTTCAGCGGCAAGGAGGGAAAACAAAGTCCTAAGTCCAAATGTTTCATCTGGAAGCTCCTACTGCTAGGTCACAACAGAGGGGCCTCTTTTGGGAAATAAGTCACACACGTAAGTTGTTCCGTCAAGTTGATTACAGCACAAGGTTTTGACAGATCCAAGTCCTGGTGGTGGACAGCAGGGGGTTTGGGTTGCTTTCATACAATCCCGTCACAGCATGCAAAATCACATAAGCATCTCAGTTCAGTTCAACTCCTGCTTGCTGGCACTTGCTTGTCCCTAGAACACACACTCAAATGCAGGTTCCTTGGAAACAAGCCCAGAAATTTTTTGTGGGCTCCACTCCTAGAACATTGGCTTCAGCACCCCAGGGGTCAATAAGGAATGGTTCAAGGGTAAGCACTTGAAACTAAATACCCTGAATAGGAAGCCAATGGGGAAGTGGGAAAGAAACACAAGTAAGAGAAAACTGTCGTGCCAGGTTTCAAATAAATTACCTTACAGAGGATGGAAAGGAACTGTATAATCCATAGCCATATCGTGCAGCGTTCTGAACCAAAGCAGTGAGTTTCGGGAGAGTTCTGCGGCTGGCTATCTACATCAGTAGATCTCAAAGTGCCTTAGAGTTTCACTAAATGCTAGTCAACTCTGAAAATCTCAGCCAATTTTGGGTCACTTCCTGAGACCCCAATATCGTTTTTACTTGGCCCTTACTCAGGCAAATCTTCCACTGAGTAAAGGGCTCAAGACTCTGTCCACAGTAGATTGCCACAACAACTTAGTCAAGTCAAAATGTCCTGGTGTATTAGTGTGTTACCATTACGGAGAGGCTGCTAACTACTATAAATTATTATCGCCAGTCACCAACATCTGCCCTCTAAAATGTTAAGCAAACAACATAGTGAGTGTTTGGATACTAGATCACATAGCTGGAGAGACACTGCCAGGTTCAAAGTCAGTTTTAAAAAGCAAAACTGTGCTTACCTCTGGTGACTAATACTGATTATTGTTAAGCTATTGGAAATGGATTTTAAATTCAAATACGCTGGTCACCATTTGTGATGGAGGTCTGGGCTTTTTCCAGAGGCGGAGGAAGCTCACAGTAATTGGGGGCACGGGGCAGCAGATCAGAGGTGCTCTACATGGGGAGCAGGGGGAAGTCGGAGCCAGTGCGGGGAAGTCGGGGAGTCAGGGATAGATTGTGGAGTTAGATGGGTGATCTGCATGGGGAGCTACTTAGATTCAACAGTGTGGGCGCATAGTGTGTTCCTGCCTCCTCCACAGCTGCAGCCTGCTCTCGCCTGCCTCTCTCCCTACCGCCCGCGCACATGTGGGCACGTCATAGGGAATGGCATCCCAGGGTGGAAGCACAGATCAGCTCCCCTCACCCCCAATATTTCCACTGTGGTGCCGCAAGCCCCCTTTGCCCCTGGGAGTTTTTTGCATTTCACTCAGCTTGGGAATTAAAAGATTGCTCAGTTTTCCTTTCGTTCTGCTCACTTCAAGTTGCAGCTGCACCAGCCCAATGCTGGGATCTGTTTGCACTGAAAATACTGCCAGGGAGAATTATTAAAGCGATTTCTATTAATCTGAGAGATGAGCCCAAGATTTAAAGGTCAGATCCAGATTTGAACGTCACCCACAGCTGTAGGTGCTGGACCCTCTCTCTAATTAATGTTAGGTTTTGTAGGCTCTACCCCCTTCCCTAGCTGCCACAGAGGTGGGCGTAAGCTACCTGGCGGTGTCCCTGTAACATAGCTGTTATAGGCTTGATCATGGGTCGGGGCAGATTAGAGAAAGGGAGCAACATCTTTTTGGTAAGAAGTTAATACTTTCTTCTTAGCATGAGGGCTGTACTGCCGTTTTAGGGACTCCTAATGCTCACAGGAGGGAATTCATTCTCGTCATCAAGACACACTGGGCCAGTTGCAAATTCGTGCTCTGGGATAACCTCTCCTCGCAGGGCGCCCCCATCTTCTGAGTAACCTGTAAAAACAAAGAAAGGCAAAAGACTAAGGACAAAGGAATCCAAGAAGCCCACAGCTGAGCGGGGAGAGACACCATCTTCTCCCTGCATTTGAGCTCAGAGCTGGTTTCTGCAGCAGTTTGGCAAAGCAACCGGACGATCGGGGGTGTTGTCTTTGCCAGCAGTAGCCTGGGGAACAGATTAAGGCATTAGCTTCTGCAAAGTAAGTTTTATGCTTCCCACCACAGGCAAACCAAGAGGGGGTTGGATGATTTGCTGCAGTAACTTTAACAGCCACGCAGCTGTAGCACAAGAGTGATTCGTACAGAAGACTTGGAAGAACTCAACGATGTGGCATTTGTTTCTTTAGGATGCCCGAAAGAAAGAGGCTTAACAAAGAAATCAGTTTCAATAGTAAAACAGGTCTCATGCTAGACAGACTAATGTCCAGGGAATGATCACACCAGCTTGTGTTCCCAAAGAGAGTGAAAGAGGTTAAAATTGTAATAATGCTTTATACTGTTTCACTGTCTTTTAGTTTCTTCAATTATTATGACAACCAAACGATCTAGCTTAAAGTACATTTGCAGCAATGATACACCGCCAAGAATGTATTTAATAAAGGAGAAGATCCTGTAAAAGGATCTTTGTAAGAGGACGTATTTCTGCTCTCAGTGGATATGTGCAACTTATTATGTGAATATTAACAGAAGCTGTGCCCAAGTGCATGGAGAGAAGCATACCCACCTTTGCAAACTCACCCCTCCCTGGCATCCATTCTGCATAAGGAAAAGAAGCAGACTGCTTGATGCTAACAAGTGCTGAGCTTTGGTGAAAGCTTTTCAGACACTTTGGTCTTGCTGATTTATTCCTAAGAATTAGAAACCTGAAATATTCCTGTGTTTTTAATTAGGATTATTTCTAATCACCTTAGATATAATGTTCTGCAATATTCTGTGATGATGGAATAATTTATTTTAAATGGGGGGAGGGTAATGAAGGTGACAGTCCATTAAAGCAGGCCCAGGTCCCTGTAATAAAAATCTTGTTCTATTGGCTAGCGTGTATGCAAATCTTGATGATTAGGGAGTACAACGGGGCAATCACCCCATTTGAAGAGGGGAAGTGGTTTCAATAGACTCTAGCGATGTCCAACGCAGTACCATGGAGAGATCTGGCTTTTATGAACAACCACCATTTCAGTGGTTGGACACAGATCTGACAACTGCTATCAGTAACACACTGTAATGCAAGTGAGGATATAATTACTGCTGTTCCCAGCAGAGCTACAGCACAATTTTGATTATTAATCATGCTTAGCACTTAACGAGTGTTCCCTCCTGTCAAAGCATTGCATCACTTCCACGACCAAAAGATAAGTATTAGCCAATTCATCATTAGGATGCCCCTGTCAAGTAGGAAAACAATATGGGGTGGTGGTTGTTTTTTTTGCAGTAAACTGACTATAATCAGTTTGTCTCACTCCAGAAAATCCAATGACCAGATTCTTTAGAGCCCTGAATAATTTCCTCAACATGTCACTTATTTACACTGTTTAGCGTTCTTGGACATGCAGGACAGATTCAAGGTACTGGAAACTGGCTACAAGCAAGGATGAAACACAAGAGCAGGTCTGGAAAGTGTTCAAAGCTCTGAACAGGGAGAATCTACTAATGGGTGTGGTGGTTATTCCAAAGAAGGGTGGGGAAAGAGGTGGATTTACAGATTTACATGGGTGCTGCCACACGACTCAATGCTACAAATGAGTAAGGTGAGTAATAATAGTGAATATTTATACAGTGCTTTTAATACTCAGAGCTCTTTGAAATGCACTGTGCAGCTCCACAGATTTATCATTATTACATCTCACAACGCACCTGGGCCAGATTTATTTTACAGATGGTATCACTAGAGCAAACCTCTGCCTCATACATACATAAACACCGGCATTTCCGAATGGGTGACCGTAATAAAACACGGGTTATGGGGAAGGACAACGCCATGAACTTACAATGAACTCAACTGCAAGGAAATTCCATCCTACAGTTGGATCAGTGCAGAAGGGCCCAGAAAGACCCAAAGGGGCACTGTGGGCGAAAGGATTAGCCTGGCTGGACCTGACAGCAGCAACAGGGTGATGGTGAAGCAGAACAAAACACCCCAAATCATTTCAATGGGCTGCAACATGGAAAGGGCAGTGACGCTCTTCTGTGAAAAATTCTGACTTCACTACAAGAAGCTTTCACCTGGTCACCCTTCCAGAGACGCCAGCCCCTGGGGCAAGCCCAGCTCACCTGGCATGTGCTCACCTGGCATGGATGAAGAGGAAGGCATTGTACTTTGTCGGGCTACGGTTGCCGCGTAAGACTGAGGTAATGGAGGCCGGAGGTCATTTTCTTTGTTCTCGTCTGTCTTTCCCAAGCCAAGCAGGCTAATTGTTTTGAAGCAAGAGAGGGAATAAGAGTTAGCTTTGATCCTGTCCATTCCCTTCCCCTGCAGCAGTTCTAACAATGCCCCTGGTCAGGTCACAGTGATGGAAAACAAGCCTCTAAGTAACAGACTCATCCAAAGTTTCTGTGGGATCCCAACCCTGCTTAACCAAACATGAACCTGAAACGTCCCATGCGGGGCCTGCGCTCTGCAGGAGGTACATGGCAAGACCGTTGTCACTGATGTCTGAATTAGCCAGGCACGCTGAACTTTTACATGTGTTCATTTTGTGGGTGTAACAGACAATGCTTAGGTGGATCGATGGATAGATGTGTCTGTCTATCGATCTAAGGCGTAATATTATTCGCAGCCATGTAACCTTCTGGGGTTATTCATTTGAAATGGACACACAAATTAAAACAATCGCACAGGAGAAGACGGCACTCTGCCAGATGGCTCTTTGTGTTTATGGGAGTTCCCTGTAGGGCCCTGCACTATCGCCCCTCCCCGATCGGTCCTAGAGCACCGGAGGGGCAGTACTCCGGCCTCTTCAGTGCACGGACCCCATTCTCCAGTCAGAGGATCTGACTGCAGTGGTGGTAGACCAGGGCCTCAGAATTTCAGAGAGGAACAAACCTCTCCACAGAGGTGGGTGGCAAACATCCCCCGTCCAAATGCAGAGCGGCTCCAGGTGGAGATTTTCACAACGTCGCTTGTGATGGAGATGCCTCGATGTCCGGGTGCTCAGCTGGAGGCCCCCGAAGGGGCAGGAAGTGCCCAGCATCGGTCCTCTGGAAATCGGGCTCCTTCCCAGAGTCTCCAGGTGAGCACCCAAAAGCACGAGTCCCTTTTTAAATCCTGGTGTCTCGATTTCCTCTCGGATGAAGTTCCCCTTTCTAAAGATCAGTCGGGGCACCAGCAGCCAGGCCCAGCGGCTCAGAGCCCCTGAGATGCGCTTACCTGTGTTTCTTAATTAAGACGCACTCTCCTCCGTCTTGAGGGTCTAGATTGTAGATGTAAAGGTGTCCGTCTGACGTGGTAACCAACAGTCGGGGCAGCTTCTGAATCCTAAGAGGAGACAAAGTCATGGATCTCTGTGCTGGCACGGCACTGTGGAAGGACAGCGGAGCTGGGTGGAGCTCGCCTGCCCTTCAAGGGATAGCACATTAAGTTACAGCCATGGCCAGGATCTGACTGCCATCTTCACATCCAGACCGCGCACATTTCCACTGCTTCTATACCACCATGATGGGCAGCGCACACCCTGCACTGGAACAGGGAGACAAGGGGCTAAAGCCTACAAGAGAGACGAGGCATGGGGCACGCCCAACCCCAGCCAACCCGGGTTACCTGTAGTGTAGGCAGCCTTAAAGGGTCCACACAGGGGTGTGCACTGGTTTAACTAACCGATGCAGACAAGACCTAGGTGATCACCCAACGTTAAGGAAGGGCTGTACAGAGGACCTAGCTGTACGTCCACCTTTGCTGGCCACATCCCCAGAGAGGACTAGTGCAGGTAACCTACATGCAGTAAATGCACCTTCAACAAGCTAACACCACCATCCCCCACCCCCCGCCTGTGCCACATCAGGAAACAATCCAGTTGTGTTCTGTGCGTCTCGCATCCTTTGCCAGCTGAGGGGGTGAAGAGAATACAGATGTTCCAACGTACGTGGAGAGCGTGCAGATGTTCCTTTGTCCAGAGAAGTTCAAGCGCACAGTGGCAAAGGCTCTGTCCTGGTTCATCATGTCCGATACTTGAGCAGGGAGGTAGTTGGTAGCAGCCATAAACATCTTTCCCATGTAACCACTCCAGGTGGGAGGCTCTTCTGGCCGGCTGGGGATAATAAAACACCAGTCACTGAGGCCACGTGCAGTAGCTACCGCAACTAGCATCAACAAAACAACAGAGACCAGGGCTAGTTAAAATGTATATACAAATTAAAACAAACTCCCAGACATCTTCCTTTTGCCAGCCTGTGCAAGTTGAATCACAGAAGTTCCCTGGACAGTCTTCGCATAACCCCCCCCTTACCCAATGCCCAGGACTTGCTTGCACCAAGAGAAAAAAGTCCTGCTGGTAACTTGTGCAAACCCTCCAGCCCTGGCTCCCGCCAGAGAGTGACTTGCAGGACTGGAGCGTTAGATACGGCCCGTCGAGTGGAACCTACTTTAATGCAGGCTTGCTAAAGTGTCATTCAAATGGACCAGGCCAGACAGAAAATCTACTCCCCCACCTTCGCCCCAGGGAGGATCATGGGAAAAAATTAACACTTTACTCACCTGTCCAAAAACCAAAACAAGTTACTTTCCATGGGCGGCCGGTGACCCGGCCACTGGGGGAGGCTAGCCCTCAGCCCCTCCCCTTGTGTCCAAGGCACTGTCCCTCCCTTCTGCCCCCGCAGGAGCCTAGCACACCCCCACTGCAGTCCCAGTGCCGGGTGGCGCGGTCACAGCGTCCCCATCCCCAGTGCTGGACAGACAGCACAGCACCAGCCGCCAAGCCCCTGTAGGACGCAGGCCAGCCTGGGCCAGGGCAGAGTGCCAGGAACTGCAGGAGGAGCTCTGGGGATGTAGCATGGGCGGGATCACGCCAGGCTGTTTGGGGGGCCACAGGCTTTCCCAGCCTATGATACCCGCCGCCCATGTTACTTGCCATGCATGAGCTGAGTTTTGCAAGGTTACCTTGAACAGGCATGCAAAGGGGCCAGCTAGCTGGCTAGCTCAGTTCTGGCCTGCTGTAAGTGGCTGCAACTCCTATTGACTTCAGTGGGATTCCAGTGCTTAGTACTAGTCTTGAATATGGACTGGTCTAGAAGACTGGATTTGGAAGTTACCTCTCTCTCCTGTAGCTATTTTCACCAGTAGAGCTCAAAATGCTTTACAGACAGTACAGTGCAGTATTTACAGGTATCATTAGCTCCTATATACAGAACGGGAAACTGAGGCACAGAGCGACGATGTGACTTGGCCAAGGTCATCCGCAGGCCAGTGGCACTGCTAAGAACAGAACCCCAGATCGCCTGAGTCCCAAACCAATGCTCCATCCAGTAGGCCACACTGCCCCTCCACGGCTTGATTTAAAACCGCACTGGTCTCACCAGCTCAGTATGGGGAACGTGATGCCAATCAGAGAACACTCCGGAGCCCGCAATGCGAGACACAGAGACCCCCCACCCTTACGGCAACATGCAGACAGCCTGTTCTGTGGCAGGGGAGCTGTCCTCACACCATGCTAGTCTATGGGAACTGCTACACCAAGTCCGCTCTGCAGACCGCAGGGGAAAGGCCTCATCTGCAACCTCTGCCCGCACCCTGGAGGCCACCGTCCGAGCAGAGCCTCGGCAACGGATTAGCAGTGTTTTTCCATTCAGATTTCAACATCCCCTCTGCTGGGGCCCACGCTTGCAGCCAACGTGTTCCTGCAGTGGATTCAGCTGGGGTCCCAGCTGGGCCAGCAAGTTGTAACAAGATGTGCCCACGGGTGGTGGAAATGCTTCCAGCAGGCAGACTGCGTGGACTTGACGGCCAGCTAATCACTTTGCTGCCTGCAGTGGGACCCTTGTCCCTGTGTCCAGCCATCCGCACAGCCGCTGCTCCTTAGCAACGCTGCTTGGATTTGCTATAGCAACGCTGACGTCAGCAGCATCCTACTGGGGGGGGGAGGTGGGGGGGGGGGGAAGGACCCTGCTGGATACGGCCAGACACTGGCAGGGAGAGGGGGAGGCTAGAGGGTGCTGACATCACTTGCCAGCCGACAGCAGGAGAGGAGAGCTCTTCAAAGCAGCAGTCCCCTCAGGCTATTAAGCCAAAAGGGCAGTTTGCTGCTGGCGGTGTCAGGGAAGGAAATTCATGCTCAGTACCGTGTGGCCGTTCCCAGGAAGGGAAACATTCCCACTGGGGGAAATGGCTCTGCCCAAGAGCCTCTCACCTGTCTGTGGTATGTTCCAGTTTAAAGATGTGCACGGTCTCGGTGTTACTCGAAGCACACAGGAACTGCGAGTCCATACTGAACACCAGAGAGCTGATGTTCACGTACCTAGGGCAGAGAAAACGAAGGTCCTGTCACCAAGTGGCACACAACCAAAAGGGACACACCGCAGCAGCCACACCCAACCGTCTGTGAATCCTCTCCACTGACAGAACAGGACCCAGAGACTGGTGATCTGGTGAGATGTTGCCCAACGAGGCCTGGATATGCTGCCAGGGAAGCCCTGTTAACATTGTTTTAGCATGAACCGTGATTTTTGCTGGTCGGGCTCAACACAACCCTGGAGTGGAGACGTGGCCTTGGCCCCATGACTAGGGCAGGAGCAGCAGAAGATCCCTAAAAGTGAGGGGGCCACTGGTGCCTGAACCACAGGCCCCACCCCCCCAGACTGCCCCTTCCCCTGAGGCCACGCCCCTACCTGAGACCCCACCCCTACCCCAGGCCCCGCCTCCACATTGCCCCTTCTCCCCAAGACTGTTTCCTCCCTACTCGCTCCTCTCCATCCTCTCTCCCCCATCGCTCGGCCTTACAGCCGGTAAAACGCGATGAGGCCATGTCCACCTCCCCTCCCCCATTCTGAAGCCCTGGTACTAGGGTTACGGTGGAGTGGCACGGAGCCTCTCTGGAAACTACCAGGAGCGACGGGGTTACACTCATCTCCCAGCCCCGCAACACTGGGGAATGGAAGGAAAGAGGTGGGAACGTTTCGTGACATGAGGTGGTGCTGTTATGGGGGAGGCAAAGAGTGCTCCGAGCTGCGCTATTTACTGCGGAGAGGAAAGGGGACGCCCCTGGCATTCAACAGCGATTTCCAAGCCCTGGTCTATGCAAATTTTGTACCAGCATAACTATGTTGGTCAGGGTACAAATAGAGTTATCCTGGTACAATCCCTCATGTGGATGACGTTATCCCAGGATAAAGAGACCTTATAGCTGTAACCCTTATTCGCCTTCCCATACAAGAATAATCTATGCTGGTATAATTAAGCAGTACAACTGTCTAGTGTCAGCAAGGCCTTAATATTGAGAAGAACCCAAAAATGTGACTCAGGTATTGGATGATTCAGACACACTTTAGCTTCCTCCCCTCTGCTAGCTCCACAGGGCTGGTTTCCTGTTGCCTTACTTGGAAAAAGTCTACGCTACAAAATTAAGTTGACTCAAGTTACGTTGACGTGCAGCCAACCCCAGTAATTAAATCGTTTTGCTCCTTGCGTCGGCGGTGCACGTTCTCACCAGGAACGCTTGAGCCAATTGAACGGTCAGCGTGAGGCACTGTGTGATAGCTTCTGAAAGTCGATGTAAGCTGCTCAGAGTCTAAGCTGACGCTGTGTCAACCTAACTACATCGACCTACGCACGACGCCTTTCATGGAGATGGAGTTAAGTAAGTGTCGTGCGCGAGTTACATCCGTGGGAACTACATTTTAGTCCGGACGCTTACAGAGTTAGGTCGATGTAAGCTGCCTTAACTGTAGTGTAGACCAGGGCACAATCATTTACCTCTGGACACCATAGGCATAAAACCCAACCGAATCAGAACAGGTAGCTTTTAACACCCACTTAGCCTGGGCAAAGTGAGAATCAGATCTTTGTAGATTGGTATAGCTATTATAACTTCTTTATTTAAAGTGGAAATCCAATTCTCTTTCCTTTCAAGTGGAGATTATACAGAAAAAGAGAGTCAATGTGTCCGATTTGCCTCCAATTGTCTGGAATCACCCATTTCTGCAAGCGACTGAACAGTATCACTCAGCTTGCCAGAGGCAAAATGGGGGAGCTACACAGCACTATCACGTTCCTATAGATTAAGGACAGTAACATATGCTGAAGCAGTCAAGGTCCTACATGGTCAAGAATGTCTGCAGTGAGACTGTATTTAACATGCTATTACTTGATCCCTTTGCATGCATGTCAATAATTTTAAGGAGTGAACTGACCTCTTCATTCCTCTTCTGAATTCGTAGAGTTTTTGCCCATCAGGGATGGAAAATACACGAATGACCGTGCCCTGTAAAAATGCAGGATAAAGGTCATGCAGCGAGCAGGACGAACAGAAACATGCTCCTTCCTCAGTGCTGTCTCTGGGGAGTTCAGAACATGCAAACGCCATTTCCACCTTCCCGCCCAGGGATCGGTGCAAAGCAAAATCAAAATTTCTTATAACTGCGTTTCTTTCATTTGTTCTCTCCCAGCTGCCTTCCTCCCCTCAATCAGTACTAGAGCTTCATTGCCATGAAACACAGAAAGATACCACGTCCCGTAGAACAAAGCATATGATCCAGACACTGGATGACTCTGCGGATCTTCAGAAAACCCACAGGCATGAAGGAGACCGTTCACAGCGGGCTTTTCACTCACTTTTTCTGAAGCACTTGCTAACTTCGATCCCGTGGAGTTGAAGGTGAGTGCAGCAAGGGGCCCGTCGTGGGCCGGAATTGTGCAGACTGTTCTCTGTTGGTAAAAAGGTAACAGGAGTGTAAACTAAAGTGCAACACCCCCTGCCTGGTAACTGGCGACACATTCCATATCTTGGACCCCAACCTAACCTGCGTTCCAGGAGGGGCTCTCTGCTCACCCTGTACTTTAGAATGTGTAAATAGGATCGCACTGGGTCCTAAGCAATCACACTTCATTCGTAGATGTCCCTTAAGTGCCTTTTGAGTTTAGTGCTAAATCTTGGAAGTATCTCATGCTTCCTTCCACCTCACCCCCCAGTTCTCCTACTGCAGCCACCATGGTACAAAAACAAGTTTGGGCCTGATTCCAAGTGGTGCCCAGAACTTACAACTCCTCCGGCAGTTATGGGTGCTCGGCCCATCTCCAAATCGGGTCATGATGTAGTGACTGCCCTTCTCTTTTGATGCTTGGCACCTACGTGGGCAAAAGCAGCCCTGAACTCTGGGCACAGTTCATTCTCTGCAGAACTTTTAATATTACAAGACAATATCGATTCCTGGGATTTTACCCCAAGGAAACCCTGGCAAGGGAGGACTGTGGACTTGTTAATAATTCTCACTATACGCCACTCACCGGAGCAGCTTAAGTTGCTCACTGGCTCTTCTCTATCTGCTCTGTAGCTCCTTTCATGACCACACCTTTCCCCTGGGGCGCTACGTTCAGGATTCAGAACATGAAGGTTACTTTCCTTGCCAAGGAACTAGACCATTCATACACGGATCTTAAATTCAGTACTTTTGCTCTGGGCATGTGTCAGATAATTAGTTAAACCACGTCCGGATGAGCAGGTGTGGAGGAGCCCCCAAATCTTAGTGGTCGATTTCTGTGCAGTGTGGTTATGTGGCTCTCTCTTCTCTCTCACTCTTTTATTAAAGAAGCTCGGCTGGGCATTTCCGTCGCTGTCTTTGTTAACCCAACACAGATTATTTTCTGTCCGTAGCAGTATCCACACATGCTTCTAGTCGCTTCACACCTACCAAATTATTTCCGTCGTAAAGCACAATCTCCCCCATAGTCGAGCTGCCAGGATACGCCAAGTAGGAGTTGGAATGGTTGATAGAAAGTGCACATAAACCTAGCAAGGCGTGAAGGCAAAGAGAAATGGGGTCAGGCATAGGGTGAGCACACCCAATATAAACGGAACGGTTACAGTCAGCAACAGAAACGCCGGGTTTTCAAGCTCCATTGCTTCAGGGAGGAGTGTCCAGCCACACACCACATAGGGGGCTTCCCCGAAGAGTGGGCTGGAAATCACTTGGAAATTCCTCAACTCTGGTGACACCTACTGGCACGTGAGGGTAGGGCTCTCTTCCACCGAGAACCCTCCAAGATGCTTGTAAAGAGGATTTTTTCGGAGAGGTCGATATTGGGTCCAGTTTCTCCCCCTTCAGCTGAATTACCACTCTTGGGGAAGGAGAGAATAAATCACTTGCAACATTTCAAAGGGCTCTCTCTAGCGATGTCCTTATCTGACCCATCACTGTGATTTTAGTCTCACAGCACCCCTATGCAACGGAGACGTGCCCTTCCCCTTTTCTAAATGGGGCACAGGGTAGTTAAGTGAGTTGCCCCAGCTCACACAGGAAGCCTGTCGCTGAGCTGAAACTGAACCGCATCCACTAGACCGTCTTTCCTACCCTCACGTGACTTTCAGGGGTAGCTGAAGTAACACGTCTCCATTTCCCTTTTGGGCGCCTATGGACCTGGGGCTGGCTGCAGCGCTTGCAGGCCTTGTGCAGAGACCACCACCTGGCAGCCCATCTCCAGTAACTCACCTGCCACCTCTTGGGGGAGTGTCTGGCTGCAGGGCAGGAGCCCAGATGCTTATCAGATGGTAATAGGGTTCATTCTAGGGTACCCGCACACTCGGCCTATGGCCCATCCCTGCCTCCTCTGCCCATGTACTGAAATGAATCTCAGTTCATTCCCGAACCAATGCTGTCACCCTCAAACACACACTGCAGCTGCTGTTAGAATGTAGGAGACTGCCGGGCCCGTGAAAACATGGATTTCTGATTTATGGGGTTTGTAAAACCTCACGGAGCATGGCTAGGAAGGTGCCACATGTGGAGGAGGCTGCAGAGTTAGAGGCTTTTTGACATCCAGCCAGCCTGTGCGCTCAGCTCTCCAAACAGGAAGTGCACCTCCCCACCCCCACACACTTCATGGGGCCGGTCATACCAGGATACCGCCTTGGCAAACGCCCAACACGTAGTGCAGGATTAGCTGCAGCTAGTGTTTCAGAGCATTGTTTATAACTGAACAGAAGCCCCGGAACTACAGCAGCATCCATTAACCTGAGCTGTCCCTTTATCAATCTACGGTATTTATACCATGTTAGTCACTGCTCTGCTGTGGACTGAGGTGAGCTGCAGCCATATAAACTTGACAGCAGAGGGAAAAACTTTTAAAATACTACAAGGCAGCTGATAAAGTCTGAACAGTGTGATCTGGGGAGTAAGGAGGGGGAAATGAGATCAAAGATATACCAGAGACTTTTTAATAATAAGTGCAGATAAAAGGCCAGGGAGACAAAGAACGAGTTCCCTCACAGGGAAGGCCTTGGCTATCAGTATTACTGCTTACAGGCAACAATGGAGAACGTTCAGTGAAGCAGTTTTCTGTCAGGCTGATGACATAGGATCTAGAGAATTTTCAAGCTTAAGAATCTGAGTTCGGAGTCAATCGTGCCCTGCTACAGGCCTGTCTGGAAGACTCGACAGGAAACCAGGCCCGAGGAAAAGAAGAATACAAATACACACAGAGGCACAAAGAGCAGCACAGCCACTGAGACAGATGTGCAACTTGTCCAATTTCTCCTTCCTAGAGTTCAGGATAATCTCATCTCAGAGTATTCAAACTCCACTGTGAAGGCCTCCCAAACGAAGTAAACATGGGCCTCGATTCTGGGTGCTGCTCAGGACGGGGCTAGCTCCTTGCTACCGCAGGGACTGTCAGACTCCAGGGATCAGTCCAGTCCTTAGCATAACTGAGCAGGCTGAGGGTGCCCCAGAGCACAAAGGGGCTGCAGGAGTCAGGGGAAGACCAGTCTGACTTAAGTTGAAATTGACCTGTGCTGTTAGTTTAATAAACCAGAACCCACGAAAGGGTTTTATTTGAGCCTCGATGCAGTTACTGGATCCACGAAGGGGAAACTGAAGTAGAGGCCAGGCCTGTTGCCACAGTCCCCAAGAGAGGAGAGAAACAAAAATCAGAGATGGGCTGAGATCCAGTCTCCAGGCAATGTGTCTTCCCGGCCCAGGGAACGTTCTGCAAGAGAACAGCCTGTTGGAAGAGGCTTCCCTGTGAGAGGAGAATGTCCCGCCAGGGTCAATACACTGCCGCCATCCCACAGCTGAGCAACTGACGCATTTTTACCAATGATAACTGGCCTAATTACAACTCCCCACCGACACGATCTCGGAGCCTTCGAATGGACCTGAGCACCATGAACTCAGGAGTCAGTTTCCTGCCTCTGGCACATGTACCCTGTGACTTTGGGGAACTCAACCTTCCTGCCTCAGTTTCCCCCATCTGCAGAATAAGGATGTGCTCCCTCTCCTCCCTCACAGTGGTGGCCGGAGAGGGCTTGTTAGCAGCCTGTAAAGCTCTTTGGAGACGAAGAGCACTTCATGTGCTTAGTGCTGTTAGAACTCCAGTAACCAAGGGTGGCTCCCTTGGGCACATAGAAGCCACAGTCAGACTCACTCTAGCTGTACCTGTGCTGAGGAAGCTGTCAAAACGTGACTGAGAAGGCAACACTAATCAGGTGCAACCTTCCTGGAAAGCCTCTCTGTGGAGCCACGGCAGGAAACGTCGTTTTGCCAACACTCGGTTGCAGTGAGTTTGTGGAGAGTCACTATGAGCATCTCCCCTCCCGCTGAAGGACACTGGCTGGGAAGAGTTTGCTGTATGCTGCAAAACCCCCTCTTGATGCCTTCATCAATATACTGTCCCGGAGTCTCAGATCATCCATATTATCATCACGTGCTGTCGCTTGTGAGGCAAGACAATGACCCTTTCAGGCCACTAGAGAACAGTGGCATGTCTGGGCATTTGTGTCCCTTGGGTTTTGTTTTGTTTTTTAAATATCATTAAATAATATGGGACGCTTTAGTATGTTTAATCCTCAGCAAGGGACCATCTGTGAGGAGAGTGACGTAGGTCCCTCTGGAGGGCCAGGTGCTGTGTCCCCGGAAAGCTGAGGAGCCAGGCATTCGTTCCACGGAGATGAATTACATCAGTGACTCTACAACCAGAGATGCCACAATCCATGGCAACCCACCTTAAGCAGCCACTGCAGACTCCCCCTCCCCCCAAATAAATCGTTAGCTAGTGGATGTAGAGCTGGATTTCCCCTAAGACGCACAGGAGGGGATTCAGCTGAGGGGAGCCCAGTGGGTTTTGTTGCCCATACCCTCCCTTGAGGTTGCCACAGGCTCCACAGGCGCTCGCCTGGCAGAGGATGCTCAGAGAGATGAACTGAATTAGTGCAGTCCCTGGACATACTGGCCACACCCCACTCCCCGCCCAGCACTGTACACTTTTGGGGCTGGCCCCATGCCGGCCCCTGGCAGAGGAGTACACCGGACCCTCGCTAGAATGCGGGGTTTGAGGTCCATGCGCGGTACCGCGTTAACGCAAGGACCGTGTTATAGCGGGGACCGCGTTACCATGGATTCCAATTAAAGTTACTAAATTTGGGATCCATGGCTGCAGCCGCACGATACGTGAATTCGTGCTATATAGAGGCGCGTTCTAGCGAGGGTCCGCTGTAGTTGCAAGGACTTTCCACCGTGGTAAACACCTCCCTGGCTGTCACAGGCCTCTGTTAGGGTCTACGCTGGCCTGGAGAGAATCTGGGCGAAGGTCTAACTAGAAGCCTATAATCAAGTGTCAAGCTACAGGACCCTGTGTGGAGGTACAGAGCTATTCTGCTGACTCACCCTAGCAGCAAAAGCAGCTGGGTCTCATTTGCACAGGAACACAAGAGGCTGGGAGCATCTCTGAAGTAAGACAGCCGGAAGGAAGAGTAGGAAGTCCTGAAGGGAGAAATTCTAATCCTCCCATTCAGGAAGGATCTCGTGGGATGAAATCTAAGTATGGTCCAGCCTTAAGACTTTGTTACTTTATCTAAAAATAAAAGCAAACTCCAGGAAGGTTAAGATGTGGGAGAGGAGTGTGTCAGGGCCACCTGACTGTATGGCTGAATTCAATTAGACTGGGAATTTTAGGGATACTTTTAAGTGGTTACTTGAGACAGAACGCTGCCTGTTGGAGGTCAGCTATGGAAGAGATTTCGGCGTAGGCTGGATCTGCGGGTTAGAGCAGTCAGACGTGTCGGTTATACATGCATCCTGGATGCTGTACCACCAAGGTCCTCAGCTAAAAATCTAATACTCATGAGAACAAAATATCTTTCCTTTCACCATAACTCATATCAGAGTGTCGATCGGAGCCAACCCATGTTTGGAAGTGAGCTATAGCCCACGAAAGCTTATGCTGAAATAAACTAGTTAGTCTCTAAGGTGCTACAAGTATTCCTCACTTTCTTTACGGATACAGACTAACACGGCTGCTATTCTTGAACCTGAAATTTAAAGGCAGCCATGTATTATACAATCCATCACAAGAGCGCTGCAGAGAGATAAATGCTGTTAGACCAAGTCCTAGCAGTGTTGCCAGAGTCCTTCAGTGAAGTTATTTCCTTGTAACTTGGGGCAATTTCACCCATTCAGCTGTGTGCCCCAGGTTTCCCGCTCCCCCAGCTCTGCACTACTGGGACAAGGCTCCTCACACACATACAGATCACTAGTGATATTTACTCTCTTCGGTGCATTTCTGGATTCACAACACTCAACTAAATGTGTTTGTAAGAATGCTGACAGTGGCTTGATTTCAATTCTTACAGCGAAGTTTCAGATCTGCAGAGCTCTCTGTAGAACACCTGGCTTGTCATTCGTTTCCTTTGATCCAATCTCCTTTGCTTACCTGTTGTATTCAGAGGAGTATCCAGGATTGTCTTCAAAAGCTTCATGTCCTTAATGTTATGAATATAAATCGACTCCTCCAGGCAAACAATCAGCCTCTGCAACAACACAGTCGTCAGGTACACAACCACAGCTTGTTAACTCTCCCGCTACACACACAAAACATGTCAGCAGGTGCCAGTTACATTTGTTTTTCACAACCAAGTTCACACTTTTACTCAGGCCCTTGTAATCAGAGTTACCAGGCATCTCTGAACTCCAAAATGGAGCAAAGAGGCAAAGGTCTTCTCAAATCTCCTGCAACTGAGATGCCCTCGGTTTTGTGCTGCATGGCTGCAAAGAACTGCCTGCATTTGGAACCAAGATTACACCCTCTCATCATTTTTGCCTTAACTGTGAGAGAGAATTGGTTTTAAAGAGCACTTGCAAATGTACAGTGCTGTGGGAATGCTAGGGATTATCTGGGTGTCATTCCTTCCCCACCCCAAGCATGCTTTTCCTTTTAACGTTTCTCTCTTTGTGGCTTCTTTAGTAGCAGAACCCTTTCCAATCATAAAAAAGTAGAGGGGGAAGAGGCTGTGAGATCCCTTCTAGTCGATTTCCTCCACAGCATGGCATTACTCCCTGCAATACACTCGCTCTAACTTTGTACATTCTAGTTGAAAACATCCAAGCGATGAGGCTCCCACAGCTTCCAAAAGAAGCACCTACCACTTGTGGGTGCCTTCTAAGTTAGAATCAGGGAGCAGGAATCCATCTTCTGCTCCCCACTCCAGTGCTGTCTATGGCATAGCCAAGCTATGGGACTGCATTCAAGTTCCAACCAGGGGACGCACAGTACAGAGTGGTTGATTTGCTCAGTGGGAACACCAGAGATGGTACATTTTATCTTGGCAGTAGGATTGGGAATGACAGCCAGTGTGATCTGCACCATCTCCATCTGATTGTGCTGTTCTTCCACTCACCCCCCTAGCCTGAAATCACTCCCCGTACTGATTGCCAGGAACACAGAGCTGAATCTAGTCGTTGTCATGATGTTAACATTAGGATCCTGATCACTCAACACTGTGCCTCAAAACAGTGGCACTGTAATCAGACATTTGTCACTGATGTATTCTGCACTGATGAGTAACAGAAAGGGAGCTCTGGGCAGCTGAGGGCCTATTTTCAGAAGCGCTTTTACTTGGGCACCCGCAGTTCCCCCCCAGCAGCAACAGTAATGGCCGGCGCTCAGCCCCTCTGAAAAACTGGCACTAAAAGGCAAGGCCAGAACCTTCAGACTTGGGTGCCTGCAACTACAGGTACTTCCACTTATTTAAGGTCTACATAGGATTTCAGTGACTAACTTTAGACACCCACATTTGAGAACCTTGGCCTTGGCGTGTAACTATAGGATCAACCAATGCTACTTAAAATCAAAGCCTTCCTGTAAGAGAAGCTTCTATTCCTGCTAACCACAGCAGCCAATGCTTTGTTTCCTCAAACCATGTAGGGTTTCCAGGGAGGCTTACACTTTCCAAAAGAACAGCCCTCACCTTTATAATAGAGACTTGAAAATAAAAGTGTGTTACGAGGCTTCACGGAGTTCTACAATACAATGCTGTGGATATCAAGGTAGAGAGAAGCAGAGGGATGGACGTGTGTGAGTGGGGGAGAATTCAAATAGGTTTTCAGATGGGAGATGGGGTGTTGGAGGGGCAGGAATACAACAAAGCTGTGCCAGGTGACAGGAGCTGCAGATGAGAAATTTCCTGTACCAAGAGGAACAAGATCCTAGGAAGGCAGACACCAGGTGAGTGGTGGGAGCAGGGAGGGAGACCTGAATAAATCCATGGAGAGTTTCAGACAAAGGGCCTAATTCTCCATTGTCCTGCCCCAAATGCAACCAGAGGAGACTAGGAGTGTTTGCACTGGTGGCAGGTAATGGAGAGTTGGGCCCAAGAAGGGCAGGTTTGAGCGGCTGAAATGGATGAGGAGTTAGTGGAGGGGATGGCACCTTTGAACTGTGTGTAGTAAATCGTGGGGTGAGTGAGAAGGAACTATCATCAGTACAACGTACATTATGCAGAATGGATCACTTCTTTCGCTTACTGCTCCATGGCACTTTCTTCTACGCTTTCATTTAGATACCAACAAACAGATGAGTTATCTTGACCTGCACACTGAGAAGGAACAAGTGTCCTTCTGCTAAGTGCATCAAAAGGATTCGGCGGGGGGACTGCAGCCAAGAGATCCAAGGAGAAAACAGAGAACTTTCATTCAAATACAAACACTGTTTCTCACTAGTGAAAAGCACAAAGCCCTGCTCCAGTATAAAAAAATATATATATCTTGTTTTTCACCATGTGCAAGTAATAACAGGGCTGGAAATAAAGAGTTTCCATGAATCAACAGCAACAGAGAGTCTAATTCAAATGGATTCTTCAGTTTGAATAACAAAGATTTTCCACGAAGAGATCAAATCAAGACAAAATTGTTTGCCCGAAGAGATCTGTTCTTATTTAAACTTCCCTGGCTGACAGCGATTCTCTGACTTGGATGGGTTTTAAACTACGATGGACTTTCTCCAGTGCAGTATGGTTTCCAAACTCAAGTCCAAGAAAAGAGTTTTCAGAGTAACACTGTGAATGCATAACATGATCTCCAGCAGATTAACTCGCAAGAGGGGCTGAAGTCAGAATTACACCACAGATACATTTGGCCCAGATTGTACTGATTTCATGCTGCAATGCACTGAAACAAAATGCAGTCATGCTGGGCCATCTTGTCTCCAGTATTTAGAGACATTTTTGTGCATCTCTCAGGTAGTTCGGTAAGCCAGCAGTTCTGTCCTATAGCATCCTGCAAACACTCTAGAGGAATCTGCTTCACACACGTTTTTAGGAGACAAAGCGGGGGAGGTAATAACTTTTATTGGACTAACTTCTCTTGGTGAGAGACAAGCTTGCAAAGCTCTTTGAAGAGCTCTGTGCAAGCTCGAAAGCTTGTCTCTCTCTCCCCAAGAGAAGTTGGTGCAACAGAAAATACTACCTCACCACCTTGTCTCCCTAATATATGGAACCAGCATAGCTACAACACTGTATACACATTTTAATGACAGCTGATGGGACATAAACAGCTGTGCCCAAGGGCAAACATGAGAGGGTGTGCCTTATCATTCCCTAGCTATGGAAGAGCTCTCATCCCATGAGACAAACCCTCCCGTGCCTTCAAAACTCCCTTTTGCTTATTTCTCCTGTACTGACCTGGTACTGTCTGTTCTCCAGTGCTGGGTCAGAACCATTTTGCATTGCATCCACCTGGGCCAGAGCATTCACTTCTCAAGACGGTGACCTTATTACCAGAATAATACAGCTGTTCCCTCCGATTCGTGTTTGACACTTACACCATCGATATGTGTCTGAGCACCTCCGTCTTTAATGTATTTATCCCCATTACCTGCCCCCTCCCCTGGAGACAGGACAGTGCAATTACTCCCAATTTATAGGCAGGGGACTAAGGCACAAGGAGATCAAGTGACTTGCCAAAAGGTCACAGAGCAATAAACCTGGGTCTCCCAAGTCCCAAGCTAGTGCGCTAACCACTGTATCATCCTTCCTCCATGGCATCCTTCTGACCCATGAGACTGCACAGGGGAGTAAACGCCACCAAAATGAATGGTAGGCTCCTGGAACTACACTGAAATTTGAAATAAATTAGAACTCAAAAGGAAGTGATAATTCTGCCAGCTACTCTTACCTGCCACAATCCATTTTAGTGAAGAAATTAATTTAGTACAAAGTTAATTACAGTATAGCACAAGCCATAGGAAGCCCGTGATCAAACAAAACTTTACTGGAAAATCAAGAGAGGCTTGCCTGTTGGAGATGCTCACTGCAGATTTCACTCTTGCTAAGCTAGAAACGGTTGATTATATACAATTATGCAGTCTGTTTATTTTTGTATTGTAATATACTCCACTCTTTATAACCTATAATGTATTTTGGAAGAGATTATGGAAAAAAAAGACTACTTTAAATCCTAAAAAACAACAGAGAGCTGCTAGGATACAGGATAAACGCAGCAAGACATTCAGAACTTTCCTCAGCATGGGTCAGTACTAGCTACACCTTTAAAAACACAGCGAAGGTATGAGCCGCTGATGGATGCTATTTGAGACATTAATCTTTAGGCGAAGCTCCATCGTTCAAATGACACCCAGGCTTGTGTTATTAACTTTGACTACATTATCTGTGACAAAGATGCCACTGTAGGTCAGAAGCCAGAGCACGGCATTCAAGGAGAAGATGTGGTAGGACAGCTTCGTTTAACTGTTTACTGCTGTGTAAACTGAGTGTAGCTAATTTATGAGCTTCTAATTCATCAGGAACATTTTCCCATCACTTAGCATCCCATCGCACATGAAGTTATTGTAAGGAAATGTAGGAAGGAATGTATTTAAAACATTCATTTCACTAAGGGACATGCCTGAGCCATATTCAGAGGGGATGCAAGTTATGTGTTGCTAAGTGGATGTAACTGAGTGACAGAGTCTCAGGGCTAAAGTAGTTCAAGACATAGGTCACCTGTGGGTACCAGTGGGTGTGAATGTGCCTCTCTGACCTCTCCTTTATGCACACAGGAGAGTGTAAGGCTAAAGAGGGAAGAACCTCACAGAAGTCAATGGAGTCAGAACGACCTAAAACCAGAGCGAGGGAGGGCAGAGTTGGGCCTATTGTGTTGAAACTCAGTTGACTATTAATGCCCGAGTAATCGATGCCCTTACCTGCCGATTCAGCCGGATGGACAGGATGTTGCTGGAATAGCTATAGTTGCAGATCTCCGTCCCTTTTTTAAAGTGATAGACATTCATTTGCCGAGGTTTGGTGTGACTCACCACGACCACCAGGCTGCTGGAGAAGAGGCGCTCCGCAATGTAAACGTCCGGGATTTCATCTGCTCAGCCAAAAGAAGGTGAGAAGGATACTGTCATCTTGGGTCTGGCTCTTTAAGGGTAAAATCCCCCATGCATTGTGTCTAGCTCAGGAGCTGAAGGGTTAAGTGCTTAGTCATGACAGTTCTGCTTTTATTAACGATTACCCTTCCTGGGCAGAGCTGCACCTAAGCCTTCTGATGGGGTGTGCACTGGGCCCAGACAGGAAGAGGTTAACTGGTCTTTCCTTTAGAGACAGGAACTTAGTGTCTGCAATACCTGCCACAAACCACTAGCCTGGCTTGGGCCCTCCAGCTGTAGTTAATCAGGAGGGAACAGGATATAAAGGGGAATGAGTCCTGCCTCCCAGGTGTTTACCTTAATCCAGGAACTATATATCCTGGGAGAGAGCTACAGACACTCCTTACAGGGGAAGGGATGAAGCTGTGAGTGGACAGATTAGGACTCCCGACAAGCAGGGTATTGTCTGTTATTTTCTGTAAGTACACCCTGCACTGTTCTGGGCTTCCCCGAGGAAAGGGATGGCCTAAAGATATAGGATATTTTCTCCCTCCCCAACTCCCCAGTGGCCGGGGGCCATCATGGTACTTTGGCTGACTTTCTGTAAATAAAGAGGGCTCTTCCTCTTACCACCACAACCCCTCCTCCCTAATACACCCAGATAACCTGGGAGAAGTTCCTCCTTTTTCACTCCAGTTGCAGGCATGCTACATGATCCCTGCACTAACCCACAAGATTAGGGCAGGCCTAATCTTGTTTAATCGCTTGTGCTTGACCTGGGTTACAATATTTTAAATGGGGTATGAAAACAGGCAGCTCTGGAGATAGAGAGCCCATACTAGAACCTTGCTACCTAGCATGGATCAGGATTGTCCCCCTAAAATATGCCAGCCAGCCTGTGCTCTGGGTCTCTTGTACATCGTCATTTATACCATTTTGTGAGACCCTGTTACGACCATGTAGTCTGTGACGCTATTGGAACACTCTTCCAGCTGCCAGTGTTAGTGGAACCAAAGGGTGTTCCTGAAGGCTGCAAAAACCCAAGATTATAGCCTGTTTCAGGAACACTGTGTGGTTCCAGCTATGCTGTGAGACTGAAATCTCTCTCTGGTTGTTGAGACTACCATGTTTCTAGTAGGTGGCCCCCAATCCGGGTGACAAAAGAGTGTCACCTGACATAGGGCCTGGGGTGGCCTATGCAGGACTTCAAGGTCTTAAACCAAGTTGGCTGATCTATTTGTCAGATCAGTATGCATAAGGCTTGTATTCTGACAAGGTTAAAGGGCTTTATCAGAGCATCTAGGTTAGAGTATTTTTTAAATGTAACCTATAATGTAGTCTGATTTTAGCAAACAAAACTGCATTATATATAGTTTGGCATCAAAAAAGCTGCTCAACTGAGTCAAGCCCCTTGCAGATGGGTCCCTAAAAGAGAAATCCCGGTAACACACCCTTATTCTTAATATCAAACTTGGGAAATTCAGGTAGAAGGCTGAAGTTTTGTGTCTAAAACGTACTGATCCTAAAGGAAGTATTTGCATTTAAGTCTTCTTGTGTCTGCTAACCTATAGGAAGTGAGATATGACACTACCAGAAAGCAAGACTGACTACTGTCTGCACTTCACAGTCTGAACAACGGAAAGCATGAACTAACAACCTAATGGTGAAAAGTGAATTGGCTCTTAAATGCTCAGGTCTAATAATCTACAATGGTATTAGTGATATAGGTAAGAGTGTGTTTCCAATTGACTTTTTTCATTTTTTTAACCTGACAATGTCCCTTTAAACATAGTTGTAACTAGTACAGCTCTATTCCAGTGAGGATACAGTAGAAGCAGATCCCATCTGTGCTATAGTAGGAAAGCTAACCAAATGGAATTACCTCCTTTGAGGTAGATCACAAATGCAGTAATAAATACTAAAGCCTATCATCATACAATATTCTGCTGCACCAAGACAAAACAAACTTACTGTTTTCATGGACTTGGTCCAACTGTTCCACAGAACTTAGGGAGAAAAGCTTGTATCCAGTTTTGGTTCCAATTGCCAGGGAGCTGCAAGAGACAAAATGTGTGCTAACTAGTTTATAGGGTATTGCTCTAACCTTGAAACCACTGCGTATCATAGTCAAATTAGTAGATCCTAATACAATGCATCATTTACATGGAGCAACTCTCCTGTCAGGTATACAAATTTCAACCCAAAGCAGATATAACTGTCCACCCTAGTAGTTGGGTTTTTAGCCAATGGTTGGGTGAACATAAAAAGGTGTCTTAATAGCCATTTGCATGTGAGGCTGATAGCTTTACACATGTTAATTAGATTGCAGAATGCTGTGAGAGGGTTCAATAGTCCTGTATCACAGCAGGAAAAAACTGAAGTACACTGGGGACACAGGCTGCCATCTGGCTTTTAAACTGAAGTCCCTACTAACTTCCTTGATAAGTTAATGACTATCAATTATATTAACTTGAGCATCATTATACTAAAGCTGTGTGAGAACTTCCATACATACAAAAATCTCCAAATCCTTCTAGGGGGAGAGAAAGGGAATAATACATGTGTTAGTTACCAATAACGACTTGTAACCAGCAGAAGCAAGACCCTTCTCTGACTCCAATACATCTAAGCCGAGAGACTGTCTTTCAATGTCTATCTAGAAATACTGGAGTTTTGGGAGGGCTTGGATTGCTGCCTCCAGGACACCCAGAAAGATAATGATACACCAGTGTATGTGGAAAAGTGTGTGTGCAAAGTGCAGACTTGCACTAGCCACATCTTGGCTAAGGTCATTGTCAACATCTAAGTTTAAATCAGCAACCAATTTAGAACATCACATAGCAAGGGAGAACAGTGAAGTATTTGTACAGTTGTACTCTTCAGTGTAGCCACATTAAAGCCACATCACCAACTCCATCAAAGCACTCTTTGTTCAAATCCTAGTAACTGGAAATGTAAGATAACAGTGCAAATGTAACAATAGAACTCTATTTCTTTCAAAAATCTCAGTAGAAATATTGCTATCTACACCTTTTTAGCGTACATAAATAAGGATATCTTAGCAACTGACTTTGGTCTTGTAGTAAAGGGCAAGTGAACTGGTAGAATGCAGCCCATGCCTCAAAGTGAAACTTCTCTTAAGTGACCACCCAGGGACCCAGTAAAAGTTGCTCTCTCGTAGACAGAGCCACAGTTAATGGCAGTATAGATAATTCAGTTCTCCTGCAAGCTAGTATGCTAGCAACTATAGAACACATTCTGTTTTCCATAAATATCTATACATAAGAATACATCCACTGCTGGATTAAACCACTAAAAAAACCTACCTCTCCACTCCTGCAAAATTTACGCTGTATTTGCATTAGTTTTGAGCTACTTAGGAAGACTCATGGTTGAGCTGGATTATTAAATATTAGGAAGAATACTGTTCACATTTTGCCTCTTCCAAAATGTACTGGAGACTATGCTCAAGTCTAGTGGCTACAGAAGCAGACTGTCACACCGAGGCTTTAATTCAGCCCTGATATTTAACTCACTAGGTGAAGTTGGCAGAGACACTTGCTGTGCCTCTGTTTCCCTATCTGTAAACTGGAGATAGTATTCACCCTGCCTTGTAAAGCAGCGAGATCACCCAATGGAAGCGTCACTTAGCATGCTACCACACAAGTCATCTTGCCAAGAAATAGATCATAGCTGAACAACTATATAAATGCGCATGTTGCCAATGAATGTGCACTGAATGGCTCTAACAAAAAAAGCAGAGGCACAAACTAAGGCTCACGTCATCTCTACAGGCATCCAGATGTTGCCATTACAGCTCTGCACAGTTAATATCAATGGAGCTCATGACCAGCCAAGCCCTGAATGCACAACATTGACACTCATGAGGAAAGCACAAACTGGTAAAGCCGGAAGCATGATGTGTGATGGGATTAAACTCCAATGCCCTAACTATATCAGATTGCGAAGGGCACAATCAGATGTGACACGTAAGCGCTCACTCATACAATGATGCTTTATGCCCCGACACATGGCTCTGGGTGTGTAATAAGTACACTGGGCAAGGAGTTAAACTTTCTATCCCCTCAGCTGGAATGTAAATAATTGGGTTGCCCATGAAACGCCTTGTCTCCAATGTACAAGAACTGCAGAGTGCCCAGCATCTTGAAAGATTGGGCGCAGCACAAGAAGTGGTTTGGCTCTACAAGAAGGCTCCTGTATTGAAGGAGAGAGGAGACCTGAACTGGAGTTAACTTGCCCACCAACAGTCAGATATCCCCAAGGGCCGAGGCTCAGACATAGGGCAGATGAAGTTTTCTGTACCGATAATATTCAACAGGACCCTGACAGCTCCAAAAAGCCGCCGAATTGAATACTTCAGCATTCAGCGGCTATTTTCGGCAGATATGCCGAGCGCTTCCGAGCGTGCTCAGTATGTCCACCGAAAAGCCGCTGAATGCAGAACTAATCAATTTGGCGGCTTTTCGGACCCCACTATAAGCTCAGTATCCAGGATCAGCCATGCTGGGGCCAACTCTTTCATAGAATATCAGAGTTGGAAGGGACCTCAGTAGGTCATCTAGTCGAACCCCCTGCTTAAAGCAGGACCAATCCCCAACTAAATCATCCCAGCCAGCTGCCTGCGTGGGACAGAGACTGAGTTGCTGGGACCCAGCAACCTGGCACAAGCTGGCAAGCCCGAGAGGCTGCGACAATTAGCTAAAGCCCAGCCTGGTTAGCCAGACTCAAGGCTGCCAGGACCAGCCTGACTTGGCCTGGAAGCCGCAAGTAAACGAGCCAGCCAGGAGACACAGCTGCCTCTTTGTTCCCCTTCCAGTGCAGCTGCCCTGCCACAGGGCGAAGGGGGGAAAAAAAGGGGGAGTGGTATCCCCCTCTCCTGGCTGGCTCTCCTTCCCCTACCCCTTCCTCTCCTTTATCCCCATCTGACTCCTGCCCTCCTCCCACCCCTCTCCACCCAGTCCCCTGCCCGCCTCGGGCCTCCATCTTCCCCTTCCCCTCCTCTTCTTCCCCCAGAGTCCCCTGCACACCCCCGGTCTTCATTTCCCCCTTCCCCATCTCCTCTTCCTCCCTCCCCATCTCCACCGAGTCCCTTGCACGTCTCGGGCCTCCATCTTTCCCTTCCTCTCTTCCTTTTCCCTCTCCCCTCCTCTTCCTCCCCTCCCCCCTCTCCTCCCCTCTACCTCCTCTTCACCCTATTCCCTCCTCTCCTTCCCTCCCCCCTCTTTCTCCTCCCCCCTTCCTCCCTCCCCCTCTTCCTCCTTCCCTCCCCCCCTCCCCCTTCCTCCTTCCCTCCCCCCTCTCCTCCCCTCTGCCTCCTCTTCCTCGTCACCCTATTCCCTCCTCTCCTTCCCTCCCCCCTCTTTCTCCTCCCCCTCTTCCTCCTTCCCTGTCACCCTAAGTCCCCTGCATACCTCCAGCCTTCATTTCCCCTTCCCCTCTTCCTCCCTCTCTCCACCCAGTCCTCTGCACGCCTCGAGCCTTCATTCTCTCCTTCCCCTCCTCCTCCTCCTCCCTCCTCTTCTTCCTCCTCTCCCCCCGCCCCGGCCCCGGCCCCGGCCCCGGCCCCGGCCCCCGCCTACGTGCAGTCCTGGTTGTAGGCGAAGCAGCTCAGCGCCTCGGGCCCCGCGGCCTCGGCCGGGCCGCCCCCAGCTGCGGCCTCCATGGGCGGCGCGCGGACGCCCCGGCCTCGCTCGCGCTCCAGACTCGCTGGCTCGCCGCGGGCCCGGGCTCCGCCGCCACAACAGCTGGAGCCCCCGGCGGGCGGGGCCGGCTCCCGCCTGAGGCCTCCTATTGGCCAACGGGCGTTCGGACCGGCCACCCCGCCCCGCCGCTGGACGGGGTTCGGCCTATCGCGTGCGTCTCTGGAGGGGGTGGGCGGGGCAAAGGAAGGACGTCCCGCCCCCTAGGACAACAGGGCTGCCTGTGATTGGCTAGAGGGCAGGAACCGCTGCCTAGGGCCACGTGGTTGTGTTGTGATTGCATCAGACGGGACTCCTGACAGATGTGGTGTGGGGGGAGGGGTTGGGGTGGGAACAGCTGGAAGGGAGGAAACAGCTGGGCTAGGCCCTAGCCCCTCCTAGCTGCTGGCTACCTAAGAGGAGTGCCTTGAACTGCTTGCATTATATCTATAGTATTAATAGGGTGACCAGACAGCAATTGTAAAACACTGGGATGGGGATGGGGGGCAATAGGTGCCTATATAAGAAAATGCCCCCAAAATCAGGACTGTCCCCATAAAATCGGGATATGCGGTCACCCTAAGTATTAAACAACACCATTCAACTATTTGAATAATTCTGTACTTCCATCAAGCCTTTAGCAACTAGTGTCCCAACCAAAATCAGGCCCTTCCATTGTGCCAGACACTGTACAAACATATAATAAGACAGCCCACATCTCAAAGAGCTCCTGATCTTGCAAAGACTGAAGTGTGGGCTTGACTTACTACCCCCAAGTAGTCCCTCTACAGTCAGTGGCAGTAGTTACAGCAGGCATAGTTGTAAATCTTTTCCGGAATGAGGCCTGATTAGACCCGACAAATAAAGGGTAGGAGAAAGGGAGTAATACTTTGATCTATATTTCACTAAGGCACAGAGAGATCAAGTAACTCGATGGAGGAAACACAGGATATCTAGGGCAGATCTGAGAATCAAACCCAGAGCTCCTGAGTCCCAGTACACTGCCTTTAAAACAAGATCATCCTTCCTTTCCTTTCATCCAAGTGTTTAGCAAGCTCAGACAATGTGAATAGCTTTAGTTGAGCCATTAGTCCTACTGAAATCACGTAGGAATGAACCTATTCATGTCACATGTAGGTCCAGGCCTATTAAATTAGAAAATACCAAGAAAATGAAAAACATGCTCCTAAACCACAAATAGTTTAGTTCTAGTAACTTTTAGAACAATGGTTAAGTAAACAAGTGTATTGAAACTTGAGGGCAGATCCTGCAAACCCTTAATTAGATGAGTAATGCTCATGTGAGTACTAAAGTCAATGGGAATGCTGTACGTGTAAGGATAATGAGAGTATTTTGTTGTAGGTATGTGATCATAGGGCTATAGGACATGGCTCTGATCTTGTACAAGGATCCAGAGTCCCACCAAAGTCATCTGGACTCCATGTGGACATAAGCATTTACCTGGATGAATCCCTTTTCACAGATCTTCTTTTAGAAATCTCTTTTGTTTCACGTTTTAGAATTAAAGACTCAGGAACATGTCAGAACTCTCACTCTCTGGCAAAGTGTGTATTTTAGGGAAAGTATTTCTGTTAAAACAAATAGCTCCAAATTAACACTGTTTCTACGCTCATATCGACATATCGGCAGCCTTGGGGCAGCTGCCCCTTTTGTCCGCCCTCTCCCTCCCCCCCATCGGTGGCCCTGCTGATAGGGTCCCTACTCAGTGGGGTGGTAAAAGGGGCAGCGATGTTAAAGTGCTACTGCGGCTGCATATGGGCCAGTACCAGCTTCTTACCGACATGCCGTACCAGTATCGGCCTACTTTCACCCCTGGGCTTATGTTGACTTAATTACATCACAAAGATAGTAAAAATTTTCCCAGCCCTGAGCGATGTTTTAGGCTGAACTAACTTTGTAGTCAAGTATCAGAATTGTAACTATGTTAGTCTGTATCCACAAAAACAACAAGGAGTCTGGTGGTACCTTAAAGACTAACAGGTTTATTTGGGCATAAGCTTTCGTGGGTTAAAAAAACACTTCTTCAGGGCAGTTTTTTACCTTTGTAGAGTAGAACTAATTTGCAAACATAGCAGGAGGAACAGTTGAAATTAAGAGAATTGCAGGAAAACACTTCTATTATTATTAAACCCTTTCAAAACAAAATGTAAAAGTTGGTCTTATATTACCTGCTTTTGTTCATAAAGTTCAAGCAGTGCTTATTGATGAAATAATAGTGTCCAAAGAGGAGTCGATCCTGAACAGATGAATGTCATGCCCATTTTAAAGAATTTTGTCTGATTAGCCCCTATAATTGAAACATTGCTGTTTGGGGTAGTAATAATAAAATTACCCATAGACAGGTTTTTAAAATCCAGCCACAAGAGTAACTGAGACTTGTGTAATACAAGTTGTAATCGTACTTATATTTTGCCATCCAATACTGTTGCAACAGGATTGACCAATCTTCTTTGTAGCTAGCTGCCTACAGCTAGCATTTAACCTCTGTGGTGAAGACATACTATGCTTGCCTTAATGAAGGGAGTGTTGGAAAATACCACCAACTCTGAACAAACATCAAACAGCTGAGTCAGTCTTAAGGGAAGGGGTTTTGATAGATTGTCTTCAGAGATTAGGGGCAGTGTCACAGATGCAGGGCTAACAGCACTTTGGCTCCTTTTTGGCCTCTGAGTGCACCCATCACCAGTGTTGAGCCTTTATCTTTCTTTGGGTGTAATCATGCGATTCTTCCATTCTTAGATTGGGTGCTGGGTTACAGTGTGTGTTGACCATTGTCACCCAGCAGGTGACTGGGTATGGTTCCTGTCGCCCTTTTGGAGCTTGTGATCAGCGGATTAGTGACCCAAACCAGCTTTTTAAAAACATAGCATAGGAAAAAATTATTTAAAAACAAAAAAGGATCTACATGCATTCTTATCTAGAGTCTCCCAGTCCTCCTGATGGGGAACCCAGAAGCTCTAACTCCCCAGGGCTCCACTCAGCAAGCTCTTGGATCTCATTCTCTAAAACTTATCTGTCTTTGAAGGAGAATGTGTCTCTTTAAACTCTCTGAGACTAATATGCTTATGAGTGTGAATATAATGTAACTGGAATATGCTTTATGCAAAAGGTCTCCTGTAAGGTATCATAACAAAGGTTATAACCTACTGAATATATTCCTCCTATTTGTATGCATGTATCATTGTCGTATCTGAAGCTAGAAATATGAAGTATAACCGCTTCCGCAGCCCCCATTGGATTGGAGCGGTAAACCGTGGCCAGTGGCAGCTGCGATCGGCTGAATCTGTGGACGCGGCAGGTAAACAAACTGGCCGGGCCTGCCAAGGGTGCTTACCCTGGGGGCCCGTGTGCCAAGATTGCCGATTCCTGCCATATCCTATCCTCAGCTCACAAGCAGAAATCTGACAAAGCAATTAGGATTAAAACTTTATGTTTCAGGGCATAAAATGTCCCCTTTATCGACCTAAGGTTAGGAAGAAATTTCCCCTGGGGGAGGTTATTTTAGAATTGAGCAGTTTCTTGCCACTCTTTCTTCCTCCAAAGCAATAGCTACCTCAGTAGAGACCCCATATGCTGGGCAAGCAGAGTCTGAAATTGCCTCGCACCCTTGGAGGTGCCTTGTCCAGTGTAGGACAGAAGAGCAGTAGCTGTATGTACCTTGCCATTGTCTATGCTGCACCTCTTTGGTGAGAGGTGGTTCACTTTCTGGAGTAATTAAAAAAAAAAGACACCAAGTAATTCCCAATCCCAAATCAGAACTATATGAACTCTGCAGCCAGTCGGAAACACAGGTCGGCTACACTCTGCAAATATGATCTGAAATCTGTCATCTGACAAATCAGCAGGCTTGGCTGTATTTGGAAAATGGATCGTTCAGTTTTGTAACTTTACAACGTGGCTACAAGTCCGTGACTTGGTTGTTCGATCAGTGCACTGTGGATCCAGTGGAGAGGATGGAAAGAACGCTGCACAGCCTGCGCAGAAGAGCTTAGTGCGGGAGTCACTGTGAGATGTGACTTGTCTCCCTAGTTTAGAAGAGTGCACAGAATGAGCTCCAGTGTAAGCAGGAGTTAAGAATGGATGTACAGAGCTGTGCAAAGCAGGAAGCCATTTGCAGTGCATCCACCAAGCTTTATGGAGCTTATTTTACAAAACCCATTAATGGTGCTATGGATTGGAGTGCCATCTACTGGCAATTCATATATACACTAGATTTACATACCGTACATACAAACAAGAGTGTACTGATAATAGGATCAACTCCACTGAATGACTTGAGTTGCAGTTGCACGCAAGTGGTCTGAATGTAGTGTGACCAGATGTCTCGATTTTATAGGGACAGTCCCGATTTTTGGGTCTTTTTCTTATATAGGCTCCTATTATCTCCCACCCAGGGCCGGTGGAAGGATATTTTGTGCCCTAGGCAAAACTTCCACCTTGCATCCCTTCCACCCCCTGCCGACAACCTCCAAAAACTAATAAACTCAGCATTATAAACAGCCTGTCAGAATGGGTAATGGCTGTTGTAATGTTTCTTTTTTACCTTTAAGGCGTTTCAATTGTTTGCCATTGCCCCGATGGTGTCCTATTCAAAGTCTTACTATTGTACAAAGCTAAACAATTGAGCTTTGCATTACCTCACCAGCCAGGTTAGGCAGGGTGACAAATCCCCCTTGAGTAAGAAGAGGGGGCTGGGTGAAGTGTAGGGAGTGAGGGAAGAGGAGGAAGAGAAGGAAAGGAGTCGAGGTGAATGCCAAGCAGATATCTTGCAGGACACTGAAGGTGAGGATAAGGAGCCTGATTCTGATGTATGAAAAGACAGGATACCAAGGGTGATGTGTCTGAGTGATGTGGTCAGGAAAGAAGGGTGATATTAGAAGCTGCCTTTTGGACAAGCAGCAGCTGCTGTCTAAAGGGGAATCTGACAGTTTACAGTATAAACATAATAGCGGAACAAAGTGAAAAACCTGAATGGCAGAAAGCCTTCAAAATACATAGAGTACCCAGCTCTGGTTGTGGTATCTTCTCTCCATATCTCAGCTCCTCTGTGCATCGGGAATTAAGCCCCTTTCGCTACCAGTAACTACGGCTGCTACCTTTTCACTTTTGTGGGGCCAAGACTCCGCTCCCAGTCCGGGTTTACCCCCTAGTCGGGCTCTTCCCAGCAGGCTTTCTTCTGGTAGCTGGTCATTTAAATGTAAAAGAGACAACCAGCACCACACTGAAGTGACGGAGCTGCACCTGTCTGGGGCAGGCTGAACCTCCTTCCTTTACAGCTAATATTTCAGCTCCGGAGGATGTGGCACATCATCCCAGTCCCTTCAGTTCTCTCCACAGGAGGCTGCCAGGGAGGTCAGTTTCAGTGGTGTGGGTGTGAGGAAGATGGGAGGGAACCAGAGAGCGCGAGAGAGAACGGGAGGAAGGACCAGTTATACTGATCTGCAACAATAGTGAGAGGGGCCGCTAGCGGGAAACAACACAAAACTTTGGCACTAAAATGAGCGACCTCCTTTGAATCGAGGGACACAGAGGTACATCAAGCCTGAACCAAGCCCTTAGGGCCTGGACGTATCTCAGCCCATATCCGCTCCACCCTGCCTGTCTACAGCCCCAAGACTCACATCTGGACTTGGTGCAGGCTCAGACACCTGACGGCTCTCAGAGCCCATTCCCAGCCCTAGTTCCCAGGGCTTCTATTTAACCCCGGCCTGCCTCTGATGTCCCCCAAACCCACATTTAGCTCGGCCCAGGCCTGCTTCCCAGAGCCCGTCTCTAGCCCCAGCCCACGTTTGGATCTCAGGGCTTAGCCAAGGCCCTGCCTGGACCCTGGGCCCCGTGCCCAGCCGGACCCTCGCACCCAGCCCAGGATTTCAGGGGCTCGTGTCCAGCCCAGCCCGCGCCTGGTCTTCATGCCCCATGTCCTGTGCATGGCCCTGGGGGGCTGTTCATTGCCCAGCCGGGCTCAGACCATCTGCCCAGCCCGGCCTCGCCTGTGCCTGGCCCCTGGGGGCTCGGACTTAGCCCAGCCCGGCTCGGCCCCCGTGCCCAGCCCGTCTACACCTGGCCCTGGGGACCTGGCCCTTGCTTCCCCTCCTCCAGCCCGCCCCGCCCCTTGCTTCCCCTCCTCCAGCCCGCCCCGCCCCCTTCCCAGCGGCAGCGCTCCAGGGGGAGGCTGGAACAAGGGGCGGGGCGCCGCACCCCTTAAAGGAGAGGAGGAGTCTGGTAAGACAGGCCCCTTTAAGGGGAGGGCGGGGCTGGTTGCGGAGCTTTTTCAAAGGGAGGAGAGGCGGGGCGCGCAGAACGGGAGGCCGGGGTCCCTTTAAGAGCCAGGCGAGGGATGTGTCGGCGGCTCCTTGAAGACGCTGACGGAGCGGTGCGTCCCCTTTAAGGTTGCCGGGGTGACGGTTCGCAGTGAGAGCGAGGCGCATTGACGTCAGGTCGGCAGGCGATTGGCTGAGGGAGCTGGTTTCCGGTGGGATCCGCCGCCGAGATCACCACCGAGGCCGGAGTCCGGGACGGGGGGAGGGGGCGCGAGAGAGGCTGAGGGAGCCGCCCGGACCCTGCGGTGAGTGAGGGGCCCCGGGTCCCGCCTCGTCCCGCGGGGGGCTCCTGGGCTGGGAGCCGAGGCGGGAGGCCCCGGGGAGAGGCCGCTGGCCCCACGGGGGGGGGGGGGGGCACGTCCGGAGCGGCGGGAGGCCCGTGGGCCAGAAGGCAGGACGCGGGAGGGGTTGCCGGGAGCGGAGGGGCTGGAAGGCCTGGAGTATCGGGGAGGCGGGGGGGGGAGGGGACAGGGCACTGGTGGCGGAACGATCTAGGGGGCTGGGGGGGGGAAGGGCAGGCACGGGGGGGGGTCACGACCTGGGGGCGGATGGGGCTGGGGGCGGTACAGGGGAGGTGCGGCGTTAAGGCCCTGTCTGGGAGCGCGAGGATTGGGGGAGGTTCGCTGTGCTGGCGCGGTGGGTGTTTTGCAAGGGGGGGGTGGAGGACTCTTCACAGCCCCCCCCTCGCACGTGCAGAAAGAAGAGGTTTCACTTGACTGCTCCGCACCCCCAATGTGCATCCTGCCTTATCTGGAGAGGATGCGCCTCTTGCAGGGAATCCGACTCGGCAGCGTTACCTTTTCCACCTGAATCGCAAGGACCCCAAATGGGGGTAACTTGAAAGGAAATTCCTTTATGTGATGCACCAAACCCCTCCAATAAACCACAGATCTGCCAAGTTTTGCTGATTTGAAAGTGAGATGGTATTCTAGGAAAATGTTTAGGTTTTCAGGTTTTACTTTGGATGCCCCAATAAAACATTACAAATCCATCCCCTTTCTTAAAAAGATTTTTGCAAAGGTTTTCAATGAGACACTGCAAATTTCACCTATTTAAGTCTTTCTTCTCCAGACTGTTGCTTCTTATTAATCCAAAACTAATCACAGAATGAGGGACTCTCCCTTACAAATGGACGAGGCTAACATTTCAGCTGTTGTTTGGGGGGAGGGGATATGAGGAGCTTTATTTTGTGGTTTGAATATATCCTGGTGGTGGTTCTACAGTGGAACCCTGATGTGAAGCTGACATTTGGCACTAAAAATTAGAGATGGGATCAAGGCCCAAAATTTGGATCAGGATTTGAAACTCCCTGAAGTGTGGCATTTTTGGGGTTCTCATAGTAAAGTCATTCTAATTGTGTATAGTGACTTTTCTAATAAGCTTCATTGTTACAAAATATAGAAAGTTCAATAGGAAAAAAATAGGGCTGGTTTGCTTGCTTGATATGTGCTCTATTTATATTGGTTTTTTTCACAGTAGTCTTAGAGCCACTAACGACTCATGTTTGCTGTCTATCAGCCTCATGATGCTTTTTCCATAGACTAATTTGCGGCCTGTCATGGAGCCACAGAGTTACTGGTGGACATTTAATTAGGCCACTTATTGACCTTCAGCATGCAAGTTATCAAAACAAAAGGGGTAACTGTAGAACTTTCAGGCAATCTTTCCTCCGTGTAAATCACGTGTGTGTGTGTGTGTGTGTGTGTGTGTGTGTGTGTGTGTTGCATAAACACTACAATGTGTCTGCTTCTCTACATACTTTTGTTGTGATAAGTGACAAGAATACAACCTGTTTGAAGTGTTGTCTGTTTGGAATTAACTTTAGTCTTCCTGTAATCTCTAGTAGCACATTTCAAAGGAGCATAGTTAATGTTAGATTAATTATATTGCTGTGTATGCTATGTTTGTCAATCTCGTGCCTAAATAGATAAGCGTGTGTAATAGGACTCAGAGAGGTAGCCGTGTTAGTCTGGAATAGCAGAGGTAACAAAGTCCTGTGGCACCTTAAAGACTAACTATAAAGTTTCGAAGCATGAGCTTTCGTTAGCCCACGAAAGCTCATGCTTCGAAACTTTATAGTTAGTCTTTAAGGTGCCACAGGACTTTGTTACCTCTGTAATAGGACTGTAGCACTTGGATTTTGCGGTGATTCTTCAGATATTAAACATGCAACTTATTTTCTGTCTTTTTTTCTCCCCCCCCCCCCCTCTCAAAAGCAGATATTGGGATCAACACACTTCATTGTAAATTCTCTACATATCCACAGCTGTCCCTACTATCTGTGCCCCAGGTAACTTTCTTTACATACATGTTTGATGTAACCTTTGAAAATGCTCATTTAAACATTTTTACTTTTCTGTTAATCTTTTTTGAGAGCAACTTGAGTAAACAAAAATTGGTTAAAGTAACACTTATAGAAATTTCCATTCACTGGAAGTTATGCTACTAATAAATCTTATTAATATCTGACATTGTATGTAATGATTTGAAATCTAATAGTTCTAATTACTGTGAATGTACTTCAGAATTAGTGTTTTAGTCCAAATGTCACCCCATTTTAGTTACTTTGAAGTAAAGAGCAGCTCCATTGGGCAAACATCTGTACAGTAAACCCTCGATTTAACGGATCTCGATTTAACGGACTTCGGATGCAACGGACAAAATTTCTGAGCAAGTCTGATGCATCCGAAATCCATTTCTTGGGGGCTGGCTGCCGGCTCCCGGCTGCCGCCCGGGTCCAGGCAGCAGGCGGGCTGGCTGCCGGCTCCCGGCTGCCGCCCGGGTCACAGCAGCCGGGACCAGGGCGGGCTGGCTGACTGACCCCGGCTACCGCCCGGGTCCAGGCAGTGGGCAGGCTGCGGAGCTCCCGCCGCGACCCTGTGGCAGGCGGGCTGCTGCTTCGACAGCTCGTGGTTTTTTTTATTATTAAATAACAGACTTTTTGATTTAACGGACACCCCCTCGCCCGAATTAGTCCGTTAAATGGAGGTTTTACTGTATTTCCATGGCTCCTGTTAGCTGTTAAAAGCTTCAACTACCAGGGAGCTGACTTTTGCTGTTACCTCAACAAGTTTCACCATACTTAAGATATTTTTAAAGCTTGCCTCTGTGGTGTGAGAGGGACCTCACTGGGGCAGGAAATCTGGGGCATAATTGACAGCCTATACCCATATGACTCTGTGCCTTTCAGAGTGTGTAGGGGGCCAGGGATGCTCAGTTTCATTCAGCGGGGGAGGTGAGGGGGCAGGGGGAAACCTCTGCTCTTGTTGGGCCTGTGGGAATTTCTGTAGAGCAGCCCAATGTTCTCACTTCCTTCCAGATGGCAAGTACATCACCTCTCTGCACTGCTGGGCCAGAGCACAGACTTGGAAATTGAACATTTATTTTAATTACTAGCCCTGCAGATAAGTTAGGTTTTTTGTTTGTTTTTTAAGCAAGATCACTAACAAAAAAATTAATGCTAAGCATAGCTGGGGAGTACATCAGCTGGATCATCTTCATTCTCTATGTAGTTCATATAACTCTCTCTTTCTTAAACAGCAGCAATGGCAGCCTCTAGCAGCAGCACCAGCGAGGAGGAGCGTAGCCTCAGAGAATGTGAACTCTATGTCCAAAAACACAACATCCAGCAGCTTCTGAAGGATTGCATTGTACAGCTATGCACAGTCCGACCCGAGAGACCCATGGGATTCCTCCGGGAATATTTTGAAAGATTGGAGAAGGTAAAAATAAGTTTGCGGCGCATGGGGGAGAATGCAACAGCCTGAATTTATGTACAGTCTTTCTCTTAGTTACTTAAAATAAATACTGAATTCATATTTGACCAATATTTTTTTAGTTGTTTAAGTTTGAAACGGAAGCAAAGTATTTGTTTGGAAAAGTGAAAAGCAACCCTATGGCAACCAAAAATATGCCCATATGATGGTGGGGAGAGATAAACTAGTGAAGAAATAGTCAAGTTAGCAACTGAAAATAAAATCTGTCTGGTACTGGGGTTAATAAGTGGGACGTAAGGCCTGATTTATGATGACAAAAATAAATGTAATCATTTAGATCTACAGCCCTGAAGTATTTTAGTGATGGGCATTCAACTTCAATATAGAAGTTAATAAATTTTCTATAGTGATGTAGGTATAATGATGGGGGGAGGGGAGGAAGAATAGTAATCCTAGCTAGAGAACTAAAATTTGGCGACTTTCTTCTTGTACTAATACTTCAACTGAGACTTGTACCCATATTTCAGATAGGTAAACTTATCTTTGCTTTCTGTCCTGAACTCAGCGTTTCTGTTAAATGGCTTGTACATTCTGTCCCAGAGGTTAGCTAAGTGATTCCTGCACACACCTCATGTAAAGTACTCTGGGATCCTTGTCCATGGAAAACACTATGTAACCATGATCCTCAAATTCCAGTGCCCACTTTTGCATCTAAGGCTAGCCCCACTGAGTGATTCATTATTTAATATACCTATTTGTTCTATCTGAACAGCTTTACACTAGCATTTTCATGTAAGGTGTGATTCAGGGAAAAACTTGGTGTAACTGATCTTTTCTGCCAGCATATTCATCTCGAGTACTTTTCTGTTGCCTGTTACTACTATCTGTGATATTCTGAATCTTCAAACCAGTAGTCTTGGGAAGTACTGTGGTGGATATTGCTGTCACTTCACATTATATTCAGTTGCAATCACGATCATTATTTGCATTCTGTAAATCCATATGAATGTTTTTCTCCTTATTCTAATTCACTTTTGCTAATAATTTTCCCCTCTCTACCTCAATCTGTAGAAGAGTGCAGGTTAAACAGATGCCACAGTTTGTATGCTGCCTTATGATCTGATCATACAGACTATTTACCGTATATACTCGAGTATAAGCCGAGTTTTTCAGCCCACTTTTTGGGCTGAAAAAAGCCTCCTCGGCTTATACTCGAGTCAACCCGGTAAAAAAAAAAAAAAAAAAAAAAAAGCCTCGCTCTCCCGTCCCCGCCGCGCGAGTGGGCTGCCGGGAGCGTCCCGGTTCCCCCCTCCCCGCCGCGGGCGGGCTCCCGGCAGGGACAGGACGGGTCGCGCCCGCAATGGCCGGGGCTCCCCCCGTGACAGGCCGCGGCACGGAGCCGCCGGGCCCAACCGCCCCGGGATCCTCCCGAGCCAGCCCTGCTACCGCGCAGCGGGGGCCGTTCCCCCCCCCCCGGGGAGGGGTGAGTGCAGGGCCCGGCCCGGGCGGCGGGCTCGGGGGGGGAACGGCCCCCGCTGCGCGGTAGCAGGGCTGGCTCGGGAGGATCCCGGGGCGGTTGGGCCCGGCGGCTCCGTGCCGCGGCCTGTCACGGGGGGAGCCCCGGCCATTGCGGGCGCGACCCGTCCTGTCCCTGCCGGGAGCCCGCCCGCGGCGGGGAGGGGGGAACCGGGACGCTCCCGGCACCCCGCCCGCGCGGCGGGGACGGGAGAGCGAGGCTTTTTTTTTTTTTTTTTTTTTTTTTTTTTTGTCAGGCGGGGAGGGGAGGAACCGGGGCGCACATTTTTTTTTTGGTCCGGCGGGGAGGAGGGAACCTCGGCAGCCCGCCCGCGGCGGGGAAGGGGGAACCTCGGCAGGGGGAACCTCGGCAGGGGGGAACCTCGGCAGCCCGCCCGCGGCGGGGAAGGGGGAACCTCGGCAGGGGGAACTCGGCAGGGGGAACCTCGGCAGGGGGGACTCGGCTTATACTCGAGTCAATAACTTTTCCAGCTTTTTGTGCTAAAATTAGGTGCATCGGCTTATATTCGGGTCGGCCTATACTCGAGTATATACGGTATGTAGTTAGTTGATCCATTTATGTATGCAGCAGATTTTAATACAAACTCTATTATTGGGCACAATATCTGAAGAAAAACCTCCATTGTTTTGTGGCCAAGAACTGGGATAATCTTGAGTCCAACTTCCTACATTTTTAACCTGAATGTATAGTTGCATCTTCAAGAATGGTCTCCATAAAATGCCTTTTTAGCAAACTACTCAACTCTGGTAAAGTCCACTGGTTGTCAGTGTGGGGTCTGAGTTACTCATATCACAAATAGATTCCTAAATTCTGCATTTCAACACTTTTTAGTGTAACTGTTTTGACTATTGCAGAATAATTCCTGTATTGCATGTAGTTCACAGTATATAGCTAGGATAACTACTGGGATGTAAAAAGGGAAAAGACAAATGTTTCTGTTTATTAGACTAATGTGCAGCGAATGCAATATCTAATCTGGCAAAAGAAGCTCAAATTCCTTTTTAGTAAGACAACAGGTCCTGCTAGCTCTGTACTTAAGTGTATGTATTTGCCCAAGAAGGATTTTTTGTTTTTAAATGTTGTAAGTTGTATTCACTCTGAGTTCAAACCTATAAGAAGGTTGAAAATAACAGTAGTTCAATATTTACATTTCCCCTAAATGGATATTTGTAAATTTCAGTTAAGGTCCTTTGATAATACTAAAGATAAATCACCATATATGTTAACTGACTCTAGTGCGATCACTTTATTATTTTATTTATATATAATCTCAAATGAAAGCATGATATGCATTTAAATACTTTGCTTGTCTTTTAAGTCTGCACATAAAATAGACTTCCATTTAAAAAACAAAAAATGTACTCTCCTCTCCTCTCTAACTAGTTTCATCTGTTCAGGCCCACGGATTCTAAACTTGGCCTTAATCTAACCAGGTGTCATAATGCCTAAATAGCTATCAAATAACAGAGCAGCAAAGTTTTAGTCTAGCACAGGATGTGTTCTTCAGCCACAGATGTCCGAGGACAAGTGCTAAACACTATTATTAATCACCTCCCACTTCTGGGTTAGTGAAGAGATTTGCAAAGGAATGTGGCCTTTGGACCTTTCTAAGGTCAAGATGCAGCTCTGACAAAATAGAACTATCTGATATACCCATAACCCTGTTAAATGGGGGAATATAGAGGCTGCTGTGGCAATATGGACAAAAAACATACTAGTAAGAAACATTACTTTAAAAATTGAGGCTAAATCTATAGCTGAAATAAATATCACTGTTCAGCTCTTCCTTTCTGAAGTTACATATTACTAATTTGACAGAGTCCTGTGGCACCTTAAAGACTAAGAAAAGTATTGAAGCATGAGCTTTTGTGGGCTAATACCCACTTCGTCGGATGCTATTCCTGATTACTTCTTTCACATGAGGTATCTCTCACCATGATTCATTATTTTATGTCTTAAAAAATTAACTTCCATCTGTTTGAAAAAATCAGTTTTGAAACTTCTCTAGATATTTCTTTTTAATTCCCACGTTCAACTTATTTATAGGAATTCAAGCATTTCTTCCTCCTATAAAGTATTTTGGTGAAGAATGCTCCTAATAGGAACTAAGCTACTATACTTTTAAAAAAAAGTCTATGTAGTTAGTCTACGTGTGGCAGACTAAGACCTTTTGTGTGTTCTACTATGCAAACATGTGACTTGATGCCAGTGAAGAAGAATAAGTTAATAGCTACACAATACTGTGCCTGGCCTCATACTCTGGCTTATGAACTGTAGAAACTTAGTGTAGATAATGCATAGATCACTACTACAGTAAATTAGGTAATTGTTAATAATTGGGCATAACAGTCCATGTGGATAAGTACCTTTTAAAAAATACTGTCAGTATAGAACTGGGATACAAAAAATATTTAAATTGTCCTGTTCCCCTGTGCTGTGCCATGCAGGGAACTTGACACAGTGAGTGATTTATGTGCAAAACACAGGCACAACTGGGTGGTTATTTTCCCTTCAATTCACCTTGCTGTTGTGGATTTAAGGGAGATCTTTTATCATTCCTTGTTTTAGCATTAAGCCATCAAATGCTAACTTTTTTCCTCGGATGTCTAGGGTGGCATGCTGATTTGCTGGCATCCATGAGGAGTACAAATTGCACAGAAGCACCTGAGACTACTGAGTCACTTGAGATTTGGGTTCAGAAGTATTTAAAATATCTAACTGTGCAGTCCGATAGTTCTGAAACTGAAAGAATACATCTTATAAAGGCTGATACAAAATGTTAGTTTTGTCCCTATATAGAACTCTAGGTGCAGAATACTGTGTATATATAAATATTTTTATAATGTACACTGGTTTATACAGGCTGGTATTACACTTTCTACATATTTGGTCAGGTAACAAATTACTTTTTTTTTTTTTTTTTTTTTAAATGTTAACTGTCAAATGTTCTTTGCTTGACCGTCCACAGTAAAATGCTCTGAATTGTCTCTAATGCCATAATTTTTTGTGTGACCTGATTGGAAGCTTCAGTTAAGATTCCAGTCCTAGAAGCTGTCAGAGCAGCTTTCAAGATTGGGCTCCAAGTCAGCAAATGAAACCTTATCACAGGCTTAATGAATAAGTTGCCTTCACTGATAAAATTGTCTTCCTTTTTTGAGGAGTGTGACATCCCAGTAATTACATGGTTATTCTCCGACAGTCCCCATGCAAAATATTTTTGTCCAATATATAGCATTTATATACTAGGGGTGAAAGTAGACTTTTTATGTTCACACACAACCCAGTGCTTAGATTTTAAGCAGTCTGTGGCAAGGACTGCTGTTTTACTGAGTTTGTACAGGGCCTTATACAATGGCTCTGTGCGCTATAGTAGCACCTAAGTGTCTGAACCAGTATAAATGACTTAACACCTGAAGGGATAGAAGGGATGCTAATTAAAATACTACTTCTGTCTGGTAGAACATCTTTGATCGCTGAAAGAGAGTAACTTAGCAAAATATATTTCTACCTCTTCAGTTTTATTTCATAAATTTGAAAACATTTTGTACAGTGAAACCTCGATTTAACGGACTAATTCGGGCGAGGGGGTGTCCGTTAAAGCCGAAAGTCCGTTATTTAATAATTTTTTAAAATCATTAAATAACAGGACTTTTGGCTTTAACGGACACCCCCTCACCCGAATTAGTCCCTTATATAGAGGTTTTACTGATCATGGGCGGGAGCTGTCAAACCCCCCCCCCCGCTCCCGCCCGCCGGGCTGTCAGCCCGCCCGCCCGGCTCCCCGCTGCGGGGAGCCAGACGGCCGGGTTGACAGCTCCCCGGGGTAGGAGCCGGCAGCCCCCAATAACGGATTTCGAATGCATCGGGAAATTTTGTCCGTTGCATCCGAAGTCCGTTAAATAGGGGTCCGTTAAATCGAGGGTTTACTGTATATAGTTTCTACTGTGTCCCCTGTATCATTAGTCAATTACCTTATTGTTTGACTGGACCTTTCACATGGGAGAGAAATCAGATTTTTGAGAGAGAGAGAGAGACTATGAATGTTAAATGACAGGATTTGGAAGGGTAACTTGGGGTGGACTGTGTATTACTTTAAAATACTCCTAACTCTTAAGCTTTCTAGACTTCAGGTTGTGTTCCCCTTGATGTGTCTCTAGTATTGGAACAAATAGAGTGGTGCTTCACAGATCGATAGATACAATTAGGTATATTCTGAACTAGCATAAGTGCCCGGCGCTGCTCGGGTCAGTCGGAGGTGGCAGACAGCTGACACCCCCTGACCAACCCCAACACCCACACCTCACCCACCCCGACACCTTTCCACCCCCCCCAAGCAAACCCGACACCCCCACCCTCCCCCCGACTGAATCCGACACCCCCACCTCACTTACCGTCCCACCAAACCCAACTGGGATCCGTCGCGGGGGGGGAGGGGGCCCAGAGCCGAGGGATTCCGGGGACCTTCGCAGGTGGGGGGAGGCACAGGGCTGATGGAGTCTGGGGTTCCGTTGGGGAGGTGGGAGGGGCAGAGAACTGAGGGATCTCCGGGGTTCCATTGGGGAGGTGGGAGGGGCAGAGAACTGAGGGATCTCCGGGGTTCCATTGGGGAGGTGGGAGGGGCAGAGAACTGAGGGATCTCCGGGGTTCCGTTGGAGGAGGGAGGGGTGAGCTGAGCGAGTGAGGTGTCTGTTGGAGGGGGGTATTATGACATCATCACCACCTAACTGCCCAGTTGATGTAATTGGCCCTGAAAGACTTTCACCCCTGGGGGGCGTCAGAGGTGAGATCTGAAAATTTTTCGACCCTTACCAAGACCCCTCACTGTACCAAATTTCAAGTCTCTGGCTCAAACGGTGCGGGAGGATTTCGCAGTCATATGTACATACGTACATATATACACCACTTGACTTTTATATATATATATATTAGATGGATAGATATGTGTAGTGTGACCATCCTTGGAAATGGGTTGTGGAAATTGAGGAATGTGTGCAGATGTTGTCATTATATATGCCGTAGAGGGGATGCTGTCAAATACTGTAGTATAAAACCAACCCTTATGTCACTGAACTATTTTTAACAAAACCTGAGTGTAATGGACTCTTCCCTAAAAATAGAAAGAAATAAGTTTTAAATGTGCCCCTGCTCTTTGAAACATCGCACACTATTTCATTCCTGCATGAGAAGCAGGAAGTGAAACTTACTAAACAGGCCAGTGGAGTTTATTTGGCTAGCTAAGAAGTATAAAATGTAAACTTGCTGTAACATTTATCTCATTTTTCTTTCCAAGGCACTCTGGTTATACATGGCATTTAAGTGGCATTGAATGTATATCTGGAGTCGAGGATGGCAGCCAAGCAGAATGCTCCTGGCAGTACATAGGAGGGGAGAGTTTGGTTAAGGACGTTGGATCAGAGCCTGCAATTAAAAGTGCCCTGGTATCTAGGCACAGCAAAGAATACCTTAAAGACTGAGGAACTATCCCAAAGTCCTATGCCAAAATGCTTGGAAAACTTAGCTGAAGCTGTCATGATTCTAAATACTTTGGTTCCACTTTTGGTTCTAGCAATATCAAATCTACTACTTAATCCGTTGTCTACACTGCAGCTAGCTGTGTGTTTGTTGCAGCACTCATGTTGGCTTGAGCTAGCCACGTGAGTGCAGATCCAGGGCATCAGGAAGGCTGGAACTCTCTCAGCTAGCTTGAGCCACCACCAGTGCGGCAATGTCCACCTTGCTATTTTTGGTGCTCTAGCTTGAGCGAAGCTAGTGTAAGTCTGTCTGCCTGCACTGGGAATAGCACCTCCTAGCTGCAGTGTAGACCATACCCTGAGTCAGCTCCTTCAGCGCATATAGCGGAACCGGTATTCTGGGTGACAGACTAGCTAGATTTAACTTTATTTCAGTTTAGTGTGTCTCTTACTTATTCAACTTGACAGGTGATCAGTATGGAAAATATGTAACTCTTACAAAAGCTAACAAATCTGTGGCTCGGAATGTAAACTAATGGCTGGATTTATGAACACTAACATCCATCCAATAGCTCATTTATGTTTCTGTTAAAATAACCAAAGGTTATTAAATACTTGGTCAATGACCTGACCTTGTTTCCCAGCTGCTTCTACATGGTTTTCTGGGTAATTATTCTTCTGTCTTTAAAAGCAAAAAACAAAAAATCATCTCAGTCCAGGGAAAAACCACTGGTCTCACTTGTTGAATACATCCAATGCAAGCAGCAGCACTTAAAGTGGAGTTCCTCCATTGTGTGTTGGTTACGTCATAAGAGTGGAGTGAAAGTGCTAGTTTATTTTAATAAGAGTCATTGAAATGTTATTTCCCTTGTGTCTGTTATGCTGCTTTAAAACAAAGTAGCCTTACTGTTGCAGAAGTATCTTCCCATCTGCCATAGTATGAGATTAATAGTCGAGAGGAATCTCTTATATTGGCAGACTGAACTGGAATAGGATATGTAACTAAATTTTTACCCTTGGGTTATGTGACACGGAAACATTTCCTTCCTGTTTAGGAGGAAGCAAAACAGTTGTTGAATCAACAGAAATCTGGGTCACGCTCAGACTCGCGCGAGGAGGAAATCTCTCCTCCTCCACCTATGAACCCTGTGGTTAAGGGCCGAAGAAGGCGTGGGGCCATCAGTGCAGAAGTCTACACAGAAGAGGATGCTGCATCTTACGTTAGAAAGGTGGCCTACACTTTAACCATTCCTAAACCCTTGCAAGTCTAAGCTTTGTGATCATATCTGTGCCTCTCTATTATCCAGGGGCCATATTGCTGTCCTCTGAAAAGCTCTGTTTGTTACCCCAGTGGTGTTACACAAATGCATACCAAACCTCAGCTGCTTTGTGCATGATTTCTGGATAGTACTCAGCTGGTGCGGCCTTGCTAACCCACATGGTAGGTCTACAGAGCAGTCATGCCGAGCCATGCATGTTGTTTACTCTGGATTGGAGCCTGTGATGCATGGTAACAGGGCTTTGGTTTCACTTGAGCCATTCCCACTTCTGGACAAATCACATCCTCTTCCTGTTCCACTATCTCATTACATAAAATCTTTGGATATGTTTCCTCTTGTTTCTTGTCTCTGGCACAATTTCAGTAAAGTGCACTATTATGGTGGAGCAGCTTTCTTCTATCTTTTATGAGTATATTACTACATTTATAATCAGAGTTGCTTTGGTTTTGATTATGCTCTAGGTTATTCCTAAAGATTACAAGACTATGGCTGCTTTGGCTAAAGCAATTGAGAAGAACGTGCTATTTGCCCATCTTGATGATAACGAAAGAAGGTAGGAGCGAATCTCTTAATCTGGCTTTGCTTTTCTATCAGGATGACTTCACTGTAGCTCTTTTTGAAGCTTTTAGTATTTTAAAGAAGAAACATTTTTAAACAAATCACAACATGCAAAACAGAGCAGCTTTATGGGAGCAGTTAGTCCAGCCACATCGATAACTGAGAGATTCTTCAGGACCTCTCCAATGTCAGTACTAACGTGTGCATATAGCAGGCAACCAAACCATTGATAACTCTGAAAAATCTCTTCCAGTGACATCTTTGATGCCATGTTCCCAGTCACCTATATTGCAGGCGAGACTGTGATACAGCAAGGTAAGTGACACTATTTGCATTGATAACTAAACAGGTTGAAAGTTGTAAGAAGATTCTGGATCTATGGGTTTGTTCTGCTCTTATGAGTGTAAGAACACTTGTTAAAAGCAAGCAAGCTACTGAATGCAATGTGAAGCACCATTTATGTTGGGGGGGGGGGGGGGAGAGGAGAGTGGAGCCACTGCAGGTAGTCCCTGTCTGTATCAGTGGCTTGAAAACTGTTTTGATGGTTCTGTAGAGCACACTGGGTGAATTTATTGGGGGGAGGTAAGGCTGCTGCTCTTTCACATGTAGGATGAGGAAATGTCTGTGGTGACATTTTTCAAGTATAAAATAGGCAGTGCACTTTAAAAAAAAAAAAAAAAAAAAAAAAAAAGCCCTATTGAGGCATCTTCTGGCAGGCCTGGTACCAAGGGTTAATGTATAAGCCCCGAAAGTGCCTTTTTAATATTCCTCTGCCATTTTTATAAAACATGAATCACTTTACAGCTTGCACTTTTTTTTTGCACCTGAATACTGTATGTTTGGTTTTTTTTGTTTTTTTTTCTTTAGGCGATGAAGGTGATAACTTCTATGTTGTCGATCAAGGAGAAATGGATGTAAGCTTTAATAACGGCTAAGATATTAATTGTATTAACTGAGAATGTATCCATCCCCTGCAGAAATACTGGTAACCTCTTGAGGCATTTCTTTCTGTGGAAATGAGAAATTATTTCCTCTCTGGTAGACCTGTTCTGTTATCCATTCTTTTGGGCTATTCCTTTAGAACAGGCTCCTACTCAAGAAAGCTTATTTTGCCTGTTGCTCTTTGCTCCTTTTGAGCAGCTCTGGGGATGCGACTGCCCAGCTGTGCAGAATAGGAACACATCCTATATTGTGTGACTCCAGATGAACAGTTCGAATGCTGACAAAATGTTTCATGCTGTATGAGCACAGAAACAAAGGGAGAGGGAGTATACCAGGGGACAGTAAATAAATAAATCATTGATTACAAGGTCCAACTTTCTTGGTCAAGGTATAGTCAAGGTCCAGATTCCACAGATAAAAATAACAATAATGCTGATAATAAGTAAATAGACCTTTGCAGTCAGTTCAAAAGCATCTGGCCGCAGCCCACCTATTGACTTCCTCTGGAGTATACTCCTGTAGTTGAGCACAAGACAAGTAAAGACAGACCTGGGTTTTATTCCAATTTTTACCGTAACCTCTTGTGATCTTTTCTCTGTTTGCCCAGCTGTAAAATTGAGTTAATACTTCACAGGCCTAACAAGTTTGGAGATTTAAGTTCACAAATCCTTGGATGAAAAATAGAATATACCTACAAAGAATTGTTATGATAGTACGTACAGAGACAGTCCTTTCCCTAAAGTCTTTGAAATTTCAGTACAACCTGGAAATGGTGCCAAATTCCTGATTATATCTCCAGTCTTTCAGGGGTGATCTAAACTAGAATATTTCCCTGTGTAATATGGTCTAAAAACATAGCGCAGAATAAGAGGAACTTTTAAAGTATCTTTGTGGCCAGTTGTTTGCCCTTGTTGACCAATGTGTATTTCCTTTCAGGTTTACGTGAACAACGAGTGGGCAACCAACGTTGGGGAAGGTGGCAGCTTTGGAGAACTTGCCCTGATTTATGGAACACCCAGAGCAGCAACTGTCAAAGCAAAAACAAATGTGAAATTATGGGGTATTGACAGAGACAGCTATAGAAGAATCCTTATGGCAAGTTTTTTTCCCTTGTTTTGGATGTATGGGTTTTACAGTTACTTCAAGGTAGCATATTTACTAAACAGAAATGTCTTTTTGTGACCTTGAGTGTTCATTCCAGTTACTCTTGGTCACTAGGCCCTCTGTCTGCATTGTACTGCAGAGGAACTCATACCTTGAACAGAAATAAACTTCAGACTCTCTTAGGTCATGACTAGTAACCATGCTGTCATTCACGCAGATTTTGTGTGTCTCTAGCAAGAAGGAAGGGAAAGCTTTTTAGTGTCTTGTTAGGCCAAGACACATCTCGTGTGTGTAACACTGCATTTGTAATTTTAAGTACAGATATCCTAATAATCAATCAGCTATAACAGTGTGATCGCTCTTATTGGACTCTGATTCTCCTACTCTCTTTGTTAGCCTGCTACTTTGCTCGTTTGTGTTTAAATAGCTATAAGCGACCGAAGTCAACCATGCAGCCTACAATCAACAAAAGGCTGATCCAGCAATCCTTACTCATGGAAGTTGTCCCTTTAAACTCCAGCATTATTACTCGCAAGAGTAAGGGTTGCTGTATTGGGCTATAAATTATGTAAAGCATTCATCATAATGGATATGGGCAAATATATAACGTTTATCAAAGTTCATTACAAATAGAATGCATATTTTTTTTTTTTTTAGTGTTTAGGGACAGTATATTGTGCAAGCCTTTACCATAGTGCTTCTGAGCATTCTCCGAGCTCAGTGAAGTCCATGAGATTTGAAGGCACTGGCACTTTGTAAATTTGGGTCCTGAAGTCTTGTTGAATTGTGTGGCCTTTTTTGTGGCTTATCTTTAATTTTCCTTTAAAACTACTACAAAATAGGAGTAGAAAATAAAAGCTTATCTTGGTGGTTGGATATTATTATTATTATTATTATTTTTTTTTTTTTTTTTTACAGGGCAGTACACTGAGAAAGAGAAAGATGTATGAAGAATTCCTTAGTAAAGTATCAATATTGGGTGAGTGAGAAGGTTTCACTTTAATAGTGGATTGTAATGAGGTGAATATCCAGTTAAACCGCTGTAGTGGTAATCTGTTAAAACCAGTTACATAGTGTGTGCTGCTTTTTTGCATAATCCTAAAGCAATGTCTACACTACCACTTATGTTGGTGTAACTCGTATTGCTCCTGGTGTAAATAAGCCACTCTCCTCCCCCAAGCTACACTAGTTTCACCAGCCTAAGTGCCAGTGTGGACAGTTATGTCAGTAGAAGAACTTCTCTTTTCTACATTGCTGTTGGGGGGTGGATTATTTAGGTTGAGGAGAGAGCGCTCTCCCATTGGCTTGGAGCGGTTATATTAAGAGAGCCACTGTAAGTTCTTTAGTGTAGCCATAGCCTAAGCCCATTCTAATTAAGGTCTTGATTTTTACAAATGTGTATTACCAGAAAGAGAGGGGTGGGTTTTTTTGAGTGGGAACAGATATTGCATGAAGCATACTAAAGACTTTGACTTGACTTTGTTTAGAATCTCTGGACAAGTGGGAGCGTCTCACTGTAGCTGATGCCTTGGAACCGGTACAATTTGAGGATGGACAGAAAATTGTGGTACAGGGAGAACCAGGAGATGAGTTCTTTATTATCTTAGAGGTAAGTGAATGTTACTTCTGCTTAGTATGTTGAGTTACACAAAACTAAACATCTGGTTCTAAAAATGTATTTTATTCTCCTTGTGGCTGTGTAAAATTCTGAGGAGAATTACGTGACTAAAACTTACTTTTGGATGCCCAGGCAAGGTGAGTGTAAACTTGCTTTGTTGTTTTTACAAAAGGCACTTCCAAGAGAGTGAGGTAGTTGGTCTAGGAAATTGGAAGCTCTAGATATCCTCTTTAGGTGGGTGTAATAAACTATTCTGGTCCTGTCCCCGAAAGAAGCTGTAAGTGTTCTGGTATGTGCTATAGTGCGTCTCTAGATAAGCAAGCATCTCCAGAAACTGTCTTGCTAGTTGCATAATATACGAACCACAATATTTCTAGTGACCTATTACTTTTAAGTTGTTTTCATAATCCATAGTATCCTACTGCAGGGACATAACACCCTCTCAGACCTGCACTATTTCCCAAATTTTTTGGAATACAAAGGAATAGAACAGTAGATGGCTAGTAATGTTTCTTGTTACTGGTTCCATTGTCGCTCGAGTGTTTACAGGCATCATATAATTTGATTAGAAGGCCAGTAACAAAGACGACAGTAGGAATTCTATGATGCATGTAAGTACCATCCTAAGGGGATTTAAAGGAGAGATGGAGAGGACCATTGTTTGTTTTTTAATATGAACGGATGGTGAAATATACGTGAAGTGTGTAATAGGGTTTTTACTGGCTAAAACACTTCCTGTATGATACACTGCAGTGAGGCTGAGTTCTTATGGAAGTTAAGATGTTTCAAATGATATTGACAAACTCCTTTTACTAATAACTGATTTATTAAAGGGCACAGCTGCAGTGTTACAGCGGAGGTCGGAGAATGAAGAATTTGTTGAGGTGGGCCGACTGGCGCCTTCTGATTATTTTGGTGAGTTACATTGCTGTAGGTGTGATTGGCTGCACTGTTGTCTTTGTGTGGCGCCATTGCTGGGTGATGTATCTCTTACTGTGGGTTAAGAGGGAGATAGTGGCAGGATGGGTTTGGTTATTTGCCAATTGTTTGAGAATATCTGTTTTGATTAGCTTCTGTAACTACACTGTGATAATCCTTGGAGTACCATGTAAATGACTAAAAGCTCAGAAGTCCATGTGTTGTGGAAAGGTGGTACCATCTCCATTAGTTCCAAGGTCTCAACCATTTTCCATTATGAAGACCTATTTAGCCTCTGTATTTTTAGCTTAAAAATTGATGATTCTGAAAACTTTCAGATACATTGATAGCAAAAGAAAATATTTAGTTGGATAGAATATAACATTTATAGATTTATGAAAAACTCTAAATTGATCTGCTTCAAATGAAGTCTTGTGCTTACAAATTTTCTTCAAACGGGCTTTAATGTAGATGTTGCATCCGTTAAGGTTGTGATGAAAATATGTTTCTTTATTTCAAGACCCCTGGCTCCTACCCCCTCCCTCCTGCTGGGGCAATCAGCTGGCTTGTGGGGCTTAGGGAGGACTCTGTGAGCAGACTCCCCACCTCCTCTCCACATCAATCAGCTGGCTTGCACTGATGAGGGAGGAGTGAGGAAGCAGCTTGTGAAGGATAGGGGGAGAAGAGGCGGGGCTTGGATAGGGGCTTGGAGGAAGGGGTGGAGTGGGTGGGCTGAGGGTGGAGCCCTGCCCCCGGTGCTTGCAGAGTAGGGGAAGCTGCTGAGGCTGCCCAATGTGTTTCTAGCCTAGAGCACCTTCAGCCTCCCCACCTGTCTGCAGTGCCAGTGGGCTGTGCCTATGAGGTAAGGTGGGGGAACCTCCCAACTATAGTACTGTATGGCAAAAAAAATTCCCTGGAACCTACCCCCCCCCATTTACATTAATTCTTATGGGGAAATTGGATTTAAGTCACATTTTTCAGGAACAGAACTACAACGTTAAGTGAAGAGTTCCTGTATTTAGGGGTTGTGATGGGTCACTATGTTGTGGTTTAGCAACTGTAACAGGTTTCTGAAACAAAGGTTTTGACTTGGTGGTTTTTCCTTAAATGGAAAGCTAGAGTTTTCCGATATGCTTTGGCAGTGGGGTAATGGAGATCCCATATTTTCACTAAGGGAACTATACTAATTTGAGAGAGAAGTTCTAGATTTTAGAGCTGGTTGTATTCAAATGGTGCTTTGTTGGTTTTTTACATTATGAAGATGTCCTTTGATACCAGACCCTGCAATCCTTATGTTTTCCCAAGATAGATAAATGGTCATTTGTACATGTTGTTGTTAACTATGCAGGTGCTTTACTGTAAACAGTTTTTTTTTGTTAGCTAGAAAAGAGACTTGGACCACCTATGAATAGTGAAACCTGTACAAATACACAATGCAGCAAACTGTCCTGCACACACCCCTCCCCCCAGTGTGCCCATTTTCCCCCCGAATACAAGTCTACCTTCGTAGAAGACGCTATTCTTGAAGCAATTGACTTGACAATCCCTTGAATGGTTTCTAAACATGGATTTCATTTTTACTACAACTATATTCACAGATCTTCTCCGTGCTGAAAACCCGGCGATCTCCACTCCGCACTCTCGTAGCCGTTGTAAACAGTGCGATGGCTACAATTCCTTTAACCGCATTCTCCCTTTCTGTCCTCCCAGGTGAAATAGCTCTATTGATGAACCGCCCTCGTGCTGCCACAGTCGTTGCTCGTGGCCCATTGAAATGTGTAAAGCTTGACCGTCCCCGATTTGAGCGTGTCCTGGGTCCGTGCTCGGATATTCTCAAGCGAAACATCCAGCAGTACAACAGCTTTGTATCACTGTCTGTCTGAAATTTTAACTCCCTCTGATACATGCTTCACGAATGCAGACTGCTTTATTCCCTTGTGCAGAGCCACATGGCCACTGGCATTTGCAGCTTCCTGTCTGTTTTAAAGAAAAAATTGCTTTATCAAATCACCATTTTTATTTTAGAGCATTAGTTCTGTGCTCTCTCTCCCGTTAAATAGAAAGAGTTCTATGGAGACTTTTGCTGTTACTGCTTCTCTCTATGCAATGTCTAGTGTCCCACTTTGGCCATTTCTGCCTTGCTTTTTGGTGAAGAGATCTCCTGGCACCAAGCTAATTGCTATAGAGTAAGGATGTAACAGTGGAAACTTTTTTTTTTTTTTTTTTTTTTACAGATACTTTTCAAATTGTTCATAATTTTTAGGCTGTGGTCCTAATCTACTGTATTCCTTTTCAAGAGAACTGTCCTTATAACTGAGCTTCTCTAGATTTAAATTTTTTGGGTACTGTCCTCCTCAGTCCAGTCCTGAGGCATCAGCTGCTAGTACAGCCACAGTTGAAAGTTAGCATTCGCTCTGTACCCTTGTCTACTGGTTCAAGATTACTTGGTTATGTTTTGTCAGGTTTCACGTAAAAGCTTTTAAGGTTTATAGTTCTGGTCAACTGCTGCAGCTATTACTTTAGTTCCCAGACTCTCACTGCAGCTGAACTTTGCCTGTCTTGTTGTCAGCTGTGGATTTACCCCTCTAGAGCATTCTTGTTCATAACCTCAAAAGCCAAACTTTGGATTAAACACTTAACTTCAGTCCCTTTTCCTTAGACTGGCACAAGAATTGTACAACTACCCAGCTAGTGCCAAATAGTGATGTTTGTGCTCCAGATGCAGTGCAGGAATTGGAAGCATACATTTTGTTTTGCCCTGTAACTTTTGCTTGCTACTTATTTCACAGTTGACTGTCCTTCAAAAGATTCTTTGCTCAGTTAGCTCCTTGGTTCCCAGGAAACTAATTTTGTCTGTATACAACCAGCATCAGGTGCAGGATGGAGCAGTTAACCCAATGAGGTGAATGGAGATGCTGTGGTGAATAAGGCAGAAAAAGTGAATGTCTTGTTTGTTCCTGCTACTCACTTGTTTTAAGTATATACATATATTTTTAAATCAACCAGAAGTTGTTTTATCTTTTTAGTTTTCATTTTTAAAGTTAATCTAAACACAAATACTGCATCCTCTGTTTCCTGCCCAGCTTTTCAGATTCATGTGAAAAAAATATTTTACACATTTTTTGGAAGTCAAACCTGTTGCTGAGTCTTAAATGTATTTCAGTATTTACCAGCTTTGTGTTGTATTATTCTGTGCATACCAATATCACCCAAGAAATTTGACTGAATTCCACAGTTCAATAATGTAGGCAATTTAAGGCTTCCTGTAATTATATAAAACTAGAGTAGGGTTGTATTTGGGAGTGACAGCAAGCATTTTTGCATTCATTATGCAACTGTTTCTAATGATGGATCCCTTCTTTTTTCCTTTTGGAGGCAATTGGGCTTGGTGTAGAGTCCTTTCCAGGCTTATAGACATTTTTAAATGTCTGCTCATCAGACATAAATACAAAGTTGAGGGTATCGGATCTTTGAGGTTTTAGGGATATTTCAGTGTCCTCAAATTCTCTGTGATGAGATTAATTGTAAAATGCTTACATTGTATGAACTATTTGTTTTTCAGAAGATCTTTGAGGTGGAGGATTCCTACCAGTACTCTACAGAAGTAAACAAAACTAGTTTTGTAAAACTATTTTCTTCAGTTTTCAGTCTAGCTAGGTTTTTTCTTCATAAATTTTAGTTACTGTACTTTGAAGCTTGATTTGATCCTTGTCGAAGCACCAAAAAACAAAAACACCTATGTAAACTAGTTAGAGCTCCACAAAAAATGCACATTTTTTTTATATAAGGCTTTCTAATCAAGTTTCACTATTGCATCTTTTTAGCTTGCTGTTGACTCCCTTTTGTAGTTTTACCTACAAGATTTTAAGATAAACCAGCTAAGTCTGAGTTAAATATTAATCACAGTTATAGCTTTACCTTTGTGTGCAATTTAAATATGTTTGAAACCACAATTTGGCATAGTTTGCCTTAGCTAACATTCAGGGCTTTAGAAGTAATCTCTTGCTAGGCCACCTTTAGCAAATTTACGAAGTCTACTGCCCTAGAGAGCTATAGTCAACCAGAGGACCATTTTTGTATTGTTATCTGACTATATAAGTCTGATGTACTGTATGTGCTAATATATTATTATTCCTTTTGTTATAGATTGTCCTAATGGCAGGTAAAGCAATAAAAATGATTTAAATTCTTAAATGCAATTTTTTTTCTTTCCCCTTGTATCTTATTTTGCTGTGGTGTTCAAGAATGAATTGTTAATGAGTTGTAGGAAGCTAAGTAGCTTAATGCATTAGCTTTTTACAGACTTGAGTTCAAATCACAGCTTAGCTCACAAATGAGAATTCCCTTCACAGCATTTACCCTGTGATCTTTTTTTTTTATAGCTAACAAAGCTGTTCCTCTTGATTTTTTGGAGCCCTGACCTTTCTCAGGTGTCCGTCTAGCATCTGTTCACAGGTATTTGGTGCACACAACAACCAATAGAATAAATGCTTGTAAAATCTGCATCTCGTGCATCTTCTCCCTTCCCCTAATCCTAGCGATTTACTGATCTTGCTTTACCCCATTCAAGATCGTAAATTGTTGACCTGTCTCATTATTGGAGCTCAAGCTTCTCTAAATTGTCCACTCTCTTCTCATACATGACCTAAATGGAAACTTTGACTATATGGGGACTATACATGCATGACTTGCTGGGCACATGAAAACAAATGAGAAAGGTGGGTGTGATTCTTAATCCACTCCTGCTGATGTAAAGGAGGAGTAACACCATTGACAGTTGGTAACTCACTAGAGGTGAGAGGAAAATCTGGTCTGATGTGTTCAGCATCTGGGATCGGTGGAGAAGCTTCTGGGTAGTTAGCCAAGGGTGTCTATTTCCCTGGTGAAATCAGCAGCTGATTGGAAGCCTCAGAGCTCATTTAAAAGCAAGGGATCAGACCTAATTCCTCCTGATACATTTGTTAGTTACAGGTGTTTGTGTGTGCTTTTTTTTTTTTTTTATTGAAGGATTCCTTGATTTGGCCTATTTTTCTGCAGTGCACTAAAGTCACCAGTAGAGGGAGCGCTAACTTTGCAAACATGAAATCATGCACTGAAATAACCACTAATTGGAAGTTAACTCTCTAAGTCCTTTTGTTGTAACCCATTCTCTGCTATAACCAGTGTAAGGGGCGGGGGAACCTTCACCAGTATGCAGTGCTCTTTTGAGCACTGCTTGAAAATAGACAACTAGAGAACTGTTTTATATAGACAGTTGCTTTGGCAGAAAAGCTTAAAGTGGAAATACTTGATGGAATCAACACTAGAGCCAGGTACCTATTCTTTGGTTTCTTACCTTTATTACATTACAATATTGGAGGAAGCTTTTAATAAAAGACAAAACAAATCAAACTGTCTCAAACAGGAAAATTGGAGATCTGTCTTGCTTCCTGACTCGGGGTTAGCAGAGAGTTACCACTAACAATTGTCACAGGATCACTGAGAGGATGTTTGTTTTGCGAAAACACAACTCCGATTACTCCAAAGGATAATTGCAGTCTGCTGTGAACCAGTTTAGTATGTTGACATTTAGCCAGTTTAAAAACCAGTCAGGAGTTGGGTAAGTTTAAAGTACAGTCCTATGGGGAAGATGGGTGGGATGGGGACAGACTTGATTAAGCTAGAGTTGGGGTTAATCTACATTTTGCACCCATTATCACTACTGAAAACTCACTGGCTTAAAATGGCAAATTTCAGCTAGCAACAAAACTAATGCGGAGGTAGCTTGCTGAAAGCTGGTTAAGAACTCTAGCTGAAATCCATGTCTTGTTAAAGGCTTAATGCATCAAATGCAATCTGAGTCAAATTCCCAGCTAACAGGTGTCAAACATTCTATCAAACACACTGCTGAACACGGGTGGTTGATTGGGCATGAATCACTGGAAAATCATACTCAAGTTCTCCACTGCTTCCATTAGGCTGCTGAGAAGTCCAGCTCCATCATTCTGACCACTTAAAATGGAGCTGGTTGGTAAAAATTTAATTAGCGAGCCAGTCTTCAGCCTCGTCCTAGGGAGGCCGTGGGAAGAGGACCGCTTATCTAAGGCCTTTTGAGGGGCTGGCATGTTTAGTTTTGGTCTCCAGTTCCTACAATACCCTTTGAAATCTGCAGAGGTGCTAGAGAGAAGGAATGATTCATCTTGCTAGCTTCCCCTGTGTTAGGATGACTGCTTTACAATTGCGTAAACATATTGGTTTTTAAAGCTGTTATTCTGTGCCTACCTTACCCTGAGATAGAGCCCCTTGTTCAGCAGTCTGATTCTTAAGGCAGCCATGAGTGGATTTAACAGTGCTGCCTCTTTGTCAAGCTCTTTATCTTTTGCAGAGCTGCACTGCTGGGGCCTAAATAATATGAATGTGCTAAATAGCCTCTCCTTTACAACCCACAGCATGAGTTCTCTTCCTCCTTCCTTCCCCCTTCCCCCATACCACCAGCTGAAAACTGAAATATTTGGCTCTGTGCAGTGGAGCTGCTTGTCCCTTTCCCCCAGGCTGATGGAGGTGTTTCTGATTGCATGAGTAGTAGACAGCTGGGGCCATGCTGGCCCCATGTACCTTCTTGACTTTAAAGTGACAGATCCTTCTCTAGCTTGCAGTGATGAAGGCTCCTCTTACTCAAATGCATGATCTGTCTCAGAACCTGGCTGTGCTAAGCACGTTTTCCTTTCAGCAATGCGTTACTCAAGCCTCATTCTTGGATCCAGTTGTGGGGTGTCTCAAGGACAAGACTCTGCAAATGTTGACCCCACGCACTGGAGCACCAGTAGAGCAGTCCTGCTGGGCAGAGTCACCATAAAAGCCCAGTAGGAATCTGGACCCTTCCAAAGAGCTTCCCCTCTCCATCCAATAGGCTTGTGTACGTGAAAATTATCAGCAATTAAAGGTCACCCGCTGGCTCCCTGGGGCTCTTCCCTGCCTCCAAAAGAATTGAAGGCTCTAGCTGCTTAGCGTCACTCTGTTAAACCAGGGCACTTCCACCTGCTTGGTGTCACTGGCCACAACCTTGTCTTCTCCGTGTGTGTCTATGCATTTCCCCACTGTCTTTAGGATAAGCCACAACCGTCTGTCCAGAGCCAAGAGGTGAGGTTCGGTGAGGACAGGTGTAAGGGGATCCAGCAGGAGGGATTCCCTCATGACATCACTGAGCTGGTACTCAGGCAGGGCCAGGAGCTGCAGGCGTAATAACGTCGTCCTCTTTATTCTGGGAAGACAAGGACTCGGGTCAGACACTTTTACACCAACTCGGTATCCTCCCAGCAGTGAGCGGCCGCGTCAGCCCAGCAATCTGCCAGGGGGTGACGGCTAGAATGGGTTTTGTTAATTTTTTTTGATGGAGGTGAACACCATTGCAGAACACTCAGTCCCTTTTAAAATGTTGCCGTCTGTAATGTAACAGAGTTGGAGAGATGATCCATGTTTGTGTGGCTACATCAGATTTGAGCTGACAACCTTTAGGCCCTTTACTAACCAGGAAAAGCTGTACAAAGTAGCCAAGTACCGGTCTCAGTCTTATCTCTGCTTCGCTTTAGATTTTTTTGAGCTAGGACAAGGACCCTCTTTTGCTATAGAGCTAGAAAAACACGGGGCATTTTGTAAGTGATAGCAACATCAACCTCTTGGACTAGAACATATCTTGTCCGATGTATAAATACCTGTATCTTGCCTAGTAGACAAAGGCAGAACAGGAACCTGAAGTTAGGAAAAAACTCAAAGGGGAAATAAGATGTTAATGTTTAATGGTGAAAGGGACTGAACTTTGGTGCGGCTGGCTAAGGGATCTGGTTGTCCATTAGTCATTAAGTCCAGAAGGATGTCCTGGGCGAGCGGGGTTAAACTGGCACTGAAATCGGTGAATTTTACTCTAGCTTGAGGATATGGCCTATGCGCCAGTTCTTGGACTTCATGCCGGAATGAGTAGGTGAAATGCTCTGGCCTGTGTTATACAGGAAATCAGAGTAGAGGCTCAGAAGAAAGCATTCTGGCCCTAAGAGGTATGACTGTCACTTGTGTGCTTTCCCAAAGAGTCATTTTATCCTCTTTAATAGAAGGCACAAGGGGTAGGTATCTGTGCAGGTCCTTGAGTTGCTCTATGATGCAATTCATTGACTCCTGGAAGGTGCAGGGGGTAAGTCTTGCATTTTACAAAGGAACCAAATTCAAAATGCCCACTGGCTGAGTTGGGAAGATATTGCAGGGCTGGCCAACGTCTGCAGAGTAGTTAATTTCAACCCCACGGAATAGAACTTCATGGGAAGGATTTACTGAAATCCTCTGACTGCAAATTAAAAGTCTCACTAGGTGCAAATAACATTCAACCTGGCTAATATAAGAGAGAGTGCAATTAGCATCCCAGGGCTTAGAGGCAGCAGGAATGGTAAAGAAATGTTAGACATTTCCTAAAAAGAAACCACAGGGAACAAACTCTAACTCTGGCTCTTTCATTTAACTTTCAGCTAGTGATTTATGTGAATTAATAAGGCAGTAGCTGAGAGAGGATTCAAATAGTAAAATGTCTAAGCCCTTTTTAATAACTGGAGAGGGGGAACCAGACTGATTAATTATATCCGCGTTCTCACAGGCCTTTATAAGGCAGAGATGGTCTGAGTGTTACGGGCAGGGTTCTAAAGAATTGGGTCTGTAATTCACCTTATGCCTTTATTTTTTGATCATTTTGATGGAGCTCAAGGTTTATTTTTGTGTTAGTTTTTTTTGTTGATCTAAAATTTTCAGTTGTGCAAAAGAGTGGGTGTGAAGCCTTTGCTCCCTGATTTGTATTGATTTTACCTCTGAATGAAATTACGGTCGGGGGAGGTCAGACCGTAATTATTACGTGACAACAGCGAGTGGGATTCAAAAATGCAAATGGACCAGGTCACCTGTCACAATCGACAAAGGAAATAGCCTTAAATCAAAGCCTGATAACTTCTCAAGCAGCATTTTTCAGACGTTGCCTCTCGTTACATTTTGATTCTTAGCGGTGGAAATACTTTTTCATTGGTTTCGGCGTGGCTGGTGAAATCAGCCTGTGGGGACATTTATTGATAAACATCAAATCCTTCCAAGCCTATGTACAGGTGATCTACCCAACCTCTTGGGAAGAATGTGTATCCACAGCTGCTTGGCATGGCACTCTGTCCCCCTCTACCTGGCACCTAGACCAGCTAGTGATTTATGAGCTGGCATCAGCCTTGGCTAAGAGGGAGGAGTTTGGGTGCAGGAGGGGGCTCAGGGCTGAGGTTTGGGGGTGCAGGTTCTTACTGGGCAGTGCTTACCTTGGGTGGCTCTGGGTCTGTGGAATGAAATCAGACTCTCTGCCTGCCCCAGCCCCATGCTGGTCCTGGAAGCGGCCATCCCTGTGGCCCCTGAGGGGGGAGGGACACATGGCTTCATGTGCTGCCCCCAGGCGCTGTCCCCACAGCTCCCATTGGTTGCAGTTCCCAGCCAATGGGAGCTCCAGGCAGGAGCAGTGTGGAGACCCCCTCGCCCCTGCCAGGGGCCGTGGTGCCATAGGGTGCGCCGGCCACTTCCGGGATCAGTACACGGGGCTGGGGTGGGCAGGGAGCCTCCCTTAGCCCCACTGTGCTGCTGGACTTTTAGCGTCCAGAGATCACGATCGACTGTCATAGGGTCCAGGATCGACCAGTCGATCGCGATCTACCAGTTGGTGCCACTGCGCTCTAGTATGTTGTAGCATTGGAGAGTATGGTACGGCATGGGGGTAACACTGTAGAATCCTGCAGTTGTGCTATAATATTGTGTAGCATTAGAAGAATGTCTCCACTCTCTTCCCAAACTCCCCTGGAGGATTGCCGGTGCCGACCCTCGTATGACTGGCTAGCAAATAAAATGCCCTCTCACTTACATGCAGCACTGGGAGAGCGGAGCAAGGATGGAGGTTTCATCGTGGGAATGTCTTCCAAAGCTAGGGCAAAAACAGGCAAGGGTGAACAGTGGCTACCTCAAGGCCCTGGGCACAAAGCTGTGATACCAGGGTCCCATCCTAGCTGCGAAACGTTCAGAGGAGGCAGCCCTGCTCCTTGGTTCACGTAACAGACTGAAACCAGACTGGCCGTGAGGCATGCGGGAAAGGCTGAGATGCCCGGGCCTGCAGGAGCAGGGATGTTACAGGTTCGAGCGTGCTGTGCAGGGGCAGGTCGTATCCCCATTGTGCGTGCCTGGGCAGTACGCCCTTCATTTTCATGGGCACCAAATTCTCCTCCCAAAGTAAATTTAGATACGCATGCTAGGCTGGCAGGGCAGAGATCAAGATGCTCAGAGACAGCGCCCCCTGAGGGCTGCCCCCTCCCATGGCTCCAGCATCATCTGCCCCTTTTGAACCATGGGACCGTCTGCCCACCCCTCAGCTTCACTGGGCCCCACTTACATCCCCCCAGCACAATCTGATCCCCAGCACCGTCTGCCTACTCCCATGTCCCCTGGCACTCAGCCCCCTTCTGTGTCTCCCCCCGCCCCCCCTGCTCTCCTCACGTTCCAGGTGCCCCCAAAGTCATACCTTACCCTCTGGCATTGTCCAGGTGAATGAGGAACCCTTCCTCCCCGAACTTAGTGAACATTTCATAGTGATGACGGTCCATGTTCCCTTTTCAGAGAGAGAGAGAGAGAGAGAGAGAACAGATTGCTCTTGCCGTCCACTGAGTAGTGACTGACCTGGCCAGTGTGAAAACGCTGCTATGTTACCTGCTGAGCAAGGGTTACCTGTCGTGGGGGTGTTTGTGCAACACCAGCGTCAGGAGGCCTGGTGTTACCTGACAGTAGTAACAGTCTACCCTCCCCTAGTACCCCCTATTCCGGGATCTCATCTCAAAGTGTTTTACTAGCAGTAATGAAATTACCTCTCTGCTGGCTAGTGAGGTGCTTATATGACCCTCATCACCATAGTGTCTCAGAATCTATGAGAGATCAACCCCATTTTACAGATGGGGAAACTGAGGCACAGAGTGAGGTGAACAGAATCACCTAAGGGGATGAACCCCAGAGCTGCTAACTCCAGGATTTGTGCTTTTTTGCTAGCTCAGGCTCCCTTTCCTGGATCTTCCTCCTGTAAGGTGAGTGGAAGAGGGACATCTGTCTATGCCAAGGGCACTCGGGTATAGTGATGAGGGCATATAAATTCCCAGATGAAAGGATATTGGCACCTCGTATAAACTTCTACATCAGTTGACCTCAACCTGGCATCCAGGGCCGAAGGGAGGAAGTGAAGGAGGATGGGAGGAGCCGAAGGGAGGGAAGTGAAGGAGGATGGGAGGAGCCGAAGGGAGGGAAGTGAAGGAGGATGGGAGGAGCCGAAGGGAGGGAAGTGAAGGAGGATGGGAGGAGCCGAAGGGAGGGAAGTGAAGGAGGATGGGAGGAGCCGAAGGGAGGGAAGTGAAGGAGGATGGGAGGAGCCGAAGGGAGGGAAGTGAAGGAGGATGGGAGGAGCCGAAGGGAGGGAAGTGAAGGAGGATGGGAGGAGCCGAAGGGAGGGAAGTGAAGGAGGATGGGAGGAGCCGAAGGGAGGGAAGTGAAGGAGGATGGGAGGAGCCGAAGGGAGGGAAGTGAAGGAGGATGGGAGGAGCCGAAGGGAGGGAAGTGAAGGAGGATGGGAGGAGCCGAAGGGAGGGAAGTGAAGGAGGATGGGAGGAGCCGAAGGGAGGGAAGTGAAGGAGGATGGGAGGAGCCGAAGGGAGGAAGTGAAGGAGGATGGGAGGAGCCGAAGGGAGGAAGTGAAGGAGGATGGGAGGAGCCGAAGGGAGGAAGTGAAGGAGGATGGGAGGAGCCGAAGGGAGGAAGTGAAGGAGGATGGGAGGAAGTGAAGGAGGATGGGAGGAGCCGAAGGGAGGAAGTGAAGGAGGATGGGAGGAGCCGAAGGGAGGAAGTGAAGGAGGATGGGAGGAGCCGAAGGGAGGAAGTGAAGGAGGATGGGAGGAGCCGAAGGGAGGAAGTGAAGGAGGATGGGAGGAGCCGAAGGGAGGAAGTGAAGGAGCCGAAGGGGGGTTAGCGGGGAAGGAGGCGAGCAGGAGATCGTTTTCATTCCGTCCATCGTACCAATCAGGAAGTCAAATATGGCCATGTCGATGATATTGAGAAGCCGGTTGCCGCTGTTGTAGGGATAAATCTCCCTCACCGTGTTGCAGTAATGAGGATTCACTTCCCACCTACAGGAAACACAGGGGAAGCGTGAACAGGGGACGCTGCTGCAACCTCACAAGGCGACTTCTCAAACACTCCCTCCGGGAGCCGCCGGAAGGCAGCAATGTGGTTGCGGTTGCCCTGGCCGGCTCTGCCTTGCCATGGCTCTGTGAGCCCGGAGAATGGGCAGCGCTGAGACGCCAAGGGCTGGGTTCAAGGCCGGCACGAGCAGCAGCGGCTTTGCTGACGGGCACCAGCTGCACCCAGCAGAGCTGGGTTTGGCCCCATGCTGCTTCTCAGGGCCCGCCACGGTTAGCCGTCTACCCTGCTTGGCAGGTTTGCTTGTCTCTTGGCCACAGCAGCACCCAACCCCGGAGTTAACACTGCAACCTAAGAGCAGCAGCCAGAAGCGGGAGGGGCGAGATTGTGCACCAGGCCCGGATCTCAGGAGCTGGTAGGCTACACACAGGTAGCCTCTGAGTCTTGGGCTCTGCCCCTCCCCCCGTGCACGATCACTTGCCCCCTTCTTGCTGCTACTCTGCCTCCTGCGGCATTTACCCACTTACTCCTCTTTTCCAGCAAACGAGTAGGACCGGATCCAGGGGTTTGGGATGGAGAGTCTCGGGGCCAGGTTGAGGGACGGCAGGAAAGCAGAGAGCGAGCCCTCCAGCAGGTGCGGGTTCCCGCACACAGCGTACTCCGTCTTGCACATGTAGGGGCACTTTGCAAAGAAACACACGTTGCTGGCTACGGGAAGAATGGAGAACCAGCTAGTTAATATCATGAACTGGCTGCTGTGTATGTGCACCACTGCCCTCTGCTGGGTGGGGCTGGAATGGCTCCGCTTTGGGTCATAGGCCCTACACTGCCACCACCCAATGGAGATTCACCTTTACCTTACGTGCTGGAAGTGGTGGTTATGTACTAGGAAGAACCATTGCTGCCAGGCAGTTCTGAGTGGCCATGACATTTAACATTATAACAGGAAGTCCTAGATGGCCACCGTTCGTTATGACCACCTTCTGCAACGAATGAGGCAGGGGAGCTAAACACAACCTCCTCATTCACTGCGCAGCCCTGATTCGGTGGAAGACTCCATAGAGGTATTACCACACACATGAGTCATGCAGAGTTTGATCTCTCCAATGCAGTAGCTAGCACACACTTCCTCCGGCCCGTTCCTGTGTACACCTCTTTCCCCATCCGCTGGGCACTGCGGAATGTCTTCGTGGAAGGAACTCGCTTCTCTACCGTCACTCACGTACCGGGTGAAACGAAGAAGACGCTCTGTAGGATTTCATTCTTGGTGACCTCCAGGATGTCCTTGGTGACATTGATCAGCCTTCCGATCGTGGGCGGGACCCGCCGGAAATCCAGGATCCTGTGCACAAGCGAAAATGTGTCAATCGAAGGGTCCAGGAGCTGGGGAAGGGAAATGGTTTCTGATTCTCAGCACATGGTAGGGCTGGGGAAGCAGCCCAGGAACTGACTCCAAACCCCGCTCCATATAAAGGAGCTTGTTTCCATTCGGAAATCACGCTCCTTTTTAAAAGTCTGACAGCACAGCCCACTTAGAATCTTTCTTGTGTGATCTTTAGCAAATATGCAAGCTCATTTTACCCTCCAAACCAAATGTGATATGGTCTGGGATTTGCGGTTTTGACAGCTGGCCCTTTTAAGAGTTTGCAGACATTTTGGCTATTCCATCCAGAATCTGCTGTAATTCGAAGCATCTTGTCCCCAGCCAATTGATCATGCATCCATAGGAGTCTGTTGTCTCTTTCAAGGGTGGGAGACTGCTAAGGCACTGGCGTAGCTAGGCGGGTGCGGGGGGTGCGGACCGCACCGGGTGACACCCTCTCAGAGGGGTGACACCCAGTTCGGGCTGTCGGCGCCGGGCGCCCCCGGGCCCACCCCGCGCTGCCTCTGGCCCCGGGCCGGCCGCGGGGGGCTGCAGGGTCCCGGCCGGAGCCGTGCGGGGAGTCCCGGGGGGGGGGAGGGGCCCGCCCCGGCTGCTGCCTCCGCACGTGTGGGGAGCCCCGGGGGGGCGCCCCGGCTGCTGCCTCCGCACTGGGTGACACCAACCCTAGCGACGCCACTGTGCTAAGGACCTATACAATGTTGTGTTTGACACTCTTCAGAGAGGCGCTGAACCTATTATAGCACAGCACAGACAGCGCGAAGGGCTCGCACATACCAGAAGCCACTTATCCTGTTATCTCAGCTGATTCATCTCACTGCGCTCACTTTGGCTAATCGACAGCCCGGGGCTGAGGGAATTTTTAATGACAACTCTGGGAGTGGAAAACCATTGCTGATTCCTGAGTCAGTAACCACTGGGCAGGCTCAGTAATGCCATGATGCAAACACTGAGCAATGCACTCAGCTTCCAAGAAACAAACATGAAACATGGATTTAGCTTGTCAATCACCAAACACTTTAAAAAACAATATTTTGCTCCTAGCTAGCCTCTTTCCTCTTCAGACTCCAAAGCACTTCAAAAAATTGGGCAGGTGAACATAAGAATGGCCATACAGGGTCAGACCAAAGGTCCATCTAGCCCAGGATCCTCTCTTCTGACAGTGGCCAATGTCAGGTGCCCCAGAGGGAATGATCAGAACAGGTAATCATCATGTGATCTATCCCATGTTGCCCATTCCCAGCTTTTGGCAAACAGAGGCTAGGGATACCATCCCTGCCCTTCCTGGCTGATAGACATTGATGGACCTATACTCCATGGATTTATCTAGTTCTTTTTTGAACCCTTGGCCTTCACAACATCCGTTGGCAAGGAGTTCCACAAGTTAACTTTGTGTTGTGTGAAAAAAATACTTCTTTTTGTTTGTTTTAAACCGGCTGCCTATTAATTTCATTGATGAAAGATGCATGAAATACTAAACCGACACTGTGCTTGACGTTGGCCAAAAAGCTGCTTGAGTCATGCAATGCCCAGTCTGGCTTCCTCGCAGCAATGCTCTTTGGCTCAGAATTTGACTTCAATGGGAGTTAGGTGCCTAAATACCCTTAAAACTCTCGCCCTTATTAACATCCATGAGAATAAGGAGGAGACCCAGACCACGATGAATTACAGACGCTCCCCAAATTACGCAAGCATTCCGTCCTTGAATGCCTTCCATAACTCAAAATTTGCATAAGTCGGAAACATATCTCTGACCATTATGCCAAACCCTGCCCCTCCAAGCCCCCCCTACTATTTCTAGCTTATGGAACTTTTTCTGTAAGTGCGAATTTGCATGAGTTGGGTCTTGCATAACCCGGGGAGCGTCGGTAATGGCTGTTCTCCCTAGGAAGTGAGAGGAGGAGTAACTCAGAAGCTCCGAGTTCTAGACACAAGTACCTGTCGAGGTGAAAGGCAGCTATTTCCGCATTGTGCCTCTGAAAGTCAACGAAGTAGAAGCAATCTTCTGGAGTCTCTTCCTTTCGTTCCTGTCTGAAAGAAAGGAAGGGGTTACTAACCGGACCAGGAGAACACACCTGGGGAAGGGTGGAAGCGACCTGGGAGGCTGATCGGCAGCCACAGAGACCTTGTTTACCCACAGGGCAGCATGCAGCCTTGGGCCAGACTGTGGTCACACCTCCTGGAGCCTTACTGACACCCTTCCTGTCAACTGTGGACATCTGGACTGAGACCAGCAGCTTATTTCTCTAGAGGCCACCAAATAGCGTTTCTGAGTCACCACCTTCTCAGTTGGTGAAGCAGCACCGGGGCTTCGTATCCACTTAGCTAATAAGTCCTCAAAGCTCCTGTGTTTAACAGGAAAGCATGCTAAAATCCAAAGCTTGCTGGCCGCCTCTCCTCACAGGTGAGCTGAGACCTATCTTCCCACCAGCCACAGCAGAGAGAGTGCCTTCGGAAACTACATATATTATCTCTTGGAATTAATAGAGACAAGCCGTGGGGAAAAGAGGGAGAGGGAGGAGCCTCTGTTATAAGCACATAGTTGAACTCAGAAAAGCTCGCCCCGTCACTCCGAGCCAAGGCAGAAAGCAATCTGAATGGAAATAAATGTCAAGGGCCAAAAGGGCTATAAATAAATACAGAAGCAATTTAAATGGCTATTCAAGGCTAGCAGCACCATGCGCTGGCTCTTGGAAAATGCACTTGGGACTGCAATAAAAAAAACAAATGAAGGAAAAATTCTCTTGGGAAACAGTAGAAATGCCTAGGCCTCAACAACCTAACACACATACGCAACAGGCAGCACTGTCTTGCGGCGGCAGCAGGGTGGAACGAATCGGGGTTGAAATATGCAATTCCCACAACAGGTGTAAGAGCGTGGTGTGTTTTTCTGAGCCATGCACACCTGTGACGCAGTGCTAACAGCTAATGATAGCTCATTTTTATGGAAGCCTTTTGCGCTGTCAAGCCAACGTTTACTCAGTAAAGGAGACAAAAGAGGCTAATGCTGTTTCCGCATCCTCTGTCAACCTGCGTTATTACAAAGCCAGGTTGTCAGTGTCTCGTTGTTTCCCCCCCCCATCCACTCCAGCCTGGAGCTATTCACTGACATCATGTCCTTCCCTGCTGAACCATCCCTGTTTGCTGTCAGTGGTTATTTGCACAGATGTCTCTGCTAAAGAAGCCAGAGGTCAAGTGCCTTTATTAGAGCCTAGGCCACCTAGCTTCACTGCCAGGTGAGGCAGATTTGGGACAAAGCAACTGCGGGTGATTTAGAGCTAACGCGTGTGGGCACTCGCCTTACCTCATGGGTTTGAACATCGCTTTCCCAAAGTCCTGGAACCTCACGACCAGTTTCAGGTGTACACCGCTGGGCTTCACAACTTGTGTCGGGAGAGAATAAAACAGAGTGGGAAATTCTTGATTGGACACTGGTAATATATTTCTTAAGTATCATTTTGTAGCAGGGAAATTCATCTTCCTTTCCCCACATGAGTAAATCTCCCAACTGAGTATCGACAAAATAGCTCATTTCAGCTGGTGTATTTATTGCTAATTCACCGCTGCATCTCACCCCTATGGTTCTTGCCATGGTAATTTGCCCTGATCCTGCTCTGTGCTAGGCAGACTATTTTCCTTTAGCATTTCTAGTCCCCAGTCATTTGACATTTCTCCTCTGTGATCTTGGATTTCTCCATCTCATTTGCCTTTATTGAACAATAACTGAGTGAAAGTTGCTGGCGGTGCTGTGCGTCCCTGCAAGTCACAAAATCTGCGGTGGGGGTGCTGGGTGGAAGCTGGCTGCCTGGATTCTGCCTTCTAGGAAATCTTCAACCAGCGCAGAAGCGTAAGTGGGGTTGGCCAAGAAGCCAGGGGTGTGGTCTAGGGTATGCCTACTCCGCTGATCTCACCAGGCACACAGGGCTACCCAACTTCTCCTGGTGCTGCTGGGAGCCCCGCCCCGCCCCCATTCCATCCCCTTCCCCAAAGTCTCCGCCCCTTCCCTGCCCCAGTGGACTCCTTCCCCCAATCCCCACCTCTTCCCCAGCAAGCACTGGGAGGAGAAGCGGGGAAGGTGTGCTCAGGGGAGGAGGCGGAGGCGTGGGGGAGAGGGGGGTGGGGAGCTGCTGGTGGGTACCCCAGAGCACCCACAGAGTTGGCGCTATGCCCCATGCAAGTTATTATACTCTTTGAAAAAACATGGGTTTGAAAGCTGGTTCCAGCCGCTCTGCGGGGTTACATAAGCGCTACATTGGCACACACTGCAAGCGAATTTCATGCTGGTGAAAGCTGCCAGCTAGTTTACATCCTGAGATGGTGGGCGGAGCCTACCAAAGAAACAAAGCCCCACCCCCATTTAAGGTTGGCATCATGGAGCTCAGAATTTGAGTGACAAAGCTGCATAGACAGCCCTGGAGTCTGGAGCTCTCTGCTTGTTCTCAGAGCAGGTACAGCCTGGGCATGGAGCAGCATGAGCTTCCCCCATGCTGCCTGTCTCAACCCCAGCCTGGAGGGGTTAATGCACATCCATGCTCACCCAGGGTTTGACTCAAAGCTCGTTAAGTCAATGCAAAGCCTCCCAATGCATTCAGTGAGTTTGGGAGCCGTCCCCTAGTCCCTCGCCTCACCTGCTGGGACTAAAAGCAAAGGTGCCAATGACTCCCACTTGTGGTCATGTGCATCTGTGCTCCGGATCCCAGCTCCACTTGAATCAGAACTCAGGCCACCAGCTTTCTTCACGCAGGCCACCAAAGAGCCAGCAGAGAGATAAGGGCTCAGGACTTAGGCTCAGTACTGACCAGGCCTGGACTTGCACCTTTCACCTTTATTTAGTAAGGCAGCAGTTTGCACAACGGCTGAGGAATTGCCAGATGAAGCAGGAAATGTCCATGTGGGATTCAAGGAAAATTCAGAGCTATTATTTCTTCTACAAGCATTGCATTTAACAGAAAAATCTGTCCTCTCAGGACAAGGGGTCTGGTTTGCTAAGCTAGCTAGTGCAAGGAGGTAAAATGAGTCGCAAGGACACAAATGAATCCCTTACTCTGGGTGCAGTCACAGGCTCCTAATAAAGCTTTCTCGTCCTGGCTGTAATCTGCAGGGGGGAAGAAAAAGTGGTAAGAGAATCATTCACATTGAACCTGGACTCAGTCTAGCATTCAGTCGCCCCCCGGCCTCTGCCATTTCCCAACAGAGACGTGCCTCTGGAGATCGGGGCCAAACGAACTAGAACGAGGTAGGTCTGATGTCTGGCTCAAGAGAACTCTCTGAGACGGGGGAATCCGAGACTAGTGTGAGCCCAGCACTCACAAGTGACTATCCCCCGGCAGCAAGTCTCGGGTCAACTGACTTGGGCTTGCGTGGGGGCTGGGTAAAGAGAGCAGGGTACTGCAGGGGGTCCTCAACCTTTTTCTTTCCGAGGCCCTCCCACTCCATGGCCCACCTCAAAACTCCACGGCCCACCTCTGCCACAACACGTTTTCTGCATATAAAAGCCAGGGCAAGCATCAGAGGGCGGCAATTGCTGGGTGCCCCAGGGGAACCACAAAACTAACTTATTTAGGCTTCGGCCTCAAGTGTCGGGGCTCAGGGCCCTGGGCTTCAGCACCATGGGATGGGGGGTTTGGCTTTCTACTCTGGGCCCCAGCAAGTCTAATGCCGACCCTGCTTGGCGGACCCTCTGAAACCTGTTTGCGGACCCCTGGTTGAGACCCTCTGGTGTAGACAACTCTGACAACTCCCCTCGCCAGGTTTCAGACCCAAGGCCCCAGCCCGAGCCTGAACGTTTGCGCTGCTCTCTTTGCCCTGCAGCGCGATCCAGAGTCTGTTGCCCCAGACTCGCTGCCGCGGGTCCTTGGTTTGCAGCATAGATGCTCCCTCGGGCACGTAGGAGCGGACTGAAAAACTGAAAACCGATTTAACTATTTCCTATTTAAAAGCACGTTGACAGTGTTATTGAAATCTGTCAGTTACGTTTCCAATAAGGTTGTGGAGACAGTTTTATACAAAATAAAAATAAAGCCCCAAGGCTCGAAAACGTTGGCTAAACCTTTTGTGTGGATGTATTTATTTCTTACAAAAAAACCTTTTCCGTTCTATCCTGGTGCCAAGCGAGCAGCCGTGCCCAGCTCTTGTTGTAGGTAAGTAGATGGAGACTCTTACCGGCACTGACGGTGTTCAAATCTCGCATGTCATGAAGGAGTTTGTCAATGGCAGGGCTGGATCTGGGATACAGTCCATAGCGACTGATGCCCAAGTGGAATTGGAGCCAGCTCGCTTCCCGCCCAAGCTGCAGCAGCGAGTCAGGGGAAGTTAGGTTGAGCTCCTCTCTGTAAAGCTTGTGTCTCCTGAAAAACATGATGTTGTGCACGTCACTGAATGTAAATCCTGTAAAGGTAAATCCAAAACAAGGAGATTGCTGATTTCAAACCCTAACCCACAGCTCCTCATTATACAGAGTTTTCCAGACAGAGATAGCAAATTGCCTTATGAGAGTGGGGAAGGATTATGATCTTGATTTTACAGGTGGGGAAACTGAGGCACAGAGAGAGTGAGAGGGAGGACGCCTTGTCAAAGGTTACCCAGCAAGCCTGTGGCAGAATTGGAACCCGAACCCAGCTCTCCTAAGTCATGTCTCAAAGCCCTGTGAAGCTGGGTGGTTTCAGTTCACAGGGGTTTGCGTGAACATATATTTGGGTTATGAGCTGCAGAATTGTTGCACTTCCCTTACCCACCACTCCATGCCTCTCTCCTCTCCAAAGTTTTACTCTGTAAGGGTCGGATTTTGAAACTCCCCAAAATAAAAAGACAAACTCAGTGGCAACGGCAGAGTCACGGCTGGTGTTGGATGGGAATCCTGGGGAACCAGAGGTTTCACGCTTCAGTGCTGAGCCCGAAATCTGCCCAAGCTTACTCACATAAAGGATTCCCCTCCTCCACTTGCCCTGATTCAGCAGCATCAGCAAACCTGCTTTGAGTCACTGCTTTGTAACTTACCAGCCATATTCTGCATGGTTTGGGATTCATTGCAATCGTTTCTCCGGGCTCTAGTCATAATAAAGTATGTTAGGGTCACAGCCAGTGGGAAACGTCTGTGACTTAATTCATTAATGCCTGAAACAGACTGAACGCTGCAGATGGCTGGTGCTAATGAAAGGCCAAGTATCTATTCTATTTGATACAGTTTCTTACACCATGTTCATCTCCAGTAGTGGATTAAGCAGCATGACTAACATCTGCTGCATGTGGTTTAGTCTTGGATCATGTCCCCAGGAGGAGTGTGTGTGTGTGTGTGTGTAGTTGGTCGGCAAACACATCTTCTGGTTTGTAAAAAACTTTGGGATTTCAACAAGTTTGTCTATGGCACAAAAAGCCCAACTTTCAATTATTTCTGTGGAACGAAATTCCTAACCGCAACAACAAAGTGTTTGGGGGTCCATTGAAATGGCTCATTTTGATCATTTCTTTTTGCTTTTGGAACGTTAAAAAATTGGTTTTAATGTAAAATAAATTAAATGTCTAAACAATAGTCTTTCCAATTTTTTTCAAAATGAAGTTTTGTTGCAATTGATACATCATGACCAGTTTTGGTTTAGTCCAAATGGTATTTTCTGCTGAAACACAGCTTCATCAGAAGTTTTCTGATCAGCTCTATGCAGCAGGGTGTTTTATTTTGGTACAGATTTAGTTTGTTGTCTATATTCCCACCCCACTAGAATGTCCCCGATTCTGCTCCAATCCGGGGCCAGAGTGGAACGGGAGGAGGTGGTAAAATTTAGTCGGCCTCAGTGCGGGCAGAGAATTCTCATGGTGCACACACCCGGCACGGAGAAATAATCCTGGGTGGTGTATACAAAGGAAGTGAGGGCAAATTGGGAAAAACCACCCAAGACTCTGAACGGCAGCTTTCCAAACTTCCAGTTTAAGCTCATTCGCTGGCTTTTGTATCCACAAAACAGAGCTCTTCCCGGGGACACGAGGGACACGCCCTTGCTAGCGCATAAGTTCCTTGGCCGTGCCCCATAAAGAAGAGAAAATGGCTCTTAAATAGTGTTTCTTTGCCATTGCTGAGTCGGAGCCCCTCAGAACATCTCATAAAATGTCTGCTTCTCACCCCCCCGCCAATGCACGAGGGAATTATTGATCTGGCTGCGGCCTGCCTCAGGGCTTGTAACACACACTGTAACTAACAGCCAATTTACAGTTTCAGAAACCTGTCATTCTAAACGCAGGCCTTGAAAACATAAGCTCTCTGGAGGGCTGCGTCGGCACAGTCAGAGGAGGGCTGGCCTTGCCTTAGCAACTGATGAACTCTGCAAAGGTCCCCTTGTTAGTTCAGCTACACTGCGCTGGAGATTCCCTCTCCGTCATCCCTTTCGCACGCTCCCCGTCGCCACGTTCATTTAGTGACTGAACACAGGCAGGGCTGGTATTTGTGGTGACCAGGAAGCGAGCCCAGCACTAAGAGGTTGCACCTGGAGCGGTTTGACTCTCATGGTCACATACAATCACCTCCGTTCCACCAGTGCTCAAACCCCTTTCCTGCTCGAACCCGCGGTTCCTCCTCAGGCAAATCTTCCATGGGAGTCACCTGGAGTTTAGCCTGGGGGCATTTGGCACTGTTTCCTGAGCAGACACAGGCCATCTCTAAATTTCTTCCTGCTACACCCAGAGCAAGCTGCAGGACTGACCGTATATTAACGGTCACATAGGTTAGGGAGTCCGCAGCCATCGCACTGCTGGGCATTTGCTGGGTTCAGTCTAGCTCCTGCTGAGAGCTGGACTGCCGGAGCTGTGCCAGAGTTTGACACATCTGTTCACTGACCACCTGGGTGTTACCCACCTCTCTCCCCCACCACTCCTACTCCTCACAATCAGTGCAGAACTAGCGCTGCGGGGGTTTCCCCTCCATTTGTCTGTGTTGTTTACTGAGCCAAGCGGGAATGTTGCGCCAGTCCCCCCTGAGAGGGAGCGCAGAGACCTATGGGGAGCAGTGCCGGTTTAATACTGCACCACCTCGTTCATAGCTTCTTCCTGGGGACAATCAGCGGGAAGGGGCTAGGGTGGAAGTGAACTCCCCTGAAGTGTTCTCAGCTAATTGCTGTCAGGGATAGCAGGGCACGACGTCTCCTTCTCTCCCGTAGAAGGAAAGGGGGGCAAGTTTGCTCCCTAGAACCTACAGACCCCTCTACAGTACAGGGGATCTGTTGGAGAATGAGGATCTCCATGGGGAGGACTCTTCACTGGCTTTGAGTCCCCATAATCTCCTAGCAAGTCCTGGGGAGCAGGACTCCACACTAGGGTCCCTCTTTCCCCCCACCAGCCCTTAAAGAGAATCCCAGAGACCAGAAGGAATTCTGCTTAGAGGTCAATACAACCTGCAGCCACATCCGGTTTCAAGGGGATTCCTCTCATGGGGTGGTTGCTATGAGGGATGGGGGAACATGGAAAGTTAAAATGTTTCTGTTACATTTACAACTTGATGCCAGCCTGCCTCCCCCCGTCTCCAGCTTGCATCCTTCCCACAGAGTGGGTTCTGTCCCCTGGCGAGGCCTCTCTGCAGGGACAGGTCAGGAATAGGTGTGGGGAGCTGACCACTGTCCTTCCTCAGGGTAAGAGCCTCCTCCTTGAGCAGAGAAAGGGCATAAAAATCATAGACAGTTCCTGGGTACTTCTCTTTTACCCATCCCCCCTCTCTCATGGCCCTTTGTCGTCCATACAGGACAGTCCTTTGCCCAGTAACTTCACTGTGTTTGTCCATGCAAACTACAGATTAGTGCCAAGGCGGCACTGATCCAGGTGGCATTCAACGGCTTAAGCCTGCAATGTAGACCCCGGACTTTTTGATCTGGGTCAGTGTGCTCCGAAGCAAGGCCAGCGACACCGTGGCATGCTCCGAACGCTGCTTTCCTCAGTCCCGACAAGAAAAATGAACATTCCACATGTTCACTGGAAATCCGGCCAGGCCATAAAAGAAGGAGGAGGAGGAGGAAAGCCAATCTCTGCTAGGGAAACAAGTGAGGAGAGAAGCGGAGAAATAGGCCAGCGAGAAACTCTAAACGGGCAGCAAACTCCCTCTTACAGCAGCCAGGGTCAGGACTATGAGGGGCCTTTAACTAGAGTCAATGGGGAACTAGCCAAGGTGGGTGAGGGAAAAGGAAAAAGTCCTGGAATGTGATGCTTTGTTTCTGGGTAGTATTCTCATTGACAGGGCTCCAGTGCTTGGCAAAGGAGGGTCCAAATGTAGAAGGGATGATTAGTTTGGATGCCTGCCTTCTAGGTCTACCTTTCTGCTCTGTGATTCCAGCTCATCTAGAGATCTAATCTTAAGGTTTTATACTTTCTGCCAGCGCCGTAGTCTCTGAATCCCCCAAACTCCCTTGACAATGTGTTCAATTTGTGCCTCAGTTTTCCCATCTGTAAAATGGGGGTAATTGTGCCTCCCTCGCAGGGGTGTTGTGAAGCTGAATGCTGACGGGTTAGTAAAGTCTTTCCAGGCCCTCAGCTGGAACACCCCCATCACAGCGACGTATTATTAATGGAATCTATTTCAACATAAAGAGAAGAACAACCGGATAAAGCGTGTGCGATTCAATCTGTTCTGGCACTGTGCAAATCCAGGAAGAGGCCAAATGATGGGGTTATATATGTGCTGGTTTGCTGGAAAAATGACGCAAGTAGACCTGAAGTGCTAGCATCCTTTTCAGCCTGTTGGCAGCTGTTTCTGCTGCCTCATGTCTGGAAGCGTTGCCTACGGCTGTGGGGATTATGCCACACAAGAGCTCTCCAGGAGTAATTATGTGCCAGAGAGATGGTTGCTCTCAGACAAAGGCTGGTTAGTCAGACAGTGTTGTAGCGACAGGGCCAGGCTGTGAGCCGCTGATGTCAATCAGGGTAGCTCCCCTCACTTCAGGGCTGGCTAACCCGGCTGAGGCTCCGGCCTGGAATGAGACTATCCCAAGGACGGGCAAGAGCTTGGCTTTCGATTCCCTGGTGAGGAGGGTCCAAGTGGGAGGATCCCAGGGGCTGCTCTGGGGGCCATTCGGTAACTGGACAGGCAGCTGGACTCAGGGTGAGCCCTGCTCAGAGGCGAGCAAAGCCAATGCCCTCGCTCCTCGGCGCTGGCCTCCGCTGTGTGCACCCTGGGAGCTGAATGGCGCAGCGTCAGAAATCACCTGCCCCGAGCTGCTGATTTAAAGCTGTCATTACCCAGCCAAAGGAGAAGTGGTGACATGTATTTGCAGCAACTGAAGCTCATTACATTACTGCAAACAGCTGGAAGGCTGCCTGAACTGGGCAGGAAATTCCCAGCTAGCAAGAGCCAGTGTAACCAGCTCTATGCCGCCCATGCCTGCCCCACTTGGTGTCGCGGGAGGGGGGGGGGTGTTGGGGCCTGGGTTGGCGGAATGCCCCCTGTGGTTATGTCTACACTGCACTGGAGGGCTGTCTGTGAGACCCGGGCTTGTGGACCGGAAGTTTCCAAGTCCAACTTTGTGTGTCCATGTTGCATGGTAAACCTGGGTTAACAGTTACTAGCCCCTGCCGAGGTGGGGCCAGAAGTTAATCGATGTTTGGGATGAGCCGACTTCCTACCTGTGCCACGAACTAAATGGATACAATGCTCTATCTTGGTTGCATTCAACGGACAGAGCACACCTAGCTCTGGTCTACACTGGGGGGGGTATCGACCTAAGATATGCAACTTCATCTATGTGAATAGCGTAGCTGAAGTCGCCGTACTTCACAATGCGGAGTCGACCGCTGCCGCTCCCCCGCCAACTCTGCCTGTGCCTCTTGCGGCCAGGGAGTACCGGAGTCGACGGGAGAGCGCTCAGGGATCGATTTATCGTGTCTAGCCTAGACGTGATAAACCGACCCCCGAAAGACCGATTGCTACCTGCCGTGTAGACCTGCCCTTGGTATAAAAAGCCCCTTGCCAGAACCTGCCTGGGCTGAGCCCAAATGTACATTCCATTTGCTGTTTGGTGCCCCACGAGGGAGGCAGTTGTGAGTTAATTCACTCTGAGCGTGTTCTCAGAATGCTGCTCATGTTTATGAGAACCATATATTGTGTTTCCAAGTGACTGAGGCATAATCAATACACACTCCCCCAAAAGAATAAGAGACAAAGCGAAGTCAAACAAGGGCAAGTGACTGCCTGGGCAGCACGGATTCACTTCCGGCTGGGTAATAAATAAACGTCATAACCAGAAGCAAACTACAATCATTTCTTCCCCGCAAACAAAATAAGCTGCAAAGTGAAGGGCGTAGACTTATTACCAACTAGTAGGAGCTGTGCCCCAGGTGAGAAGGCAGCAGAATAATGGGAGAGTTGCTGTAAGCAGCCAGGATTTAGTATTATGGGCTTTTGTTGGTGATGTAGGGTGTCATCAAATCAGTGACGTGATCGGATTCTGTTTAAAGTTCCCACAATACACTTGCTCCGGGAACATCCATCTTAGCTTCAAAATTCTAGTATATTCCCCACACGTTGCTCTGCTTTTAAAAATGTAATCTCCCTGCTGAGCACAATAGAGATTTGCATTGCTCCAGAACTCTATGCCGGTTATATATAGTCTCTCTATAGACCCTACATCTGAGACATGCACATATCTGCCATAAGAGCTAAATTGGTGTTCAGTCTGAGCAGCTAACTTGCAGCCTGCTGTTATTGCTAAGGTGCTGATATTGCAAGATAGTGTCCTGGTTGAGATTATTCCCAAAGAAAATTCCAAGTCAATGTCCATTCACAGGAACGGCAACATAACCTGATAATGCTTACATGCTTTTTACTTACTTACCCTCAACTATATTTCTCCAGATTTGGTTGTGAATAAGTACAGCGACCTCAGTGCCTTGAGTGCCTGGTTTGCTCAGCCATGTCAAGGTATTAACAGCAAAGTGCTCACTTGTTACAAGATCCAGCTACACACTGCACATTCGGGCATTTACATGGCCGCTCCGTGAAGTGTCCTTTATACCAGCAGCATCGAAAGCTGCAGGAAAAGCCTCCCTTCGCCCCAAAACGGTTCTCAACTGAAGAAAATGCATTGAGTCTCCACCGGGGGAGACAATAGGTTCCTTCTCTCATCCCCTAATCACGTTAGTTGCTTTAACAATTGATGCCCTGCATGACTTCTACAGGTTCAGGTGTTTGTTTTTGGTTTGTTCCCCCCCCCCTAGTTTTACACCTAATGAACACTGAATGTTTGTAGGTATATGGTATGTTCATGTTGTACATGTATTTATATATGTTTGTTTTGTTATGGCTTTACACTTAATATAAAACCAATAAAAATAAAGTAAAAAAAATCTGAGCCTAAAGGATTTAGGACCCTAAGTTCCTTTGTCAAAAGTGATTTAGTCAGTGGGATTGTCCAATGTGCCTAAATAGTTAGGTGTCTAAGTGCCATTGATTTTCAATAGGAGTCAGATGTCTAATCTATTTACGTGCTTTTGTGTTCTCACTCTTAGGTATGTCCTCAAACGTATTTAGATGCCTAACTCCCATTGAAATCAACAGGTGCTTAAATAACTTTGAGGCTCCGGGCCTTAGGAAAATTAATGGGACTTCAGTACCTAAGTGCCTAAATCACTTTTGAAAATGGGACTAAGGCGCCAGAATTGTATACGCACTATTGAAAAATCTCACCCTATGTATGCAAGCCAAGTGCGTTTGCCAAAAGCCCAGGGGAGTTCATAGTGTTGGAGGAGCTAGGACTGGAGTGAATACCTGGAGTTATCTGTTTTAGGTGACCAGGAATGCAGCAGGAAGCTGTGTGAGCAATGGAAATGTAGGCTTGACAAAAGAATAACAATAGAGGGGATTTGTCTCTTAAGTACCCAATTGTTGGAAATCAGTTCACTCTTGACAAAGGTCTAGTCCCTGTCCAGAAGAACAGGTTTAGCAGGGGCCAAGTCACTGTGGCAACAAAGTCACATACGAGGAGTTTGTGTTCCTGTGGGTAACCTGGCAAGGGTGTCACCGGACATGGCAGGGTGGTGGTGGTGGTGGTGGTGGGGGAGGGGGGCGGCTGAAGATTTTGAAAGGGTAGCAGCTGATCTGCTAACATGTGTGTGTGTGTGTGTGTGTGTGTGTGTGTGTGTGTGTGTGTGTGTGTGTGTGTGTGTGTGTGTGTGTGTGTGTGTGTGTGTGTGTGTGTGTGTGTGTGTGTGTGTGTGTGTGTGTGTGTGTGTGTGTGTGTGTCTCCCCATATTCTCCAGTCCAGGAGGGAGAGGTTGTGTTGCAATCTGATATGGGCAGGGCCCTCCAGCCCTATTCTTGAGCAAACATGGCTCCAAGGACTCTGGCCAATTCAAGAGCCTCAGACTCCAGTGCAAAGAGTGGTGAGGAAACTGAGGCAGGGCCATGTGCTTAGTGTTTATAGTTTTGAATGATCTGCACTCGTCTGTGCATGCTTTAAATATAAAAGAGCATAAAAATGTTAGATTGGGCAAAGTGTGTGTGTGTGTGAGAGAGAGGGAGGGAGGTGTTTAAATTCTGGGGAGTCTGAAGGGTCCGTGTTGCACCCAGAGGGGCTAGGTGGCTGCAGAGCGAGCTCTAACACCCTGAGAATGCGTGTAGGGACCCCCAAGAAGGAGGCAGTAGCTGGACTCCAGTCAAGCACCAGGACACCCCCCCAGAACCAGAGCGCAAAGGTTTGGATTCCCCTCACGGCAGACCTAGCGGGTGGAAGTGGTTCTTGCTATGTAGTAGTGTGTGGAGATTTTTAAAACTCTGCTGCGAGGGCTTATGCTTTTGCTCTTAAAGTGTAAAGTAGGAGCCGGTCTGGTAGTTTATCTGGGGTGTGAATTAGATAACAAGCATGAAAGAGCAGCTTTGGAGCCTGTGTAGCTCCAGCACAGGAACTGTTAGTTAAGCTGAACTGGGTGTTGGTTTTGTGCGAAGGAGAACCATTCACTGAGCGTTAGCTAAAGGCAATTGACCCATGTGATCTTTGGTCTGAACATCTTAGGACTGGGTAGCATGACATAGAGTAAGCTGCATCTCTCTAGACATCTAGAACGATTTTCACTCTCCAGCTGAGTAGTTGCCATTTAATCCATCTGAATTCTCCAGAATACCAGATGCCACCGAGCCACTGCCAGAAACTGGTCTCTTGCCTCACAAGAAATTTTGAGACTTTGAAATTTTTTCTCATCCTGAAGCAGGCCCCAAAATTGAAAGGTCAACATTTTTCATGAACCGATACTCTTAAAAACAATCCCCTTGGGCCACTGGAAACATTTTGACCTTTCAACAATTTTAACTTTTATGGTTTAGTCTAAATAAACTAAAATTCCAAACCGAAAAGTGCTTTCCAACAGAAAGACAAAATGTTGCACGCTGACAATGTCAAACCAGGGCATTTTAACCATTTCAAAACTTTTTTTCTCCCCGAGAATGTTCCACAGTTTGTAGTTTTTGGCAAAGCTGTCCGTTTCCTAGGAGCTGTTTCGGGGTCGGTGAATCAGCATTTTCCAACGTAAAAAATGGTTTGTTGGAAAAATTCCCCTCCAGCTCTCCTCACGCCCTCACTCGACTCCTTTCCCGTACTTTCTCCTTTCCCATCTCCGCGCTCTTCCTGCCCACGCCCCCTCTTTCCTCTCTCCCGCTTCACAAACTGCTGTACGCAGCACGCAGCACAGACGGTTGCCAGTTTACTCCCCCTGCCTTTCTCTGCACACAACTGTCACTTCTGAAAGCCTGCCCGGATGCGTTGCTGCAGTTCCTTTCCAGCCAGGGCCAGGCTTTCTTGCTGTGACAGCAAGTGAGTGGGTGGAGGGGGAGGGACGGACTTCCAATGGTCCAGAAAAACTGCGGGCCACAGGAAATTGGTTAGGGCTTCAGTGATAACAAAGAGGTGGCTTCCTCTGTCTTTTGAGACGGGACCCAGAGTCTAGCCTGGAGGAACACATGTAACATCACATGGTGTGTGGTCATATATGCTATGGCAAGGGGGGGGGGGGGGGGCGTTATCACAGAAAAATGTGCCATGCAAGGACAAAGTCAGTGCCAACATATGTGGGCACGTCTCCGCTTAACTTCCCTGGGACTTGCACCCTCTGGGGCTGGAATGGGGCCCCGAGTATCTCGGAGAGAGGGAATGTGGCCTAATGGTTAGGAAGTATCATCACTGAGCACACCAGGCATTGTTCCCTGCTCTGCCACTTCGCCTCGTACTGCCTCAGTTTGCCGGTGTGGAACCTGAGCAGAAGGAACATCGAAGGGAAGCGGGAGGGATGGTTAACTAATGTCTCTGAAGTGCCTTGAGATCCTTAGGGGAAAGGCTCCGTGGGAGCAGTCTGATCACACAGTTAGGAGTCTGCTGTTTTCTGTATTAATCTCTGGAGTCAGGTTTGTGTAGCACCCCGTTATTTTTATGTGGTGCCATTTAAACGATGACTCGGATGGGCGAAAGGGGCACCTCTCTGTTACTAGCTAGGAGCGCTACAAGCGTTCATACGTTTGCGCTCTGCTGCTGAATATTGTTATACCAATGCACCTGGGCTTCACTCCCACTGGGCTGTTGCCATTAACTTCAGTGGGACAGCAGGATCAGGCTGTTATGGTAAGTGACAGGCTTGTTTCTCTCTACTGTTATAGCCCAGGGGTTATATAGACGCACAGTTTGCAGTGCTGATCCAGAGCAAGGTCACCAGCTCCCACTGGTGGCCTGGCTCCAAGATCATTGCTTGTTAACAAAAATAATGTACGTAATTGTGAGATGTAAGCGGCACAGGTTGGAGAGCTGCTCAAAACAGATCTGCAGGCAGGTCTGTGAGGATGATTTTGGCTGCAGTGCCAACATAGGTCCTGTAGAAAAGTTAAGCAAAGTGGCCCTGCGGTTTAAAGGTTGCAGGTAAGTAGCTAAACAAGCACAAGCCCTGCATTTGCAAAGGTTATCGCCTCAGCGCATGTTGGCACACAGGCCCCCTCCCCCGACACAGATTTGTTTTGGGCAGTAACTGGTTTTTTTTTAGAAGGTTTTTTCATTGCTAGGGCCCTACCCGGATCCCTGCTCCACATCCTCTGTCCTAGAGACAGAAGAGGGAATTTGTAGGACAAGGCTCCATCCCAGCCACAATTCTTTTTGTTTCAAGCCCAGCTAGGAACCCAATTGTCCTGCTATCTAAGGATGAAGCTATGGTGCCTGCAGCTCTCTGGGACAGTTGATGGGCGAGGAGGGCGGGGAAGGTCTTCTGGGAGTCAGGAAACCTGGGTCAGAACGTCCCCTGCTTTGCCACAGACTGGCCTGTCTGATCTTGGGCAAGATATTTACGACTTGGTTTTCAAAGGCCTCGAGCCCCGGCGGTTAGTGGGAACTGGAGGCATCCAGCACCTTGGAAAAAATCAGCCCATTGCTGTGCGTCAGCCATTGCCCTCTGCAAAACAGAGATGATGAGAAGAAAACTCATCTCCTCCAGCCCAGCTGAGTTGAGTGGCTCCATGAATGGGCCGGATCCCCCATCCCAGGGAAAAACCCTGGGCAGGAGCTGGGGGAAAGGAAGGCCGGAGGGTGTTCCTGTAAATTTGGAGGCTCCTCCTACTCCCAACCTTATGGAGCACAGGGATCTGTGAGAGGGGAACCCTTTCCACCTAGGGCCTCTCCTCCATCATGGACTGTCCAGGCAGCCTGACTCCTCTGTCCTGCCCTGGAATCTTTCCCCACAGTTCCTGCTCTGGAGGATCCCTAGAGGAGGGGCTGCTCACTTCTGTCCCACACTCCGGCTGCTGGCAAGGTATTTCCTGGTGGGTCTACAGCAGCAGTGCTTCCGCCCATGGGTCAAGCCAAGACACCCAGCACCAGTGTGGCTGTACTTCTGAGGGCCAGTCCCCACTGCTAACCTTTGATGGGGGCCATTACAGGCCTGGGGGCCACGTGCAGTGTGGATGGCAATCCGAGCCTATGAATCAAGAGCCTGGAAAATAAATGAACTCATCCAGCAGATTCAGCCCGGCCTCGCTCAGCGCGGACAGCGCTCGGGGGGTCACCCACCTGCCCAAGTAAGCCTGGGCCAACACAGGGTTTTGCCTGGAGAAATCAGACCAGAGAAGAGCCAGGCAGCCAGAGAGATGCGCTCACAGGCCGGCTGGTGGTAGCAAAAGTTGGAGACTGCAGGAAACCACCCATCCCAGAGACCGGCGAGGGTCAGCTGTGCACTGGACTGGGGGAGGTCTCCAGCTGGCCTCTGACCCTTCTCAGAGGGGGGCTCTGCCTGAGAGGAGGGCGAAGGACATGGGTCTGCAGCGAAGATGGGGCATCGCGGGGAGACGGTCACTGCGGACAGGGTGGCAGGGCCCGAGGGAGCGGAGAAGCCCAGGGAACTGGAGGGACCAACCGGAGAGCAAAGCAGATGCCCCCAGGAAGCGAGACACATAGTCTAGCTCTCCAGGCAGGGACCGGGGGCCGGAGCGCGGGGACTGGGATGGACAGGGGCACCCCGAGCTCCGGCGGGGCTGGGGAGAAGACGCAGCCCGGCCCCGGGGATGGGACACCCAGGGATGCGGGGGCAGGAGGCTGTCCCCGGGATGGAGGGTCCGGGACGGGCTCGGAGCCTGCCCCCGGCGGCGAGGGGACCCGGGCGGGGACGCACCTGTTCCAGCGGCCCATCTTCCGGCGGTAGTAGCGCACCGCCTCCTGCCGGCTGAGCAGCGTCTCCTCCGGCCCCCGCGGCGGCGGCTCCGGGGCGCTGTAGAGCGGGTGAGCGAAGAGCCGCCGCAGCTTGGAGCCGCCAGCGCGGCGCGGCGCCCGGGCGCTCGGGGCGGCGGCGGCCGCCGGCGAAGGGGGCAGCGCGGGGCGCGGCGGGCGGCGACAGGGGCAGCCCGGCTCGGCCCCCGCCAGCTGCCGCCGCACTTCGGGCCAGAGGTGGAAGTAGAGATCGGCGCCGAGCAGCGCCCCGAGCAGCAGCAGCAGGAGCAGCCGGTCCCGCCGGACCCAGGGCATGGCCAGCGCGGAGCCGGGGGCAGGGGGCTAGCGGCGGAGCTGGGGCCCCGGGGCAGGGAGCCGGGCCCGGGGCGCTCCCCGAGGGGAAGGGCTGGGCGTGGGGCGGATGGAGGGGCCGGGCGGGCGGGCCCGGCAGCCGCAGGTGAGCGCCCGGCGAGGGTCTCTGGTTCACCCCCGGAGCCGCTGCCGGAGCCGCCGGGAGAGCCGCCCGCACCTTGCCAGAGCCCCCGCGCGCACCCCGGGCAGCGGTGCCCAGAGCGCGTGTGGCTCCGCTCCAGGGGGAGGTATTAGGCGCTAACCACCCCCCTCCACCCAGCCCTGATCACCTGCCAGCTTTCCCCCCCCCCCTCGCTCCCCTCCCACTGCAGCAGCCCGGACTCGCCCCTCCGGAGCGCCCACTCCAGCCCGAACCCCGCCGTGGGAGGGTGCGGAAATGCCCCGGAGCCGGGTGCGCCTCAGACCCTCGGGGATGGGCTCTCCAGGGGGCCGGGAGCGCACGGATGGGCCCCTCTCGGGGCCTGTGTCAGAGGCTGCCCCAGGCACGGCCTGTCACCCCTGGGTGCAAAGGGATCCACTCAGGGGTGGAACTAACCCCACTGGTTCCTGCAGCCCCAGCTAGTGACCACTCCCGGGTGCTGGTGTCCTTTGCCCATCGTTTCTGGCAGGGCTTATACACCCTACAGTAGAGGAATCATTTCATCTTCCACCAAAAACCAGCCACCGCTGAGGCGGGAGGGGGTCGCTGCCTATGGTGCTTCAGGCTTCAAAGACTCCAGCACCAGCTTGAACTGCAGCCAATACTAATAATGATGATTTTTTTTTCAGGATGGGTGCCTCGGAGTGCACAGCTCCACTGCACCGGAGCTGAGATCAAGCACTGAGGGGAAATGCTGGGATGGCTTCTTCTCTCACTTAAGACCTGTCTACATCAGGGAAATTTGCCCATTTGCCACAGGTATAAAAGGGCCTTGGAGCGGTTGTAATTCCATGAGCTTCGTCCCAGTTACTCCTGGATTTGGCCCTCCCGGGAAAACCCATAACCCTTTAGTTAAGGGGACTTGTTTTAATGGGGCTGCAACAGGTGCTGCTAGGTAATCACATGCCTAAGTGCCCTTCCTGGCTAGGGATTGTTTTTGGGGTCAGGCCCTTACACTGGAGTAGGTGAGGTCAGGGAATCAGTCACCACAGTCTTTGAGAGAGTTACTGAGGACCACCAGTGTTATAGCTGTCAGAATCCCCCCCCACACACACATTGTACATGGAATGAAAATGCAGCCCCAAGCTTCCCAGCCCTTTTATCCCAATAAAAACACCCTTTGTATGCAGCAGTGGTGGAAATTCTGGTCCTTTCTATTTTTCCTTCTAAACTTCTGGGAAGATTTATGCTGAAGACATACGCCCTGATTTATCCTGACACCTGTTATTTCCCAACTACTCCATCAAACATGAACCATTCATACAGTCACTAGAATGTAGCGGCCTATCTGTCCATCCCCCAACGTGGTGTGGGGAGACACACAACCCTCAGGGCTTGTCTTCTCTATCATGGGGAGCCATCAATCTTTTGGCAATCGATTTATCGCATCTCATCAAGATGCCACAGGACTTTGTTAACTCTGCTATTCCAGACTAACACGGCTACCACCCTGATCTTTGACTTCAGTGAGCTTTGGATCAGGTCTTTAGTGTATTTAAAGGCGAGAGAACCTGACCGTGGCGTAGAAGACCTTGATTTATATTTTCTAGATCATAAGGACCATCCGTGATGGGGGCAGGGGTACGTTATGGAGGCTTCTCTAGCTCTAGACCAATTAAAAGGGAACCACTGAGGCAGAGAATAGAATGATGGTAACTGTAGAACAGCAGGTAAAGTAGCCTGTAGTGTACAAATCTGTCCAAGAATCAGAGTGCTCTGGTCATGACGAGTGTCGAGATCAGTAGAAGACGAGGGTATTACCACGTCCCCAGATCAGCCTTTCTGCCAGATTCTTATTTCCCTAAATTGATTTCATACTAAGCCAGCTGTAAGTTTCTGCAATTCTCAAGAGGTGTTGTAAAAGGAGGGATTAACTAATCCATTCCAGGACAAGCCGGATTCCAGCAAACCTGAATGAATCTGAACAGCAAAACATGGCTCAGGGATTTACAGTATTTAAAAGGCACTTACTGACTCACTCTGGCCTAAAGAGTAACTTGTGACTCAATGCCATCCAAACACCACTGTTAACACTGGATTCCTTTTTAATTCTCGGTACTATTGCCCCATTACTGATCTCTCCCCGGGCTCAGTGTAACATCTTCTCTCTTTCACGGCATTAATTCTAACCGATTACATCAGCAGAACATTAACTGGGGCTGTGTCTTTTTCTTTTTTATCCCCAACATGGACAGGTTGGGCAAACCTTTAATATTTACAGGTTCAAGAATAGCAGCCGTGTTAGTCTGTATCCGTAAAGAAAGCGAGGAATACTTGTAGCACCTTCGAGACTAACTAGTTTATTTCAGCATAAGCTTTCGTGACGAAGTGAGCTATAGCTCACAAAAGCTTATGCTGAAATAAACTAGTTAGTCTCTAAGGTGCTACAAGTATTCCTGACTTTCTTTAATATTTAACTTGTGTTTCACCTCTATGGTCCATACCAAACAGCAACACCACCCGACAGTGCTTACTCAGGCAAAACTCTCCATTGACTTCAGTGTCACTATATCTTGGCCCAATCCTACATCCATCCAAGTTAGTGGGAGTTTTGCCATTGACTTTAATGGAATCAGGATCATGTGCTGTATTGTACAAAATAGTTCAACATTAACTGAAGACAATGGGAGATTTGCTTAAGTAATGGCCAGAACTGCAAGACCTGGCTCCCAGGGTGGAAAGCTGAGTTTTCTGTCCAACTCTACTTAGGAAGGCACCTAAGCACATGCTTAACTTTAAGCATGCATTTAGGTCCCCTTGTCTTCAAGTGAAGCAGTACTTACCATCCTGCTCATAATGGCTGGCCGTGTTCCCAAAATTAAACTGTAAAATCTGATTTGATAGGAAATGGACAGGTTTTTACAAAAATCCCAGCAGCCTTTAGAATTAGCAGTTAATTGGCCTTTCAAAACTGAAAAAGGCATTTCCTGCTACAGACAACTGCTGTGGGGAAACATCCCCATTCAGACAATGGCTCTTAACAGCTTTAAAGCCATTGTAGATAATGTCTTGTGCGGAGACAGCCTTTCTTTGGTATTTCAGAGAGCAACTAGCAAGTCATTGCTAAAGTCATAATAAAAAACCTTTACCTCCTTCTCTCCCCCTGCCCCAGATACATAACTCAAAGCAAAGTATTTGGGAGCTATAAATATGTAGTTTGAATTATTTTTTGCACTATAGGTTGAAAAATCAGCTTCCTCAGAGATGGCTCGTGTTTGCCAAAATGCAAATGCATCTGGAATGAATGTACCCGACACGCCATTTTTCTACTTTTTCCTTTTTATTAGGAATGGTATAAAAATTACCCGGGTCTGAGCCAGATTATTAGATTGTTGAGTTTGTAAAAAGAAGAGACTGTAATGATCCCTCCTCCATCCGTCTGCACCATTCATACCTGGGATGAAACCCCAGGGCCACTACATCAGCATTACAAAGCAAATATAAATGGGAAATCAAGGGACAAAGTTCTGCATTTGCTGTTTAACTAGCATAATCTATTTAAACAGGACACATTTTATAGTCAATAAACAATCTAACAACAAACATCCAGATCAGCTCTCCCTGCTTAGTCATCCAAACAAACTGCTAGGAACTTCCACTGCTTGCATCGGACGAAGTGGGTATTAGCCCACGAAAGCTTATGCTTCAAAACTTTATAGTTAGTCTTTAAGGTGCCACAGGACTTTGTTACCTCTGCTAGGAACTTGACCTTCTTTTCCAACATGTTTTGGCCCCAGTTTGTAGGCTGAGGGGTGATTCTATCTTCCACTGTCAACCCCCTATGTCCTTCCCCCCACACAATACCTTTTATACAGGGCTTGGAATTTTACTTCCCTACAAGTCTGACCACTTTAAACCCTGAGAGCTGGGAGGGGCAGTCACTTCCTCCAGTGGTAAATTTGGCTCCAAATGTGGTTTTAGGCTATTTCACTTACAGAAAAATTCTCAGCCCTGGCTGGAGCCTATGCTAAACAGAGAAGGGAAATCGCCCATTCTTCCCCATGGGCTAAGCTATTTGCTGGAGTCAATTCCTGTGGTTCATTAAGATGTTTTAGCCCTGGAGGTCAAAGCCTGAATCTTCTTCTGAATCTTGGACTATAAAATGAATGAGGAATGTCAATGTCATCGCCGCCTTTCCTGCCAGTGTCAGTGGCTCTTCCACTCCGGGTTGTTTCCCTGGCCCCGTTGCTTTCCACGTCAGCCAGAGATGTGGCCCAGGACAGGAGCAGACACACAGCCATAGTAAGCAGCCTGAAAGTGAGACCGACTCAGAGAATGACGCATTTACACGGGGCTTCCCCTCTTCAAAGCACTGAACCCCATTCTGTGGCCACTGATGTCAGTGGGAGTTTTGCTACTGATTTTAGCAGGAGCAGAAGAAGGTCTATTAACCTGCCCATCACCATGGGGAAGTAGGGGCAGCTGGGGAAACTGAGGCACAGAGAGTCTACGTGACAACAGGTTACACAGACAACAGAACCTAGGAGTCCTGACTTCCTGCTCTTAACAGCTGCACTAGCTGGTAAAATGTAACCCTGTTGAAAAAAGAAAATAGTCCACCTCAGAACAAAATAAAACTTGGAAATGAAGATCATGTACTTCTAAGGACTGGAAAACAGAGGAAATATGTTAGAAGGGGTTTAAAACGGGCAGAAAACAGCAGTTTAACCTGACTGGGACAGGCCAAGCGTATTCAAAGGCATTCTGGCATGCAGCTCAAGGGTTAATCATTCCCGGTTTCCCTGAGCCTAGTATGTAGATGTTTGTCTGCTTTCAATGCTTTTCTCATTCAAATGAGCACACAGCCAAGTTTTCATCCACTATCATAATAGTTCCTGCCACACCCCTCATGTTCTCCATGTGGTTTCCGTGAGGCCGATGGCTCTGGGGAACTTGGCTTGCAAGGGCTCCCTGCTTCCCAGGAGGTTCCTGAAACTCCTCTTCAGTGTTGGGCTGGGCTCCTCTTTGGCATTCTTCCTGTGGAGTGACCTTTTCGACTGTAATTAGAGGTCAGGGAATAAAACTGCTGGCTTGGGTTCCTCCTGTGACGTCAGATACTAAATAACGGCTTCCAACCAAGGTATTTGGCAGCTAGGGGGAATGCAGATTTAGCACCAGATGTGTCCTGTTGCTCCTTTTTGACCCCTTTGGTAAAGGGTCATTCTCATCGCCTGGCCTCCTTTAAAGAGAAGGCCAGATAATCACATGTCACCACCTCTTCCTGGGAGGAAAGCACATGTTACCACCGGCCTAGAAAAAGAAGGCCACAGGCTGGGTTTATTAGCGATGAGTGCCTCTTTGTTGGGTTGCTTTGTAAACTCATCTCATTCTTCAACAAGTGTGATCCACAGCCTCATACTTAAAGCTTCCAATAGGGTACGTCCAGCCCGCTGCTGCCCTATAAGCTGTCCGGTAAACAGCCACAGTGCTGGGATTGCTGGACATCACCGGTTATAATAATGCAGGGAGGGTAGGAGGCATGGCTGCTACCCTATTATTCCTCACCATTCTTCTGCTTTTAATAGTGGATATTTTGGTGGGCTATATTTAAGCTCTACTGAGAGGTACATAATAAATGCATCATGAAATTACAGGCTTCTCCAGGTTCTACGTTGTAGCCGTTGCTATAAAAATACCTATTACCCCAATAAACACAGCCATCACTAGGGCTTCCCCTATTTCATACTAGATTGAGCATTCCCTGTGACTCCTCAGATGGTTGTGACTTGATCCCCTGGAAAGGACAGACCTGATTTACAAACTCAAAATTCTGTTTTCCTGACGCAGACAAACTGTGGGTTTTAGCTACATGCATCCTCAGTTGCCGCCCATCCCAAGTGGATAATGGCTGGAAGTCACTCCTGGAGCTGGGCAAATTTTTTGGCTAAGTTTTTTCAGTGAAAAAATGTGGATTTGTGCAAAACATTGCACAAATGTGTGTCGATTTTTGCCAAATTATTTCAGTTAAAAAAAAAAAACCCCTCCGAAAATATTGAAACAGTTTGTTCTGCCATTTTCCAAACAAAACATTGGTTTTTTGGGTTCAAAATTACTTTTTGTTTAGCAACTTCCTAATTTTTAATTTTTTAGAAAAATGTAAAATGTAAATAATTGCTCAAAATCCAAATGACACATTTTATTTCAGATCAAACAAAAGGTTTTATTCAACCTGACATGATTTTTGTTGGACTTTTCAATTTGCCAAAAATTTCAATTTCAACTGAAAAATCTCTATTTCTACTGGCTCTAATTACCGCCATATGGTGATTTGATAGACCGAGGCTTTGTCTACCCACTAAATTTGTACCATTTTAACTATATTGGTATATTTAAAGCAATATAACCCACTTTGTGCCTTGGGTTCCCCATCTGTAAAATAGGGATGATGAAACTGACCTTTTTAAAGTGCTTCGAAATCAGGTGCTGAAAAGCACTATGTAACAGCTAGCCATTATTAATTAGTTTATTATTATTATACTGGTATTTTTGTGCTTACCTATATAATTATTCCAGTATGGGAAGGGGAAAAAACATCCACACTAGCGGTTGTGCCAGTATAACTACAGTGGTAAAAAATGACAACCTTCTCCAAGATCATAGTTATCCAAGCAAAGGTGGTCTTTAGGAGCAAATTTCTATGCCACAAAGCCCACCCAAACTGATAGTAGTTGGCAGATGTGCCAGAGGCAGCAAGAACTGAATGTACTGTGTAAATCCTCTGTCAGTAGTCAGCTGGAACTGGTCTATGCTGTGGAAACATGGGTAGAATGTGGTGGATCAATGCCCATCTGACAGCTACAGCCGGATTTGGGCTGGGCACCATGACCCTATTCTTTGGTGTTGACATCAGCGGAAGGAGAGGTCAGGCTAAGACATTGGCTAAGACCCTGTCGCGGATGGTTTGGGAGCGGTGAGATAGGATTTTGACTAAACAAATAGCAGCTGCGAACATGTGATCCATCCTTATATGGGCAAGTGGGCTAAAAGTGCCCATTGGAGCTGTGTAATCTAACTGTGCCCACAGACTGCCACATGGAATGTAACAAGGGGATGTTTGTTTTGGATTTGGACCGGATTCACCGTAAATGTTTCCACAGGGAAACTCTCAGAATGCCGAGTCTGGACATCTGGTTTTGTTAAAAAGTGACCCTGTTTTGTATTGTGTTGGAGATCTGACAATCTGATGCTGAGTTACAAACAGATTTTCCTCCCTGCTTCCCCTGGTTTTGATAGCCAGCTCCTAAGGCTTGGTAGCCCTGCTTAAAGGAGAGATCTTAAATCTGACAGAATAGAGCCCCTATTCCCATCCCACACTCCAGAATCCTAGAAGAAGCTGCTCCTTCAACTTCTGCATGCTGCAGCCTCTCGCTCTGACCGGAGAAAAGCTGTGGTGTGGGAATAGCTGGCAGGTACCCAAGTGACAGAGGGTGATCTGTGCACAAGTTTTGCAGCAAAACATGAAATTCATCTGCTTCTGGGTTTTGTCACAAATGCAGAACTTGTACCTTAGGTTCAAGTGGCTTCGCTAAGGGCCACGCACCTTTTGAATGACCGGGGCCTTAATTATGGGAGCACCTGGGATGGTTTTTTAAGTTTGCATTGAAATCCCATGACCTTTACAGTTTTCCCACGGTGTTGCCATGTACCCTCCCTGCACATACAGCTATAGTTAAAGGGCAAAGAAGAGAAGAGGCCTGGCTTAATTCTATCTGGATGCAAATTTGTGGGCACAAATTTTGTAGGGTCAAATTACCCCAGTCAAAGGTAGGCCGTTACATCTGAAAACTTGCACCTGATTGTTGCACCTGATTTTCCTGGGTGTTAAGAGGACCAGGTTGTGTCTCGGGTAGGAACTTTATTCTCCTCTTCAAGCTAGGGACCATTTTTTAAATGCATTAAACTAATTCAAGCAGAGCCAGGCCTTCGCATCCAACCAAGTGTTCTACAAATTGGTGTATCTACAGCCCAGTTTTAACACCATTGGCTGCGCACCAGCGTTGCTGAAACAAGCAGTAAAATCTTTCTAAAGAAACTAACCTTTAAAGGGAAAACAGAATGTAACCGGAACATCAAAACAGCTATTTATATAGAAAATAACAACTCATGCCCCTTTCTAAACACTTCATTGGCCTCCGGTCCCCACGGTAAACCCAGTTACCTGGGTGCTCTTTAATCAGAAAGTGGATTCTGATGTCTATTTCATCTAGTCAAGAGCCCTCAAAAATAATGCTGTTGAAGAGATATTGATCCCACTAGCTCTGTCACTCACGCCTTTCCACTGGAAATAATTATTACATAGAACCTCGTTAATGTACAATCAAAAGTGACAGATGTACCACTCTTCTCTGCAAAGATGGAATAGCAGATGCTGTCGTGAAGGTGTCCTGTTTTTTAAAACGTTCCACCGTCCTTTTAACAGGTGTGCAGTGAAATATTAGTCGTATTGCAGAAGTGGGCAAGAGCCTGAGTGATGGACCAGAACCCCAGGCTACTGTTGCAAACAGCCTCACCCTATGTTGCAATGAGCAAAAGTATATAAGACATACACACAGGCTCAGTTAGCTAGACTGCGGTCAGGACATAAAGCACTCTGGGTAATCACAAACTGCTAAGTAAGTACAAACAAATCCAGACCTTAAGTGCAATAGATAAACAGCTCTAAGAAAAAAAGGAAGAGTATAGTCTCCTATACTAACTGAGATAAGCCACCTGGTTCTTGTTACTTGTTGTTGATGTGTGCAGAACAAGATAGCCTTGTAAATACTCTGCAATAACCAGAATTGAAGCTTGCCCTAATTTTAATAAACAGCCTTCACTGCAGTTAAATAAACTCAAGTTAACCATTACCCTGCTAGCTAGTGCTAATTATTAAAGCCCAGCAGCTAAACAAAATTCTCCGAGAAGACCCCTTGAAAGTCCTCTTACCACACTACTAGGTGCCATACGGCGGCACAACAAAAAGATGGGTCCCCAAAACCAATGTAAACTACACTGCAGTCGTCAGAATGAATCAGTCACATGCCATGTTCTCAGTCCAGTTCCTGGGGATAGGTGTCCATCTCCTTCCGCTGCCAAAAAGCATCATGGTCAATCCAATTGGCACCCTGGTTGCCTGTCTCAGAAGAGAGACTGAGGATTTATTGGGCCTGTGAGCCTAAACCATGCTCTTATGCTAGAGTAGTATGGGAACGGGGGGGTTGGGCGGATGGGGATTTGAGGCCTATCATCAGAGCAGTATGTGGGAGAAGCAGCAGTATTGCTGGGGGTTCGCTTTTATAGCATGTCCATTCATAGCGCTCACAGTGCTTTATCATTCTGACAGATGGAGAAACCGAGGCACAGAGCGGAGAAGTGACTTGCCCAACATCACCCAACACATCCTTGATTGAGCTAGGCATAGAACCTAGGTCTCCGGACTCCCATTCAAGGCCTGCTGTATCCACTAGGCAACATTGCCTCACTAAATAAACAGGTTATATTATAGGACAATCAGCTATTTGTTAGACATTTACTGTAAGAGATGAAAATTGGGGGAGCGGAAACCAGATATTTCTGGTTTTCATATCTGTGCGTGCGTACATGAAATTTAATTCAAACACATGCTAAAAAAGTAAGAGATTATATTTATAATCAGTGAACTCAAGCTGTGGTAAACTTCCCTGACTGCATGGCATTCACTGGAAAAGGTTGCATTGTAAAGCACAAGTAAGGTAGGAAAAAAAGTCCAGCACACGGTTTTAGGCAGGACTAAAGCATACAGCTTTCATTTTTGTGGGTTCATTTCAACTGTGTTCTATTAGCATCTAACCCTGGCCCTGACCCTTCCACCGAAGTGTCTTAGATTGTGCTCTGAAACCAAGCAATTCTGTTCCCCAAAGTTCTGATGGACACAGTGTCAAGGGCATGACTGAATGGCCACACTGAAATCCACACTCAATGCACGAGTCATTGGAAGACTTGTCCAAGAGACATTCAAATGTTGATGCCCACGCACATTTTTTGGGGATGTTCTACTTGCTCAATACCATGCAGCCGATATATCCATTCTCTCATTTAAAATGTCATGTGAGTTCACATGTCTGACATCACACCATCCCTCACAACCTCCGTTAGCAATGACAGAGCCCTTAGAATTTATAAAGCAGGCATATGATCTTGGTATTCAGAGAGAAACTGCCTCATGAGTCAAGTTCTGTCTTCTGAGCCTTTGAAGACTGCGACTTATGAATGAAGATGAAGATCAATCACTTATTGCTGGGTTTGGTGGACATACTTTCTGGTCTCTGTCTGCCATGTACAGGCTATCTACAAAGGGAAAGATAGAAGATCCATTTGTTTGTTTTGCATGGGATGGGGTGGATTGGAAATGACATTGAGCAACACTTTGGCTTGCTGGAGACTGGCTCAGCTTGCATTTCATTTATGAAGAGCTGACTTAGAAGATAGCAAAAAAAAATAGTCTTTAGCTACAAGAACATTTGCAAAAGAGGAAGAAAAATTTATTTGTATTTTAAAGATAGAATAAGGGCAGCCTTCTCGCTCTCTTAAAATGGCATCGGTTTGAGTATATGATTTCTTTAATCAGTACTTAGTTTGTTAATTACTTTTATTGGTAGTTAACCACCTAACGGTCTCAGTGGAACATCTGTTCCATGATTAGGAAAAAAAATATTCCTCAACTCTTGCTGAGTGCAATTATTTTTGGATGCAAGTGGACGGCTTTTGAATCATTAACAAGATAAAATGCTAATTGTTCAGAGAACATTATATTTAGTTGCTTTTAAATAGATAGAGAAGTCCCATTTATTTATTAATATTTTTTGGGTTGCTATGAGACACTGTAGTAAAAAGAAACTGGTAACGTCAGTGGGGTGGAGAACACATGTAGCCTTGTAAACTTGATCCTGAGGGGAAGCGGGCAAGAGAAACTCCCACTGAAGTCACTGGGAGTTTGCAGTGCTCAGAACTTACTAATAAGGGCCTGTGTATCAATCATTTCCCTCATGAGAATGCTAAGGGCTTGTACAGGGATCTCAAAGCACTTTACTAAAAGGATGAGCATTATTTAACAGAGGAGAAGATGAAAGGTTTTTGTCTTGTGTCAGTGCACAGAATAGAATCGCTGTTGGCTCTCAGCCTACTCACCTCCCACCGGACCACAATGCTCTTCTCAAGGATCCCTGAACTTCAGGCGGCTGTTCTTGTTGCTTCCATTGCTGGCTCTGAAAGCAAAGGAGACCCCTCTGCCCAAACTAGAAACATACAGTATATCCTTATGAGCCAAACGGCATCGTAGCAGTAGAAAATCAACAGCATGTCGTGTGGAAGCATCCCATGTATGCGGTGCCACACTGCTTTACGCCACTCTGTGAGCAAGAAGAGCGCTCTGAATTCCTGAGAGGAAACCGGACTGTGATGGATGGTGTTTGTTATTGCGATTGCACGTCTTGTCCTGGTGAGAACCGTGCACAGTATACATTTGTAAATGTTAGCAGCCAGCTAAAGCAAGCCTGTTGAACCAGGGAATGATGGATGGTCTTGGCTGATAGTGGGAACTTCCTTTCCTTATCGGAGAATAGCCCAGCGCAGTCTGACACATATTGGCCTTGGAGCCCTTCGGATGTTATTACTGGGACCAAGAAGAGAGACCATAACCCTGCCTGCATACAATTATACAGCATGCAAAGTGTCTGCCCTTCAACAGACAGCAAATGGGAGTAGGGGGATGGAGGAGAAGAGTGGGCCTACTGGTCACGCTCCAAAAAAGGTAAGATGGAGACCAGGCCTGAAAGCTGACCATAACAACCCCAGAAAGGAAGTAGAGAGCTTCTGGGTTCTCATGGAAGCGGGAAGAGCATCATTGGGCCCTGCCAGCCAAGATGACATGGGCTGGCAAATTGCCAGACCTGCCCTGTTTCCTAGACAGTGGGCACAGGGAAGGGAGATTTTTGGGGTCCGGAAAACAAAACATTTTGGAACTTCAAACAAAGGTCGCGATCCAGCCTGGTTCTACAGAAGAAGATTCAGAGAGGGCATGAGCAAGGCACCCAAATGTTGAGTTAAGTCCCCCCCCCCCAACCTTCCGTGGAAATGCCCCCTGCCTGCCACTGCATACTCTGCTTCTCCCTGGTTCCAGTTGCTTTGTGAGTTTTATTGAGAACATTCCCTCCTTCTCACACATACTCAGTCTTTGTCTCTGCCAAGGTCACAGAAAGCCAGGGTCACCTTAACATTAGCAGAAAGTCAACAATAATCCACTCTTTGGGCCATGACCTAACTGACCCTACCTCTCTGAGGAAAACGACCGGGGTCCTTATTGCAGCAGGCCATTCCGCAATAGCTGCTCTGCAATAGTGCCTTCTGTGGACACTCTATTCTGGAATCAAAGGGACTTTTATTCTGAACTAGAGTGTACACACTGGGAGCTATTCCAGAAGGGTTATTGCAGAATGGTTTATTCTGCAATAGCTATCCCAGTCAATTTCCCATGTACACAAATGTCATGTACCGGTGTAATCGAAATCCACCGCAGCTGCCTACAGACACCTTTCACTTTGCTGCCATCAAAAGGGCTTGAAGAATTCAGACCTTAACTTGTTTTCAGCTGTGCACCAGCTGGATGTCACCCGTGCTGCTGACAAAGATTTTCTCCCTTTGGCAAGTGGAGTTGTCAGGAACTAACCTTGTGCGTGCGTGTGTGATGCCATGAGAAAAAAATCAATCAGGAAATACTTTGAAGAGGGTAACTCACTGTTAAAGGAGAGTGAAAGTCCTTGCATGGCAGAGTGGATGCCATGTGTCAGGGTTTGCAGCAGCACACACTAAAAAGACAGGTAAAGGCAGTTACTTGCTCCTAACATCAACAAGGGGGAAAAGTAACCAGGAAAGAGATCGAGTAACTATATTGTACTAACAGAATGGGAGCACACTGCCTCACACCAACTGACGTTTTTGCATCTTTGCATGAGTTTGGAGGGTGCATGTACCATTATACTCTACACAGTCATACGAGCATGTTTTTGGATCAGATGGGGGCAGCCAATGAAAGGTAGAATTGTGGTTTTAATGCCTTTAGTGCAACCTACTAAAAAGGGATTAAAGCCATAACTCCACCTTAAAATGTCTGTCTGAAAATTCTTATTCACTTCAATTTTCTTCCCTGCTTCTTGATTCTCTACAAAGGTTCAGTTCACCCCTCTGGGTTTGATGGAGATGTGGAGATGCAAGTGTAAGTTGTGTGAAGCCTATGCAGAGGTTAGGCTGTATAGAAACGGTGACGTGTACTAGGTAGACTAGTGTTTGCTAGCCATTAGTTCTGTAAACCCAATATTTTGCTGGAGAGCCCCGGCGGGTGGAGTTTGGGAAATCAGACAAAAATTAGGAATCTCGTCCTTCACCTAGACTCGGATGGAATAGTCCCTGAGCATTGATAATTTTCACTGGTATTTTTCTAACTCCTCTCTGGGCAGATTTATTAACCGTTACTCGAAATGCACCAGTGAGATGTGACGAAGGGAGGCTACGTACAATGGCAAACGAGGGCTCAGCCTCAGTGAAAATTTGTTTCCAGAGGGAAATGGAAACCTGGAGTCTATGACAGTGATCCCCGAACTGTGGGGCGTGCCCCGGAGGGACATTCAGGGGCACGCGGTAGGGCCTGGGCCAGCCCCCATAAGGGATAGAGGGGGAGCGTCACCAAACCCCGCTCTGCCACCAGCTCCTCTCCAGCCCTACCCCCAGCCCTGTCCCGTTCCCAGCCCCAGCTGTGGCTCCGCTCCCGGCCCTGCCCGAGCCGTGGCCTCGGAACTGGGCCCCAGCGGTAGCTCCACTCCCAGCTCCAGCTCCGCTCCTGGCTGTGGCTCCGGTTCCGCTCCCAGCCCTGGCTCCCGACCGCGGCTCCTGGGGCCCGGTGTGGACAGATTCCATTACAGGTGAGCAGGTTGTGGCTTAAAAAGTTTGGCGACCGCAAGGCAGTGGGCTTGTCTACACATCAAACACCACAGCTGCACACTTTACACTAGACCTGACCTACGCTGAGGGAAGGAGTTCTCCGGGGCCACCAGTGACCCACCTCCCCGAGAGGCAGTAGCTACGTTGACGGAAGAATTCTTCTGTCTAGCACTGTCTACCCGGGAACTTCGGTCAGTTTAATAACAGTGCTCAGGGGTGTGAATATTTCACACCCTCAACTGACGTACTTAAATCAACCTAATTTTCCAGCGTAGGCCAGGGCTGACTCTCTTACAGCTGCATTAAGATTCAGGTTGTGACACAGTCAAATAACAAGCTTCCTCCAGAACCCTGGAGAAAAGTAGTTCAAGCAAAGCCCAGGCTGGAGTGGGCTGACCCCCCGCTGCTAATGAACAGCTCAAGTCCAAAGGTCCCTCATCATGTAAAGTACACCTGACAAAACAAACAGCCCACAGCAAGATTAAATGAGAGCCGCGTTGACCTTTCATACGGCCACCAAGGCGCCATCTCAGAAAAGCGGGCAGGCAGGGATCACTGCCTTCGCCTAGAAAAGACAGAGCAGTGTTAGTTATTCGCTTAAATCAACAGCATGTCAAACGGAACGTAGACCCCCTCCCCCGACCCCCCCAGACCCAAACCAGCAGCCTCGGCAGACAAGAGGAGGAGATGAACGCTGTTCCAGGCAGAGGAAACCAGAGCTACGGTTTATGTGCTGCCTGCTGATTGTTTTTCTGGAGAGTTCTCTGGTCCTGCGGGTTGCAGGAAGGTCAAAATCCAGAACAGGATGAAACAAAACCAAACCAAGCAAAGGACGTCGGCAAAGGGATGTGGCTTGTGTTGTTCGCCGGCTTCTTTTCCAATGACATGATTCACTCGAGGTCATTTTTCTGCAGAGCAGCTAAATGAGGGAACCTAGTGCCCCCAAATCCGGGCTTGGCTGCCATAAGGAGTATGTATCTGGCTCTGCACTGACATGTGCCTCCTCCTCTATGCCTCATCTCAGTGCTGTGCAAAGACCCCCAACCCTTGAACTTTCTGCAGCTCCTACCAGGGAGGGACTCCAAATCTCTTACAAACAATCGCTAATTTTCTTGCTACATTGCAATAGCACCAACAGGCCCCCCCACTCAAGGCCGGAGCTCTATTGTGCTTGGAGCTGTACAAACATGCAACAGAGAAAGCCTTTGCCCCAAAGAGCTGGCCCAGGCATAGGCACTATGACTAGCCTCATTGTATGCATGCGAAACTGAGACACAAAACGATTAAGTGACTTACCGTAGGTCACATAGGAAGTCTATAGCAGACCTGGGGCTAAAGCCCAGCTCTCCTTGTGTGCTTTAGTCTCGAGACCATCCTTGTACTCTCTTGCTATGCCCTCTGCTGCGCACCTGGGGCAGGCACGGTGCATAAAGAAGCACCAGCAAAAATATTCTGCGAGAAGTATGTAACAGCTTGGGTTGGGTTTATGTTTGGCAATATGGAGAGTAAAGGCTGTGGGCAACCAGTCTGGTGCCAGGACTAAGAGACATGAGCGTGCACCCAAAACGCAGACCCTTTTTGGAGGTTTTGCTTCCATCTCACACACTTCTCTGGGGACTGGATGTGGAAATACAAGAATTAAAATAGCACCTACGAGGCTAATTCTGTTCTATTCCCAACTCAGCAGAGTCCAAAGTTTGTTTTTGAGGTTTCTGGTGCTGGGCAGACCTGGATACCGCCTGGCTAAGCATGCAGTCTGGTCAGGGCTTGTGGGCACAGAGCTGAAACCTTGGTACTTCACTTATATCCCTATGAGTGATCCCCAAGAATCGTAAAACATTTTCCACCTGGTCTGCATCCGTCTTCTCAAGGCAGGTGCAGTGTGTGTGAGCTTGGCAAAAATAGACACCCAAGTAGACTACCCGGCATTACTGAGATAAAGGCTTTTCTAGTATAATGCAAGGAGGGATGTAATACCACGTTCGACACAAGTAGCTGCAGCAGAAATAGATCTTGTTGATATGCAGAGAGCGTTTTTGAAATCTCAGTAAATTATATCCCAAGCTAAGCTATTCATTAAAGTCCCATGGGGGAATTTCAGTATAGCTAGGTACATCATCTTAGGAGCTAGGTAGAAAATTACTGTAATTTGAGTTACTTTTAAAAGAGGAGCATGGCTTAGCTCGTGAATCTGAATCTTAGGGTCTGGTAGTGTAAGTCAGTGTGCAATTTAAGAATACAATCTCACACTAAGTCAGTGTGGCTCATATAATTGCATCTCACAATATGTCACTGATGATCTCCCCCATCCCCATGCTACGTGAGATTTTGCTGGGGATCTTTCATGCCATCCCTTCGCCCCCAATGTTCACATTTCTACCTCCATGTCACACATACAGGTAGTGCTGAAATGGACCCATTCACCCATCATGGGCAATGCCACCCTGCAGGGAACATATCTTCGTGACCTCAGTGGTCTTCAGTGTATCCTCTGAAGCACGAGGCTTGAAAGCCCTTGTAATGTGCATCCCAGCTAGTGCAAGGGTCGAGGCTGTTCTTATTCATATAAACGTCTAATCTTCCTATGAAAATTGATTAGAGAACAAGTTTAATTGGCATCTAAAGAAGCCCTAGCTGTTTCTGCAAAGTGTGCAAATTGCTTCTTTTTATGAACTCACCATAGTTTCCCTGCTAGGAATTCCATGCTGATTCACCATTTCTCTTTGTGGCTTACGAAACCCCAAAGTCATATTCAAGGTGCTCTTTGAACACAGGGGAAAAAGTGTCTCGTGGAAAACAAATGCTGATCATTTTCTTGAGTGCAGCTCTTCTAAGGATTATCTCAATGGCTAATTCTTGTGCACTTTCACCAACTGGCTCCCTTGACAGTTTTCTGAGGGCTACATGCCTCTACTCCCATGATCTTCTCTGTGGATCTGTATGGTTAGCCACGTTTCGGGCCCTGCCGTGTGTGGCTATCGTGTGGGAGTTTGCGGGAGGAGACAAGTATATACAGTTTCCTGGTGGAGATTTATTTTTATTCCCTGCATAACAGATGGAGTGTACAGGTCTTTGCCTGCCTGACCCCTTGGATCAAGTCATACATTGTACAGCGTTGTACAATGCATATGTGGCTCTTCATTGCTACAAGAAGGGTTGTTTGGGGTTACTCACAAACCAAGATTCCCCTAGCAAATGACCTAAAGCTTCTTCCTCCCCTCCCCACATCCCTCCCAAACTGCAAGGTTTCTGCAAGACAAAAATACTGTGGAATTGCTAATTGGGGGCATTTTTGGTTCTTCTCTGAAACCACTCACCTCACCACCCCCCTGCACTTCCTGGTTCACTTGAGATGAAGGTGTTTTAGGACACTGCAGTAAAATTGCCATCTGATTTCAGTGACTGAGTCACAGAGCCTGCTTAGGCTCTATGGAACTCAGAATTACAGTTTGCCACAAGTTCTTATAAGATCATTTATAGGTGCTTGGTCTTTATCACATTTCTCCTCTCTGCAAGGCTCAATTCCTCCAGTGGTTTCTTTTTCTACATCAACCCGGTGGAGACCCTGGTGGAAAGTTTAGGCCATTTTAAAGAAGTCTGCTCCACTGAAATAACTTTTCCAGTTCTGGCTCCAGTCTTATACATAGTTAAACACCACTGCCTTCAATTTTAATGCCAAGATATGTCCATCTACAAATATGTGAGCGCTGCATATCTGGAGAAAACTAGCTATGATAGCTCTCATACATATCTAATCCATCCATTTCCACCGTTTCTAAGATGCCTTTCATAGTGGTATCTCGAGGCCTTATTTTTGAGAAGAATATTTGAATTGTAGGTAATATAACGTACATTCCTCTGAGCTACAGAACCAAGGTGCTTTTGTGGGGAATAAATCTTGATTTGCATGTACCAATCCCACTTTGTAATGAACCAGCATGGCACCAGGCTGCAGTTTTAAAGAAAAATGACAAATTGCATTCTGGGTAATCATTAGGCCACACCCATCACATGGGTTGTATCAGAGCTGGTCAGGAATTTTCAATTGAAATCAAAATTTTCTGTGGAAAAATTTAAAGTTTATCCATTTTTTTCAATTTTCCCTCGGGAAAACTGAAATGAAATAGTCCGACATTAACCTGCTGCTACGGTACCTAAGGTGCAGCAATGCTCCGGGGCTGTTGTAGCTTAGGAGCTTCATGTTGGTCATTAACAATGGGCTGGGTTCCTTGGTCAGAGTTGTATCTCTTATTATGCTTTCCATGTGCAACTTTTCCAAACTCTGATTTTTCACTACTTTTAAGTCCATGAAAAATTTCAAAATTTTGATATTTTTTGGCCCCAATTCAGGCTGAAAACAAACCTTGAAATACCAGAATTTCACGAGGATGGAAATTCTGATTTTGACTTGACTCTAGTTGCGATGGTCGGATGGCTCAAAATCCCCCACTCTGAATGCAGCCGTAAACACCTTTCAACCAGGCGACGGCTGTATCATCCAGAGAAAGGTTCTCCTTTTGAATAGTGCTTGGAGTCATGTTGCTTTGTTTATATTATTCAGGTTTGCTCCCAGCCTCCGGAAAGCTCACTGATGCAAAATGTACAGCGAGACGGCAGTGTCTAAGGTCACACTTATGATTTACTGAGTGTCTGCAAACAGCTTTCAACTGCTGTTCACCTTCCCCCATGTTTTTCTTTCTTTTTTTTAACAGTAAGGAGAAAATAACCATCTTCAGTCACTGCAGCTATTGCTCAATTGCAGAGTTATTTGTGACATGAAGATGATAAGATAATTACAGTTGAAAACACTATTATTTTACTAGGTAACTAAGTAGCAACATTTTATAAACTACAGGGAGTTTTTTTGCTCATATGGCAATATTTGCCTTAATTGGAGACATAATTAACCAAGTAACTTCTAAAATGCATAGTGACATATTCTATATGTATATATAATCTCTATCTTCCTACTGTATGTTCCATGCTATGCATCTGATGAAGTGGGTTCTAGCCCACGAAAGCTTATGCCCAAATAAATTGGCTAGTCTCTAAAGGTGCCACAAGTACTCCTTGTTCTTTTTGCAGATACAGACAAATACAGACAGCTACTACTCTGAAACAAGAATGCAAGAATTCCCTGCAAATAAAGTGACACTGAATCTTTCTTTGCTTGGCTTTGATTTCTCCCATTATATTCAAGACCTCATTTCAAGAGCTAAAGCAGGCTTCAAGGGGCACTTGAAATGCACAAATGATAGTGGTTTGGTTTGAGCTCAGCCGTCTGAGTTTTTCAAAATCAGGAGGGATACAGATTTGAGTCACAACTGAGCTGAACTTCCAAAGGTTGGAGAGATGGTTTCCCTTTTGCCCCTTACAAAATCCCATGTCAGTTGCTTTATTTTTATTATTAAATGTTGAAATGTCACCATTTTCAAACCAAAGTACAAAAATACTCTTTTGCAATTACTTTATGTGCGTATCAAAGAGGAATTTAGGTGTCAAAGGGATTGCTTAAAACAATGCTCCAGGGTCTAATACAAAAAAGACAATGCATATTGCTCTAGAAATAGAATCCAGGTATTCTCTTTCAGAAGGTGTCGATATTTAGCATCTATTACAGGCTAATAGAGAACTACTGTGGGAACTGGGAGGGAAACCGGAAACTTTTAACCTTTTTACTGTGGGAGAGGCTAGCTCTGGTAGGTTTAACTAATGGGGGAAGCAAAGGGGTTTTCATGTGGACTGATGACTTGTTTCTCTCACTCAGGTTGGGCTCTTCTGTCTTCTTGCCATCCAGTTCTGGGAAAGTTAATGGTAAAGATCTTAAGTCTGACTCGGTGCTGCAGACTATACCCTGCCTCAACATCCGGGGGCTCATGGGTAAGTCTTGAGGTAAGGTTAATTTCTGCATCTCCTAAAACAGAAATAGTTCATAAAAATGCATCATGAACACACAGGCCAACGTCAAGAAATACATTCTATCACATGCATTTCTATAGCATCTCTCATTTTAGCATGGGTGTGTGTGTGTGTGTGTGTGTCAGGATTTTGTCTAAGTCTGATGATGGGGTGGTTCTCTCATTACAGCAAATTTCAGGGATGAATCTCTCTGGATTTAGTTTGAGAGTATGGAAATTATCTCCATTGTTCCAATAATCTAAGTTCAAGCACCCAGACACATTGTAATTGGTGTATTTTTAAAACTCAATCAATTAAAACACACCCACCCACCCCCCTTCTCCCTCTCTGGGGACTCTACAGAACAGAGAGAAACAACAAAAGTTGATACAACCAGATTCCTCCAGTGCATTCTGTAGGGGTGAATATAGTTGAGCCCAAATGGCCCTTACAGGAAATATTGGCCCTTACAGGAAAAAGCACAAGGAAAATATAATGAAAACAAACAGCTTATTCGCCAGAAGTCATTGACTGGCTGATTCCAAAAATTCTCTTGGAATGGTTATTGGCAGGAGGGGCCTTGACAACTGGGGGACTGGTTTGTATTTAATGTAAAACTACCCAGAGGGAAGAACGCTTACCGGGGTTGCTAGTGCATGAAATGGTGAACAGAGTGTCCCAAACCGGTTAAATTTGTTAGCATTGATAGCCCCAAACACCTGCCGACGGGCTTTCCTTCCTCTAATTCTTTTCACCAGGTCATTTTCCAGATGGTGTCTGAAAAGGCTCTGGCACTGAAAAGGGAAGAGAAACAACTGGTTTGCAAGGGCAGTGAGGTAATCACACTAATTTAAAGACTCTCTCCCTTTTCAGAATGAGGGAACATTGATTCGCATTGGAAACAAATAAATCCACTACCAGAGCTGCCCTCTTCCTAAAGCTCAGACGCAGAGGGCATTAATGGAAATGCATGACAATGCATTTGTCAATATTTAGAACATCAATAGATCCCCTTCGCAAAGGAGTGCTAATTACAGCTCAGTTTCAGTGGCTAACATGTAAAAGGGACAGACTATTCTATGTATGGTTATTTTCCCCAAACTCCAATATATGCCAGGCACTGGAGAGAAATAAACACAATGCATGGCCCAGGCCCCAAAGAGTTTATACTTCTAGGCTCATACCGAGGCCCATGGGCTCTTAGTGGACATCTGCATGGAGGTCATTGTAGGATCCAACAAGCGAAGATGATAGATGAGATTGGAGAGGAGGGACAAGGTGACAGCAGGATTCATGGATTATAAGGACAGAAGGATTCACTGTGATCATCTATTCTGATCTCCTGTATATCACACACCATCTGTGTTATGGAACATCTCAAAGGCTCCATCACATGTTTTTGGTTCTGTTTATTGTTCTTTTCCCTGCTCACTTCTCAGATCCTTCCCAGCAGAAGTGAAATTTGAGGAGGGATTTGAACATAGTGAGGGACATGGCAAGGTGACCTGGTTTTGGAAGGGTGTTCCCAGGTTAAGGGGGAAGCACTGAAGAAGGAAGAGACACATAGTGGTGCTTGCTGATTTCAGAGAAATTACACCGTTTTCTTTCTTTCTTCCTGGCGGTGTGACTTTTAGTGACTAGCAGTTCTGGATTGATCGCCCTGGAGATGGTCATTTCTCTATATCCACAGAGCAGCTATAGCAAATGCGGTACAAGCTTCCCACACCCTTGTGCTTCAGCCCTGGCCTGGAGAGAGCAGACCTCCAGGAGTGAAAGGACAGTTCTCAGTCTGCTTGGCCCATGTAGTCCCTGGCCTTTTTACTGAGGAGGCCAAGAAGATTGCAAATTAGTGCCAGTGGAGATAAGTCCACTGGAAAATGGATCGAGTTGACCTATCTCATTTCACAAAGGCTACAGAGCAGGCATCGGTTGGGAGTAATTTGGATGTGAGCTAATTCCACTGCTGGCAATCCATTACAGTTGGAACAAACTACCAAGGGAAGTGTTGGATTCTCCATTTACCCAGTCTTCATATGAAGATTGTCTGCCTTTCTGCAAAATATGCGTTAGTCAAATGGAAGTTATTGACCTGGGATATATGGGACATCAAACCAAATGATTAAATGGTCTTTTCTGGCCTTAAAAATCTATGAATCACCAACCCTCTGTGCCACCCAAACACTCTGAAAATTCACATTTTACAGTGGCAGTAAGCACCTGAAGAGGAGGTACTGAAGAATACATAAGAATGGAGCATTCATGATCAGACCTTGGAGATTACCATTATCTGTATTTCCTTATTTAATATAGTTCAGCTCTGTTGCCTCATACAGCAATAAAACCCACTGGCTATTTTTTAAAGAAATCATCCATTATTATTATTATTATTATTATTATTTAAAAAACCCCACCGTTCAAAAGTCTGTTTGCTCTTACGTTTGCAATAGATTGGATTGCTCTGCATAATCCGCAAACCATTCCCCATACATGACTTTTTTTGACTTGCCTATCTGAAGCAATCCCAGATGCTTTATCACTCTGTGTGTCTTTTAATTAATCTGAGCTCATGGCAGATTCTCTTATCTTAAGCTGCAGGGTTTTACCCTTCAGTGGAATGGCAGAGTGTCAAGGTCAGAGATAGAGGAAAGATCTCACAGACTCACCTCCTGTTTTCTTTGATTGGAGGCACTGGTTAACAATTGGGGAGTAATCAGGCGGCTTTGCACTGTGTCCTCGGCAGAGATCTGGCTGGGAGATGTGGAAGGATGGGCACCATCAGCTCTTGGTAATTGGAATTCTGTAGAGAGAGAATAGGGTCAGCAGGCACTGTATGGTCCTACATGGGCAGCACTGTATGGTCCAAATGTATGGTCCCACTGTATGGTCCTACATGGGCAGCACTGTATGGTCCTACATGTATGGTCCCACTGTATGGTCCTACATGGGCAGCACTGTATGGTCCAAATGTATGGTCCCACTGTATGGTCCTACATGGGCAGCTCCGTCAGATTCTTTTTTAAGTAGAATCCCAGCAAAGCAAGGCAAGGGCCTAAAACTGAGCAGGGCCCACACACCCAGTGCTAAATACCATGACTTAGGAGAAGAATCACACCTATTTACCCTGTTTCCCCGAAAGTAAGACATCCCCCGAAAATAAGACGTACTTCCAGTTTTGCCTCTCGCTGTAATATAATGTAATGTAATTTTGGGAGCAAAAATTAATATAAGACACTGTCTTATTTTCGGGGAAACACGGTATTATGTGGATTTAGCTTCCTAACATGGTTACGGCCTGATAAGCATCACCAGACCTTCATTTTCCCATTTGACTCATTGGCTTCTGGGACACCTATGTAATTGCCATAGGTGCAAAGGCTCTACATGTGTTAATATTGCTTGAAGCACTTATCAACCTACCTAAAAAAAGGAGAAGGAGTATGTGTGGCATCTTAGAGACTAATCAGTTTATTTGGGCATAAGCTTTCTTGGGCTAGAACCCACTTCATCGGATGCATAGAGTGGAAGGTAGGTAGATAGATAGATAGATATATATACACACACACAGAACATGAAAAGATGGGAAATTAATTTGCAAACTGGATACCATCAAATTAGGCTTGAATAAAGACAGAAAAGTACTTCCCCGTGCTGGGTTTCCCCGTACTGTGACTCCCACCTTCTTGTCAGCTGTTTGAAATGGGCCATTGTGATTATCACTACAAAAGGTTTTTTCCTCCTGCTGCTAATAGTGCACCTTAACTGATCAGGTTTAAGATTAGCAGCCCTGTTAATCTGTATCTGTAAATAAAACGAGGAATACTTGTGGCACCTTAGAGACTAACCAGTTTATTTCAGCATAAGCTTTCATGGGCTATAGCCCACTTCATCGGATGTGGGCTATAACCCACGACAGCTTATGCTGAAATAAACTGGTTAGTCTCTAAGGTGCCACAAGTATTCCTCATTTTACTTAACTGCTCAGTCTCTTAGAATGGGTATGACGACCCCCACCTTTTCACGCTCTCTGTATAGATATCTATCACTTCCTACTGTATCTTCCACTCTATGCATCTGATGAAGTGGGTTCTAGCCCACGAAAGCTTATGCCCAAATAAATTTGTTAGTCTCTAAAGTGTCACAGGGACTCCTGGTTCTTTTTGTGGATACAGACTAAAGCGGCTACCCCTCTGAAACCTAGAAAAGAACCAGACTGTCGATCGTGCAGTCACACACAGCCTGCCTTGGTCAAAAATGACTTGGACCTGTTAGTTCTTTGCATTCAAGCCGAACCGTAGCTTCATTATCAACAGCCGCCCCCTCCCATCTCAGCATCCTTCCTGGATTTGAAAAGTTTGATGGGTTGAAAACCTTTGTGGGCATTTACAAATGAAAGGGTTGTTTCCACAGCCAGGCTGCGGTGAGACCAGGACTCTTTGGCACTCAGCACACGGCACGTTGCATGAACAGCTGCTGAAGCGTGATGGGCAGAGCCAGGCAGGGCCGGCAACAGGAATTTTGGGGCCCCGTACGCAGATCGTGCGCCCCCCCCCCGGTCTCCTGCCGCCCGCGGGGCCCCCCCTGGCTGGTCTCCCGCCGCCCGCGGGGGCCCCCCCCGGCTGACAAAGGAATGCAGGTGCCACAGGAAGCAGTGATGAAATGGTTCAGTAAGTGTCTTGGATCTTCCGATGATGCTGATCCAACACTCCATCATGGCTAGGGATCACTGTGTTTAGTCTGACAGTTGGCTGCTCTCTAGTTAAACAGCTGTTCCAGCTGGGAAGCATGTGGCTTCATTTCTTGTCCCAAACCATGCAAGGTGCTGTTTGCTGTGAAACAGATGCTGCGTTTCAACCCAGGGTTGGCTGCACTTCAGTAATGCTTGAAGTAGGGTGACCAGCTGTCCCGCTTTTATAGGGACAGTCTCGATTTGGGGGGCTTTTTCTTATATAGGCACCTATAACTCCCCACTGGCCTAGTTTGAAGTGATCCCCGTGCAATTTGTCTGTGAGCTTGCGAAAGGGACAGGAATAGATAAGGTTCAGGCCAAAATAAATGTTTCCATGAAAATTCCAGTTTGAAACCTCCTCCCCTCCCCGCCGTCCCCAGCAGGGCCGTCGACAGAAATTTTGGGGCCCCCTACTCTGATCATTTGGGGGCCCCTGGGGGACGACTACAGGTACAGCTGTGTACTGGGCCCCAGACTTAAGGGGCCCCCCCTTAAGTCCGGGGCCCGGTACAGCTGTACCCGTAGTACCCCCCTGTCGCTGGCCCTGGTCCCCAGAGATGCATTTAACCCCCATCCCCCGCACACCTGTTTACAGCCAGATAGAGCGTGGCAAATACTAGGCTGTCGCAAATATTTTTGAGGAAAATGTCAAAGCCAAATGGTTTCACGGAGATGCATTGATTTCGACTAAGTTTTTGACAGGAAGGCGTCAGAGGTCCAGGGCTCTCTGGTCCCTTCTGACTAACTAGAGGGAGCGAGCAATGTGACTGGAAAAACCTGACCTTTTCCATCCACAGCCCTGTTTCACAAAAACACAGTTTGTGAACGGATCTCGGCTCGGTGAACCCTTGAGCTGAGGGTCAGGGTTTGTGGGCTGGGTTGTGGGCCATTTGCCCTGGCTGAGGGGAGTGGGATGGGGGTGGAGGGTAATAGGTGCCTAGAGAAGCAAAAAAATAATGCAATGTTGGGACCGTCCCTATAAAACTGAGACATCTAATCACCCTAGCAGCGGGCTGTAAGTGCATTTGAAGGTGGCTCCCAAACACAGGGCCTGACCCAAAGCCCACAAATGCCAACGGGAGCCTGGCCACTTCAGTGACTCAGAGTCCTGGGGTGGACAGAGCTTGAGTCCCATGAAGGAGACAGGCAGCCAACTGCTGTCACTGGGAGGTTTGCAGGAGCAGGTTCCTAGCATGGGTTCCTAGCATGGGTAGCTTTTGTTTCCCTCTCCGACCCCTAAGAAGCAGACAAAGAGGCAGACACAGCAAGGTGGCTTCAGGGGATGCCCGGGCAGGTCAGAGATAATTCGTACAGCGGAGCATGTAAAACACTGGCAGCCTTTGACCAGCCAGGCAAGGCTTGGAATGTAGGATTTGGGAAGAGAATTATGCAGCCGTGTCTGAATGAGGGAATGCGCTATGATACCTGTGAGTTTTAAACAATGTTCCAGAGCCGGGAAAAGGCATTCTTCAGCATCGCCGGCGCTCAGCGCCGTCTAGACTTCAAAACACAATAGTGCACGCCCTTCCCTGAACTCCTGTCACTGTCTTTCTCAACATTTCCTGGGCCTGGAAGCTGAGAGCCCTTCACTTTGCCAAAGTCTCAATCATGCTAACGAGCCCCTAGTTCCTGTAGCGTCTGGCAATTGGTCCTGCTGAACTTACAGCAGGTGTTAAGCAAAGTTCATTTCCAAAACCACATCCATCCGAAAAATTCAGCCTTCCCTTCCCATCATGTAAAGAGAGCATCTCCCTTCAGGCTGACAGAGAGAGGGAGAAGCTTGGAGCAGGCCTTCCCTGGAGCGGCTGCTTCCTAGTAATTACACTACAGGGGTCAGCTTTCTACTGGGTGTTACTGTCAGGCCAGATTGCTGTCCGAATCCTGTCAGAAAGGAGATACCTCTTGTAGCTCGGAAGCATGTGGTCGTGTCTATAAAGCCAGCTCTGTCCAGAGACCTGAGGTCGCAGTTGCCCTAAATAACCGGCTCTTTCTCACATATTTCCTTTCCAGCTTATCTGTATGTCGAGGGGTCTGTGGTTCTGCAAATCGGGGTACCCGTAAGTGAGTTTAGATTTCTCATGTACTGAGGTGGTTTTTTTTAAAAGTTTGGGTAGGGTTTCTCACATTAATAGCTGGCCTTTAACGCTGGGTTTTCATCGCAAAGAATGGGACCTGGTTGTCCATGTGTCTCTGAGTGTAGGTTTAGTGCCACTTACTAAGTGGCTCTAAGCCCACCTAATACAAAGAGTGTGGAAGGTGCATCTGCTAAGCAGAAAAGCAATAATCCTACGGCCTTCCGTTCCATCTAAGGATCTGAAATTAGTTTCATTAATTCAGTTTCCCCTGCAAGGTGGGTTTTACACATGGGCATGCAGAGGCACAGACTGTAAGTCATGCAGGAAATCTGTGGCCGAATCCAGGAGTCCTGGCTCCACATTTCCTGCTCTAATGCCTACACAGCACGCCACCTGGTTCTTAAGGGCTTGATCTCAAGCACATTGGAGTCCATGGAAAGAGTCTCTAATTGCTCACCGTTCAAGCTGCTTGTGGATTTGGATATGGAAACACTTCCAGATTTAAAGTGCTGCAGTGGATTGTGAGCTCTCCAAAGCAGCGAGATGGCAGATTTCGCTGTCCGCCCAGACAGCTGGAACAGATTTTACATTTGACAAAAAAAAAAAAAAAAAAGTCTGATCTGTGGGCTTCCAAACAGCCCTCTGGACAAAGCGCTTGTGTGTGTTTTAACAAACATGTTCAAGGAGGCAGGGTTTGCGGCCAGCCTTCTAAGAGTTGGCTGCAAGCCGCTCCTAACTTGGAAGGAAAAGTGCAGGAAGTCTGTGTCCAGGCTAAACAAATCTCAGCACATGCACCCGTTCAACCTTGAATCTTGGAAGCCTTTGACCGGCCGGCCAGTAGCTCCAGGTGGTCAGAATTTGCAGTCTTGCTGGTTGATTTCTAGAGGGTCGTTCCAATACAGACCCAAACGATGCTGTGGATGCTGTTCTGCACACTCCTCCCAGTTAGACAGCTGCACAGTTATCATCATCTCCATACAGCACATAATTTTCTGGGGGAGATTGCATCATCAGCCCATCATTTCCAGCATCATCAGCCCGTCACTTCCAGCATCCCAGCTTTTGCAGCAGCCAATGTCTGAAACTTCAGAGCAAGGCAAACTGACCCTTTTAGGTCCTCACTCAGCAAAGCACTTAAGCACTTGCTTCATGCTAAGCATGGTCTTAAATCCATCTCTATTCTGCCCTTAAACATGTGCTTAGCTTTAAGAACAGATTTCCCTTCCCTTGACTTCAGTGGGTTTTAAACACCTGCTTACGTCCTTTGCTGAGCTGGCACCTTCCTGCATCTGGCCCAATACTATCCATAGACGTGAGATTTCCTTCCTGAGCCCTATAGTGATCAGGTGGCATGAAGCATAAGATTTAACTTCCCTGATCTGATCATGCATATGGCAATAATGGTAATCCAATTATGTAGCCTTTTAAAAATGCAGCCACACTATTTGACTCTCTGCTCCAGAAATGCAGAGTTTCACAGTAAAGAGATTTCTGTTCATTTGGGAAGATCTGAAAGTATTTCCATTGTGGGTGTTTGTTCTGTTTAATGTGTACTAGGGGTCACCATGTGTCCCCCCCCTCTACTCCTTGGCTAGGAATTTTCTGGGCAGTGTTGATTTTTAACCCTACTTTGATTTTAGTTAGCTTTTTTTGTTGGTACCCAAAGCCCTTTGGATGTTGGCACCAGATACATGAGAATATTTTATTATTATTGATCAGTTATGAATGCTACTCTGTTTGCTCCATGGCCCCTAATGATTTACACAAATTCCTGGAACTGATATTGTGCGAAGTGAACGGAAACCTCGCAGCTGTGCATTCCTCCAGTGAAAAGTGCAGTCCGGTTCCAGTCTGCTTCTTAGCAATAAGTCAAGCCTGTGAAATCTGTTGACCGGCTTGGCAGCCGCAAAAAACAGTCTGACTGCTAGAACAATTTGTTGTTAACTTATTCAGGGTCCTGCCCTGAAGTCCTGACTCCAGGAAACCCCCAGCCCTACATTTCCAATTGGCTTCACTGACTGTGCAAAGACTTCAAGATTGGAGCCTTAGGAGCACATCTGACACTTTGAAAATTGCAATTTTTTTTTTTAACTCAGCAATTGCAGAACATTCGGATCATTTTAAAGAGGAGGCAAACAAGCAGCAGACTGGGATTTGGCTGAAGTAATGAATTCAGCTCTTCACAGCCTCATTAGGTATACATTTCTCCCTGGAACCTAATTAGAACACTCGAATATCCATCTTTCAGCACCTTTTGTGAAGCTGGATGACAAACAATGAGTCACTCGGTTTTATAATGACATAAATGTTAACTTATTTGAAAAGAGACACATTTGGGGACAGATCCTAAACTTTCCATCTGGCTGCTTTGGGCTGCACCGATCGCACAGAACAGCCAGGAACCTGGCCTAGACGGGCAGCGCGGGATTCCCAAGGTATACAGCTGCATCTCCCAAAGTGCAGGTGTTGCTGCACTAGCTGGGGGTGGAGAGCCACGAAGGGCTATGGAGTAACCTGGGTAGGTTGTAACAACACATGGTACAAGGGGACCAGGGGATTACGGGAATTAGCCTTCCAACGTCTGAGATATGCTGGCACGGGGAAACGGCAGCATAGCGGGAATGGGGAACAGGCGGGAGGAGAGCCGGAAGTGGAGTGCACTGCGTTCCAGCTGATCCTTACCCGTGCCATGGTCTAAGGGCTCAGCTTGCCCTAGAGTGGCCCCGAGGCTGTTCTAGTTTGCACCGGGGGCTGGTTTCACCCCTGGCTGCCCCCAGGAATTGGGAAGGTGTATTGCAGCCAGCTTTGCCCCCTGTTCTGTCAGTTGCACAGAGAGTTTGGTGTGGGGTCTCACTGTCCAGTCAGAAGAGTGAAGGACTAACTCTTGAGAAACTGCTGCTGGTTCTTAAGACGGGCCCCATTGCTGGCAAACACTTACCCTGCGGTTGCTCTCTCTCCTCCATTGTACTTCCCCCATGGATCTCCTGGTTTACCTTCTCCTCGGTCTCTCCCTCCACATTTCTGACGAGCTCCCCTGAACTGAATAGCAGCTCATCGGTACCTGCTGGCTGCTTGGCTGGCATTTGTTTTTTCCGGATTTCTTTTCTCTCACTCCAGGGGTCCCTGGAAAAAAGGTAAAATAAAAGGGTGCTAGTTCTAGAGTGGGTTAAATGTCTGAACCAAACCCACGACTGAGCATCCCAGGCAGCCGGAGACAATCTTAAACCCAAACCCTAATGGATCAGAATCAACTTACCTACAAAGGATGTGGGGAGGCACTGGGAACAGGAAACTACTGTTGAGAATAAACTTGGATTGGGAAGGGGGCTGGATTACGCCACTTTACTTGACGGCCTTTTTCCATCTATGATTTCTATGATTACACCACGGTCCCAAATAGTCATATTAACCCTGTTTCTATAGAAGGAAAAGACAATGCTCCAATTGACTTAAGTGGCAAAAGATGCCACAAAGAACATAGAAAGATCTGCCTCGTGTTATTCCATATGGTAATAAGATATCTGGCCATACTGGCAACTCAGAGAGTGGCAGGGATTCCTAAAGACAGAGCTGTGTGAAAAGGGGGAAAGTATCACCCCAATTCTCTTGTCATATCAGCCGAGGTCATTTCACAGCCTGAACGTTTCACTTTTCATTAAACACATTGAAACTTGGGAAAATTCAGCACAGTTTGACACAAAAATTAATCTTCACTAGAATGAAACTTCATGTGTCCAAAACCAGTGGGCTTGATAGTAGTGCGCAGAAATCCATGACATTCCCCCCCCCCCCCGCCTCTCCCCGGACCAGGTCCATGAAATGAAAATCGAATGTGAAAACCTCAAATACTGCAAAGGTCACTGCAAATATTTCACATGGCCGTAAGTAGCCCTGTGGCCAAAGTAGGAACACTGCAGAAGTAAAAATTCAGCAGTGTAAGCTACGGAAGAGGTTCAAACCACGACAGAAGACAGTCCCAGCTCAATAATAAACTGGATTTATTGGTTGAATTTTACGGACACTAGTCAGATAACGATGCCTTTGGACAACAGTAGCAATGCTTGAGCTGCTGAGTCCAACCTTGACCTCACAGTAGTTTTAAAACTGGCCTATTAACTGGAATGGTGGGACACTTGGTTTATACCTAAGCTTGTGGCTTGAAAAGCCAGTAGAGGGACATACCTGCAGGTCCCCATGCCACCCAGTCACAGCAAAGGGCAAGGCGAGAACAAATGAGAAGTGCTTTCCCACGGGAAGTGGGCCAATTCAAGGGGAGCTGGATAAGCTTGACTTTCTGGAGTTTGTTCTGTGGAGAAGACGGGTAACGTCTACTAAGAAAGTTTTCGTGAGAGAATAAGCTTAGACCAGACTGTTCTCACTATGTAATAGTCACGTCTGTCCAAAGCTGACCACTGCGATTATAGACAGCAAATAAAATAGACTAAGGTAATGGCTGGCCACTCATTTCTCTTCTGAAAAGGAAATTCCTTGGGCCCGATTCCCTACAGTGGCATAAGCAGGCACAGCTCCACTGAAGGCCATTGAGTTGAGCCAGCTTACGTCAGCCCAGAGTCCAAAGCTTCCTGACATCCTGGAAGCCATGAGAGGATCCGACACATTCCCATGGCCCTGGAAGAGTTCAGATTCTCCATCTAACCGTCGTACCCAGCTGGCTAAATGACTATGCTTGCTGGGTGAGGCAAATTGGCATAACGCCCCAGAGCCCAGCATGACTCCCTGGGCGGTTAGCTTGGTCCCCGGCCAAAGCAGCGAAATTGGAAGGAAGTCTGTGGCTTCTCTTTGGTACTTTGTGGTTTGACCATCCGCAGGGAGCTTGAGTAGGAGAGCGTCTCTTCTTTCTGCCCACCCCCTCCTCCACACCAACAGCCCAGGAGCAGTGAGAGTCTCTACCGCTATAGTAAATAACACTTCTATAGAGCTTGCCATGTGGGGATCTCAAAGCACCGGCAAGCCTGTGCTTGGAACACTGCATTCAGCTCCGGCACCTCAGTAACGGAAAGACGTAGAGGAAAGAACAGCAGCAAAATGATTGCCGGACTGGAAGGACTGGTTTATGTTGAAAGAGGTCTTGAGGGATGAGACAATCACCTAGGGTATCAGAGGTGTGCCAAGGGTGGAGACGAATGGAGGGCATAACTATGGGTAATGGGACGAAGGCAAATAAAGGAGCATTGACGAGATCAATGGAGTCTTTCTGGCCGTGAGATTTATGAAATAGGGAAAGAGTCTTTCATTGGACGTGGCGGAGGCTTCATCACGTGGCAGGCAATTTTAATCTAGGAAAGAGCTCTGCACCAGCAGGAGACAGACTGGACAAGCGAGATGAGAGTTGAATCTTTAATTTCTGTGATTAATGTGGAGATCATCGTTAGGGGTTACAATCAGGGAAAACTTTTTAAAAACAGTGTTTCCACACATGCCTATTTTTCTAGGGTAACCCCTACCTTCCCTCCCATCTCCCATTTCTAGGGTAACCCCTACCTTCCCTCCCATCTCCCATTTCTAGGGTAACCCCTACCTTCCCTCCCATCTCCCCCAACTTTTGCTTTGGTCTGAAATGTACATGGCCAGAGAGAAATGTTTGCTGAATACAGTTGAGGAGGGTAGGGAGGGAAAAGTACATTCATGTCATTTTTACGATGCAAGATTACAAAAGACTAAAAAAAAGATGTTTGTGGTTTCTGAAGCCATTTGGCATTCCTGGGTGGGAGCTGATGAGCCTCTGGGTTTTTGTTATTATTTAGACAGCCTTACATTTTGCAGGGCTAGTTCTCTTCAGTGTGGGTACGTGTGGGTAGTAAAGCAGAGGGTATTTTTGGGGGAAAAAACAAAGTTAACCATGGCCTGGTTGTCGAATTTAGAAAAGTGCTCATTGCATGTGCAACCACTTATTTTGTTTTTTAAAGAGCTCAAATGTGCTGTAGATTTTGTGGATGTGGACATGCAATAGCAAAACACAAACACAGGGAAACAACCGAAGCAGGCTCCTTTTGAGCTGAGATCCCGAAGAAGAGATACGTTTCATACTTCATGATGCATTTCCTGATTTATGTTAGCTTGTATCTAGTGCTGGGAGTGTGGGTTTGTACAAGAGTCAGATAAACCTCTGGTGGGCTCAGGTTGGATTGTTTCTAGGTTGCTGAGATAAAGGTCCACACAAAGACCTCTCTGCTGATCTCATTGAACTCACAAACTCAGAGAGCAGTGTTGGTCCAATATGCTGTGCTCTGATGGTCGATTTAGCGGGTTTAGTGAAGGCCCACTAAATCGACAGCAGACTCCAGTACTCTACCAGGAACGAGAGGAGTAAGGTAAGTTGATGGGAGAGCATCTCCTATTGACCCAGTGTGGTGTAGACACCACATTAAGTCGACCTAAGCTACGTCGACTCCAGCTACGTTATTCGCATAGCTGGAGTAGTGTAACTTAGATTGACTTACCGCGGTAGTGTAAACATAGCCTCAGTGTTGACTCAATGTCAGTCCAGTAGGTCAAGAATTATTTCACTTCTTTCCGCTTCTTTCTCCCAGCATTCAACAACAAAACACTATCTTCTTGAACGGTAACAGTCAACGGATCAAGGTGTGGGCTCAGTTACATTGGTGTGTAAATCCAAAGTGACTCTGCTAATTTCAGTAGGATCATTCTGGATTTACACCAGTGTAACCAAGAGTAGTATTTGGTCCATAGTTTTGATGTCATAGACAAAACGGAGAGCAAAACAGCCACTCCATCAGATTCTGTAGGCGGAATAAATAGCTATTTATTCCATGCTTGTGACAGTTTCCTGGAGGAAACTGAGCTTGCGCTCAGACACTGGACAAATCTCTCTTGATCAGAGGCGGCACAGTTATAAGAAATGCGCATTCTTTACTTGCCAGGTTCAAACACTTATTAACTATTGACTCTCAGAGATTCTCTGATCTGAACTTCTAAAAACACACAAACATTAAAATTTCCTTTTTCCTGATCCCAAAGTACATACTGACCTGTCTAACAAGTGCATCCCATTTGATAGTCTCTTTACCCATTACTCCTTTCAAATGGAAGAAAAAGGACTTTTTAAAAATTTCCAGTTAACCCTCTTTCTTCAACTAATGCTTCCTTGTAAAACCTTAATATCGCTAATTTTCCTCTGGGGGTAATTAATATTTGATTAGTCATCTGGAAAGGTCATGGATGTTTCTCAATAATATCAGTGAGATGATTGTCTTCCAAAAAATATAATATCTATAGATTAATTATGCATTCTTGATAACCGCTACACACAGATCTTTACTCTTTTTCTGTGAGTGGAAATTAATTTTGTTTGGCTATGAAAGAATTAATCCCAACCTCTTCACAGGGTAGGTTTGTCCAAAGCTTCTTTTTCCTATCTGACCTTTTTTTTGTGAACACAATGCTTTTTTTTCTGGGTGAAACAACTGGGTCTGTGGAAAGAAACTGGAAGAACTTCATATAATAGGCCTGACTTTGGTGAACATTGTTGATCTGAGTTCTCTGCGGTTTTTGTGGACTCGAGGGAGATTGAAAAATCTGGCACTTTATGAAACACTGTTTATAACTTTGGCTATTAAGAAAAGCTGGAATCAAGTCATTTGCAGAGCATCAGATAAGCTTTTAAGAGTCCCACCTGCTTCAAATTAACAGTGTTTATTTTCTTTGCCTCTAGTTCTAGCTTGGTGTAATCAGTTGACAAATCTTTAGCGACTTTAGATAAGAGCACATTTGAAAGGTACTTCTGGTCCGTTGCTTACCCATGCAAAATGTTCAAAAAAAATTGATTTTTACTATTTCCTTGCAGGTTCCCCCCAGTTGTTGGTTTACTGACTGTGTCCTGTAAAAGCACTAGATTTATAGGGCATCTGCCTCCCCTTTGGAGAAGACTCTGAATGTTGATTATTCCGGGAATCAGTGACAGAAATACTGTAAGGGGCCATAGTTTCTTGGGCAAGGCCGGCAGGGGGTCTGTAGCTGGAACAAGAATGACTGAGGTCACACGGTATGGGAGTATGGGAATTCCAGAGATAATTTGAAATCAAAGCACAAATTGGTAAAACTTCACAATGATGACTTTTTCCCCATCCTGGGCTCAGGTGCCTTTCAGCCAGCATGCAGCTGTGACGGAGTAGGAATACTCTGTGTGTGTGCCTCAGTTTCCCCTTTGCATTTCTTAAGTGTCTATGTGAAGAAATAGGGGCTGATCCTGTAAGCAAGCAGGCAACACCCTCTCCCCTCTCTGCAGGTATGCATACCTGAAGCTGTAATCTGACCCTAAGTGTGAGGAGGGAGGTCACCTGACCTGGCTGAGCCAGGGGGGAGGAGGGGCTGGAGAGAGTGAGTTTCGGTTAGGAGTCTGCAGTTGGCTGGAGAGAGGTTTTTGGAGTCTGAAGCTGGGTGGGCAGAAAGGAGGCAGGCTCCCTTGGGTGCCCAAAATGGATCCAGCTGAGGGGTTCGGGTGCCTACAAGCTCGGTCTTAGACCACGTACCTGTTGACGAATAAACCTCTGTTTTACTGGCTGGCTGACAGTCACGTTTGACAGTGGATTTGGGGTGCAGAATCCACAGGCTCCTCCAGGACCCCGCCCGGGCGGGTTCGCTGGGGGAAGCGCACGGAGGGGCAGAAGGTGCTGAATGCTCCGAGATCAGACCCAGGAAGGTTAAAGTGGGTACCTGTGAAGCTCCTACCCTTGGAAACAGGCTGTGTACGGAGAGGGGACACTTCACCCCAAGTCCAGTCTGGCTTCCTAGGGAGCAGGTTCCAGACCATCGCCCAGGCGCTCCGCGACAGCAGCCCTTGGCTGTTGTCTGTGCTGAGCTTCTTTGGCAAACATTTCCTTCTGCAGCTAACACCAGCTGTATCTCCTTTCTGCTAGAGAGTCTTACTGCATCCATGGCTCCTACAGCCATTGGCCTTTTCAGTGCAGTGTCCTTTTGATTTGCTCTGAGAGCAGACTTCTTGTTAAATATACCATCTTGCCATTGCTTCTGCTACAGTTAAAGCTAGTGGAATGACACTGATGTGAGCAACAGTGGGAAATGTTTGTCCCCTGAAGCCTTTTGTGTAGACTGCTCTTGAACATAGCAGCAGTAGGAGAAGAGTAAAGGGTGTCAGGGGAGACTGCTTTCCAGGGGACACGTGTTGCCAGTGCTCACGATTGAGTTAATGATTTTTCTTTGTTTTCCCTAAAAGCACCAGCTCTTGGAGTCATGTGATGGCATAAATAATCTCAGCTTTCATTAAAAAACAGTGAGTTTCTAGTCCTTGTGGTTGAGGAGAAAAGGTTGAAAACATGAACCTTTAAAGGTGCCAGCACAAAAAGGCAAATGGAAAGAACCCCGAATGTATCATTTTAATAATCTCAAGGGTTTTATGTCAAGCTCCTGATTGGAGAGAGGGGGAAGAGCAAGATTAACTCAGCTGAGTTTAACTGACACTGTGGGATCAAGCGGATGAAAAAGGATTTTCTCACCTACCTATTAGAGCACTTCTCAGCAGGTTATCACATCTGCAGGGCATCCTCTCATTTACTGGTTTCTTTAAGCAGGAGATTCTCTGTAGTAATCTTTTCATAGCTTTCCCACACCCCACAGAATGGGGTGGGGCTAAATCCTAGAACCTTAGTTAGGCAGGCATGTGAACACCTTTGATACTGAGGCTAATTAACAAAACTATTGTTAGCCCGCCTTCTACCACACACCTCTAATTGTCACTTATCTCCCCACACTGAAACCCACACGGTGCATCATGAAACAATTACAACCTTTCACAATAAGGAACCCTGGCTTCAAAGAAATATTTCCTGAACCCTTTCTTCTGGCCTTCAAACCATCTCCCAGCCTCATCAGAAGCAAGCTCCCCACAGCCCAGGACCCACCAATGCAAAGGGGCGCCAGAGCCTGCCAAAACAACAGACGCAAAACCTGTAGCCATCGCTCCATTGCTGCAATGATCAACCCCATAACCCATCTTTCCGCATTCCTGGGTCCTACACGTGCCTATCACAGTACGTGGTGAACGCATTCAGGGCACAAATACCCCAATAACAACGATGTGGGTGAACCCAGACAATCGCAACGCTCTCAAATGAACTTACACTGAAAAATGATAAAAGACAAACACATCCTGGCGCCTGTGGGCCAACACTTTCCCCCAAATGAGCAATCTCTCTCCGACCTCAGTCCTTGCCCTCAATTGAAACCTGCACAAGGGCTTCAAAAGATGAGCTGGGGAGCTTGAATTCAATCTTTGCTAGACGCTAAAATTCTCGGTTGTAATAAAGACACTGGATTTATGGCTTATTCTGACACTCTTTTCGGTCCTATGACTGCAGAGGTGTTAATGGGCCATGTCACCTTGAACGGTCCGTTAGAATATGTGTTAACCACCTATGCTAAACAATCGGTTCCACCTTGTACTCCGCTGTGATGCGCTGAGTCCCTTTCCCCGCCCTGAGGAAGAGCTGAGTGTAGCTTGGAAACTTGTCTCTATTGGACAGAAATTGGTTCAATAAAAGATATTGCCTTATCCACCTTGTCTCTCTAATATCAAAACTATCCCACACTAGCTAAGCCTATCTTAGCTGTTATACAGACTCCCTATGTGTATCACAGCTCAAATAGCCTTAACATTAAAATTAAAACATTTTAATACGTCTTAGCACATGATATATAATTTAATCTTGGACCAGGCCAGCGGTTACAGGTTAACAGTGATGAAGAAGGGAGGAGAGACCTTTATCATTTTGCGTCTCTGATACAGGAAAGGTGCTGGGGAGACGATCCCAAGAGATGGGAAGGATCATCTGGAGCCAAAGAGGGTGAGTCCCTAATGTCACCCAAGGCACCGACAGTGATGACATTGCATAAGAATTTACACAGAATAGAAGCAAAATGTCTCTTAACAACCTGCACCTTCATCTCCCCTAACTGCCCAAATTCTCCTCCAATCCCTTAATGGGAAGCACCCCAGCCAGACCTGCCCAGCTGACAAATCAGCCCCTCTCACAATCGGTATTTGGCAGATTAGTCAAGGCTAACGGAGTTCCCCACACATATGAGTTAGTACAGACACCACAAATCCCAGGGCCAGCCTTGCCCTTCAGACTGTCTAGGTCAATATCGATTGAATTTCTTGCTAGGTAAGCGTTGGCCATGACAATGAGATACACTGGGGGCAGAGGAAGGGTAACGTTCTCAGAAATTCATCACAGAAGTAGCCTTAGAAGTGAGCCATCTTGGGCTGGAAACTTACTTGGGGTGGGCGAACGTTGATGGATTTTTCAAGTCCCATATCTTTTCCTGCCCAAAGGTTCCCACGAATTTCCCATCTGGGGTCCACAGTCTGGCGTTTCTGTCCGAGGAGCCGCTCAGAATGAATGAATCTGAACCGAACATGAAGTGCTCGACACTCACCACCGTGCTGTTATGGGCTCTCCAGCTACACAGTAAGGGAGGCTTTTCCAGAGACCCCTGGGACAATGGACACAGGAAAAAGAGACTTGGGCATCTGGCCTGTAATCACAACCTTAAAAATACCCAACAGAGAAAGCAGAATCCATGTTACATAAGTGGAACCGAGGCCGTGGGATTGATCCAGCTCAATAAGGCTTCAGGTAAGAAGTGGGGTTATTCATGTGAGTGATACATTTTGTTGGGTCTACCTACATTCTATAAAGGGGGAGGAGTTGTATAACAGATTTTTTTCTGTATTTTATCATCCTAAAACCATCAGAGTAAAAACCATCCTGTATTAATTTCTGGCTAATTATCCGGAAAAGATTCAGCCTTTGACCTTGTGTCCGATATACTTGGCATGAGTTAATAAAACATTTCACACCCAACACACATTTCACACTCACACAGCTTAGAGGGAACAGTGGTTAGAACATGCTGGCGTGGGAACATTAACCACCTGGTGAAAAGTTTTTGCTAGATTCACAGAGTCCAAGGCCAGAATGCAGGCTAGAGAACTTCCTCACAGGCATTTCTAGAGCAGATCTCTGAGGAAAAACACCTAATCTTGATTTAAAAATGGCCAGTAACAGAGAATTCGCCACTATCCTTGGTAAATTGTGAATGACTCTCACCACTAACAAGAATCAGAGAGGTAGCCGTGTTAGTCTGGAATAGCAGAGGTAACAAAGAGTCCCGTGACACCTTAAAGACTAACTATAAAGTTTTGAAGCATAAGCCACCACTAACAGCGTCCTGTGGGTTGAGAACAGTGCTGTAGCAATAGTTCTTACCTGGCTTTCGAGGTGATGGCTAGATGGTCCAAGAGGCTCACGGAGCAGAAGCAGCAGTAGGACTGATAAATGACAGCATGGTAATTATAACTAAACCTTTCCCATGAAACTCCTAGCAACTGCTTACTTCACTTCAGAGTCTGGTCTAGTGATTCCAAACCAATGGATAATTCTCAAGCCACTGTAGCTACTATTGGTTGTCACTGAAACTTCTGGAACTTTTCTCCAAGACCTCTATGAAGTCACCAACTTCTCTTATTCCGACACCAGGGCACAAAAATGTCCGTGTCCTGACTTGTGGGAGGGGCTTAGCCACATGAAATGGTGGGAGTAGCCTGATGGGCTGGGCATGTGTGTGCTTGAAAGTTTGCATGTGTTAGACCAGCGGTTCTCAAACTTCTTGAGACCGCGACCCCTTTTTCTGGTCCGTCGGCCAGGCGCGACCCCTCCAGTCCCCGCAGCGGGTGGGCTGCCGGCTGTGCCACGGCCCCCAGTCCCCGGCGCGAGTTGCGGCGGCAGGAGCTTGTGACCCCCCCGGGGAGCGCTCGGCGACCCCCCGGGGGGTCGCGACCCCCAGTTTGAGAAACCCTGTGTTAGACCTTAGGGATCTTAAAAGCAAAGGGAGCCACTAGTAACTCAGTGAGTCACATCTAGCAGTAGGCAGGCTCATTACTTAAATATTATTATTGGTTGAGAATTGACAATGTCTTGTTGGGATGATGAGGCTGTGCAAAACCAAAGGAAAAGGGGTTCCCTGCCCTAAGAATCTGTCAGATAGACAGCTAAACTTTCAGAGATGCGGGTATTTTAGCAAATATATTGTAGCAATTCTATGAGCACCAAAAACATTTGTCATTCTGCTGCCCACCAAGGGTACTCAGAACTTCATAGCCTCTGTGCTTGTGGCAACAGAATATCTGTTTTCCTGGAATTAAAAGCTCAGAACTTTGCGAGCTAACATGCAGATGAAGCTCTGCAAACTGTAGCAGTGTAGTTCCTATCGCAAACAGCTGGGAAGTTCTGATCCCATCCAACCGTGTATACACACACACACACAAGTTCATAAATACCTAATTATGCTTGTTGAGTTATCACTGAATGACCTGGGCAGAAAATGTGAAAATAGAGATGGAACCAAACCATAAAATTTGGATCTGGATTCTGCCAGGGGGGCTGGAACAATTTGTATAGTGAGGGTACTGAGAGCTGTTGAATCAAACTGTAAACCCTGCATATAATAGAAGCCACTTAAAGCCGTGTGTGTGTGTAGTAACACTCCCAGCAACCCTGGTTCCAGCACCTATGGTTTCTACCCCAGTCTAGGGCACCAGGGTTTGGATTCAGTGATTTCAGGCGCATCGCTAGTTTTGAAGAGACGTTTGGGGGACATTTGGCTCACCAGGAGAGAATGACAGCTCCAGGAATAAAGGGTCGAGTGGAAGAAAGCCCTAAGATGGATAATAGAGCCTTTGGAAGTACCTATTCAAGTTTGTCTAATATTTGCAGAGACATTAAAAAGATGCCTAATGTGTTCTTGCCCAAAGGAGTGAGCAATGCCCTTGACAAGTGAAGCACCGGGGACATGAACTTGCTAAGGATAATTAGGGAATAAATAACACCACACCTGACCATGGTAACCTGCTGAACTGCTTTGTTCCTACATGCCAAGACCATTTCCATATACTAAGAAAGAAGCAGCAAGTTTTACCTGAGTTACAGGGGACAGCCCATAATCGGAAATGTCCCAAACCTGGATGAATCCACATGTGTCTCCAGACACAAGAACACTGTTCATTTGATTGGCTGACAGCCCAGTCACAGACACGTCCTCTTTAGCTGGGGCATAATAGAAACCTGAGACAACAAGAGAGGATGGAGGGGAACGTTTTCAAAAGGGCTGAAGTGACTCAGGCGTCAACATCCCATTTTTAAGAGAGCCATTGGCATGTAGGCTCCTAAACGCCATTGATTTCAATGAGACCCAAACGTCTACTTAGCGTGTAAACCCCCTGGGTCAGGGATCAGCTTTTTTGTTCTGTGTTTTCACAGCACCAAGCACAATGGGGGCCTGGACCATGATTCGGGCTCCTGGGCACTAAGGTAATACAAATAAATATTAAGTGCCTAAGACCCATATCCTCAAAGGTACTTAGGCACCTAACTCCCATTGGTTTCCATCACTCATGAAAACAGGGCATAGGCATTTTTGAAAATCTTATCCTAAGCCTTCCAGGAACTCTGGTTCAAAGGACATACAGTATTTTTTTTAAAAAAAGTTCCTCCTCTGTGTTTTTAGTATCACTTAAAATGATCAAATCAGCAAGAGTTATTGAAATCTGCCCCCATTATGCTGTTGATTTTAATTCTTGAACTCCATTCAGCTTGAACAATGAAGCAGCTTAGTCGATTTCACTTACCTTTCTGGTTGTTGCTAGCTTCCTTTTTTGGGTCTCGTGTACAGGTAAAATGCTACAATGCTTGGGTCGCAAAGACTGCAGGGAATGTTACATACACGGCTCCCAACAGCCCCCATTCAATTTCACAGAATGAATTAAAAACCATGGCCACATATCTACTGATCTTCATGTTTTTAGTGAAAAAAAAACCCCTCCTAAATTTTGGACCTAAATGGATCTGACCTCTTTTTGCTAAATAAAGAAACAGAGAAATAACATGGTCCTTAGAACAGCCTATTACACTGACACTGTGGAAAGTGGCTTCATTAGGTAGCTCTTCAGCAGTACTTCACTGAAGAGAGGATGAAAATTCTTTGTTCCCTTTCTAACTATCACACTGCACCTATTTTTAACACAGGAAAAGGCCTTTCTTCCGCACCAGTAGAGTCACATTGGCAGTACAAGCCCCCTCACACCACATCACACCTGTTATAATAAACAGATGCCATATTTAACACCTTACAGCTCTATAACACCTGTTAGCCAGAAGAATGTGCTTGCATATATAAAATTAGTGACCCACTACTGAAATGCAGCCACCTCTGGGTTGGAATCTGGCAGTCACTCTGTCAACAACACTGGGTAACAGTTCTAGGTGTTTCCCCTTAAAGAGAGGAATATTTTCTTCAGCTGAATTGCTGGAGTTTTTTTGGACAGTTATTCATGTTGGAAATTGACAGAGAGCATGGGGTCCACTCCAGAATGGCCAATATGGTAGGATACTCACCTGGGATGCAACATACGGCATTGGAGCAGGGACTTGAATCGGGGTCTCTGACATCCAAACCCCTGGGCTACAGAGTCTCTCTCTCGTTGTCCCAATGAATATTTAGTTATTTATACAAAGCGGAACAGCTCCAGCAGGAGTTATCTGTCAGACAGACGGACTCTCTAATGTAGTTGGGACATGCGCCTGGGATGCAGAAGATCCCGGTGAGCATCCGAACCACTAGGCTGTTGGCTATTCTGGGGATTCTCTCTCTCTCCGTTTTGCTCTGATGTGGAACGAAAACAAATTCTGAAACCTCAACATTTTTCATGGAACGGAAGCTCAGCATCTTGTAAGGGGTCTCCCGGATGTACCCAAAATCAAGGGCTACTTTACAAAATAGTGGCCTGAGAGTGTGTCCGTGCAGCTGGGCATAACGTGCACCATCTCTTCTTGAGATAGTGCCTAAAGGTCGCACTGCAGAGGCGGGGCTTAGCCTGAGGAGCACCCAGGAGACTGGGCAGGACTGTACTTGGGCAGCTAGTCCGAGTGGCTCCCTGTGACCGAGCAAAGCTAGCATGGGTATATCTACCCGCCCTAGGAATCACACCTCCCAGAAGCTATGTAGATGTATCCTTAGTGTCTGCGCAAAACCCTGATCCTACTGAAATGAATGGGAGTTGAGCCGTTGACGTCAATGGGGCCAGGATTTTGCTCTGTGTCCCCACCAGTTGGACTCTCTGTTACTGGTAGTCGGTACAGATAGAAATTCCACAGCTGCAGTGGGTTTCATTTTCGGTAACAGCTCACCATGTACAATGGCAGTGACCTGGATTGCCATTTCCCAGCCTTGACCTCTGGGCTCCCTTTGATGTGTTCTGGTGAGTGTGGGTGGGCACTGAATAGCATTCTTTTGTCTTGTGCATGGTAATTTCCTGTACATTTCCTGGAGTTAGCCTAAGGCTTGCTCTTTGGTTTTCATAGTTTTCTTCCCTTCCCCCCAACTCCCACAGGGATGCTGACATGGGTCACTGAAAAACCCAACCCCAAACCAAACCAAAACCCAACCCCAATCACTGGGAAAATACATTTCCAGAAAGAAAGGGTTTGAATATCCTGTTTTTAAAGCTTTTCTCATGTCATGTTTGGAAGCTCTTCTCTTTAGCTAGCATTTTGGTTTTTGTAAATAACAGACATTTTCCAGTTGTTCTGAGTGCCAATATCTGAAGTTCCAATAACTGGAATATTGGCACTATAGGAAGGAGAGAGAATAAATAAGTGTCAGGTACATCCCTACTGTTAGACCAGGGAAGAGTTTGGCTCTTTGGGCCAACTCCTCGTTCCAATGAAGTTGATGGATGTGGTGCTTTTCATTCCAAAGGGATCATGATTTGGCCCAGTAACGTCTTATTTCTCTCAGTAGGACTATGTTGCCAGAATCCTTTTGAGAGAGAATTTCTGTAACAACAGATCAGAACACACCAATGATCACAGATCGGTTTAATTCCAATCTAGATTTCAGTCAGATGCCAGCTGCGAGGCCTTTAACACTAAGCTGTGTCTACACTAGCACTTTTGTCGGTATAACTTATGTCACGCAGGGGTGTGAAAAAACACACCCCACGAATGACATAAGTGACACTGACAGAAGCACTGGTGTAACCAGAGAACATTGGCGGGAGAGAGCTCTCCCCTTGGCACAGAGCGGCTACATGGGAGATCTTACAGCGGCACATCTGCATCGGTACTGTTGTGCCGCTGTAAGCTCTCTAGTGTAGACATGGCCTTTAGCCCTGGTCTACGCGATAAACGTATGTCGGTATAACTATGTTGCTCTGGGTTGTGGAAAATCGACACCCTTGAGCAACGCAGTTGTACCGACTGAATGCTTGGTGTAGACAGTGCTCTGTACAGGAGGACTTCTCTTGTTGACATAGCCACTGCTTCTTGAGGAGGTGGGCTTCAAACAGTAGGGGATGAATTCGCCCACAGGAAGAGACTCTCCAGAAGCCCATTTACAGAGTACAGGCTGCAGCAGAAGTCAGCTAGCTAGAAGACTCCGTACTCCTGTATTCCTGACTATGGGCTGCAGGAGAGGAACAGCTATCCAGAAGACAAATTCCCTTCTCTAACATGGGTTTGGCATGAGACAGGGATAGACTGGGAAGTAAAATAAAACGTGTACAATCCAGGATTAATTACTTCAGGTTACTTAGAGGCGTCTCCCTTGTTTCTCTAGCACCAAAGCACGCTGTTTCTGCCACATCCTCATGGTTTGTTGGCCCATGGACCAAGAGGCCTGGAGGAGACACATACACCTTCAGATCTCTTGCTAGGCAGCGACGTGCTCTTAACACCTGCTCCCCATTGAAGTTAATAGCAAAACTTCCACTGACTTCAGTGAGCAAGGATTTCCCCACAGGATCTGAACATCTAGCTGAAGTTACGATGACTTTCACAGGTAAGTTACCAAATTCCCGTTGTTCTGCAAGGACGCTCCACCAGCGAAGGTTCCCGGCATCAGAGCTCACAAGGATTGCACTGTCTTTTGAAACACCATCCTGGGATCGATGCTGGAGAAAGAGTAGTTTATCCACTGGAGGAGGTGACCTAAAATTCAGTGAAGATGAGGTTCAGACCATCCCTAACCCTTTATTTTCTTGAAAGTCCATTTCGCAGGTCAAAATACCCAACTTTTTTTTAAAGGGCTGGTTATTTCCACTGGAGAGGAAGGGAAAGGTCTGGAACTATAAATAAGGTTGCATTTGAGACTACTAACCCTATGTAGTGTAGACCAAACCCCTAAAGGCCAACTTAAATTTAATGGACCCATCCTGCTAACCATCTACTCTCAAAATCCTTGTTAACATCCATGTCATGCAGGATTGAGCTCAGTTGCCCCTCAGTGGGACAGATTCTCTGGTAGTGTGAATGGTCACAGCTCCATTGAAGTCAGAGGTGCTAAGACATGCTAACCCTGTTAGCAGCTGCTGCAAGGGATTGAAACATGGCAGCTGCCCGGGTGCATTCCCTGATTTCACCATTCAAACCCGCAGGCCCATGCAGTCAGGATAATGCTCATCCCAGCCGTAGCCGCTTGGCGGCCTTGCAAACATTAATAGTGCTCAGGACGGTGCTTACGTTTTGCGAGAAAGCTTCACCGTTGGCCGAGCATGCTGACGTGATCTCATATAGAGATAGCAATGCAGATTCTTTAGTGCCAAGCCTCTGGTTTTTACATGTGTTTTTAATAAAGACCACCACCACCACCACCCTACCCCAGCAGGTTAATCATGAAAAGGAAAAGAATCAAGCAGGACGTTGCAGGGAAATGAGACATCCACATTTTAAGCAGCAAGGCTCGAATAAAAATGCCCTCTCCTTTTCATGCTGCTTGTTAGAAGAAAAAGAAAAAAGGTGTAACTTGGAAAGGAAGCAAATCTGTAACACCCGAGCCAAGCACATTACTTTCCACGGCCCCCAGTTCAATGAATAACTCACCATAAGTCATTCAAAGAAAATGATACCTTTCAGGCGGAGTCTGTCTGAGGTAGAGATACACGCTCTGGGATTCCACATCCCACACGATAATTTCTCCATCGAAGCTGGCTGAAGCAAGGAGCCCAAGAGAAGGACAATAGTCCACAGTCAGGATGTCCTCTTTGTGCAGCTGCCTGCCCTTCCAAGAAGGATGCGCAGTCACATATAAGGCCTACGAATAGGCAGAGGACAGAATAAAGCTCAGCTTTTACTAAATTTGATTCACAAGACCCACTGAGGCAAATTCGACGTTGACGTAAGCAGACATTGTTTCCTCTGACTTCAATGAGGCTTTTACCCACTCACTCCAATATCACTTCCATGCGTGGAACAGAAGGAGCCGTCTTGTTCATTTAAACACAATCAACTAGTACCCTGCTTTTTAACTTTATTCCCATTCCATTCCTCCTCCTTTACGTACCCCAGGTTCACAGAAATCATAAAGGACCATTTTCTGATTCCATCCCACTGCGAGCAACGTTTGATCCCGCAAAGCTACAAGTCCCGTGACTTCAGCTTCTTCCACTACCTCCAGTTGGTGCAAGTTATGGCCAGTCGGAATATGCCAGACCTGCTCAAAAGAACATAGATTTAGTTTTATCCACCCACAATGTTAGCCTTATCAAGTCCGGCCCCTCAGCTATGGTGCCTGTTGTCAGAAGGGGAAGGAAAGGCACAAAAGATGATAAATGAAGTCTCTGACTCAAAGAGCAGACAGGCTAAAGATAAGCTGAACCAAAACTTGGTTCTGATCACAACTGAAAACTTCAGAGGAGTTCCTATCTGAATCCAGAGCAGAATATTGCAACTTGGGCTAATTATCACGCTAATTATCACGCCATGTAGAGTCATCGGCACTGTGCAATGATTGTTATAAAGGTTCTTAATATACTCAGTACAAGCAACATGGTACTTTTCTATCCATATTTAAGGCCATTGTAGTGAACTGACGATGTAGGACTGAAAACCCGACTCTGTTAGCAAATGGTGAACACGTTAAGTGTGTTCTGTTGACTCACCGGGACAGATGGCTCATTAACCCCTTCAAGATGTAAGGGAGATGGGACTGTCACTCTAGAGAGAGGACCTCAGCTGTGAGCTGAGCAGACCGTGGGGAGGAACCCGGTGGACAGCCAAACCTCAGAGATTTTGTGCTGAGTTGTTTTGTGAATATGGCCAGACACCCGAAAAGGGGCTACATTTTGACCCGTTCCAGCTTGTGTGGGCTATTCTTCAGGCAAGGTGGGGGAATCGCCCACTCCCAGCTCTGTATTCTGGAAATGAAGGAAGGGTCAAAGGAATTTTGTTGGAAGAGCAGCTCTATTCTGTATCACTGAACAAACCTTTATGGTCCCATTCCTTGCTGCTGTAATGAGCCTGTGCTGGGAGCAGTCCAGGGCCATGCATGTAATCTCTTCCTTCCCATGGGCATCGTTTATGAGGAGGCATTTGGCCCCTGTCTCCACATCCCACACAGCAACAGTAGAGTCATCACCTCCTGTCACCACCTGTCAGCAGGGAGAGCAGGGTTTGAAATGTTCTGGCTTTGAGTTGCTCTATATTTTGCTAAGAAGGAGAGCCCCGGGGAGCGGTATGGAGCAGCGTCTCCACCTGTTTATGCTGAAAAGCCAATTTCCCCACGTCAGCCCATCTATCACATAGGCAGTGGCTGGTTCGAGAGAGCTATTGACTGATCCATGTATATCCATTGAACTGAATCACTGAAATCACCGTGGATAAACACTTGTGAGGTCAACAGATGCCAATGTGGGATTGTTCTCTGCAATTTATCCTCTCCAGTGCTATGTCCAGTCTCGTTTGAAATTACTTCATGCTGAAGAATGACTGAAGGGTTGGAAAACATGCCTCAGTGAAAGGAGCTTAGTCTGTTTAGCTTATTAAAGAAAAAGTTAAAGGGTGACTTGTTCACAGTCTATAAATACACACATGGGGAGCAGAGAGACAAGGTGGGTGAGGTGATATCTTTTATTAGTCCAACTTCTGTTGGTGAAAGTGAGCCATTTGGAGCTGGACGGAGCTCTTCTTCAGGTCAGAGCTCTGGGTAACTCGAAAGCTTGTCTCTTTCACCACCAGAAGCTAGGCCAATAAAAATATTAAAATAATCTTAGAATTTCAGAGTTGGAAGGGACCTCAGGAGATCATCTAGTTCAACCCCCTGCGCAAAGCAGGACCAATGCCATTTTTGCCCCATATCCCTAAATGGCCCCCTCAAGGACTGAACTCACAACCCTGGGTTTAGTGCAGGCTAATGCTCAAACCACTGAGCTATCCCACCCCCCAGGAAGTTGAAGCTTCCTGAACATTTTAAAAACCTTATTTACTTTACGTACAACAATAGTTTAGTTATATTTTATAGACTTCTAGAAAGAGACCTTCTAAAGATGTTAAAGTGTATTACTGGCATGCAAAATCTTTAATTAGCGTGAATTAATAAAGACTCGGCACTCCACTTCTGAAAGGTTGCCGACCCATGGTTTAAGCCCAACCCTAGCAGAAAGTGCTGATCAATAACGTTATCAGAAGGGCTCACCTGGTGGAAGAAGGTGTTATACAGAGCACCGCACAGTGGTGCATCGTGGGTAGCCAGCATTTCTTCCTCAGGACTGACATGCGCGAGCTTCAGCAATCCAATATAATCAGCACAGGAGACTAAAAGGAGGTGGGGAGACTGCTGGATCAGCAAGAAGGGAAAATTCCCCTGTTCTAGTGTTTCTTGTGGCTGGACACATGGGCACTGGAGTGCCAGTGTCTGCAGACAAGCCTGGGAGAAAATATCCCAGACCTTCAGGACCTGAGAAAGGGAGAGAGAGAAGCTGGGATTTATTGATGTCCCATGGTTAACATCTTAGAATCTTTCAGGGCCACAAAATGGACGGGAGTGACTTCGGTTTACAACCCAGTCAAACGTTGGCCTCTTAGGCAGCACGGGACCCATTCATTTTGTGCTGAGTCAGGCATTTCTTCAGTCATGACTCAGAGGGAAGAGCGCCCCCTAGTGAATCCCCACACCCCCGGCTGCAGTACCTCAGTGCTCTTTTGGAGGTCTTCTACCCAAACACTGACCCAGTAACGTGTCAAACGTCCCTCTGGCATGGTGCACATTGAACAAGGGAAGGAGAGGTGAACATTGCTATTAAAGGAGGAGTGCTGGCTAACACCTAGCACAAATATGACAAACCGAGTCCTTGGAATAGCTGAATACATGTCCTCGGGGCTCATGGATGGCAACTGCTAGGATTGTAGTACAATGTCCCTGAAAGGAAGCAGTTGGCCAGCTGGGGACATATCGGTTCCAGAGTTGCACAGCATGATCCACCCCTCCGGTAACCAGCAGATTCAGGGATCTGCAGTAGTCGAAGCATTTTACACCCTAGAAAAAACAGGAAGAAAGCAATACGCGATTTGGAAAAGTTTGTACCGTCGGTGCAGAGCGTCTGTAGAATGAGGCTGTGCAGTGCAGAGAGGCCCAGCTAGGCTCATCTACACTGAAAACACTGCATCGGCACAGCTGTTGTGCTTAAGAGGATGCTTTATGCTTTCCCACTGGTGTAGTTAATTCAGCTCCCTGAGAGGTGGTAGCTATGTCAGTGGGAGAAGGTCTCCCGCTGACATAGAGCTGTCTATATGAGGATGAGGGGCTGGGTGATGGTAGTTAGGTCAGTGTAACCATGTTGCTCAGGAGGTGGATTTTTCATGCTCCTGAAGGACACAGTGATAGCAAAGTAATTCTGTAGATCTGGCCTCAGTACAATGTTAAAGCACACTAGGGAACCTTTAGTGCACCCCAGCAGGGTCTACCAGGACCAATTCACATGCAGCATATTAGTGCACTTTAGAAATCACAGCCTATAGTGCACATCACCCCACCTTGTAGACAAGCCCTCAGGAATAGTGGTTTTTTCCCTTCTCATATTTCAGCTTTGAGATTCAGATATCAGACGGTGTTATCTTTGTATCCCTGATTGATAAAGAAAAGGTTCTGAGAATAATTTAGGGTCACAAAGAAGCTCTTAAATATTATGATTAAAAAAATGCATTTCCCCCCGTCTCGCATTTAATCTACTCAGACACACAGAGGAAACCTTTGCACTTTGCAATTAGAATTTCTGTTTGCATGGGAGAGCTCCAATTCTTTCTTTCCATGACTAATTTTTTCTCTGATTGTAGAGCAGAGAGGGGGAAAGGCCTGGTTTGATTTCAGCACTGCTAAGTTTTCTGTAACTATCCAATTGCTCCACAATGAACGGGCTGGAGCTAATTTAAATGTTTCCAAAGATTTAGTTTCAAATTCTATTTTTCCTGAATTTCATCAAGCTTTGTGGAGTTCATCTATGCTGTTGCTTTTATTGTAAAAAAGAATTGTTAGCTAGTAAAATATAACTGTGATTTTTTTTCATATTGAATTAAAATGGCATAACTCCCAATGAGATGAGTGGGAGCAGGTTAGACACCTAAACCTACTTAGGTGGTTTTGAAAATTCAACTAGACGCCCCTCTGCATCTTTAGGCAATATCTCACAAAGACGTATGGTATGGCCACCCTAGAAGCTTAAGTCAACCTATATTAGGTTGACTTACAAGCCACCGCAGTAGCATGTCCACACTACTCTTCTTGCATGTGCGGCGCTTCCACCGACCTAAAGGGGACAGTGTGTGCTGAAAGCCTCGTCAGGCTCCTGGGCTCCTGGCAGGCTGCCCCTCCTCCTCCCCATTCCCTGCTGCAAGCAGGGGAAGCCGCCTGGAATTTCTTGCCTACCCGTTTACCTTCCCGTCTCCTGCCTAGTGAAAAAGGACAGGAGAAGACTGACAAATTTGCAGCCCTGTAGAAAGGAAGGAGGAGCCTGTGATTAGGATACTAGCTTGGGGCTGGGGAGACTCGTTCTCAATCCCCTGTTCTGTCACAGACTTCCTGTGTGGCCTTGGGTGGGATCCACAAAGGTGCCTGGGCCTTGGTGCCCCGACTCCAGCGTGAGCCACACTTCTCCGGCTGACCCCTGGAGGTGTCGAAAGTCACTTGGCACCTACGGGTTTTGGGTAAAGGTTTCCTTGGCTCCTGTGTTTCTGCCTCGGAGCATGCACACTGCTGACCCATGGTAAGCCGATCTCCTGCCTAAATCCCTGAGTGATCCCCCAACCGGGGCAAGGGCAAGCATTTGCTCGCCTATTTTATGGGGCCTGAGCCGGTAGGCCACCTCTGAGCATGCTGCTGGATCGGGTCCCCTTCAAACTCTGGTGGTGGCATCAGTGTCCATCTTATACCCTTTACCCCATGGGTAAAGCACTCGCCTAAGGATGCGGGAGAGCCAGGTTCAATCCACTCCTCTGCTTGAGAGGGGTGAAAGGAATTAAACTGGGATTTACCACTTATCTCAGAAATATGCTCCAACCACTGAACCATGGGTTATTTTGACGTGTTGCTTTCAGACTCTCCTGTTGAAGCTGTTCCACTGTGGATAAATAATTAAAGTGACTGGGCCAGAAAGAGACAGCGGGAAGGACTCAGGCACCAAGGTGGGCAGCAGGAGATGTAGGCTCCAACCCCTCTACTCTAATCCCGCTTTCCTTGCAACTCCATGTCCCTTTGTGGCTCCAGGCTTTAGTCTGTCTGTGCCTCAGTTCCCTACCCGTATATTGGACTTAATAGCTCTGTCTTACCTCACAGGGGTGTTATGAGGATAAATACATTAACGATTGTGAGGTGCTCAGATACTGGGATAATGGTGAGTGTAAAAACAGGAATATAATGATGTGAAGTATACATGCCTGTGTTCCTTTTGCCTGATGATGGAGTAAAAACATTGGCTAGAGGGTGGGGAGGGGAGCTACCTTCTTGATTTTCCAGGTGTAAACTTTTCTCTTTCTGAGAATATCCATGATCACCACAGAGGTCTTGGGACTGTCCGAGGATGTAATGATGAGCTCTCCCTCTGCTACATACTGGATTTGGGAAACAGCTTCCTCATGCACCTCCGGGATAGCTTGATATTGCAGGAGCTGACTGTGCTCTTTAATGTCCTGGGAGAAAACGAGGGATAGAAATGTCACATGGTTAGTTCACCTACCCATCACCCATCATATTAAGAATGGAGGTAGCATGCACAGAGAGAGGGACTGGAATGGCAAAAGAGATATGGGTTTTAGCATTGAAGTTTGCTGAGCCCTGGGCCTCATGTTTCTGATGCCATGACAGTGCCACGCCAACCCAGCAGACTGTTTTGTCCCCCGGCAGTGTGATTAATGACTTGATGATAGGATTAAAGATGAGCCTGAGATGCTCAGTTCAGATCCAGAACCAAATATCCCCAGGCTTAGGGCGTGAAGGGGTTGGCCCGGGACAATTCTGAATGGCAACGCGCAGCGGACACATTCTTGTCCACCAGACACAAACCCACGATGTTCGCCTCAACTTGAAAAAACAGTTTGTTTGGGAGGATTTCTCTAGTTCCCTCCATCCCCGCTCAGCAAGCTCTAAAAATAACCCACTATGGTTCTATTTATAACCAACAGCAGCAGCAAGAAACTCTTCTCACATGCTTGGGAGCTAGCGCTTCCTCAAATTCTCTGATCTGAACCTAGGGTGGTGAAGGCGTTTTATGGTCTGAATGCTAGAGAGGCTCCTCTAATTTGTGCTTCCCCGTTGGACTCTCCCAGCCTTGACCTTTTATCTGAGCCCAGAACAGCCTTCAAGGCTATTTCCTCTGAATTTACCTTAGGCAGTTCTCTCATTTCAAAGGGCGACATTCATTCATTCATTCATTCATTCATTCTTTCTTTCTTTCTTTCTTTCTTTCTTTCTTTCTTTCTTTCTTTCTTTCTTTCTTTCTTTCTTTCTTTCTTTCTTTCTTTCTTTCTTTCTTTTATAGTAACTCCTGCTCGCCTCTGTAGAAATGAATATTTCACAAGCACTGAATTCCCCAACCCTTCCATTATTTGTAGAAGTTGGCTATTGGAGATTAATGTATAATATTGTGACACGGACCTAAAGTGGCCCATCGTTCCTAGCCTAGGGTCTGTTTTCCATCCGAAAGGAGGCTAGGAAGGACGGTGACAAAGGAGGGATGATCCATTGGGAAGCTTAGCACCATTCTGGAAGGCGCCTTTCTGCCCCCACCTGCAGGAAGACCCTTTGCGGCCCCGACTGATCCGTGAAGGGCTTTTCAAAGACCCCCGCATGAGGCCGCAGCAGCCAGAGTAGGTGAACGCCACCGCGGTCATCTCCCCAGAGCAGCAAGGAGCGGCTCCCTAAGGACTGGAAGGGAAACACAAACACAGAGGAGTTGGGATTTGCTGGGGGAAGCTGCTGGTGTTCCCTTTATGCTCCATCTTTGCACGGCTAGCAGCTGATTAAACATACACTGACTGTAATTGAGTCACGGCTGAAAACCCCGCTACATTCCCTTGGCCCTAAGCTGGGGAATCGGACCAGGGTTCGAGTAGGGTGCTGTGTGTGCCTTGGGGATCTCCACAGGGAGCTCTGAGGCCGCACTCCTCATGCTGCCTGCATGGCCACCCCCAGGGTCCATCCCAAACATACCCATGCCAGGCCCCAAACTCACCACTGTGTGCTCCTTCCCCCCAAGAGCTGGGCTCTGTGCAGTAGGAGCAGGTTCATACTTGTGCCCTCTCCCCAAATCCTGACCCTGGACTAGGGTAGTGGTACAGCTTGGGGTCGCTGCATCAAGGACCTCACACACCGCAGAGAAGCAAGATTTGCCCCATCCAGCAGACAGCTGATGACAATCAAACCTCCTGACGCAGGGGGTGAATTGGAACCATCTCTATCTCCTGTACAGGCCGTATTGATTCTGCTCCCTTTATCAACACATCGATTCTGTTACCCTTATACACCACATTGTATGTCTTCCTCTAGACACCACTGCCCAACTGGCTAAGTACATAATGGTGGAGTGGGGCAGGTTTGCCTTTCCCCGAAACATCCCTTGCCCACCTCTGCTATAAGCAGGATATTGAATTGGATGGAGAAGGCTCTGATCTGCTTTGCAAATCCTCTGTTCCCAAGTAGCTTATTGCTTGAAAAGCTTCCTAAATAAATCCCAATGTCAAATCTGAGAGCACCCTTGTTATTCCTTTAAGTAATAATTAACTTTTCCTTCTCGCCCTGAATCCTGACTGGCTTCTTAGTTGCTCACAAGAGAATGGTAGCAAACAATCATTGTGACCCAAGTCAGGATGGGTTCTTGCATCTGAACTATAAGACAATTCTAGATTGTGACCTTACCTCAAAGAGTTATAGCTTGGCACAAATGATCATAAACACTCTGACTTGTTGGGGATACACAATAAAGGTTACAGGGTAATGTTATGAGCACAGATAGGAACACAAAGTGCTGCGCCACTGTACCTTTGCATTATACCAGTAGGACAATGAAGTTGGAACATTTTTCAGAGCTGGAGGGATAGAAAGAGAAATGGAATATTAGAATTATTCATACTCCCTCAATATCCATTCCTCATGTGATAAGTAGAAAGGAATCCTATTCATAGAACCATAGAAGATCAGGATTGGAAGGAACATCAGGAGGTTATCTAGTCCAACCCCCCACTCAAAGCAGGACCAATCCCTCAATTGAGGACCTATTCTCTCAGTGCAGTGGGAGGGGACGGAGAACTCATTGCTGTTAATGGCAGGGAACCCAAAATTCCTTGGGAAATTCCTCTGGGAACATAAACAAAGGCCCCTCCTATTAGTAAAACCCCAACTTGTACCGAATAAATGAAACTCTTCAAAAAGGTTTGCCGTGGCCACGTCAAAAAAGTGAATATCCCTGCAGGTGGTGGCTACTGCGATTTTGTGGACGTTTGCCATATATGCAGCATCTGTGGTCCAGAATTTCAATCTTCTTCTTTCTGCTTGAGAGCCCTTGGAATCGGTTGCAATCTGTTAGAAAACAAGCAGCAAAGGAGAACTCAAAAAATGGGAATCTCTCACAGAAGCAATGCACTGGTGCCCCCTTCAGCATGAAACAGCCATTCCCAGATGAAGCTAATATGCCCGGATTCTGCAAGGAGCAGTGTAATTCTAGTTTCCTAAACCTCTGCATTATTATGGATCTGTACTGCAATAGCATTAGGAGTCATGGACCAGGGCCTCATTGTACTAGGTGCTGTACACACTCCCAAAGAATTTACAATCTAAGTAGTCGCCAACAGGAAGAGATAAATATAAATATACCAATCTCCTAGAACTGGAAAGACCTTGAAGGTCATCGAGTCCAGTCCCCTGCCTACACTAGCAGGATCGAGTACTGTCCCCTGACAGATTTTTTGCCCCAGATCCCTAAATGGCCCCCTCAAGGATTGAACTCACAACCCTAGATTTAGCAGGCCAATGCTCAAACCACTGAGCTATCCCTCCCCCCCAGATAGACAGACAGGCGCTCTGATCCCATATAATAGTAGTTGATGCAATGCATTTAATGATACACAATAATCCAAACCCTTTATTTTCCCCAGGGCAGATGGAAGGAGTACTAGGAGCTACCACAATTTATGAATGTGGATAATGGATTCTCATTAGGGAGGGTTTAAACTCAGAATTTTCTGCAAAAGGGAAATTCGGACACTTTGGAAAATATTTGGTTCAGATTCAGAATGAAACCCAGGAATTTGGGAATTTCCCATTATGGGGAAAAAACAAAGTGTTTCATTTAAAAAATGCTCCCAGGGTCTCTGGCTCCTCAGCCGTCCACTTGAGGAGTTGAGGGCCCATGAACCTCCAGGACCCCCAGATCCAAGGGCAGCTGGCTGGGCTGCCCGACTCTCCAGTTGGATATCTCGGAGGGGCATGGAGCTGGCTACCTAGGAAGTCATACAGCCAGGTGGCTACCCTGGAGCCTGGAAGCCCCAGATCTGCAGCAGTCCTCCAGGTGGGCTTTTATTTCCATTTTTTCCAATAGACAATCAACATTTGGGGGCAAAACTGAAATTTTCTTGCAGAAAATTTGAATGTTGCAGATGAATGTTTTCCAATGGAAAATTCCGACCAGCTCTAATCCTCATGGCAAAGAAGCTAAACTCCCCTAGAGATAGCCATGTAGTGAGTGAATTGCTGAATTGCTCCCAAGTGGTCTGTCATCACTGCATTAACCTCCTTGCTATTACCAATCTCTTTACCTGATACGTTTTCTGAATACGTAGAGTGCTGTCCCAGGTAGTAAGAACTCCTCCTTTGCTGACGCTTACAAACCAGAGCGGCGGTGGGGAAGCGATGGCCAATATCCTGGTAGTTGGCACCAGCTGAAAAACCAAGACAAATATTGCTCCAATGGTCAGACCTCCCTTGTTTTTCTGTTTCACATTATATACGTGCCTGTAATTCAGTCAGCATGTTCAATAGTGGGTATAAACAAGGCTAGAATTTGACCGTACACCTTCAAAGTTATAGAGATGTTATAGTTATATATGTTAAGGTTATATATGCTCAACCAAGGTGGTCCCAAAACAGGCAAATTACGCCCCACCTTTATTTGATAAAATGACCTCTCCCTAGATTTAAGTGCCTGGCCAGAATTTTACTGTTACATCAGTGGAACAAATCTGGAATTCTTTATTCACTTTTTACTAGCAATTCAGCATGAAATCTGCCCTGAAGACAATTCCAACTAGACAGAAAACTCTGCCAACCGCTGTTTGCCTGTGTCCTCAAGAAAACTGCAATAAAGTTGGGGAAAAAAAAGAGTAAAGCTGAAGTTTTTAATCCCTTTTACGTTTTGTTTGTGAAAGAAAAATGCCGCTGAAGACGAGAGGAATACTGAACTATGTGCAGTTCCAGGGAATTGTTACAGGGCTAGCCGGTCGAGTTACAGTTCAGTTCCTCCGCCCCCTTTGCCCAATGTACTCCCCTCTCCGCTCACCTTGTTCTGCACACAATGTCGGATGAGGGGCTCCTGGCCAAGGAAGATCTCCTCCTTGGCTTTCGCGTAGTCCCTTTCTTTGTAACAGAGCAGCAGGTATGTGCAGAACTTGTTCCAGTCAATAAGGCCCTCGCAGCTGGTGTCAACCTCAAAAACCATGGCAACAAAGAAGGAGGGGGGAAAAGCCAATGTGACTTCACAGGTAGTGAGAGCAGGCTCAACAGTCCTTGTGATCAAATTCCACCGATTATCAAAATTACTCATCGCTTGTATTACAGTAGAACCTGGAGGCTCTACAACTAATGCTTCAATACTTTAGTTAGTCTTTAAGGTGCCACAGGACTCTTTGTTACCAGTAGAACCTGGAGGCTCTACCGAGGAACCCATTGTGCTAGGCACTGTACATATACATAATGAGACAGTCCCTGAACAGTCTAAATGGATAGGACATAGGGTGGGAATCTCCATGTCCCTCCGAGACAAAGTGGCTGTAAAATGCTATGAAATCATGGTCCTTCATTCAGTCCAGTGGTAACATTTTACCTCCACAAGATGCAAATCTGTGGAGAAGCAGTTAATGCTGAAGTCCCAGGTAGCCCGTGGCAAGACTAGATGTTATGAGGTAAGAGTTCAAATGGGAAGAGGAGTAGCGGAGTGACATAGAATCATAGAATGTTAGGGTTGGAAGGGACCTCAGGAGGTATCTAGTCCAACTCCCTGCTCAAAGCAGGACCAATCCCCACCTAAATCATCCCAGCCAGGGCTTTGTCAAGCCTGACCTTAAAAACCTCAAAGGAAGGAGATTCCACCACCTCCCTAGGTAACCCGTTCCCATACTTCACCACCCTCCTAGTGAAAAAGTTTTTCACGTGCAAGGAAAAGATCAAACGAAGAGTGCTAGAAATGCCAACTGGCTGGGAGGGGAATTATCTGCACTCATGATCCATCCAACCCCAGATCCTTGTTACCTTGCTGAAAAGCAGCTCCAATCGGTTGTTCCAGACCTCGGAGCCAGTCAGCTCCGACAGGGCTCTGTGAAACTCTTGTAGAGTCAGACTTCCAGGTGGCTGCACTTTCTCTTTTCTGCAGGGTCTCACCCACTGGTCTTTATTCTCTGCTTCCCTGCCTCGATCGTCCCCTTTGGGGGAGCTGTGAATAGCAAACAACGCTTCCAGGAGCTGCAAGTGACCCCGCTCCAGCTCTTCCTCCAGACAGGGTTTTTTCCTCTGATCGAAGCTGGTGGGAAAAGCAAAGCAAAGCAAATGTTCATTGAGGACAGGATAGAGATTGATTGTTGTGGGGGTGTATGCTACACAGGTCCAGCGGTGTTAATTTGCTGTGTGTTCTCTTTTAGGAGTCGTAAGGACAAGCGGAGTGCAGAGGGGTCAGTACTTCTGAAAATCAGACTCAATGAGCCTTGTGTTGGACTTTTCTTATATAGGCTCCTATTCCCCCCCCCCCCCATCCTGATTTTTCACACTTGCTGTTTGATCATCCTAGCTGGCATGGGCCAGCCACTAGTGTCCAACAGCAGGGTAGACATAGTTGCCGTGGCTTGGCTTAGTATTGGGGAAATTAGGTTTAGGTTTTGTAATGACCCAATCACTCCCAGTCTTTATTCAGGCCTAATCTGATGGTGTCCAGTTGCACATTAATCGCAGTTCTGCAGTTTCACATTGGAGTCTGTTTTTGAAGTTTTGTTGTTGAAGAATTGTCATTTTTAGGTCTGTTATTGAGTGACCAGGGAGATTGAAGTATTCTCCTACTGGGTTTTGAAAGTTATGATTCCTGATGTCAGATTTGTGTCCATTTATTCGTTTGCGTGGAGACCGTCTGGTTTGGCCAACTGGACACCATCAGATTAGGCCTGAATAAAGACTGGGAGTGATTGGGTCATTACAAAACCTAAATCTAACTTCCCCCTATTATTACTTCTTGTCAACTGTTGGAATGGGCCACTCTTATTACCACTTCAAAAGTTATTTTTCCTCCCTTGGCATCCTACTGTTAATTGAATTGTCTCATTAGACTGACCTCACACTTGACAAGACAACTCCCATCCTTTCATGTATTTATACCTGCTCTTGTATTTTTCACTCCATGCATCTGATGAAGTGGGTTCTAGCCCATGAAAACCTATGCCCAAATAAATTTGTTCGTCTCTAAGGTGCCACAAGGACTCCTCGTTATTTTTGCTGATACAGATTAACATGGCTACCACCCTGAAAGCTAACATATCATCGTGTCTTAGGGCTTGTCGACATTGGGAACTTAGTGTACTGGATGCGAAAGTGTGAATTTACAGCACCGTCTGCTCTGCACTGACTCCCTGTGTGGACAATAAAAGTGCCTTTGTGATCTTTAGCTTAATACACTTTCAAGAGTACTACACTAACCACCCGGAGGGCACTTTTAGTGCTCAGTAAAAGCGTTCACCCAGGAAATTAGTGCAGAGCAGCTAGTGTGCTGTAAATTCACACTCTAGCTTACTGCACACTAACTTTCCATTTAGACAAGCACTTAATAATGTACTATCGTCAGAATGGAACTTACCGTGTTATACTTGCTGGTACTTCCTGCTTGTACGCACACCAGGAAGAATTCTGCTTTTTCTTTTCCATCACTGACATTTCAACTTTGTCTCCCTCTTTCCTGAAACTGTGATAGTTTTTCATGGCTTTTTCCCAGTATGCCAACCCTAATGAACTTGCAATACTGGCAGAATCAGAGTCAATGCAATATCTCCTTCTTACCAAAAAAAAAAACAAAACCCAAAACAAAACCCCCAAACAAACTCAAATCAAGCTCTCAATGATCTTCAACTGGCACGAGGTGGAAGCTCTTCTCTGAGGCCCTTGTTGTCCAACAATCCTTGATATGTTGCTTGCCACCAAACATAAATGTTTTCAGGAAGCGACGCTGACAATCTTGGTGGTAATGGCAATACACTATGGCTGAATCAAACACTGCTCTTCAGATGCAAGCTAAGCAATGTCTGAAGTTTTCCCCAGCCAGGATATGCCATACCATGCAAGCAGACTAGCTAGTGCATTCTCAGACAGCTGCACTGCTTAGAAGCTCCCAAATCCATGAGCAGGTGAATACATTACTCAGACAGAAAACTTGAGGCTTCATTTTGAAAGGCCAATACTAGGTACATTGGGAAGAGTATTCAGCATAGTTACTAGCCTGGACTTGAGTAACATGATCCATCCTGCTTATACTGTAATTATTTAGCAACAGTGCCCAAGAAATGTTTCAATGCAAAGGAATTTCACTTGGGGGATGGGTCTAGGCAAAGAAGAGCTTTTGGTCAATTTATGATTAACCTGATCATTTGCCGTTGATATCTACAAAGAAGAGAGACAATCACAGATTTCTTTCCTGTGCTCTGTTGGACATTAAGGTTTTGCACCAGGAGCTTAACATACATAACAGCTGACCTTTTAGAAGGGGATTAATTTAGGGAATAACAAATAGCCTGTTGTGCACTAGTTATTTAATAGTGAAGCAGGATACAATTTTGCCTCGCTATTTTCATTAATATGTAATTTATTGTGCTGTCACTATTTTCTTGTCACCATAACTACAGGTGACGCTGACGTTCCCCTCTCTATTCCATTAGCTAGTTAAACTGTAACAATTCCATGAAGCCTCCGGTCATGTGCAAAGCAAGAATTCTAGGGAGTAAATGGCCCGTTCTTTCAGAGGGGGTGAAAGCCAGGGCGCCTGTTGCTTTTTCACAATAGTATCACTTCTCTCCTTGTTCTTAATTGCTACTTTCAGGCCTGTGACTAATCTTTGCCAGCATCAAAATCAGAGGAAGGGCATGATCCATCCATATGTTCCTATTCTCCTTCACACTTGGGTGCGGAAACAGGTCCTCAAATTTCCTAATACAGCCCTGAGAAACAGCTGATTTCCCTTGCTGTCAATCTTCTTCTTTAAAACCAGCATTACAGGCAGCAAGGGCAATGAGCGAGGACCTCTCTAACGGTCCTGTGTGTCCTAATCCAGCATTTGCATAAGTAGGGGGTCTTCTATACAAGCCTCTTAGTTATTTTAGAATCTGAGCTTTCATATTAACCGTCCACATCCCCATTCACTTGGGTGGAGCTAGGAGAAGTCCTGCTGCAGATTTGACCCCCCACAGTGTGTGCTTAGATTGGATTGATAGGCAACATACTGAGCTGTGGAGACAAAATGTGGATGATCTAGATTCTAATGTCTAATGTATTTCACATTCTCGTGCCGTTAAAAAGTAACAGCGCTTGCTTCATCTTCAGCAAAGATCCCTGTATCCTCAGAGAGGTGGAAGCAGGTCAGGTAGCTTGTAGAGAGAATATTTTCTTGTCTCTTGTTTCACATGAAAGGAAGAGCAGGTGACATTCACACCCTTGACACATGCCCAGTGCTGAAGAACGCGATCTGGAACATGCCCCATATAATTCTGAAGTCAAACCAGCAGATGGCAGACTATGCAAAGAGACAGAGAGCAACAGCTACAATCTCTTTTCATGGGAGTGAAATCCAGTGTAGCACTGGAAAACAACCAGTGGCTCCAGAGGAACGTATGTCATATGCTGGAAATGTGTGCAAGACATTCCAGGAAAGAAAAGAGTCTCATGTATCCTTTCTTAGAAATTCAGAATTATTGTGCAATGTTCTTTTAAATCAAACCAACCAAATAACTCATTTTGCTGTCAAGAGAGAAACAATGAGAACAAACAACACCGCCCCCCCCCATCACCCTGCAGTGCCCCCTCTTTCCCTTGACGTTTCTGTCTGAGAACATTTTAAGCATAGAGCATAAAACTGTCTTTTGTCTTCGGGGCCTTTCCTATGTAACTCAAGGCTCCAGTGATGTCCTGTGCATGCCCCACAAAATATTTCCCCTTTCATTCTTGTGCCCGCATTCACTGCTCCAGGATCTCATCATGACTACATCTCATTCAGACAAATTAATTTATGGCTCATATTAAGGAATATTTATTTTTGGCCATTAGATTCAATTTTAAGCCTAAAAGGAGACTCAATTGTGCCGTGAAACTTGGTTTACAAGGAGAGGTGTTTATGGTGAGTGAAGAAAAGCTGTGTTCTCTGGGCCCATCTGATGTGCAGATCTGGCTTAATACTTTTGCTCACACAGATGCATGTTTTATGTGCATCTCCTTTGCAGGAGCAATTTAAGGCTCCAATATCTGAAAGGATAAACATGGAAAAAAAACCAATAGGCTACATTTTCCATTCACTGGCAGTGTACACCCTAGGAAAAGGGGAACAGCCTGTAGGCTTTAGCACGTACATTCCTGAGAGACCAAAAGAAGGGTTTTTCGACAAAGCACTGACAGTGTAACTGCTAACACAGCTGCTTCAGAACTAAATATTCCACTTCTAGTCTTTTGTGTACTCAGACACCTTTGAAGCAAATCAGAACTTCTGAAAGCCTTGTAGAGACATGATGTTCCATATGTCCTGCACCTAGTGTGTTTGAAACTCTGCACAATCTGTAACCAACGCTGAGGTTTGCTACCAAATAAATATTTATCTCCCTCCATCAAATTCTTTGTTCTCAGACCTGCCTGTCAAAGTGTTGAAGGAAATACTCAGTCAAGAAGGACATAACAGGGCCAGTAGGGATAACTGCACGAAGCAACCTCATTGTCCCATCAACAGTTTGTGTGATACAGGTATGATTTACTGAGTGAATGGCCAATCGATTCAGTAGTTGTCTGCCTGTTCAAAGATATCAGGCCGAGAAGTGGATGCTGAAAACAAGCTCTCATTGAATTAAATGAAGAGAGGGAAAGCATCTACAGACGGACATGAAAGCTAAGAAATGAGAGCCAAGGACTGAAGTGCGCGAGTGCCAAAGGCACCTTTGCATTTGTAGAAATTGAGCATGTGGGATATGCACCACTGATCCTAACCGATGATCCCTTTATGCTCCAGGGGAAATGGATGAATGACAGGAGAGAGGTCACTTGATCATTACATGTTAGGTTGACTCACTTTGGGGCACCTGGCATTGGCCACTGTCGGTAGACAGGATACTGGGCTGGATGGACCTTTGGTCTGACCCAGTGTGGCCATTCTTATGTTCTTATGAAAGAACCACCTCCTTCTCCACCACTCATTCCTTTCTGAACTTAGCAGGGGCAGTCAGTTTAATTCTGAACACGTACCAATAGCTAATCTGACTTCCCTCCTCTGATGCCATAGGGATCCAAGTTACCGTTGTCTAATTCTCAAGCATGGTACTTATTCCATAGCTTGGTAGGTTTCGTCTACTGTTCCCGGTGGCAGGAAAACACAGCAGCAACATGAAACTGCTCTGTCTTCATGTGCACCAAGTATGAAGAAAAATGCACCAAGAAGCAAGTTGTTTTATATCATCCCACAGCGGGCAGCATTTTAGGTTCACATTGTTGTTCAGAGGCAGCCCTGAATTTCAGCCAATGGAACGCAGCCAGAGTTTAGAGAAACACCCTTCTGTTACTATTACAATTGAGACACTAATTACACTGAAGGGAATGCACAAAAGTTCTCTAAGAGTTCACATGGCTCTAACTTATGTGATTGAAAAGAAATGAGAGAGATTTCATGCCAAATAACAAGGATTCTAAACGTTCCTGTTAGTGTTCTCCTAGCATTCAGCTTCTATGATTATCAGTGGGTGCATGTATAATACAAACAGTTGCAACCTGTATAAAGGGCCACACTCAGTCCTAGTACAATTCCACGGAAATGGATAAACCAAGTCTGAATTTAGCCCAAGATTTCTGCCAGTATACACATAGGACCTGATGCTACAAGCCCTTCATGTATGTATCGCTGTGCTATAGATAGGTCCTTAGGTTTTTGTTTTCTGCATGCTCCACCCGCCAATCTGCAAGGATTCTGCTGTTAACAAGCAGTTTGTGTTCAGAGCAGATGGTTCTAGGGGAGGCATAAACACTGCTCAGTCCTTGAGACTGTTCTTTCTTCTTGCTTTTGATTAATCTGCAATTAAAAAAAAAGCAGGCGGAAAGGTTCTGATCTGTTTCCCTGGAGAAAAAAAGAATCCCAATTTTTGGGCTCTCTCTTCTCTATCCTCTGTTGTACTGTAATCAGAACCCAGCCTGCAAGTCAAAACAGGATGTTCTATAACAAACAGGAAGTTTGCCCCTTGAGAATGCTGCATGTTTTACATCTAGTTAACTTGTGCACTGGAAAGGCAGAGGAGAGAATTCTGTCTTATTTAGGGTGACCAGACAGAAAATGTGAAAAATCAGGACGGGGGTGTGGAGTAATAAAAGCCTATATAAGAAAAAGACCCCAAAATCGGGATTGCCCCTATACAATCGGTACATCTGGTCACCCTAGTCTTATTGACAAAGAGATCGCCCCTTGATTAAGATTTAATAATACTCTCTTTATTTTGCGCTGCCGTTTCACATTTTGTCCAGATTCTTTGAAGGCAGAGAAATGCGAAACGCTGAGGGACTGTGGTGGATACAATGGGCCATTGAGCAGCCCCGATGTCTCCTTGAAGCACAAAGCGTATGCCAGGAGCGGGTCGGCAGAGAGCAGAGCAAAGCGTTTCAAGTGAGCAAAGAAAAAGTTTGCCAGTCGGTCAGTTTTCCATACTAAAGACCAGGGCGAAGAGTGGGCAGGACTCCCCTAGGATTGCTCAAGGTCACCAGTTCAGCTCCAGCCAAGGCCCGGATGGCCAGATGTTGTTGCCATTGGATGACTATTTGGCAGTACCACAAGAACAGCCAGGCAACCACACCAGAGAGTGAATGGACCAAAGGAGAAGCAGGTTCATCCTCCAAGGAGAGCCCTTTGGGGTCAGGGTCGAGCAGGGCTGGATTAATCATAGAATTTTAGGGTTGGAAGGGACCTCTGAAGATCATCTAGTCCAACCCCCTGCTTAAAGCAGGACCAATTTCCAACTAAATCATCCCAGCCAGGGCTTTGTCAAGCCTGACCTTAAAAACCTCTAAGGAAGGTGATTCTACCACCTCCCTAGGTAACCCATTCCAATGCTTTTTTTCCTAATAGCCAATCTACACCTTCCCAACTGCAACTTGAGACCATTACTCCTTGTTCTGTCATCTGGTACCACTGAGAACAGTCTAGATCCATCCTCTTTAGAACCCCCTTTCAGATAGTTGAAAGCAGCTATCAAATCTCCCCTCAGTCTTCTCTTCTGTAGACTAAACAATCCCAGTTCTCTCAGGCTCTCCTCATACGTTATGCGCTCCAGGCCCCTAATCATTTTAGTTGCCCTTCTCTTTCCAATTTTCCACATCCTTCTTGTAGTATGGACCCCAAAACTGGTCACAGTACTCCAGATGAGGCCTCCCAATGCCGAATAGAGGGGAACAATCACGTCCCTCGATCTGCTGGCAATGTCCCTACTTATACAGCCCAAAATGCCACTAGCCTTCTTGGCAACAAGGGCACACTGTTTAATGCAGGGACTCAAGGGGCTGCAGCCCAGGGCCTTGGATTTTGAGCCCCGTACCCCCCAATCTATATCATTTACTGCATTGGCGGCTGTGGGCCTCAGCCGGCTGCAAAGGTTCCACCCACTAGGCATCAGCTGTCCCTGTATGCCTCTGGGAAGCAGCAGAGAGCTCTGGAGCCTGTCCTCACAGGAGGGACAGGGAGAGGAGCAGAGAAACATCCCTGCTCACAGGAGGGACTGGGGGAGCAGGAAATGGCCCACAGCACAGGGCGGTTCCACTTCCCCTGCCAGCTCCTCCTCTCCTCCCCCCTCCCTTCCTGTATCAGCTGGACTGGGAAAGGGGAGAGGGGTGAAGGACCCCTGGAGGGACGAGGGGGGCTAAAAAACTACATGAGCAGAGAGAAGGCTGGTGAAGCCACAGCTGATGGGGCCGGGGATGGAGGGAGCTGGGAGCTAGAGGCAAAGTTGATGGGGGACTGGCAGATGAGGGGGTTGAGGCCATAACTGATGGGGCCTGGGCACATGGGGGGGCTGGAGGCGGCTGCCCAGCCTCTTCCCTTCAGCACCCTCTCCAGCCACTTCGTGAAGGTCAAATAAGCGTGAAAACTGCTGCCACAAATCAATAGATTTGTCAAAACACCCACTGAGCCAAACGCTGCCAATTCCAATGTACTGTAGCTGACCACATGGGGGGGGGGGAGAGAAGTCCCACTATACAGCAGAAAGATGGTCTTTGAGCATCAGATCAATAAGGCTGAGCAGATGCTGGGCAGCCATTCACACCTTATAATTCAATTCTGCTTCTCCAGCCACTGGAGACTGCCAAAGGAAATCAGTTCTGGAAGCAGAGTGGCAGCTTCTCAGCTGGGGTGCCTTGGCATAGGGACACTAATTTACATCAGATGAGCTTGTCCCATTATATTGTAGCAGTGTGTGGGCAGGAGCCTTTGATCGTATTTTAAATGGCTAACCCCCCCCCCCATCATTTCGGGACCTGAATGAGTTTACAAATCAAAGCAGCAAGAGGTATATTTTCTTTTCATTCTTCCCCCTACACTCTAGCGAGTGTTCCCAAAGCGCTCCTAAAACAGCTCCGCCGATGAAGAAAGTGTCTAGCTGGAAGTGTCTTGGCGATCGAGAGAACAGCCAAAACCAGCACCGTATTTTCTTCAAATAGGAAGGAGAATAGCTTTCCCAGCTGGAGGCAGAGAGGAAGCTTAAGGAGAAGGGAAAAGAGAGATCAGCCCAGTTATTGCATTATAATTAAATCATGCTTGAATGACAGAGGTTCATGAATTTATATTCTAGGCCACATGGAAGCTATTGTGGGTATGGTGGCCTCCGCTTGTGAGGGTGCATTGTTGGCCTCACAAACGTCAGCTTATTTGCCCATTGGCGGGGGGAGGGGAGGGGGAATGATGAGAGAATCTATCATTCCCGAACACGGGTCATAAGAAAACCACCGGGGGGAACCTATTGATTCAAAGGGATTTTGCGCCTATCAACTTGATTGATTGCACCGCACAGTGGGAACTGAGCAACGGTGTGTGCAGACCATCCCTGCTTTGCTTCTCTTCTCTCCTCATGCTTTTAAACTGGCTGGATTGGAATACCCGAGTGCTGCCCACTGGCTTTCTCATTGGGTTCCCTTCACAGGGCACGGTGGATGGACATGTGCATATACAAGTTGTGACGGTGCTGTTCCTGGTGGGATCCAACTGTGAGTGTCAGATCAGGACAGATTGCTTCCAATGGGGCAACTACAGCCCAAAGCTGGGGTTTTTCCACACTAAGGCAAACCAAACCGAAAAGACTTTGGTTTCGCCCCACTGGCTAACCACAAGTCACACAAGCAATTCCCTTAGACACTCCAGCTTCCCAGTATCACCACCACCAGCCACCTATGCTGGGGATCAATGGTTATGAAAACCAATCCCCCAAATAAAGAAAACGGTTCTCCCGAATTCCAAAGAATCAGGCCCCAGACCCAGGTCAATATATAAACCAGATCTTCCCACAAATCACACTGTAGCCAATCCTTTAGATTGGCTTATTATACAAGGTTTATTATACAAGGAAAAAGGTATAGGTGAGGGTTAAGAATGATTAAAAGAAATCAATTACATGTAGTAATGGCAAATATCTTGGTTCAGGCTTGCAGCAAAGGTAGAGTAACTGCAGGTTTAAATCAAAGTCTTTAGAAAGCATCCCATTTAGGGATGGGTCAGCACCTTAGTTCAGAGTTCACCTGTGTAGCAAAGTCCATTCAGAGCTGGAAGCAAGACAGGCTGCAGGCTGAAGGTAGAAGACGAAAAATGGAGGTCTGTAGCAGCTCCCTTTATAGTTTTTTCTCTTCCTGCTGTGAAAAATCCAGCCCCATGGAGTTCTGGAGCCACATGGGCAGATCACATGACCATGCATGACTCATATTTGCAGGCAGCAGTCATTATGCCCAGGCTTTCTCTCGTAGACTTTTTGTCTGGATTGGAGCATTCCAAGCTCCCAGAGTCCATTGTGTTGCTGATAGTCCCTTAATGGGCCATCAGGCAGCCCAAGCCAAGCTGACGCCCAGTATTCAGGACTCTTCTTCCCCACCAGAGCACAATATAGAGCCAATATTATAGCTCTAACTACAAAATTGATACACACACATCACTGGCATATTCATAATCAGCCATTCATAACCTGGTTGTAGGCACCCATTATGACCCCCTGTACATAAGATTTGGTGCCACTATAGGACCCTGGTTGCAGCAATGATTTATAGGGTCCCAAATTATTTCAGTAACGTGACACAAGTGGAGACAGAATTGAGGCCTTGCTGAAAACCAGGTCCTGTATGGTTGATAGAGGTGCCGTGAAAGGGTACAGGCACTGCAAGAGTGTCAGGACTTATCTACCGGGGTTTTTGATTGGATAGACTCCAGCATTGTAGTATCTGCATGCCTCCAACCTGACCCGATCCAATCCCTGTTGAAATCAGTGAACATCAGTTGGTAGCAAAGGATGCTTTGTGCATGGACGGAGTAACGGTGCAAGTGCTAAGCTGGAAACATGAAATCCAAGTTGGACCTTTACGTCTCTCAGCTGTAGCCTTTGTTACAGTAGCTGTGACCAACCCTACCCGAACATGAGGCTTGTGCATTGCCTAGCTCGTCTCTGAATGAATACTTGGCTATTTGACTCTCATGGAAGGGAAGGGTGATCCAGTGCCCGGCACCCGGGAGACCGGAGAGTTGTCTGCAGACTCCCTGTGCAACCCTGGATAAGTGTCTCAGTCTCTCTCTTCTCCCTGGGTAAGCAAAGAGTTTGTGATGGCGTTATTCTTCCACCTATTCATATTTTTGAGCGCTTGCTGAGAGAACAATGGATCGACATTTGGAGGAAGGTGAAACGGACAGATTGTCACAGTTAGTTTATAAGAATACTTCACCCCTGCCCAAATATGCCAGCCCAGACAGCAGGTAACCTGGCCACCTACCAGCACAGAGACAGAAAACACACAACCCTTTGTAACATAGGCCCTCAGTGCAGAGTAACACAGCTGGGCCTGCCCTATTCCCCAGCAGGTGGAAGCGTCTGTCCTGATTAGCCAAGGTTTTAAAGTTGGCATTTCCTTTTTAATCTGCCAAAGTCTTTTAAACCAGCTGGACTAGACCAGCAGAGTGCTCCCTGCTGGTTTTTTTTGTTATTTTTCCTCATCTCCCCTGGCACCACCCCAGGACACTGTGTGCGGAGGCAGCTGGCTGCTTTTTGTCTCTCCCCTCCCCCTTCACATACGAGATTCAATGGGATGTTTTTCGTGTGAGTTCCATGTGGTTCGACAGTGATTTTTCTTGAAGAATACAAGACCCTTGCATAGCCGAAGGCAGGCGTCCCTTCAGATATCAGTACAGGGCCCCCCCACCACCCGTTGGTTATGGACTGGCTAGTATGTATGGCCCCAGTTACATAGAATCAAAACTGATCAGTCTACAGCACAAGCTCCTGTGCCCATTGAAGTGCGTGGGAGCCTTTTCTTCTGCTTCGGTAGGTGGAAGAATCACTCCCTCACAAGTATAAGGAAGAGACCCTCCTTCTTCATTATTGCAGTAGCTGGCAATAAAATATTATAACGTTTAGACAATGAAGACTGATTGCTACCACCCCTGAGAGTGAATAACCATCCCAGACAAACAATCCCAAACAGTGGTGAACCCTGAGTGCATATCATGTGAGCCCAGGAGGACCGTCCGGCGCACAGTGGTGTGTTTTCAGAGTGGTTACATGGTATTTTTTCTTTGTCCCCCCTCATTGCCGTTACAAGAATAGCACAGCCAAATCCCCTTCTCCACTTGAAGCAGCTTAGGATACACAGGCAGAATCAATGAAACCTGCCAGCCAATGCAAAATTTAAAGAAAGGCTTTGGCTCCCAGTTATCTGTCTTCTCAGAAGCTGCTCCAACTCCAGCAGTGCAGAAGCTGAAATGCACTGCAGGTCACATGAAGTGGTTGGCAAACTTGGAAACGGGCATCATTTCTCTTTCCGATTCCCAACGAGGGAAGGCGGCTCACCGAAGCGTCAGATGTCTTAAACAATGCACTTCTGATCAACACACAAAGTCTCCTCAGGAAAATGCAGAAACAGGCTGCCACTGTGAAGTCAACGGCAAAACTACAAGTTCCAGGATTTCACCCCAACAATTTTCGCTAAGGCTTCCTTTAAGGGTTGGACTGTCAAAGTGCCTGAGAGATGTACAAGCACAAGTACCACTGAAAACCAATGGGTCCTGTGCACCTAACTCCCTTAGGCACTTATGAAAATCCCAGCCTAACTGAACAAGATTATCTTCCATTGAAGTAAAACTGTTTTTGTTTTTACTTTTTGCTGCCTAAAAAACCTCAGTAGTTTGTTTGTTTGTTTAAACAGGGAGAGGTTTATTTGCACTGCTACTCTCTGTCCAAGAACACAACTCTCCACTGTGTCCCTGTTCAGAAGACAGTAGATCACAGGCGTTGCTGCTTGTGGGATCTGTGTGAAGTCAGACCCAATGGGATGAGGGAAGTCACCCCTTGTTTTTTCCACAACCAAGCATCTGAGCAACACATTACCAGGCCCTTTAAACATGTTCAGTTGCTAGAATTGATACTGTTATTTCTCTGATGGATGTCTGGAGTTTTTAACATTTTTCATGTATGGATAGAGATCGCGTCTCCATCCAGCATCCTGTCATCTGTTACTTTATCTTTAGTGCCACTTAATTAGTAGATGACTGTATCATGCCATGTTTGAGTACATTTAACAGGTTTCTTTGAGTACTTTGTCATCTCAGCTATTTCTTCAACATCATATAATCACTAGACCAAGGAGCAAAGGTGAACAGTTAGCATCTTAGTGAGCCATACACAATTACAGGTCAATACCAGATTTTCTTTTATATACAACAAGAGAGAGATAATATATGGAGTCACCATTTATTGAGTTTTTTTTCAGACTCTATCGTATAGTATTAGGCGTTAATGCTGGGTAATGCACAATAGTAGTACTTGATGACCAAAGACAAGTATACTAGCTGTCATGAGTTGTAGTTCTCTTAAAAATGTACATCTTAAACCACATGCAGATCTGACGTAGAGAATTCCATTGCTCCCTAGGAATTTATCTGGTGAGGGATACAGTGGTGCTGTAGCCTTATTGGTTCCAGGATATTCAAGAGACAAGGTGGGTGGGGTAATATCTTTTATTAGACCAACTTCTGCTGGTGAACCATGCTTTTGAGCTTACTCAGACTCTCCTCACCCACCTTGTATCTCTGTTCAGGGAGTTAGTCATTGCAGAATGAGAAGTAACATGTTGTGAAGCAGTTTTGAAAACCAATACTAGGTCCCTGGGCATGATTCAAAGTTCAAGGCATCGCTAGTTTTGAAGCACTTTGGCGATGACTCGGTGCCATTCTAAGTTGCTTAGCGGGTTCAGTCCATTGCAACAGTCAAGCTTAGAGGCCACAAATGTGTGGGTCAGCAAGGCCGAGTCATGATTCAAAGGATCATAAGTGTTGTGCTAGGTACAGATGGAGGAAGGTGTTTCTGGCGGTGGAAGCTATTTAAGATTCCAGCAGTAGTGAGAAATCATGTGGTTGATACATACATCTATTAGGATTTTATTCATTAAAATGGTAAACAGACTCCTTGTAAAGCTGGAGTCTGTAATTAATCAATGACTCATACACAAGAAATCCCAGTAGTACCGCATTGCTTTTTAATTTTTTGTCATGGTCTCCTACAAATAATGCTGAAGAGATAGAATCTTCCTTTGACATCAGCTCTAGTTCTTCTACTGCCGTTCTGTTGGCACAGAAAGGAACAGCAAAACAGTACTACCGTTAACATCCGAGAGGAGAACGCTTTTCTTCTTCCTATATTTAACATGTCTTATAGCAAATAATCTGAAGGTCCAATAATATAAAGACTACTCCAGTAAATTGCTGATAACAGTGTAAAAGCATCAGACTCCGTTAATAGCAATCACATCTCCCTGGTAGAAGATTGTTAATTCTAGTCCCATATAAGCACTTGGATTCACTAGCAGAGATGACACTATTGCCCATATAAGCACTTGGGCTCACCAGCAGAGATGACACTATTGAGTGTGTTGCTCCATTGATGAGAGATCCCTCTACCCATAAGGTGAGGGGAAGCTGGAAAAACCCAGGACATATACAGAAAGAGACAGTGATTATCAGTCTCTTACTTACACTGGTGCAAATCTAAATAACTCAGCTGCAGCCGGAGGATCAAAACCATAATCAATCTACTAAGAAAACAAAATTGGGCCTTATATATCCAGCCACCTGCGCATTGCTCACCCCTGGAATACGCGAATTCCCGCTGGCAGGTTTATACATGTTGTCACTTCACCACCGGTATTTAATTGAAAACTCTGTAATGTGTTTGGGGCGATTTGTGTGACAAAAGTGATCAGTTCTGCTTTTATCATATTTACAACTAGAGAGGTATAGAAATTGGACTGATTTTGCCTGTGAGCGCCCTCATCTTCTGTTACTGGTGGCCAACCCTACTTCTGGTCCTTGGCCAATTTTCTAATGCAGCCCCACGTGTCTCGGAACATATTATTTGCTCCAAAAGTAAATGTGACCATTGCCAAATGTAATTAATAAAAGAAAAATAGTTTTCATGATGACTGGCTGAACTTTCCTCTCTTGACATTACCATAAGACAATGTTAGTACTGGATACAATGTAGTATGCAATTGTACATGCAGATATTGTTTGTAGTAGGGAAATAGGACTGTCATGCAGAGCTTTAATTATCATCCTGTTGAAGGAGCTTCCATTCTGCTGTGCTATCCAGATTCATATCAAAATCCTCTTTCTCCTGCTCTCTTGAAAGCTCTAAAAACACCTGAAATGTGAAAGTTAAAGGAAGAGTCTAATTAATTCCCAGGATTGGAAAGAAAGAGTTCACACAGTTTTGTTTTAGATTTAGATCTATTTATCCAACAATCCAAAAGGCAGATTTGGTACAAAAAGAGGTTGCAATGAAGAGGTTCAATATGTACCAGGTTCAACATGTTCATTTTTACACATTATATTTTCTTGCTACTGTCTCAGAAATATTATAAACACTGCACTGTACCTGTTCCAAAGTGGACTGAGAAAGGCTGTACTCCTTCAGGTCCAAGGCACGTTTAGCTGGACAGAAATGAACACTCATTAGAAATCTCCCCCAAATATATTTGATGACTTTAAATAATGATTCTTCGTGTGTGGGGTGAGTCCTTTTGGTTTAGGACTCCTCAGACCTAACCCTAGACAGACACAGAGAACACAGCTGTGCAACCAACTGTCTAGAAGTGCTTTCAATAGCCTGAATACATCTGAGTTGCAAAGACACCCTCTCTGGCTGTATGTAACAATGGATGGGGACAGCTGCTTCCCTATTTGACCAGTCATGAGTGCTTCTCACCACACTGCAAGTCCTCTCACATTCCTGTAATTTTCCCCAGTGATGCTCAGAACCGTGAGGCTCCCAATTAAATGTTTGTGGCTGATGTCCTTTATGGGCCCTGCACATCTGCCACCGCACAGAGTTACAAAACGATCTGTGGCCAGCCCTGGTTATGCAATACAGTTTAAATTTGGACAAGGTCTTGACAGTCAAGGAGCACAAGCTAATACAACTCAGCACAGATTAAGCCTCAGCTGGGGTATTGTCTCCCGTTCTGGACAAACTGGAGTCAGTCCAGAGGAGAATAAAAATGATTAAAGGTCTAGAAAACATGACCTGTGAGGAAAAATTGAAAACACTGGATTGGTTTAGTCTGGAGAACAGAAGGCAGAGGAGGGAGCTAATAACAATCTTTAAGTACATAAAAAGTTGTTACAAAGAAAGAGGAAGGTGATAAATTGTTCCCCTTCCATTGCCATGAGAGGTGCAGGTGGAGTTGGCGGGGGAGTGGCAGCAGTCAACTCACTGCCATGGTAAGTCAATCTAAATACGTCGACTTCAGCTACACTATTTGCGTAGCTGAAGTTGTGTATCTTAGGTCGATCCTCCCCCCCCCAGTGTGGACCAGGGCGTAGTGTTATTGAAAGTCTTAGGTGCTTTCAAAGATTTATTCAAAGGTGTCCTGTCTGTAGCACATGGACAGCCAGTATAGAGATCTCACCATTCTAGAAACTAGCATCTTAGAGTATCAATCTTTTTAGGACGAAGATCCTAATGTTGGGCAATCAAAGCTGATGTCTGATGCTCTGACATCCTTCCAATAAGGCCTGCCTTCCAGAGGTACGCCACAGGCACCATCAGAAGCAGCCATTTTAGAGCATCCGGAGGACTGCTCAAGAGGCCCCAAAGTTGTAGTTCACAGGGCCAGAACCTCAGCTCAGTGTAAATTGTCACAGCTCCATAAACTTTAACGCAGGTAGGCCTATTTATACCCACAGAGGATCTGCCCAAGCTTTTTTGACATAAAAATGTATAGCTTAAAATGCGGCTGTATTACAGAGATTCCAACATTTGACAACACCCCTCTTACCTGCCTCCAAATTGAAAAAGGCCTGGGACAGAGACTGTACATTTTCCATTGGTATCTTATAGACCATCAAAGAGGAATACCTGAGAGAAGAAATGTGCAGAAGGTGACCAGAATGTTTAAGCAATGATTGGATCACAGTATATACATACATGCACAGAGAGGAGATTTCTGATGGCAACTGTTATTTAATGTCACAGACAAAAGCATAATGGGGGGCTGGAACAATTTGTATAGTGGGGCCTACTAAGACAAAGGTTGCTTCCCTGGAAAGTTCATCTTTTTTATTTTTGCTAGTATGGAATGTCCAATCCCTAAATGGGATAATTAGAAAAAAATTAAAACAATGGACATCAGCATGGAAAATATTCCCAATCAAACTGATCAAAATCGTTTGTAGAACAATTTCTAAAAATGTACCTTTTCAAAACGTTAACAATCTGTCTTATGAAAGCTCATGTGCTGTCCAGCTTTCAGTGTGGTATTCCCTCTCCCTCCATCAGTGACCCAAGACATATGTTCCATGATGAGGCGTGCATACTGAATTGGACATACTAACTTCATTACTGTTTCCTCTAGCCCCGATGATAATAAATACTCATCCCTTTTGATAATCTTCCTGGGCCTATTGCTGTAACCAACTGCCACTCTTTAAAGCCACATTCTGGACTGGTGAGCAGGAGGTGTCTAAAAAGGCTCAGTTGGTGTCCAACCTTCTCCAGCCTATCATCCCCTGGCTTTGTGGGTGCTGGGATTCATACACCTCACACAAACCCAGGTCTCTAAGTAAGCCCACCGTTGTGCCAACAGCTGTTGCACCCAAATCCCAAACTCAAATAGCATCTAAGCCCACGCTGTATCCTCTGCAGCACTGAAGCATTTGTGGTGTCAGTAAGCCTCTGGCAGTCTTTTAGGTTACCGTTCCTGACGTGCTGCAAGTGGGAAGATTCGTGTAATCTCTGTATGGATGAGATCAACTTGTTTTGGGTCCTTCACTTTAATTTCCAGCAAGTACCCTTTGCCAAACTTGCTTTTCAGGTACTGAATGGAGCCGATACAGCTGCAGAGGAGAGAAGCACCAAATGAAACACTCCTCCAATGGTTCTCACGACTCTCTTTTAGTAATTGCAACAACACGATGTGAAGAAAGTGGTTGAATTAATTCATTTTTCTATTAGTTTTCTAGGGGAAGGATTGATATTAGCTCAGATACTTCCTAAGTCTATCTGCCTTCCAAGGCAGGACATTTACTTTATGTTTAAGCAACAGTATTCCTTGGAAGGAGCAGTACCTCTTGGCAAAATAAACTGGCAATGTGCAAGTACTTAACAACGGCTTTGCAACTGAATTTTGCCAATATATATTTAATGCTGGTCCCTGTATATTTTTTTAATCCAAAGCTGTGTTAATTTTTGACACTTATATTCCTCTAACGTGTCTACTGCCACTTACCGGAGTTTTCCAGACACCATGATGGCCACCCGATCACACACTGCCTCAGCCTCCTTCATGTAATGGGTTGTCAAGATGACTCCTTGTTTCTTATTTTTCAGTGCAGCACGAACAGCTGTCCTGCAACCAAAAAATACACTTGATTTGCAATGTGCAGCTCCTGTGAGTATTTTTCTGCATCGCTGCTTTGACTTCCAGAAGACAAAGACGTGTAACTTTCCTCCTACAGCTGTCCTTTTACAATAATGAAAGGAGAAACTAATAAGCTAACCAAAATAGCTGAACTTGCATGATCACTGAACCTTCAAAGTTCAAGGCCACTGAGGTGGAAAGCTAGGGATGACTTGCAGAGAGGAAAGACAAGTGAGGGAGGGAGGAGGAAGGACACTGTCAAAGAAGAGAAGGAGGGTTAGAAATATAATTATGGCTTGGAGGTAGCTGAGAAAGCAAAGAGACCGAGGCTGGATCTGGTCTATTTTGTGTTTAGATTAGAAGATGATCACTGATATTTTCAGAGTGATCACTGGTAAATCAGGTGGGGTAAGGGTAGGAGGTCACACTAACAAGGAACCTAAACCTTTAAAACGTAAGTGCCCCTTGTTGGGTTTGCCCATCCCCCTACAAGTCATGATCTGTTACAGCACAAGGATTCAAATGATCCAAAAAAGATTTGTTCTGAAAGCAAGGGGCCCTTTGGATGTCAGACTATTGTATGAGTGTGAATCAGAGAGAGGGGCCTAGGAGTAACTAAATCTGGACTGAGAATTCAGACCCTCTCTCCTGCTTCCATCAACAGAGCTTTGCTCACTTGCACTGCTCACTATGAGGTCAGGCAGCACTACAAAACTTGAGCTCCTGGAATACAAGGACTACCCTGCTCCAAATCCTCCCTGGACATGCCCCCCAAAATAACATGCCATTTGCTGGGCAGGCTGCACCCCATAATGAGGGTAGTAGGGGGTTCTCTCCTCTGCTGTGCTGGGAACTTCCATGAGGCCTCCTCCTTCCCCGAACACTGAAAGCTTATCCCTCTCACCAGCAGCAGCAGTTGGTCCATGCAAAGATATTACCTCCCCCCCCCCCTTGTCTCTCTCACAAGCCCAAGGAGCGTTCGAACAGCTGGTTTCCATGCTGCCTGGCAGACAGTTAGCCGCACTCACCACACATGATGTTGCCCCATGGGGTCCATTCCCGTCGACAGTTCATCCAAAAGCACCAGCGTCGGCTTGCCCAGCATGCTCAGTGCAAAGCACACCTGATGGGGGAGACCAAAACGTCAGCGGCTTTCACCTTTGCAGCGTGCACTGGTCTCACCGGGTGCAAACTGCCTTTCACTCCACACAGTCCTAGCTAGAACGGCTAGTTTAGAGCAGGCAGCCCGTTTGTTTATAATGTGGCGTGCACGTGGAGGGACTGTCAACATGTGGCGAGTGTGACTGGTGTGAAGAAAGGAAGCCTTGACTGAATCTGCAGGGAATGGACAGGTCAGGACACATGCCGAAGGAGCTTCGCTCACCCACCACATCTTCATCAGGCTTCTCCGGTGAGTCTGACACTGCACAGTAAAGCGTGATCCGTGCAACATTTCTTTCTTCTTTTCCAAGATGTTCCAGAGAAGGGTGTGAATTCACTCCTTTTCATACTCCTGACCTTTGGAGAACTTCAGATCCAGATCCAAACTGCATGAATGGTCCCTCTCTCTCTCTACTGGGCTGACCCAAAACCTCAACCTCAAACACCCCTGAACTCTAGAGAAGTCCAGATCCAGAGTTTTAGGCTCAAGTCTAAAAATCCAGAGCAGGGATGCATCAACTCTAGAGCAATGCACACAAATACAACGTGAGCCAGCTCGGTCTTTTTCACATGCCGTTCCAAAATAAAGAAATCTTTCTGGAATTGTTTATCCCCTTCTCTAGACACTACTGAACCATCTTTGACAGGGCTCATTTAGCCCTACCTTATAGATAGGGTTGCTACCCGTCCAGGTTTTCCCTGGATCATCCCTTTTTTGAGATAACTGTCCCGGGAAGTTTGTACACGCTGCCAGCTGTCCAGTTTTATAGGCTTAGGATCAATTCCAGATGCCACCGTTTTTTGTACCTCTGAAATGGCAACTCTACTTACAGAGAGTGCAAAATGTTCGCCTTTTGTATACTCAAGACAGCACCCAATAGCACTGGCTTAATACCCACAAAGCCAAAAGCATTTGAAGGGGAAAAGATCCTCAAACTTCCTGAAAAGACAACTTGAATTCGTCCTTTTGAACTCTTCAGGGAGGGTCCAGATGGAGATTCTAACTAGGAAGTGATGGGTTTTAGAACATAAAACACAGGAAAGAACGAAATCCACACCTTTCTGCTTATTCCCGCCGGCAGTTTCTTGGCTGGTTTTTGAAGATGATCCTGAAGTTTCAAAGCATTCACCACCCTGATGGGGAGAAAAAGTGAAAGGAACCTATCAGTCATATCTCTTCCTATGGAGCCACCTGAGGGGAGACCTGCTCCTTCCTGGCCTTGAACCCCTCTGTGTGTTACATCATAATCATTTCTACAGCCACCCTTGTGATCTCACAAAGCATCACTCCATCCTCCCGCTCCCTGCCCAGTCTTCTCCAGCAACAAGTCAACCCGTTAGCCACTTCTCTCCCACAAGCCTTTCTACAAAGCTTTCTAGGAGGTATGGAACTTCCCCACCAAAACTAGTCAATAAAAGCCATCAGTTCTCCTTCAAATCCCTCCATGATGATCATGTGAAATTGTCAGCTGATAATAAATTATTTACTTTTTAGCATGTTTATTTATGAAAATATGATTGGCTCAAAACTAACCACCCAGCTATCCTCCCTCTTGTGTCCCCTATTTGTCACAGATGCTTGGTGTGTCTTGGAAATTAAGATACGGGCTGTGTGTATCCTACAGCACTAGCAAGCCCCGGTCTTGGGATTCCTGGGACCACCTATAGTTCAAACAATGACAATAGTAAGAACAACGACAAACTGATACTAGTTCAAAACAAAAACAACCACCTTCCCGATTTTTCACGATGACATTTCAAAATCTTGACATTCAGAAATATGAAACCCTGTGAAATTCCTTGTTTCCTGTATAATCATTAGAAAACCTCTCTGTTTTTTTTTCTCTCTCTCTCTGCCTGTCACCCCCCCAGCTGGGGTATGGGCCACCAACTGGTGTTGGTGTTTCAGTAGCAATTGGTTCCCTTACGGGGTGGAGTTGCTAGCCCCACGGTCATCTTAAGCCTACAGCACCTGGTATTCCCAGGAGGTCTCCCATCCAAGTACTAGCCAGGCCTGACCCTGCTTAGCTTCCGAGATCAGACAGGATCGGATGTGTTCAGGGTGGTTTAGCCGTATTCTCTGTTTTTTGCCAAGTACAAAAATATTTTTGCCGTTTTCCACACTTGTCATTCCCATGCCAATGGCCAAAAGACAAGTGACCAGGCAAACTCCAGCTTTCCCAGCTGGGCCTTATGGGCCCAATGAAATGCCTTACAGGGATGGTTTAAATGTTCCCTGCTCTCATGTCATATACCCTGAGCAAGGGGGGAAAGAGCTTCACATTTTCTTCTATGTCATAAGTACACGAATGTGATAAAAAAACCCAGCTGGACTGAATGTGATGAAGAAGTTGGACCAGAAACAGCTTTAGACAACACTATTGTAGCAGAGGTCGCTAATAGTGATGAAACACAATGTACATCCCTTCACCCCCCCATGGAGGCTGGAATTGTTTTATTTCTGTACCGTTTGATTGTGACAGCAGCATCTTCTTTCCTCATCCCTTTCACAGCAGCATAAACCTCCAGATGTTCCTGAACAGTAAGATTTGGCCAGAGAGGGTTCTCCTGGGGGCAGTACCCTAGAAAGTCAGTCGTGTCCTCTTCTGGTTGAGAAGCAGCTGCATCTTCCCCCTTCATCATTACCTGCACAGACAATCGGTTTATTCTGGGCTCAAAGATACAAGTGTTTCTTCACATTTTTTAAAAAAACTCTTCTTCAACATGGAATCCTGAAGACCTCACCAAGGGCCCAGCTGAGGCTGATTTCAGCTGTAATATGGCCCCCTACTTCAGCACAGTCAAAAACAGGGAAAGGAAGACAGGGAAAAGAGGTAAAATGCAGTCTCCTTTTTGTAATGCTGTGGGAAGGAGTGAAAGGAATGGGAATATAAGATTAGGGGTAAACTAATAGGAAGGAATTATTTACCATGTTCACGAAAGGGACCTCAAAAGGTCATCTAATCCAGTTCCCTGAACTCATGGAAGGATTACATATAATCTAGGCCATGCCTGACAGGCTTGTCTGACCTGCTCTTAAAAATCTCCAACGATGGAGATTCCACAACCTCCTTAGACAATTTATTTAAGTGCTTAGCCACCCTGACAGGAAGTTTTTCCTAATGTCCAACCTAAACCTCCCTTGCTGCAATTTTGGCCCATTGCTTCTCATCCTATTCTCAGAGGTTAAGGAGAACAATTTTTCTCCTTCCCCCTTGTAACAACCTTGTATGTACTTGAAACTGTTATGTCCCCTCTCAGTCTTCTCTTCTCCAGACTTAAACGACCCAAATTTTTCCATCTTTCTTCATAAATCATGTTTTCTAGACCTTTAATCATTTTTGTTGCTCTTCTCTGGACTTTCTCCCATTTGTCCACATCTTTCATGAAATGTGGTGCCCAGAACTGGACACAATACTCCAGCTGAGGCCTAATCAGTAGAAAAATTACTTCCCATATCTTGCTTACAGCATTCCTGCTAATACATCCTAGAAAGATATTTACTTTTTTTGCAACAGTGTGACATTGTCGACTCAGATTGTACTGTATTAGCAGGTCCAAGATGTGGACTAATTGGGGAAAGTCCAGAGAAGAGCAACAAAAATGATTAAACACGAATGTTCAGAACTGTAGCACTAAGGTTGCAGCGCCCAAATCCAACAAGTCAAGCTTTTCCCACTGTGCAAGACAACGTTCGGAAACTAAGGCTGCATGACTTTGATGTCATTATTGCAAACGTATTGTACTTTAGTATAAGTTTCAAACTCTTAGGGTGAAATCCTGGCCTAGCTGGATATGTGTACATTGCATATGGGAGCGAGCTTCCCAGTTTGGGTCCACACACTTGTGTTATCAAGGCTCATGCTAGCATGAGAAAAATATCTGTGTAGATGTGGAAACTCAGACTGGAACTCGGGCAACTTCCCAGCTTCTTTTAGTGCTCTAGCCTGAGTCCCGCGAGCATGAGTCTGTGGGCATGGGCTGGAAGGCTCGTTTTTAGATGCAGTGTAGATATACCTACTGAAGTCAATAGATATACTCCCATTGATTTCAATAGGACCAGGATATAATCCTGGAGTTTTCACCTTTCAGTTAGCATTCCGAATTGACAATGTTCCTTTTCCTCTTCCCAGGGTTCTCCTACCTGGCCAGCAGTTAGGGAGGTGTCTCCAATGATCACCTTTAAAGTTGTGCTTTTGCCTGCCCCGTTGGGTCCAAGTAGCCCGAAAACCTCACCTAGAATAAAATGGACAGATGAGTACCATCTACTGGAACTGCTAGCAACGGTGCGAAACTACAAGAGAGAGGGAACGGAACCAGGGAAATCTGATATTTTTGCAAAGAATTGCAGCTATTTTTCTCTTTAGGACTAGTATCTCATGCAAATGTTTTGGAATACAGTACAGAAGGCTTTTATGTTTCCTGAAACTGATGCTCTCGATGGTCTGCCATTTGTGCTGGTGGTACAGATAGGTACCCAGATCTCTGAACTGGTGATGAGAGAGAGAAGCATTCCTGGGTCAGTGATGGAAGAGATGGTGGAGGAGTTGGGAGTGACTGAAGTTCTCTACCATCTGTTGCATGTTCAGTGGCCAATGTGAACTCAGTCAATAGTGCCAGTCAAATCCCTATGATCAGATTCCAATCACAGTTACACCTGCATACTTCTGGAGAAGTCTACAAAATTTAAAAGACTCACCAGCATAAATGAAATCAGAATATGGCCTCCAGTATTCAAGTGTCTATATCACAAAATCAACCATTACTATTTACATAAATATTGGCAATCTTAACAGAGAGATGGAGGACTGCTAGAGATCACACCCCCATCTAATTCCATAGGTTAGGTTTGAAAAAAATTGGCCAGGTAATGTGCGGACACTTGTCTCAAGCACCTACCCAAAATTACTTGCTTTGTCATGCTTGGTGCCTGTGATAAATAGAAGACTTCAGTCACCAGTGATGTTAATCCAGTAATTTTCACGAGCTCTAAGCATTCTATTAAACAAAATGCATAACATTGTTTTTAAAATTGCTGGGGATATACTGGTTTGCTCTGACCTTTTTTAACGCAAAAGGAGACATTTCTTGTAGCGACTTTCTTCCTTTTCTTAAAAATGGAGCTGGCCTTCTTGTCTTTGTATTCCTTGCGTAGACTGTTGACACTAAGGATTGGTCTCTATGGAACAAAAGCAAACGAGCATCATTTTGATCCAAAATACGGATGTAGCACATGTGGCCCAGTTTGAGAACTGACAGAAAGATGATCAAGAAAACTGTTCCTTAGACTTCATCTTGTATCACACACCCTCCCCACTTCCTTCCTCTGCTGACATTTTAAAATTGACAGTAGACTATTGTTATATATGTGGACTTGTGGATTTATTAAGCACTATCTGAGAAGCAGCTATCTATTGCTCAACACCCAGCTCTGAAAATGCACATGGCAAGAAAAAGATGGGTGTTTCTGAGGCATTTGTGCTTCATGGCCTTGTTACTGAAAAATCACTTATGGACATCACTTGTGACTAGAGCCATTCAGGAATGATTTTCTGTCAGAAATGCACATGAAAAGGGATCCCCTTTTCCAGACAGTGCTGCTTGGGACTATAGTTGGCTGAAAATTTTCCATCTAAACTTCTTTTTGATGGCAAGTTGGGCTTTCAGATAAATTAAGACATTCATAGAAAGTGTCTGATTTCCTTGAATATTTTCAAGTTTTCATTGGAAAACTAGCAACCAACTAATTTTTTTTTGGATAAAAACTGTTTGACAAAAAGTTGAATTTTTCCGCAAAAAATCCTATTTCCTGACTAGCTCTGCTTGTGACACCAAGAGCCTGTTAAGTGTTTTCCAATGTCCGGGGCCAACTTTAGGCACAAAGCAGCTGGAGGCACTGCTCCGACTCTGCCAATTCACAGGCTGACCTGCTCTTCCTATCTGGCAATAGGATGGAGCCACCATTTCTTCTCCCTGCCGGTGACACCAGCCAAAGGAAAATAGCTAATACGTGAGAAACTCTCCTTAGCTTATGTTTTCCCCCATGACCAGGAGGTATCTTTGCATAAAAAGTCTTGAGCAAGATTAAGCAGCTCCCTTGTGCTCTGGCTGTAGGGTGAAGACAGGGAAGACTCACCTTGCACAATCACAATGCAGAAATGGATGGTTTTACTGCAAAATGAAATACATGAAGAGCTGTCCTCTGCCTTTTGTGAATCAGAATGAAGGCTTGGTGAGGATTAATCGGATTTAGTATTCAGTAGTCAGGTGTCTATATCACAAAGCCAATCATGACTATTTGCTCTGATATTGGCAATCTTAATAGAGAGATGGAGGCGTGCCAGAGATTAATTATCTAATTCCATTTGATAGAAATTGGCAGGGTAATGTGGGGAGACGTGCAGTGTGCCTCTACCCAGATAATGTATTGTCATTATTTAGGCTGGACATTAGGAAAATCTTCGTAAGGGTCAGGGTAGTTAAGCACTGGAACCAGCTGCCTAAGGAAGCTGTGGAATCTCTGTCGTTGGAGGTTTTAAAGAACAGGTTAGACAAACACCTGTCAGGAATGGTCCAGTTATTACACAGTTCTGCCTTGAGCCCAGGGGACTGGACTAGACCTATCGAGGTCCCTACCAGTCCTACATTTCTATGATTCCATGATTTCATGTTGGATGCACATTCTCCTTATTCATTTTTACCTCTTCCTGGTTCTGACAGGTCATCATGCTCCCGACTCTCATTCTTTCAGCTTGAACATCTTCATCTTCTTCTTCAGACTCTTCAGGGTTTGGGCGGAAGATCTCTTTCCTGGGAGAAATTCTATGGAGAAAAGAAACCAAACTCAGTGTTCTTGAAGCATATGATACAGAGACAGATTTCCACATGTAGCTCCTGTGTCATGAACACCTGATCTATTCAGCCCGAGGCGCAATTCAATTTGTATAGATTCTGTTTTGCACAGACCTGAAGATTGGATCCTTTCTTGTAGTTTTTCTTCCATATTTCCACTCCAGACTTCGCAGAATGAAAATAAAAATAAGACAATGCAGGTATGGCTGGAAAATAAGCAAAAGACAGCGGGTGAAATCCCTGGCCCCATTGACATCAACGGCGAAGCTCCGATATACTTCAGTGGAGCCAGGGATTTTACCCAAATACTTCTTCTCAAATTTCAGATTTTAGCATCCCATGCAAAGATAAACAGAGTGCAAAAAAAGACAGTGGCATGGCCTAGCGATTGGCTCACAGGACTGAGAGCAGGACCAACCCAGATCTAAGACTGGCTCTGACATTGACTCTGTTGTCTTGCCAGAGAGAGCATGAGGATGGATTCTAGCTCAGAGGTTAAGGCGCTCGCTTGGGAGGTGAAATCAGTTCTACCAAGGGTAGCAAGGATGGGGAAAGTGGAGATAATGGGGGGAAGAAGGAAGGAAGAGGATGCTATGATACAGGAGTGGGGGTTAGAGCCTTCAAAGAGTGGCGGATGTACAAGGGTACTCACACGCTCACACACAAAAAATGCTGTGAAGATAACACTTGTACGGCCTCCTCCCCAGGTAGCTGCAATGGATGGCCCCACTTTACTAGTGAGATGTTGAGCCCTCTCAATTCCCCCTGAAGTCAATGAGGGGTTGAATGGGATCATCATCTCACAGGACTGGGCAGAACATCTTTTCTTTTTTTAAATCTCAGAGCAGCCGTGAGAAATTTTCTGCAACGAAACTCCATTCAGCACGAGGAGGGCATTGAAAACAGGGAAACGTCACAGCCTCTCAGAAATGGAAATTTGTTCTTACTGCCAGGCTAGTTAGCAAGTGGACTCTGTTCCGCCCCATTTCTTCCTCGTCTTCCCAGAGGGAAAATAAATGGTCTGACGACAACTGCAGAAGGATAAAACAATTTACAGATTAGAAACAGCAACATTTTGCAGCCTAGAGTAAAAGTGGAAACCTACATCCTTTGAATGTAAGATAAGATTGAATGCATCCCCCTGTGTTTAAACACATATCAGTAGATTGTGATATTGTTAGAGTGTGTGTACGGGACCTTCCTAGACCTCTGTTTCAAATGGGCTTTACAGTTTATCATTTGGCTGCACAATTACTCAGCATTTCATTGGTTTGGCATGATTGGACTCACTCCCATAACTCAATGAGAGATCGAGGTGATGCATTCCTGAACCTCCTGCTTCCTCCACATCCTCCACCATCTCTTCCATCTTACCCCCCTTATTCCTCCCACCACCCTTATGTTCTCCCTTCTCCCTCCCACATCCATCTCCTACCTTTTCTTACTCCCACTAGACCCCCATTCTACTTTTCACTCCTGCTCCTTTGCCTTCCTTTTCTTGCATACAGCAAGCCTTCTCCAAGCCTTGCTTTTCCATTCATCCCCACCATTCGCTTCCATCACCTCCATCCACTCAGCCAGTCTCTTCACCACTAACTTCCCCTCATCCCCAGCTTACCCTCTCTCCTGCTCTTTCTGGAATACCCACCATCCACAGTTCCTTTGCCTCCCTTCATCCCTGTCTGCAGCTGCCCTCTCTAATGGTGACATTCTTCCCACAGCCCTTGCCCAGCATCATCTCCAAAGGACCATCATAGGGCCATTAGATTTCTCCTCTCCTGCTATTTTCAACCCTTCTCCAATCTCACTTCTCCACCTGCATCATTCTTCTCCAGGTAGACATGACCTACTGCTTCCCTGACTCCTCTCCATCCACCTTCCTCTTCCATATTGATTTCTGGCTCTCTCCCTTCTTCTCATTACAGTCCCTCACATACTTCACTTCCATATTGACCCCTTGGAAAACAACCTGTACAGCTCCTTAGCCAGCTGCCGCATTGCCTTTATCTCCTCGTTTCCTCTGAACCAGACCTTCGCCAGTCCACTACAGTCCTTGGCACGGGGCTTACATTTGGGGAGGGTGCTCAGAGATACAAAATACTACCACAGAGCCACTTCCAAAGAGAAGCTGAGCACCTGCAAATTCCCACTGCAGTCAAGGTGAATTAAAGTGGTTCAGCTCTGCTTTGGATTTGGCCTGCATATTTGGTTCCATCTTCCCAGTGAACAGCTGCGGTGCTGCATCCATCATATGCTATTTGGATCAATACTTCGTCATGCAGGTAGTTTTCTGTACATGCAAAGTGGCATTTCATTGCGCAGTACAGTTAGGAATTTCGGTAACTATTACTGGTAGGAATCATTGCACTGGTTTGAAATTTTAACCCAAGTTGTCAGGTCACGGTACCTATCTAAAAAGACTGCACCTGGCAGTGTGCTGCAAACAACTCATCCGACTTCCTGGGGTTTTTATTTTTTTAGGTTTTGTTGCAACTTTTTCCAATTAAACCTAGAAAAAAGTTTATTATGCTGGAGTTTGTTATGTTCCGCACATACCTGCGCAATTAGTCTCGTACAGCCAGACAACGTATAGAAAGGAATCAAAGCAGTGAGGATGATGATGATGAAGTCCCCAAAGAATATAGAAACCACCATATTAAGCACGAAAGAAACCTAGAAAGCCATGATAAAAAAAGGGCAACACACCCATTAGTCCACTTTAAGAGAAAATTATATACATATATGTAACTTTCCTTCTCTGAAGATATCAGCTTGAGAGCATTGCCCCAGTGAGCATGCTCCAATTGCAGGTATTTTAGCAGCTATAGAATGTTCTGTTCAGATGCTAGATAAGTGGGAAGAAGGAGCTCTCTTAACTTCTGAATCTGAAATCCAAGGCAAGATCCGGGTCCAAATTTTGAAATTGGTACCTGTCTTTATCACAAGCTGAACAAAACTCCAGGATGAAATCCACACATATGTCCTCTGAATTTTTATTGCTTGATCCATCTGTAAAGGCCACTATGATAAAATCCGATCTTCAATGACACTATAACCCCCCTTGAACCATTCACGTACTTACAATTATAAAGATAAAAGCCAAAAGGTCGCTGTGGCTTTTCTTTTTGCGTAAAGCAAAAGAGATCACATAAGTGAGGACGACAATGGATGCTGCGTAGCCAAATATAGACACAACCTGAATGGAGAGAACCAGAATAAGCATCATGTCAACACACACAATAAGCAACACAAATTTAGAGGATAAAAATGGTATCACAGACATTTTTGATGGAACATTTGCGCTACCTAACCTTAACCAAAGTGGAATTGGATGCTGGGAAAGGATGCTACTGTAGTGAACACAGCTTCCTTGCAAACTGAAAACCCAATAACATGCTAAGACTGGAGAGCTATTTCTCCCTTCTGAACATGTATGTTGAATTTTGCCCTGAAAAAAAGTGACAAACTTATGGTAATGTGCAGTGCAAAATCAGGCAAAAATAGCCAGGTGACCGGCACATTTCTCCCTCCATCTATCCGGACACAGCACAGTGTTCCTGTAGAACACCCTTGCTGAAATTCTATTACTGAGATTCTCCAGAATAGGACCATCAATTTGGCAACTGACTAAATGAGGTGGCATGGATTTTTTAGGGTATTAAACTTTTCTCTAACATCAGCTGTGGCTATATCCATCAATGAAGATTTCAACCCAGATCTTTCAAGCTGGGCAAAGTTCAGAATAGAAAGCAGGCGCTCTGATACCAGGATGGTGAAGGATATGTAAGAGCCGAGAGTATTGGATAACATTTTGAAAATGTCAGGCCTCAATTTCCCACAGTTATTTAATTCTTGAAGATGAATTTTCCACACCTTTTATTAAAAGGAAATTTACCATAGGTAAGGCTAATAATCCAGGAGTTAGACTACTTCCATAATGAATTAAAAAAATAATCCCAGTCATTGTGAAGAGAAGAACACAGCAGAGAGAAATGTCCACCAGAGCCTGGCCACACCAATATGCTGAAGGGACCATGCCTGAAGTCCACAGCTGGGAGTGAGCTTTTATCTAGGAAAGGAAATAGAAAGGAAAGAGAAGGCATTCACCCAGTTGTCAAATAGTTACACTGAAGGAGATTGATTGGGAAATACATTTAAGAAAAATAGATATTAACAAATAAAAACACTTGTTTTGAATTCTGTTATGGGAGGGGATATGAGTTTGGATAATCCAAAGTATAGTCCCAATACTGCAAACACTTCCTTAGCTTTGACTGCATACGGTATGTCTCTCTCTGCCCGTCACCCCCCAGGTGGGGTATGGGCCACTGTGGCGGGGTGACCACCCGCCCCCTACCAGAAGGGGCTTGGAAAAGCCCCAAAAGGGGTTTGAAGCTGGGAGCCAGCAGGCTTTTCAGGCCTGATTGGGCATGAGGCCCAGCTGGGCGGCCACGCCCCAAACACTCCCAGCCAGGATATAAGGGCTGGGAGGCTGAGAGGCAGAAAGGCAGTCTCCTCTGTAAGCAGAGGGAGACAGGCCTGCTGCAGGAAGCCTTGAGGAAGGTACTAGGCTGGGTGCAGGGCTGGGGCTAGGCGGTAGGAGCTGGGGAAAGCTCTAGCCTGAGAGCCCCAGGCTGCAAGTGCAGGCAAGGGCCTAAAGTCAGTCTTCTCTGTTAGTAGAGGGAGACAGGGCCTGGCTGCACAGAGCCTGTACCGGGGTACCCAGACTGGGATAGGGCATGGGCAAGGCAGCTGGGAGCTAGGGAGCCTAAGCTCTAGCGAGAAGGCCCCAGCTTGCTGAGCCTAGAGAAGGCCTGACTCACGGGGTACTGGGGGTTGCCAGGGGGCAGCCCAGGGCTGGTGAGAGCAGCAGCAGGCCAACCCTCCTTGCCTGTGATGAGAAGCCATGATACTGCAGTCCGCCCCAGTGAGCGGGGGCAAGTGGTGACTGACAGTGGCACACTCTGAGGCGAGGTGGGAATAGGGAGTAGAGGGTTCCCCTGGGGAGGGGAGACCCTCACACCAAAGGGGGTACTGCAGGGGTGCAGCCCCCACAGTTGGAGGGCTCCGGGGTCCGGGAGGGACACGGGGCCAGCAAAGGAGCGGGGCATCCACCTGCGGAGGGCGCTCTGGACGCTGAAGGAGCTGATTCCCCAGACGACCAGCGGGAGGCGCCGCAGGGGTGAGTGACCGACCCCGTTACAGCCACCAACCACAGAGCACTCCATCTCTGTTGCTGGCGTTTCAGTAGCAAGTTGGTTCCCTACAGGGTAGAGTTGCTAGCTCCACGCCCATGTTAAGCCTACAGCACCTGGTATTCCCAGGAGGTCTCCCATCCAAGTACTAGCCAGGCCCGACCCTGCTTAGCTTCCAAGATCAGACCAGATCGGGCGTGTTCAGGGTGGATTAGCCGTATACTGCATATGTAATTGCACTGAAATCAATCTTACAACTCACACATGAAGCATGTATTTATGTGTTTGTAGGATTAGGACCAATGGGAGATGTCAGAGGAATGGCATGCATGCACACGTGCGCACACACACTCCCAATTGGAAAAATGTGTAACAACTGGTGAGGTTGGATTTCTCCTCAGTTCTTTACAAGATGTGATCTACTGTTAAAAAGAAGAAACACACATATGACATTTACTTTTACCTACCCAAAGTATCTATTCTTACCTTGTAATCACCTATGCTGCTCATTGCAAAGTGAGGTGCCAAACCAGAAGCGAAAACAGCCATGAAAAAAATGGAATCCCAAAGTAACCTCGCTCCATGTTCATATGGAAACTAAAAAACAGTAAGCAAAAATGGCAACATGCTTTCATATAATGGCCATGGGTGCTCATGTAATGCCTATAAATAATAATACTAGAATAAATTTTAAATAATGTCAATGTACAGCCGAAGAAATAAAAGCTTCCCAGTTACTTTACAAACATCTGGCTTGAAGTTGCATCTGCAGAGGCATCATGTCTATGCAACCTCAGAGAGGTGACAGACAAGGTCACTTCTCGATAGACTGACCCCGCAATATTGCATTCAGTTCTGAACGCCACAATACAGGGGGATGATGGAGACAAATTGAAACAAATGCAGAGAAGAATAAAAATGATTAGGAGACTGGAAGACCTCATCTCTTGAGAAATGATTACCCTCCCCCCAACCCTAGAATCCACACACACTCCAGCAGAAATTTCCCAAGCACAGAGGCTAAGGTACATAGAGATGGAATGGCCATTCATCTCTCCAGACTTGACAAAGCATTAGAAAATGTACAGGTGGAGACAATTTGGCACTGGCTTGGGTAGAGATGGGAATGGCTTGACTTAAAGACTGTCTGAATACCATAACCTAGCCGTTCTTTTCGAGCTCTAATTTCTATGAAAACTTAATTTATTAGCACATGTAAAACACAGATTTGCATTTGTATGGAATGAAGTGTACAGTTTGGGTCCCCTCATCTCAAGGAATATTTAATAGCACAGACTGAAAATTCAGCAAAAAGACAAGATGATGACAAGAATGTCTGGAAGGGACTTATTGCACGCATGACTAGAGAATGAAAGAGCTAGTGTCATTTAGCTTGGAAAAGAGAACAGGTGAAAGGGATTATATAAAGTAGAGAACTGGGGGACACTTTAAGACCCTTTAAAGAGGCCTAATTTTCAGAGGGTGAGGCTGAAAATCAGGCTTCTTTCAGTGTTCTCAAGTTGGGCATCCAAATATTGAGCTTTCCAAAATAGCAAATCACTTTTGAAAATCTTGGGCACATTGTCAAATACATACCATAGGGGGCTTCCACGTCATGACCTGAATACGCCCAGTGGAACTGAAGTTTCTTAGCAGTGCATTGCTAATGATGTTCATTAGCACTGGGAAGCAATTAATTCTCTTGGGATGGCACATCATTGAAAATCTGAAATGCTGAAGAAATGAAAGATTTGTCAGCCTTCACTCTAAAAACTAGACTGTAGCTAGCGAAAGAAATTGGATTGAGAAAAGCAGTGTTAAATTTTGCCCTCATTTATTCCACCAGTGTAAGCGAGCATAGAATTTGGCCCAGATTTTACAGTTAAAAACCCCCATACCTCTAGTATTGTTGTATGCCAGCCATGAAACTTTTATGATACCTGCTACATTTGCTAGCTTAAAACCTAAACAGGGATTTTTTAAAAAATGTATTATTCTTCAAATTGCTCTTCTAACAAAACCATCTTTAATCTATTTTTGTGACAGAAACCTTTTTCTTTCTACTATTATAGAAAACGTCATGTGCATTCAGAATAGCACATAAACTAGAGATGAGGATAAACCAACCCCTTGACCTGGATATAAGCTCTAGATCTGGATTTCATTGTAGACACATTTCTGCATAATGAGCCAAAGTAAAAACAAGTCTCCAAACTACAGGAAAGGCTAGATCCAAAGTTTGCTGCTTGAATCCACCTATAGTAATAATAAAATAACCATAACATCATATATGCTTCATTTCAGTTACCTTGTCTACAAACGATACTTTAATAGCCCCATTGTATTCGCGACCATCTGAGATGTGGTTCCCATTAGCTATTTCCAACATTATATTCTGACTTTTCACAGCATGGATGAAGTCCTCAATGTCTGAATCTAACAAATTAGAGAAAGCAGAACTTAGTTATTTTATACTAAAAGCACAAGAATGAAAAAATCGAAATAAAGATCCCATCCAAACACCTTAGTCTGTGAGAAATTTTGTGTCCAGATCTGAATTATGTGGCTTAGGTCCATTCCGAGTAAAATTCGAATGTCACTTTAATAAGGTCTATTGGAAACTAAAAGTCTGGAGAGAAGCTCTTTGAAATTCTTCCATATCACTAGACTTACACGTCTAACATTTTTCAAGTGATGGATTTCTGAAAGGGGGCATGGTCTGACCTTTTAACAGGAAGGTGTTTCTTAGCAAGAACTACTTTGCTGCACACACTAATCAGGAAGTTTGCATGGTGAGAAGTAAAGCTGGTAAAAAAAAAAGTGATTTCCTACAGGATGGAAATTGAGAGAATCTGAAATTTGCTTTTTGTCTCAAATCACAATGAAAAGTTGAAATCTCAGGATATTTTATTAAATGAAATATTCTGAAACATTAATTGAATAATTGATCAGCAGAGTTGCTGCCCATCTTGTTTCTTTTAGTATTAAAGTCAGTCTGCTTTCCACAAGTCCCCACAATTTCAGTTTTCAACTAAACATCCCATTGAGATGCTTAGGATCGGTCAAACCTTTCAAAGTTATTAGTGAAGGCTTTCTACAGATGCAGGAAACCAATACCTGCCTGTTTTGCCTGTTTCTTCAAAAGAAAAAAAAAATCAACAAGACACTTACGACGTCCTGTTGTAGATTCCAACATTGACTTTCTTAGTTCCATTTTTCTCACCTGTATCATTGAGGATCAATAAGCTGGTGTGACGTGTCCAGTAGTGCTGCTGTCCAGGTTGGAGAAAATACATCTGAGGTGAAACCTTCATTGTAATGGCAACATTTTCTCCATCACTTACTATCTTGGAGATCAGGCTAGGTAGTATAAGAAGACCACACAACAATAATCTGAAATGGAAGAGTAGGTGATGAGTTACAATATACATCCATTTATTGATCCATGGTGCCAGGTTGGCTAGGAAATCAAAACAAGATGCTTATACTCTCTTATCACCATGTTTTTGGCATCACACTAGCTGATTTTTATAAACCTGCAGGCTTTTTAGAGTTGACAGTCTAGCCATGTAACTCAGGGATGTGGAAGGATCACAAAACGTTAAGACTGCGCCCAGTCTCTGCCTATCATTTCTTCAACCCAGGGGGGTGCCTGGAAGGGAGACGCTCCGGGCCACCAAGTGCCCTGATCAGCGCACCATGCATAAACCATGCTTGCCGCGAGCAAAACCAGAGCTGAAGATGGGGAGGGGTGCCATGGGCAAGGATGCTAAGAGATAGAGGAGGAGAAGAGGCCGAGGAGGGCATACAGGTAAGAATATGGGACTGTGTCTGGAGGCAAGCAACAAAGCCCTGGGTAAAGAGCAGGACTTTGAAAATTTCTATGGTGGATGACAAAAAATTCTTTTGATATGGCTACCCCCCCACTCTTACTGGGCCATGTGGCTGCCTGGGCAGATTATAGAAAAACAGAGGGCCAGGAAGAGCCACCTCTAGCTGCCACTTCAGTGCCCGGCATCCAAGATACCCAAAGCTGCTGCCCTTCGCCCCACCAGGACCGCCATCCTTCACCGACCTGGTATCAGACTCATTTGTCCCTATACTAGCTCCGTCATTAAGAATCTAGTATCCACTTATGTTATTCCATTGGTGCTGCTTCTTTCCCTCAAACAGTGTTGAGAATAAGCGGAGCTGTGGGGGAAACCAGAATGTCCATTTCGCAGGAAATTCAGTGATTTCCAAGTTTGTTTTCACTCCAAGTGGGAACAAAATGTTCAATTTTGAAATTTTCCACAAACCAATTTCAAAAAAGTTGTTTCGGGGTAAATGTTTCCTTATTATTTATAATAGAATGTAAAACTGACTTTCAAAACAAAAAAGGCATCCTGAACTAGAAAAGTAAAATGTCCCATTCCAAAAATGTCAACGCAGAGCATTTTGAAATGCTTTATTCTGATTTTTATTTTGGCCCTGCACAACAAAATTTCATCCAATTTGACACATTTCGATTCTGATGAAACGGCATTTTCTGATGGAAAAAATGTTCCACAGGAAATTTTTTAACCAGCTCGAATAATACAGGCTCAAGAAATGCGATTGTCTGTTTCAAAGGACAAACCTGCTTCAGCCTTAATAAAGAATTATATGATCAGAGATGTGCTCCGGCCTCAAAGTTCAGATCCAGACACATATCTGGGGTTTTGTGATTTATGATTTTGATTTGGCCCACTTCTAATTCAAATTATGTCTAAATCAAATGGGCCAAACCATATGCACAGTCTCTCCTCTGCCTAGACTGGTGAATCTACTGTAGCAATTTAAAAAATAGGGCCACTGGGCATTTGGTCAGTTGGTGTCTGGGAGAGAAGCAGACCTCTCACCTGCCCAGCACCAGGGAGACATAATCTTGGGACCCAGAGCAAAGTTCTCAGGAAGAGTTTTCACTTCTCTTTATTACCTTCCCAAAGGCCATTTCCCTTCCTGCACCCGTGGTCCCTATTTCTTAGGCATGGTTCCTCAGTAAAGTAAAGCAAGATGCAGAAGAGTACAGGATCTGGGGTGACATCTTTCTCCAGGTGAGATACACATGATGGTCTCTGAAATTCCTTGGAAGACTGGATTAGTTGCCCTACTAAAACAACAAGGAAGTCTTTGTTTTGAACCCTTTCTCTCTTAAGGAGAAATGGAAAAACTTTATATTAGGTTGAAAATAGTTTCTAAACTCTTCTTCCTGGAGGTGTGAAAAAAACCAAAAACCTAACCCCAAATCTTTAGGCAAAGTGTCCCAAATCAAAGTGAGATTACAGTGAAGTTTTCAGTGTTTCCATGATCTGGAAGAGACATTTTGCTTTTCTCACATATTCAAAGTAGCCCTTTCTGTTGGCTCATACTTTTGTTTAATTACTTCTAGACAGAGAACAGGTCCAAGTGGTTTCCTGACACACGTAGATTAACTCTCACATTCCTGATATGGAGAGCTAGAGCTTTCTCACTCAGCAAGTAACCCACTTGCTTCTTTGGGACCCAGCTGGCTGGTACATTTTGATACAGTTTCCTTACTACAAAACCCGAGCACAAGTGAATACAAGAAACCAGTCCCCACATTTCTTACATCTTTGCCAAATGGAGTGTAAGTCTCCTGTGGAATAGCAAGGCTACAGAAAATAACAGGCAGATAGAAACAATCTTACAGCCACTTCACAATGGTGCCACGCATTGAAAAGTTGTTTTCAGCTGCTTTTGTTTATGGCAAATTCGCTGTTTAATCTGCAAGTTGTTTTGAGTGCAGACAGACAAAATAAATACCAGTGAGAAATTTTTTCAGGTTGGTTTTTTTGGCATATTCAGTCTGCTTTTGCTTTTGCTTTTCATACATAGGGTCAGATACACTCTGGTACTTACATGGACCTAATAGTTTGACTCTCATGCTTTAGCTTTAAGAAGCGAACTCTTGCCAGGGCACAGACTTGCTGTCTCCAGAGGGCTGTGCCACTTACAGTCGCCTTTCCAGTGTCTGAGAGTGACAGGAGACCTTGTTCCAATTCGTCGGGAGAGGCGGGATCTCTTTCCTCTTCTGCCTGCTCCTCACTGAAAACACCATAATCTAGGAGCAAAAAAATCAGCCAGTTAAAGCTTACCCCTTCTCATGGGGCTTTTGGAACACAGACGTTCTTTCCTTTTAGCTTCACTGAAGAGCAATATGGAATCAATCCCAGATTACAAAAAGGGGGAAGGAGGGGAATGATTTACCAAAGAAATTGACTTAATCTGCCTCTCATTACCACGTGTAAAATATTATATGTGATTATATTACATCCTGCAAAGTTGTGGAAGGAGGAAAAAATGGAGCACATCAACCTATGAAAATTCAGTGCAGGAGGGAATCTATGAAAATTCGATGGGGGGGGGGGGGAACCTATGAAAATTCGGTGGGGGGGTGGAGCTTTGAGGGAGATGCTACTGCCCTCTATAGAAAATTATGCTTCTGATCTGAGTTCTCAAGTCAGCAAGTAGGATCCTAAAATGGATATTTGGATACCGAGTTTGGAAATGACTACTCAACTCAGAGGCTGACGTTTCAAGCTTTTAGTCCTACAGGACAAACCATTACTAAGTTGCAGCACTGAGTCACATCACCATGTGTGTCCGGCACTAGTGAGTTTAATTTTTTTGGCCAGTTTGGGAGTGCTCTGTTTAATCTGAGATCCGCCATCTAAGTGGAGATGGCCAGAATGAGATTCAGGATTCCAGACAGTTGTTATAAAAATGTGAAAAGAACTGTTTCAAAACTCAGGAAAGATGCCTTGGGATGCTTTCAGTGGAACAGAAAATACCACAAGGTTACTTATTTGGATTTGTCCGATCCGTGATACTGGGACAAATCCCACTGCTCTTATTAGACAAAACTCCCATTCCCTCCAATGAGAATTTTGCCTTTGTCAAGACTGAGTCATCCTCTTCATTTTGGACCGTGTTGGACTTTTTTACCTGCTTGATCAATTGCTGCTGCTTCTTCCAGTGTCAGGAACACCTCAGCCAGGGTTGTCATGGAGATGCCATAACTTAGAATCTCCTGGCCCGCATGAGTGTCTAGCTCGCAGAACAGTTCTAGAACACAAAAATATCGAACAATTGCATTCTTATAGTTGCGTATTTTAAAGCTTTACGAACAGAGTGGCTGCTAAATACTTTGGGCCGAATATGGAGTCACCTCAGCCTCCATCATGACTGGATATAGGCATTTAAACAGAAAAGTGACAGAAAACAGCTGTCCGAGCTGTTTTATGGACAGTGGACATCCAACCAACCAGGATTTGAAATCTTTGACACAGATGTTCACTGGGAAGGTGTGCACTCAAAAAATAAAATAAAATACAATAATTAAAGTTTCAACTTGTACAGCACCTTTCCTCATAGGATCTCCAAGTCCTTTACAAACACAGGCTCTAGTCCAGACAGGAATTATTTCGGGGAAGTTCTCCTGCTGTGTTATACAGGAAGTCAGACTAGATAATCCCTGATTATCTGAGAATCTATGAATCTGTGTATTAAGCCTCACAACTCGCTTGTGAGGGAGTTATTATATCTTGACTCTGCAGATGTGGAAATGGAGGAACATAGCCTGTAACTATGACTTGGTAAAGGTAACAGAGATGGCAGAAACTGGGCATAAAACCCAGATCTTCAGGACTTTATTCACACCACCACTCATCTGCTCCAGCCCTTCCTGTTCATTATCATGTTCCTTAAACAGATATGGTTAAATGGGGTTGCTCTTCTTAAAGAGACAGTTAACGTAAAATAATTAAGGTAAAACCTTAACAGAAAAAAAAGTCCAGGCAGCTTTGTGTAGGGATATTTTCTTCCAGGCGTCTTTTAGACTTGTTCTGAAACTTCTCTGCTACAATGACATCCTAGAGTCACTCTTAAATTAGAAAGTGAGAGTTACCAGGGAATTTATCCACATTTTCAAAGGGCAGCATGTAGATCAGCTCTTCATGACTCTGCCCTGATAAGTTAGCATTGGGAACATGCTGCTTGATCAGAGATGTCATTTTTGCGGAATCACAAGAATCACTGATGTGTAGGCTGGAAAGGAAAGAAAAAGGAAATATTTATAGTTGTGTCTCTTCTGTTCATCCTGGAACAATCCCACAAATCCAGAAATGTACGTCCAGTCTCTTAATAAGTTGCTGGAAAAAGTTAAGTCTTTTGAAGAAAGTTCAGAAACAAATTGTCCACTAGGGCATATGTAACAGGACGTCTAATCACACACCTGATTGGCATTTGGAATGTTAGTTTTTTAAACTATCAGGGGTTCTGTTTCTTTCAAACAAAGGGAGCAATCCAGAGGTTACTGACATACTAGCTGTGATGTGGAAACAGGAGTGGAATCTAAAGCCAGAATCAGCTCCAGGGCTTGCCTTTCTGCCACCTGCAGTTGAGAATTTGGTTTGATTCCTGGCAGAAATAAAAAGTTGCATGGAAAGCACAGGAGTGTCAGATATGGAAAGTCTATCACAGAGAATAGCTTGCCAGAGTTCACAGATGTAGAGGGGCTTTCTTTGTGTGTATTTAGAAGATATCAGGTAAAACACAGTTATTCCAAATTTGCACTATGTGCCCCAGAAAGGAATCACTGGATTAAGTTGGGGTTGAGAAAGCAAAACACCTCTCGGATCAGGCACATAGTCTCAGCAACGTGGGATTTTATTCTCTTAAGGAAGGGATGAAATATTTGGATAGGAAACCAAGCAGTTTACAGTTACAGTTACATCAAGAACTTTGATGTAACTTTACAGTTACAGTCTTCTGTTACATCAAGAACTTTGTACAATTTGTCAAATGTAATTTAGAAAAAAAACGAGTAAAAAAAAAAAAAGGTTTTGCCAGGCCCCATAACGCTAAATGACAGAGATTTATCAATAGTAAAACATTTCTTCCTGGAAGTCTCAAAACTTCCTTTCATTCTACATTTAACAGCCCTCTTAGAATTGGTATGCTAATGTACAATTTTTTCTTTTCTTTTCTTTTTCTTTCTGTGTGTATAAATGCATTTTACATCTGTTTCATTCTATGCATCCGACGAAGTGAGCTATAGCTCACAAAAGCTTATGCTGAAATAAACTAGTTAGTCTCTAAGGTGCTACAAGTATTCCTCGCTTTCCTTACGGATACAGACTAACACGGCTGCTATTCTTGAACCTTTCATTCTATGACCCATGCTGATTTCTCTAGGTAGGACTTTTTCACATGAGCGAGGGTTTGCAGAACCATCATTCCAAATCCTGAGGCCCTTATGCAACTCTTATGCAGGCAAAGTTCCCATTCAAGTTATTTGGAGTTTCCTTTAGTAACAATTCAAATAAACAACAGAGCAAAAGCTGGGGAAAGAACATTACCAACCAATCTTATGTCCTCTCATTATCTACATATTTTATTGTTAATCTATGGCAATTTTAGACATGAATTATTAAACTGTTTTGCATTTTTTTTGTATTTTTTTACCCATGTGTGAAAAGATCTTTTTCTTGTAGTATTGGCCAGAGGACTAAAATTAACAGATGTTCAGTACTCAGATAAAATTTATAGCTGAGAAAGATGCTTATATACAAATGACAAAACTAATACATACCAGTACTGCGTACATTAATTTTGACAATATAGAGATTATTATTACCTTTACTACCCCGCCCCAAGAACTATAGAACCAAAATGTACTCAAAATGGATCCCTTTAACACAATCTCAGTATACTGCACCTTAAGTGATAACCGATTCCCCATTTTCTCTTCAGAAAGAGAGAAGAGCCAACACACTTTAACCTCCCATGGGAGATAAACGCTTTCCGGTCTAAAGAAACAGAAACAAAATAATTTTTACCACAGAGTTAACATGGGAGATTGTTTCTCACTAGAGAGAAAAAATGAGTGAGGGGCGACACAAGTGTCTATAAATAAGTGCTTGCAATGTTGTTGAAGCTGTGTTGGTCCCAGGACATGAGACAGACAAGATGTGTGAGGTAATATCTTTTACTGGACCAACTTCTGTTGGTAGAAGGGACACATTTTCAAGCTTCACAGAGCTTTTCTTCGGGCCTGTGAAGGACCTGAAGAAGAGCACTGTAAAACATGAAAGCTTGAAACACCTCACTGACCTGGTCTGTCTTATAACTAAATGTACGTACTAAAGACAGCACAGACTAATCTTCTCAACAGTCTTGACAGAACAAGTCATGACATTGAGAGCAGGGCAGGAACTGGCTTTTGCATTTAATGGGAAATTCTTAGATTTTGAACTTTTACTGTTACAAAATGGAATGAAAAGAAAAACCAAAATGCAATTCTGAAAAAAAAATCACATCAACTGAAATACTTAATTTGGATAAAATCAAAATGTTTCATTTGAATGTTTACGTATAAAATTTAATATTACATAATGTAACATTATAAAAAATTGAAATGAAAAGTCCTTTCAAAATGGAAAATTGAAATGCTCCATTCCAAAAAGGTCATTATCAGAATGCTCCATTTCATATTTCTTTTCCTAAATGAAATTTTGTCAAACCTGACACACTTCTGCAATGCGTTTTCCTTTCAATCAGTTGGCATTTACTGACAGAACAATGTTTCACTGGAAAATTTCTGGCCAGCAAAATGACATCTATGTTCCTATCATCATCATCTCTTGGGTAATGAGAAATCCAGTGCTCACCAGCGATAATATCAGCCTCATCCATTAGCTGAGTACTGAACAGGGTTACTCTATTAGCCTTTTGCTCCTTCAGGAGGCTCCATACATGGTATCTGGAACTGAGGTCCAATCCAGCAGTTGGCTCATCTAATATCAAAACCTGCCAGGAGGAAAATAATAAAACATTCCGATCCAGCCACACGAAAGACACTGTGACCAGGACACAGATTCTGACATTTAGCGGAGTGTTTAGGATTTTAATGGGACTGAAGCATCTAGATCCAACGCTTCCTGCGGAAAACAATATATTCACATAAGGAAAGAGAATTAATTTGATAGATGCAGCTCGATGTATACAGATGCTAAGTGCTCTCATCTCCCATTGGGTTCTTGCCTGGGTAAGCAAGAGATCTTGGCCCATGCAGTCATGGTTCCCTCCGCAGGGCCTTGGCCTGAAATTGCCACCAGTGTCTCTGGACCATAAGAGGCAGCATGCACGCCTTAGTACCCGTGACTGGTCCCCGAGATCGGACTGAGGCTCTGAACCCCACAACACTGCACTGTTCACCGTCAGCCTGCACTGAAACTGAAACTGCAGTCGAGATCAGAGCCACAGCTACAGTGAGAGTTACAGAGAAAAGCTTAACAAGCCTGCCCCTGTTTCTGAATGCTGCCCTACGCTGGGCACGCACAGGCTTGGCTAGCACAACTAGCTAGGCCAGGGCAAAAATGATTCTCAGTGGCCTATGGAGTAGCACCCTCTGGAGAGACCAGAAGCCTCACCAACCTGTACCAAAAGGTTGATGTTAATCTTACCTGGGGGTCTCCTAAAATGGCAATTCCAAGTGTCAGCTTTCTTTTTTGTCCACCGCTTAAGCTGCTAGCTTGGCAGTCCTGGATGTCTTTTATTTTCAACATAGTCAAAACTTTTTGGACCTAGGGAACAGAGAACATCCTGGTTCCAAGCTAGTCATTTAAGATTTTCCTCAGAGCTATTTGTTGTTCCCCAAACAGCACTTTGGACACAGTAGCAACACAGGAACTGGTTACAAAAAATTACGGGGCTTCAATAATGACTACGAAACTACACCCCAAAATGCTCAGTGAGTTCCATACAGTCATTCTGAGACACAATTTCCAGTGTGGCCCATTCTCGAGCTTGTATTGCAGGTCTGACAATATGTGGTGTTTGTCTTAAAGCCCCAGCCGCTGAAATCAACGGATTTCCTGAGAATCTCAGCTTTCATTTTTTTTCAAAAAATAAAAGCAAAATTACTTTGGTTCAAATAGAAAGTTGTGAATAAAAGTTTTATTTTCATCATCTTCATAAATGATGTGGCTCACGGCATGGAAAGTACACTTCTAAAGTTTGCAATGGATACCAAGCTGGGACAGGTTGCAAGCGCTTTGAAGAGCAGGATTAGAATTCCAAATGATCTTGACAAACTGGAAAAATGGTCGTGGAATCACCCTCACTGGAGTTTTTTTCAGAATGGGCTAGGCAAACGCTTGTCTGGCATGTTCGTAATAGTATTAATATAATATATAAAAATATATAATATTAATAATATTTAGCCCTGCCTCAGTGCCTTCCAGGTTCATTCCAGTCTTACATTTCTGTGATTCTGCACCTAGGGACTTCTTGTGAACAATCTCCACAGCCGTTCAATCGCTGGCTCCACCCTAGCCCTTACTCATGGGCCTGAATGTGCTTCCTGTTAAAGGTATGTTAATTGTAGGGCAACTTGTGTAGTGTAGCGGCCAGGTGGATCTATAGTATGATGAGTGGAAATGGAGAAAGGAGGTCAGGTTTTAAGAGAGACCTAGTTTGGTGGGACACGAAGGACTCTACAAAGTGCCACATTACATACTGTTAATGATACAGGGTCCTTGGTTAGAGTAAAAGACTGGGCGTTCAGAGATCTGAATTCTATTCCTGGTTCTGGTATTGGTTTTCATTGCAGGGCAAATAACTTAACAGCTCCCTGCCTCAGTTACCTCAAAGGCAAAATCTCTGGGTATGGTAATACTCACGAAGTGCTGTAAACATGAAAGTGCGATAGAAATGCAGATTCGTTATTGTTAATCTTTGTCAGGACCATAAAAAAACTCTAATTAATGAACAACCGAACAAGTGTGGCTACCAGAAACTTCCGCCACTATTGAGGAATTTGTAACTTGAGATTGTTTCAGTTCGCTAACGTGACAACATGTTCATGTAACGCTCAATGAAATTTTTCATTTGGTCTTATTTAACAAACAGCTACACAGCAACAACAACGATTTATTTTGGAAACCAAACCAGTTACATAGGAAAACCCTCTTTGAAATTCATTGTAGAATTATCCTGGGGTTTACATTTGCTGTGGGAAGTTCATGGACACGAACAAAATGTTCAGTGATTTCATTAACTAGTTTCCTGCTGGCTATTGTAGCTAAACCAAATATGCAAACAGTTACTGTTTGTTTACTGCTAAAAGCCAAACAATACAGTTTGAATCTTTGGACTGTACATGCCTGGCCATTGGCTGTAACAGAGTCAATAGAAAAAGGAACATCTGGTAGTGGAGTAATTGGTTTCAGAGCTCAGTTTCATAAGCTGGAAGTATGTGGATTGCACAATGAGAGAAATGTGGATGTCCAGACCCCCCACACTCTCAGTCACCCAATTGTCTCTATAATGTGGGTGGTGGAGGTTTCTGCTCTGAAAGCCTAACCAACTTCCCTGCAAGAATCATCTTTGCCCTGGTCTACACTAGGGGTGAGGGGTCTACCTAAGATACGCAACTTCAGCTACGAGAATAGCGTAGCTGGAGTTGACATATCTTAGGTCGACTTACCTTGTGTCCTCAAGGCGGGGGGGTCGACTGCCGCCACTCCCTTAATCAACTCCACTTCCGCCTCTCGTCTTGGTGGATTACAGGAGTCGAAGGCAGAATGATCGGGGATCGATATTGCATCTACACTAGATGCGATAAATCGATCCCAGATCGATCGATCACGGCCCACCAATCTGGCGGGTAGTGAAGACGTACCTTTTGATTTTGATCCATGAAAGCAGACTGTAAAAAGAACCCCCTCCTGGAAGACCTAAACGTGATGGCTGGATGGTGTCAGACACTTGTCCCTCACAGGCATCGCCATAAACCATCAGATATGGCTCAGCGGGGCCATCCTTAGGGATATGCAGTACAGTGGAGGGCCCCCAAAAATTTGGGGCACCATTAGTGTCCTCCCTTGTACCTCTTCCTATCCTTGTTCTGATCCTTCCTGCAAGCTCCCACCACAGCTGGCTGCTGCAGCCCAGACAGTCTTCCTCTGGTGGGGATCTAGTACTTAAAAGTGAAAAGCCTTTCAGCCTGCCAGACCTATTAGCACAACAATGAAATTGTTAAAGAGCCATTCAAGTGGTAATGAAGCCATTTAATGGGCATTTGCCAACCCCCAGGTATACACTGTCAGTTTCTGAATTTACTGATAAAAACAGTTGTGGGTGACGGTAATATTTACTCAGGACATGTTAGTCTACAGGATCTTAGTTTAAAATTTGCTTTTAAAATATTTCATGAATGTGTTGCTGAAGATTGTAAAATCACATCAGAAGATTGGGGTTTTATTGCCAGCACTGCTACCCATCTACTATGTAAACTTAGGCAAGTCACTTAACTTCACCGTGTCCTATCCCAACTTGGCTCTGTCTTGTCTATTTAGATTGTAAGCTCTTTGGGACAGAGTTAAGGTTGTCTCTTTCAATATGTTTACACAGCACCTAGCACAATGGGGCCTAGATCTCGCTTACAGGATCACTTAGAGGTCCTAATGCAAACAAATAATAATTTGCTAGAACAAATGGAATTTGTGTGTACTGATGTGCCAATGCTTTTGGTATGTATAAATGGGGTCATTTGGACACTTCTATAATTGCACATATAAAATTGTGCATACAAAGTCAGAGACCGGTGTGAAAATCTGGCTCTTTAAGTCTAGTCAAAGGCAAGGTTTCTCTCTAGTCATCTACCATATGAAACATACTTACCTCTTGTTCAACCTCTTTTAGCCGAATCCCTTTGATTTTAGCGAAAATCCTTAGATTTTCCTTCACTGTTAAAACTTCAAACTGAATGTTAAATTGTGGGCAAACTCCAATTATTTTCCTAATTTCTTCCAAGTCCTCCATTTCAGACACTTTGTATTTATATATCATGGCAGAGCCTGCAAAGTAAACATGAGCAACAGAAAGCATAACATGCCGTTAGAATGCATGGTATGTCAGACATTGAAATATGAGCAGAAGTGTCTATCCTTAGCACCTGGATGAAGGAAAACTCTGGATATTTGCAATTTGTTCCTGCCACAGTACATATAACCCACTAATATTTATCCTACAAAAGCATTAACCTAATTCACCAGATGAAATTTTCTTATGTGATCTTGTTTTAAGAAAATAAATAAATTGATTAAAATGTTACCAACATGAGAAATCATTTGCCAGATATTTTGTAGTGTGCCAGATTCGCAGACAGTGCAAACATTTTGCTTTATTTTGATAAGATAAGGCTGTGCAGAAATAGGAAAATATACATACATACAAATGCTACTCAAATATTTTCAAACTTTAGGAAACATGAAATTTTGGGAGAAAGTTTGGGTCGACTCTTATTTTAGTCTACCAATTCACCCATCGCCTGTTCTGCATCTTTTTGAAATAAGGGGAGTCTCTGGAAAGGGAGGAGACAAAATTCGGCTTAGTACATGGTATAGAAGCTTTTGTGCTTGAAGAACACAAAAAGAAGGAGAAGATAGAGGAGAACAAGTTAGCAGGATGTGGAAACAGAAGAACAGCCATACTGGGTCAGAACAAAGGTCCGTTTAGCCCAGTAACCTGTCTTCTGACAGTGGCCAATGGAAGGTGCCCCAGAAGGAATGAACAGAACAGGTAATTCCTCAAACGATCCATTCCCTGTCGCCCATTCCCAGCTTCTGACAAACCGAGGGTAGGGACACCATCCCTGCCCATCCTGGCTACTAGCCATTGATGGACCTATCCTCCATGAATTTATTTAGTTCTTTTTTTAACCCTATTATAGTCTTGGCCTTCACAACCTCCTCTGGCAAGGAATTCCATAGGTTGACTATGTGTTGTGTGAAGAAATACATCCTTTTGTTTGTTTTAAACCTGCTGCCTATTAATTTCATTTGATGACACCTAGTTCTTATGTTATGAGAAGGAGTAAATAACACTTCCTTATTTACTTTCTCCACACTGGTCCTGATTTTATAGCCGTCAATCATATCCCCTCTTAGTCATCTCTTTTCCAGTCTGAATAGTCCCAGTCTTATTAATCTCTCCTCATATGGAAGATGATCCATACACCCTAATACTTTTTGTTGTCCTTTTCTGAACCTTTTCTAATTCCAATACATCTTTTTTGAGATGGGGTGACCACATCTGTACACAGTATTCAAGATGTGGGCATACCATGGATTTATATAAAAGCAATATGATATTTTCCATCTTATGATATATCCCTTTCTTAATGATTCCCAACATTCTGTTCATTTTTTGACTGTCGCTGTACATTGAGTGTATGTTTTCAGAGAGCTATCCACAATGACTCCAAGATCTCTTTCTTGAGTGGTAACAGCTAATTCGGACCCCATCATTTTATATGTATAGTTGGGATTATGTTTTCCAATTTGCATTACAGTACTTTGCATTTATCAACATTGAATGTCACCTGCCATTTTGTTGCCCAGTCACCCAGTTTTGAGAGATCCTTTCATAGTTCTTCACAGTCTGCCTGGGACTTAACTATCTTGAGTCATTTTGTCTCATGTGCAAATTTTGCCACCTCACTGTTTAATCCTTTTTCCAGATCATTTATGAATATGTTGACTAGGACTGGTCCCAATTCCAACCCTTGGGGGATACCACTATTTGCCTCTCTCCCTTCTGAAAACTGACTATTTATTCCTACCTGTTTCCTATCCTTTAACCAGTTGTACCAATCCATGAGAGCACCTTCTCTCTTATCCCATAACAGCTTACTTTGCTTAAGAGCCTTTGGTGAGGTACCTTGTCAAAAGCTTTCTGAAAATCTAAGTATACTATATCCACTGGATCCCCCTTGTCCACATGCTTGTTGACCCCCTCAAAGAATTCTAGTAGATTGGTGAGGCATGATTTTCCTTTACAAAACCATGTTGACTCTTCTCCCAACAAATTATGTTAATTTATGTGTCTGACAATTGTGTTCTTTACTATAGTTTCAACCAGTTTGCCCGGTACTGAAGTCAGGCTTACCATCCTGTAATTGTCGGGATCACTTCTGGAGCGCTTTTTAAAAATTGGTGTCACATTAGCTATCCTCCAGTCATTTGGAACAGAAGCTGATTTTAATGATAGGTTACAGACTAGAGCTAGTATTTCTACAATTTTACATTTGAGTTTCTTTGGATGTGAATACTATCTGGTGCTGGTGACTTATGACTGTTTAGTTTATCAATTTCTTTCAAAACCTCCTCTAATGACACCTCCATCTGAGACATCACACCTCCTTCCCTGCTCTGAATATGGAGGAGTATAGGAATTGTCCCACCTTATTAGATCAGTGTTCTATCTACTGTAATGTTCTGTCTCTGACTGTGGCCAGTATCAGATGCTTCAGAGGAAGGTTCAAGGAGCTCCTTAGTGAAATAACATTCATTTCCAGCTCACTGACAGCACATTCTTGCATCCGACGAAGTGGGTATTAGCCCACGAAAGTTTATGCTTCAGAACTTTATAGTTAGTCTTGGAGGTGCCACAGGATTCTTTGTTATGACAGCACATGGGCATTCCCATCTACTCATAATCACACCTTTCTATTGTGCCTTTCCACATGTAACCACAAACTGTTAGTTCCTTCAGAGAGCCAGAAGGTGTGTGTGTAGGTGTGTGTGTGTGTGTGTGGGCGAATCACACATTGGCAATCTTCCCTTCAGCTTGTCATTAGATAATTTTACCTTCTGAAGATGGGCAAAGTCCACTGAGGATGTTCAGTAGCGTACTTTTTCCAGCTCCACTGTGACCAAGTAATGCAGTGATCTGGCCTTCATAGACATTAAGCAACAAACCTAATATGAAAAATGATAAGGTGATAAGGTAAAGGAAAGGAAGTTTAAACCAGAGAAAGGTTAGGCATTAGGATTAAAAATTCCCCAAGCTTCAGGTACTACAGGTAACTGGGTAATAGATCTAGCTAATATTACCAAACTAGACATTGGCAAAGTTGCTTAATCTGGAGCACGTCTCCTGTAAACAGGAGTGAGCTGCTCAGGGATTTTTGCACGAGGGGTCTTGATTTGAAACTTCCCCACATGGAGCTAGGATTTGTTAATCTTTTCCATTATGCCGGAGAGCCCTCTGGAATTTTTTCCCACCCTTCTGAGGAGAGTTGGGGGGATTTGTGGATGTTGATGGGCATCCTGAATATTATATTGAGGGTTCAGATTTGTGGGATAAGTGCCCAGAGAATGGAATGGGCTAAATAGTACCCACATCTGTATGGGCAACAAACTGGGTACCTGGACCCAAAAAGTTCCTTTTTCATGTATAATTATTAATAGCTATCAAAATCCTTGTCGAATCTCATTTTTGTATTTATTAACGGCGCCCCTCACCTTGGTATCTATGTGCCTCACAGGGACTAAAAATATCCATGGGATGGAATGCGATTAATGGAGGCATGGGTAGCTTGGTGCTTCCATAAAATACCCATAGGTACCTTCACTTTCAGAGGCTTCCTTCCTTACCTTTTAAAGCATTCACTGCCTTGTCCTTCCCTTTATACGTTTTTTTAATATTGTTGATACTGAAAAAGAAGCAGACAGGTTTGAATTAACATTGGAAGCGAAGGGCTAGGTTCTTCCTAAAACTCTGCTCCTAGGTTGGGCTAATGGTGGGCAGGTCCTGGAGGGGGTTCCTAGAGTAGTCTTCTACTTCGCAGCACAGACCTCCTGGAGAATGAGGTCCAGGGTGCTTTACAGGGAAGATTAAATAGAAATCCAAGTCTTTACATTTCTCTGGTAATTGGACCCATATAAGCCTTAACACAAAAGAAACCAAACAAACAGGCTCAAGTGCCCATACCTGATGGCTTCTTTCCCATGAAATTCTGGAGGCACTTGCTCAACATGATCATTAAAGACCTGGTCACTGTATTCTTCATGATCTAGGATATCATTGCTGATGCAATTTTTTCTTTTTTTAAACCAGTAAGATGGCTTCAGGAAGAACAAACGGGAATGGTGCATCCCATATTTATCTAATTATTAAACCAAAATAAAATGGAACATTTTATTCAGTGAAATAGTGTGATAAAACTGCTATGGGAGCTGGGGGGGGGGGGGGGGTTCTAGGATACCAATGGCAGTTTTGCACCACTGAGCTCAAAAGAGAATTAGGCATTTGTGCCATAGCAAATGGTACCCATTCTAGCAATGTCAACGAGTCAGGAGGCCAGAGAGAGAGATGGAACTTGGAATGAATAATCTCTCTTTCCTACAGGTAGCCCTTCTGGAATATTATCAAAACATCTTGGCAAGGAACGGGAACTTGCATTGACACTGCTGTGCTGTGTTATCTTTGTGGAAGAGGACTTTGTCCTGAGATCGGTCATTCTCCCGTGTGTTAAATGTGCTTAGAAAACAATAAAATCAATCAATCCGAGCTTGATCAGACTGGGAAAATAGATGCTGGATATAATAACAACACCTAACTATTATATAGTCATTCCTATCAGTAGATCTCTAAGCAATTTACAAAAGAGGCAAGTACAATTACCCCCATTTTACAGATGGAAGGCACAGATAGGTAAATGACTTGCCCAGGGTCACCCAGCCAGCCAATGGCTGGAATGGAAACAGAACCCAGGTATCCCTCCGAGTCCCAATCCACTAGGCCACCATACAGTCAAACCATGTTATTTACAGAAGATAGTTTAAGAGAAGGGGAAAGCAATGAAACCATTTAAATTCATTTAAATTGCAATCAGACTCATACTTACCAGGCAAAACTTTGTCAAAGTAGATGGCTAGCATCAAATAGAGAAGAGCATCAAAAGCCAACAGGAAAAAAAATGCCAACATTGGGAAGGAGTCGTCCAAAAAGTCAGAAAAATCCACCCCCTTCACATTGTCTTCTAAATGTACAATCTGAAATAATGCAGACACTTACAGGGGAAAGAATACGAATGGATGTTAGAGCAGTTGGCTATGTGGAGGAAGCCCGTGGGAAAGTATAATAAGGGGTTACTTAATTGTGTGGCTTGGATGGAATAGAGAGGATAAGGGCAAATAGGAATAAGAACCAAAGGGTAGGCAGAGCAATTAAATTATGCAGGGCCATGAAGGCCAGAAGATGTTGACATTTTACATGGCTGGTGAGGTGAAGCCAATGAGCTTGAGGTTCTATTACTGGATTTGAAGGACTCAAAACCTTTTACTAGGAAATGGGTGTCATCATCAACTTTCCTTCACTGACCACATTTCTGAAGCGCCAATGAACCCAAAAGTCTTAACAGATAGAATTTTCATCCTTTCCTAAATGAATGATGCACGAGGAGGAAATTATTCTCTATCATACCCGCACAAATCCAGCCGTGAAAGCAAAAGGACTGAAGAGGGCTAAAGCCCATTCCAAAGGTTCAGGAACATGGTTATACAATACAGCAAGGCCCAGACTTCCAAAGGACAGGGTGAAGAGGAACCCAACTATGCCAGTGAGCTTAGGTTTCTTCAGCAAAGTACTTAGTAAGAAAGTAAGCGATATCTGAAAGAGACCAAGGGTTTGTTAGCAACAGTTTCTCAGGGAGTCACAATATTGTCGTACAGCACTACAGTTGTAAGACTGTTGGTGTTTCATTACTCCTATAACACCTCGTGACAAGGTGCTTGGAAGGATGGGCCAACATAAAAGACAGTTATTGAAACTAATGATGTTTTACATCCATGAGAACTTTACTGAGAAACTGTAGGAAAAGCTACAATTATGCACTCTGGGGGCTGTTTTAAAGGCTTTATCAAGGTTGCCCTGACCTTGAATGCTTCCGAATTTGGAAGTATCCTGCCCTGTTCATTAATCGGCCAGTGTTTTTAGTCTGAAGAACCAATGAACTTTTTAAGGTGCAAACCACCAGTGATAGAAATGACTGCACCAACACTTGTTTTAAGGTGATTGGCAGTCTGCCTTCTCTGAAGCAGAGCTTTAATGATCTTAGTTATCAGTTGGCCCAATGGCTTGATAGCTTGAGTCTAACTAACTTGGAAGGCCAAACCATGCCTCAGAGCTTCCAGACATTAAACATGGATTAGCATCTGTGTATAGGTCTGAATTTGGCTCAAGGCCATCAAAACACTTTTTGCTTAACTGGATCATAAAAATAAACCTAAAATCCAAGAGACCATAGCAAAGAACCTAATACTGCAGTACAGAATTCTCCTTAGCATTACTTAGTTAAGGTAAATCAAGTCTATTTGAGTGGAGAGATCCCAAACCAGCGTGTCTCAATCATTTTCTGGACTGCGGAAGTAATTTCCTGGCTGCTTTGGTCTTGGCTAAACTTGCTCCGAATTGCGTGAGGAATGTAATCTGCAGCTGAAAATGAAAACGAACTGAGCCCAGCAGGTTTCATCCTGGAGTGGACTAAAAATATGACTCTATTTAGGATCTGTATGAAGGCTGTTTGAATCCTCCAAGTCAACAACATACTTCTCTCCCCCCACAGCTCAAAAAGTTTTGTTTCCAAGGATCCTTAAATCCAGATTTATTATAAATCCAGAGATGGAAACAGCTATGCGTCTTCTGAAAAATAAAACTTACCAAAGAGACACCATAGAGGTAAAAGAGGAAGAACATCACAGAAAGGCTGGTGTGATATATAAAATCATCAGATTTCATGATAAGCATCAGTAGAATTGACACAATTAAAATATAGCCAGCATACAGCAAACCCCAGGAGAACCTAAAATCAAAAGACATTGCATTACTTTTCTGGTTTATGTATGGATGTGAGGTCATGCAGTAATCTGTTAAAAAGGAGGGAGAAGGAAGAGAAGCCTGTATTTTGATACAATTATTGATATTTCTTTGACAAAACATGTCACCATAATGTTTTATAGAGATACAGCCAATTTATTCACTTACAATTTAGGTTTTAATAAAAGGGGAGTTTCATGCCATGACAGAAATAGAAATATTTTTATGCAATTAAAAATAAATAAATGACCTATGTTTCCCTTAAATGTTCCCATGCAGTGCTGAAAAAACAATCGCCAGACTGAGATAGTGCATGAGAATCAGAACACAAAACTGGCAAGCACCACTGAAATATATCTGTCTCATTTCATTATGCAAGCTGAATAAAATGCAAAAAGCACCAAGAGAGAATAAAGAGAAATGCTGATTTTGTAAAAAATGCTTTCGGTCTTAACGATCTCCCTTGTTATATTAGTAACATAGGTAAGGGATTTTTTAAATAAAATCTGAACTTGGATCTTTTTACTTCAATCGGCATTCAAAAAAAAATCACATATATACACAATCACCAGAAAATGGAGATTTTAAAAATCAAAACTGTCCTGAGAAAAAGAATGAACCATACATGACAAAAGTTAATTATATTGCTTAATGCATGACTGGAAGGTGCTCAGATACTGTAGAGATTAAGGTGATGAAAGAACCAAAGTAGAAAGTGCAACACTGTTGACAGATGATACATAAATGATAGCTAACTGTTATACAGCACTTTTCATTAGGAGATCTCAAACCGCATCATGGTCTTTAATACATTTGTTCTCAAAACACCTATGTGAGGTAGAGTCCTGCGGTTATCCCCATTTCACAGATGGAGAACTGAGGCACAGAGGCTACACAGTTTAAGCAAGGCCCTACAAACAGTCTGCGATGCCTGCACAGATTACAATGCAAGGCCTACACCTTTCACACAGAGCAGAGAAAAACAAGCAGCCATTCGACTATGTCACGACAAATTAAAGGCTCTCAGTTCGATTTGGCTACTTCCTTTGACTCTCATACACTGTGCAACTGACTGGTAATTCTGTTGCCCTGCCTAGATTTAGCAAGTTTCCTTTGGCAACAGGGATTACACAGGGGCTTAATTTACATTCTCAGGTTTTGCAAATGGAGCAGATGCATCTTGCTCACCCAGCTTCTACAGTTTACTTTAAATGCATAGCTGCACCGGTGAGCTATTAATTCACCAGTTGATTTATCTGCCGTACATAGTTAAGTGGGCAGTTCACACACCAGAAGGCTAAATCCTGGAGCGCCATCATCTTCATCAGCTCCTTAAACTTCCTCCTTTCTTTTGTCACATTGAGTGACATGAAGTATATGAGGGGCGAGAACGCCAGGGCCATGCAGACAAGCCAAGAGTCTAAGTTAATGCCTTCTACAGTCCGAAAGGGAGGCAGCCTCATCTGGACAGCAGTGACTGATCGCAGTTCTTCCATCACCGAGTGGTTTGATGCCACCTAAAATACAAAACAAGCAATCAATTAGATTCACTTGACCAGAGCACAGATTATGAGGGACATTTTGTCCATGATTCTTGGCTATGAGAGCAGGTCTTGAGCCCTCTCGTGGTATGTAGGGTAAACTTCTCAGTCGGAATTAAGGAAAGATGTGAAAAGGGCGACCTAATTCACTCTCTACACAAACACTCGCAGATGCCTGATCTCACACCTGCATGCCAGACCCTGAAGTTGCAGCTGTAAAGGAAGCTGATAGGAGCCAAGTGGAAAACATTCCAATCGCCGGCAAGAAAACCCCATGTTTCTAGCTGTTTTCCAAAGCAGCAAAAACATTTTCACTCTAGCCTTGTGGCACAGGGTTGGCATGGTGTGGGTGCATGCACAAATGGCAGGCATTTTTTACAAGTGTTAAATTCTCATTTTGACACAAGAGGAGAGACATTCTATCGCTGGAGCATTGGTGGTAGCATCAGGATGTTTTTCTTGGAAAGGCGGCATTCAGGATGTTATTTCCAGCAATGAGTTGCTTTAATGTGGAGACAGCCTGGCCTGGTGGACAGACAGAACGTTAGACTGCAATTGAGCCTGCTCGGTGAACGTGGGGAAGTCACTTCATCTCTCAGTTTCCCCATCTGTAAAATGGGGCTTCCGATAGTAACCTCCTCTGTAAAATGCTTTAAGACCTACTGGTGAAAAGTGCTGTATAGGTCTCCCATCATGGTAGTAGCTGAGCACCTCAGAGTCTTTTACTGCATTCATCCTGTGAGGTAGGGAAGTACTATTAATTCCATTTTACAGTGAGTCACAGTGAGGCTAACTGACTGGCCCAAGGTTACACAGGAAACTTGTGGCAGAGATGGGAATCACACATGGCCTCCAGTGCTCCAAACTAGTACCTTAACAACTGGGCCCTTCTTCCTTTCACAGCATTTGTGCAATTCAGCACTTGAACCAAATTATAGGCACCCTATTAGGTGGGCATGGAGAGAAACAGAGAAATATAGGACTGGAAGGAAACTCTGGTTATCTAGTACACCCCCCTCATGTTGAGAATGGATTAAATATATTGAGACCATCCCTGACAAGTATTTATCTAACCTGTTCTTTAAAAACCCCAGACACGTAGATTTCATAACCTCTCTTGTTGTGAAACCTACTCCTAACTATCCTTATAGTTAGAAAGTTTTTCCTATTATCTAACTTAAATCTCGCTTGCTACAGTTTTGTAACCAGTTACTTACACTCCTTAGGGAAATTTCATCTAGGCCATATTTCTCAAGTTTTCTTAGGCAAAAGTCGTGTGAGATTGTGCCAGAGAAGCCTGGCTAAAATCAAGATATATCACCTGTATTGCCTCCCCCATCCAGTAGGCCTGAAATGCTGTCAAAGAAGGAAATGAGGTTGCTTTGGCATGATTTGTTTCTTGATACATCCAAGCTGGTTATTATCTATCACCCTATGATCCTCTTGGTGCTTACATACTTGAATAATTAGTTCTAGTATCTTTTCAGGTATCAAAATGATCTATAATTTCCTGGGTCCTCTTTGTTCACCTTTTAAAGATAGTCCTCTGGATCCTCTCCTTTCCTCCACTAAGTCTCAAAGATGATGCTAGTGGTTCTGAGACTGCTTCGGTTAGTCCCTTAAGAACCTGAGAGTGAATTTCATCACGCCCCCGTGATGTGAATACATCTCATTTCTCTAAAAAGCTCCATCTACATGTAAAGTATTTGGTCAAAGGTTTTCTTTGGTTAGGTTTAATACTAATAACCTGGCTAAAATGAACTGACTTCCAAGCTCCCGACACAACTTACCTGAATGATAGCCGCGTCAATGTTTGCTTGCAGGGGAACAAATCCCGAAGTCCACTGTTGACTAACAGGACAAGTGACGTTGTCATAAAAAAAGAAGTCAGAGCAGCTGTCTAAAGGAAAGATTTTTTAAAAAAAGCAAATAGTATTGTGTGTGTGTGTGGGGGGGGGGTGTTACGAGACACAAAAGATTAGGGAAGTGAAGCCTATCACCTGTATGTCCCCCAATTAGACTGTACTCGGTGGCTGAAATCCTAACACTGCAGAAGTTAATGGCAAAAACTCCTATAGACTTTGTGGGATTCACTGGATGTTCATATTGCCTGAGTCATTTCCATATCATGGGTGTTCAGTGGTTATTATGTAACGATTTGGGGGAGCCTTAGTATGTACACATGTCCAAAGCACCCTTACAATGGGCAGAAAAACACTAGCAACTTGAAAATATATGGTTCAGTTAGGAGGGCAGAGTAAACCAGTCGAATATGACCAGGACAAACATTAGCACTTTACCCTTCCAATACCCAGGACAGGCAGGTCCCAGGCCATATCTACATTGTGGGCCGTGAAAAATCCACACTGCTGAGCACTATAGTTATGCTGACCTAACCCTTTACATAGACGCAGCTAGATCAATGGAAGAATGCGCCTGTCAACCTACCTGCCTTTGGCTGGGGAGGTGGAGTGACTGAAAAAACTCTTCCCTTTCTGTAGCTGCATCTACACTACAGGGTTACTGCAGCATAAGCTAAGAAATCACCGATATAGGCTGCTGTAGTGCCCATAGGGTAGACATCGGCTTACAGTCAGTGCATTCTGGGAAAGTTTATGTTTTGTCTGGAAGGTAGCTGCTACCGAGTTTGGAAGCAGGAGGTATGGGAGAGAGGAAAAGCCACCTGCCAGACCAAAGTCTAAAACAATCCCATTGTCCCATGAGAATCCCATCGGTCTTAACCAGCGGTGCAAGTGGAACTCATTTCTTGCTGGTGCGCTGCACTGCTGGGAACGGACACAAAAGGAACCTCGACCTCCCCCTGTGACTCCCCCAAGTGATTTGTGCCCCAGCCTGCCCCCCCCCCCCGTGCTGTCCCTGTTCCTTGCCCATGATCCACATCCATCCCACCTTACTTGAGGGAAGGGGGAGGCTGTGCCAGAGACTTCTGCTGTACAGACCCCAGGCAGGAGGACTTAGGAGCCGCAGTTGCGTGGAAGAGCGGGGGGCAGGACCATACCGCTTTACTTGCACCACTGGGGCTAATAGGACATGGGGCTTGTGAGGCAGTTCCTGGTTGAAAATTTTCCAGGCGAATCTTTTTCAGCCAGGAAACGTTAATTTGTCAACACCAAAATTGTGTGTGTGAGTGATTTTTGATTAAATTCATTTCATTCAGGAAGAAAGTGCTCAATAAGGTCCTTACTGCTGTTTTATTTTGAAATGACTTCCTGTGTCTAAATATGTTATTTTATATTCATTTTATTTCTATATATTTTACTAGCAGAAATACCCGGCATTGCTCGGGTTCGTCGGAGGGGGGGAAGGGGACCCAGCGTTGCTCGAAGAGAACTGAGCGAGTGTGGGGTCCGTTGGAGGGGGGGAGGAGAGAGAGAGCTGAGCGAGTGCCGGGGCCGTTGGAGGGGGAGTGGGGGCGGAGAGCTGAGCAAGTGCAGGGTCTGTTGGAGGGTGGGAGGGGGGAGAGAGTTGAGCGAGTGGGTGGGGGGCATTGGAGTGGGGGGAGGAGGGGGAGATTTTAAAAATTTTCGATTCTTACCTGAGGGACGAGAGAGCTGAGTGCAAGGTCCGTTGGGGGGGGGGGGAGGGAGCTGAGCGAGTGGGGGGGCGTTGGAGGGAGAGAGGGGGGTGAGATTTTAAAAATTTTCGATTCTTTCCTGAGGGGGGAGAGATCTCAGCGAGTGTGGGGGCCCCTGGATGGGGGGAAGAGAGCTGAGCGAGTGTGGGGTTGTTTGGAGGGGGGGAGGGGGGAGAGAGCTGAGCGAGTGCCGGGGCTGTTGGAGGGGGGGCGGGGGCAGAGAGCTGAGCGACTGCGGGGTCCGTTGGAGGGGGGTATTATTACATCATAACTATGTCACAGAGAACAGCAGGTGTTAACCTGCTGCCCAGCTGATGTGAATGGGCTTTAAAGAATTTCACCTCTGGGGGGCGTCAGAGGTGAGATTTGAAAAATTTTCGACTCTTACCCTGATTAGGACCCTAAGGCCTATAACTGTACCAAATTTCAAGTCTCTAGCTCAAACGGTGTGGAAGGAGTAAGGGAACGTACATACACGCACGCACGCATACATGCATACACCATTTGACTTTTATATATATAGGTATCATGCCAATGACGATATTGAGTTACCAAACCCAGAAGCAAACCTATTATTAGTTAGATCAATGACCAATGAGCAAACCAATTACCAGGGACAAGACCGATTTGCAATTATAACACCCATTATTTTCTTTTCTATTATAAATTTTAAAAAATTAAACTCTAATTCTGAAATAAAATAAAAAAATTAAACATTTTAAAAAGTTTAAACAGAAAAAAAAACATTTCAAATCAGCCAGAACAATTCTGCCCCCCCAATTCTGTTTTATGAGAAATTGTAAAATTTCAGCTTTTCATTCCAATTGAGAACTTTTTTTTGTTTTTTAAATATCAGAATTTTCCACGGAACAGAATTGAGTCCCAAACAGATCTGTTCCAGAGTATACTGAGGAGTGCCATTGGATGTTAGCTACTTCTGTGAATGCCTGTGGCCAGTCACCCAACAATTCGTTCCAAATAGATAGATATCCCATATACAAGAATCAATATTAGAATAGTTGTTTGAACACTAATTTTATGCCTACATACATTTTAATCTCACTTCAACCTTTATAATTTGTGATGAAATTGAAAGATTAAAATTATTAAAATTCACAATTATTTGTGTTAAATGGGAAAAATCACCTGAATGATGATCCATATTGTCCCTCTGCAAATGGAAGCTTTCCCTCGGGGAATCTAACTCATAAGAGAAAGCATCATGAAATGTAACTTCTACAGATTCATAGAATGGGATACTACTGTTTTCCAGCTCTGTTTGTTCTGCAGTGTTCATTCCAACAATATGTACACCTGTGATATATAAGAAAAATAAATCCACCTGTTTACAACTATGGTCTACCAAAACATCAGATGACTGTCACTTTTATGACAAGCAAAATAAACCATTAAAACTAGGAAGGAATGGATTCACTTTGTCTAATGTTAAGTGCACGCCAAAATTGTGGGTTTGGAACTTTGACTTGAAAGTTAAGACAGAATTTCATTCAAGAGAGGGATGAAAAACAAACACGGGGCAACTGCTAAAAAACAGAAGCAGAGAGGGCCAGAGGAAAAAATATAATGAAAAATGAATATAGGGATCCTTAGGCCAATGGAGTAAGTTAGAGCAGCCCCAAGACTGCTCTGAAAAAAACACCAGGCCAACAGCAGTGCAGACTGGCCATCAGAATTGGAGAGCCATAACTGGCACCCTAGCGACCCCTACATAGTCTCTTCTGCACTGAGTTGCACAGGGCCACACGAGAGACTCTGCCCCACGATAGTCATTAGCACCACCCAGGTGGACCGGCAGTGGCATCCTCTGGCATTAGAGATTAATATCTAACAAATATTCAGTACAAGCAAAATACACCTTTTAATAAAAAGTCTCGTGAAACAAGGGAAATGTGAAGAACACAGTAGTGTAGAAAGTTAGGAGAGAACGCACCCTTCAAAAAGGAATCAGAAGCCACATGCTGCATTATTTGTCTGGTAGTATGCGTCACTGGTGTATATTGAACTTCATATGTGTTAGAATTAAGCTCATCTGCACGCCCAAAGTCAGCTGAAGGTGTTGCCGGGAATTGTCTATACCAACCAGTAATTATATTCAGATACAATAAGAGGGGTATCAGTAGTGAGAGGAGCAATTCCTAAGGAGAAACAAAATGGAAGCAAATTAGACGTTGGTAGCACATCTGCAAATCACCTGAACAGCAACCATACTGCCCTGTAGAAGCAGCTTATCCCATTGTAGGGCTTTGGCATACGCTTTGGGAGAGCAGCTCCTGAGTGAATGACCTCACGTACTAGTATATTTATTATGCAAACACCGCACCCTGGCTGTGCTGTGAAGCATGGAGTCAAAGCTCAAGTACCTTCATTTGTCAAGAAGTGAGAGCATTTAGAAGGGCAATTCCTGACTTTGCTCAAGCACTTTTGGAACAATTGATGAGTGAGCATTGACCCATGCAGTTATACCTGATACCCTCTCAGCCATTCTCCAGTTAGCCAATTAGATTCATTTTAATGATGCCAAGGATGTAACTTTATACAACACTGTCATTTTTTTCTGCTTCTGTGGAGTAGATATGATCTACAGAGGGATGGGAGGTCAAAGGTTTGGGGCCCCATCTCTGTCAGTGAGGGCATTTCAGGTTCTCTCAGTCTTGCAGTCTTTCTTGAGCATTAAATTCACAGATTTTTTTTTTAAATAGAGAACAGCGTGGTAATGAAATAAGCCAAACAGTCAATGAAATGCCAAGAGCACTGAGCACGTCGATCGCAACTGAAGAGTGAGAGCTGGCCTTTGCCTTCATGACACTGGACCATGTCATGCAGAGCTTCAGACCCAGATCAAAGGTATTTAGGCACCTGACTCCCATTGAAACCAATGGGAGCCAGATGCTTCAATACCATTGTGGATCTGGGCCTCAGTGTTTGAGTGGAGCACAAATCTTCCTAGAAGTTCCCAGCATGCAGCTGTAGTTTAGCCATTGCATCGTACATAAGGATGCTCTCCCCTCATGGCTTGCTGCAGATAGGAAGGTTGGGCTTTGTTCTGCCACTGGCCGGTCCCCTTTGGGTGGTCCAGTCTGGCTCTGTGACTCCTGCCTGATGCACAAGTTCTCCGGTAAAGCTCACCCCCAACCACAGAACAAACCCCAGCTCTTCTGACTTGCCTGTAAACTCTGCTTTTTCTTCCTCCATTTCACCAGTATATGCTTGAATAGCAGGGCCCCTGTTTGTTGACACACACTGATCTCTCGCTGACGTCTAGGAAGCATTTCTGGAACTGGGTGAGAGAGGGAGCGTGAGAGGGTTTTTTTTTCCCTTTCTATTAGTACAACCGAACGGAGCACTTTGTGTGGTATGTGGGAGGTCATCTGTGATGAGTCTTTTGGAGCATCTGGATTTCATTTCATGGGTCTGTCACCCATTTGTCTCAAAGAGAAACTCATATCCCCTTTCCTCCTGGTGGCAAGCCTTAGCTCATCTTATTTTAAGCCATAATGCCAAACGCTTACACGAAACAAGACTATTTAGTGGATTGTCTTTTTTTTTTAGATGTATGATTGGGAGAGTCAGTGCATTGATCTACTATTTGCTGTTAAGGGCTTGAGAGAGATTATTGAGAATGTGCCCATAATTTATAATTAATATGAAGTAAAATTCACGATAAGACAACAAAGAGAAAACACACCCTCCATCTCTTTGCATGAGTTAAATGCTTTAGAATTACCACCACCTTCCTTCAGGACAAACACCCAGAGCAGATTGAAGAGACACACATTGGGCTGATAATCTACTATGATGGGGCTGTAAGTTCCAATAAACCTCTGCATCATATAAGGGACGAGGCCCCAGCTCCTCAAAGATATTTAGGTTCCTAACATCCATTCATTTCCAATGGAACCCCCTAAACTTGTTTATCCAGGACAAAGGACCTAAAAACGAATAACTTTAATACACATGAAACAGCTAGGATAGCTCAGTAAACATCTCCATTTGGGGTAAATCAAAAGGCAGCTAAAGTGAACCTAGCTAAGTTGTGTGTTGTGAATTTTCAGACTAGCTACGACTTATAAACAACTTAGTTTGTTTATAATATGAATCTCTCTCTCTCTATCCCTAATAAAATCTTGCTTCATTTAGGCCAGTGGTGGCCTTGGAATGTTGCTCTGGGGAATTTCAACATAGACTGTCCTGGAAAGAGGAAACCACCCTCAGAAAAGAGATTATCTGAAAACTCCCTCATCTTGGGTTCTTGGTGAAAAAGGAACACACTAAAGGAGACCTCTCACAGAGGAGGCTGTTGTTTTGATGGACAGGAAGGAGGTACCTATCAGTACAACAGGTACCTTTTAGCCACAGATAGGCAGGCGGTATGGCTGACAAGGATGCTTGTCTCTATTTATTAGGACCAGACCATGAGTGATGCACCAAGCATCTTTCATTTCCACTGAATTCAGCATACCTCAGGAGGTACTCAGTACTAGAGCTGGTTCGGAAATTTGCACCATCACCCCTCAAAAAAATTCCAGGTTGGCAGTGAAAGAAATCAACATCAGAAACATTTCAGCTGAAAACTGAACATTTCAATTTGGAAATGCTACTGCAATGCCTCAAGGAAGTTGCCATTAGGTGCCTCCTAGCCTCCTTCTCCCCTGTGGGCCAGACTCCTTGCAAGAGTACATCCTCACAATGCACCATATGCCCCCCCTTGTGGAGAGCTGTGATGGTGCTTTGTGGAGTTCCTGGCTCTGATGCATCATGGTGGATGTTAGCGCAGTTGGGGAACCCACTCCATAGAGGAAAACGGGGACATGAAGCACTCAAACGTCAACTCTCAAAAGGGCACCACAGTGGCATATAAAAATTAAACATTTTGGATATTTGAGAGTTTAACACAAAGTGAACCTTTTTCGCAGACAGCCATTTGTGAAGTTTTTGTGGGAAAAATTGTTTAGCCGAAAGTCTAATTTTCCATCAGACACTAGTGTTGCTCAGCCTCACTCAGCACTTCGCAGGATATACAGTGGATCAGGGAAACCCAGCTTCAAGAATCAGAACCGACTCCTGAGAGGAGCTGTGTGCTAATGTCAGGCTACCAGCAGAACTTCAAATGAGACTTGGCCGGGTTAACAATTGTCTTGTCCCACAAAACTTTTCAGGATTTTCCCCCCCTGTTTTGACTCAAGAAGAAACCAAGACCTTTCAAAGATGTTCATGAAAAAAGAGAGACCCCCGGCCAATAGCCAATTGATTGGTGATTAGGACAGCATCAGTAAGCGCTAAAGAGTGTATACAGGTAAGGTGACCAGACAGCAAATGTGAAAAATGAGGACAGAGGGTGGGGGATTATAGGTGCCTATATAAGAAAAAGCCCCAAATATCAGGACTGTCCCTATAAAATCAGGACATCTGGTCACCTTCTATACAGGGAAGAGCACTAAAAGAACAATAGGGGCTCATACAGCATAGAATCAGACAGGCAGAAATAGACTCACCTTCACAAACGCCTGTGTTGAGGAAGGAACCTGGGATTCTTGGAAAAGTCTGCAAAGATAGTGAAACACTCTCCTTGTTTCTCTGCACAGTGGTTTTGATGCCAGCAGGATGAGCTAGTTATTCAGAATAGTCACTGAAAGGAAACAGTGTCTTTTTAACTGTCACGCTGCCAAACTGCTCAGTTCATGTGACCATTTCCCTGTATTTCTCAATTGTTTTCTCCCTCCCTTTCCCTCACAACCAGTTCTCCTCCCTAGCAGAACTGCAGCTAGATCCCTAAGGCCGCAACCAAGATGAGCAAGAGAGAGCACTCCCAGGCAAGTTACAGTCAAAGGTTTCCTAGAGCTTCGCCTCTTCACCTTTCAGCTTCAATGAAAGATGGACAAAGGGCCAAGCCCAAAAATCTGGTCTGAAAAAGTAACAAGTAAATATGAGCTCGATCCTGTGATGCTTAGTGACCTCAGCTCCCGCCGAATTCGGTGGCGTTTGGCAGAACTCAGAAGCTTGCAGGGTTGGTCCCATGCAAATAGAAAACCTTGTTGTGGGGGAGGGGAATATTGAGGGGTGAATTCAGCCCTGGGCCAGAGCTGAGTTCAGTAAAGCAGTGGTTCTCAAACTTTTTGTAGTGGTGACCCCTTTCCCACACTGGGCCTCTAAGTGCGACCCCCCCTAGGGCACTGCGGCAGGGGCTGGGATGGGGGGTTCCAGCAGCCCCCCAGGGCAGGGGTTGGGATTGAGGGGGGGTTCCAGCAGCCCCCTGAGGCCAGTGGGGGGAGGGGTGTTCCAGCAGCCCCACGGAGGCGCTGACAGCACGGAGGTGCCGGTCAGGCCCGTGGCAGTGCCGGCAGCCCGCCGGAGAAGGAGCCAGGGCCCGGACCGGGCTCGCGGGCCCACCAGCAGCCCGCCGCGGCTGGGACTGGCCTTATGGGGGTGCTGGAAGCCTGCCGCACAGGGGCACGGGCTACCTGCAGCAGCAGGGGCCAGATGCCAGCAGCCCGCGGCAGCAGCATTGTTCGGGGCCGGCTACTGGCAGCAGGGGCTCGCGACCCCCACAGAACTGGCTCGCGACTCCCAGAGGGGTCCCGACCCCCACTTTGAGAACCAATGCAGTAAAGAGACTGAGGGGAGGGGTGTGTGTGAAGAGGTGCCTTTATGCCGCCTTTGCATCTGCTCTAAATTGGGGGCTTCTGGGAGCTGTACCTGTCCCTGGCATAGGTTAGAGCAGCCTGGAAAATTGTCCTACCTTGCATTTAGTTGGCAGTTGCCTCAATACATTATTATGGCCTCTAGGAATATCTTGGGCTATAGGAATGCCCCAGCCATGCCCCTCCCCTCCTCCAATGTGCCCCTGCCAGGGACATCCCCCTTTTTCAGAAGCTATCCATGCCTACTCTGATCCTTATATTTTCTGTGGCCCTGTTATAGAGACAGAGCACAATTACTGTGGTTCTCAAGAGAGTTGTCCTCAACCAATTACCAAAGTCCGCTCCTGTCTCCCCTGAGGTTAGAGGTCAGTTAGTCCCCAAGGTGCACATCCGCGACTGGACCATCTAACAGTATCTGTGGTGCAAGTCAAGTTGTACTAATATGCACTTCTCCCCAAAACCAACTCCACAGTTTTGCCCCACGTCCGTTCAGTCACAGCTGTTCCCTTTAAGGACAAGCAGAGCTGGCTCTATAGGATTTTCGCAGCTATTATTCCATAAAGTTAACCATTTTTCATTGTTTCTTCACCTTATTCAATTTTTCAGCTGCTCAAGCCACTGTAGAAGCAAAAAATCCATTTTAACACTCCTGTTAGCATAGCAGAGCCAACATAGCTAGTTGCCAGCGAGATGGGTTCTATTCTTCCTCACACAGCAACAACAGGTTAGGTGATTTAAGCTACAATCCTACCACACCATCTGCACAGCACTCCTGAAAGAGGAACCCACTGAAATAAATGAGGATGTGGTCGGATTAATGCCCAGTGGTGTTGCACGCAAATATAACCAAGGGCAAAATAAGATGACAGTGGGGTTTGCAGTGGTGTCATGGACGACAGAAAGTGGCCTGTGGGATCTTTGTCATAGAATGATAGAAGATTAGGGTTGGAAGAGACTCCAGGAGGTCATCTAGTTCAACTCCCTGCTCAAAGCAGGACCAATTCTCAGCTAACTCATCCCAGCCAGGGTTTAGTAGCCTGACCCAAAATTGGATACATATAATTGTAATTTGAGGATTAACAGGTTCATGTCCCAAGATCAGGCCCAGTAATATTACTGTAACATTATCATATAATTTGGGAACCCTGATGTGCACAGGTTCCCACCATAGGAACTCTCTCTCTCTATATTTACAAATATATATATTAATAATTTAGCAAAGATTATGCACACACTTAAACTTAACAAGGCAGATAGATATAATACAGAAAGTACATTTGGAAGTCCATACTTACACCCTTGTCTTTCTGAACCTACTTAATCATTATCGTACACACTTAACCATTCTTTCCCATCACCGTCCCCATTTTCCCTGGTAGCCACTATTCTGGCCCCTCCCAAGGTCTAAATCTCTCCAACCTATCTGCTGCCCCTGGGATGTTACTTTTATAGTAGGTTACTCTGACGCTGTCATGTCCAAGCCATATTCAATATAGGTTCTTATTTGTATTTCCTCTCCTTAAGGTATCTGTTTTCTATAGGTTATTATATGTATGATGTTACCCTATTAGCATACACGTCAATTGGCTGTCATGGCACGTTTGCAGTCGGAGGTTCTGTCCGAAACCTAGATGCTGCTGTCAGCTATGTTCTGTGCTGGTGTCAGCTATATTCTGTGGATGGCTGATGTCAGTATTTGGGACAAAATCCACCCTCTGGTATAGCACTTTCAGTTCCCTATAACTTCTGAGTTACTTATGTTTATCTATACCAAAGATTATAGGCCTCAAGCCTCACACTCTCTACTAAAGCCAAATCTTACAGGATAAAAGTCTGTAGGTTCCTTACTTTACTACTAAATATAATGAAGCAAAACAACAAAACAATGAACATAATACAGGTAAGTTGGTCCACTGGGATATAGCTTGTCAAGCCAGGCCTTAAAAACCTCTAAGGATAGAGATTCCACCACCTCCCTAGGTAGCCCATTCCAGTGCTTCACCACCCTCCTAGTGAAATAGTTTTTCCTAATATCCAGCCTAGACCTCCCTGTAGCGGGGTGACCACCCGCTCCCTGGCTGAAGGGGCTTGAAACAGCCCAGGGAGGGGTTGTGGCAGGGAGCCAGGAAATGCCCAGCTTGACTGGGAAGTAGGCTCAACTGGGTGGCTATGCCCCAAACCCTCACAGACCATATAAAAAGGCTGCGAGGCAGGGAGACTGAGAGAGTCTCCTTGTCTAGGGGGAGGGCAGACAGGCCTAGCTGCTGGGAGCCTGAGTGAGTGTCCAGGGTGGTGCAGGGCTGGGGCTAGGTACAAGGAGCTGGGGAAGCTCTAGCCTGGGAGCCCCAGGCTGCAGGGCCTAGAAGAAGGCCCCACCCAGGGGTACTGGGGTTGCAGGGGGCAGCCCATGGCTAGAGATAGAAGCAGCAGGCCAACCCCCCTTGCCAGTGATGAGCGGCAATGATACTGCAGTCCGCCTCAGTGAGCGGGGGCAAGTGGTGACTGGCAGTTGCCTAGTCTGAGGCAAGGTGGGGATAGGGGGCGGAGGGTTGGAGACCCTTAGACCTGAGGGGGTACTGCGGGGGTGCAGCACCCTCAGTAAGAGGGCACCGGGGTCCGGGAGGGACACGGGGCCTGAGCAGAAGCGGGACATCGGCCTGCAGAGGGCGCTCCGGATGCTGGTAAGCTAATTCCTAGACAGACCAGCAGGAGGCGCCGCAGGGGTGAGTCGCCGCCCGGTTACACTCCCCCACTGCAACCTGAGACCATTGCTCCTTGTTCTGTCACTTGCCACCAGTGAGAACAGTCAAGCTCCATCGTCTTTGGAACCCCGCGTCAGGTAGTTGAAGGTTGCTATCAAATCCCCCCTCACTCTTCTCTTTTGCAAACTATTTAACCCCAGTTCCCTCAGCCTCTCCTCCTAAGTCATGTGCCCCCACCCCTAATTATTTTTGTTGTCCTCTGTTGGACTCTCTCCAATTTTTCCACATCTCTCCTGTAGTGAGAGGACTAAAACTGGACACAATACTTCCGGGAGACAGCCGCTATACCACATCTGACCATGGGGAGGTGCTACTGCTCTGAGCAAGCTCCTTTACAGGGGTAAAATGCCTTGTTTACTTCCAAACTGAGAAGTGTGTTTTTGGAAAGCATCGAGACACGATACATTTGGAAACTTACAATGTACCTCTGGTTTAACAAAATCAGACTTTAATTGGCAGAATACAGAAATAGAATGAAAGCCATCAGATAAAATGTAGCTAAAGATAAATACATTTTGGGTAAATATGTCTAAACTTCTTGCTTGATTGGAAGGAAGCACAGAACACTGAAATATTGGGGGGAGGTCTCTGTCGTGCTTGCTCTGCTCAGTGGAAAGCAAGTGTGCATGTTGGGGGGGCCATCAGGTAGCAGGGTGTGATTCCCCAATTCTCTTCCTCCAGCTTTGTCCTGAATGCCTGTTGGAGCAGTGTGAGGGCTGTTCTAACTCTGGCCATCTGGCAAATGGTCCCCAAGTGGCTTTAGTCAAGCAGAGTTCTAGCCACTCCTCCTCCCCAGAGCCGCCTCCGCCAGCTTTGCACCTATTAGGGCCAAATTGCATTGCTTTTGCACCACAAAGCAGGTGCAAAGGGGTTGAAGCTGACCAGAGCCTCAGGCCCCGTTGCCTTTAATATGGCAGAATAAAAATCTTTTGTCTGACCCTAACAATGCTGTTGCTCAGTCCCATACATCCAGTGGAAGTGGAACGCACTAAGCAACTCTTGGGATTCATTGAGAACCTGGCGGGATCGGGGGCCTAGTAGTAGATTATGTCCACCTTTACTACACAGAACTCCAGTACTGCTGACCTGAATGAGCCCACAGACCAGAAAAGATCAGCTCTTAAACTGAGATATCTGAAGGGTAGATCATGTTATCTTCTCCTTTTTCTGAGTGGGGGAAAGCCCCCCCCCCCAACTGTCGGAATCATACAGCTTCCAAAAGGTAGAACTTAAAGCCCAGGTTTTTAAAGGTATTTAGGTGTTGCGGTACTCAGCATTGCAATTATAAATAAATATAAATAGAAAGAAAACAGATGCACTGTATATAAACTGACTTCTCTCTGTGCACTAGATGATGGTGTTTCTCAGTTATTCATTTCCCTTCAGAGGAAAGGGCACAGGAATGGAGACAGGAACTTGAGCTCCAGTCACTGCTCCGCCACTAACTCACTCTATGACTTTGGCCAAATCACTTACCCTTTTTGCCTCTTTAACCAGCATAGGGCTAATACTTACCTCTCGGGGGGGGAGGGGGGGGGGTTGTGAGGCTTTAGCCCTTATTCCTACCCTGCCCTCTTCAGATAAGGGAGAGACACAGAAAGGGCTTGAGAGTGCAAAGGGTCAGATAATGTTTCATGACTAGCCCTGCTCGGTTGCACGTCATCCCCATTCACACTTATGCTGCAGCACTGCCCCCAATGACTTCCAAGTTCAAGGCTTTACTGTTTGTGCTATGCCACGAACATGTAAAGCACTATCCTCTTAGGACGCATCTGTAAACCAGGCAGGCAGAATCTCAGTGGGGATAAATCGGTACTGCGCCATTGACAGCTCTGTGCTGCTTTACATGAGCTGGAGATCTGCCCCAGAGTCTCATTTGGATGGCGGAGACTGAAGATGTTTTTTAACTACAGAACGCAACTCTGGCTAAAAGGGCCTGTAAGAGTGGGGTACCCCAGCCTCTGTGCTCTTGAGTACAAAGACTGGGACTCTTTTTTAGCCAAACCACTCAACTTAGCTGCTTCCCAGCCAAATTAAGTCCCTACCATCCCAAGACTTCCCCCCTTTACCAGGGGGGTTCTTGGGGTACCATGGCTTTCACCATCCGGGTGTACTTCCAAAACCTTGGAGGGGCCCCCGGACTTCCCCACCCTCCGTCTCTCTACTGAGAGCCGGACCCTTAGAGGCTGTTCCCTTCCCCCTCCCCCCGTCTAACCTGATGGTATCGAGAGACAGTCTCCACACTTCAGCTATACACTTAGCTGTCCTGATACCTATTTCCCTCCCTTCCCTCTTCCCAGTTTGAAAGCAGAGAAACCCTTAAGGGAAATAGACCAGACGTTTATATAACTAACAAGATTTAATAAAGAAAGAGAATAAAACAGAGATACAGTACACTTTACAATCTGGGGTTCCCTAACTCCCCTCTAAAAAGGACCGAGACACCCCAAATAGGCACAGGCTTAATATATTAAAGATCACTTACAATCAGCTAAGTAGAAATATAAGAGAAGAGTAGAGTCATCTTAATAGCCAAAGATGCTCCGAGACCCGTTTCCAGCTACATGGCAAGCAAAACGAAACTGAACTAAAAACTCCTCCCTCCCTCTCTCATGGCTGGGAAGCTCTTATGTCCCTTGTTCTCAGCTAACATTAACCCTCTCCAGCCCTTAGCACTTATGACAGGGCCTATCCCTGTTTAGTTAGCTGTTCACTTCAAAGCAGGCTTCCACGTCCATATCAACCAGCCCAACCCATCTGTCATGTTCACTGACTTGTTTCACAGCTGCGGCCTCCCCGCCCCCCTACTTTCTCTAACACCTATTGTATGCAGAGCAATTCACCTTGAGAACCCCAATGCCGTCACCTTTAAAAATTGCCTCTTCTCAAAAGGGGGGCTAATTTAGGAAAAATCATTCCCTTGTCCAAAGTACAGAAGCTGTTCAGGCCTGAATTTGTATTGTGCTGATAAGTGTGGGGCAACGATAGCAAATATGTGCATTATGATGATATACACATTAATACCGATTAAAATATAATTAATATAATTTAAAGGTCTTCCTGTTGAAGTCTTTTCCACACAAAAGTTCCTTCCAAAGCCATATCAAAATTATCCATTTCTTGCTCACGGGAGAGTTCTAGGAACACCTGAAATGGACAACAACCACAAAAGTCCGGTTATTTCCTGTCACTGATAAATGCATTAAAAATATTACTTACTATTTTTATGAAGGTAACATATGGGTTCAGGGTGACCAGATGTCCCAATTTTATAGGGACAGTCCTGATTTTTGGGCTTTTTTCTTATATAGGCGCCTATTACCCCTCAATCCCCTGTCCCGATGTTTCACATTTGCTGTCTGACCACCCTATATGGATTTGCAATTGCACAAAAGATGAACATCACAGGTTTTCTGCTGATACAGCTCTCTTCAGAGCAGCAAGTGCTCTAATTTCCTGTTCACCCCAGCTCACTAAAGGTCAGGAAAAACACTTGGAAAAGACCATCATCCTCTCTCTAAGACTGTATGTTTATTTTGATTCACTTCTATGTATGTTTCTGTAAACAGATTTCCAGCCAAACTCTGTGAAGTTGGAATTGAATGAGGGCTCTTTATGGGGACTGTTCACACCATGATGCCCTACAGAAACCACAAGGCAACTTTTCACAGAGAGGCGTTTGCCCTTTTAATTCACTCACACAGGCATGAATTATGGGTTTGCCTCATGCCCTGTGCATTGGGCCAGGCATTGGTGTGTTGCTTCATGAGCAGCTCACAAAGCAGACTGTGACTCAGTCATAGAATATCAGGGTTGGAAGGGACCTCAGGAGATCATCTAGTCCAACTCCCTGCTCAAAGCAGGACCAATCCCCAACTAAATCAGTCAGCAGATTTTTGCCCCAGATCCCTAAATGGTCCCCTCAAGGATTGAACTCACAACCCTGGGTTTAGCAGGTCAACGCTCAAACCACTGAGCTATCCCGCCAGGGGTGGGGTGGGGCTCTGTAGGGCACCAAAATGGCTAAGGATGGCCCTGTCCACTATGCAGCTACTCATGATGTTGACACCAGTGTAGGGGGAGCAGGAAGGCAACATCTGCCCTTTTACTCCCCTTCATGGCTCTGCAGGCTGAGCCGCCATCTGGCCCTCACTGCTCTAATTATTCCCTTTAGAAGCCTGAAAATGAATCTTTCGCCAATAAACGTCCTTTCCCCCACCCCCTTCCCTGCATATTCCACAATAGGCCTGGAGTCTTGTGTAGAACTTTGAAATCCCATGAAATCCCCAAGAAGGCGTGACCCATGCCTGTTCCAAAGTGTTCAAAGAAAAGCTGTACTCCTCCAGGCTGAAGGTTCGTTTGGCTGTGGAGAGATGAAGATACAGTTTTTAAAAAAAGTGTTTCATCTTCACAAGTCCTTTTCAAGTGAGTCTAACCTCTTGCTGATAGTTTCTCTCTTACCTGCCTCTAGCTTGGCGAAACTCTGGAACAAAGGCAGTGCATCTTGCATTGGTATCTTGTAAACCAGCAAAGAGGAAACCCTGAGGGAGACAAGAAATTGCATCCATTGTCCTGTGTTTAGCTCATGGACACCACTTTGAGTCGGACTGTGTCTGGCTCATGTGTGGGAGTCAGAGGGGAAGGAGAAAGTACAAGAAGCTTCCATAACTTATTGCATGGCCCAGATACAATGAGTCTCTAATCAGCTTGCCAGCTAGGGACTGTAACTGGTTAAATCTCTCCCAACTAGAGATCTTTGTTCAGGCTGCGTCGTTGGCTGCCACACTGATGTACTAAGTGACTCTGCAGGGATTCAGGACCCTGATGCATTTTGCAGTTACCGTTCCTGACGTTCCGCATGCGGGAAGATCCTCAGAATCTCCATATGAAGGCAATCAACCTGTGGTCCCGGGTCCTTCACTTTAATTTCCAGTAAGTAACCTTTGCCAAACTTGCTTTTCAGGTACTGGACAGTACCAATGCACCTGGAGACAAAGAAAGCAACACAATGGGAAATACAAAGGGTATGTCTTCACTACTCGCCAGATCGGTAGGCAGCAATCAATCTATCGGGGATCAATTTATCGCATCTGGTTTAGACACGAGAAATCAATCCCCAAAGGCGCTCCCCATTGACTCCGGAGCTCCAGCTCACCAAGAGGCGCAAGCAGAGGTGACACGGGAGCCCGCTGCCACCGTGAGGACGCCAGGTAAGTCGATCTAAGATGCGCCGACTTCAGCTACGTTATTCATGTAGCTGAAGTTGTGTATCTTAGGTTGACCCCTCCTTTCCCCCCGCTAATGTAAACCAGGCCTTAGCAATGGACAAAGAGTCTTGCTTCCATGATCCTCTTCTCTTAGTGGATGTCAGTGGAAATTCAGCCAGAGCTGTCCAGAGCAGAGCTCCAGTAAATACTCTAACCCTCCCTGTTGTTTTTATAGCATGTTGGGGTACGAGACAGCATGGGGAGCTCTAGGAAATACTCTATAAGAATTTAAGTCCTGGTGGATGTGATGAATGAGGTTGGCTCCATAACATCTGCCTGTTTCCTGAGAACTTCTATAGTGTCCATCTTGCTATTGAACTGATCTACATTACAACCTACCGGAGCTTTCCACACACCATGATGGCCACTCGATCACACACTGCCTCAGCCTCCTCCATGTAATGGGTTGTTAGGATGGCTCCTTGCTCCTTGTTTTTCAGTGCAGCCCGAATTGCTTTCCTGTAAAGAAAAGACGAAAATTACTTCAGAAGAAGAGCCAAACAAGTTTTTCTCGTGTATTTTCCCCTCAAAATGACAAAGGAAATGTACTTAAAACCTAATAACTTCAAATTGATGTCTACATGAAAGTACTTTGAACTTCCAAGTTGACCAAAATCCATTGAGGGATTACTCTGAAATAAGATTTACTACAGTGCTGAGTTAGTGGGGAGGAGCTGTTAAGTTTTTTTTAAAGCTGAAATGTATTTCACTTTGGCCAGTGAAAATTAGGATCGTGTCATTTCAGAGGAGACAGCTGTCAAGTAAACAACAGTGCTAAGAAGGAATGGGATGAACCAGCTCAGAGATAAATACAGACCATTTTGCTCCATCTTCTGAACTGAAACTGGGTCTCAACTGATTTTTTTCAGACTGCGAATGGTTGGGATGTGAACTCTCCCCCCTCCCCAGAATTCTCAACGAAGCTGAAACATCGGACCACTAATTCTAGAGTCTACGTTGCAGCTGTCCCGGCACTGCTAACACAGATGGCGGGAGAGAAGGCACAGAGTGTATATCTGCCTACCCAACCTCCCATGCAACTGTGAAGGAATGTGACTCATCAAGGGTACTAATCTGCTTGGCTGTCCAAAGCCTAAGTCCCTTCTCGAAAGTCTTGGCCTTTTACTTTCTATTATGCTGTTTTGATTTAGTTCTGATGTTAAAAACAGGACATTGCTCACCACATGTGATTTTGTCCTTTAGGATCCATTCCAGTTGACGGTTCGTCCAGAAGCAAAACTGTCGGATTACCCAGCATGCTCAGTGCAAAACACACCTAAAAATGTAGAACAGACACTGGGAGCTAAGTTCTGTCTTCCTGGCCTCTTTCTCTAAAGCCAGTGGTGGTGCCCAGATGTAAGTGAGAGCAAGTAGCTCATTTTCTTTAAAAAATGATGCATAAGATTCATTTTTATGCATGACTTTGAAATCCTTTAATTCAGAGCAAACCAAAAATATGTCAACCTTCAACAGACCAGTGCTCGGACTTCATTTCCTCCCTCCACACATATCTAGGCTTGTGATTTAAAGAAGCTGAACAATGTGAGAAACATACCATGCAATATTCTGTACTATGTTACATGTTTGTAACTCCCTTTGAAGCGAAACAGCACAAAAAGTGAGCGTGAGCCCCACTGCCTCAGGGGAAGAAACAAGAGTCTCCTCCATGTAACTGGGATCAGAACTAGACCCTCTATTTACCAACGACATTTTTAATTCACACGGACATTTCAGAAATATGTCCGCTTTTTTTTGGAGATAATTTACCAGCCATAACGTCAATATGTTTCCTCTCAAACAGAGATTTTAATTCTGTACATTTGAAGCAAAAATTCATTTTAGACCATGACCGGTTGGATTCTGCTCTCATTTATATCAATCTACTAGCTTAGAGGAGTTATCCCAGATGCAACACTAGGGGACAAGCAGCAAAATTTGTCCCAGGGTTTGAGCCAAGAAAACAGAAACGCTCACCTTTCTAGTTACCCCAGCAGATAATTTCCTAGTCACTTTTTGGACATGGTCCTGAAGCTCCAAAGCCTTTGCTATCCTGTGAGGAAGGAGAAAGGAAGGAAGTAAAATGAACATTTGTGTGTTTTTCCCCAACTCAACACTTTTACCTGAGACTGACAGCACCATGGACAGAGTAGGTTCGGTTCCTGCCGTTTGTGGGGGCAGCTGGGCCCCCAGAGGAAGTCTATTCCACAGGGAGTACAAGGGTTCTGAGAGGCTACTTTTCATTTCTCAGTAGGGACTCCTGATGGGATTTGCTTGGGGCACGCATCTTCTTGATGCCCCTTCTGCAGCCAGCAACACCCTATTATTTGGGCTTCACAGCAGAACCCCCAGAGGGTTGCTCTTCCCTGACAGCTCCTCTGAATGACGCAATGATCTGCCCCCATTTCTCCTTTCCCCACCACTACTGGTGAAGCTTTGACCACTTGGTTTTAGCATTCTTCTTCCTCCTTTTCCTGATGGTACCCACTGAAGGTGATTTGTTTTGGAGGTGCATTGCTTTCTTTCTGAAAAATGACTTTTTTTTTTGCATTTATTCTCTTCTCCTAAGCAAAAGGCATGTGTAGCCCCAGAAAATGCATACTTCTCCCTTTCCACAGGAGAGTTCTTGTGGATCTATACTATGGTGCTGAAAAAAATGGATGCTGCAGTCACTGTGTTTCAGTTCTCTGAGATGCCCATAAACTTATCTGACTGTGTATTTTCACACAATAAAGATGACCCATTGAAGAGCACAAATCTTTCCAAAACTCACATGCTGAAGTCTTTTCATAATCTCAAGAAACCTTCTCTTTCACCATGCTTCCCTGTCCAAATTTTTTCTGGAAAGTTTGCTAATTTTTTATTTTAAGCAACAAAATCATCAGAAACTAAACAAGAGAAGCTTTGTAAACAAGCTGTTCCTAATAGGATAGGTAACAAAGAGTCCTGTGGCACCTTAAAGACTAACTAAAGTATTGGAGCATAAGCTTTCCTGGGCTAATACCCACTTCATCGGATGCAACCACTGCTTGCATCCGACGAAGTGGGTATTAGCCCACGAAAGCTTATGCTCCAATACTTTAGTTAGTCTTTAAGGTGCCACAGGACTCTTTGTTACCTCTGTTATTCCAGACTAACACAGATACCTCTCTGATTCCTAATAGGATACAATCTCTCTTTTAATCATAAGAGTATTATTATTGGTAGTAATAACAACAAGCTATCAACCCTCTGCATCTTGCCTAGAGTGAATAATACATCATTAAAGTTTAGACACAGATACATCCAGCATTTAACACACCCTCATTTTAATTCTAAATGAGAAAATCTGGGTGGCTTAGTTTCTCGGCTAACTCACTAGAGGAAGACACTTGGGCAGTTTGACTGTGGAGCGTCCAGTTTTCAGCAAAATTCGACTTTCTCTCTGCTTTATAGTTCTGAGACATGAAACGAACTGAAAACTGGATTTGTTTTACTACCTACCGTTTGATAGTGACAGCAGCATCTTCTTTCCTCATCCCTTTCACAGCTGCATAAACCTCCAGATGTTGTTGCACAGTAAGGTTTGGCCAGAGAGGGTTCTCCTGTGGGCAGTGACCTAGAAAGGCAGTTGTGCTCTCTTGCAGTTGAGAGGCAGTGGCACCTTTCCCCTTCGTCAGCACCTGAACAAACAATCAGTTATTCTGCACTAGTGTAATCTTCAGGAATCAGAGGGGTAGCCGTGTTAGTCTGGAATAGCAGAGGTTACCTAGTGTAATCTTGTGATCAATATATGTGTAGGGTTAATATTACAGGCAATTATGGGCTTTCCAGGCTTTATGAAGGGAGAATTACTGAGCAAGGCACTGACCTGCCACCTTTGCTTATCTGAGTAGTTTCACAGAGTACGGGTTGTAGACCATTTTCCTGCCTGATAGGGTCTATAGCTGTAGATGTTTGCTCTAGGTACTGTTATATGAAGGGCCCGTGAGAAACGCCAATTAAAAAAACCTTAGAAGACCACGTCCAGTATTAGCGAAAGTTCAAGATTCATTCCTGAAATGATTTACTTTTAATTTATTTTGAGGCAAATATAATAGGGGGTATGGATGGACTGCAGGGTTTCTTTTCAAAGTGTTCTGGCGTTGGTTGGTCTACATAAATAGTGTTCATGTCGTTTGGTTCACTTATTGCAAGTGACATGTTTGGTTCATGTCGTTTGGTTCACTTATTGCAAGTGACAAGTAACTTCAGCTACGTGAATAGCATAGGTGAAGCTGACATATCTTAGATCGACTTACCTGGGCATTTTCATGGCGGCGAGTCAACTGCTGCTGCTCCCCCGTCGACTCCGCTTCCGCCTCTCATGGCAGTGGAGTTCCAGAGTCGACGGGGAGTGCAGTCAGGGATCGATTGATCATGTCTACACTAGACGCGATAAATCGATCCCTGATAGATCGATCACTACCCGCCGATCCAGCGGGTAGTGTAGACTTGCCCTGTATTTCCCTTCATGCATTGTTTAGGATTAGCAGTGGGGTTTTTACACCTTTATTTTAACATCTAACCCATTTCACCTACCTGCCCAGCAGTCAGGGTTGTCTCTCCGGTAATCATATTGATAGTTGTGCTTTTACCAGCTCCGTTGGGTCCTAATAGTCCAAATATCTCTCCTAGAATGAATATGCATCAATTCTGAGTAAGACTCACCCTTCCTAACAGAATGCCAGGCATATTCACCACAAATGAAAAAAACCAACCAAAGAGAAACCTTTGCTCATGCTTGTGATCAAATAACATTCATTAAAAATTCCATAAGGGCGGTCTAGAACTGAGACATTCCAGTGAGTGAGTGGTCTACACATGAAACCTTCAAATCAAACAATCATCCAAATAATAATATAGTAAAATACTCCTGGGTTCTAACCTTTTTTAATACAAAAAGACACATTTTTAGTGGCCACTTTCTTCCTTTTCTTAAAAACCGAGCTGGCTTTCTTGTCTTTATATTCCTTCCGCAGATCATTGACAATGATAATTGGTTTCTGTGGAAGGAGGGAAATGAGAGAGAATTCATAAAGAACAAATCCCTCCCACTATAACTGATAGTCTAGTTGTTCTCACTGCTGTGTGTGGCTGCTGTATACAGAGGTTTTATTCAGAACACTTTCTTTGACTACTTTGTTGCAGCTGAGATGTGTAGAATTCTTATTGCTAAGAGGTGAGATAAAAGTTTGACAGTGGTGAAATCTACTGGACAGTCATGTCAATCCCATATAGCTTTTTACTATTTTAGGTAACTATATGGCTCCCATTACATTAGTATCCATATGCCTCACACTCTACACACAACACCTCTTTACTGTTTTATAGGCAAGTGCTATTATCTCCATTTTACAGTTATGGAGCTGTGTCCCAGACAGACTAAGTGACTTGGTTAAAGTCATAGAGGAAGTCTGTGTCACAATAGGAAACTGAACTGGTTTCTGTGTCCCAGGCTAATGCCCTGTCCACTGGGCCATCTTCCCTGCCCATACAGGTTAACTAGTATGCAGGCTGTATTATTATTAGTTAAACTCCGAAAAAAACCCATGCTTGACGTTGAAAGAGAAGAGGTCACAATCCTTATTCCAAAGATCGTTCACTTTAGATTGCCTGAAAACACACGAGAACTATGTTCTATTTAAAAGTTGTATTCTTAGGTCTGATATCATCTGTTAATTCCACTTGGAAAGTAGAAAAATACAAGGGGAGAAACACTGGATTTCTGTACTGATGTTTTTTCCCCCACAGTTGGTAATTTACCAATACGAAGAGTAAAGAGACAGAAAATAACTTGAAGTTTTACCTCTTCCTGATTTTCAGAACCTATTGCTTCCCTAACTCTTGCCCTTTCAGCCTGCACATCTTCATCTTCTTCTTCTGGTTCTTCAGGATTTTGATGGTTGATCTCTTTCCTCGGGGGAATTCTACCAATCAAAGGAGTCAAACTCAGCATTATATCCTTTGTCCTAGTTCACAACTGATGTATTATGAGTAGAGCAAGACCGAATGGCTGTTCGGTTCAACACTTGTACTTTTTACAAAAAGTTAAGAAATACCAGAATTAAGGTTGCCCATACGAACTTAATTCAGCCCTCTTGTTGCATATGGATTGTTATAGCCTTGCCCAAAATCAGTCATATATGTCTGTGGAGGAGCCAAGAATAGAACCCAGCACTCTGTGTTCCAGACCAATGGCTGAAATACAAGAGAATAACCTCTCTCTTCTTATAGTCCTTTGCCTTATTTGCTGTTCATTTTGCGCCCTTTATGAGGAGGGTTCGTTAAGAACAAACAGTACATGATTCTGTAGACAGTATCAAAGTGCACTTGCGATCTATTTACTGGACTTTCCTAACCATTGAACATGTCGCTTTGCAAACTTAACACATTTCTCCTTGGAGCAGGACTTGTTTTGTTTTGTGTTTGTATTGTGGCTAGTACAATGGGGTCATGCTCCATGACTGCGTGTGTAGGCACGACAATACAAATAAATAACAAAACTGTGTGTTGTATGTAATTTCCTATTTTTTTTTTTTTTTAGCAAGAATACTTGCGTGAGGAGGAACATATCATGTGGAACCCTATGGAAACTATGCATTGATTTTAAAAAAAATCAAAGTTGCTAAATGTTTTGTGAAAACTTGAAAATATCAACTTTGTGGGAAAACGTACTTTCAAGAAAAGAGCGAGTGCGGGTGTTGGGTGGGGGCACACGTGTGGGCATGGAAGGGCATTTATGGGCACAAACCTAAAAATCGGATCCTCTCTCATAACCGCTCTTCCATATTTCATCTCCATGCATCGAAGAAGAAAAATGAAAACTGCACAATGGAGGTAGGGCTGAAAAGAAAGAAGAAATAGTCACTGTTGTATGAATGAAAATAACAACACTGTATCTGATATATTTTAATTACAGTTTAGGTAAAGTTCCTTAAAAGAGGGATCAGCTTCTCATCGTGTATAGTTTCCTCCTGAGCTGCTAACTGGCTGTTTAATGTTAACTTAACTTGAGGTTAATGTTAGGTTCACTTTATTCAGATTCTAATGTGAGAGATGAAAGAAGAGTTTAATTCAGTTATCCCTGTATCTGCCTGTTACCTAATCTAGGTGGGTATTTATCCCATATTGATCACTCTGGCATCCTGATCTGCTTCACTTCTTTATTCCTCTTATGGTTCCATCCATCCATCATAGCTACTTCTCTGTTCCCACTTGCACAGAATCTGAGCATCTCCCAAATCTTCATGTACCAATGCCAAAATAAAACCCTCTTGCCCTGGGGCTGGCAGCACCCCAACTGTGAGGCTATGTCTGATACAATCTAAAGAACAATGAAATGAAAATGTTTCAGCTTTAATAGTCCATATTGAAGTATTATCTTCCTGTTAGTTAGCTGTGCATATTCTAGGTTTTCTCCCCCAATGCTTCCCATTACTGGTAGCAATGGTGGTAGAATTGGCATAGGTTAGTTGTCAGTGTTTTAGCCTCTATGCCATTGAATCCAACTCAGAGCACGCCTAGACAACATGGGGTAAAATGTTAATAATTACTGGCACCTTGTCTCCACTAGCTTTCTCACCATTGCTACTACCACTGGAGAACAACTGGTGGTAATAATGGAAAAACCTATGGGGGGGGGGGGGGAAATGTAGTGAATGATAATAAGAGTCTAGTCTTAGTCTTCAGTCTGGGGTTGAATTTTATCAACTCTGTTGGAGCATACAATATGTAAAATTGCATAAGAAATTCATATTTGCATTAACTAATACTAATGCATAAAATGACAACGTGTACACTAGTAGAGAAATCACATTTTAATGTGTATGCACAATGACGAAAGGTAAGGCTGAGATTACTGCATGATCTGAGTGGGGATTATTTTGTTTTCCCTAGCCTGGTTCAGGCAAGCAGTATTATTATTTCTGAGTAATTGGGTGCTGGCCAGGGGTGAAAGTAACTCAGGCTTCTTACTGGTACAGGGATTGGGCTGGGGCCAGCTCTCCCCCTCCCCCCCCGAAGGGGCGGGGCCTCAGCCGGAAGGGGCGGGGCTGGGGCAAAAGCCAGCCCCAGCCCAGCCCCTGTACCAGTAAGGGGCCTGCCCCCCACTCCTCTTCCCCACCCTACCCCCTCCGGGAGGCTCCGGCGGCATCTTAAAGGGCCTGGGACGGTAGCGGCGGCCCAGCCCCAGGCTCTTTAAATAGCTATCGGAGCCCCGCTGCCACTTCCCCAGGGCTCCAGCAACAGGGCTCCCGTCCCCGCAGAGTCCTGCTGCCGGAGCCCTGGGGAGGCTGCCGCGGGGCTCTGATAGCTATTTAAAGAGCCCGGGGCTGGGCTGCCGCTACCGCCCCCGGCCCTTTCAAATGCTGCCAGAGCCCCCGCTGCGGGAGCCCAGGGAAGGCTGCGGCGGGGCTCCAGGGGCAGTTTAAAGGACCAGGGCGGTAGTGGCGGCCCAGCCCCGAGCTCTTTAAATAGCTGCCAGAGCCCCGCTGCAGCCTCCCCAGGGCTCCGCAGGGACGGGAGCCCTGTTGCCGGAGCCTTAGGGAAGTGGCAGCGGGACTCCAGCAGCTATTTAAAGAGCCCAGGGCTGGGCCACCACCACCACCCTGGTCCCTTTAAACTGCCCCTGGAGCCCTACCGCAGCCTCCCCAGGGCTCTCTCAGCAGGGGCTCTGGCAGCAATTTAAAGGGTCCGGGGCTCCAGCTGCACCCGGGGAAGCCGATCTGCCCCGGTACGGCGCATCAGCTCTTGCCGGTATGCCGTACCGGGGCGTACCGGCTTACTTTCACCTCTGGTGCTGGCCAACAGTCTCTCAACCGCCTCGTCAAATCCAGTCTAAGTTCTACTCTGTATGGAATGAGTCTTATATTCTTGTCCCACTTTCTCATAGATAAAAAGCCTCAAACAGTCCAGCCTTCCCTAATAAGGTGACAGACGAGCTCCTGGGTTTATGGACTAACGTCTTCTGCCAATGAACATTAGGCTACATTGGAAAACTCTCCATCTCAGTCCAACAGATATGACCGTGAAACATCTGTCACTTTCTGTACGTTTTGCTAGCTGCAAATTCAATATATAGTCACCACATTAGAATTGACAAAGAGTCCTCTTTGTCACTTCTGCAATTCCAGACTAACACGGCTACCTCTCTGATTTTTGACACATTAGAATGTGTGTCCTCTGCAAGATAATAATGTAATATTCAAATGGTTTCTTACTGTAAAGACAGATATGAATATGTCGCTCTGATTGCCATTAAAATCGAAACCCTCACTTTCTATAAAAATCTGTGGGTGGAAAAAAATACATTCAGTAGAAATCCTGTAAAGCTTTAATATAATACTGTCTAGATTTAGAAGAATGAAAACTCACGTCAGTAAATATTTCAGAACTATGTGAACATTTCTGTCATTTTACTCAAAATCCTCACAGTAGTCGCAAAGGGCAAATCTGGGTGTCCTAATACTATTCAGGAAATAATTACACCCCCAAATACAAGTATCATCAGACTCTTCTCTCCAAGACTAATAGCTCTGTCAGATGCTAGAATTTTACCTCCCTAGCTCCTCTGGGGAGCAGTGGGAAGAAGAGGAGAGCCTTACAATAGGGATTACACAGAGCAATTTTCAAAATTCAACCCCTTAGAGCAGTCATTCTCAAACTTTTTTTTTTTTGCGGACCACTTGAAAATTCCTGAGGGTGTCAGTGGACAGACCGTTTAATGATCTTTCCAAGTGTTCTCTGCACCATTAGCTAACTATTGTAAAGCACTTTGGATAAAAGTGCTATATCAAAAAAACCCTTAATAATACAGTAAAACCCCGATTTAACGGACCCCGATTTAACGGACTTCGGATGCAACGGACAAAATTTATGAGCAAGTCCGATGCATCCAAAATCCGTTTTTTCGGGGGCTGCCCAGCAGCGGGTACCCGGGCGTGCGGGCAGGCTGACAGCCCCCAGCTGCTGGGACCCGGGCGGGAACTGTCAGCCCCTCGCCCGGGTCCCAGCTGCTGGGGGCTGTCAGCCCGCCTGCCCGCCCGGGTCCCCGCTGCTGGGGGCTGTCAGCCCGCCCGCCCGGGTCCCAGCAGCTGGGACCCGGGCGGCAGCTAGCAGCCCGCCCGCCCAGGTCTCGGCTGCTGGGACCCGAGCAGGAGCTGTCAGCCCGCCCGCCCGGGTCCCAGCTGCTGGGGGCTGTCAGCCCGCCTGCCCGCCCGGGTCCCAGCTGCTGGGGGCTGTCAGCCCGCCCGCCCGGGTCCCAGCTGCTGGGGGCTGTCAGCCCGCCCGCCCGGGTCCCAGCTGCTGGGGGCTGTCAGCCCGCCTGCCCGCCCACCACGACAGCCACAGAGCTGAGGCTGGGAAGGAGACCATCTCTCCCCAGCAGCCAGAGCCCCAGAGCTGGGGAAAGTCACCTTTAAGGTGCCACAGGACTCTCTGTCACTTCTGCTATTCCAGACTAACACGGCTACCTCTCTGATTCTCTCTTTTTCTGGCCACCACAGCCCTACACATCGCAAATTCCTCCCCACCCCACTGCTCCCTCCCGCCTATCCCCCCCAAGGCCACCATCTCACCTTACATGTGCGCTTTCTTCAGGGTCCAGGCAGCTAATTAACAGAGCCACGCCTGCTTGGCTTCACTAATTAGGTTGGTGACCTTTCATTCTCTCGTGTGCGGCTGCCCAGGCACGCACCTTAGAGGGAGCCTCTGCCTTAGACAAAACCACAACTCTCTTTGCCAGGGTATTACTGCAGCTTCCCACTGAGAAACTATAAGGTTTGTTTTGTTTTTCTAAAAAAACGTAGCCAGTTATGCACTTAGTTTCTTGGTGACATAGTACAATAGTTTACCGTCATAGACCTGATGACAACACCGATTAGTGGATACACTGGAATCAAAATGGACAAGAAATAATGGAAAATTGTTTTTTTGGAAGTGATCCGCACAGTGGCATCGACAATGATGATAACTAGTGTTACCTAAAAAAAGAAAGAAAGTAACTTACACTAGATTTTAAAAGTCATCTTTGCTCACTGTTGCCAAGAATTGGATGATACTACATTTTGGGATATATGGTGAATACCACACAACTTATTGGATGCTGAATACTAAATACAAAACACAAATATGAGAAAGGTTGATGGAAAGGAGTCAGAGCAATGGGGTAGAGGTGGTGTTTGGGAGAAAGGAATATTTCTGTCACTCCACTGCCCTCTACAGCATCCTTGGTTTTTACCCCAAATACCTATCATCTGTCAGAAGCTGTACTGCCAATCCTATGCATTCCAAAATCATGAGTCAGGTCCTAAAAAATAACCAAGAACTTTTAAAACATTGGATTCTTTTAATTTGCCTTCTGTTTTTTGAGCTTGGCATGTGCGTGAGATACTTCAACCTCTTCTTCACAATAGTGTGCATTACACATTTACTTTTATTTTGAATTAGAACAGAGTCTCATGTGATCACATGACTCCAGGAGCTGAGACTAAGTAAACACACCAAATATGATGAAACTTCCAATAAAATCAAGGGCATTGGCAGCACTACAATCATTGGCATATTCTCGTAGCTAAAATACCAGGAAAGAACCTTCCATTAAGTTGCGGCAAAGTTAGCCTGGTGCCAGTGAACATCTTAGCTTGTTGATTTTTTATTTATTTATTTTTACCATGAGGCTTTTAGAGAGTTCAGCGTAAATATGCAGATCTCTGTAAACAACAACATCTCTTGGGATCTTTTCCCAACCTTACAGAAAAATGACATGATGTTCGAACCTTTTTAGATTCAGAATTGCAGGACATACAAACCAAAGTTCTTTTCTAGGGCCTTTGCACCTCACGTCTAGCCTGGGCAGTACATGAAATCCTTAAAAGGGTGTGTCTGGAAAGTTTGTTTAGGTTGCCAGAGGTACCAAAGGAGTTGAGGCGTATTCAGCTTCAACTCAGTAGTCTGCAGACCAACCATAGAAGGATGTCTCAAGTCTAGATCTGGTCAGAAATTTTTTTTCCCCCTCTCTGGGGAAAGTTTCAAGTTTTTAGCAAAAAATAAAATAAAATTCAGATTTTGAAATGCCCCCTAGGAGTCATAGTTCAGGTGTCTCATGCTCCCATTCTCTTCTATAGATTGGACTCCCTGGTCAGACTACATCTCCCATCGTACAACCATGGTCTCCCCTCTTGGCTAGGAGAGACGGCTCACATGACCACGGTGCATTATAGGAGCTGAAGTCTGACCAGGGAGCCTGGACCATAAGGAGAATGGAAGTATGAGGCACCGCAGCAGCATTTCAGAATCAAAATATTTCAGGTTTTAGCCAAAGCTTTTTGATATTCAGGCTTAGCTCAAGGTATAAAACGGTCTCTGTTATGAAATGTCTCTGTCATTTTCTGCTACAAAAATAGAAGTTTTCCCTGTAAAGATGACACTTTTCCAAAACAATCACCAACTTTCCATCAAAAAGCCATTAAGGCAGAGAATTTTCAACCAGCCCCATTCGGGACACGAAATTTGTTCATGAGGCAGCTCCAAGCATTTGAAATAGTAAGTTAGGATCCTGGGTGGTACAGTTTCCCCACAGCCAATTCTGTGGGGGATTTCTGTCGTGTTATTTAGATTGTGGTTTACAAGATCCAGTCTGAGAGAGATTTTCAAACCTACAAAGGCGTCACAAGAACAATACTTTGTATTTCCATTTGAAAAAACATTCAAAGATTTTGCTTATGAGATTTCACCCCGTGCAAAATATTGAGGGTAAAAATCAGTTTTCAGCCACAAAAAACATGGAGTGAGAGACAGCTGAGAATTCTGAGCAGGGGACCACAAACCACTTGAAACTTCTGCATCGAAAGAGAAAGGATTGGAGAGGATATTAAAGAAGAAAATTATGCGAATGCATCATAGTTAAAAGTACAGTGCTGTCTCTATTATAAGATGACTCATTTTCTATTTCCTGGAAACAGGGTGTTTCCACTTTCATATCACCTGAATGCTCAAAAGTTTGAAATACAGTTTCATAAACTTTATAACATGCTGTACATAATCTAGCCATTTGCTTACCACTATGAAGATAAACGACCAAAAATCACAGCTGTTGCATCGCTTTCGAAATGTGAAGGCGATTAAATATACGAACAGGATCATAGAAACTCCATAGCCAGTAATACCGGTAAACTATAGAGAGGAAAGTTCTTATTAGGTGTAAGTGAACGGGTATGAGCAAATAAAACCTATCTGCAGCACTCTAGTTCAATTTAAATGACAATAATACTGAGATCAAGAGATTAAAAAACCCTCCAACTAAGTGCAAAGTACTTTTATAAGAAGGCTAAGATTTATTATCCCCTTTTTACAGAAGGGGAAACTCAGACACAATGCAGTGAAGAAGAGAGCAACAAATAATAAAAATGCCTAGCTCCTATATAGCCCTTTTCATCAGTGGACCTCAAAGCACTACTCAGTCTGTAATGTATTTATCCTCCCCACACCCCTGTAAGGCAGGGCAATGCTCTTACCCCCAGTGCACAGATGGGGAACTGAGGCAAAGCGATTTAGTGACTTTCCCAAAATCACAAGGATGTCTATGGCAGAGCAGGGAACTGAATGCAGGTTTCCCATCTTCACAGCTAGTGTCCTAACCACTAGACCATCTTTCCTTTCAAACAGCACAAAGATTTAAGCACCTGTGAATGTGATAGCGCCCTCTGCCTGTAGACCGTGTGGCTGTTTAACAAGCAACCTGTGGCCATTTATTGCTTGGGGATGTATTATGTTCCTCCTTGCTTTGATTATTATTGCTAGGGGGGGAAACCTGCTGCCCTAGATACACTTCTGCTTTCAGACCTGTTTGTGTCCAGAATTTCATCCCTAAAATCAGTGAGCTTACTCTAGGTTTGCACTGGTGTAACTTAAAACAGAATTAGGCACAGTGTCCCTAGAAGTGAACTTGCAATGTTGACTACACCTCCCAGAAGCATCAACTCTGGGAACACCTGTAGATAATAGGAACTTGTTGGGAAATCTCTTCTAGGCTTAGCTTAAATTTTTCTTTTTACTAGGTGGGGAGGAGAGAGCAAGGGGAAATACAAAAGACCTTTTTCACAAACAGGAATCTCATTTCACTGTGAGAAATCCATTTTATGCATCTGGGGCAAATTCAGAATTCTTGCTGGCAGAAACGGCAAAGTTTTGCCATGGATCAAATTTTAATCTTTTCAAATGAATGCCCAGCAAAAAAAAAAATGTCTCTTTGCTTTGCTCTGACCCATGGGTGCAGTCAGTTGAAGAGCTAAGTGGCACAAATGATTACAATTTAAATGAATTCTGAAGCCAGGAGTTGACTGCTTTAATTGCACCCATAACCTGGGGGAGAGGGAGAAGTAAACTTTATCATCTGGATTTCCCGCTCTTGTTTTCAAAGGTGAATTATTTTTCAGCAATCTAAATAATCAGATTTACCAGGAGAAGAGCTTCACCGGCCCTCTCAGAAATTCTGGGACTCAACGCAAAGATAATTCCAAACGTTGAGAAGAGAAGAATCAAGTACAGGGGAATATCCACCAGAGCCTGTCCACACCAGTAGGCGGAAGGGAAGAGTCCAGAGACCCGCAGCTGGGAATGAGCTTTTATCTAGGGAAGGAAAGGGAAAAGAGAGGTATTATGATAGAGTTTTTTAAAAACAACAACAGTCCTTCCAATTAGCTTATGTTCCGAATTGGCTCAGGGAAATAAAGCTACAAACGAATCTCCATTTCTTCTTCCTCTTAGAGTTATCACAGGATTTTCCCCTTCCTCACTCTCTCTAGCTATTGCCGCTCTCTTCTTCTCCTCCTCACTGTCCCCATCTCTATTTTTCACCCTTCCTTCTTTAGTTGCTTCTTTTCCCTGTCTCCTTGCTTCTTGTCCCGAGGGCAGTGGAAATATCTTAATAGTGTACCCTGAAATATTGGCTTTTATTTTTTATTCTTCATTAACCAGTCTCTAAAATGTTAACAAGGTAGCTCCAGAACAAACAATTCTTGCTGGAGCCCACTTTCACATTTTTTCCTAAAATACTTAATTAGCTTTGGGCAAATCAAATAAATGCGCACAGATACACGTCCAAATCATTGTAATTTATTTACTGCCCATTAGTTATATCTGCCATGAAAACTGATGTGAATAAACATAGGAGGTATCACTTTACTCAGCCCAGGCAAGCCTGGGGACAAATTAAGCCCTGGATGGAGGGTCAGGGGAGGCAGCGGGGACCAGAGAAGATGGGGTGAGGAGTTGAGGGAGGCAGCAGGGGGCTGGAGCCAGAGCCCAGGGTTGGAGCCCAAATCCCCACAGACAGAGCCTGCCACCCCCACCATCCCAGGGCTGAAGCCCAGCACCTGAGCCCAGCCACACCTGGGGAGGTGGGGAACTCATTGGCTGCCTGCTTCTACAGCCGTGTGCACCAGGTGACTCCAAAAGGGGGCGCTCCTGCTGGTGGCCCCCCGCAACCAACACCAAGACACGGTATCCAGGAGCAACAGGGAGGGGGAGTGGCCAGTGCTTTGCCTCCTCACCTTCAATCACAGCCCAGGAGGCTGCGGCCGCAAGAAAAGCCCCTGATGGCTGCATTTGAGAAACACTGAAAGTCCATCTGATCTCCCTGCAAACTCTTTTTACAATAGCAATTTGATAGAGTATGTAACCTCTTTTCTATTAAACCTGCCTTCTTCCACCACTAAGAGCACCTGTCTTTGACTGTTACATATTTGTCCACAGCTATCACTCGGCCTCTGCTCTCAGTTTTATTTCTCCAGATTAGGGTGACCAGATGCCCCGATTTTATTGGGACAGTCCCGATATTTAGGGCTTTTTCTTATATAAACACCTATTAACCTCCTACCCCCGTCCCAATTTTTCACACTTGCTGTCTGGTCACTCTACTCTAGCTAGATCATGCCTTGGTCTTTTAGCTGTTTCTCAGAGTGGTTAATTTTAAAACCTTTCCATGCTTTGGTTTCTCTCCTCTGAACTCTCCAAGCTAAGAGTGCAGTACTGAAACTGAGATCTACCCAGGCCTCCCCCTACAGAAGGTCTGTTAAAATTCAGGATTTTACCTTATAATCTTGTATGCTGTTCATTGCAAAGTGAGGTGGGAAACCAGGAAGTAAAAGCAGCAAAAAAATAAAATAGGTACTAATAAAATAATCCCATATTCCTGGATGATTCACCTGGGGGCGAAAAAAATCAGAAAACATCTGCATTGTATTAGTCTGGGTATCACAACTAAAGCTGGGTAAATAGTTCGGTTTTTTTTGTTTGCTGGCAGTTCAGAAAAATTTGAGGGAAAAACTGGCTTAGGTCAAATCAACTCTGAAAATTCTGAAAGATATCAACAAATTCAAAAAAGTCTGTTTCAGATTGAAGGACACATTTCATTCTACTTGACATGTTTTGTTTCCAGGCATTTTAAAAGGTCTAGACTCTAGAGTCATAAAAATTGGGAGGAGGTACCCCCTTATTTCTTTTAGTCCCATGGTTAAGGCAATCCTCTGACAATCCCTCCCCCCTCCCCCCCCCCCCCGTCTACCTGATGTTAGACAGGGATTTGAACTTGGCTTTCCAACCACCCAGCTGAGAGTCTGAAACACTGGGCTACAAGGGGATCCTCTGTGCCCTCATGCCCCTGCCCATAGCCTCTCCTCTTCCATACCCCCCTCCTGCCCCGCACCAGAGCCCCAGTGATTGGGGGGGGGGGGGAGGGAGAGGGGAGGCTGCCAGAAGGGAAGTGGTTCAAGACTCATGACTAGGGAGGGCCAATGAACCCCCAAAGAAGGTTCTCCTATACACAGGCTATGGTGCAGAGTTCTCTTTTTTACAACGAAAGGATATGAGCCAAAGTCCTCACAGGTAAATGCGGACCCAGCTCTGCTAAACAGAAGTGTTCATATTATACTGGTGATGAATACATGTAAAGAGCTATGTATACATGAGATATAAATACATATACATTGGACCTATACATATAAAGAGAGAAAACAAAATTGCTTCCTAATAAAAAAACCTGATCACATACTGAGCAATCAGATGCCTCTTTCCCAACCATCTGTATTAGAAGCATTTCTGGCAGGGAAGTTATGAACACTTACATTAAAAAATGGATGGCTCCAGATTCGAATGCGTGCAGTGGAATTTAAGGTTCGCAGCAATGCATTGCTAATGATGTTCACAAGCACTGGAAAGCAGTTGATTGTTTCTTTGCTGCACATAATGGTAAACCTGTAGCTCTGAAGAAAAGCAAGACAAGACAAAAGCTCAAAGGTGTTTTCTAATGGAGAGGGAATCAGGAAAATTATTAATCCTTTTACATGCCCACACACGGGCTACTTTAATGCAAAATGCATCTAGGAATGCGTGAATTCGTTTTGCATGTAGATTGGCAGGAATCTAGGCTACAACTTGACCTGCTAAAATTGAGCCAAGAGGTGTTAGCCTGTATCTACAGGAGATTAGTAAAGGTGGTTGAGTTTAAATTAGCCTTACTTAGCACGTGAATGAACGAACAGATTTATACCAGTGAAATGTCCCTCATTTAATTCCCACCAAGACAATAAATTATGCAAGCTTACCACTGCACACGTTACACAACTCCTATCAATGGCGGAATTAGAATTAGTGGGGCCCTGTACTCAGCTTCATTTTGGGGGGCTCTCCTTGGGACCCAGCCAAGAAAAGGAACATTCTCTCTTCTCTCTCCCCCCACACTCTATTTTTCATTTCCCTCCCTTCATCCTCCTCCTATAAGTAAAAGAAAGTCAATGAAAATAAAGGAGAACTACCTTGATTGTTTTTGTAGTCTAACTTATTTTTCCACAGACCACATGAAAAGTGCTGAGGATCTCGGTGGACCACTTAATGATCTTCCCAAAGACTGTTTGAACTGTGAGCTAACTATTGTCAAGCACTGTGGATAAGAGCGCTTTATAAAAAAGAAATGTAAAACAATCTTGGGGTGCAGGGTCTGGGAGGAAGTTAGGCTGCAGGAGCAGGCTAGGGTGCAGGTCTGTCCAGGAGTTAAAATGCAGGAGGAGGCTCAAAGCTGGGACTGGAGGTTTGGGTGTGGAGTCCCTACCGGGGACAGCTCCCATTTGGTGTGAGGGGTGCAGGTGGGAATGTTGGGGGTGCAGGAGTCATGGCTGGGGTAGTGGGGATGCTTCCAGCCCCCTGCCCTGAGCAGTTCATGGCAGGGGGCTGAGGCGGGGGATTGTTCAGGGGGAATGTGGGGGCCCTGCCCCAATTCCACCCCATCTCTTCTCTGCCTCCTCCCCTGAGCGTGCTGCGGCTCCTCTCCTCCCGCTCCCTCCCAGAGCAACCTGAGAGTTGGCAAACAGCTGTTCGGCGATGGGGGAAGCACTGGGAGGGAGGGAGAACAGGAGGGGCAGGAACGAAGCATGTTCGGGGCAGTAGGTGGGGGAAGAGGGCAGCTTGGCTGCCAGTGGGGGCGGAGCCTGTAGCAGGAGCCCCAGGAGCTGACAGGAAACACCACATGCACAAAAATTTGCATAGAAGACATTTTTTACACACATGGTCTGACAAAAATTAGAGGAATCAGAGAGGTAGCCGTGTTAGTCAGGAATAGCAGAAGTGACAAAGAGCTTATTCTTCAATCCTTTAGTTAGTCTTTAAGGTGCCACAGGACTCTTTGTTATGTCAAAAATTAGAGGGAACATTGAAGGCCACAATCTGGCCATATCTAAATGAAATGTAATGCATTCGTTTATTTTGCAACTTTGTAAATTTCACTTTGGCTTATGTTTGATCTTCATGTCTTTGGCGCTTATCCATCTGGGGCTTCATTCAGACAAGTTCCACAGAATCCACATTGGCATCTTGGTTAATTATTAAAGAAAAAAGGAGACACACACTACCTGGTGCTCACAGGATACTTGGATAGCCCCATTATGTATTAACTTCTCTGTGATATTTTTCCCTGTTGCTATTTCCAGCATTATGTTCTGAATCTCCAGAGCATGGATGAAGTCCTGAATACTCGAACCTGGTATGAAGGCAACAGCAGGGAAATCACAATCTTTGAATTTTTATTTTTAAACAATGAAAGTTCTCCTTGAGTCTTTGTTAAAGTTCCCACCCACTAAACAGGACCAGAGAACTTATAATAAAATAAATCCTATAGAATTCATACACCATTTGTGTAATAATCCATTGCATTTTCTCCACGGTTAATTTGCTACTTCCAAATTTTTGCATTATGAATTGACTCACTACTTGGCTGATTCTCTGCACGTTTAATTCGTTTACTGCCTGAATTCTTCTGTATTTCAGCTGTTTTACTGCTCATAAATTTCTGCTCTCTTGCTATTATGCCTATGATACTTCTCCTTTGCTACCTTGTCTGTGTCTCTCTCTAACACCTAAACTTTTGTGGGCTAAAACCCACTTCATCAGATGCACGGAGTGGAAAATACAGTAGGCGGGTATAAATAAACAGCGTACTGCAGCATCCTTCTCTCAGGGAGCCGACACACACATTATCCTCCTTCGTTCAACACAAAATGAAACCACAAAAGTAATTTGCCTTTCAGGTGATCTGACGTCATTCTTCTCCTTAGATCCTTTCTCTGGCTTCTCATTTAGCCTCACATCAAATATAAGCTTTTTGCCACCACCTCCAGATCACTCTGTCCTTCTCTGCTTCTTGGGTTGCTCTCCTTGTTGAGAGCAACTCTACGACATCTGCTCGGCCCCTTCTCCTCCCCCAACAAATTTCCTTGCAAGGCTAATAGCAGTGGTGTAGAAAAAGACCAACTCTGTTGTTCTGTTTTGCCCCCCTCACCTGTTTCATTGAAGACTAGAAGGCTTGTGACTTCCTTGTGAGATTGTTTTCCAGAAGGAAAAAAATACAGACCCGAGGACAGCTCCCAAGAATTTAACTGTTTCCATAAGTGAAGTATGATAAATTGGAGAGCTAAAGGTAGCATAAAAAGTCCAAACAGCAGTAATCTAGATTGAAGAACAGATCACAAATGAGTTTGGAGATGAGACATTTTGCAAGCTGCATTATTGTAGGGGAAGCTGGTAGAAACCCATAAATTTCGATTGTATTAAGAAAAGATTCTTGCCCCTTTATTTTGAGAATGTGTAACACCCTCATTGTGCATGTCAGGCCTTTAAAATTCAGCAGAAAGAAAGCTCTAGGGTTACAGAAGTGCCTTTTCTTTGACCCATAAAATGCCATTCAGGTTTGGCTGAGATATAAACTTTTGTAAATCACCATTTCCCTTCTATTGCTTGTGTTCCTCAGGAAAATTAGGGTAGCATGCAAAAAATAACAACTGAACATGAACATTCTCGCCTAATGCCGGGCTGACAGACCTGCCAAAGCAGCAGCAACGTACGCAGCACTGGGAACTTCAGAAGCAAACAGCCTCTATAGGAGGTATAGGGAAGAAAGCTAGGATTCCAGTACCCCTAGCCCCAGGCACAAACACATGTCCCCACAGACCCATCCCCGCCTCGGAAGGCACCAGATGGAAGGTGCTCCTCCAACTTCCTGGGTCGGTGGGGGAGCAGAAGGGTAAGCGATCCAACCAGTTCTAATTGTGATAACCAAACAGCTGGTTGAAATTTTTTTTACAATACGATTTTCTGCTGGAAAAGAGTTTAATTGAAAACATTTTTTCCTCACAGAAAAATGTTTAATTTTTTTTCCTTGACAGGACATTTCTACACAAAATTAAATTAAAAGATTTTATTTGGTTTCCTTTTAGAAAGTCAAAAAGATTCTAAATTTTGGGGTTTGTTTATTTTTCCTTTTACTTATCCTTTTTTCCATTTCTGCTATTGAATGCAACAGAATTAATATCTCGGTTTTTTCTTTCTCCTTTTTCTTTTTTTCAATTCTAACTTTTTACAACTTTCTTAAAACTTTGGAAAAGTTAGAGTTTTTCCAGAGTTAGAGAAGTTTTGAAAATGTTCAGATTAGGGAGGAAAAAACAAGAAACAATAAAAAGTTGAAAGAACAGACAATCGTTCTATTGTGTTCATTGACAATATGGGGAAAGGAAAAATTGCAAAAGGAGAAAATACAAAAATGTAATATTTTTAAACATTTTCTTTTTTTAAAATACCAAGAGGAAATGAAAATTTTGATTCCTTTTAGTTTTGAAGTTTTCTCAGACTTGAAAAAAATCATGATATTTCAATATGAGTTTTTAAAAGAAAGAACACTGGATTTACAACCAACACCAATAATCAAACGACTAATTTAATTATGTAACATCGTTCAGCGCAAGAAACTCCCAGTAATAAATTAATAATTGGATGGGGATGCATAATTAGGGAAACTTATGTGCAGCTGGAATTGGCAAGGTAGGCATTTCCCCAGCTTTCCATGTCATGAATCATGTAGAGCAAATATGTGATTTACAAGCAAACACTATTGTGATTGAATTATTTCTCATGTTCCAGGAACATTCAAGGTGAGAGGGAAGTGGATCCCCAAAGTTCCATCCTAGCCCACTCCTCAGACAGCTGTGCTATGAACATCCTCCCACAGGCTGACTTCACCTAAACAAGTCAGAAACATGGGTACTTACATGGATCTAAGAGTTTTATCTTCATGCTTTAGCTTTAAGAAGCGAACTCTTGCCAGGGCACAGACTTGCTGTCTCCAGAGGGCTGTGCCACTTACAGTCGCCTTTCCAGTGTCTGAGAGTGACAGGAGACCTTGTTCCATTTCATCAGCAGAGAAGGCATCTCTTTCCTCCTCTGCCTGCTCCCCACTGAAAACACCATAATCTACAAAGAGTTTTCAAAGTACAGAGCTCAACGTAACTCCTTGACAACGTTTTTTATATGTAATAAAAACAGAAACACTGGCAGGGACAAGAATACACAAAATTATTAACTACTGACCAGTACTACATGGCAGGCTGAACATAACTATCTTCTAGTTTGCTACAGGGGAAGAGATCTCAGTTAAGATGGGCTCTTTGGGGAGTATTAAGTAATAGAAAACACTTTAGGACCTTGAAGGGATGTAGAGAAACTCCATCTCTCGTCCAGAGATCTCTTCCAGTTTTCCACTCATGAGGCTTCTTTTCCCATGATTATACACTTTAGTAAAGGGGACCTGAAGGTTAAAGTATTAAGTAGCATTTTTTGTGTTTAAATCTGATGTTTCAGCTCTAAATAGACTCCTAAGTCACCGTGGAGAACTCTTCAAAAGGAAATATTCATCATTCATGGAAACCTGTGTTTTCAGAAAATAGAATTCCTGGGACTTAGCACCTGGATTCACTGTATTAATTAAAAATAAACAAATAAAAGACTAGAGACATGTATAATACTCAGACACAAAGTGTACATAACCAGCTGTATTTGAGGCTCAGAGTCACTAAGAACAAGTAGACACTGTGCTCCAGTTAGCATATTGTCCTACATGTCTGATTCTGCACCACTGACTTCACAGGGAGCAGGAGCAGGCTCTACATGCACCAAGTTTTAAGCCCATCACCAATTTTATTGGACACAGTTAAAGTATAAGAACAATAAACTATTCTTGAGTGAAAGACAAACAATAAATACATTTTCTGAAATTTTTGTTAAAAAAAGTGTTTGATACAGTTCTTAGTTCTGTGAACTGAAACAAAATCCAAAGTTTGGGAATTAATCTTTAGCAGGTTTCAGAGTGGTAACCATAACTGGGCTTTAACTCATGAAAGCTTATGCCCAAATAAATTTGTTAGTCTCTAAGGCCTGGTCTACACTGGGGGGGGGGGGGGAAGGAAGAGGGGAGGCGACCTAAGATATGCAACTTCAGCTATGTGAATAGCATAGCTGAAGTCGGTGCATCTTAGGTCGATTTACCTGGCCGTCCACACGGCAGTGAGTCGACCACTGCCGCTTCCCCATAGACTCCGCTTCTACCTCTTGCGGAGGTGGAGTACCGGAGTTGCCAGGGTGCACGCTCGGGGATTGATTTATCGCATCTACGCTAGATGTAATAAATCGATCCCTGATAGATCGATCACAACCTGCCGATCCGGCGGGTAGTGTACATGTACCCTAAGGTGCCACAAGGACTCCTTGTTGTTTTTACATCTTTAGCGGAGTTCACTTTAAACAAATAGAAAAAAGAGGCTGTATACTGAAAATGGTGTTAGAATCACAAGCTACCACTTCAGGCTCTAAGGATTTCTTGGTCCAGCTTGCAAGCTAAGGGGGGCTGTGCAGGGAAGTGTGGCATCTTGCTTCTCAGCAGGGAGTCTGCAAAGAGCCTGACTAGAAAAAGGTGGGTTGAGTTCTGCATCTCTGTCTTAGGGAGCAACCTGCTTTGTCTCTGTTTTTAAGATATGGATGTTAAGAAATCCAATCTAATCTAAAAATTGGAGCACTTGTACACATTCTTCTCTGGACAATTCAGGAGGACTTTGTAAAATAAGCTGCAGACTGAAGTCTATGCTACAGACTTTTCTAAAAATCGAATGCCTGCCTCTTTGATGTTATATCTTATGAAATAATTACATAAGCACTTACCTCGTCATCCCTTTAATATTTGACAGCAAGTCAGGAGTAAAAAAAAGTCCTCTTTCTGTGTTCTACATGTTTGGATTGCCAGTTGATTTTTAGCCATGTTTAAAAATATAGTTAGCTATTCAAAGCAATTTTAGCTAGTCATTTCCATCTTTGAGGATGCCCAAAAGATAAGGATTCATATTTAGCACAAAAAGAGCATATGATTAATTTAAAAATCATTTTCCCTGGCTGAAAACTGCATGTTTAGACTCAATGTTTTACCTTCTTGATCAACTGCTGCTTCACCCTCCAGCTTCAGGAAGACATCTTCCAGGGTTGTCATGCTAACGCCATAATTAATAATCCCCTGGTCAGAGTGGCTGTCTAGGCCACAGAACAGATCTGCACAACAGAAGGGACACAGGTACCTTGAAGGCATGAGAAAATTAAAATTTATTTGGGCTAAGTTGTGCTCTCAGGTATGGAAATGAAAATCCTGACATGCTTCTGTACCTGAAAGCAGAATTTAACCCTATCTTCTAACCCTAGGGAAACCATTAGAATGATGGGTTTACAGAAATCTCCAGGTCTCTATTTTTAATCAGCCTTCGTGTTTGATAATATTCTGCTGAATATTTGAAGTCTGAGCTGAAGTTTTACTGGAATACATATGCTCAAGAGTAAAAAAAAAATACCATGTACCTAATTTGACTGTCCGCTTTTAAAATTTTCAAACACCTTTGCACATTCTCCCATGCTACCTCTTATGCATGGGATGAGTTCCTGGCAAGGATCTGCAAAGGCAACTCAGTATCCTCTTTTAAATATGTCTTTTAGAACTCTTAGCTGCTATGATGCCTTAACAAACAACCCAGCAAGGTTTAGACAGCTGATTCCTCGGGACCGCTGCCTTTCCCATTGACCAGTTTCATTTCATTATTTTCTTGTGTTCACCTCATTTGTTCATTTAACCTTTCTACCTACCAACCATTATTTTTCAAATTTCAACTTTTTGTGCATTTTCAGGCTCTGGCTAGGGCTGGATCTGTAAATGCCAAAATGTGAAAAGTAACACTGCGCTTACAGTATTTCCAGCCCAGTCGGAAACACAAAAGTAGAAGAACTCTTATGAGGAAGCGTGTGTTCCAAACGCTGGCCCTTTGCATGCTCAAAGAAATGCCAACATTTAAATAACTAAACTGAAATTAAAGGTGATGGCCAGTGATGCTGGAACAATTTGCATAATGGGGCTGCTAAGAGCCATTGACCAAATTGTAAACCCGGTATATAATGAAATCCACCTCGAGGATTTCCGCAACATCCCTCATTCCAGCACCTTCATCATTACCCTACATTTAACAGAAAAAAAAAATATTTGTGTCACGTTCAATTTTTATGTACTTTCCTATGAATGGAATAAAAACCTGTATTTAGATCTTAAATACATACAGAGACTAAAATCATGGAAAAAATTCCTTATGCAAAAGTTCCTCATTAGTAGATTGCCTTCCTGATGGAATTCAGGAGCCAGATACAGTATCTCTCCACACTGATTAAAACAAAAAACCACAGAAAAAAAAATTCTATGCATGGTGGATTCTGGATTATGTAAACACATAATTAATTACCTGGAAATTTATCCACATTTTCTAAGGGGAGCGTATAACTCAGTTCATTTTCACTCTGTCCTGCGAATGTGGCATCAGGGATGTACTGTCTGACCAGGGATAGCATGCTGTCAGGGTCACAAACCTCATGGACATGCATCCTGTTCATATTAAGAAGGCAAAGGCTTACATTTTCACAGGAACAATGTATTTATCATAATGATGTCATATACCAAGAGAGCCAAATCCAGCAGTCCTTACTCCGGAATAACATCCAATCCCTGCAGCAGATCTTATTTAGACAAAACTTCAGTGGAAATTGTCTAAGGAAGGACTGAACGATTTGTTACCAACTCCTCGTGTTATACCAATCTCATGTGTTTGCTAAGGTAATAAAACAAGTGGGTAGGAATAACCAACTGATTTAACAGTATCTACAGGAAGAGTTTGGCAAACAGAGTAAAAGTCCCAGTTCCTGCAAAGTGCTTAAGAACCTCAATGCCTATTGAAAGGAGTTGAAAGTACTCAGCATCTTATAAGAGATGCCCAGAATTTGAGGATCAGGCTGAAAAGAAAGATGGCTTTTAGGATGGAGTGCCCTCTGAGCCAACGTCCAAATTAACTGGGGAAGTGAATCACATCCGTTTCATGGAGCATTTCATTACTAGGATTCTAGGAATTCGGCACAATAATGAGGAAAAAAAATCAATTGACTGCAAGCTGAGTCTGAATACCTGAGGCGTTACATCAGATGAAAGGTGATCTCAGATCATAGTGCCTTAAAAATAAAATTAACAGCAAAATATATATTTATTTTTCATAACTGGAGCCATAGATATTGCATGTGCCAGGTTGGGGGAATGTTTTGACACAGTCTCCTCAATACATTTTGAAGTTTTTATACTCATTCCAAATAAGCTACATTAGGAAGCATTTATATTTAAATTCCAAGAGATGTTGCTTGGTAGGAATGAAATAACATTTCTTCTGCTACTGTGATGCAAATTTAGCACTATGAGGTATGTTTTCACATAAAATACAATAAAATAAAATACCTTAAGTGATACCCAATCCCCCATTTTTTCTTCAAAAACAGAGAAGATCCAACACACTTTATTCTTCCATGTGAAATAAAAGCTTTCCGGTCTAAGGAAAGAGAAAAACAAAATAAGATATATAATGGACCTCACTTTCTGGAATGAATTGAGCCAAAACGTCTATTAAAGGCAATGAGGATGGAATCCTGATGCCACTGAAGTCAATGGGAATGTGAATTTTCACCCTAAGAGTTCAGCCTGACCAGGTTTCATTCTAAGAGAAAACTCTGCTCATAAAATCTTATTCCATCTACTTATAAAATATTATCTAATGAGATAAGCTGGTCTCACCGGCAAGGATATCAGCTTCATCCATGAACTGGGTACTGAACAGAGTCACTCGACCAGCTCTACGTTCTTTCAGGAGGGTCCACACATAGTGTCTGGAACGGGGATCCAATCCGGCAGTGGGCTCATCTAATAGCAAAATCTGCAAGCAGAAATGAAATCAGACCTTCATTGTGTTGCCGGCCCTCATGATTTTAGTACGAGTCTCGTGATAATTGACGTTTCTCTTACAGCTCCAACTGCGGGAGTCAAGAGACTGCATGAGAATCTCAGCTATCACATTTTAATAAAGTTTGCATCCCTCTTGGTCGCAGGAAAACGATGGCAAACATGACCTGAGGGCACCTTATTGGCTAAAAACCCAGAAAGCAAATAAACAGAATCCCTCATTTTTTTTAAATATCGTGATTTTTACATGAAACCCATGATTTTGGGGACCTGACTCAAGATTTTCAAACACGTGGGGTGCATTCAGATCCAGTTACAATGAATAATTTTTGGTATAGTTACAGATTTGAGTGGTTTTAACCCCTCCATTTTCTTTTCAGGTGATTTTAACATCAAAATACAACTCTACAGGCCTTTCTCTATGGGGACATCCAGAAAAGTTGATCTGAATTAACTAAAGGCATGAATTTGAAGTGAATTGGTTAAACCACATTAAATCCCTGTGTGGTCATCATTATTCAGAATTAAAGTGGCTTTAATTAACTTTGGAAGTGAATTAAACTAACCTGAATTAATTCCACTTTAATTTTAAATGACAGTGTACACCCAGAGATTGAATATGGTTTAACTAATCCTCTTTAAATCCAGACCTTTAGTTAATTCAGTTTAACTTTCCTGGATGTGTCTATGGAGACAAGCTCTATAGATATATTTTTACTGGTTTATTTATTATCGTTTTGCACCAAACATGGTATTGATGTAGCCTCAATCTATATCTTTCTTTTGTTTGTTAAGTAAATTTCAGTCAATATTCTGGAATCATATAGATATTTTTTAATCTTGTTCTTTGGACACATTGTATTGTTTGAGATGATGTTTATAAAGTAATGGCGTGAAAATGTACTTTGTATGGTCTCAATGCTGCAAAGACTTAGTGCATAAAGTTATATACCTGAGTATGAGGAGTCCTACTGAAGTCAATAGGAGTTAAGGTGCTCACAGTGTGTGGAGATAAGTATGTGCATAAGTCTTTGGGGTATCAGAGACAGTGTGTGTAAATACATATTCTATACAAACACCAGTTGTGCATATGAGCGCTCCTTTTTACCTGTGGATCTCCTAACATGGCTATCCCAAGAGACAACTTTCTTTTTTGTCCACCACTCAGTTTATTAGCTTGGGTGTCCTGAATATTGATAATATCCAACAGTTTCAAAACTTTTTGCACCTAGAAAATGACAGAAAAATAAATGTCAAGGTATGTATAGGCTTTTGGGTGTTATTATTCCCAAAATATAACCTTGTAAGTAACTGTTTCACATGACTACAGTGGTAACACAACTACATGTGTGTCTGTCAGTTGGTGCTGGATGCTTTTTTGTTAGAAAACAGTGATGCAGCAAGAACAAGAGCAAGAAGAATTGTAGTAAAATCTGGATTAAACATGCACACAAGCCAACGTTACGTGCTGAGAGGCCTGTGTTTATCTGATAGCAGCCTGGCCAGATGTCTACTCCTGAGGTCCAGGTGTCATGTTCAACTAGATTACTCCTGAAACCTCCAGTTCTACTCATTCTGCAGAAACCACATGGATTGAGACATCATACAAGAGCACAAGTTCTTGGATTTAAAAGCTGACTATTTCACAGCTACATGACCATTCGGAATTAGAATAGTATCTCAGCGGTCATGGAAAAATGAATGGAGATGTGAAGGTATTGAAATAATCTCTACTATCACGGCACTACAGTGGAGTGCAGCAAGGAAAGTGATCTTGCTTCCCTGGTGTGGTAAAACTAAAAGGGTTACGTAGACTCTGAGGGTACATCTCCAAAGCAAAGTGAGTTGCGACCCCGTTTTAATGGGGTCCCCAAGGCTGGCATCAGACTTGCTGGGGCCCAGGGCCCACACGTCCGAGCCCCGTTACCCGGGGGCCAAAGTCCAAGGGCTTGGGTGGGCTCAGGCTTTGGTCCCGCCTCCTGGGGCTGTGGGGTAATTTTTGTTGTCAGAAGGGGGTCGCAGTACAATGAAGTTTGAGAACCCCTGATTTACCTCATAATCTACCTCACTGGACCGAATCCCTTTGATTTCAGCAAAAACTCGCAGATTTTCTTTCACTGTTAAAGCTTCAAACTGAACGTTGAATTGTGGGCAAACCCCAAATAATGCTCTAATTTCTTCCAGATCCTCTATTTCTGATAGTTTGTACTTGTATATAGTCGCAGAACCTATACACACGAACAAAGAAAAATGGATGAAGAACATGGATGAACCATGGATGAACCACATTCATCCAAAATGGATGAACCACATTCATCCAAAATGGATGAACCACATTCTTCCTTTCAGTTTAGAAGTGTATCATGGATGAACCACATTCATCCAAAATGGATGAACCACATTCTTCCTTTCAGTTTAGAAGTGTATCATCATACCATCTGATGTCTGGGAAAGTCCACTCAGGATGTTGAGTAGTGTTGTTTTTCCAGCTCCACTGTGACCAAGTAACGCAGTGATCTGGCCTTCATAGATATTCAAGAACAAACCTAGTATAAAAATAGTATTTTGTTAGCATTAAAGTTTGTGAAGTAAATTAAGTCCTTCCTGTCTCTTTCTGTGGGCCCATCACCCAAGTATGGTGTCTAGGTGCCAAACATGACAAGTAAGAAATAGAATTTCCATCTGAGCAAAGATAAGCAGAGTCAGAAATTCAGAACCCAGAATGTGAGTTACATCTCCAGTAAGTAGGTTCAAAGGTTCAAGACGTTTTTCATTATTAGTAGAGAGGGTGCAATGGGGGAACAGAGACACAGATGTAACAACTTTTAAAAATATCTTAAATTGCTTTACTCTGTTCTTACAATGTTCACTCCCTTTTATTCTTAGGAAAGGCAGAAATACAGTCACAGGGCCATCATCAGTTGAACGAATTAGATTTTGGGATAGTCTTTCAAGCAATCATAGCGGATACAAATTTTGCTTCTTTACTTCTTCCACCTTTTGATTTCATCATTTTTTAAAGCTACCACTTTTTCTTCTCATTTAACGGGATTAAATGTGGCAAAGAAAACATTTGCAATGTCCCTAGATTGACATTTAAATAAGCCATTTAAAGTCTGGATAAGCAGAATTACTGTATCGTCTCACAATAAGAAAGGAGCAGCCCTAAAATTTCAGAATCGATAGGGTTTATTTTTGGGTGAAAGCCAAACAAAAAGGTTTAAGAAACTTTTCAGACCTCTCAAAGCTTCTATTTTCTTCTTCTTTGTTTTATATGTTTTTTGGATATTGATGAGTCTAAAGGGAGGAAAGCAAGTTATCGTTAGTGCTGGATTCCAATAGCTGAGCAAACACTGTCTTGCATCATAATAAATAATACCACCTTGCTCAAATATAATGCTTTGCTTCAGGAGATCTCAAAGTGCTTTACAAAGGAGTTCAGTAACATTACCCCTTTCTGCAGATGGGGAAACTGAGGCACAGGGCGGCATAGTGATTTCCCCAAGGTTGTCAACAAACAGCAGAGCTCAGAATGGAACTCAGGTCTGCAGACTTCCAGTCCAGTGCTCTCTCCACTAGATCACACTACCTCTCTAGTAATTTATATCCATGCAAGATAGTGTATACCTCATCTGGTAGCTTTTTACAATCCCCTTTCACAAGGGTCAAAGTCTACAGAAAGTGGAAGATCAGCCCCTTCGTGTATAAATGTATAACATTACATCAGATTGTCCTTTTACCTTTGATGGCTTCAGGCAACAAATCTGAAGTAGGCTGAAGGTACAAAGAGTTTGGGTTCTCCCTGCCATAGTTATTTTTGGACAAAATTAGCATCACAAAACCAATTTGGCTCAATTCACATCTGACTGGCCTGATTTGGTTCCTAATCTCATCTGCATTGTAACAGCACTTGACCTAACTCCATACTCTTACTTTGTGAAAGAACGTATTCGCACAAAAATCCCACATAGGCTGAAGTAAAGTTAAATGGATTGCTGGAGAAGGGATAGTAACAGCTGCAGATGAGCTCTGCTAATCCTCCGATACAGTATGTCATCTATAGGTTTCTTTTTATAGTATCTTACCTGATGGCTTCCTTCCCATCAAGTTCTGGAGGCACTGGCTCCATGCTGTCATTGAAGATACGTTCATGGCTTTGTTCCGTTTCAGGTCTCTGAGCAGCATAACCTCTCCTGCTTTGGCACCAGTATGATGGCTTCAGGCAGAACAAAGGGGGATATTTCATACCGTATTTGTCTAATTGGGAACAAAGACCATGAATCTTTAGTTTATCAAGGCACAGTAGACTAAAGCCTAATTCATGGCATTAAACATTTTTAGGGTCAAAACTTTTCAAGGTATTTACGTGCCTAACTATGCAGATGGGCACCCTGCAGGATTTTCAAACATGCCTAGGCCCTTAGATCCTTTAAAAATCCCATTAGGCACCTATCGGCAGTTTGAGGCAACCAAATACCTTTAAACATTTGACTCTTTCTTGATCTCAGAACTGGGTCAAATCCACCCCTCTACAGCCACAAACGGCCAATTGTTAGAAGAATTGGTATAGCTGTACAGCAAAATTGGAAGGCAAGGTGTGGTTGGGTTCGCACGTCCATGTGTTACAGAATCCATTCTGAGCCTAATATCACGTTAGAGACAGGATGGAATCCATTGCTCTGCAGATGTTTCCACCCCTCCCTCAGCACGGGTAGTTCATACAAAGCCTCGACTGAGGCTACTTTAATCATTAGTCTAAAGTAGCCTCTGTCCTGCAGCTTCAGCCGGAGAATCAGGCCCAGGGTTAAGCTCTCAAGCACCTGTCCTAACTGTTAGAGCTGGGTGCTGGGTTCAGGATTTGAGCAATCATGAGAAGAAGAAAAAAACCTACACCCTCAAAATGGAAGGGGAAGAGGAAAATCACATCTCCCAACCACCGCTGAATAATTTTGGCCAGTTTATCAGGCTGACAGTATCAGCTTAAGAGGTAGGAGCATGTCATTGGTGTTTCTTTAGCTTCCCTAGCTCTGTCTGCCATAGTCACAGGGCTGAGTTAAGGCACAACCACTATAGGTCTGTGCTTAGGGAATCATTTAATGACCTCTGAATCTCATCTGTTCCGTGACCTTGTCATTGCAAAGGAAGTGCTGAGAATGCGACCCAAAGGAAACCAAATGCAGAAACATCCACTTGAGTCTATAGGGGTGAAGGGTTTGACCCATTCCAATAGGGTGTTTGCTCCAGGATCCACTGCTTTGAAGGCTCTCACCCACTATGTGTCAGGAGGGAAGAGTGCAGTGGGCCCCATGCAAGCAGAAACACCCTGGCTGCTAACGTGGGATATGAAAGCAGATTCTTGGTTGGGCTTATTTAGGAATCCACACCCAATCCATAGTCTGTTGTCTGGGAATATTGTTTAACACCAATCACAGATGAAAGAGACATTGGCTGATCCACCCAATGTGGGATGGTAAATTCTAATTCTACATTTTCCTTTGTTCAGCATTATTTTATCATCACTTACACTGCTTTGAAATAAGTGGGGGCAGTGGCCTGGGGAAAGAGAGAGAATTATAAGCCTAAGTGTGCATAAAAAAAACATATACAGTATTTTAATGATAAATAAACTTACCAGGCAAAACTTTATCAAAATAGACAGCCAATAGCATATATAAAACACTGTCAAAAATCAGTAGCACATAGGCTGTAAATACAGCATATGATTCCTCCATAATGTTAGAAAAATAGAAGCCTATTCCATATTTTTCTAAATGTAAAATCTGAAAGAAAAAAACCAAAGACTAAGAATCTTCAGCTGAAGAATCAGGTACATAAGGTCAGAATTTTGATGGAATTTATACAACACAGTTATCCAGAGATGCTTTGGGAAGCCCAGCACTATATTCCCCATCCCCCACTCCTTTTAGTTTCTTTTCCTCGCTAGAAATACATTTCTACTAACGAAAGGGAGCACGTGCGTTTTCATTCAAAAGTGCTCCAGAAACACATTCACACCAGCAAAGTGCAATCTCATATCACCATTTTGGGGCATGTGTCAGACTCTTCTATTGGAGGCCACATAAGCCAGTACAAACAAATTACATTCACATATCATGATTGCTTTCTTCATATGGGGAAATTGTAGGAAACGGGCAGTTTTTAACCAATGTGTAGACATGCATGAAATCTGCACTTGCAGGACACTTGAAAACTAGTGAACAGCAAACTTTTGGGGGCCGTGTTTGTACACACTTAGAACAACAGCACCTTTAAATGCTACCATAATACATAACAATCAGTACCCTTGCCTGTCAACTCAGGCACATACAGCCAATTAGCTACCAGTTACAGCTTTATTGCATATGTGTTCCAAATAATTCACCATACCTTTGTGATTCCAGTAGTAAAGGCAAAGGGGCAGAGGAGACTCAAAACCCATTCCAAGGGTGCAGGAAGTTTTTTCACCAGTGTAATAAAGCTCAGACCTGTAGAGACGAAGGTGAGGAGGAATACAACAGAGCTGGTGACTCTAGGCTTCTTTAAGAGGGAGCTGAGCATGAAACAGAAGTGGATCTGCAGATAAGGAAACTTTTAGTTAGCGGAACACATTTCCATTAGCGGTTTAAAATGCATCCTATACACAGTGTCGGACATGCTAGAGAGGGGCACTAAGTTAGGAGACAAACTGGAGAGACTAAAGTCAGTGGGAGCTGCATCTATACAGCACCTTAATATGCAGCCTATCAGGTAGGATGACCAGATGTCCCGATTTTATGAGTCCCAATTTTGGGGTCTTTTTCTTATATACACTCCTATTACCCCCCACCCCCTGTCCTGATTTTTCACACTTGCTATCTGGTCACCCTACTATCAGTAGAAGTTCATAACCTGACTGGTTGTAAACAGTTCAGACTGAAACTAATCCATATTCAGGACCCTGGGGGCTGCCAGCAGCTTTTAGGGGGACCACCAACCAGGGCCAGCATTAGGCTTACTGGAGTCCAGGGCAGAAAACCAAAGTCCTGCCATGCAGGACTGAAGTCTGAGGCCCAGCCACTCAAGGCTGAAACCAAAGTCTGAGCAACTTAGCTTTGCGGGGCACTCAGTGGGGTGGGGCCATGGGCAATTTCCCTGCTTGCTACCCCCTAATGCCAGCTCTGGTTTTTATATGCAGAAAACCAGTTGTGGCACAACTGGGCTGTGGAGTTTTTAAAGCATGTTGGCGGGGGGCTGAGAAAGAAAAAGATTGAGAACCCCTGCTCTAGGGTATATATATGTATTATATTAATTGTGTGTGTGTTTTATTTTGTATAGTGGCTATATGTCCTTTTAGTAAAATTGTTTCAGTCAATTTCACTTATAAACTCTCTCTTTTTTCTGGGGCTGTTTCATTTTCTTCACCTACTAATTTAATACACATCCAGAAATCATTTCATTATCTACTGGCCACTATAGGATTCCATGAGTACCAACATTATATGTTCCCTCTCTCAAAGTTCTGTAAAGAAAATCGGTCTTTGTGGATGGATTTGAGATTAGAATTCACTTTCGTCCATAACCCACAGAGTCTGATGTCTGTAAAGTCTTCGGATGGTAATTCAAATAATGTCCAATTATGAAATTAAATGAGATTAGAGAGTTTGCTTCTTCAATTAGTGTGACTACACAAAATCTACAGTGTTGGGCCACTCTCCGATCTGCCCTACAACTAGTAGCAATGTGGCTCATAGGAATTTTAAAGTTAGAAAATGGAGAAATTTCATTTGAAAATCCCAACTTACAGATGCTATGCCATAAAAGAAAAACAGAAGTAATATTGGAAAGAAGCTGCTTGTGGAGAAATATTCATTAATCGTGACAGCTGTCAGCAGACTGGACAGAATCAAAACCCAAACAGTATACAGCAAACTCCAGGATAACCTAAAAATGAAAATATATTGTTATCTTTCTGGAGAATTGATGATTGTTGTCATGATTTCAGCCAAATCGCAAATCTCATTGTTAGTTCAAATACTTATGGTACCCCTGGAAATGCCCCAGCAACATTTCACATACAGTTGTCAATTAAGGCAAAGGAGATTGTCAGACAATAAACTTGGGAACCCATCTGTCTCTGAGTGAGAAGGCTGAATGGGGATGAGAGTTCTGCCAGGTCTTGCATAGATTATATTCCTTAACCTCTCCACCAGTGGAGGTATTGTTTGTCTCATTCATCATCACCCCCCCACCCCCATCCTTCATAAAGAACAGGCTGTCCCCAAACACCACAGATGGCACTGAAAATCATTGGTCCCCTGCTATCTGCTTGGAAGTCTCATCCGTCCATGTCAGTTATGGGTCTCCAAGCCAGCTCTGACTATTCTGCCAGAATGCCTACACCTAGCGGGGACTTGGTAGAGGTATGAGAAGAGGGAAACACTACAGTCTGTGGCTATATTATATTTTTCCCCTCATTTCCATAAGTCTAGTGAGAGATGATGTTCATAACCCCTGACCAACCACTCAGTATGCACAGAGTCTAAAGACAAAAGAGGGAAAATTACCCTGGAAGTGTCCGAGCCCTCAGCCCTGTGAGAAGGGGAGATCTATACATCGATTGAGTTGGTACAGTTGGGTTCCAGGGTTTTTAAGAAAAGTAAACATACGAGGTTCATAGCTGGCTTCCACACCTGTTGTCTTATTACAGATCTCATACGCCACTGCCTCTCTTTCAGGTTGCAAAATGAATGATATCCTCAGCTCTCTCTAAACTCCTCTTAGCTTCCTAGTGTTTATTCCTTTTTCTCCTACTTTTATTCCCTTTACCATTGTTACAGTCCCCACTGATGTTAAGTAAAGACATGTTAGGCACATAGCATCTAATAAAATTGGGTAACTTTTTAAAGAGCATCAGCTCATTAAATGGAGGCTTGCAAGTCCTAAGAGTTGCATTTTTGGGGAAAGTTTTCCAGTGGAGTTACTGTTAGGATATTATCCTTGAAAACTGAAGAAGGCGCCCATCCCGTTCAAAATATGTATTTTGAAGGGGATGGGGGCCTTCTTCAGTTTTCAAGGATAATATATATACACACTGGCAGTAGCAGACAATGCACCTCAAACACATTCTAAACTAAAGGGACAACCTCTAATGGTAACGGGGTAATGTCCTTGGAGTCCTTCTCCTCTCCACTTAGGCTATCCATAAGGATGACAATCTAATTGAGGTTGGCTGTTTTCTTCTTTTAGGGCGTTCCTCCTGCACATGAGAAGCTGGACTGAAACAGTCCATTCATTTTACAAATACTGAAGAATATATGTATTTTGGCAACTATTAACTTAAGACAGTAAAACTATGCACTTTAGCTACTTGTGTTACTCACCAGAAGGCTGCATCCTGTAACCCCATAGTCTTCATCAACTCCTTGAGCTTCCTTTTTTCTCTTGTAAGACTGATTGACAGAAAGTGCATAAATGGAGAGAAACACATTGCAACAGCAAAAATGATAAAACTGTGTTCCAGGGTAATTGATGGTGTGATAGATGATGATCCCATACGGACACCACTAATCGATTTCATTTCCTCCCAGACAGAATGATTTGTCGTCATCTAAAAAATTCAAGTTAGCATTTAATTTAGTTTTATGTAATTAAATAAGGTCATAGTACAAGGTTATAACATGTCACTTAATATTGTTAGTAGTAAACTGATCATGTATTTCTGATGACTGCTACCTTCTCTTTTCTGGTCTTCAGAAATGCAGACTTCCCCCTTCAGATCTATTCAAAATACTAACACTGAGATTGTCTTCCTGGCACATTGATTTAATTACACCACCACTTCTCATAGAACATCAGAGGTAGAAGGGACCTCTGAGAGATCATCTAGTCCAACCCCCTGCTCAAAGAAGAACCAATCCACAATTAAATCATCCAACAGATTTTTGCCCCATATCCGTAAATGGCCCCCTCAAGGATTGAACTCACAACCCTGGGTTTAGCAGGCCAATGCTCAAATCACTGAGCTATCCTTAAAACGTCAGGAGGCACCTCTCAGAATGCTCTAGTCTAGGCTCCTCTGACAAATATTTCAAGACCAATATATCATCAAAATAAATAGCAACTCCACAACACACAGCACAAAAATAAACCAAACTATCCACTGTCCGGACACATGGTCCCTAACAATATTTGCTTATTCAGCAGGTTTCTTAAAAAGGCATGTCAGACAGCATGCTCTGAAGTTTAACCAATTTGTGTCATTGTAGATCAAGGACGAGGGGCACAGTTCAAAATAAAGAGGGCCACACAGAGAACGCCCTTCCAAAAGCCCCTCCTTTGGGCCGAGCAGAGTACCTCTGCAGATCTTAACTATAACGGCATAGCACAAGGAGAAAGGCATTCTCTCAATTAGGAAGGTCTAAAGCCATTCAGGGTTTTAGAGGTCAATGCCAGCTCTTTCAACTCTACCCCAATACCTCAGATATCCAGCCCAGATCACGGCACATCGGTTGAGCCTGCTTGCAGCCAAATACTCCAATTACCAAATGGGCCCATGTAGCCCACACTAGCGTTCGCTTGTGAGTGGATTTAAAATGTAGTCCCAAGTAGAGTTGTAGTCTCAAAATGGCAAAGGAATTAATTACAGTTGTGAGGTCCAATAGGCCATACAGGAAAGAACAGTTGCAACCTCCTCACCAGATTCAAATGATATAAAGTGGCCTGGGCTACTTCTGAAAGATAATCATCCAGCTATAATCTGTATGTCATCACACGCTAGACTTTCCAGTTGTATCAGGGCCACGTGCTGCTAGGCAGGAGTGAGTTGCATTTCACTGGTGGTCTGGGAAGTTCTTTGTGTCAATATGTTTTGTAAGTTTTACCATTTCTACTTTGCCACTTTTAAAACTGATTGTAATTTCACACAGGGATTCTGAGAGGCGCATGGTTTTTTTGCTGAAACTAAAAGCAATCAATTTCTGCAATCCATTCAGCACTCTGAGTTATTTCACACGTTGTTCTTTGGTAGAAGCTCCCGACACACGATGATCCATCTCTCTCTCTCTCTTTTTTTTTTTTTACATTGTAATAATTCCATGCACTAAAAACACCCTGATCATAGAAGACTTTATTTTGCTTAATGTTTAAGGGTCGGGTTAGAAGAAACCGAAAATAATTTCAGAGCAAGAATTCTGCTTACTTCTATAATAGCACCATCAAGGCTCGACTGCAGTGATAGAAATCCTTTGTACCAATATCTTGGACTCTTACAGTAATGGTCTGAATAGTTATAACAAGTATCTGCAAAGATGAAAGGCCAAGTGCATTACTTAATTGTGTGCAACAATCATTTTAATGCAATATCAAGATTGAGATTTTAATCCCACAAAAGTCAAGAACTTCAGATTTAATGGTACTACAATAATAATTCTGCAACAGCAGCAAGCAATTAGCTCTCACCGAGAGTGGAAATATCAAAGGATCAGCAGTGTATTGGACTAGTTCCTTGTCATCCCATGTAATACCAGCAGACCCCATTGCCATGGATACACCTGACAGCGTGGGTGGGTAGTGTTCGATGTATCAGGGATCGATTTATCGCGTCTCATCTAGATGTGATAAATCGATCCCCGAGCGGTCTCCCCATCGACTCCGGAACTCCGTCTCAGCAAGAGGAGGAAGCGGAGTCGACGGGGGAGCGGCAGCGGTCAACTCGCCGCCATGAGGACAGCCAGGTAAGTCGACCTAAGATATTTCAATTTAAGCTATGCTATTCGCGTAGCTGAAGTTGCGTATCTTAGGTCGATCACCCTCCCCCCTCCAGTGTAGACCAGGCCTTTTTGCTCACTGCTCCCCACCTTAGTGACTTAAGTGCATGTGAAATACCAAAGCTCCCATTTCCTTCAATGGCACAGGATCAGCTCTGTACTAAGGATCTGGGCATATTCTTTAGATGGTTTCCAACGTGCCCAATGATTTAGCGTTTTCAAAGTTTCCAATAAAAGCTGATTGACTGCGACCTTCTGCTGGACAAAAACCCCAGAACTCAAAACCCAAGAAGAAACCAAAAAACCTGGTACACCATTGTCTGCAGAGCTGTAGGCATTTCCACTCCCTGCTGCACTAAAGGGCCTCATTCCTGCCCGGAACAACTACTGTTCGAGGTGAGAAGTGTAGACAGGGTCTCCCTGCTAAATCAGTTCTTCACTTCACTCCGTAGCCTCCCGAAAGAGGACAGGACTGAGGATACTAGTTCAGTCCTTAGCGGCCATCGGTTGCTAAATTTTGCTAATAATTTTCATTATTTATATGGAGTGGATATGGATGGGTAAAATAGACTGCAGGGCAAATGTAAAGTATAAAATGTATGTTAATCTACACCACAAGCTGTTCTGTCATGCATGGACCCTACATGATGAGAGATGGGAAAAAGACTGAAATGGAATGTAACGTATCATGTGGGATGGAATATTTCAAGTAAAAGGGAGAAATATGCCTAAATCCTCAATTAAAAAACCCGAAAGTTTCTACTGTCTATATATGTAAAAGAAAGTTGGTGGTGTTGGATTTTATCATGTTGTTACAAACAATAAAACAGACTTAAATTTGTGGGTCTTTCTAGGTCAGAAACTCACATGTAGACTAAGGGCCAAATTCACGTCAATGAAGCTATATTAATTTACACCAACTGAGGATCTGGCCATATTTATTTATTTTTAATTACTGTACCTATATGTCCAAAATGCTCATTTGGAGACATCACATTGCCTTGAGGAAATCTGAGGCGATAGGAGAAGTCATCGTTAAATACAACCCCTATAATTTCATCATTCAAAATCAAGGCTGTCTCCAGTGCTTTTTCATCTTCCATCACTTCTGTTTTTATACCTGTGGTTTATACAAAAAATATTATGATCAATAGCTACAACGCTGAAAATGTGAGCACAGGAATTTTGTACATCTAGCCAGTTTTACCAGCTGTGCGTCCTTCCCCTCTGAATTTCTGTTCTCTAGCCCAGGTACATTTGTAGATGCTTTGGGTCACACGGTCTTTCATCACATTGATGATGAGAACAGCAAAGCTACTGCTGTGGAAATAGCCAGGAAGATCAATCTGTAAGATGCCATTCTAATGCACACAAATGCCTGGTCAGAGGTAAATGCTTCAGCAATTGCTGGAAAAAAGGAGGGCATAAGCAATTCTTATTGAGCCACCAAGAAGACTCAATGCACATGAATTTGAAGACTGGATAGACGTTGATGACAATGCTTTTACTATGCAACCTGTTTCTGATGATGACACTGTGACGGAGATCAGAGACCAATTTGAAGTGAAACCTGGAAACGATGCTGAGGTGGACTCTCATGATGACACAGTAATCATCCCATCCTTGACCCAAATGACGAATGCAATGAAAACTAATGGTCTATTGTACAGGGGCTTCAATGATTATAAACTCCTACATCACTTTGAAAAGGAAAATATGGTGATACACTGAAATAAACGTTAACGTGAGCCAATACTGTTAAAAGGTCTGTTTTGTCATTTTACATTGATGTTTATGCCATAAAAGTCAGTGTAATGCACTTTCATATGTTACATTTGTTGCAGTTTATTTGAGAGATTTAAAAAATTTGTATCTTTGGCCCTTTACATTAAGAGATATATAGCTTGGGTAACGTACACTTTGTGTATAGTTGTAACATGTTGCACAGTATTAATAATGGCTTGAAAAAAAGCACCAGCTAAATGTTTGGGTAATAAATAAGTAAATATAATCTCTTGCCCACTTAGAATGTTGGTATGGTTAGTGGAATGTCAGTTTTGTTCCACGCTGAATGTGTTTGAAGTCTAAAAAATTTAGTTACTGTAAATGAGATGTTTCTCAATTGAATCAAAAAAGCCAGTTGTTTAAAACATAATTGTCAATTTAATCAATTCTTTGCAATTCTGCTTGTAAGAATTGACTGCTTATAAGAATCAAATTATCCAGGATAGGTGTGATTCTTATAAAAGGAGCGCATTGTACTCTAATAATTGGATCTCAGTTTTATGGCACAGGCAGCAAAGGAGGAGTTTTACAACATCATTCTAGGGAAAGTTTCTGATCTGAGTTATTTATTTCTTATTAGGACCCAAACCTGGCACCACATATGTCATCTGCAATGCCAGCTAGCAGCTAATCAATTTATTTATTTATAATTGGATAGTCAGAGGGATAATTGGGTATTCCATGGGAAAGAATATACTGTTTCAACTCTTCTGTCTTCCTTTCTGAAATCCCTTCTATCACTGCTGGACTCCAAGGCGCAGTTAAACGAAGGTTCTAAAATAATGAAAGAACCATTAAAATTCAGTCAAGTTTGTCAGAACGTTGCTTGTTGATCAGGCTGCTAAATATTTTCATGAAACAATTTCAGGAGTACTCCACAAGGGAATAAACATATGTTTCCCTTGATGATATTGTGCTGTACTGTAACATTTGTTAGCATGATCCATCAGGAATGGAAAATTAGTTACTATAATTGCCTGTTAACACTCCTCTTAATATAAAAAACTCACAAGCATTCAGAGAAAATTAGAGGTATTGGATAGTGAATACACAACTATCCATGACAACAAATGATATAGAATGATGGCCAAAAGTAACAACTGGATTCAAAAAAACAAAAGAATTATGGTAGATGTATTCATGGAGGATGCAACCACATTGTTCCAGGTGGCCCTAAGCTTCCAACTGACAGAAACTGGGATTGCATGACAGGAGATGGATCACTCAAAATTGCCCTATTCTGTTCATTTCTTCTGAGGCATCTGGCAATGGCTGCTGTCAGGAGACAGGACTGAGCTAGATGGAGTGTTTAGTCTGACCCAGTATGGCCGTTCTGATGTTCTTATGAATACTGCATACTTGCAGACCATGTTAAGACACAGTACTGGTACGGTAGCTAAAGTAATAACAAATCTAAATATTTAATGGGCATAACGTACCTATCATTACAGAGTCTGAAGTCACTTTGCTCATTATTTGTCTCGTGCGGCTTGTCATGGGTGTATAAGCAACTGTAATCCCAGTAGCATTATAGGCAGGGTCATCTAATCGCCCCAGGAAAGCATGAGGTGTTTCAGGATGTGGGACATGATATGTGAACATAGCTGTCAAGTACACCAGAAAGAGAAATAGGAGTGACAGGATCCATTCCTGGGTAATAGAAAAGAGTAAATGAGCAGAGAGAATGGAACAACATTTTCAGAGAGAATGTTCCCTCCCTGATTATCAGATAAACAATAAAGCCAGTTAATACATTTTAGATGGAACAGTTTTTCTTCAAAAAAATGAAGTTTCAACAAAATCTAAACCTTGTCACAGAACAGTCTCACTTTAGCATCATTCACAACTTTCACATCTGCTAAGGCCTGAAAATCTGAGCTGCAGCAATGCAAATACAAAGAGTAATATTGCCTATTACGTCAACGAAACACAGAGCTCAACTCTTCATAAAAAGTTGACTGATATTACATTAGTGCATATAATATGAAGACTGCTCTTCATTTCACCACAAAACCATATCAACTATTAAAAGTGAAGAGTCCTTTATCTAACAATCAGCAGGGGAGAGAGTTTCTGTTATTGTCTGTTGCCGCAATGAGAAAAAGAACTATGATGAATGAGGAGTCCTGGTGGCACCCTAGAGACTAACCAATTTATTGGGCATAAGCTTTTGTGGGCTAGAACCCACTTCATCAGATGTATAGAGTGGCTTCTAGCCCACAAAAGTTATGCCCAAATAAATGGGTTAGTCTCTAAGGTGCCACAAGTACTCCTCGTTCTTTTTGCAGATACAGACTAACATGGCTACTTCTCTGAAACCTGTCACTATGATGGACAAAAAAGCGTTGCAAAAAAAACTGCAACAACAATTGGGGCTTTTCAAATATTGTCTCATTTTTACTACTCTCTCAAATATAAAGTGTTGTTTTTTTTCGGGGGGAAGAGAGGGGGAGAAATAACCCACTCACATGACCCAGCTTTTTTTGTTTTGTTCCCAAACTATCTTTTTGTACTTGCCTGAAAGGTCTGCATTTTCATTCTCCATTTGATAAGTAGATTTTTACAGAAGAGAGCCTTAGTTTGCTGACACACACTCAGATTTCTCTGAAGTTTCTGCATTTCTGGATCTAGAAAGAGAAACAAAAGGACGTAAATTCTAATAAAACAAACCTAAGAAAAAATATTTGTTGTATTGCATCCAAAGATACCAAAGCACTTTACCAAGCTAAGCAGTATTTCCATTTTACAGATTTGGAAACCGAAACTTGCCAAAGTTTCTTCATACAAAGGAAGTCTTTGTTGGCAAAGAAATCAAATTCAGATCTCTCCACTCCTAGACTTAATGCCTTAACTAATAGACCATCTCCTCTCCCATGGATTTTATAATTACTATTTGGTGAAATTGTCTCTTCTGTTCAGCAAAATTAAAGAACTCACTTCATGTTCTCTCCTTTGCTAAAAATGTTAGGGATGGGAAGAAACTACAAGGATAATGAAAACTTTTCTATTGTAGATGCAGGATTTTCTTAAATTTCCCCCCCCTATTTAGTGTTTTTAGTCTTCTTCATAGAAATTAAACAACAAACAATACTACTTCATTTTTAATTATATTGATACTTTCAGAAAAAGTGTGTAACCATTTTGCTTTTTTAGGTTGAAAGTATTATTTCCTAAAAGGACCTCAAATGAAATTATATTTGTAATTTGAACAATAGAAATCCAACTTACTAATTATGCATTCATGTATATCTGGGTATGCAAAATGGTACTAAGAAATCTATATATATATAAAAGTCAAATGGTGTATGTATGCGCGTATGTACGTGCGCTTACTCCTTCCACACCGTTTGAGCTAGAGACTTGAAATTTGGTACAGTTAGAGGTCTTAGGGTCCTAATCAGGGTAAGAGTCGAAAATTTTTCAAATCTCACCTCTGACGCCCCCCAGGGGTGAAATTCTTTAAAGGCCAATCACATCAGCTGGGCAGCTGCTGTTCTCTGTGACAGTTATGATGTCATAATACCCCCTCCAACGGACCCCGCACTCGCTCAGCTCTCTGCCGCTCCCCCCTCCAACAGACCCCGCACTCCGCTCAGCTCTCTGCCCCTCCCCACCTCCGACGGACCCGAGTTAGGTTTGGTCAGAGGATAAGTGAGGTAGGGGTGTCGGATTTGGTCGGGGGGTGAGGTGGGGGTTTCAGGTTTGGTCGGGGGGTAAGTGAGCCGGGGGTGTTGGGTTTGTTCTGGGGGGGTGGGAAGGTGTCGGGGTGGGTGAAGGGGGGGCAGAGGGGGGATTGGGGTTGGTCAGGGGGTGTTGGGTTTGGTGGGGGGGTAAGGTGGGGGTGTTGGGTTTGGTTGAGGGGGTGAGGAGGGGGGTCGGGGTTGGTCGAGGGGTGAGGTGTGGGTGTCGGGTTTGTTTGTGGTGGTAGGTAGGGGTGTCGGGTTTGGTTGGGGGGGAAGTGAGGTGGGTGTGTCAGGTTTGGTCTACGGGGGGTGAGGTGTGGGTGTTGGTCAGGGGGTGTTGGGGTTGGTAGGGGGAGTCATGGGGGCGTTGGGGTTGGGTGGGAGGGGTGAAAATGTGAGTCGGGGTTGGTCGAGGGGTAAGTGCGGTGGGGGTGTCGGGTTTGGTCGGGGGGGTGAGGTGGAGGTGTCAGGTTTGCTCTCTCCCCCCTCCTCCCTCCAACGGACCCTGCACTCGCTCAGCTCTCTGCCCCCTCCCCACCTCCGACTGACCCGTGCAACGCCGGGTATTTTCGCTAGTACAAAATATGCTTCAGTGGAATACTAAACAACCTAACAATATTAAAAACCTTTAAAAACCATAAAAATCATTATTTTAATATCTTGGCCTACCAGTGAACAAAAGTGTTAATTTAAAATTTAAAGTTGAAGTCTTCTGTATATTATAAATGTATACATAGTTTTAAGAAACAAAGCCTGCAGTCCTTCGAATCATTTGGAATTATGTCTAGTGGTGCTGCATTTAGCTCTAAATAACTATTAAAGAGATGATGAATGAGCAAGACAAAAAATATGGTTCAAACCACCACCACACAATTGAATTTGAGTTCAGCCCTTCTTATTCACTAAGGGCTTGATCCTACAAAGTGTTGAACAACTCCTGAAGGCTCTGTGAGCTGAGCACCCTTTGCTTCTATGGAAGTCAATAGGAATTGAGGGCATTTCCACATTTTGCAGGAACAAACCCAGGGCAGTGTCGGCGTGACCTGTTTTGCCACCTTTGGCGGCGAAGCAATAAAAAAAAACAACCCTCACCTCAGAGTTGCAGCTGAATCGTCACCGGCGGTTCGAAGCGGTGAAGCGGCCATGGCTGCCAAAATGCTGCCAAAATCTGCGGAGCGCCGGCCCAAATATGGCGCACCTCCCCCCAATGTTCACTGCCGGTACGCGCCCTTAGAGGAGCTGCCATCAAAATGCCACCGAGGGCGGTGAAAAGTCGCCGTGCAAATACTGCCACCCTAGTCGACCGCCTAGATCACCTAGTGCTTGCGCCAGCCCTGACCCAGTGACATTCTTGAATGGATTTTTGTTCCCAATGATAGTCACATAAAGAGAGAGAACAACAAATGTGTGTTTGTGAGAATATTTCTCTGGAAGTGTTTGGCTGCTCCCTTTAAAATTCCTTTCGAGTTGGGAATTATCCTACCGAAGAAGAAACAACAATATATGTGGTCACCAAGTATCAAGTATCTCAAAAAACACATCTAGTGAATACGTAAAGCACTAGTGGTAAAGAATTGTTTGATCAGTCCATAAGGGTGAGATGTATTCACATAAAGCAGTCAAGTTTGAGTAACCTGTGAAACGTTCAAGGGGTTACGTATGTGAAATAATAGATCTCCCAGATTTAATTACAACCACAAAGCCAAACTGCAATCATACTATGGTATGGCTAAATTATGCTTTCATACAGATGGCCTGACCTTCCAAGAATTTGAGCTCAGTTACAGAGACAAGGTGGGTGAGCGAATATCTTTTATTGGACCAACTTCTGATGGCGAGAGAGAGAAGCTTTCAAGCCACACAGAGCTCTTCTTCAGTCACTCTCACCAACAGAAATGGGTCCAATAAAAGATATTACCCACCGAATCTCTGTAATATCCAGCGACCAACATGACTACCACGACACACGCATAGCTCTTTGCATCTGATCCTTTAAAATGTCTGTAGCTGAAATAAAAGGAGCTTGTATGTGTTTCATTGTTTTCCCTTTGGATAGCGCTTCCAGATGTTTCTGATTGTACAGCTGGACTTTACTTATAAATGATGCCAAATGCACTTACACAAATCAGTATTCCTTACTATTGTTGTTGTTGTGTGGAGTCCTTTTTGGCGGGGGCTGAGGTAAAACATTTGCCTGCTCCAGGTGCAATAGGTTCAGATGTTTAATTACTCCTTCAGTGCTAACCAAGGAACCGTGTGCACTCTCCACTGTCATTGATTTCAGTGGGATTTAAGATCACTTGGCATGATATAGTTGGTCTGGTTAATATTTTTTCTTTAGACTTGCAATTTGATGACAAATAGTGCAGAAGAAAAAAGATAAAAGTGCACATCACACATTCACATCCTGCTTATGTGATTTGCTCTTCCGAAGTAGCAATATACACAAAAATGTGGCACAAACTCAAGTTATTTACATATTCTCTCATTATACATTATTATGTATTATTATTACAAGTGAACTTCTCTCAGCTACTAAAGCCAGAAGAAATGTCACTCTAACTGAAAGAACAGGACTGAGGTAGGCTATTCCAATGAGAAATTATTCCAGTCATTTCATAATGGAATACATCTCTCATTTTAGACCCAAAATTACCTCTTAGAAGAACAAATTTTTGCTGCTAATTATTTATACATGGGAAACAGTGAATCAGAAAAGTAAGTTTACAAGAAATTTGGTTATAAAATTAATTCCACATTTCACGCTTCATCCTCTACTATGCTGGTCTCATAAATAAATAAATACATACTACAGAGCACTTTACATCCTCAAATGTCTTTTACAAATATGAACTAACCCATAGCATTTATCTCACATGAGTGTCCAATCCTCATTTTACATACAGGGAAACAGACACAGAAGTGAAGTGAAGTGATTTGCTCAAGAACTGACTGCAAGACTCTGATCCTGATCACATTGAGCCAATGGCAAAATAGCCGTTGATTCCAGGGGGTACGATTGGATGGAATTTGGAAGATAGGCTTACCATGGTGCTGAAGATTTGAGGAGCAAATCAGAATGAGCAAGTAAGGGATGAAGGAATCTAAGCATCTGCAAGCACAGGGCCCTTCTCATGAAGAGAGTGGATGTTAAAAAAAAATAATTAAAGACATTTTCCTATTAAACACTTGGGTGCGGAGAGTTTTAGGTTGCAAACTCATGCCAATGTGTGTCAAGTTTTCTTTCAGAAGATTAAATTTAAAAAAGATCAGAAACCCAGGCAATTCAAGAGTTAAACTCTAACTTCCACAGCAAATCACAGAACTGCAGACAAACCCACCACAATCCAAACTGTGCTCCAAGAGATAACAAAAGTCAACATTTATACTTGGAGAGGACGAAAAATAGCTCCCTTGTACAGCTGGAATTGAGCTGAGGAAACTAGCTCTACTAAACTTACTTCCAAATTAGGTCCCCTTCAGATTTACACACTTCCAGAAACACATTCTGTCACTCTGCAGACGAGCCAACAGAAAACAATTTCACATGATCTTCCTGACTGAACATTCATGACAAGAACTGCACAATTGCATCAAGCAATCAAAGTCAACAATTTCACCATTGCTCCCTTAGCCATCTATAAGAGATAAGTAAATTCACCAAGCACAAAATGGCAAAAATAACACTGTGCAATACTTTCTCAATGAGTCTGAGAATACTACATTAGAGCAATTCTTCTGGGGCAGGGTTAATCTAGTGGTGATGATTTACATGTAATGTGGAAGTGCAAATTTATCTTTCAATTCCTTGGTTGTTTTCTATCCTAATAGAGGTTAAGCAGTAAAACTGCACTATAGCAGAGCTTTCTTTTTTCACACCTACCAGGAGATTTCTGTGGCACATTTCCTGGGTTTCTAATTTTATTTTTAAAACTCTAGTATTCTGAAAGATAATATACACCGGAAATGCTGATACATGACTGCAACTTTAACATCACAAAAATGAAACTCCTTGTGTGGGAATTGCCAAGAAAATAAGGCATCAGGTACTACCACCACCTTTACTGTCCTTTCTCCATAGACCCCCTCAAAGACTAGGTCTACACTATAGAACCTACACTCTCAGAGCCTCCTAGTGTAGATGCAGAAAAAGTTTTTATGTCTGTGTAGGAACATCAACTCACTAAAGGCCAATGCTTGGTCTACCCTCAAAAGTTATATCAACATGGCTAAAAGGGTCGGTGCCAGAAGTGGTGCTAGCCCATTGGGGACCCTAAGAAAGAATATTTTTGGCAGCATCTTGCAACATATACTAATAAACTTCAGAGAGGTAGCCCTCTTAGTCTGGAATTGCAGAAGTGACAAAGAGTCTTTAAGGTGCCACAGGACTCTGTCACTAATAAACTTGTTAGACAGAGGGCAAGTCAACACTACAGCTCTACGTTAATGTATTGTTATTAGACCACAAATAAGAAAATAAAAGTAACAAAGTCTTAAAATGGTAATAAGACTCTGGTAGAAAGAATTTAAACTTCATACATTAGAAAGATTCTGCAACTGATAATCAAGCAATTCAAACAAGTTTTAGCAAGCAAAACAGCAGGGCACACTGGAGCAATGTTAGTTGTAGTCTTTAATTACCACATGTTTTCATACATTCGGAGTCAAATGGAATTGTAAAAAATAGAGATCTTACCTTAGGGGAAAGGTTTTGTGACGTGCTCAGAATATTTGCTCTTGTGATGGATCTGTAAATAATGTAGATGTCTTCTTTTTCCTGATGTTACTTTCTAATGGTTGTAATGACACTCCATGCTTCTTTGGGGCACCTCCCACCCTTCATTTCAATAACTCTGCCAAAAAGGATTGGCTTACATAACCACTTTGGTTTACTTTACTAGCTTCCCCCCTCTTTGGCAGTTCTTCAGATTTCTTGCTTTCCTGTAGTGCTAACAGAGGATATTGCTGCCTAGCTGCTGAAGAAAAATTCCTCTCAAGTTAGGAAACTCTTGAAACTTTGAATATAAAAATGAAAAAACAAGCTCTGACTTGTAAAAATCTCTTGTTCCTTCCTGCAGGGTTAGTAGCTGACTGCAATAGCAGTGCAATGATGCCCTGATGTAGGCAAAAGGTCAGCTGATCAACGACTTTGTTGGCAAAATACTGTATATAACAGAGCTTCTGTAAAGTAACTCCAACTGGCTGGAAATCCCTTTCCCCTTTTATCATGTGGAAACAAGGCACATCAAGCAACATTAATTTCTCTAACACCAGATTTTAAAAGGGAATTCTTCTATTTTCACCTGTCTAGAATAGAGGTGAAACTATAAAGCAGATCTCTATTTCTTTTTCACAGCCAGAAGCACCTATTCAATAGTGAAAGCTAGGGGTGTGTAAACCGGTTTCTAAGTTCCCAAGGGTGAGGGTAGAAACCACCCCAGTCAGAAGTATTCAGAATGACCAGGGACACAATGAAAGAAAATGTTCCGAAGCTAAGGCTGTATTGGAGGATGGACTGCAGGAGATCAGCAGCACTCCACCTGCTGGGCTCTGCCCAGAAGGGGTTTGCTACAGCCACCTCCAGGGTGATTAGTGTACCATGTTGTTTGTGAAAAACAGAGATATCCTGTAATCAGGCAAACGGGAGCCAGAGGTCTTGCCAAAGGGTAAGTGAAGGAAGGATCTGGCCCACTTTTAAAAAACACAATATTTTAATTCAGATTTAAATAACACCTGACCAAGAGAGACTCAGAAAAAGTATCTGGTGTACAACCAAATAAAATACCTCAGCTAAAAATAATCCAAAATAGATTTGGAAATAATTTACCACCACAGGCAAAGGCAGACAAATGCCTTCCAGTGCCAACAAATAAATCTCATGGATGCACACACCGATGCTCAGACTCTGGGTTAATTTTGCAACTGACGTCCGGTGACTTTAAAAATAGATTTAAATCTATTACTTGAGAAAGATCCTGTGCAATTTTCTGCTCTATTATGATCCAGAAGAAACTCCCTTCCAAAACAATAAGGATCCAAAATGCATCCCCAAGTCTGTTGGGTCATAGGAAGCAATGAGAATCTTGTCTATGTAACTGGGGACAGGTCCAGACCCACAAAACTTATTTAGTTTTTTCATGGACTCTGTGAAGCTTGCCATAATATTTCCCTACAGAGAATTCCCAGGACAAAACTTGAGGTTTTGCTCCACAATAGAGATTTCACCATGTTTGAAATGAAAAATCATGTTAGGCTGGATTCTGCTTTCTTTTCATACCAATACAAATACAGCAACTCCATGGGCTTGAGTGGAGTTATTCCAGACGTAGCACTGGTGTGACAGGGAGCAGAATTGGGCTCAACATTCTATACAAGAACACCTTTCTAATTATCCTAGCCGATAATTTTCCGGCTGCTTTTTAAAAACACTCCTGAAGCTTCATAATCTGTGGGAGGGGAAAAGAAAAGTCGTAAAAGAAACATTTCATGGTTTGATAACAACGAGGAGTCTGGTGGCACCTTAAAGACTAACAGATTTATTTGGGCATTTATCTGTTAGTCTTTAAGGTGCCACCGGACTCCGCATTGTTTTTGTGAATACAGACTAGCATGGCTACCCCTCTGATACACGGTTTGATAATGGGTACCTCTCGGTTATTTGTGAATAAACACTGTCCCATGAGACAGCACAACGGAAGGAGTAGGTTCTATGTGCTCCCCTGCGCTTGTGGGGGAAGATGGCTCCTATTGAGGCATTCAGGAGAGCTTCCTCACTCCCTCTCTCTTCTGAAATACAAAACTCTAACTGGCATTATTTTGTCTTTGTACTGATTGATGGCGGCCACTTCCTCTTTCCTCATCCCTTTCACGACAGCATAAATCTCCAGATGTTCTTGCACAATAAGGCTTGGCCAATGGCTCAGGAAGTCAGTTGCGTCCTCCTCTGGATAAATGGCAGCTGCATCTTTCCCCTTCATCAGCACCTGCACAAACAGTCTGTAATTTGGATTTTGTGGATCTTGCGATAAACAAAAGTGAAATGTTTTACTCTTTTCTTTTACTTTAAGAAGAAATATTATTGACCACATAGAGGAATAATGAAGCTCATCATAATTAGACTGCGGTGGTAACCTCCATCATTCATAAAATTTCACTCAACAGAATCCTTGGGCACTATGTGGGATTTACACTTTGCACACAATTGTGGATATAAGACATCCACAAGGGATAACTCCACCGACACCTGATTGACTCTTATTTTGACATGGTCTGCTTCAAATCACTTGGTACCAAATCAATAACAGCAATTATATTTCTCCCCAAAGCTTCTCAGTAGTTACCATATGTGTAGTTAAACGTCAGCCTATAAATGGCCCAAAGGAGCATGTGAAACAACCCTCATTCACATTTGTTGTCAATTTCCTGACCTTGAAAGATTGTGTGCGAAATGGGGATCCCTCTTCTAAGATCAAAGTTTTAAATCAATGTATGTGAAAACATCAAGCTCTGTAACAATTCTACATTGAAAAACTGGCATGGCTCAAAGAAATTTATAAGGCTTTCAATTAAAAATTCACTTGATTCTGCTTCTATTGAAGTCAATAGGAGTTTTCATGTTGATTTCAGAGGCAGCACGATGGTACTCCATGTATTAACATTTACTATTAAATGTATTAAAGGCCACTGTATTTACTGTATTTATACTGTATTTAAATGTATTAAAGGCTACTGTATTCAGTTGGTCAATACGCAAGGCATCTCATTACAAGGGTTTCACATTAAAGATGTATAAGAAACACCCTTCAGCCCCATATAGACTCTGGACCACATGAAGTGGCCTCTTAAGTTTTGGGGGCAGATAATGGAAACTTCTTTTGACCAGAGACAGGTAAATCTATGCACAGAGAATCTTTCTCGGGAAGGAGAAGTACTTCTAAAAAATGACGCAGATGGGACAGCTATTAGGATTGCTGGGACTCAATGACGCTGGTAAAAGTACAGCTATCCATAAGATCACTGGAGACAATGCTGACTGCTGGGCAGGGAGGTGAAATCTAGGGCGTGCGATTAAGGGTGAGAATGGAACATTTTTCATTTCAAAATGTTTTATGGCTTCAATTTTTTTTAAAAAAATATTATATTACAGTATCAATGCCAGTTAGAACAATTCAGACTGAAAAAGAATACTGAATGCAGCATAAACATTTGCACCTTTTTTTTTGAGAATGGATTTGTATCCTTTTTAATCTGATTTTAGAATAAACTAGTCCACGATCCCTCACTCCTACCATTATCATTTCACTGTTGCTTTTGCCAATAAAGGTCTTTTTAAAATACACAATAAGCATTTCTCATTTCTTGCAGTGCACTGCCATCCTGTGGCCATTTACACTTCATTTGTTGAAAACGACGCCTTTTTAAAATTCACAACCATATAATAATAATTGGATTATTTACTATGTTTAGTTTTCCTTCTCACCCTCGGGTGTCCAGCACTTTTCATGGGAACTAAAACAACAGCAAAAAATAAAAATATGTAAAAATTGAAAATTCACTTTAGGACAGGAAGGTATGAACTTTCCATCTACTAGAAATAATGGCTGAATGTACCACAGGTAGACACATAGCAGCTATACAACCTCATTGTCATGGCCCTAAGTGACTTAGGAGACTACGTTCAATTGAGGATGAACAAGATTGATGCTCTTAAGTCATTTTAGTTACTGAATATTCCTTACACTCATCACAGCAGAAAAACAGATACATTGTAAAGGTGTGAGCATTAGCAATCTAATCCATCTTTATTTCAATAGCACTTTCTATTGGGAAAAACAAAAAGACTTGCTAATAGTTTTACAAATACAACAAAATCATACAAGAAAAATAAACGTATGTACAAAATTAAACAACATAAATGCCCAAGAAAGCATACGACTAATATCAGGATGTGCATTAAAAGAATGCTAACAATGTTTAAATAAAAATTATTCCTGGTACGAAAGAATATAGCACATATATAGATAAACTACATGCAACTGTACAATATATTTTAAATAAGGATTTCACATGATAATGTGAGCAAAATCTGAGTTATTGTAACACCAATACAAAAATACATCCTTATAATACTACTAAAGCAATTTTATCTTCAAAGTTTTGTATCTACTTTAACTAATTGATCCTCACAACATCCCTGTGAGGTGGATAAGTATTATTATACCCCTTTTATAGACAGGGAAACTAAGTTACTTGCCCAAGGTCACCAGCATTATCAGTGTCAGACCTGGAACAAGAATACACAACTACCTGGATTCCTGGTATAATGTCATCTGAGGTTGTGTATTACCTCTCTATTATGTACAGTTTGGGTTCAGTTTATTATTTATAGCACTAAAATAACAAAAGCCACAGAGTGCAAATGTAACATTTAAGTTCTAAAGTTTTAAGCTTATACCAATTGTCTTTCACTGTATTTCAATATATTTGCTCTTTCAGATATTTTTTGCTGTTTTTGAGCTCTATTAGGCACCAGATATGTAGTGGACTTAATGGGGCAAATTCTGCTCTCACTTATATCTGCATAAATTCAGAATAACTATCAATAGGGTTACTGCAGTGTAGATGAGAAGAATTCTGGGCACATTTCTCCTAGATTTTAATAAAGCCTTTGATATGGATCATTGAAAAAAGTTAGTGACAAACCTATTAGAAAGTCAAAACCTATTTAAAATGTCAGAATGACATAACTTGGCTATTATGATAAAATACAAAACTGTTTGAATGGCTGTAGCTTAACAGAGGACTTATACATGAAAGAGAATCAAATTGGAAAGAGGCATCAGGTATAATAAAGGGTCCTAACCCCGCAAACACAGTATTGTCATACAACAGAAGAAAGAGCCAACTGCACATTAATAATATAGATGACACCATGTTGGTGTAATTCTGAACACAGTGAAAGGCAGAAGTGACCTAAATGACATGAGTTTAGAGACTAGGCAAAATGAGGCCAGATGGAGTACTTACAATTTAGGAGCACTTCATCCTGAAGAATGATATTGTTAAACTCTAGGGAGCACGAAAGTCAAGATTAGCATTTATAAGATTGTAGAGAAGGATAAAGGAATTTAACCTATAGAGTCTGGAGAAAATTTGGTTCTGGGAATAAGGCAAATGTCCTGCCTGCCCAAAAGGCAGGAGGATGGAGGATCTCCCTAATTCTATTATCTATGATCTTTTGGAGAAAGAAAAGATTCATTATGTTGTTTAAGTTTTTCAATCCTTTTGGCCAATTGTGTTTTCTGAAGCTATTATGTCTGCTACTGGCAACGGATACATATTGAATGTGCTAGTATGGGAGAGTTAACTAGATTTATTATATTTCAAAATGTATCTGAATGTGAATAAAGTGAAATAATGCTACACCAGATTTCTCATATTAACCAAATTAGACTGCAAACGCTACCCAATGTTTATATCAAAGTAAAGTTAGTCTATATAATAAGTTTACTGTAAGATGATAAAAAGTAAAAACTTAATAGCATGTTGGCAAGACATAAGGCATAAGCATTACATTTTATTCACAAAATGAGTAAGAATAATGGTTATTACTCATTCACTGAGGATCGGATGTGAGGGGCATGATCCTGATCTAAAGCTTGCTGAAGTCAATGGAAAGGCTCTTACTACATACATTGATTTAATGGGTTTTGGATCAGACCCTGAGTGTAAGCAATGGAATATGATGTCAGTAGAGATGAAGTCAGAGGTACAGTAAACCCTCGATTTAACGGACCTCGATTTAACGGACTTCGAATGCAACGGACAAAATTTCTGAGTAAGTCTGATGCATCCGAAATCCATTTCTCGGGGGCTGACTGCCGGCTCCCAGCTGCCGCCCGGATCCAGGCAGCGGGCAGGCTGGCTACCGGCTCCCGGCTCCTGCCCGAGTCCCGCCAGCGGGCGGGCTGCCAGCTCCCGGCTCCCGCCCGAGTCCCGCCAGCAGCTCCCGGCTGCCGCCCGGGTCCCAGCAGCCGGGACCCGGGCGGGCTGGCAGACTGTTCCCGGCTGCCGCCCGGGTCCCAGCAGCGGGCGGGCTGCGGAGCTGCCGCCCCGACCCTGTGGGGGGCGGGCTGCTGCTCTGACAGCTCGTGTTTTTTTTAAATTATTAAATAATGGACTTTTTGATTTAACGGACACCCCCTCACCCGAATTAGTCCGTTAAATGGAGGTTTTACTGTAATATGATATCATGTAGTGATAAAGAAAGAATCAGAGTAAAACAGATATGTAGAATAAATGGGATAAAGACAGCACATCAACACAAGGTCTGGGTAATTATTATTCTCAGCCTCATCTTTGTTATAAACACAGAAAACCTCTCTTATTAAATCGAACAAACTTCTGCTTTGTCACTGCCATTCAATCGACTGATTTCAGTCAGTAGTAAGCTTTTTGGGTAGGGACTCATTTATATACAGTTGTACAGCGCCCAGCATAATGAGGCATCAGTTGCTAGACGCTACTGCAATATAAAGGTTAAATAAATACATTAAAACAATAGCATCAGTGTAACAGAGCAGAGTGTGGCCCACTCAGCGTGTGCCTTAAAACAATTCAGCAGATAATCATTCTATTTCCCTATAAGCTGAGTTACATTACTCCACATTTCTGTGCAAGATGGTTCCAAGATATATGGCTTATTAAAGTGGACAGGCTGACTGTATACCAACTTCTGAAAGGTAATGTGCTCTTCTCCATTCCCACTCAGAAGAGGGGTCACAGCACCATGCAGGAGATCAAGGTTCAAGCGGGATTCACAGGCTCAAGTGCAATAGGTAAGAAAATAAGACCCATATTATTCAATGCAATCCTAGATGTACAGAGAAAGAAGCCAAAACTGTACACATATAGGGCTCATTCCTGTCCCCACTAGGTCAATTATAAGATTTGCATTGAAATAAATGGGAGCCTACACAGGCAGAATTAAGCAATCAATTTTACATTAATTATTGCCCAATGGTACACAATGTTTGGAAGCATAAAACTTTGCCTTATAGCACAGTTTTCTGAGTTTTGAACATTTTAGAAAGGAAGATGATAGGAATTTTCAAATCTTCAGGTAAACATGTATTACTGATATGTCTCATGTGTCATGTGTCTTCAGATATACAGAATATTTGCAGAATGCATTTCAATTAATACATTCTACAATGCAATAAATTGTCCAAAAACCTGAATTTTGATTATAAAAAGATCAGATTAAATAGCCAACTGATTAATTAATTCTTTCAATTTTTAAATCAAAGATTTTTTCTTTGAAACCACAAACAGGATTAATACACTCAGATCTGAGGATGTAGAACCACACCTGAGCTCTCTTATTATTTCTTCTACAGAGAACAATTTTGCCAGATAACAAAGGAAAGTATTCTTAGTGACAAGACAATATCTGTATTTGGAGCTTACTCTGTTTGATTCATGAGGAGAGAAAATGAGCATGATAGAAATAAGAAAGCACTATCAGTGAATTGGACATGGTATTGTATTGCCTCATTACTATCGCAAGAAAGACAGAATAAAAATATTGGTGCATAAGGCTGTAAATTTGCTGTCACAAAAACCAAACACACCTAACGAAATGCCTTTTAAACATGTGTTAGAACAGGTGTTCAATAAAAACCGGTGGTTTTAACAAAGAATATAACTAGAAATGCTCACATTTATGCAAATTCCATAAAGATATATTCATTTGCTGTTCACGCTTTTACAAATATAGACTGAAAGGATCCTATCCACCTTTGCAAACCACATTGAAACTTACAAGTGCATTCATTATAAATTTGTATGCAACATGCAAAGGTAACTTGATTAGAGTTACACCTGCCAATTTGCATGAAAAGGTACATAACAGTTAACCACATGCCATATTATACCAATGTGTAAATATTTTTAGGTTGAGTGGATCCCAAGCTAAGTTTATTATATAATTTAGGGCCCTACTTAGTGATGAATGTTGAATTTCCTTTCCTCCCTCTTTTACTAATGCAAAAGGGCCTCTGGCCTCTTCCAAGCAAGTTTGTGAAGTGACAGCTGTGTCCCTCATCACTATGCTAGATCATGTGCCTACTGATTAGCCGGGGAGGTGCTAGTCCAGAAGAGGGCAGGGAACAAGCAGAGATTAGTTAAAACACACAAGTTACACATTCTAAAGCAGCGTAGGACTGGATGAACATTATGATGAGAAGAGCCTAACAAGTATGGTCACTAAAGTCCACATATGGTACAAAGAGGAGGTGTTTAAAATTGAGATACAGCAAATAAACTCAATAATTGAGGTGATGGGGCAGGATCCATTATCTAGGCACTGTTGTACCATACTGATTATTTTGTATAAGGAGAGTTAACCTGAGATAAACATACCAAACTGGAGCATCAGGATTTTGATCAGCAGGATCCAATGGGAATTTAAACTCAGCATACAAGTTAGGAGAATTTTAGGCATTGGTATTTGCTATCATATAAACAATTTAAGCTGAACTAATCACCATCATAGTCCATGATGAATCCTGGAATCGGGCAGTTAAGTGAGTTGTCTGCATAGCAATGTAGTCTACATGGAATTTTATGCAGAGGAAGTGACAATAAAGCTTTCCAGAACACCATCAGGCAGTTATAGCTCAAAACTGACCTTCCTTAAACATTCACCTTATATCTATATGTTTACTCCAACTCAGACAAGTCACTGACATCTGGCATTGCTATAGCCTCTGTGCTGACTTCTGCTTTTAGAGACTATTTCCTAGTGCTGCTGCCCTGGTTCTGTGGACCCCTGCCTTTGGTGGAAGCTCCCTCTTGAAAGATAAGCAAGGCAGAAGTTTGATCCTGGAGTTGATTCATTATATAGTGACATAACATACGGAATAGAAGAACAAGCTCAAGATTGGAGTTCTAGAAGCATACAGCACAGATTGACCAAAACAAACAGGAAATTATAAAGAACTAAATTATCATTTACCATTATCACTTCAAAATAGGACAGAGTAAGGTGAGTGGATCAGAAATTTAAAAAAAACAGACCAATTATATGTTAGTAATGAGAGTCCTCACAAATAAAGGCATTCCCACACTTGTATAATAGTGATGGATAAGGCCAGGCAGAGGAAATATGCTCAAAGTTTACAAATATTATTTTTGTTTTTTAAGTCCGATATTTTTCTCAATCTCAACTGCTTTCTTAGTACTCAGCACAGATTACAAGAAAAAAGAGTCAGACAAAAGTGAACTTCAGTGTACATCTAATGAATCCTACAGTATTTAAAGTGCTCAAAAAATGACTCTATCTTCCTGTGTTCTTTCCCACCAAAGTGTGCTGTTTAAGGTTCCAAAACTGTTATCTTCCTCTTCTTGTTCTTTAGCAAGCTCCACAAAAACCTAAAACAGACAGAAATGGCATAAACAGTGTACTCAGTGTAAGAGCATTCAGCCTGCAAGGATCAGAGTGCCTACCAATCAAAGAATATTCATGGAAACAAATCACAAAAGCGGGACTTATTGCACCAGTATCTGAATAGGTATACTGATCCTTCAAAATGGAGAGTTAAAATTTCTTTAACACAACAGAAGTAGCTTGTATCAGATGCGAGCTGCAGAGAATCCAGTGTCAGCAATAATAAATCCATGGATTTATCCAGTTTGCACAGGCAAATAACACGGAATTTATTTAATAACAAATTACTGAATGTTGTTAGTAATTCCTAATGAGAGGGATTTGCTTTGTTCCAATCCCTGTAGTTTCCGTGCCTTTTATTTTTGACTCTTTCTTACACTCCTACTTTGAAAGTCAATGGGATTATGTTCTTAAGTGCTAATGTCATTTTTGGAAATGGCACTTCAGCTCCTACTTAGGCATTCTTGAAAATTTTACCCTATAAAACTATCATCTGCAGATATTTTTTTTACAATTATGAAATAAAATTTGCTTCCTATACCTGTTCCAGGGTTGCTTGAGAAAAGCTGTACTCCTCAATATTAAAGGCATGTTTGGCTGTTAAAAAGATTAGAAAGAATGCATATTTAAGAACAATTAATCATCAAATGCCTCACAATGACTTTATTTAAATCGGTATTATTAAATGATTTAAATTATCTACTGTTAAATTCACTAAAAATACAGAGGAGTTTTACAAGTAGATGGCCCAGCTCAGTGCAATCCCATGTGAGAGCAACTAGTTCAGGTCTTAGGTTGCAGATTCCCTCTTTCCAGAGGGGCAGGAATGGGAATAGAGACTGGAAGGTGGTCTCCACACAGCCACAGAAATTAGAGGGGGAAAAGAATCACTGACAGTGTCATCCATCCATCTATCAGCACCAAAAAGAACCTCTTGAGACTATGTCTTGTGTAAAGGCCTTGGAATATATGTATCAACATTCAACCCGGTGGTTCTTGGTCCTTATGGTCTATTTTCTTTGCAAGCCTTAAAGGCATATGGGTCCCCCTGTGCCCAGCTGCAACCCTCTCCGAGGCCTTCGTCTCATGTATCGAGTCGCCTTCTGAAGGTTTCTTGGGGCTGCATGAGGAGTAGCAAGGTCCTATTCCACAGGTAAAAACTGTTACGGGTTTAGCCTCAACTCCCAAGTCCTAGCTCTGTGGTAACAGGCTACAATCACCATAAACTTTCTCCATTCCCACTGAGAAACCCAGTGACCCCTCCTAGCCATATCTTGATATCTCTGCAGAAAAAAAAGGGGGGGAGGGGCGGGCGGGGGGAGGGGACAGGTAAATTTACCCCCTCAGCTCTGCGCATTTTGAACAGATATTCTAATACAAAGTAGTTCTCAGGCTCCTAGGAATGATGTTTAAATTATGTGTAGAGTGCCAGGGCTGTGAGCATGGATATTCAGACAACTACAAAAAGGGTTTCTTTCAAAAGAAATATACAACCTGAGTTCAACATTGCAATGATTCATAAAAGTGTGGTGGGCATATGGGAAAGACAAGGTTACAATGATACAAAACATACTTTTGTGGTCTGGATCAACACCACTGACTTCATATATTCAGAGATGTGAAGGCAAGAAGGGACCATTATGTTAATCTATTCTGAACTGCATAACATAGGCCATAAAACGCCATCTGCCCACTCATTTACCACAGCATCTCTTTAAGAAATGCATCCAATTTGACTTTAAAGATTAAACAATGAAAAATCTACATCTCTTGGCAATCTGTTCCAGTGAACAATTACCCTTAGTGTTAAACATTAACACCTTATATCCAGTTTGATTTTTTCTAGGTTCAACTTTCAGTCACTGAAGCTTGTCATGTCCTTGTCTGCTAGATTAAAGAATGCTCTAGAACGAAATATATTTGTCCACTGCGGGTACCTATAGACCAGCGGTTCTCAAACTAGTTGAGGCCGCGACCCCTTTTTGTGATCCGGCGGTGCGGTGCGACCCCCCCGCCAAAAAGCCGCCGAATTACAAAAAAAAAAAAACCCACCAAAAAAAATAAAGACACGCATGCGCCCCGGTCTCCCGTCCCCGCCGCAGGCGGGCTGCCGGGAGCGCCCCGGTCCCCCCTCCCCTCCGCGGGGGGGGCTGCCGGCTGTGCGCCGGTCCCCCGTCGCCGCCGCGGGTGGGCTGCTGGAAGCGCCCCGGTCCCCCGTCCCCGCCACGGGGGGGGGCTGCCAGCTGTGTGCCGGTCCCCCGTCCCCGCCGCGGGGGGGCTGCCGGCTGGGCACCGGTCCCCCATCTCTGCTGCGGGGGGGCTGCTGGGAGCGCCCCGGTCCCCCGTCCCCGCCACAGGGGGGCTGCCGGCTGCGCGCTGGTCCCCCTTCACCGCTGCGGGCGGGCTGCCGGCTGCGCAGAGCGCCCCGGTCCCCCGTCCCCGCCACGGGGGGGGGCTGCCGGCTGCGCGCCGGCCCCCAGCCCGCCCACTGCGGGGACTGGTGGCCAGCGCGCAGCCGGGAGCCCACCCGCGGCGGCGACGGGGGACCAGCGCGCAGCCGGCAGCCCCCCTGCGGCGGGGACCGGGGACCGGGGCGCTCCCAGCAGCCCCCCCGCAGTTGTACAGGGTGTATGTGATGGGGTTGGCGCGATGATGTCATCACGCCGGGTACTCGTATGTGGGTGTATCTGCATGTGGGCGGACCCGCCTGGAGACGAATAGAGGAGCGGTGTCTCGGTTCCTAAGACCATCGGAAATATGTGTTTTCCGATGGTCTTAGGCGACCCCTGTGAAAGGGTCGTTCAACCCCTAAAAGGGTCACGACCCACAGGTTGAGAACCACTGCTATAGACTGAGATGGGAACTGAACCAGGTCCTTGTTGCATTCATATCTGTTTAGTTCTTTTTACCTTGAATTGTGTACCTAGGTTAAGAATACAGCAGGGTTATAGACGTTAACATATAAAGTTAAGAGGGCACGGGTCATGGAGTGGAGGTTAGTATTAAAAAGCTAAGCAAACCAAGTGGATTTTGAGGAAAGATTTGAAGAAGAGAAGAGTTCTATGGTACATAGGATCAGGGAGAATATTTCAGGCTACATGGTAGGCAAAATGATTTCTATTTACCTTGCTTGCTTGGCAAATATGTGGTCTTACCTTCTTCCAGTTTAGAAAAAGACTGAGAGAGAGACTGTACATCTTCCTTAGGAATTTTATATGCCAAAATGGAGGCAAAACTGAAAAAAATCACATAAAATACAGTGTAAGATTTTCTTGTTCCTTGTGAACAGTAAACAAAGTAGAATAAGCCATTACTTTTAAGAGTTTGCATTTATCCACTGATACAAATTCAAGTAATTTAGTGTTTCAATAGATTTATGGAAGAACTCTTGATGAAGAGACAAAAGGGATGTGGACCATGCACTGAGGCCTCCTAGAAGAGTCTGAGTTATCTTCAGCATTTACAGGACTATAGGTACCATCCAAATTTCTTGGGAGTGGGAAAAAGGGCACTCTCACCAAGGAAATTACCAGGTCACAACTGTTAGCAAGACCAAAATTATGCTTGCGTATCAATAAAGGGTTTTTTTTTTGGCTAGCTTTCACGACATGTTCTCTTTTGTAGGCTTATTTTTAGACATATTTTATTTAAAATGTGGATAACATATCACTAATTACTTACTCATAACACACACAAAAATGAAACATGCATTAATACAAATATATTTTTTTCTTGTAAGGACTGGTCCTCTGCTTAATAACTTTTACCTTTTCTGATGGCTTGCATTTGGGAAGATGTGCAAAATTTGCCTGTGAAGAAACTCCACCTGTTGTACGCCTGCTGTTTCTTTTAATTTCATTTCCAAGAAATAGCCTCTGCCAAATTTACTCTTTAAATGCTGAACTGAACCAATACACCTACAGATTGTTGAGACAAATATAGTTTGTCATGTAAAAAACAACCAACCAACCAGAGCGGTTTTCAATAGTTTCTTTTTATGAATTAGATTACTTATGAGAGGCTTGAGATGAAAACAAATATGGCTGTACTTTTTTCAATGCTAGGAATGTGTTCAAGCTGAGAGACACCATATTTTCTTTTATGCAAAAGTTCCAAATATCCATGGACTACTAAATTCTAAAATACCTTAACTGTCCAGACACCAGGATTGCAACTCGATCACACACAGCTTCAGCTTCTTCCATATAATGAGTGGTCAGAATAGCTGCTCTCTCTTTGCTTTTAAATGCTGCTTGAATTGCCCTCCTGAAAATTAATGAAAAATAGTAACTACAGGTACAAATTACCTTTAACACGACACATCATATGTTGGGGAAATAATACTTTAGTCATAATTAGCACAAATGCCTCCGCCACATGATCAGCTTTTTTCATTCTAGGGAAAAGCAAAGCAAATGTATCTATTTCTCCTCAGTTATTCTCAATTAAAACATTGATGTCAGTATTTTTCAGGGATTTGGATGTCTACTAGTCTCTTAATCCAAACAGCCTTATTATTAAAAGAAAATGCTAATTTAAAATGCAAAGGGAATACTGTGTAGGCACACAGAAGCACTTACTGATCCTGTATTGAATCTTCCCTATGCTGGGAGGAAATTTCACAAATTGGGGGAAAAGGAGGAAACACTTCTTTGGTGGGTTATTTTTCTTTAAAATGATGAAAGAGGCTACTCAGAAATTTTGATGGTCAGAATAAGTTCTAGGAGAGATGGGCTGGTAGGAAAAGAGCAGTTGCAATGATCAAATGTGCATGATAAATTCTTTTATCACAGGGTTCTGCAATTTGTCAGCTGGCTCTAGAACTCATCCCATGGATATTACTATGACAAGCATGGCATATCCTGTACTAAACACACAAAATAGTTTGCTACTTGGCTTCCAGAGGCCCTGCCTCTTTTGCCGCCCTTTGTTACCACACTGGTGACAAGCAAAGGAGCTCAGTCTGGAGCTCCTTTGGTTTAACGTCGTAGCTGTGCATTACTCTCCTTCCCATCACATTACAAAGCCTACCTAGTTTCTTAGGCAGGAAGAGGATGAATTTGAGGAGCTCGGTTTATTATTCCTCAATGGGATGATATTATGGAGGATTCTATTCTTTTGTCCATTGTATTCTAAATTATGATGAATTTTAAGTTGCTGTGAAAGCGCTGAGTTGTGAATGTATGCTTCTGATTGTTATAAATCAAATGAAAGATTTATCTTCAAAGGGAAATAAGCTATTACTCTGCAAATGATTTGAAGACAACATTCAGATGAAAGCAGCCTATACAAAGCTAGATTCTCGGCACTGCACGGAAATAACCTTCCTTAATGTTAACAGCAGTTATGCACATGACTGGAAAGAAGAATAAATACTTATGATTTGGCTATACTAATCTATGACATATTACCATCTATGAGCTTTGGAGTAAGAGTATTACTGTCGTATTATCCTACAATGCAGTCCCCTTAAAAAAAGTCTCTTATAAGTGTGGCATAATGTTACACTCACCACATGCGCTGTTTGGCTTTAGGATCCATACCAGTAGACGGTTCATCTAGCAATGTAATCTGGGGATTACCCAGCATACTTAGCGCAAAACATAACTGACATGAAAAAAAGAAGGTTAAATACAATTATACAGTAGGTCTCATGTTATGAAAATACTGAATTGAACTTTTTTCAAAACCGTCTTCATACCTTGCGTTTAACTCCGACCATTAATTTCTTTGTTGTTTTCTGTACATGGTCTTTCAATTCAAGGGCACTTGCTATGCTGCAAAACACCCAATGCACAATATCGGTCTCATCAATCACTGAGAACATTGTGTAAGAAAGCAGATAGATTATTAAGTCACAAAATATGTTGTCATTCCTCTTAGTACAATTGTTAAATAACTGATTACTCTGCTAATTACAATAATTATTCTAAATGTTTTTTTTAAAAAAACCTTTATTAAAAGATTCCACATTGCTAAATCTTATGCCTCTCACTTAGAAATCACTATGTTCGTGTGTTTTCAAATCAAAGGCATTACATATTATGGGGTTCTTCCCTTCCAAACCATGGTCACCTCTTGCTCAAGCTGCTAAAAGCAGTCTACTATATTCAGATTAAAACAGAGCACAAGAAACCTATGCCATCTATTGTTGGACTATTAAAAAGAACCCAGCTAAAATATGAGTGCTAGCAAAAAAATGCTACAATTAGTTTATACCGTTGTATGACTTCTTCCACATCAGTTTTACTCATTCCTTTGATAGAGCCATATATTTCAAAATGCTCCTGTAATGTAATATCTGGCCAAAGTGGATTTATTTGAGGACAATATCCCATAAATTGAGCAGAATTATCTTCACTATTCAATCCTAAAGAATAGCCTCCCATCAGCACCTGTGGAAGAGACAGGCCTTACTTAATAGTATTTTTTATAGGTTTTGCATGTCTTTATTAAGAAAAAAAAAATGCTGGTGACCAAAATGGTAAGAAAACAAACAAAACAAAAAATAGATAGCCCTATTCATTTTCTATTAGTTTGCAGCCACATATTATACCTGGCCAGCAGTTGGTTCAACATCTCCCACCAGCATGTTAATCAGCGTGCTTTTCCCAGCTCCATTGGGGCCTAGCAATCCAAGTATTTCTCCTGAATAAAGTAAATAAATAAATAAAAATGACATACGAAGTGTTACCCCCCCCCATGCATTCCAAGAACAAAAATGAACTGTTTTTTCCCTGAAAAATATAGTAGTTCAATGGTAACTAATTTAACACCAACCTTTTTTTACGCAAAAAGAGACGTGTTTAGTTGCCACTTTCTTTATTTTTCTCCCAAGAAGAAAATCTTTCCATTCATCATATTCTTTATGCAGACTGCTGACCAGAATTGCTGGTTTCTAAAAAACAGAAGATAATATATTAACTTAATTAATTATTTTTTAAAAATATAATGACAAAAGCACTCTCACCCATGGACAACCTGAAAGTTTATCAACATGAAATAAGGTTCTTTGACATTTACCGAGGTTAGACAGATAGATTAGAAAATCTTGTCTTTTTAGTAAATCGTTACATTTCTGCTTCACCATGGCTACACTTCTTTCTTAGGGACAAGGAGGGGTTATCACCATTATCTCCACTCAGAGTCCCTGTTTTTCACTTCTAAGTCCTCACTGTCTCTATACACTGCGAAACCATTTTAAGGGTCCGATTCTGCACCTGTGCAGACAACTACTGGGAAGCAGGAGAAGAATTATGTTCAAAATTGCTGTCAGAGCTGCTTATGTGCAACGCACAGCACATCTCCTCCTCCTAAAGGCTTGATCTCAATGGCATTATGCACCTAACTCCCATCTAGCCTGAAGTGTGAATACCCATTAGGTTGGAATCTAAAAGGACAAATCCAGCCAGGCACAGAGCTGTTTTTAGGGCAATAATTCTATGTTTTACCACGGGTAAGAGATGGTAAGTGAAATAAATTGACACACACAAGGAAGGCACTGGAAACAAAAGAAAATAAGCACGAACATCAACTCATGTGAAAAAAAAAAAGGACTCCTATTTGCTCATCTCAATTGTTTTAATACAAAAGAATTCAAATAAGTAACTAACTCAGAAGACAAAAACAATAACTAGTTCTTAAGATTTCCAAATAAGCATTAATTTATTTCAGAGCATATGTTGATTTATTGATAGCAATTTTATCTGATCTCATCCTGTCCCCTGTGATTCAATCATAATTACACAATTACCTCTTCACAGCTCTGGCAGGTTGTCATTTCTTTGACCCACAATCTCTCTGCCTTTACATCTTCATCCTCATTCTCATCATATGGATCATCTCGAAATTTCCATGTTTTGATCTTTGTAGTAGTTCTAAAGAGAGGAAAAAATATTAATTTCTGATTCAGTCGTCTTTGTCTGTTTAAAGTTCCCAGGTATTTCACTGGAGAGTTGCCTGATTATGGACAGAAAGATCAAGTCTTTTGTATTTGTTATGCACATGCAATAAACTCATGCAATTAGCCATGTGAATGGGGAGAAAAAAAACTGTGGAAAACAACTCTTTAAAAAAATAAAATTCAGTGGTCACTTAAAAAGAACTGCTATCAAAGGGAATAAGCAAAAAGCTGCACTAAAGGCTACTGGTAGGTCACACCATAGAAAATCAGATCATTTAAAACATAAACAAAGCCTTTTCCTGTTGATTCTTAGCTACAGAAATCAGTGAATATTAAAATTATTTCACAACGGTTACACTGGTCTTACTGGGGGTAAATCTCCAAAGCTGTTTTTGATGAAGCAACTGTACAATTTCTATTAGCCTCTAGGAACAGTGTGCAGATAAATGCCACAGTCAATATTCAAAATGTTCCCACTACAGTCCCAATCCTGTTAACACATATAAGCAGGTATCTGACCAGTTACAAAGATTTTACTCGTGGGGGAATTCTGCGCCAAAAACTTAAAAGTTCTGCAACAGAAAATTAAAAATTCTCCACATAGTACTGCCAAATGATTAGAGGGAATGAACAAAACATTTGCTGGCTTACTATAACTGACAATGGTGGCACTAGAATTTGTGGCCTGATCCTGGGCCCTTAAGGCCCCTTAAATATCCCAAAAGCTGGGATGGGACAACAGGGGATGGATCACTCAGAGTTGCCCTGTTTTGTCCAATCCCTCTAAGCACTGGGCACTTTGAGATGACAGGATAATGAGCTAGATGGACCATTAGTCTGATCAAGTATGGTAGTTCTTATGATTTTATGGAGTTAATGTGAGTTGCACACATACATTTTATGAGGGAATGACCCTTACACAAGCCATTCTAGCAGAAAAGAATTTTCTAAATTAAGTCATATACATACATATTGATATAAGGATAATGGCCAGTACAGAACAAGTAATGTCGGCACTTTTAAAAAATATCAGTAGAATGCAATAGGACATTACTCCAGTGACAAAGGGATTTTGCTTTATCTTTGGTGTGTCTTCTGCTACACTTTAGCTACTCCCAGTTAGTGCTACCAATACTATCTTAAGATGGCTTTTTCAGTACAGAATAATAAGAGATCCATCCTATTAACCAACACAGACCTGAAAAATGGGTCCTCTCTTATCGCTTTACCTCCATTTTTCACTTCAAGATATCGCAGGAGGAACAGCCACACTACACATTGCAAATAAGGCTAAAACAGACAGAAAAACAGTTACAGTTAATTAAAACATTTCTAGCCCCTTGAGGCCAAACAGTTGTCCATGGGAAGAATGCTATGAAATGTTGATTCCCTCCCAGCATGAAGGTGTTCATGTCACTAATTAATTCCATTGGAAGTCAGAGGGCTGTATTTCCAAAAACTGTTTCATATAGCATAAGTGTGATCTGTTGTTATAATTAGAATATGCTTCTGGTTTTGTATAAAAATATAAAATGAGTAATTTAAGAGTACGATATAAATCGGTACTTTTTAATTAATATTTCTGAAATGGTTTTCTGAAGTTTGGCCCACAAACAGAACAGAACAGAGAGGAGAGGAAAATGTTATTTTAAGTAAACTGGATATGACAACTTTCTCTTTTAAAGGATCCACTCAAATCTGTCGTAGGCCAGACTCTTTATTTACTACGTGTAACCTGGCCTCAGTTAAATGAGCCGGTAGGTCTCGGTCCAGTTCCTAGCAGAGAAGAGTCTATATAACAAAACCAACATCTCAGCTGGGCACTCATAGGCAGACTCAACAGGGAGACTAATGACTGAACACACAAAGATTTAACTCTTCCATGATCCCAATCAGCAGTCTTATCTTCCCATGGTAGGGCTGAGCCACACTGTTGGGGCAGTAGGTGTTGAGCTGAGGGAGTGGGGCAGCTTCCGCTGTTGTTGCCTATTCTGTAATCATTTTTTGGCTACGGAGCGGTAGTTAATCCACTATCTCTTATAAGCATTAAATAAAATTCTTAAACCCCTTACAACAGGAATGTCTTTACGAAGGGATTTTTCATTCAAAGTTAACATTTCCTAACATTTTTGACAAATAACTGGTGCTTACCGCAATCACTGATACCAAGAGTTTGTCCCAGGGGTCAGGGTATTTTTCATTCTTGTGTAGGCGTTTCCATGATACCTGACAACGTGACAAATATTTACACAAAGAACTTTTCATCAAATGCTACGTTTTACATCTAAATTTAATTGAAAATTGTAATGAACTATTTAACACTTTTATTTATACACTTCATAAGCCTCATTCAGGTTTGCACTGGCTTTACATCAGTGAAATTCCACTGACTTCTTTGGAGTCACTCCTTGTTTACATGGATGTAGAGAGAGATCAGAATCAGGACCAATATATTTGGTCAACTGCAGTCTCCCAGTAATCAAAACAGCTCAATTCCAGAGACAGAGAGACATGGAATTTGTCTTTATGTATTTAACAAATGCTCTGTTTCTTCCAGCTTCTAAAAATACATTTAGCTTTCAACAAGGGGGTACTAAAAGCAACTTATTCAACAGCTGGTGCTATTTATAACCCATTAAATGGCCATCAGGCATATTTCAGATCAATGAAGAAGGCAAACTCTCCATTTACTTACATGTAGATCAACTACATATACCTTGCAATATACACACACACATATGTATGTATGTATGTATGTATTCTGCTAGGCCATGTACTAGGGCCCTTGAAGTGACTTTCAAAGTTCTAAACCTAAAGTCTTTATAAAAAGGAACCATCAGCCCAACACCCCCAAAGCTTACCTTTATAAAGCTAATTAGGCATCCAATAAGAGGATAGATTGGAACGAAGGCACAGAAGACATAATGAAAAATGGTGGTGACCATGAAATATCTCAGAAAGAATGCCACTTCAGTGACAACAGTAGAGATCAAAGCAGTCTTAAAAAAAAAGAAAAGAAAAAAATCCAACACATTGTATTTTTATCCAAGCTTATCTCACAAATTGGTCAGAACATTTAATATAAAATGTGACAAGTTAGAAAATTGTCTATTATTTCTTAGGAATGTTACGTATGACTTGGCTTCCTTGTTCAATTTTATATTGCTGCCCGACTTAATGCAGTTAAAGCAGGCTCTAATGGGGGGTTGTTAAGATACCTAGGACAGGTAAAAGAATGACAAGATGAGACGGCTCCTCAGGTACCCTCTGGGCCTTCAACTCGGGAAAAGACCCTACCTGGCTGGCACAAACCAAATTAGCATGTTTTCCTATTTCAAGGCGAGGGTGGATATGAACAGATGGTGATGGTTTAAGAAGGGGGGCCCTGGCAGAAAGGGAGGGAAGAAGTAGTCAGCTCAGCTGGAAGCTAACAGGGACAATGTCAGCATACAGCAAGGCAGACGTACGGACAGACTGACTTGAGACCCAGGGTCTGGGAGCAAGTCATGTGTAACTTGGTGCCCAGAGAGAATGGGGGACACGACGTTGTCATGTCTACTGAGGGGATTGCCAAATATGGGTAAGACAACATGAATATAGGTCTTTGTTATTTTAAAATCCATTTCTTTCAGCTATGTGTACCATCTGAGTTTTGAAGAAACTGCTTCTGCATACTACTACTGACCACTGGCTGCCAAAAGAGAACTCTGGCTCAGTTGCAACTACAACGCAACATGGTTGGCACCCAGAGAAGTGTAACCTAGAGACCCAGCTGGACTGCAGGATCCTACACCAAGAAGTTGAGGCACAGGCCTGCTACCAGAAAGGGGTGCACTTGAGGGACTGGAAGATGGTCTCTTAAAGAACAGCCTGCCCAGAGACTGTGACACAAGTAATCCTTTGTCTTACTCCACACGGAGTATAACTATTCAAAAGTGCCTGTTGCTGTGGCAAGGAAGAGAAGCAAAGAAACATGTATATTGCCTCATATTTAAACCATCTGTCATTTACTTAATTTCTTTCCTTTTCAGTTGCAAGTTAGATACATGTCAAATGGTTTAAATATGAGGGAATTATTTTCCAAAAATGGTCAATGAAAAAAAATGTTGATTTGGCTTTAGGGGAAAAAATGTTTAAAGTTAAATACAACAAGAGGCTGACTTACCATTGAAAAAATAAACGACCAAAATTCTTTGGTATTTTGCACTTTTTTAAAGGTGAAAGAGAGCACATAAGTGAACAGCACGACTGATGGTACATAGCCAATAAGGCAGAAGATCTGCAAGAGAAAAAAAGATATTTCTTAGAAAGATTCATCATATTCTGTGCTCTCAGAATACTCAGAATACCCAGCAGTCCAAACCTGTTCACAACATTTATTTTGTAAATGCCTGAATGCTTTTAGAGTACATTCTCATCTCCAGTTGATCCCATCAGTTAAAAGCTAATTTAATTGTTTTGAGATGCTGTACTCAGCATGATATGTGCTATTAAAACTTTCTGATAAAAAATACAAGCAGGGCACCAAGTCCCATCTCTCAGTTATATTTAAATCTTTTCTTTAACTCACTTCTCAACTGGCACTATCGGGTCTCATATAAGCACTAATGATATGCATATTGTGGGAAGCGTTGAAAGTTTCATCCTCAATTAATTTCACTGACATTTGCAGGAATTAAAACAAGAGCAGGCATGTTGGAGGGAGGGACGGAACTGTAGTCAAATGATACCATGCCAAGTATAAAAAGGAAAACTCAAAGTTTTATCGTTCTCACCTAAGAACTCTGGCTCCAGGGTCCTGAAGTATGGACCCTGGAAGGCCTGGGATCCCCAGCCACAGAGCAGGGGACTCTTGTAGCCTCAGGTGTCAAGGAGGCGCAAGTGTGGGAGCTTGGGCTCTCAGCTCCCTGTCAATCTGCCCGGCAGTCTGATGTGAAGGTGGGAGCCTGGAAGTTTGGAATCCCCAATAGCCTAGCAGGTGAGGGTGCTGATAGGAAGCCAGTCAAGTTTCCAACAGAAATCTGCCTGGCAGGCCGTGTTCTTTCACAAATTTGTCAAAACTGAACAGCCTCCATGAAACATTTAGATGTCAGTGATCTGGCTAATTCTAGTGAAATAATGTTTGGGTGAAATTTTTCCGACCAGGAAACAAAAATGAACACATCGTATTTCTTATACACTTTGATACAGGACTTTAATGAGAACAGAGAAGTAAATAAAACTAGACTTACAATAGCAAGGAACTTCCAAGTATCAAAATAAACACCATGATGAAACGCAAATAAGCTTCCTATCATCAGAACGAGAATAATGAAAAATAAAGGAAAGTCAATGACTGCTTGTCCAATCCAGTAAGCAGATGGATAAAGACCTGAGATCTTAAGTTGAGTGTAGGCTTTGATCTGTTTAAGTGGAAAAAATTACAACAGATTTTAAAGATGCCACAAAAGGCAGTAATCTTAATTCTTATCAATGCTTACACAAAGTGGGCCTAATTCTGCTCTCAAACATACAGGCTTTATACTAGCATCATTCTAGTGTCTTCACTGGAGTTATTCCCAATTTGCAATTTTTAGACACCAGGGGAGGTGGTTTGCATATCCACATTTTTCCACAAAAGGAATTCCTAGTTTTGGGAAGAAAGGATAGAAGCTAAACACCCAGCAGGAATATGGACTGAGTGCCCTCTATGATCCTACTTTCTTTAGTTTCAACTATGCATCCAGCTAGCTGTAGGTTATGAAAAGACTAAAGTGCCCAATTCCAGCTCCAAATCTAGCCAGTTCTTCTATATGCAAAACCCCCTTGATTCTTCTCACATTTACATAATTTGTCTCTGCAATTACTTGTTAGTCTAATATAAAATTTAACTTACGTATCTTTATCTTTGGGGTAGGTGCATCCAGTAAACAGTTCGACACATTTAAATTTATTTGAAAATTGAGGGGTCCTGACACATCTCTTGGTTCTGAAGTTGTTGTCTATTCTACAAATCATCCCACCATTGTGTCCCAGACAACAGCCATTACCAAATTATTACTGAATGATTATATCATCTAGTAATGGCCTTAGAACGATGTTTTATATTTGTTTACATACTGAAGATTTAAAATGACCCAAACTGCATAGTTCAAATTGAAGATTACCTTATGGTTTTCTGCATTTTCCATGGCAAAATATGGTAGCACCCCAGTTACAATGATTCCAAGTAACATCACTTGAAAAAAAGCCTCCGGTCTGAAAACTGTCTCATCAATTTCCTGAAAAATAATTAGACTTCAACACTGGGAAATCAGAATATACTGAAGACAAAAAGCAACTCCTCAAACTTTCTTTTTAAAGTTTCTAAACATGATTTCCTGTGCTCTTGTTCCTAGACTCCTAATAATGCCACTTAGTTACAGATTATTATAAAAGCATACAAAACTTTTAAATACCATTTTTGTATATGCAGCATGGCAATGCACAAAACTATTCTATCTGATAAGTGACATTTCTGATTTGGATGGGACCGATTATCATTTAGTTCCAAAAAAGGATATTTCATAGCTGCTAACACCTTTTCACAGGAGCTGAGAGAAAAACACTGCAATAAAGTTTTGGGTAGCTTTTTGTGCAGTTTATAAAATTAATATATTCAGAAGAGAAAGAAAATGGCAACTATGAATAGTTGACTACTGTGACCTCCTCTTTGCTATCCTTGATTCCTACAACCTTGCTCCTCTCAAGTCTATTGAGAATTCTATTGTTAAGATCATCTTTATTTATCTGAAGAAGTGGGTTTTTTACCCATGAATGCTTATGTCAAATAAATCTTTTAGGCCAGGTCTACACTGGGGGTGTTGGAGAGGGTCAACCTAAGATATGCAACTTCAGCTACACTAATAGCATAGCTGAAGTCGACGTATCTTAGGTCGATCTACCTGGGTGTCCTCAAGGCAGTAAGTCAATCACTGCCACTCCCCTGTCAACTCCGCTTCTGCCTCTTGCGGTGGTGGAGTTCCGGAGTTGATAGAGAGAGAGTTTGAGGATCAATTTATCATGTCTAAAGTAGACATGATAAATTGATCCCCAATAGATTGATCACTACCCACCGACCCGTCGGGTAATGTAGACTTACCCTTAGTCCTCAGCCTAATTGGACTAACCTTTTTACCTCCCACCTGGTTCTTGCCTACTTTTCTATACCTGCCTCTGGACACTTCCACTGCTTGCATCCGACGAAGTGGGTATTAGCCCACAAAAGCTTATGCTTCAAAACTTTATAGTTAGTCTTTAAGGTGCCACAGGACTTTGTTACCTCTGCTATTCCAGAGTAACACGGCTACCTCTCTGATACCAGACTCCTTGTTGTTTTTTGGACACAGACTGACATGGCTACCCTGATATTTAAGATAATGTGATTAGAGCAACAAGACTATCACACATTTTGAGTCTCTCTTCTGGCTCCTTGTTCACTTCCCCATCAAATACAAGCTTCTGGAGTGAAATCCTGGCCCCAATTAAGTCAATGGCACAACTCCCATTAAATTCAACATGACTAGGATATCACCTTTGTCTTTATCTTTAAGGCCCTTCAAAACTGAGATCTACCCTGCCCAGGTGATCTAGTAACCCATCAAAACATTGACTTCCACCTTCCAGCCTCTACTGCCCACCAGCTCAACTTTATACAAGTGTGTACTTTCTCCCACACTGTGCCTTATGCCTGTGAAAAAACTCTGATAAAATTCTACCTTATCCTGTTCCAAATCCCTCCTTATGACTCAGCTCTACCACAGGCTAATCAAAGCTAGGTGGGTGACAAGCTCTGATCACGCCTCTTGCCCTCACCCTTTTCCACTCCTTTTCGTGCTACCTCCAACAGCCAATTAAGAAACCCCAAACCTACAGGACATAACTAACAAAGTTGTGCTAGTTCATCACCATACCAATTTGCTTTTGTGTTAAATTTCCATCCCCTACTCATGCTCTATTTGTGTCCTTAGATTTGGGAACATCTCTTTTCTATGTTTGTAGAGTGCCCTGGATTGGGGTCCTCAGGCATCACCATAATATACATATTTACCATGTATAATTATATTAATAAAATCTGAATATGTTTTTTGTAATTCAAAGCTGTACTGCTTAATGTGCAATATTTCATTACCTTAGAGGCTTTAAATGGTGAAAATAAAATCAGCTTGAATTAAATGGCTTAAATAAATTGAATCATTTTAATTTATAGCTACATTTTTTCACATGCTCCAATACAGGGCTAACCTCAAGAAGTACCTAACTATTCATAGCCACAAAACTGCATGTCCAGTTCTGATTTTCCTATAGTTTCTTTTGCAATTATGCCATTTTAAGCCTATGATACATCCTGATTTGAACTCCACCTACTTGAATGAATGGTCTACTCCAGATTTGAATATTCTCAGTCACATTTAAATTGTGAAGAAACAGGTTGCTAATGATGTTCATCAAAACAGGCAGAGAGTGCACCATGCTACTGTTGAATACAGCTGTAAAAATGTAGCTCTATAAAGAAAAATATTTTCAGTGTTAAGTTTGCAGCATGAAGGTTAGCACTGAGATATTGTTGGATGAAAATATAATAAAAATCCTTCATACACTATAGAACTTCCTAAAAAGCATAGTGTTACTAACACTTATCCTAATACAGTAAAAATATTCACAATCTAAAGGACAGAAACTTAGCCACGTTAATTCCAATGAAAATAACTTTATGAAAATGTGCCCGCTAGCTACAAAGTTGGGTCCTTAACCTTAATACAAGGTTGGGGATCTAACCTTAATACTTGTTTGCAGTGCTGTTGCAGCAAGGTTGGGTCCCACGGTCTTCGAGAGACAAGGGAGGTGAGGTAGTATCTTTTATTGGACCAGCTTCTGTCGGTGAGAGAGACCTTTCAAGCTACACAGAGCTCTTCCTCAGATCACACTTGACATAGAGGGGCAGATATTCAACTGGTATAAATTGTTATAGTTCCACCGAAGTCAGAACTATAACAATTTGCACTAGCTGAGGAATATGATTTTATCTTTACCAAGAAATGGGACAAAAGGCAGGACTTTAGTGTTGCTAATTGTTTCCTTTTAATAACAGGAGGTACAATCCACGTTTCTTCAAACCTTACCATGTTCTTCCACTTCAGATCACACACTGGACTTGAAAGACAGTGCTTTGATTTACATATTAATACACGCACTCCAATACATGCACTTCTCTTTTCATACTAGAGCATTGTTGCAAGAGCAGTTTGGGTGAGCTGCGAAGGTGAACTGAGAATGAGCTGACAGTCTAACATGAAAAGAGATCGTGTTGGGTGGACAGATTTAATATATTAAACACCCAGATGTTTTTGATGTTTAATTAAAAAGACCATTTAAGTAAAATATACTTAAAGAAATTCCCTCATTTACAGTGTTAATCCATTGTTATCATATGCTAAAATATCTTTTCTTTTTCTTTTTTAAATGAGAGGTGTTTAGAAGGACTGTAAATCTGAGGGTTTGTTTTTTATTTAAATAAAGTCAATGTCAATTACATCAAAAAATGAGCCTTAGATTCAGCTAGAAATTTAATCACTTATGGTACCATTCATGGTTTCATACCCCAGTCACATAAAACGTAAACACAGCATTCTGGATAATTTACAACTGAAATAATTGATTTATAATGCATGCACTTACATCCTGGCAGGTTCTCTCTTGACTTTTGATTTCAATATGGAAAATGCGCATGGAAATTTTACGAAGCTAGTGTAACTGGTACACTGAAGTTATGTTCGCCTTGCTAAAATTTCCAGCCTATTAATTGACAAGCTATCTTCTCCCCCCAAAAAAGCAGTATTTTCTTCATTGTATTACCACCCCACATTTGAAAAGTTCTAGAATTAACTTATTCTTAGCAGAGTTAACAAAGTCCTGTGGCACCTTAAAGACTAACTATAAAGTTTTGAAGCATGAGCTTTCGTGGGCTAATACCCACTTCGTCGGATGCGACGAAGTGGGTATTAGCCCACGAAAGCTCATGCTTCAAAACTTTATAGTTAGTCTTTAAGGTGCCACAGGACTTTGTTAACTCTGCTATTCCAGACTAACACGGCTACCACCCTGATTCTTAACTTATTCTTAAAAATTCTTAAGTGTCTGGAGAGGCTAGTGGAGCTTGTTTGTCTGAGTGATTGGCTGAACAAGAAGTAGGACTGAGTGGACTTTTAGGCTCTAAAGTTTTACAGTGTTTTCTTTTTAATGCGGTTTTTTGGTACATAATTTGTACATTTGTAAGTTCAACTTTCATAACATAGAGATTGTACTACACTACTTGTAAAGGGGGAACTGAAAAATACAATTTCTTGGGTTTTTTTGCTGCGCAAATATTTGTAATAAGAAATAACGTGAGCACTGTAGATTTTGTATTCTGTGTTGTGACTGAAATCAATATATTTGAAAATGTAGAAAACATCCAAAATTGTTTAAATATATGGTATTCTATTATTAACATTGAGATTCATTTTTTAATCACTTGACAGCCCTAATTTAAATATGAGCAATATCATCATCTCCTGAAAACATCTTTCAGAGAACAGAGCAGCAAAAACGACTTCCAAGCTGCCCAGAAAAGTCCAGCAGCACTGCAACACATGCCCATTTTACTTACCTTTTCTGAAAGCGACACATTTAAAGCTGCACTGTGGGGTGCAGCTGAGACGTAATCACTGTCATTGAACATCTCAGTCAATATCTTCTGGCTTCTGAGAGCACTGATGAGATCATCGATATTTGATCCTAGTATAAGGTAAAAAGCATTCATCACAAAAGTATGTGGCTGCCTGTAAACTTTACACCAAAATTATGAACAAATTTATATCAAGATAATGAGAGAGAGTAGTTTCCCCATATAATCTTCTTTATGAGAAGTTGTTGTTTCTCCACATGTACAGACCCTTCAAATATTTTAAATAATTTTCATGTTTTGATTTCATCTCCCTCTTTTCTTTTTTTCTAATTTTTTGTGTGTGGATGTTGAAGTTTTGCTTGCTGTGTACATCAAACTAAAGTAAATTATAATTCAGAAATGGATTATAAAAATATCACGGGGCACACGGATAAGTTTGGATAATCAAGGTTTCAGTGAGAGAGACTCGTTCGAACTGCAGTTATTTATCATGAATAGCACATTATTCTCTTTTGGAAAACAGGGTTGACAATGGAGCTTGTAAGGTATATAAACAGTGTGTGTCTAAGATATTGGACACACAATGTGTTTTTCTTATTGGCATGACTAGAGGTTCATGGACTTTACCCAGCAAAACCCTAAAAAAATAAGGGTGGATGGATATGGAATTTAACCATGCTACTTTTAAGGTGGACTTTTCAAAAGTGCTTAGTGTTGGCCTAATTCCGCTTCCATTGACTTCAGTGCTGGGAACTTCTGAAAGTCCCACTCTTAAATTGCATGAGTGGGTCATTTAAGGAAGCTATTTTCATTCCTATAGCAGCATAGAGAGTCAGAATGCCACACTATGGAAAGAGTGAAGAATTTCTGGATCTTAATCATACAGCTCCTGACAGCAGTTTCTAATGAAGCTTGGATAGAAGTTCATTCAGCTTTAGTCATCCCCCATGACTGATTAACACTGGAATGCTCCCACTTTAAAGAATATTAGATGCTTTTATGTTCTCGGAGTTGAAAATTTTAAAAAATTCAACCACCAGCCATTCATTGCAGTGATCATTCTTGAAGCTGCAGGCTGTACATTCCACCTCCCTTCACATTCTGTAGGGTTTATTGTCTCATACAAATGGGATGTTATATTTAAAAAGACATTATTAAAGCTGGAGTATTAACTACACAACAGTAACCCAGCAGAACTGTATTGCATTTTTTCTTCTCACCTGTCGAGTTCTGAAGGAGGAGACTTGTTTTGTACTTGTAGTATTTTTCTCCAGGCTTCAGCAAGTACAAATCTGGGGAAAGTTTGATGGGAACCATGGGATTTTTGAAGTAGTGATGTATAAGAAACATTAAAATCTGAACTACAAGAAAAACTGAAAAAAGCAACAACCTGAAAGAAATGAAGTGATTTAAGTAAAGTTCAATGGAAATTGATCCAAAATTATTTGCATACTATTTAAAACAAGTTGTCCCTCAGATGTCAGTCTCAGACTCACTATAGATAAACACATTATCATTTTGGTTAATGGAAGTCTAATCATGAATGCCCAGATTCAGTCCAAAAACAAAACCCACAAAAGGCAAAGCTTGTTATTGACTTCTTACCATAACTCAAAGTTGCTCTGGAAAAAAGCAAGTGATTGTTGGAGGCTACAGCAGGTAGCATCGTAACCAAAATAGCACATACATTATATTATCATCAGTGTTATTAATAGAAGAGGCTAGTGCCCAGAGAAGCAATTTATTTACTATTTATTTATTCACCAGCAGCATCAAGTATTATTATAGCCATGCTTATCTACATTACACATGATAATGGTCATCCTCTATTTCCCCCCTGAAGGCATCTTTGCAGACACAGGGAGCACAGCATCACCATTCATTCTTGTTCATGGCTTGTTCTTCCAATAGACCCAGTCTGAGCATGCCAATCCCTCTCTGATTCCTGACATAGGTTGTCACACCATCTAGGCCGGGGGGGGGGGGGGGGGGGGAAACATTTTGGCCTGAGAACCACATCGGGGTTCAAAATTGTATGGAGAGCTGGGTAGAGAAGACTGTGCCTCCCCGAACAGCCTAGCCCCGCCCCCAGCTGAACTCCCACTTCCCGTCCCCTGACAGGCCCCCATGATTAATTCAAATACATCTGCCAGTTATATGACATTGGCTCCACAAACAAGAGAGCTTAACTCTAATGTCATGCCTTCCAACACATCTAACATTCTTAATGTCCAGTTTAAAAACCATGATGAAAAGCTACATTATACACCACAGGTATAAAACAAACTGCTAAAAACATATCTAAGCATGTTCGTCATTATGACATTCATAAATGGATTTTGGTAAATGAAACAGGAATCCATCTTAATACTTACATAATCCCCACTGTCTTATTTCCACGTCTTAAGTTAAGGAAGTGAACCTTTGCTATAGTAGAGATCTGCTGTTTCCAGAGAGCTGTATTGCTTACTGCAGATGATTTTGTCTCAGAGAGTAACAGTAGGCTTTGTTCCATCTCATCAAGCGATTTTGTATCCACTTCCTCGCCTGCTGACTGGGAATTAAATATGCTATAATCTGTATGGAAAGAGAGAGAGAGGAGATAGAAATGGAAACACAGGATTTACCTTTCCTGATCAAGTCACTGGACCAAGTGACATGATCTCCTGCCTTCAGGAGTACCCAAATGGTGGTGGTAGAAAGTTTGTACAATGCATCTAAACAAACTGTGCAATGTTGTACAGAAGCAAAAAACCCCTTTCCCATCCCCTATGCCAGTGGTCTTCAAAGTGGGTGCACGCCCCGGCGCCACTGCGAATCCCGCAGAGACTGCCAAACTTGGCAGCGGTCTATTTTGGGACCTCCGAAATGCTGCCGCAGAAAGCGGCATTTAGGTGGACATACCACGAGGAGGCCACGGCCAAAAAACTTTGAGGACCGCTGCCCTAAGCAACCAGCAGACACTCAAAAAAAAAAAAAAGACTATTTTAATTAGCCTAATTAATTTAGCCTATGCAACTACCAATATTGTTAAGTATCATGGATTATTCAGCTGTTAAACTCCTTCTAAACAACTTTCCAGGTATAAGATAGTTCAATGCCCTGTAGTTAACAACAAAGCCCAGAAAGGTGAGGATACTTTTATCTATTAAACATGGACACTAGAAGGGTAATTGCTTACTTTTGGAGTAATCTCCTAAAGGATAGCAAGAAGCATTTCAAACAGGTCTCTGATTTTACACCCACAATCATATGGGGTACAATTAATTATGGGTATAAATGAGGGTTAGGAATTTAAATTCTATTTACAGGTACAAATATATTTTTCAAATCAAGTGGTTGGAAATCTAACTTGTATTTCCTGTGTCCATAATTGAGTGCAAGTGCAAAATCCCATTGGAAAAAAGTATATTTTTGAACTTTCAGCTACATTAGATTTAAGGACTCTGAAATTCATCTCTGTACAAGGGGTCAGTACAAGACCTGTATAGCTCTGGACCTCAGACAAGGATCATTCTCCAACCTCTTTGCCCTTTGTTTGCTGTTCTGGTCAGTTATTTCAAGGAACCCACAACAGCATGTGATATTAAATGTCGCATACTGTTCCATGTAATATTCAATGATAGGACATTTTTGTTATTACTTCTGCTTTTCACAGTGAAAAGTGCTAAATACAACTTTAAAAAAATTAACCACAACTAATCAAGTCACAAAGAAAAAGGTAAATGTTATAGTTACTTCTTACCTGATTGATCAATTTCTGCTTCAATTTCCAGCTTCAGGAACACGTCCTCCAAGGTTGTCATGGAAACTCCGTAAGTAATAACACCCAAATGTGAATGAGTGTCTAGATCAGAAAATAATCCTGTAGAGGTGAAATAATGTGCTTGTTAAGCAAAAAAATTGCCTTTGATTTAATAAACAGACATAGTGTGCCCCACAAGGTGGGACTCTTTAATGAATACACACAATGTATGTACAATATGTTAATTACAGAGACCCAGGTCATGGCGCTACAGTTAATGCTGAGATGAGTTTTCCATTTAAAGCAGATCTTCAATCAGTATGTTAGGTATGCGAAACCCAGCACATTCTCCCCAAGACAACAGCATTTACTCTCCAAGTACAGAATGAATCTTTTGTGAATTTACAAATAAATCCATTAAATAGTTTAGGAGTTAAAATGAATTTAAATATGAGCCCTTAAAGAAATGTTTCACCTGTAGGACTTGTGCTTTGTCCCAAGTGATCTTAGTAATAGAGCTCAATGAAATTTTCTGAATGGTTTATTCTCAAGAAGATGCATACGCGCCCGCACCTCCTCCACACACACCCCTGAAACTGCATGTGTCTGTAATTTTATCTGTGGTTGCTTGGGTCGTAGGAGACCCAGCTTTGAATCTTCACTCTTGAGCAGAGACATGAATTCAGATCTCCCCCTTTTCAGATGAAGGATCCTAATCCCCATGTTATAAGCATTCTGCTATCAATCTAGGGTGACCAGATGTCCCGAATTTATAGGGACAGTCCTGATTTTTGGGTCTTTTTCTTATATAGGCTCCTATCACCCTCCACCCCGTCCCCATTTTTCACACTTGCTGTCTGGTCACCCTATACCGATCTCTTCTGTTCAAGCTGCTCTACTTTTTAGGAATACATAAGTATTCATTGGGCCAAAGAGAGAGAGAGAGAATGACTCTCTAAATTGGAGAGAAATGACAACATTCTTCTCTGAAGGTACCATTATGATCGACTGAGTGTCCCCCCTCCTCCCCACTAGCTCAGCACTGAACTACAATAGCATCATACCTGAAAACTTGTCCATGTCTTTCAAAGGTAAGGTATACACAAGCTGCAGTTCAGTCTGTTGTACCAAGCTGGCTCCAGGAATATGCTGTCTGATCAAGGCGGTTGTAGCTTCTATATTGCAATACCCATCTATATGCATACTAAAAATACAAAAATACAGTTGCTTCAACTTGGCAATTTTAACTGTTTAAGCCAGAGTCAGTATGAAACATAGGAACAGTTGACATATTTTGCACCATCTTATTTGTATCACTTGTAATTGTCAAGTAATATGAACACAGGAACATTATGAATGCATATATACGTAACAAACAGTAAGAGGTTTTTATATCTCTGTTTCTTCGTTGCCATTTTTTGAAAGTGTAGCCAACAGAACAACAAAACAAAGTGAAAGTGATATTTGATCCTCCCAAATGACAGAAAAATAAAATCGTTACAAATGTAGCAGGATATTTTAAAATTATCCTAGACCTTAAGGGGAAGAAAAAGCAAATATAACATGACACAATGAAGGTGGCTCATAAACTACAAAATAATACCTCAAGCGGTAGCCAATACCCCATTTGGTTTTGAGGAAGAGAGACGAGCCAACACATTTCAGCATCCCTTGCGAAATCACAGCTTTTCGATCTAGAAACAAAAAGGAGGAGATTTTATTCTGAGGACCCTCAATCTACTCATAAAACAATGTCATGACGAAAAAGAGAAAACACTGCTGCCTTCGGACAGTGGAAGGAGCACCAGTTCACTTTATATGCTAAATACAATTCTAATTTGCACTCTGAAAGCTCCTAAATGTGTCCTACAGGGCCACCGCAAAACTCACCAGCAAGAATATCTGCCTCATCCATGAAATGAGTACTGAATACTGTTACCCGATTGGCTTGTCTGTTTTTCAGGAGATTCCAAACAACGTGCCGGGAACATGGGTCCATACCAGCAGTTGGTTCATCCAAGAGTAAAACCTACATAATGATTAGGCAAAAAGGCATAAAAAAATCCAAACCCTCCATAGTCACATCTGAGATACCCACATCACAAAATCCTACAGAAACCAGGGAGGCTATTAATTCAAGGGCAGTTATGCTCTATTTGTTTAACGGTAGAGTGAGAAAAATGTCTTACTTTAACCAACTACAAGGTATGCAAAACATCCACCATCAGTACTTACTTTTTAAATAAGTACATCACTTATTTGTGATAAACAGAAAAATCACACACTACATCACAGAAATGAATCTTCACAACTGGATACATTCGGTTCCCACTATAAATAAATTTAAACTACAATGGTAAAAAGACACACTGGTTCCTTTGACCAATAGCTAGTGAAATTAAATATGTAGGTTTTTAAAAAGGTAAAAAATCATGAAGGGTATTGTCACTTATATCTGTACACTGCAGCATATAAATATGTACCCAGTCTAAAGGAGCATCACACCTCATAAGTCACAAATAGCAACCATTTAACTCTGTAATCAGACACAGCCAGACACTCTCTGTCTGCTTGCATGGCTTTTTCAGGCCATGAGTCTGCTCTCTCTGACAACTTGTACTGTACTGTTTTAGAGGGGCAATGCGCTACCCTCCATTTCAGATGCAATGAAACCTTTATGCTCATTTACCACAGAAAAGCATGATATAATCCAGGTTCTACATTCACTAACACAGTTAACTCTTTCCAAGGTAAAGGTTGCATGCTTCAACTTGGCAACTTTAACTCTTTAAGCCACAGTTGGTATGAAACATAGGAACAGTTGACATATTTTTGCACCTTCTCGTTTTCATCACTTGTAATTGCCAAGTAATATGAACATAGGTACACTACGCATGCATATATACGGAACAAGCAGTAATTTAGTACTGTTACCTTTGGGCTCCCAAGAACAGCAATTCCTATCGACAGCTTTCTCTTCTGCCCTCCACTTAATTTTTTAGCTTGGTTATCTCGGATGGGTTGCATCTCCAAATCATTCATCACTTTCTGCACCTTTAAAAGTATAACAACAGAAGTGTTTCATGTCAATAGAAATGAGATACTCTGATTAAAACATGACTGGCATAATTATCAGTAATCTTATGCTACATTTTGACAAATCACTAATCATTTAAAATTTTTCTAATTAATATTTTCAAGCCCTTTTTGGAATGAGCTTCTTGCAGGCAACCCTTTGCACCAATTGTCAACACAGTGTATATTACAGGATCAGGACCTTGAAGTTTAGCCTAGCAAGACTGGATAAATTAGGAGGCGGCCAATGTTTGTAAACAGGCATTAGTATTTAGATGTTCCACTAATATTTTGTTCTTGAAGAACAAACACATTCAACAAACTTTACTTAAATAAACTATCTCCCTATAATTTTTCCTCTTCAATAAAACAGTGCTTTGGTCTTTTATTGTAAACTAGACTTGCGAAGTGATTTCCATTATGAACCAATAAAGCATTTTTTTAAAATTAAGAGTGAATACATATTGTACAGCATTTATATCTGACTTACCTCTTGTATCAGAGCATTGGGAGATATCCCTTTAATATGAGCAAATATTGATAAATTTTCTTCCACAGTTAATACATCAAAATGTATATCTGATTGTGGGCAAACCCCTGTTATCTTTCTTACATCAAGCATTTCATCAATTTCAGAGATTCTGTGTCCATAGACAGATGCAAACCCTAAAGAACAAAGAGTAAAGTGTTTTCTAAACCCAACCACTACTTTGATCATCAGCATACACGGGCTAACTTCACCAATTAAAATGTATGAATAATTTAAAATTAACCTATTTCACATAGCCTGAGAAAGCGAGTGTAACTTGAAATATCCTCAAATGTCAGCGGCCTCAGGTTTTGAAGGAAGGAAAAAGGGACATTAAAATAAGTCGATTACAGCCATGCACTTCCTATTTTTTCCTAAAGCCAGAGAATTCTCACCATCAGAAGGAGGGCAGAGTCCACAAAGAATGTTCATCAGTGTTGTCTTGCCTGTTCCACTATGCCCAAGTAAAGCTGTAATCTGGCCCTCATATATGTCAAAGGATAAATCTGGCACAGAAAGAAGAAAGGAACAAGTGAAATAAGAAGTTAATGACATATATTGTGTTATTCTGTACAGACTTCTCTCTCTGCAGTAAATTCAAATACTGACATATAGGCTACATGTTTACTTTGTATTCGAAGGAACATCTTACCTCAACATTTTAATACAATCTGGTAAAACTGCAACAGCAGCAATAAATTAAAGTGGGGATTAGATTCCCTGCTAGCACTGCCTATGAGGAGACCTGAGTTTAGAAGCAGTTAGTGCAGTGGTTCTCAACCCATTTACTATTGAAGGCCACATATGCAGCTCTCTCTGTGTCATGTGGGCCACATGCACACAATATATATACTACCTGTATGGCCCTGAGTATGTCACATGGGCCATAGCTGTGCAGATTGGGCCGCAAGCAGCCCGCAGGTTGAGAACCACCGAGTTAGAGGTTCCAATACCACCAGCTCATGGGAACCAGTAAGAGGTTCCTTTGTGCATACTCACTGGAGTTAGGAGACAGAAAAGGGGACTAAGAACGTGGAAGGGAAAGATGATACCCCACAAAAAAAAGAACTGAAGAGGAGGGAAATCATACAGAGTGTGTTCAAGGCCCCTTTATCATACAGTTACAGGCAGACTGGCTAAAGACACGAGAGAGAACACACAAGCTTACTTAACACTTCATGCTACCACCTGAAGAAAAAGCACAAAAGACATTAAGTTCATGAGTTATTTCTCCTTCCATTTCTGATAAGTAGTTTAGAAGCAAGAAATTCTCTTACTTCTGAGAGCCTCCACGGTTTCACCCTTTTTGCTGAATGTTTTCTGAACACCGCTGATTCTGAAAGAAGACAGGTCATTTTATTAAAGAAGAATTTAAAATATCATTTTCTTTTGCAAGGAAAGATCAAGATGAACAACTTTGCAATGTTGATATAGGAAGGGTTTGACCCATTTTACGCCTATTCTGAAATCACACAAAATATGTTAGGGAAACATGTAAGCAAACCAAGAGAGTGGACAACTTTTTGCAATCTTTTGCTTGAATTGTCTATATTATTGCCTCTCTGGGAAAGGGGGGAGGGTGTTCCTCATTGAGGTCAGTATTTTCTATTATGGCAGCTGAATAATCCTTTAAGTAACCCATACTGTTATTTATTTACAATAGCACCAGCAATGTACTAGGCGCTTTCCAAACAGAAAAGGCAGCTCAGTCTATGCCCCAGTTACTCACAAGAAACAGACAGATGGTAGACTGAAGAGATGAAATGTATTATTAGAATGGAGAAAGTGGTGGTAAGACAGACTAAGTTAACCCTGATATGTTTTTTTCTCTCCAAAAGAGGCTAAATGAAATCCCTGTACAATTACACCTCAAACTTATTAAGATTAAGGTAGTTCAGCTAGTTTCTCCGAAGACATCAAGACAGAGGTAGGTCTTTGAGAACTATATACTCAGAAAGTGTAGTGGCCATATGGATGAAGTCAGGAGGTGTGATTTATGTGTAGAGAGCAAGGTGGGGGAAAAGGGTATGAAATCTTTGTGTGAGACGATGACAAATATGGGAGGATGATGCTGACATCCGTGACAAAGGAGAAAGTGTTGGCTGATGTGGAAGGAGGCAAGGAGTAAGAATGATCCAGAATTTTATATGAGCTTAGGAAGATCTGGGGAGAAAACCTGATTCTTCACACAGAAGAGGATTTATTCAAAACAAAAAAATCAAACTGATTCTGGCCACTGAACACAAATATTTTTGTTTTAGACTAATGGAACCATGTAAGAAAAATTGATTATTTCTCAAAGTCTATTATGCCACTATAACAGCAAATAACAATAGCAGTGATTTAATAGTTCATATGGATGATCCAGACTAAATCCTGATTTTAAAAATATATGAAGGCACAGATACAAGAGAATTAATGTCATTTTCCACATGGACTGCAAAAGGTGCAAAAATGGATCACTTTTACTGTTTTCTTTATGGTGGTGGTATATATCATGTCCCAGAAAAGCTAGACTAGTGGCTTCCCTTTGTGGCTTTGGTAGAATGTACAATTCTTCACATAAATACCAAAAGGATTTGCAAAACATATCTGAATCCAGTTTTCAAGATTTAACAGAGACTTTTTTTTCTTGAACTGCAAACCCACCTGACTTCGGCATCTGAAACCATCTCATGGCATCACTGAAACCCAAAACCTGGATTTCATTTTGCTTCATCCTGCTACACTAAAACTATTTTCAGGAGGTTTGATTTGACTGACATACGGTGGGTAAACATTTCCTTTTCCAAAACCAATTTTGTCATCTTTGGAAAACATCCATATAATGGAAGATGTGGCTTCATAGAAAATGGACAATTGCTATTTTAATATGTAAAGAACTAGATGTAATGCATACCATATGCTATTTGAATCAACAGATTGAAAAATACTGTTAATTCCCAGGCACACTTGAAACAGGGGAAGTGCGACAATGAATCTGTGCCATAGCAGGAAGTTATACCTGATTGCTTCTTTTCCCTGAAATTCTGAAGATACAGGTTCAACCATTTCACTGAAACATAAGCTTCCATGAACACTGCTCTCATATAACAACTCCTTGTAATTTCTTCTGCGCTTTGACCAAAATGAGGGCTTCATAAAGAAAAATGATGTCCGTCGTAATCCAAACTCACCTAAGCAATGAGAAAGAAAGAAAGCCTTCTGAATGTTAAGCACAGATATGACTCAGTGTTTGGATTTTGGCTATAAAAACTGGGCCTGATTATGCTACATTGCTCATCTTGGCATTAAACCCATCACTACGGTTCTAATTAAGGAAAGCATCCCTGTTCAGCAAAGTCTATCCTTAAGTGTTTTGCTGAGAAGTGATGGATTTATGCAAGTACTTAAATACTTCCTAGAATTAGGATCTTGAGAAGAGTGATTTAAATACACACATCATACGGAAAAAGATCAGAAGCACAGGAGTTTTTATTGAAAGATCTCACAGATGCAGCACAGAGGAATTTGTTCATGGGTATTAAAAAATTTGTGCCTAGATGTATCACACTGATTAACACATCAATAATTTAACATAACATGTTGGACAGACACAATTCCTAAGAAGAACAATTTCAAAGACTGTGATAAGATTGGTCAGTAAGGAAAGAAAATTATTCTGGAACAATGATAAGAACATAACATAAGAAGGGCCATACTGTGTAAGACAAAACGTCCATCTAGCTAGTATCCTGTCTTCTGACAGGGGCCAACGCCAGGTGCCCCAGAGGAAATGAACAGAACAGGTAATCATCAAGTGATCCATCCCGTCACCCATTCCCAGCTTCTGACAAACAGAGGCTAGGGACACCATCCCTGCCCATCTTGGCTAATAGCCATTGATGGACCAAAGCTCCATGAACTTCTCTAGCTCTTTTTTGAACCCTGTTATAATCTTGGCCTTTACAACATCCTCTGCCAAGGAGTTCCCCAAGTTGACTGTGTGTTGTGTGAAAAAATACTTCCTTTTGTTTGTTTTAAACCTGCTGCCTTTTAATTTCATTTGGTGACCCCTAGTTCTTGTGTTATGAGGAGTAAATAACACTTCCTTATTTACTTTCTCCACACCGGTCATGATTTTATAGACTACTTTCATTTCCCCCTTTAGTCTTTATTTTCCACACTGGAAAGTCCAAATCTTATTAATCTGTCCTCATATGGCAGAAACGCCATACCGCTAATCATTTTTGTAGCCCTTTTCTGAACCTTTTCCAATTCAAATATATCTTTTTTGAAATGGGGTGACCACAAAACAGATATAACAAAACATAACCAGGCAGAATCAAATCCAAATCTGTGTGGTTTTTTCCACTTCATTAGCATATGTTAGAAAAGTAAAATTTATTTGAATGAAAAATCATATATTTTAAAGTAATTTTTAAGACATATATAAATACATTTATGAATATTTAACAGTCACACACCTCATCTTTTTGCTTGACATGAGTGCTGCTTTACATGAAGTTAAAGAACAAGAAGAACACAGAAAGTGGCATTACTATATACCAGAGGTAACAAAGTCCTGTGGCACCTTAAAGACTAACTATAAAGTTTTGAAGCATGAGCTTTTGTGGGCTAATACCCACTTCGTCGGATGCAAGCACATCCGACGAAGTGGGTATTAGCCCACGAAAGCTCATGCTTCAAAACTTTATAGTTAGTCTTTAAGGTGCCACAGGACTTTGTTACCTCTGCTATTCCAGACTAACACGGCTACCTCTCTGATACTATATACCAAAGTGTCTTGGACACTTTATTTAAATACAGTATTTTATTGCTGTTAATTAAGGGTCTGGCCTTCAGAAATGCTTAGCACCCAAAACTGCCATAGACTTCAAGTGGACTTCAGGACCTACGTTCAGTTCAATATTTACCTTAGATTCTAAACAACATACCTGGAATGATCTGATCAAAGTAGACAGCTAGAAGTAGGTAGAACATGCTATCCAGAACGAGTAAAATAAGAGAAATAACTAGTGGATAAGGACCGTGATTTAAATTTGAAAATATTGCACCATCTTCATAATCTTCCAGATACATGACCTGCAAACCAACATGAAAAAGTTTAGATACTACAAATTGCATTTCCATCAACCTGAAATTAAACAGGACAACACAGTACAAAAATAAAACTACAAAGTAATCTATATATATAAAAGTCAAATGGTGTATGCGTGCGTGCCTGTATGTATGCTGCCTTACTCCTTCCATACTGTTTGAGCTAGAGACTTGAAATTTGGTACAGTTATAGGCTTTAGGGTCCTAATCAGGGTAAGAGTCAAAAAAATTTCAAATCTCACCTCTGACGCCCCCCCCAGGGGTGAAATGCTTTAAAGCCCATTCACATCAGCTGGGCAGCAGGTTAAAACCTGTTCTCTGTGACATAGTTATGATGTCATAATACCCCCTCCAACGGACTCCGCACTCGCTCAGCTCTCTCCCCCCTCCAACGGACCCGAGCAACACTGAGACGTCTGAACAAAATTTGTATTAATAAAAAACATGGTAGTCTTTTTACATCCCAGTTTCCAATTACAAATACCCCGAGCAACGCCGAGTGTTTTTGCTAGTATTATATAAGAACTAAGGGTGGGTGGTTGTCATGGTAACAAATGCAAAAAAGATGTAATGCTAGTTTCAAAAGAAAAATAATAATGGCACACAGTATTTTAGTTTACATTAAGTTATTTGCTGTAGGGAATTATAAAAAGTCATGCTTTATGAATAAAAAATACAAAATTCACAACTTTATAGAAAAAAAATTAAACTATTTAAAATATTTGAAACTAAGGTAAGATAAATATTCACAGTGTATTTGTAACTTGACAAGAAAAAGTTATATCTGAAATAACAACAGCCACGCTAGTCAGACCAATGGTCCATCTAGCCCAGTGTCCTGTGTCTGATAGTGGCCAGTGACAGATGCTTCAACCAACCAGAGGTTTAGGGACACCCGGAGCCTGGGGTTGTGTCCCTGACCATCTTGGCTAATAGCCACTGATGGCCTACCCTCCATGAATTTGTCTAATTCTTTTTTTAAACCAGTTGCACTTTTGGCTTTCGCAGTATCTCACGGCAACAAGTTCCACAGATTGACTGTGCATTGTGTGAAGAAGAACTTTTTTTGTGCTTTAAACACGTTGTCTATCAATTTCACCAGGTAACTCCTAGCTTGCGTGTTATGTGAAGAGGTAAACAGCATTTCCCTATTCACTTTCTCCATACCTATCATGATTTAATATATCTCTATCATATCCCTCCTCCATCATATTTTTTCTAAAATGAACAGTCCCAATCTTTTTAATCTCTCCATACCCTAATAATTTTCGCTGCCCTTCTCCAACTCCAATAATATTTTTGAGATGGGGTGACCAGAATTTCACACCATACTCAAGTTGTGGGTGCATACTGGATTTACATAGTAGGATTATGATATTTCTGTTTTATTATCTATCCCTTCCTTAATGGTTCTTAACATTCACTTAGTTTTTTTGTCTGCCATTACACACTGGGCAGAAGTTTTCAGAGAACTATACACAATGACTCCAAGACCTGTGGCAACAGTTAATTTAAACCCTATTCTATTGTGTGTATAACTGACATTTTTTCCAGTGTGCATTACTTTGCACTTATCAACACTGAATTTCATCTGCCATTTTGTTACTCAGTCATCCACTTCTATCAGATCTCTTTGTAACTCTTTGCAGTCTGCTTTGGACTTCACCATCTTGAATTATTTCGTATCGCTGGCAAATTCTGCTACTTCGCTCTTCAACCTCTTTTCCAGATCATTTGTGAAGATGTTGAATACCACAAATTCCAGTACAGATCATTAGGGAACCCCACTATTTATCTCTGTCCATTGTGAAAATGTATCTCTACCCTTTATTTCCTATCTTCTAACTAGTTACCAATCCATGGGAGGACCTTCCCTCTTATGACTGTTTACTTTGACAAGTTCCCTCACCAAAGTCCCTTAAACAAAGGCCTTCTGAAAATCCAATAAACTATACAGATCGGATCATTCTTGTTCACATGCTTATTGACTCCTTCACAGAACTCTGACAGATTGGTGAGGCATGGTTTCCTTTTACAAAAGCCATGTTGACTCTTCCCCAGCATGCTGTGTTTATCTATGTGTCTGATAATTCTATTGTTGACTATAGTCTCGACTAATTTGTTTGGTATTGAAGTTAGGTTTACCAGTCTGTAATTGCCAGGATCACCTCTGGACACTTATTAAAAACAGGAATTACATTAGCTTCCCTCCAGTCATCTGGTACAAAGGCTGATTTAAGAGGAACGTTACATGCATTACATACCACAGTTAGTCGTTCTTAAATAGGAAAGAAAAGTTACATCATAAAGAGGAAGTAATTAGGTGCTAGACAGGCATCTGGAAGTCCCAGGCTCAATTTCTTATTCTGCAACAGACTTCCTGTGTGACCTTGGCACGTCACTTACCCTCTCTGTGTCTCAGCTCCTCCTCTGTAAAATGGGGATAGCAGTGCTTCCCTATCTCACGGGGGTATTGTGAAGACAAATTAATGCTCTGGTGATGGTGACAGGGGCCACATAAGTATCTTAGATCATATCAAGTTACTCTTCATTTGTTTGTGCATGCAAAGGTAGTAAAGAATAATACAGTTTACTTACCTGTGCAATCCCAATCAAGAATGTACACTGACACAAGGGGCTTAGAATCCATACATAAGACTTCAGAAAATCATCCAACAGAACAATAGTGAGGCCCACAAAACCAAAAGCCAGTGTTGCCAAAAATTCAACTATACCCACATGCTTTGATTTTTTAAATAGAGGAGTCAGCATGAAAGCAAAGAAAATCTGCAATACAAATCAGAATATCATTACCGAGCACAAGAGAGCTGGCATAGAAATGCTGCAATTAACATTTTTATCTTCAATGAATAAGTTACTTTCCATTTACAATAATTGCAATGCTTTGTCAAGACTTTATCCCTGTTAACATCAATACCTCATTTGGTAACAATAGGCCTTCAACAATACAATTGACTTCCTAATATTGTCCATGTCATAGAGTGAAGAACTGAAGTATTAAGCAATACATTAAGGGAGACATTCTTCACATGACTGAAAAAGTTTAATAATAAAAAAAAGAAACTATAATAAATAACATTGCAATTGTTTAAATACTCTAAGTGACTTGTCCAGATTCATACAGTAACAAAGTGGAATCTCCAAGCTTCAGTTAAGATCACAATGTTATTCAAGTGATCCACAATAACCCAGCACAAGGAACATAGTACGGTATTTTGCAATGTTTAGGAAAGACAAACTATGGAAAGTTGAGTTGGCACAAAACGAACGTCAGGCCACATGGGTCTAGCACTCAGGCCTGCAGTGCTGCTGCTATCTCCATGCTGCCACTATCTGCAGCTGCAACCAGCCTGCACGCCACAGTCCAGGATCCACTGTGGACACAGATCATGGAAAGTCCCACCTCAACAGGTCTGACAGACAGGAGCCCCATGACTCCTGATTGGCTCCCAGCCCTATATAAATTTAAGGGGCATGCCAGGAACTGTCCGGGCAACAATGGAGATTCCCTGTAGCTGCCCCAACCGTTCCTTGCTCCTGAACTGGTGACTTCTATCTCGGCTTCCTTTGGATTCCACCTTCTGACTCAGACCCTGAAGCCTGACTCGGATTCTGACCTATGGTATCAACCCTGACTATGCGCTCCGCCGCTACTCCCTGCCTCAGGTTTGCCCCTGCTCTGACCCTTGGTCCTGACTGCCTGTGTTGGGGTGATGCCAACTGGAACTCTTCCTTCATTAAAGGTTCAATCCCCCAAGATGCTGACTACTCTGGCCCCGATTCTAGCAAAGCACTCAATCCTGTGCTTAACTTTAAGCACATTATTAGTCCCACTAACGTCAATATAACTGCCCATGTACTTGAAGTTAAGAATGTGCTTAAGTGGTTCGCTGGATTGAGACCGGAGTACTAGGGAGAGACAAGGTAGGTAGTGGTAATATGTTTTATTGAACCAACTTCTTTTGGTTGAACAGAAAAGCTTTAGGGATTTACATAGCTCTTCTTCAGGTGTGGATAAGATACCCAGTGTCCAGCTAAATACAAGGTGGGACAGATTGTTAAGCATAAGGGGTTTGTGTATGTTGTAAGAGACCACTTAAAATGAAGTGGTCAATTAACACGAAGTGGACAATTAGCAACTCTGCAATAGTAGGACCCTGGGGGTTAGTAGGAAGCAAAGAGTGTGACAAATTGAAGTAATGAGCCATAAAACCAGTGTCTTTATTAAATCCATGATTTTTAGTGTGCTGCAGAGTAATGATTTTAAGTTCCCAGGCTTGTCTTTTGAAGTTATTGTGCAGGTTTCCATTGAGAACAAGGACTAGGAGGTCAGTGATCATTTTGTGAAAGGTGTTTGCCCACAGGTGATAGAAAAGTGATAAAAGACAAAAACATCCTGTGTGAGTTCATTCGAGAACGTAGTGACTGTTTCATTTCACCCACATAGTTGGTGTTGGGGCATTTGATACAGTATGTGTTGTTCCTCACCAAGTGTGTTAGGCATGTGTAAAACCCATAGATCTCGAAAGGTGCGTTATGGGGACATTGATCATCATAGCCTTGGAGATTTGGTTGCATATTTTGTATTTCTTGTTCTGGCAGGGTTTGGTGTCACTTTGAGTTGGTGTGTCATGCCATCCTTTCAGGATGGGTTATACCTGTTTGATGATACCTGTACAGGTTCTGATGTAGGGTGGCAAGTGATAAGCAGGGTTGTGCAGTGGGTGTTTGGTTTTCTTCTGCTGTACTGTAACATGTTCTCCTGGGGTATCTGAGTGACCCATTCTATGATGTGATCTACTTCTCTGGTGGATTGTCCTTGGTTAGTAAAGGCAGTTTAAATGTGTTGAGGTGTGTATCCTGGGCTCTCTCTTTTGGAGCATATTATTTGGAATCTGAGTGCCTGGCTGTAGATAACAGATTTCTTGGTGTATCCCAGAAGTTGATGCTGATAGGAGAGTGTTCTACAGAGTGTAATAGACAGGTGGCAACTGTGGAAATTGTGGTGGAAAACCGAGGGAGTTCAGGTCATCTGACCAGAGAATGAAAATATTAGTGTATTTCAGGTAAATGTTTTTGTTGTGCATTTTCCCCAAAATTCTTCTTCAAGGTAGCCCAAAAAGAGGTTGGCATATTGGGGATCCCTCCTAGTATCCATGGCTGCACTCATGGTATGAACAAAGAGTTTGTTGTTAAATGTAAACTTCTTATGGGTAAGGATGAAATGGATGAGATTGGCAGTGTGTTGGGGGTAGAGAGCGGAGTGTTGTTCATTGTTTTGCAGATATTTGAAGCAGACAGCAGTGGTGTAATAGCGAGGGATGTTGGTGTATAGGGAGAGGACATCCATGTTGGCAAGGATGTTGTTCGAGGAAAGCTGTTAATGTGGCACAGTTTCTGGAAGAAGTCAGTTGTGTCCTGGAGGAAATTGACCCTTTGTATGGTGAGTGGCTTGAAGATGGCTTCTATAAGTCCTGATATTAGCTCAGTAACAAGGCCGTGGCTAGATATGATGGCTCTGCTTGGATTCCCTTGTTTGTGCATCTTGCAGAGCATACAGAGCAAATTCTGAGGTGGGTTTGTGGGGTATGAAGTTGTAAAGTTTCTCTTGATGTTGTTTGGAGAAGGATTTGATGATATCCTTCAATTCTTGTGTGAAGAAGAGCTCTGTGAAGTTTGAAAGTTTTTCCCTTCCACCAACAGAAGTAGATCTAATAAAGATTTTACCGCACCTATCTTGTCTCTCTCATATGTTGGGACCAACACAGCTACACCACCACCACAAACCAGAGTACTTGGCATTTCGGGAGACAGAGCCATACATGAAGTAGAGTGTGGAAAAATAAGCCAGAATAATAAACCTTTTAAAAAATCCTGTGGTATCTGATTTTAATACATTTCTGCATCTGTGGTATTTCCTATTCAAAGCATAGGAGATTTAGTAAATACTTCTGTAAATTCAAATACTGTGGTAAGGTAATGGTTGGGATTCAAGTGGCCAGCTATGTGCATGTGAAGCTACTTAAAATCTCCCAAAACAACTGTGAGAAGAAAGAGAATGGTGCAATAAAGGCAGCTGTTTACTAGTTGGGAAAACTGCATTGGAAACATGTCTAGAATGGGGAGGAACAGCAGATGGGAAGAAGCACATTGGAGAGAGTGACCTCAATGAACCACAAACAAATTGAATTCACGAAACACTTACTGAGGATATTCCATACAGGAAAAAAAGAAGAAATATCACAAAGGAACTACTCTGGGGAAATAGTGAAGAGGCTGTTGCAATGACCGCCATGAGAATGGACATTACAAAAATCAGAGTTGTGTACAGTAGAACCCAAGACAGCCTGGAAGGAAAGAAAAAACAGGGAAAATTTCTAGATTAACAAAAATTATTACACTGGAATAATTCAAAGTTACAATTCTTTTAATATTCCAGAATGCTGCACAAAAGGGAAGCAAGACAATCTGCCAGTCTCAAAGGAAAGGAGAGCTAAGTGCAAATATTATTCTAAGCATCATTGCATGTACTTTCTTACTAATTCCATCAAAATAAAGCAAAACATTGTTCTGAATCTACAATTTTGTAGTTTCCATCATTAATTCCTTCATTTGATTGAAACGAGGTCAGTGAGGAGCAGCTTTCAATAATTAAAGAAAATGCTACTTAAATTTTAATGCCATAGTCAGTCCAGTAATACAATATTGTTCTATATAAAATAAACCTTGTTGAAAAGTCAGAGAACAGTTTCCTTCTTAGTGAACAGATGCAGCTTGTGAAAGGATAAGAAATGTGACACATTTTACTTAGCTCACTAGATTGCCCTTTTATAGTGCTTCCAATTTTCAAAATGCTGCACAACCACCACCTAAGTAACATGTCTGCAGAGATGCATTTTTAGAGGGGTTCCCTAAAGCAGAGAAGGGGGTGGGGGAAAGTAGTCTGCCAATGTTGTAAATTAAGGGTTTGATCATTCAAACAGAATTTATTATTGAAAAAAACCCACCTGAAATCAATTGAACTATTCGCAGTAAAAAGGATTATATTTGGTGGTAGCTTTTTGCAGGATACGGCTCTAGTACACCAGTGGCCACCATTACTGGGCATGGAAAGCTAAGCTAAGCTCATTTGTTCTCCTACAAGCATCCTGTATTAAAATGAGCACATCCATAACGTGGAAGAATAGACAGGACACGGTATAATACCAGTCATTAAAGAAGATGCTCTTTAAAATCTGAACGTCTTCTGCACAGATTTCTCTCTCACATAGGCCACAATATTCATCCAACCCACATACTGGAACTGATGTGAGCGGAAAGGAGACTGTCACTTGTCCAACTCAGCATCAAGAGAAAGGAGTTACTGAGCTAAAAGGAGAAAAAAATATAGCTCATGCATGCAGCATCCTATTTATTCGCATCAGGAATTTAGTGTATTTTTGAGGGATTTCTGTATGTCCACTTAGGAAGGAATGTTCAACTGCACAAATACAAAATGCGAAATGACTGCTGAGGAAGGAGTACTGTGGAAAAGGATCTAGGATTATAGTTGATCCTATATTTAGTTGTAAACTAAATACAAGTCAACAACGTAACACTGTTGCAAAAAAAGCAAATATCACTCTGGGATGTAAGGAATGTTATACGCAAGACATGAGAAGTAATTCTTCCTCTCTGTTCAGCACTGGTAAGGCCTCAACTGGAGTATTGTGTCCAGTTCTGGGCACCAACTTTCAGGAAATATGCTGAATCTCCATTATTGGAGGTTTTTAAGAACAGGTTAGACAAACACTTCTCAGAGATGGTCTAGTAATACTTAGCCCTGCCTTGGTGTGGGGGACTGGACTAGCTGACCTTCCAGTCCTACATTTCTGTGACATAAAGCAGAAGAATAATGGTAATATGAGGTTTTAGATGAAGCATCATCATTGTGACATTTGCTTTTCAAAAAAGCACAAACTACTATGCCAGTGCACTTCACTATTTCTGAAGTGGGGGCCACTTTAGCAAAAAACCTTCAAATGTGAGAGCCACATCAACGACTAAATTAACACACTGCTTACTACTCCGTAATGATGTAATGTTACAGAGCCACTCATGGAACAAAGTCCACTTGTACAATAAAACAATATTCCTTTTCTAAAATAATAACCAGGAAAATATATGGAATTAAACAAATAGGCTTCATGCATGATTCATTAAGCACACAGGAAAACTCAGTCTACTTTTCTTGAAACTTTCGGTTTTCATCTTCCCAAGCTTGTACCTTTCTCTCTCTTTTTTTTTTTTTTGGGCAGACTCTGGGAGGGGCCTCAGGACTGGAGCAGTGCCTTGGGGTGCAGGAGAGGGCTTGGGGGGCTGGCTCCAGGAGGCTGCAGGTTGGGTGGTGGAAGAGAAATGTTGGTCCAGCATATCTGGGCCTGCTGCACTCATGCTACTCCTGGTCTTAATGATGCAGCTATTCAGAACCTGCCCATTGAAGGGGACGGCAGCCCTATGCTGCTCCCAGAAGGGGCCAACGTGCCCCTGCAGCCCCTGTGGCCTTGTATGCTGCCCCTCTCTGCAGACACTACTCCCACAATTCCCACTGGCCATAGTTACCCATTCCCAACCAATGGGAGCTGCAAGGGCGGTGCTTGCGGCAGGAGCAGTGCACAGAGACCTCTGCTCTGCCTCCTGTGGGAGCATGTTGGCTGCTTCCGGGTGTGCTGTGGAGCTGTGGCAGGCAGGGAGCCTTATTGGCACCCACCGCTGCACCACTGGAGATCACTGGAGATCGTGATCAATAGGGAACCACGCTTAGGGAGCTGCTACTGGCTCACGGGCAGTGAAGAACAATGTACTATTATAACTGTGCTTAAGCGTGACTTGCCCAACATTCTCATCAATATTACAATAGCCTAAAAAGAAGATTAACAGTAACCAATTGGTGAATTTTAAAAACTTATTATAAAATAGCACATTTACTATATTCTTCTAGAACGAGAGTTTTATAGTATACTCACATACCAAAAGGCAGTGTCATGAAGCCCCATTATCTTTAAAAATTCCTTCAACTTCTTTTCCTTTTCTGCCACAATATGAATTGCCAAATAGTACCCAAAGGGCGAGAAAGCTATTACTAGGTAAATTAAAATTGTTGCTCGAGGAAAATAATCGATTTTCATATCAGCGGCCTGTCCCATAACAACAGCTTTAGTTGATTCCAGTTCTTCCCAAACTGAATTATTAGTCTTCAGCTAAGAACAAAAGTGAAAGAATATTTTAATCCGTTTTGCAGCTCCACCAATCAAAAAAAACCCAAACCCCCTAGAAAGAATTTACCTGTTAATGTAAGACCAAACTTTACTGACATAAGTAGGCTCACAGACTTCCCTGAGACTTTAAATATGTGCTTATGTGTGTGTAGGTCTGGGGCCTAAACTGCACCAATGCCCAGAATATCATACTTCAAAAAGTAGGGAAACATGACCTTCTATGGGAAGACAGAGGCAGCAAGTGAACAAAACTTTGGGATGGCCATCTCCTAATAAGGGGACTGACCTGTGCAAGAATTTGTCAAATAATGACTAGAACTAGAAAGAAGTACAGTGAAACCTCCATTTAACGGACTAATTCGGGCGAGGGGGTGTCCGTTAAATGAAAAAGTCCGTTATTTAATAATAAAAAAACCCCAAGCTGTCGGAGCAGCAGCCCGACCGCCACAGGGTCGGGGTGGCAGCTCCGCAGCCCGCCCGCTGCCGGGACCCGGCTGCTGGGATCAGTCAGCCAGCCCGCCCGGGTCCCGGCTGCTGGGACCCGGGCGGCAGCCGGGACCTGGCAGCCAACCCGCCCAGGTCCCGGCTGCCAGGAGTAGGCAGCCAGCTCGCCCACTGGCGGGACTCAGGCGGGACCCGGGAGCCGGCAGCCCGCCCGCCAGCAGGACCCGGGCGGGAGCTGGCAGCCAGCCCACCCGCCAACCAGCCCTCCCGCTGCTGTGACCCAGGTGGCAGCCGGGAGCCGGCAGCCAGCCCGCCCGCTGCCTGGACCCGGGCGGCAGCTGGGAGCCGGCAGCCAGCCCGCCCGCTGCCTGGACCCGGGTGGCAGCCAGGAGCCAGCCCGCCCGCTGCCTGGACCCGGGCGGCAGCCAGGAGCCAGCCTGCCTGCTGCTGTGACCCGGGCGGCAGCCGGGAGCCGGCAGCCAGCCCGCCTGCTGCCTGGATCCGTGCGGCAGCCGGGAGCCGGCAGCCAGCCCGCCTGGTGCTGTGACCCGGGCGGCAGCCGGGAGCCGGGAGCCGGCAGCCAGCCCACGAGAAATGGATTTGAGATGCATCAGACTTGCTCAGAAATTTTGTCCGTTGCATCCGAAGTCCATTAAATCGAGGTCCGTTAAATCGAGGTTTTACTGTATTGGAAAAGAATTCAGAACAACACTGACCAGGAATAAATCAAACAATTCATACTACCCTGTATCAGTTAGACAGATGTTAGGTAATAAAACTATTAAGAACTTCAGCTCAGCAAGGTAGAAGCTTCATCCCGCTGCAAGACTGGCATATGCAACTGGATTAACCCCCTTTAGAGAAAGCTGACACTTGCTAGTAGGACTCAAAACCTCAACTTGTGACAACTGTTACACACTCTCCACGAAGAATTTTTAGAAAATGGTGTTATGTTGAAGCCATTAACCATTTCAATCATCAAAAGTGAAGTTAATAGGGCTGTGGCAAAGCACTCCCTGCATTCAATGCTACTGACATTTCTCCACTGATATTACCAATGCATTGTGAGTATTTATGGTACATATTGTCAAGCATACAAAAGGAAAGCAGTGGGGTGAGTAACACTGTTTTTCGAAATGTCCATATCTTTGTTCTGCAAAAGCTTTATGTATCTTAAATACATAGTCCAAAGTTTTCACATTCTTAGGATCTGCCATGAGAGCTACTCCCTAATTTAAGATTTTTCTAGGCATATGCTATATGAGCTATATGAGGTGTAAGCTTGCTGTATCACCAAAACGCAGCTCTAAGAGCAGTTCTAGTCTACGTAACATGACCCATTAACACCTAGGTCTTAAGTCAGATATTGGATACAGTTCATTCAATTGCAATATCTTTGGAGTAAAAATATGCTTTGTGGAATGAGAAATATCCCCAATTTCTTGGCTACCAAAAATCTGCTTCATTTATGCCCTCCATCCGAAACCTTTTACAAATCCAGCAGTAAGGGGACACATGGCTTCCTACTAATCACCACTCAGACTAGTACTAAGCATGCATCCATTAAAACAATCCATCTGGTTACAAACCAGTGTTGGCAAACCATTTATTTTTAAACAGAAATAAGTTGCAGCATTAAGTCAATTAAAAATTTAAACGGTTCACACTTAACGACAGACCCCCGTGTAAAATTGATACACAAGACTAAGCCAATAGAGAAAAAAAACCCACCTTGCTTACCTTGCTACACTAGCTCAAATACCATCCTGTGGTAACTGTTAGCAAGTGCTAACATTTTTAATGACTGCCGTTGCAAACATATCTCACACACTTATTTAGATGCATAACAGTGTACAAACAGTAGTGACATGCATTTAGATTCAGAGAGGTAGCCGTGTTAGTCTGGAATAGCAGAGGTAACAAGGACTCTGTTACCTATGAATTTAGATGTGAATACTCGGTGCAAAAATATTACAAAAATGCAAGAAAATCGAATGGGAACACATCTTGAAAGAAATCTTTCCTGAACCCCCTCTTCTAGCCTTCAAACAACACCCCAGCCTTGCCAATCTCATCATCAGAAGCAATTTCCTTAAAGCCCAGGAAACACAACTTGAAGCAGCACCAGATGCTAAAACAGTAACAGATGCAAAACCTGCAGCCATATTTCCACTGCTACAATGATCAATACCCCCACAATACACCTTTCAAGATCCATAGATCCTACACATGCCTATCCTACATGATGTGCTTCATCAAATGCCCCAACAACAACTACGCAGTTAAACCAGATAATCTCTATGCTCTTGAATGAACTCTTGCAGAAAAATAATAAGAGACCCATCACCTGTGTGCGAACGAATCTCACAGAACAATTACGCCATATCTGCCCTCTCCATCCTCATCCTCAAAGGAAACCTGAGCAACACCTTCAAAAGATGCTTAACTTCATAATTCTGCTAGACACCAAAAATCACGGATTCAATAGGGCACTGATTTTATGTCTCAATACAACAATCTGTAACCCATTAACGCTACACTGTCCTATAACTGCAGAGGTGTTAATTGCTCACTTCATTTTGAATGCTTTCTTACAAGCATTACTCCTTATGCCTGATGATCTGTTTAACCTTTTATTTAGCTGCAACACTCTAATTACTGTCTCAGACCTAAGAAGAGATCAAAAACGTGTCTCTTTCACTTACAGCAGATGGTCCAAGAAAAGATATTACCCCACCCATCTTATCTCTCAGGAAAAATTTTGTTAATCAGTTGTAGACCAATTTTAGTATGTTATTTCATAGTAAGAAACTAATGCCATATCTCTACATACAACGCTGCAGCAGCACAGCTCTGCCACTGCAGCACATCTGGCAAAGATACTCTATGCTCACGGGAGAGAGCTCTACTGTCGGCATAGAAAAATCATCTCCGCAAGCGGCAGAAACTATGTGGGTGGGAGAAGCTCTCCTGCTGACATAGTGCTGTGCACATAAGCACTTAGGCTGGTTTAATTAATATTGCTTGGGGGAGAGGAAGGAGTAGAATATGCACACCACTGAGCGGCATGAGTTTTGCCAACACAGGCTGTAGTGTAGACACAGCCTAACAAGACCATAAAAATCTCATTGCAAGAATACCAAATCCAAGGCTATTGAAGCAATTTTGCCATGTCATTTTACTGCTCTAGATTTACCTGTATTATTGCTGCATCGATACAAGCCTGTAGAGCTGTAAATCCCGAGTGCCAGTATGTAACAGATTCGCATCCCTTTGGTAAACTGGAACAACTGGCTATGGAACAATGAAGACGTTTTAAAGCAAAAACCTGGAATTATTTGTTTCTTGTTCATGATGTAAATACTATATCTAAAGGGAACCCTTTATTAATGGTGGAAATTGGGGGAAACAACTTATTTGGAGTTAAAAATGTAAACAACATCATCTCATGTAAAGGACTATAATAAAAAGACATTTTTCTCTAAAGCAGACATAAAGCTTGATAGATATACCATAGAGCCAATGGAAACGTCACAAATGGATGGCTACTATTACAAGGATAATAGGCTACGACCAATCACAGGATAATTTTTCAGCCACTTTGCGGGGTGAAGATTGAGAACCACTACTCTATATTATGGACAGAAACCTGCAAAGTTACTTTAATGAAAACCAAACTGTTTTGCAGTTATGAGAGTAAAAAAAGGATTCCAAAAAAGATTTGCACATGGACTGAAAAAGCCAAGGAAACGAAATGGTGAGAACGAGACTGAACTGTGAATTCTACCGTAACACTTTCATGGGAAATTAACAACTTCACAGGTATTCATTCTAGAATTAAAATACAACTTTAAGACAATCTTCAAATGGTGAAAAGCTGTGTGTGAAATACAGACTTTTTTTGTTTTGTTTGTTTAAGTTTGAATTGTCTACACTTTACCCTTTGAACAACATTTTTCCAGTGTTCTTAAGAAAGGTAAGAGGAAAACAAGGTTATCTGCAAGTAAACACCCTCTTGTAGTGGAGGAGTTGGTGACGATCACTAGAGCTTTTCATCTTTTAAGGTTTGAGAGTTTTAAGCTGTTTTTTACTTTTCAGAGCTTCTCAAAGCGGGGACCTAGGCTGAAAAAGCTCCCACTGCCTTACGTTCTCACCACTTTTTTTTACATGCTTGTGCAGAACCATGTAACACTAAGTCACTCTATAAATACCAGCAAATTATTACTGATGCAGAAAGATGATCACCTAACACAGATATTCATTTGTGCCTTAACTATCCCAGTACAGGAAGATGACTCCTAGGTTTTGTGGGAGTTTCCTTATCAATAACGTAGTCCAACACATCTCCTGTGCATCAAAGTACCCCAAAGAGTGAAAAACCAGCTTTCCCCTCCCCCTTTCATATTGTATTGATGTTAATGCCGCTACTCTTTGGCTTTCTCGTGATAACACATGAGGTAGCAAAGTTTGCACTTAGCATCACATGTGATGTCATAACAAAAGTAGGTCAAATTTTCAAGTTCAATGCCTTAAACGTAGCATGTATATTTACCTCTTGATTCTACATTGATAGAAGATACTGTGACAGCACCAGGAAAGAATCTAAGCTGGTAGGACATGGAATCTTTGAAAACTACACCAACAAAGTTTGAGGGTTTAACAGTACTAGCTTCTTGCAATTCCTTTTCACTGAAAAATTCTTCTGTAATTACAGCTGCAAAATATTAAAAATTAGAATGATAACAGAATGAGCGTGTGAGAAGATCAATCAAAAGTGAACTATGAATTTTAAGCAAAGATTGTGTCATATCTAAATAGGAATACTTGTTTTCAGTATTTAAGGCCAAATTTTGATCCCATTAAAATGTATGAGAATTTTTCCCATTTACTTCAATGGAGCATGGATTTAAGTCTCCGCACTTGACAAGTTTGGTATGAGGTTTTTAAAGGAAAAGACATTTTAAAAAAAAACATTTACTGTTGCAATCAGAAGCCATGCATCACTCCCAAACGTTAAGTTCATCAGAAAAACTTGAAACCAACAGATCAGGATACCCAGAAAGGAAATGAAAGTTTCAGGTTGCGGTACCTGTGATTATTTTCCTCTTGGCAGTCATGTATCAGTTCATACCAGAGGCACCATCTGAAGCTACATCTGAGGTTTTGGGGATAGAATCAGTTTCAGCTACACAGCTGTGCTAGCTCAGTAGAAGAGCCACAACTTAACTGTGTTTTTTAAATCAGTTTCAAAACCAGATATTGACATGGTGTTAACTGAAACCTTCATTAAAAACAACTGGTTTTGTAGTATTCACAGAATCTAAACCTGAAAGCCCTAGTTAAAATAAACTCATATCTTCCTTAATTTACTGTACAACAGCTCTCAGTAAATCTGTTAGTGCGAGATAGTATCATTAGATTAAAAGCCCAATACTGAAACCCTCACTCAGATGAGTCATTCTGGACTTCTTCACACCAGTGGTCCCACTGAAAGGGTACTACTGTGAGTAAGGAGTGCAAGATTGAGCACATGACTGGCATCACAAAATGCTTTTCAGTTGAAGCAGACAATGATGACATCACAGCCCCTTCAAGATCCAGCAGTAGAGGGGGAAAATGCTGTCTAATCTACATGAAGAGGACATATTTGATCAGCCATTCAAAGCAATATTATTGTATTTTCCTTCTAAACCCAAAAGAGAACAAGAGATATGGAAGAATAAAGTTAATACAATACCATCTGCAAAATATTCAAAAGACACTTTTTGCATAATTTTTCTTGTCATGTTTGTCACTGGTGTGTATCCAAGAACGAAATCCAAGAGCATGGAGCGATCTAAAGTACCAAGATCAGTGTTGGGCACCTCGCCAAACTTCCTATTTGGATGCATCATGCTCATTAATATGAGCCAAAATAAAAAAAATAGTGGAAAAAGGACTTCCTGTTGAAAACAACAACAAAAAAGATGACAATTAAAATCTCTCCTGAATTTTACTTAAATTATAAATGCTTCAAGAAGTGACTGTGTCCTTTTCAAATTATTTGATTGTAAATCTTCCTGCACTTTAATGCACTATATAATCATTTCAATCCTGGCTCCTGCTGGGACACAGCCACAGAATTTTGCTAACCTGCAGTGATAACTTGGGAAGCCATTTTAGGATGCATTCCAACTCCTCGGAGGTTATAAACCAAAGAGCAATCTCTGTGCTCAGTTACATTGAAATTGGCAAAGTTACATGGATGAAGCGGATGGCAAAATTTGGCTTCAGATGTTTTGGTGTCTGGTCTCTTATGTAGAACATGATTTGGCTTTTGGTATAAACTTAACATTTGCATTATCTGAAAATGAAAAAGAACTTGTATATATTTCCAGACACAAAACAGTTAACAAGTTAAATGTTGTCTTGTTAACCCTTGTAGATCCCCCTAAAAACCCAGGTATGTCACACGATAGAGCTGTTAAGCAAGATTTTATAATAGGTACATTTCAGAAATGACATAATCACAAATACTTCCAATACAATATTTTAATCATTGGATTTATTGATTTATTCTTCTGTGGTGATGTTTTAGGTTCCCATTATCATTACACAACAGTACCTTTCAGCCCTGACTTCCAGAATTATGTGCATCTATATAGCTCATGTGCTGGAATGGAGGGTTATAGCTGTGAATGCTCTTTCTAGTTCTGCCACTCATGCAACCTGTCACTGCCACTTAAACTGCCCGCAACTATTACCCCATCAGCAAAATGGTTATAAGGCTTCATTAAAGTTTTATAACATGCCTTGCCATTCAAAGATGAACGACGGGAAAGCACTCTGAAGTATTATTATGATGTTATTCTCAACAACACTATATTCTTAATGATCATTTAAAATACTTGTCAACTTTTGCTTGAATGGTTCTTACAAGAACCCCAACAGGCAGTTCTATTACCTAACCGCTCTTATCAGTAACAAGCTTTCCGAGATAAATAATAGCCATTCTAAACTTAATTTTGTACTTTATCAGTACTATTTTACTACATGTAATTCTGCCCTAAAATAAGCAATGTTATTTTACCCCAAAGGGTCAGTTATACTCTCAAGGAAGTGAATAGAGAAACTGAAAATAACTCATTCATACACAAAGACACACTGCAAGGCTATTTCTATATAGCATTTCTTGCCAAAGGATCACAAGGATGATTGAAGAAGCCAATGTATTTCAGACCTGAGCTCAAACTAATCAGTTATTCCCTCAATAAGAGACAATTTAACAACCTTAATTTTGTTTCTAAGTCAGCTGATTTTTTAACCACAGTCAGAACAGACACAGAGGCCAGTAAATGATCACGTAACCTACCTGCACACTACTCTTCTTAGTCCTGCATTTAACAAGGTAGTTCTTGAATAAGAGAGCTTTGGTTTGTCTCCACACCCCTGCCTCCCGTGCAGTTTCTGCAGCCATTTTTCAAGAGAGTAGCCTGTTAAAAAAAAGCATTTGAAGTGACAACTATTAGTCTGACCTATTCAAGTATTTTTATGTAAAAAAGAGAAACCATGTGTCAACTAATTATATCGTTCTATTCCACTGATAAACAGTTTTCCATTGTGTAAACCCAATCCCACATTAAATTAAGAAGTTTGCACAGATACACACCCTAGACACATTTTGCAGTTACAAGACAGATGTCGTACTGGGCTGCCTTATGGCAGCTTGGCATTCTGATATGTCCTTTTGAGAATACAAACTTCTAATCCAGCAAGTAAATTTTCATATTAAAGAAACAAATAAAGCTCTAGCACTAATGGAAAAAAAACCCTTCAAACCCAAGGATAAAATGATGCATGAGGTGTGTGCATGTGTTTGCAGACAGCCTGAAACAATACTTCTGAGTGGTGTCAACTACCCCCATTCATCCCAATAGTGCAGTACCTGGAACCTAATGAGAATGTAAAAGGCAGCTTTGTTAATTACTTCACTATGGGCTGGTCCCCACTGGGGAGAAGGGTGGGATTGACTGCAGATACGCAACTTTAGCTACGTGAATCACGTATCTGCAGCCGACTTACCATCCGTCCTCATGGCGGAGGCAGGTGGCGGCGCGCTCCACCCCCTCCCCCCTTGACTCCAGCTTGTGCCTCCCGGCAAGCTGGAGCTCCGGAGTCGATGGGGGCGCTGCGGGCAATCGATTTCTCGCGTCTTCACAAGACGCGAGAAATCGATCGCCAAAAGATCAATTGCTACCCACCGATCCGGTGGGTAGTGAAGACCAGCCCTTAGATAGCAGCATGCAAGGAGGAAGAGAAAAGCACCCTGTTATAAAAACTGTACAATCTACTGCAAGCATCATCTCCTGTGTGAATTTCTGGAAGACTACCAATTCTTATTTCCTTAATTTGACCCCTGGTTAGGTTGGTTCCCTGGGGTATAAGAGTGCACTGTCTTTTGGAGAAACAGATCTGAACACATTCTTCAAACAAACCACTTCAGAGAGGTATCCGATCTAGTAGACTACAGACAAGATTGGAGATCACTCTTGGATTTTTAGTCCCTGTTCTGCCACTGACTTGCTGTCAGGCTTTGGGCAATTCACTTAACCTCTATGTGTCTCCATTTCCTCAATTGTAAAGCAGGAACAACAGTAGTTACCTCCCTAATAGAGATGTTATGAGAATCGGTTTATATTTGCATACCACTTTAAAGACATAAGCCACTCTAAATTATTAGTATTGCCACCTTCACTCCCTTTCTCCTCAAGCCAACGGTGGCTGACAGCATAAAGGGATGATACAGCATCCTTAAGAGGAGGGTGAAGCACGTATCATGGTTTAGCACCCTCCTAGCTACTAACTTGTAAAAATATGTCTATCCTTACTAGGAGGAAAAGGGGAGAGGGATACGACATTGTAAGAATGTGGCAACTCAAAATGACAGATGGATGAAAAATTTACAGTTTCCACGAGAGCCAATAAACTCTGCACTCTATTTCCAAAGGAAAGGGAACAACACTGGTCAAGTACCTTATCTGAAATGAACAGAGCCTATAGCATTGGGATGCTCTGCCACTAAAAGGGTTGTAAACAATTGGAGACATTGCTTAAATTTGGTACCAGAACACAAATGGTGATAGAGTTATAATGAAAACACAGGAAACAAAATCCTGTGGCACCTTAAAGACTAACTATAAAGTTTTGAAGCATGAGCTTTCGTGGGCTAATACCCACGAAACACAATAAAAACACAATAAAAACACAATAATTATCTATTTATGTTTATATTCCATGCTCTATAGTTATGACTGGTAAATATATTTTTTCCACCGCATATTCAAAGTGCTTGTAATGATGTCCATTTACTCTGTCGTTTTAGACACCAGGTGGGTTAAGGTTACTCACTAAACTATGGAAACTTGCTTTTGTGAGTACAGAAATCATGTGACCAAAAGGATAGGCTCAATTAAGCTAATATGATTTATTTTAGCTTGTGGCACCAAAAACAAAGTAAAACAAACTGCTTGTAGTCAGATGCATATATCAAGTTTGGGAGTTAGAGGGGGTTAGAGTCAAGTTTGGGGGTTTGTATGGGGGTTAGAGTGGGGGAACAAGACTACCCCCTGCTTATACAGGCCCTGATACTGAATTCAAATACATCTTGGCCAGTGGTTCCCAAACTTTAACAACCTGTGAACCCCTTTTACTAAAATGTCAAGTCTCACGAACCCCCTCTTAACAACAAATATTACCATGGATTTTCTCCCTTACTTCAGCATAAATTACAAAAGCAGTGATCTTGGAAACATAAAATTTGTTTTTATGACATGCTTACACAGACTATTTGTTAATTATTCTTTATCATTACAGTATTTTATTCTATTATGAAAATGGCAACACTTTTCCAAGAACTCACTTTTGTAGCTTGTATCACTTTTGATTAAGCCTGTTATAAGGCAAGGCTCTTATCAGAGGTGCCAGTAGAAAAAAGGGGTGTTGGTAGAACACAATACACGTATCTACATGTATACATGCATCTCCAAGTTAGAAATGACAATTTAATTGCAGGATCACATCAGCTGAAAACATAATCCACCAAGATGCATTAAAAGAATGGTTTGCACAATGATTCTTTCTTTTCTCAGTGCTCTGAGACTTTCCTATTGCTCTCTGATCTGGACAAATGCTCTCCCGGCCTAGAGACTTCTAGCAAATTCCTAACCACAAATTCTCTCTCTGACAAAATCTGTTTCTTTGTCTGTGAACTTGTGGAAAATTGCCTATCTTGGTCCTCTCCCTTTTTCATTTCCCTCCCTTGCGTCTCTTTTTCTCCACATTCTCTCTTCTACATTCACGCAAGCCTATCAGAACTAAAATACATGCATAAACTACATTTCATAGCGCTTACTGTATAATTATGGGAGAATGTAACACCATATATAGTAACTAATGCTCTGATGAAATGAAAGGTTTTACTCCCTTGCATGCAATTAGTCTTCTCACCCTTCTTTTCCTATATCATCAGTCAATAGATAGTGGCCTGGGGTAGGTGGACTTTCAAGAGCGAAAAAATGCAAAACAAAATATTGCTAATGTTTTAATATCCAGCATATAGCCTGCTTCTTGCTTTGCAGGTCTAAGATTCACTCTTTGGACACCAAACATTAAAACAACATTTATACTGAAAAGACAACCAATCTCCCCCTGAACAGGTCTGTGACATCCTACCTGCTAGCTCTGTTTTATAAGTGACTAAAGGCCCATAATTTGAATCTGACAGCCCATTCCAGCCCTATGTGCCTCTATTTCCCCACCCGTAAAATGGGGAGATAATGATATTCACCTACCTTATGGGGCACCTTTGCAGAGCAGAGGGAGGTCCTCAGACTCCAGGCTGTATAAAAAAGAACCGTGGAAATATTACGCACATCGGAACATAAATAAATGGAGACTTGTTGACAATCAGGAGAGACAGCAGGGAGGATGATGAAACAGGTTTTAGCCCATAAAAGCTTATGCCCAAATCAATGGGTTAGTCTCCAAGGTGCCAGAAGGACTCCTGGTTGTATTTGCTGATACAGACTAATCCAGCTGCCCCTGCTGAAATTTATAATTCTAGACGCAGAGCTTCACCCATGGGTGGTACCCACATCAGACAGCGGATATACACACATACAAGTATATGACGGGAGATGCATGAGCCAAACTGATCACAGTATGGCCACCTCCTTTACACACACTCTCTCTCTCACACACACACAAAACACACTCACACTCTCTCTTACACACACACACACACACACACAATCTCTCTCTCTCTCTCTCACACACACACACAATCTCTCTCTCACACACACAATCTCTCTCTCTCTCACACACACACAAAGCACACTCACACTCTCTCACAAACACACACTCTCACACTCACACACACACAATCTCTCTTACACACACACACACAAAACACACTCACACTCTCACACACACACTTATTTCCTTCTCAGGGCCCCTTCCAGCCCTACAAGTCTATGATTTCACCACAACCCCCCCTCCCCCCTCAGCGCCCCCCGCGGCTTTTCAATGCCCAGGGGGCTCCCCCTGCCCCCCCGGGGAGATCGCTGGCGCTGGCTCCGACCCCCCGGGCGCGGGGAGAATGCTGCGGGCTTTGCGCTCGGGCCGGGGGGGGGTCCCCGTGTGACGCCGGCGCGGGGCCCCCGCGCCCCTCCCCCGCGCGGCTGCACTCACCGCCGCACCGCGCCGCCCGCTCGGGCCCGGCCGCAGCTCGCCGCCCGGCGCAAGCGGAGGGGCCGGGCCCCGCTCGCCGCTCTCGGGGCGGGGCCGGGTGGCTGCTGCGGCGGCTCCACGCTGGGGGGGGGGGAGACAGCGAGGCCGGGCCTCTGCCCACACAACCCCTCCCCCCCCGCGCGCAAGGAGTTGGGGGTCCCGGCCCCGGAGAGCCCCCATCACGCTACGCTGTCTCCCCCGCCCTGGCTGCCTGGGGGCGGATCCTGCCCCTTCAGCCCCCTCCCCCAGGCTGGAGGTGCGGGGGGATCCTGCCCACAACTCCCCTACAGCCACAGTAGACCCCCCCCCCCGAACCTCTCTACCTCATACTCCCTCACCCCCCAAACTACTGGGGGACCGGACCAGGTAACCCCCCTCCCCCCCACACCTCCTCAGGCTAATAACGGGGCTTTGTGCCTCATCAACTCCCCCTCTCCCCAAGTCATGGTCAGACACATGAGGGAGGTGGGGTGTCCTGCCCCCCAAAGCACCTAAAACAAGGTCTGGCTGCCTTAAACACCATCCCACTATCTTCCTGGCCCAACTTTTATCATTTTAGAGATCTCAAAAAACATTTGCCTACTCTGAATGTGTAGGCTGCTTGTGTTCAAGTGAGTGCAAAGAAACCTGTGTCTCTACACAAAGCTCGTTAGCTACAGAATCAACCACTCTGGACTTTGTTACCTATTTCTAAGACCACTGAGAGTCTGATACAAGAGTTTCTCATCTAAGCCCTGTTCTACACTACAAACTTACATTGGTATAACTATGTTGCTACACAGTTACATGGACCTAGCCCCCAGTGTAGACAGTGCTATGTTCTTCTGCCAACATATACCTACTGTCCCCTCGGTAAGCGTAGACAAGCCGTCAAGAAAAAGCCATGCCATTATTACCACTAACATCGTATTTTGTTACCATTTTTACGCTAACAGCTTGACCGGCAACCAGACATTCACCAGAGAAAGAAAGATACCCGAAGACCAGTTTTACTAGTTTGCATAACTTTACCTAGATCAGGTGTAGTTTTAAAAATCATATTGAAGTGAGGGAGAGATGGAGATCCTCAAGTACCCCTGAAATTCATGCAACTTCTTTAGGTGTCCAAATATAGATTTAGGTGCCTAACTTTAGGCATCTGAGGTCCCAATTCTTCAATCATTATCCACATGCTAAATTTTAAGCATGTGCCTCAATCCTACGAAGCATAGATGTTTCCAGGACCAGTACCCAAGTCTAGAAATGCTGGCCTGGACTTTGGTAAGTTTAGGAAGATGTAAGTCAAATCTAACATTTACACACTTGTTCCCTGAGGACACTCCAACACTCCTGGAGGAATACTGTGCCAAAAAATTAAAAATTTTGCAAAAGAAATACTCTCTCAGGAAGGGCACAGGTGAAATTAACAGATTTTGTGTTGAGACTCCTTTAAGACATTCAGTACACCAAGGAGTGACTGTGCTGAACTCTGGAAATGCAGCGGGACTGTTTGTTGACCACTATAAGGGGAGCAGATCCAGGCTGTTTGAGAAGCTTTCCTGAACTTATGTGCTGTGTTCAGGGAGGTATAATGATAGTCTTCAGCACTTTGTGCTAGCTTCTGTAGGCACGCGGGATTGATGAAACAGTTTAATACCCCGGATAGCTCCTTAAGGCAGGATTTGACAGCTTTAATGGTTGCTGATGGGTAGGTTCTCTTGGTTTGTAATATAGTTTGTTTTACTCAGAAGAGGGTTGGAGAAACTCTTTCATTCTGTCAGTTTCAGGCTTTGTTTTCCACAATCATGTCTTATGTTTTTGACCTTCTGTCTTCATCTGATGCAGGGTGTCAGAAAACCAAAGAGATTTATGTGGGTGATGGGGAAAAAAGGGACTGTCCGAGGGTCAGCGTGCCGGTGGTCAGGACTACCGTACATTGATAGCGATTCATCAGATCTGCAACCCCTCCTGTTGGTGGGCTCCTGCTGTGCTTTGTGCTTTGGAGTGAAGTACATACCACAGACTGCACTACATTTTCAGGCTAAGGCCATGTCTACACTTTGCAGGGATCAATGCTGCTGTGATCGATGCAGTAGGGATTAATTTAGCAGGTTTAAGGAAGACTTGCTGAATCAACAGCAGAGTGCTCTCTGGTACTCCACCGGAACGAGAAGATTAAGATAAGTCAATGGGAGAGCATCTCCCATCAACCCGCAGTAAATTGATCTAAGCTACCTCGACTCCAGCTTCGTTATTCATGTAGCTGAAGTAGCATAACTTAGGTCGACTTATCCCGGTAGTGTAGACAAAGCCAAAATATTTCTGTGCTGTCCTAGAAACTTTGAAATACAGTGGGATTCTCAATGGCACATATGGAATATTCCTTTCCCAGAAAAGCTGTAGATAGACATTTCTTTCATTTTCCTGTTGCATCATCTCTTGTGTATAGCTCTTCATGGAATACTTAGAAATTGCTGAAAGTTGTATGCAATCCTTAAATAACCCCCTGGCTAACTCAATGATGGATATATGGAAATAATTGTTTTCCAGCTAAAACTAATATGAAGAGTTTTTAAAAGGAAATGTGAAGTAATTGAATTTCCCTTCTTTGGGTTAATGGCTCAGCCCTACCAATTTTTTACTAGCGTATTAAAATTGCAGTGAGCCATACTTTGAACTCTTTATAACCATCGGTGAGCTGTTACACACACACACACTTAGTCCCATGATTTAAAATAAATAGGACTACTTGTGCAAGTAACTATTTGCCATTGGGAATAAAGGATTCACAATCTGGCCCAATAGGATTAGGCAATACACACAAAAAATAAGTCCTGCACTTAGAATATCAGTTGATATTACTAAGCAGAAAAACAGAAAATACTAACAAGACATAAATGAACCTACTATAAGACATTGCTTTCCAAGGCCCAAGAAAGGAGTCTCAACATATGGCAACATAGCACAACAGAGGATAATCAAGAGCAAATTATGAATCCGTGTTTAATCATACAGAGAGGAAGTATGGTCCAGTGGTTGTGTCACTACCCGAGGACTTCATAGTCCTCACTTCCAGTCCCCAGTCCACCACTGGCTTTCAATGACCTTAGGCAAATCATTTAGCCTCAGTTTCCCATCTGTAAAATGGGGATAATAGCATTGCCCTGCCTCATAGGGGGACTGTGCAGTACTCAGATACTATGGGGGTAGGGCATGAAACTTAAGATAAATTAATAAATAGACACAAACTATTAAGCTCAGTACAACAGGGGTAACTAGATGAAACTTTAGCTTGTATCCTACAGAAGTCAGACAAGATTATCTGATAGTTTTTTTAAGGCAAAAAGGGACTATGACTACACCATAGGATTATCAGGCAAATCTGATTAATGACGAGGAAAACAGAGGGACATTAAAAACAAATCCATCAAAGGAAAAATTTGGGAAAAGATATTTTATAATGCATTCACCAAAGAATTCACAAACTTTACCATTTCTGCAGTGCTGATAGTTGTTTGCAGAACAGTGGATCCAGTACATTCTTCTAGAGTGGCTGTGAGCCATCCCTTGGTACACAGAACTGGAAAGAAGGCCAACCTGTGATATAAATGGAGGGAAACCATTCTTTAAAGGAGGAAAAAACCTACTAATTCGTATAGGTCTAAAAAAAATAAACTAAGGCATAATTTGCTAAAAGGAAAACTCAAAAAACCAAACAAACTCCCCAAACACAAAGTACAAGCAAGCACTGGAAGCCCCAGTTATGGGTGGATAATGCAATATCCTATTCTTCACCATGTCCTCCATTCAGCACCAGAAGTTGAGGCCAACTGGATTTCTCAGGAGTGGCTAGGATTGAGCTTGTCATCAAATTTAATATCTGATTCTATCCCTATGCAAGGAAGACTACAGTTCCACCCCCAGCCCCTTCCAAACAAGGTGAGCAACTGTGACATGATGGGGATCTCCCCATCTTTGGCTGCTATGATCCTTTGTCACACTAGACTATTCTATTGTTTAATCCTCAATCAGCCTTTCCATTACAGTGTATGAAGGCTTCTGTTTGACATTCTTATTAAACAAAAGGCTTCACTGGTAGTATCATTAGTGGGTACAAGTGTTCCAAAGTTATACATACCGATGCTATGATTAAGAAATCATATTATCTAATCTAATTTACCTCAGCGTATTTTTAGCTTTTCTGGGAGAGAGCAGGTGCCAGGTTTTCCTGCACTGTGCTAATAGCTCAGATTTTTCACTTAGTGCTGTCACTGAAGCATTACTGTGAAGTACCACGAAGGATTGTTATGGGAGACCGTGCCAGCCAGTAACAAAATTATTTACGAAAACTGAGTTTCCCATTGTGTCCCAATTCCATTTGGAGACAGCAATCACTGGGAGGCCCATCATTTAATAGACCACAGACTTGGCTGAATGAAACTACAGCCATATGCTTTAGCACATGTGGTGGTGTTCTTAGATTTTGTTCTGCTGAATATCAGCATGGGGTACAGTACATGATTACTAAGAACAGGGCTGTTGGGTCCAATGGAAAAAAACATCAAAAACTGTTGATGCTTCCCAACTAAATTCCTCCCAATGGAAACAAAACATGAGCACTTAAAAGCAAATCATTGGGAATGTTTCATGTTTCTACTAAGGTATCCAGTGGTGAACTGGATGTGTCCAACAATGCAGATGAAGCTAGAGAACAGTTTCTCCCTTGGGACTCCTCTTCTCCCCCTCCACACATGGAAAAACAACAACAAATGTATTGCATTTTTAAAGCACATTTGATTCATCTCTGCAAACAATTAAACTTCAGAACAAGACCATAAAACTGCTGGTGTCTTTGAAGAAGACGACAGCTTTAACTGAGCCACTGAACATCTATGGCTTGAACTCAAATTGAACCCACAAAACTGTACCTAGCATGGGGACCAACACTTCTAAAACACTAATTATTATTATACGTAGCTCCAGCAACAAAACTGAGCTTTTATTGAGATGGTGTTTTTCATTTGGGAGTGGAGGAAGAAGCTATACTGGAAAAAGTGAGCTCCATTCACGCTTATACAGTATACTGGTATTCCATGTTAGTGAAGGGCTTTTAGTGTAGACATGGTCATACTAATACTTTTGCATAATTACCTAATGACCTTGACTAGAGGGTTTTTGTTTGTTTGTTTGTTTTTTGCTTTGAGAGAGAGACAGTGAGTGTATGCACCTGTGGGGAAGATTTAAATGAATCAATTATAGTTACTGAAAAGGAAAATTATTCATAATCTCATTCAGCATGCTGACAAAAATAACCTCAAATACTGCCTGCATGCTTACTCTCCCAAAAATTCTTAGGAGACACAATCAGGTTCCCCCCCCCCCTTGTATACATCCGCTTTTTGGCACTCTTCGTTTGACACCATTTCAACATGGGAAGTTATTGAGTTTCACATGCAATATAACTGACAATAATTGGAATACTTTCCATGTAATCATAGACAATGCTTTCCTCAATCTTAACAAAGGCTACTTTTCCCTATTTGAAGATTTGTGTGCATGTGAATGTATATAATTACTAAGAGTCACATGTCCAAAGAAAGTTGGATTTATCTATTAAAAACAATACTCTACATAATAACCATCCTGTAGAGAAGAAATACTGAAAATCTTGGGAAAGTTGTTACTGTGTATATGCCTTCTAAAAACCTCGCCATTGTACCTATTTAAAATTTAAAAACATCCAGACCATGAGTGTACATTATAAGTTCTTGATCTGAAAATTGTTCATTAAGTTTAGAGGTAGGGTCTGTTTCTCCACTGCCATTCCTCTTGTGTAGTCATTTACATAAGTGCAAAGTAAGTGTAAAATGCTGCAAAATCAGAATGGTTGCATTTTACTCCCACTTTACACTGGTATAAATGACTATGTAAGGCAGTAAGTGCAAAATATAGGTAATGTTTCATAGAAAAGCCATTTGATTTTTTGCCCTGTTACTTCCTATAACTTAAAAATGCTCAAACCAACTCCCATGTTATAAACAGAAAGACAAATCTAGTTTGAGCCCTGGTATAGCAAGTTTCAACCCAGAATAAAAAACTTTTATGGGAAAGTTAAAAATCTCTGAAAAATAAGTTTTAGATATGGAACATCAACGGACTCCTAACAACAGTGGCGCCAGAGGCTACCACTATAATATATACATTGCATACAATGCCCATATTATAGTGTAATTACAACCCCATCTACAGACAAACATGTGTTCCTACCATGCCCAATACCTTACATTCACAGTGGGAGGAGAGGGGAGAGACTCCATTCATTTGTTTTTTAAACCAGCATTGCAGCATAAGCAGAACTCTATTGTATTCTCAGCTAGAGAACTCTATAGTCCAAATTGCCTTTCTTTGAGGTGAGCAAAGCAAGCAGAAAGTTGATCTCTCTTTACACAGGGGTGGAGAATGACTGGCAGATCTATGTAGTGGCAGAAACACAGCCTCTTTCCTGCATTACCTCTGCCTTTTTTTGCTAGGAAGCCTACCCCTTTTGCTGTGCAGCAGGGCTATACCAGATCTGTTGCATCTACAGCCTGTGAGATCTTGAAGGAGAGAAAGGGATTATCCCCTTTACGGATAATTAATTCACACACATTTGTTTTCAGATAACCTTGTTGAGAGGTAGAATTTAAAAAAAGCTTATAGAAGCGGGTTCCTGGTATACGTCGGGGTTGTGTTCTTGAAAAGAGTGAAGGATACCAAAACAACGAATACTGGCGACCCACTGGTACAGCAGTGGTGTAGGGAGAAGGGGACACTTGCATGGGCCATGTGTGTGTGTGTGTGGGGGGGGCACTGATGGGGGGCAGAGTGGTTGGAGCGATCTGGCCGCCTCTCCCTACCTCCAGCCAGTGGGGCAGAGGATTGGGGGGGGGGGCAGAAATAGATGCTCTGGCCAGGGACTCCCATAAAAATGGGTTCCCCCCCATACCATCCACTTCGCCCCCCTGCCCTGCCCCGCCTGGTGCTCCTGCTGGGGATGGGGTCAGGACACGGAAGCTTGTCTCATTCTGCCTGGCAGGGGAGTGGGGTCAGGGAATGGGGGCTTGCTCCACTCTGCCCACCTGGCACTCCTGCTGGAGAGCGAGATCGGGGGCTTTCCCCACTCCACCCGCCTGGCACACCAGACATGTTCTGATTCACGTCGGTCTGCATATCTGTCCTTTGCAACTTACAGTACGGTACTGCAAACGACGGATATGCAGATTGGGACCAACGTGAATCGGAACATGTTCCCCTACTGATGAACGGCAGATATGGAAAACAACAGATAAAGGGGAGACTATACCAGGGACCCCTGTAGAAGCCAAAACAGTAAAGCAGCAAAAGTCCCATACATCTAATGGGGCATGGCACAGTTACAGAAAACAAAGGGTGTTTTATTTTTTAAATGCTACATGTGGTTGGTTTCTTCTAGATTTTAAGCAATCTAAATTCAGTCATTGTTAGCCACTCTACAAACACTTGTATTTTTCAGATAAGAGCAGCTGGAGTATTTTCTTTCCCGATGTGTTTTGCTCTACAGGCGATTTTCTTTAGAAAAGCGAGTGTGAATTTACTGCTTTTGTATTACAGCACATTACCATATACACCCATATTAAAAAAATGCTACCTCCGGCTGCCAAACAAATAAATGTTCTTGCAGAAAAGAGACAGACATCAGTCTCTACTTTATTTAGCACTATTCATCTGGGAATTTTAGAGCATTTGAAAATGTTAGGCCTGATTCTTCAATGCCATGTACCTTACATGGCAGATTACACTTGTGCAAAGCAGATGTAAAATACCACATCAGAATTTCACACGTGGCAGTGGTAGTGAGTTACCTGCATTACATACACGTATAAATGGTTCCACAAGATACAAGGCTGTGATGAACTCAGGTGTAGAACACTCATGTGAGGTAGGAAAAGGGTGTAACTACTTTAAAGATGGGAAAACTGGAGGTGAAGCCCTGAGAGAGCAGAGTGCTGAAACATACATATAAAGTTAAGCACATTTTTAAGGGCAACCCTGTTCACCCAGACATTTAATCACATGCTTAACTTTAAGTACCTGCTTAAGTCCCATTCAAGTCATCCTTTTATATATTCATGGACATTAGTATTCTGTTATGCAAGAATGTACATTATTTCAAGCTCTTGACAAACTCTTAAAATACATTCTTAAAAAAAGGAGGCTCCAGTAATTATCTCCAGATTCCATTACCCTGCTAGCAACATTAACAAGGGTTTCATACACCACCACACTAAAAGCACCCAAGGGGTGATCGGTGTGGTACACACATAGCAATGGTGACCATCCCAATCCTGAAGGGCTTACCGGCAGAGATTCTGATTCTGAAAAGAGCTGTGGAAATGGGAGCATCCACATGGCGCTCATAAGGGGCTCATTGCAGGATTGGGAGTTTAAGGAACCAACCCTGCCAATTTTTGCTACCAAATACTGTACAGCACTTCCTGCAAGGAGTCCTGTTGACTTTGTTAGGACCACTCACAAGCAAAGTGTTTGAAAGGTTCTAGAAGAGAGAGACAGAAGACCACATACAATGGAAAAGGATTCATTTTGGGGTGGGTTTGTTATTTTTTTAAATTAGGACCCATTTTGAGAGTGGGGGTGTCACAGAAGGAGGGAGGTTTTTGAGTAAGAAGGCTTTGCAAATTAGCACAGGGAGTTCATTTTATGTCTGGGATCAGCTCGGGGAAAAAAGGCACAGAAGACTGTTTCTGCTTCCATCTCCCTGACCCCTCTGCTTCACCACTGACAAAGTCCAATGCACAGGCCACAACTACACTTGCTGAAAGCAAGCATAAGCCATGCAGAATGCTGCTGCTCAGAAGGGATATGCGAAGCAGGTGACACGCCACAGCTCCAACATCCCTCAGGCAAGAGGTTACTACATCTATCATGTCGTACAATAGCAACCAAATCACTGTTATAGAACAGTCTCACGGGATTGAAGTCTCCTGCTATGAAAATACCAATTTCTGTCTTGCTTTCGCTGCCACCTGGCAGCCGGAGACAGTTACGCTGAAATGAAATGCTATCCAATTGACATGGTCTCTTAATTAAACCAAAAGGCACCCTTATCTTAAAGTAACCTTAAGGGATTCAGTTAAAACTCTTTCTCCTGTCTCCTAGTTTTGCAAAAGTTCAAACGCTTTCCAATGCTTTCCTAACATGAAGGCAAGGGTGTGATATTTTTACTCAGAGTAACTATATTACTTGTAGAGGTAACAAAGTCCTGTGGCACCTTAAAGACTAACTATAGTCTTTAAGGTGCCACAGGACTTTGTTACCTCTGCTATTCCAGACTAACACGGCTACCTCTCTGATTCTATATTACTTGTGTTACAGTACCTCCGTGCAACAGGATGAATTTAAATTAAGAATTGAATTAGTTTTCGGTCTCAACTTTTATCCTAAATTTATTTATATTTTCTCCCCCGCGTGACAATGAGGGCTACGTTTTCACATAATGGCTAACAAATTTCCATGGATCTTAATACCAAAGTGATAGATACCCTAAGATTTGCCACATTGGATCAGACTAATGCTCCATCTGGTTCAGCATCCTGTCTGACCCGTATCTAATGCTTCAGATGAAGTGGAAAGAAACCCAGTAATGCTCAAATATGGAAAGGGACATTACTTCTCAAATCCCCCATCTCCATCAGTTAGTGGCTGGTTAAGGACTTGAAACCATATTTTTAAAAATTGTGACCTATCCTTATAGGTGTCCAGCAGAATATCCTTGAACCTTATAAAAAAGGGTTACCTCCAATATATCAGATTAATTATACACCATGTAAAAAAATTATTTAAAATGCTGCCTTTCAGTTTTTAATGTTCCTTTGTTTTTATTAAAATAGCATCCATTTTACTTTTTCTATTCGATGCACTATTTTGCATGCCTCCATCATGTCCCTCTGTCTTCTCTACAGATAGGCCCAGTCTTTTCAAACTCTTCTCATACAAGAATATCTTCATGGCTATCAGAAGAAATAAGAGGGGTTGTGAGACCGGTGACAAAAAATGTTCATCTCATTTTTGAGAGAAGGTGATGAGATCCAAATAGAGTATGTACGATGAAGAAGAACAATTGATTTATACAATAACATTGTAAGATTTGATTGTTTCCTAGCTCATTTTTTAAGATTTGTTTGCTTTGGTGAGTGTTGCAGCACACTGAAAATTCATTGAGCATCTGGATCAACACCTAGGTTTTTAATGTGCGTGGCCACAATGAATTTAGAACCCAGTAATAGGTGTAAGCAGCTCAAACTTCCTTCAAACATGCATTACCTTGCATTTGTTCACACTGAATTTCACCTACCCTTATGCTGTCCATTTGGCAAACTCTGTTAGGTCCATCTGTAGTTTCTCACAGTCTTCTAGTTTTGACTAACCTAAACAATTTTGTTTTACCTACAAATTATGTCCCCCTTCCTTTTCCAGTTCACCCTCCTTTCACACAGCTTCATATTAGAGCAACTTGATTGAAATCAATGGAGTTACTCCTGATTTACACCAACAGAAATGAGAGGAGAATCAGGATCACAATATCTTACAGCCCTTGTACGTTTCACAGTGGTTAGGCCCCAATCTTGCAATGAGACCTAAGCCGGTTTACCCCATCACCACCACATCAATGATATTCCATGAGGGTGTGAAGGTCCTCCCTCCTGGATGCAGCTGCAGGATTACAAAGCACCTCTGCTTTCATGATCACAGATTTTACTAGACAGACTATTAAATTAGACTGTTATCCGGCCAAATCTGTTTAGTTAAATTGTCACAGCAAACAAAGAAGTCATTGAACTCGCCACCTCCGTGGTAAAGAGCTTGAATGGTTTTGTGAAATCTGCGATAAGTATGAAAATGCAGACTGTGCAGACCAAAAGGCTGTGAAGACTGGGAATGAGGGCTGAGCTGAATTCTTGATATATGTATGAGATTATTTTTTAAATTATTTAGCCAAGTAAAAGAAGAGAAGCCTATTTATTTATGCATATGATACACCAAGAGGGAAATCATCACTGTGAGGGATTAGTGGCTGAACTCTAAGCACACCATGTAAACATTCAGAGGAGAAAAAAATCAAAGATGCAATGCTAGCTTTGAACTTGGGAATCTCCCACATTACAGGAACATCACACAGTCACCAACATACCCCCTTGACAGCACACAAGGAGGAAGCATGGTTGTGATGAAAGCCCTGTGCTTACCATGCATTCATCCGAATAGAGACTTTGGGCTTCTCACGCATTTATGTTTTGTCAATCCATTTTTATGCAGAATTTCAAGTTTTGTTTAACAAACAAAATGTCAGTCATGTTAGTTCTGTCTGTCTTGGCAGATTAATAGTCACAGAAAGGACACATAGAATATGTCAAAAATAAACACAAGCTCTCTGATTTCATCCCCCCTCCCCATGATTTGTCTGTCTGGGTGAAATTGGCCATTCATTCTATTAAATCCTGCATGGCTCTTATACCCGGGGTTGGCATCGCTCTGAGTTGTTTTGCAAATCAAGATACATACAGTGGTATATTCTTGCTTGCAGCACACTCTTTAGCCTACATGTCTGAGTTATGCTGAAAGAAACAAATATCGTCTTCTCTCATTACCAAGAACTCAGTTCTTTATTCTTACCTGCCATTTTTTTCCAGCTCTAAAATTGCATTATTACTTAGACGACTTAAGTTGTGAATGGGGTTCATTGATTGGGTGCCTGTCACTTTTATGACCTGATCTACGTTAAAACTTTATAGGTGGTTTTATCCTCTACACAAATTCCTCAGCCATCTGGTTAAAAACCGAATCTCCAGGCTTAACTTCACAGCATTCGCTTTAGTTTGTCTGGGTGGAGGGTAGCAGGTATTAAACTTATGAAGACATCAGGGAAAACGTGCATGAACTGCTAACGGGTGCAAGAGAAAATGCGTAAGAGTATGAAAGACAAATAAAGGAAGCTAAAATCAAACAAAAGATACAGTAGCTTACCTCTCAGGAGCTCCATGTATTTGACTTGGAGAGGGCAAAAGCACCCACAGCCCACAATTACCTTCTAAATGGAGAACAAAGGAATACGTGATGTCATTTTGCATCATTCACACAGCAAAGAGCAGATGGCTTTTCTTCCCATAAGCCACCAGTACTCATGATTGTTCATTGTTTGTCACCTTCTCTACCGTGAGGCAAGTGTGTTCTTGTTAGTTAGTTTACCCACCTATCACTTTGGCTTTCCTTAGCAGGCTCCTTTGTGGCATCCCTTTCTCCAGATGGCCAGTTTCTTCTCGACAAATATCCAATAGCTTCTTGATCTTCTAAAGCAATGAAGAGTTCTTTGGTTCATTTACTGGTCTTAAGGAGTCCATATTAGTCATCTTTTCGTGCAACATTTGCTCAACTTTTGAAAGCTAAACACACACACACACACACACACATTACCTTTTTCACGCATGCTTTTTGTAAAATACTGTTGTAATCTGAACGGTCACTCAGAGTAGACTACGTAGATCATGAGAATCTGACATTTCCACTCATTCCTTCTGGCTGTGAAATATTTAACAATTCTGACACTTAAATAATCCTTAAATGATATGAGTTCACAACCACTGTGGTGAATGGGGCAGTTCAGACGTCAGAGTTATTGTTTCAGGCTCTCTGCAAATTTAGACATCATTGTGTCAGTTACACCCAGGTCCGGACAGGTTTTAAGGTTTTCTTTACAACTATAACAGCTACAGACTTTCTTTTAAAAAGAAAAAAGCTTGAGACTTTGGAGAACGATTAAGCAGCCTGCTCTTGTCTGTCTACAGCTGGTGCTTCATACCTCATCTAGCTTGGTGGCCCCTCCGCCCCCATCCTGGGAAATATTTCTTTGGTGAAAGAATCTCAGTTAGAAAACTCTCCATCTGTTTTATTTTTGGTGTTTTTAAAGTCCAAATTTACACTCATGCACAGTGATGGGCCAAAGTAGCTCTCCTGAAAACCTACCTTTTAATGCTTGGCCCAAACTACTTTTTCCCTTCTACACCGTTCTCATTCCCATGAAAAGTGATGATGGCTGGAAGTGGTATATTCCAATACATATGCAAACTTGAAAAGAAGGAAATATAAATAACTAGCGAAAATACCTGGCGTTGCTCGGGTCAGTCGGAGGTGGGGAGGAGGCAGACAGCTGAGCGAGTGCGGGGTCTGTTGGAGGGGGCAGAGAGCAAACCTGACACCCCCACCTCACCCCCCCAACCAAACCCGACACCCCCACCTCACTTACCCCTCGACCAACCCCGACTCACATTTTCACCCCCTGCACCCAAACCCAACACCCCCATGTCTCCCCCTACCAACACCCCCTGACCAACACCCACACCTCACCCCCCCGTAGACCAAACCTGACACACCCACCTCACTTCCCCCCCCCAACCAAACCTGACACCCCTACCTACCACCACAAACAAACCCGACACCCACACCTCACTTACCCCTCAACCAACCCCAACCCCCCTCGTGACCCCCCCAACCAAACCCAACCCCCCCACCTTACCCCCCACCAAACCCAACACCCCCTGACCAACCCCAACTCCCACACCTCACCCCTCACCCACCCAGACACCTTCCCACCCCCCCGACCAAACCCAACACCCCCACCTCACTTACCCTCTGACCAAACCCAACTCGGGTCCATCGGAGTGGGGAGGGGGGAGAGAGCTGAGGGATTCCGGGGTCCGTCGGAGGGGGCAGAGAGCGGAGGGATTCCGGGGTTCCGTCGGAGGGGGGAGGGGGCAGAGAGCGGAGGGATTCCGGGGTTCCGTTGGAGGGGGGAGGGGGCAGAGAGCTGAGCGAGTGCGGTGTCTGTTGGAGGGGGTATTATGACATCAGAACTATGTCACAGAGAACAGCAGCTTCCCAGCTGATGTGATTGGCCTTTAAAGAATTTCACCCCTGGGGGGCGTCAGAGGTGAGATTTGAAAAATTTTCGACTCTTGCGGTCATTAGGACCCCAAGACCTCTAACTGTACCAAATTTCAAGTCTCTAGCTCAAACAGTGTGGAAGGAGTAAGCATACATCTGCGCATACACGCATACATACACGCACGCATACATACACCATTTGACTTTCATATATATAGATCATTGACTGCTTCTTTGAGATATTCTTGGAGCACGTCCCATCTCTGCTCCACCAAAACTAGCTGACAGTGCTCTTCCACTCACTTGATTTCATTTACAATCTGCATTGTTTTTGGAATATCTCCCTTCCCAGGCATCATGACCTTTGTCCTCCCTGCATGCATCAGTCATCCAAAATCCACACTGGCTTTGGACTGCCGCTTTATCGTACTAACTGTAAAAGCAATTCTTCCCACTATATGACAGGGAGGGACATTCACTAAACTGTTTCACTTTGTCATCAAATATCTGACCTCTTATGCAGGAGCTCAGGTTGCGTTTCAGGTACCAATTCTGCTTCCATTCTTGGCCTTCACTTTTGCACTTAACAGGTATATTCCACCTTCCAAACACTCAAGTGTTTTACAAAAGGTTCCTGAATTAAGTTGCAACTCCTGTCTGAGGTAAAGAGAGGGGGGAAATATCCTTCCTGTCTAGATGCAGAAACAGACACACACACACGTATGTACGTACATAAAGAGGCTAGTCCAAGTCACACATGAATAAAGTAAGAAGAGAAAAGCCCAATTTGTTGAATACTCTGTTTTTTTTTAAACAGATCATAGATTTTTTGCAATTAATTATTGGCCCACGCTTGTTTACAAGCAGTTGTTAGCAAACATTCAATACTGAAGATTCCAGCCGTATTTTGATTGGACAAATACATCACATTGTATATTCCTGTTCCCTGATCATTGCTCTAGAAGCTCCTCCACTTCCCAAAAGAAAGCAAGTTTCCACTGTGAATATTCTAGATTATAAAGTTGGAGATTTTCTTTCTGCAGTATTTGCCTCAAAATATTGCCATTTCAGCAAACACTCCTGCCAGTAAATTCATTTGTTAGAGTATCTGTGGACTCAGAACAGGTACAAACAGTCAAAAATCTCAGAAAAAAACAGAAATAGAATCCAGATCTCATGACATGGTTCTGTGCATTAACAAGACCAGTTCTCTCATTTCTTAGGGCCTTTTCTTCTACCATGACCCATTTCTGCAGAATCTCACTCACTCAGTTGGGCAATACTTTTGCAAGAGCAATCTTTTTGCTAGTGTCCCTTTATTTTAAAATGTAAAGACTGCTAGGTCTTCTGTTTGCTGACGTGCCTAATAATACAACAGTACAGTACCAATTAGCAGGAAAGTTGGCATATTAAACTCATTACGGCAGCATGGGCTTGATCCAACTCCTGTTAAAGTGAATGGAAGTCTATTGACATTAACTGTCGATGCATCGGGCCCTATATGCACATCAACAATTAGGTCCTGCTATTGCAAAGACCTACTCTGCAGTAGTAAGAGACCGTCTTTCCTTACAATCTGAGGCCTGGCTCGCATTTAAAAATCAGCTCGATCTAGCTATGTCACCCAGGGCTGTGAAAAATGTGCCCTGGGCAACTGTTAAATTGTCTTCTCCTCATGTGTAGCTGTAGCTAGACTCATGGACAAATTTTTTCGCAGACTTAGCTACTGCCTCTTGGGAGGTGGATTAACTACACAGAGGGGAGAAACTGCTTCCATTGACGCAGGAAGCAGACATGCCAAATTCATGAAAAAAACGCAGAAACTGGGCTTTTTTTTTGGCTTAATTGGCATCTGAGTTGCTCGTTGGCTAGTTTTTGGCTTGTAGCTTTTTTTTTTAATCTAGTCACATAGAGTGTTGAGGTTTAAGGGATGGGCTTGTTTTGGCTTTGTTTTGAAATGGGATTGGCTTGATTTTTGGCTTTTTGTGAAAGTTGGGGTGTTTATTTATCACGTGAAAGTTGGCAGCTGTGCCAGGTTGTATGCCACAGCTGTGCCATGATAGTGCAGACCTGCCCTAGGGCTCTGATCCTGCAAAGACTTGTACGTGTACTTAAGTTCATGCACTGCAAGTACTCAAGTGAGTAAACTTTATGCACAATGAATTGTTTCACTGTGCTTTAAATTAAGCTCGAGTCAGTCTTTCCAGGATTGGAGCCTTACACTGCAAACTCATCAGGGCAGGGAACATCTCTTACTCTGTGTTTGTAGAATGATTAGTACAATGGTGCCCTGATCCTGGCTGGGGCCTCTTGGCATCACAGCAATAAAATAAATGCAGCCATCATTACCATTCAAAGGTTACACATCCTGGGGGAATAAAAGACATTAACCAGCAAAAAAATCCCGCTACAGTTCATTATTCATTGTGTTCCAGCAACATATGTTTTACTCCTATATTTTGTTTGTGCATTCCCATCCAGAAGGCTGTAGGGATGCATCACCTTTTATGTGCAAGCCAGCGATGAAGGAGAAAGCAGAAAGTGTTGCTAAAACTGCAATGAAAGATAAATCCACCTTCTACAAGGAAAATGCATTACAACAGATAGACTGTCATGGTCTCATGGGTGGATATTCTTTGAATGGCAGTCCAAAAGCTAAAAAGTGAAAAATTAAAAAGGAATATCACTTAATATGCCTCCAGATCCGACCACCTACTTTTAATCCAAGGATTTAAAACAAACAAGAAGAAAAAGACCAACTCAATACAACTCTTCAAACTGGCTAGGTTTGTAGAATGCTGCCAAGTGGCTACAGCGATGTTTGAAGGCCACATACACCACTGTTAATTTAGCTTACGGCTACTGTATTGTAACACTGCCATTCAGGATGTGTTAGTTAAAGGTCTGTCAGCATTTCCACAATAAACCCCTAATTTCAGGGATTTATTGCTTGGTTGTAAAGATTTTCCCTAATATGAAACTTGGCATGTAAGATCTCAAAGAGGGGCATATTTTAAGCCATTTGTCCCCCCACCCCCCAAACAATCACCCTGGACATTAGAAAGTTATACAAGCATACAGCTAATTGAACATTCCCATATCCTTTTTATTTTTGCCCTCAACTAAAAATGGCAAAATATCATTTGCCAAGTGACTACTGCATAATATGGTTTAAGTCACTGGAGGCATGCTGGAAGGAAAAAGGGGAGAGACATGAAGTTGTGGTATAGAAATCTGCTATAATACACATTTTCCAATGTATGGAAAAAGCATATTATACTAATGACTAGTGGCACTGCTTATAATTATAGATATGTTCCTTCTGAGTCCTTTATGCAGGATTTTATACCTCTGGTATCGCTATTTTGTGCCTAAAAGTTGCAGCAAAATTTGTGCTGCAAGTCTTTTAAGAGTGTACAGCTATCAGAGCCCCCCAAAACAAATTTTAGATTGTTGAAGTCAATTTTTACTCCTATAATGAAAGGCAGCTTCATTATTTAAAATGACATTTTGCAGGTAATAGATTTGGAAGGTGGGGACTCTACTTTTGTTTAAAGCAGACTCTTTTTCTTCCAAGTGGTTCCCACCTTTCCAGTTAGGAAGACCCCACCTGCTGGCCACACCCCTATTTTTCCACAACAGAAATGGCCTCTAGCTCCTTATTTCATGGGCCCGTGTGTGAATTCTCTATGGGATTATTGGGACAGAGTTTCTCATTACACTTCAGCATGGTGCAAACACGGCCTTAGACTGCCTCCTCCATTTCACACTCAGAGTAAAGCTTGAGCATTTTATCCTCCTGTCACGTTACTGAAATAATTTGGGACCCTATAAATCATTGCTGCAACCAGGGTCCTATAGTGGCACCAAATCTTATGTACAGGGGGTCATAATGGGTACCTACAACCAGGTTATGAATGGCTGATTATGAATATGCCAGTGATATGTGTGTGTATCAATTTTGTAGTTAGAGCTATAATATTGGCTCTGGACTGTCTGTCTTTCCAAATATTGTGCTCTGCTGGGGAAGAAGAGTCCTGAATACTGGGCGTCAGCTTGGCTTGGGCTGCCTGATGGCCCATTAAGGGACTATCAGCAACACAATGGACTCTGGGAGCTTGGAATGCTCCAATCCAGACAAAAAGTCTACGAGAGAAAGCCTGGGCATAATGGCTGCTGCCTGCAAATATGAGTCATGTATGGTCATGTGATCTGCCCATGTGGCTCCAGAACTCCATGGGGCTGGACTTTTCACAGCAGGAAGAAAAAAAACTATAAAGGAAGCTGCTACAGCCCTCCATTTTTTGGTCTTCTACCTTCAGCCTGTCTTGCTTCCAGCTCTGAATAGACTTTGCTACACAGGTGAACTCTGAACTAAGGTGCTGACCCATCCCCCAAATGGGATGCTTTCTAAAGACTTTGATTTGAACCTGCAGTTTATTCTACCTTTGCTGCAAGCCTGAACCAAGAGATGTGCCATTACTGCATGTAATTGATTTCTTTTAACCACTCTTAACCCTCACCTATACCTTTTTCCTTGTATAATAAACCTTTAGATTTTAGATTCTAAAGGATTGGCAACAGCGTGATTTGTGGGAAGATCTGATTTGTATATTGACCTGGGTCTGGGGCCTGATTCTTTGGAATTGGGGAGAACCGTTTTCTTTATTTGGGGGATTGGTTTTCATAACCATTGATCCCCAGGACAGGTGGCTGCTGGTGGTGATACTGGGAATCTGGAGTGTCTTAAGGGGATTGCTTGTGTGACTTGTGGTTAGCCAGTGGGGTGAAACCAAAGTCTTTTCTGTTTAGCTGGTTGGGTTTGCCTTAGTGTGAAGAAACTCCAGCTTTGGGCTGTAGTTGCCCCTTTGGAAGCAATCTGTCCTGATCTGACACTCACAGTTGGATCCCACCAGGAACAGCACCATCACACCTCCTGAAAGAAAAAAGGAGAGAAAATAAGAGCTCAGCCCATCTCTAATCTACTTGCACCATGAATTTCCACCAGTGCACTTCCCATTTTATTGTGTCCTAATTTAGTGTGTGTCATCTCCCCAGTTAGGGAGCTGTATTAATTATGGACTAAATCCATCCCTGGTGTAATTCCAATGTTACATCGGAGATGAACTTGCTCCTATGTGATTTGGAAAGTTCTATGGCGCTTTATAAATAATTTCTGGAATAGATCAGTGAGATGGAGAAGGCAAGACTTATACAGGAAAAGGTCAAAGTTACATCCACTGGGATCTCCCATTAAGATGCATCCCTAAGACGGATGTCTGCATCCAGAATAAGATCTCCTAGGTCTGCTGCAGAAGGGAGGTCACTCAGCAATATTTATTTTTGATGACCCAAGTGATAGCGGTGGATCTAGACGCTGAGGGATACCTACACACAGGAGGTGCAATTGCAGTACACGGAGGCACAGGTTTGGCAACGGTTAGCCGTGTCAGCACGGATGGCAGCTTACATTCAAAACAGTGTTAAACTTCCATGTTGACTTACAGCCCTCTAGTTAATAGTTTAACTTAGAATGTATTAGGTTCTTCTTCATTGCTATCAAATCCTAGCTTTTATACTGGTGTAGTTTTAAAAAGTATTCTAATATATTGTCTCCTTATTACAAACTATTCTATAAAAATATACTACTCAGCATATCAACTATTCAAAACTAGTTTTTTTGGGGGGAAACAAAACCAAAGCACACATGATCACTCGGAATAAAATAGCAGAGAAAATCAGGCTTACTGCTCTTCAAGAAAATACCGTTTTTTCAGAGTCACATAAAGACATTAAGAAGAGCACCCAGCTGGTTAAAGACTGTCTAAGTTCAGAGTCTCTCTCCATAAAATAGTTACTCAGTATAAGAACTTTGTAATTGAAAAATTGTAAGTCAGACCTTGACACACCACCTGAAAAACTGAATGGAATAGGACTTTAAATAGAGCCATTCATTCCCATGATATGAAGAGGACTTCACATAAAAATTGACAGCCTGGATACCACATGTTTTGTATGAAGAGAGAGGTCAAGGAAGTATGAGGAAACAAAAGGAAAGAAGCACCATTAGTTTTTATACATCAATAATGCAGTAACAGTGACGGGCACTCCTGAATACAGGCCTGAAGAAAGGGAAAACATGCTTGTACCCTTCCATTTGCTTCTTTATAATGCATAAAGGGAAAATCTGGATAGTTTTCATTCCTCTCAGAATTATTTTTCTCCATGGTTGATTTTTTTTTGTAGCCTTACAGATTTCAGTAAATGTCTCGTCTGATCTCCTCTCTATGTGCTGGCGGAATGATTGGAAAACTGGAGTGAGATTTTATAGACCTAAGTGAAAGAGGTCAATTAAGTTGACTCTAACATAGAGGATTTCTCCCAATTATGTGTTAGTTAAATAGGTGGGTTTTTTTAAAAAAATGAAGTATTTCTAGGGCACCGTCTCCCTGAACTGCCTCCAAATGGCTTTATTGAAAACCTGCAGCACATACTCTACATATCTATATGCACCAGTGTCTCCCTTCCTCTTAAGTATTTAAAAATTGGAGTAATCATCTATTTTTTCCTTCCCATACACAGGAGATATAGCATAACTAGACTGTAAATTCATGTGTTTATTTTTGTGGGCGGGAGACAATCAATGTGCTGAATGCCTGTTAAACGCTAACAGAGAGACGGCTAAACCGAAGAAATCAGTCTGGCGCTTAGTTTTGAAAGCAGTAAATTCTATGGACATTTTTATTTCCTGGGGGAGTTAATTCCACAATTGGGCTCCAGGTCTTGAGCTCAGTAAGCTGACCCCTACTGACAGTTGTATTGATCCAGTGCTGTCCTTGGAGACTGCTGGAGGAAGGTGAGTTAGGGCCAAAGCCATGTATAGGGCTTAATATCCCTGGACTCTGCTCCACTCTATAAGCATTGGCGAGGTGTGTTCTCGTCAACCTGAGTTGCTAAGCAGACAGGCTGCGGGATTTTGCACCAACACTCCTAACAAGGAAAGCCTATTATTAACTCCCATACGCAGAAAAATGCACACCATCGCCAAAGGAATATTGTAACTAGGGAGATGCAATCTGCATCTCCACCAGCTGATCAAAGCCACCCTGACTAACAGGCTGCTGTGGCCCTGACACTCCCTGTCAGCACAAGGTCGAGCAGTCGTTTGTGGCGAAGCCGATTTCTGCAGTGTGAACCAGACGATTATTTTAACAGTACATCCAGATCGACTGTGCGGTGCAATTTTTGCAACGCACCGCGGCAGCTGTCTCCCCCTTAAGGAAGCGTTCCATGGATTTCTCCGGCGAAACTACATTACCCAGTGATCACTGCGGTGCTCGTAGGAAGGACGTCTGCGCACTAAGATACTCAGATCCAAGTTTGGAGCTTTTAGCTGCCAGCCCTGGCCCATCATGTAGGTGCAGCAGAGCTTTCCCTTCCATTGCAATTGGGGAAAAAAAATACTTTGCAATCTGTTTTGCAAGGTGTGCAATTGCACCGACCCTCTCTGCAAAGAGATCTGCTGCAGCAAGTCAGAAAAACTCCAGTTGCATGAAGATTGAGCGCTTGCAGTTTGCATCTTTGTTGCAAAACTAGCTCCAGAAGAGAGGCAAGGCAAAGTCTTTTGTGCTCCCCTCCCCCATCAAAGCAAAGGGGAAAATGTCTCAGCCGAGAGGTAAGGATCCGACTTCTGTTCCTTGCAAAATATGCAAAAAGGCATGCATGCATTTTCAAGTGCATGGATGCAATTTTCGGGATGCAAGTACATTTTGAAGTTTGAGGCTTTCAAGAGCTTTCAGTTGCATTTCCTGTTTAGTATGTGCCTTTTTTTTTTTTGCAGACACACACACAGACACACTCACACACACAGTTCCTGTAAGGCAGGGCTTGCAGTTCAGCTGTGCATTGACGTTATTTGCATTCTTCTGCTGGGATTACCGAGCTCTTTTTGCCTTTTGCATAGTCAGGGCAGATAAAGAATGTTAAAGACCAGATGCATGCACTGCTGTATAGATTTGCAAAATAGGCAAACTGCGGAAAATTTTAAGTGTAGCATTAAACCAAACTTTTTTTTTTTTAAAAAAAGGTCTCTGCAGGGGATGGAAGGTGAAACTTGAGTCGAGTTACTAGGAATTAAATATGTACCTATGTTTCCATGAGAAAGTATTCTGGTGCCAGTATTAAGATTATTTTCCACCGACACCTCCCCCCCCATTTAATATTTGGTAAGTTTTGGTTAGAGGCAGCGAGTGGGATCTCAGATCGCTGGCCATCTGCAATGGAAGATTTTGTTTGATTTCGCCTTTAGGCTGTGGGGGGACGACTGGGACAATATTGATTTTTAGAAGCACTGGGGACTTGGAGAGAGGGCTCTCTTTTTAAACCTGTGGTGGTTCAGGAGTCATGCTGCTGGGGGGGGGGGGGGAAGTTGTGGGCGATTTGTTTTAAATGGTAAAGATGCTGGGGGGACCGCCGTAAACATCTCAGACAGGTCTTGAATGGAATAAGGAGGAGTCACCTGTGCACGTAGATGCACATACTTGTCGGCGACGAGGTTACTGGGTACAGGAGCTGCAGCTTTGAGCTGGCTGGTTTGGATTGCAGATGGGAGCTGCCTCTTGCATTTTGCAGCCAGATAGATTCTGGGGGTGGATGAAAGACATTGCCAGCAACCAACACTTGGGGAGGTGTTCCTAGGACTTCAGGACAGTGGAACCTGCAACTTTAGTGGCAACCAATACCCTTTGACTTAAGTGCAATGGGAAAGGACATGGTGAGAGGGTAAGTTGATTCTTTAAATCCAGGGGTTGCTCTCCTATCCCCCCCCCCCCCATTTTTTCCTTTTGGAACAGAGATGCAGAGGTGTTATCATTTATTCCTCATTTGGATTTGCTGCAATCATCTTGTCCAGCCAAGTGGAGAAGTGTCAAAAAAAGTTTCCAACAAGGAGCCAAAGAAGTCTGATACTAGAACAAGAGGATGCTTGCAGGACGTGTCACTCCTGAGACCTCACCATGCTGGTCTGTAGCTCATAGGGGGATCCTGTCTCCAGGGATGGAAGGTGGATGGGGTAGGGTTCTTTGTGAGATTCCCCCAGTCACAAAGTGAGAAAAACTGATCAAGCAGGACCAGATGCCTAGTAGAAAAAGACTATTAAGCAAGTTTGCCTAGTAAAGGGAAAGAAGCTCATTTCTGGTTTTAAGCTAGCTTTTTGCATTTCCCAGCAATAGCCCTCTCCGTTCCCTTCAGCACCAATAAAAGGGTAGTGGACAAGTAGCCAACCCACAAAACATTGTCAGTGAATAGGTTCATTCTTGAATCCTTTTTCCATCTATCCCTCTCAGCTCCATCATACGAGTGCCTTTAAGTTTACATTTGAATTGAGTCATCCAGCCGCCTTCCCCTACCTCAAGAAACTGAATTGAAATAGTCATATTCTTCAGAATGAAATAAGGGCATAACGTGTTAGATCAGGGGTAGGCAATCTATGGAGCGGGTGCCAAAAGTGGCACGCAAGCTGATTTTCAGTGGCGCACACACTGCCTGGGTCTTGGCCACCAGTCCAGGGGACTCTGCATTTGAATTTCATTTTAAATGAATAAAAGGAGGAAGACTTTGTAGCACCTTAGAGACTAACCAGTTTATTTCAGCATAAGCTTTCGTGGGCTATAGCTCACTTCATTGGATGTTTCCTTGTTTTATTTACGGATACAGACTAACACGGCTGCTAATCTTAAACCTGTCACGATTTTAAATGAAGCGTCTTAAACATTTTAAAAACCTTATTTACATACAACAGTTTAGTTATACATTATAGACTTATAGAAAGATATTCTAAAAATGTTAAAATGTATTACTGGCACATGAAACCTTAAGTTAGAGTGAATAAATGAAGACTCGGCACACCCCTTCTGAAAGGTTGCCCACCCCTGTGTTAGATTATTTAATATTGTGTGTGAAGTTACCTTTCCAGACTTGGCAAAATAAAATTTATTGAATAGCTCCTGTCATTCAACTCTGTCACCCCTCCCCCCAAGTCATTTCCAACAACGTGTTCTGAAAAGTTGACAAAGATTATATTTAATTTGGTTTTGGTGTCTTTCTTCACGAGAGAGAGGGAGTGCAGTGAAAAGAGATTGGTCCCTAAATTGATATATGTATGTACAAAAGAGCAAGTCTCTTCCTTGGTTTAAATGAAAGATCAATATTTTTACATACTACGTATTTGTACATAATTGGAAATAAAATATTCCTATTCCATCAAAAATGTGTAGGTAACAATTATTTGAGGGTAGAGACCATCCTCAGTAATGTTGCTTTGTTAATTGAGAGGTAACCATCTTATTCAGATTTCTTTTCACTAATGTACTTATAAACACATTAAGGCTCAGAATTCCAGTACTAGAATTCAAAAGTTTTGTGGCAGGTAAGGTAAGTTAAGAAGGCAGGTCATGCGAAGGTACAGAATTAGAGCATCTAACATTAAGCAGATCACTGGGAAAATATGATTTGCTTATTTTTGTTATTCAAGAGACTAAAACTACGTTTCTATGTATGGAGTTATTTCCAGCCATAAAGAAAATATGGTAAAAAAGTGAACAGAAAGAACTGGAAGCCTAAAATTTCTGTCCAAGTATCATTTCTGTATCCTAGAAGTTAATTCACCTTGCTGTATGCAAAATAGCGTAGAAGACTATCTATCTGTTTGAGGAAACTACAGTACAGAAGAATTAGAATAAGTGCCAGAAACGGAATACATGGCTGTCACAACTAATAGGATACTACAGAAAAAGAAAGTGAGGAAATCCCTTATTACATAGATTCATTGCTAAACACATAAGTCAGTCAGAGGCTACAAGTCTGAATTAATGTGTTATATTTATTGTAACATCAGTTGCCATTTATTTTTTAAATCCATATTTAAAATCACTTTAGACAATTTTTAAAAATATGTTAAAAGTTCTGATCACAATTCTATACTGAGATTAGGGTGTGAGATAGTAAATATACTTACATCCCACCTTTTGCATTTCAGTGATTCAAGTTTAGGGTTGGTTTTGTTTTTTTTTAAATCAGGTTAAAATGCGATGTGGATAATGTTATGAGAAACTAGTCACGTGTGACTCACTGACATATGTACTTGTGGACTTTGATCAAAGGAAGTGCCCATATTGAATGTTACATTTTTTTTATATTCCATTGTTCATTTATTTTTTTCCTGCTCTAAATAGTAACTGAGCACATATAAAACAAAATAGTAAGTCATGTTTATCATCTTTGTGTCTAGCACCCCTGTGGGTTTGTGCTGGTATAAGATTAACCTCTTCTAAGCCTGGTAAAGATTCAGGTTAGTTATGTAATATCCACTTTTCCTCTACAGTGCTATTTCAGAACTTCTTGCCATTAACATATTGTCCTTATAAAGTCACTTGGCTAGGAGAGAATTTGCAAAAGCAGCGTAAAGTAATCCTTGGTGTAGTCCAGGAGGTTTGAAACTAGCAAGTTTGTCTAGTTGGGCAAATACCGCAAATGTTGTTACTTGCAGGAATTCTGGCCTTTTAGTTGGTAGGGTTTCCCCCCACCATTTTTCAAAGAAGTGAAATTATGATCCCCTTTGTTCTAACATCACTCTCTCTATTACCTGTTGGTAGCGTTGGCAGCATTACATTTTTAGGGTACTGATTTGAGTAAATCGCATGAATTACCTACGATTAATCAACAGCCCTACTTAAAAATAATCAATATTAATATTTTCTATTTAACCTATCTAGCAGGAAAGAGGTGCATACTCTGTGCTCACCCTCTATTACCAGGTCATTTCTGCAGATGTTGCCACTGGAAAAGGTGCCCGGGGCGTCTGTCCCACATGTTTTGGAGCTGAAATCGGTTCTGTGAGCACATCCTGTACTGGGGATAAGGAGTGTCTCTGACAGAAGGGTTGCCGAGGGTGCCCTTGCACTTCTTATGTTTGATGGGAAGTTTTGTTGCCAGCTGGCTCTGGTTTCAGGAATGCAAGAGCAAGCAGGGGTTCCAAAATGCCAGTTGGATGCTGAAGCGTATAAGGTGTCCTGTCCTTCGATCCGAGCTTTCCAGAATGCCTTGCAGGCCACTTGCTGGTTATGAGGATTTGAGAAAATGGAAGTGCATTTGAGCAATAAAAGTGATAAAGTAGGAAATGGGATGAGTAGAGACTAGTGTTCTTTTTGGGGCTCAAATGACTTTAAACCTCACAGCAACACTGTGACATAGGAGCGGGATATTTTAAGAAGCACATCACTCACCACTGAAACGCAGCTACCTCTGGGATGAAACAGGACAACTATTTAGCAGTCTCTTGAAATATCTTCAGTTATTTAGGAGAAGGGAGTGAAGATCATCATATCCTATTAAACCTGCTGGAGGGATTGAGAGAGGTAAATATTAATTCTTCCCAAAGACATCGGCGTTAAAGGGACCCAGTCAACATGAAAATCATTCTTCTGTTAAAATTTGTTATGTAACATCTATGATAAGGGGAAAAAACATTTCTCCCCAGTATTTTCTTTAATCATTCAGTTTCTTCCTTGCTGAAAAGGTCCTTAATAAAAAATTAGAGGAAAAATACTTACAAGAACTATTTTTTTAAGAGCCATTTTTTAAAAGGACTTCAAAAACAAACTATCTGAGCATTGTGTCTCAGAAATATATTGCTTTAAGGTCGTTTTTTAAAAGTCAAATGATAGAGGAACACTTTTAAAAAGTAACATGGGACCTCAAATGATCACGAGAGACACACAGCTCAGGTCCTGCTCATGTGTCATTGACCATCGCTTTGTCTATTACCATATTTAACTTTTGTTGCCCCCGTTTTCTCATTGCTCTCCTGTCCCTCCTTCCAAATGTGTTACCTGACTGCGCACTGTGGATCTGTTGTAGCAACGTTGGTCCCAGGTTATGAGACAGAGACACAATCACCCACCTTATCTCTCTGTGTGGATTTAGCATTTCCAGCCCCTTACTTCACTGGATTGCGGAAATACAAGAAGAGATACATCAGAACCTGTTTATTTTAACTCCCATGTGGAATGAATGGTACTAATTCTGTGCTACCATTGTGCAGAAAAATACACATGTTCCATGCTTTCAGACTTTTGATGCATGCCTAAAGTTTTCACAGGCAGCTAATCAAAGTGACTATCGCTTCTATTGTCAGCAGGGAGAAAAATAATTCAGACCTGGAAGGGAAAGCATGCCTAATAATGGATATTGCAGCTTTATTTTTTCCTATGGGCTGCATCACTGGATGCTGGGGTTAATATCACACATTCTTCTGCGGGTCAATTTGCCTGTAAAACATCTGCATTTTAAAGACTAGCCATCTACCATTACAATCCTAGTAAGCTTACAGGAGGATAAAAATTATGCAATATGTTGATTCAGTCTCTAGTGGCTGGGAAATAGAAGGACTGTTCCTTTAATTCCTAAGCCGGGTCAGAATTATACTTAAAAAAAGTAGTTTCATTACCTGTAAAAGTGCTTAGAGGCCTGTCTGGAACTGTTTTGAGATTAGAGGTATTGGCAGCAGTGACGCTAGAAGCAAATTTAGGACCCATGACTTTTGCAGCTTTAAATATTGTGCTGTACAGTAACAGAGCTGATTACGTCGAATGTTCATATTTTCTTAGATATGGCATTCAAAGAGGTTTTCTTCTAAGCTTTCATCCCTTCCAAATCTACCTTAGTTTGGACAGCAGCAAGTGGGAAGAGAGGAAAATTTGTGATTTGTCATGGTTAATCAATGAGAAGGAGATTTCAAGTGTTAGGGTTTGGTGGACACAGTTGCTCCTTTTGTAGTTTACTTTTTTTTTTTTTTTTTTTTTAAAGCCAAATTAAGAGCATAGTTTTTAAACTGAAAATCCAAAGCACTTGGCTGGAGTTTTATACATGTCATCACACCTGTCCTATCAGCATGTGTTTATTTTAATATATCCAACCTGCTAAAAACTCTTTCCCTCTTTCTCAAGCGACTTCAGTTAGCTTAGAGTATTCCAGAGCAGATTGAACATCCTTGATCAAAATTCGAGTTACACACTCCTGCTTTTGCATATCGTTCTTGTTCAGTTAATGACCTACTTTCTGGAAATGGAGGCTCCTTACTGTGCCAATTCCATCAATTTGGAATCAACATACAGTACGGGATTGAGTTTTCATAAGTGTGGTGCAAAAAGCTATGCAGCTAGAGTCAGGGGGAAAAGCAGCATGGGGGTGGGGAGGTGGGGTGTCTAGTCAGGTTTCATGTACCAATGTACATAATGTTAGAGTTGAAGTTTCTTTTTCCATGAGGCCTCAGTGGGAAGAAAGGACAACACTCATTAGGGCTGCTACCTGTCTTAGAGGGGAAGTGAAGGTAGTTATAAAAAATGAAGTAACTAGAAGAATAAAGGAGAAGTTGATAGTAATGAATATAAATTAGAAGCTATGAATTGTAGAAAATTGATAAAAGAAGCAAAGGCACACAAGAAGAAATCTATGGCCAGCAAAGTTAAAGACAGTAAAAAGGAGTTGAAGTCTATTAGGAACAAAGAATCCTAACAAGGCTCATGGTCCATTACTAGATGGAAATGGTAGAATTATCAGTACTACAGAAATATTTCTGTTCTGTGTTTGAGGGAAATACAGATGATTTAGACATACCATAAAACACTTTTCATTCCACTAGTATCTCAGGAGGATATTAAAACAGCAGCTGCTAAGTTAGATATTAAGGGCTCATCTTCAATACCGCGGTCCAGGATCGATCTTCTGGCGATAGATTTATCATGTCTCGTAAAGTGGCGATAAATCGATCGCCCGCGGCTCCCCCATAGACTCCGGAAGTCCAGCTTGCTGGGAGGCGCAAGCTGGAGTCGACGGGGGAGCGCGCCACCGCCTGCCACCGCCGTGGGGACGGGCGGTAAGTCGGCGGCAGATACGCAAACTTCCACGTAGCTGAAGTTGCGTATCTGCCGTCGATCCCCTCCTGCTAGTGAGGACAAGCCCCAAGTTAGTGAGACCAGATTACTAGCTTTTTCAACACTCTGGGATTCAAGTTGAGGTGCTCACTGGACCATTGATGTGGATTTTCAACACATCTTGGAACATGAGGGAAATTCCAAAAGACTGGCACAACATTAGTTTTCTTCCAATATTTAAAAAAGGTAGATGAGACAACCCAGTTAATTGTAGGCCTGATAGTCAGTCATTGAGCCTGTGCAAGATAATGGCATGACTAACGGGGACTTAACTAATGGCAATCAACATGGGTTTATGGAAAAAACAGATCCTGTCAAACTAACTTGATTATTTTTGAGGCGGTGGGGAAAGAGATTGCAAGTTTGGTTGATAAAGGTAAGTGTTGATGTAATATACCTAGACTTCTGTAAGGCGGGCATTGATCGGAACATAATAATATAGGAGAAATATAGGAATTTGTTTTTTCCATTGAAACTGGGGTGCTGTCAGCTCTTTGCTTGCTTGTATGGGGCAAGCAAAGAAAAATCAAGAGATGCAAAGGAGGAGCCAAAGATAAAACAAACTCAAGCAAATACCGGCTACAGGAATCCATATTTTCTATAGTTGCTGAAAGTAGGTGCAATTTATGAAGGCAGCATATGTTTAGATTTTATAACTTGTTTTGCAGGAGGCATCTCAATAGAAAAATGTAACTACAGCAAAACAAACACACAAGCAGAATGTTCATTAGTTATGAGTGGCCTCAGAGCATCACAATTAGCTTAGCATCTCTGTGTTAATTACAAACAATATTTACAGGTGGAAGTTGCATTTAAAAGTCAAAGGTGCAGAATCAGTTGTGTCTTGGAGAATAAAGACCCAATCCTGCAAGTATTTTCCTGCATGGATTCACACTGAGACTATAGGACAAAGTGATCATGTGCATGGGGTTACTGTTTGCCTGATCAGATGCTAAAGCAATGACTTCTTTATTAGTCTATAAATTAAATCTGTTATTAGTTGCCTTCTGTCTGAATCACCTCTCTTAATTGCTTCTCTAGAGAACAATAACTTTAGAAGATCAAGACCAGTTATTGTAGAAGGGGACTTTGATCCTTTATTGACAAATCTAATGTTTGATTAAAGTAAATGGATTAAAATAAAATTACCCTGTGGAAAAGAGCAGTTCCCCAACCAATAAGGGATTTGTGAAAGGGATAGGTTTTATATATGAATTGTCACCCTTACACAAAGAAGAGACTTTTTTTAGCAGGTCAAAACAGTCCAGAAGCAATTAAGTCAAATTTCCCTAAACGGTCTACTCATTTATTTTCTCTCTAGAGTCTCTTGATTATTCAATCACGTGACTTAACACTAGCAAGTATCTCATAATTCCCAATGCACAAGGCAGATGACAGCATAATAGAGTTACTAAATGTTCCACAAATTCCAAGAAAATCAGAATCAACAAGTCTCTGTGGCACAAGCACCGAAAGAGAGCTGGCCATACCATCCTATGGATGCTTTCCAGCCCTCCAAACGAGAGGGATTCGCTTTTATTCCCTCAGAGGTGGGGGGAGGGGGAGAACAACAAATCTAAAGAGATCAGGAATTGGACTCAAAATTATTTAGAAAATCTTAGACATGAAGAGTTGATACATCCCAAAGGGGGGACAGGCAGGGAAGAGGATTAAGAGAGAAGGTCACTGGTATCCTCAAGTATCAGAGGGGTAGCTGTGTTAGTCTGTATCCACAAACCAGTGAAAGCTCAATGCGCAAATAAATCTGTTAGTCTTTAAGGTGCCACCGGACCACTCCTTGTTTTAATGGTCTCCTCGGGAGGACAAGCTACTGAGGCGGTTGCTCAACATCTGTTCAGGCTGAGATTCTTAGCGAAGCTTTTAGCAAAAGGGTGTGCGCAAATTACCTTTTCCCTCAAGGGAAACATACATGTGGACCACCAGACTTATAATACAGCCCTGTATGCCCAAATAAGGATGCTTAGACATTTTACTAGGCATCTTTTCCTGCAAAAACACACCTTTTGCATCTCTTTAATCCTCACTGTGAGTTAAAATGCAATCCTCCGTGATGCCCAGTGCCTTGCAGTTCCCATTGCCCAACGTAGGACTGAGGTATTGTTTGTTCATCTGCCAGCATCTATAGTCACCAGTCCATTGACTCATCATAGGCAGGCCTTTCTTTAGTCCACTAGCAGATGCCATACAGTCTACTTAGGGCTTCCGTAAGTCAAGGCTCGGACAAATAGGGGGCAAGTAACTCAAGCCTTTTTATTTACTGCATGTATTGAAACAGGGTAGCAGTGCTGTGCCCCACAAATACATTGTTTGTGGAGGCTGCTATATTATTAATAGAGGCCTAAAAGCCACCCTGACAGAAACCGGCTCCTGCGTAGTCCACAGAGGTTGGTCAGCTGCATTCAAAATGCCACTATAGGGTGGTAGTTGACTGCTCTGATATTTAGCGGGCTAATTGCTGATAGGACCAATACTGAACATGCAACACGTCCTATACAAAGGAAACAGTCTGGAATTCACAGCCAAAAGAGGATCAGCCTTTAGCTAATGCTAGAACAGCAGCAGAATGAGTTTCCAGGCACCTGACGGGGGTCAGGGTGTGGGCTCAGATTTTGTACGCCTTCAACGCAGCCCTAGCTCCCTTGAAAGGAGACATGTTAAGAAGAGAAATCTAGCCTTAGACGCCATCCCAGATCTAGGAGTTAGTGAGATCTCGGAACCAGGCAAGGCGAATCTCTGGTCTGAAAAGCTATTGGAGAAAAAACAACAACAGTAGTAGTCTCTGGAGGGTGAAGTGTCTCCTTTAAGATCAGTTTTCTGTGGTTTTTTTTTGAGACTACTAAGCTGTGGGGCAGGGACTCTGTTTTGTGTTTGTACAACACCTAGCATAATGGGGTCTTGCTCCATGACTGTAGGCTCTTAGATAATTAATTAATAATCATGTTGCTGCTGTTAACTGGAGGGAGGTAAAGGACCGGTTTTCTCTTTTGAGTGAGGCAAAGCACTTTCATTTGAATGCAACCTCTGTTCTTGGTGTTTCTTTTTATTGGCTGACCCTGGTGGGATCTCCCCTCCTGACAAAGAATATCAATGAGTAATAAGCAGAGTTGTAGCTTTGGAAGGCATGAGATTGATTTTATAACCAGGTGACCTTACAGGCCTCTTCCTTTCTAAAAAGGGAGGGGTTTAGTGTAATCTGTCTCCTTTGAAACTAGCAGAGAGTGGGAGGAGGGCTGGGGGGTGTGGGTGGAGTGATTTACAAACCCTGCCGTGTAAATATTAAAAACCCCATATATGTTATATAAGAAAACAAACAAACAATTTTAAATTGTAGTGTGATGCAGGAAGCTGGAATGACTTCCAGATCTGGACATTTTAATGACCATCTCCTGGGGGTGTATCATAAGAGAATTTATATTCTGGGAGGAGCTGCACCAATTTTACCTTCATTAGTAAAGAGAGCCACTGGCAACAGCTACAGCATAGAATATCGATTTAAAATGTAGTTCTCCTTCAAGGAGTGACTGATTTAGTTGGGGATTGGTCCTGCTTTGAGCAGGGGGTTGGACTAGATGATCTCCTCAGGTACCTTTCAACCCTGATATTCTATGATTCTGGTGTTTTATTTTAAATAAAAAGTCTCCTGGTTCCACAAATCCTCTCCTTGTTCACGTGCAAAGTCATAAATCATGGACTATGGGTAACACATGGTTTTATTGCTCTTTGGTGCTGTTAGCTCTGCAGCCGGAAAGCGCTAGCGTGAGCTCGGATTCCCGTCCTCCTTCTGCAGCACCAAGAACACTTCCTAAAACCCAGTCACTGGCACCTGTGCAGTCCCCCTGCCTCCCAGGGTCACGGAGGCAGAATTGGAAAGGGATGGGATTCCATAGGACCAGGAGGAGGACAGGATCTGGTCTGCGTGAACCTCTGCTACAGGTGGGCTGCACATATAGGAAAGAATCTATTCTGATTTACACAACCCAGGCTGAGATTTTAGGGTTGACGGCTGGGAAGAGGGCACTCCCTGTTTGGTAGTAAAATTGAGCACACTTTATGTTGAAGACAGAAGTTTAGGGCAGAATCACTGATCTGTGCACTGGGATTAGAATTTTGAACAGACCTTAATGTTTAGCTGTACCAATTAATGTTTGTAAAGACTGACCCTCACAGCATACCTGTAGCAAGGGGGTCATTTATTATATGAGAAGGGGGAATAGCTCCTCCCTGCAAACCTTGGTTTGCCCCCCCAGATTCTTCACAGGCCTATGTACTCCACTCTTCTCCCCGCCCCTCAACTGTGCAGGATAATATATCATATTCTTTGTATTGACAACTCCCTCCTCCCCCAGATTTCCCTCATCTAAAACACAAGGTTAACAGACACATTAATTGCAAAGGAATTAAATGCAAACCAGTGGTTCTGAACATTTTCCTCACTGGGAATCTCCTCCCATTTATCAGCATGAGACTGTCCGCATGTTTGTAATCCCCTAATAACTAACCTGGTAGCTTCCAAACCCCAATGCAGAGAGTAAAATTTGGGATAAATTACAGCCTGAGAAATCTCAACACACGAGTCTCTGATTTACTCAGCTATAAAGAAAGCTAATAGAAGCAGTTAAGAGACTGAAACTGTGGAAATACAGCTAATCCAGGTGTTACTCCTGGGAAAAAATATCTCAACGCCTCGGTAAGGAGAATCAGTGCAACATGACCTCCTTGCTATTGTGAAGGACCATATATTAGACATCAGTAACATGCCCAAAACATACACACACAGTTTTTACTGAAAACTTGAGTTACTGCCCAGAGTCCAGGTTGATACATGGATTAGAGAACAGAGTCAGGCCTGAGACATGGAACAAAGTGACCTCACACTAGTACAACTTACAAAACAACATTTCAGCTGAATGAAAACAGAAAGAGACACTACCAAGAGCTGTAGGATTAAACCTGCTGGGGTTATGGGTACATACGGCTAGATCATCAGATTCTCCCGTCTAATTTTTTTTACATGCAAGAGACTAAAAACGGAGCTGGTACCTTTTAGCCTGGAGAGGTGGAAAAAACTGTTCTGAATCTTCAGCCCTTTGAATGGAGGTGGAGAGCATATCCCTTGTGACACAAATAAGTTTACTCCTGCTAATAGTAGCATGGGCTAGAAAACCCGGCAAACTTTTCTTCCTTATAGTGAGAATGGAGTTTTATTCCTATTAGGCCGCATCCTTTGAAACCTTGCATGGGATTTCTCCAACACTGTTTCAGACTCACAAGAAGGCAGGACCTGGATGGAACAGCTTTCTGTATTAGGAGAACCCTGCTAGCCCACGTGCGTTTTAAAAGAAGGCTATTTGTTCTAAGCGTTAGAAAAGTATTTACACCATGTGCATACTTATGAAGATACTCACCAATTTGGGCCCATTGTTAGACACTTCCTTCATTACCAGCATTTTTTCTGCCTCCGTGGCAGGTTTCCCTTCAGAGCACCTTGTTTTAAAGAGACCCTTGATATCTGATTGGGAGCGCTCTAACCCCAGGGGCTCCTGGGAAATTTAATGCTAACCTCAGTGTTTAGTCACCTGGGAAGTTGGGGGGGAGGGGCGGAGGAGAAGAGGAAGCCGCCCAGATTTTGTGGGAAATATTTTCTTTATAAGAGGCCTAGGGGTGGGTATCGATTGTTAAGGTTCTGATTTTACAAATTCTTATGAACATGTTTAACAATAAGCCTGTGAGTAGATCTCCAAGTTAAGCATTTGCAGCGTCAGGGGTCAATCTTCTTGATTGCTAAGTGGAGCACATGCTGTAGGTGTGCCGGGCTGCGCTTGTTTTTCTGTTTGTCAAATACTGACTGCTTATTATGCCATCGGGTCTAGTGACTTGTAAACACCCACCCATGGTCTCAAAACACCAATGTCACACGGCGCTCCAGAGAGACAGGGGCAGGAATACTGCTGTGGGGAGCAGGGAACTGGAAGCTCCTGAATGAGAAAGCCTATTCCTAATTGAAGAGCCGGAACTTTCCCAGGGGGCGTTTGTTGCACCTGGTCTCACTTGGCCTGGAAGGGTCATGAGGAGAATGGAACTGAGGTACTCAAGCAGATCTGAGTGTGGGCACACTATTGAAAACAAAAAAGAGCTGCAGTCTCGTTTGAGATTGCTATGCTGTTGCACGCTCACTCAGCCCGCTTCCCAAATTGAAGCTAAAGCCGCACACTAGGTAAACAGATGTTTCTGTTTTGTACACTGTGTACTTGGTCATGAGATACAAACCCACTCACCAGATGTCTAAAATGATAGCTGGAAATTTACACTTGTTACTCCCATTTGGTTGAAGAGGGTTCATCTTTTGGCAAAAATTCAGTGTAATTATCAGTATAGGTCATCTATTGGAAGGTTCAGGAAATCTATTCTGTGAACCCAGTCCTGCAAACATATACACTTATGATCGGTGTGACGACCTGCATATGTAAAGTTAGGCATATATTTAAGTGTTTGCAGAACGGGGCCCTGTAGTTGTTGCATAAGAAATTCATTGCCCTAAGAGGGCTTCCCTCTAATACCTACAAGCTTTTACTTGATGCTGATCTCTATTCCTTGTTTTTAACAGCTATTTGTGTTGCTAAAAATGTTAAGGTTGCATAACCTTATTATTCAGAGCCATTATTCTTTTAGCATCTTCCCTTTCCTTCTTTAAGTGCTAATATATCAGCTAGAAGGTTCAGTAGTTGATGCCCAAGTTTTGGAAAACTGATGAGGATTGTCTTCTGGCTTTCAGGTGTTTTACATTTAAAGTAACCAGCCTGCCAGTGAGACATTAAGATACTTACCTGTGTAAAGTAGGACTTCTACATGTATTTTGTTCTACTACATTGCCAGCAGAGGGAGTAACAGTTAGTTCTCTATATGTGCACCCTGAACAGTTTGCTAGCATCAATTATTCTAATACCAAAAAACTCAAAACAGGCCCTATCAAAAGCAAGGGAGGAATGTTTAAAGGGACAGCACCAGGGTAGTTTAGTCAAAAAAAACCCCAAGGCTTTTACAGAACCTAAGACTAATAGAAATGTTTGCTTGAAGCTTTAACAACTGGAATGTTGTTAAACAAACAAGCATTCCCCTGCTGTGTTTGTAATCCAAATATTGCAGGGTTATGCTAATGTATGAAAACCCTGAAAGTGAAATTGATTAGGGTTGTCCCCTGGGAGTGGAGTGCAAAATGTAAATAGTATAAATGGCACAAAGTAAATTAGATCCTTATAACTCAAGTGCAGTTTGAACTAGCAATCACTTTGGCAGGTGTTTTTTTTTTTTTTTTTTTTTTTTTTTAAAGGGACAGAGTCCAATTCAACTAAATGACAATGGGGGGAGGGTGGGGATATTTCTGAGTGGAGAGGTCCCAAAAGAACCACTTCAGGCTTTAGTAGGCTGTGGTGATATTAACCTGTAGGAAAAGAAAATTAGTCCCATGATAAAATGTACTGCAGTCTGTACATTGCCATTCTGCTTATAGTGAAACTTCGGGAGAGTGAAGTTACTTGGAAAATAAAAAGTTGCACTACAAAAAATAAATATTCCTATTCAGAAGTAAAAATGAAACATTCTAATTATAGCCACTCTAATAAAAACTAATGGTCACTTGATGGCATTTAGGACTTAAATTTGTCTCGAAGTATGAATGTTTGGGGTTTACATGTAATATTTTATTAGTGAAAGATGGGTGTTTTTTAAGGTCAGGCTAGACAAAGCCCTGGCTGGCATGATTTAGTTGGGGATTGGTCCTGTTTTGAGCAGGTGGTTGGACTAGATGACCTCCTGAGGTCCCTTCCAACTGATTCTGTGGTATATAAACTGTTGCTGACACAACATCTGTATCATGCAGAACCAGTTAAATCTATTCTTGGTAAAATGAGATGCCTGTGGCTGAGTAGGTAAGGCCCATGGTAACAAATGAAACTGTAGCTTTGATTACTGCGCAATACCATTCATGTTTTATACCACCGAAAGAGTGGTGATGCCACAATAATTACTGTACTTGGGGAAATTTTATTCAGTGATATGGTTTCTTTACTGGGGTGGATTGAATGTACCCCTTGAACATCACTTGGGTGGATTGAAAATTAAAGGGAAGATAGAAAAAAAAAAAGCAGTTTGAGTTTATTGTGGTTTTTAAGCCATGATTCTGCAAAGATTGCTGCACATGCTCAATGAGTGAGGAGTCCCCTTACCTTTGGTGGGACTTCCCCTGGGTGTAAAATAACTCATTGCAGGATTGAGCAAGAGATGCAGACTGTAGCTTCTCATTAGCAAGTGCTTAATTGCAGCCTTATTGCCTGTAAAGTGCTTTGCAGAGGGCCAGCCCTGCTCAGAATACATCCAGAGTGCAGTGTGTGATTAAGTGCCTGTCTGAATAGGGGAATGCTTTTCCGAATCAGGGCCTAAGGGGATAATTTTGAAAAAACAAAGGGGTTGAACAACTTAAAAAGGACTCTGAAATTGTAAGTAGAGAAATACAGGATGGAGGTGTCAAGAATCAGAGAAAGTCCGGTGGCACCTTAAAGACTAACTATAAAGTTTTGAAGCATAAGCTTTCGTGGGCTAATACCCACTTCATCTGATGCAAGCAGTGGACACTGCACTGCTTGCATCTGATGAAGTGGGTATTAGCCCACGAAAGCTTATGCTTCAATACTTTAGTTAGTCTTTAGGATGGAGGTGGTGATTTGAAAATAGCTTTACGGAAATACAGTAGCTGTGAACAGAGAATTAGCAGGTGCTAGGGTTGAAATATTCATCCGGTTTAGCTGATAGTGTGTGTATTGTTAGCCTAGATTCCCCCAACCCCCAAGATACTAAAAAGCCTCTTAACCTGCAGACTTGTCAGGAACATAACAGGTAGTGTTCCAAATCTGGATTCTCTTTGCTTGAGCTGAGAAGTCTGATTATTTTCCTCACTGCATATGGATTTTTCTGGCTGACAGTGAACCACTTTTTAAAGAGGTATTTAGCCTTTCAGTACCTTTTTAAATAACAGAGTTAGGCACCTAAATACCTTTACAGATCTCCTCCTCTGTGTCTAGCATGCCGAGAAGCAGAGCCTCCTTGGTGTAGGTTGTACCTCATTGGCTTTAGTGGAGCTAGGACACAGCTTCCCCTAGAAGCCATCTTTTACATGGGAAACAAGTTTTGTTGGAGGCACCCTGCATGCTACAAGTGTCTGAGGTGCCAAAAACAAACAAACAAAAAACCCCCACAAAACCCCTCCACCCCCTTTAAAACTCCACTATCCATTTAACAACAAGCCTGAGAATAGAAATAAGACTTTAGAGCAGCTTTGAACAAAGCACATGTTCTGTTTAATTACAGCATGCTGCTCTAGCAGAGCCAAAATACCCCCACCCCCTTTGGGACTAAACAGAAAATCCTCCAGCAGACTACTGCTTGACACACTGAGGAGAATTACTCAGGGGCCTTCTGCTGGCCAGTGGCTCACCTGCCTTTGGCCCCCCATGTCCCTCCTGAACCCTGGTGCCTCCTTTCCTTGGGGTTCTTCCCCCAGCAGTACCCCCTCACTCTGGGTCTCCCCTCCCAGGGGAACCCTCAATCCTATAACTCCACCTTGCCTCAGTGTCTACTGCCAGTCATCTAGCCCTGCTCACTGGAGCAGACTGCAGTCTGTCATGGCCACTCATCACTGGCAAGGGGTTAGGACCAGCTGCCTCTGCCCATTGCTGGGCTGCCCCTCTGCAACCCCAGTACCTCCATAGGTCTTCACCACAGCCTGGGCAGTTGCCAGGCTGGAGCTCCCCAGCTCTTCTTGCCCCTTTTCCATAGCCCTGGTCTGCTTCAGGTACTTTGCTCCCTACAGGCACCTAGCTCATCTTTCTCCAGGGCTGGAGAGAGACTTCTCAGTGCCGGGCTCACAGCCCTTTTATAAGGCCAGCTGTGGCCTGATTGGGCTGTCCACAGCTGTGGCTGCTTCCCCAATCAGCCTTCCTTTGCTCCTTTTAGTCCCTGTCTAGTGAAGGAGAGGGGGGTATCTACCCCATTACAGTGTTGCTGTAATGTTTCTAGTGTGTTGTCAGTTTTTCAAAGCAAGAAGGGGGAGAGCCAGGTCTCCTGGGGTCAGATTCTCAGTTGGTGTAAGTCAGCATAGATCCATTGAAATCAATCTGCTCTCTGATGTATGGTCCCAGAATTGCCACCACTTTGTAGTGAGACTCAAAGCAAGCTGTCTAGCCTGTCTGCAAAATGGACATAAACCTCTCTATTCTTGAACAAGGGTGCTCATTAGGGTTTGTAAAGCCCTTTCCATTTGCAGCAGAATTGCTGGTGCATGAGCGAGAATGGAATTAATTATTCAGTAAAGCCACACTGGTCTCTGTTAACACTCTGAGAGCCCTTTAAAAGTGAACACAAAAAGAGGGAGCTGAAAACCAAAGCAACTGTGGATCTGGAGAAGGGGAAGTGCACAAAAACAAATCAAACCCCCGTGTATAGTTCAAGGGGGTGACTCCGTTGTACACAGGCAGATTCCCACTGGGTGCAAATGATCTAGGGTTTGGCCCCAAGGTTTGGAAGACAAAGTAACTATTAAAGAAAAGGTGGCTAATTAACTCCCCCTCCCAGGGCTGGAAGCCTCTGGCTAACCAGATTGCATGGTTTGAAATTCCTGTGGATTTCTTAATTTGAGAGATAAGCAGCAAAGAAAACAGTGTCTAGGATGGAAGGAAAAGCAGCCAATGGACCTTGACTGAATGAAAATACAAGCGTGATTGATGTTTCGCTGGGGACTCAACAGAGCTCCCCCCGCCCCGGCCGCTTAGGTGACTGGATTTTTATTAGTGCTGTTACTTACAGAGAGAAGTGGGATGATGAGAGGCTGTTGCCAGAGCAGATGCCTCATAAACTTCTTGAAATATAAATGGTCTTATTTTTTGGTGGTCCATATGGACAATTAGGTGCCATACCTGTGAGTGATTCGGCTCATGTACTTGGACGGGCAGGGTCTCCGCCAACTGCATCCACTGCTGCCCATGCTTTGCCAGCTTATCTCAATCTTCTTCAGAGCCAGACCCCTCCCGAGAGAGGCTGGTGGACGTGCACATCACAAACCCACCACCAGAATGAAGGCAGATGGAGACAACGAAACTTGCCTTGGTTGGACTTATTCCATAGTTTGGAATAAGCCATCACCCCATCTGGCTTATAACTAGTCTTCATTTGTTTTACAGCAGCACCTGGAGGTCCCAGGTGCTGAGCACTATACAAACATAGTGAGAGTCCCTGCCATGGAGAGCTCCCTGTTTAGACCAGGCAAAGTGAGAGAGGGGAAACTGAGGCAGGGAGAGAGAGTAAGTGACTTGCCCAAAGTCATACCCAGAAGGTCATTGGAAGTGCTGATAGCAAAGGAGAAAATAAAAGGGCAGTAATCTGTAGCCTCCATTTGCACTCCTGTGAGTTTTCCTTAAATCATTAATCCCATTGCAGGTAGAGAGAGATTTTGAAGGAAGGAATATCTCCCTTCTTAACCTTCCTCACCTCTCTCTTCACATTGGTCTGTGTGTAGTAATGTCAGCGGAGGGGCAGCAGATACATGTCTTGAGCTGCTTTGTCTTAGGGAATGCCATTCGCAGCAGTCAACAACATCATTTAGCTCGGGGGGGGGGGAGGGCATTGGCTTGGAGCACCTCAGTCGTTGCTGCAGAGACCTCACGCTGCGGCTCAGGGGTGTTTGCTACAGCACTTCCAAACTCCACGCTGTATTAGCTTCCCCTTGCTCACCTCGATGTGTCCACCAGTGACACAGGGATAAGGTTCTACAGTGGTGCCAGCTAGTCAGTGGTACCAGACTGGCTCTGAGTAAGCTGTGAAGAGCCAAGTGGGTTAACAGCTGTTGTGAAGAGCAGATAACTCTTCATGTCTTGTTTTAGCATTTCTTTTGGGGAAAAGCTTACAAGTGAAAATGACGCTGTTAGGCCCTAATTGATCTCTGATGTGATTTCACTGGAGGCAACAAAGTAACTCCGGGGATGAACTTGGCTCTTACATAGAATAGATCATCAGCTAGATCAGCTGTGTCCGAAACCTTCACCACTAGCCACATGTGGCTAATAGGCTATTGAATTGTGGCTAATGCATGTGGCTTTTTTTATAATGTGGTCCACTCACTGCTAAGAGAAAGCCAGGCGTTCTCTGTGTTTGATGCTTCTGAAGAAGGCAGAAAATTCCCCTATTTGTGCAGTATTGTACAGGGAAGGGAGATTTTGTTTTAGATACCGGAACATTTCCTGAGTTCGCTGCCAATAAACGATACAATGCACTGCTCTAAAGATAATTCATCCATTATCTCTGTGTTGTCTTGACTATGGATTTCATTAAGAAATGTGTAACTGCGTTACCAATGTTATTGTCAGTTGTAATAGCATTCTCAGGCCCTTTTCTTCTCCCATTTACAGTAGTGTAAATCCAGAGTCACTCCATCAAAGTAAACAGCTTGACTCCGGATACCCATGGATCTAAAGGAGAGTAGGTTCACGGATGTTGGGAGTAATGTAAATGTGTACGACACACACACACATGAAGGTTGTCCACACTGGCAAAGGTGATAAGGCTCAGGTTGCCTGTCCTTTGCTGCAGCTTTTTATACTCTTGTAAGTATCAGTGACCTGTGTGACGGTGCTGTTCCTGGTGGGATCCAACTGTGAGTGTCAGATCAGGACAGATTGCTTCCAAAAGGGCATCTACAGCCCAAAGCTGGGGTTTCTCCACCCTAAGGCAAACCAAACCAGCTAAACAGAAAAGACTTTGGTCTCACCCCACTGGCTAACCACAAGTCACACAAGCAATCCCCTTAGACACGCCAGCTTCCCAGTATCACCACCAGCAGCCACCTGTCCTGGGGACCAATGGTTATGAAAACCAATCCCCCAAATAAAGAAAACGGTTCTCCCCAATTCCAAAGAATCAGGCCCCAGACCCAGGTCAATATACAAATCAGATCTTACCACAAATCACGCTGTAGCCAATCCTTTAGAATCTAAAATCTAAAGGTTTATTATAAAAGGAAAAAGGTATAGGCGAGGGTTAAGAATGGTTAAAGGAAATCAATTACATGCAGTAATGGCACATCTCTTAGTTCAGGCTTGCAGCAAAGGTAGAATAAACTGCAGGTTCAAATCAAAGTCTTTGGATGCATCCCATTTGGGGGATGGGTCAGTACCATTGTCCAGAGTTCCCCGAGAAGCAAAGTTCCATCCAAAGCTGGAAACAAGGCAGGCTGAAGACTGGAGGTAAAAGACAAAATGGAGAATGCTTCTTCCAGCTTTTATAGACTCTGTCTCCTGGGCCAAGACCCTCCTCCTTCTTTTGCAGAGTCTGGTTGCAAAATGGAGGTTTATAGTCACAAGGTCCAATCACCAGACTCTCCAGGATTCAGTTTCTGACCAGGCAGTGACATTCCTAGAGCAGCTCGGGTGTGAACAGGCATATACAAAGTCCATTGTGTGGTTGATGTCCCTTAATGGGCCATCAGGCAGCCCAAGCCAAGCTGACCCCCAGTATTCAGGACTCTTCTTCCCCAGCAGAGCACAATATTTGGAAAGACAGACAGTCCATAGCCAATATTATAGCTCTAACTACAAAATTGATACACACATATCACTGGCATATTCATAATTAGTCATTCATAACCTGGTTGTAGGCACCCATTATGACCCCCTGTACATAAGATTTGGTGCCACTATAGGACCCTGGTTGCAGCAATGATTTATAGGGTCCCAAATTATTTCAGTAACGTGACAACCTGCTGACAGCAATGAGAACAAGATTTCTAGGCTCACCCTGCTCCTGTTAAATTGGAAGGAGCAGGAAATCATTGGAACCAGGCGCCCAGTAAGAAGGTAGGTAATTAGTTAATGTAACTCATTACAGACATAGTTGATGAATCACTTACATAAACAGAAACTGCAGTTTCTGAAGCAATGAGAAAATATTGATGCCATGGAGGATGAAGTACCTGATATTTTGGAGCCTACACAGCCTGACAGTCTCAGAGTAGCCTGACCTGCTGCATAGACCTTTCTATATAAGAGTATCCCCACTAAGTAGCCCATAGAGCTGTCCTGCCTGCTTGTTTTCATAGAATATCAGGGTTGGAAGGGTCCTCAGGAGATCATCTAGTCCAGGGTTTCTCAAACTGGGGGTCGCGACCCCCCGGGGGATCGCCGAGCGCTCCCCAGGGAGTCGCGAGCTCCTGCCGCCGCAACTTGCGGCGACTGGGGCTGCGCCTCGGCCTCCAGTCCCCGCAGCGGGCGGGCTGGGGGCCGGCGCGCTCCCGGCAGCCCGCCCGCGGCGGAGACGGGGGACCGGGGCGCTCCCGGCAGCCCCCCCGCGGCGGAGACGGGGGACCGGGGCGCTCCCGGCAGCCCCCCCGCGGCGGAGACGGGGGACCGGGGCGCTCCCGGCAGCCCGCCCGCGGCGGAGACGGGGGACCGGGGCGCTCCCGGCAGCCCCCCCGCGGCGGAGACGGGGGACCGGGGCGCTCCCGGCAGCCCCCCCGCGGCGGAGACGGGGGACCGGGGCGCTCCCGGCAGCCCCCCCGCGGCGGAGACGGGGGACCGGGGCGCTCCCGGCAGCCCCCCCGCGGCGGAGACGGGGGACCGGGGCGCTCCCGGCAGCCCCCCCGCGGCGGAGACGGGGGACCGGCGCGCTCCCGGCAGCCCCCCCGCGGCGGAGACGGGGGACCGGCGCGCTCCCGGCAGCCCCCCCGCGGCGGAGACGGGGGACCGGCGCGCTCCCGGCAGCCCCCCCGCGGCGGAGACGGGGGACCGGGGCGCTCCCGGCAGCCCCCCCGCGGCGGAGACGGGGGACCGGGGCGCTCCCGGCAGCCCCCCCGCGGCGGAGACGGGGGACCGGGGCGCTCCCGGCAGCCCCCCCGCGGCGGAGACGGGGGACCGGCGCGCTCCCGGAAAACTGCCCGCGGCGGAGACAGGGGACCGGGGCGCTCCCGGCAGCCCCCCCGTGGCGGAGACGGGGACCGGGGCGCTCCCGGCAGCCCGCCCGCGGCGGAGCCGGGGGACCGGGGCGCTCCCGGCAGCCCGCCCGCGGCGGAGACGGGGGACCGGGGCGCTCCCGGCAGCCCGCCCGCGGCGGAGACGGGGACCGGGGCGCTCCCGGCAGCCCGCCCGCGGCGGAGACGGGGACCGGGGCGCTCCCGGCAGCCCGCCCGCGGCGGAGACGGGGACCGGGGCGCTCCCGGCAGCCCGCCCGCGGCAGGAAAGGGGGACCGGGGCGCTCCCGGCAGCCCGCCCGCGGCGGAGACGGGGGACCGGGGTGCTCCCGGCAGCCCGCCCGCGGCAGGAAAGGGGGACCGGGGCGCACGTGTTTTTTTTTTTTTTTTTTTTTTTGTAATTCGGCGGCTTTTTGGCGGAGGGCCGCGCTGCGCCGCCGGATCACAAAAAGGGTCGCGGTCTCAACTAGTTTGAGAACCGCTGATCTAGTCCAACCCCCCGCTCAAAGCAGGATCAATCCCCAATTTACATCTTGTCTTTATTTACTGGGTTGCTGATTGTTTTATTAGAATTGACATATTTTGTATTAAGTTATTTCACTTGACATTACTTCAAGTGAACGGGATCTGATCATTTTATCTCATTTTTGTATGTTTTGACTGTGGGCCAAGAAACTTGCCATGAGAGGCTCTGCAGTCAGGCCCTCTGAGAAATAAACGCAGTCCATGTCGAACTGACTTGATCAGAGCAGAGATGGCATGAGCTTCCCCACCGTTCATCCAGTGCACCTGAATCCTTCTTTTGGAACACCTCTCCTATTAGAGTTTGGGGACTCTCCTGAGCAGAGTTTATTACAGGTTGCAGGACTGAGTCATAGGAAGGGGTGGAACAGTGTGACAATTAAACCCCTGAGAGGCGGCTTGCAGCACCGCTAGATCGACAGGTACTGCCACCTCTGGAGAAGCAGCAACAAGTTTGCTCAGTGTAGTTACTAACTGTCATCAAACAGTTTGGGAACTATTCACATACGGTCCCTGAAAGAATCACTCCCCAGACCAATTGACTCTGCCTTACCTTGACTACCGAGGTGAGGAACTTGCTGAATTCGAGTAACAGTAGAATGAAATTTAGGACTGGTTGATACTAAAGTTAGTTGACGCAAGGCCGCTTATGTTGACCTAACTATGTAAGCATCTACACTTGAATTTCACTCCTGCCAGCGTAACCACCTCACTATGCCGACACTACGCTGCTTGTGGAAGTAGAGTTAAGGTCAACTCAGTGTTGGTGTAGACAGTGTGTGGCTTATCTCAACAGTTATTGGCTTTCAGGAGTTGGCCTACAATGCCCCACCCTGACAGTGCAGTCGACCCAAGCGCTCCTAGCGGGGATGTGCACCGCTGACTGAAGAAGCAAAGTGTAGACATGCACAAGAGAAGTAATTACTGCAGCGGATGTATGCTGACGTAAATTAGGCCGACCTAATTTGTAGCAAAGGCATGTCCCTAGTTCATCCACATGATGTACCACCACTTTGCTGTTTCTCCCTGGGGTGAAGGTTCCCGCGCTGTCTACTTTGTCTGGACTTAAGGCCAAGTGGAAAATAAAATCTTCTGAGCTCTGGATCTGATGCCATTTTCTTCTCACTAAGTATTTGAGATGAGACCCTGGCTTCATTGAATTCAGCATGGTCAGGATTTCACAGCCCAGTGTAAGAGAGGGGGGATGCATGACGACAGATCCTGAGCTGCTGTAAAGCCACTCTGTTAAAGTCTGTGGAGCTCCATCGGAGTCAGTTGAGCGACATGAACTAACACCAGATGAGGGCTAGAAATAGAGCAAATGCGGCTGTTCCCCAGACACGTCTCAGCACCAAGGCCTGGCACGTCACCGCCCCTTTGATTTCTTATGTATTGGCAAAGTCTGAGACATGCTTAAAGCACCCTCCCCCTCCTGCTTCCTGCTGCTGAAGTGGTTGAATGCTGCTTCCTGTAAGGAAAAAAAGCAAGGATAAGCTGGTGTGTGCATCCCAGTGCTCCAGAGCAACCCTACAATAGCCACCAGCTCGTGCAGGCAAGCACATACCAGCTGCCCCCTGATAAGCCAGCAGCCCTGCGATAACAAAGGAAACTAGTATGAGGAAGCCCAGCATTCGCAATACCACTAAGTGCAGTGTTCCCCACTTCTCTCTGCGCAGCCCTGCAAGGATGAGTGAGTTGTTAAGGAAACCGATTTCAGTTTGCAGCTTCCAAGGGGTTTTCGCAGATAGTGAGTAGAGACGTTAATAGAAAGCAGCAGCGGGAAATCCTTTGAATCCCACAGTCTGTTCTGTGTGGGTTCATCGCTCTATTATCCGAGCACCTCCCCTGATGAGGGTAACCAGACAGCAAATGTGAAAAATCAGGACAGAGGAGTGGGGGGTAATAGGAGTCTATATTAGAAAAGGACCCCAAAATCGGGACTGTCCCTATAAAATTGGGACATGTGGTCACCCTACCTCTGATCCACCTCCAGCTTTTTTCCCATGTGAAGGGCTGCATCACTTGCTGTTACCCCCAAAGAGATGGGTTGTCTTTTGCCCTGGCCAATCGTGAAGACACCCTGCAAGCCCTGAGGACATGTCTACCTACAAAAGTTGGCTCTTTAACTATATGGGTACAGTTGATGCAGTACAGCTTCCCTCCCATGGGTGCAGTTATACTGGTATACAATGCTTCTACTGGTAGTTTATTCCTGCACAGGCATAAACTGTATAATATGGCTGCATACCAGTATAGCTGCATCCAGATTAGGGGTAGTACTGGTATAACTGTCCGTGAACCTTGTCCCTCCTCCTCCAACCATAGTCATAGCAATGTAAGAGACTTTGTAGGCCAGGCTTAGGGGATAGATCTTTCCTAGCAACATTAGTCAAACCTGGTCCACGCCTCTGTGAAATTAGGAAGTTACCCATTCTGCCAGGATGCACTTAAGATCTTAGGTGACTGTGCTCATGTCAGTGTGTTCACTTTCAAGGTTGCAAAAGGCTTCTAAGGTTGTTACGGAGCCCTCCGGTCTTTATCCCAGTCTGGGTTTCAGTAATGAGCTTTTTGGCTCACTATTCGCCAACTGGCGTGTGTTTCATTCCAACACTAATACAGAGACAGCCAGGTACGAACGCTTGGCAGTTCGTATTTATTGACAGGGCTAAGGAGAGAGCTTCTTAGTTATATTTCAGTGATACCAATAAAACGTTGCTCTCTCTTCTTCCCTTGGCTTTTGGCTGATGCTTTAATGGTGCTTAGAAAGTTATTGCATTCCGACTGCGTCACCTATATCTTACTGAGGCTATGGCTACACTACGAGGCTTTTAGCGACACAGTTGTGCCTGCACGCAGTGTAGCTGCTGTTTATCAGCAGGATAAAACTCTTCTGTGGCGGGCGTCTAGATTAGCTGCCAGCATGCTGGGGTCTTTTGTGTGGGGAGAGGGGGAGGACACGTCTGTAGTAGGAGCAGACGCAGCAAACTCACTTGCCTCCTCCCCAGGAAGCCTTTCCTGCGCAGTTTACTGAAAGGGGCTGCGTACGGCACACTCAATTCAAACACCCACCCAGGGAATGAATGATTTTCAGCCCCATTCAGTTGTTTAACTCATAATTAGCAATCCACTACCTGCTTCCCCCTCCAAGCTGCTCGGATACCCAGTTGGGTCTGTTGTCGTTACATTAATCTCTGTGTTTATGCAACGCTCTTCCCTCCCACGGCTAGATCCTGCTCCCTCTTAAGTCAGTGGAAAAACTCCCATTGACTTGATTGGTGCTGGATCAGTCCTGCAGGGCACAGGGTTGGGAGGAAGGAGACCTGGTTCTGTTCCTGACTTTGCCACTGACTTGCTCTGACACCATGGGCAAGTCTCTGCGCCTCTGTTTCCCTTCTTGCTCTCTGTCTGTCCTGTTTAGACTGTAAGCACTTTGGGGCAGGGATCGTCTCTCACTAGGTGTTTCCACAGCACTCAGTGCAAAGGGGCCCAGATCTCCGCTGGGCTCTCCTGACGCTGCGGCACTGGTTTTCAAACCATGGGGTGTGATGAGATTATGAGGGGCACAAGGTGGGGTGTTGGGTTGCGCCCGGCTCAAAGCATGCAGGGAGTCCCCAGCAGCCGGGGAGGGTGGTATGCAGCCCAGCCCCATCCTAGCAGCAGCCTGACCCCTGGGGATTGATGTCCTGACGTGCTCCTGGGTGCTACCCTGCACTGGCCCAGATGCCTGGTCAGCCCCAGCCCTGCCTATTTTAAACCCTCCAGAGCTTGCTGGAGCCCGCTGCTGCCCCGGGGCATGTTACCCCCTCTCTTCAGTGACTCACTTTCTACCCCCCCATGGGTGGGAGTTTGTTTTGGGGGGGGCTGTTATGTTACTCCCACAGAGAAGGGAGGGCACTGTAAAAAGTTCTGGGGCCTCTGCTCTATTGTAATACAATTCATAATGAAAGTCGCCTTGGGTCTTCGGTTTTAGTTCTGTCCCTCCCCCAAGCTCACACTGAGATGATTTCCCACCCCATACCTTAGTTTGCCTTTTGTGAAACAAGAGGGACAATAATACATCCCTATAGAGCCCTATGGAAGCAATGTTGGAGAAGTGCTTTCAGAGCCTTGGGTTGAAGGCCCCGGACCCGTACCAAGTAGTTATTCTTCTCTCTGAAGTTTGCCATTGCTCTGATTCCAGCAGAACTCTTTGCCCAGTAAATTACTATTGATCGCAGGAAGGGGAAAAGAATTTGTCCCCGAGTACCTTGAATAAAATCAAAAGCAGAGCCATATATAGAAACCAGCAGGTCTCTTTGCTCCTAGTTATTAGATAAACCCTCCCTCCAATCCTAATAGAGAGGAGCAGTGAAAACAGACCTTCCCCTTCCTGTGACGTTTTACCAGCGACCCTTACGCTAAATAGCAGAACATTGCCACATGCTATTGAATTTGGCTTTAAAAATGAGTTGTGGCAGAGACAGAGCGGGCTAATATTCTCTGAAGGAAACAGGAGCATTTTGGAACAAGAAATCATTTACTTTGGATTAGCTCAAAAAGAGCTTTTGGCCACAATGAAATGCCTGGAGTCTGGTGTACAGGATTTCTCTGTAGGAGCAACTGTTTATTTTCTGTCCCAGTATCGTGTGTGTGTGTGTGTGTGTGTGTGTGTGTGTGTGTGTGTGTAACAGACTCCTCTGTCTTTGCACTGTACACAACTACATTATTCTCTAGTAGGCTTCCTTGATTTTTCTGTGGAACAGTAAAGTTAGGTGAATATTAAAAAAAATTAACTTGAAAGGGGTAGAAGCAGCCATCTCCACCGGTGAGCTTACAGCAAATTTCTGGAGTCTGGAACCAGATTAGCAAGACTATTGCATGAATGACATGTTTTTCTTCCCCCTGGGAATGGTGCTTAAGACTTTCCAAGGGAAGCACTCAATCTGTTTGGGCTTTTTTTAAGTCAGAGGAAAAATACCAATAATTTTGTTTTTAGCCCTTACTTCATTCTCAGCCCCAGTTCCTGGTTTACTCAATGCCACTGACTTAAAAGAAATAAAAAAAAAAAGCCAAAAGAAAAAGCACTAGAGGGTTATACAGCGATAGCCCTAAAAGCTAAACAAGTTTGCAGCATGTTGGCCCATTACTGTCCATGACATGGATTTCTCTGGTAAAACGCCACATTTTTAAGGCAGTGAGTTCTCTGCCTCTAGGCTCCATCCAGTTCAAAGAACTTAGGCACCAGGTGAAGTACACTGTAGGATGAAGATAATTTAAGCACATGCTTAAAATTAAGCAGGTCCTGAAGTGCATTTCTAAGTAAAAAACTCAGTTCTCTTTATCCCATTGTCTTCCCAGCCTTGGCAGGGCTAACACCCCCAATCTGTTCAGGCTCTTCCTTCAGGACACTCCAGTTTTCAGAACAAAACACTCACAAAGTTAACACCCAAACAACCCTCTTATCCTGACCAGAGCAGCTGCGGAGGCCCAGAAGCCTCTCTTCCAATGTTTCACTACTCCAGGATGATCAACAGCAGCCAACTTCATGCTTTCATCTCTCCTCCAACTGAGCTCTCAGGCCTTTATAATAGTCACCTGACCCTCTCCCTCAGCTGGCTCTGATAATCCAACAAAACAGGCTGATGCCAATGCTCCCCCACCCCATCTCCACAGGCCACCTTGGGCCCGTTCTTGGGTCCTTCAGAACCAACCTTGTTTCAGCCTCTTATCACCAATGCCCAAGCTCCCGAGCTTAGGTGATCGTGTCAGAATCTCAGTGGTCGTTTGTAAAAAGGAAATAAGATTCTAGCTCTCATGACTGCAGAGAAAAATGTGACCTATGTGCACCCCGATGCTCAGAAACCAGAAGGGAAAGAGAAGGACACACGCCCTTTCTTATTTATTGATTAATTTTTAAACCTAATTAATTTTAAGCCAGTTTTATGCCCTTTGGCTGCTTGGGGTTGACTCTTCCCCTTAAGCAAGGATGCAAGCTGTTTGGGGCAGGGACCATGTTTGCACTCCATCTTCGTGCAGTGCTACCACAGTGCACTCCAGTCCTTGATTCTAGTTACTACTGTACTGTAAATAATAGTGGTTCATAAGAGTATCCTGCTGAACAATTCTTTTTCTTTTGGTTTGTACCAGGCTGCATCAACCTTTATGTTTTTAAAATTGCCGGAAAGCCAGATAGCCCTAGATCTTTATCTCCTGTACATATTACTCCTCCCTTCAAATGGTAAGTACAATAGAATATTACATCCTTCCTATCGAGTTGCTCTATGAGCAGGCCTCTGTCTATGAGCAGGCCTCTGTCTCATCCTTGCTGCGACCTGCTAACAGAGAGAGGTGGTCACAAGCACAGAATTAGTGTAGAACGGACACCAGTCACAAACTCCGTTGGTTGGCGTTTTTTCCTTCTTTTCGTCTGAAGTGCATTTAGTGCTGGGGACAGGACAATGTGGTTTTTATCACAGTGTGTGTGTGTATCTGGGCAAGGTACCTCTTCCTGCTCTCTGAAGAAAGCACCTCAGGGAGTTATCAGTCAGTTTCCCTGGCTCGCTCACTTGGTAACCGCTCTCTTGAGACTGATAAAAAGATGCCAGCTAATGTAAGGTGGGTTCTATCCAGGAGGGACTGGGCTGAGAGCCACCCAACTCCTCCCACACAGTTGGTGGAAACAACTACTGGTGGCTGATAACATGGAGTAGATTCATATCCTGGGTCTAATCTAAAACCCCTTGAACATAATAAAAACAACATGGTCTCGTAGACTGGGACTCAGGAAACCTAGTTTATATTTCTAGTACCACCACTCATCTGCTCTTGGACTTTGGGCAAATCTCGCCATCCTTCTGTTTTCCTTCCCACCCTTGGTATAGTTAGATTAGAAGCTCATTGGGCAAGGACTGTCTCTTGCTATGTGTCTGTACCATGCCCAAGTCAATCTTGGCTGAGGGCCCTAGATGCTTCTCTAATACAGTTAGTAATAAAAATCAGAGGATACCTTTACATTGGCTTTCCTGGGCATTGGATCAGGATCCTTGTTAGCAATCTGTGCTATCCAGTCTCTCCCCGCATTGCCGTACCGTCTTGTTTGGTGGTAGCTACTGCGATAGATCAGACATTACACTTTGTATCCGTATAAAAATCATGACTCTTGGGTGCGTCAGAACGAAACGAATTCTGGTTCAAGTAAGTGTTTCCAAAGGCTGGAAGGCAGATTGCTCATGCTGCACTCTAAACACCCTGTTGCGGGCACAGAGCTTCAGAAAGCTCCAGAGAGCAAGCACTTTGCACGCTGTAACAAAGGGAGCAAAGAAACTTTGTCTAGCTCAGCTGAGAGGCATAAATTTGCCGGATTACAGCCGGGGACTTTCATTAAATACACATGAGGTGAAATGTGGTGCGTGATGTATTTGTGGTGGTTGTTTTGTTTCACATACTAATACTGCGGGGAATTTGCTGGTGCTATGAGGGTGAATTTCTGCTGGTTTAATTCCATCCTGCAATTCCACCTCTCCCAATGGCACCATAAGAGCCATATTTTCTTTTTATCATTGTTGATGCTTCAGCATTCAACTAGGTCCATGTCTTGGCAGCTTTGTTAAGGGAACAGATTGTGCTTCAAAAAATGGCAGAGTTTCAAAATATTGTATTCTCTTAAGAAAGACAAGGAAAATAAACTCAAAACATGCAGAATTTATTTCAGCAGAAGGTGGAAAGGTGGCTTTTAATATTTATTTGGGTTTGATATTTTGCTACTTTGTTCTTCCTTTGACACCACTTTTGAACCAAGATAAGATTAAATTCTGTACAGTCTGTTATAGTTCATGCTCAAATTAGGTTAATTTCCATTGGGTTAATTTCCATCCTCTCAGAACTGCCTGAAATATACGACGCTGATATATTTGTACAGCATGTGCGATTCTGCCATTAAATCAACACAGGAAACAAAACAAAATGGGTAAGAATCTATGCCTGTTTTCACTCTTAGGTAGACCCTTTCTGAGCGTTTTGGCAGCAACAGGATAGGATAGAGTGTTTCTCGATGACCGGTCTGTGGACTGGTGCCGGTCTCTGAGATCCCCCTGACACAATTTAGGAAGGGAGCAAGCTGGTCCCTAGTATCAGAAAGGTTGAGAAACACTGGAATAGACAATCAAGAGGAAGATGAAGAAGCAAACGAGAAGAGGACAGATGGTCTTATAGAATCATAGAATATTAAGGTTGGAAGGGACCTCTGGAGGTCATCTAGTCCAGCCCCCTGCTCAAAGCAGGACCAGTCCCCAACTAAATCATCCCAGCCAGGGCTTTGTCAAGCCTGACCTTAAAAACCTCTAAGGAAGGTGATTCTACCACCTCCCTAGGTGATCCATTCCAGTGCTTCACCACCCTCCTAGTGAAAACGTTTTTCCTTATGGTTAGGGCCCTACCAAATTCATGGTCCATTTTGCTCAATTTTATGGTCATCGGATTTAAAAAATAGTAAATTTCATTATTTCAGATATTTAAATCTGAACTTTCATGGTGTTGTTATTATAGAGGCAACAATATGTACAGTGCCTAGCATGGCCCAATCTTAGTTGGATCCTCTAGCTGCTATTATAATACTATTAAGAATAGTAAGACCAGAGATGTAACGGCCAGGGGTACTCTGCTAATCTAATTACAGAAGCTTCTGCATTTATTTTTACCATTTTCTGTCTTCCTTATAGACCAACTGATGTCTCTTGGGAATTTTTTGAAAACTATTCTTCATTATTCTCAATAATCTGTCTTTTAAGCTGTTTTGCTGGGTCTTGTCTTCTGTTTGCCTTTTTATATTTAGGCTGGAAGCTCTGTGGAGCAGAGATCATGTCTTTTTCAAATGCAAGTTTGTTGTATTGTTTTTTAATCAATAACAGTAATAATTAATAATATAAAGCAAGATATGTGCAGTAGTTTCCAAATCAGTGGTTTTTTTCCCATAAGGCTGCGTTGCAACCATCTGCAACATGCTGGAATGGCCTGTGGCAAACTGAGCAGGCTTGATCTTGTGTTTTAGAGCCGAGAAGAAAAAGATCTACAGTTAAAAAGTTGACTAGCTGCTTTCAAAGGGTCATTTTCAGTTCTGTGGGCATGCGTCTTAACCCAATGGCCCCTGCAGCCCTGGAATTCACAGATATTTATAGGTCTGCATGTCAGAGCAGGATGGCAGAATGTGTCATAGGAAAATAAACTGAAACACTTATAAATAAAAGGTTGAAAGAGAGTGTCGTGAACAGGGAGAGAAACAGGTTTGAAGAAAGACAGTAATTGACATAAATTGTTAGGTTAAAAGTGGCTAAATTAGGTGGCAGTGTTTTTTGGGACCAAGTATTTTATAACACACCCAAACTGCATCTGTATGTTTATCCGCGGTGTTTGGTGACATGACTTATGTTCTCAGGTTATTTTGTTCCTGGATTCAGAACCCCGCTCTGAAATGTGACTATATGTTTAGCAATAAAAAGGTTCTCATATTTCCTTAGTCCATTGGACTCTGTCACCTTCTGGTTTGGAACGCAGTTACTCTAGGGCCCTAGGATTGTTTGAACTGCTTTCGAACTTGGTTTTAATCCTCTTCATGTTAACTCAATTTAACAAAGATTTAGCTAGCCAATGTGAACAATACTGTTGTGTATTTGGAGACTACTTCTGCTCTCATTTGTTCTGATTTTACATAGCTACATGACTTCAGTGCTTAATCCTGGTTGACACTAGTGTAAATGGCCCAGACCCTCAAAGGTATTTAGGTGCCGAAGTCCCATTAATTTTAAGGATCTGGGGCTATAAGATCAGAATCTGGCCCTATGTTGTCAAACTCTGTTTAAAAAGAGGTAACAAAGAGTCCTGTGGCACCTTAAAGACTAACTAACTTCTGTTTAAAAAGTCTACACTTGGGGAGGAGGGGAATTGATCTAAGATACACAACTTCAGCTATGAGAATAGTGTAGCTGAAGTCGACATACTTAGATCGACTTACATTGGTGTCTTCACGGCGCCGAGTCAACTGCTGCCGCTCCCCCGTCGACTCCGCGTGTGCCTCTCACGGTGGTGGAGTACCGGAGTCGACAGAAGAACGCTCGGGGATCGATTTATCGCATCTAGACTAGACGTGATAAATCGACTCCCGATAGATCAATCGCTACCCACCAATCTGGCGGGTAGTGTAGACATACCCAAAGATTCTATCCCTGCTTACACAGGGTAAATAGGCATTTATACCCAGTGCGTCGGAACTGGTTTAAGTTTGAATTGAATCAGTTCAGGAAACATGGGAGCCAGTGTAGATGGGGCTTAAAAAAGGTGAGATGCTTTTGCCCTCTGCACTTTCACCAGGTTTTCCGTTGTCTGAGCTGTCGCCAGCATTCTGTGCTAGCGTGCAGAACAGAGGAACTTTATATTTTGAACTCAGTGCCCTGAGTCTGCACCACCAGCCTGAGCTGGTGTTTCTGTTAAATAAGGTCAACCATGGCAGACAAGCTGTGTTCTACCATTATAACCGCAGAGGTTACCACCCTCTCACCTCCTCCTCCCGCCTCCTACTCGTTCGTGTAACACACACACATCATCTCTCTTTACTTCTGCCTCTTTCTTGTCTCACAGGCAAGAAGAGAAACCCTGGGCTGAAAATTCCTAAAGAAGCGTTTGAACAACCACAGACAAGCTCTACGTAAGTCTAAAAAACCCTCAGGGGTTATAACTCCGTCCCCCCCCCCCCCAAGTTAATTGGCTCTTTCATATACTGCTTTGTCACGTGCCTCAGTCAAAAGAACAAAAAGGGGGGTCTTATTTTAGCTGATGGTGTCACTTCTTTTGTGTGAATGAGTTAATAGATTCAGAAGGGACCATTGTGACCTGCTGTGTGAACCTGCAGACATGGCAGGTAAACAAACCAGCCCAGCCCGCCAGGGGGCTTACCCTGGCAGGGGGCATGCCAAAGGTTGCCGATCCCTGGCCTAATTCAACTGCCTGATGAGCCCCAGTATCCCTAGGGGCAGCCTGCTCAGCCAGTTTGTACATTACGTAGGCCACAGGATAAAGAGATGGCATGGAGGCCTTGATTTGCCATGGCAATTCTACTTGGTTTCCCTAAGCTTATGTGCAAGCAGGAGGCCTGACTTTCGGTGTGTTAGCAGTGGTTTCAATACATTAAATCAGCTAGGCAGCATCAGAAAGGAGAAATCTGAGAAATGTGTCTCTGGTCAGATATACCTGATGGTTTCCCTTCCCCTGGAGCGGCGGAGCATTTTCTGAGAAGGAGAACCGTCCCCCATCTTGTCTTAACTATTCCTGGAAAGGATTAGTGGAAGATGAATGAAGGCAGATTTGGGTTCTCTGTGAATTGGATGGGGTAGCTGTTACTGCAGAGACTGTGGATCAGAGCTTGGATTGATTCCCTTTTTAGCTGCCTTTCTTTGTATTCTCACTGGTGGGAGTCCTAGATGGGGCAGGTTTCCCTTCGCAGCACTGTTGGGAATTGCAGGGTTGCTTAATGATCATTTTAGGGGAAGTGGGACTATGCTGGTTAACGTGCGTGAGGGCCTTGGCATGAATGGACAGCGTTGGATGGGAACGCTAAATGAAGATGTCAAGGGGGTAACAAGAGGCCCGGAGTCAGGTAATATGCAGTTAGATGGGCTATCAAGCCTTATGCTTTAGGACACAGAGTATGTCTACATTCCAAAAAAACCCTGGTCGCGGCACGTCTCAGAGGACTTGCTGCATGGGGCTAAAATTCAGTGTAGACGGTTTCCACATGGGCCGGATCCCGGTCACTGAAACCAGAAAGGGGGTGGGTCTCAGAGCTGCTGCATAGCTATGTTTAGCCCTGTGAGCCCAAGTTAGTTGACCCAGCTTCTGACACTCACTGCCGCTGGGTATTTCACAGTTGGGTGCATTAGTGCTTGCTGCTCTCTTCTGATTTTTGTTTTAAAAAGCTCTGCCGGGAATGTTCCTTCATCAGGGAAAGGGGAGGCAGAAAACAGCGTTCCAATAAAAATCAGCCATGTCCTATTGAAAAATATCTTCCCTTTTTTAAATGGGGACAGTCCTGAACAAAAGCAGAGGGTCCCAAACCCCTTTTAGCCCCAGGTGATTTGTGGGCCAAATACTACTTCTGCAACAGAAGTGAAACTGGGCATGCCTTTTTCCTCTCTGCCTGTTTAATCTGTCCTGTGGACTGGCTAAGGTGGATTTGCTTCTCTCTGCATCTCTCGTGTGCCCCAGGAATTGGTTCCAGTCTCAAAGGGAGTGCTGTCTTTGAATTCCCTAGCACTGGAATTGGACACAGGCGTGTGGAATTCCAATTCCAGCCTCTTCCTTCCTGACACCTTTTGGGGTGACTTTATGAACCTTGGCAACATCTAATGGCCCTGACAGGCTAGGAAACCGGCTCGGCTACTCAGGGTGACACTGCGGCATATACTGCATGGGGCTGCTGTCCCATCAGTTTGAGGGGAACTTAGACCCTGACCTCCCATTACTGAGAGTCCCATATCCATAGGGCAATAACCCCTTTACTAGGGGCTCTGAAAGGCCTTGTCTCTTTGGAATACGATCTGTGTAAGGTCTCTGTGACTGATGCGTTCTGCATACTATTTTTTTTTCTTTCTCTTCCACAGGCCCCCTAGAGATTTAGACTCCAAAGCCTGCATCTCTATTGGCGAGAAGGTACAGTTACAAGCTATGGCAACCAAAGGCTGCGTATGTGTTTGCGTACCCAGGGTCAGGAACTGAGTGAGGGGAGCATGGTTAGAAAAATATTCCTGGCTCTTGTGTGGGCGGGGTGCTGCGATCGGAACGTGAAGGAGGATTGAAATCGGGTTTGGGGCAGGGCTTCTTGGCCATTTTTAAGCATAAAACCATTGACGTTTTCTGTTAGTACTCCCTCAACCACGTGCAGAATTCTCCATTTCCCAGCATCTATTGGTGCTTTATCAGCTAATTCCCCTTCCCCTCCAAAAAAGAGAGACTGTTCTGGTGCCTAAGACGTTTATTCTCTTATGTTCATTGTGCCGCTGTGTTAAAAGTTTATGTGCAGCCCATAGAAATGGGATCATCACACCTTTTAAAAGCAATCTCCAGGAAGTGTTGTTTATCCAGTCAGACTGAAAGTTCTCTCCAGTGCCATATCTTCAGTAAAATGGTTCACTGGAGAAATAGGTAGAAATGCATATTATCTATTTGTTTATACATGTGTGACAGAAAATGGCTTGGATCATTCAGTGTTTGGAAAGTATAGCACTAGGGATTATATGCGGGTGTGTGAAGGGAGATAAAAGCCCATCCTAAATTTGTTTTCTGGGGGCTGTAACATTTTCTACAGAATCGAAGCTTCCATTCGATCTCCTCTGGTTTAGAGGATGGAGGTAGGTTCATGGTGGTGGTTTCCTTACACTGATGTGTTTGGCAAAACCAGTAAAATTGCAACTCAGTCGTCTCCAGCAGCTTGCAGGGCTATAGCATAGGCTGTCAACCTGGGGGAGGGGAAGAGATCACACAGGCTTCCGGGAGCTCTGACCACCTTCCATGGCCACGAGGAGGATCCCAAATCTTTTTGAGCTGTCAGAACATGGGGTCGCTGAAATATTGCATTAAAAGTACAGTGTGTGCATGTACCTCTCCCAACAGGGGAGCAGAATCAGTCTGATCTATTGCTGGCTTCTAAACTTTTTGACTCCTTTCCTACATTGTGCTGCTACCATGAATTTATATGTCCAACATTCTAACCAGCACAGGTCAGCCTGTCCCAAAGTCGAATTCTGAGGAAGCACAGAGTCCAGTTTCATTTGACATTGTACATTTTTCCAGGAAAACAAGAACATGCAACAGCCATTTTTATTAGCATAAATGTCCCAGGAGCATGAATAAAAGCACAATAAATCCAGGCAATAAATTGGTTAGGACTATCCCTTGCCACTGAATATCAGCCAGTTAATTTATTAGGTGATGTTTTAGTTCATTAGCATTTTACGATATCTGTCTTTGGGCGTTTATCTTTTTTTTAAGGTTGAATTTTTATTTTCCCTGGCATAGCGCTGGGGCTGGGAGATGGAAAGGGAGTGAGGGATCTGCCGCTCACCGGCCGAGCGTCAAGTCAAAGAAATACCTGCTGCTAACGTGATCCCTTGTTCCAAGAAAAGCAGTTCACACCCACAATCCCCAGAAAGAGGGAAAGAATTCCAAAAGGGTCTCTGCACGGAGGCAGAAAGACCGTGCTGGAAGGTGCAAAGAGGCATGCACTCATAAAATACAGCTGTCTCTGTCCCAGAATGCATTTGTCCTGCAAGATTCCTTTAGGATATGATAGCATCACACTCCTCTTCCACAGGCCGTATTGTGTTCCCTAGGGTAGGCTACTTATTCCTTTCCCTTCAACTTTGCTGCTAAATTTAAGAAGGCTGAAAAAGAGACAAAGTGCTTGTTCGGAAGAGTTTACACTAAACAGCAGGCACGGTGGGGGACAGAAAAAAACGCTTGGATCGGTGTTAACACACACCAAAAAAAGCGAGTGAAGGCTGTTTTTACAGTAAACGTAATGATGACCGAACAGCCCGCGTTCACGCTGTACGGTAACACAGTGTGTGTGCCCAAAGTCTGGGAATCCTCTCCGGACAGCACTCTGCAGGTGGCAGTTTTTCTGCTGCTCAGGCAGAAAGCGGTTTGGGATTATATGCTGTGAATCGGTGCATTATAACCGGTCACTTTCAGCAGGATGATTGACTTCTGTGATGGGGCGTTCAGCCGGTTTGAGCACCGGAGACATATTTCAAAATCCAAAAATAAGCAAAAATTCAGCCTGTGCCCAATGCCGCGTCGAAAAGAAGAAGGGGCAGGGTAGGACGCTGAGTTAAAAACAAAGTCGTCCTTTAGGCAAAGCCAAGAGAAAGCAATCTGTAACGCTAGACAAAATAAATCTACCGAGGTTTAAAGTGGCTCTCTCAGCTCTGATCTGGCCCCAACACAGGTTTGTAGACACAAGCTTTTCAAACCCTAAGACCATTTGGAAATACTTCCTTGGATTATTTTTTTTAAGCCATTCCCATGGGAAGAGTTGTTTCAGCATTTTCCAGTAGCGTTTTCAATGACCAGTGCAGCATTGAGAACCTGAAAATGAAACTGACTCAATGAAATGGGAGCTGGCTTGATTTTCCATGCCTAAGATTTAGGAAACATAACTGAAAAGGTCGGAAAGACCATTCTTAAAGCTCTTTCAGCTCCAGAGGTGAGGCGCTGTTAGGTACCCGGGTAAGTGCCGCACCGCTGTTGTGATATACTTCTTCGGGGGCCTGTGTTAATGATCATTAACGAGCTAATCCTCACAGCACTCCTTGGGGGTTAGGGTCACTATTCTTATCCTCATTTTACAGATAGGGAGACGCATAGAGGGGGGATGTCATCTGTCCAGCACCACCAGTGGGAACTGCTGTTCAAGCAGGCCCACATCTTAGGAATTCCAGGACTTCAAGTATGATACTGACCATGCCGCCTTCCGTGAGGAAAACCGTTGCACCTGTTCTGTTGCCTTTGCACTTCTTCACTGTGGCTCTTTTCCTCCCACAGAACTTTGAAGTGAAGGCGGATGACCTGGAGCCGATCTCTGAACTGGGCCGAGGTGCATACGGGGTGGTGGAGAAGATGAGGCACATGCCTAGTGCACAGATCATGGCGGTGAAGGTAGGGTGAGACTCCCACCGTGTCGTGTGTGTGTGCTGATCCTTCAGGCTGTCCTCAACATAAACTTCCATTCTCACCTTCACTCGAGTAGGCCTTGGTCTGACAAGGGGCTTACTCTTTCCCTATGGAATAACTCAGGTGCTGAGATGGACAGGAGAGTAAGCCTAATTCAAGCCCAGCTTTGGAGTGGTGGCAGTTGACACCAGCCTTGAATTTCCCTCCTGCTCTCTACCCATACGAACACAGTGCTTCTCCGTTGTAAAAAGAGCCGGAAAAGGGGAAATGATTTTGAATCCGGAGTAAATGCCGGGACTTCAGTGTGTTGTGTTGTGTGGAGTTTTCCCCTCCTTTAGCTGTTGTGAGCGCACATATGCGAGTGAAACACGCCATGCGGCTGGGAGACTCTCAGCCAGTGCTAAAACGCTCTCTCTTCCAGCGAATCCGAGCCACAGTGAATAGCCAGGAGCAGAAGAGGTTACTGATGGACTTGGACATCTCCATGAGGACGGTAGACTGCCACTTCACAGTCACTTTCTATGGTGCGCTCTTTCGAGAGGTACAGCATTCTGGATTCCTGCCTACATCTTTCCCCTACTTGGCATTTACACTTACTTGACTTGGAGGCCACTGTGATGGACACAAAAAAAGATAACAGGCTTACAATATAGTCTTTCAGTGTTAGACTCCTACATCATTTAGATGCTTTGGAAAATGTTACCCAATATCTGATTTTTAAACCCTCGAGCCATGTAGTGCAGCCCCATCTATAAATCAGGCACATTGCACTTAACCCTTGTGTGCCTGGAGGAGAATGGAAAACCCAGTGCAACCTTCTACGAGCCGTTTAAAAAGCCAGCGAGTGCGGTTGGAGGGACTGGACAGATGTTTGTTTTCTCTTTCCCCCAGGGAGATGTGTGGATTTGCATGGAGCTGATGGATACCTCGCTGGACAAATTCTACAAACATGTCATTGACAAAGGCCTGACGATTCCTGAAGACATCTTAGGGAAAATAGCAGTCTCTGTGAGTACTGGCCGGGGGGAGGATCTAGCATCCCTGCCAGCTGAGCCCTGGGATGAACTTGGCCCACAACCCAGCCCACATGCTAATTCTTACTTGGCTTCCAGTATTTGGTCCGCGATTACGTGTCTGCATTAATGAGCCATAAATACTCTCAAATCTGCCGATCTTCTTTGCAATGATGAAGCAGAAAACCCGACTGATGTGGAGAGGGCACAGCTGCTGCTTTTCCTTTCCATCAATGCACTGTCATTCCCAGGAGATCTCTGCGCATGCACATTCCCTTAGGGTGGCATGGATCAGAGGAAGGTTAGCTGTTGGTTGCGGGGAGGGCACCAGCCTGCCAGGGAAGGAGGAAAGCTAGGGGGCCTTGCCAGTGCAGGAATGCATTTTGCATGCTCACATATCCCACAACCATTGCCATGAACAGTAAATGCAGGGCTGGTGGGGGGCAAGAGCCCCCAGGAATTCCTCCTTTAAAGATCCCGTTGAACGTGACTCGCCCCGGGTGAGCTGCATTCTCTGCTCTCCACTAGGAGTCGCTAACGAGGCGTGCTGGCCCACATCCGCCACGGAGCACGCTGCCTCCCCAGCGCGCACACCCGTGTGCTGCCAAAATGACAAACCAAGATTGTTCCCCCAAGCGGGGCCGATGGGGCGAGGCAGGAGAGGCGAGCTAGCAAGGCGCGATCAGCTCCGGCTCACTGTAGATTTGTTATGTTTCAGATTGTAAGAGCACTAGAACATCTACATAGTAAACTCTCCGTAATTCACAGAGGTAAGTGTGACCCGCGCAGCCTCCGGCGCTGTTTGTTTCTCACTGAGCCCTCTGCCATGCTCTTAGTTCAGCAGGTCTTATATGTGGAGCCTGGCTTGGTGCACTACAGAGAGCCCAAAGAAATGAGGTTTGGGAGGCAGGGCAAACCCTGTGGTCCAGCCACCCAGGATAACCCAAAGCCTGCTCGGGATGAGTGGTGGGTTGTTGAGCTGCTCTTAAAACTCCATCGACTTGCCAGCATGTCTCCCCTGAAGCTGAACACAGAAAACAGCCTCCACCTTCGCTTGGCTAGTGGAAGAAATGGATTATTTGCCTGCTTGCTTTGCTGGATTCTTCCTCTGCTTCTGCTTCCCCATTGCATGCTGGGAAGGGCACAGCTGGCTAACTATGGACCTGACTCAGAGCTCTTTGAAGTCCATGGAAAGACTCCCATTGGCTGGGATGGGTTCTGCATATGCAAACTCCTCTCCGGGTGCAGAATGGGACAGAACTGCCGTTTGGTGGCATTTACGCTAAGGGTACGTCTTCGCTACCCGCCGGATCGGTGGGCAATGATCCATCTGTCAGGGATCGATTTATCGTGTCTAGTGTAGACACGATAAATCGATCCCTGAGCACGCTCCCTGTCGACTCTGAAACTCCACCTCTGCAAAAGGCAGAAGCAGAGTCGACAGGGGAGCGGCAGCGGTTGACTAGCTGCCACGTGGATGGCCAGGTAAGTAGACCTAAGTAAGATATGCTGATAGAGTAGCTGAAGTTGTGTATCTTAGGTCTTAGCATCTTGTTGGAGGCTAGATAAGTGTGATAGAACAATAGAGTTTCTGACACCTTGGGCCTCAATTCCAGGAAGGCTGAAGTCAGTAGGAGCTGCAGGTGCACCCATAGGTGCTGGAACTAGGGGTGCTGGCTTGAAGTGGTTTCCATCATCTACAGGGTTTACAGTTTGGTTCAGTTTCTCTCAGTACCCCCACTGCACAAATTGTTCCAGCACCCTTGGGTGCATCTGTGATCAGGCTTGAGTTGGCCACCAAAAATTGAGGCCATTCTTGAAAACTCTGGCCTCTATCTTGTCCTAGGATTTTCTCCTTTCTCCAGCTCCCTTCTCTCCTTCTCCCACCTCTTCTCTTTCCTCCCATCTTTCCAGAGTCCCACCTTTCTTCCCCATCTCCTGTCCCCTTCACATCTTATCTCTGGGGCTCTCCTTCATGCTGCTGTGAAAGCATCTTCAGTGAACGCAGCCTCATCATGCGGTGGATTTTCACCGCGGAACTTTTTGGAGTCTGTGCTGCCAATGGTGTGCTCAACGGGCAACTTCGGGGTGCTGCTCCGTGACATTGCTCTTGTCTGTGACATCACGGTGCTGCGCCCTACCTAAAGCAACAATAACAGGGAAATCGGTTAGTTTCCCTGGGAGCAATGCTGGTAAGGGGCTAGTGTAAACAGGGACAATCCTGGGCATTGGCAATGACTCCCAATCTTCATGCAGTGGCTATAGGGTGACCAGACAGCAAATGTGAAAAATCGGGGTGGGTGGTGGGAGTCAGAGGAGCCTATATAAGAAAAAGACCCAAAATTGGGACTGTCCCTATAAAATCCGGACAGGTTCAAGAATAGCAGCCGTGTTAGTCTGTATCTGTAAACAAAGCGAGGAATACTTGTAGCACCTTAGAGACTAGTTTATTTCAGCATAAGCTTTCGGGACATCTGGAAAAGCCCTGCTGATGAGCCTGCGTGAATTAATGCAGTCGATATAGTTTTGGTGCCCTCTGGTGGTGGGAAGCTAACCCGCCTTCCCAGTAGGATGACCAGACAGCAAGTGTGAAAAATCGGAACAGGACATGAGGGGTAATAGGAGCTTATATAAGAAAAAGACCCAAAAATTGGGACTGTCCCTATAAAATCAGGACATCTGGTCACCTTAGCTCCCAGGGATACTTTAAAACGACGGGGCAAGGCCCAGTTGCAAGAGTGACGATGGTGTGTGTTCCTTCTTGCAGATGTAAAGCCCTCTAATGTGTTGATCAATACACAGGGGCAGGTGAAAATGTGCGATTTTGGAATTAGCGGTTACCTCGTGGACTCTGTTGCTAAAACCATGGATGCAGGATGCAAGCCCTACATGGCTGTAAGTTGAGAAGAGGCATGGGAAACTGACTGCCCCAGTGTAGAGAGCAATGTGGCAGCAGATGATCTTAAAACGGGGGACCTAAAACAGAGCAACTTCTCGCAGGTGTCTCGATGGCCCGCTTGATGAACCATGCCTCTGTAGTTACTTATTGTCTCATTATTTGTAAACATAAAGTGGAGGCTCTTACAAGCTAAAGCTCAAGGCTGGGAATCAGGACTCCTGGGGTCTGTTCCCAGCTGGCACTAACGCACTGTGTGATTGTAAGGAAGCCCCGTAACCTCACTTGGCTTCAATTTCCCTATTTGCACAGTGGGGACAGTGATACTTTTAGCAACATCCAGGGTCCTCTGTGAAAAGTCAGCAAGAGGCACCCGGGTCAGGTACATTAGGGCCCATCAGGTTTGACATCCTGTGGCCCCCAGGACAGCTGCCGTTTCGGATTCATGTAGCAGCCATTGCATGCAGCCTGTTTAAAGAGATGGCTTGCAATACTGCTTTAAGTGCCATCGCCCCGGGGCGGGCGGAGGAGGGGAGAGGTTTCATGATCCTACGCTATTCAGGGGTGCTATCAACTCCACCATTCGACCCATGGTTTCCCCCATTGATCTGTCTGTGTAGCAGCAGCTTTGTTTATAGTTTCTAAGTCAGGATGGATCTCGCCTGCCTTGCACTTTTCTGTGCCCGTGTGAGAGTGGGTGTGAAACACTATCCCAGGAAGGGGGTGGGTGGGAATCCTTCTCCCACAACCCTCGGTGGAGCATTTTATTTTGCCGAGGGGCAAACACCTATGTGAGGCTTAAGGCACTAGTGAATTGTGGTCTCCAGTCACCTGATTAAATCCGGGCCAGACTGTATTTCGAATTGGGAACTGGGGAAACATGCTATCTGCTTCCGGTCCCCAGTCTTGTTACCTGTCCCTGCAGGGAGACGAACAGAGACCCTAGGCCAGATCCAGCCAAGAGAGAACGAAGTTTGAGTAAAGAAATGGCCCTATGCGATTCCTCTCAAAGACTCCCTAGCGGTTGGGGGCTGGGCCTGTGCATTCAGCATGGTTAGGGCGGCAGGGGGGGGGGGGGGGGGACTGCCTGCTGGAAAGCGTTCCATTCAGGTGATGGCGCAGACTTGCTCTGGAGATAGTTGCTGAACGATCGGGGATAGTAACTCCGTGTGGGGAACTCACCTCACTGATAATGGGCACTCCAAGGGGACGGAGGGGGTGGGGAGCAATGTTGGGATTGAGCCTGTGTGTCCCTTTCAAACTGTCCTCCTCTCTCTTTCCAGCCTGAAAGAATCAACCCAGAGCTAAACCAGAAGGGCTACAGCGTCAAATCGGATATCTGGAGTCTGGGAATCACCATGGTAGAGTATGGAGCCCTGAAAGGGCAGCTCTGAAAGTGATTGGGGTTGAGGGGAACACTCTCTGGTTCTGTTTCCTGGTGGACCTCTCCTTCAGATCACTGACACAGTTCCAGCGCCGGGGATATTCCGCTCTCCCCTCACCAGTAGTCCATAACATATTGCAGTTTAAAGGGGAAAGCGCCTAGTGCTAATTAACTAAGACAGGTGATCTGAGATCCTAGTGATTGTCACTAATCGTACTAGGCAGTCAGCACCTCGGAACTACAGCAAGGAATATTCCTGCAAAAGAGTCAGTCATAGGAGACCCAGCAAGCAGGCAGATTCCTGAATCCGACTCGCAGGTGATTGAGCAGAAACCAAGAGCATGACTCCCTCTGAACACCCAAGACAACGTGTACCAAGCTACCAGTAAGCAGAGGAGGACTCTGATTTCTCAAACATCCAAAGATCTCCGTCAGCTGCCCACATCGGAGTGATGCACTTAGAGACAGCAGGCCTTATATCTACAGCAGTCAACCCAGAATGCTTTTAGCCTTTAAAGGCACAGTGTTGTATTCTCACACTGAGCGCCTGAGAGTCTCCCATCCAGGGTAACAGGAGGGTTGTCTTGCTCTGTGCAGGGAAAAAAAAAAGGAGGAAGGGGATTGGCAGCCAATAAAGGAAAGAATGTCATCGACTTGTGCATGGCTGGGAAATGCAAATCATCCCCAGGAAATGACATGGAGGAAAATAGGGGATGTCTCTTTCTGGAACCCTAAAATAAAAACTCCGTGGCTTTCACTCCTGCCATGAATATGGTAGTACTCAGCCCAAAGAGCTCTGTCTGAGGCTGCTCCCCACCAATCTTTTCTTCCTTAATTTTTGGGTTGATGTGGTGAGGGGAAGGATCAGGTCAGAGAAGTTACTTCCATGTTATTTCACTTACGGAAACACATTTCTGCAAATTGCTTTAGGGTTCGACTGTACTGCTTAAAACTGAAAAGCAACTCGAGTGTAACGGCAGCTGGCCAGCTGATGGCAGTACAAGCCAACGCTAGCAAATGGCCTGAAATGCTGATCGTGCAGCGTTCATCCCTACTCCAAGATTCTGTTGTTTCGGTGCCTCTTTGATTTCAGAGACAAAAATAAACTCGGTGGTTAATGACTAGCAAAATCTCTCTTTAAACTCAGAGTTGGATGATCTGCTTTGAGAGCCAGGAAAACCGGAGTTAAAGGGACACCGCCAATTTAAAAATCAGTCTTTGACCTACTGTTGTGACAAGATAACCCCCCCCCCCCCAAGAGTAGGGTAATGGAGAGAGAGAAGATTTATCTCAGATTTGTTCACTTTGCACATTAAACTTATTTGCTATAGAGTCAGTTTCCCCTGTAATTTGTGTGGGTCTTTCACACAGGATATTACAGATTAAAAGAAAATTAGGAAATTCTCATTGTACTTAGATTGTAAGATCTTTGTAGCCTGGAACTGAACATTATGATCGGTATGTAGAGTACCTACCACCGTGAGCCTCCGGTCTTTGATTGGTCGGGCCTCTAGGCCCTATCAGAATACAAGCAATAGAAAAGCTACAAGCTGACAGAGTGGATGCAGTACAGACACCAGGAGTCAGAATCCACCTCTCCCTTCTTTCAGGTGGTGGTGATACACACTCGCTTTGCACAGGTGTGACATATAGTATAGGGGGTAGGAAAGTGGGGAATGAGTCCTGGAACCGGGAGATGAAGAGAAGGGAAAATAGTCATTCACTGATATATCTGTACCCCCTTGACTGTATGGTCCCAGTGATGTCCCTTGCAAAGCAGGGACCCGCGCCTGTGTTCCGTTCTGGCAAGGGAGGAATTAAGCCTTGAGTGCTAAGTAATGGGGTACATCCTGGTCTCTCCCATCCCCAGCCCCTCCAGAGAGCGGTGCTGAGGGAAAGGGTGTGCACGGTGTTCATACCGGGTAGGTGGTGAAGGTGCCTTGGAAATCGACAGAGCCAATGATCGAACTTGCCCCCCTGTTCCACCCTCCATTACTGCGGGTGTCACTCGGGTGCTTTGTGGAGTTTTAAAGCCAACAGTCTATGTGTGGGGAGGGGGGTGTCTTCCCTGCTGACGCTGTCCCTCCCCTCCCCCCCCCCCAGATCGAGTTGGCGATCCTACGGTTTCCGTATGACTCCTGGGGGACGCCGTTCCAGCAGCTGAAACAGGTGGTGGAGGAGCCGTCGCCGCAGCTTCCGGCGGACAAGTTCTCAGCGGAGTTTGTCGATTTTACCTCACAGTGGTAAGTGGGCCCCTCCTGAGCGTTGGCCGTGGAAACCCAGACACCCCCCAACACACACACACCCCCCAACACACACACACGCACTTCCGGGAAGCTCAGTCCACGGCTGAGCCCTGTCTGCAGGGAGTCTGTGGCTCTGACGTGTTTGCCTTGCGTTCTGTCACTTAGAACAAAGGAAAACGGAAGGCTGCTGCCCCAGGCCTGGAACCAGAATTGTCTCTGTCACTGGTCAGGGCGTGGAAGGGATCCTGGGGGCGGATATTGTGCTATCTTGAGCCCGTTGTGCTATCTTAAACCAATCTTAAGCCTATTCTGCTGGTATAAACTCCCCACTGAGTGTGTGTGAGGGCTCCCATCTTGGCTGATGCGAGGGATTGAACTGGGGACCTCCAGTGTGAGTCTTCACAAGTCAGGGATCTCGAGCCTATCTTTTTAGCCCAAGAATCATATTTTCTGTGGATCGGGCCCATAACACACACTGTCTAGAGGCTCTCACAAGCCTTAGGCTCGAGGGAGAAATGTGAGAGAAAACAATGGCCAATCATTTCATCTTTAAAGGGGAGACGAGCGGAGTAGTCTGGCTCCCAAACTGGAACTCCTCCAAAGCAGTCGTGCTGACCCAGGGGACGTTTCCCTGGAGAGGAGATGGAGGAAGAGAATTTTTCAAGCCACCGTGCTCTTGGCTGAATCATTAAACCACCCACATCGCTCCGGGGGCCGCTGTCGACGGGGAGCGGTGACCCCGGCCCTGGAATCGGCTCCGCTCTTTCCCCAACAGGTGGCTCCCCCCCAGAGAGAAGCGTCAGAAACGCACGTATCCCCGTCCCGTCCCATCGGCCATTCGCACTGCTTTCCTGTGCCCAGACACGTGAGCCTGAGGGAAGCTTCCGGGAGGCGTCCGGGGCGGAACGTGTGTGAGCCTGGGAATGGCTGTTTCCTGTAGCTTTCAGGAAATATGGTGCTGACTCTGAATCACACACACACACACACACACGCGCCTCGGAGCCCCTGGGAAGCTGTGCTGTCGAGTCTAGCCGAGGACAGTGGAAGTTCAGAGTTTACTCAGAGATCGGTCGCACCTTCCTTTTGATCAGTGCAGGGGGCTGACTCAGCTCTGGCTTCCAGCGGGGCATCTGCCTTGATTTCACTGGGGCAGGGTGGGCCAGGAGGCACAGAAAGAGGAGGTGAGCACGGAGAGAGGTCTGTGTTACAGACTGGGGCAGGCTAGCCCTGTCAGCAGGTCCAGAAGGCTGCATAAAAGAACGGATCCTTCCTGCCCCCTAAAATAGTATTTGTCCTTGTCCTGTGGTGAATTGTTTAGTAGCTTCTGGCAATAGCTCTCTAGCATTTGAATGCTCCTCCCTTCAGCCTCCCTGGAAACCACTCTGGAGGCCTCCCTCCCCTTTCTTTTTTCCAGACACTGCAATGCCACATGCTGTTTGCCAAGTTGGCAGGTGGCTGGCTGTTTGCAGGCTAGCCAGGGAAGTGCTACAGGCTGACAAATGCAGCAATGTGACACTGTTCCTGATCTCCAGGGATCAGGGCTCACAGCCCTGCCAGCTCCGCTTGTGCCCCAGGAAGGGGTTTATTAAACCAGCCTAGTGGACCTTAAGAAACAGCACTTTGGATTCTGCTTTGGGACCCTGTTTAAACCAGCCACGTGCTCAAGTGTCCTGGAATTTATTTCCTCCTCTTACTGTTCAGAATCAGTCTCGTTTTCGCCAACTGTGCCCTACACACACACATTCCCACCCACACACACAGCAGGACTGATCTCACCCAATAGGGAGCAGTGGCACCCCATGGTTTTGGAAGCGAAACACTGGAATTCTCTTCTCTAGACAAACTTCCTTTCCTCCATCTTACCTGCTTGCCGCTTTGTTATTGTAGGGTTGTTTGAGCGAGCTGGGCAGCTTGTCGTTTTCCAAAGAACGCGGCGCCATTTGCTTTTGCAAGCCCCGTTTCCTGTTGCAGGTCACATGGACTTTGCCAGCTGGTTTAAGAACAGGAAATCCAGACTGCTTGCGATGATTATAATGATCATATCCTATCGCTTAGGACTTGCAAGCGAGTACGTGTGCATCTCAGAGGGCCTGATTTAGCATCCCACTTGGAGTCTGTGAGAGTTGCTGATGCTCAGGAACCAGGCCCTTAGTGTCTTTGGCCTGGTTCAACATCACTGAACTCAATGAAAGCAGATTTGGACCCTTACTTTCTGGCCAGGATCATATCTGGGGGTGCTGGGACACTGATCTTAAACAAGAAACGTAGGAGGTGTTAAAGCAGCTCGGGGAACTGAAAAGAGAATTTGGCAGAACCAGAGGTTTCAAATTGCTGTGAACTCTACAGTCAGTGATGATCGGCAGCGGGTTTTGAAAGGATTATTAAAGATTAACATTAAATTCCTTCAGTAATAACCCGCCGCTGTGTGCTGTGGACTCAAAAACGAGTCTTTTCCATGAAGTCTAAGTTACCAGGACCACGGACCAAACCCTGGATGAGAACACAGCCAAGCTTTGATGTTCACCTTTGTACCTCAGTTTAAAGGTAGCGCATCTCTAGGCTTGAAGGATATGATGCATCGTTTTCCAGCCACCGGGTGTTTTGACATGCATCCTCCCAGTGCACCACCCTTACAGTAAACATGAGCTAGTCATGTGCAGCAAGAGACAGGAAATATCTACTCAGCGGGCATCCATCACTTCCCTTGGGCCTGGCAAATCCCACAGTGGAATGGCTACTCATAGCTGGGGATCACACTTTTGTTTGGCTCAGCATGACACCTTGCCCCATGGACGTGTCAAGATCTTTTAAAATCGCTCCAAGCTTCTTCCCATAAATACACCATCAGGAAGTGAGTAGCGATTATGTCCTGTGATTAGGAGTTATTTTCTACTGGAGGGAAACAAAAATAACCTCCCGGCCACCAGCCTCCCAAGCCATCTGTTGTAGTGGAGGAGACTAAGGATGTTCCGTGTAGCTGTCCCCGTGCCATAACTGATAGTGTAGAGAGAAATAATAGCCAGGCATGGATTTCCAAGCCATTCAGTTCTCCCCTCCCTTGCTGGAGCACTGAGGAGCTGCCAACTTCTGCAAGCCCCGATTTTGCCCTGAATATATTCAGAGGGTCCCTTCAGCGCTCACCAGATGTGCAGTGTGTTGGCTAGTTATGCAGGCTAGGGATGTACCTGCAGGAGTCAGAACTCCTGGGTTCCTTTTCTGCCACCGACTTGCAGTTTGACTTTGGGTAAATCCCTTCACCGCTCTGCTCCTGGTACTTTCTTACCTCTCAGGGGTTATGGGAAGGTTAATTGGAGAATGCCTGCTGCAGTGAGCTCATATAAACAATGCTGTAGACAGGCTAATTATTATTATGACAGTGTGTGTATCACTCTCCCTTCATGATTGGCCTACCAGGAAATAATCATTTTATTGCCATCACGAGAGCTGGGGCAACTGTTTGTTTTTGCAGCTGATGGCCCTGGCATTATTCAATGTCTCCATGGACCACAAGTGAGTGGTGTAACTTGTAACCGTTATCTGTATGTATGTTGACCACTGGAGCCCATATCTAGCTCGAGGGAGTTTTATTGAAACACAAAGTGCAGTAATTTCCCTCCCCTTGCCCTGGAGCTGAGCTGCTGCTGGCTGAGGGACTGAGAAACCAAGACTCAAAACCACAGTGGCAGAGTGAGGGTACAGGCCACTGGGTTGTCATGGGGTCATGAACTGAGTGTGCTGAGCCTGCAAGTTCTCGCGGCTCTGGGGCTGACCACTTGGGGAATGAACCTTGGCAGACAAAGCCACGAATAACGAATAGATAATCGAAAAGGAAGTAGCCGAGGGGGGATAATTCAGAGAGGCCCATGGCTGCGGACAGATGTTATCACGAAAGTTTTAAAATGCAAAGGATCTGATGGGTGAGATGTGATCGCTAGAAGGCCCGGGTTGCCAGCTTTCTCCCAGGATGTTGTTGGGGGTCTGCCTGTACAGACTGCGACGGGTGCACGGCACTAAATGTGTAGCGTGTCTTTTTCTAGACAGTGGAGTTTTGAATAAATCTGGACTTGCGAAGTAAGAACATAAATGGGGAAAACAGGACTGCTGGGGAGGTCTGATTCAAAGCCCATTTGCAGTCAATAGAAAGACTCTGGTTGATTTCAGTCAGCTGTAGGCCAGATGAGCCTGAATGAATCAGAGGAAGGAACGCATGCCTCAGAGGTGTGCCATGGAACACGGTCTTCAGGAAATGGCGTCAGCTGTTCAGAGCTGGGTAAAGGGCAGAGTCACAGTGACATGAAACGAACTAACTGCTAGGAAATCTAGCGTGTTCCTACTCCAGTCACTGGAAGGTCCTGATGATCTAAAATATGGATGCAGGTTGTTGATCTAAAATATGGATGCAGGACTTAAATCGTTGGATATTTGAGTGGTGTATTTTTATGGCTGTGCTTAAATTACATACAAGATATAATTCTCTTTTCCTTTCCTTTTCTTTCTTAAAGCTTGAAGAAGAATTCCAAAGAACGGCCAACATACCCAGAGCTTATGGTGAGTGTGGCAAGGCTAAAGATGCTGATAGCCGGACTTAAAGCTTAGGTTTTCAAAAGTCACTACTGATTTTTGGATGCCCAACTTTTGTAAAAACCTTGAAGAGGCCTGATCGTCAGAGAGCAGACGCTCTGCATTTTCCGAGGATTTACACCTCTTTCATGTGTCTGGAGTTGAGCACCTAAAATGTCAGACACGCCCAAATCACTACTCGTTCTAGGAAATCTTGGCCTAACTACCAAATTTGGTTCTTTATTACTCAGGTGCATTTCCCATTCAGATCAAAGGAAAGTGTATTTGTATAACTAAGAGCAATATGTTTCCCGAAAGGTGTAATGGACCAACTGTTTATGGGGAATACTTCTAGGATGGATGAGGATGGGTTGGCAAAGGCAAAACTCTCCACTAGGATCTTCATGAGGTCCCTCTATGCCCATCCTGAGCAGAGTTTTCATTGCTGTTCCACATGGGCAGCAGGAGCAGAACCTGCAACAGAGATTCATTGCCATGGCAACTTGAAGAGGAGGCTTTTGAACTGAATGATTTCCAGATGTTATTGGCCGGGATCAGCATGTGACCAAAACAATAATTCACATCCTGAATTTCTTCTGCTGCTTGGAATATATTTGCTTTGGGCAGGGCTCGGAGAAGCAATTGTTGAAAAAGATGAATGACGGGAGGGCAGTGCGAGGTAATTGGTATGCCCTGCTGAAAGGGCTCAGAGGTCAAGAGTGTTTAGCTGCAGATGAACTCTCAGTGGTTCAAACACTGCTCTACTCTCAGCCAGAGCTGTAGGAACTGATTTGGCAAGAACAGGCTTTGCAGTGAGTTGTCCTGTACCTCCAGACTGGAGTTTGGTCAGAACCTCTCCCCTGATCTTCTGGAGCTACTTCTCCTATTTCTGGTTAGAATCTGGACTTGCCGAGACCCAATGAAAACACGAGAGAGGGAAATAACAGAGCTGAGTAGCTGTTTGTGAAGTTAACATCTCTCTCTTCTAGATGTTCTGCTTGGTTTCTATTTTAGCCCAGTGCTTTGTCCATCCCCAGGTGCATGTCCCGCTCCCTCCCTGCCATTTCCAGCTCCTCTTCCATTTGCTGGGACCCGGGAAGAAAGTTAGTCAGAAATGAAAGTATCCTCCCTCATTGCGTCCTCCCGGCTCACTCTGCGGGTCTTTGCGATACCGGCCGTAAGATAGCTCTGAGGTTCCTAACACTCCATAGTTGTTCGTTGCGCTGGAAGGTCATGCCCCTTTTAAAAATTAATTGTAAGCAGTGAGTAATTCCTGTGGCATTTTTGCTGGGGTCCGTAATACTATTGGACTATATAGAGAGCTACTTTACGCACAGCTTTGCTTGCACACCAGCTTTCAGACAAAGGGAGGGCCAAAGTTTTTATTTTTCATGACTTAATAAATAGATCTATAGATAGAGTAAAGCTCAGACCTTTGCCAAATGGCCTTTTATCAGAAAGGTTCACCGGAGCAGATTTGCCTGGTGCAGCATAATATTCATTGGCAGCTGCATTCATGTCTATTGAATTAGGCTCTCGGATCACCTTTCCAACATATCTCAACGTTGTGGTATTTTACGGCAGACGTTAATGTTGTGAGGTCCTGTGGTTTTGGGATGGGTTTTTTTCTCTCCTGTTCTCGTATGGCATTGTGAGTTGCGGTACTGGAATGGACTTGCCTGTTTAGAACAACTTTGTTTCCTGTGGAATTGAGGTTTCTCATGGAAAATGTGACTCTGTGTTCTCTCACTTGAGCAGCGGGAAAACAGATACTGATGGGCTGTGCTGAATTCTATTTTAAAGCCTGCTTCCCCAGGTGAAATGGAGCGTGAAATAACTAAAGGAATCCCCCTCCTGCGGGTTGCGTGCTGTCAAATACAGCCTAGGTCACGGGGAGGTGGCTGGGGCATTGGCTTTGCGGACTGTTCTCTTCCAGCCAGTGGCAGGGATCAGCATGTGACCAAAACAGTCATGGGAATTGTGAGAATTGTTCACGGGGCACTTGTGAAAAGTGATTCAGGTCACTCGGTGCATCTCTCCCTAGCCCCTGCTCATATAATGGCACAGTTGGAATCAAGTGACTGTCTCTTATCAGCAGAAACAATCTCCGGGCTCTTATCTCCTGTCTCATGCCCGCTTGAGCCCTGTGCTCTGCTTAAAATGTATGTCTCTCTCAGATGTTCCTCCTCCTCCTTGCAGGTCGGTCTCTGAACCATTTTACATGCTGCCCCTTATGCTTGGAGTAGCCCCTAGTGCATCAAGCTATGTCGTTCTCCTCTTTCAAATCCACCCTAAGACATCTCACTTCTTCCCTCCTCCAGCCACCCTCTCCTGTCTCCACTTGGTCAATTCAATAGACTAAAAATAATTCTGATTTGCATGAACAAACTAATCTTATAATGCAGGTGCCAAGCCTAACAGTCACAGCTCCCATGATATCTTCACATGTCCATCCGTTGTCTGATTTAGGTTGTAAGCTTATTGGCGAAGGGACTGCGTTGTCTTGCATCTGTCAGTTAAGTCAATACAAACTCGATTAGCAGCAGGATTCTCGGATCTGGATTGAGATGTATTGGCAGGATGGTACTTGGAACCTGAACTGGAGGAGAGGGTGGGGCAGGTCTGGGTTGAGGGGCATCCGGAGAGCTGCAACAAAGCCCTGAACTGGTGTTTGGGTGTTGCAGGGTTGGACTTAAGATGCACTGGCAGAGCTGGGCCGGGGTCTGGGGCTACAGCAGGTGTTGCAAGTCAAGACTGAGGTTCTTTGGCAGATCTGGGTTCACTTTAGACATTGTCATGTAGTCAGGCTGTGATCCACGCTCTTCGTCCCGCCCTTTCATGAGCCGCATCTTAGTGTCTGAAAGAAAAGCAGGCGAAGAGCCTTTTTCTCCCCAAGAGGTGATCTGGACGTTTTGACACAACTGCTGTTTCCCCCATGGCTTGGCAGGGCATTGCTGTAGCATGTTCAGAAAAACAAAACGCATTGGCAGACAGGATACTGGGTTAGATGAACGGACCAGTATGGCCATTCCTCTGTTCTCATGAACCAATTGTAAACCAACTGGATGTACATTTGAGATACCTGCAGTAGAGCTTGTGGGACCCTGGTGTGCAGTCCTGCTCATTCTCAGTCCTGCTGTGCCGTACTGGCAAGAATAGGCAATGGACAGCTGTGTTTTTAGGTCCGCGCAGGGTGAACCAAGAAATTAGGGGGGAGGCGGCGTGCCGGGACTTTTGGTCTCCATGTGTCACACCTCCTAGCTTAAGGTGGAGATTGCCTGCCGGGACCTGGGTCATGCACCCATGTTGACCTGTCTGTGAGGGGTACTTCTATGGCTCCAATCAGAGTAGTGTCTGAGCACCCCAATTGATCAGTGTCTGAGCACCCCAATTTATCTTCCCAACACTCCTATGATCTCCACGTTACACCTGAGGAGCTGAGAGACAGAGAGATTGGCCCAAGCAGGACTTTGTCAGAATCACGCGTGGAATCCAGCACGTCCATGCATTAATCACAGCCCCATCCTGCACTGAAGATGAGGGCAATGCTCCGTTTTATGCACATTTGGGTTTGGCCTGTAAGCCCTTTGGTGCAAACATTGTCTTTTGCACGGTGGGGTCCTGGTTCCTGACGGGGCGCATGGGCTCTCCTTTCAGTGCAAATAAATAATAACAAGAACTTGATCGTTAGATATGCCTCATCTAGCTTCTGGCAAATGGCAGTGCTGGTGCTGCTGCGTTGCTCAAAGCCTGGGTGATTTCTGGCTTAAGTGGATTGATCTCACCCACTGAGATGCAGCCCTCAGTAGCAAATGTTAGTTTCGGGTCAAAGCAGGGCTTGGGATTGTTTGGTTGTGTGTTTTGCTTTTTGCACATATTTTTCCATTTACAGAAATGTAGACCGAGCCTCCGGCCAGATGCCTTAATATGTTAGCTACAATTCAGTATTTAAACAGATAGCTGTTTCTCGTTCTCCAGCCAGCGTGGCTTTCCTCTTTGCAGAGTGGTTAAGAAAGAAGTAGCCTTCTGCTGCTGGGAGACTTACCAGTTGCTGATGGGAAGGAATAAGACCCAGAACTGAGCAGAGGGAAAAGAATAAATAAGTAAAATGGGAAGCTTGGTAAATACTAACTGCAGACGCAGTCTCCCTGAGAGGCTTTTCCCTGCAAACATTTACATGTTGGTGGAACTATATCATGCTGTTAGTCCCATTTCTGTGCATTCAGCAGGAGCATGCTCTTCAAATGTACATCCCTAACGAACGCATGAGTATCTCCCCTGAGGATGGGAATGCACATGCAACGAAGATCTCTCAGGCTACTAACCTATGGCATGGCATGGCATGGCATGGCATAACTAACTAACTAACTAACTAACTAACTAACTAACTAACTAACTAACTAACTAACTAACTAACTAACTAACTAACTAACTTTCTTTCTTTCTTTCTTTCTTTCTTTCTTTCTTTCTTTCTTTCCTGCGTTTCATTCATTTACCAGTATGATGTCTACTTCCTCAACTGAATAGAATTTGACCAGGCTGACATTGAGGGTGTCAGCTGAGTGGTTTTGGTTTCAATGGTACATTTTAATATGTTTTCTTTTCTTTTCTTTCCCAGCAACACCCTTTCTTCACTCAGCACGAATCCAAAGAGACAGACGTGGCTTCTTTTGTAAAACTCATCCTGGGAGACTGAGAAACGGACTTGTACACAATTTGCCCTTCTCTGGACTGGTGGGTTTAGGGGAAGGGGTTTGCGACGGGCCTGGTCACGAAAGCACCAATAGAAAGTCACCTTTTTTAAAAAAAAAATTTTAAATCCCCACCTCTCCAATGTTTTTAAAGGGTTCTTTGGTATCCATAGTGACAGAGTGAACTGGCTAGTGAAATGAATTTTAATCAGGTTGTCACTCTTCAAACAAACAAAATAATTTTTAATGAGGGTGACAAATATTTAATGAGTCAAGATCCTCCCCCCCATCCCATGCCCGAATCTTCTCCTCAACCCTCTGTTGAATTGCTTTTGTCATGGTAATAGGTGCTATGGTAGTCATGAAGTTGTATGTAGATTTCTATTTTGTTCCTTCCATTATTTTAATATTTATGTTAAAGTGCTTGATTGAATAGATTTCTGTTTTATATGAGAATGAACGTGTGATGATGATGATGAAAATGAGGCTACAGCAAAGAATATTTATAGGGCTTTGCTGCGGAAAGGGTTAAAAGGAGAAAAGGAGAAAAAAAAGAAGAAGCCTGTATGTTGTGGAAAACTATTTAATGTGCATTGTTAAAGAATTTTTAACAAGGATCTTGGTTCAAATGCCGGGGCTACCTCGGAAAACATGCTGAGGGGGTTGATTCCGGATCCCACACGCTGTGGGACGCGGTCGGGCACAGGAGAGATTTTTCTGATGCCATGTAAAGAGGAAACACAGCTTGGTTCTCGTGGTGTTTGCGGTGCGTTCCCAGCGCCTCGGGTTCCGGCGATGGATACGCGTGTCTGACAGCGATGTCCTGAGGCAGAAACGTGGGACTAATGCAGGGGGGAAAGGCTCGTTTTAAAGTGTGTGGGAGTGTGAAGAGGCATTAGCTGTGATCCTTCACCTGGCTATGGATTTGGGAGTGTTCTAGAGAGAACCTTGTGCTGACATTAGAGTTCAGGTTTTGTGGTGGTTTTGGCCTCGGAAGGGAGTTTTCCTCTCCTCCCTGCACAGACAGGAACATTATAGATGGCTGGATCTCTGCAAAGAGGGGAAGCAGGGATAGGGGATTACGTCCCAGGGTGGGTTTCCAAAGTTCTTAGCACTACATAGACAGAAATCCCCTGAACTTCCCCACCGTCATTTGAAACGCTAGCGAGCTCCACAGGAACTCCTGCTGGAGTGCGGTTTGATCATCGTCCAGAGCCGGTCAGGATGATTGATGCAGCTGTGCCCCTCCTATGGCTTCAGTCTGGGAAAACCCGCTAGAAAACCAGAGTTACGCCGATACCCGGAAATCGTTGCCATTGGCCGGGATCCGCAAAGAAAACTGCTAGCCAAGGGGGAAGAGCTTTGGGGTATCAGGATGGGAGGGAAAGACAGCGCAAGAATGCTGCTCTCATGTTCACATGGTAACTGGTGCTCTGGACCCTGGCTCTGCTCTCAGTGACTTCACTGACTCTGGATTCACACCGGTGTCACCGAGCAGAACTTGGCCTGACAGCTTTCCCAACGTGGCTCTTTCCCTGCAATCCGGTGTTTGCGCCTTGTCTCCCTTGAGCTCTCCCCTCCCAGCAAGGCAGAATGCATATGTGGTGTCTGGCTCCCCATTCTGGCTTTTAAAAGCCACCGTCTCAGTACTAGGCCTCGTCGTTGGGAGGGTCACAGACAGAAACTCCAGATTTGCCGATTTGGGAGCTGAACCCCATGTCGCTCTGGAAAATTGGTGCTATGCACGTCAAGAGAGCTCCTCTTCCCCAGCTTATGTGCCGCGGGAAGCCTTTTCTATTGCATCCTAGGAAACAGAAAGCTCCCCCTCTGACCCTGTCTTAGGCCTCCCCCGCATTCGTTTCCCTTTCTCACCCATATCCGGGGAAGGAAGAGCCACGGAGGAAGAGCTAGGGTGGGGAGAGAGAAAGTAATACGAAACCCCCCAGTAGCCCTAGTTGAAATCCCTCGAAATCCATCCAGGCCCAGAGAGGAACTGCTTGAAAAGTAGCTCTCATGGCGGCACAAGACTCAGGGCCAAACTCTGCCTTGTTTCCCACGCTGCACCAGGTCGTTTGCTGGTGCAAATGGGCGTAAATCTGTGGATGAGCTTAAAGCATCCATTTGTGAAGTGATCCCACTCCCCAAGACTGCCTTGTTCCTTTGCAAGGGGGGAGGATGGTAACTTTTCTTGCATCTGGCCAGGGGGGTCATTAGTAATTGGAGACCACACTGCACTGCGTATGGGAGTGTCTACCGTCTCGTTCCCCAGGATCCTGTCATTCTGCACCATGTACTCGCTATGTCCGTAGTTTGAGGAAACTATGGAGGGTTCAGAGGTTGAATTGCGGGGAGTTCCCCGTGGGGCGCAGGGTCTTGAAGAACGACATTGGTCACAAAGACTTTGGGGACGTCTGTGCTATGATCGCAGGGCCGGGCTGCCGTTTGAGCAGACGTACCTAAGCAAAGCTAGCTTGGGTCCCAGAGAAGCTGCCTCGGTTTCCCTGTCCTAGCGTGTCCAGTGATTACAGTGTAGCAAATACCCTTTGTGTGAAGAAGTTCCTTGCTCCCCAGCCCAGCGTCAGCATCCCTTTGTAAGCATAATCTCCTTCACACACGATCCCAGGGGGAACTTCCAAAGAGGTGTTTTGTTGCAGATGAAACACAAGATTCTTTTACATTTCGGTGTAATTTTAAAGGCCACGGGGGCTCCGAATCTGCGCCCTGGTTTTCAGCTCTGTGTGTATGTGTCTTTTCTCTCTCACTTTCATACAGACTCTTAGCTGTTTTGATTGATTGTCTTCAGCTGCAGCGAAAGTCCAGCCAGCCAGCTTATAGAGCTGGTTCCAGCATCAATTCTCACTTGAAAAACATGACATTTAAAACCAGCCTTTGGTTTTCCTGCATATGGATCTGATGCTTTCGTTAAAGATTGGTTTTGCCTCTTTTCTCTTGGAATACAAGTCTCATTTGGAGACCACATTCCCGTGACCTCAGAGCACCTTTATTCCAGTGCCATGGTAACTGACGGGTTGAATTTATGTGATACCGTCAAAGATCAGTATTAAGAGCAGATATTAATATCCCCCTGCATTTTCCAGCAGAAAACGAATGCCAGTGTTGTATGCAGTTAGTTACCCTATAAACTGAATTGTGCATGGCTCAACACTACAGGTCCAATGTTTTCTTTTATGCTTTTTGCTCTATGATGTCTGGCTCATCCAAAATCTGCTTGGTTTAATTACATGATAACAAAACAAGAAAGAAGGAATATTGAAAAGAAACAGTCCCCCCATTCCTCTATCTGATGTTCAAAATTCTCTGCTGCCTTACACCTTGAGTAGGCACTTGAATCATTGCAGAGTAAGTGTAAATTGCCACTGGTGGTGTGAGTGGAAAATTCTGATGAAGCAGCATTACACACCCACTTTGCCCAGTATAAATGACCGTGGCTAGGTGCGGGTCAATGGAGAAATTTGAGATTTGCTCTGTATCTCAGCATCCATCTTGGACAAATATCAACAAAAAGCTTGTAACAGCTGACGATCATTTGACACCTACTATAAGTACTGTGCCACAGGTAGTCTTGGGGGAAGCATGGCCTAGTGGTCGGAGCACAAGACTGGGAGTCAGGATTCTTTAAGCACTTAGGTTACCATTGTAGCGCCTCTTTTACTAACACTGTGGTAGTGGGCAGGTGTGTAATCTCTGCCTCGGTTTCCCCATCTGTAAAATTAGAGATAATAGCACCTCCCAAGACAGTTGAGGGTATTGATGGTTAATTATCTGGCCCATGGAGTGAAGGTGAAAAGGATTCTGTGAGTGGCTTACCAAAACTCTATTTCTGGATATCACAAGAGGTCCTTCACTCCAGCACACGCGCTCAGAGTAAGACCGGGGCTGGGGTGGGTTTATTGCTGCTGTTTATATGGTAGGATTTTGTGGGAGCTTCACCATTTGTTCCGGAGAAGATTTTCCCCAGCAGCACACGAAACTTTAAACAGGTAGATCCACATCGGTTTTGTCCTTTCTTTTACTGCGTTGGCTGGCTGTCGAGGAGCCGTTCCTAACCGACACCCACGGGGCCTGGGTTTGTGGCGGTGGAGCGGTAGTGTGTGGAGGCAGCCTGCCTACGTGCTGTGGAGGCAGGGGGCGCTAGAGAGGGCATTGCTCAGACGTGGCACTTTAAATGGGGAAGCCCAAGGCAGGGGAGGGGGTGGGGCGTAGCCATGCCCATCCACCCCAGTCGTGCTCTCTTTGGGGTATATGATGCTGCTCCCCTCACCTTGTGCCCAAGAAGCCCTGGCTCAGATAGCTGGTGGCCTTCTGCATGGGGGCTCTGGTAACGAAGGAGCCCCCTGCACCCTTTTCCCTCCCCACCTCGCACAGCACAGGGGCTTTTTGTATTTGCACCCGGGCCTCCTATGCTTGCTCCTGCAGCAAAGGTGTCATGCTGACCCCACCCTGGTTCCCTTCAGCCTCAGATGATGTGTGGTGTGGAAGAAGGATCGTGTCTACACTACGGATTCCAGCAGAAGGGGCAAGTGGGTGAGAGGGAGGATCTCCTTGATATGCAGAGGGAGCACACAACAAAGGCATTTGCACACACGCAAGCGTGGCCAGTATTTCTTGCTGTTTGCTTCAGTAGAAGAGTCTGCCTCAAGCCTTCCAGAGAAATTATAGATGGGAAAGAGCCACAAGGCCATCTTATCCATTCCCCTACCATGCAGCCCACTCACGGGGGGAAGGGGGAAGAATAGGAGCCCATATAAGAAAAAGACCCTAAAATTGGGACTGTCCCTACAAAATCGGAACATCTGGTCACCCTCTTGGTCCAGTATAGTTGAAAAAGTCTCCAGCAGAATGGCTTCTACCACTTGTCCCTGGTGCAAAAAACATGTCAAAATGTTCCTTGTTCCCTCTTCCATCCCATTGATCTCCATCCCCCCGGACCATCCTTGATGCTTACACATGTTCAGATGGAGATCATCATCACATCCCTCCTAGGTTAGCATGCTCCCACACCAACTCAAAGATCAGCCCCTTCCAGCCTCTGAATTGCTTTTCATTGAATTTCCTCCTATTTATTGACATCTTTCAGGTCCTGAGCAGTTAGTTATATTCAGTTTTGTTACTGGGAGGAGGATCAAGACAAACAGTTGCCTCCACTGGTCCGCTCTTATGGGTGCCTGGGGGGAATATTGCAAAATATTTACTGCTATTAATGGAGGAAAATCTCCTGTCCCTAAAAATGGGAAGGAGACTCGTTAGGGCTATAGATTCTCAGCTGGCATAAACTGGCATCACTCCATTGATTTAGCTGGCATGACGCTGATTTACTTCAGCTGAGACTCTGGCTCCTATTGTATAAACAGCTATTCTACAATAATAAATATTAATGAATGGACATCTCCCCTGGATTCACTTCAAGTAGCAAGTTCCACTCATTAATCTTTATTGCCGTTTTATGGCTGTTTATATTTAAGGAAACTTGTCTCCCTGTTGTGCATATATATTTATATAGTGGGAAGGCTGGGGTGAGAAGTGCATATAAAAGAGACATAACTGACCTGATGTCCACATATTTTATAGTCTGTCCCTTCCTCCCCTAGTTGATTGTTTCCTTAAAGCTGTTAACTAGCAGCAAAGGAGGTGTTACAGAGCTTTGTCTGCAGAGTTGGCCTTTTGCTCTGCTAAGAAATCCAGATTGTTTCTTGCGGAAAAAGATCAGCTCTCATTCATATTTCAGCTCAGCCTTTAGTGGAGCAGGTGGAGAATACGGAATTTGACAAGTTCTGGCAGGCAAGCACTCTGAGGGAGAACTGATGGAGTCGGAGTTGCTCCTCCCACACCTCGATGGAAAGAAATGGCTGCTGTTGAGGTCTCCTCTGTATGTGTTTCTCTAATTGAAAGAGCATTTACCAACCCCTGCAATGTCATGCGGTAAAGCCAGTTGATTTCACTTAGAAGAGTGTCTGCCCCTTCCCAGTGAATTCCCAAACCCGTTGCCTTTGCAAGTTGTCTTGAGTTTTTATTGTGGACCTGGCAAGGACGCCGTTGTATTGGAACGATGGGCAGATGGCTGCGGCGCAGTGCTTGATTGCACAAACCATCTCCAGTATAAAATGTTTCCAGTAGTGGCACAGAAGGAAGAAATCTTCCAGGACTGTCAAGCGGCAGAATGACCTTCAGCCCACGCAGTCTGAGAAGCGAGAGCTCAGTTATGGTCCTGATACTTTTCCTTTGCTAAACATCTTCTCTCCTGCTCACCTCTCGCCACACCACTTTGTCTCTCCTCTACTATGTTCAAAGGAAAGCATCTGAGATGAGCAAAGGATTGTTCCTTAGTAGATTTCCCATGGACCTCTGGCTCCTGTGCTGCATAAATGAATGCAATCTAACAATGGAAGATGTGTGGGGAGGAGCACAGTCCCTACATGGCAGCAGGTAGAGGAAGTACCAAGGAACTGGCCACAGTGCTGATCCTCCTCTTTCCCTTCTGCTCCTGGTGGGAAGCAGAGCATAAGAGCTCCCCGCATATGCCCAGGTGGTACATCCCATGTACCATAGGCTGCTTCAGCCACTAAGCAGCCCGGGAGGGAAGATGGCTCCTTTCCCGGGTCCGGTGCATCTTCTCAGCACGTGCCTCAACTATACAAGTCGTCCCTTTGGTAAAAAACATTTTGATGTTGCAAATACCAATTCCTACGGTACCCCCCTCTCATCTCCCCAAGGCAGTCCCGGTGCAGGCCTTAGAGCAGAGAGCAGCAGAACCTCAAATCAAATCCACAGGGAAAACTCTGCTGGCTAATTTATCCTTACCAGCTAATCCAAGTTCCTATGCATAGGTACTCCCTAGCCACATTTCTCAGTGGCTGACATGACTTTGGCAGCAGTACATAGACAAGAGCGCAAAGGGAAGGTCTACAAAGACAATAAATGAGAGGAGACACCTTCTAGGGTTGGCTTTGAATATCCTATTCCAAGGAATTGATGACTTATGGTCTATTAGGGAGAGTTCCTTCCTCATTGAAGTCAGCGGCGGTCCACCAGGGATGAATTTGACCGTGTGTTATTTTACACCTAGCGGTTATACCTTAAAAGTTCTCGTCCCAAGGATGCAGGGAAACTATTGGCTACAAATATCCTCAACTCATTTTTTGGCTGTCCTTTAAGGCTTTCCCTGTGTTCTTGGGATTCCCGCAGCTTTTTGGGAGGCGGGGGCATTGCTTCCTGTTGTTTTTAGGATTCTTTTTATTGATTGATTTATTTTTTGTCCAGTGATTCATGATACAACAACGAGCCACATTAAATTATCCATGGGTGTACACCTCCGATGGGAGTCTACCACCATCTGGGAGGTGTACCTGTGGCCCACTAATGCACAGCTTGGCTTGGCTTGTTGCTATCAGTGAGTCGCTCGATCAAATCCTTTCCAGAAATGGAGCAAGTCTGGATTTACACCAGCGCAATGGAGACCTGACTCTGTCTCATCCACAGCTACACTGCAGTGTAGACAATGTCCCAGAAGGATTTACAGGTTCCCTAAAGTAATGAGGCAGAATTCCATGGGTTAAGTGGTTCCATGAGGATAAGCAGGCAGAAGCTCAGAAGCTTCTTAAGTCCGCTGGAAGTCGGGATGGAAATCTCACAAGATCAGATGTCATTTGAAGATTTCCAATACGTCGTGGGTTTGGCCGGAGCAGAACAACCTTCTTATAGCTTCTCTGATGATATTTTGATATGTTACTTCCACTTCTGGGCCCAGCCAAACCCAGTAAGGACAGAATTGTGCAATTTTTAAATAGAAGTGGGGAAAAAGTGAACCAAGTTTTTTTTTGAACGTTGTTGAAAAATGTCTTTTTGGTGCACACTGTAGGAAGGATTCAGGCCAGTTCTGATTGTATCTCCTCCCTCCTTCTTCGCCTTTAGATGGGGATAGTGGTCTTGAGTCTCACTTACACTAAGTAAGGTTGCCAGAACAATGTAAAGGAGTGTTAGAGGAAGTGCGATTTGGGCATTCAATCCTTTTGAAACTGGGTGGCCCCTGATACCATTCAGTCTCAGTGCTAGATTCTGCGATATGACCGTCCAGGTGTATTCTCTGCTCGCGTGTACACAGAAGTGACACACGCCAGACCACAACGTGAGATAAGGACCAGACTACAACTTGTGCCACGGTGGGATGATGAGAGCGGCCATCTTGGAATTAGGTTGAGAAGTTCTTTGGCCTGTCGTATGCAGGAGATCTGACTCAGTGTTCACAGTGGTCCCTTCTGGCCTAGCGATCTATGAATAACTGGACCCTGCAGCCTCAGGGTGAAATGTCCTGAGGCATCCCACTGGAAATGCAGATGTTCTCTTCAGACAGAATCCATGAGGAAAAGCCCAAGTTTCTGCTGGGTGCTTCACTTCTTCCGATGACTGAGAGAGGAACAGGAGCATTGACTGCACTTTTGAACTATAGATGTGCCGTAGAACTAACACTCGGCCCGTCTCTTGTATCACATAGAGTATTAATGAAGGATAAGCTGCTACAGATTCAGGTTGTTGTACATATAGGTATATTTGTGAGGAAGGAGGGGGAGGAATTAGTTCTAACTGAAGGGAAGAGGATTTGAAACAGACAGCAGCCCATCTGCCCAGTGTTCTGAAAGTCTAAGGCTCAGAACCTCAGCTGATGTACATCACCATGGCTCTGTTGATTTCAGTGAAGCTCCAATGACTGAGGTCAGCCGAAGATCTGGGCACTGGACTGTCGTTTGCTTTTTGTGCCGGTAGATCTGCCTCAGTAGAGTGCATTTTCCCTGACTTACCCAGTCCAGTGTTTCACTTACACATTTTTCTGTTACACTGGCAGGTGGATTTTGAAGTACTGTAAATACCAAAGGATGGGAACATTACGTTTCTTTCCTCAGTTAAGAGTGGTATTTTTTTTTCAACTAAAAGAACATACAGCCATCCCTGAATTTGCCAGGAACAGTCTCTTAAAGTTTTTAGTCCTTCTCAGTCCAGTCTTGTATTTTGTTTAAGAAGAATACTGTGAAAAGATAGAAAGTACTAGATGTGAGAGGTCTATTAAGGATCTCCTGTGAGCTGGCAAAGGGCAGCAGGAGAGTTAAAAAGTTACCTGCTGCTCATGGGGTAACTCAACTTTGAAATAAACAGCAATCAGAATCACAGCTATTTAATCAGTTTCTAATTCCGCTTCCATATACTCATATCCTAATTCTATCAGAGTACATTAATTTCAGTGACAGTAGAATTTGGCTCTAATTGTAGATATATCTTACATAGCAAATGATTTTTCAAAGCCACGTCACGCTTTCATTATCCCTGAAGCTGTGAATCATGTGAATGCTGTTTTCAGTGATGACGACTGCCATTGTACTGATCACGGTTGGCTGAAATATTCACAGCAACATCTTGAAAATCTTGAAACTTTGCATTTCACTTCCATTTTGTGAAATAAATTAACTGAAAAAGAGCTGCCTAAATTTTGTTTATTGCAAGCTAGGAATAAACATGAACCCTTGTCAAGGGGGGAAAAAAAATCTAGAAATGACTGAAACTTTGAAATCAAGTTGTTTAAAAAAATTGGACAAGATTGACTGATTATTTTTTTTTGGCATTGAATCAAATGAAGTTTCAAAATTTCCTGCATTACAATCTGTTCTTTCCTGGGGTTGTCGGAAGGCGTGTGAAAAACAAAAATACCTTGCAATGAAATTTCTAGAATCAGATAGTAGAAAAACAAATGGAACACCAGTTGCATTACAAATGGGCACTTGTAAAGCCCCATCTCCCGCTTTTCCATTCATTCAGGTGGAAACTACTCTCTCTTGTTATTATTTATTCATTTGTGGTAGCACCCAAAATGTACTAAAGAAAGCCATCGTCCCTGTCCCCATATGTTTACCTGCGTCTTTCTTTGTTATCCTCTAACTGTTGAAATGGTAAATGTCTATTGCTGGCTAATTAGTATTTTATATTATATTTGTTACAGTTTGAAATTGAACTTGTTCCGCCCTGTAATTAGATGTGGAAATAAGAATTTTTTTTACACCTTTTATTTGAAGGTCCTGGAAGTTTCTAAATAGACCTTGCAGCCAAAATAAAAACAATAGTAACATTAGATGTGGGAGAGCTCCAGTTTGGATGTAACAGTGACTTCAAAAACAGATTGACTGAGTTTAAGGTTCATGGAATCAGAAACTTTTGTGAGTATCACAGTGTGATTAACCAAACAGGCCACTGGCAATTGCAAGGAAAGATCTTTTAAATCTTTTGTCAAATGCCTATAATTCTCCACTTGAAAAATAAAATCTGTGATTTGCCATGGATTAAAGACGTTTGGTTGTTTAAGTCTTTACTTGACTTAGTTGCTCCATGTCTTTATATGTCAAATTTTCATGGAACATTTGAATCTCTCTTTAACTCTTGGCCAATGAGACAGTCCCTCGATGTCAATCAAAGGTTATGATTATTGTGTTATGAGGCCATAGGCCACCCATGGACTCAGAGGGTCAAATTCTGCTTTTGGATATGCGTGACACAACTTCCATTGATGTCAGTAGATGTAACACACACATTCCAAAGGCAGAATATAGCCACCAACACCTCTTTCACTGTGTCCTTGGAATACTCCGGGGCCAGGATCTGCTGCTAGAACCAAGCTGCAATAGTTAATCGTATTCTGAATTGGGAGGTAGTGGGTGACTTCTTAGGGCTTAATTATGCAAGCCATCACCGGGGTGGACCCAAAGCAATCCGCAACTATTAAATCAGTAAGCCCTGTGGCCTGGTAGGGTCAAACATTCACCCGCTTATGTTCCTCACGTGTTCTATAGAGAACAGAACAGGTATGCGGTCTTTGGATGATGGAACGGGTAGAGTAACTAACTGAGGGCTCATTCCTGATCTTCAACAAAATTCCCTGTGAAATCAGTGCAAGTCTTTTTCTTCATATTTCCCCTCCTGCCATTTGTAAAGGTGCCTATCGCCTTTGCTAGCATGAAAACCTCACTGGCCCTTCTGCTAAGAGAAGTCTCTGCATCTCTCTTTTAATTTCTTGTGTTGGTTTTTCTGTGAACAAATGCTGGGAAGCGGGCTGCAGAATATGGAATTCATTAGAAGTAAGGATCTCAGAAGGACACGGGTCTAAATGTTTTCTTGCATCTGAAGTGAACTTTAAGCAAACATCTGGCCCCGGTTTACTTTCTGCTTTTCCAATACCATTTGGGAGACAACGGAGTTATCAAAGCAGGTAATAAACTTTGCAGCTTTCTGCTTCAAAATGCACAAGTAACCTGTCTTAAAGTGAATACAATAGCTGTACTAAGCCAGAAATGTGTGTGTGTGTGTGTGTGTGTGTGTAGGGGAGGTTAAATCTGCCATTTAAGAGATTTTTAAAACAGTACGAGAGATTAAAAATAAATGTAAAATATTTATTGATCAGCAAAAGTACATCAAACTGCATTTTCATCCATCTTTTCATTGTTTTATGTTTGTTGTATTTACTACCGGTAAGTCTTTACCTGCCTGATTCCCCTGCAGTGTGTTTTCCCACTCTGCTTACCAGCTTCTAACCTCAGATGCCCTTATAAGAATACGTGAGCTGGTAACATAGGCTGCATGATGAAGACATAAATTCCGTGGCTGATCCAAAACTTTATGTCAAGATAGATGAAAATGGTTGAAAAGGAGACAGAAATGTATTGAAAAGCTGGGCAATTTGGCTTGAAAGCTTCTGTTTCACTTCCTTGCATCAGGTAGGTAGCTCTTCCCTACTGAAAAAGAAAACAACCCAAACCATAATGTAGGGCCCCAATCCAATTCCTGTTGTCTTTTCTCAGAGTTGGATTAGGCTGAGATATTGCAAATGTTCAAGTGTTTTCCAGGCAATCTGTACATCTTCATGCCGTATTGTATTTCTCTTCTGTGTATGATCTGCCATAGCCAGTTACTGTGAACAAGTGTTAAGGTTATGGTTTGTAAAAAAAAAAAGCCAGATTTGGGCCAAATGCCTGTTAATGAGAATTCACCGTTCTACAGATTCCTCCAAACTTCTGCATTAAGAGTATTTTAAGGTAAAAGTCCTAGCATGTGCATGTTTGTTTCATCCCAAACTGGGGGGTTTCTTGAATTAGGAAGGTGATCAGCAATCAGAAGCTGACACTAGAACCAGCTGTGTGACTGGGTGTGTGCTTTAACTTAATATTGTTGGGTTTTTTTATTAAACAATTTATGGATCCGCGTTCTATTGGACTGAGGACATGGGAAAACGTTGGAACAGGTGTTCTTTGAATCACTACTGTCTATCCTGCCCTCCCCGTCCCTACCCCCAACACTTTAACAAATTAAAATGGGAGATTATATTTTTACTTGAAAAAACCTGCTCGCAGGAGAGGAACTCTACTACACTCTGGTCTTATTTCTCAGGATATTCATAGGGTTAATGCTGCTGAGAGAAGGGGGGAATAATACCTTTTTGAAACTTCAACCACTGTAACCATTTTCCAGACATATGTTTGTTAAACTTGGCACGGTGTGTGCGTGTGTGTTCTGCTCAGTGTTGTGTTCAATCATCAAATGATTCCGACAACTGCTTGGAAGGAAAAAACAAAACAACAATAACCTCTTTGCTCAGACTTTTCATAACCACACATGAACTGGTGGTATGGGATTAAATATTCAAAGAGCCAGGCTTCTTTATAACAATGGTATGCCAGTTGAGTTCAGAAAATGTACAAAAGAATAAAGGACATATTTAAAAGGTGCTGTCTGTATGTATTAATCAGGAGGGAATTAATAGGGCATACTTATTGTAGCTATTGTGAACATTTTCAGTATTGCTTTTGTCATTTATACCAGATAGTGAAAGGATCCACTTGGGTCAAAAATCATATTACACGTTACTCCTAATAATGTATTCTAGATTATTAAAATCCCCAGAGGCATGTTAGAGCTCTAATATATGCTTTCACGGATTCGGCTGTTTTTCACTATTCAAGCTGAGTGAAGTTTAGAAAGGAAAAGCGACACCTCGTTCCCTTCCGGTTCAGGGTTGTTTGCAGTCAGCCCCACTTTCCGACTCTCGCATGCTACCCCACCGTTGCAGTGGTTAATCGAGAGGTTTTTGGGTTAGCAGACGAGGGCACTGGATTAGCAGCCAGGAGACCTGTAGTAAATTCCAGTCCCAATGCAGCAGCATAGCACTGTTGCATTTACCAGGGTTTAGAAAAAGAAAGAAGCAGCAGCTGCTCCCTAGATGCATTAAGTGTTTACACTGCACCTAGCATAATGGGTCACTGGTCCACGACTAGAGCTTTTAGGTGCTACTACACATAGAACTACAACTCCTAATAGTAAATATCTTTCTTGGAGCCCTCATGGAATCTTCCCTCCAAAGACTTCTCAAGCCAAATCATACCACCGTCAGCTCCAGCTCCAGGAGCTTCCAATCCCTCTTAGCAGTTTTTCTTTTCTTTTCCCATTTAGGTTTACTAATCACGGGATAAGAGTCATATTTTCCTCCAAAATGCAAACCTTCCAAATCAAACATCTAACAATTCCGGGTTCACTGCACCCTGCCACAGGATGTGCTGCAGGCTAACTTTGCTTCTTCCAACAATCCTTCAGTGCCCCTTGGAAAATTTAGCAGCAACAACTTGAATTTGTGAATTAATTTATATGGACTCATTTGAATGTTACTGCCTACACTGCCCAAAAAAGACCTTCTCAAATTTGGCTCCAGTTGTTTCTGCTCCCTACAATTATCTCTAACATAGTAATAAAGCTGAATTTTTTTTTAAACAAATTCATTCTTTTGGGTCAAATTCATGCTTGCTAATTTTTGATGTTAGAGCTGCATAATTTACAATTAGAGGGGTAGCTGTGTTAGTCTGGATCAGGCATTCATCTGACGAAGTGGGTATTCACCCACAAAAGCTTATGCTCCAATACGTCTGTTAGTCTATAAGGTGCCACAGGACTCTTTGTTGCTTTCATTGTAAGGTATAGCGACAAATTGCTGTGTTTCAGAAAAACACGTTGCAGTGTCTATAGATGGTATTTGTTACTTTCACAAACTACAGAGACTTGTTTTTGGCTTGATCGTGCATGGCTACTGGTTTTGTTAAACACAAATTATTGCTTTTAAGATGCATGTGATAGTTTGAACTTTTTCAAAAACCAAACAAAATAAGCCTTATAAAATTACCGTGTGTTTACAAATTATTAACAGAAAGCAGTTTCAAGAGAGCTTTCTGATTGTTCAAATACAGCCCTAGACATCAAAGTGTTATCGTGACCTCAGAAAAAAATCCCTCTTGAAGGAATCATTACTAAAGCATTTCGTATACAGACTTCATCGTTCTGATTCTCAGCTAAGGTTATGAGATGAAAGCCAAGATCCCTTGATTAAGATCAGATGGTTTGTGGCGAGAAGGAATCTAGATGACTTAACTGGAGGGATTAAACCCAAGTCTTTTGGCTTCCATTTGGCTGTTTTATAAACTGAACTACTAAGCCAACTAGTTGGGCTGTGTTTCCCCTGGTCATAATGTGTGATGTTAGAGTGTTGGATTTGCAATATCAGACAGGTGATCAGTATTAACAACCCAGATGTCCTGGGTGAGAAGAATAACAACAGTATTACCATAGGCTAAACTTAGATCCCCAAGCTCCTTTTTGTGGACCTACCTGCTTAGTGACTGATTTACTGGTTGGCTCCGTTCAGTGTGGTTAAGCCGGGGGAGTGTTTACTAGCATATCTATGTCTCTGAAGGCTTTGGCTTTTTTTTTTTAAACTGACTGAAAATGTTGCCAGTACTGCATCTCTGTCTATGGAAGCTCAAGTACAGTCTACACTTCCAAAAGCTCAGCCCATTTTCAAATGCGGGCTGTCGGAGAAAGTCTGCAAATTCAGAGAGAGGCAGGGCTTTCCATTATCTCAAGATCACGAGTGCTCTGACCCAGCGCCATCAATCTGGACTTTTCACAAACCACACTCAACTTTATTTTTTCCCCCCTTCTTGGCTCACTGGGAGGTGGATCCTAATGCTGATTCTGGTATTTTCTCTCTTTATATTTTAGTTCCGGAGAGATGAGCAATTTAGAAACACCAGGATAAGGATTGTGTGAGTGGCATTTTATATTTAAAGCCACACGCTTTAAACACTTCCACACAGGCACAGCTAAAGGGCTGATCTTTCATTGCCCTGACATTTAATTTTATAACCTCAGTTGAAATCAGGCATGAAAATAAAAGTCACAGGTTTAGCCTGGCTGGTTGTTTTTTTCCTCAGAGTTTATCATCTTATTTTTTCCCCTTCCATCCTCATTTTTCCTTATTCTTCCTTGCAGATTATATTCTCTTTACCATATGTACATTTGTTCCGCCTGCCCATATTTCTTATTTACATGAACATTACTTGACTCTTGCCTTTTAAGATGTCCTCACTTCCCTTTCCAAACTCATCTCTTCCACCCATGTTTCTCTGCAAAAGATAAGGTGTGGTGTGTGTATGTGTAGTAATGAGAAGTACGATCTAATAATCCGAGCAGGCAGCTCTGCTGCCACTGACTCATCTGGAAACCTAGGCAAGTTATTTTACCACTCTCTGCCTCAGTGTGCCCATCTGTGAAATGGGGATAAAAATCCATCTCTCTTCCTTTGTGAAACTTGGATAGTGAAGATTTGCAAAATGCTCTCTGAGTCTCAGATAAAAAGCTCTACTGGAGTGCAAATTATTATTAGAGACCAGGGAATGTTACTGGACTGCTATCACGTCATTGTTGACAACTTCTCTGCAGGGAAAAACTTAGGCACAGCCAACAAGAACAGGCCGCATGTTTTGAAATTGTGCATTTGATTATTTTGGCTTTCATCTTTCAGTAAGTGGATCCACTGCCATGTGAACTGCGTGGTCTCAGAAAGCACAAATCATCCAGACAACTTCAATGGAAATAAATCTCCAAAGACAAAAAATAAAATAGCCACCCAAGATCACCAGGAGATCAGCGATGAAAATGATTTCCTATCCCTTGCTATTTTCCCAGTCAAACACTGGCCTTTTCGCAGGGGAGAGCCAAATGAGTGCTTAGCAGAAACACGTGATGTGTAAATTACATATGTGTCATCATACGTGGATTTCTAAGGGTTCCACATATTGCAGAGAGCAGCAAGGGTCTGCCTAGAAGAAATCAGCCTAATAAAAATAATACATAACTATTGGATAATGGAAGTAGTGCCACAGAAAGGGGGTGTGCTGGTAGCCCTGGGGATACTGCTTAGCTCTTTCCCCATCTGTAAAGTGGGGATAATGATATCAACCTCCTTTGTAGAGTGCTTTGAGCTCTGCGGATGAAATGTGCTGTATAAGAGCTATTAGCTGTATAAGAGCTATTTTGCTAATATCCTCAACAGCCTCTCCTCTATCAACGATGAGGCAATAAACCGTCTACCCCAGGTGGAGATCAACGACAGCTTGGCTGACCCCCCCAACAGTACTGGAGACTCAAAAAGCCATTGAACTGCTCTCCAACAGAAAAGCTCCTGGAGCTGACTCCATTCCAGCTGAAATCTACAAATCTGGTGGACCCAAGCTAACGAAGAGGCTTACTGAGATGTTCTGTGAGATGTGGAAACAGAAACGCATTCCCCAAGACTTCAAAGATGTGACCATTATTCACCTCTACAAGCGCAAGGGAAATCGCCAATCTTGTGACAACCACAGAGGAATCTCTCTGCTCTGTGTCGCAGGTAAGGTCCTAGCTAGAATACTTCTGAACAGACTCACACAGCACCTTGATCAAGGTCTCTTGCCGGAAAGTCAGTGTGTTTTCAGGAAGGAATGAGGTACTATTGATATGATCTTTGCTGCCAGGCAACTACAAGAAAAGTGCCAAGAACAGAATGTCCTGCTGTACACTGTCTTTGTGGATCTAACTAAAGCCTTTGACAATGTCAGTCGTGAGGGCCTCTGGAAGATTATGGCCAAATTTGGATGCCCAGATACTTTCATTGAAATGATCATGGCATTGAAAAGATCATGACAACTATTCAGAGCCATTCACAGTTACAAATGGTGTGAAACAAGGTTGCGTCCTGGCTCCCTGCCTCTTCAGCCTTATGTTCGCTGCCGTGCTGATCGATGCTTTTAGAGATGATAATGTCGGGATCGACATGCGCTACTGTTTTGATGGAAGGCTATTCAACTTAAGGAGGCTTCAGGCCAGAACCCAAGTCCAAGTTGAGACCATTCGTGAATTTCTATTTGCTGATGACTCTGCCCTCAACTCAGGTACGCAAACAGGCATGCAACACTGCATGAATCTATTCTCCACAGCGTGCATGAACTTCAGCCTCACGATCTCCACCAGAAAAACTGAGGTTCTGCATCAGCCTACTCCTGGCTGTGACTACACTGAGCCATCCATCACTGTCAATGGTCACAAGCTCAACAATGTGGACAGGTTTACATACCTTGGCAGCACTCTATCACAGACAGCCAACATCGACGAGGAAGTGAACACTAGAATCGCCAGAGCCAGCGCAGCTTTTGGAAGGCTTCAATCTAATGTTTGGGATCGGAGAAGCATTAAGATTGAAACCAAACTAAAAGTCTATTTGGCGGTCGTCCTGCCCACTCTCCTCTATGCTTGTGAGACCTGGACTGTCTACAGTCGTCATGCGAAAAAGCTGAACCACTTCCACCTGAGCTGTCTGCGGAAACTACTGAAGATAAGATGGCAGGATAAAATTCCAGACACCGACGTCCTTTTACAGGCTGATATGACAAGCATCCACACCCTGCTTTGCAAGGCACAACTCAGATGGGCTGGGCATGTTGTATGAATGCCCGATGAACGATTGCCCAAGAAGATGTTCTATGGCGAACTACAATACGGAAAGCGATCTCTTGGAGGTCAAAAGAAGAGATTCAAAGACACCCTCAAGACCTCCCTTAAGAACTGTAAAATAGATCCTGAAAATTGGGAGAGCATCGCTAATGATCGCTTCGCCTGGCGCAGACGAGTTCATGATGGTGCAACAGCCTACGAACAAAAGAGACTGAGTGATGCTGTAGAGAAGCGTCTTCTTTGCAAGTCCAGGACTGGTATCTTCTCTTCCCCCGGTCGGCAGCCTGATCTTCCATGTCCCAATTGCAACCGTCAATTCCGGGCTCGGATTGGACTAATCAGCCATCTTAGAACCCACTCCCAAACAAACTGATGACATTGGGTGGTCCTCATCAACTTTGATGGACGAACTCGTTCAATCAATAAGAGCTAGGCATTATCGTTATTATTCTTGGGTATCATCCAGCCTTGAAAACTGAAAGGCAGGCTTCCATCGTACTCCTTTGCCAATGTATCCCAGCCTGACTGACCTGGAGGGGTCATCTCTAAGGAAGGGCCATCTCCAGGCACGTTGAGGGTCTGATACAAAGCCCATTGGCTTCTTTGCTCAGATCGCCAACAGGGATGCCCTGGCCTTGATGGCTTGCCACACTTCTAACATATCAGAGGGGTCGCCATGTTAGTCTGGATCTGCAAAAGCAACAAAGAGTCTCGTAGCACCTTATAAACTAACAGATCTTAGGGAGCATAAGCTTTCGTGGGCTAAGACCCACTTCATCACTTCTAACGTAGTCTGCCCAAACCTCTTTCACGTAGCCATGACATCATCAAGCTCAACACAGAACGAAGATGACTCAGAATTAGTGGCCTAGAAGCTCTGCGTCATACTATCAGTCTTCATGGGCCACCCAGTCCCCAGAGTGCAAAATGGGATATCCGCAACCAGAATACTTTGACACCGCGGCCTTGTCTGCATAGTGCAGCAATACACATTTGAACACACAAGCAGAATATGTACTGCAAACATAAGGCCCAAGTTTTGTGGAACAGTGACTTGTCGTTAGGGACTGCCTGGTTTTACTTTTGCAAGCTCTTTTTAACACCCCAATTGCTACTCCAGGTAATACATGATTTTCACTGAAAATGAAGGGGCAAAAAGAGAGGTAGCATAGGTTGATGGGTGGGCAGCTTTCCCAGGGGAGTGCCCTCAGCTTCTGCAGTGGGCTTATGTCCCTAACACTGCAACTGAGCATTAAGTAGATCACATAACATTGGACTGTCTTATTTAAGCCACATACCGCATTGAGCCCGTTGCAAATAATGGATTGTTTTAAGCTTTGAGCCATCCTTGACTCAGGAATTCCTTAACTACGGGCTAACCAAATGAATTATGTTCTCCGTCATTTTCAATAGCTCAGTATTTTTAATCTCTATTAAGTGCATAAATTGGAAAGAGCCCCCCCACACACACACTTTAAAAAAACCCAGCGAGGACAATTGTTGCGTGAGCACATAGGGTAATTGCTTTGAATTGGTGATAATGAGCCGTCACTGTGCTTCAGCTCAATTATTCTAATAGACGTTGATCTGTGACAATGCAAATGACGTCACTGTTAGTTAACAAAGCAGAGCATGTGTAAGAAGCAATTGTGACAGAATAGCAATTTCCTGCAATGGCCTGGACAAAATTCAGAGTGTAGGCAGGGAGCTGGGTGGCCTGAAAATACCCTGGTCAGGAGGGAGGGAGAGAGATATGTTTCCACCCCAGAAAGGGGACAGCCAGGGAGCTGCAAGCCTGAGAGTGAGCGCCCTTGCTGGACCATAGAGGGGATATGCAGATACAGTTCCCCTGAACTGTGACCACCAACCCATCAACTCTATGTAAACTTCAACTAGCAATGCATCCCCAGACTACAAGTATGGCTATATTTTGGTTTAAGCATCCTCCCCCCAAATAGATTCCCAGTGTGACTACATCTGAATCAAAGGAGTTACACCAAGGCTCCTGTTGGCCCTCTATTTCTTCCTGAGCGCGTCATTTCCAATATAAATATTCATGTTCCTGATTTTCACTGAATTCGACTTAGTAATCAATAACAATCTTGTATGAGTCAGAATTTTGCTGAATAGGTGTAACATGAATAACATAATTCTCTAACTCGTGTGTCTTGCTGGCTCTTGTGTGTTAATTGAACAAAAAAAACCTGCCAGAATTATTCCTGACTGACGCCCGTCCTCTTCCTTCTGCAAACTGGAACTCCCGTGCACTTAGCACGCTACACTTCTACTGCAGAGTTTTCTCCAACTGCACTGCATGCCTCTATCTATTCCAATAATGCCATTGATTTCCTCATCTCTTTTCCCTCTCTGCATTTTTCATGGAGCCCCTTATGACAGGAATGCTCTTTATAACCCCAGACTCCTCATTCATATTCCTGCATAATGCCAAGAAGCAGTGAATGTGTAATATATGAGTATATCATATTTATTTTCATGTATACATTCATTTAAAAGCACTAAACCATCCCTACCTTCCCTAGCAGGTGTGTATATTGTCAAGAGGCATATTCTTGGTGGTAAGATAAAGAAGAATATCAATAGAGTTAGAATCCCATGGTATTTGCTGAAAGAACTTTTTCCCTCCACGGAAAGAAGCCAAATTACTTCCTGCAACACCCTCACCCAGAGCTAAACAGCCCATGCCATGTGCTTAGTGTCAGTCTCTAAATGGTTGACAGTACCTATATTCAAAAGATCTGTCTGCTCCTTTAAACTAACTAAAAAACCCAAGCAGTAACTGCTTAGTGGCACTGTTTAAGCAGAGGCCCTCACCTTGCCCTATAGTTCTAGGCTAATAACAAGAAGTTCCTCTCCTGCCTTAGCCTCCCCCAGTACTGTCTCCAGAGGCCCCAGGCAAGCCTTCTTAAATGGCATGCTGGCTCTTTATTGGTCAGTGTTGCTTCCTGGTCCTTCTAGGCCTCTGGAGGACTAAGTCTCGTTGGTAGCCTGACCCAAACAGATTTCCCTTAAGCAGGGGGTGTCAATTCAGAGGTGGCCTGGGAGACCCTGTCACTGTTCCATGCTTTCTTTCCTTTCCAAACAGAAGATCCTTCTGTTTCCCTTAATAATGGCTTGAGACACAGTTTAGCATTGTTCAGCAATGAAAGGGGCCTTAGCTATAACTGAGAATTGAGGTTTCTGTGTTAATAGGCATGGTGCAAAGCAGCTCTTAGTATCTTTATTATGTGTATTGCAGGAGTGCCTAAAAGGCCCCAATCAGAAATTGGGAAACTATTGTACTAGGAGCTGTACACATATAATGAAAAGACAATCCCAAGTTGAAAGGGTTTTTTACATGGATGCTTTAAAGGTAAATTATGCAGAGGTAAAGACATCTAGATTTGAAGCCATTCCCCTTTAGAGTGCATGTTCAAATAAATCCTGGATTGAAAATGGCTTAAAGCTGTTATCAGATAGGTAGCTGGTAGGCTTAGTCTACAAAAAAATCAGCACCGCAGCTAGCAGAAATTAAAACCATGGTTTAGGCAGTCCCAGGAGAAAGGCCCAGGAAGAAGTGGCATAGGGAATGAATTACCCTCTCACCACTAGACATTGTCCTACTGGCTCATAGATGGAGGATATTGATTTGAGAATGGAGAAGTTCTCACGTGACTGTACTGAACCTATTGGATGGTGTAACCATGCCCTTGCCGGTTCTCTTCAGAAACACCACTGGAGACCACCTTATGTGCTTTATTAGCTGTGTCTTGTCCCCACCACCTACTATTTACAATAAATACAGTTTAACAGCCCACTGCTCAAGAAGACAGCACACTTCCTGACCCACAGGGATACAGAACCCCCACACTCTTCCCTATCCTGTCTCCCTGGTCTCCTCCCCTGGCTTCCTTCCTGCCAGCTTTTATAGCTGGCTCCTCAGGCCTGCAGGTGTCTCCCCTCAGGTAATTAGGGCGTGGCCTCCCAGCTAGCTCCAGCTAGCAGCTTATTTTCCCTGTGTCAGGGCTAACAGGGGCCTGGCTTGATCCTGTGAGCCAGCACCCTGTTACAGATGGATACAAAGAGAACATCTGCAGAATTATAATTCACTGCATCGTCCCCATGTCCATGCCTAGTCTCCACCATGATTGGCAAGGTGTAAAAGAGCTAAGGTGAAGAGGGGAGGAATAGCTCAGTGGTTTGAGTGTTGGCCTGCTAAACCCCAGGGTTGTAAGTTCAGCCCTTGAGGGGGACGTTTGAGGATATGGGGCAAAAATGTGTTGGATGATTTAATTGGGGATTGGTCCTGCTTTGAGCAGGGGATTGGACTAGATGAGGTCCTTTCCAACCCTGATATTCCATGAGAGGAAGAGCAAAGACTGAAGGTTGCAGGATGGATGGCTATAAAGAAAAATATTTACCAGAAAAGAGACGACTATGCAAGGACTACAGGGGCAGCTGGAGAGAGGAAAATGACTAGGTATGGTCCACATTTAATCCCAATTTTGTGTGATGTTACATATGCAGACCCTGGCACAGTGAGTGTCAATATCTCTGTCTTATCAAGGACAGAATAAATTGATACCAAACATTTAAGCTGGTGAGGAAAAGTCTCTCCATCAAAAGAATCTAAATTTACCATTGTGTTCACAATTCTGTAAGACTTTTTGGCAGCTCCTAATGGAAATTTCAGAAGCAGATGGAAACATTTGGAGACATGTAGGACGCATGAGCGTGCAACATCCATTTTTATTTTCTCAGTGGGAGGGGAGGCTCTGGTTTCGTGATGCCTTTAATCCCCCCCCCCCTTTTTAGGAAAAGCAAGACAGAAAATGGAGAAATTACATACACAGAAGTTTTCAGTGAATATTGCCCTTATGTGGTCGGTCTGTCTGTCTGGACTCTCCATAGAATTCAAAAGAAAGCTCCACCCAAGGCAAGGAAGGTGTGCGCTGTGATGGTTAGACCAGGGGAACAGCAAAAATTGTAGCTATTTCGTCGACTCTGGCTCTGTACTGTTGTGGAATGGGCAGTGGCTTGAGCCAGCCACTTGAGCTCGGATCCAGGGTATTGGGCAGGTTCGGACTCGGGTGGCTAGCCTGAGCCACCGAGCTGCTGTTAGCTATTTTTAGTTTGCTCACTCAACCAGAGCTAGCACGTATGCCCACGCTGAGAGGCACGCTGCCAGTTGCAGTGTAGACACACCCTCGGTGACCCAGCCAAAGCCTTTAAGTATAATGGACATTCCTGGGCCTGCTGACGGTAATGGCTATCCTGGCTAGGGGGGAAAAAAGGCATCGCTTATTATAGCAGCAGTGAGTGAGGCCGTAAAGAAATTACAGTTCAGAAGGGGGAGATAGTCCTTTCATTGTAGGAGCTCTAAGAATGCAGCCCTGGGAAAAACGGGTATTGTTTTCCCTTAAAGCACACGCAAGCTGCAGGAAGAAGATTTGAGTGAATGCGGTGTCTTGCCCCTCTACTACCTGATTAGCTAATGGGGAAAAGTAGGCCATGAGTCACTCATTGTCACCATAGGCTGGCAACAGCATAAGCAGCCTTTCCATTGCATGACACCAGGTCAAATATGGCCCAGTTTAAATATAGCCGCCATTCGTGATAGCTACCATCACCATTCATGAAAGGAAATGGCTTTCAGTTACTGGATTATGGAAGCCATGAGTATTATGGAAATTCTAAACTTCCTGTTGGCCTGGGTGGTAGCCTATATTTAATCAGCTGAGTCACATTTCCCAGACAGCCTTTTATGGCTCTGTATGGGGTGGTGTGCTGGTGCTGAATGGACAGCTCCAGATAACCTTTGGACCCCCATTTTCCAATTTTGGATTATTGTAATGGAAATAAATAGCCGGAAGTGAAATAGTGTCATTTTTTGGCTATGTGAATTGTGTCTATTCTTGCTACTGAAAAACACCATGGAACAAACATCTTCTCCCTTAGTGAGGTTAGTACCAGGGGATCACATTACTTTTTTTCAATGTTGTCCCAGCAGCTGGGGCAAAGAGGCCCAGATTCAGCAAGGTACATAGGAACATACCTAATGTTAAGCACATAAATAGTCTCACTAAAGTTATTTTCCAAGGGATTCACATGGGGCTCTATCTTCTTCCAGGGGCTGAACTCCCACTGATGCCAGTTGGGAGCTGCACCCTTGGGCGGGCATGGCGGGCGGGGGGGTCTAAAACCCATTCAACATGCTCACCAAGGGCAAAGTGCCCACTGACTTCAATAGGAACAGGATTTCACCTCAGAAAGGGAAGAGTTCTAACAGTGAAATTCCAGCACTGGGTGGACATATGGCCCATCTAGGCTCATCCACCTGTCTAATAGCCATGCCTTAGGTTGTTGTTTTCTTGTGTTCTAACTCTTTTTCAAAATATATTCAGAGTAGTGGGCGCTATTGCTGCCTTTGAAAGTCCATTTCATGCCACACCTCCTGTATTGTTATAATTCTTCAGCCCTACATATAACCCTTGTAGATTTAGCCCTTTGCCTCTTGGTATAAATTGCCATATAATTATAACCCTTTAGCCCTTTCTCATCTCTGTCTCTTTTCCAAACCATCAGTACCCTCTATGTAATCCAATGAAGGGCAATCCAACAACTACACTAAATCTAACATTGCATCCCCTAGGGAAGAACCTTATCTTCAGTCAACCAAGTATGAGTTTTTTTAACGCAAGCAACCAAGGGACCTATTGTTTCCCTCCACCGCACAGTGTGGAGGGAAACATGTACATGGGCAGGGAGTGCAGGAGGAAGATGGAGTAGCTATGTGGCACAATCTAGCTTGCTCCAAGGTTGGGGCAGCGCCTATGGAAGAACAATATGTATTAGGGACTCTGTCTCTGGCTCGTGGGGGTGATGAAGTGTGGGCTCCCTGGCTGCAAAAGGCATGTTCCTCTAAAAAGCTCACAAAGAGTGAAATCCTGGCCCCGCAAAGGATGAAATAATGGCAAAACTCCCAATGGCTTCCAAGATTTCACCCAAAATTTCCAACGGAAATCCCTGAACAGCATTAAAGACATCCAGCATCTTGTTTCTACTCCTGTCTCCCACTTCAGAGGGAGACCTCTTGTACATCCATGGAAACAAATGGCAACATTGCCACCAACTAGCCATGCTGCTAGACAGAGGTCTTGAAAGGACCACACAGGGACAAGTTGGGTCTCCCAAAATACACAGCTCACCCAAAATCCCAGTTCGTCACGGGTCTCCAGAGTGCGCAGGTCCATGCATCATCACTTCAACTGATCCCAGTCTACAAGATAAGAATCCCATTGTTTTTCATGGGGGAGGGTTTTACATTTGTCTTTCCCCTTCTCTGCATTTCGGCTCAGAAGGGAAGGCTCTGCCCTAACGCGCAAAGCTACCGATCGTTTGGTTTAACTATAATTTGATGTTGCAAAATGCATTCCGCATGGGGACTGTTGGCCTGCACATGGGCGCTGGTGGCAGTAGCTCAGAGTTTTGCTTCCAGAAAGGTTGTCAACTGACCTTTGCAAAGTGCTACTGAAAACCAGGCTCAAGGAGTACAACAGAAGGAATGGTGCCAAAAAGTCAGGCTTTTAAAGTGCCCACATGGGGGCAGCATAGACATATGTCCGCAGCATGTGTTGCAAGGCAACTAGGCAAAAGGATTCTTTTAAAGAGCACTTTACAAGCATATACAGGTCCCATCACAATCCCTAGGACATAAAATAACATTAGCCTCCCAAAACTTGGAAAAAGGGTAGTTTGGGTGCTCAGTGCCCGACAAGAGGCTAGTTAGAGTTACAGCAAATTGGTACCTCTACATCATTCAAAACCATCCTTCCCCTCTCCTCACGAGGAGATAAAAGGAAAACAGGGAGAGGACAAAGACAGCATGGATGGGCAGTGGAGTCTCTTCAATGGAGCACTGATGCCTTTCTCACCCCCTCAAGACAGGCTATTGCAAAGTAATATGCTGTCTGCTTGTCTTTGCTAACTAGCCTGGTTGTAAGGAGGAAACACAACACGGTTTGTCAATCCATCCCCCTGCAACTACAACTCGGTGAGTGCCCTTCTAATCACCTGACCTCGAACTGTAACCCCTGGGCCTTCCTGCCCAATTCTGGAAGGCTGAAGGGGGATAAACATCAGGGGCGAGCTCATTCTGTGAGAAACTCCTTTGCGCCAAACTCAAGCCTGTCTTTAGCAACACCAGGCAAAGACTAAACAGGCCTCCTTCAACTAACGAAGCTGTAGAGGGGACATCTAACCTTAAAAGCTTCTGCGTACGGGAGGCTTTCTGAAGTGCAGGTTTCATAATTCAATGGCACATGTTCAGTATTAAGCAACAATAAATTTGCTGGTGCTAACGCTAAGACAACTAAGCTTACAGCATTTGAGTCCAGTCTGTACCTCACCTGCTCCCAGTTTCATGAAGCCCAGGCTTTCCTAGGAGTATTTACAAAGACTTATTAAACTATTTATGGAAGAACCTTTATGACACCTGATTTCTAGATTCCCCCTGTACCAGCAGGAAGCATTCAATTTTCTATGTAAAATCATTCTGGCTTCTTGGCTCCTCTAGAATATTTTCCCTTCAAACTGAGATTTAGAATGAGTCGGATTAAAGGCTTGAATCATTGAGGCTTAGGTAGCAATGCGGCACAATGCTCCCAAATGCACTGTAAAGAGCCCGCTAGGCAAAACTATTTGGGAAATGCTGTGCGCTAATACCTCACAGAATGGCTCCTGAATATCAGTGCAGCTGACTGAAAGTTCACAGTGCGCTTTCTTCCAGCCAGCAAAAAGTGCCTTGTCGGAAACAAAAAATAATCCTCATCTTTTTATAGAATTGTGTAATGGTCCTATGGAATTGAAGAATCGTTAATCATTTATCATCACAGTCGTGTCTGGAGGCCCCAGTCTGGCATCAGGGCCTCCATTTGCTTGGCACCATACAGCCACATAATAAAAATAAAAGACAGTCTCTATCCCAAAGAATTTACAATCCAAATTGAGAATTATATTCCAGTCATAGCTTTCCACAGGATATTAAAAAAACAAAACCAAACAAAAGGTGAGATCCTCTCTCTAATAGATTCCATAGGTTCTTTAGAATCAGTCCTATAGAAACCTATGACATTTGTATGGAGGCATACAGGATTCATGCATATTCAATTCTATAGCCATTTCCATGATGGCAGGAAGTGAGGTACCCCAAATCACCAGTCACTTTTGAAAAACTTGGCCGTACTGGAAAGGTGCTTGGCAGGCATCGCAACTCTCCTGAGAGGGAGGAAATTTTATTACCCCCCCATTATTGCCTCCCCTTTTCAAGATGAGGCAGAGAGGCCCTGAAGAAAGAGTCAGAGCTGGGAGTCCAGGAGTTTTGGAACCATTAGTTCACACCCTCCTCTAGTGAAGGAATTTTGGAATTTGTTGTCTGGTGTCATGTGGTGTTGAGGCTGGAGTCAACCACTTGTCACCAATGCTCCCCTGTATAAGACTGTTGTTTAATCTGTTTTAAGGCTGCAAATCTAACAGTGTAGTGCTTGATCCAAAGCTGGTTGAAATCCTTGGGACATTTTCCATTGGCTTTTCTGGAGCAAGTCCTCAAAGCATTCTGAGGTAACTCTGGAAACATCAGTATAAGGAAGAGACTCACTCCCAACCTGACCCAGGACCTGTCAGCAGTGAAAACAGTCCTGCCTAGAGCAAGGAATGCCAGGGCGCATCACAGATTTCAGAGAAGGCCAGAGTCAAGGGTGGGAACGTTTGTATGTGCTGCACAAAAGAGGAGCACGTTCTCCTTTGCGCAACAGCCCCAACTCCAATGACTGCTTGTTTCTGGAGACATTGCTTCACTAGCCTTCATTTCTTAGCCCTGGTCTACATTGAGGTTGGGGGTAAGTTGACCTAAGATACGTAACTTCAGCTACGTGATTAGTGTAGCTGAAGTTGATGTATTTAGGTCGCCATCCCGCGGCATCTTCATGGCACTGAGTCCACTGCTGCCACTCCCCCATCGACTCCGCCTGCGCATGCCATGGTGGTGGTGTACCGGCATCGACGAGAGAGCGCTCAAGGGTTGATTTATCGTGTCTAGACTAGACTAGACGCAATAAATCGACCCCTGATAGCTCGATTGCTACCCGCTGATCTGGTGGGTAGTGTAGACCTGCCATTAGGGAAGAGACTTCCTACAGCCAGGGGATGTCCATTTAACCAAGTGCTCTTGTGTGCTGTTATGTGAAAGGAACAACCTCTCAGCTCTACACAGCTCTCAGAACATCCCTGTTTTGTTTTTACCATAATCAAACATTTCCATTTTTTCCAGATTTCTAGATTTCATAGAAACTTCCAAATAGCACCCAAATCCTCGAGACAGGAAGGATGGTCCCGTCACTCAAGCACTGGCCTGTGACTAAGCAGAGCTGGGTTCAATTTCCTGCTTTGCCTGTGAGCTCCCTGTGTAACTTTGGCAAGTCACCCCATCTGTAAAATGGGCTCATAATGCTCTCCAGGTCTGTCTTGTCTAATTAGACTATCATCTCTTTGGAGCAAGGGCTGTCTTGTACAGTGTCTTCAGACAACACCTAGCACAATGGGACGCCAAGGTTCCTTGGGGACTATAGATGCTGCTACAATCTTGAAAAGAAAGCATATTTTCCAGGGTGCGTAATGTCTATATATATGCGCTGTAGGTGGAGATTTAAAACATCCCTGTTTCTGTCTAGTTCATGCCAGGCAACTTGAATGGAATACAATGGAATATGCTGAGTAGATTTTCCATTGTCCAGAATAATTCAAGTTGGCATGAAGGAATTCTTTAAGAAAACACAGGCAATCAGCTCTCAGCAAACATGTAAGCCCTTGTAGGTGGCGAATCAGCAGAGTTCATGCCAACAAAACAAAACTGATCTAGTCAGCTTCTTAGCTGTGACTTATTAAAAACGACATAACTTAAAACACTGTCTGGAAAGGTTTGTAACTAATACTGATCTCTCCGCTTTGGAATGATCTTCAAGAAGGATAAAAATAATAATAAGGTGTTCCACAGCAAGAAACAGTTTGGGCTTTTGCAACCCAGTATCCCCAGCGGAAGGATTAAAGCTAAAAATATGGAAAAGGAGAATTCCGGGAGGAATAATAGCATGAAAGTCTTCACTCAGATTGCTTGCTCTGGGGAAATGTTTGCGGCTGGTTTAGCAAGGATGCCACAGGCAGTCTAATAGTTGCCAGATTGTGATGGAATGCACCCCTGCATTCACACCGTACTGTAATAATCTTTGTACGAGGCATGCCAGGTGAGGGGTCCTTTGAAAACTCAGAACTTGTTGATCAGGAATGTCATGGTAGAATGCACAGAGCAACAGTACGTGCAAAGTTATGAACATAAACTAAAAGCATATCTGAAGTGTGCTTCCCAGATAAGTCTTGGGAGTGGCTAAATCAGTTTCTCAAATTAAAAAGGGCAAGGGGGATGCTCCAGCCAGGTGTCAACAAAACTGAGGGGCCATCGCCTATTACCTTTGGCAAGAAAAGGGGGGCAGGGACAGAGATCGGAATCTTAGCAAAGAAACAGCATGAGGTCTCTTTCCACCACCAAAACCTGGATCTCTGTGTCCTTAGCTGGAAATACTTTTCAAACAGGGATTGAAACTGTAAGAAGGAAGAGCAACCCCTCCCCACCAAGACATCCCACCCTTCCTGTCTCTCCCTCTCCATCTCACTCTTTGTATCTCAGAAGACAAAAGAAGCAGTCCCTGGACTCTGGGGGAAGGGTCCTGCTCTGGAGTTTGGTCAGCAATTCTGTTGGAAGTGGTGAGAAACTTTGCTTTAAATTTAATAAACTTTATTAAGGTGGGCATTAGAAAGTGTTTTGTCTTTATTTTTCGTGTAACCATTTCTGACCCTTGTGCCCCATTGCTAGTACTCACTTAAAAGCATGTTGTAGCCAATCCAGTGTGTTTAAGTTAAAGTGTCTGGATAACTCCACGTAAAGTGGTTAGCTAGTGTGTTTTATTTCCTTTGACAGAATAACAAAGTTTCCAGGAGAGGGCTGGGCAGAACAGGACATACATTTCTGGGAGAAAAACTGAGACTGGGGGTGTTTTGGGGGTCACCCTGCAGTTTAACCAAAGCTGGTGAGAGCCCAAATGCAACACAAGTCTGGCTGTCAGGCTGCAGTTACACACTCAGGGTGTGACTTGCATGCTGGAAGGCTGCTTGTGAGCAGCCCAGGGGGAGCTATTGCCAACAAGGTATTGTAAGGCACCCAAGGTTGCAGGGCAGGGGTGACACAGCCCCTCACTGGTCCAGATTGCCCCATGGCATGTTACGTGGGCATTACTTGCATTCTGTGTATTGCCTGCAGCTGGGAGTCCAAGCAGGCCCTCCAGGGTTCCAGGCAGCAGATCTAAGGAGGGCTCCATGCTGTTCTCACAGTGGAAACTGTGCTAAGCTTGGAAGTCGCTCGTTTCACATCTTAACGGGAATCATCTAATAAAGTTAGGGCCCAATCCTGCAAGCCTTTCCGCCACTAGGATGATTTCAATGGGCTTCAGTGCTAGTGTGTAGGTGATTTTTTTTAAAAAAGAAGAACCCAGTATCAAAACATGGTTGTTTGCATACACATCCAACAAGCATGAACTAATCAAATAACTCACAAGGGACTTACAGTCAAATACTCAGCTCATACAAGCTGACACAGCTCCTTGGACTTCTGTGGAGCTACTCAGATCACACCATTAATTATCTGGCCGAGTAGCCCCTTTTCTACTTGCAGATTATTCAGGAGCAGATCACAGTGGCTTTGAATTTTCTGGATTGTTTGACAAATACATTGTTTTTAACTCTATCGACTGATTGCAACTATTCAAAATTTCAGCCAGGGATCTTAAGAGTGATTGGTCAGAGAAGTTCCATGGTATTTTTTTCATCTGTGCCCTGAATGGATGAATGTCCAAGTCCTGTCATAAATATTTGTTGGCATGAAATTAAAAGTCCTTTTTTCCCCTCTAGTAAGAGGTGATGCCAAAACCGAACACAAAAGGAACATGAATATGAAGATAGCAAGTTCGTTTAAAGGTCTGAATGAATAACTACGGAAAACGTTTGTATTATTCACTCAGCCTCAGCTACACAGGATGAAACATGTCTGCCAATTATGTGCCGCCTAAAAATATCTCCCCCAAAATATCTCTCATACCAATCACAGCTGGTAAGTCATAATTTAGGGCTCTCATCAGCCTTGGACAGTGTCTCCTTTGACCTGTGTTATTTGCAGGGACCTGGTAGCACATTATACATTAAGGTAAATATTCCATAGGGAGATAGTTCAAACACCCCCACATGGAAACATGCTCCACTGAATTTGAGGGATAGAGATCACAGGGAATTTAGAAAAGTGAACCATCAGAATTGAAACATATGAGTGTAACCGTGTGGCTACTGGATCTGACCTCTCAGCTGACGGTCTGGATCACCCTGGAGCGAAGGAAGGGAATGAGAAGGAAACAGGAGAAAATCCTGGATGAATGCCCCACACATTCTGTACAAAAAGCAATACCTCTATTGTGCATGGCTTATAGCTGGAAGGAGGTAGCTTTATAGTGGACGAATGGATCCCTTTAACTACAGATATAAATCCCAGTAGGTTGACGCAGCCTGAAGTCCATAAATCTTTCTGATGCAAAGGATCTGAGCGCTACGCAGTACTCAGTGTGTGTCTTTTGTGAAATAGCTGAAAAACTAGCTTGCACTATGGGGTTGTTAAAGATCCCATGGCATTTTTGGTCAGAATAGCGGGTTTGCCCTAGTGCCTTGGCTAGATTGGCTCCCACACGGTGGTCCAGTGAGATCTACTCTGACTGGTTGCACCCTGCACCACAGAAGCAGCTGAATTAGAATGGCCCTGTCTGTCAATAGTTTGCAAAGCACTTTGGGATCCCTCAGAATGAAGGGTGCTGCGCAGGGATCTGTATTTCAGATGTAGCTCGTGTAACTGGCTCAGGCGGCTGCGAGGACAATCGAATGGTGTAGCCTTCTTCAGTGGCCAGTTTTCATGCAGTCTTGCCTATCAGTGGAGTCGCATATTTTGTGACTCGAGTAATTACAGAAGTGGCAAATGAAGCGAGTGACTTGCCTGTTTTGCCTCAGTGAGGGTCACGCCCACACAGATGTCCCGTCTTGTCACCCCACCCTGCAGACGAGATGAACTCTTAGTATCTCCTGGAATGGACAGTGATGCTTTCATTAGTCACCACCAGCTTGGAAGCTTGTACATCTCCCACTAAGGCAGCTTCTCCTTTCTATGTCCTGGGAGTTTCTCTTTCTGCTCCAAGCAGTATTCATGTCATCGAGCACAATCCTACACCTAATATCCCACCCCCAATGGCAATACTCTCCCACTTTCCTAGGAGTCAGTATTTATCCTTTAAATGAAATGATGTTCCACACATTTTTCATGGCTCAGGAGCTGCCTTTGCGCCAGAGGGACTGAGAGAGCAGCTGCTTGTAGATTTCTATGGGATCCTGTTGGATTCATTTAGTGTGGAGCAAGGGTTTTAGTCCATCTGCAAGCTGCTTTGGCTCTGCTTACAGTTGTAAAAGCCTTGCTTTAGGAGCTAAGGAGATAGGGATGAGGATGGTGGCATTCTGCAGAAGCATTTTCCCCAGAAGCATCTTATTATTATTATTTATTCTTTGTACTACTGTAGCACCTAGGATCCCTAGTCATGGCCAAGGACTGCACTGTGCTCAGGACTGTACAAACACAGAACAAGAAGATGGTTTGTCTAACGAGACATTCCCTGGAGGACTTCCTCTTTCCAGAAAAGGTGTCGGAAGATGCATTGACTCATAGGATCATGAAAATATAGGGCTGGAAAGGACGTAGAGAAGTCATCAGGGCCAGTCCTCCACGCTGAGGCAGGACCAGGTAATTCTAGAGCATCCCTGATAGATTCCAACCTGTTCTTAAAACCCTTCTGTGATGAGGATTCCACAACTTCCCCTGGAAGCCTCGTCCAGAGCTTACCTGCCCTTAATGTTAAAAAGTTTTCCCCAATATCTAACCTAAATCTCCCCCAATGCAGATTAAACCCTTACTTCTTGCCTCACCTTCAATGGATGCAGAGACCAATTGATGACGGTGCTCTTTAAAACAGCCCTTAACACATTTAAAGACTATTATCAGTCTTCTTTTGGTGAGATGAAACATGCTTTTTTAAATTAACCTTTCCTCCTGAGTCAGGCTTTCTAAACCGATTACCATTTTTGTTGCTTTTGTTTGGATGCTCTCCAATTTGTCCCCATCTTTCCTAAAGTGCGGCACCCACAACTGGACACAGTACTCCAGCTGTGGCTTCACTAGTGCCTCACAGAGCGGGACAATCACCTCTGTGTTTTACATATGGCATTCCTGCTAATGCACCCCAGAATGATATTAGCCTTTTTTTTTGCAACTGCATCACATTGTTGCACAATCCCTCAGAAATGTTTTCCCCTTGCTCTGTCCAGAGAGGCATTCCCAAGAGGGATTTATTAAGGCTGCCATGTGATTTTTATGATTATTACTCATGTTCATTGTGGTAAGGCCTGATGGCCAGCTAAGAGTGGGGTCCCATTGTGCTAGGCACTGGCAAAACACCTAGCAGTTTGTAATCTCTGCCCATAAGTGCTTACAGTCTATGCCATGTTAATGATCAATTCTGTTTTTATATGATTTCGGACACATTTTTTAAAAAACAAGCCCCAGAATGGCCCTAAGCCCAGGACTGCCAGAAATAGACACTTTTGAAGTTGTTTTGGGGTTTGCCACCCCCCCCCCCCGTACAGTTGAAAACACCTCACAATTTGAAATCACTCGCCCACCTGCCAAATCCCCTAGAACTAAAAGCAAAGCTGACTCACCCCATATGCCCCATGTCTTTTTTGAAGCTGCCAAAGCTAAAAAAAAAAAAAAAAGTCATCGTCAAAGCCCCCTGTGCTATTTTGCACCTGGAGAGGGAATGCTTGACCCTCCCACGGACTTGTGAGCTCACAGACAGCTTGTTGCGAAAAAAAGTGTGACTGAGACCCAATCTTGTTTACACTTCTCTTTGTGTTCTGCCCGGGTTTCTTTGAGAACCTGCTTCCAGAACTCACTCGCCCTATTGTTAATAAACGGTGGCTGGAGACACCTGTCCAGGATGACGCAGGTTGGCCCCTATGCACATCCTTGCCTTGTTGCTGTCTGCTGGCATCCATGTCTATCTTGCTATGTCCAGAAAATAGGAAGATATTTTTAGCGTTTATCGTTGTTGTGTTTTTTTTCTCCCCACCACCTCTTGACCTGGGAGCTGGAAACAAGGTCTGACTTCTATAAAGCCGAGAAAGTTCTCAGCATCTTCCTTCCTTCCTGCTGACATGAAAAGCTAAGTGTAGGCTTGACTGTGAAGAAGTGACATTTTACCTCACTCTAGCTTTTGATCCTTTAAGAGCATTAGGTACGAGTCCTCTTCCTCTCAATCTCTTTGTCTGCTTGGATGTCAGTTCTTCCCAGCGTTGCAAAGTTTCTCAGGAAAGGGTGTCATTTATAAATGGATTGTCGGTCTACAATTTTTCAGCCGTTATTTATTTATTTTTATAACACACCCGCCAATATTTAAAGAAGAAACGATTCTCTATGCTGAAGGGGAACGAGAGGGAGAAATCTGCAGGTGACATTAACTCACCAAAAAACAGAGCCGACATATGGGCTGTAGAAAAGTCAGAGCTACAGTGCCCTGGGACAGGAAGTGGTTTCAGCAATTCACTTCAGCCTGGCACTCCAGGTAAAGCCATCGTGCCAACCTGGCATCATTACCACGCACTTGCAGCAGTGGAGTTGCAAGGCCTTCCTGTTGTGAGCAGGCACTGGATGGCATATGTTGCATTCTGCCCTATCGGTGGTATTTTTCAGTTGTCAAATATTGACGTTCTTTTCTTTTCTTTTCTTTACAAAAATAATAGTTTTCTGAGAAGTTTCTTCTTTTCAAAATGATTCTGGTGAAAGAGGCCCAGCCTGAGAGCCCTGCAAGGTGAAATTCCCTGTTTGGCTTAAGTAATGATATGCCCCCTACCCCATTGCCATGGTTTCTAAGAACCCCACCATTTGTTATTTATTCTCGGATCCTCCCTCTGAGGTAGGGGAGAGCTCTCATCGTATTTTACAGAGGGGCCCCCGAGGGAGAGAGGGTTTGTCTACACTGCAGCTGCGAAGAGTGGGGTGACCGGACAGCAAACGTGAAAAATCGTGATAAGGGGTGGGGGGTAATAGGAGCCTATAAAATCGGGACATCTGGTCACCCTAGCGAGGGGTGATTCCCGGTGTAGGTAGACAGACTTGTGCTAGTTCTGCTCAGGTTAGCATGGGTCTGAATTTGTGTGGCTAGCCCACAGTGTTTTCTGTGCTACAACATGCAGACTGCTCTTTTCAGCACATGAGCGTGAGCTGAGTGGACACAAGTCCTTCTACCAGCCCTGGTAACCACACCTCCCAGCTGCAGTGTAGACATACCCAGAGAGACTAAAGTGGCCTGCCAAGGTCACACTGGAGCAAAGAATTGAACCTGAGGTTCCTAAGTCCCTGGCTAGACCCCTAACAATTGGACGATTCATCTTCCTCCTAGCAACAAAACAAATGAAATACCGGCTAATCCTTTCCATGCACCTCAACTGTAGCACAGACGGGAGGATGATGACTCATAACTCATTGAAATGGTGTCAAGAATCAGAGAGGTCGCCGTGTTAGTCTGGAATAGCAGAGGTAACAAAGTCCTGTGGCACCTTAAAGACTAACTATAAAGTTTTGAAGCATAAACTTTCGTGGGCTAATAATTGAAATGGTGGCACCTTTTGAGACAGCCAATAAAGCATTTAATAAATTCAAATTATAATAGTTGTTTTGCAGGTGTGGACACCTGCCCACTAGTCAGTGGAATGGGCCCACATACTCATTTTACACTGGCCACCAAACAAACTTCACATGGCAATGACTTTCGGTCACTTGCTAATGCACTGGTGCAAGACTCACCCTCATGGCACCGCCTGTTGGCCGTTCTGGAATTAGCTCAAGTCCTTCCACAGAGAGTCCTCCTCCAGTGGTGTCTTGCTCGCCGTGACTCCCACTTTGCTGTCTCCACCACTCTGGGACCCAAATTGCTCCCCAGACCACTGCGTCCTCTTCCAGGTACAGCCCTTCAGGTGTCTCCCACCCTTAACCGGCAGTCTATAGTCCAGCCATGGTGTTCCTAGGCAGCCAGTCCTTCTCCCTAGCAAGCCAGGGAGAGACTGTCCTCTGTTCCATTGAGCAGCCCTTTATATATGGCCCCTGCTGGCCCTGACTGGCCGCTGCAACAAGCCACCTTCCAATTGGTGCACTTAGTGAGCCCTCTTCTAATTGGAGGGTTCCGTGAAGGCTCCCTCTGTCCTGCTTTAACCCTTCCTCTTCCTGGAGTGAGGCAATTGCCTCACTGCACTACTGACCTGGGCTGGATAGAAACTGGGCTTGTAGTTCCATATCCAATCACAGCCCAAATTCTGCCTTCAGTTACTCGTCTGCAAGCCTGCTGACTTTACAAGACTTGTTCCCCTTGTCTTTAATTTAGTGCTGTCTGGTACTTTGGCCCATGGAAAGTTTTACTACTGTGTTTTGGCAGGAACCACTTCCCCTCGACTTTCTATCGGCTAAATTGCATGCACACCGTTTTAAGTGTTATACTTTGAATGAAGGGGCCTTGCCTCCGTTGCTTTCTTGCTCCTTATCCACAGTGATTGATTCCTGATGGAGAAAAAACAAACCAACCTCTGTTTCAGCAGTCTCTAGCTATGTTGCAAGTCAATTTCTCAACAGATATAAAAACCCTGGGTGTATCAATAGCAGCAGAAAAAAAATGTTGAAACATATGGTGCGTTATCCTGACCATTCCAAGCTTTATTATTACTCCCTTTCTCTGCGGCTATCAATCATTCTGTTCAAGTATTAGCCAGTTATCCAATGCAGAGCAATCACAGCCTGAACCCTTTGAGATGTTTCCAAAGAAGGCAAATGTGCTGGAAAGATAATACGTAAAGACCAGTGCAAGCCCAACTGGAGAACTGTGCAAATGTCAACTTTTTCCATTTCACGATCGTCTGAAATGTCAAAAGTTGTGCCGTCTGCTTCTGATCTTGCTCACCCTGACTACCTCCACTCAGGTCAGTGGATGACCGAGGTGCAAAACTATGGATGCGAGCGCAAAATCTGGCACACCACGCTCTATACATGTCCCCCTAAACATTACAACCCCCAACAATGTTACAGTGCGTTGGGCTACTTCATAGAGACTACCGAGATTGACACAGCATACGGCTGGATGACGTGATGGAAATGGCAGCTTCTGGCTCTCCTTTTCGTCTTGGAGTTGAGTAAATTAGGGGAAGCTTGGGCCAGGGACTTTCATACTGTATATGCGTGTGAAGTGCCTAGCCAAGCGGGGTCCTAATCTTGGAGGGGGAGGGAGCCAGCTTGTAGAATCTCTTGTAAAAGAACATAAACCACAGGGACTAGACCAGTGTGAAACCGGTATGTGTTAACGGAGAATTACACCTTCAAACGGAGATGGAGTCTGAGTAGCGAGCCAAGGAACATGTTCAGCATAGGATCAAAGATTTCAAGACCATTCTGGTCATCTGATCTGACCCTTTTCATAGCACAGGTCAGTAACCCTTACCCAGTAACTCCCACATCAAGCCCACATTAAAGTCTGTTCAAAGGGAGTTTGTTTCTGAAGGGGGGGGGAGATAAAGGACTCAGCACCCACTGTAGGGAGGTAGGAAGGTGGAAAAAGAGATAAAGTCTAGTAATTGAGGGAAATAAGGTCTGAGCACGGATGCTCAGATATTTTCATAGCTTGACTCACCCCTGGTCCATTTGTGATCAGCCGACCACTTCCCCTCTCATGTGCCCTTCCCTAACATCCTTGTGGCAACTGCTCACTTGCTCACACGGCAAAGTAATATCAGGAAAGTATTTATAGTCTTGGCTGCCTTTTAATATACTTCAGCAGCAGGAACCAGGAGAACCTGCACCATGTGACCTGCCAGCTCTTCACAGATCAACCCTTGCTCCACAGAATGGCAGAGATCCCTGCACCTCAGCTCAGAACCTTGGGCCTAGCGAACAGAAAGTGATATGATCAGAGAGTTTGGTAATGAAGATGATAGGTCCTGAAGATAAGGTGAGGGATTTTCTGTGGGACAGGAAGTTATTGAAGACTGGTTCTAGCAGCTGGCATTGTAATGACCCGGTGGGCAGTGTTTTCAAATGCACATGTGCTCAATTTTGGTTCACAGCAGTGCAAGAAGCGACACACTGGCTGGAGCAAAAATAAAATAATAATAATAAATAATAATTAGTAATAAATAATAACTAATAATAAAAACACACAGTGCATTTCCATAATGTCTTTCACACAGACACTTTACAAAGATCTGTTAAACCTCATCTCATAATACGGCACAATAGCCTGCCAGTCTTGGCTAGGGAAGGATGGCATTGCGCCCCATAAGCTGCCGTGGTGGCAACTGCCTACCCTAACTTTTCTGAAGTTCAGGCAATCATGTGAATGCCGAAGATTTCAGTGATCTATGACCAGGACCATGAACAAAAGGAGGGGGAGTGTAGGCCAGTCCAGTGTCTTCCTGCTTGTGCCCAGTGGATACAGGATATTATTTAAAGGCAGCCTTTAAATTTAATGTATTTTTAAGTCACTGATAGCTCTCTAAGTGACCTTGCTTTACATAAACATCAGCCAAAAAGCTGTTATTTTCCGGCCCTTGGACGTCAGATTGCTTCCTTTGACACCTCTGAGAGACCAAGAAAGAAGAAAAAAAATTGGCGGCATTCTCTTCCCAAGGTGACTTTATATTACGGCAGCGTTTCTCTCAGATTCTGTATATTGTAATTTTAGACTTAAAGATCATTTTTTTCAAACTCATTTACAACCAAACACAATGAAATAAACACAGAAGATGTTTGCATTAGATAAGTATCCCCAAAGTTCAGGTGCTTATGGTAGCAGGGAGACAATGAGGCCAGGCCCAAAATTAGCTTTTTGATGACTTGGTTTGGACACCCCACAACTGAAAACTTTGATCAGGAGTCCTGGGTTCTGTTCCCAGCTCTGCCCCTGCTTCATGGAGTGACCTTGAAAAAGTCAGTTGCCTACTCTGTGCCTCAATTTACCCATCTTCAGAATGAGTTAATTAGTTATCTATCTCACATGGGGGTGGTCAGGATTAATTAATGTTTGCAAAGAGCTTTGCACTTGGATAACATCTTTCCACTGAGGAGCTGTGTCCTTATTGTTATCTGAACCTCTTGGCGTTGGGAATTTGGCTGTAAATTGTGCCAAAATAGGGACTCCCTTTAGACTTTCTGGCTCTGGATGAATTGAAAACACCACAGCAATAGCCTGAATGTGGATATGCTTCAAGCTAATGCGCCGGGTTGAGACACATTCTTTAATATTTTATTTTAATGAGTTTAGCTTGAGGCTTAGGTAAAAACCCAGGTTGATTCTGGTTTTATCTAAATCCATTCAGCAGGCCCTATGGACCTACACCAAAATCCACTGAAGTCAATGAAAAGAGACAGATTGCGTTCTATGGGCTCTGGGATGATTTAGCTGGGGATTGGTCTTGCTTTGAGCAGGGGGTTGGACTAGATGACCTCCTGAAGTCTCCTCCAACCCTGATATTCTATGATTCTATGGAGCAGGTCCTGTGTATGTAACAGAGTGATTCCGGCTCATATGCACTGGATTATTCTGACTGTCAAGCTTGGGGTGCAGTCCGTCTCCCATGGTACGTTGGGAGGTCATTTTGGGGAGAAGAACGGTTTGCCCTCATCTCTGGAAACGAATAGGGATCACATCGCAAGATCCAAGGGGCATAGCTCATCCGAACAATTCCCCAGGATGGTTGTGGGAGTGCATAAGGGAAAAATTACATGCCGTGGAAGACACTCACCCCTTACACCTTCTATTCTTTTGTTTCTATGCTTCACACGGCACTTCAAAGAAACCAATAATCATCCCAAGGAGGTATATCCCTCCAGCCAGTTCTTCCTGCATCACTCATTATCAGGGGGCCACTGGATCCAGAGGACAATGTAACGTGGATCTCTGGGCAACTCCCGAGTGTCAGGAGGAAGCAGAGGTCTTTGGAGGAAATTCTTGCGACAGTCTAGGAGGAAATGAGAGATGCTAAAATACACGATGTATTTTCCGCCTCTGAGCCACGTGCTCCATTTTTATTATCATGAACCTGTATCCAGAGGATGTCAGCTTATTTATTTATTTGTTTAAATGAGGCTCCTAACGTGGTTTGACATTCTCACGTTGGCAGATAGTTCGGTTTGGCAGATGTTCCTGTTCCCATCCGCGGGAGATGGGGCTGATGAACAGGGGATGTTTCTTATTAGAAAGTTTCTTTCTCTGAGATGGGAGAGGTTGAAAGTGTGTGGGAAAACACTGTGTCTGCTGGGGAGCATGGTGGAGAATATTTACCTCGGGGTAGGCAAGCACCTTGAGCAGAGAGGTAGCAAGATGTGGATTGGCCTCTAAGCACAAAGTCGAAGTTGGTCCCTGTGATGGGGTGCATTCACCCTTAGAGCACCCCCATACACATCAATGCATAATGTCAACAGTATACTTGGCTCCAGCGCCTCCTGCAGGCAGTCCGCCTCTTGCCAGGTCGTCTGAAGCTTGGCCCTCAAGCCAAGTCACAAATTTCAAAACCCATTCAGGATAGCAAAGAGTCTCAACTAAAAATCAAGTAAATCTCTAAACTAGTAACTCCTTTACCCGTGTCAGGCCCCACTGAAGTGCTGTTACTGCTCCTAGCTCAGGGCTTCCCCCTCTCCACAGGACCTATCCTACTCCTGCAAGGCGCCTCCACTGTTGTTCCTTGTGTGGTGGGTTTTCTCCCAGTGCCTTTTCACTGACTGTTTTGAAATCTCCATAAGTTTCTGTAGCAGAATCCATAGCTCATCCATTCTAATGAAGAGGTGTTTTCAAAATGTCCCAGTAGATGAAGCCATTGCACGGACATACCAGACAGAGAGGCGACACGAATCAGTGGCACAATGACTATACCTTAACCCACTGCCATTAATTCAGGCTAGACTCAGTATAATGTCAGATGAAAAAATGGGTTGGCAATCAATGTGATGTCAGCTGAGGTCTTGTCTGCAGCTGAGTGAGACCCTAGAATTCATAAGTGGTTGAGGATGACTATGACATTTGCATTATGCTCAGGGATGCAGTTAACGATCTGAATATGGGTTTTCTAGCAGCAGTTCCTTGGGAAAGCAGCCAGTGCTGGATTAGAAACTTCCAATGTGAAGTGCAGGCTGCGGCTAGCTTGCACAGATGGGGACTCCAATGAAACCACCAGTTCTGAACCTGTAGAAACCCCTGAGGCTCAGAAGATTCTGGCTAGGAGGCACTATACTTTTTTATGTTGTCTAAACCAAGTCTTGCACTGTGAACTCATCCCAACCAAAGTGAGGCAAAGTTGATTCCAACGGTGATTTCAGCCAGCCCTAGACATTTGTCCAAAGTTCCCTTCAAAATCATTGTTTATCCTCCTCAGAGTGCTGCGTCAATGGTCGGAGCATGTCTCTGCCTATGTGATCTGAGCCACATAGACTCAGCAGTGACCTCAGCAGACAACAGTGACTCTTATTATGACCCAGGTGGGAGATAGATAAACTTTGACAGGAATGCTTCATTCCTGCCTACTATCTAATGGTTCCGTTTTCACACAGAGGCCGCAGGAAGCTGCTTTCTCAAAGGAGGGGTGATAACCGAGGCAGAAGCACCTGGTAAAAGAAGCTGTTTGCTCAAGGAAGAAAACAGGATCTAATACGTAAACAACATCCTCACTGGCTCAGCAAGTGAGTCGCTCTTTCCAGAGTTTGTTTTTGAGCTATTGTTGCAAGTTTCCCTGTTTGCCCCCCTCTCCCCCACCAAGATTAGAGTAGGAGAAGACTCAAGGCTTTGAGACGCCTGAAACCTAGCATCGAAAGCTTATTGTCCGGGCACTGAGGGACAGCCATATTCTGCAGTTAGTTATTGCAAATTCTTTCCATCACACGAATCTGAAAACACCTCAGGGTAAAATAAAGCCCTTAACAGAAAGATTGACGCAAACCTGTCCAGAGATACCACTCTCCAGACTTTTTCAAGATGAGGACCTTTTCTGGGGCCGTATTCTCATGGATATTTGGTTTTAGCAGGGGTGGAAGAAGCTTCTGTGTGTTTATGAAACAGAAGCTCCTGAGTTCTCACCCAGTAAGTCAGCATGGGATTGTTATAGTCTTGAGTCTGACTTCGTTTCCCTCTTCTCTACAGCCACAGAAAATGTCTTTTTTTATTCCTATTATTTTTCAGATCCTCCCAGCTGTAGAGCAAGGATCTACCATCTCTGATAGGAAAATGAATCCATCTGTACAGGCCTCAAAAAGCCAATAAAAGTGAACAGAGGCGAGTACCTTTATGGCTATTGTCAGTTATGCAATTCCCTACGCTCTGATTGGTTGTGTTTCCCAATCTGCCAGGGGCACGGGTGATGCCACCTAAAGACCATTGCCCCCAGGGTGTTATTAATGCCCAATTGTCATGAAAAGATTTGTTCCCAGATTCATCTTCCAGTTTGTTTATGGTGAAAGCCAAGTGCTTCCTTAACCTTTTGAACTTTCACATTTGCTGGGCTGAAATCCCATCAGTTCTTTGTTTATTCAGGGACAGAGGTCAACACAGATCTTCTCCTCTTTTGAAGGGAGGAGATTTAAACCCCTGAATTTGATGCTGTTTGGATATTGATAGGATCCTAGCTGTATTTTTCCGAGTCTCCTATGCTAGGCTTTGGAACCCCTGCCCAGATGAGCTATGAAAGGGATTTCACTGATGGGGATGTGGAACATACCCAACAAAGGGTTAAACCAAAGAATGCTTTTACTTGGTGCAGGAAATCTGCAGCTGAAGCCAGATCCCAGAATGGAAACATCAAGTGTATTGTGTGAGAAAAGGAAAGCGAAGTGTTAAAGTTATTACCGTGACCAGAAGAACTGGCATATCCTGCAGCAGCAAACTTCCTGTTTAACCTCCAAACTAGAAAACAACAACCACATGAAAACATGGTAGAATCCCAGCTTCGCCGTCTAGAGTGTGAACAGTTATTTTTTTTATAATTTAATTACTTTGAACCCACTTTCTTACTGATGCTCATAATTTTCCAAGACTTCAGCACAGCCACTGTGTAAGTAACGTGATCTAAACTAGCCCCTCCTGAATTGTGTGCATACAACACACACACACACACACACACACACACACATATATATATATATACACACACACAGTGGGTTGGTTATATGTTTATGCCTGGACATCCTGGATTGGACTTGGGTATGTGTCTGAGGGGCATTTAGCTCCTGATGTTTCAGGCTTTCAAAACCATTCTGTACTGGATACGGTAGATGCTGCTGTTGTTCAGTTGCTGAACAAAACCTGCTTCTTGGCAGCAGATGGGAGGAAGAGGAGAGAGCGTAGACTGACACGATGCAGCTGAAAGCAGACTACTATGAAGCCACCAGTCAAGAAGGGGAAATTAACCAGAGCTCTGCCATTGTCTTGCTGCTTATTCCTTTTATATCCATGGAAACTGAGCATAGCAGCAGGGCGGAGGGCTCTATGTTACTTCTGCAGTGATTTGAGCTGTTTCGTGAAAGAGGGGGTGGGGGGAGCCCAGTCTAACGGGTGGAGCCTGGGATTCAGGGTCAGAGCTGTAGTAATTTGGGGGCCTCTGATCCGAGATGCTGCTTCTGCAAAATTGTTTTTATTGCATGGGGCTTTTTGAGATGAAATCTTTAAAACCCCACAAACCCAACTTTCACTATCAAAGGGAAGGGTGGGATTTTTCGAGAGCACTCTGCGTAGATAAACCTTTTATCTAACATTGCTCCCACTGAAGTCAGGAAGAGTTTTAACATTGACTTCAATGAGAGCATGGCCAGGGCTAACACAAACAATTAGTGGCAAGCTGGGGTGGGAATCTGCCCTGCACTAGCCTGCTGCGGACTAATTGTCCATGTGCACCCAGCTGATGCGCCTTAACAGTTTGTTAGGGTGTTTTGATCAACGAGCGCCAAACGCTCCAATGAACGGTTTATCCACGTCAGCAGGATGCACACAGATAGTTAGACTGTGGCAGACTCACGTAAGGCAGATTCACAGCAATGTTCCCTCTAGTTTTTGACAGGCTGTGCATGCAAACAATTTCCTCGGTGCAAATTTTTGTGCTTCTGTTCAAATTTTTGTGTGCGCAGTGTTTCACCCTGTGCAGGGGGTTTAGGATCTGAGTGCGTGCGCGAGGGAACAGCGATTCACAGCCCCGTTCACTGTTGTCTAATTGTTTGTGGAGACAAGCCCACAGTAGAACGCTTTTGAAAATCCCACCCTGTAGATCCTGTGGCCTTTTTTGTTAAAGCAGAGATTTGTCCTGGTAACCTTGGGCCAAAGTTCCCCCTTCTCTTGCTGCTGTGCTGGCTGGTTGCCCATCTCTACTACACACCTTACCTAAGTTTGTAAAGCCCAAAGATCCCACAGTTTTGAGGAAGCCTTTTCTGCTTAACGAGGACTAAGGCGGCTTCTTCAATCCCCCAGCCTCTGATGCCACTTTGAAGGTGGTCAGGTTGCCTGAAGTCTTCAGTATATTGCTAGACTTCAATGTAGTTGGTTTTCTAAAGGGTCTGATGTGAGCCCAGTTGTATGGACAGAGCCCAGTTGAATGAGCCCAGAGCCCCGTTGAAATGAGAATATGCCGTCGGATGCAATTTCTATTCACAGTACACAGCTCGAGTATGCCTTTGCAGTGTGAATTTCCAGAAACAAACGGCTCTAAACGAGTGCGATTGATGCTGTGATTAGCTTGGCTAAATTGAAATCTTACGAACTACGGTGCGGTTACATAAAAAGCTAATTAGCATGTGGTCTACATAGCTGCACATAAATGTTTTTCATTATATTTTACTGTCAACAAAGGCTGGTGTGAAACCAGTTTCCATCCCTCTTATGGCCACCATAGGGAGTTTCAGGAGTTTCGGCGCAAGGGGAATGGAAGTTTTTATCACGGAAGGGAACAATGTAAAATGTGAGATTCGCTAGTTTTGATTCTGTTGCACTATTCAACCCACTCCTTTGAGAATGCAACAAAGCCCAGCTCCCGGGTGAGTCTGATGCTGGAGTTTTGGCCGCTGGCCATGATGTAAGTTCACTGTCCACCAGCTCCTGTTTGCGGCTACTGCTGTTGTTGTTTGGAATCCTGTTTTAGATAACATTGGTTTGGCAATAAAGTGACGAGAAATATTGTAGCAATAACCTCAGGGGATGCATAGCTATTAAGCCGTCAAGGATGCTTCCTATTAAATAATAATAAAAAATGCTAGCGAGACATGGTGGGTGAGGTAATATCTTTTAGTGGATCAGCTGCTGTTGGTGAGAGAGACGAGCTTTTGAGCGTACAGAAAGCGCTTCTTCAGAAGTAGTTGGAGCCACCGCCAGAGGAGGGGTTGTAGGTGGTGCCCATCCCTGCAAGTTAACACCAAACCAATGTTCCACAGCAGAGTGAAGGGGCTTCTTCTGCTGCCAAACGTGCCATCTATTGACCTTGCCTGAGACTATTAGAAAGAATCAAACGTTTAGCCCCAGTGTCCTGGCTGCATTCCAGTGTTGGTAATTATATTCTGCCTACCAAACAATTACAAATGTCATTTCAATTGGATACAGCATTTGCCTTCGCTCGCTGTCTGAATGTGTTTTGCACTTTTGCTGTGCCGCATTAGACCGCTGTTGAACACTGCTCTCAAAGTAGCTGGCCTTCCGGGGCAAGCAAACTGGTTGGTGTGTGCACAACCTGTTTGCTATCGGCCCTTACCATCTGAGTAAAGAGTGAGTATAGAGGGTGAAATTCTTTTGAATCTCCCTAAATGAAAAGTGCTATAAATGTAAGATCTATCACTGTATTAAATCTATCTGTTCTGTTCATCTAGCTTGCATTACAATGTCAGCATCCTGCTCACAGGACTTTTGCCAAAAAATCACTTTAACCTGTTTGCAGCAGGATTTACTTTCCTTAACTTCCATCCTTGCTGAAACCCTAGTTGTCAAATTCTACCCTGACTGAACTGCCGGTGTATCTCCATTGCCCTAAGTACTTTTTCATGCTTGTAACTGAGAGTATAACGTGGCCTTAGTATCTGCTAACGAAATATGGACTACAGAGCTCTCTCATTTTATCAGAGATTTCTGAGCTAGGTGGCGCCAGCTAACGCAGGTTCTGTTATAACCCAATGCATGTCAGGACATGCCGTCCACAGATCTTCACAGCTGGGAAACATTTCCAAGGAGCCCACATTTTTGTTTGCTGAATTCAGGACTATGGAGGATGAAACAGATGAAAGAACAAATATACTGTAGCGATTCCAGTATGTGGTTTTCATGATGCAAAATATCATCCAGAGGGTTTTTTTTCATTGTTTTGTATGAATTATTATTCAGTTTTGTATGCCTTCCAAGTGAACTGATATTCTTACAGTTACACTCAAGCTCACGTTATTTCGGGCACTTTTCTATTGTATCACTTGAGCCTTTTGAAAATTCTCCATGATAAGTATAAGATCCTCATTTTCACCTTTAAACTCTGTCTAACTCCGTCCTCAGATTAATTCCTGCATTAATTTCTCCTCAATTCTCTTTTGCTCCTTCTGCTTCTCTGCAGCTCTCTCCCCCTAAGCAGGAAAAATATTTATGTCCTGCACCCCCTTCTCCATCCCTCCATTGGCAAAATTCCAGCCTCATTTAACTCAATGCAAATTTTGCCATTGGTTTCAATGGGGCCAGGATTTCAAGAGATCCACCCACATTGGCCTAACTCTGCTTGCTTTGAAGTCAGTGGGAGTTTTACCCTGTGCTTGATGCTTTCACTGTGCCTGGCTCTAGACAATGGTATTAGTGCCATGTTTTAAAGAGCATTAAATTAACCCACTGTAAAAAGAATGCACCCCCCTCCCATGTCTCCACCTTCATGAGAAAATTATAAATTAAAAATATGTTACTAATGGAAGATGGTCCAATAAAAGATATTACCTCACCCATCTTGTCTCTCTCCTCATTACAATCAGGAACAAACCTTCCCCTTTTTATGCCAGACCAATGTGGCTGTAGTACTAACTGGGATGTTTTGTGGATCACCTGGGCTGGTAAGGGGTTATGTCACTGCCTGCCCTGTAATCTTGGGTGCCTTTATGCTGGGCAGCTCTGTTCCAGACCCGTGACACCAGCAACCTGCCCACAGGCAAAATGTTTCAGCTTGGTTTTCATCAGTCTGATCCTCCATGCAGGGTCACACCAACAATCCTCCAATCCCCAGCCTCCTCCAATCCATCCTTCCCGGGTTCTTAATTCACAGGCACGCACACGTTTCCCCTCTGGTTCGTCACCCCCAAAGGGGTGAAACCAGCCTTCCCATTCTCAGCCCACTTTGGCCCACACACTCCTCGCAGTTCACACGGCAGAGACCTGCTTGGGATAAAAGTGAACAAAAGGTTTATTTCATAGAACAACCACAGATTCAGAAGTGAAACAGGGAGGCAGAGTAAACAGACACAAGCCACACAGTAAATAAACACAAAGATGGAACCTCAGCCTGTACATGTCTATATTAGATAAGCTCCCTTTTCGAATTTGTCACCTATTGCCTGTTGGGTTCCAGAGCCTCCCGCCTAGAGGTTTGTTCTCAGTTTCAGGGTGGATTTAATTTCCAATCCCTTCCATTTCTAAAGGGTTTGGCCATTTTTTTTTAGTCACGCTAGATATTCAAAGGGGGAAAAACTCCCTCCTTCATAGTTTTCCAAGACTGGGGTTTTCTTTTCCCTTTCAAGCTGTGCCAATGTCTTTCCATTAACGCTAATGGTCCACTATTGTCTGGACTGGACAATGGATGGGGATTCTAAGCTGTCTTTGTGTAAACACCTGATTTTGTGAAAACCTGCCCTGCCCTGCCTGATTGCTTCACCATCCTATTGCACCACAGTTACAATTTTCTCTCTCTCTATACAGATGTACATTAGTTAACCACGGTCTGTGTACGTATCTCACAATGACCGTTGAGTTCAGATAATTACAAGCTTTCATGAAAAGCCTTTACCCGATATAGTCTTATTACGCAACAACAATGTGCACAATCAGTTGATTTAATTGCTTATATTTGGGGTTTAACCCCCCTGTTCTTGCATAGGGGTTTTTGCCCCCACTACCTGATGCTGGAGTTTTGGCCTTGACTGCCTCTGTTTTTCTGCAGTGCTGCTGGTTACTTTGTTCTTCAGCGGCTCAGGATGTTTGATTACATCTGAAATGACTCAGCACCTAAGTCTTGACACCTCCTTGACACCTCCACTTCCTCCCGCAATTGCTTAAAACCCAGCTGGGCTTTTCCTACCAGGTAGCATGAATTTATCAGCACTTTTACCACCTGGAGTCTCCCTCATTCCAGGGGGGATCAGACACACGCGGCTGTGCTTAGTTTCCCTGTGCTCAGCAGCATTCTTGGCTAATGTGTTTCCTAGCTGGGCAGGGGTCTCACGGCACCTACCAGTCTTCCCTGCTCGCGGTAGCATTCTGGTTCCCAAGCAGGTCTCGGTTGTGCAAAGTGTGGAGTGTGTGTGCCAAAGTAATCTGGTGTCTAGGGGCTGGTTTCACGCCTTCAGGGACAATGAACCAGAGGAGAAAAGTCGGAGAGTCTCTAGTAATTAAGAACTTGGGGAGGACAGATTTGGGGCAACTAGGGCTGTTGGTGTGATCCTGCAAGGACTTAACTAGGCTGGTGGAAGCCGGAGTGAGATCTTATGCTTGTGGGAAGGCTACTGATGTCAGGGGTCTGAACCAAAGCTGCACAGCACAAAGGCAGCAAGGGTTACAGGGCAGACAGTGACAGAATCCTTCCTGGTCTAGGTGAGCCTCCGAATGTCTCAGTAACCTCGTGTCTGTCATTTTCATGGGGCTGGGATGTCTGACGTCCCATTGCTCTTGCAGGTCATCCCCAGTGGATGGGAGCTCAGGGATCACTAGGCATCAGTGGGTGACTGAGCCATCAAAGGTTCATGAGCCTTAGGTGACCCGGACTGACTGCACACTCCAGGAAGCAACAAAGGGAAGGTCAGGCAGAGCAAGCCCCTTTACCGTGCTTGTTTTCTCCTTTAGCCCATAACTGTGTGAGCATTTCCTGAGCACAAGGCATCCTGTTTTCTTTCAGAGGGAAAGACGGAGCAATAAATCTGTAATAAAACAGAGAAATCTCCAAGAAACATCTCAGCCAACACAGACTGAAAAGAATAGTGCAAAACGGCATGGCGTGCTAAGGTACAAAACCAAAGCAAGCCCTCTTCCCAAGAAAATAAAGGCCTTAAGCATCATTAAGTTTATTCCCAAACAGATGTGAACTCCAAAGACTTCTTAAGGTGAGGACTGATTCAGAGAGGCCCTACAGGTTCATTGAGTGACTTGGCCAAGTGGCTGTATCCTTTGAAATACCACCCTTGATGTTGGCTTAAGTTACGCTCCGGCAAAGTCTCCTGAGGAGACACATGTTATGTAAACGGACAGTGAGACGTGAGGTGTATGGATCATCACAAGTAAATGTTTCTCGTTGCCCGTGATTGTTGAAGAACAGTGGCATGAAAAATCTAAGAGCAAGATCTCACAGGCTCATCAAAGGCAGGATTGATATGATGCCTTCTGCTGCTGGGTATGTGTGCATACATGTGCATGTACAGACTTTGGAGCAGAAATAGATTTGCTGATTGAGATTTATACAAATATAAGAAAAAGGCACCCCTCCAAAACGCTAGAGGCCCCTGCCGTATATTACAAAAACAAATATAATTATACCACTAGCAGAGCACCAGTCTCCCCTGTCCCCGACAAATCTGATTTCATAGAATCATAGAATCATAGAATATCAGGGTTGGAAGGGACCTCAGGAGGTCATCCAGTCCAACCCCCGGCTCAAAGCACAACCAATCCCAGGACCATTTCCCGCCAAAGCCCAGTCTTGCAGCAGCCAGCCTACATAGCTGTATATTGAGTTGTGTCCCATAGGTCAACAGGTGCAGGCATTTCAGACCAGGGCACTGATAAATAGTAATAATAATATATTATCAAGTTAATGGTAATCTCGGTGACAGACGAAAAGGCCTGTCGATAAAGTCTCTAAAAAGCACACTTTTCTTTCCTATCTCTCTCCAGGCACCCTAAGAAAGGGACTCTTTTGCTGTGGGACTTTCCCCATGATCTTTGGATCATTTATAGTCACATTGCTTTTCTGAAAACCTACCAACCAACCAACCAGACTGGTTGGTTGGTTCTGATATTTCATTGGACTAGTTTTTTATCTGGTTTTGGGCTCCTTCCTGTTGCCTTCACATTCTGCAGACGGAGAATCCTTTTTTTCTGTTTACATAGGAACCCAATGGTGCTCACTGAAATCTCTAGTCAGAACAGGTAATCCTAAGCAAAGATAGGATGGGTCATGTTAGCAGCAGGGCGAGGTAGATGAGAAAAAGTTTAAATAATGATACATCATGGAGCATAAACAGGAAGAATGTTATCATTTCTCTGTGGACAATCTATTTAGCCATCTCTAATGAGCTCCCCAATAGTCTGAAAATTGCGGTTGCTGCCAATATACTTATTATTGATTTAACAAGGTTTTGGGGGAAGTTTGAGAGTATTTTCCTGGGTTGGAATTAAGGGGGCTATTTTACAACTTTGATTTATTGGCTTGCTGAGTTAATTCTTGAGATGACGATAAACATTTTTTGCTGCTGGGTTAGCATTTGTGAGTGTAAATCTAATTCATTGTTAAGTCACCCAAGAACTTTTTTGTATGGGTTTGTTATTTAAATCTAGTATATATATGTATAGACTTTATAAGGTGCTTAGCTTATATTGAGAGAAAAATATTCTGGCACTGTAAAATAATTTATTATTGCCACTGTTGATGTGATTATTCAGAATATTTTAGAAATTAATCCAACTCAGAGTTCTTTTTCGGTACATTGATACAAAATACCCATGATCCCTACATGGGTAGTATACTAGAAAACAGAAATGCAGTTGTTTTATGGAATTACTAGAATTGTGACACCGAATTCATGGGTTAAATCTGAGGCCTTCCATCAGGATTATAGGAAAAATGTTTCTAAAGACACTGATACCTAGGAATAGAAGATCACGCCATCTATCTAACAATCTAGGGGTGAAGTCCTGGTGCCATGGAAATCAACGGGAGTCTGCCATTGACTTCAATGAGACTAGAATCTCACCCCAGGAGTTCATATCTGAATGCCCATGCTATCAGAAGGTTCAGCTTGTGACCCCTGATTCAGGAAAGCATGTACTAAGTCCATCGCTATGCAGGGCAGCACCTAAATGTATGCTATGCATTGACTTCATGTGACTAACTGTTTTCCTGAATCTGAGCATTTATGTGTAATTAAGTAAATCTGCCACTGCCATCATGTATTTTGTGTACTTATTTTTAATATGAAATAAATTCCAGCGTGAACCAGAGAGGAATAAAACGCACTCCCAGTTTGTTTGTTTATAGCTCTATGCTGGTATCTGGATATGTGCAAAGAGAATAATATAAGACACTGCGTTTTCCAGACGACATATTAGTTTCAACCTCACTTCAGCACAGCAGGTAATTTATAGGCAAGGGTTCAATATATTGCATTGGCTGCTTGTGCAGAATGTAGTCAAAGAGTTCATTAAAACAGGAATATTGCTTCCTATGGGTCCAATTCTGGGAGGCGCTCAGACCCATGGACTCAGAAAGGGTCCCTCTTTGCAGATTCCCTTTTCAAATTTCATGCTCGTTTTCCAGGAACTATGTTTGAAAAACAGCCCTGCTGTGACTCTGACAGTGTGTTGCATGACTTAATTAGCACTGCTACCCGTGGGCCTCAGCCTAGGCTTATACAGAATGGTCAGTCATGTGGGACAGGTGATTACTAACCCTTCCCATTGCATCCATTGGGAATAACAGACTAAGCCCTAAATAACAATGTCAGATGCAAGACAAATCAGACCGGTAAGCCTGAATTCAGGAGAGGGAGAAACAACAACAGCCCCTGTGTATTAGTCGATGAAATAAAAACAAGGAAGAGGGGGAAAAGTCAGACATCTCTCAATAAAAACCTAATCCCGCTTCCTTCTCCAAAGTGCGGGGGAAATAGCACAGTTCCTCTGTGTCCATTTGCAGCAAGGACAGGGAGGAGAATGTGACGGAGGTAAACATTGTGGCTGGATGGGAATGCCCCCCTGTGTGAGCAAACAAATGAAGTGGGAGGGAGCAGTCAAGGAGGGGTGGTGATTTAATTAGGCCAGTAGATTCACTGCTGTGCTGGTCACTGCCCTTGTGGAGTCGTGAATGATAGGCAGTTAGAGTTGGGGGCGGGAAGAGATCGGCATTAAAGATGGCGAGAAGCCAGGCTTCCATGTGACAGCTGTAGAATTTGGGAGGTAGCTGCCTCCTTCTACCCCCAGTGTCCCACAAAACTAAGCCCTGCCTGAAACCTGAACGTCCTTCTCTGGTTCTGCTCATCGTATTAACAGTATGGGGATGTCAAATAATGGTGGAGGCTAAGACCTTGAGTAGGAATGCAGGGCTCTTCCAGGCTCAAGCTCTAAAGCCGTACGTTAAGATTTAAGGTAATGACCACTGGGGAATCAAATGAACTCCATCCAGGAGACAAAGGGAATTGCTAGGAATGACCAAGTTCAGGATTGTTTGCCTAGAGGCTGATGGTGGAGTTCCAGTAACTCAGAAACAATCATACCACAAGTGTCGAATTAGGACACTAGCTCTGTTGAGGGTATGGTAGGAAGTCAGCCTCTGAGATGCATCATCAGCTCCTACACTACCACCAGCTTCAGGGAGAAGGAATGATGCTCAGTACCTGGTAGTGGAATGCTCATAATCTGCTCTGCCAAGGGGCTATTGGTGCCAGTGGAGCCCATTGGTGAGTGTGTTACAGGTCCCCCTCTGTACCAATCCACAGAGGGCATGAGTCTGTTAAAGCCTCCAACTACAGAGCTGTAGCTCATGCTTTTGGCTCTGGAGGTCACCAGTTCAGTCCTCGGTGTATCTGCCAAGAAGGCACTCACCCCACCACATGCAAAGTGATGAGACAGGATCTCCACTGAAAATGAAGCCGTTTAAATAAACAAACAACCACCTCCCCCCCAACTCAGCTAATTATAGCTGTGTTCAAAACACCAGGAGAGACATGAGCAATATTTGCCAAATACGATCTCCCACTCTATGTATTAGTCAGAACCTTGAAAATTAGAGTTCTCCCCTAGGAATGAAACAAAATCCAAAGTAAAATTAGAAAACAAGGAGTACCGTAGCTTGCTGCCCCCCAGGCACCCATGCGAAAATAAACAGGGCTATTTATACACGCAAGTTAATGTGGCCTATGTGCAATCCTAGCCAATTTGGCGAGGTGCGTGTGTCTGAGGACGGCTGGAGAGAGAGTCACAGCGCCGTGGGAGTGTTTCTGTTTGTGTCACGTCTGCAAGGGCATGCGTCTTGCTCCAATATTCAGAGATCAGGGATGACTCATCTCTGGCGTGTGGTGGATTCTAGGCTGAGCAGCCTGCATCTGAACCTCAAAACACCTTTGGATCGGAGAAGCTGTTGATGGTTAACCAGGAGGCTGTTGCTCCTGCCTACAAGCCAAACCTTGCCCACTCTTCCATAACTATATCCACAGATCCACCAGCCAATGGGATTGTTTCTCCATAAGCCCCACAAGCACCTGTCACCCCCAAAGAAAGTGGGGAGTGTGAGACTATTATATGGGACTGTGTGGCTGCAATGGTCAACGGGTACCCTCCTTCTTGGCAGCGGGGGCTGTGGACTGCATTGCATGTGCAGCAGGTTGTGAACAGCCCACTCTAGTTTCTGTTGGGTTAATTAATTTAGTTGTTGAATACCCCATGCTCTCACTCACCCTCTTGTAGAGCTGTCTGCATGCAAGGAAAGGAACCAGCTGCACGCTCTAAAGGTTTGCTGGGCTGCCTTTACCTGGTTGCCAAGTATTTTGGGGAGAGATTGTACGTCTCAAGCTCCCCAAAGGTAGTGCAATTCCACATCAAGCCCTATATTAGAAGTGTGGCTAAGTGGATCCAATCCAGCCCTATAAGCTTTTGGGGTTCTTTCAGATGTGAATCTGGAGTGATAGGGGTATTGTTTCACTCTGATGGGAAGCACCAGAAATGTTTGCAAAATGCCCTGCAAACCAGAACTGCTGAGCCTTGGGTAGCTCTAACAAGGCAGATCACAGATGATTGACACCATGCACACAATTCTAAGAGTCCATAGAACCTTTGCTGACTTAAGCGCTGGAGGGTCAAGGGCAATGGAAGCTGGCCACGGGGAAACCATCTTAAACAGAACACAGAGCTTCAATGCTGTTTGCAGGCTGAAATGCAGAACCCCAAGGGACACAGTTTTCATGGAACCATCTAGTTTCAAACAAGAAGGCAACAATTTTCCATTGCAGTGCAAATGTGGAGTGGTAATAAGGCCACCTGGTCTATTTTCCAAGCATATGTAAAGCTCTTCTCCTTGATTCTTAATGCATGAATGTTGTGCAATAGACAGCTACATAACATCAATACAATTGTGTTCCACTGAGACTGCGTTTCTATTCCATGTGTCAAATGTCAGACTACCTCTAGTTCAGGGCACGGCCGGGCACTTTCCAGATGGTTGCTCTCATCCACTGCATGATGGGGAGGACACATGAAACCATTTCACATTGTTCCTTGGAACACATTACTCGTGGTATAAGTTTCACTTCATTTCCATCTCAAAGACCTTGTTCTTGAGAACAGAGATTTTATGGCCTTCCACTTGTTGTTTTATATATTTTGGCACGGACCTGCTGGTCTTACAATAGAAGAGCTGTTTGTGCTTCTACAAGCATATTTTGTGGGTGCAACTTAAGCAAAACCTTTGAAATGATGGCCTTAGAGGTCATCCAAAGGAATGCCAGTGTTTGACATTGGTTTACAGGCCAAATCCTAAACACCTTCCCTACAAAGTACTTCCCTTTGAAGTAAATAGAACCACACATGTGAGCATAAGGCCATTAAGACTAGTGGGTGGAGTAGAAAGGTAAGTTTCAAGCGGTGACCTATATTCTGTCTTGATCTTTTTGTTGTCCCCCCATAATTCAGCACCAATAGTAGACCAGTAGTAGACAAATAAAAAGACATCCACAGAGCCGGCAAAATGTAATTCCCTTGTCCCAGCACTTTTCCCCAGATCTGATCATGGGTATGTGAGACTACATTATTAGGCTGGCAGGACAGAGGCAAAACACAGTAACTAACAAAAGTGTTTTCAGGGGTAGCATTAAAAGTGGGGGAAAGAAAAGAAAATCCTAAGGAAAGCTGGCAAAATGTTTGCAGAGACAGTAAGAACAGATGCCCCCAAAGAGGAAATTACAACATATGGCAGCTGGGGTTTTGGTTAGGCAACTTTTGTAAAGTTCAGAGCAGCTGGGGTTAGTAAGTGGTAACAAGGGGAGACAGATTTATAGGGCCCACACATGGCAATATTTTGGTAGAAATTAGTAAAAACCATTATACCTCTAGGATGAAGAGATTAATACGTACAAGTTTGCATTTTTTCAAGAGCAATCATATTTAGTCTCAGTAAACTGGAAGAATTGAGTAATTTCTTGGATTAACTGATCACAGGAGTTGTAATCCATAATAAAAATCTGTAGAGGACTGCCAAACTTTGTTTCTCAGAGGGTTAGAGTAATGAGTTGATTTGACATTAGTAGAATTCATACCAGACTGCAACCACATTATCTATTAGTCCTGAGTTTAAGAGGTTGATTTGCAAAGACCAGGCAATTAAACAAAGAACTCAACAGTTTATTTTTTAATTTAGTGTTTGTGCAAATTGCTGGATTGACGTCTTTGGAAACTGAAGTATTCTATTTATTAACAGGACAAGTACAGCATGGTCTTCCCAATCTGCCCAGCCAACACATTCTGATGTAGAGGCAATCTTTCAGTTCTGTTTTCAAGTCTCATGCAGACCTGGGCCATCATGCTGTGTTTTTCCAAGAGGTGTGTCAATTTTGTGCCAGTGGGTAGGTGGGTGGGTGAGGGGGAAATGATCCTGTGGATGCTTGCCCACCTTATTACCTGTATCCTGTTACCCTATATGCTATTACCTACCCCTGTCTTCTTGGCCAGCCCCCTAACATCTTGGCCATCCAGATACCCATATGTGCCAATTTAAAATAAAAGTCTAATCACATTACTATTCGAGACCTTCTAATATTTTGACAGTGTCTACCATATTCCCAAGTATTACTTAGACTCTAAGCTCTTCCAATCAGAGACTGTTTTTGGTCTCTGTTTTAACACCACCTAGGGTGATGGAGTTCTAGATACTCCAAAAGGGTATCTCGAATAGTAATGTGATTAGACTTTTATTTTGTTACTCCATTCTGTGCCTGGTGACTAGTAGGGTTACATTAGGCTCCAGTTTGTTCTGGGTGTTGAAATCAGAATTTAAGTTCATTCTTCAGTTAATTCACTACAAAAGCGAACATGCTACAGTGGTCATTTACTTTAAAAAAGGGGATGGATGGAATGAATGTGTGTGCGAGGAAGATTTTCTAGATTCTCCTTTCCCATCCAGTTTTGCACCCGGTATGCCTTCACTGTCTGCAAGAGTTACTCTTGATTAGTGCTTTTACCTGTGAGATATGTTTCACTTCTATTGTGTTGTGTCAAGAAAGCGACAAACAAATCATAAAGTGACAATACATTGCATGACATCCTGACCACACCAGCCCCATTACAGTCCAACGGGGGCCATGCGGCTTTGCATGGCCCTTTGGGGCAATGACTGGCTTTTTTTTGTTATTTGTACAGTGCCTGGCATAGTCAGGTTCTGATCCATGACTGATTGTACTGCAACAATCATATTCATTAATAATAACGTGCCTAAAACCTGCTCTGTCCCATTGTTGAGGTGAGTGGTTCAGTGGAGAATATTCAGCTCATTGCATCTACTTCATACCTTGTTTTACAAGGTTCCGTATCTCCGCACACACTTCCCATATCCCTTTAACTTGCTACAATTTATGACTCTTCCCCGCCCCCTCCTCCCCACCTGTGAGGTCTGAATGGATTAACTATGAGCTTTGCAGTCTGCAAACATTTAAAAACTCCAGCCTGTATCTCTCTGGCATAGAAAGGAGACATGAAATGATACATAATGTTTTTCCATCAACCTCCCGCCCCCCCCCCCCCCCGCTCTCAGTTCCCATGGCCCCAGTGGAGCCAATCCCCTGCCCTTCGGGAGAGATCTTATTTTGGGTCACCATATGAAAATGTCAGAATACTCCGAAAGCCCTCTTGGGGGGGTCACTGGGTCAGTAAACCCGAGACGGGCTGTGTGCAGGTGTCCCCGACTCAGACTGGTCTTTACAGAAGGCGAAAAAGGCCCTGTGGAAGCCACAGTCACGCGAGCTGCATGTGGTTTATCAAACAAGGGCCAACATCTCTCACTCTCGCTGTCACAGCACTGCTCCAAGGGCAACCCGATCTGCCTTTAATCTACTCTGACCGCAGGACAAGTGGTTTAAATAAAGTCCTGCACGACTGAATCACTCCACTGCTGGCTTTTATAGGCCACACTGAGGAGCGAGCGTTTATTTTGCGTAAGTAACAAAATTAATAGAAGAGAAACATTTTCGTTATGTGGTGACTGGAGCGGAGTGGGGGCGGGACGCGGAGAAATTTGGGTGGGAAGGGCTGCATGTGACAAAAGGGAAACAGTGAAAAAAAAGAAAATTGTGAGTTTTCCTGGCACATCTGGTTTAAAAGAACACCACCAGCACAAACAGCTTTTACAGACAAATCAAGTGACTTTGTTTTAGCCGCCGGCTACTTTGAGAGCCCAGACGTGAAGCCCTGCTGTCTTTAAAGCAGCTGCATCACACGCTTTTATTAACACGAGCTCCTTAAAGTCTGAAATTCTCAAGGTGCAGGTCTGGGGAGCAGGCTCAGCAAGTATTAGATTACAAGGAAGAGAAGAACCAACTGAAATGCCTTGGGGCCTTTGGGGGAATCTGTCTGAAGTATTCTATTTCCATTTCATCAAGCAGGAAAGAAGTGTGTGTGTGTGTGTGTGTGTGTGTGTGTGTGAGAGAGAGAGAGAGAGATCTTTGCCTCATTTAATCGGAGAGAGAGTGTGTCATGTATTATTATTATTATCAATATTAATGATCATGTTTATTAACATAGTGCCTAGGATCCCAATTAAGCTAGACACAGGACAGTGGGCGGTCCGTACCCTGAAGAGTTTACAATCTAAACAGACCAGATGGACACAGGTGGAGCAAAGGGTAGAACGCAGGCAGAATGAACAACGTGATGGCAGTAAACATCATACTAGTTCCATATTTTTTTGGCGGTGGGGGGAGGGAGGGGGTCGGAAGGTTTAGTGGGCTTAGGAAGGGCCGGGGAGCAGGGGGAAGAGGGCAAGGGAAAAGAGGGTCGGAAGGGCAGGCATGGAGTAAAGCTGAAGGGAAGAACCGGGAGGGGGGGGGGGGGAAGGGAAGGGTGTTGGAGCAACCAGCCCACCAGTGCTGGGCAGAGAAAGTTCAGTCAAAACTGTGGCCAAGTTCCCTAAATGTCTGAAGGTCCCTGCTTGGGTTGCTTCTGCTCCTCCTGCCTGGCTCCTCTGAAGTTTTTCCCCAAGGCCGCACGGTGGGGAGGAACGGAGGCATCGCCTGGGTTTTAGTTTCCCTAGACTGGGTGTGGGGCGAGGTGTCCCCTGCACAGTTCTGGGCTCAAAGAAAGGTCCAAGGGAGAGGGGTAGCCCCAGTTAGGCCCCATTTTAAACCTTCCCATCCAGTCCAGCAGTCCCCTCTTTGGCTGTTACCATCTGGGAACAAGAATTGGTCTACTGGGTCACTATCAATTAGGTCGTTTGTTTTTATTTTAGTTAAAGGTTATTTGCAATGGAGGCAGTGAATTGTCACAGACTGTTCTCTCAGATGCACCCATCTACTGTAACCCCTCAGGCACAGGCTCCTCATCCAAGACTTCCATTGCCACCAAGAAAAGTGGAAGGGGCGCAGTTAAGTAGACTTTTGACTGGGAAGCTGAAGATACTTAAAACTCTCCCTTACCCTGAGCCTTTTAGGAATATGAGGTGGATACTATCTTCCCTATCACATCAAACATAAACTACTTGGGCTTCACTTTCAAGGCCTTCCTGACTTATCCCCAGTCTACCTACCATGTCTCATTCAGTACTGAATGATTGATTCCTGTCTCCTGGACATTGATGTCAGTTTCTGTTGCCCACCTTTGGGCTTTTGCCCATGCTGCTCCTCACAGTTGGGGAAACTCCCTGTAAACATCTGCAAAACTATCCCATTAGCCATCTTCAAATCCCTTCTTAAAATATTCTTTTGCCATAATGCCTACAAAAAACTCAACAATGGTTTGGTTGTGGGTGTGATAAGACCATGGCTGTCATGCTGATCAATACTGTTGCATTGTACTTCCTCGTCTGTCCAGCTATATCCATCTGTTGTCTCTTGTCTTGTACTTAGATTGGAAACTCCTTGGGGCAAGAACTGTCTTTTTGTCCTATGTTGTACCGTGACCAACACGATGGGGTCTTAGTCTATGACTTGAGCCCCTAGGTGCTATAATAATAAATAACAACAACAGCTGGAAATAATTATATATCTTTATATCTTGATAATAGACAGACCCTGAACTAATGTATATATTAGAGGTGGCTGAAAAATGTGTCCCTTAAAAAAACGTGAAAATTACAAAACTTTTTACCAGCTGTATATGAATGATACAATCCTGCTCCCATTAAGGACACTGGGAGTTTTCCATCGACTTCCATGGGTGCAGAGTTGGCCTTGCTGTAAGGGATACCTTTGAATTTAGGATTTGCCATACCAGGCCAAAACATTGATCCATCCAGATGGGTATTCTGCATCTATCAATAGCCAATACCATATGGTTATCTAATGGACCTAGCCAACTGTGCAATGCTATACATGCTTCTTGACCTTCTGCAGAACAGTTCAGGGCACGAAGTCTGAGATTTGATTACCCTTAATTTAACAATATAACAAGACCATAAGAATGGCCATATTGGGTTGGACCAATGACCCATGCATCATTGCACAGTTTTAGGATCTATTCTGGTCTCTATTACGTTTCATCAAAATGCTTATCCATCATGTGTAGAACCCTTTCCTTAGTATATTACCTGCTGCACGAGGACAAATACACTGTACGCAGTAATTCTGCTGCTCTGATGAGATTTCTCAGCAGGGTGGTATAGTTAAAATTCTAGCCCCTTGATGTTTATTAATCACAAGCATTTCTGACCTCTTCTGGAATTGATTTCAGTCACGATGCATTCCCTTGAAGAATCGGAAATGTACGTACTGACATTTCCAACCTTATGAAATACAACCCTGGGGGCTGTGAGGAGGTTGGGGAAGACAAATGAGAAAAATATGGGACTTTTTCATTCCCTCAGAGAAGTTAAGGGACAGGCAAATCTATTGCACATTTGCGAACTTGAAGCCACTAGGCAGGGCTATCTAATAGACTATGACATTGGGGTTCCCTGTGCTGGTTCACAAAGATTGTGTTTGATTTTTCAATTAAATGGTAGGCAAAGCAACATACCCCATGGTTTGTATGGAGAGGCTGCTTATGGATGTGTCTTTTGGAGGCAGGAAGCAAGTTCAGCAAAATGCCCCTAAGAAACTTTATACCATCCTTTGTTATCCTTAGGCTGTGCCTTTTAAGGTAAGACAAGCATTGTCTTATCCAAGAAAGAGCGTTACCATGGGGTAACATGCAATACGTTTGAGTTGCATGCCCCTTCCCTAGCTGCAAAGCACACATGACAAGGAATTCAAGATTAAACACCTGTTTTAATTGTATAGCCTTCTATCTCTCTCTCTCTCTACCTATCTATGCATGCCCATTTTAAACAAAACTGAAGTGTAGTCATTATAGTGATTTGACTGAACCAATGCAGTGTCCAATAAAGCTGCATGCAGTCTGCATGTGGAAATTGTGGTTGATCTCTGGTACAGAGTGCCATCATTTATGTGCAACTTTAATGTATCGTTCAGTTAATTCAGTCCAGCCAAAATAGGAGTCTTTGTCTATGTTCAGTTAGGTTTGTGTTCACAGGCTTATGCTGGTACTCCGTGGGTTCTTTCTGGTTCAGCAGCTCACAGTGTTTTATATGATATACCGAAGCGGGCAATGGAAAGTACCATCATTGAAGTGCAGCCACCTCAGGGGTGAAGCATAGACACTATTCAACAGCACACTGCAACACTTCACTATCATTTAGGAAGTGAAGAAGGACAATGGATCCACTTGAAACTGCAATGGGAAGCTAAATGTAATAATTACCTCCTTCCCATACAGTAAGCAAGACTCCTCTGCAATATTTATTCTCTCTCTGGTTAAATTCTCTTCTGTGGCCCTCTTTCCTCTTTCACTAACTCCTTCAGTGAGCCTGTACACTGTAATCTAGCAGCCAGACAAATTATTTCAGAGCGTGCCCTGCGAAATCTCTCCCTCTTTCCTCTGTTTGGCAATCTGCCCTGCTTTCCCCCTGAACCTCTTGAGAGTATGTGTCATATGGTCCTGGTTCCTGCTCAGTCTGAGGGAACACTTGAGAGAAATATTTATTCAAATCAAAACTGGCCACCAATGGCAGAAAAAGCACAGTGTAAGTTAAGGGTGTAAATAGCTTATCTGACATGGAGCCAAATAAAAAACCTACCAAGGGATGTGGTGGATTCTCCATTACTTGAAATCTTTAAATTAAGATTAGATGTCTTTCTGAAGGAGATGCCCTGGGCTTGATTCTGGGACTAAGGACTGAAGTTCTATGGTCAGTGCTAAGCAGGACGTCAGAGCGGATGACTATAATGATTGTGATAAAGTTCCTCCTCTGCCTTGGGAGGTCGTGCACTTATTGGCAGATTTGGTAGCTTCAGAGATTCATGGCAGCCCTCAGCTTGGCCACTTTTGCCAGTGGCTCAAACCTGCCGTTCACTCAGCTCACCTCATCGCTGGCCAGCATGGGGGAAATGGAGGAGAACAATCCCCACAGTCCCTGCTGGCCCACCTAGTGAGTTGGAGGACAGGCCAGAGACCTTCCCCTCTGGTGGGACCCACAGTCTAGGACAACTCCTCTGGTATCAAATAGGGAATGGGGGGAATGGGGAGAACCCAGGCCCGCCCTCTACTCTGCGTTCCAGCCCAGGGTCCTGTGGATAGCAGCTGTCTACAGTGCTTCCCGTAACAGCTGCATGACAGCTACAACTCCCTGGGCTACTTCCCCATGGTCTCCCCCCAGCACCTTCATCCTCATCGCAGGTCTTCCTCCTGAAGCCTGATCATGTTTGTACTCCTTAGTCCTCCAGCAGCAGGTCTTCTCACTCCCTGCTCCTTGCGCGCCCTCCACTAGGTATGGGAGGTCCTTTTTAAACCAGGTGTCCTGATTAGTCTGCCTGCCATAACTGAGTCTAGTATGTTCTTAATTGGCTCCAGGTGTCTTAATTAGCGTGCCTGTCTTAATTGGTTCTAGCAGGTTCCTGACTGCCTTAGCACAGCCCCTGCTTTGGTCACTCAGGGAACAGAAAACTGCTTATCCAGTGGCCAGTAGATCTGCCTTCAACTACTCTGCTGTACGCAACTGGTCAGGGTCTATCACATGATCCTTTCTGGATTTAACATCTATGAACGAATGGAATAACAAATTTCAATCTCTTCCACCTCCTATTTCCATTCCTATCTGATGCTCGGCAGATAAATAGAGAACAAATATTAAATAGACAGAAAACATATACCTTTGTCCTTAAGTTCAAATATTCCATGAACCAGTTTTAAATATACACAGTATCTAACTAGGAAAAATATACTTGCTAGAAGTGAATATTCTGTAGAGGAAAAAGGAGAAAGAGAATGTAACACACTTCCTATCACAGAATCTCCGCTTGTCCCCCATTGGTAGATAAGAGGTTCTTAACTTGATTCGGCATCATCTACTAACCAAATGTGACATGATAACACAGGGCTTTTTGATACTGGAGAAAATATAGCCATGAGAGCTGACTGCAGTCTGTCTGAACCCTCCCTGCCCCAACGATATAAATAGATGGGTTTAGCAGCACTACCTTTATTCTTATGTGTTTATGTGGAATTTGTCCAACATTACGACAAATGTCACCATATTCTGAATCTCTCTCTGGGGATGTAAAATTCGGAAGCAAAATCATCCAAACCTGATATTAGTGGCACAATTGATAGTTCATCTGTATTACAATGGCTTCTCCAGATACATCCCTTATCTGTTGTGGGACATCCATTACTCACATCCCAGGTCCCCATGGGTTTCAATGGAGCTCTGAAAGTTTTGCTTCTTTATTATTTGATTTTTCGTTCTCTCTCTCTCTCTCTCTCTCTCTCTCTCTCTCTCTCTCTCTCTCTCTCTTTTTGTTACCAGGTCCATTTGTCTGAACACAGGGATATTTTCTTTATTAAGTTGTCATTGGCTTTTGTTATATATTTCCTACCTGAAATCACAATCCTGTGATTGTGGCATCACATTTTGTTGCTGTGGGTCTGACCAGGATGTCACAAACAGAATCTGTTGACTTCAGCTGGGGAATAGGGGGAAGGAGATTTTATCTGAAGCCATACTGATCCTATTTTCATAGAAATATATCTAGGTTTAATAAAAAGCTAAAAATATGTGACATACCGGCAGAATAATCTCTAAACAGAATGTTTTTGAAAGTTTCCATGAGACGTCAGCTGCTATTTAACTTGTAACCCGAGCGATATTGAGGAAAGTTACTAATTATAAGCATCATAAAAGGATAAACACCGTGTTCCCATTTTATAATACCAACACCTTTGGTTTACTCTAGATGCAACATTAAGCCCTGATTGGTTACTGAATGGAAAATCATGTGATTTTCTTGAACTGCACACAAGGAGGCATCTGCAGTTATAAAATCAACTATTTCCTTTGGAAAAGGAAGGAAAATATTTGACAAAGATTGTTAAATACCTTTTTTGGGTTATTATTTTTTTAAGTACACACCAGTAATAATCAAATTTCTCAGGTTTTGGAAAAGAAAACATAAATCAGGATGGCTTCATTGGAAACCATTGGTGTTTTCCACATTTTATGATGTCTGAAGTTTTATACCTCAACGTCTTTTGTTCATACTTTCTTTCTTTCTTTTAAACCTACACTGAAAGAGAATAATAAAGTAAGCTAAGCAGTTAACTTTTATGTGCTACAGTGAATAACTGAGAAGAATAAAATACTTGTCTTTCTAACAACTATCTTGTCAAGGTGGGTGAGGTAATATCTTTTAGTGGACCAACTTCCATTGCTCATCTAAAAACAATGACCTGTGTAAGCACGAATGATTGTCTCCGTTACCAACAGAAGTTGGTCAACTGAAAGATACTTTGTCTCTCTAATATCCTGGGATCAACATGGCTACGACAACTCAGCAAACATGATAGTTGTTAGGTATTTTGATTATTAGATTCAGGGGCTCCGTTTGGGGGTTTGAATTTTTTTTTTTTGGTACTAACAGATTCTGGAATATGGACTCTTCTATACCAACCTCTTGCCCAGCACTGTCTTCCTCATTGCATGTTGTACCTGAAGAGTGAGGATCCATCAATACCTGTTCTTCTCTTTCTTTGGTTATCACCTTCCCATCCCATGACCCCATTTCTGGGCAGCTCGATTTACCAAAAAGAACAAGTAAAGTTTTTGACCTTATTTTTTTGTATTTAATTATTGTAAGAGTTGCAGTTTTCCAGCGAGAAGTATGAGATAGTTTGGGATATACTTCCTTTATAATTGTAGTCAAATTTCTCAAGCCAACTAAACCATGCAGGAGTGGGTCAAATACCACCAGCCTCTCCTTCTTAAATCTGTTTACAAAGATGAAGAGATACCAAAATTTTGCTATAGAGCGGGCTTTTGTTGTTCTAAAGACAGATGCATACCAAACTCAAATTATACACTGGAAATAACAGAGTCCCGAAAAGTGAAGATGCCTCTGTAAAGGGACTGACTTGTTAAATGAATACATTGCAGTTAAATAAATACATTGCAGTGCTAACTTGGTTGCATTTGATAGGTTTCAGGACTGTGATCTTCTGACAAACCAGCCCCCCCCCCCCCCAAAAAAAAAAAGATTGAACTCCCGCCCCCGAAGTTCATAAATTAACCAAGAATAATGAAAACTGATCTTATGGGAGCGGAAAAAGGAGGGGAGGGGGACAGAGCTCTGCTCCATCCCCGTATAGTCTTGAGTTGACCATCTGTACGGTATAATGCTGAAAATTAGAGTCCCAACAGAAGCTTTCCAGTCAATAAGTTAAAGGCAAGAGTTAGATTTCGGCAATATCAGATTTACCATGCTGACTGGATTTCCAATAAGCAGACATTGTACTGGAGGTGAGCTGTAATTCCTATTGTCTAATCTCAGCATTGAGCTTGCTTATGGCTTCTAGGTGCTCTACACAAAGCCAAACGCCTGAAGTACCATTTGGAAACCAGAAATAAAGGCTCAGAGCTCGGAAATCAGAGATCTTGAGAAAATGGGATTTTATTTGCATTCTCCAAAGCCGCCAGGCTGAGGTGTGGAATCTGGGACCCATTTTTCCCTTCTGCGTTTCTCCGGCCTCCTCCTCATTGAGAATTGAACAAAAGGGCAAGCAAGCCACTTCAAAGCAAACGAGGCCCTTAATTTACCATAAAAAGAAGACGGCTGGCTGTTAATGCTTTATCGGATTACAATAAAGGCTCTTTGCACTCAGGGGACTGTGGTTTGATTCCCGGCACTGCTGGAAGGGCTGGAAATCCTAACCACAGATTATAGCAACGAGCTTCCAAATTTCCATGTTCCAGCCAAGGGTGCTTCTCTCTGGAGTGGCTACTGACCTACTATATGCCTTGCACTTGCATGATAAGTGTCTGAAATGTCCTTGTATAAGCAGAACTGTGGGAAGGATCTTCATCCAGGCCTCTGTTTTCCAAACACCTCTCAGGGGCTGATCCTGCATCAAGGAATCCTATGAGATCTTTGTTGTTGATTTTAATGGGAATAGGGTCATATTATGCTATTTAACTGTAAAAAGAGGCATTAAAGACAATGCCTTTCCCCCCATATGTGGGATGTTTTTATATTATAACTTGACATACTCACTCTAAGATATTTCTCATAAGTTTTGCCTATATGTATTTCAACTGCCAGGGCAATAGGCAAAGTAATAGGATGGGGTAGGAGAAACAATTACAATGCATCCAATTCCTTTCCCTCCAGTCAATCCCCTGAACTTGCTTTTCATTAGCAAACAACTTTATAAACTTGACAAGTTTAATTTCTTTGTAGGAGCTGTAAATGTTTTATTTGTCAGTTAACAGATGGCATCATTGTACAACAGGCATGCGGAAGGAAAGAGACATCAGTTCAATGCATTCTTCTTGGGAGACATGTCTCTATTTGGGCTCATAAAAGTAAACATCTCACTGGTTTTTTTCCCTGTGCACAGATGCAGTAGTGCACAGAAACGTGCACAGGAAGCGGCAAATGTGATTGATAGTGCACTCACACCACAAAGCCACGTTATGTTTTAAACTGTCTCCTGCTTCACCAATCCTCATGATAATCTTTGCCTTTCGTCTCTGGTAAATCTTGTTTTCTCTTACCTTAAGCGTCCTGAGGAGCGACTTCCTTCCTCAGCTTTACCGGTTGGCTGAATTGGGTGTCCAGTCTGGAAAGGGATAACACTCACACCTGCACATGCTCAGCATTGCTACATGGGGAAATGGAACTTCCTTACATTTACAGCACTATATAACTGGGTAGCCCTCAAGTTTGGTTTTTTAAATGGGTATTTAAAAAAAACCACCTAACTCTAAAACACTTCACCCAGAAAGTCTAATTGAAACAACATTGTTGGTTCCTTCCTACATCTCATCGGGCTAGATCCTCAACTGGTCCAAATTGGCAGGCTCCACTGAGTGGAGTTATTCTGATTTACACCAGCCGAGGATTTGGGCCAGAGCTCTCAAACCTGCATATCCCAAGTATGAGCCAAGGACCTAAAATGATGAAAACCAATGAAACCTAAGAGCAAAAACTTTAAAAAAATACTTAGGCCTTTTCTCTCCCCAAAATTGTATTAATTTGATTATATTGGAATATATAGACATCCCCATAGTGAGGATGCAGCTATGTCAGTATAAATGTGCTTATACTGATATAGTTCTCGTATGGGAAGGGGAATAAGCAACACTCGTCTAAACCATCTTCTTTCTGCTATAACCATGTCCACACCAATATGCCTATATTAGTAGAAAAAAAGTACAACCCACAACTGTAATTTAATAATTATACCTGTACAGTGCATAGACCAGGTCATAGATGTCTTTCCCTTATTGTTTTCTAACATTGTTGGGTGCCAAAAATGTATATGTTCCCAACAAGTGAAATAACAGGTTTGGAAAGGATAGGGTTAAGCAGGAGTCTAAAGCCTGTGACATGCAGTTTGAGCTTCAAAACCCAACAGGTCAATTCACAAGGACCAGGGCTGTCTCCATTTTCATGAGGTTTGTGCACCCTCCTGCTCTCTGACCTCCACAACGAATTTCAGTCCCAAGCAAAACTCCACCAAAACTGCTGAGTTTCACCTCAAGTTCAAATCCTGCTGAAAGAAATGGCATCTGTGTCAATATTTATGTGAAACCATCAGTTGGGAGGTTTGGAAGATAGTGACAGGCATCTGCCAGGATGCAATTCCTGAGGAGCAATTCCTTTTGACATGTTTCTCTCCACTGCATCTGTGTAGGCTACCAGGCCATAATTTAGTTCATAAATATTGTTATCTGAAGTCCACTTGCAGCTCAGCTGTACCAGGAAACTGAAAAGCAACACATTAGAAATTGCTAAGAGGAAACACTAAAAAACCTCACATCAGATAACGAATCTGCAGAACTCATTCCACAAAACACCTCCCACTGATGGTCTATATATACTTGGTCTAGTGATGCTGTAGGTGGACTTGGTCCTACCTCAGCAGAGGGAGCTGGACTAATTGATCTCTCATGGTCCTTTTCAGCTCTATATTTCAATGAGGCTATGATATCACCGAAGTAAATAATTTAACAGGATTCAGAGAAAGATTAGATATTTATATGGACAATGGAAGCATCCATGTTAGATATAAATATAAATATATTAATATCTTAATTTATAAAATTATTTAATATATAAAATATAAATATATGTGTGGAGGATGAAAGTTCCATTTCATGAAGGGTTTTAATATTTTGAAATAGGGCTTTGTTCCAAATTGTTCCAGTTTTCTTATGAAGCAATGTTCTGGCAAAATTTACCTGATTTTGTGAAGGATTTTGATTTTGACAGAAAGGCATATTCTGATGCAATATGGTTCCATGGAAATGTCTCCATCAGCTCTAACATATATATTGCATATATAAGCTGATATAATAAAAATCCCGATACTTTTGAACACAAATGAGACAGTAACTAATGAGAGTTAGGAAGAAGCTTCTCTATGGTCAAGTCATTCTATAATTGGTCATTATGACACTCTTTGTACTTTCTTCTGAAGTCTCTGATTTTGACCACTGTGAAAGGGAGGACCCCAAACTAGATGCACCACTGACCATATTAATACTCTTCACTGTAACTAATCTTATGTTGCTAAAGTTTGGGCCACATTCTGAGCTCAGTTACATTGGTATAAATCCACTGATATCTATGAAATAGGTCCAAAGTTACACTGGACAATGAGGATGGACAGAAGAGTCTGAGGGCAGAATTTGGTCCAGAAGCAGTCTAAAAAAGATGAATAAGAAAGAATGTCTAAGTTACAGTGCTGAATATCAGCATAAGATTTATTTTCAAGAGGAGCAAGTCTTGGTAATCCAATTAAGTATATGGATTTCATTGAAGACAGGTCCCAAAGGATTTGCAAGGATGCAAACATTTTCCAGGTGTGACTGCATATACTGTCTTCTGTTATTGCACATGGTAGGGCTGAAAAAAGGACTCTTGCCAGAGGCAGACTCTCAATATTGCACAAAAGTCCACCCAATGAATGGCAGGCTCTAAGAAAAACAATATTGATGTATTTCCCTCCAGTTGTGGTTTCCTTTGTCTGCAGAGTGCTTTTGCCTGTCAATGACGTCAAAGCAAAATTCCCTCACAAAGTGACAAGTGGAAAATAACTCTGAGAATATATTGGATTTCCTAACTAGCAATTAAATAACTAGTTTAATGGAATGTATTATGTATTTTATTAACTGTACAAAAGGGTAGAAGGAAAATAAAGACCCAACATTACTTCAGAAAATGTAATATTTTCTTTTGATTTAATCGTGACGCTCAAGGCAAATACAATTTTATACCAACGTAATTTTTTAAAATTGGATTTTATGCCTTTACGTTTACCAGATGAATTGTTTCCCCATTCAGAAATGTCATGGTGTCCTCAGTGAAACATGACAATTCACACATTATTTGTTTCCCTTTCAAATCACTACACGAAGAGCACGAAAACTGACGCTTATTCCAAAGGTTAGTTTTTGGGACAGATTTTCACGGACACAAATGGGAGTAAGCTAATCGGTGGTTTTCAGTGGGATCTGGGTGCCTTTGAAACATACCCCCTTCAGATTTAACTGACCAGTCTTCAAGCTGTTACTAAAATTACGGCCTCCTGATCAAATGTGCGTATGGATTTATCATGGCCAAATCACAAAACTTGCACCCTAACTAGCAGTGTTTCAGGAAGGCCAAAGATTGAATGGGCAGAGGATAAACTATGGCTGTGATCCTTCAAGTTCAGGGTTAAAGTTCAGGGATGGGGCAAAGCAGCCAGAGTATACTGGCGAATCTAGCCCCAAGTAGACACAGTCATCATTGGCAACCCCTCGATTCAAGGATTCTACCAGAGATTTATATATGGGTCCTAAGATGACTCAGGAGTTCGATCCTGGAACCACTGATCCACCCACAGTAGGTATAGACACTTACTGGTGAGTCAAGTGTCTGCTGGGAGAAAATTCGTTCTTTTTTCTTCTCTCTCTCTCTCTTTTCAGCCTCGAGGGCAAGGCACTTCTCCCCAAAACAACCCACTGCCTGATGGAGGATGTGATGCCATCTTGAGGTCGGTTGGTGGCTTGCTCTTTCCGGCTTGTGATGTCCATGTCAGTTGTCTTACGATACACTTTCAATGTGTCTCTGTAGCATTCCCTCTGATCACCATGGGTGAGCTGAGAGTAGAGGACTTCTTTTGGGACGCCCATCATAGTTGGTGCATGTGGACCGTTGCTTCAGCACTGGTGACACTGGCTTCAGTGAGGGTGCTGCGATCTTCCCACCTGACGTGAAAGATCTTCTGAAGGCATCACAGGTGATACCTCGCCAGATTCTTGAGGTGCTGTTGATAGGTTCATAGAACTATTATCATAGAATCTCAGAGTTGGAAGGGACGTCAGGAGATCATCTAGTCCAACCCCCTGCTCAAAACAGGACCAAATCCCATTTTTGACCCATATCTCTAAATGGCCCCCTCAAGGAATGAACTCAAAACCCTGGGTTTAGCAGGCCAATGCTCAAACCACTGAGCTATCCCTCCCCCCCCCATAGGTTACCCACATTTCACATCCATAAGGGAATGTAGAAATAACAATGGTCTTATTTATATATATGTATATAGAGAGAGATTCCATGTCACTGAAAGTAATGTATTGGAGTAAACTGTACACCCTATACATTTCTATAATGTAAATATTGCACATGCTGAATATAAGAACTAAAGTCAACATTGATATATGGCATTTACTTATTTTGAATGGGGTTGACAGCAGGTGATTTTTTCAGAATAAAATGCAGACTTAGATATTGATAATCTCTTTATATAATCAGTATTATGTAGCATGTAGGAATGGATTTGGGGGAACTAACCACACTTCTTTTCTTAGTGGTGGTTATATAATTTCAGCTCAATCTTTTATTTTTTCTCCTGGTGCAACTTAAGGTTCTCTATCACTGTAAGTCTTTTTACATCTGGTTGTCTTTTGTCACTTTCCAAAGAAAGGAGGGTAAGATGGAATCATTTGGTTTTGTGAAGAGCCTGCTCTGTATTTAAGACGGCCTTGCAGAAAGAAAATAAGAATTTGGAGTATACTCAACTGCATATCACACGAAGGAGGCCGTTTTTATTGAGATTGCCAAGGACACGCCTGAGTAACAATGGATGCTTTTTCCCTCCTGTAAAATAGCTTTCTAGCTACTTCAAACAATTAAATACCTTGCAGGATTTTTTTTAAAAAAGCAACGGATGAAAAAGAGATCTGAGCCCAAATTGTAAAGTAGTCTGCCATGGTTCATTTCTTTCAGAACAAACTACTGCTGCTAAGAGGATTCTGCCTTATATAATATTTACCAATTAAAAAGCTTAATCACATGACATCATTGCTCATTAAGCTCACATGCAGTAAACACTTAACTGTGGCATCTTTCCAAGCCTGTGTGTGAAGCATGAGTGAAGAAACCCATTAGGGAGGTCAGCACTGTTAAAAACTTTATTATTTGCAGAGTAACTTAAAACTCCATTAATTTATTGTTTCAATTAGACAGTTTGTTTCTAATTATGGATTGACAGTCATTGTTAAAGCTGTTTCTCTGCTGGAGGTCTTTCAACAATGTGTTGCAGGAACCAGGAAAATACCCTTCTGTATTTATACTTTGCTTGGCACTAGGTCTTCGATATGAAAAATCCATCTATATAAAATTGGGGAGGGCAACGGATTAGGTGAGGCAGAGACAGAGGGGTCATGCAATAGATTAATGCACTAGTTTGCACATCCTATACTTTTCAGATCCTATTTTATGCCTTCATCCAGGAAGTGCTTAGGTGTGTATGTAACCCACATACCCCCTGAGTGTGGTGTTCTGTCCCCCTCTAGTGGCACCAAGACCACTTAGAGATTAATGAGTCTGCTACAGCCCCAGCTATGAGCCATGTGCCTTTTAGCTCATGCATTTAGCTCCAGAGGTCCTGGGTTTGAACCCACTGGCTGACGACCAGGGTCTGTTGGTGTTACACGTGCTTAACTCCAAACTCGTGGTTAGTCCTATTGATTGCAGTGGGGCTACTTGCATGCTTAAAGTGAACACATGCTCGAGTGCTTTGTGGAATCGGAACCTTAGCAGTGGTAGATGACTTTGGTCTCACCCTAGTTCATAGATTCGTAGAGTTTAAGACCAGAAGAGAACATTGGATCCTTTGACCTCCTATATATTAAATTTCACTAATTTACTCCTGTATTGAGCCTGTTTGAAACCCTAGAGGATATTGGCGTAGATTACCAATGTGCACAAACAGCAATCTCTGATCAAGGAAAAGACTAGGATTGGAAGAACAGATTTGCTGCCAATCAGGTCTGAGGAACGTTGGTAGAGCTATATGGGGAAGTTCCTAAATGCAACAGCACAATTAAAAACTGAGATGTAGCTGAGAGCAAAGCATGGGTGATCTTGCAGTGAATTGGTAGTCCTGAGTAGGGAGCCTTGCATAGCTGTTCTCTGCCCTACGCCGTCCAGCTAGAGATGAGTGAAACACACTGCCTATGCACCACTCAAAAAAAGGACACTTATGTGGGACTTAAGTGTTGAGTGCAGCTTGTGTTGGCTCTCTTTGCACTGGGGTGAGTTTCAGCCCACAGGAATATTTTATTTTGTGTTGCTATGAGGTCAGTTCCCGCTTCCTGAGTTTGACTTGGCGCTCTGGAATTCAGTCAAAACCACCGAGTTTGACCTGGCTTTGTGACGAATCCCTCCATTAGACCAGCTTTGCTTGGAAGTCTCGTTGATCTCAGCAAACCTCTCAATGAATCTGGTCTTAGTTTGACGCTTGTAACAAAAGGCAGAGGCAGGAGAATGTTTTGGACAGCTCTGCTTAGCCTTCTTCCATCAGCATTTACCATCATGCCCCGGCCGAGGAGGGAATGCACATTGGATCTGGAATTAAGGAAACCAGGTTTTTAATACGATATTCAGAAGAAGGAATGCATTGAACAGAACTGTTTGTCTACAGAATGTGTTTTATGTTTTATACATCAAGCGCAAAACACTCTCCTGAATGCTCCAATATGAGTCTCACAAGTACTTTGCATTCATTCGCTAGGAAGAGCTCCCCTTGATAACAATGGCAATTATACTCCATGTGGAGAAACAAGTGCAAAATGCACACTGCAGAGTTGGACTGCAGGAGAGAGATCTGTGGTGCAGGAGGGAGAGGTGAACTTTGCTCCAAACTGTCAGTGTGCTGACTCTTTTTAACAGCCAATGGTTAGGAATTTAATTCAGTCATTAGAAATGAGTACAGATTCCTATAGGTCTTCATGAACAAGTCATCGGGGCTCAGGAAATGGAAAGATGGTTAAAACAGAAATCAGAACGTGGTAGATCTTAGCCTGCAAACTAACGTATTGTCTAGGTGTGAAGTCAACTTTAATGCACAAGCCCTCCGGCTTTGTATTTGTAGTAGCTGCTTTGCTTGTTGTTCATCACTGGCGTCTGCAAGTATGACAGGTTGCAGAGCAGATGGTGAAGGTCACAGTTCATGAATTAAAGGAGCACACTGGAATGCATGGATATGGGTAATGCAAAACCACAGGGCTAGAGGGAAGGAGCGTTATTGAAATGAACTTGAACAAAGCAAGAAAAAGTCCTTCATCAGAAGGCTCCCCTGGAGACAAGAATCCTTCTAAGCCAAGTGGTGAAAGACATTAAACAGCAGTCTCTTGGCCTGTGCGCTCATCCGGAATTTCCAGGTACTCTAACAATGGGAACTGCTCATGCTGTGTAAAACAATATCAGTGACCATCCTGTGTGCTGTCTCTGTGTAACTGCATCTGGAAAAGGGAGGCGCCTCTCTCTCTGAATGTTAAGTGCTATCTTACAACCTGTTTCTTTCCAGACCAAGTGGAAAATATAAGCTAGAGTTTCAAGGCAGAGGAAATATAAAGTATTTTTTCATCAAATTTGGCATTATCTGTTTAACAGGCCCACCCTGCTCCCATTGTGTGGCCGTATTCAGTTTGACCATTCTAAAAATAAGAATGTGATTTGCATAGTGTGCGGTTTTGTGTGAGTCATCTCATTGATACACTTGACTGGAATTGTATATAACCTCAAAGTTTCACGTTCATTTGCGTTTTTAGCCTGATAGAGATAACTTTGTTTTCCCCACTGGGATAAAAGGAGACAAGAAAGGAGCGGGATCGTGGCCAGGTGCATAGTACTTTTGTTCTGCAGACAGCAGTGTACAAATAAGAAAAAAGTAATGAAGGGAGCTAGCTGGAGTCAGAACGATCGGTTCCTCCAATCCTTAACTTCCTCTCCAAGTCACCTGGATGTTTCAGTCACAGCATCCGCCGGTCACTTGGGATGAGCAGACATTGAAAAAAAGCAATACAATTATTGTTATATTGCTAAAAAGTTAATGCAAATCATAATGCAAGAACAAGATGAGGTCAGATGTAAATTGAGGTCATTGTAGTTCCTGGGTTAAGAAAAAAACTCCCTGGCATAAAGTGTCAGACAATGAACTGGCAAGTGCCACAGATTTATCAAAGGCAACTATCTTCCATGTAGCCCAGAAGGCAAACTAGCAGCTCTGGGAAGGTCTTCTATATACATGAAGAAGAGCTCTGTGAAGCTTGAAAGCTTGTCTCTCTCACCAACAAATGTTGGTCCGATCAAAGATATTACCTCACCTTCCTTGTCCCTCTAGTATTCTGGGACCAGCACAACGACAACAACACTAAATATGTACCTCCTTTTCGCATTTGTAGATATTTTCCCCCAAGAAGAGCAGAGGTGAGTCTATGGCGGCTTGAAAATTTTCTGTTGAAATTTTTTTTTCTGAAGGAGAATTGTCTGCTTTCTTCAAAAATGTTTGATTTTGTTTTATCGGAAAACCCAAGAACAGAAAAAAATGGGAGGGGGCAGGCTAGGGGGCTGGGAAGGATTGATTTTTTTTTCATATTTGTCAAAATTTTCTGTGGAAAAAATGTTGTCTGACCAGTTATAGATTATTCAAACACATTTTGGCCAAAATGTTGGATGTTGAACATTAGGCTTCCTAAAACCATCTCCGGCCACCAAATAAAAATAACTTGAATTTTCAGAGAGGTCTCAGCAGGGGTTGTGGGTGAGGAGATCTTTTGAGAATCATATTATATTTAGGTACCTAAATATGGATATAGTTACTTGTCTTTAGGCCTTTGTATTCAGCGGATATAGTAAGGGATATGTATCTTGGATTGCTAACATGCTCAACTCTCAGTGTTTCTTCCCGCTGGCCACGTTTAGCATTGCAAGTGCAAAATCCCTGTCTGCAATTGCCAACTCTTTCTCTTTTGAGGTTTACTCCACCATCTTTGTCTAATTATTTCTGGATGCTTGTCCATCATTTCTCATAAGAATCTTTCATCAAGAGATGAAGGAGGGAGCCTGTGGGAAGGGAAGGAATAGAAACCTTGACTTTTCCTAGAAAAAGTGAAAATAATTATTTGGACTGTGTCGGTTTTATTAATTACTCAACATGGCTTGTGAGGATAATGTGCAAGTCAGCTGTGAACTTACATAAAGGAAAACAAAGATACCTCTGCTGTCGAGGAAAAAAAACAACCACCATATTTTTCTTCTTCTTCTTTCAGTTTCTTCTAGAAAGATATACCCAAATTAGCATGAAAAACATGCAAGGAACTTATAAAGGACTTTAGTCTTAGTCACACTGATTATTAATATGTATTATTTGTATTATGGTAGCACCTAGGAATCCCAATCAATGATCAGGGACTCATTGTGGTAGGAGCTGGACAGAAAAATATCAGTTCAACATTCCTAGTCCCAGAGAGCTAACAATTCCATGTCAGTCAGGAAACCACAGGTGAACCAAACAGACCGTGGAAGGGGAGGTTGGGAAGATGAGAGACCCAGAGAGCAACAAAGCTTAGCACAAAAGCAGAAGTGAGCCTACCAGTTGTTTACCAGTAACACTCTGGGTGTGATATTCCTCTCCTCTGAAAATGGCTTGTCACCATCAGAAAGCTGAAGGTGGATGAATGTATTTGTCCGAGGGAGTTGAAGAACACTTGCTGAGCGTCTGTTCAGATCTCAGATCCCTTGCTTTTCAATCTAAACGCCAATCCAGCTAAACAGATTTAGCTCTTCCCTAGCTCCGAGATTCACACACCCTGTTATCTAATCAACTGGCAGAAGGCGGTGGGAGTGCTGATGATCAACTCGATTGCTTGTGTTTTTCTGCATGCCTCACCCCTCGCCTCCGGCAGTTTATATTTTCATGTGCCGTCCTCAGTTGATCTTTTCTCTGACAATTAACGAAAGTGGTTATAGAGGCTTTTATTAATCAGGAAAACTCTGAAGGTAAAAGTCACTTTGAGGTGATAGCCTGTGCTGAAGGGCTGCACTATGCATCACTCAAGTCCCATTTAAGACCGACTTTGAAGGTTTAAGTGGGGCTACCGTGGCCTTGTAACTGACATACTGCAGAGGTGTGAAATGCCCATCCATCAGGGCAAAAAGGGTCTCACAATATACTAGGCACTGCGTAAACCCCTATTCATTCCTCGATAGAGGGTCTTTTGATTGGACCTCGGCTTTAGAGGATGAAATTCTCTGTTGTGTAGAGGCCCAGCTCAATGCCTCTGAACCTCTTAAAAGCGACTTAAACCCCAGTCTGAAGTCTTCAGAGGGACAGTGAGGTTGCACAGCCCTTTGGGGGGGAGGGGTGAATTTGACTCTGGAGTGAAATTGAAGACGATAAATAATACACAGGGTTTTTGCAAAGACGCAACTAAGAAATAAAAACCCCTAAAGGCAGTGGAAATATGGAGATTGGCTGAGCTGCTCTCGTCAGGAGCCCGAGGTGCAGGTTATGTGAATAGACTATTGTCATTTTTCAGCAGGTGAATTCCTAAGCCATCTGTAGAAAATTTTCCCTCCCTGGCCAGGAACACATGGCCCCTGGGTGCAGGGGAAAAGTTATTTTCGTTTGCCCCCCCAGGCTGAACAAAGCTTTTGATTGAGTGATGGGATCTCGACTTTGTGAGGCAAGGGAGCTTGGGTTTTCTTCCCCCTCTTTCTTTCCACCATACTAATGAAATTTGCAGACATGGAGAGGAAGCGGAGAGTTATTTATAAGAGTTGGAGGAATGTGGGGCCTAATTGTGCTTAGTCTATTGCTAAGTACGTAATCTGTTTGCTATTAAATTTTACAATCTTTCAGCAATATACACAGGTCCCATTTTTTTTCTCAACAAGACTACATAAATCTGACAAAGAAAAGTTGGAATTCAGCATTTAGAGGGTTTCAAAGCTACTAATAAAAGTTAGCATTTTACAAAGGGAGGAAAATGCATTTTTAGGGATAATCAGGTTTGGATCTGATTTTTAGCCCCTTGCTTTTTGTCTGTTTTTGAATTTCCTTTGAAGATCTGTACGGTTTGCTATGTCTACACTCTAATGCTGTCTAATTTACCCTAAGCAATCACTTGTCAGTGTGGGAGGCAGGGTGGCCTAGAGGATAGAGCACTGAACCAGGACTCAGGATATTTAGGTTCTATTTTCTGGCTCTACCAATGGCCTGCTGGGTGATCTTGAGCAAGTTACTTGACTGCACTGTGCCTTAGTTTGCACATCTGTAAATGAGGATAATGATACTGACTTGGGTTACGCACTTTGAGATCCCCTGTGAGAAGCACTAAATGAAAGCTAGTGTGTGCTTTTATTAGTGTGTGCATCTCTCTAAAACACTATTGACCTCCATCCATGCTATGGGGTTGTCGCTGATAATGATTGCTTCATAGTTGCTAGTCTATTTCTGCCTCTCATCTCTGTCCGCATGTAGGAAACAGAGCTGGGTCCCACGCCGCTCTTCCCTCCACAAGAGGTTGTGTGTGGGGTGGAAAGATGTGTCATCACTTCCAACATTTCCCCCCCCACTTGGGCCCTGCTACCCGTGTTTGTATACTGGGAGCTGCAGTGCTTTGTGTGGATGAGGGTCCTTAGAGGAGTTTGGATCTAGGCCACAGGGAATCTTAATCCACGATTGGCCTTAACTTCTCTGCCTCCAATTCGTCATCTGCAAAATGAGGATAATACTTAACTCCTTCTCAGGCATGTGGTGGGGATTAATTGACACTTGTGTAATGCTTTGTCACCCGCATGAAAGGCTTTAGAGAAGTCCAAGCATTTTACCCGCTGGCTAGTCCTTTGTGTCTGTGTAAGCTGTTCTGTTTCATGCCTTCTCTAACCTCCCTTTGGGAGCCTACATAAGCCCGCAGAAAGGCTGCACCTTCTACCTGTATGACAATGCAGGTTGTGTGTATGTTGGCAAGAAGACGATCCTCCATTTAAAGCAAGGGTTGCTTTAGAGTGCAACATTGTTTTTTTTACATTATGCAGTTTCTCCTTTGTTCTCCAAGGAGAATGAATGTTAATGATGTGCCGCAGTTGGCTACTCTGGTAGCACGCTGAGGCTTTGAAAAAGAAAGACACCGGTCAGATCCTCATCTGGTGTAAACTGGCCTAGCTCCATCGACGTTAGCTGGGGATTTGGTCCACAGTTTTCAAGTAGATGCTTCCGTTAAAACCAGCATTTTTCTGGGACGAGGCAAGAACTGGACAAAAATGCTGGGAAGAGAAAATGGGAATTTAAACAAATGCACCTGAGTGGTTGATGCATCACTTTCTTTCTCTGGTGGTCTTGGCACAAGCTGTGGTAAATGAGATTTATCTTCTGGAGTCTGCTAAGCTGAGCATTGTCCGTAGTGGGGGACTCGCAGTATGTAATGTGATACAGCTGTCTGTCTCAGCCAGGCAAAAGCTGAACTCCCAAGCAGGTCTCCTTCGGGCTGCTTTAGATCTGTCGTCAGATCCTTAGGCCTGGTCCATTCTCAAAAGTCAGGCTGACCCAGCTACTTCGCTCAGGGCTGTGAAATATCCACCCCCGGGAGTGACGGAGTTAAGCTGGCATAACCCCGGTATAGACAGTCCTAAGTAGAAAGCTATTGCCTGTCATGGAGGCGGATTACCTATGCCAATGGGAGAACTTCCTGTTGGTGTAGGTAGCATCTAGACTAAATCATTACACTGCCACAGCTGTGGTGTTTCAAGGGTAGACGAGCCCTTACTTTTCTGAGCATTCAATTCACCTTTTCCAAAAGAAGGTACCTCCCACCTCCACAAGACCCAGGTCTTAGTTTTACATCTCAGATAGGTCCCCTTGGAAAATGTTCTGCCAGTTCCTTAGCCCATTTCCTAATTTTTCTCATTCCTCTTTATCGTGACTACATTAAGGAACCACCTGAATACGTTCACTCACCGATCAAAAATTACTTTATCAGGATGAACAGAGTTTGCCAAGATGGGTGTAGAGAACGCGGGTGGGTGTGGGGGACTATTGTTATTGTCCATTTGTATTATGGGAGTGTCCCTTGGAGATTCTCTTTCTATTCAGCACTGTGCACAGAGGGACTGTCCCTGACTTGAAAAGTTTACAGAGAAGACAGATAAATGGTGGCTGAGAGGTAGTCTCCCTATTCCTATTTTACACATGGGGAAGTGAGGTATAGAGACATTAAGATCACCCAAAATAACACAGATAATCAGTTGCAGAGTGGGAACGGAGACCAGACATCATGAGTCCCAATACAGCGTCTTAATCACAAGCCCATCCTTTGCCTCAAGGTGTAACTAGGGCTACTTTACTTCGTAAAACCTACTGGCTGCCTCAGCTCGGATGTATAGATGTGAAACCCTATATCCTAAAACTTTCCTCTGTCATCCCAGCACACAAACAGCCAGGAATAAAGGGATCAAAAGAGCACTCATGTCCATCAGTGTTTGGGCCCAAGTCACCACCGAACTGCCCATTGGGTGATTTCATGGAACTGAGAGAAACCCCCTCCCACTTTTTGCTGTATTTACCTCAGAGTTTCTTCTCTTCACCCCCAAAATAAATTAACTATTGCTGCAAAAACACCATTCCCCACGCCACCCAATAGCGAATGCTTTGGCAGTGGAAAGGAGGTGGAACTGTATGTGAGCCTGTGGTCAGTTATCAGGTTTTTGTTAGACCATATGGGAAACAATGAATTATGCTGCGGCATTTTGGGTATTCAGAGGGTAAACAGGAGAAAATTCAAGAGGGGTATCTGTAGTGAAATGCTTAAGTCCTCGTCACAGTGTGAATATCAAACTGGCTGCCAGTTGGCGACTGGCCATTCAGATGCATAGGCCAACTTGCAGCTGGCTCAAACTCATCCCTCCAAGACTTTGCTGCTGGACAGTGAGGGAATGGTGTTTTACAGCAGCAATTAACTTATTTCTGGGGTAAACAGTAGACATTGAAGGGTAATTACGGCAAGAAGTTTGTTTTCTATTTCAGTTTGAATAACCCACTAGCAGCCTGTTGGCTGCTAGCCTTTTAAATCTGTAAGGCCAACTGGCAACTGGCCCATGCTTGTGTCCGAGGCTTTGCAGATGTGAGGAAAGGATAGGAATGGTGATTTAAAAACAACAAACAAACAACCACCCACCAGTCAATCTATCATCTACTCTGGCCAGTGCTGTTAAAGGCCTGAGTTTGTATCTATTGAAAATTGGACATGGAGAATGAGAGTTCACTGGTTGAAGCTTAGTGTGAAAAACATGGAGGTTATGCTGGTAGGATGGAGAAGCAACGGGTCTCAATTAAGGGTGTGACAATCCTGAGTCCTGGGAGCACCGTTGCCGTCACAGCATAGATGTGAGCCCAGACTATAGGATTGTGTGTGTCAAATCTGGCTACTGAGATTTGGAATACAGAGGAAGGACTTGCCACTGTATATGCAAGTCACATGAGGAGAGTTTTCCCTGTCTCTTTTTAATCTGTAGCTCAGACACAAGTTAAATCAGGAGCAGAAGGGTGCCTGATATAACAGAATTCTTCAGCTTGCGGTGTTTCTGCACGGGACATGCAAAACCTAGCAAAGGTGGCAGCTGAATAGCAATTCATTGCATATGAATACGTACAGCATACAGCTATCTTAGAAAGTGATATGTAGTGAAGTGGATTATTTTCATGCAAGTGTTGCAGTAAATCTCAAACGTGCCACTCAAGATAAAGACTCTTTGGATATGTTCTGTCAGTTGGGCATCACTCTGTGAAATTTATTATTTTTGCAGAATTCAGGACATATTTTCGGCTGTTCCAGACTTTTCTGGCTGCCTGGATTTCCTCAATTTAATGTCTCTCCTCCCACCTCCCTTTTTTGCACTTGTTTAACCTGTTACTTGAGTGCAATTTAAACATACAAACAAACAAACTGGAACAAATCTAGCAAATAAAATGCCAAAAAAAAAAAAGGTTTCTCTCACAGTTATTAACACATACTCTATCAAATGCATTTGTCCTTCAAAAATAAGCAGCTGGGTAAACCATTAGGAGGCTGCTAGGGACTCAGGCTAGCCAAAATATGTTCTTTTACTGGCTTAAATTTCCTTGATGTAAAATAAATGTAAGTTAAACTGCTATTACTGCAGATGCTGCCACTGCTTATATAGGACCTAATCTTGATGTAGGCAGATTACATTCCTTCCTAAATCTGTCTGATACTAGAGCGTGAGCTGAGCGTGTTAACACATGATACGGCACATCTTTCTAGAAACAGACATTACAGATAGGAAAGAACTCTTAGGTCATCCAGTTCATCTACCATCCAGAAAGGCTTGTTCCCTACGTTATATTTATTTTCAAGTGTACATTATACTGTCTAGTCTAATTGAAAGGGTCCCAAATAATGGGATTTCCACCAATCAAGGCTGCTTGATTGATTATTGTAGTTTCCTTGATATTCATGCTAAATTTCCCCTAACTTAATTCATCTCAGGACTTCTACTTTCCCTCTCTTTTAGCACCCTGAGCAATTTGTCTCCTGTCCCAGTTATTATTCACCTAAAGTGTCACAGGGAGTGAAAGTTGGTTTACAAGGGAATTCAAGAAGGCAAGGTCTCGATCCTGATTTTCAGAGGTGCTGAAACACTCTCATCCCCTAGTAACATCAAAGGAAATAGGAGACATTTGGTATCTTGCATGATCAGGCCCAAAGCTAGACAAAGAAGTGGGCAATGGAAGTAACAATGTCATTTGAATATGCATTACTGAGGTTCAGACACGCATCTTGTAGCTTTATGATTCCTTTTGGTATGTTATAAAAGAATGTTAATTTAATCATTATTCCCCCTGCACTCCATAGTCAACTATTAGCCATGCTACTCAACACTTAGCTCCTACAATCTTTCCTTCTAAGTCATGTCCTGCTTAGTCATTCTATTACTCCTCCGAACTCCTTCCATCAAACTTAGATATTTCTGTCTTGAGCCCTTGGTGTTTCTCTGTCCTCAACAGAATTTGCTGTTCCTCTCTTGTCTTAATCATCAGCACCTCTCTTTTACACATCTGATTCCTTTCAGGGGTCCTGAGAATTAGTCAGCTGGAATATAGGGCTATTCAGTATCCTATATGAAATAAGTCGTTGGTCCGGGTCTGCCAGCCTTCCGCCCTCTCCATCCATCCTAACACCCACCCATCAACATTCCATACATCAAACAACCACCATCATTGTACGTGGCATTCTGTGGAAAATCTCAAGAAACTCAACAGGGACGGCGAGCAGACCTTGCTTCCACCCGCTCAGTCACCCTTTTAGTTAATTTTGAGATAGATTACTCCCGCTGGATGCCATCCTCAGTTGCTGATGCCTTCTAGCCCCATAGCTAATTGATGAGTGGAACCACAGCCAGCAGAACCCAAGAGATTGGCTTCAATAGCACTGAGCAGCAAAAGTGAATCACGTTCTTTCAACATTGCTGTTTTGCAATCTCATCGTTTTTGGCCCTCCCTTTCAAAAGGAGGCATGGCAGTGAATCAGCAAGTTAAGATGGTTAACAGTTACTCGTGATTTCAACAGAGGAGACAATTAAGCCATCTTTGGCTTTTAAAAATAACCACATTTTATTTAGGTTTTAATTATAAAGGTCAAGCGCAGTATAAGTTTTGAAAACCAGAAACACAATCTGGGTCAGTGTTGGCCAGTCTGCTTTGTATCATGTGTTAAATTAGCTAAATTGAGAAGGACAGATGGCAACAGGGTTTTTTTTAAATAATCAATTATAAAACAAATGACTTCAGTTGCCTCCTTTATTGTTGTTCATGGAGGATCTGTGCATCTAAGCTAGCACGCTATTTATTATTATCATTTTAGGGGCTTGTTGAGATGTGTGTAAAATGCAAAATATTAGCCGGGCTGCAGAAAGAAAGGGCCAGGTGACCTTTTTTCATATCTGCACATGTTTGTGGTTTGAATATAATAGTGCAGAATTTTCCAACACTCCTGCAATGAATTATAGTGCAGGCATTATTTATTCAGTATGTTTTCAACTTTCTCTCTGCTAAAACGTTTTGAGGATAGTGAGTTTCTTAAATTGGAGAGAGTGGCTCCTTGTGCTCATAGTTCATTTAGCTTTCTCTTTCCTTCTCAACAGACACATTCACTAGCCAGCTTCCTTCTTTGCTAGCATCTGCTTTAGGGTCCCAACTCTGCAAAGACTTATAAGGGTGCTTAACTTTATCATAAAGGGAGGCCAATGGGGCTTCTCACAGTAAAGTTAAGCATATGCGTAAGTCTTTCCAAGGTTGGGTCCTATGTTCATTTTCCTCTCATAGGACATCCTTCTGGTACTCCTGAGACTCATGAGACAGTTTGATACCTGATGTCTGCATTACAATGCTATCATCACTCAAACATACGGTGTTCCAGTCATCGATACCCTTCATTCCCAACACAAAAGAGAAGGGCAATATAGGGACCTATTTTAAATCCTAAATGGGCTTCTGCAAATGGATAAAATATCTTTTAAAGTAAAAGACAATCTAGCAGACAATGAGTAAACAGATTTAACAATCTGAGCACAGATTTTAGATTCAGGAGCGACTCACTGCAGCATAGTTTTTTTGTTTTTTTTAAAATAGTTATGCTATACCAGACATGGGCAATGATACGCAGTGGGCCAGATTTTGAAACTTACCCACAAATCACTGAAAATCAATGAAAATCTGAGTCCATCTATGTGATGAAGTAGACTGCATTCCCAGGAAATTGCTCTCTTTTACAAATCTGATTCCTTTCAAGGGCGCTGAGAATTCAAAATCAACAAAAATTACAGTCAAAATCAATTACTCATGAAGTAAGGTGTCAGTCAACATGAGAAAGGGGATCAAAATCTGGCTCTAACGACACCGATAATAATCTAGACTCAGCTCCAGGAAGCATGTGTATTAAAAAAACAGGAGGTCATGCTAATGCCCGTGATGGGGGCACTATCCTATGGTATTAGTTAGAATATTTCTGGCCTATCCCTGGATCAACTTACTGTGAAGCTCAGAAAGCCCTTTTGGTTTGATCACAAACTGTCTCTGGAGCTATCTGCCGTTTATTTTGTTTTTCTCCTTTGTAGGTAAATACAAAATGTTAAGTTTCTATGTGTGACTTTAGAGCATTCAATGTGGCTTCCGTTTTCAAGGAGAGCTATTAATATTCGTAATGTATTGGCCACTGAGAAGAAAGATATCTCTGCTAGCTGGAACAACAAAGGTAGTAAAACAAATACAGTTCATTACAGTTTGAGTATCTCATCTTCAAAAAGAAGGCAAGTTTACTTTTCTTTACTAGAAAAGCACGAACCAGCACTTAAAATCTCTTATGAAAATCTGATCAAATTTGAGATTAGTTTCTCATGGTTTTGTTGAGGAATTTGAGATATTTCCATTCAGAAAAGAATTATTTATTTAACCTTCTCAATGTTAGTTTGTTCAGGATTAATTTTTGTTGTATAATGAAGGTTAACTAAAGGTAAGGCATGCAAATATATGAAAGGGAAGAGAGATGGGGAAAGAACAGAAAGCAAAGACAGGTGGATGGACAAATCAGGCATTATGAACTAGGCACACAGTTTATGGAAACTGGTGCTCAAACTGATTAGCTGTTCAATTCCTGTGTGAAAATATTTCATATTGTGGTAAATGGAATGATTTCTCCATCCTGTCAACTGGATTTCAACTACAGCTATGAAGAGAAAGTTATTTGGACGTAGGTTTCAACATTTACCTATTAAAATGTGATAGTGTCTCACCAAAACAGTATATGAGATATGAATCAAATCATTAACAGAACAATAATTATGACTATAGTACGATAGTGATCATTGCTGTGTTTAATGGGAGATCCCAGTGGATGCAACTTTGATCTATTCCTGTGTAAATCTTGCCTTCTCCATCTCACTGATCCATTCCAGAAATTATTTCTAAATCATAGGATCATAGAAGATCAGGGCTGGAAGGAACCTCAGGAGGTCATCTAGTCCAACCCCCTGCTCAAAGCAGGGCCAATCCCCAACTAAATCATCTCAGCCAGGGCTTTGTCTAACCTGACCTTAAAAACCCTTAGGGAAGGAGATTCCACCACCTCCCTAGGTAACCCATTCCAGTGCTTCACCCTCCAAGTGAAAACGTTTTTCCTACTATCCAACCTAAACCTCCCCCACTGCAACTTGAGACCATTACTCCTTGTTCTGTCATCTGGTACCACTGAGAACAGTCTAGATCCATCTTCTTTGGAACTCCCTTTCAGGTAGTTGAAAGCAGCTATCAAATCCCCCCCTCATTCTTGTCTTCGGCAGACTAAACAATCCCAGTTCCCTCCATCTTGATGAAAACTAAATGTTCATGTGGACCCCCCTAAGTCTTTGGTGATTTTGTTTCTTAGTTTGGGTTTCTTTTCCTCATCTTTAATGATTTCCCAAACATGACTGTCCTTGTATGTATAAACTTTTGTCCATGGGCAAAATATCAACAAGAACCAGCTGGATTGCAACCATGCTATTGCACAGTGCCACAAAACCAATCTGTCCATGTAGAGGAGGACTATGATACCAAGCACCCTTTCCGTTTCAGGCCCATAAAAGGCAACTCCCATCTGTCTTAGTTTGAAATATACTTCTAGATGCTAAAGCACTAAGCCAAACCTCACCTATTCCCTGGTATGGCGGTGGTCATTTACCAAAGCTTCTTTTGGATAAACAGAGCATTTTGCCAGACACATCTAATCAATTGTGCTGAGCAATCACATCAGAAAAGAAGAGAAAGCTGCATATGTAGAATATTTGATGTAGAGGGTGAATAATAATTCCATGCGAAAAGTAACGTGCTGTTTTCAGTTCTTACTTTTCAAAGGATACAAAGCACGATAAAAAATAAAACGAAGCTACATATTTAAGAATATGGATTCCCCCCCCTCCCGCTCACATAGTGAGACGCTTACGGGAGTTGCCAATGGCACGAAAACTGTCTGACCATTTTCAGAATTTCAGTCACCTCTTAAACACTTACATGCTGAATTGAGTGAAAACCCATTTTCAGAAGAGTTTCCAAGGAAGCAGAAAGTTTCCACACCCTAAATCTTACATTCAAACAAATGGAAACTGGGTCATTGCTGCCAAACAGTCTGAATTGTTGTATCACCGCCTGTTGAATGTTATAGTCTTCAATAAAAATGTGAACATGGTATATTAAAATATGCAAATACACATTACTTTCTTTCTTTCTTTCTTTTGAAGGAGATCAGACTACATGACCATAACAGTCTCTTCTGGCATTAAAATGTATGAAAAATTCCCTAGATAAGATGCTTCTTGTACCCAACTCCTCATGCACAACTTGTGTGTGTGTGTGTGTGTGTGTGCGTGCGTGCACGGGGGGGGGAGAATATTGTATAACATTTTTATTGTATTCTTGGGTTAAAATGCCCTCTGTGTGGCTAGATTTTGAACAGTACCATGCATATAAGTGTAAGGTGAGGAGCAGGACACAGAATCCTGATCCTGCAGTGAAGACCATGATAATCCACTGCCACATGGCCATCCATGCGGGGTCATGTGGTAATTTTTGGTCTCAGAAAGGGGTCACGTTGCAATGAAGTTTGAGAACCCCTGTATCTAGACTGGTGTGATAATTGTTTGCTCTGAAGATGTAAAAGTGCTGCATATAATCACTACTAATCACACCTCCCTTATCTTCACTCCAGGGCAAGCCAAATTCCAACTTCCTACCTAACTTTTTCCAGCAGTGAACTGGATATAATATTCTTCATTTCTCTTACAGAATCTGCTGTCAGGGTGTAAAATATTAATATTACACAAATAGCCCTAAACAACCGGATTTGTGTAAAACTACAAAGCAAAATACGCTGGGATGATTAATTACATATCATACAAAGATGGATGTAATGTTGATCATTTGGAAGAACAGATGTGTACATCTTAAGCATCCATAGTTTTGCTCTGCTGAAACATTTTCTGAAGGGGAAAAAACTGATCTTGATTACTGGTACTGTACAGAAAATTCATTGGGAAATGAAAGCAGTCACTGCTGTGGCAATTAATTTTATTTTATGTTAGCTTGGCTTTTATTGTAGAGAGTAAAAACTCTTGGGTTTTATTTCCTACCCGGTCCCATATGTGAGCAAAGCTGACAAGTTCGTCCCAGACGTAACCTCACGCATGCTGTGGTAACAAGCTCCATCGCAGCGAGCACCCAGATGTGATTTTCTCACTTTATTCAAATTTATTGAGCCTTAATTAGAAACGTGACACTGTGGGGGGAGGTTTTCTTTTTGAGACATGGCTAAGGAGATCATTTTTTAATGTTGTTTTTTGTGGACAATGTTATTTGTGTGTATATGAGAGACTTAATCTTTTTTTCCGTTCTCTCATATTGTAAGAATTTTGTGCAGGGACTGAGTAAATGATATTGAGTTAATGCAATCTAAATAACAATACACTATATTGGCGTGTCTGCCTTTGCTCTTACAGTGTGTATATGAATCAGCGCCGAATTTGTCACCCTCTGGTGACCAAATACTACTATCCAATTTATTTCCCAGACACCTCTCAGCTATGCCTCCTAATGGTTCCACACTACAGGGGCTATGAACCTCATACATCTTAATGAAAAAGCCAGTGCAATCTAATAGATCTGAAACCAATATTGTTGTTTAGAAATGCAATTTTTTTTAATTTATAGAATTTAACAGAGAATATGATCCATATGGGATTTCAGAATAATTCTGTAGAATTCTATAGCAGAGGTCTAATTCTCTGCGTAACCCCCACACAGAGTTTACCTGCTCCTGCAATCCTGGACTGAGCATCTGTTATTATTGCCATCATTAGTTAGTCATTATTTTTATAGCGCCCAAAAGTTTGCTGCGTACTTGCCACTGTTAGAAGCGTGGATTTTTTAATGGCAACCGCTGCGTGTGAAAATTTCCTGAGATGGAACAATATTTTGAAGGCAGACATTCCCCCATGGAGCCAGCTGCTACTCCCTTTTATTGCTGAAATATTGAGGTCTAGGGCCTGGAATTACTACCATAGTATAAAGAAGTCTGCATGCTTATTTTAATGTTTTATTTCAGATCCTTGTAAAAATACCAGTGCAAGTTTTAGCTATTACTAATCACATTAAACGAGTGGACACATTTTATATTTGGCAGTAAGTTTATCCTGCATACTGTAACTCTGTCTGTAATAGGATTCCCACTTTATTTTGTTTGCTTGCTTGGTAGTGTGGCTAGAAATGGGAGGATGCTGAAAATTAAGACTTTACTTAGGCAACGTAATCTCCATTAACTTCACAGACGTTGGGTAAGGTCCACTTGGGGACTTGTTAGTGGAAACACATCTGCTCTGTTCCTAATCATGAAACAATTGATGCAATAGTGATTAATTGCTGTAAATGGAAGCAGTCCCCATTTTATGTAAGCAAATGCATGGCACATTTGGATGTACACAGCTATGAGCTGAATAATTCATAACCCTTTGATGAATGTCATTTTATCGAAGTTGTATAGTACAGCAAGGACAGCTAAGAGGGTTGGCTATAGCATGCCCAGATGTCCCAATTTTATAGGGACAGTCCCGATTTTGGGGTATTTTTCTTATATATAGGCTCCTAATACCCCACCTCCCAACCCCATCCTGATTTTTCACACTTGCTGTCTGGTCACCCTAGTTGGCTGTGTGATGTAGGGGTCAAATGGAGCCATCTTGAATGGGGATGGTAAGCCAGTTTCAGGTAGATCCTTTGAAGGTAACAGTTAACTTATGGGAAAGGCATCAGACTTTTTGATTCTAACATTCTTATTATTTATATTACAATAGCCACAAGAGAGCTCAGTCTAGTGCTTATCCACTGGACCAAGCTACCTCTCATGATGAGTTGATCATAATGGGTCAGATCCTGAGCTGGGTAAATTAGTATAGCTTTTCTGGCTTCTATACAGCTATGCCAATTTACAGCAGCTGAAGATCTGGGCCAGTCTACATCTGTTAGAGATATTCAAACAACAAAACAATTCAGAAGCCAATTGCACTGGAAGATTCTCAATATGTCTGAGTAGAGATATTAGAAAGTCTTCAGATTTACAGTAACTTTATAAGAAAGCATGTCAGACCTTGATATCACCCAGAATGGCAGGAAAGTATTTATTTCCACACAATGCTCTGGCATATTGAGTAACATCCACATGAAGCCAAGAGAGCTAAAGTTCTAGTGAATGCTGCCAGAATTGTGTGTTTCTATAGAAAACCTTACAGATATGTGCTGTCAGATCAAATTCATTAGACCCAGAAACCTGATTGTTTCTTTTCTCTTTTTCCCCCCTCTTTGGAAGCACTTTGATCAAATATATTGAATGAGACACTTGCAAGCATGTGTGTTAACAACATGAGCTGCATACAATGATGCAGTCTCATTCATGTCTACATTGGAAGCCAACAAATTAAACTCCTATTTTTTGTTTTGTTTTCTGCACTGCGGAATTTAGAACCTAACTGTGGATATTTGGGAAGGATCTGATTAGAGACAGGTGAAATACAGGTTTGTTCAAAAGCTATAGCTTTTTGATAGGCCCTGGATTTTCATAATATGCTTTGTTGGTATTGTGGAAAAGAACATTCTGAAATGAGCTGCCAATTTTGAATTCTGCCTTAAACTGGGGTCCCTTTGAAATGCCCAAAGTAGAGAGTTAGTAAAATCACCTTCAGAGGTTCTCAAATGTAAAGATGCCATGGGACTACTGGGGCTTCTGTAAATTTCTTCATGTTGAAATGTGAAACATGCTAAATCAAAAGTCAACAAATGGTGGTGATTGAATTAAGATGGGTTCCCCACCCACCTTTTGTTTGCTGTAATTACCAGGGAAGACTGCCGGCAAAGAAAGGAAAATTTGTCCTCAAATTATAATGGTAATCATAAAACTAGTGGGAGAACATTCATGCAACTACATTAGAGCTGGAATGGTTTATTTTAAACCATATAACTGTACATATTCTTTATTTTCTTTTATATGGTAGATATTATTTACATACAAATGTGTATTTACACTATACACATACTTATATATAATACACTATAAACACACACATACACACACAGAGTTACTAGCAGAGCAGTTTTTAGTACTAATCTGTTTTTTCCAGGCAACACTGGTAGATCAGGACAGTTAACTGAATATCAAGTGAATATAGTCTGCAAGTCTATTCCTTAGTATAGGCTAGTCTTTCTTATACTCTTTGTACTGCTGATTGTACAACCCTCCACCGATGACAGCTCTTCATAGTGCATTGATTATAAGAACTGGAAAGTGAACAAAATATACTCATTCTGCTTACAGATTGGGGTATAATTTTGCTTCAACCAGATGCAGTTTATCCATGGGTGGCAACATGCTTGTGTTTGGATGAGCTCTTCATTCAAGTTTACTCAGCATTTATGGTTTGTGCTTGCTTGCTTACGCACACCGGATTTCTTAGGACATGTGGGGGAATGGGATTCCTAGTGTAATTTTATAGGGATGGAATGGAGCTTTTATTAAACAGATGCTTTCCTCGTGCAGAACTACTGGCCATGAGGAAAAGGTGCAGGTCAGGCCTGCAGGCAGCTGAAGGTATCAATGCTGACATATCTGAGCCTTCAAGCGGCTTTATCTCATAAGATTATTTTGAATAATTGTTCTTCTGCCTTCAGGGCTCTTTTGGTGTTCGACTGAGATTTGGGCATGGGACAGAGCCTCTGTCTGGAAAAAAACAGATCAATACAGTGGGTTGGCTGAATTACTCACAGGAGATGGCAGAGACCATAACAGGTCTCCAGGTGTTTACCTACCACTTTGCATTAGGGTAACTGAGGAATAGGTTAGCTTCTTAGCTGGCTTTAGAGGACATATGAAACCTTGAATGGTTCGGCATGAGACATTGTCTCAGGCAGGATGATCCCAATTTACTGCAATTACAAGTAATGGTCAACCTGAGATCTTGGCAAGCAAAGTCTGTGAGGGACCCTTGAATTTTGAGCCCACTCACCTGCTTGGACTGAAACAACCTGAATCTGTTTGGCCTTCCACACATGCTACAAAGCTCATCTTTTTGATCAGGCATTGGGGGGAGATTGAGTGGTTGAGATGCAGGACATAGGGGTCTCCTTATTGCTTGGTGAGAAATTTAGAGGTCTGAGACAAATACTTTCCTATTTGGTGTCATATGGCCTGTTCAATGGTAAATGACTCGAGATTAAAGTAGACTGATTAGATTAGGAGTTCAAGGTACAGTGAGCCTGAATTATTTAAAAAACAAAACAGAGAAAGGGAAATGTATGCAATCCGCTCTCCTTCAGTTCTTGGAATACCTAGGAAAACTGAGTTTGTCTTGTTAAAATTATCTTTATCTGCTTTAGAGCTCAGTGGTTGAAATGGTAGCTCTTTCACTCAGTAAGTCAATAGTCAATAAGGGAAACCATTGCACTTTATGCTGTTTGAAACTTTATGTTTTTAAGAGAGGGAATTCCGGTCTTATTCAATGGCCCACAGAGTGATATAGGCAGAGAACCTCTGTTTTGAGGAAGCATTGAGAATGGAGGCCAGTGCAAATTTAGTAGTGACATTTTCTGTTCTTCAGTTCAGTTTAAAGTAGACAGATTGTTATGGGCCCAGTAACATGACCAAGGCATGAGACAAAAAGACCACCCTGGTTCTTTTCATGTACTACTTTGTAAACTGAGCACTGATGTGTACATGGGAATATGAATCTCCCCAGGGAGTCCACCAACATCTAGTTTCTGTAAATGGTTAGGCTGAAAAGGATAATTTGATTCAGGTTTCCTTTCATCTAATTTCCTCAGTTTCCACATTTCCTAAACTGCTACAATCAAAACACCATGTTGCTAATTCTGTTTGCATTTGTTTCCATCTTCTTCAATGGCTGAGTTTTTCCTCTAAGGGATTTCACAGCATTTTTTCCATGCCCAGGAATTATTAAATTGATGCAGTGGCCCACTGACCACTTTCTTCCATGTTCTTTAGCAAAGTGCATGACATCCTAAACAGGCTGACTTTCCATCCGTTGCATTTAATCTTTTCCTCCTGGTTACCTTGGATCTTTTAAAAAATACAAACATTTCTGGTTCTGCCTCATGTGTTCATTAGCTTCAGTGGCTTATTCAATGAAAACACAAAGGTGTCACAAGGGTAAGCCCCTTTCTAACAATAAACACTTAGTTCTCTATGCTTCTTATCCATAGACCTTAACAAAGGAACTTAGCCCCACTTGATTGATGGGGAACTGAAGCACACAGTGGAAAATTGACTTGCTGAACATCATACAGCAGATCAATGGCAGAGCTTGGAACAAAACCCAGGTCTCCTCACTCCCTGGTCCCAACCACTGCCTCTACAAGGGATATTTTTTAGTTAGGAAATGCAATTTTTTTTTAAAAAATATTCCCCCCTTTTCCTTCATCTCTCACTTTCCTTTGAGACGACGAAACCTGTATGAAATGGTGACTTGGGACTGCACTGGATTTCTGAGCCCATAACTGCGGACTCATAATTCCCATTGTGACATTTCCTCTACAAGTGTTCACAAAGGGCGATGCTCATGATTTGCAAAATAGAGTGTAAGTGGGACGTAAGTGGCACATACACCTTGGGCTGGCCCTCTACACCGGGATGTGTAGCACACAGAATGAAGCACTGCATGTGACTCCATAATTTAATAGCAGTGATGCTTTAATTCTGTAGTTTTGAGAGTAGGGAAGTTGCTATTCAGTGTGTTCTTCAACTACAGAATTTGCTTTCCCTTGGGTCCATCAGCACCTGGACTTGTTAACTTTCCAGGTACCCAGCTAAGCCCATATTTTTCCAGACGGCGAAATGTGTTGATGGGCTGTGACACAGGGAGTCTGAGTCAGAGTTTCCATTGCTCTGATCTTGCTTTATTGTGGAAGTCCTACAAGTATGTGACTGATTTTAATTTTTGCACTAAATATTGTTTAGTGCGGAATCCTGGCAAGGGACCAAAAGATGAGACACAACCACATGTGGCTGTGATGAAGACGAAGTCTGTATGGATGCCACATTGCATAACTACAAATCCAGTATCTATTAATATGCTCATTGCTTGTCAACAGGTATGACAATGCTTTTGGAGAACATTACATTTTTCACATAGTAGGTGTGGCCAGGTTCAGGATTTTTTATGATGTCTATAAGAACTGGCCCAAAGAAGTATCTTATCTTCATTGAATTAATTGTTTTCTGTCTTAATTTTGTGTGTATGTGTCTGCGTGTATCCAGAGTGGGATTTTCAGAAGTGCTCCATGCTGGTCATATTCTGCTCCTTCTGAAGTTAGTGGGCATTTTACAATGTTGTCTACAGGGGGGAAAAAGTTAAGCCAAGGCTGAACAGTTTGAAAATTCCACCTCCATGACTGTGACCAGTGCTTTTGCGAGTTCGATGCCCATCACTGGCAGCCCTGAAGGCAGAAGTGCTCTGCCAATACATGCAGAATGTACACGCAGAGAAGTGGTGGTATGAGCTTCCCCATTGTACCCCATATCTGTGATTAGGAAAGACCAGCCCTCAGCCTCTCTACTGAGAGAGCAGATAAGGGGTGCATGCTCTTTGATGCTTGTGTTACAAAACATGTACACCAGGGAATCATCACAAGATAACCTCCATCGTTCCCTAAAGGCCACTGTTTCAGTGATTACTATTCTGTAGTTGGAAAGTTTTTCCTAAATTCCAAAGCTGCAAATGAAGCTGATTACTTCACCTTCTGCCCTTGGTGAAAATTGAGAAAAATTGATCATTGTAATTTCTCTAACAACATTTTATACATTTAAAGACTATTATCATGTCCACCTACAGCCTTCTCTTCTATAGAGATGATCAATTCTTTCCTTGCAGGTTATATTTTCTAAATCTCATCATTTTTTTGCTCTACTTTGGATTTTCTCCAGTTTGTCTACATCTTCTTAAAGTGTGGTACCCAACACTGGACACAGTACTCCTGCTGAGGCCTCATTAGTACCAAGCAGAATGGAGCAATTACTTCCAGTGCATTACCTCTGAGACATCTGTTAATACAGCCCAGAATGACAATTCTGTTTTTTGCACTAGCATCACAAGGCTGATTCATGTTCAATTTGTGATCGGCTATCTTTGGGTTGATTGTCATGATGACATCTGAGGAAGAAAAAAAAGCCTTGGAATTCACTATAAAAATCTCTTTGAAGGCAGTTGTTCAAAGGAAGAAAGTTCACTTGTTTAGTGTAAATTATTTTGAAATAAACCTTTGTAGTTCCTCATTCTCACTTTCACAATTAACTTCTTCTCCTGTGTGGCGGGAAAATATAGATTACAACAGTTTGGGATTTTGTGTCTGGTTTGATGGAGCCATTATGAGCTGATCAGAGGTCACAGTAGCATATTCCTCTTTCCCCTCATTACTTAATTCCATATTATGTAAACTCCAAACATTTCTTTTTCTTTATAGGACCACAGAATATTTTTTTTTGCATGTGGATGAGAATAGCCTTTTCCTAGGCATCATATTTACTTTAAAGTTTCTCAAGTTTGTTCATAGACTTTAAAACCTTCTGATGCATATTTCAGCCATTACACAGAATATTCCTCAGGAGTTTTTGAAGGAAAAAAAATCGCAAACAAACAAACAAAAAACTCCAAACCCACAACAATGTTACGGCCAGGGTAAATCAGTGACTCAAGTGGGGGAAACAGCAGCTCAATTGAAAAGTTTGTTAACAAATGTGACCACACTGTAAGACAACTGGTTCCACTTGGCTTCTGGGGAACTTTGTTAATGTAAGACGGCAGTACATAACGAATTACTCGTATGTCTACCACACAATTTCAGCTAGTGTCTGCTTGGCACGTTCCAGTTAAATGAAAACAAAAACACAATGTTTCAGGGTAGATTATTAGCATGCTCGGGGAAAAAAAATCTACCAACGTGTAGCAATTAATCTTCATCCACCATTGAAATTTGCTTATGCTATTTCTTTCCTTGATTAGTAGCTAGTCTAAATATGTCAAGCGGGGAAAAAAATCTTAAATAATGTCTCAGCTGCACATACATTTTTGAAAGAAGAAGAAAAAAGACTATTATGAATGAACCGCAACTTGAATCTTGTTTTTAGAGGGTCAACAATTAATTGTAAATACGACTGCTAACACTTGTATACCTGAGTACCCAATTTCCTGTAATTTTTCAGAACTTTGGCTGGGGTAAATTGGAACGGATATAGTTAATTCAGTGGAGCTATGCTAATTACAGCTCCTCATACTCTGACTCTAAATACATATTTTTTAAAAAAAGATATTTTGTTTCCTAATTAATATATAGGATTTTGTTCTAGGCAGGGAAATTGTAGCATATTTGCATCAAAACTAACTCTTCTGGAGTGAAATGGCAGATTTTCATCTGTGGAAACTGCCCTGGGTTTTCATGGAAAATGTCATTCCGTTTTTGGAAAAAGTGAAGCGTACTTTAATTTACTCAAGGCTAGCAATGCAAATTTCCCCACTCAGCTCTGTCAATCTCTGTGGAGGATTTCATTCTATAGATGGTTTGGGTTGAAACTACGTTAAATCCTTTCCCCTTTCAAATAAAATAGTTAAAAACATGTTTGGTCAGACTTCAGGCATTGAAGAAGTCACAGTGTACAGAGTTCATGGAAACCTACATGTATCTGAAGCAGATGGATAATAAACAGGGCCAGACCCTGAAGTCAGAAACCACACGACTGTACGTAACCTCGGAGGGAAGTGAAATGATAGCTCTGAAGCCCATGACTTTTAATAATTCACTTTCACATTTTGCTTTTGCCTTGCTTTTATGTCAGTGGAAAAAAAAAACCCTCAGCTGAGATTTACTAAAGCAAATAATTCTTTGGTTTCCTGGCTATCAACAGAAGGAGCAGTCGAGTCTTTTAGAATGCAGTTATTTTTGCTAAAGACCTAACAATGACATTTAGGGCAATGTTTTCAAAGGGTCTCCTTTAATTGTACTACAGCTAGGGTGACCCGATGTCCCGATTTTATAGGTACAGTCCTGATTTTGCAGTCTTTTTCTCATACAGTCTCCTATTACCCCCCTTCCCCATCCTGATTTTTCACATTTGCTATCTGGTCACCCTAACTACAGGTCACTGAATGTCTGTTTGTACAATTACTTACACACCTTTATCTTATTAATTTGTGTGCATGATCTCAGTGGAGCTATGCTGATGTACACTAATCATTTTGGCCCTCACCTTTTTTTCTCCCAGTAATGACTGTGGGCTCAATAAAGGAGGCCAGATAACTATTTGGCCTTTAGAGCACCCTGTAGAATGAACCTGGAACACATGACCGTGTTCAAAGAGTCAGTGTGCCATAGCTAACAGACTGTGAAGTTCTCTGGTGATTCTTTCTAACTATCGTAAATGATATGTGTTTATGTGTGCGTACTGAAGCTGGAACGCTCCTGGATGGGATATGGAGCCTTTCTCTTTCAAAATTAGCCCATGTCAGTAATGAACAACAGTCATTACTTACCACTCGGTGGCTGCAGTGAAATGAATTGATGGTCCACGTCCAGTTTCTAGCAGTAAAGCCACCACAATGACCACTCAGACTGACCATTATTGGGCAGTCTTACTTAGTTCAAAGGACTTTATAGATCAAGACTGAATTCCCAGAAAAGGGCTGAGAGGCCCAAGTTTTGTACGTTGCCTATGTCATCACTGCTTAAATGAGAAATAGAGGAATCCAATCTCTAGAGCTACAAACCACTTTTCACCGACATTCAATTCTCTTAATAAATTCACATGAAGGAACTAATGATTCTGGGCCAGCATCAATCCACAGGGGAGATACTGTGCCCTTATTCTTCTTAATAAGTACAGGTTTACTTATTCTTATTATGAAGAATAAGTACAGGGTGGCTGAATGCTTCTGAGTGGCTTTTTCTTTCTCTATACATTTTCAAGACCCCCAAAACTGTAGACAGCTCCCAGAACTGCCCAGGTTTGATGTGAGTATCCCTCCTTCTTAGTTCAATTAGACAGACAGTGCTAAACAGGAAATGCAGTAGGGTAAAGACATTGGAGGATACCACTTAGTCACAATCAAGAGGCAAGAAACGAGCAGTTGTTGGGATTTCCAGCTCAGTTCTGTAGACTCAAGCAGTCCAGGCATTTCAGATCAGACAGTAACCAGACCTTTTGGCTGCTTTTCTAAACTCAGATATGGAGATTCTTAAGGTTCACCCGCCATTATCTGTTCCACCCTATATACCTCCATATCTTGTATCATTTCAATCCGATATGATATTCTCTTTCACTTCCTATCCTAATCTGTTGAATAGTCTCTCTGTACACTGTTAAACTGTTGCCATGTTCTATCCCAGTGTGCTCTACACTTCACTGGCAAGGGAACTAGCTCTGAAGTGCCTAAAGTCTGTAATGTCCTTTGAAGTCCATCAGATATTAGAATTATTCTGCTGAGATGCAACATGGAGTTTCTGTTGTAGCATTGTCTGGGGTTGTTGGAATTTGAAGCAATGTAGTGCCCTCAGAAATAATGACATCCTAAAGCATCAATTCCTGCTTTATAATGACACATTCTCTTCTGTTATTGCAGAGGCTGTAGTGTGTCGGCTCTACTGGGACCCCTTAATTTGTTGAAATATATCTTCATTGATATAGCGTGTAGCAAGTCATGACAGTGCATAAGCAGTTATTATTCTGAACAGTCATGGGGGGGGGGAGGGGAGGAAAGAGCACCTGGTCTTTGAACTGGTAGGTTTGCCAAGCAAAACTCTTTCACTCACTAATGGATACGCATAGGACATTTCCTGGCTGTGGCTTAGACTAACCTGACTCCACATGGTCTTTGCTTTCCATAGCATTCTATATTTCACACTGGACCAGGAGAACAACATGGCCGGATATCCCACATGCAAAAAGATTACCTTCAGTACCGACTCAAGCAAAGACAGCGCCTGTATCTCATCCCTCCGGTGCCTGTATTACTTATTAAATAAATGCTGCTGACCAATTAGGTGATGCTGCCTATGTCTCCAGGCAGTTAGGCTGTGGGTGTATGACCTTCTTTGTACCGTCTATTTTCTAAGGTTGGTGCTGGGAGCAAATACAGTCAATGCATTTCTCCACTAATGAAGTTAATCTCTGATGAAAAATCCAGAGGGTGCTATTGGCACACATCACGCTGCCATCAGACAGAAATGCTCACAGACAGCCAGCTGGTTGTCAAGCAGGTATTTGGCAACCATTTAGCACAAGCATGCTAGTAGAAAAAGGACTTGTGCACAAGGGGCAAAACAGATTAAGCATCTTGCTTTCTAAAGCAGAAAGTGTGACATTGAACCGGTAGGGCTAAACCGAGACAAACCAAGATGATTACATGTCAGATTGTGATAGTACATTCATTTAAGACTCTTAGAGACACTTAATTATGTATTTTGTTTGGGTTTTAGTGTGTGAAATCATTAAATAGATGAGATTGCACCAAGTGTGTCGAAGGTCACATTGTATTCTTTCCCAAGGCATTATTTCAGGTCTTATCATCTGTGTGGGTTGTAAAACGCCACAGATGAGTTTTGAATAATTGATTCTTATTAAAGTGCAAAATAGCATTACGTGCCTATTCAGCTAAATTGATTCACAATTTGCATTTATTTGGCTTAATGAGCAGACCTCTTTGAATTATTCTCTAAGATTAATTTCTCAGATGAATGTAAATCTTTTTTCTTGTGTAGGATCATTGGTGAACAAAGCATTTATTTAATTTATGTATGTACTTTTTTCTGTATAGGTTTGCTCATTATTTGAATATGTTCAAGAGGATGGATTGGGTGTCCCTGGTTTTTCTGTGAATCAGCAGCTGCCAAAGAGACTACTGAAGTTCTGACAGAGAACTGTGGAATACATTTCCATGGCCCAGGTCTGTAATTGGGGGACAGGAAGAGTCAGAACACTTGCTTCCATTGTTTGTATGTTTCCTGGAGCCCAAACTTCTTGCTTAGTCCATCAATATATATTTTTCTTCTCTCCGTGATTTATAAGTGCCTTCAAAGTGCTGATCTCTGGGAAACAGACTGGATATTCAGCTATACATGCCAGAGCTATTACCAGGGAGTTTTGCATGGGAACATTCAGTGCTGCATTGACTTCCCCATTAAATACTTGATTAACTTTGGTAACAAAGAGTCCTGTGGCACCTTAAAGACTAACTATAAAGTTTTGAAGCATAAGCTTTCGTGGGCTAATACCCACTTTGTCGGATGCAACGATAGTTAGTCTTTAAGGTGCCTCAGGACTCTTTGTTACCTCTGCTATTCCAGACTAATACGGCTACCTCTCTGATTCCTGATTAACTTTGGTTTGATCAAGTTAGTTTCCTGTTTGGCACTTACCTCTAAGCTACATTCTGTGTTATATAACATTGCTTGCTTGGTTTATATCCAACCCAGGCTACAACAATGTAGAGCAAAGCCGCTTTTGGTTTAATAGGCCAGGTATATTATATTGTGTGCTCTACTTGGGATATCTATGAACCAGGTGCAGGTCATTTGGGAGGGCATCAATAACCTCTCTTAAGCACTGGATTTCCAGAAGGATAATTTCTCTTTTCCAGATGCAATTTGTGCCCATACAATTTAGATTTGGGTCACAGGTCTTGGTACTTGCACCTTAGCAAGTGCAAATCAGGTAATGCAAGGATTCTGATTTGCTCCAACAGCTCATTAGTAAGTATAAAAATGTAAGCGAGGAATACTTGTAGCACCTTAGAGACTAACTAGTTTATTTCAGCATAAGCTTTCGTGAGCTATAGCTCACTTCGTTGGATGAAGTGAGCTATAGCTCACGAAAGCTTATGCTGAAATAAACTAGTTAGTCTCTAAGGTGCTACAAGTATTCCTCACTTTCTTTATGGATACAGACTAACACAGCTGCTATTCTTGAACCTATAAAAATGTAGGTGCAAATTTTGTGATGCAAATTGCATCATCAAAAATGAAGATCTCTTGACAACATATGCTCTTGTATGCTATAATGCTATAGAAATTCTGCATTAGTTATAAATATAAACCTCAATCGTATGTACTTTTGAAAGTATCTGAATGCATTCATTGCTTCTTATGTAGTATTGCCTCTCCTGACTTATGAGAGCTTTTGATAAACGCATGATCAGAAACTGATGTAGAGTCTATTTCTGTATGCCATTGTACCCTCAACTGAACTACTGTCACTTCTAATGCCAACACAACACTTCTCTGACACAGGAGATGCCCATCCACATTTTGGTCAACCCCAGTGTGCACTAAGAAGACTAATTCATAAGAACAGCCATACTGGGTCAGGCCATAGGTCCATCTAGTCCAGTATCCTGCCTTCCAACAGTAGCCAAATGCCAGGTGCCCCAGGGGGAATGAACAGAACAGGTAATCGTCAAGTGATCCATCCCCTGACATGCATTCCCAGCTTCTGCCAAACAGAAACAAGGGATACCATCCCTGCCCATCCTGGCTAATAGCCGTCGATGGACCTATCCTCCATGAATTTATCTAGTTCTTTTTTGAACCCTGTTATAATCTTGGCCTTTACAACATCCTCTGGCAAGGAGTTCCACAGATTGACTGTGTGTTGTGTGAAAAAATATTTCCTTTGTTTGTTTTATACCTGCTGCCTATTAACACAGGAACTAGGGGCCATCAAAAGAAGTTATGAGAAGGAGTAAATAGCACTTCCTTATTTACTTTCTCCACACCAGTCTGATTTTATAGACCTCTATCATATCTCCCCTTAGTCATCTCTTTTCCAAGTTGTTCCAGTTTTATTAATCTCTCCTCATATGACAGCTATATTCTTCCTTTTTATTTTCTACAGGAACAAAGACACCATAGTCGGAGGTTGTGTCAAATCAGAACACAACCATTTTTTGACAAGCTCTTAAAAGAAATGCAGTTGGTATAAACTAACTGAGTGTACCTGTGGATCTTCAATTTCAATGTATACTGTAATAGATTTAATGACCTGGTAAATGATTTTCAATGACATCAAAGTGTAGATTGAGAGATGTACAAAACTGCAAATTATGCCTTGTATTTTTATTTTGTCAAATGAAGACTATTGCATTTTGGATGAAGGAACAGTGAGAGGAGAGTCCAGCAGCCACTGAAGTCAATAGGAATATTTTCACCAACTTTAGTGGGAGTTAGTGGATCAGTCTTGTATAGTATAACATAAACACCTCCCACCAAATCCGAGGTGAAATCCCAACCCCACTAATGTCAACAATAAAACTCTTGGATGTTAGTCAAAAATGGCTCATCGTCTGACTAATATATCCCATATAAATAATGTATGGGGATCAGCTACTAAGAGATCACAGAAATGCAAAATAGAATGCAAAATGAAGGGCTAAATTAATAATCTTATAATGAGACTATGACCTAATCTGGAACTGCATGAGGCTTAGATTAACTCCAAACTACAGCAAATTTAACACAGTTGCTTCTATCTGCTTCCTGCTGAGAGAGATATTAGTTGCTTACAGGTCTGTTAGTAGACAGTATGGCATATTTGATAACTGAACAGTAAATATTATTACTTGATGCTAAGTGCATAGCAGAATGTTGCCAAGAAAACAAACTGATATCTTTTTCTGAGAGTTTACTCCTCACAATAAAAGTAAGAGTCCCATCCTATATGGCAGGAAGCAGCATTTTCATATTACACCTGACAAAAAATTGACTTTGTAGTGCATTTGGTATAGAAATATCTTAATAAGCGTTTCCCGGGTGGCTAAAATTTTCCCAGGAATTCTGCAGAATTGCAGGGAAACCTGGATGAAATTTCCCTTTGCTGAATATCAGCTCTAGCATGGTTTTATTCAGAGAGACTCCTGTTCTGTCTTGGTGGTCTACTCATGGGACCACAGTGGAAGCCTTTTGAAGGCTGACACAGGAGATGCCATCCTACATCTATTGAACCACTTGACTCTGAACCACCAAGTCTAAGCGCTCAGTTGTGGCAGTGGCCTATATAGCTGGTGATTCAAAGTAAGGACCTAATACACCTGATCTCCCACAGCACTGCTAGTATGACTAGTCCTATGGCAAGTGTCTGAGTAACTTATTTTTGCTTCAGTGAATTAAAAACACACATATTTCTTGCAGCCTAAAGTCTTGGAAGGAGCTACCCCACACTGCTTTGCTGAAGCAGTTTGACCCATATATACTAGAAATGACAGTGAAAACATAGATGCTTATCTAAATCAATCCCACAGGCATGGTAAATTCAAACTATTCATTAACCTGCCTTTGTTGTCACTGTAGGGGCTCAGAGAACTATTCACAGCAAGCAGAAGATATATTTTGTGCCCCGGCGCCACATATGAGAGACTAACTCTTTCTGTTGCCTGAGGCCATGATGAAAAACATTGTTACTCAACACAGACTATGAAAGCTAGTCAGTAAAAATCTTGGACTAGATCCTTAAAGGTCTTTAGGTGCCTAATTCCCATTGAAATCAAGGTGCCTAAATCTCTTTGTAGATGTAGGCTCTTGCCCTGTCCATATCTCAAGCTGCCTAAGCTAAGAGAGCCACATATGTTGATATTCCAAGCATATGCAAGAATGCTCAGGACACAGAGTGCAAGTGGTCAGAGAGAACAGAGTGGAAAGTCTCTTGAATAGCTGGCAGTTTCCCTGGACTTTCTTGTTTCTTTCTTGGATCCCTCAAAGCCATACATTATTACATCACTCACTAGGGATTCTCCCTGCATAGCTGAAGCAAATGTTTCTACTGCTGATTACACTGGTATGATGCCCTGGACTGAGTTGCTGCAAAAGCTATTTTTTAACTGTCCTCCCCACAGCTGCACACATCCAAAACCAATGTGATCAACTTGTGGGATCAATTTTGGAATCCCAGAGCTACTTAGGCACCTAAATCTCCCACTGTGACCCACAGAGCTCTGCAAAGGGGCATCATTATATCTGAGCCCTTCCTGCTGAGTGGATCTGCATTGTGTGTATCCTACAGTTACCCTCCCTCTTTCCACTTCTTTAAGACAATGAGAGACGAGTGCTCCACTCTTATACGGTGAATGGGGTTGGAAAACCGGCCCTTGAGCATGTGGAGGAACATCATGGTACTATTGAACTCTATCTCAGCAGGCTCCACTCTTTTTAGCCTTGGAGAGACGGGCTTGGGCAAGACAGTCCTTCTAGGAGGCACAAGGCCATGCTATTCCTTCCCTCAGTCAGTCTCTTGGGCTTGCTTTTCTTCCCTTCTGGGGAGGGAATGCAGCCTCCTTTCCTGGAGAGGCTTGGTGTCCTGCTGCCCCTACTAGCAGCTTGACATCTCCTCTCCCCCCCCCCCCTTCTGCTTTTCTAACAGGGGAGGCTTTAAAAAGGTCTCAGGCTGCCCTTAGTTGGAGTCAGCTGATCCTAACTGATTGGCTAGCAACTCCTTTTCAGCTGAACCCGATTAACCTGTGGTTACCTCTCTTCAGTTGATAGGGAGGGGGCCTTTTAACCTTCTGGGACTGATTACTACCCTCCCCCTCTCCCCCGGCCATAGCTGTCTGTCCTGGGTTTACCACAAATGTGATCCTAGCAGCTCCATATAAAGTCCAATGTTAAAGTTCACAGGAAGAGGTGGCTTTTTCTGCCATGCCTGTAAAAAAGCCCCATTTGACAGATATTTGTTTCCTGACTATACCTGGGGGTTATGCTGCTACTGACTGCATAGGGGGAACAAAACAAACCTGGCCTTATAGGAGCAATCAGATCAAAAGTCCTATAGTCCATACAGCTTGCCTTTCACCAAGCTACAGGGCAAACAGATAAGCCAGTCTTCTAGTTCTAAGGAAGGACCAAAGCACCTTCTATAACAATACAATAGAGGACATTCCACAATACAGTAGGACCTTATTAAGCATCAATTATCACAATATCTAGAAGCTGCTAAATCTTTACAGCCCCAGAGGCTAACCCTCCCCTCACTTGGCCTCCATCAAAGTCATTTTTTTAAAGAGTAAAAGTATCTAAGAACTAAAGATGGACACTAGAATAAGCTTTAACAAAGATTCAGCATCAGAGCAAAGATTTTCTGCCAGTAAGCTACTGGCCCTAGTTTCTGTGCTTTTTTGCCCCGCAAAGACATAGGTAACTTTGATACTGCAGGAAAAGCTAAGAAGCTTTCTCAACAGTGCGACTACTCCCTGTGTTGCTTAGCACACATGCTGTTTGTTAATGGGGTAATGTAAGCATGATTGGCTGCAGATGTCTCAGCAGATTGAAGAATTGGGCCCACATCAGAATTCCTTTCAGGTTGCTAATCTAGTAAACTGATTGATTAATTAGCTTCCAAGCCATCTGACTTCCCGCTTTTGCAGAAGTATCTGTTGGAATATCAAGTCACTTGAGAGTGAGTAGAGAAAGAAATATGTAAGATGCCATACATATCAAAGGCAGCCGATTAATTGTTGACCAGCAAAATAAACATTTCGTGTCTGATAGAAAAAAAAATTCTTGTTTGGAGATCACGGCACTATAATTGAATGCAGCAAAGACAAACAAAACAGCAGCCACCTCCTTGCTCTGTTTCCTACAGCAATGACTACAGATACTTTTCTGGACGGGCAGGCAGAGAGGGACAGGTTTTCAGAAGAGCTCAGCATCCCTGACTGTGGCTGAATTTTCAGACACATTCAGCATCCAGCACCCAACCCCTTATAAAAAGCTGATCACTTATTTAGGTACCTAAATAGCAGTGAAGACCTTTTCATGGAGACAGCATGGCCTAAAGGATGGAGACCTGAGTTCTATCCCTCACCCTGCTGTAGGCAAGACGCATTGCTGCTTTCTGTTTTTCCATTCCCCCAAAAGGGGGATGAGGATCCCTTCATATCCCCTGTGCAACGCGCTGTGAGATCTACTGACAAAAAGTGCCATGTAAGAGAGAGGTATTATCCTTATAGCTGTAACCCTTCTGTCAGGTGAAGCCAGCAGCAACCAGGCCCGGGTTTGATATCTAGGGGTTCCTTTCCATCGATTCAACGCAGAACCATCTCAAGCCCCCCACCCAGTAACCTGGGAAAATTACACACCGCCCCTGTGCACCTCTGAGAGGCAATACTTCCCCACTCGCAAGCACAGAGTCTGAGTGTAGAAAAGAAACTGTTAATAAAAGGAGGGGAGTAACTCATTGTTAATAGGGGAAAACACTACGAACGGGGTTCATAAATATAAACAAAAGAACCATCCCCCCAATTAAGTTGGGCAGTGTCCTTTTCCCCTCAGGTTCTTAAGTCCAGCAACCCAAAACTCCCTTTAACATGCCCGTCCCTTCTCTGCGCCCCACTCACAGTTGCTGTCCTTGGTCAGTGCAGACCCAGAGCTCAAAGGTGCATCTGTAGAGTTCACCTTCCACCCTGGGTGGAGGTAAAGAGGCACCTTACTGGCTCCGCTGATTGGACACTGGTCTGCTGCTTGCTGCACCTCTCCGCCAGCCACCCACTCGCTCTGCTCACCGCCTCAGCAGCTGCTCATTCGCCAGCTGACTTGTCAGTCACCGTCTGCTGCCACCTGCCTCTCCGCTGTGAACTCTGCACATCCATCTCGTTGTGATTTCCAGCTCTTCACAGGCTGGGCAGAGACGCTGTCCCCCTCTCAAGTTATTTCAGTTCTCAGTGATGGTGGATTTAAAGTAACAAAAGAGGCTCCTAATGAAGTCTATTTAGCTGTCTCATGGACCAGTGGGGAAGAACACATCCGACCAGCCTAGGGATTCCTAGGGAGAGTCCACACACCTCCTGACTAACAACTCAGCTCCCACACCTGCTGGCGGGCCACGAGACGTTTTGTTCACATTGACCATCCACAGACACGCCCTGCAGCTCCCATTGGCTGCAGTTCACTGTTCCTGGCCAATGGGAGTGGTGGGAAGTGGTGGCCAGTATGCCCCAGCACCTGGCACTGCTTCCTGCAGCTCCCATTGGCCAGGAATGGTGAACTGCGGCCACTGGGAGATGTGCTAGGCCCTGCCTGTGGACGGGCAACATAAACAAAATGACTCACGGCCTGCCAGTGGATTGCCCTGTTGGGCCACGTGCCGCAGGTTGCTGACCCCTGGGCTAGATCTTACAGACAGGTATGAGGCATCATTTTCACAAAGGCCTGGATGCAGGGCATGGCCAGTAGCTTGTTTAAATAAAGATAATTAGCTTGAGGAAATGTGTTTAATTCTCATGTCGTCTCTAGCGGCTGTTAGGCCAAAAAAACTGCATGTCTCGGGTGAGTTCACACACTAGGGAAGTTCAGTTAATTTATAAACAGGATATGAACAAACAAGGCATGTCCTGTCCCTTAGTCACCATGTGTTCTGCTGCCATCCCTCCGCTTTATATTCCCTCTTAGAGGAGGTGGGGCGTTCTCAGATTGTCCCCAGCTGAGCTTCTCATTTTCCTTAGCTGGCAGGTTCTCCAGAGGCATCCTCCTCCACTCCCCCAACCTGCAATTCCAACTGCTTCTGCTTCTCTGTTTTCAGGGAGCTTTTAACCCCATCACACTTACAAGTGAAGTTTCTTTTTGGCATCAGAAAGCTGCAGTGCAAATCTCTATTGTCCTCATGCTTAGTGAACATGATTTTAGATGCTAGAGATTTAATCACTGGACTGCCTATCTTCTGCACGCGTTTCCCATTGACTTCTGCTCACCCCAAATTAGCCTGATTTGAACCAGACTCCAAGTGCCCACTCAGTCCTTGGTGTCGTTTAAATAGATGGGTGTAAAATCTCACCATAAGGCAAGCGGTGCGGTTCTCCCCCTCTGATTGTGGGATAGACTTGCAGGTGAAATTACAATTACTCCTTCGCAAAGTAGTGAAAGGACTGACTCGGGCTCAGCCAAGTTCTCCGAGTCGCTGTGAGTTCAGCCTACTCCCAGGGACTTCAGAGAGTGAGCGAATTCCCTGTATTTTTGTCTCCTCCCCGTCCGTACAGGAATTGTGAGTCATTTTTCACACAATGACGGGTATAACTGTTTATTGTAAAACAGGGAATGACACAGGTACAGTGGGCATGGGAATGCAATTGATTGGAACTCTTAATTTCCTAAAAGACTTCAAACTGCAACAATTCCAGAGGCCACAGTTCTGGCATGGGGGCCATTTTGGGGAATATTGTTCCATGCCAAATCTGCACCACTCAAACTGCTAGGCAGGGCCTGATCAGATGACTCTTCTCCCTCCTCTGCCCCGCCTCTATCGGTTAGCTCTGTCTTTGGTTTTGTTTTGTTTTTCATCCTCCTTCTGGATCTTTAAAGGAAGCCCTCTCTTTGCACTTCAACTGTGTCAGAAAGTTAAAGAAATATAGTGAGACTTACGGTGTTTCTGCTGTTATATGGTACCTGGGACTGTTACCCACTGAGAAAAGGATAAAATGAAAATTAAATCTCTCAATATTATCTTTGCTGTGATTCAGTCCTTCAGACCAAATTTGATTCATTTGAGATACTGTTTTGCTTAATATGACTAACTTAGAGGGTGACCAGATAGCAACTGTGAAAAAACAGGACGGGGGTAGGGGACTGTCCCTTTAAAAATGGGACATCTGGTCACTCTACTAATTTAGAGAATTTTGTTGCTCATGTTAATGAATCTCAGAGAGATTTGAGTGATAAGCTGGAGGAGTCACAAAATTAAGCACAGAACATGATATTATTATTGGGAGCATTGACTAAAGACAGTGCAATACGAAGCAGAACATGGGAGAACTGGTCAATTTTGCAAAACCAGACTAAATATTTGTCTAAATGGAACTGATATATAGCTTCTGGTTTGCTGAATGCACTCACTGATTTCAGTCAGATTTCTAAAAAGTATGCATTCCCGTACAATTCCTTTTAATTGACCCTGTTACTTTTCCCATGCTATAACAGTCATTGTCTCTTTAGTAGCTTCAGTCACGAATGAATCATGGATCAAGCTAACTGCCACATGATGGCCTAATTTGTTACAAACTATTGGAACTAATGAATGGATACTATCTATCTCTAGATAGATGGTATTCATATATATTGCATATATCTATGCAGAAATTGGAAATTGTCTGTGAATGATTCATGAACCATGAACAGCCTTAAAATCATTGATTTGTTGGCATAACGGAAACTATTCAACATAGGCTGAATATGGAGTTTAAACCATGCTGAGCAAGCAAATCCACTGTAGCTTTTCACAGTGAGAAGTGTGTAAACCAACATTCTCATGCGTGGTTGGTGATTTGGGGGGACTATTTTTGAATGCTTGGCTTGACATATAGCCCTGATTCCCGGAGCGTGCTGAGCAGTGGTTCTCTAAAAATCAGATCCATTTCAGGTTTCTCAAGTTGGGCACTCAACAAAGGAGGTGCCAAAATCACTAAGCACTTCCCAAATCTCAGTCATAACCTATAGCCTGAATTCTGCCTTCAATTGCTAGCCCCCAGACTGAGGAAGTAAATTGTTGCACTGTGTGCCTGCTTAGTCTTAACTTGCTAGGGTATATTTATTCTCATTTCCTGATCAAGCAAGCCATCTTCTTCAGGTTTGTTTTAGAAAATCAATCAAATGCTAAAAAACATGTTAAAATAAACAGCACACACTGAAAATCTGTTTTCCTTTGTTTGGCTTAGTAGGAAGTCAGCCGTTGGCTTGTGCGTTGATGTAGGGATGCACGTTTGATGTCAGAATTATCGACAGGCAGTCCTTGAAAAGGTTCGGAGTTGGTTAGTGTTTGTGTGAAACTCAACTCCAGGTTTATGTGCTTACCCAAAGAGCAACCAAGCTCTCTGAATTGCTGGACTCTGCAAAACTGGGCTGGAGAACTCACCAGAGCAGTCTCTCTCTGGAGATCTCTGCCACCTCTTCTTTTAGCCCTAACCAGAACTAAGCCAAGAACAGCCCCATCTCCAGTAGTTCTGCATTTCCACTTCCTGTTCTGGACAGAGACAGGAAGTGTAAGGTATGGAAAACCAAAACAAAATGTATAAACCACAGCGCTGGTTGAATGTGCATTTATACTATAATAAGAGACCCACAGCAGGCCTGGATCAGCTAATGGGCTCAAGGGACTCAGTCTCCAGAGGCTAAAAATGATAGTGCAGACATTTGGGGTCTGGCTGAAAGGCCCTGGGCTCTGAAACCCCATGAGGGAGGCAGGTCACGGAGCCCGTCTCCAGCCTGAGTCCAAACCCAAATGCCTACCTCTTGTTCTTACTATGTGTTTTTACCAAAGCTAGCACAATGAGACCCTGATCTGGATTGTACCTCTAGGCAGTAATGAAATAATGGTAACATTTGTATTGGGCTGTGGTAGCCCCTGGAACATCTTGGATCAGAACTTCATTGTGCTTGGTACTGTACAAAGACCGAACAAACAGACGATCTCTTGCACAAAGAGGAATTGATTTTAGCAGTAATAATAATGATTTTGTTTAGCTCATTATAGACACGGAGGCCTGACCCAAAGTTTAGCTTCCCTACAGTTCAAGGCTGTTTGAATTAGAAGTTTTGGTTCAGACCCATCTCTTTTTATGGTATATTCCTCTCATCCTTGGGTGCGTTAGCTGAATTGTTGGGGATCAGGGATAAGATGAAATGGCAGAGTGGAGAGGGGGCATTTTAACAGGCCTTGTTTGCACTATGTTTGGATCAAGCGGATAGATCCACCTCTGCATGAGATGAGCTCACATAGACTCCCACAGATTGACCACATCAGATCTGCTGGCATGTGGCCAGTGTTTGCAGGACAGGGTACAGACTAACTAACTAAAATAACTAACTCTCAGTCTTCCAACGTTCAGAGCGATATCCATTTCCATCAAGTTGTAATCAGGCTGGTAAAGAAATGTTGTTACCAGATGTTTTCCATATCATTCTAATTTTTTTTCTTCTGAAGGAATACAATTGCCAGTTGTGGCGAAATTAAAATTGTCTAAGCACCCACTTTACCCCCAATTATAATGAATTATGGATATGGCTGAACAAGAGAAACCCCTTTTCAGTTCCTGGTGTTATGAGATATATTACCCTTTGTGGCCAGCAGGATATTAGTTGAATGATTTATGGATCTATAACTTGTGGAATTAAAAGTGGTTTTTTTCAAGGCTTTAAATCAATTCCTCTCTCTCCTCCCCTTTTGAAAATCATTTGGAAGACTCGGGAATCTGAAATGTTTTTCTCCATACATTTTAAACCTCTAATAACTATTTTAATCTCACTTTGAACTTTGTATTCTGTAACCTTGACCTACATGAATTTAGAATTATAAACCAAATGCTTTTCCTATCATAACATTCACCTTACAAAAAAATAAGATCCCCTGGTTTTCCCCCATTGTTTTGCTGGGTGAGAGGAACCTTTAATCTTCAAAAACATTGCCTCCACCTTCCCTTGGGGCGAAATCACCTTGTTCAGAAAGCCAGCAGATGGTCTCTTAAATGTGTGGAGATATACACAGGCTGTTTGAAGTATGGCCCCTAATGAATTTGCCATTGACTTCTAAAAGGGAAGAGTCAGGTCTTATATTTAATAGCTTATCATTATATCTTATCAGCTGATGAATATCCTGAAATATACTCTAGAATGGTGGTTCCAAAGAGTCCTACTTTTCGTCGTTTGAGCAAATATGTTTGGGAAAAGTAAATACTTCTCCGTTTACCCCTTTTTCGAACTGCAACCATTCTTAAGGGTCTGTCTGGCTTTGTATATGCTGAAATATTGCAAGGTTAGCTATTTGAGAAGGATGGTATGTTCACTTGTGACCAGACATGGAAGTGTCAGGAGTCTGAGCAGAAACCCTATTCTAATGAGAGGTCATATTCTCCTACCTGCATGAGTGCAACTCTGCTGAAGTCTTACTGATCTCAGAAGATTAATTTAGTAGGGAGAAGATGCCAACCTCTCTCTGTTAATCTGAACCAAAGGCTGGCTTTGCCCAGAACTAATCTCTGTTTGGAATTGTTGACGAGGTTAAAAAAAGAAAAGAAAAGAAATGCAGCCTTGTGCTTTCAATCTCAGGTTATTTTCAATCCCAGAACAACATTTAAAGATTTTTCTTTTAAAGAAAAAAGTTTCTTTGGCTTCCTTTCCCAAAGGCTGCTCATCTGCTGGAGTAGACATTCATCTGAAATGTGGCTGCTGTCGGGCTGGGGGCCAGTGGTCTATTTTTTTTAAACTTATTTTGCTGGTGAGAACTAGTCAAAGTGAAAACTTGACAGTGAAGATACCTCTCCCCGTCCCACCTGCAGATGATATCATGGAATTTCTCCTTTGCCTGCCTGGCGTTTGAGAGTCAAATGTCTCATTTTCAAAAAAGGTTTTGTTGTGAAATAACAAAGCGGCGTATTTCATGGATCAGGCTTGCTAAAACACCGCCAGACAAGCTGGGCCAGTGGGGTCAGCTGAACCTCCCTTGACACCGGCCATTCGTAATATTTTCCATGGACTAAGTAAAACAAAGGAAACTTAATCTGCTACACCTCCAATACCTACACAATTTATAATGATTTTGGAAATCTTGATATGAAACAGCACTGTGGCACAGAGCGTTGCATTGTTAACGAGCAAAAAGGAGCGCTCATTCCAAAGCAGTGAAAATTCCCTTCTAGTCTTCATTTTTCTATATTTAGTAGATCACTTAATCTGGATCCAAAAACTCTTTCTCTGCTCTAAACTTCTTATTCCTATGCTCCATCAGCCATTGGCACTAAAACGCCAGCGAAAGTAAATTAGTTTCAAAGGCGGGATAGCACATTTTGACACTTTGCAGCATTTTGCAATGGCTGTCTAAGTCCCTTTTGTTTTCTAAGGGCTGATGATGACCCCAGAAGAACATTAACTGCTTTTAAGGTCTCTTTCTCTCCTTGATTTTACATGAAATGCCAGAGATTTAGGAACAGGATTGATCTTTCTACTGTATTAATATAATCATAGAATATTAGGGTTGGAAGAGATCTCAAGAGGTCATCTAGTCCAACCCCCTGCTCAAAGCAGGACCAACACCAAATCATCCCACCCAAGGCTTTGTCAAGCCAGGCCTTAAGAACCTCTAAGGATGGAGATTCCACAACCTCCCTAGGTAACCCATTCCAGTGCTTCACCACCCTCCTAAAATCCCAAAATAGGGACTGAGGATACTGTAAAGTAATCTGTGCAAGACAATTACCTAGGGGCATTGTATCTTTTTGTCCCAAGTGATTACCATAGATGGACTGGCACTAGGCAACGGTATTTACTTTAGATCTCTATGGTTCTCTGACAATTATGTTAATATCACTCTACCATGGCTATCTGTTGTGTCTGGGGCTTAATTAGCCCCCCTCCCAAGAGCGTCTCCAGAGTGGTGCTATGTGGGCTCAACTCATTTTGAAATCAGTGGGGAGTTGAGGATGTTCAGCGATTTGCAAGAAGGAGCTCTTGGGGTAGCTGCCGAAGGTAATAATAAACCCGCAGCATGGCAGTGTCTGGGCTAACTCAGGCTTGTGGGGTTCAGGAGGCAGGGCTATCAAACTGTAGTGTAGACATTCAGGCTTGGGCAGGAGTGTGGGCTCTGAGGCCCCACGAGTGGGGAGGGTGGTCCCATGGAGTGGCGGGACGCCATAACCGGTAGCTCTGAACTCTGAAGACCGTGAACCCTGCCATTGAAGGGGAAGCAGCTCTGATGCTACATATTGGTATTAATGTTGGATTCTGAGCCTATGAGGACTTCTGGATGGATGCCGTTTGGCTCCTTTGCTTTCCTCCACATCATATTCTCTTTCCATCTGCAGATGGCTATTTCAAAGTCCACTGACGGCTGAACAATTTACTCCATTTATCCCAATTTCAGGAAGGTGGTGGTTTATTATTCCTCTGATGAAGGAAAGGTGCTTAATGTTATGGATTCTTTTACCAGTGCAGCAACTAATATTACTTTGATTGGTCCCCAATGCGCTAAATATCCAAACCCATTACAGGGGAGAGAACAAAAAGAAAAAAAAACACTTGGAAAGCTAATATCACTGGTGCTATTTTAGGCATGCACTTACACTGGCTGGGGGCTTGTTTTGTACACTTGAAATTGGTGCAGTGCCATAGTGTCGGATTTTCAGGCTATTGATGGCTTGAATAGAACTTCACATGCAAGGAAGATGAAAAAAAGTACTACCCCGTGTCCCTATTCTTAGTGAGGCTTTATTTGAGTTATGCAAACAGAGTTTGTTTATCTGGGGATCTATTTACACATTGGCCTTTTAAAAGCATTAATAATGGATTTAAATGTATTCATCACTCTATGATGTTTGCATTCTCTTTTTCCTCTCCTTTGGCTATTACATGGGCCAGTATGTAATTACAGGAAGTCTTAGCATAATGCATTTTCAGAGCACACAAAGAAAAGCAAGAGCAAAGAAATGTGTTGCAAGTGAACTTTTTTTCTACCTTCACTATTTTTATTGGATAGGGATGAAAGGGTGAAATTGAGCTCCTTTCTAACAGTATCTTAATTTTTTAAAGCAATTAAGCAAGGATAAATATATATATTTGTTTTTAAATTGCATGCCCTATTTATAAATGTAGGCTTTACTCAGCAGGCACTTAAGTATGTGCTTAACATTAAACATGTGCTTAACTCACTTTTACTTTAGTGCATGCTTACACACACAGACAGACAGACAGTACTCATGCAGAAGACTTAAGCTCCCAGGTTATTGAAGCATTTTTGAAAATATTACCTTAAGTTCCATTTTCAGAAGTGAGTTAGGGCCAGATTTTAAAAGATACTTAGGTTGCTTTTGAAAATCTCACTAGGTGCCTATCTTCATTATTAGGCACCTCAATACCTTTAAAAATCTGGCCCGTAGGTGTTTAGGAGTCTAGTCCCACTAACTCGCAATGAGATTTAGACTCCTAAATTCCCAAGTCACTTTTGAAAATGGGATTTAGGCCCCTAAATCACTTCCGTGCTGTTCCCTCAGGTCGGGATTATAAAAGCAGCCAAAGGGGGTTACGTACTCAACTCTTGCTGAATTTCAATGGGATTTGTGCACCTGAGGCACCTTTGAAAATCCTATCCTGAAGCTACTCCAAAAATCCCGTGTTTGGGTCTAGGTAAGAGAGAGACAAAAGCACATAGCTGAAATCTGCTATGATGAACTTAAAATATGTACTGTGTTCTTAAACTGAAATAGAACCTCTTTATTTCTTCAATGAGGCACATATACCAGAGCTGTTTCCAATGACCCAGCCCTATTTCCCGATGATGGCATTTACTGTAGTGTACAGTCTGTAATCTAAGTACAGTGTGTACTGTACGTCTTACAGCTGCTTTGGATTTCATTAAAATGTTCATCTTTCCAAAAAAATTGCTGACAGGTAATGTGCTACTCTTGACACCTAATAACTAGGATGAACTGAAAAAATACTAGGTTTAAGTTCTGTACAAACGACTGTATTTTCACCCAAAGATTCACTGCCTGTTTTTTAAAACATTATTTGTAGTAACTGATTTCCAAAAGGGAAAACAATTAAATGATAAAAACATGGCTGGGTGAAAAGAAACAATGTGAGTGAGCCAGAGAGAGCACCCTGAGTTGCTTTCAATGAATGAGATGTGCTCATTAAATGGAGAAAAAAAAAGAGAAAAGTTTCCACTGAAACCTGGGCAGAAAGTCAAATCAAATAGATGTAATTCGAGAGGCAATCCCAAATGATGGGTTGCATTCCCACTGCTTTCTCTAAATGATCCTTTATTGTTTTATTATACATAATGTAGTGAAACCTTCCTAAATAATACCGTGAAGAGAAATGTTGTTCCAAAAAGTACATTATTTCTGTACCAAGATGAGTTAAATGATAATAGTTTGATGTGGTAAAGAAATAAAAATATGTTCATATACAAAGTACCTGATTATCATTTACATTAAGGGCATTTTAAGGACCTTTTATCATGCCAGAGGGGAGTAAAGTTTTGGGCCTGATTCTAATTTATATTACAGCTCCTTTAGAGCACTGTGCCATACACAGGGTCTTAATCTTGGCTTAAATTAAATGTACACTCACTTTATCTATATTAGGGAATTTTAGGGAAAATGACCCATCAATGCTAGCAATGGTTCTGCTGAACTAATGTTAGCATTGATATAAACAACAAGGCAGACAAGGATTTTACCATCATTTTAATTACAATTATACCTATTCCTTAGTGAAACCAGTGATAACACTGTTCTAAAATCCCCTCAATTTGCTCCCAAATCCCCTAAAGTAAATATGATCCTTGCACTTGAAGCCCTTTGTGAACAACTGCTAGATAATAATTTATCTGGCACATGCTTCCTAGAACTATAATTTGGTTCTCAAAAAGTGGAGATGGCTCTGACTCAGAACCCCAGACTGGGGGGAGAGGGATTTGAATTCAAACTCAGGTAGTCCATAGACTATCTCTATTAAATAACATAACTGGGCAATTCATCTGTTGATTTAAAAATGTAGCTTGAGTTAATTTTAAGTGGGTATAGATTATCTAACTAGCTGACACTACTGAAGACGCTATTAGCTAAAACATTTCAGGTAAATCCTGGAGTAGATTTATGCTTCCAGTTAAAATAGAAGCTGCTTATATCCAGCTGAGGCTGTATTGTGTTCTTGCTTTTCCAGACTGTTAGAGGAAGAACTGGACTATTCAGAGTGCACATTTCAATGACACCAAAAACAAAACAAAACAAAAAACCTTGAAAAATACACCACTGAGAAAATGTCTGGATTCTGGGAAATGTAAAAACCTCTGCCCATTACATCAGCAAAATCAAGGGATGTGAATATGCTCCAAAAGACAGTGGTAACCTTGAGACTTTAAGCTCCTTATATGTAACAGATGTAGGCTCAGCTAAGCTGATGAATTCCAACAGTTTCACTAAAAGTTACAGGGAAAGCCAGGTGAATTCGTTGCTGCTACTCAGGAATAATATGGAATTCTGTTTCTTAGACCAAATATGCTAACAGTCCAAAACTTTGAGTCTGTGCACTGATGACAGAGAAAGCAAGGAAAAGGGAGGAAAGGGAGATAAGAAAATTAGAAAGAGAAAAAGGAAAACAGCTTTGAGAGAAAGAGAAATGAGAGAAAATTTGTTAAACACTCTTTTGTCCCCTTTACCCTACTTTGCACCACCAAAATGGTGCAAAGGGACCTCAGTGTAAATGAAAATAAAACCAGTTGTAATTGTGTTCAGTGTTTTTGTTTCCATGGGTGCTAGGTGCTGTTTTGCTGAATACAACACATATTCATGGATTTCTGTAGAAAAGTAAGAGCAAAGGCCAGAGTGATGATTATCTCGCATTTCTACAGTTACTCTTATATCCAGAAGGAGTCCAAAGTGTTTAAAGGAATCCAATATACAAGCTACATACAGGGATCCCTTTACTCAGAGCTGAAGTGCAGCCAATGTTTGAGTGAAACGTGACAACTCTAACAGCACATAGAATCGCTGCACAACACATTAGGGAAGGGAGTTAGTGTTTTTTCCATGTGAAATTGCAGGGAATCTTGGAAGACCGATAGTAATTACTCATTTAGGAGCTTGTCCAGAACACTGTTAACACTTTTACTCTTTATCAAAGTTCAGTTGGGAACTTTCATGACCACAAGCGGTGAGGGCCTCAGTTATACGTCAGATCTGAAAGGCAAGCACGTTCAACAACTCAGTGTCTGTTAAGACCATGTCAGGGCTCTGCTTCTGTACCGATTTAACGAGAATAATGTAATTCATGTAATCCTTACTCCTTCTTATAGCAGATAGGTGTTTCCATAGAGATGACCCCAATTGACACTTTTTTAGGGGGAGAGGGGGATTCCAGGCAGCTAGGGTTTCCTGCTTATACATGAACTGTGTATGAAAACTGGACCAAGTGGAAGCTTAAAAATAGGCAGAATATAGCGCTAGTCTAGGTATTCTGGAAGATTAGGCACTTGCGGATGAAATGCGGGCCTTCAATGGCTGCTAACCTTGCGCTGTTTTGATTGAAATAAAATACATTCCTAGCCTTGCATGTTGCATAGTTTACTTTGAAGGGGTGGGTTTTTTTAACCTAAAAAGGAGAAAGTGAGAAAAGGCAGAAAAATATATTTTTAGTCAACTGTCATCTCTGACAAGGAAGGTATTCGTTTATTACCAGGTATTTCCTTAGAATCAAATCCAGCCAATTAGAGTCTGTTACGATCAAGGGTCTGTTTAAAATCCCACTTGAAAGTAGAGATTTAGGGTAGAAAATTACTTAACCTTAGGATAGAGACTTAAGAGTCAGGAATTAGTGACTTGCCGCTGCAGTAAACTTTGTTAGTTGCATTATATATAGTTATGCTGTATATTATATATCTATATCTATCTATATCTATAGTTATATCTATATCTATATCTCTTTCTATATATAGTTATAGATATATATATAGAGATATAGTTATACTGAAGGCTTTCTTAAATAGTAATGAGAACAGTAGCAGGTTTTTGCTCACATAACTGAATCAAAGATCCAATTGTTTCAAGAAAAGGAAATGACATAGTATGAGTGCCTCAGACGTTAGCTCTTGTTTCTAGTCCAGCAGAAGGAAAGGCAACCCTTCTCTGAAAGAATAGAATAAAGTAGGAAAAAGAGGAGGGCCTCCAACATATCAGCTCTAGAAGGAAAGGGCCATTCACATGTTCTTACTCAAATTCCGTTGACTAGTATGACTTGGAGTGCATAGTACCTGTTCTTAGTTTATTAAAAGGAACACACCCTTCATTGCTGGTGGGGCACTTCCTAAGCCCTGTGGTTAGTGTTTGTCTTTGCCCTGCTTCCTAATGGGTTTAGCCCTAGATAGGGATTCAAATCTTAGTGACATTTTCTTAATTCTCAGCTGATGTAGTATTACATCAGCAGATGGAGAAAGAATAGCAACGTGAGTCAAATCACCTCATGATTCCGAGATAGTCGGTTAACAAAATCACACTCCTGGGCCAGACTTTGCTGGCTGTGGGGGTGGAGGTGTGACTCAGGGAATATGGAGCATTCAGAGGTAGATTGCCAGTGCAAATCCACTCCCAAAAGGCCATGACCGATAAGCTCCTTCAATGGGTGGAATGAAATGAGCTGGTCAGTCTCCGTCCTTTTCCTAATGGACAGACATCTAGGTCACATAAGCACATAGCACAAATGACATTAGTTGGACCTTGCTGACATTTTGAGTGGAGAGTCCAGGGCTGAATGGCCTATTGAATAGCAGAAGGGGCTGTAGATAAGTGAAGTGTATAGGAGTGAAGGGGAATATGATGTAATTCAACAGCACCCTCAGTGGCATTTAACCTGTTGATGTTTTCTGAAGGATGTGTAAGAAAGGGTTTTGGCCAAAATGTGAGTCTTTGGTAGGTAAGGAAGTTAAAAACAGAAAATAAACCTATTAATTCCTCTCTACTGTTTCCCTGCCAGAGTAGGATTATTTGACATATTACTTTATCCAATTTTAAATGTCTCAGAAGATGGGATTTTCACCATTGTCTTGGAAAACTATTCCTTTGTTAAATATATTTCACCTCCAGGGAGCTTTTCATGATTAGCGGGGTAAAGGAATTCGAAGCATGGAGTTTTTTCAGGGTTGAGAACTGGATTTTGTAGGAGAGAGACCTACACAAGAGCAGGCTGTGTTACTTGCAGTGTTACTGGCAGAATGTTACCAATGTGCTTTATTTTGGCGCTTGACTCATCACTGCTTTCTATTGGTATAACTCCAGTGATATCAAAGAGTATAACTGGAGTAATGCATTGGTGAATCAGATTGTTTATCCTCAATACTATCCATATAGTTTCCAGAAATGGGACTACAGTAAATTACTGGCAAACAAACATGCACCGAGCATACCGTATGGAAACTATTTCTTCTTTCTTGTGCGCTGATCATTGATGTATCTGCTGACGGAATGTGCTTATTCCTACAGCCGCTGATATCCCGTCTCTGAAATGTCTGAGAAATGTGTCTCCATGCAGTTAGGGTTTTCCACTGCTTAGAAATATCTTAATGGTAAAGGTTTGTTTACAAGGAGTTGCTGTTTCCACTTGCCGGAGCATTAAAAAAGTTGTTTTTTCCAACCACTAAGTAGATCTAAACGTTAAGTGTTTCTTAAGTTGGTTTTCCAGCTCCCCGGCTGCTGTAAACATTAACTTTTGGTGGTTTAAAAACAAACAAAACAAAAAAGTTGCTGCTTCCACTTAGCCACTCATAATGTAAAAAAATAACATTTTCAGAGCAGCTTTATTTTAAATGCCTGGTTGTGCAATATTTATGTTTCATTCACGTAAGTAAGTGCAAAGCTGTGTTGACAAAAAAGTTCTGTTGTTTTTGTTGGCAACTTCTGCAAGACCTGTGCCCCAGGGAAGCCAGTTTTCTCCACTCCCATTGATTGAAGCGATATCTGCTGGGCTAGTGAGGCAGAGCTGATAAGCTTCAGTTCTCTGGCTGCTGACTTTAGCTCATGGAAATGTGATTCATTTAGCCTTCCTTTGCATGAGGGAGAGAAAGTGAGGGTGAAACTATTAGTCAGTGAGTTGTGCATTGCTATTGTTTTAATTCAATATAGAGCACTGACAATTTCTTTTAAAATAAACAAACAAAGAAAACCTATAGGAGATACTAAGTCTACTACAGAATACAGGGCAATTTCGGCCCTCCTGTATACTGATGAAGCTTGTTGTCTTCAGTGGATCTGCAGGGGGGTGTAATCTAAGAGCAGAATTTGGCTCCAGCATTTGCTTTAATGACAGTTAATGCAAGTGAACGTTTCCAAAGCCCTTCCCACTTATCTCTGGAAGCGTTAGTCCACAAGAGGTATGTGCTATCGGACTGATCAACTGCCATGTAAAAGCTCAGTTCATCTCTAGGCCACCCAACAGGAATTACTATGGCCTGAGCTAGTCTTGAATCAGCAACCTAGAGTTAAAGATTTTAGGGACAAGTTTACAAAGGGTGTTTAGACCTTTAAAGATGCAGAGAGGTGCCCGCACTGAAAGAGATTTTCAAAATTGCCTATGCAGATTCAGTGTCAAAGTCCCATTGAAATCAAGAAGCGGTAGGCAGCTAACTTTCTTTTGAAAATCCCAGTAGGTGCCGATCTTTAAGCACCTTTGAAATCCGGCTATTTGGAGCCTAAGTTCCAATGACTTTCAGTGACACTGAGGCTCCTTAAGTCACTTTTAAAATGAGACTCATGCTCCTAAAGGATATGTCTGCACTGCACACTAAGCCCCGGTTCTGACTCAGGGTTGAGCCCAAGCCCCACTTCCATCCAAACACAAATCAGTTTGGTCAGCAAGCACTCAGGACCTGTGTCCTAGATCGGAGCTTGAGTCCTGCTGCAACATGTGGCTGCACCCAGACATTTTGCAATGTGGACACGGGTCGAGCTACAGACTCAAGTGAGAAGGTTTGCACAGTGCGGTGTGGATGCATTAGCATGGCTGTGAGACCCAAGTCCAGCGACTGTAAATCCAGCACTTTGGATGCTCAAGTGCAGCCTTGGAAATACCGAGTCCACCAGCCCAGGTTGCACAGACCTGGGTTTATCATGCAAGGTAGACACTGTCTAGGTGACTTGGGCACTTTGAAATGTTCACCTTATGTACCCACAAGGGAGAAGGGAAGGGTAAGTCTCTGCTCTTCCCTGAACACAGGGATTGCAACTTTGGCTGGAGCTTAAGAAGGCAGGGTGAGGATGGGGAGGGGAAGATCCTTCCTCCCCCTGAGCCCTGGAAACCTGCGTAAGGACCAGGCTCAATCTAGAGCTAAAAGATTATCCCAGAACTTCTTAATGTGAGTAAGATAATGTCACTTTCAGCCACTTGGGAATAATCCCGTGAGAAACATCCCTTCTACAAAATAAGAGAACTTTAGTGCAGGTGGAAGGTTTCATATTTACACTCGCTGACTGAAGGTCCCTCTTTATACAGCAAAAAGATATGACCTGGGTGGGGGAGAGGTGAAAGCTGACCACATACCCCACCCTGGAGCGAACCTGGAAAGACTGGATGGTCATAGTCATAGAGCTTAAGGCCAGAAGGCCTCTGGGTCATCATGGTAGGTCACCTGCCTGACAGTGCAGGAAAGGGTATTGGGTATGGTGGTGTGAGTTTGTGTGCGAAACCGTGGGAGCAGAGACAATGCCTTCTTTTCGGTTGGTTCAGCGCCAAGCATGTTATGGACACCAATGGAAACAGTTCGATATTAATCATAATTTCACAGGGCTTAGGAAGGTTGACCTTAAACAGACCTTTAAAATGGAGCTAACACTCCACTATAGTAATGGTCCAGGCACAGTGCCCCTCTGATTTCTAATGTGAAAATGAAAATAATTTAAAGCTGCCAAAGGCAAGCAACCTGTAGCTCCTATAATAATTACTGCCACTTTAGCCTGCTCATTGACACATACGGTGACCAGATGTCCCAATTTTATAGGGACAGTCCTGGTTTTGGGGTCTTTTTCTTATATAGGCTTCTTTTACCTCCTACCCCTTGTCCCGATTTTTCACATATGCTTTCTGGTCACCCTGTTTACACTACACAGTATGTGATTTTTATTTAGTACAAATTTTTGTTTCCTCTGTAAAAATGATGGGACTTCTAACAACAGCGGGAGTAGGTTCCTAGCTTTTAAGGACAACTCCCTGGCAGGCAAAACCCCTTATCATTGTGGAATCACTGATGGAAGTAGCCAATCTGGCTGCTAAAGATTGAGAGGTACCTCTCATTATATGAACACTTACAGGATAATGTCATTAAATGACTTCCTTTCTATGGCTTCAGCTTTCATCCTTTTTTGTGGTGCTCTCTTGCTTCTTTTATAGGAAAATTGTATAGGATATGCAAGGCTATTTTGGTATCAATAGACATGGACTAATGTTCTATGGATGTGACAAAGGGTCCTATGGCACTTTAAAGACTAACTAAAGTATTGAAGCATAAGCGTTTGTGGGCTAATACCCACTTCATCGGATGCATCCAACAAAGTGGGTATTAGCCCACGAACACTTATGCTTCAATACTTTAGTTAGTCTTTAAAGTGCAACAGGACCCTTTGGCACTTCTGCAATTCCAGACTAACACAGCTACCTCTCTGATTCTGTTCTATAGATGCTATTCTAACCACCTCCTATAAAATACTAAGATCCTTTTTAGGTGTTTTTTAATAGTCCTGTAGAATTTTGTAGCATTAATCCATTAAATTTCATTTCATAAGCTGGTTAAAGAAACCTATGGAAAGGGACTCATCCTCTTAAATTCTCTATAACTTTTCCATAAAGGTCTCTTCTTGAGTTATGCAAGTTTAAAACAAGAGTCTGTAGGTAATTAGCATTTTACTACTCCAACATGCCTATCATGCCCTTGATAAAATGTATCGGATGCAGCCTTCTTGACTTGCCTTTGATTAAATGTTGTGGGTGTGTTTAATTTGTTTAACTTTCCATTATTTTTTTTCAGAGCCTGGCATTTTAATTTCTAAATAAAGATAAATAATACAACTTCTGTCTTTAATCGTGGGTAATGTTTCTTTACACATTTAGTTTTAAGTTTTCAGTAAGGACTACATGATTTTATTTTAACAGAAGCTCTGCTAGGAGTAGTACATGATATACAGCACAAAGCTCTCTCTCTTTTCTTAAAGTAGCCCATCTAACTTACAAGACTCAGAGGAGTGTAGACTTTAGACACAGAAGGTGGAATTTTCAAAAGACAAGTAGGTCTAACTGCTTCCATGGATGTCTATGGCAAAACTCCCAATGAATTCTGTTAGGCCAATGTTGTTACTGATGACTGCAGTGGGCACAGAGTTAGGCCAAAACTGAACTCGTTTGATAATCCCACATATAATATATTCTTCCCCACATAGCACATAGTGTACTTAGGGTGGGCCTTTCAAAAGTGCCTAAATGACTTAGGAGCACAAGTCCTGTTACCTTTCCATGGGACTTGTTCTCATAAGTAACTTACTTTTGAAAAGCCCTCACTTAGTTTGTATCAACTGCTACTGGTAGATGTGTGCTCACTAATGCGAAGAACAAAGCTGTTGTTTTAGATCAGCAGAACTGCTCCGTCATATGATGGAGAGAAAATTCAGCTAAGAAAGCCTGGTGATGTATGTTCAAATCTGCCCCTCCTCTGAATTCCTCTACTGAAAGTATTAGCATGCTTGCTGTGTGTTTAATGGGGGAGGGGAGGTATGTGCCAAATTTAAATGTATGTGTCTTCGAATATCAAAATGTCAGAGATATTTGGGCATGATTCAAGAGTGGAATCTCATTGCTACTGTTTCTGCTCAGTGCTTACAAATAATGTTCTCTCCAAATAACTTGAATCAACTAGAGCTGGTTAAAGATTCTGCCTCCAGAAACATTGCCATTTTTGTGATTTATTTTGGTGAAAATTTCAAAATTTGCTAATGTTTTGAATTTTAAAAATGGAAGGATCTTAATACTGGTAAAAATGAGAATTTATTCAGTATAAAAATTTTCCATCCACAGAAGAGGTATCAGGAGTGAAGATTTCTCAAGGCAGCCCCAGGATAGATTTTTGTGATGTGGACACTGCTCCAAGGTTATCAGTTCATTTCACATAGGCCTATAAGGATCTACTAAGCTGTATACCTATTTGGGGATGGTATGAATCAGCTAATGAATCCAGGCTCCTCGAGCCACGCAGACCCTAAATTAATCTTCTTGCTTTTTACTTGAAGTCCTTTTTCTTTAATCCAAATTTGGTCGACCAGCATTTCTTCAATAAATGTCTCCAAACAACTGATTGTGTAAACTTGGGATGGATGCTAAGCTGTATTTGGCAGTGTTTATAAGCACTACAGGAAAAGATCAGGGGGTTGGCTTTTTAAAGTATTTTCCCCTAATCTTGCATCAAAATCATCTTCAAACTAACCAGCATGCCAGAAATAGATGCCAAAAATATTTCAACTATTTCAGTAGGCAAATATCATTCTGGGTTCTATTAACAGGAGGACATGGGAAGTAATTGTTCCTCTCTGTTCAGAAATAGTGAGGCCACAGATGGATTACTGTGTCCAGTTTGGGCATCACACTTTAACAGAAGTATGAATACAGGAGGGATGGTCTAGAGGAGAGCAACAAAAATGATAAGGGAGGGGGAGGGGGCTTCTCTTCTCTAGACTAAATATGCCTAAGTCTTTCAACTTTGTCTCATAGGCCATGTTTTCCAATATGCAAAAGGTTGTTATAAAGAGAATGGTGATCAATTGTTCTTCATGTCCACTGAGGGTATGACAAGAAATAAGTGGCTTAATTTGCAGCAACAGATTTAGGTTAGCTATTAGGGAAAAATCCAACTATAAGGACAGTTAAGCACTGGAAACAGGTTGCTCAGGAAGGTTGTGGAATACTTGTCATTGGAGGTTTTTAAGAACAGGTTAGACCAACATCTGTTAGGGACGGTCTAAATAAATTTAATCCTGCCGCAATACGGGAATAGACTAGGTTATTTTATAAATACATCCTTGGTTTATAAGGAGGTTAACAGCTGATTGACACAAACCAGAAGACCAACAAATCACATCTCCTGGGGAGATGGTGCTCTCTGTAGGTTAGCTGACCATATCATCTGTAGGTTCTCTGTACAATTCTTCTGCAGGTAGCCATTTCGAAAAGGCCTTATTAAGAGTGGTTTAGCATAAGAATCTCATATCACTTCAGAAGCAGCTCCATTTCTGTTAAATCATTATTACATGTCTTTACCTAATAACTCTGAGTTGCAGAAAATCTGATAGATTAGTTATTCCCAAGAGACAGCAACATTCAGGTTGGTGGCATGGAAGTATCTTTTAAGAATAATTGGACATGCATGTGTTCATTCTATATGTATGTGAACACATATAGATACATATACACAATGTTATAGTTAGTATAGATTATTTTAAAGGATACATTTTAGGGCCTGGAATAAAGAATACTTCCTCCAAGGGTTAGTAACAATGTAAATGCTTTTGTGGTGTTGGTATTTTCTCACTTCTCACACATTGTTTTGTGAGTTCCTTGGAACACCTGTTTCGAGAGGTCTATTATAATCCAAGGTCAGCTCTGGGTCAGCTCCTAAGGACTCTTTTCCTCTCCGAGAACCTGGATTGACTTGTTGGAAATATGACTTGATTTCTGTATTTGTACTGGATCACAGATCAGAAGGAAGTTACAGTATGTACTGGCTCCTGAACTGAGCTTTCTACTTTGTGGTTCAGGAGTGAAGGACAAGCAAAGCAGCTTTGAGATGTTTACACAGTTCCCTTTTTTATTTTTGACTATGCCAAAGAGGGAAAAAATGTTTACATGCTACAGCGGATGTTTTACCAGAGTTACTTCCTAAAGAAACCTGCTCCAAGCTTTGAGCATTGGCAGTGAATGATCATTCTCAGTATCACTGAAATACAAAGTCCCACACATGTAACAATACTTGTACTCTCGCCTGGGAGAGTCACGGCTCTGGTCAGTCATCTAGTTAGGCCACAGTGTATCTAAACAAAGCATCTTTCCTTTAGAACTATACCTGGACATGCCATTATTACAGATGACACAATTTTTGGTTAGGCAGGTAATGGTTCAAAAAGAATATTTCCTTATGTTCCACACTAATAAAGTAATTGCAGTGAAATGCCGAAGAAAGGATGGCATCTCAATAAATATTTTGAAAATAAAATAATGGGGTATAGTGGTTTGAGCAGAAGACTGGAGCCAGGTCTACATGAGTGGGGAGGTTGACCTAAGATATGCAAATAGCATAGCTGAAGTCAACGTATCTTAGGTCGACTTACCTACGCGTCCTCACGGCGGCGAATCGACCTCTGCCACGCCGCTGTCAACTCCGCTTCCGCCTCTTGCAGAGGTGGAGTTCCAGAGTCAACAGGGAGAGCATTTGGGATTGATTTATTGCGTCTATACTAGACGTGATAAATCAATCCCTGAAAGATCAATCTCTATCTGTCGATCCGGTGGGTAAGTGTAAACCTACCCTGGGAGTCAGGATGCCTGGGTTTTATTCCTTGTCCTGTCACAGGATCATTGTGTGAGCTTGTGCAATTCACTGAAGCCTAAATTCATTACCATACAATTTTGGATATTTCAATTTTTGTTTGCCCACTTTGAAAAACTGACCCCATTGTCTTTTGGTGGGTTAAGGTCAATTAGTGCTGTGCTGCTCTTGCAAAGTGGCTCTAAAGAGAACATAGATGACCACGGGAAGGTCGCCCACAGTAGGAGAATCCTCTGGCAGCTTAGAACCAGAGTAATGGCTCCCACACTACTCCCTAACCTGGTGGCTGAAATAGGGAATTTTATGGAGATTCTCTGCACTCCAGTAACCTTGTCTGTCTTAATGACTTCTTAATACCATTAGCACCCAGTGAGGACTGCTCTAAATTGTGCCAAGTGCACAACCAACCAAGTGCTCAGGGAATTGTAGTGGTAGCTTAAGGCTACTGTTGAACCCTCCACTTCACCTCTTAAGTTGGGCTTTGCACTCCTCTTCTGAAGTTGAGAATTGGGGCCACTGTGTCTAAATATAGACAATCAAAATGGAGGCATTCCAAATTAGAGTCCTCTTATAAAAAATCAGGGCCACAATTATGCATCAGAATCATTGGCCAGGTTTCCAAAAGTATCAAGTGGCTAGCAGATCCCACTGAAGTAAATGCATTGTATTTATTTTATATAAGACGGCTATCAAAGCCCCATGAGAAAGAGAAATCCTAGGAGGACAATGAAGCTGGAGGTAATTTCCTGAACTGTAAAAGACAAGACAGCTGCAATATACCTTGTCTCAATAACTAGAAATCCACAGAGTTCCTTGCCCATGACAAAGCTAAACAGGGCAAGGAAAGCATAGCAACTTCCCATTTTACAGTTGATGTCTTTCTTCAGTGGTAAAACAAGATAATTGTCAGATTCGTGGTCTTGGATCTAACGGTGTTATCTCTGTGTAGACTGCAAGGGTATGCAGTTGTAGAATTGAAACATGTCCCCGTAAATGTTCTTTAAAATAGTTTTGAGTGATCATTTTACATAGGTGTATAATTTCCATCAAAACCCCTTGAGGAATAAAGCGTGACCCTATACCCCTATCCAGCTGGGAAGACTTATATTGCATTTAAAAAAACATTGTGAAATTTTCTAGTTTGCAATCGAAAGTTAAAGCATACTCACTCACATCCATGGGCACATGCGCTCACCCTCAAATATGTTTCTCTTCCTTTAATATTTTCAAGTTTATAATAAAAAAAATGGGCCTTGCCGCACTGCAGATTTCAGAGACCCTGCTGGGATATCAGGAGACTAAAATGAAATAAACAAACAAACACAAGGCGACATCACACACAGTGGACTGAGCTACCTGTATTTTGTAACATCCACTCTGGTTCCAATTTCATCCAATTGGCAACTCTTTCCCAGGGGAAATGATTTAGGCCTGAAAGCAGAAAGCAATGGAGGAAATATCTAAGCTATGAAATATCAAGTTGCTTTCCAATCTGCGACCACATCAAGAGGGATGTCTGAAAATACAATTGGGATTTAGGTTGATCAACTGATTGTATTTTTTTTTTGCTTGGGAATGCAAAGTCAAAGAAATGCTCAGGGTGACTATGTGGCTATCTCTTACAATCGTGCAAACTTTGTTTTTCAGCTGCAGGATGTATTCTTGTTTTTTCTTCAGCATTTGTACACATTAACTAAACCACAATTCAAATCGTTCAGAGGGAGAAGTTGCTGGAAGGTGGCTTTATTTATTTATTTGTGGTTCTGTTTTAATTTCAGCCTTCTAGTGGCAATGTAAAAGCCTGCAACCCTTCCGGGCTGGGGTGGGATGTCAAAACACTATTAAAATTTTTTTTATCTGGTCTGATTTGTATCTTTGAGATAATGGGTGAAATTTACTCCTGTGTTTATGCCTCCTTTAGAAGCTACGTAGGTCCTCAAAGTAGACCTAAAGTGGCATGTAGGCCTATTGTTGAACTTCTTTGCCTGGGGCAAACTTCTCCTCAGCATCACCCAGGTCTGCTGGCTTGTGAATTTCAAGACATACTGGGCATGACAATTTGCAGCAGCCGAAGATGTGCCCAAGATTCTTATATTAAATTCCTAACCCTTGCCATAATGTACTAGGCATACTTTACTTTTAGACGTGCAAGGTCCCCTTGATTGTCTCTGGATATCTAGGTTAACTGTCCCATGGCAGAATGAGAAGAAGGGAAAACCTTGTGTCTTGGCCACCTCTCAATACAATTGTCTCAAATGTCCAAAGTTATTGTGGGCTATTGAAACCAGCACATCATGTCTGTGGCTTTTGCCTACAACAGTTCCTGTATTACTATTGTCTGACTCATTACAACAAAGCACTTTGAGATAAACTGAATATGAAAGAACCCATAGAAAACAGAACTCTCTTCTTAGTCTGCTGCTTCACTTCACTGGAATGAAGTCAGAGGAAAAAACCTATACTGGATTTTGGACTTCATTTAACATGGGTCTGTAATTACCTCTTTAAACACCCCACAGAGGAAGAACAATAGAATCACAGAGGCAAAAAAACCTTAGGTCATCTACTCCACCCCCTGGCCAATGCTGCCTTGTTCTCTCATGGGAATTTATTCTCACTGCAAGGCTGTGTAACCATGTATTTCCTCTGACTGTTCCTCTTGTTCACCCTGCCCCATTCCTTCCGACTGCTACATCCACATATAGTACTCCTACTCCTACTTACAACACCCCTCTGATTAGATATTACTACCCCCTGTTTACACATGGGGAAGCTGAAACAAAAATCATTAACAACCTCCTGAAGGCCACATAGAGTAGTCGCTGAATGCAGGATTGTTTGGTGCTCAGTCCTAGATGCAGTCCAATTACCCATCTCTCATCATATGGAATCTATAAACTTAATGATGATGAACCTACAACCACTTCACGATGAAGGGGGTAAATAGAGGGCTGGCTGAGTTCCTGTGGAACTGATGATTTCAACATTGATGAGCTTTAATTTAATGTAAAGAAAGCAAGGAATACTTGTAGAACCTTAGAGACTAACTAGTTTATTTCAGCATAAGCTTTCGTGGGCTATAGCTCACTTCATCGGATGCATAGAATGGAACAGAAGTAAGATGCATTTATACACACAGAAAGAAAGAAAAACGATTGTACATTAGCATACCAATTCTAAGAGGGCTGTTAAATGTATCATTATCAGCAAGAGAATAAAAATACCTTTTGAAATGGATTTCTGTGTCAGGTAAATTAACTCCGGAAATGCAATCAATTAGTGTAATGAGAGAAACATTTGCAAGTCCTATTTAGCCCCTGGTTAATTGTATCGTTTAATTTAATGGTATTTATTACATTACTAATTATGTTGGGGCACCTCAAACCTTCGATAGGCATCCTTATTATTTTAAGTCTAAATAAATAAAAATAAACATCAGTGTGCTTTCAAGTGGCCCCACATTTTTCCAGTAAAAACAAAATGAATACTGTGCCTCTTTCATATTTTTTAAAAATAAGATCTTGATCTTAACCCCCATCCTTACTTATTTTCCTTTCTTATCACACTGTAGCCCTTTTTTATCTTCTAGTCTGATTTCCCATTTCTGGATAATTGTTCTGTGTTTAAGTGGAACAGTAAGAAACTCAAGGAGGTTGGTTCCTGTAATGTTCTAGTTACATGAGGCACTGGTAATTCCAGTTATAACTATACAGAGTGTTTGAGTCAGTCCCGTCAGAAATCAAGATGTTAGTATATAGAAAACACAACATCTGGTCACAATTTTTTATATAAAGAAAATGTCTTTTTAAAATAAAAGTGTACATTTGTGTTCTCTGAATTTTTCAGATTTTGGGAGAAGAAAAACAAAATCTGAATTACATTCATGTTTCCTTTGTTTTTTCCTTTTTTCCCCCTTGGTACTTATATCCCAATTCTTTAATTTTGCCATTGAAAAAGGGAGGGGAAAGGGCAGGAAAAGAGAGAGAACAGAAGGAAAATATCCAAACCAGAAAAATAAAAAAACTCAAAACCCAAAAAAGTTTGTCCTTTTTGTTTAGTAAAGTGACATAATTTTTTCTTTTATTTCTGAAAAATCCAAAAATCTCTATTTTTGTTTTTTTCCCCCCAAAATTGCATCCCAATCCTTTTTCAACAAGCTCAATAAAATGCTAATGAATTTACAGGAAGATGTACACAAAACTTGCCAAAAGGAGAAGCATGTATCTGAAGAATTATATTTTTGGCTATTTCATAAAGTAAAACCCAGTTGATTTCAAGGATCGAGGGGAAGAGAAAAACACACCAACAACTGGTATATGGCATCTACAGTAAGGTGCATGTGTTTCTTATAATTATTGACCTGTATGTTTGATCAACATTGTTAACTATGATATCTATAAGTGCTTTAAATGTTAAACAGTGAACCAGCCAAATACCGGGATGTTTAAAAGCCATTCTTGACGTCAAACAGCGAAGATCAAATATTCTAACTTTATGGCTGCCAATAAGGGTTCCCAACTTTTATGGAGATCCAAAAACCATTGTACTTGGTCTTGTTTTTTGTTTTTTTGGCATCTAAAATCGCTCTGTTTCTCAGGCCACTTTTACTCTTAGTCAAGTTTCAAATTCAAATTGCTGATAGATTTTAATCTAGCTACATTTCAGATATGATAGTGACATCAGGAGTTGACTGCATACAGATTAGATTTTAGGAAAACGATGAAGTGTTAACAAAAGCATGAATGTTTCTGATTGGTATTCATCTTCAGCAGCATTGTTTTTTATAGCACAACTCAAACCTAGGAACTTCTGAAAAAGTGTGCCAGATTCTCATCACCACCATAAAAATCCAGAGATTTATAGGAGATCTAATCATTAGCTTTATTTCTTCTGTTGTGTCTCTCTTGTTTCTTGGGCCTGATTATGCCATGTAGACTACAGAAGAAAGATACCCACCATTCACCTATTTAAGACTTGTAGACCCTTTAAGTGTCTACTGTTGGTAGCCTCTTCCCTTGAGAAGGAAAGAAGATGACAAATAAGTGTTCTTTCATCAGACCAATAAAGAACACTGAATATTCTTCCTCTCTAGTGCTTAGGCATATCTTCCTGGAGAAATGTCCTGGGACGGGAGATACCCTAAAGTTACTCCCAACCTGTTTATAGCTCCCTTATTATTGTTTGCTTTACTGTAGTACAAGATCAAGGCCCAACTGTGCTGGGTATAGTAAGAGAAAGAGACAGGTGGGAAACAGTTTACACAGAGACAGGTGGGAAACAGTTTTCCCATCCTGTGATAAGACACAACAGCAACAAAACCCTGGCTAATATATACTCGTTATCTCCCAAACACCACAGTATTCGGAGGTGTCTGCCTTTTTCCAGTCTTAATTACTCACTCTGATCTTTATTGACTTTTATACCCCAATTTAAATGTAAGATATTTGCCCATGATTTAAAACTTGTTGTGGATCCAGGAAAGAAGGATGTACAAAATGTACTACCAGCAAGCTCATCCATAGACTACAGTTAACATAGTTTCTTGTAGCCCCTGATGTACAAATCAGCTAGTGCTGGCAGTGGATCACGAACTGTTTTTAAAACAGCTTTTTATTCTATACTTTTATTTTCCATGGATCTTGCCAAGCAAGAGTCCTTTCCAGGACCCTCTCCTCTCTCCTCTGATACTTTCCCCTCCCATACACTGTCTTGATTCTTCATCCTTGTGTTTTGTTTCTTACTTTCCAGATCTAATTATGTCTCCTATACCCCTTCACCTCCATTGGCTTTTGTGGCCTAGTGCCAACTTGATTGTGTATCTTATGCATGCTCATGAAACCCTGTCTCTCTTGCTCCCTGTAGCCCTAGTGTTCTCAATAGCTGTGTTTGGTTTTTGTAATAAAGCTGTATTACATCCCTGGGTTATTTAGGTCCAGTGTGATAGACAAGGAATTAATGAAATCGTTATTGCCCCTGAATTTTAATTATCATAATATCAGAGAAATCAAAGACCTATTAGATCCTAAAGCTCATTCTCCCACCGGTAGAGGATTCTTCAATTTGCTAATTATTTGCCCAGTCCATTATTTAATGACTGAGGCCAAGTCTACACTAGCCGGGGTGTGTGTGTGGGGTCGACCTAAGATAGGCAACTTCAGCTACATGAATAGCATAGCTGAAGTCGGCGTGTCTTAGATCGACTTACCTAGCATCCTCACAGTGGCAGTGGGCTCCCCCGTCAACTCCGCTTGTGCCTCTCGGTGAGCTGGAGTACCGGAGTCGACGGGGAGCACTGTTGGGGATTGATTTATCATGTCTAGACGAGATGTGATAAATTGATACCCAATAGACTGATCAGTACCTGCTGATCCGGCAGATAGTGAAGACCAGCCCTGAAGGAATAGGCTTCCATTGCTTTCATAGAGGAAACTATTCCACTGTCTAATGCATCATACTGCTAGGAAACCTTTTCTTAAATTCTCCCTATTGCCTATAGGGTAACGGGGCGTGGGGAAGGAAAGGGGTTATAACTAAGCAATTTATCTTCGCAGTATATGCTTCCAAATACTTACAGGTAACCAATCTACTTTTCTGAACATTTAGCCAACAGTAGCTGAGTTTAAAAGATCTCTGATTTTCACATAGCCTTAGATAACTAGAGAAGAGTATTTGCAACGTTCCTAGCAAAGCTAGCACATGGATTTTTACATTATAAGATGTGGGTGCTGAATGTTGTAATAAAAAATAGCCAGCTATCTATCTATTAGTGCCACACATTTCTACATTGTAACAGCTTTTATAAACTAACATTCAAATAGGGAGATGAAATGAGAGGTATAAAATAATTACTATTCCCCTCTAGGGTGGTGAACAATAGGTTACACTGAATTCAGCTGAAGCCAACATTTATTTGCCCATGTGATCTAACCAGCTAGCACTGCTCCAGACCGAGCACTATTAACTTCCTAAAGGGAATATATTAGAACGTAATGATTCATTAATCATGTGATGATTGTGTTCAGCTGGGTGTGAGACAGGACTGTATTCCTGTATTTAACAACTGCATTTAATTCACTGAACTATTTATATTACTAATATTAAACAGTTCTATTGTAGAATAATCGTTATAAGTGCAATAACTGCCCTTATAATTACACCATATATCTCAGACATGAGCACTTATACCATTGTGTGTGATTAATTACATCATGCTTGGCTTGCAGATGGTTGTTAGTTATTGACATGCATGGCTTGATGACGTAGGAAGATAACACGAAGCCAGAGTGTGAGAGCCCATTATAGGGATGGAGTGTTTTCTAGTTCTTAGAGCAGGAAACTGCTGGGTTCTCTTAATTAAAACCACTATTAAGTCCCGGTCCTGGAAACACTAGTACACAGAACTATATGCATATGATTATTCTCCCAGCTACTCATCTGCATCAAGTTCCTCATGTATGGAAATGTTTCATGGTTCAGGGACTGCAAGAGCTAATTAGCATTAGGATAGTTCTCAGCTCTGCTATTTTAATTTTTGGCAAGGTCTGTAACCTGTTTGAACAGTACATTGGATTTCATATCTTTCTAAAAAATATGCTATAGCTCCAGTGGTTCTCAAACTTTTTTTCCGTGGACTGCTTGAAAATTGCTGATTGTTGGCGGATCACTTAATGATCTTTCTAAATGTTATTTGTACCATTTGCTAACTACTGTAAAGCACTTTGGATAAAAGCACTATATAAAAGAAACCTTAAGAATAATTAACTTTTTCCCCCTACAAATAAAAGCACACAACTCATATTTTAATATAAGTACTCTTGCCTTTCTAATGTGATGGATGGGCCCTCTCTCCCCTGCCACGGCAGCCCCCAAGCTGGGGCTGGAAAGGTGGGCCATCTCTACCCTGCAGCTGCAGCCCTGGAACTGGGGAAAGTCACCTATTTCTCTGGACACCACAGCCCTGCACATCCCAATTTCCCCCTCTTCTTGCCCCACTATCCCCTCCCATCTACCTCCTATTCCCCCCAAAGCCACCATCTCACCTTACATGTGCATCTTCTCCAGGGGCCAGGGACCTAATTAGTGGAGCCGCACCTGCGCAGCTGCCCTAATTAGGTGGGTGGCCTTTCATGCTCTTGTGTGTGGTCCCCCAGGCATACACTTTAGAGGGAACTATCCGCGGACCACCTGAATAGAGCTCGCAGACCACTGGTGATCCATGGACCACAGTTTAAGAACCTCTGCTATAGCTCAAACAGAGTGGTGCAGAAAGTATTGGATGAGATTCTTTGCCCTGGGTTATGCAGGAGGTCATATTAATTTATTTTACTTTCTTGCCTTAAAATCCGTAAATCAATCATTCCTTCCCATTTACCTCCCAGGGGTACTATCAAGCTTAATTAATATTTTTAGAGGGCTTTGCACTTAAATAGCACCTTTTATCGGATAATTATATATTGTTTTTGTTACCATGCTGGGTGGAAATCTGATGTCAGTTACAACAGTGCAATTCCATTCATTTCAGGAGAAAATTTTGGCCTAGCATGTGTCTCATCAGATGAGAAGTATGGATGGCAATTTATTTTTAATATTGTTTAGTCTTATTATTTTCATGTCAGAATGAATTGTTTAAGGTGTTAATTTGAACAAATTGGAAAATCACCCCCCCAAATTTTTCTGCTGTCCTATATTTAAAAAGGTTTAATATATTCATAGATTCATGGACTCTAAGGCCACATGGTGATCGTCTAGTCTGATCTCCTGTATAACCCAGGCTATGGAACTTCCCCACAATAATCCCTAGAGCAGATCTTTCAGAAAAACATCTAATCTTGATTTTAAAATGGTCAGTAATGGAGAATGCACCATGACCCTTGGCAAATTGTCCCTAATGGTTAATTACTCCCACCAATAGATGGGAGGTACTGAAGTGGACAACACAGTCTACTAAATTTCATACTGATTGGAATTTAAATGGCTTAATTTGAAACCTCTAGAAATTAAACAAAATCTTGAATGTTGTGCATGGAAACGAAACTGACTTTTTTCTGAGGTGGCATCTCTGCACATGCTTTGGAGGCTTGTGTTTATCTAGAATATTATCTGTATTTATAGATCTAGAAAAAGAGATATAGAATGCTACAGTTTAATGTACATATGTCTTTTCCAGCCACAGAAATGTTAAATCAAGTTTATAACAAGTTGCTTTTCCAGCCACTGAGTGGCTGTAAATGTTAAGTGTTTTTACAGGCATTTCTTTCCCAGCTGCAAAGCAGCTTTAAATGTTATACCAAAAAGAAAGAAAAGCAAAAAAAAAAAAAAAAAAACTTGCTTTTCCAGCTGTTGAGCCACTCTGAACATTTCTTCAATGGATTTTTTTTAACTTGCTAAACCTATTTATATTTTACTCACAAAGCAAGTGCAAAATTGTCCTGGCGCGGTCCAAGTCTTGTTTTTCTCTTTTCTCTTTTTTTTTAAAAACTATAAATACAAATTCCATTGCTGACTCTGTTTTTGAAAAAGATGGGGCTTTACTCTTAATGAATCCAACATGATCCTTATGAGTTCATCTCAGTATTTAGATACCCCAGCAGCACTGTCCTCATGGTATGTTCAGTGGAAAAAAAATATTTCCATTGGAAATATTGTACTTGTGGTATTTTCAATGGAAAAAAGATATCCGGGTGGCTTTTCCAATGCAGACAATACTGGTCAGTCTTTAAACCAGGGGGAAAGGTGGAGTGGAGTGATGAGAGAGTAAGGATGGCAGTGAAATGGAAGAATTACACCATGGTAGTGAGGTGGGGAAAAATATATTGACTTTTTAGGGCAGGATAATGGAAAATTCTTGTGGCCCTTGAGGGTTCATGGTAGTGGGACAAGGGAAGCAACACCAAAGCAAAAGGAGTTGCTGGAGTGAAGAAGGAACTAAAAAATGGGTTGAAGCCAAGTTGGTGAAAGGAGAAATGGGGAACAAGAAGAAAGATGAGTTAGAAAAAAGGGAGAGCAAAGCAATTAAGCATGTGCTTAACTTAGTCCCATTGTCTTCAGCATAGGAAAGTTAAGGAGCTGCAGATGTGGTCTGCTAGAAGTGTTGTATCACCACCTGCCCTGAAAGCTTGAGTGATACACAATGCTTTGCTGCTCTAGCTCCCACCTGGGTCACTCACCAACAGCCTTTCAGCCTGCAGGTAACACCTTGAGTGTTTGTGACTGGCTATGTGTGTGTGTGTGCTGGCAGTCACACTCTGGCTTCCATCAATCTTGGTTACTACTTGCAGGGTGACCTTGACACACTCCCAGCCCTGAATTTCCCCCTCCCCAAAACATGCATTCTGCACTGTCCAGCCCTCTCCTGGACAGTTCAGGTATTTTAGGTTTGTTTCCTCTGTTAGGGGTCAGTGCATAACAGTTTCCTACTTTAATTGGAGTTAGCAAACAATTCAGTTTAAATACAAAGACCAGGAAGCATAGCACTATGCCTTACAATCTTAAATCTATATTTACAACACAACTAGGAGGCACAGTAATTCCCTCATTCCCATTTTACAGAAGGGGAACTGAGACACAGTGAGGCTAAGTGACATGCCCAAGGTCACAGAGGGAGGCTGGGGCACAGCATTGAAGCTGGGCTTCCCAAGCTCTAGCCTTGTGCCCTACCCACTGGGCCATCCTTCCTTTCACAGAAAGAAATCACATGCATTCATCAATGAAAAGAAAGTGATCTGCCCCCACTTATTGATGAAACTTTGTTTACATGACAAATTCATAGAAATCCATGAGTAGTCTAGTCAATGGCTTCCAAGACAAGAAATCTGAGGCAAGTCACTCTGTACTCTGTTTTTGGGTGACATTCACCCCACTGTACAGTAATAACATAAAACTCTATATGTTGCATAGGGGCTTTTGTAATTTATAAGCAAACAGGCCCTCTGTTACTAGGGGTGAATTTGAGCTAAATGTCTTGATACTAAAATAGGCAGAATATTTAATGTCTTTTGATGATAGCATTCACAGGAGCTCTTCTGCACCTTCCAGCATCTTACTCAAGTTATATCTGAATAAGGAAAGAAGAATGACTCCTAGCAGCTTCACCAAGATGGTTCATTGTGGCAGGGCCGGGTTTGCTGTAGATTTAGATGCAGCTGCTTCTTTGTAATTTATATGTTTTCAAATGTACAAATGTAAGAGTAGCGGTTTGGACAGGATTCTCCATCAAAACCTGTTTGTGGAGAGCCGGTGATCAGGAAACTTGTAATTATCAGCTATTTATCTCGCAGCACAGAATTCTAACCTCCTAGCAACCACTTGTTAAAAACTAGCTCGTCTCCTTAGCAACCACCTACTTTTAAGGTTGCCATAGTACTAGATACCAGGAATTTAGATAGGGCTTTAAAAAAATCTTATCTTTTAGTTTTAATATTATCTCATAGTTTCACTGCTGGTAGATGTGTGTGACTATTCACTCAACGTATGTAATAAATTCACTTTGACCATACACACACCCCTGTTTCTTTGCTTTCTAAGAGTATTTGAGTGATCACGTTTTATTGGTCAAAATGTTAGTGAGCAAAAAAATGTCAAAGTTACACATACACAGAAGTATTTGGAAAAAACAGCATTTCATTTTTCACAAACAAATATGTACACCTTATATATGCATCCATTCAGGAACAGAAACAATACAATGTGACACCGCTCAGATTTTGAATACTCGCTGTAAATCTGTAGGCTAAATATTTCTAAAAGATGGTCATCTAACAAATTCAAAGAAGGCCTAATCCAAAGCCAGTCAAAGTCTTCATTGAAGCCCGTCAAAGTCACTTCAATGAGATTTGGATCAGGCCCATGAAGAATAAATCTGAGGAAACTGAAATCTGCATGTAGATCATTTACAAGAAGAAAAAGAGGCTAAATAGATCAGATAACCTCTTCTAAATATTACTAAGCTTGATGGTGACTTGTGATAGTTGTATATGCGGGAGTTTTATCTCCACATCATGTTATCCCCAAGGCTATTACATAAAGTGCATTGGCAATTTAGATAATCAGAAATATGCATGGTAAATTATTCAGGTTTATCTGTAGTTTTATAAGTCTGCAACTTAATCACAGGCATGTTTAAAGTTCTAATTCCTTAGTTCGGCATGGGACCATCTGGTTCGAGGAATGATCTGCAGTAATGATCTGACAAATTCAAAATTATACTGCAATATGTAATACTTCATTAAAATCAATGTTTACACATTTGTTGACAAAGGGCTGGTCTTTCTGGATGATTTCCCTTTTATTAAAGTCATTACCATCATTAGATTTAGTCTCTTCTTTGGAAAATTAACATTTCCCTCAGAATACGGACATTCTGCTTAATAAGTCTATATTTTCCCCTCAACTGTCTAATATTTTTGTCATTATTGACATGCTACTATTCCAATCCATCCTGCCACTCAACTTGCTTTTTCACCATGATTTTTTAAATCAGGTTCACACTGAATAGTTCATAAGACTTGACTAGTATATGTAAGTGTAATGCATATTCTATTAGTGCTAGTTGCTAAATTCCCTTACCAATGTAAGCAGGAACCATTGACTTTGAGCATGTCCTGTGATTATAGCTTGCAAGATTTGGCCCTTAATATTCTTGTTTGGCCTCAGATGCATCAAATGACCTCCTTGTACAGATGTTTTCCCTTGTAACAGCTACCAAACCAGTGGGATGGAAAGTCAATGAGACTCTAGGCTCCTAAATCACTAACATGCTTTTGAAAAATTTGAAAATATGCAGCTTGAGGCACTATGCTCAGGGAGGGGGAAATGAGAGGAACTTTTACCATCACCGTATCTCGCTGAGGTGCTTTCCTGCAAACACAACTGCACCCCCCCCCCCAATTGATGAACCAGACAGAGCAGCGGAAATACAGTCTTTGTGTTTAAGTCCCTGAAATTACACAGTTGTAACCCTGGCATGTGGAAAATCAGAATCAGACCCCTGATGTTAGTCTGAAAAGGGAAACAATATCAATACAATGTAGTTTAAGCTTCCCTATGCTGCCCAACCAATGTGCCGTGACCTTGAATTTTAGGGATGACTTCTAGGGATTGGTAGTTGAGTCTCTATGTTCCATGCAGTTCACGGGCTCTCTGAAAGGGCTGCCAATGAGCATGCTCGGCTAATTGAGTTGGAAGGCTCAACTGCAAGGAGAATTTCAAATTCTGGGGAATTATGTGCAAAATCTAGAGAGTACTGGGAAACAATATGATGTTGAATTGGCAATGTCCTTTGAACATATATTGTTTCAGTTATTCTAATGTCAGTTCTGTTCTCATAAGGTTGTGTGTCCCTAGGAGCAGGAGCAGTTATAAACCCAATCAAAAACACCCCACAAAAAGCCCCTGAGAAAAAATGTTCCTTTTTTCAATAAAAATTGAAGTTTTGACATAAAATGTTATTAAAAATTAGCAATTTGGGAAATTTAACAAGCTCCAGCCCATGTATTACTAGTAGTACCCATTCTGAGACCATAGCATATTAGTAAAGCAAGATAGAATACTATAAAAATGTCCACCTTGCTAGAGTTTTAAAATAATCACTTTATAGTTCCTGTTTCCACAAAGGCACAGCTATCTATAAACTTTCCCCATTTCAGAATTTATCTGAACACCAGTAAGTTTCCTGTGGTGATGGTGCTGCTGCTGGCCTTAATCTCGTTCCATTTAGTTCTGTTCCCTACGGGTAGAAAAAATGCTCCTCCCAGGTCATCTCATTGGGTTATCTGTAGACCAATGACTCGGGAAACTATTTCTCCTTTTCATAACTGTCTCCTTCCTTTCAAACTGAAATCTCAGCCTGTTTTTTAAATAAAACAAGACCTAAACTGAGCCCTAAACTTTTAATCCTTCCACGCCATAATTAACTATAATACAGATAACTCCACCACCTTCCTTGACTCTCAGGCCCAAAATCTGGGCATCATCTTTGACATGGCGTTCTTAGTAGAATCATACATTTCAACCGCGCTGCTTCTTCCTGGACACATCTCTAAGGGCTGGTCTTCACTCGCGCAGCGCGGGATCGATCTTCTGGCGATCGATTTATCGCATCTTGTTAAGACGCGATAAATCGATCGCCCCGGGCTCCCCTGTCGACTCCGGAACTCCAGCTTGCCGGGAGGCGCAAGCTGGAGTCGACGGGGGAGCGCGCCGCCACCTGCCGCCGCCGTGGGGACGGCAGGTAAGTTGGTGGCAGATACGCAAACTTCAGCTACGTGATTCACGTAGCTGAAGTTGCGTATCTGCTGTCGATCCCCCCCCCTAGTGAGGACCAGCCCTTAGAAATGGCCTTTCCTCTCTGTTCACACAGATAAAACCCTCAGCCAGGTCCTTGTCATCTGATGTCTTGACTACTGTGGCCTTGTCCAGTCAAATGGCATTTTCAATCACTCATACCATGTAAATGCTGCTGGAAAGACCACTTTCCTGGTTTGTCTCTCTGACCATATCACCTGTAATTCAAATGAGTAAATAATAATAATACTAATAATAGAGACAGTATTGCCTAGTGGATAGAGCCATGACATTAAAAAAAACCCCAGGCTCTGCTACTAGCCTAGTGCTTGACCTGGAGCAAGTCGCTTCTTCTCTCTGCACTTTGAGATTTACTGATCAAGATCCCCATAGAAGTTATGGGTATTATTAATATTAACAGTAATTACTACTATTATTCCATTGCTAGATTCGGTCTTTGAAATTCAAGGACTTCAAACTAAGAATCTATCCAAGCCAAACACATGTGAAAAGTGAATTTGTTTTTAAAATGATGAAGCTCATCTTATTTTTTCTGTATCTATGGGGATGTATTGATTTGCGATTGATGAACTCACAGGAGTTAGAGATGAAAAAATACTCGGCCATCCAGTTCATTCACCTGCCTCTCCCATCATTGCAGGATTGCGCTTTAAGACATATTTTTAGTCCTCTGTCCAGTCTAATTGTAAATTGTTCAAATGATGGGGCTTCTACCATGTCCCTTGGAAGAATTTTCCATCACCTAATAAGATTTCAGCATTTGGAAGTCAATCCTGAGATCCAGCCTAAACTTTCCTTTACTTAACTTTATCCCTTTACTCCTTTTACCCTTGTCACTGCCCTAAACAATTCCTCCCCCTCGTTGGTGTTTACAATCCACAAGATTTCCTTCTTCCTTCCAAGAAGAAGTTTCCAATCAGTATTTCTAAAATGGAAAAATAAATGACAAACAGAAGGTTCAGTAGAACATAGCCCCTGTGCTATAGCATTGCAATGTTTGTGCAGTGACTATGTGTAATTCTATATTGTATGCCACTTATATACGTGGTACATGTCAAAATATACCCATTAATCAAAACAGAAAAGGTGCTAGACACTGCTGTAATCAAAACAAAGTTTTGGGAACAGAAAGCTTAATACCTTGCACTCCAACGTGTTTTTTTTTAAACAAAGCCAACCAAAACCCAGTATTTTTCTGGTTGTTGTTGTTATTATTTTAAGCTGGTCCAGGGAATGGGTAAGTTTACATGGTCAAGAGGTTGTTTGTTAAAGGGAGTTGTCTTATGGTACTTGAGCACCGTGGCCATATAAACAGTTAACCTCCCAGGATGCAAGATCTTTGTTGTGTCTGATGAAGGCAGACATTCATTAGGCCTTTTACCACCAACTTTTGGAACCCTTTCGCTTCATGCAAGTAGGAAACCACAAATATTCCTCTACTTATATCAGTACCAGAAGCTGGAAGCCTGGAATGCCTTCAGAATGCTTTGAACCCCGTAATTGTCTCTTGTAATAATACATTTTTTACATTTGAACTCGTGAGTTATCAAGGAGAAAGAAAGCAACTTGGTTAAAAGAGGGAATTAAATTATGGTAATGGAAAAAAAAGGCACTTTCCATTGTTGTCATATGAAAGGGTCTTTGGGAAAGAATGATTCAGAGCTGATGTCTTTCTTTCACAATGACTTTATATTGTACTTTATGTACCCAAGGATGGACAACATGCGGCCTGTGGTTGGGAAGGCCTGGGGTGAAGGTAAACATCTTTCGTCTACTGTAAGTGCTTGCTTGAAAATAAATTAAAGGTATTTGAAAATGAGGAAAAGGAGTTAATACTAATATTAAGTTTTTCTATAATACTTCTTATTGTACATCTCAGAGCTTCATAGAAAGACAGGTAAATACTGTTATCCCCATTTTCCAGATGGGCAAACTGAGGCACAGAGTGGCAAAATGATTCACCAAAGATCATGCAGCGGGTCAGTAGCAGAATCAGGATTAGAATTCAGGTCTAGTGCCCCACCACTGGGCCAGACTGCCTCTGATGGAAACCATTATGATTAAAAACATCCTGCATAGGAGGTTTCTAGTCACTGTTAAAAATGGACTAAGTTCAAGCTCCAGAACAACTGACCATGTGAAAATACAGCTCTGTTTCAGCTGGAGTGTGCGTATACTTCTCCAGGGGTTCAGAGAATTTAGAAACCATTCTCACTTGTCTCTGTATTCTGGGTTACAAAGTGTGTGAAGGAGCCCTTGAGTTCCGTGTATGTCAGGTTTTCTGAGTCGGGTTCTTAGATGTTCGGAAGATCTCAGCATGCAGCAGCTCCTCTTTCAGCAGTGAAATGAAGTTGCCTGATTGTCAGATAGGCTCAACACCACCAGAAGCTCCCACTGAGGACAATGGAGAAGCTCCCACCCCACGACCCCTCCTATGGTAACGAAAAGGTGGGCACTGCATTTTTTTTTTTCGTACTTGGTTCTTCTTCTGGGTTGCCTTTTCTCCACACTTCTTAGGGCGTAACCACAACTATTCCGCCATCTTCAGGCAAAGAGGCAAGGGAGAATTCCCCCAAAGCTGCAACAATGCTCTATTCAAGCCAACAACTGTAAAACGTTTGAATGGATGTAACCTAGGGCAGAATTATCCCACGGAGTGTTAAACATCCCATCACACCAAGGAAAGCCTCGGACTGGAATATTAGAAGATGTAGTTTGCAAGTCAGGTCTAAGGTGAAAGGCAGAGCTTTGTAGGGGAGATATCTGCAGCATTTAAAAGCTGGCTCTGGTCAGTGCTATTATTCCCTTATTAGCAGGAACGCCAAACCAACCAATCAAGCAAATAACAATAAAAGCATAATGTACTGTGCAGCATTTTACATCTGGGTCATTTACATCTGGAAACAAGCCCATTGAGAACTGAGTAATTGGTTTCTATGCATTGAGCCAGTTGCGGCAGTAGTAGTGGACATCAACATCCGAACCGAATGAGACTCCTTGACACGCTTTTAACATGAGCATTATTGTACAGGTGCACCGAGAGGTGCACATACTTGCTAGCACGTACTTTCTAAGACTGTACTTGCCCTGAAGAGATGACAATGTAAGGGCTTGATTCCACAAAGACGTACATGTATGCTTAACTTTATGCCCGGCACGCAGTCCCAATTCAATTTTCAAAGAAAGACCATTGCCTGCTATAACTCCAGCCGGACTGCTAATGGGGCATAAAGTTAAGCACATGTCTAAGTCTTTGCAGGATGAGAGCCTCAGTTAAGATAATCTGCAACAAGGGGGTGTAACAGACACGTGGAGAGCTGCAGGAGGGCAAGGAGAACAGCAGCAGTAGCACCCGGCAGCTACATGAGAATGAATGGGTGCATTTAATATTTACCGTTTTATGCCAGAGCGATTCATCTGTGGAAAGAACAATTGAACACTTGGCCTTATCATCAATAATTTGTTTAAAGAATCCACTGTTTAGTCCTCGTTCAATTACACTGAAAATGATGAGACTCAAGTTTCTATTTTTTTTGCATTCTTAGAACTTTCTGGTTATCCATAGGGGACAAGTATTTTACTGTCTCATGTTCCAGAGTGGGACCTCATGCTATCGCTTTCTAGGATGGGCATTTCCTATCTCTTGATTAGAGTATCTCTTGTCATTTCATTGCAAAGGATCAAAGAGAGGAGGGTTCTTTTCTTGAATGGAAAATGCTTTGACTTCTCCTACGATAGGGATTAATGGGGAACAGAATCTTTTGTTACCAGGCCGGCCTTATTATCAAAAGCAGAGTCCAGATAAGAACCAAAAAGCGGTCATTTCTGTAACTCTGTGTCATGTCACAGCTGTCCATTTTGGCTTTATTGTTGGACATGGTAATAAGTCACTGCCATGTATTATCAGTTGTAATCAGTCACTCTGGTGGAGTAGTGCTGTATAGCCAGAGGGAGAAGACAGGGTATGATGGAAAAGGCCTACACATTTACATAGGAGGAGAGAGTTTTTCTCCCAGAACCTTTGTGGGAAGAAAACAAATGTACAGAGAGCATTTTAAATGGGAGCTTTCGACTTGACTTTATAGTCTGTATTCTCTAAACATTCACATACAGTTATTGTTAGTTTAGTCCTCCACTGAGATTATGAGCCCAGACCTACTCACCTCAAAGTTCATGTTAACTCGTTACAGTTATATTCTGCTACTCTTACTTGTACTGTGTGGCACCTTATTCCACCAATGATCTGTGAATGAACAGTTTCATTCCCCGCAGGCTGCCGGTTTTATTCGGCATTTTCCCACCAGCACCGAATTTATCCACAGAAAAATTATAGGGTGGAGATACATAAATAAAAAGTAAGACACAGATGTTTTTGAACTGGTATCTTCCTCATTACTGATTCTGGGAAACTGCAGCATTCATTCATGCTTAGATATGACTTTCGATACTATGGAGAGTGGAAGCTTTCTATACTTTTACTACTTCAACAATGGACTTGGAAACACACACAAACCTCCATTTCCTTTTTTAAATTTGTAAATGGCTTTCCTTTAAGAACACTGTTATTTAATAGATTGGAGATGATGTCAAACCCTGTAATAAGCGGTATGCTTTTTTTCCTCTACGTTTTTTATTTTTATTCTAACCAAGATTTATTTTTCTAAACAGACATAATTCTATGAAAAAAAAATCCAACTATGATCAGTGAAGACCTTTTTTGTTATGGAAAAATTATAATATGAAGTTTCTTTTTCTTTTTTTCTCTCTTCCTGTTGTTGGTAAAGGGAGAATTGTTATTGTTTGTACATGGTAATCCTAACTTTATGTTGAAATTCTGAAAGTTTTTTTGGCGGTTTTTTTTCTTTTGGTTTGGTTCTCTGGTTTGTAGCCTGAATAGAACTAAACCAAGCATTGAAAAAGCTTGCCACATACTGTCAGAAAAGGCATTGCTTTACCTCACAGAACAGCAGCAGTGTGCATGCTACATCACTCACAGAAACTTTAATCCACGTATCATAAAATTTATAGACAGTGTGTGTTTATATTATGAGCTAAATTCTGGTCTTGATTATATTGGTGTAAATACAGAGTAGTTTCTCTGAAATCACAGGAATTTACAATGGTGATTTACAATGGTGATTTACAATGGTGTAAATCCTGATTTACAATGGTGTAAATGATTTACAATGGTGATTTACAATGGTGTAAATCCTGATTTACAATGGTGATTTACAATGGTGTAAATGATTTACAATGGTGATTTACAATGGTGTAAATCCTGATTTACAGTGGTGTTTTACAATGGTGTAAATCCTGATTTACAATGGTGTAAATGAGAGCAGAATTAGTACACTTGGTTATTAAGAAAATCCCACACATTGGAAACTGAATCCGGAACTGATACTAGAAATGGTTGAAATTTTTCTATCTGACCTTTTTGCCGAGAAACAAATGGACTTCTTTAAAAAAAAGAAATTTTGGTGGAAAATTTGTGTATCATTTGCAATTTTCCTTTTTTACAAAATGAATTATTTCCCCCCCCAAACTGTTGTGGGTTTTTTTGGTTTAATTTGGGGGAGGGGGGTTGCTGCAAAACTGGAAAATTTTGCCCACTGTTTTTAAATGAATTTTTTTGGTGCTCTTGAAATTTTGCACAGAATTTTGCACAAAATTTTGCCATTTTCTGATGAGCTTAACTGATACATTGGCTGGTTATAGCTATACGTGGTGTTGTCCAAGTTCATCTTCGTTTTCCTTCTTCCACACAAACTGATCCCTGGATATTAATGTGACTATTTTAGGCTGGGGCTTAGTTTGCAAACTGGCTGGGGCTGGGATGGTCTTTTTATTCTGTGTTTGTACAGTGCCTAGCACAATGGGCTCCTGGTCCATGCTTGCTGCTCCTAGATGTTACCCCAATATAAATAATAATAATAAATATAATAATAATATATGTCCAGGGAGCCAAATAGAAATACATGCCCAGAGCCTTACACTTCTCTGAAATTCTCAGTCTTAATGGATGAAAATATTAGAACGAAAAAACAAAAACACAAGCTACAAGCAAATCACCCAGAGATAAATCCCGCCCCAAGAATTAAAAGGCAATTAGTGACAACACTGGAGAGTAGGGTGACCAGATGTCCCAATTATATAGGGACAGTCCTGATTTGGGGATTTTTCTTATATAGGCTCCTATTACCCCTTTACCCCCATCCCGATTTTTCACATTTGCTCTCTGGTCACCCTACTAGAGAGTAGAGATTTGTGTTCAGTAACTGCAGGGAGCTCTGATTACATATTGCTGAAGCATTATCTTTATCCACAGATGGACACAATGCTACTTCCCTCCACAGTTCAAGGGGCTTAAAGGTTTGAGGAACAAGTGCTCATAGTTTTCCATTTCACACAAGCTCTTAACATTAATCAAATCCCTCCCTCTCAGTTTGTCATGACCAGCTCAGAATATGAACCAAACAGCATGAGGAAAATGGATTGGAGCACTGAAAACTGCTTTTCCATTTGTCTGTACCCATACATGATAATGCTGAGAGGAAACAATTAAAAATAATGTCTTTTTTTTATTATAACCGAGGCTACAGCTTTTCAACACGATGACTCCAGCAAGACTTGGAGAGACATCCAACAGACCAATAAAATATCCTTAAATTTCAGTTTTGAAAGTTAATTCAGTTGGAGCCATTCTTTTTTGCCAAAAGAGGAACTATTTTTTTTCCTGCAAATGTTTGCCGATCTTTTCAGGCGAGTGGAATAACGTCACAACTCCAAAGTCTTCTGGAAGTTGTCAGTGCCTAATTTGCCACTTTAACTTTCTCATTCACCCCACAAATGAGCTATGCAAATAAGTCCTGTGTAGTGGAAGAATGGTAGAGCTCGCATGGACTGTTGGAGCATTTTGGGAAATGGGGTGGAAAGGTTCAGCTTCTTTGCTTCATCTTCTGATGTTTCTCTCTTCCTCCCCCAAAACAAATCCATAGCAGCTTTGCTGATTTTCATGACGAACAAACACATTTAAATCAGCACAAATAATATTTCCAGGGCTCGGTATTTTAGATTGAAAGCATATTTTTCTTGGAGCCTTCTCTCCTGTGTGGGATCTTTTCATGGTGGTTTTTTTTTTTTTTGCCATTGTGTTAGCTTCTCCCTTGTTTTCTTGCAGAGACGTCTGAAATGACTTACACTTCAAATCTTTTTTTTTTAACAGCTTTCTCCTGTTGCTTTGGCACCACAAATTTTAAGACTTGGCATGATCACCTGGCAGTTCATTCCCATCTCAACTGGTTCCCATTTCCCAGCAGGACAGCTAGGCCAGATCTTTAGCTGGTGTTCGTAGCTGTAGCTCTATTGACTTCAAGAAAGCGACACTGATTTACACCAGCTGAGGATCTGGACAAGGAACACGTGTTCACACTGAACCAGATTTGGTTCTCAGTTACATTGCCATAAATTGGTAGGTAGCTGCTCTTTTGGCTTCAGAGGAGTGACTCAGAATTTATCCTGATACAGCCGAGAACAGAATCTGGTCAATCGATTGAAGGTGATAATGATCAGCCAGTCCATAACTGGAGCTAAACCCAAGCCACAAACTGCTGACCAGATTTAAAGTGTGGCAGTGTTGAGACCTGGGAGCTTGGTTTTACCCATCCTAGAAATAGACCTTGACAGTCACACATTAGTTTCGGAGAGCTTTGTCTGTCCTCCCAACACAGTATGTTATAGAGACAGTGTAATGGGGTGTATGCCACACTGGCCCAGCTAACAAAGAGTTAATACAGGCACTGCCATCCACTATCCATTGGAAGCCTCACAAAGAAAGGGAGCATAGAAGGTATGGGAAGCAGAGGGGCAAGGCGGCTATCAAGGGAGCGAGCAGGCTGTAGAAAGGAACTCCTGCCAGCAAGCCGTGGAAGAGCTGCCCAGAAACAACGGCCCAGGAGGGGATGAACTGATGGATTGACTGGAGAGTTTGCAGAGATCCAGGGGAAGATAGGAAGAAGCTCAGGGCACTGTCAGAGTTGAAGAACCCTGATCACGCTTACCTCATTTGAGGATCATGAGGTGGTACCCAATGGAATCAATGTGCCGGGTTTCCCCTACAACTGCCTGAGAGACTTGCGGGTGGAGAAAAGGTTTTCAGACTCCTGAAATAGTCGGAATAGACCGACAGCCCTGCTGGGCTATGGGAGCCTAGGGCATGCACCGCACTTGGCTGGGGGAGGCGGGGAAAGGTGCACTGTCGCACAGACAAACTGCCCCACAGACAGACGCTAACTGCAATATTCCAATCCAAATACAAGTCCAGATTTCACATTTCTAAAGATGTGGAGGTTTTCCAATTCAGGATTTGGTTTCATATGATATCTCGATGCATAATACAGCCTAACCTGGGAGTAGCTGGTCCTTAGGCAGCTAGTTAATAAATAGTGGTGTGTTATGAACCACACTCCGACAACACTTAGTCTCTTTAATCTGGATGTGTATTTTCCTCCATGTGTATAGTTATTCAGAAAATCAAGGCATAAATCACACAATTTAAAACCCAGGCACAAATCTGACAAATGTGGTATTTTAAAGGTGGTTGTTTTCTTTCTTTCTTTTTTTTAAATGAAGGAAAAGCAAGAGGATGGGGTTGGAATTTTATGATGTGCAACAGAGGTTGTAACCACAGAAAAATCTGCCGCCAAAAGCCAAACATTATTCATTTTGGTGGAATGCACTGTTAAAATAGCTCAGCCTTTTAGGAAGAAGGCTTATGTAAAGGATCCAATTTACTTCTTTCTGGAACAGAGAGAATGTTATAAAAACGTTTAAAAAATGATTGACTGCTATATGTACAGTATCTTCCTCCTTTGCAGACATACATAAGGAGGAACTCAATGGACCCATACTGTGTATTAAAGAAAAGATGCATTGCTGGAGGTATTGTTAATCATAGAGGAAAATCAATTCTTTGTCTCATGCCAATTCACTAACGCCATTAATTATAACCAAAGGCTCCAATATCTTTGTAATAATCCAGTAAATTGACATGCACAGCAAGAATCCGCCAATTTCAGCTGAATCGTGTGGCAAGGGCTGGGACGATCATATGGCCACGGTGCACTGAATTGAAATGTGACTTGGTGAATCTCAGGTTATAGTCAACAGGTGTCTCCCTAAGAAAAAGGGCTGACCGAAACTGGCATATTTGTGGCTTTTGACTGATGAGTGGCTTTTGAAATCGATATCTTGTTCTCCAAGGTTTCACATTAATATTTTGGGGGTCTTACTGTTTTTAGATTGTGCAAATTACAATTGTGGGCATATATTTGGAGTTGCAGTATGAGAGGGTGCGCCTTAACTAGTCATTTCCTTTCAGTAGGATTGCCTTCATTCACCTCCACCTTAAATATATTTTACATTGGTTCCATCTGCCCGCTGTGACCAATGTATCCCATTTATGCAGCATCATGGACCCTGTTTAATCCTTACTGAGCTTTCAAAGTCAGTCTGTTTAGCACTTGATTGCCAGATGATGATAAATCCCAAGCACCCACACATGAAATGCCTTAACCTAGCTGCGCAGGTACCATTTCACTTGTGTTTAAGTGGCCTGTGTAGATTCTTCATTCCCCATGGAATCCTCTCTCTGGGACCAAAGGGAGAAGCAGGATGGGGACTAAACAGGGAGAGTGGCCCGACTGGGGATGCTTTCATTCCTTTCCCCCTCCTTCAGACATATGCCCCATGAAGAATCCAGCAAATGGCTAATGCATCCTGGGAGCATGGCCTCCTGCACTCTACAAAACCTCCCATACAGAAAAATCCCTGGGGTAGGGGACACAGGTGCAGTCCTATGGAGCTGCACTGTTGGTGAGCCATAGGGAGGCCAAGAAATCCTGGAGCTAACATGGAGGCCCAGGTAATCCCCAGAGCTTTTGCAGATCCTTTGGGATTTGTGGCTTCTGGTAGATGAGGGAGCAGAACCTCTGGCCATTGCATGGCAATGGGGGATTGTAACAAGGCAGACACTCACCCCTGCGGCGCCTCCCGCTGGTTGATCAGGGAATCAGCTCCTCCAGCGTCTGGAGCGCCCTCCGCAGGTTGATGCCCTGCTTCTTTCCTGGCCCCATGCCCCCCAACTGTGGGTGCTGCACCCCTGCAGTACCCCCTTTGCTGTGAGGGTCTCCCCTCCCCTGGGGGAACCCTCTACCCGCTATCCACACCTCACCTCAGAATGTGCCACTGTCAGTCACCACTTGCCCCCACTCACTGGGGCGGACTGCAGTATCATGGCTTCTCATCACAGGCAAGGAGGGCTGGCCTGCTGCCGCTATCTCCAGCCCTGGGCTGCCCCCTGCAACCCTGGTACTCCTGGATCGGCCCTTGTGTCAGGCCCGGAGGCCTGGGGCTCTTGGCTAGAGCCTGCCCAGCTCCCTCTGCCCTGCCCCAGCTCTGCCCTAACCCAGGTACCTGGCTCAAGCCCCTGCAGTCAGGCCTGTCTCCCTCTGAATGCAGAGGAGACTGTTTCTCTCCTCGGCCCCTGCCTCCCAGCCTTTATACAGGCCTGTGTTTGGGGCGTGGCCATCCAGCTGGGCCTAATGCCCAATCAGGCCTGAAAAGCCTGCTGGCTCCCAGCCTTAACCCCCTCCTTGGGCTATTTCAACCCCTTTTTGGGCTTTCCCAAGCCCCTTCCATTAGGGGGCGGGTGGTCACCCTGCCACAGGGATGCAAACCTCATTCCCCCAGAAGAGTGGTCCCTGGGGCTCCCTTCTGCCCTGGCCTGTCGATATTTTCCCACTGTTGAAAGTAAGGCTCGGTGATGCTTTACCTGGAACTAATTGTAATTTTCCATAACGCAATGTAATAACTGCCTTGTCTGTGATGGGTGGGGGGAAACCAAATATAAGAGAACTAGTAAGAGGGGTAATTGTATTCAGATGCTCTGGTTATTGTCCGTAAAATTTACAGTATGTGAAAACTGTGTGTGTGACTCAAGTCTCGAAAACATACGACTGACCTTTTAAATCCAAACTGGAGGGCGTTCGCTCTTTCTGTCTTTCCTCAGGTTTATTTCTTCCCCTCTAACCATTGTACTATGCTGCAGTAAAATGCACAGCTTACTTGTCTTGAGACTTTCTCATGCCTGTAGAGGGACAAAGAGTGCAGATCGAAATAAAATCAACCCATCGGAACGAACCTTGTTGGGATTCATCAGTTCAGCCTGAATAGTTGGAGGTCCCACCTCTGTGGTGTTGGGTAGTGTGAGCGTCACACTGGAGTAAGGTGGGGGAGGTGTACACATGAGTGAAGCTTATTGATGGAGCAGAGGGAGTGAAAAGGCTTCGGTCATCAGATAGCCCTGTGCTCTTGGAGTTTCCTTACTCAGATCTGTACTTGTCGGACCACGTGACATACTATTTGTAGTGTTGTGGTAACCATGTTTGTCCCAGGATATTCGAAAGACGAGGTGGGTGAGGTAACATCATTTATTGGACCAATTTCTGCTGGTGAGAGAGACAAGCTTTCAGGCTTAACCTTGCCCTGAGGAAGAGCTCTGTGTAAGCTTGAAACTTGTCTCTCTCACTAACAGAAGTCAGTCCAAATCAAGATATTACCTCAGTTATTACCTCCCCCACCTTTTCTCTCTCATGTGACATGACGTGTATACTGCAAGGTCTCAGAGTGATGGGCGAAAGCTACAGGGACATTGGTGAAAAGGCTTTCAAATAAGGTCTATATTCTCATCCGTGGGATGGGTACAGTCCTGAATTGGGAGTAAGGAGACCATGATTTAATCCTCCTCTTGGGTAAATCACAATAACTCCCCGTGGCTCAGTCCCCAGTCTGTAAAATGGTGCTCATGATATTTCCTGTCTCCTGACGTTTGTTTGCTTAGGCTGAAAGCTTTTCAAGGCAGAACCTGCTATTCACTATGTGTTTGTTCAGTACTTAGCACAATGGGGCTCCAGAGTCATATGCGGCCTTTAAGCAGTTCTGTAATGCAATTAATTAATAATAATCCATTTTTTGCCTAGGTCCCAAAGCCAAACCTCTGTGGGTCTACGTGCTTCTAGAAATATCACTCCAATTCCCATTGACTTGAGTAGGAATTGTAGAGCATCGGGCCCCTGGCTAGATCAGACCCTTTATAATGCAAAATTCCTCCGTACAAACTTCTGTTGATGTCATTGGGAGATTTGCATGTATATGAGCTGCAGGACTGGACCCAAATGCTTAGTTCAATTATAAATCTTTCCCCAGGTGTGTTTCTGGGACACTATAAGGATTTATTTACTGCTGTGATTTTGGGGCTGGTGTACCAAGAACTACATTCTCCCTCTGCTGTTTGCTTGAACTTGATGGTTTATGAGCAGGGAGATGTTGCTGAAAAAATATTAAACATTTTTTTAAAATTACACAAATGTGAGGTATAATAATCTCTAATAGGAAGCGAACAGCTGCCAGACTTCTGCAGACTGTCTGCTTTGGGGAATATTATTAATTTTGACACTAGAGAAACAAAATACCTTGGATGGATGGCTAAGTTTGGAAGTTTATAACCAATGTGCCTTAGATTTGTAACTATTTCCTTCTCCTTATGTGCCAAATGATTTCTCCGACTTCCTTCAAGTCCCTCCTTGAAACACTTCCTCCTTAAGCCTTCCCAGCAATGCTGTCTCCTAAATAACCCTGTGGCTTCCCACTTCCAGCAGCCCTCAGCTTGTTCTATTTCTCTCAGTTGTATTACTAGTGCCTGGATCATATGGAAAGCCCCTAGGGGCAATGACTGTGTCTTATCTTCATGTCCAGAGCTGAGGTCCAATAGTAATAATAATCAATACTGAAGTATCTTGTTTTGGAGCTGTATTGGTTTTGAACAATTGCCTTCTTTTTTCCACTTGCTTGTGCCAAAACCGGAGCATGACTGAAGCCAACACTGAAGCAGAAGCACAGAGACATAAGAAACGGTATATTATAGCAAACCAATGGACCATCTAGTTCAGTATCTAGTCTCTGAGAGTTAGTCTGCGCTTTGATTAATACACAGACTAATTAATGTGGAACAAGTTAGTATGCTTTAGAAATCCCCCCTCCCCAGTACGTATTACCCCACTGTATAGACAAGCCCTGACAATCCCAGTACTAGAAGTTCAAAAGCATATAAAATAGGGGACAAATTTGCTACAGTGATTTACATGCACTGTATGTTTTGTAATTTGCATACTTCAGCTTTTCTCATCCCACCAGCTCTTTATCCCCATCAGTTGCATAGTTTTTTATCCCTTCTCATTTTTGCTGAGCAGATGAAATGCTGTGGCCTCTTTTCTTCGCAAGGAGGAATTACATGTGTGCAGTACAGAAGCCTCCCTATTATCCACCTTAGGAGATATGCACTTGAAGCCCTACCTTATTCATGGCAGAAGAGAGAACCAAAGATACCTATGCAGCTAAATTTCTGCATAGTGGGTGAAAGTAATGCAGAGTCAATGGGCCAGATACTCAGTTGGTGTAAATCAGTAGAAATCAGTGGAGCTAGGGCCAATTTACACCCCCTGGGAATATGGACCATAATATAAAGGGCAAATCGTAGAATATTCAGCAGTTTTTCTAAGGATCCATTTCAGAAAGAAACTTCCTGACTATGATATGTAACAGGCGGTATAGCTGCCTAAGTGATGCTGGTGATGGACTTCTTTGCAAAAACCTAGCTAGATAGCCATTTAAAAGCCGACTGGGGCAAAACACTGGAGAACAGGAAACAATCCAGCGCTGATAGAAGGATAGACCACCTGATTATACCACCCTGACAAATAGTGTGTAAGGATTGAGTATTGGACTAAACTGAATAAGGTACTACTTGGTAAAGGTGGCAGAAGCAAGCCACTAACAAGATCCCTTCTATCTCTGTCTTTTCAGATTCCAATGAGGCAAGAGTCAATTCAAGATACTGATGTCAGCGACAAAACTCCCATTGACTTCAATGGAGCTGACCATTCCCTCTGGATGTTTTTCTGAGTGGTTTGAACCACATGTGGGTTCTGCAAAACTGAGCTGGAAATCCAATAATGAGCAGCTTTCCTGGTGAGGGTTTTGATTATTCCAAGTTCTGGTCCCAGCTGAAAATGATATTTTATTGTTTGATAGATCTCTTTCTTGTCCTGTCTGGAAATGGGAGTCTAACAAAAGATAAAACTGTTCATTCAACTTGTGCAAAGAGAGTGCAGTAGGGACAAAGCTGCTTATTTTAACCAATAGTCTTTGACTCCATCCTGAGTTCTTATAGGCCCAACCCTGCAAGGTTTTGAATGATTTTGACTTCCATGGGCCCAGCTCCTTCACTGGGGCAAATCGGAATCCTATCCCTCATTTCAGCAGAACTCTGCTGATTTGCAACAGCTGAAAGTCTAACCCATTGGCTTCGATCATAGTTGTGGGGACTTGGCAACTTGCAAAATGAGGATATATGTGCTTATGTCTTTGTTGTTTTGGCACGTGCAGGTCCTCCTCCAGTAGACAGTCGGATGTTAACAGTTTGATCACAGGAAAAAGAAAGGTTTTGATAAATACAAAACCCGATAATTATCTCATTTGGGGGCATTCTACATTTTTCCTAAACAAATTCCATGGAAAAACATAACTTGTTGCAAACCCACAGAATTCATCTTTTCTTTTTTTCTTAATAGGTCAAAGCAGGGACAAAAAGGGCCTAGCCTGAAAAAGAGCAGACGGATAAAGGAAGAGATTCCCCCCCCCCCCCCCCCCGTTCTATGTAGGTAACTTGTTGGAAGAAAAATTCATTCTTAAAACTCCCCCTTTATCATGAGGCCTGGGAAAAAACCCTTCGTTAGGCAGCTGGTGTGTTTAGGTCACTGTCCATCCATTCATTAAAATATTTCACTGTCTCTGTGTGATCCCTGTTGGTCTGATCTACCCGATGTCTTGTCTTTAAATGTCATCGTAGGCTCGTCGGGGCAGGGAATATAGCCTGTCGTTCTGTTTATACAACACTTAGCACTAAAGAAAGAAAAAACAAGAAGAATATACTCGTACTATTGAAATCTGAACATACTTTACGTTTCTCTAATTTTTTTCAAGTAAAATGCTGGGTATATATTCTTTTGTTTGAATTTTATCAGCCTTCAAATGTTTTATTTTGTCCAGAAATACTGTACAGCAGGTTGTTCTCACTTCCAATCCTGGTGAACCACAAAGCCCTGAAAATTCATAGTTCAGATATATTCAGATAAGCTTCAAGAGCTAGTCCTGCTTCCCACTAGGGCCCATAACAAAGTCCTTCTGGTATGTGTACTGATGCGCCGCATTATCAGGAGTGCTTGAAAGTGGCATTATCCAAAAGACCTTAATACAAGTATGTGCCCATCTAACATTGAATGAGAGTCCTAGCAAAACTCTATTGAATTTGGGTGCTTAGGTCCCTTTTTCCCCTTAAAAATTCCCCACCCAAATTCAATATTCTGAGCTTCCTCTATCACTGGTTAGCCAATATATTTTTCAAAATTTGAAAAAAGGGAGTAGTGAAATCTTGGCTCCCTTGAAGTTAATGGCAAAACTTCCATTGATTTCAACTGGGCCAGGATTTCACATAAGATTTGTGTTGTTTTGAGACATGGTATTTCCTTGTATTCCCACAGGCTAATGTAAGTTGAAGTGGTTTTTGATAGCATCTCCCACAACGGACTGAGTTTGTATACATCCCAACTTTAGCTTAGCATTCACAGTACACAAAAGTTTGCAGCCTGAAACTTGGAACTACCTGATAATCAGTCACTAGTAGGTTCTAATTTAGGTTCAGTCTCAAACACAACTAAATTAAAACAAATAAAGAAACAAAAGAGGGGAATTTTTTTTTTACAGCCAACTTAACAGCCATTCATTCTCAACACAGCTGCTCAGTTTAATAATTTCCGTCTCTGACCACTTGCAAGCTACATTGTTGGTAAAAGATCACTATTTAAAATGTAATATATAACTTAAGATAGCAAATACTTCCTTACAAAAAGTTGTTAAGGATGATCCAAGGAATTAAGGCCCTGGTTTGGGAAAGCATCTATTCTGGAAAGCACTTAGGGCTAGATTTTTGAGAGGTATTAAGGCACCTATTGGGATTTTCAACAGCATCTTGACATCTAACATCTATTTTAGATCCCTAAATACTATAAAAAAATCTGGCTGTTAAAAACTTGCTCAGTTTTAAGCACATACTTAAATGCATGCCATTGAAACTTCAGTGTTTACCTGAATCAGGGCCTGTAGACTGATGATCATTACTGTGATAACAAGAAATGTACTGCAGCTGTTTAGAGCAGATTTACTTTTTTAATAAACCTTTGTTCTGTGACATAATTTGGCTTTTAAAATATCAAGAGGTTTTTTTAAAAATCATAGACCCATAGATTATCAAGGTTGGAAGGGACCTCAGGAGGTCATCTAGTTCTACCCGCTGCTAAAAGCAGGACCAATCCCCAACTAAAATAAACATTTCATTTTTTTCATCTAAATTTTCCTTTTCCTAAGAAATTTCAAGAGAAACTTTACATGAAAAGGTGTTAAACCTGTTTGTTTTAGGACAATATGTCTCCCCCCCCCGCCCCCATTTTGGGGTTTTTGGGTGGTTAGGCAGAAGTTTGTTTTATTCTTTCCAACATTGTCCATTTTGATTGGTCAGCTTTTATTCATTAACACTCCCCCCCCTCCCCCAGATAATTTGGAAATTGGGCCATGATGATGAATATGGAAGTCTTATTTACTCCTTCTCATAACCCAAGAACTAGGTGTCACCAAAGGAAATTAATAGGTAGCTAGTTTAAAACAAACAAAAGAATGTATTTCTTCACACACTGCACAGTCAATCTGTGGAACTCTTTGCCAGAGGATGTTGTGGAGGCCAAGACTATAATAGGGTTAAAAAAAGAACTAGATAAATTCATGGGGGATAGGTCCATCAATGGCTATTAGCCAGGATGGGCAGGGATGGTGTCCCTACCCTCTGTTTGCCAGAAGCTGGGAATGGGTGACAGGATGGATCACTTGATAATTCCCTGTTCTGTTCATTCCCTCTGTGGCACCTGGCACTGGCCACTGTTGGAAAACAGGATCCTGGGCTAGATGGACTTTTGGTCTGACCCAGTATGGCTGTTCTTATGTTCTTATGATAAACCATGGAATTGAAACATAACTATGGTTTTGCTGAAATTAGAGGGTTTTTTTTCTATATTTATGCTAGTTCTGCTGGTGGTGCTCTGCACTCTATACCATATGCATCTGTATATAACCATATACTACTCTGTACATATTACTTCCCCACCAATGTATAGATTTTTTAAAATAGGACTAATTTTAGTGGCCCTTAAAATATCATCACCCACCTCACCACGAATGCTTACCCATTTCTTAAACTATATATATATATATATAATGTTGAGAGAAAATCTCTCATACCCAGTTTCCATCCAGAATTGGAATTAGGAATGCCAAAAGATTATCACACCTGAGCCTAAAAACTTCGCAACTATAATTCTAATGTCACCACTCTTTAAAGTGTTAGTGGAGAATGATTCAAACTTACTCCTACCTCAGGAAATTAAATCTATTGCTTTACATGCACTAGTTCCCTTACCTGTGGAACTATTAGCATCATAGTATGGTGTTTGACCGTCTGGAAACCGTTATGAACAATAAACATGAGGATGCTGGCCTTATTTTGGTACTCAGCAACAAATATGTGCCTATTACTTGCCTTAAAATCAAGCAATCCTTCATGGTTTCCTTGTCCTCTGTTGTGCACTAGGTACGTCTCTTCAGTGAACTGTCCATAGTTACATCTGAATCATAGTGTGGACAGATGGAGACAATTCAGCTCTCATCCATGTTCTCTGTTACAGAATCGCATTCCCTTGCACGTACTTATACTGAATTTTATCTTATAAATATGATGATTAAGTATTACTTATATTACAATTATCCCCAGAAGTCCCCATTAAGGGCCATATTGTGCTGGGCACTGTACAGTCGGACAAAGAGACTCCCTAATCTTAATTGCTCATTTACCTAGTTTTGGTAGGTGCTTTTAACACCTAGATGCCGCAGATATTTCCCTATGTTTAGGCTTGGCAGAATTCAATTTTTATCTTTTTATAATTTTGGGGATAATATCAACATTTGTTTGTTTCAATTTTTATACATTTAAGTTTTCACAGTTGTGGGAACTTACTGGGCGGGGGTTTGTCAGACAGTAGAAAGGGTCAGACAATAATTACCTAATGATAGTAGAGATTCAAAAAGTTGAAGATTTATAGCCATTAAAACACAAATTGTCAACAACAGTGTCAAATAAACACATTAAAAATGTCTAAATCAAACTCTTAGTTCTCAAGTAGCAATTTTCTTACTTTGACTATCTGCAAATTTTGATTATCATGAATGAAAATATTTTTTATCAGTTTGTGTGTGTTTGGTGAAATTGATGTTTACTAACATGTATTAATACAAATTTAATCTTTTAAAGCCTTTATTTAGCATGGAAGTTATGTGTGATATCTTTACAGAGCAGACAAGAACATGCCATAAAGATCTTACAGTCAAAGTAAGAGTGAGACCAACAAGAAGAGGCCCAATATGATTGTGTGGACAGTTGGTATCTATCCGTTCATCCACCCATCCATCCATCCTCCCCTCTCTTCTCGCTTGGCAGTCAATAGAGAATCTCTTTTTTTCTCCTCCTGTTCTTAAAGGAGAAGTGCAATATGACAATATGCGGTTACTTACTTATGTGGGGAGAAACAGGTATGGCATGGTTTGAAGTACTTTGCTTGGCTATAAGAACACCATCCAGGGATCCATATTTGCCTTGGTTGGAAACAAAGAGCACTCTAGAGCAGACTGACGTTGGGCAAACATTTCTGATGCTCATTCAGGCTTGCTTAATATTGCTATTGATTAGTCCATGCTGAGCTCCCTGCGCTATGTGCAGAGAAGACACAGCGGCCAGGGCATACTCAGCTTATTAGCAGGTTTATTTGGTGCATCATCCCTAGGTCCCATCCCAATTGACCTAGGCAGCCTCGTACATGATTATATTTCTTTTTTTTTAAAAAAGAATAACCCATTTGCTAAAAGCTATATTGAAAGACAACCCTGCAGAAGCCAAAATAACTGGCTGTCATTAAAGAATGCTTAATTTAAAAGCATCTGCCAGAGGGGGGAAAATGTTACAACGGGAGTGCACAAACAGCTTGCTGAGAGGAGGTATGTTTTGAAAGGCATCCTTCTACTTATGTGTGTTTTTCTTCATCTTAAAAAGCTCCTTCCTCAATAAGAACATAACAAGTATTTGGGGCGAGTGTAAGGAAAATGAGCATCATCCATTAAAGGAACTTTTTCATGTCCACACCTCAAATATTTCCCCTATTTTCAGTCCATTCATCCTACTGACTTTTTCTCAGGCAAATATTACTCATGACTGGCATTTCTGACCAGTTAGCCTTTAAGGAGCCACAGGACTCTTTGTAACTCCTGCAATTCCAGACTAACATGGCTACCTCTCTGATTTCTGACCAATGTTTGGTCTGGTCTAATTGGCTACAAAACTGCTCATAAAAAGATGTGATGATGTTGGTAACAGTCAGATCATTTCCATACCTTGTAAAAAATGCCCAAACTGAGTGTCCCCTCTAAACTATCGCATCAGCTTGCCCTCACAAAATGGCATCCCCCTGAGCAAAGAAAGGAAAAAATCCGGCGTGTTACAGGAGTGCTTTTTATTTGGGTGTGTGTTAATAGGTAAGGGGCCAGGAGATGGCGCTCACAAATATGTAGCATACTTTCTGGGTTTTGTGGGCCAATAAAATGTGTTGTTGTGAACTGCAAATGACTTCCTCTGGCTGCCTTTGACATCAGCTCTTAACAGGGTATCAGAAGTAAAACAATTTTAATGGCTTTAATCCTTTGTTGTGGCTAACTGGATGCATTGAGTCACTTCCACAATGGCTGCGAACAGCATTCCACTCCCTGATGTGATGCAAATGCATGGGAACGCCTGTGAAAATGATCTAGCTTCTGCAGGCTGCAAATGACTTACTCTGTGTAGCCCTTTACATCAGCTCTTAACACAGTTTACAGAAATCAAAACAATACTGTCATGATGTAGAAGCTCTTATGAAGCTGGAACTAAAACCAGTCCGTTATTGTTCTCCATTTTGTATTCTGAAGGATTTTATTTGCTCCAAGGGCCTGCGACTCAGAAACCAGAATTCAGGTTGCATTTTCTTCATCGTGATTGGCCACACAAGTCACACAGTATTTCTGCTTCTGTGACTGTACAAGTATAATGTTTATAATCGGTCTTTTTGTGGGAACAGTTGTGGAAAGCAAATTTAAAATGGACTTTCAGAGCGTCTTCAAAGCAAATGACCTAACATGCACTTTTCCCTTAAGGAACCATCCTAGTCACCTTCCATCACGTTTTTTCATAGATTCCAAGGCCAGATGTGACCATTACGATGATCCAGCCTGATTGTTTGTATACCACAAGCCGTTGCCAAAATAATTCCTAGAGCAGATCTTTTAGAGATATATCCAAACTTCATTTAAAAATTGTCAGTGAGGGAGAATTCACCATGACTCCTGAGTGGTGTTCCAATGGTAATTATGCTCACTGTTAAATATTTACACCTTATTTTCAGTCTGAATTTGTTTACTTATAGATTCATAGACTTCAAGGTCAGAAGGGACCATTATGATCATCTAATCTGACCTCCCGCACAACACAGGCCACAGAATCTCACCCACCCGCTCCTGCAATAAACCTCTCACCTATGTCTGTGGTATTGAGTCCTCAAATCATGATTTAAAGACTTCAAGGTGCAGAGTTCCAACTTCCAACCATTTGATCATGTTAGACCTTTCTCTGCTCGATTAAAGAGCCTACTGTTAAATACTTGTTCCCCATGTTGGTACTTAATGACTGTAATCAAGTCATCCCTCAACTTTCTCTTCCTTGAACTAAATAGATTGAGCTCCTTGTGTCTCTCATGATAAAGGCATGTATTTTAATTCTTTAATCATTTTCATGGCTCTTCTCTGAACTCACATATCAACAGCCTGCTTGAACTGTGGCCTCCAGAACTGGACACAATAATCCAGCAACAGTGGCACCAGTGCCAACTATAGAAGTAAACTAACCTCTCTATTCCTACTCAAGAGTCTCTTGTTTATGTATCCCAGAATCAGATCAGCCCTTTTGGTCATAATCATAAAATCACACTGGTAGGACTGGAAGGGACCTCGAGAAACCATCTAGTCTCCTGAAGGGGACTACTGAGAGCTCATGTTCAGCTGATAGTCCACCATGACTCCCAAATCTTTTTTTCAAAATCACTGCTTCCAAGGATAGAATCCCTCCATTGTGTACATGTGACCCACATGGCCACACAATTTCAGCCCCAAACCATTTTTTTTTAATACTCTAACAATGGTAAACTACTGGTTTTCAGCCAAAAAGTGAAAATGTTGGGTTTTCCCCCAATAAACTGTTATATTTTTTAACAAATGTTTCTATGGAAACTTCCCCCACCATTTTTTTGGACCAGCTCTACAGTACAGCATTTTCCCAGTTCCAGCCTGTGGTAAATCAGATAATCTGCATTACAATGTACTGCAGCTTCAACCCCATTTAAAATGATCTTAACATGGTTCCTAAATATGGATAAAAGCCCCATTGTAACGGGAAAGCGTGGTACAGGAGGGTGCAGGTGGAAATAAATATATCAATATCCAGCCCCAAAGTGACTGTTACCAAGGATTCTTCTCTACTGTGCTAATCTATTAAAAAAACGCTGAGATTTCATAACCAGAATTAATTATGTCATGATTCATGGTCATGTAATGGTCTATAAATAATGCTATGGAAGTGTTTTGCTCTGAGTGAGTTCCTATTAAAAAGTCATTATGATGAAAAGCATTCACTGTGTGGTCCCACCTTGCCGGGGCTAGGATAACTGTCCAGATCGCCTCCTATCTAACAGAGGCAATAAAATAAATACATTCACCTGTGGATAAAGGATCAGTTGTACTCAAAGGGAAAGCATGCTCTTTGAGTAGCTAGGGCATAAAGAGTGGCTGTCAGTTTAGTATTGACGGTAAACAGAAAAGCAACCGCATGTACACATCCTACACGTCTGTGCGTGTGTAGATGTCCCCCAGTTTTCCATTGTGTGGCTGTGTCCGCATATGGTCATGCTACACTGGTATCTGGACAAGAGAAGAGCTCATTGTGGGGACTGCTGATTCTTGGAGCTCCTTGGTGCACAGAGGCTACACGTTCGCTGCAACTTTTGGCTAGCCAACTCCCCAGCGTGAGTCACGTTCCACCTCCTCTCTGCCCCCTTTGAGGCACTATGCTAGAAGCAGAGCACCCCTGTTTAGTCTTTATGTGGACTACACCAGGCGGGGGAAGAGCAGGCCTGTGGGCAATTGTTCTTACAGCCTCAACACTCCCCTCACATCAGGTTATGGCATCACAGTGAACTTCGCCTCTAATGCCTGCTGGTGACCAGTCCCTGGGCCCTGGGATGGCCTGCCTTTATCCAGGCCTTCCATGGCCTAACCCTCCAGTCAGGTCATTTAAAGTTCAATCCCCTTCTGGGTAACAAAAGGTCCAATTGTAAATTCAAATAAACCCCCTAATCTAATAATTCTTCTTCCCCTCTTGGGCTACCTTGAAGTTCTCGGCCATTTTGTCCCTATGCCTGGGCCCTGCAGAGCTTCTCCTAAGCTGCTTTTGCCCAGCAGTTTTCGCCACTGCATCCCCTTCCCAGGGTCTGTGGCAGTCTATCTCCGGCCTTCCCCGCACCTGCTCCCACAAACTCCAGCCTAGAATTTAATATTTACCCCTTAAATGCATGTGCCACTCACCTGTGTGACTATATTACCTTATTATCGCCTTCATTCTCCCATCCCCCAAACCTTTCTTTTCTTCATTGCTATTGTTGGGGCAGATTCTTGACGAACCTTATGTGAGTACACAGCAGGTAGGGGGTGCACAAGTGGCCCTGTCACAAGCAGCGGTGGGTGTGGCGGGGGAGACTCAGCCTTGCCAGTGACCAGAACCTATCCCTCAGTGGAGTGTGTTGATGACTTAGTTATAATGATGGACTCCAGCTGTGGGGGATCAGAGAGAGGATTAATTAAACAGAACTGTGAGCTCGGGCTGGGGGAGGAGACCCAGGACAGTTCCCTCTCTAGGAAGGGCCTAGCTGGGCTACATTTAAGGGGTAAACATTGAGCATTATGTAGGAGAGAGATTTTTTTTTTTTGGTCATCTGTTACATTCTTGGCTGGAGTTTTTTGGGTATCCTTGCCAGGATGCAGTTTGAATAGGGTAACGTGCCAGTGTTTGGACCACTCCTGGAGAATACAGTAATGTGGCATTTGGTTTAGTAAGATGTACATTCCCAGGATAAAGTCACACATCGGCACATGCTCCTTAGACTGCCCTCTGTTTTCCTTCTTGCCTTGTCTTCCAAGTCTCCTCAGGTAATAGTCAGTCTTTTAAACATGTTCTTTTAAATGTGCATTTCAATCAGAGTTTTCTGGGACAAGGGTGAACTGTAATCACAGCAAACTGCTGGAGATCACTGCTTTCACCCGGGACTTCCAATGCAGAAGCCACTGTTTGAAACCACTTTTAATCTCTGAATCTCTTTAATATTTCAACCAGTTCATAAAGCTGCTTTTGGGACATGACGCAAAACAGCAGTTTAAAGCCATAGATCCTCCTAGTTAATCTATAAGATTAAGCACCTCACACCCACTAGAAAGTGCTCCTTGGAACTACAGTATTATGGGCCCTGGATAAATCAGATTTTATAATCCTGCTTAGTCTACATTGATCTGGATAAACAGAGACCCATCATTTGAGAGTGAAGCTCAGAAAGCATGATTTAGGCAAAAGGTGAAGAATATGAACATATATTTTCAACAAGGACAGGAAGGTGGCATAGGCTGTTGCCCCATATTACTTACAGTGGATAATCCCCATTGCCCTTTACAATGACACTTCAAATAGAGTCACCTTACTACTGTATAAAAGTAGCTGTAGAAATAAGCTTGGGGATAAGTAAGGGAGGTTGTAAGGGTGATCTGATTGCAGCACAGTAGGAAGGTGTCTGAGAGTAGAATGCATCAGATGGAATGCCAGTGTTTGTACATAAGGCAGAGAAATGTCAGCTTTGAACACAGACCCCGCCAACATGTTAGGTAATTTTTTATTATTTTGAAGTTTACACTGTAGCATATATCACAAGCATATTTGTGAGTGATACAAAATGAAATATGTCTGCGAATATTCATTAGAATTTTTAAACAAGGTCAAAGTCCCTCCTCACTCCCCTTGTGCGTTTCCCTTCCATGAATGTTTGAGTGCCTGTCAAAAATGTTTGCCCAAAGTGGGTGTCAAAGTCACATGTGCATATGTTCACACTGTGTGCACCCTCCTCTGGTCATTGAATAGAAACAACAGCATAAGTTTTATCCGATCAGTTTGAACTAGGGGACAAAGCCTGAGTTTTGAATAGTCATAGTTGCCAAGGAGCCCAACTGGCTAGATCAGCTGGTAAAATAACCAAGATACTTCACTCTCTTACGGAAAAAAAATAAATTGCATTTACCTGTTCTCTGTTCCACTGTAACGGCGTCGGTCACTCACCCGGCGGCGCCCCCGTCTGGTCTTCTGGGAATTAGCTCTTTTTGACCCGGGAGCGCCCTCTGCCGGCCGACGTCCGCTTCTCCACACTGGTCCCGTGCCCCTCCCGGACCCCAGGACCCCTCGCTGAGGGTGCTGTGCCCCTGCAGTATCCCCCTTGTCTCAGGGTCTCCCCTCCCTGGGGAACCCAACACCCACTAGCCCCAACTTGCCTCAGATATGGCCACTGCCAGTCACCACTGCCTCAGTCTCTCTGAGGCTGACTGCAGTCTCATGGCTACTCATCACCGGCAAGAAGGGGTTGGCCTGCTGCTCTTAACCAGCCCAGGGCTACCCCCTAGCAACCCCCAGTACCCCGTGGGTTGGGCCTTCCCTAGGCTCAGCAAGCTGGGGCCCTCTCACTAGAGCTTAGGCTCCCTGGCTCCCAGCTGCCTTGCCCTCGCCCTCTCCCAGTCTGGGTCCTCTGATAAAGGGTCCCAGCAGCCAGGCCTTGTCTCCCTCTGCTTGCAGAGGAGACTGCCCCCTTGCAATCCCCAGTACCCCGTGGGTCAGGCCTTCCCTAGGCTCAGCAAGCTGGGGCCCTCTCCCTAGAGCTTAGGCTCCCTGGCTCCCAGCTGCCTCACCCGCGCCCTGTCCCAGTCCAGGTACTTTGCAGCCAGGCCCTGTCTCCTGCTGCCTACAGAGTAGACTGAACTTCAGAGTAAACTCACTCTCCCTTTCTCTCTCTCTAACTCCTGCCTCCCAGGCTTTTATACAGCCTGGAATGTTTGGGGCGTGGCCACACAGCTGAGCCTGCTTTCCACTCAAGCCTGCTAGCAGGCTCCCAGCCACAAACCCTCTTTCCAGGGCTATTCCAGCCCTGGCCGGCAGGGAGCGGGGAGCACCCTGCTACATCCACACATTGGGGAAAAGACCAAAATCAAAAATAAACACACAACCCAAATTAAAAGAATGAGGAGTACTTGGGCACCTTAGAGACTAACAAATTTATTTGGACATAAGCTTTCCTGGGCTAGAACCTACTTTATCAGATGCATAGAGTGGAACATACAGTAGGAAGATAAAAAACTTTTGTAGTGATAATCAGAGAGCCTGAAAAGATACTGAATACAAAAGTTAAATCAGGAGCTCCTATTTTCCCTTAGTTATACTGCTACAACAATGGACTCTTCAAAGACCATGAAAAGCAAAAAAATTTGAATGGATAAAAGCAAACGCTTTTAAAACAGTGCAACCTGTAGAACTCATTGCTACTAGATACATATTATTATTTATTGATATAACCATTGTGTCTAGGAGCCCCAATCATGGTGTGAGCCCTACTATGTTCAGCGCTATAGAAACACAGAAGAAAAATCCTGTCCCTATGGCCAAGAGGTCAGCAGGATTAAAGAAAGGATTAGACATGTTTCTGGATAATGAGATTTTTAAATATCATCTTAAAACAATTTTTTCATGCCACTAACTAATAGATATTTGGAAGAAATCCCATATGGGCAGGTAATATTATATTTGTCTTCTACAAAGTATCTTTCACCTTTTTCTGGGAATCGGATAGCAGTCACTTTCAGAGACAGCATACTGGACTAGATAGACCTTTCTGATCCAGTATGTCAATTTCTATATTCCTCCTACAGAAAGAGAGAGAGACAAAATGGGAAACACAGTAGAAGCACAGAGAATAGCTCGGGAATCTAAAAGTAGCAGGATGTCTGTTGGAAAGGATTTAAAAATAATAAAAATAATTTTCAGCTTTACTAAACATTTATTTTATATGGACATATGCTAATTAGAATCTATGACGCTGTGAAGTCTTTTACATTTCTAAGGCCAAAAAGTCCACCGTGATCCTCTAGTCAGCTCTCATGTACAGCACAGACGTCTCTGACATAATTCCCAGAGCAGATCTTTTGGGAAAACATCCAATCCTGATTGAAAAATGATCAGTGATGGAGAACCCACCACGACCCTTGATAAATTGCTCTAATGGTTAATTACTCTTGCGGTTAAAAACTGTTCTGGTATTTTGAAAATATTTTGCTTTAAATAAACATGACACTATTTTTATCCAATCGATATTTTAGTTGCTTTTTCCAAAGGAAAAGGACTTCTTTTTTTCATTTATCTTTGGCAGTGAAAAAACAAAAAAGCTGGTAGATACGAAACAAAACAAAAACATAAGAAAGTTCTGACTGCGAGCCAAGCTGAACTTAAAGAGTTTCAATTCCTCTCTTAACTGCGGGCCCCATTCTGACACCTCTTCTCATGCTGAGCAGCATTAACTCACGCAAGTATTTCCATTCTTTACTCATGTGAGTAAGATTCTACTCAGTGTGGGTAAGCACAGCAGAATCAATCGCTAGATTTCCATGGCATTGTGCAATAGTGCAATCCCAAAAAGTATTAGGACTGTGCATTTGTGTTACACGGACATGGAAATAAAAGGAAATATCTCAGTATTTGTGTTAATTGCTGGACTTTCCTTTTGGCTCAGGCAGCTTACAAAGGGGCCAAAAAATGTTCGATCTGGTCTTCTAGCATAGAGGCTCATGCACTAAGCTCTACAGATCCCCGGTTCTATCCTGCCCTCCGACAACCGGGGGTCTGTCAGTGTGACACACATGCAAATGAATCCAAACAGTAAAAGCCCCAGCCCTGACCCCACAAACTACCACAGAGCCAGACGCTGCTGATTTTGATAACTCAATGAGGTTACTTGTGGAGTACGTCACATCATGAACACAAGTGGCTGAATCTGGTCTGTATAATTACTAGAGTCTCCACAGTGTTCCACTGGCAAATCTGGCCTTCAATCAGAGGATTCTTGCACTCTGTTTGGGAAGCACTGGGAGGTTGCATGAGGACAAAGGAAAGAATGAAATGTCATAAAAGCATTAAGTTCCTGACTGCAGTCAGAGCTTGCAGCTTCTCCTGGGTGCAGTAGGGTAGCTAATTGCAATCACTTGGAGCTGTGGCCTGCAGCTGCTTTGTCACGAGGGTAACATCAATCTCTCTCCAATTGAAAACCACAAGAATGGTTCTCTTTGTAAGGAATCTGCTGTCATAGATCTTCACTGCTTAGTACTTCATCCTTATTTCTTAGTACTAAAATACAAATCACCCAGCCGACTCTCTTTTTTTCTTTTGCACGTATGTTTCCCATCAACCTAGCTATGGACACAGTTTCATGGTGAGAAATAGAACCCACCACAAGATGCCAGTAACCTACAAACATAGGATTTCAGGTGCCAATCACAAAATTGTACGCTACTTCATTAGCTAGAAGCAACAGTAAACTATTATCCAATTTGTGAACTAGCCACTAGAGAAGGTTGCAATACACATTACAGGCATGTTATATCAGCAGCCATAACTATCACTGGCTTCAGTTAGAATTGCCTCCTATTTCCCCTGGTGTGGAACCTTGTCAGCTGTATCCAAAACACTCAAAGTTGGACTCAACAAATACAAAAATCATGCGTACGAGAGTATAAGTTGCATGGAAGCAAGTGGGTTTAAATAAGCGTAATGTACACAATGAAGGATAAAAAGGGGAACAAGTTATACCACTTAAGTCCACTCTGAATTTGTATGAGACAGAGTTTTACCAAGGGACTGCAGTTCTTAGAGGACAATGCAATACGATTCAGTTCTAATTTGTATATAAAACTAGCAGAAATACCCGGCGTTGCTCGGGGTATTTGTAATTGGAAACTGGGATGTAAAAAGACTACAATATTTTTTATTAATACAAATTTTGTTCAGAAGTCTCATTTTGTCTAATTAATTTCATTCTCTTGCATTTAGATGTGGTTTCTCCGATACATTTTCGCTTTTTAGCGGCATAACGAATAGGGTCCTTTTTAAGAAAAAAACAGTGTATTTAATTATGTTTGCGCTACACAACACTAAGCTCTCTGGTTATCTGTATTATTACATCATAACTGTGTCACAGACCACAGCATGTGTTAACCTGCTGCCCAGATGATGTTGTGTGAGCTGTGTCGTTGATGTTAATGAGCTTTAAAGAATTTCACCCCTAGGGGGTGTAAGAGGTGAGATTTAAAAATTTTTCGATTCTTACCCTGATTAGGACCCTAAAGCCTATAACTGTACCAAATTTCAAGTATCTAGCTGAAACGGTGAGGAAGTAGTAAGGAAACATACATACATACACACATGCATACACCATTTGACTTTTATATATATAGATAGATGGATCCCACAGCATGGTATGAAAGAGAAAACAAAAGAAAGATGAACTATTTTGGAACAGAGCAACAAAATGAAGAAATACCCCTGTTCTGCCTCAAACCCTATTTCCCTCCATGCTCTCCCATTGCCCAAATGCACAGGGAAAAAAGCTGTAAGCTTTACAGAGTGCCCTGCAATGTTCAGCTAGTGTGGACCCAGGGTGGGATGGGACTGGATACAATTTCTACCTCTATTTGGGCCATTTGCCAGCTCTGGGGGCTCTTTGATATCAGAAGGAAAGGCCCTGTTTGTGTTTCACTAAGTCTTTCCCTCTTGCTTGTTCCCTGTTAAATAGAAATGTTTGGGGTTGTGTTTCTCCCTTTTTTGTTCCATTCCATTCTTGGTAGCTTCTTCAGATTGTCGCGTGTTTAAGCTCTGGAAAATGGCATCCCTCCAACGTTCTCACACCCACATTTACTCCTACAAACACATTGTATTGCCAGAAGAAAAGAAAATGTTTCATGCTAACTTGTTAAATTGTACTAAAAGTAGAAGCTGGATGCCAGGAGTGAGCAACCATCAAAGAGAGGAGAGACATTTTCAGTCAGCATTCAAGCTGATTTACTCTAGTTTTTAATCTGCAGACTGCCTGGCTTCTTTCTGCTCCCAAATCTCTTTGTTGACACCATGAAACATTGCTCATTGTTGTCAGAAGCCGGGAGAGCTAAGCACAATACTGAGGAGAAACCAGGGCCATCTTCTTTCACACTTGCCCTGGTTAGAACCTTAAGACATGAATCAATGAAGACAAGAGAATGATTCGAATAGTGAGGTACTGCCCAGAGTAAGAGTGGCAGAACTGGTCCCTAAATAAATAACGAGATGCTCAATTCTAAAGTTCTATCAGGCTACCCATGTCCTCTGTCAGAATCCATGGATGTACTACACAACAATTCCATGATGTTTTGAAGCTGAGATGCCATTCGTCCTTCAGAAAACAAAACTTCCAGTGCATAGTAAAACAACAAAGGGAAGGTATTGTATCTCCATCTGCACAGTTGTAGCTGGGATTGCAGCAATGGATGACATTTCCACTGCTTGCATCCTATGAAGTGGGTATTAGCCCACGAAAGCTTATGCTTCAATACTTTAGTTAGTCTGTAAGGTGCCACAGGACTCTTTGTTACCACTGCCCTCACAAGGAAGTTGTTATTGTGCTCCAGCATGATAAATTGCTATAAAATTTTAGGGATTTGTTTTTACTGGAAACCTGTTATTTGGTTTTATAAAATTCCATTGCCCACTAAACAGGTAATTTCCTTGTAGGTGCAGATTTGGTGGACAATTCCACTTAGAGCTGTTATGGGGTTATCCTTTTAGACACGTGGCTAATCTGGATTAGTTGGAAAAAACAAAATGATGTCCATTAACTAACTTTAACTTTACTAGAAGGATGGTCAAATCCAAAGCATACTGCCAAATGGCAGCAATAGAAACATGTAGATGTAGTCAGTTCAGGGAACTGGATACATTTCAGAAGACAAGAATAGTTAATCAGTCACTAGGAGACAGCAGGCACTAATTTTCCTAGGAAAATCAAACCATTAAAAATTGACCAGGAACATTTTTCCTGAGAAAACTAAATCAAACCATTAAAAAACAAACAAACAAAAAATAACCCATGATCAACATGATCAGGTGCTGACGAAGCAACTGAAAGAGATGCAGGAGTGAGGAAAAGTACTTGTAAAGATCACTGTAACCAGAAGGCAGATGAAATGTATTTAAATAAATCTAATTCTTGAAGTAAAATCAATAATGCGCCTGATTGAACAGAAATCTTCCCACTGACTTCAGAGGACTTCACATCAGGTGTCCTATTTTGAGACAGTTTTAAGAGAATAAATGTTCTCTGGATCTATGATTTTATAGAATTCAGTATCATTAATTATATTATACAGTAGACTCTCCATTATCCAGGATAATAGGGAAAAAATAATCCTGGTTAATAAAATCCTAGATAATCACCATCCATAGGAAATATGGGAGGGGGAGGGTTAGTTCACCAGCCACCCTGTGCCAGGGGGAGGAGGTGTTGGTTCACTGGCTGCCCTGCGCCCTGGTGGGGTTGTTTTTTTTTCTTTTGTGCTTGGGGCGGCAATAAAGCCAGAGCCGGCTCTGCGAATTACGCACATTTTTGACATCCTGGTTAATCCACATCCTGGATAATTGAGAGTCTACTATATTATATTATATTATATTATATTATATTATATTATATTATATTATATTATATTATATTATATTATCAGATTTACTCTAAGAGTGATCCAGATTAATTTTTTACTCAGAGAGAACTTCATTTGATTAATTACTTATCATTTCACCCACTGATTTGAATACCTGAAAAGAGATGGGAGGAAGGATGAGAGGGAAATGGGAGGAACGATGAGAGGTACTTCTGATCATTATTCCTCTGGGCCATACAGAAAAGAATAATGGTCCATGTTGATGAATTCAAGCAGCCTGCAAGTTATCAATTTAGTCCATTTATGACAAGCATACCATTGCCCTTCCAAGGTGAGACATTTTTTGAAGCGCCTAAGCAGGATTCTTCAATGTTGCTTCCCTATTACTCAGTATTATGATTGTTAAATAGATGTATAAGCACAAATGTGAGAAGGAAGAAAAAGGGAAATTTGGGTATAGTATTAAGGGCACATTGTCTACCAAAAATTTGAGCTGGAAATCAGAGGTGATCCTAGAACCCCTTGGCTTACTGTACATTGGAGTTTAAAATGTGATTTTATTGGTAGTGGGATAACTGCATAAAGGATGGAATTCACCATTAACTCCCACTTAAACCTTATTTTGATGGTATGTGGGTTACAGGTTTTATGTTAGCCCACTGCACAGAAGAAGAGTTTGGAAACATGTCCAGAAGATTGGACTCTTAGCAGAAGCTTATCTCAACTATTCGATACAAGTCCTGGGTCTATACAGTGGGCTGAATAGTTTCATGAGAATAGGTTCCCTTCTGGTTTCAACTCTTCTGGCACCTGTCCTGGCTGGAAGTCCTAAGTGGGGGAAAAGTGAAGTAATTTCAACTTTTCAAGCAAGTTTGGTTCCAAAACCGAGTAACAGCAGAGGGATTCATGTTGTGTCCGAGTGGTTGATCCATGCCTAGAGTTTAGAGAGGAGAGAAAAGAAGAATTTTTAAACCCCAAGGAGAACAAAAAGCTAGAGTGGCTTGAAAAAGGAAGAATTAAATGAAATAAAGGCATTTATTTAAGAACAACCTTTCATAGTGCTCCATTATATGTGCGTGCGTATTTGTCTGTTGGTAGGTACAAATTCATAGGATACACTATTTTACCGCTTTTTATTCTATTTGACTCAGATTTGGACTAAAATATTCTTGGATAAACTTCACTTAAGACTCTTAAAAACTGAAATGTATTTTGGTATTTCCTGGAAAATGTCTAATAAGTGTGATATTAGGTGAGCAAGCTCTCTTTTCTCACAGTTTGTTGCTTGCTTTTTGCTCTGAGCACACAGCCCTCATTTTCTCACATCTTTATTTTTAAAGTTGAGTCACCCTGTGGATGATTTTGCTGGAGGAAAATATATTGTCCTAGGAGATCCAGGCAATCTGATGCCTCTGGGGAAGATTGGGTTGATTCTCTGCTTGGTTTAAATGAAAATGGACAAGAGATGCCTTTGAATTTCTTTAGCAAATCATGAAAGAGAATTTTTCTCTACTCCATTTTTGAGACAAATTTCTTCTTGGAAAGGAAGAAAGACTCTGCTTAATTCTTGGAGGCTGATTGTGTTCTCATAGAATTTAATGGAAAAATGGGACCAAGAATGAATGCTTCAACGGGACCAGGAGTGAATGCTTTAGCATCAATTAATGTTAAGTTAAGCCAGTGCTAAACATTATTAAATCAGAGAGAAGGATTCTTCAGTGGTTAGGGAACCCACCTAGAACTTAACAGACCTGGGTTCAAGTCCCTGTTCTGCCACAGACTTCCTGTGTGACCATGGGCATGTTACTTAGCACATCTGCAGCTTTAAACTGGGTATAATAGCAATGTCTTGCATCAAAGGGGTGCTGTGAGGCTAAGCACATTACAAATTGTAAGGCTCTCAAAGTATTCAATATATTTTAATGGGGACCAGAATTCACCTAGTTTAAAAAGACTAACATGCTGCTGGTGGGGTTGTGGGGAGGAGAGGAATTCAGCTGTTTTTCAAAAAGTGTGATAGTTTGTATTTCTGCCTCAGATATTTGTGTTTTCTAGTTAAAGAAAAAGTCATTATTACAAATGAAAAGTTTTCATTTCCATGAGGAAATATGTCAAGTTTATGTGTGGTAATGGCCAGCATTTGCCTTTGGGTGAAATTTCTCAATTTTCCTTGGAAAAAATTAATAAAGGAAACATTGCATTTGCTGACATTTTCCTTTGAATTTAATTAGCAGTTTCTCAGGAACACTAACGGAAATATTAGATTTTGCAAGAAAGCGCTGGCAGACTTTAACACAGCTTGGCCTGTGAGTCCAAGTGGAATTGACCCTGGTCAATTTTTCTAAAGCAAGATTTTATTTTCTGGAGTAATTTTGCTGTTACTTTCTCTTATATTGAACATTGACGCTATCAGTATCACAGAAGGCTGAGAATGCCAAATCTAATCATTACTTTACATTTTTTCAGACACATTTCAGAGCTTTATTCCTTGTGAGAAGAGCTTCGTAACCCCCTCTTTCACTTCAGAGAGTTAGAGTTCTTGTACATTTTGATCTGAAAAGATCTCTTTTGACATCTGATTGGGAAAAAACATCAAAAGGTTTGTTTTCCTTCCAATGCAGTGTTGATCGCCATGTACTCGCAGGTGCGAAAATGCAGGCCTGTTATTTACCAGGCTGCATGCGGCAACAGACTATATGGTAAGGGATGCAAGGAGAGTATGGGTAACGATGCGAACTGCAGACACACACACACACAACTAAAATTAATCAATTTAAAGTTTTATTGGGGATAATTACAAGGGGTAAGGGAAAAGCGTTTGATTAACTAATAGACTTAATGAAACTTAAAACACACAATGACTAAAATACCTACTAACAATATTTATAAACAAAGATACAGCATTTAGTAATAATTGATACTTACAAATACAAACCAATGCATAACGACCCACAAACGTAGAAGCTCTATTTGAAACACGCGAGCCAAGAGGCTTCGAGGTGATCAAGCTCGGATACGAGGGTACACAGGATTCGTTTTCGTTTTCCTCTCTCTGCCTGTATATTGCAGGGCAGGCCAATAAGTACAAACTATGACATCACAGTAGTGTCATGTGGGAGGGGGGCAAAAAACTTGTTTGTGTCCATTTCTGATTGGCACGAGAAATGTTTATACCAAGTAAGGGAAGCAGGTGCCTGAAAGTCTGGTTTCGCCTTAAGGTGAGGGAGGGTCTTGCACATTCTTACAGAATGCGCACGAAACTGAATGAGAAAGGGAGAGGCCAGGGCAAAACTGGTAAGGGCAAGTTTTTTAGGATGCAGACAGAAACTGATCTGAACATGCAGAACAAGAACAAAATCTGAAACCTCCAAAGCTGTCACCAAATCATAGAATCATAGAATATAAGAGTTGGAATGGATCGCAGGAGGTCATCTACTTCAACCCCCTGCTCAAAGCAGGATCAATCCCCAACAAAGGGCTTGTCCTCACTGGGGGGAAGGGGGGGGGGACGATCGATGGCAGATACGGAACTTCACCTACGTGAATCACGTAGCTGAAGTTTGCGTATCTGCCGCCGACTTACCGCTCGTCCCCATGGCGGCGGCAGTCAGCGGCGCGCTCCCCCGTCGACTCCACCTTGCGCCTCCCAGCGAGCTGGAGTTCCGGAGTTGACGGGGGAGCTCCGGGTGATCGATTTATCGTGTCTAAGCGAGATGCGATAAATCGATCGCCAGAAGATCGATCTCCGGCAGCGCTAGTGAAGACCAGCCCTAAGTCATCCCAGCCATGGCTTTGTCAATCTTGACCTTAAAACCCTCTAAGAATGGAGATCCCACCACTATTGGAATGAAATGGAACTGTTATGTTCTGGTCAGCTCTATTCTTGGGTTTGTAGAAATGGTTGGGCACTGCAAATGGTTTCCTTTGTGCAGCTGTTAACACAGTTTCTCTCTGAAGTTAGAAAATACTGTGCACAAAGAACCCAGGCCCATTGCTCCCAAGGTGGCCCACAGAGTGACTGATGAGGGAAGAACACACAGGGTCTACCACTCATGGATAGTAGGAGGGCTCTTGGAGGGTTTTACATATATTATGAGTAATAATTTATGGGTATAATTAGGCTGAGCAAAGCACATGGCATTTTGCTTGAAGCTTTTGAATTTTAATAAAGAAACTTTAATTTAACTACAGAAAATAGGAGCTTCAGTCTAGCGCAGATCTGTTCTAACCTGGCATTGGATAAAAACGTAGTAAGAGGCTGTATGTATGTTTATGTGTGAGGAGAAAATGATGTTGCCACTCCAAACTGACAATTCCAACTGGTGCTAAAAGCCAGTAAAGGGACCACTGAGAAAGGAGAAAATATCTTTGGGAACTATCAAAATGTCCATCTGGTAAGTATCGTAAGAAATCAAATTAAATAAGAGCTAAAGGCTCTTTTCAAGTATATTTTCAAGTCCGTTGGGTACAACAGTCAGGTCTTTTGGGACAAATGGGTTCTTCTCACATTCTCAAGGGGATTTATACTGTATCCTAAATGCAGAAGCTCTGAAATTAAGACATTTGAAGAGCATGCTGATTATTTTAATAGACAGATGTGCAAAATATTTACAACATAATCCAAAGATATCAACAGTTGTAGGTCTTTTTTATTGAGTGCATGTTGTTATTAACTCAAAATAATTATGTTTTTACAAAAACCTCTAAATTTGCATATTTTATGTACAAAACCAGGTCCAATTTTTGAGCAAGCATGAGCACAATCTGGAGTACATATTGTCTACTCCAGTGTAAAGATGGTTTTGCACTGATAATGTGGAAATTTGCATTTTATTACCTTTTTAACATGAAAGATAAGATTGTTTAATTTACATGTGTGAGTACCTCCATTGATTTGTATGGGACAACCCACCTGTGCAAAATTAAGTGCAAGCACTGAAGTGCCTGCAGCATCAAGGCACAGGCTTGTAAATAAAGCTGTGATCTTTCATCAAATGGATTTTTAGTGGGAATGACTGGAGAAGAGGGAAACGGAAAGTACAGGAATAGAAACATTGGTCTCCTGCCCGCATTATAGTACAGTATGTGCTACATGCATAAGTCAGCTGGGACGAAGAGCAAAAGCTCTTTCCTGCATTATTTTAGAAGTGTTACATTGAATGAATCTTGTCAGGAACGCCCTAAAATTCTCAGTTTGTGAAGAGCACAGTTTTGCCTTCCTGATAGTTTTTGTTATTTTTGCTGAAGCACGCAATGTTTATCTTTATCTTGAGCTTTTGTCTTGAGCTTATGGAGTTTAAGCCAGAAGGGACCATCTTGATTGACCTGTGTATCACAGGCCATTAAACACCCAGCATCCACACCTGGCACCTAACAAGGAGAATTGGACCAAAAACATTACAGCCCTCAGGAGACTAAACTATTGTGTGTCACAGAGAGAGAACAGGAGAGGCTAAGGTGAATCAATGTCTGAGGCCCCTGCGGAGGCAGGGAATTGATTATGTGAGACATACCCAGATCATTCTGGAAAGTGATCTGGATGCCACGTTGTGGAGGAAGGCAAAAATTCTTGGAGCATCTTGCCACAAATCTGCTTTCAGACTGGTGTAAATAAGGAGTAAGTCCTGAAGCGCATGGAGTTGCACTTGTATAAAACTGATGCACACAGGAGAGAATTAGCTCTCACTTGCTTTTTCCAGTTAACTCAGACACAGATATGTTCTGTTCTAGCCATCTCAAGAGAATAATGAAACATTCACAGGCAAATATTTGCATCGTGCTTTGCAACTATAACATTTTATCTAAGTCCTTGAGATGGGCTAGTATTATGCATTCATAACTGAACAGTATGACAGGGAAATATTTGATATATTATTCTTACAGCAAAATGATGGACCAAGTATTATTATTTTATCAACTACAATTGGTTAATAACATAGTAAAAGCATCCCAGCTAGTTAATCATTTAGATGGATTAAGAATTAAATCACAGTGTTTTAATAGCATGTGCTGCAAAGAGCCGTAGGAGACACATACAAGAGCCACTTGCGGCTTGCGAACCTCAGTTTGATTATCATTGTTCTGGGTAATCCCTGGTGTCCTTCATTCCAATCCACTGACTAGACCGTGATAATTAGATAATTTCCATAACACAGGGCTTCCTTCTCCACCCCCACTAAATATTGACTGGGACACTGTTAGCTTCTCCACAGATTTCACTGCAGTCCTTGTAAGTGATTTTTCTTATCAGGACTATTGTTTTCCTTAGTTGCTTTGTTAATATTTGACTCCATCTGTTACTGCACATCTGACCAGATCAAAATGTGATGTTTCAGCGTATACATACTGTGCACAATACACTGGCTTGCCTTTTTTTTTTTTTTTTACTTCCTTTACACATCAATCTCAATTGGTCATTAAGGTTGTGCCTTTATTCCAGTAAAGTTATTTAAGTTTTTGGCATCATCTTTCAAGGTGAACAGTACTTTGCACTGGAGTATTTACTCCCATATAGTAAATCTGCATGCTGCTGTCTATAAAAACAGGAAAACAGCTGCAAGTTTTATAGGTGAGAATGAAGGTTTGTCCCTGCAGGACATACTGTCACTGGGAAGTTAAAGGTAATCTCGGAAGGAAAGGGAAAAAGCACTAAAGTGGCCTTACTTATTTACTTGAATTTTATCTTTATTCCTCCAGATGATTTTTTAAAAAATGGATCAAAACCCATGACACATTTTATTATCATTGTTTATTACTTGTTTGAACAATATATACAAAGGAAGAAGCAGTCCTTGCCCCGTGCCGGTGATTTCACTTTAATATATTTCAATAAATAGCCAGTCTTATACATAGTCCCTTTGGTTCTTAGCCTTTTAGATATAAGGACCATATCCTTACGTGGTGACAAATTGGTGTTCCTTCATTGAAGCCAGTGGAACTACGTAGAGTATCTGACATCTCTCTAGGTTTTATAGCAGAGAAAAAATGAAGACTTTCTTTCTTTGATGTTTTTGTTAGCCACCCAATTGCCCAATCCCACAAGCATTCTCCTATGGCTTTTCCTGATGAAATGCGGAATGTGGCCATTACCATGTGTATATCTGCAGCATACACACTACAGTGTGTGTGTGCTTGTGCTTAGATAAAGAATGTTTGGAGAAAAAAGAATCATTTGTACTGGTTTGTGTTGCTAGGGTTAAGGCCACATCTTTAAATCCTGTCAATACATTCACAGTGGATACATAGTGCAGTAGCATTCAATAGGCTTTGGAATTTGCCTCTGTATTAGCAGCAATGGAAGAGTCACCTGAGACATGTATTTTTCCTTCAACAAATATGTCCTTGTGGGTGAAAGTCCATTAGTGACTGAGTGGCTGTGTCTTGTCAGAACCAGATTTTAACGGCTGTTTGAATTTTAACTATTGTTTGCTAGCAATTCCTGTTCAAGCCAACATAGACTGTCATAAGGATCCATTAAGTAGCAAGTAACTGGCTCCAAATGTAGCTCTAGGGTATAATCTGGAGTCTGATCTTAATTTACGTGCTACAAGGCCGTAAAACAATGTTACCAGCAAAGACTACTGTGTCCTTTGTAGACCTTTCAAGATGAAAGCAAATGTTGTTCATGGAAGGCTGCCTAGAACAAGGGACAATAATATAATGACACTTCAGCCCCTTTGGAAAAGACCAAGGGCAGCTTGAAAGTAATTTGACGAATTGTAACCCTCACTCTGCTTTTTTACATGTTGATTTACCATAAAGTATGGCCCTGTGTTTCTACAGTATATTGGACACAATGTAATATAGTTGTTCAAATCAGTGGAAAAGCGTGCTGTGAAGCACTTTTTAAGAACATTGAAAATGGAACACATCCTACCAAATAACCATGATGCCCTTGCCAGATGCATGAACAGGGTAGATGAGTTAGATCTGAACACTGGATCCTTCTGTCCTCTCAAGATTCTTATTATTATTCCTATTTTTATTATCATTCATGACTTGTAATTGAAATCAGGCCCCCATTTTGGTAGGTACCATATAAACATATTGTAAACAACAATGCCAACCTCAGTTTGTTTGCAATCTAAATAGATCAATGTCAGGAGAAAGGAAATATTACCCCAATTTTACAGAGGGGGAACTGAGGCAGAGAGAAATTAAATGATTTGTCCAAGGCTTCACAGGGATCAAGCTGGTAGCTGACCCCAGATCTCATGAGTCATGATCCAACGCTTTAACCAAAGACCATTTTTCTGCCTTCCCCCAGGCATTCAAATGTTTCCTGATCAGCATTTATTATGATAATAGATGAGCATGTAGGCCAAAGGTACATGTATAACTGTGTAATAGCTCAGTATTCAAAGACTCAAGCCATAGGCTGATTAATTCAGTAGATAAAATATTGCTCAGATATCATCAGTCAGGGCCTGTGCTGGAATCTACCACCCATATAAGGCAAGCAGTTGTGCACAAAAAGTATGCAGTCAGGCAGTTGTATTAATACAAATTTGTTTGCATGCAAGTAGAAGCCAGAGAGTAATGAATTCCTTTGAAATTCAAGCTTATGAACTCCCAGATTGTTAATAGATTTTCTATGAAGGATTGGGCTCCTACATGACCAGTTGCAGCATTTATACTTATGGAAGAGATGAGAATTGTAAGAATTTGTCATATTATTAATTGTTAATTTTGAGCACCCAAAATATGGTAGGAATTATGCAGATACAAGTGTATGCATTGTCTCCAGCCCAAATAGCTTAGAATCTAAAGTCAGCTGTGATGTAACAGGTGAAGATAATAAATTAAGGCAGGGAAGGAAAGAGTTAGGACAAAGGTTATGCTAATAAAATTACTCGGTTACTCACTTACAGCCTGATCTAAAGCCCGTTGAAGAAAATGGAAAGACTCCCATTGAATTCAGTAGGTTTGGGATCATGCTTTTAAGGCAGTTGAACATATTAATGACTGCTAGATGTGGGTAATATAGAACACAGAGTAAAAACCTTAACTCGAATTGACCACAATAGCGAGCTCCAAAAATAATTACTCCATGCAAAGTCCTCAATACACACAAACAAACTGGAAAAAAAAATCTTGGCTAGAAAGATGAACTTTGCACTATGTTCTAAGTGGTAGCAAAACCAGGAAAAGTTCCGCAGCTGGAGACTGTAGATGATTTAGGATTTCCAGGAAAAGCCATGCTGCGTAGATGAATAGTGTTTCCTTTTTACAGAACATAGAAAATGGAACACCTTATCCCACAAAATAGCAATTGAGTGACACCAATCTGAACCAGAACAGGAGTTAACCTATATTATTTAGCTCAATGGCATATAGAAGCCGATATCAGTGGCCTTAGGTTTTTTTGTGGACAGTATCACCAAGACAGGAAACAAGCTATTTTGCTTTTACATATATTACTTATCATATTCACCAAACACCCTAATGTTATGCAATTAAATACAACTAGAAACCTAACAGTAACATGGGAAAGTCTTAACAGGCTCATAAAACACTAGCTTTGTTTCTGTGGTCAAGTAACGTGAGCTAGCCCACGTTGAATTCAGCGAAAGCGGTGGAAGGTAGCTAATCACAGCTACTCAGCAATGGTTTTCACCAAATTATATTAAAGTGCCAGAGTTACAAGACTAATTTGCTTCTAACAATGTTTATTTTTATTAGAATCAGCACAAAAGCTGGTATGATTTCAGTGATTTTTAATGGGGATTAGTCTAACGTGAAAATATGTTTTCGATTTAAGCAAGGGCGACACAACAAGGAGTACAGCGCTGGGGATTACTGAAAGCTTTGGGTGGTACTCTGAGGCCAAAGCCTGAGTGACTTCAGCATTCAGTGAAGTGCAATACTCCCCGAGAAATGCACGGCCCCGGTGTGTCTTACTGCAATTATGGAATGGAAATCGTAATGTAATTCTGACCTGTATATTATTTACTGTGTATCATTAAGACGGGTGCGATATAATAGATGGGCAAACAGCTCCAGCTGAGTCTGGGACTAACTAAAAATAATCGGCACTCTTACTTAGTCTCATTTTTCCCACTCCATGACAGCGGGCTGTCTCTGATTGAGCTCAATAGCAGCTTAACCAAAGGGAGAGCGTGGGGAAAGCAATTGTCAAGCTTCATTGGTGACTTTACTTATTCCCCTCCCCCACAACCATAGGATATTTACATTGTTAATCATTATAGCAAAGGGCTGCTATCTGGAGATTAGAGAGTCTAAACTGTTAATAGCTTGTCTATTCTTTGGTAATGTTGATGTACAGTGGGATATGCTGAATTTTGATGGACCTATTAAAGGGCTTATTAACAAGAGAGTGCACGGGTCTAATTGCGGAATGAACAGTGCGGCATATACCTGTGGTATGTTCATCTCAGGCCAGCAGGATTACTTCATTAGAATTAGAGAGTTCAGCTACAGATAGGTTCTTGGTGCGCAGAGTTTAGTTCAGCTTGTTAGGGTGATGGAGACAGATGTTAAGTTCTGAACTAAGAGTTACTTAAATGCAACCCCTCCCCCCGCACCTGTAATCAAAATCAACATCCCTAGGTGACAGAGCCTTCAGCTGGTTTACACCTCTGGGCTGTGAAATATATATTTAAGAATCCCTTTCAGTCTTTATGCCTCAACCTGTGGTTATTTCCATGCATAGTTAAACCATCCATTCCAGTTCATGCACACGCTCCCATCCTCCTGGAATTGGTTTGCTTGCCGTCTCTGATTCTAACTCCTAGAACTTTGTGTGTGTGTGTTTGTGTGTGTTTGTATGTGAATACCGCCATCTGCAATAAATGACTATAAAACCAATGCTGATTGTTGTTCAGATCAGTTTCTGTCTGCATCCTAAAAAACTTGCCCTTACCAGTTTTGCCCTGGCCTCTCCCTTTGTCATTCAGTTTTGCGCACATTCTAAAAGAATGTGCAAGACCCTCACCTTAAGGCGAAACCAGACCTTTAGGCACCTGCTTCCCTGGTATAAACATTACTCGTGCCAATCAGAAACGGACACAAACAAGTTTTTCAGCCCCCCCTCTCATGACACTACTGTGATGTTATAGTTTGTACTTATTGGCCTGCCCTGCAATATGCAGGCAGAGAGAGGAAAAAGAAAATGAGTCCTGTGTACCCCTGTATCTGAGCTTGATCACCTCGAAGCCTTTATATAGCCATAAAAATAAAGTCTCTGGTGTTCTTCAGACCTTTCCTTGAGACTTTCAGACCCAGGGCAGGTCTTCAGTGCCAAAAAGGTGTGGTTCTGACCTGGAGTTAAAATAGTGAAGACATGGCAACCAGGTATTTAACTGGTTAACAGCTTGAGTTAAACACTAAAGGGGATCTTGAGATCCAATTTGAGCTGATAACTCCCATGAAAAGCATGTTTTATTTGCACTGAAAGTAAAATCAACAGTCATGACAATTCATAAAAATGATACATGAAATCCCACTGCTTTGAAAATATAGGAGTAACCCTGGACTACAAATTAGATATGAGTTTGCAATGTTGTGTGGCAACTAACAGACTATGTCAAGAATCAGAGAGGTAGCCGTGTTAGTCTGGAATAGCAGAGGTAACAAAGTCCTGTGGCACCTTAAAGACTAACTATAAAGTTAGTCTTTAAGGTGCCACAGGACTTTGTTACCTCTAACAGACTATGGTGATTTTAAAATGCTTATGCAGGAGTAGATCATCCTGGCATGTGAAGGACATCGTTTTTCTGGAGGTGACACTGCTCAGACCACACCAGAAATATTGCATTTAATTCTCGGCAACATTGTGACAAATTGGAAAGCCTTCAGAGATGATAAGCATAAGTGATTAGCAGCTGCCAGGATGGATTGATGAGGAAAGATGAAGACTTTAGTTTAACTGACTAAAGGGGGAACATGGTAACTGGCATCAATGATAGAAAGTGAGTATTTAGCGTGGCACATGGAGGAATAACTACAAATAATGGGATGAAATTAAGACAGGGAAAATTTAGGCTCGATAGCAGGGAAAGTTTCCTGACAGGGAGAGCAGGCTGCAAAATAGGCTGCCAAAGGAAGTGGTAGAAGCCACATCAGTTGGAACATTTAAAACTAGCCTAAGCAAAGCACTGGCAATTGTAATGGAGGGAACAATCCTGACTTGGCACAAAAAAGGGCAAGATGACTAAACAGGTCTTTTCTAGTGCTTTGGAGGGGCTATTGCAGGGGGAAGGAGCTACTAGGCTTTCGCCACAAGCGCTCAACAAGTCTATTATTTCCCAGTTGCCCATACATAAGATGTAAATGTTTCCTGTGAAGTAAAATCTATTCTCCAAAATGAAGAACCAACTGGAGAAATATGCCGGTGTCACATTCCAACTTTTTATTGTACTTGGCACGTCGCTTCCTCTGTTCTACACAATAATTGGTCCATAGCGCAAACCCAACGAGCCTGCTCTGTTGAATAAAATGTTATTGCTTTGCTTTTCAAAGGAACAACTCCTATCCTGGCACTTTGAAATTCCAGGCACACAGGCATGAAAACAAATACACACAATTTGTTCAGGCAATTGGAATAGCTGCTTAAGAAAGCCCAAGAATAAGGCAGGATTTGTCATTTCAATTTTAGCTGACTGATTCTTCATGGGGGAAAAAACAAACCCCAGACTGTTTCATTTGGATGAAACTGAAATATAAAAATAATTAACTTGTCCTATCTGTTTAAAAAGCCAGTTTCATTTTTTCAATGAGCTTCTCAGATTCTCTTTTTTCCCTGCCTGTTCTGCTTTGTTGAATTCCAGTTAGGGGAGAAGAAATGAACGGGTAAAGCTACCATGCTCTCTAGTGCTGCAAGAATAGGAGGCGGCTTGTTTTCATAGCTGTCAGTAACACGTGGACCATCTTGACCCTTTGAACACTCGCTCTACCACCGAGCGAGCCCCTGCCATTTCCGATGGGGCTGGTTCTTAGAATCAGATCCTGGACGTTGGGTTTCCGCTAGACTAAGCAAGAACAGACTCTGGATCTCAATCTCTTTCTGTCTCTACAAACTGCAGGCAGGGGTGCTGGAACCATAGTGGGGGCGCTGAGAGACACTGAACCAAATTGTAAACTGTACAAGAGCTGGGGATGGTCACAGTCTATGCATTTAGGGGATCATAGAGTCTGCTCCCCTGTGCTCCCTCTGAGGCACACATTGCCCCAGTGGGGTTGAAGAAGAAGAAGAGACCTCTGCTGGGTGCAGTGCCACTGTGTACCCTTAAAGGATGGCACGTGAGCCACTGCTCCCTGAGGCACAGACCCTCTCTGAACTCTCCCTGGATCAGTGCTTCTCCACTGCACCTCAATTGGGCAATGGGGAACTGCCAGGACCTTTCTCCACTGCCTCTCCCCTGCCAGAGCCTTTCGCTGCCGCTGGTAGCTACCCCCCTCTGCAATCTGAACGTAGATTGCGTTTCACTCTGGCATGTAGCTACACGTACCCTTCATGCCACTATCAATACAGACAAGGCCCCACAGGGGTGCTGTGAGGATAAATACATTAAGGTTATGGGCCTCTCCTATACTGTGGTAATTGGGGCCATATACGTACCTAAGGTAGATAGAATAGAACCTAATGGAGAATGTGTACTTTTTAATGGGTTGTATGAACCATCCTTTAGCATTTAATGGAAGATTACAGTCCTGCTATAGAATTCTATGGGATAGTTTTAAAAACCCAGTAGAAAAGATCCCACTCTCTACTGAAGTGCTTGAATGTCTAGAATAATTCATGCATTTCTATTTCTATTTCTGTGACATTTCTATAGCACACCCTTGGCTCATCCTATATAATAAAAGGCTAGAGGATGTTTGTCCGAAGCCGTCATGCGCAGTAGAGACGGCCCGGACAAGCAGCATGCTGGGAGTTGTAGTTCGGCTGCACAAAATGGCCACCGCACGTGCGCCACCGCGAGCTGTACAGACGGCCCGGACAAACAGCATTAAGCACTTTGGCTCTATCTAATAAATTGGATAGGATTTCTCCTCAAGGACATGCTAAGCTGGAAAGAGAAGAGGGAGGGGAATGAAAGGGAAGAGATGGGTGGAAAAACAAGCAGCCAAGGAGGGAGGGAAAGCTGAAAGGGGACATAAAGGTCAAGGAGAGTAAGACACAGACCAGACCGCAATTGCCAGTTGGAGAGGGGCGAAGGAGTTCAGACAAATGGCCAATAGCACAAGCAGCCATCTTGCTTCATTTCCAAGGAGTGTGTTATATAAATACTGCTGGAGCTCTAGCTAGTGAGATGGGGCCATTCATCTGCAGGAGAATGGGATTCTCTTTTCCCAACTTCAAGATGATTTTGTTTTCCTTTTTATCTTGCATGGGTTGTCAGCCCAAGTTTTGTAGTGGTGCAAAGTCATCTTTCCTACAGGCATGATGTTGCCAGTGTGAAGCACCCAGCAATACACAGTAATTAAAGCCTTTGTAGGCCATGCATATTTTAATTATTACTTGTTTTAATGTCAAAATCCTGCCCACATGAGACAGAGTCTTACGTTCCATGAGGGCCTGAAATAAGGGCCAACACATTCCTTTAGAGCCCCAAATAGTAAACAGATATTACTTTGTTTTAAGCCTAGTATGTTTTAGATGCATATAAATCAAATTGTATAATGGAAAAAAAATCTCCTCCATATGTTGGAAAGCTGAAACAAGGCACTTTATTGCTAAGTGATAAAAAGTGGCAGCGGCAATAAAAGTTGATTAAAGTATTAGTTTAGCATTATGCAGAATACAACTGTATTTCATCTTTGTTAAAGCAAAGCAAGGACTGGTTTTCCACGGGTGAGGGCTCTGTGTTTCAGCTGTATTCCCTGTAGGACTCCTAAAGTTCTCAGGTTCCAACTGACACAATGGCAAAGTCTAAGTGTACTCAAGTTTTTCATCAGTGAGAAGGAAGTCAAATAACACTTGACTACAATAGACAAAACAAGACTATGCATAGACTAACTTGAAACATCTAGAGTTTAAAATTACCTGATAGAGAAGAAGAAGAAAAAATCTAAATTGTCCCAGGAATGAAATATTCCTTCCCTGTGCCTCCTGTTCTCTTTGTTATGCTAACCAAGGTGGGATTAGATTTCCACTGGCAAAAGAAATGATATGTATAGACTTTGTGTGTGTGTGTGTGTGTGTTTGCGGGAAGTGGAATAGAGAGACTTAGGGCTTCTTTTCCAAACTTTAGTTCAATTCTTATTACTATTTTGTATTGTTCAATACCCCAGAGACCCCAGCCGAGATTAGGGCGCAGTTGTGTTAGGTGATGTACAAACACATAATGAGAGACAGTCCTTGCCTCAAAGCATTTACTGTCTAAATAGCCAACACTGATAAAGAGGGAAAGAAGAAAGATTAGATCAATGGTAAAGTTGGGAATAGATTTCAGGTCTACTGAGTCCTCATTCAGTGCCCTATCTGCTGGTGTGAAGTGCTTGAACACAGAGTTTTTATCTGAAGGAAAAATAGTCGGCTTTTCTGTATTCTGAACATTGGTCAGGTGAGCATCTGTCACTAGTTCCATGATCCCCTTTTGTTAGTATGAGGAGAACTGTTTATGTACATGAGCTCTCAAGTTGTGTTTCTTTAGATACTCATCTGCAGTAGCTCAGAGGAAGGGGCAAGAGGGAGCTTTTCATAACTCCGCCAAAAACACACAGAGGATCGTTCTGGACTCTCAGCTATGGGAGAGACTGGTGTCCGTGCTAACTCTCTAGGAAAAGTTACAAGGGACTTTCAATGGAAAGTAGGCACTTAACCTGCCTAGGCACTTTTGAAAATCCCACTAGGTGTCTATCTGCATCTTTACGTAACTCGATACTTTTGTAAATCTGGCCCTGAGAACTAGAGAAGAGGGAAGCAATACCGGCAACTATATTGACTCTTATTGCTTCTGGGGTATTGCTCTTGGGCTGCCGAAGGTGTTGAAGTACAGCCCGCTGGCCGACACCTTGAGAGCCCAGGGCTATGAGGTCCAGATCTACGCTCTGGTCATGGGAGCCCTGGGTGCACAGGGCCCCCACAAGCCAGTACTGAGAGCATGCGGAGTCGATCGACGCTAAGCCCGGCTCATGAGACAGCTCATGGTGTCCGACACCATTGAGTGGTCCAGAAACATCTACACAGAACATGTCATAGGACACCGCTAGTACCAGGTCAAGTAACTGAGACCACCAAGCAGGGAAATAACTCTTCCCTGATGAACCAAAGGACACACCCTGCCCATGTACTTATTCTTTACACCACGATTGACTTGGACTCTTACTACATTCCATGGGTGGCATACCTGAGCCATTTATCCACTGACACTTTAAACACTCCCACACCCCAATCTGGATCTATACTGGTTATGTGATATGTATGTACCCCGTTAACCTTGTAACTGTTACTTGCAATACCCTATAACCCAAACCCTGACCTCAGATGTACAGAGCCTTCCTTCTTAACTTGTGTAAATTTGATTTTAAACATTAGCTTTAATATTTTTTTAATCTATTTCCAGCTGCTCCAGCTGCCTCTGGGGTGTTATTCATTTAGGACCTGGGCTGGGTCTTGTAATTAAGGAACCAAGACCACAGTTTTCAAACTCAGGGGCCTAACTTGTTCTGATCCACATGTAAACACCCTGTAATATGTCACCCGTCCATCTGAGAGAAGGTTAATACACATTCTTGTACGCATTTGAAAATCCACCTTACCCTAGGAACAAAAGGCTCTGAAAAAAGACAACATAGGAACTTTAAGTACCTTAGTCCTATAGTAACATTTCAGCAGGTGTTTGCCAACCAACCCTGCCTGTAAACATTTGAAATAACACGTCTAAAGACAACATAGGAACTTTAAGTACCTTAGTCCTATAGTAACATTTCAGCAGGTGTTTGCCAACCAACCCTGCCTGTAAACATTTGACATAACACGTCTATTGTGAATGGTATTTCTCACGCAGGAAATGTTAGCTTGTTGTGCTTCAGTGACCTTAGCATTCTGTAGCTTGTGTTTGAATAGCAGACAGGAAAATAACCAGGTATGTTGCTGAGTGGCTGTCACCTGTTTCTCAAGATGCCAGCAACTAGCTAAGTAGATCCTCAGGGTTAGAGTGTAGGAGCAAACTGGGGTAAATGTTTAACTTGAATCTTTGGAGTTTGTGGCTTTTGCCTTTCTTTATTAACCCAGCGTGGAATTTTTCTTTACAGTTGCACAACTGCAGGTATGCAGATACCAAAGAGGCACTTGATATAACTTGCTTATAGAAGAATGAACAAAGGTAAGGTGCTTTATGTTTTATATTCCTATCATACTTATAAATTGGAGAGACGCTTCAAATTTCCATGTTGGCTTTTTCTAGCAGGGCAGCACAGCATGTAGAAAATAATATCAATGTTGTGTCAGGTAGAAACAGGAGAACATCCAACTAGGGTTTCAGAATGAAGGAAAATGTTATGTTCCTCTTATGATATTTTCTACCTTTTGGATAAGTTGGCCCATATACCTTTATGTCGTGCTATACTGTGTCATAAAGATCTCACCTGCAAAGCAAAAACGACAGCAAGAAATGCTGCTCCGAGTTGTGAATTTTTGTCCTTGAGATTGTGTGGTTAGAGCTGGGAATTTTCTGACCATTTTTTTTTCTGAAAATGATGATTCTTTTAAACCAAAACAGATCGTAAAACACCTGACTCAAAAAATCAAAACTTTCTGGTTCAAAAATGTCAAACAGGATGTTTTGCCAATATTGAAACTTTTCAAACCATTTATTTTTTTTTTAGTTGCAATGACTTTTTCTTTCAGAATTTTAGTAAAATTTCCACTAGAAAGTTTTAAAAGAAAAGGTCTGAAATGCAAATGAAGCATTTCAAAATTATTGAAACAAAAGATACTGATTCTTCTGAACTATTCCCCTCTGCTTTTGGTTCATGAACATTTTCAAGATTTTAACTTTTCATCAGAATTTGGGCTGGGAACAATTTCAGAAGTTCTCATGGGATGGGAAAACAGCCCTGGCCACACACACAGAAGAGATAGTCCCTATAGATAGATATTTGGTCTGGCCCTAAGTTCCTACATTCCTAGGAATCAAAACCAAGGGACAGAGATAGCCCTTTGGATCTGTTTGTACAGTATCTGGCACAATTAAGTCCTAGGCCATGACGGGGGCTCCAAGGCACTACAGTAATGTAAATATATAAATAAGGAATAGTAATTTCTAGTTGCTTTGAGAACATGGTAAGCAAAGGTTCGCAAGTGGATTGTATAAAATAAGAGTGACACATTGCAATAAGCACTATGATCCATGAAGTTTCACCATCTTCACATGCCTCGGAGTCAAATGATAAATTACCATTTAGGAGCTAGTTATGCATCTCTCGCTCCTGTAAGCATTAAAAATGTTACCATTTGTGGGGGAGGGGAGAGAAAAATCATGCTGGCCTCATTCCCCCTCAGCCATCCTAGGTGCACTGACCTGTTTTTCTGTGCTGGCGAGACAGAAAGTACAATTGCGACGAAGTCCAGGGTCTAGTTTGGGCTGGACAGAAAATTGCCCTGATCAATGCAAAGGAATGCAGCCTAAGCAGTGGGGAAAGGGATTTCAAGTCCGTCCTTGTTCTGATCAGTGCTGGTAGTTTAGTTATCAGCAAGAATTGTCATGGTCCTGGGGAGAGGATAAAGTGCAGTTGCTATGTGAATAACAGATGTTGAACTAATTCCTAAGAAGGCCGCATAGGGCAGGATTCTGAGACTCCTACACTGAATAGCATTAAAATGAACGGGAGTACTTCGGGGTAGTAAGTATTATCGGTAAGGAGAAAGCATCTGGACCAAGGTGAGGAAAGAAGTCAGAATCTGTTCTATAAGAAGGAGAAAAGTAAATGTGGAATTATATTAATTTTCATGAAGCTCAAGGATTTATCGTGGAATTAGCTTGTTCCTTGTCTGTTCACGAAATATGTTTAAAGGCAATTGCAGAGTTATGATCAACAAAATGGCACCTGTTGCAAAGTAGTTGAAGTCAGATGTTGCAATCCTTTAAGAGGTTACAAAATCAAAACAGGTTCTCTGGAAGAGTGTGAGGCTTGGCAAAAGGATAAGGAACCTTCTATCTATTCAAACATACCCTCGGGATGTACAGGTTAAAGTGCCTTCTTATTTGTCAGGTGCTTGATATTGGAGATGACTCACCGGAGTTCAGTGTATTTCCTGGTGAGTTTGTGCAATCTGGCAGTTCAACAAAGCACGTGAGCATGTGCTGAACGTTACGCAGGGAGGATGAGCTATTAAAATACTCACAAAACAATGGGATGTTGCACATGCTCACATGATTTGCTGAATGGAAGGCTCAGCAGAACGCCTAGGAACAGATGGTTTATTCGGACTTGAATTTCCATGCGGACCCTTAAGCGTGTCTTTTCTCCGGGTCAGTGGAGAGACAACAGAAGGGCATTGTGGGCAATTTTGCGCTGCCGCTGCCTGGTCTATACTAGATTTGTGAGTAACAATTAACTCTTTGTGCTCGTAGGCCATGTTTACATTAGGGGACTTTAGAAAAGCATTCCCATGGGTGCCCGCTCCAGCTCATATGGGACCCATAGTATAGACAATAAGAACGGCCATACTGGGTCAGACCCATGATCCATGTAGACCAGGATCCTGTCTTCAGACAGCAGTCAATGTTGGTGTCCCAGAAGGAATGAACAGAACAGGGAATCATCAAGTGATCCATCCCCTGTTGCCCATTCCCGGTTTCTGGCAAACAGAGGCTACGGACACCATCCCTGTCCATCCTGGCTACTAGCTCTCTTAATGTGTGGTCTTTTTAATGCTCTGTGAATTTCACTTATTCAGCATCAATATAAATCACAAGTATGGAGGGTGACATTCTCCAGCACCATTAATTTATCATGGCTTATTGGCATTCATTTGACTAATAGGAGAAAAGAATTCAACAACTCCTTCTTTACATGTGTCAAGTGTCTCACATCTCCCAAGCTTTTCAGCCCATGTTTCCAATGGATAATAGCATTTTGCAGTGGCAAAATATTACAATAAAATAATACCACCCCAAAATGTCAAGGTTTCTTTTACAGGAAATCTATTGATGTTGACATAAATGAAATTATATTCATTTTCATTTTTTTAAAGCTACTAAATTCCAAAAAAGGATTTATCCAGTTTCTACAATATGCTTAAGGACTTACAGCACATGATCAACTGCAGATTTATTAGGGGCACGAGAAGCTGGCATACGGCATCCTCTGGATAAAGATCCTCAGTGCTGCTTTGTCTGGTCAATGAGGATTTCTTATCTTAATCTTTATTCCTGGGCCCAGCATTTTCCAGAGCTGTTTTAGTTTTATTACATACTAGTGTAACAGCCCATGTACACGGGCCAAAGTGCTTAATGCTGTTTCTCCGGGCCATCTCTACGGCTCGCGGAGGCCATTTTGTGCTGCCGACCTACAACTCACAGCAGGCTGTGTGTCCGGGCCATCTCTACGGCTCGCGGCGGCGCACGCGCAGTGGCCATTTTGTGCCGCCGAACTACAACTCCCAGCATGCTGTTTGTCTGGGCCGTCTCTACTGTGCATGACAGCTTCGGACAAACATCCTCTGGCCTTTTATTACATAGGATAAGGCAGTGGTTCCCAAACTGGGGTTTGGGAATCCCCTGAGGGTTCAAGAAATGTTACAGGGGGTTCCCGGGAAAAAATCTCCTAATGTCAGACAGAGTTGTCCCTAGGGACCCCAGGCAGGACAGGGCCAGCAGCCCGGAGCCCCTGGACTTTCAATAGCTATGCAGATCAAAGCAAGCATATCTATCGCAGAGGAGATTTTAAACCTCAAGACTCCTTATAAGAAATGGAAAGGGAGATGAATATTTTTTGCTGTTTTTAAAATTAAATAGGCAGCTAGTGTTGTTTTTAAAATTATTATGAAGAACAAGTTTAAGCTTTGTTATAACATGCATGGTTTTCTTGGACTGCTCAAGACCTGAATGCTGGTGTAGGAGGAACTCTTTGAGTTAAATACCTTCCTGATGTTTCACATCTGATATTCCTCGATGAAACACAGGAGCCTTGTCTTATAACAGGCTTATTCAAAGTAATACAAGCTACGAACGTGAGATCTTGGAAGAGTGTTGCCATTTTCATAATGTAATAAAAATACTGTAATGATTAAGAATAATTAATAATAAATAGTGTGTAATAAGCCTGTCATAAAAACAAATTTTATATTTCCAAGATCACTGCTCTTACAATTTGTACTCAGGTAAAGGAGAAAATCCCTGGAAATATCCATTTTTAGGAGGGGGTTTGCTAGACTTGACATTTTAATGAAAGGGGTTCACAGGTTGTTAAAGTTTGCATTTACCACCACTTAGATCTTCCCCAAGAAAACCACTTAAAATTTTTTGTTCCCAAGGTCCATTCTTGTCTGGCACATTGTTCAATACAGTCCTTTGAACCCTCAGGTCTCACATCTGTCTCATCTCCGCCCTTGAAAGGTTACATACAATTCAGGACAACAGTAATACATAAACCATTCATTTAATGTAACAGATCCCCAAAATACTTAATTCAAGAGGGTCTCCCAAGGATATGGCAGGAAATTGCTATATCTTTCCTGCCTCCCTCCTAAAGCAGTGGGTGTAACTAGGGTGACTGAGCGGCATCATAACCGAACCCATTGACTTATTTCCTGGAAAGATTTTTCCCTGGATGTGGATTCTCCCATGATCTCTCATAATTTCACATTTCAACTGTTCAGATAATAAATATTAAGCATAAAGCCTCCAAAAATCCATACTGTCTGTGAAACCTATGGGACAGAGCTCTCACATGCCCTTTCTTATGCCTGCTACCCCAAAACCTTTGGCTGAGCACTTGAGACCTGGCCCTCCCACTCCCATATGGTTTCTAGGGAGTGTGTGTATATGGTATCCCTGCATCCTTCAAGGGGTTGGCTGCATCAATGATGGGTTGAGGTTCTCCATCACAAGCAGCATATTTTTGGACCAAAGGGAGAAATAAGGTAGGGCTGGCTCCCCGTGAAGCAGCTTTCAAATGTGGACTACTTTTAACAGCAGAGGGTTCGGGCAAGAGAGATTATTTAACCTCCCTGTAGTGGGGCAGTCACCCCACTCTGGCTCAGCAAGAGTTAAAAGCAGCCCTTGGAGAGAGCACCAATCAGAAAAGCCTGGAAGGCAGCCAATCAGGGCCAGTCTGGGCCCTATAAAAGAGCTGCCGAGCCAGAAGGCAGGGAGTCTCTCTTTAGCTGTGGAGCGAGAAGGACCTGGCATGTTACATAAGTCATTCATTTAAATGTGTCAGTTGTATTAATTCTGTAAGTTCTCCCCAGGATCTGACAGGAGCGGGAACAAAGGGCACTCACTGGAGTCAATTAAAAGATGGGGTTCAGTAAGAGCTGGATTAAGTCCCATTGTCCCAAATTCTCCCCTCAGTTGGCAATTGATTCAACTCTCATTGTGCCACAGGAGTTGGATCTGTTTTTGGTCTTCTTGAGAAGAACTGGTCTCTTGAGATGTCAGATAGTGAAGTTTATCAAATTATTTCATACCAGTCAGAGCCTGGCAAGTCTATGAAGGCTCTGGGGCAATGGAAAATAGGAAAAATAAACACAAATTAGAGCCAGTCAACTCAACTATATTCTGCAATCTAGTCTTCTGAATTGTATATATTTACCTTTTAATAATGATCCTTGCCAAGCACACAGGCCTGGCTTGATAACAGCTGTTCAAGGAGATAGTATTTATATTTTGAACATGAGTAGCAGGCACTTATTAGCAGGCCCCCTCCATTTTTATGAGACTTCATTTGATAACCCAAATCAGTTTCCATCACTAAGCAAACAGAGCATTATATTATTGTTATATTCTGAAACATAAAGTAAATAACACCCAGAGCAGCAAACTGCAGCTAAGATTAAACAACAAGCTTTTTGAAAGCCATTCTCATCTACAGAGTACAAAACTCTGATGCAGGGATGCATGATAATGGTTTTCCAGAATCACATGATCTTGATCTCCATAATTATGCTCCCTTATCCTTAGGGAGCTCAGGCTATTTTCCATGACTAGTTTTTATCTATCATGTTTAACCTGTAGAGAGGGGTGTGTGTCTGACTGGAAAACGTTTGTCCTCTTTGATAAACTCAGAGAACCACCTTTTAAAAGTGGAGATTATATGAATTTTTAAAAAAATCTTACTCTGCTCTGCATAATACTGAACTGTGTCAAACACAGACACAGAAGTTCCCAAATAAAATAAGGAACTCTGTTGGAGAAAGAGAAATCAGTCCTTTAAATAAATTTCCCCATTAGAATTTAGGATTCTTTTTAAAAAATAAGTCACTGTATTCCTTTTCATGCCTTTCGAACAGGGTCTTCCTTCTGGCCACGTGAATATATTCTAAATAATAATAACTTTAAGACCTAGATATAATCCCCATTTTTAAAATTTTCAACTGGGCCTTAGCTGGCTTCCATTTTTGCAAGATAAATTTTACTCCTGGAAATAATCATACTCATATTTTTTGTGGGCACAGACAGTTTAATATGCAACTTCTAATATTTCTTACTGTGATGAACTGTGGGCACAAAAAAGTAGGATCAGCTAATTTGTTGCTGTCACAAAGAAATTGCACTGATAAAAATGGTGGTTGACTTGATACGCAGCTGGAAAATTGACCCCTAACATTCAATGGAGCTTCAGATGTTTCCTGTTGTCTACATAATATAAAGAAATTAAGGTACCAACCCTGACATACTTCAAAGGGAATTTTGCCCCTAATGCAGGATTGGGTCCCCAAACTACACAGTTTGTTCAACTTAGTCACTGCCTGCAGTGAATTCCATTAGATAAAGGGGAGAAAACATAATCAACATTTTTATAACAAAGACATGTCTTAACTAATATTAACAGGATGAAGAAAAAGCAAAATATTGCATTTTATTTTGCATAGACTCTTTCACAAGTAACAAAAGAAGTGGCTAGCTTGGCCATGTCACTGAAAAAAAATTAGAATTTGGGACATTTCCCCCATTTTATTTCTTCAGCAAGCTGCATTTGCTGCTAGGATTAAAGACGTTTAATTGAAGATCAAAAGCCTCCCAGCAGATTTGTTTTCAGATACCAAATCATACAAAACTTATTTCTAGAAAACATTTCTTCTTCTTCTCAGCTTTAGAAGAATGAGATACTCCTGATTACTAAGAAGGAACAACACAAAGCAATAGGCAGCCTAACAAAATGGACTTCACTTGTATGTTTAAGATTAAGGCTAAAGCAGGTGTGTTTCAAAACGAACAATAAGTGACAGTAACTAGGATGAGACACTTGCAAAATTTCCTTGTTATCAGCTTGTTGTTTCCTCTTCAAGGCCACACTGTTCCAGGCTGAAAAGAGACCTACATTTTCTGCACAATCCTGTGTTTTATTTGTCTTTGCTCATGCAGGGCTTTTGTGGTGCTGAATGGATAGCGCCCACTCAAACACAACACTTCGGTCCCTCTCTTTATCTTAAGGCGGCCCAGTAGAAGAGTAACTGAACTTTGTGCTTGTTAAACAATAATGATTGTTCAGCCTATTAAACAATGCCAAAGGGATGAAAACAGAACCCAGCTCTATTAGTACCCATCCTGACATTCAGCTGTATCTTTCAGATGACATGCAAAACTGATAACCTGAGCAGATAAGGCTTCCAGGCAATTGTGTCTAAAAGAAAAGTTGTCAAAACAGTCCCCCCCAATCCAAAGTCCATCTTGGGTAACTGCATTCTGCTGACCTCAGTTCCTGTCACTCTGTTTATTTTATTGTCATATTAATTATTATTGATGATTTATATTATGGTTGTGCTTAAAGGCACCAGGATTGGGGGTCTCATTGTAGTGCAATTGTACAAACATTTAGCAATGACATGGTCCACACCCCAGCTTGCTTACAATCTAATTAGCAGCCTAAACTGCTGCAGGGTGATATTGGATATGGTTCAACAACTGCTGCATTCCACCAAAGAGGCAGCAGATAAAGCAAACTCCATTTATGGTTTATATTTTAGATGGTAAAGTTTGTAAACAAGCTTTGGAATGAAAAGTACTAAAAAAAATCACACTATGCTGTAATGATGAATGGTCAGCCATGCAAAATAATACCATCGGTACAAGGTGCTAGATTGTGGGTTCCCTGGTGTGGGAGTACGGGAAGGGAAGGCATAGGTCCTCCTAAGTTTAAGGGCTCCTGCTAGCTAGCACCCCCAACAGTATGGATCACCCAAAAGGTGTGTGTGGTGGCAGTGTGTGGTCCTACCCAAGCACTCTCTGGTTAGTGGAGTTGGTTGGATGCAGAAGGAGCATACAATGAAGTCTTTGACGGAGTGTAGAAGAGGATGCAGTCCCCTCTGTGCACTGGTGAGCTCTGGGATACACCAGGGAAGATGTCAGAGCACATCTCCCAGAGAAAGTCAACATGACTTGTGTTCCTTAGCTCCCTTAGGCACACTGGAGAAAATCTCCCTTGTGTCTCCCTGAGAACTGGTGCCTCCTGGAACCCCAGGATTTGGTTATAGGGTTGGTCAGGGTTGGCTCCTGTCTGTTTATCAGATATCATATTTGAATTCTCTTCCCAACAACTAAATGTTTCTAATTTACTGTTCCTGAGCAGGTGCTAAAACCAGACTGTCTGTGTCTGCTGAGAGAGCGATACAGGATATAAAATACAGAACTACAGGAAGTGGGGAGGAGTGTTCTAGTTTCAATCTACTAGAATAAACCCAAATCCTCAATAGTGGCTGAATTTATTCAAATAATCCCATCGTCTTTCCAAGACTAAGGCACATGAATACTGTGTTAGCAAAGTAAATTGAGTGGGATTCCATGTCAATGAACATATATAATGTCCAAGCCCAGGAGACTAACATTTAATTGAGAAGTGACTTTATATCTATAGAGTATTTATAAGTAAAGAGTCAAGGTCAGCTTTACAGGAGAGATTTTGGTCGTACTATCTAGCTGCTTGGTTGTTTGAGAAAGCTGTTGTTTGCGGTTAATAAAGAATAAGAATAAATTCATTATGCTGTGACGCATTTCTTTATCACCTCAATGAAGCCAACTCAGTAGTCACAAAGTGGTCATTCGTATTTAGATACATACATTCATTTATTCACGCATAACATAGATGCTGGGTTTTTTAAAGCAGATATTTTAAAGCAGTTATTGTTCAACTTCTTAGGGATTGATAGTTAATCTTTGTTAACATCAGATGGCTGTTTGGTAAGTTATGCAAGATTAATAAGGGGTCAACCTATATCTCATATAAATCATTAGGAATCTTTCTACTGATTTCCATCAGACCTGGATTTAGGTATCCCCATTATGGCAATATATGAGCACCTCAGAAATATTAATTAATTGTATCATCACAAAATGCCTTGGAGATAGAGTTACACTATTATTCCTCCTTAGCAGAGGAGTAGAGAATGGGGGCTCAAGGTCCCACTGTCGTTCTGCCAACGTTTGAACCCAGCTCACCCCAGTCTAGTCCCTCAACCAATTTCAGTCTTATTTCCATTGCTTCATTAAGGCAATGGAAATAGCATGTGGTAGGTCAAGTGCAAGAACCTGCAGGACTTGGGACTCCAAGGATGGTAGGCTTCTGACACTTCTACATCACCACCAGAAGCTGAAGCTAGGGTCTTGCCGGGGGTCCCTGTGAAGTATCCTCCAGACCTGAGTGGCAGTCTGCTGCAGCCTACTGATTGGGCAGTGCTGGTATATAACTCAGGAAGCTTTCACAAGGAGCTGTCTGGGCAATGATGCAGACCACCTGCTTGCTTGCACTCCAGACCTTGTCTTGCTGCAAACCCTAGACCCCAGCTCCTGATCCCGATTCATCCCTGACTCAACTGTTCAGCTCCTGAAGGCAACTTGGTAACTGACCCATGTAAGCTGCCCACAGCCCAGCACTGTGCAGTAACGTGGGGTGTTCTTAGAGAACAAGCTGGTGGTGGAAGTCTGATGTACAAGAGACCTTAAAAAGAATGAAAGAATTATTCAAAAAGGTTGAGAAAGCAGATCATGATAATGAGACACTCAAAAGTGCCTACAGAGGGACAAGGTGGGTGAGGTAATGTCTTTTATTGGACCAACCTTCATTTGTGGAAGAGACAAGCTTTCGAGCTACAGAGAGCTCTTCTTCATGTCTGGGGAAGGTATTCAGAGTGTCACAGCTAAAATACAAGGTGGACCAGATTGCTTAGCACTAGTAGTTAACGCATATTCTGAGATTGAAGTGCCATGAGAGAAGTTAAATCTGAAGAAAGAACGTGTGCACTGGGGAAGTACACTTAGTGCCATCTGAGAGAGAGCTGGAGAACATAAAGAAGAACCGAATATGCAGGGGTGGCAGTGAAATGGCAGAAGGTTTATTGGGGGACCAATAATTAAGTAACAAACTGAAAGGAGAAGTGTGCTTACTGGGTGTGTTTGTCCTGGCCTGCTCTATGCTTTCGAAAGAGTGGGTCTTAGGGAGATGGAAGAAAAGAAGATACAAGTAACAGAAAACAATAGAGTGAGGAGAACGGCAGCCCAGCTGATGGTAGACACAGTGCCCATGGAAGAAATGAGGTAGAAGATGAAGTTTGGACTTTCAGTGATAGAGAGGCTGAAGAGTGCAGGTTTGAGGTGAGCTGGGCGTGGGTTACAGATGGGAGAAGAATGACCAGCAAAGGAAGCATGGGAAGAAGAAGACAGCAAGGAAGAACATGAAAGACCGAGGATATGATGGAAAGACTCTGACAAGAGAAGTTGGATGAGAAAAGGACTGGAACTCCAAGAACTACAAACGGATGCTATCGGTATGGGGAAGGAAGGGGGAAGGACTGTGAGCACCTCAGACACCATGTGAACAGAAAAAAGGAGTCGAGAAGTGAAGTGTTCCATAAAAACCACACCCACAGCTGGCACTATTCATAGAGAGGTGTATTTGAAAACAGAATTACTTTCGTATTTCTATTTAGGCTCATACTATAGGAGGGAGGCAGCTGGATTACAACTGTTTTGTTTGCAAAACTTATTTCCACTGTCTTTAAACTTTTTTTAAGGAATCAAATGTGCCCATTTTAATGGACTCTTTCTTTATAAATATGAACTAAGGACATTAGGTTAGTCTGACTCTGCGTCTCCTTATAAGAACAGTAGGTGGGAATGCAAAAAACCCAATATTCATACATGTCAAATCAACGTCCAGGTGCTTCAAAAGCCCATTTCCTCCCTTCAGTCTTTTATTTTTTCCCAGGCCTATAATTCCCCCATGGGAAACTAGGAGAACTGTTAATTTATTTATTTTTTCTTTTATTAAAGTAACAGCTCTGGTGATTTAAACAATCAAGCACATGTTCTTATGCTGTCTGCAACTTCTGCTCTCCATAAATGGAGATGTGGGCAAGAAAGTAAGGAAATGACATTAACCTTTTCCATCTGATAAATAATGGCTCTATTCAGCTGCAATAATCCACATCCTTCCCCAGAGATCCAGTTAATTTTAAATGAACTGAGCCCTTAGGTATTAAATTATTTCCACTTTGGCCGGCAGATTTCTTGGTGAATTATTCAAGTCCAGCACTGAAGTAGTCTCCCTATGCAACCGTGGATGAGGAAACTGGCCTTCAAGATTTTCCAGTAACCTGACTGACCTGCAGGTAGGGCTGAGGGATTCATCAGGCTCCCACAGGATTTATGACCAGCAGCTCTGCCCATTGAAAACAACACGAGCAGAACTGGCTCAGTGACCCATTTGATAGCCCATCTTGCTGTCCTGGTCTACAGCAAATGCTTCCCCTTTAGCAACCATGGTACATCTCAGTTTATGGAAAGTAAGGAGAAAAGGAAACCTGGAATGGGAAGAAAGTGAAAGTGTTTTTGGGTATGGCCTGTTTACAGACAATCCCTAAATGCAGACTCGGGTGTACAGATGTCCTTGTGTTAAAGAAACATTTATTTTCAAGACAAGTGGCAGTGAGAGGATGGATGTAGGGCAATGACTCATCACTGCTACTTCTCCCTCTGCTACGCTCTCCCTGCAACACGCTCGTAAAGGCTAAAACGTATCCCTGCACCGGAAAAGATGGGATACAACTTTTATTTTTTTCTTGCAACATATAGATTTCTCCGGTCATGCTGGTGCCCACTCAGACCTATAAACAATGAACAGCCAAAGAAAGAGAAAGGGCTATCTGCGTTTGTGTATATATATATGTAGGCTGGGATTTTCAAAGGAGCCTAAGGGAGTTGAAAATCCAATTTGAAAATAAATGAGAATTGGAAATTGAACACGACTGGGTTTCTTTGAAAATCACAGCTTTAATGCAATTCTTGTACATTATCTAGGGCTTGATCCAAAGCTCATTGAAATGAAAGGGACTCTTTCCCTTGACTTCAAAGGACTTTGGATTGGGCCCCCTAGATCACTGGACCTGGGCATTAAAAAACAAATAAATAAAACAACCTAATTATGTGGTCTAAACCAAGGTTTCAAGCACTTTGCAGCCTTTCCACTCCTGGAACATTCTATACCCTGTGGGTGAATTATTTAGATTGCATTAAACTTACTAGAAAACAGGAGAAACATTTAAGTATAAATAAGAATTCATACGTCAGTGTGTCATTTACGTTATTTACTGATTGCTTTTAAAATCCCACAGCAACTTTGTTTTCAAAGAATTCTGAGTCAGATCCTCAGCTGGTATGATCGGCAAGGAACAGTCAACGGAGTCATGTAAGGATCTGGTCTTTTAAGATCAGTCCTGTAAGGTCAGGGCTGTCTGAGCATCTAAACCTGTAATTAACTAAGTATGTTTTCTCCTTTCATATCTATATTAGAAGTCATGGCAAGAACACGAGACTGCTAACATCTTACAACCTTTGGAACACGTTCTCATGTCAGTGTCTGGCTAAGCACTGGTGCATTAAACAGTGATTCATTGTCACTTAACCTTGGAGCTGGTCGTGACCACTTCTGTCTGAATTCAGTTATCTTGTTCTCCACCAGAAGGATTTCCAAGCATTTGTGTTATCGCCCCTAGCATCTAAAGTAGGGACGCTGACCACAATTCAAAACAGTTTCTGATGGAAAAAAATCCAGGGAAAAAATGCATATGTTGAGAGGCATGGAAAGAAAACCTTGAAGAAGCAGAAAAAGTAGGATGTATAGTAGATTAAAGTTACATATCTGGTGAAAAATTGAGCTGAATTGCCTGTCAGATATAGTGCTGTATTGATTTTATGCATGACACAGTAAGTTCATATAGACTCTAGTTCATAATGATGACATTAAATAGAATAGTCTTTTTTCCCCAAAGTATCTAATCATTTGAGGCTTTGCTTATTTGCTGCTTACCCATAACACGCACTGTATATTGTAATGTAAATCTGTAGGGCCAGATCCTCATTTGATGTAAATTAAAGTCAATTAAGCTACACTAATTTAAAAAAGCTAAGAATCTGGCCCTTAATAAACAACATACACGCGGCTTCTATTGTTCAAAAGTTCATGATTGGAGTTTATGCAGATATATTTAAAGTGTTTTTACAGTGAGGAGGAGGGAAGGGAAAAAAGAGACAGGGAATAAAGAGTGTGGCCAGGTCATGGAAACTGTAATATTTCACATCACATAATGTCTTCTTAATAATGCACACAAATATTAGAGTATGAAAGATACCCGCTGTTTAGTTCTTTTGATGACTCACACTTGAGAACAGTTGCGCTTAGGGACTTAGGGTTTCCTCGTTACATATTATTAGCTGGGTTTTAGAACAGATGCTATGACCAGTGACAGTCCTAGGAATCAAAACTCCACTGACATGCAGAGAAGCAGAACAGGGAATACAGTAGTTTCCACTGGTGCAAGCAGCTGACACAAAAGCATCTGAGCTCTGACCTGGGTGGATTTTGCTGGGTAGAGAGGTTAATTTAGTCTCCCCATTAAGGCTATGTTGTGACTGTGTAAAGACGTAGCCCATGACGGATTGAGTGAAGATGTTCTCCACAGTCATGGAAGTCCCCAGAGGCATATACTGGTTCAATTCTGGCTGGTATGGTGGGACTATATGATGGTTTTTAAGGCTCGGCTTGACAAAGCCCTGGCTGGGATGATTTAGTTGGTGTTGGTCCTGCTTTGAGCAGGGGGTCGGACTAAGTGACCTCCTGAGGTCCCTTCCAACCCTGAAAGTCTATGATAGCATGGCCCCAACTCCCTTTGGGAAGTGTAGAGCTAACAGGAATGCTGTGGTTCAGAATTCAGTTGCCCCGGCTTTTATATGCAGAAAAACAGTTGTTGGGGGCACAGATGGGCCGTGGAGTTTTTATCATGTTGGGGGGCCTCAGCAAGAAAAAGTTTGAGAATCTCTGCTCTGAAGCATCTGGTGTCAGCCATGTGAGAAGCAAGACATTGGGCTTGCTGGAAGTTGGGTCTGATTTAGGCTGGGAAATCTTATGTCCCTATGTTGCTGTCTGTCCATTTGAGGAGGTTTATCCAGCTCCTCCTTCCTAAACTAGGAACAAAGCTAAGGTGAAGGACAGTCGATAATGTGATTCCTTAAGTTAGGAGGGCAGCTGGATAGGGATGTTTTTAGCTCACACCAGAGGAAACTGAAGGTTACAAATGGTGAGCAAAATGAGCTGAAATGACCAGGAGGCTGTAGAATCAGTCCGTCCCAAAGTCTGACTTATGTCTGGTTCTAGACAACCAGTATATTGGTTCTCTTAGGTGAGTAGAAAGAGACTGGCAGTGGAGGGCCCAAATACAGGAATAGGTTCTTTTCTGCCGGAAGAGGTGTGTGTGTCTGTGGAGTTGTTGACTCCCCTGTGTGTCACAAGGCTCTGCTCTTTAGAGGTCCCCAACAGCCCAGAAGACAAGGTGAGCTGAGAAAGGAGCAAATATACAGATCCACTAAGCAGCCTCCCCACTTCTCAGTGTGTCCCCACAGATTGGAGGCACAGATACAGCCCTGATGCTGCAGCAGCTGTCAAATGCTACATTGCTGCCTTGAAGCCCATTAGAGTGGGAGGGTCCGGGTATATCCCCTCTCGTGCCAGCCCCTCACCTTCTCTGGGGCACCCTGTGTGCATTAAGCCTGGCTGGATGGGGTTGGAATGGGGGTGGGGAGAGTATTTCCCACCAAGACAATAGAGCTCTTTGTTTATCAGGCACTCAGAAGGGCTGGAAGGTAACATACAATGTCTTTCCTGACGGATGTGCTTTCTAAGAAGCATGGGATTTCCTTTCCTCCCCCTCTGTTTACTGTTTGCGCTTCGACTACCAAGGCCTCCTTCTTTAAAGCCACCTGTCTCTTGCATTGGCCACCACAGGCCAAGAGAGTTTATTTCAGAGATGGCGCTTTTCAGAGCGTCACTAGAAGCTTTCCTAGCTGAGGCAGTGCAGCGAGGCAAGCACTTTTACAGGGAGAGGGAGCAGAAGAAGAGAAAGCCGCAGTTTATCCATCAGAAAGACAGTCCTGCTGGATAATTCCAATGAGAGGAGACCTCCCTCCACCCTTTTCTTTGGCTTCTTTTATTTAGATGTCTCTTTTATGCTAATTAGATATGGGCTCTGAATTCCACTGGTTACATCAAGAGTGACTTTGCTGGAGCCAATGGAATTGCACTGGTCTAAAAACAGTGTGAATCCGGTACTACAACTGGTAGCACATGGGTGGATCGATACACCAATATGGAGCCTCAATGAAGTCCATGGGTTTCGCTGTAGGTAGAGCAATTCATCTGTGTGCTGTCAGCTGCAGGATTGAGACACTATGTCCCATGGTGGTAGGTGCCTGAGGGCTTGTTTACATTACCTGCTGCAGCTGGATCAATGCGATAAATTGACTGCCAAGCGCTCTCCCGTTGACTCCGGTATCCCACCAGGATGGGAGGCACAGGTGGAATCAACAGGAGAGTGTCAGCTGTCGACTTACCACAGTGAAGACACCTGTGAGTAGATTTAAGTCAGTCAATTGCAGTGAAGCTGCTGTGTTACACCTCAATGCTACCCACAATACTAATCTACTTCCCCTTGAGGGAGGGGGCCACTGGGGTGTAACAGCGGTGAGTATATTGACGTACGTCAACTTGTTATTCACGTAGCTGAAGTTGCTTAACTTAGATTGACACCCTCCCGCAGGGTAAACCAAGCCTGAGAAATGCCTTAGATTACTGATACTCAGACAGGTTCACAAGCTGCAAGAGACTCTTTAATGTATTTTCGGTGACTCTTTGCAGCACGATATTAAAACACTGTGCGATTTAATCATTAACTCATCTAACTTATTAACCAGTCAGGATGCGTTGACTATGTTATTAACTTACTGCAAGTTGATAACTTAATTAGTTAATAACTTACTTGCTGTGAGAATAATAATAAATATTTTCCCCGTCCTACTGTTTAAATATGAATACTACTATAGTAAATGAAACAATGACTTCACACTAATGTGGCTCTTTTGGGTAATGTTGATTGCTAATTTGGCTCCTGAACGACTGATGGATATCACTGTCTTAGATGGATAGGCCAAGTCCTTCGCTTCTTTTCCTAGACTTCCACATCTGTGAGATATTACTACTACTACTAATAAATAACAACAACAACAAGAACTCCTTATTTCACATGGGGGCTGGGAAGATTCATTCACTAATGTTTGAGATGTTTGAGATTCTTCAAAAACACACACTAGTTGGCCTTGTTGACTGGCAGGAAGGAATCACATACTGTAGCCCAAATGACCAAGGTGCAGTTCCACACAAAGAACTGGTCACATGTTGTTTCCATCCTGCTATTAATAAGAGTTTCACTTCTAAGCCAGTTAAGAGAAAGATTGCTTTAAGAGTGAAGACAGGAGAGACTATGTTTCAGCTACTCAACTGTTATTTGTGGTGACTTGCTGGACAGAAGAATTGGAACAGGGGGTGAGTCTCAATCTTCCATTTCCTGTGGTAGGATTCAATCATGAAACCATTTGATTTTTTTTTTCTTTTCTCTTTCATGTGAGCATGATGTGGGTAACACTAGTCAGGCAAGAACTAAGAGCAAGAGTCCACAGATGGGAAAATAAATCAGGCGCAGGGAACATCAATGAACACCCATTTAGAGAAAGTTTTTCCCCTGGCCCAAGCAAAGCAAGGACAGAAATACAGTGGTGCCATTTGAAATGAAGGGCTAAACTTGTTAAAAAGTGTTCTGTATTACCAAATCTGAAAATTTTGCAAAAAATATTTTGGATTAAATATTTTCCCTGGCTCTAACCATCAGCAAATGTTGTACATACCTAAGGCTAGCAGGGGGCATTGACTTGGTACCAACACAGAGAGAAGTATGCCATTTCTGAAGTACTAATCTCACCTCATGTAGAATGGCTTGTTCTGCAAAGTCTCCATGCAAGTAAGAGACCAGACTTGACCCTACTTTACTTATGTGATCGAATGAAACTTAGCCCAAATGAAGACCAACATGTTAAAAGAACAAATCTTAGTTCAGAGCTTTAACCAGCAGCCTGGATACTAACCCAATTTTTTTTGAGGGGATTGCACAATGGATGGAACTTTTGCCCAGAAAAGTCTCTGGTGACATTTCCAGAACTTCCTGTTGTTGGTTAGGTTGGGAGTATCACAAGAACAACTTTTCTGGTGGTATTTTATCACCTCCACTTTCTATTCCCACCTGGAAATATGGTGGCCCACTCAAAAATGGACTCTCTCTCTCTCTCTTTCTCTCTCTCTCTCTCTCACACACACACACACACAGACAGCTGCAAATAATTTCAGAGTGAACGTTAATTGATCTGATTGCAGAAAGGTGTGGTTCAGATTTTGTTTGATGACGGAGAAATGTTTAGGTTGTGAAAACCGAGTTAAAAAGACAAAATGTTGGTGTGAGCTTGGGGTTGAGCATCAGCTGTCACAATCAAGAGTGGAATTAAAATCTTTTGAACAGCCAGTGGAATGTGGCCTTACCTGTATGACAGTATGTCATGGTGAAAAAACCAAACCAAAAGAGTGTAATAGCAATTATCTGTGATTTATGGTTGCTATGTCTTTAAATCGACACTGTTCCTGCAGATTTGGCCCTTTGCAACAATCATTAAAATGAAAGTTACATAAAATGTGTATAATGGAAATATTGTAAAACGTTGTTATTCAGTCTGTTTTTCAAATCAAGCTGAGATACTGTAGAGCTGGGCCTGTTGTTAACAAGATCCTCCCAGGGTGAAATTCAACCTCTGCACAAACTAATGCACTTTGTGCTAAAGACAAGGCATGGTGCTCGGAGCTAAGGCTCAGGTTTTTAAAGGTATTTAAGCATTGCTGTGCTCAGTGTTCCAACACCTAATTGATTTAGGGGCTTACATGTCACAGTCATAAGGGATGTAGGAGCCAAAATGAGATTTAGGCTAGGCACTGTAACGCCGAGCACTGCAATGCCTAAATGCCTTTAAAAATCTATGTCTAAGGGCTAAGTCTGCAAGGTGCTGAGCACTCCGGCCACAGTGCAGTGAAGCCTTAAATCAGGGACTGGCAACCTTTGGCACACAGACTGTCAGGGAAAGCCACTGGTGGGCCAGGTGGTTTGCTTACCTGCAGCTTCCACAGATTTGGCTGATTGCAACTCCCACTGGCTGCAGTTTGCCGTCCCAGGCCCATGGGGGCTGCGTGAAGTGGCATGGGCCGAGAGATAACTAGGTCTTCAGTTATATCTGCACCTGAAGTACAAAAGGCTGAACATGCCTCTTCTGGGATTTGAACCTGGTCAGCTAAGGAATTAGGGATTCCGAACATCGGCATTTGTATTGTGTAAGTAGTAGCATGAGTGGGCCTTTCAAGATTACTTATTGTCCAATACACCCTGGAATCTTCTAGCAGAAACTTTTCTTTTGGGAGGATAGAACTGTCTTCCTGTTTCATTTTGGCTTGATCTAAAAAGCAGAACCTCCCCTAATCATGCGTCCCTGGCATGCATTTCCCATTCATTGTTGACATGATGCTCCTGCAACAATAAAGCTTCAAGCTAGTAGCAACAGACCATGCTCCTCTCCTTGTGATCAATATGCTGTTAAGAAGAACAACTGAGACAATTCAATAATCCAACCTGTTTTTGTCTTCCTCTATGGGAAATGGGTTTGAGTTTTGCAAGGGTGTTCATATACAGCTCTGGGCGTGTGAGGCGGCTTATGACCTCAGAGATAAGCTTTACATGGAAGAACAAAGAGATCTGAACTCCTGATTTGAAAAACACCCAAGGACCAAATGAATACCATAAAGTCCTAAGTGTCAACACGCGTCACAATGATGTTCGAATCCACTTGTTGTCACTTCTGCTTTGACACACCAAATTCCTCAGCTAATTGCTACCCAGCTGTCAAGCTTTTTAAACCATGTTTGTGTCAACAATTAGTTCCAAGATAACTTCATCCCCCTTCATGTGGGCTGAAGATTCATCCTTTCTTCTTTCCTCAGGATACCTTCTGACGTTTCCCTGATTGTTTTCCCATTCTTACAGTGTTTCTGGCTCCCTTCCAAACTGCTTTCTAGTGTCCCATTATCTGTGTTTCCTGCACTGAACAATCAAATGACAGTTGCCCCTAAACAGAGGAATTTCAAGCGCAGCAAACCTTTGCATTCTCAGTTTGCTTCTTCACATCCTTGGCAGCTTCTATTCCTTAGGAACTTAAAACTCTTTTAATTGTGGAATGAATGCAAACTAGAGTTGGACAAAAAGTTCCTAATAAACCTTGCTACCAAGCCTTGCAAAGCCTTCAAACTGGTCTCAAAATATTAATGAAGCATTTAGCAAGCTTTTCATTAACCCTGAGTGACCATGGGCTGATTTAAGGCTTTGTGTCAAAACCACATGAAAACTCAGGAGTTTCTCTTTGGCTTTTGGGATTGGGCACACGTAGATTGAAACCAAAGAAAATACAGATAGGGGAACTAAGAGAGATACATAATAAGACTTCCGGCTATCACTGTTTCACTGCAACTCGCATCGAATTTCATTGATGTCGACATTTTTGTCCACTATTCATTCAGCTCCTGCCTAATCTTAAATGAAGCTTAGCTATATTCAAAATACATTAAAAGTAAGACTATTAGAAGTTGAAATGATGTAGAGGCCGGAACAATAATGCACAGGCATCCAATAGCCTTTTGTGACGGTACACTGAAAAGTTAATCTGTATTAGGCTAACCAGTGATAGATTAACTTTGATAGGTCAATTGTACCTATAAGGAAAACAAGAGGAGTTGTTTCCCAAAACATTTCTGAGGAGTTGCTCTGGCAATAAAAAACTGCTTTACTGCAGTTTCTACCGCTTTTCTCACAAGTGTTGACATTTCTAATGTAACAGGTTTTTACTTAATGTGTTTTAGTTAACATCTCGATAAGATCTGTTCACTTTGCTATGTTTGCCTTTGAAGAATGAAATGAGAAAAGCATGGCTGTTTGAACAGATTAATAACTAACATCTCAACATGAGCAGAGCCTCCCTTGTGTAGCTCACTGACAACACTGCTAAGTGAAACTCCCCCAAGCAAAGATTAATGCTGAGGTCATACAGCTTGGGGTCAAAAAGAGGCATATCAAGCATCTATTTAATACCCCCACCCCAAGCACACACACAGATCTCTCCCTTTTATTTTTAAAGGCAATGTTAACTTGTTCTTTGGAAATGGCCGTGGTCACTTCTGGAAACAGCTAGTTACTTTGGATAGAAAATAACATCTTAATTTTCACAGACACAGCTGCTTGATGTGCTGCTTCCATGGCTTCTCTTATGATAGGGCTGGGAGACAGGACAGCTGAATGATTCACTGCAAGACCATCAGCAAGTTAATTATGTGCCTCAGTCCATCGTTATGATGTGCTTAAAGATTAGTGCCCCGTGACTTAGTTCACTCATCTTCCTCCCCCTACTGTATTACTTATGTGCTCTACAAGGGGCTACATCCCTTCAAACCATTGAGAGAAAAACGCTGGTGCAGAATGTCTGCTTATGGAGTGGATCACTGTGATAGGAGCACATGACATCAGTGCTCCGGCATCTGCGCTGGATGCCCTTTGGGCTCACGGTTTACAGTGTGATTATGACCTATAAAGCCATAAAAGGCCTGGGACTGAGGGAATCCCCTTAAGACTAGACACAATAAATCAACCCCCGAAAGATCGATCACTAACCGCCAATCCGGCGGGTAGTGTAAACCTGCCCTTAGATAGGCATCTATATAAATAAATAAATATTCTGTGATTGGGTATTATCCTTGGTTTTGCAACATAGCTGTTGCCAAAGCATGTCATTTTTTTCTTGTCTGGGTGGACAATGCTTTCAATCTCTCCCACCCTAGACACGTTTAGAGACCTGTATTTAAACCCTGGCAGATAATTAAACAGTAAGGTTCTAAGGTTACGTCTACACAGTGATAAAACCCCTATGGCTGGTTCAGGTCAGCTGACTCGACGTCTCAGGGATCAGGTTCTGGGGCTGCAAAATGGCTGTGTAGACGGTACACAGCGATTTTTACCTTTGTGGCCGGAGCCCCGTAAGCCTGAGTCAGCTGATTCAGGCCAGCTGCTGCCATGCCGCAGGTCTTTTATCTCTGTGTAGATGTAACTTGACACAGTTATCATATATCTGTATTGTTTTGCTTTTAAAATCCACAGAGGCAATAAAACAGCTTATGTTATTACAGGGTTTGTCCACAGCCCTCTTTAAACATAGTTATTTTTATAGTGTGGGCAAGGCCTGCAGTTAAGTATTCAAGGAAATATTACTGCTGGTGTGAAGCAGTCGGAAGAAAATGTACTGGAGGAACAACAGTAGTGTTTACTTTACCAATCTGTCAAACATACAAGGAGTGTTACCAATTTAGCACCAACGTATCACCCGTGGCTCAGCCTGCATTACAGATAGACACAACACTATCAGCGTCAGTCCTGGTGGCAAGTATTATGGCTGCACAAGACGGGAAATAAAGAGAACAGAAATCTAGATTTAAACGTGGAACCGTGAGTGTTCGACCGGGTGATTTATACAGTGTATGCAAACCTGCCTATTGAAAAATCCCCACATCTCAGATGCAATTAGATGAAAGGTACATCGTGTCAACTTGGAATGAGGATTGATAGGGTCTGGCAGGGGGGATGGACCACTGATAGGGCAACCATTTGTAAGTCTCTTGGTCATATGATTGCATTTGTTAGCAAATTTGTGGACTCTGCACAATCTGTTTATGGCATTGCTCATGATAACTATTCATACAGCTAGGACACCTCCATGCTAGAAGATAGAAGATCCCTTTCAGAGCAGGATTCTGCCTCAATGGTTGTTTTCCTGAGAACAAAAAGTCCAAAAGAATTCTCCAATATACCTGTTGGAACTGGAATATAAGAATGGCAATCTTCGAAGTGCTGATGCTCTAGTGGTCTGGCAGGACCCAGGGACCTTTCCAGTGATTTAAAGGGCATTCGGATACTTGCATCCCAGCACCAAAACTTCAAATGCTGTCTTTGGCAGCCACTGCACAGCAGCTGCTGAGATCAAGCCCTAACTGTCTGGGTTCTTAAATGCCCCCCTTTAAAGGCACTTAGAAAGTGGGAATCCCTGAAATAACATTTTAGGTTCTCTGTCTCCCCAAATTTGCCAAGAGACTGAGATTAGTAGGGAGCCCCAAATCATCCGTTTCAAGTTGCCAGTGGTTTCCATTTCTCGTATTATTTCAATATTTCCACTCTTTGGTCCTGGCAAAAGCCTGGAAGTGCATAGGGCTAAAATAAGATTAAAATCTGGGAGTTGCTCTGAGTTTGGGACAAAGCTCTGGGTCATTTCTTAAACTCGGAACCTGGTCATCTATTTTAGTAAGTTACCAAGTGAAATCAACTTCCAAGGCATCTTCTGTCAGCCCTGAGTGGCCAAATGCCTTCTCTCTCTCTTTCTCTCTCTCTCTTTTAAACAAGATTTGGTTTCACTTAGATGAATTAAATGTCAATATATTTGTTGCTGTGAGTTGTTCCAGTGCTGATTACGGCACCATTGCATGACTTTAAAGTCTGTTCAACCGTCTGCTGCTCTGTTCTATTTATGTCTGCTTTTTAAAATGTTTAATAAACACTTTTATATTGATCTTTCAAGTCTTCTTTCTCTTATTGAGGTTTGGCATGGGTAGTCCAAGAAGAATATTTTTTTCCTTTGGTCCATCTGAGATCCCAGCCCATTCAGACCTTGTTTTTTATTGCTTTGTTTGGATATTTTTTTTAAAAAAACAGTCTTTAAATATATGATGCAGGGAAAAAGCATTGCTCAGGGGACGCTACTGCTAGAATGGATACAAATATCTGAACAAATATTTGTTCAGCACAATACTGTTGCCAGATGGTCTATCAGAGCCTTACCGCCCTGGAGTGACTCAACCATCCAAGCTGAAGAGACCAAAACGAGGACACAGAATTTATATGAAAGAGAAACAAGAGTAATTTGATTTGAAAAACTTAATTCCATTGACGTCAGAGGAATTACTCTGGATTTAAACCTCTGACTACATCTCAGTGCAATGGTTCAGTTCTGGCTTTTCCTGATATCAGTATTAAAACACACATTGACTTCATCGATGCTCATCATTGACTTCACCAGCTGTTTAGTCCCTGATCCAGCAAAGAATCTAAACTCATGAGCAGTTCCAGTGAAATCAATGCAAGGGCTCATATGCTTACATTTAATCACATGCTTAACTGGATAGGAGACTTAATGCAGAGCATTGATTTGAGGATTCCATCACTGGCTGGGACTTGAGCCATGGTGGAGAACTTTGGATACAAAAGGAATCGTGCTAGAGAAGAAGGTGGTGGTGGGTATAATGAGGCTTGAGCCAAGAGTGGCAAAGACATTATTTGAAACTAAGAGTAGTGTAGACTCTCAGTCTGTCTCTGATTCTCTCAGTCTGTAGAGGACGGGAGGGAACAGGTTAAGAATAGGTATCGTAGGACCATCAAAGGACTGCTTAGGAAGTCATGGAAAAATAGGATGAGGAATTAATGAGATGATAGCCTACTAGAGCACATGGATGGGTAAAAACTTTCAGACATCCGAGAGATAATCTCAATACCTTCCTGTGCTGGGAGAAGTAAATGTTCCTTTAGCAGAAGAATAATCAAGGAAAAGGCCACATTTTATATTCTTCAACCTATAATAGATTTGTTGGTTGTTTTTTTTTTTTAAAAAAGGAACTAGAGTATGAATCAGTTCCAAAACAGTTCTAAATATTTCAGTTCTTCACATTTCTTGTCTCTGAACTGCAAGTCATCCAGGGTTACACAACAATGTACAAAACTGGAAAACTTTCAGATCCCCCTCCAACATGTGGTGGGAAAGTGTGACGCGATTGCTAAGCCAACACTAAAGTGAGATTCATTGAATGCATCAGGGGTTAGAGGGAGAGCACACAATTTCTTTTGCAGGTTTCAGATTGTTTTCTTTTTGATTTTATCTGATTCTCAGAAGAGCATTATTTTGGAACAAAGATTTTTACATTGTTTTGCTCAATATTTTACAACTAGGCTGATGACTGACGTATCATTGAACAAAAATTCACCCCTATTAGTTTACATAATGATGGGGAAATAGCTTCATGATGGGTGTAACAGCACCTAATAAGGTATTAGGTGAAGGTGCTATGATATGATTGATTTAAAGTGACACTGTCACACTCAATAAGCTCAAAATTACATGATTTAATTGGAACTCATGTTTACTGTGAGTGTCCAAAAGTGGATCCCCTTTGTCTGCTTTTTTTATACTGCTCTTCTGACTTGGGTTCCACTCAAGAGAAGAGGTGAAAATATTAATAATAATATACACAAGTTTGCTTTACTCACCTCCTTGCCTGGGAGTCAGAAGACCTGCGTCCATGCTTGGCTCTGCCACTGACCTCTCTGTGACCTTGGAGAAGTTATTTCACCTCTATGCCTTATTCCCCCTCCTGCCTTTTGTCTGTCTGGCTAATTTAGGGGGTAAATTTTCAAATGCTCCTGTGTGAGGTAGGTGCCCAGCTGCAATCATTGTAGCTCTTTTGGACGGGGTCTGTCTCAAAGTTGGATCCTGATCTTGGTTCAAATAATTAATAAGAGAGTTCTGATCTCCAGCCTGATTGCTAGACCTCTGGGGTTCATATAGAAGCTTTTTACACTTATGTTTACCCTTATGGAATCACTATCCCTTCTGAAATATGGCCATTGCTCTGCGCCTTCCTACCCAGCTCAGCCTTACTACTCCATTTCTAGTAGCAACAAGTTTTCTTTCTTTCAAATACAATCACAAGAAGTAAATCTACTCAGCAAGAGTCTTGTAAATTTCAACACCCTTCCTGCGATGATGACGAGCAAAATGGTTGGAGAGGAGAAAGGAGGAGGGGAAGGGAAAAAGAGGATCAGGATGTTCATGCTCATGGCCAGGAACAAAAAAAAAGAGTTAGTTTGTTAGCACAAAATGCTCCTTGGCAGTATCTGAGATTCATTTGCAGCAACTGATCCATGAGCTTTAGTAAGAGGAGCATGTCTCAGAATCAATTCTTTTTCTGTTAATCTTTACTAGATGGCAAAACCTTTAGTCCAGTTCATAGAATTTCATGTGCCTTTTCAGAGACTGGCTAAGAGATTTCATCTATTCCTTTTAGGTGGAGAATTTTAAAGGATCATGGAAATGTAGGTCTGGAAGGGACCTCAATAGGTCATCTAGTCCCTCCCTTCATGCTGAGACAGAGAGCAAAATAGATGCACTTCAAAGATTTTGGAGCACAGGTCCCATTGTAGGTCAATGGGATGTATGCTCCTAACTCCCTTAGGTTCTTTTGAAAAATCTTTCCATTAAAAGGCAAGTAATAATAGTCCTCACATTATTCTACAAAAGAAATAATGACACAATGGATTTAGACCAGAACTAGGAGCCAAAAATATCTGAGTTCAGAGCCTAGCTCTGCCTTTGATTTGTTATTGGAAAGTCATGTGACTGCTCTGTATCTCAATTTCCTCATTGATAAAAGGAGATTGAAATACTGGCCCATCTATTTTAGGGTATTGGAGGATGGGCTTTAATACTTCAAAGATACACTTAGTATCATCAGTTAATATAAAATATTTACTATGGGAAATTTATTCATAGGTCAGCCTTAACATGTTCAATTCTTTTTTCATATTATTGGCTTGCTTTCTCTTTAATCACCTATCTAAGATACAGGGCAAGATAACTGAAAATACCTAAATGACGTAGGAGCCTAAATTGCAGGACTTTCAATGGAATTTGGGCTACTAAGTCACATAGCTGCTTTTGAAAATTTCTACCTACAGTTTTGTTGCCTGTATTCATGATAATACCAAAAATACTTACATACAAATATTCATGAATGTATAGATATTACTATTTGTAATACAGTAGTAAGTAGAGACCTGAACTGAAATCAATGTCCAATTGTGCTAGGCATTGTACAAGCATATCTTCAAATACTGTTCCTGGCATCTCACATGTTACTGTAAAATCAAAGCTCTCTACAGGGCTTTATGTGCAGTATAATGCGCTTGAGAAAAAACGGTTGCCAGCACCATTAGAATTTAAGATGGGTTCAATGGAATGCCATTTTAAAACATGATGATTTTCTGTTGGAATCAGTAGAGAGCAGAGTCAACTCAGTAGCCCTTGATTTATGAACTGTTTTGTTGCTCTCAGAATCCCATGATGGTTGTGGTTTCTTAAGGAACTATTGTTTGAACCAGTCAACAAGAAAAACAATTATAACCCTAAGCATGTTTTTTTATTTGAAATTATATTGGCCTTTAATCAAATTTTGCCTCATTTTCACACCTCACGTCATTGAGTTTTTTCAAATAATAAAACTGTTCACAATTTTTGTTTGTTATTCTAAGGCAACTTATTAAATGGTAGATCAAGACTCTGCATGGATGACACTACAATGGATATTTTAAAGCCATGAGTAAAGCAAATCATACAAATGTTTCCAAAGACTGCGTTCCAAGGAGTATTTTTGGAAACATTCATGTTGAGTTTTTTAATGAAGGCCACATTCTGAAGCTACGACACCATATGTCACATTCATTCTTGTACCCAAAAAGAAAAAGAAAGAAAAGGAAAGTATGTTTGGCTTTCAAGTGTTTTTGGAATAGTGTCTAAGCATGCCTATTGTTGTTCCTCAGATGTAAGAAGGAGTTTTGGCCTGTTAATTTAGCTCATCCAGTATTGCTCTCTATGGGACAGCTTCTTCAGTACCTTGAATCTTGTGTGGTCATTTACACCCATGCAAAATGAATACAGAGTTGGTGCAAAATACCCAGGCTGGTTGGCCAATGTTTTTTTTTCTTTCTATGGGGAAGTTTAGCTTTTCATTGCAAACCTAAAGCTAAAAATGTTTAGTTAATAACTTAAAAAACAGGGGTTGGGAGATTGGTTTTTGGTTGAAAAATCTTTTTTTTTTTTTTTTGAGGAGAGCAAGCACTTTCAACAATGAATGTTGTTCAGTTGAAAACTCAGTTTTCTGTCAAAAAAGTTATGACTGAAAATTTTCAGCCAGTTCTACAATCAACTCTGATTTGTCAAACCCACTAGACCTGGGTATAAATGACCATGAACTATGCCAGGTATTGGTTAGTCAGTACCTCAGTCTATCTTTTATTACATGTTGCAATGTGACATGATTATAGGCCCTTATTCTCCTCTGACTTAAAACAGTTTTACATCTGTCAACCCCACTAATGTCAATGGAGTTACCCCTGATTTGCAGCAATGTGAGAGGAGAATCCAGTCCACTGATGTCATGTATATAACATCATCTGCTTAGCTCTAGGTAGAAAAGAGGTTTAGCCCTTTTAGCAATATAACTAGCAGAACTTTGCAAACCCGTGGAAGAAAAACTTTGGCAATCCTAGCATAGTCTTTCTGGAACTTGATGGGCAATCAAGAGCTTAGAAGACTGTGCATGTGTGAAATACTCTCTCATGTTGGTATGATATTGGGAATGATGATTCAGGTCTAACTTAATTTTTCAGTTATCCAGTTATAAATCCAAAGTACGTCTATTGACTTCAACTGAGTTTCTTGGAATTTGCAGCCGTGTTACTGAGAGCAGAAGTTGGCCATCAGAACAGAAAAGCAAATCTTCTTTGTTGTCCATTTTGTCTGGATACAAAACCTTTAAAAAGTTCTGAATATTGCCAGCAAGTTTTATTTTACAGCACAGTCCCAAGTTAATGATGTTTTCTGAGGTGAGGGCATAATCAATACTCAATATCTGTGCAACTTAACAGGAGTTACTGAAACCATAGAGGTAATATGCATAGTTTAGGTGTCATGGAAAGTCCAGCATAGGATAATCAAAAGTAAACTTTCTTCTCTCCTTTTTCTTTTGTAGATTTCAAATGAGGAGAGAGAACAATTAGCCATTGGAACCACGAACGTGTCCAGTGAGCAAGGGGCCATTGAGCCGACACAAGACGGATGACTGAGCACTGTGATCACTAGAGGCTTGTAAACATGCAAGGAAATAAGCTCAGCTACCAAAACTCTTCCCGAGAATGCACCACAATGGGGGCAAAAAAAATGCAGAAGAGATTTCTCCACAAGGATGGCAGCTGCAATGTGTATTTTAAACACATCTTTGGAGAATGGGAGAGCTACGTGGCTGATATTTTCACCACATTAGTGGACATCAAATGGCGCCATATGTTTGTGATATTCTCTTTATCTTACATTCTTTCTTGGCTGTTCTTTGGCTTGGTCTTTTGGCTTATAGCAATGCAACATGGAGATTTAGTACATGATGAAGAAATAACTCCTTGTGTTGCTAAGGTGCATAGCTTCACGGGAGCATTCTTATTCTCACTTGAAACCCAAACGACCATCGGTTATGGCTTTCGTTGTGTCACTGAAGAGTGCTCTGTAGCAATCCTCATGGTGGTCCTACAGTCAGTATTAAGCTGTATTATTGACACATTCATTATTGGAGCTGCCTTGGCTAAAATGGCCACAGCTCGAAAGAGAGCTCAGACCATCCGCTTCAGCTACTATGCCACTGTAGGCCTAAGAGATGATAAACTTTGCCTCATGTGGCGTATTGGTGATTTCCGGCCAAACCACATGGTTGAAGGCATAGTAAGAGCTCAGCTTCTGCGCTACATGGAAGATGAGGAAGGGAGAATGACAATGGAATACAAAGACTTGAAGTTACTAAATGACCAGGTCATACTTGTTACACCAGTGACCATCGTACATGAAATTGACCACGACAGCCCTTTATATTGTCTAGATCGGAAAGCTTTGGCCAAAGACAGTTTTGAAATCTTGGTTACATTTGTCTACACTGGAGATTCAACTGGAACTTCACACCAGTCGCGAAGTTCATACGTCCCTCGAGAAATCCTTTGGGGACACAGGTTTAACAATGTCTTGCAGGTGAGGAAAAAATACTATAATGTGGATTGCCTACAGTTTGAGGAAACCATGGAAGTTTATGCTCCCTATTGCAGTGCAAAGCAACTGGATAGGAAGGAACATGACTGGAACAGAACTAAGAAAACATTGGACAGAGGAACAAGTACATCAACACTGGAGGTGAGAGATACATCATTTAAGGCAGTTGCCCTCATCAGCAGTTTTGAAGATCCAGAAGATGTAATGAAAGCTGTCAACCAAGATTCTAGAGAACTGCCTCATCAGAAAGATTCACTGACCTCAAATAGAATTTCAGCAAAGTCCAAGATCTAGCTATTCATTGTAATTAAAATAACTGCCCCAACTGTTCCCTAAGCAGCCTGTAAAATATAAGCAGTGCTGAACTCCATACCCACAAGTATGTACATAGTAAATCAAGGTCTAAGTGTATACTCATCCAATCAGAGAATGAAAACAATATAATATACCCTATAGGTAGATTTTTCAAAGCTACCTCATTTACTTGGATGGCCAGTTCCCAAATTAATGGAATCTGGGTATCCATAATCTCACTGTGGCTTTGAAAATCCCAAACAATTTCTCCACTCAAAACCTGAACATATATTGTATTTTGAATCTCAGAATTTTAGATGAAATTTTTTTGAAAAGATTCTTTTTGAAAAATTTTGGGAAATTTGATTGTTTTGGAATCAGCATGTACAGTGGTAGACTCTTTTGAAAATTCATGTTTTTGAAGACAAATCCATTATATGGTAGTGAGAACATACCTGTAACATGTTCATAGTGATAAACTTTGACAAGATTCTTTGCAACTGAAACCCAGGAGCTGTAACATAAACAATATTACTGCCTTGCTTTTGTTATTTTTCCCTTCCCCCCACTTTTATCGGATTACTTTGGTATTCTGGATCCTATTCTGAACCCTTAATACAGATTCCTTCGTAAATCTGGTTTTCACAGCAGTTCACCTGTAATCTACATTACATTGCATTATCTACAGTGCATGCCTGTTACAATTAATACAGTACCTTGCATGGAACACTTTTCCAAAAAGGAAAGGTATCTCTGGAAACAGAACTATTGAACTGATGATGATGGACGATCACTCGTTACTGAGTATGATCATCTTCCATAGGAGTTATGGGTCCTCAGGTAGCTAATAAGGCCAATCCTTGAACCACAAGTTCTATTACAATGAGGGCAGATGTTTCCAGGATCAGCAGGAGGCTGTTGACAATGACTGGAGACCAATCTCTCCTTCCTCCTGTGCCTCTTGTCCTCTTCAGCTTGTCGACGAGCAACTTCAAAATGCAGGGAAACATCACATAGGACTTAACTCCATTTTAAGCAATCCTGGGCAAGTGTCTCCCAAGTGTCAATGTCAATATTATACTTTTTTGGGTTGTCCTTCAGCAAGTCCTTATGACGCTTCCATTGTCCACCCATGTGGCCCTTTCTCCGCTGAGAGAACAGGATCTGTTTTGGGAGGCAATGGTCTGGCATCTGGACAACGTGACCAGCGAAATTGCTGATGGATGATCATTGCCTTGGTACTGGTGGTATTTGCCTCTTCCAGAACACTAATATTGGTGCACCTGTCTTCCCACTTGATCTTCAGAATCTTACAAAGGCAGCATTAATGGTGCCTCTCAAGGACTTTCAAGTAGTGGCTATAGGTTGTCTAAGTTTCAGCCCCATACAACAGTGTTGGGAGAATAACAGCTTGATAAAGAAGAAGCTTGGTAAACTATTCAGGTATGCACCTTTCCAGACCGGCCATTGGTGATAGAGAATGAAAAATCCCCAAATGGTTTTAGTGCATTTGCAAACACCTACGTGAGTAGTTTTACTCATGTAATAAAGCAACATGTGTGAGTAAGTGTTTGTGGAAGAGGGTTTTATAAATAAAGTTTCATTGTATACAAGTTCACAATAAGCAGGTTTCCCTTTTTTTGTAAATGCCTACTGCTAGTCAAATCCAGAGTACAGTCATATACTTCCTGTTGTAGATACAGATATAGATCTGTGTGTATGTTCAAGAATGTACGTTTTGGGGCATAAGCCAACTGATGTGGGTTAGAAATAAACTTCTGTGGGCAGGTTAATTCATAACAGTCCACTACAGAAATTCTTATAGATTTATCTGAAACATCTGCGGCTAGCCATTGTGGGAGACAGGACTATAGATCAGCATTTCTCAAACTGGGGATCCTGACCCAAACAGGAATCGCAAGGCTATTGTAGAGGGGAAGCAAGATCACAAAAAATATTGCTGTGGGAAGTGGGAGAGGGGTACAGCAACTGCCACCCAGTATCATGCCACCCTTACTTCTGTGCTGCTGCTGGCGGTGGTGCTGCCTTCCGAGCTGGTTACCCGGCCAGCAGCTGCTGCTCTTCAGTCACCCAGCTCTGAAGGCGATGCCTCCACCACAGATGTAGTGGCAATACCAGGGTGTACGTCCCTATGAGAATGTACAGTAATTTGATATCACTTTGCGGGGGGAGGATGATGAAATATTTTCAAAGGGGGACCCAGAAAAAAAAGTTTGAGAATCCTTGAATGAATTATTGGTCTGATTCAATCTGGCAATTCCTGCATTTGCTGTTTGTATTGCATTTGTCAGAGTATATAAAATGTTGTATAATTAATCCTGGGAATGCATACACTGACTTTTCATTAGTGAAGACACTGGAATAAAGAAATGCATTAAGGGAGAGTGTATGCTACTGCCACACATACCCCATGGTGGCAAATTGTAACCCACATCCTCTCTGGGTCAGAGCGTTTGAAGCTTCCATGTCTTGTGCACTGAAGATTTCATGGAAAGACTTGCAAGATGCAAGGGGGGTATGGTTGCAGGATGAGAATTTAGAAACAAAAGTGAATCCCTCAACATTATAAATACATTCCAGGGATGCCTCTTCTCAAGAAGTCAACTCATTTCACAAAATGACCCATCCACAATCCTATGCTATAAAAGTGACTTCCACAAGGTAACCCCCTCCTCTAAAGTGACCATCCAAGGTTAACATCTGACCTTAATTTGAGCCGGAGCTGTTAGCCAAACAAGCATATTGAGTCCCAGGTTCCTCAGCAGTTAAGGGCCCTTTGATAGTGGAACTCATGTGGTTCCACTGTGTAAGCCGGGGGCTAGCTAAAGGTGGGAGTGGGATACAGAACCTCTATCCAGCATGGAATCCCATTTCACACAAACTTCCTGTCTGATGTCATGCAGTGGGCGGAGCATGACTGGTTCCTGTGTGGATTGTCCATCTTCCCTCCCATAACGGGACTTTGCAAACTCCTGCCCTGGCTGCTTCAGTGGCACCGCAGCCTGATGGTGGGTGAGAAAGGGGGCTTTTCACCTCCCACCAGCTCTGGCTATCCTCCCCGTGCCAGGCTGGGAACTTGCCCCCCGAAAAGCGTGCAGCTTTTCCTCACTCGCCGCTAACGCAGAGCTGTGAAAAAAAAAAGCCCATCAGCAGCAGAAAAAATGGGCCCGGGCCCACAAAGAGCGAGGCTGTGCCTTTCAGATATGGCCCGGCGTTGGGGGCAGGTGGAATTATTTACTCAATGGGAACTCCCCAAGGCAATCTGCCTGACTTTGGCAGAGCTCTGGAGAAGGGATTGGGGTGGTGGGGAAGGTAGCTGGTATGCAGCCTTTGCAAGGTTGCAGCACATGTACAGAGGCAGATCTGAAGATTAGAGCGGAAGGGCAAAGGACCATACGTAGCTCATCCCCCTTTGCTGCCCACCGTGGAGAGACTAGTTGCACTAGCAGAGAGCAGACTGTGCTCTCAACTGAACAACCAGTGTGTCTCTTCCCTTTATCCAGGCTATTTTGTTTCTTTTATTGCAGCAGAACATGCCTGGAAATGCGGCTTGTTGACTATAAAGTACAAATCTCTTTGCAGCGGTCCCACGTCTCATTAGTACAGGCTGCATCTCAGTTATTTTCTCCGCAAGCTCAGAACTATTGTTCTGAAGTCAAGGTTATTATATTCCCTGTATCATAAACTAAGAGCTTGAAACGAAGAGGTTTTTTTTTAAAAAACTGTTTTTTTCCAGATCCGCCCACCAGCATTCATTCAGTCAGTTGGCATTTCCTTCCCCATTATCATATATCATTTAACGCATGTTTGCTGTGAAGTCAGTTTTCAGATGAGGAACATAATGTATAATTCCGTTGTTTACTCCTCATTTCTAAACACTGCGCAGGAGGTCTGACTCCGGTTCTCTACCTAACATGAAGCATTAAGCTGTACAGTCATTTCAGCAAATCGCAGGTGCAGTGTTGTGCACTGAAGGTGTATTTGTAGGAACAAAACTGGGTTGTAAACACTTTTTGAAAAAGTTTCTGCCGTTTTTAATGTGGGAGAATGCAGACAGAAGGGGGTTGGGAGCAGGGTGACAATTTTAGGCAGCCCATTTAGGCTACATTTTAGCAGCTCACTCATTTTCAAGCCAAAGCAAGGGAAATAACACGTAGGGTAAGAACCAGGAGTGAAACAATCCTTCTATTGAGATTAGGGCCAAGATAAGAGAATTTGGATCTGGATTTTGTTCAGCTCTGCTCATTCTCTCTAACCCCCTGAAAAATTGATCCAGATTCTGGTTCCAACAAGTTCTTCTGTTGGAGTTCAACAAGTACTTCTGTTGGAGTTGAATGGAAGTGAATCAAAGAAGCAGCATGTAGAGTTGGTACTAAACTGGAAAATTCAGATCTGGGTTTTGATCTGCCAAATTCAGAATGGATTTCTGATTCTTGCATATCTCTAGGAGTGTTCATCTTTTTTGGGGGCAAATGTGATATTTATGTTGTCACCCTGTGCTCACTTCATGCACGTGTTTGCAATGAACCCCCAAACCACCTCAAAACTCATTCAGGTTCCATTTCAAACCCAAATCTCACTCTTAGCTTGTCAAAAGATTCCCAAGGCTTCAAGTCGCACATGGGCCCAGAATGGAATCAAACCGGGATGACCGAGATTCTGAGGTAAATGGCAGTTGGGCATTACGGTTTTCAGGTGAAAATCAGTCCTGTCACTTTCCTTTACAAAGGAAAACCCCATGTAGACTGGAACAGAACCAAAGTTTTGCAGCAATGTACATGAAGCAATACAACTGAGTTTCACAGAGCTCTAGCTGGACTTCATACAGCTACTGAAAATTAGGTAGGTTGCCAGTGGATGGCAGAGATACAGGGCTGGCAGGCCTCGGTTTCCATTTACAGACAAAGGAGGCAAGAAATCAAATCCTTTGGGTTTGCTCTTTGGCACTGGCACACTGTAAAGATGAAGTGTTTGACACACACAAAAATAACCATCTGACCTTAGCTCAGTCATAGCCAGTGAGATACATTTTTGGTCATCTGTGCGCCACCTTGTGGCCACAACAGGACACAGGCCTGAGCAGTAGTTAAGCATGCTGGCCCCACGTTGTTTCATGACTGATGCTGTGGTATTTAATGAAACGTTTCTGGAAAGCACCCACTAGCAGAAAAGGGCTATAGACTAAAAATAATCCCTAAATCTCACCCCATAGAATCTATCCCTTCTCTTTCTGTTCATTTTAGCTATTTCCCACCTGCCCATCTCGACAAAATCTGAGCACCACAGTAGCATCTGTTTGCCAATAACAACAGTTAGGATACATGGAATGCGCCAAATATTCGAAGCGTTGTACAAGCATCAATCAATGTATTGTCCCAAAATGCCTATGCACCACATTAAAAAGTGCTGTTCTAACACATCACAAATGGGGAAGCTATGACAGAGCAATTCTATGGCATTGTCCAAATACAGGATTAAAATTTAGGGCTTCCTAAACCTGACCCATATGCTCAATCCGTTAGACATTATCACTCCGTTGCAATAAATCAAAACTCAGTGAATAAATAATGTTGCTATAAATATTGATTCCACACATGTTCAGTCCCTCTGATTTATACTGTATCATCCCTCTTATATATAGAAGCAGAACTGGAGGGTTGCTTGATTTGCTCCCGTAGGTTTATATAACCTGCCAAAACTGGCTACACTCCACCAGGGACCTTTCCAATAGAACAACAATCTATTTATGGTCAAAGATATTTACTTCAATGGGTATCAGTGACAAGAAATTAACTGCTGCCAGTCTGGCTCTGTATGTGTGAGCCCAAGGGCTATAAAGCTACTTCATTAAATACAACTATAAAATATGGCTATAGGACTGTGTTTGTGTTTTTCCTAGCGTTATTCCCGCACTATGGCAGGGTCCGCTTAGACTGGACACAACCAGTGATATGACTGGGGTATACTCCAACCGATGCGTCGTTCCATCTGTCGTTGGAGGCATTTTATACCTACTGCCAGGTGTTAAGCCTACAGCACCTGGTATTCCCAGGAGATCTCCCATCCAAGTACTAGCCAGGCCCAACCCTGCTTAGCTTCCGAGATCAGATGGGATCGGGCGTGTTCAGGGTGGTTTAAAATATGGCTATATGGCTATAGCTATAAATAATACAGAAGACTAGGCAGACTCTAAAATGGAAATGCCCCAATAATCACTTCACACTCAATGCTCCCTTCACGGTGCTGAACTCAAACAAGTGTCTTTGTGTTTTCTTCCATGCTGCATGGGAGGTACTTTGTATCTCCCTGGTGGAGAACCACTGTGCTATAGGATTTTAAGTTTTGTATGAAAAATGGTTAGTTTTAATGGGTTTAAAAGCTTCCACAGTTTAGGATGGGCACCAACACCAGAAAATGCAAATAAATGGAAAAAAGCCCTTGCTCAGGATAGAAAGTCAAAAAAGTCTCTTATCAATATACCCTAGGGGAAAACTTCCTTCTCAGCCCCAATGTAGAGCTAGATTCTGCTATCCTTATTCATGCTGAGTAAAAGCAGCCCCACTGATTTCAATGGGACTGCTCCCAGAGTAAAGCACAGCACAGAGGTGTGTGACTGGGGGGGGGGGCAGATTATGGTAACCACCTTCCAAGTTAATCACTACGGCTATAGATTAAAATCCCCTCTCTGTGTTCAGCTAGCCAGCAGTCTGTTCACAAAGACATGAAACCCCTCCCCACTGGGTTTTGTTGTATATGTTTGTGGGTGTCACAGTGTGTTGAGCGAGCCCCGCTAACACTCGGGACAGCAGCATCTACTCTCGAAGGGCCCAGCAGCTCTTTCTCCGTCCTCTCTCTTCTCCTTCTTCTGAGGTGAGTCATAAGAAAGGCCCCGGCCCTGAAGGGAACAGTCTTCCATGGGGCGGGGGGGGGGGGGAGGGGGAGGGACACAATGCAAGAGATGCACCAGAGTCACTTTCAAAACGGCATCATATCTGGCATTCCAGGATGCAGGTACAATGCTGTAGGAGGTGTGTGTCTGAGAGAGAGAGAGAGAGAAATAGTCCCTTTGCCCTATTTAAATTGGCTTCATTGAAATGGAACAGAGAGGGCTAAATTAACCTCAAGTTTCATTCCCATGGAAGATGTGCTATTTCACCAGCAGTGAATTTGGTCCAGTGTAATTACTGTACTGCTAATTTTACCAGCGCTGAAGAGAGCATTGGAACAGCATGACCATATAAAGGGAAGAGTCACACACAGCTGATCTGTAATTATGGATCCCTTTTTTGAGCACAGGAAGAACAGAAAAAACTGCTCCCTTGACCTGGGTGCATCTATCATGCAGTTACCTCGGTTGAACTATGACACTCCGGGGTGAAAGTTTTTCACATCCCTGAGCAATGTAGCTAGGTCAATCGAATTTTTAAGTGTAGACCAGGCCTGAGTCCCTCTTTGTGCTGTGTTTCCTGCTTCTCTTTCAACCACCCTCAGCCCTAGTGAACCGATACCCAGCAAAGCCCTTTACGCACATACTTCTAATTTCTGACTGGGCTCACATACCCCTTTGACCTAGGTGGGAGCTGCTATAAAGGAGACTGTTTCCCACAAGCATCCTAATCCAGACCCACCAGCTTAATGATGCTTCGCTCAGCCCACAACATGGATTTGACTAATGTGTCAGGTTTGATTCATTCTCTGTGTCTTGTCCTCTCCTTTGTCTATGATTGAGGCCACTATCAGGTGTTCTATCCCAGTGGCTCTCAACCTTTCTGGACTGTCCCCCTTTCAGGAGTCTGATTTGTCTTGTGTACCCCCAAGTTTCACCTCACTTAAAAACTACTTTCTTATAAAATCAGACATAAAAATACAGAAGTGCCACAGCATACGATTACTGACAAATCGCTGACTTTCTCCTTTGTACCATGTAATTATCAAATAAATCTATTGGAATATAACTATTGTACTTACATTTCAGTGTATAGTATAGAGAGCAGTATAAACAAGTCATTGTCTGCATGAAATTTTCATTTGTACTGACTTTGCTAGTGCTTTTTTATGTAGCCTGTTGTAAAACTGGGAAAATATCTAGATGAGTTGATGCACCCCCTGGAAGACCTCTGCAAACCCCCAGGGGTCCATGTACCCCTGTTTGAGAACCCCTGTCCTCAATATTTGTTAAATCAGAATAGCATGTCTTTCAGTGTTCACTCTTCCAGGCCCCAATACAGGAAAACCCTTAAGCATATGCATAAGTCCATCCCCGTCCAGGACAGTGTTTAACCTCGGTGCTTAAGCACTGTGCTGAATAAGGAAAGTTTCCTGAAACAAGGCCCCAGTAAAAGATCAGAAAGTTGGAATATGACCCCCTTTTCTTTTTCCCCCCAAATTTACACAGCTCTTGAATACTTGCAAAGCGCTTCACTCATGAATGAATTATAGACTGAGAATTATTTGCAGAAGTTTTTCATGGGCTTCTTGTGAATGAACAAGTAACTGGGGAAAATCACGACCTGTTCGCCTCCACTCCACAAGCAGCAAGAGAGGAAATTTGCCCGCTAAGATTCTTCTTTCTGAAGCACTCGCTCACAGCTGGAAAGCACAACACCAGCTCTCTGCAAATGAGACACGCCACTTTTGTGACTGTGTTCTATACGGGACCTGTGCAGAAAGCAGTGCACTGAGTTGCCTCCCGCTGCCACTGAGTTGCTAGAACGAGTGCAACTTTCTGAGAATTTCCCTTTTGATTTGTGCGTGAGTGTGTGTTTGTGTGTGTGCATGTGCGCACACATTTGATAAGAAAACAACACAATCTTTTTCTCTCTGACCTTCCTAATGGTGTTTGCTTAACAGGATTTGGACATGGCCTCAAATAATATTAGAGGATCAACTTGGTTAACAATGCTAACATTAGAGCCAACTTTTTAAAGTATTAGGGAGATTATAAAGTAAAGTCTGAATAGTGCCTGCTAGGAACAGACAGAGTAGAGTGCAGTGGCCCCAGGAGAGGCATTATCTGTGCTCAGGGGAGAGAGTCTGTTGTAGTTTCTCATGAGGTGTGATCTCCTCCCCTCTGCCTATGCATGCTTAGTGGAGCAGGGTCAGAGCTCCTCTGAGCACCAGGGCTGCTGCTTGGCTTGAGTCTATGGGAAACATAAGGGTGGTGTGAAGGGGGCTTCATGTCCCCACGTTGTGCCCACATAGAGAGTAAGCAGGATCTGCCCCCCAGGTGCTAAAGGGCCCCAGAAAGGAAGCTAAGCAACACAGAAATACGAGAGGGGAGGAAAGGAAAAGGTGACATTATTTATTGAAGATTTTTGTGTCTCCATCCATATATTTTATTAACCACAGAATTCGTTCACTGAGTGGGCGAACTGCTCTGGATAATCAATCCGAACTGATGTCAAGAAATTCACTGAACTATTTTTAACCCCTTGCTCTGGTTTGAATTTTGAGGAAAATTCAAGAAGGGGCTAATTTATTCCATCCACTTGGCCCCTCCCCACTGCTCAGGAGCTTGGTTTGATCAGACTGTACAGCATCTACAAAATCAGTCATTGTAAAGCAATTTGGCTTTCTTGTTCGCGGGTCCTTGTCTCCTGCACACCTCAGTGCTGCCTGTTTGAACATACACTCCTTTAAATCCAGTGAAATAAAAACAGCTACTGACATGTTATTTGGCTTAGAAAAATACCCATGGGTTTTGATCCTGATCCAGTGCTTAATTTGTAATGAAAGAGGTGCCAAGGCTCAAGCAATTCCCCCCCCTTTCATAACTGACACAGCAAGCCCAGAGGTGCCGGGGCTATGAACTGCCAAGCCCAGAGGTGCGGGGCTCAGCCCTCGCACAAATGACGCACTGTCCTGATCATGTCACTGAAGTCCATGGGGAATTTTGCCTCTGATGCTAAAAGGTGCAGGGTCGAGGAAGCTGCAGATTATTTTCTACACTATCAAGAGCATCACACGACTTTCATAAACTTGAAATAACTTGGAAAAGTAGCATGCTTTGCACTGATACAAAAAGCATGATTTTTTAACACAAGCCCCAGGTCTGTCCTCCTTTACAGAGCAGAGTCGTGGAAATCTATATCAGAAATTGAAGATTTTCTGCAGGGATTTACTTTGGAAAGAGTTGATGTTCTTATCAGAGTCCACTGGAAAGAGTTTCTTGCCAGAACAGAAATACTAATTAGAGCAAACCAAGCAAAAGCATTAAACATGGCAAGAAGATGGTGGACATATTTAGGATACGCTTAAAGGATGCCACTAACATGAATTTCACCTCAAGTAATAATATGGACATCACCTGGGAAGAGACAATGATGGTGACCTATAGAAACATGACATAGAACAGCAGAGAAAGAAGCTCAATCCATCAACCTGACAATCAGAAGCTTGAAAAGAACTTCACAAGACCAAAATAAATGGTGGAAACTGGTGTACACCCTATGCAGCTAAGGGCTTGGGGGGATAAAGATAGAAGAGATTTCTTTATAGCAACAAGGCAACATTCAGGATCCCTATGACTTTTATTCATTGTAGGCTGCTTTGCTTTCTAGGAAAGAAACAACACAATACTGGATATTTTAATTTGATTTTTGGCCATCACCTACAATCTTTTAGTACACTAGTAGTCTGGTACAGATTGGATATAAGGCACTGAGACAGATCTGACCTAATTTATTCAGGATGCAACTGTGCCACCCACTTCTTTTTTTGGTTTAAACCATTGGGTTTTTCAGCACTGTTCTGTGGATGACCAGGGATCACGAGTAAAAATGGTCGGTTATTTTCTAAAATTTCAGATGAGATTTGGTATATGGTAGAATTGTTGGGGTTTCCCGGCCCCCAGAATAGTGTTACTAAGTCACCATTCCACACCGTGCTATGTTGTAAGTACTACTGTAGATGTAAGTACAGCTTTAAAAAAAGATTTCTTATAAGCATAACTGTAATGTCCTGTGCACTGAAGCAATGTGGGATTTTCAATGGTCCTGGTCCTACTGAAATCAGTGAGTGTTTTGCCATTAACTTCAGTGAAACCTGGATTTCACTTCATCTTTCTGTCGAGGACTGCCACATGTCACAGGCAAGTGAGGTCAAGCTGAGGCATCTAAATGAAACTGTGAAGAATGCAGTACGAATGGTACAAGGATGCAAAAGGCCCTGTAAATTTGCCTTAGACTCGCTGAGAAAAATATATAGAGCATGCTACATATTTCCCATACAGTTTGCTCTTTCCTCTCACCCCAGGCACTCCCTTTCCCATTAGAACTTGGGTCACCTGCCTGCCCACAATAACACACTCACACACACATACACACACACACTGACAGAGATGCTTCAGATCTTTTCTATCACTAACAATTTTAGAGCCTTTGGCAAGTAATATAGTCCAGGAAGAGAAACTTCTCCTCACACTTAAAGACTGGACAATTGTTTATAAAGATCAACCACTTCGCTGCTTAATTGAGATCAGATAGCTCACTGCTCAGTTGCTGAAGTTCTCGATCCTGACAAAAAGGCGGGAATCCAATCGCTGTCTCTCCAATCCAATACGTTCCACATGCCAGTTCAACAGCTCACTGAGACATCACAGTCTGTTCAGCCTTGAAGGGATCCCTCAGTAAACAAGTCACCATCCAGCATGTGAATTTCTATTCACTTGATGACCCTTCTGTCTGAGTTCAACATTTACATGAGAAAAAGCCTGCAAACCTAGAAAATGCAAGGCAGTCTCTCAGTCTTTCCTGTTTGATGCAGCATGAACCTGCCTTTATTTTATGAAAACTATTAGGCCAGTATCACTAACAACTGAGGTCGGATGGAAGAGAATGAAAGTTGGCATGTGTAAATTGCTGACTCTTAACCCTTTATCTTCCAGGAATTGTCAAGTTGTCCTATGTCACCTCCATTGGTATGTTCTCACTACTCTGGCATGTTTTATTAACCATTAACTCTTTCTCTTGATACATACAAAGAATGGAGATTATGGAAGATAATTAACTGCCTTTCAGACATATAGAAAAATATTTTCTTATTAACACTCAAGCCTGGTTTTTACATACACTAAAGACCCTTCACATTTCCAGAGCAGTAACCTTAGTATAATTCAGAATTAGGGCCCCTTTGTATAATCGGTTGAGACATCTCTTTACACAGGGACCTCAAACCTCCAAATTCCATCACCGTGTGCATTCTACCCTTTGCAACAAGAGTGCAGGTTTTAGTGCAGAGAGGATTCCTGGACTTTATCTCCATACCACCTAGCCATGCTCACAGTAGTGTTGGACAACATAGTGGTAAAAAATAAAAATAAAATGGAAAACAGCCTTCACTAGTGCTACTATGGGTGGAGCTGAGACTATGGTGAACAAAGGGTGCTACTTTGTAACTAAGACTCAGCCCAAGTAGGTAGCTCAGTTCTGTATTTGGGAACTCAGATCAGAATGCAGGCATCTATAACAGGTACCGTGTTTCCCCGAAAATAAGACAGTGTCTTATATTAATTTTTGCTCCCAAAATTACATTACATTACATTACAGCGAGAGGCAAAACTGGAAGTACGTCTTATTTTCGGGGTATGTCTTACTTTCGGGGAAACAGGGTATTTAGGAGTATATCCTTCCAAACTGGATCAAAAAAATTAGCCAGCCCTATCATGGCACAGGAGGATAAACTAGATGACCCAAGAGGTCCACTTAAGTTCCAACCCAAATGATTATCCACGATTCTAAAGTATGAAGGTTGTCCAGGTGGTATTTAGGTAGAACCACTACAGGGCGTAATGAGCAGGTGCAGGCATGGTCACTTATTCCCAGGGATGATGCAGTCTGTAGTACTGTAAAAATGCAAGCTTCACACTGAACAACACAATTTCTGTGGGCTTGAGCCTGTGAAGTGGTAAGCATCTGCTGAGAGTTGCTTATTTCTTGCAAGGTCAGGGCCTAAAATGTTAGGTGCACAAGGCATGCAAGAGAATGATTCCAGTTAGGTAGATGGACATATTCAATATGTTGTGGAAAGGACGTTTCTCTTTGTATTAAGCGCTATCTCTGTCATTGTGGGTATCTCCTGTTTGCTGTTGGATTGTTAATTTTGACTCATCGTTTCAACCTTTCTTTGCCTTGCTTGTTGCAGTGGCATTCACTGTCTGTTGTGCATAGGTTTGGTTTGGGGGGTGCAGAAAATGCAGATTCATTTTTAAAACTGTGAAATAAAGATGTTGCGTGGTGGGATTTTTCCATCCAATATTAGGTAATATGACACTCTGCAGTCTTTAGCAATCTTTGCAGCTCCAACAAATCAACAACAAATAGTGAATAGGAAAGAGAGAAAACTCCCTAGTGTCAGGAATGTAAAACTACTACATTTCCTCCCCCACTTATGAACAATCAGGTTTTAAACTCATTATCACTGGGTCATTGGCTATACATGTGCACATCCTATCTGCTTGCAAAATATGTAACACATTTGTTCACTCTTTTAGGCCCTTCATCAAAATTCAGTATATTTAATTGCCCCTACTTACAGAATGCATCAATTTAGATATTGCTTATTCTATTCTTTCTATTGCAAGTAGGCTTCATTTTTCTTATAGAACCTAGTAGGGTGACCAGATATAAAGTGTGAAAAATGGGGAGGGAGGTGTGTGTGTGTGTGTGTACACATAATAGGTGCCTATATTAGAAAAAGCCCCGAATACTGGGACTGTCCCCATGAAATTGGGACATCTGGTCACCCTAGAACCTAGACATCAGGCCTGTTAACATCTAAGAACAGCTCAACCTTAAGATTTTATTGTGAATGAGATAAACACCTTTATCTGATGGATTTTTTTCTAGCTGACCTAACAGCTATAGGAGAAAGGCTAACTTATACCAGTTTATATATTGCGTTTTGCTTGCATCTCCAGTGTGGTTTCATGTGTATGACTGAAATTTTGTCTCTATAAGGAGTGAGACCCTTGTGCTCATTGCTCCTCTCTCAGGGCATGTACAATCTTGGACACGCTGGTCATGTGACTGATGATGCTATGTTAGGCCTTGGCTCCCCATTGCCCCCTGTGACCTTTGGTAGAATTGCTCCTACAAAGAGGGCATTGGGGAGATTCCCCCTTGCAAGGGACAAAGCAGTTCTCACAAGTTATGCGAAAGAGAAAGAAAGAAAGAAAGAAAGAAAGAAAGAATGAAAGATTTTTTCTTCCTTGAGGGCAGATAATATGCTGCAAGAATTGACTATTTTCCCCACTCAACCCATTCCATTGAGCCATCCCTGGGGTCTACACCCCAGAAGGACTAGGAAAGGGGAAAAGCAAAGTAGGAGATAGTTATAGTGTCAACTATTTTCAGCTTATATTTGCAAAACATATTTTAAAAGCAAAATTAAATCCTGGAATGGAAGAAAGGACATTAAGTACAATGGAGACAGTGCTCAGAAGCATGCTGTAGACAACCAGTGAGAGAGAAAGTGATAACAGCATGTTAAAAAACCATTCATGGCTAGGAAGAAAACAAGCCTTGTTTGCTCTCAAGGGTTAAATTTTCAATTGTATCTACCCCTCTTCATCCCGTCTTTCGAGAAGAGATTTGCAACAGGAAAGGGTTTTTTAGAAACATTTCAACTTCCCTGTACCTCGGTCATTTAGGAGGCATTTATCTTTCTGCCACTCACACAGGCCAGAGATGAATTTCTTAAGAATATTTGAAATTATGTTTCGTTTCTAGAAAAGGTTTTCTGAGCAGAGTGTCCACTACCTTAAGAGCTCTGCAAAGAATCTAGGAGCAGTAGAATGTTATTTTCTGCTTTTCTCTAATACCTTGTTCAATATATAATACTACATGGACTGATCCTGCAAAGCTTTGTTCCCTGTGAGTAATTCTTATTCACACCAGTCATCCCAGAGTTCACCGGGTCTGTTTGCTTAAGTGAGGCGTCTTTATGTAAGAGTTTGCAGGGTCAAGCTTATTCTGTAATGTCTTCAGTACATTGTGCAATGCATCATAGAACTCACAGTATGGTCTTCTAAACAATGTTCCACAAGTGTTTCATTTAATTGCATATAATTAAACCCACTTGAAATATATTTTCATCAACACAGATCATCACGTGACCATTCCCAGTTTTCAGGTTTATCTATTTTAATAAAAATAAACAGGGACTTCGGAGAACTAATCAGGGTCCGGTTCCCACCCATGCTAATATAGGTGCAGAATCTTGACAGTGTTTTTCTCTAATCACCCATATTCAATTATTTCAAAATCATAATAAATAACTAAAATCAATTATTCTTACTAGCTAACTTGATTTTTACACAAAGGAAATGTGTATCTAATTAGTGGAACAACCACTTCTTATTTACTTATTAAAGAAGTATTAGGTAGAAAGTGACCCAAGGTTTTTATGAGTCATAAGATATACATCTGCATGACATGTACACATATTCATAAATTATCTAGAAAAGAGGTCAGTGAGGTGGCAAAGTTTGCAGACGATACCAAATTACTCAAGATAGTTAAGTCCAAAGCTGACTGTGGAGAGGTGCAAAGGGATCTCACAGAACAGGGTGCCTGAGCAAGAAAATGACAGATGAAATTCAAAGTTGATAAATCCAAAGAAATGCATAGAGGAAAAATAATCCCAACTATACATACAAAAGGTTGGGGCCAAAATTACCTGTCAAGAAAGAGACTCTGGAGTCATTGTGGATAGTTCTCTGAAAACATCTGTTCAGTGTGCAGCAGCAGTCAAAAAAGCTAAAAAAATGTTAGGAATTCTTAGGAAAGGGATCGCTAATAAGACAGAAAATATCATAATGCCTCTATATAAATCTATGGTACGACCACAACTTTGAATATTATGTGGAGTTCTGTTTGCCCCATCTCAATAATTTTTTTTAATTGGATAAAGTACAGAGCGGGGCTACAAAAATGATCAAGAATATGGAACAGCTTCCTTATGAGCAGAGATTAAGAAGATTGGGACTGTCCATTTTAGAAGAGACATGACTAAGGGGGGGATAGGAGAGAGGTCTATAAAATTATGAATGGTGTAGACTAGAGAAAGTGAGAAGTGTTTTTCAGCCCTTCGCATAACACAAGAACCGGGAATATGAAATAAATAGACAGCAGGTTTAAAACAAACAAAAGGAAGTACTTCTATACATGACACACAGTCAGCCTGTGGAACTCATTGCCATGGGAAATTGTGAAGGCCAAGTATATAGCTGGGTTCAAGAAAGAATGAGGTAAGGTCATGGTGGACAGGTCCATCAATGACAATTAATCAAGATAGTCAGTGATACAACCCCATGCTTGGGGTATCCCTAAGCCTCTGACTGCCAGAAGGACCAGATGAAAAGGGATGGATCACTTGATAAATTGTCCTGTTCTATTCATTCCCTCTAAATCATCTGGAACTAGTCACTGTTGGAAGACAAGATACTGGGATAGATAGACCATTGATCTGACCCACTGTGGCCATTCTTATGTTTTGTCTCTCCCTCTCACTCCTATGTAACGTGTAGCTTGTATAAACAATAACATAGGGTGGGGATTTTAAAAAACTTCCATTCACTGCATTTGGCTATTTCGCTCATTTTTGTAATATTTGTGGTACTTCTCCATTCTGATACACTTCAGATACCACAAATAACAGTAGAAGTGGTAAGTGGAAGTTTTTAAAGGGTACTGACACACATAAACGAAGGACAAGTTAGAGTCTCCGGGCGTCCTGCTTTATCGGTGTTAGTATTATAAACCCAATTTCATGCTGTGATCACAGCACTCCACCATGAACTGAGACTTGTGCAAAGCCTGGACTCTAAGAGAGATGTTTTTTGTAAAACATTTCCAAATAGCTGCTTAAAACATCATGGCTACAACCCTAGTGAGTTGGAGCAGGAATGAAGCATGCACCCTTCTATGGAGTTTGGGAGGGGAAGGGGCACATATGCTGGGGACCTACTCTAGCAATTGGATAACACAGCCTCCATAGCTCTCCATGCTACCTTGAGTGGAGAACGCCACTCCTCCCACATCAGACCAGCAGATGGCCCAGTTGCTGGGCAAAGGATCTGTTTGCCCCTCATTGCTCACAGCACCTGTTCACCATATGTTGCAATGGCTACCATTTCAGTCCTGGGTGCAATTCAAGGTGCTAGTGATAATCTCTAAAGCCCCGTGTGGTCTGTGACCCCCTTCATTTAACAGGCTGCTTTCTTCCATATTTTTCCATCACAACACAGGAGGCTCGCTGATGCATTTCAGCTGTTAGTGCCAAGAACTCAGCTTTCTGAGGGCACCTGCCTCTGAAACTAACACTCCCTGACTGTCCATCACAGCCAGCGTCCAGCAAACTTCAGATTATGTTTACAAAGCCTTTTATTTTATTCCGATCGGGTTTTTTGGCTGAACACTTATTTTCTTTATTGGGTATTTTAGACCGAAGGAGCTTTAGGAATAGCAGAATATTTTGGAATCAGTTTTAATATTTGCATATTTTTAAATAGTGGGACAGAGCCCTGGTTTATCAGCTATAGGGAGTACATAAAACAAAAGAGGCCTAGTTATTATGGTGATGGGGAAACATTGCTTCCCCCTTTGGTCCAAAATAGCCTTTATTTGCAAACCTCATTTTGGGAGTGTTATATTGAATCGCATTGTATCATTCAGGGTAGTATCTGTGATGTCTTTTTAAGGTTATACCGTTGGTGATTAGAATGTCCGGTTAGAAATACCAAGAAAAGGTACCTAAATACATAAATAAGTATTGGGCATTGTTACAGTAGATAGAAATAAAAGACTTTTTTCATTACTATGTGGGACTTGTATCTAAGTGCTGTTATGTTTTTAAGAGTGACAGGGGTATTGAAGAGAGTGAGATTACACTGACCAGACCAAAACGCCCTGTAGATTTCTCAATAAAGTTTGGCAGATTTCCCAGAAAAAATTAGACGGAAATTAATTTCCTCTTCTCAGGATGGCTCTTAACGGAAGATGAATCCTCTGGGTTCCCATAAACGTAGGAAAGTTTCTTTGATATGTTATATCTACCACTGTTGTATGTAATGTAGCTGTGTCAGCCCCAGGATATTAGAGAGACAAGGTAGGTGAGGTAATATCCTAAACCTGAAGAAGAGCCCTGTGTGGCTCGAAAACACATGTCTCTCACCAACAGATGTTGGTCCAATAAAATATATTGCCTCACCCACCTTGTCTCTCTAACATCTCACCCTGTTATGTATGGAACAAGTGATTTCTTTATTTATGGACACAGGGAATATGGTTAACAGGTGTTCTCCATTCTTGTCACGCCCCACATGAAGAAGTCAGACGGTACTAGGTCCTAGAGTGAAATCCCTCCCTATCTGAAGTGTACAACTGACTAGCATTTTTATGCACACTGTTGTATGCATCTGTTATCTCTAGCATGGAGAGTCTTTTCTGTTTTGTGTTGCTTTACCTTAGTACAATGAGGTCCCAGGCTATGATTGGAGCAATACAAATAACGATACTCTTGAGTCCAGTCAAAGAGCACGAGAGACAGTACTCTTCAGCCTAGGAAGGAATTAATTTGGGAAGGGTTTTACAGCCACCTGGGCTGGAAGCATAGCATATTCCTACATTATGATAAACCCAGGTCTGTGGAACCTGGACTTCTTGACACACTGTTTCCAAGCCCACACTTGAGAGTCATCTGGGTTTACAGTTGCTAGATCCAGGCTTCACAGTTGTGCCAACGTGTCTAAACTGCGCCACACTGACCTTTTGCCTCGGGTCTATGGGTTGAGCTGCGTTCACACTGCAAAATGGCAGGGCTCCGACCCAAGGCACAGCAGGACCTGGGCTCTGACCCACCCCCATAGCAGGATCCTAGGTCCCAAGTGCTTGCTGACCCACATGAGACTGATTTGTATGTGGACGGAAGACAGGCTTGGACTCAAACCTGAGATGGAACCTGAGCTTACTGTGCAGTGCAGACATACCCCTGCAGAGCAGGTTCTCATTTGCACTGGATGGAAATTCAAGCCCGGAGACCCCCCCCTCAAGGCCAACTTGCAGACGAGCTGTAGACAGCCCCTGCCTATTGCATGCAGAGGGAAGGATTCCCCCCTGACATTGCACCAACAGCTCCTTGTGATCTGCCTCTCTCCCTCCCTTCATAATCTACTGATCCCACTCCAGATCCCTCTCCTCTCCGGGCTACCCCCTCTCCCCTTCCTGCCCCCACTCCTCCTTAGTCTCTCCAGCTCCTGAAAAGCTCTCTCCCCCCGGCATCGCCTTTCAATCTGCCACCTCCCACCTCCCCCCTCGCTTGCCTTGCAAGGTGCCTCCTCCCTCTGAGCACCCCGCCCCCCACCAAGGGCCAGGGGCTCCGGGATGCTCCCCCCCCCCAGGCCCTGCAAGCCGGCAGCGCCCCGGGGGCTCACTCGGGGGACAGAGCGGAGCGCGCGCGCAGGTGACCCCCGCCTGGAGCAGCGAGTCCCAGCCGCGGCTGCCCGCCACGTGCCGCCATCCCCGGGGCGAGGCGCGAGCCGGTCCCTGCTGCACCCCGGCCGGGGCAAGCGCGCGCGCTTCGCTCGCTGCAAACGCCTGGGCTCAGCACCACCAGCCCGGGAGCCCCTCTCCGGGAATCCCCTTGCTCTGGGCACAGCCGGACGCCCCGGCGGAGACCCAGCCAAGGTTGGGGCCGGCCCCCCTTCTCCCATTGGTCCGGGGCAGCCCCGGAGGGAGGAGACTGCCGAGCCGGTATTAAAATTCACATGGCCGCCCTCAAAAAAGAGGCAGTAGCTGATGGAGTGTTTGAGTTGCAAGCAGTGCAGCGGGGTAGGGAGCTTGGGATTGGTTTGCTGAGTCCCCTGGCCACTGGATCTTACACTCTTATGCATATACATCCCCCCACCTTACATCCACTAACAGGTAAGGCGCACTTTCTTTTAATCTACATCTTTCTGAAGTGAAGGCTGCAACACTGGAATGGCTGTGCGTTAAGAGGTGCCGAGGTGGGGGGATCCGTCTATATGTGTGTGCTTTACCATCAGGTTTATTGATTGCACTTTTCTGCAGAGTCACATGAAGGGGGAGCTTTACCCTACAAAGTCTAATTAATCTCACTAGTGCAAATTAGCTAGGTATGCTTGGAACACTTGAGCATCTGTTTGTGCTCCTTTCTTTCCAGGCACCAGCTGCCACTGAAGGATATTGTATTTTGGGGGAGGGTCGGAAGTTAGCATGAAACCTCTCCTTTCCTCTGTACCGTGCACCATTTTTCTTTTTGCCTATTTTTTCAGGGAGTCTAGAAGAGAGGGAAAGGATCAAAGCATACAGAAGTACACACTTTAGCTTCATTTTTTTTAAATGAATGTTCTATCACCTCTTGCACAACACCATGACATTTATTCCTAACACTGTACACCGGCTGTAGTCTATGAAAGAGGCATCAAAGCAATTTGTGGCATTCTTTCTTAATGGGTCTGGCAAAAAGAAGAAGTAAGAAAAAGTCATTGTGGTTTTGAGTGACTGTGGAGAGATTGCGTCATTTTAACTTGATTCATGACCGTTAAAAAAATACATATAGGAAATGGCAGACTTATTTATGGCTGTATTGTACAAGCTTTTCCATTTTAGCCAGGCAAGTGTTTCCCATGCACTTTGGAGATCGTCTGTAGGTTGTAGTTGCAGAACACACTTAAAGTCTATTCCGGGTGTTAAAAAAGATGTGTTTACTGCCACATCTCTACTCAGCAGGCTATATCTAGTTATGTATTAGGGTAACGAGATGTCCCAATTTTATAGGGACAGTCCTATTTTTTGGGTCTTTTTCATATATATATATATATATATATATATATATATATATATATATATATATATATATATATATATGTGCAGGGGGTGAATATATATACTCTGCACCCTCTGTCCTGATTTTTCATACTTGCTGTCACCCTACTATGTATTCTTTTCTGTGTTTTCTGCTTTACCTTTACACTTGTTTGCTTTTCCATCCTGCTGGCCAGCGCATCGACAACACCCCCTGGTGATGAATATTTCATTTGTAGTTACTTTGTCATCATCTAGAAATATCCTGAGATCTGCAAAGGAGCAGGGTCTCAGATGACAGTGCCACTTATCTTTCCCTGTTTTCTCTGTACACTCTTTCCTTTATCACCTACTTTTGTTTTCTCTAATGTCTTCATTGTTTTATTAAAGACAATCTGTCATGATCTAAGCTAGCTTTGCATTAAATACGTAATATGCCTCAAATCCCCTAGCCAAAGCAAGTAGGGAAATGAGGCGAGTCTGGGCTAACCACTTTTAAATAATATATGGGATTGGGGAAAGGTCACTGAGCCTTTACACCTGAAGATCTCTGACCAATAAAATAAGAGAGCATGGACTTTTGGTTTTGCTATGTATCTTGGCAGACAGCTCTTGTGTTCTGTTTACTGAAGAGGGAGGAAGATAGCAGTTGTGCTCACTTAGCAACATGTGCCTGGCACACACAGAAGGCAGGGTAATGTGGCGTCAGCTTGGGAATAACTGCCCGGATCGCTCATTAGCAATTTCTCTCAACCCTTGTAACATCTCTATCTCGGATCAGTCTGAAACCTTTCGCTTCCCCTCGATCAGTGCAAATTACAGCCCTCTGATGCCATTATTTTTCCTTGTGGGCTCTTAGAGATTTTATTGCTGTTGAATCAATGTTTGTCTAGAAACACTTCATTAATAGTAAAGTCCCCCTTCTGTTTCCCCTTTCTAACCCTCCCCTTGCAATTCTTGAAATTCTGATCTACCTCACTGTAGTGAATCAATTCACATGCCAGCAACTGGTTTCAGTACTTCTCTACAGTGAAAACAGTGTTTTTTTTTTTAATGTGGAGAGATAAATGGGGTGAATAAAATAAGATAAATTAGTTTGTCTGACTACATGTCATCATGCAATGGGCCCAATACTACAGACCCCCCCCCCACACACACACACCCTCCATGAAGGCTGTAGACTTCTTCCTCTCTTTGTACTCAGTGATAACATGAGAATGTTTGGTAAAATTCAACTTGTATTACAACTGAGCAGCAGGTGGATTATCAAAGTAAGGCATAATATAAGATTTTTAGCCCATGTCTGTGCATTTTTAGCTTTGTACACACTTTTTGTATAGGGCCTGACCCTGTATTCCTTGCAGTCCCCAAACTTCCACTGCAGCCAACTGGAAGAGTTTAGGATACACAAGGTTCAGATCCCAAAACTGGTGGATCTATTGATTCATTTATTTTTCCATACACATATTTACAGGTCCTGATCCTTGAAGTCAATGGGAGTTTTGCCACCTACTTGACCGGGAGCAGGATCAGGCCATTGTGTTTCACCAGCTGTGAGTCTGACTGCTGAAGTATTACAAATCTCCTCCCCCCCGCCCCCCACCGTATCCTAGCTACTAAAGCACACACAAGGATGAGAGGCAATTTGTGCTGTTAAAAGATAGTAGACAGCTATCCTATGACCAGCACTGTAACCTGTAGCGTGTGCCAGAGTTTTGTTGTCCAAACGTCCCGAAAGTCTATAAACACAGGAAAGAGAGACCCCCAAGGCTGCATTTCAGTGTTTCAGGAACATTTAAGACAAAGTAGGTGCAGTTTTTGTTTCCAAAGGCATACATAACACATGCAGTGGCATAGCTCTTAACTAATAATACTGTGCAGATGCTATCATTAGCAATGGAAATAGGCACCTACCATTGTCATATCGCTATTTCCAGGGTTCTAAATATGGCAAGATATTTGTAGGAACCTGGCATTGTGGTTTCAGTGATTTCTGGAATTCAAACAAATGTCTTGGGGTGAAAAACTTTTTTGGGGGGAGAGGGGGAATAAAGTTGCACGTTCAGATCCTTCAGATTTCCCAGCTGTCCCCTCCCCAGGCCCCTTTCCCCTTGAAATCCAAGAGACAATGCAGAAAATGGCTAAATTAGTTCTAAGGCTGTATATTTCCATCAACTTGGAGCAAAACCTGCTTAGAACATGGAAGTTTAATATGATCATGATTTTAGGATGTGGTTTATAAAAGTGATTAATCTGCAAACCAATGCAATGATTTTGCAATGAGCTATTCTTTTTCATGGAACATATAAATAGTAATTTGGCTTTCCTGCTTGTATTTGGTTTTAGTTGCATTTTCAAGCCAACAGAAAATATCTCAAACTGAACGTTAGACACATTCCTTCGCTTTAGAGAGTTATATATTGGCAGGAATGAGAATATCTGTTCTTATCACCCTTCCCCCACGCCCCCAAATAAAATTACAAAGGGAACTTTACACAATGTAAACAAAATATTCAGACAGGTGTAAGTTTAACAGCACTATATCCTCTATATACATTAATATGAAATCTACATTCAAACTGGGTATTTTGAAAGTTGAAAGCTGCCAAAATGTATCATACACTGCAGGAGTCACGGATGACTAATCTCAGGAAATATGTGTTGGGCCACATTTCGTGTAGAGTGATTTGAAGTGAGTGTGTGTGTGTGTTTAAAGCAAACCATATAGTAGCTCTTTAGGAAGAAATGTCTTCTGCACATCTGTAAAGATCACTTTTTTTTTTTTTGCTTGCCACCTGCTGTTTTCTTACACACATCTGCTTACCTGTGTCCTGGTGATGCATTGAGAGATGTAGGGGACAGAGGAATTAAGAGATCATATGCTGAACTCTAGAGATTCCAAATCCATCCAGGGTTTTAACCTTGTTATTGGACCGGGGTAGTTTCTTGCTCTACCCAGGCCAGGAAGGACAGCTAGAGGGTTTGCAAGCTATTTCTTATTCTTTGGTTGAATCGGATTAATTTTGTTAATATCAGTTAACAAAAGACATCTTCATGCACTCTTCTGCTAATGTGATTAGTACGTAGATCTCCTGCTGGGGCAAACTCACAACAGACATTATTTTAAAATCAGTTACGACTATCTTTTCTCCTTTGTGTGTGTGTGTAGGGGGGATTACAATTCATGCATTTCACCTTCTCTGCCGTATTTCAATTACATCTCCTTCAATATAGTAGGTGATTTAATGGATGACATGCTTGTTAAAAGCAAACACTGGGTCTAAGCTAGACCTCCATGAAGTGAGTTTGATGCCCTCCAGTCTCAGCAAACACATCTTATATCACTATGCTAAGCCCTAACCATTGATATTCCAGACACAAGAGAAACGCAGGACCGTTCTCAGTTGGTGGTTGACCGTTCTCAGTTGGGGTTGAATCCCCTTTATCTCCAGAGAGGAAAGTGCCTTGTAGCCACCATCAAAGGCATCAAAGAGATGTTAGGTCAATCCTGCTTCTGTTAAAGCCATTTACCAATAACTTCAGTGGGAGCAGGATGGGGCCTCATTTGGTTTGTGTGATGAGTTCCTACTGTGAATTTAATGATTGTATGGATCCCATCAAACTGCTGTGGCTTTGGTTTAAATAGTTGCCAACATAGGCTGTATGGCTTTATTCCTATTGCTGGCAAAGAATGAATGCACAACTTTTGCTTTAATGGACTAGTAAAGGGCTAAATTCTGCACAAGTGTAACTTAATGAAAGTTAGTGGAGGATCACTAGAGCAAAATTTGGCCCAAGGTGCATCTAATCCTCGTAATGCACTTGTTCCTTTAATTAATGCACACCTGTATCTTGGCTGGATAGACCCTGAGACACAGACTTCTCTGTCATTATAAATCAACTTGAGACTTGAACAGACATGCATGTGTTAAAGCTAATTCACCATTCCAAAGTAAACCAAAGGTGCAGATGTATATACGAGATAGATATGTGTATTTCCTGCTTTTAAATGACTATTTCTTTAAGATCTGTAAGACTTTAGTCCTTGCCATATAAAGAGTGATGACTTCTTTGTATTAGTGATGTCAGTTTTGTCGATCGATAACCATAAACAAATAATCTCTGTGCCCCAGGACAATTCCATGAATAGCAGTGAAAAGATTGAAAAATGAACCGTGTGGCTTTGAAGGCTGGAGTCTTTCTATAGCTTTGTTTCGTTGTTCTGTCCCATTGAGTTCTAACATGCAGTTTGTCTTTTTCTTGCAGACCATGTGCTCTCTATGATGGATGTTCAATTTCTAAACTAACTCTGCATGGCAGGAGACTCTCCTTGGTAGAGCCAAGAGTTGTTGGAAACTCCAACCTACCCGCCTTATTTTTTTCCTGCGTGTGTGTTCCTCTAGAACTTTCAAAACTGTTTCTCCAAAGGGTTCTGCAGAAACTCAGACTGTTTTCTAAAGCAGAAGCACCTCCGTCCACAGCAGCAGTGATGGGCAGCGTGCGAACCAACCGCTATAGCATCGTTTCCTCAGAAGAGGATGGCATGAAGTTGGCAACCATGGCAGTGGCCAATGGCTTCGGGAACGGGAAGAGCAAGGTACACACCAGGCAGCAGTGCAGGAGTCGCTTCGTCAAGAAAGATGGACACTGCAATGTCCAGTTCGTTAATGTGGGCGAGAAAGGACAACGTTACCTGGCAGACATCTTTACCACCTGCGTGGATATTCGTTGGAGGTGGATGCTAGTTATCTTCTGCCTGGCTTTCATCCTTTCGTGGCTTTTTTTTGGCTGTGTGTTTTGGCTGATTGCTCTGTTGCATGGGGATCTGGAGGCTTTGGCAAACTTCAAACCTTGTATCTCCCATGTGACCAGCTTCACTGCAGCCTTCCTCTTCTCCATCGAAACCCAGACGACCATTGGGTATGGTTTTAGGTGTGTCACAGACGAGTGCCCCATTGCAGTGTTCATGGTGGTTTTCCAGTCTATCGTAGGCTGCATCATTGATGCCTTCATCATTGGGGCTGTCATGGCAAAGATGGCTAAACCGAAAAAGAGAAATGAAACTCTAGTCTTCAGCCACAATGCTGTTGTGGGCCTGAGGGATGGGAAGCTGTGCTTAATGTGGCGTGTTGGAAACCTACGGAAAAGCCATTTGGTGGAGGCGCATGTGAGAGCCCAGCTCCTTAAATCCAGGGTCACCTCCGAAGGAGAATACATCCCTTTGGACCAAATAGACATCAATGTTGGGTTTGACAGTGGGATAGACCGCATATTCCTGGTGTCCCCAATTACAATAGTCCATGAAATAGATGAACAAAGTCCCTTGTATGACTACAGTAAGCAAGACATGGACAATGCAGACTTTGAAATTGTAGTAATTCTGGAGGGCATGGTAGAAGCTACCGCCATGACTACTCAGTGCCGTAGTTCATATCTGGCAAACGAAATCCTCTGGGGCCACCGTTATGAGCCTGTGCTCTTCGAAGAGAAAAACTACTACAAAGTGGACTACTCTAGGTTCCACAAAACATATGAAGTGCCCAACACGCCCCTTTGTAGTGCCAGAGACTTAGCAGAAAAGAAATACATTCTCTCTAATGCAAATTCCTTTTGCTACGAGAATGAAGTGGCCCTCACCAGCAAGGAGGAGGACGAAAGTGACAACGGGGTGCCTGAAAGCACAAGCACGGACACCCACCCAGACATGGACCATCATAACCAAGCTGGGGTCCCACTAGAACCTAGGCCGTTAAGGCGGGAATCGGAAATATGACTGATTGACTTTTTCTCTGTTATCTTTTGGTTTAAAAGAAAAATACATCGGTCAAAGGCACAATGAGCTGAGAGTTGGCCCAAAGCAGTTTTCAGACGATGGTACTGTTGAAGAAAGGAGTGAAGACAAGCGGTCCTGAGGAACCTAAGCCACTTTTCGGGCTGTCTTTAGAGGAGAGAGAACTGACAATGAACTCTAAACACGAAGCACTAAACAATGTCTAAGCATGACCAGAAGGCACATATATATTTGTAGAATAAATTATGTATATATTTTTTTACAAAACTTGAACTTGCAGGCGAGCTTTGGTTGGGTTATTTTGTTTTTTCAACTTTTTCCAGAATGCTTCTCTCTAGGGAACAAGAATGTTTTTAATGGCATAACAAAGGCATGAATCTGCCTTATTATTATTATTATTATTATTATTATTGTTATTATTTTAAGAAAGCTGCTGCTAACTACATGGACACAAATGGTAATTTTTTTGTGGCAGTGTAGTTTTTTCTTTTGTGTAATTTTTTTAAAAAAAGTCAGCATTGAACTTTGTGGGTTGAAAAGCTTGTGATCACACTTCAAAGAGGCCAATGCGGCCATATAGTCTGAACTTCTTTTGAGGCCAGTAGTTTGGTAGCTAGAACCAATTTCTTACTCTTTTCAGTTACATAAGGGGCATTATGTAACATAAGGCCAATTGGTAGCCTCCAGCAAAAAAAAAATTTCGGGGGGAGGGGAATGGGAGGGCTCTGATAACTTATTTTTTTAGATAAAAAATTAAACTACCTAAATGGATACCAAAGAAAATGCACAGTTTTGCACAGTGGAGTTTATTTAAATGAAACAGGCTGCTTTAAACAAACAAAATTTGAACCTCAGACTTTATTTTTTTTTTAGAGGGTCTCATTTCGCACCTTATTCAGAAAATCAAGCGTAAGACTCAGCTCTAAGTAAGCGAAACATTTTTCCCCCTCTGTGGGAAAAATGAGCTCCCTTTCTTTCTTTTTATAAGAAGGAAAGGGGGGGAGGGGAAGCAAACATCTGTTCTTTCCTGTTAGCAAAACACCAGCAGGGCTACAGCAGAAGGTCAAGTGTTATTCTACACACATTCCAAAACTGTTTCTAGAATTTAGAGGTCCCTTTTAGAGCTGACCCAGCGTTCTAAGCACTGAGCCATCAGACATGCTGCAGGTGGTCATTACATTTCCAGCTAAAGGAGACTAGAGACATGCAAAGCTGCTGATCTGCGCTAGGCTAACTCGGCAGGAGCAGGCCTTTAGGTGTAGGTGAGCAGAGCAATGCGAAAATCCCTGGGGAGGAGGTAGGGGAAAAGGGGAGGAAAGTTGCAACAGAGCAACCTGAAATAGCATAGGGATGTGAATGTTTTGGGAAAATGCTTCCCTTTGGCAGGGCAAGGGTATCAGACCAGGTGTAATCGTGCGCTCTGGATCATTTGAAAAAAAGGATTATTTGCAGATAATACTGTAAAAGAGTTCCCTCTCCTGCCTCCTTTTTACCAGCAAACATCAACGGAGGTATCTGTAGATGAAGTCTGTCATCAAGCCTTGTGCCCTTTTGTAAAGCCATGGCTCTAATGGTATTTTGGCCCCCTTTCCACGAATGCTTTAATGTTTTCTGTGCCTCCAAGATCAAGCATATACCTTAGCTGTACTTGAAGGTTCCTCGCCGGTGAATCTTCCTCAAGGAATAGGTAATGGTGGTGGTGGGGACAATAGATCCTAGTCAACTCTTTTACAGTATTGGATCACTGTATGCCATTAAAAAACAGCTTGTTCTAGGTCTAATGTCTTCTGCAAATGGACTTCTGTGAAGGCCTCTGGCCCCTTATAGCCCTGCCTGAAGGAAATGCCTGCAATGACATGGTGGTTTCTGATAAGATGGTATTTACAGTAACCTGAGTAGGTGGGTTCTAAAACTGTGGACATTTTACATTGTAAAGGTAGCTCTGGATATACTAAAGAGGGCAGATGTTATTTAACTACAAGTTCTAAAACTATTTATGGGGTGGGGAGGGGGAAAGGGAATTACACCCACCCGGCAACTTGATCACAGTTCTGGGTCATAGCCAGTGAATGCAACTGAACGCTACTTGTGCTGCTATTGTGATATTCTTGTAAAGGAAAACAACTAAACCAAAGAGTATTCAGTAAAATGTAAAACAAATGAAGACGTAATGGGTGAGGGAGGAAATGGGGGAATGAGGTGGAGAAAAGGGAACCTGTTCCCCAATTAGATCACTCCAAAATACACAATGCCCCACTTAAGAGACTTGAAAAATCAGAGCAAGGGACAGGAGATAAGGGAAAATAAAGAGCTTCAGTTTGTTTCTTTAAGAAAAAAATAAAACAAAAAAAAATCTGAAATTTCTGGTGCAGTTTTTTCAAGTCACAGTTTTTCAGAAAAGTTTTTAAAATGTACATTTTATAAAGTTTATCAAGTATTTTCATATTTAAAGCCAAATGTAAATAGAGGTCTGTAAAGGAGAAGAAGAAAAATGAAAAATTAAATAAATCCATAGAAAGTATAAATTCAGTTCAGCAGTTTCTGCTAGCTAGTACCTAGATGCTACCGGTTAGCATGGTTTTAGCAAATACTTGCAAGCCTTATAGGGTTCTTAATGCTATGAACTTCTGTTATTTATTTAAGCATGGACTTTTAATTTGAAAATATTTTCTAGTTACTGGCATTTTTAAAAGTTACAATCTTTCAGATTGCTAGTCTTGTTGAGAGTGGATACTTAGATAATTCATTGCACTCTCTGCTGGATTTATTTTATTTTTAAATAACCCTTTGTCTCTATCGACTGAATCTAGCATTGCAGATTTGCACTCAGCTTCTGGCTTGTGAAAGCTGTTAGGAAAGAGACCTGACCTGCAATGTATATTTCATGGTACCCTCCCCATCCCTTGTTCATATCTCAAATGGCTTAAATACATTTCTCAACACGCTTTGGTAAACCCAATACAGGTTGTAGGGTTGGTTAATTCTTTTTTTTTTTTTTTTAAAGGCATGCAAAGTGACTGACAGCATTCACACTTAGTGATACTGGGCCAAATTAATCCCTCATTTATGGCCTGATCCAAATGCCTGTTGACGCAGATGGGAGTCTTTCCATTCGCTTTCATAGTTTTGGATCATGCCTTAGTCTATGGCATGACTCTAAGGGTGAAGTTGGCTCAGTGTCTTTAGTGTCTCGCACAGGTGGTTTTATGTATTTTGCTTGTGGAGTGGGGGAGGATTTAGTTATTTCTGCCCTTCCCTGAAAATACTTGAATAAGACTTAATGTCTGAAACATAATACTGCCTACGATGACAAAAGGCATTTGTGAGACAGGCTGGGCTGTGTTGTTTCTCTCTCCTGTTTCTTAGGTGCAGCTTGTTTTTTGGATAAGTAGCAAGGGTGGAAATCACTACATTTTAGTTGTGTTTAATGATACATTCTCCCAATCATGGTAAATTTCTGTGGCGTTAACTTAGCACTTGTTCTCTTTTGGCAGAGACAAAGGGTTTGTACGTTTTTTATCTGGTCTCTTAGGTCCTTTTTTTTCCCCTTCCATATTGGATTACAAGGTAAAACCGAGAAGTACTGTAATGTCTTTAAACTATGGCTGCTCTTGACCTTTTTAAGGCAGAAGGGTGCTGCAGAGTTGCCATCCCACCGCCAACCAGAAATTTTATTTTACAGTGACTCTTGGTCTGCAGCTGTTGTAAAGGTGAACAATCGAGACATTTGACAATTGTCCATTGCTATTTTCCTGTTTGCAGCCTTTTTGTATCAGTCTTCCTAATGTACTGCACAAGTCATGGATTGTACAGATTTTTATATATTATGTCTTATTTTATTATTTCTAAATAATAATAATAATAAAAGAAACCCAACGATCTTCTGTCTGTATCTTCTGTGTGCAGGGGGTGGGTCAGAACCTCACTCTTTAGCTGTATCGCGGTAGTGCCTACGATCAAGAGGGGCCCCTGGGAAGTGCATCCCACAGTAACACACTGTAAAAGAGACCGCCCCTTCCCTCAAAAGCTTGTAATATTAGTAGACAGAGGGTAGGAGGAAAGGTGGTATTCTCACTTTTTCAGATTAGGGATTGAGGCACAGAGCCTCATTGTCTGCTATGGAAATTTACACCAGATGAGAATCTGCCCCAGAGTGATTAAGTGACTTTCTTAAAGTCACACAGGAAGACTGTGGTAGAACTGAGAATGAAACCCAGGCCTTCAGAGTACTACTCTAAAGCCTTTACCACATGCCTGGTGCTTAATTGGTAACGAAAGAGGTGTCGGGTCTCAAGCAATTAAGTGCTGGGACTCAAGGTATTTGAACTGCCCGCTCTCGAGGTGCTGGGTCTCGGCCCTGGCAAACCCTGGCACAAATTAAGCATTGCACAGGACCATCCTTCTCTTAAGTACAAAGTGTGCCCAAAACCGCAATGACGTTAATCAAAATGGTGATGAGATAATGGATTACAAGGGGCCTTGAAAGGAGTGTGCCTGTCTTCACCAAGAAATATAGCGTAGCAGATGGGAAAATAAGCACTCAGGACATAAACTGACCTCTTGTGAGATTTGGGCATGGATTTGGAAATGAAATGGGAGTCACAACTCCAAATGCCCAAGTACCATCGCAAAGGGATGTGCCACATTTACCTCTATTCCAAACAGATTTGGTTTAATGATCATTAACGTCTTAGGTCATTCTGAATCATGAACCTGACATCACAATAGGCCAAATTCTGTCCTCAGGATACTCCTATATAGTGCCGATGGATGTCAGCTGGAGTTATGCTTGAGCATCTGGGAATAAAATCTGCCCCTCTACTAAATAGACTGAAGACTCAAATGCACTTCTTGCACCATTTCGTGTGTGTGTGTCCTTCAATCTGACTTCTATTCTGAGCTCTGCCCCTCAACTCCCTAGGTGACCTTGAGCAAGTAGCTTCAACTTTCCACGCATGAGTTCTGTCCATGATATGAGGACAAAAATACGTGCCCCTTTTTGTAAAGCCAGGTACAAGATCTGATCTGGCCTCTGTCCTGCAATTTGATCATTTAGGGTTGAGAAGTGTGCTCCCACATTGATTTGAAAACTCAAATTCAGTGGTACAGTGGATGTCTAATCCACACCACTATAGTGATACCCTCTAGTTTTGCTATAATGCTATGGCTGACAAAGACACAAGAGCCAACAGATTCCAGGTTTTGTGCCCCCCATATTTGAGGAGCTGGAAAAAGTGGAAGATTTTACAACCTATCCAATATTGCCGGCCTAAGCGCTACAGAACTCCTACTCAGCTCAAGAAGATTAGGACAACATAATCAAGATTCAAATACATTGTAATGTCCAAGCACAGTATAAAGAGTTTCAAATTGAGTAGTGCATTGAATTTCTGGCTTTTACAGGTCCTTAATGGTATACAAATGAATCTCTAGTATGATGCTTCAAGGCAGAACCTTGTCCTCTGTAAGGACCCTATTGTAAAAGTCAGCTTCCCTTTCCAAAACCCGTCTCTTAGAAAGTTAGTTTATGTGATGCACTGAAATTCATGTATAGCCATGGGTTTTGTTTTTAAACAGGGCCAAATTCAGAGCAAAAGCATAAGGAAGTGTTAGTTGGACCACCTTGCAGCCAGACTGCATTACCTAAAGTTAAACTCTTTTAGAACTATACCCCAACTTACTGATTGTCTAATCAGTGTTATTTTCGCAGAGAAGATATGGGAAAGAGCCAGACAATGGAGACATTCTAATACATGTTAGCTGAGAATCAGGCTCAAAATATGGAGAGGCTTATTTTAAGTGACACTTTAATTTACCTTCCTGGTATTTGCTTCTCTGACTGTGTTGCCCTCTTCTGGTCCCTCTGTGTTCATTATACCTCTGCAGCCTCCCATACTCAGAGAAGAAAAGTGGAAGTAGCAGCACCGTTGTTCCAAACTCTCATGATTGTAGTGAGAGTCTCACAATATATATTTTTTTTCATTTTAATCATGAGCTCATAGAGTTCTATAATGATGTGAGGATCTCAGATTTTACTTAAAAAACATATGGACTTCATGGTTTTGGAGCAAAGCCTGAACATGTGACCCGAGTGGAACCTAAAGACTCAAAAACCGGAAGAAAAAAAAACTAAAAAGAATTTAAACTTATTTTTTTTAAAAAAAATTATAATTTTTCAGCCAGTCTAATGATTTTGGAGGGTTGGGAGTCATAACTTTTGAACATTTTGGGGGTGGTAATGTTGGGGTCAGTTTCATATTAGCAAGTGGGTCAGAACATTTTTAAAGCACTTGTCTAGAATAATGAATTTGACTGTGTAACTATTTAGCCAGTAAGCTCTTTGGGCAAGGATGGTCTTGGTTTCGTATAGTGCCTAGCGCAATAAGGTCCATGCCTAAGGCTCTTAGATGCTACTGCAATGCCAATAATAAATAATTATTAGTAATAATACAGCACAAATCCTATTGTAGATACAGTAGGGGCACTTATCCTGGTATATACTTGTTTAAATCACATCAGGGAGCACCTGGTCTTACAACAGTGAAGCATATCTACAATAAAGGTTTGCACTGCTATATAAACCCCAGTATGCAGCAAACTGGAGTCTAAGTTGAAATAACATAAGTTTTGAGAAAGGAAAGGGCATAACGTATATTTTTGAGAAGGGGAAAGGAGGAACAACTGCTGAGTTACACTAATTGTCTCTTAAGTCTGACTTCAATTCACCTCTGAATTTGGCCATCAGTGCATAAAGAGTTTTCTACAATCTCTTAAAATGCTATTGTTTATTTAACCTCTGTAGCTGTAGAATGTCTTGCTCAGAAGAATCAGAATGACCTGACTTGCTGAAGAACTGTCTCTAGTGTCTGGTAGGCTGCATGGCATTTGGAAGCATTTCAAACTTTTCCAGTTAATCGCACTTACGCTGAAGTTAAGACCTGTATTTAGTTCAAAAACCTAGCAATGTGGGTCCAGACAAAACTGCCAGTGCTACAGAACATGAAAGCCAGGCATTCTAACTGAAGTCACCCCGAAAAAGAAAGAAAGAATCTTTCAGTGCTTACTAATTAACAAAATACAGTATTTACAGCGAGAGACCAAATTCTCATCTCACCCACATGGGTACAAATCGAAAGTAATTCTGTTGAAATCAGAGGATAAGTAAAATCAATAGAGTTACTCTTGATTTACAGCAAGGTGCTTAAAATCAGAATTTGACTCGGGGTGAAGGAGCAGGAGGAATCTCCTATACTTACGGCAGTTCCCCTTTGTGTATTGAGAATGCAGTGGGAACTACACCTTATGAGTGGTGGGAGATTCACTGGGATAGATCACAGATAAGGGCATATCTATATTTTTGCCATTAGGAAAATAGGAAGGAATGTTGTAATGGGTATAATGCTGCCAGGGGAACACCAGAGGTATTATGTGAACTATTCATATCACTTCCAGCATGGGAGTCAGAAAAGAGACATGTGACATAGGCCAGAACGGTGAACAAAGACCATGGGCAAGCATGTTCAGTGCATTTGGCAATTCTCCAATAGGAGCCCACATCCATTCCTAAATCCCTACATTTCTCTTCCGTGCGGGGTAGATTTTCTTTTGTAAACTCTCACTGTTACCTAAAATCCAGCCACATTCATCTAAATGCAAGCTCTTGAGGAGTGAGGATTTGCAATTCCTCCCATTTGCACTATTGATAACTTTTGATGCCTTCCTTTGGCTTTTTCCTTTTCTGCAGCGGACTAGTAATAACACTTTATCTTGACACTTGGATAGTTATTTTCAGATGTTGGTGTGTGCGCGCCCGGGGGAGGAGAATGCAATAGTAAAGAAAATGAATATTACAGAAAGCTCAATAGTGTAAAAATGAAATACAAGCCTTGAAGGACATGGCAATTCTTTCAAGGGTTTCCCTAAGTCTAGGCTTTATTCTAGCAATGCAGTTTATAGTCTTACCAAAGATACAAATCCAACGTATTGTCTGGCAAGCAAAATGTATTTTGTAGGTCTTGGCAGCCTGGGGAAAACCCACATATTTAAGCAGCTCATAAGTTTTATTTTAGTCTTTAAAAAAAGTTCCTGAAGCTTGTGGGCTGAAATGCAGTCAATGAGGATGGGCAGAGGTTACGCAATTAGCTTTTTAAAGAGCCTTGCAGGGACTCATACAAATTACATGCAGTGAATTATGATATAGTTAATGGGTTAACAGGCTGGTTGGCATTTTATTGCCCATTTCTTGCCCCTTCCATTGTCTTTCTGGAGAGACAAAAAACACACTTAAGGCCTGATCCTGAATGACTCAGGCAAAACAAAATGGGTTTGGCATCAGTGTGATTCTGTGCTGAGAAAGAACAGGAGAATCAGACCCTTGGAAAAAGAGATGCAATCTTCTGGTTTCAATGTAAGCCCATGGAGAAGAAAGTAATGATCTCTAATCCTGGTTCTGACAAAAGAATAAACAGCTGCCTTAGACAAATCCTTAACATCAGACAGCCAGAAGAACAGTTTTGGTGGAGGCCAAAACAGAAACTGATAGGACAGCAAATTATGGAATGAAAATGGAGGTGGTAGGACATAACAAGACAGGCACTGAATTGGAATCCCCAGAGCAAGAGGCAACGAGATAGATAACAGAAGCAGAATGGAAAGTCATCCAAATGACCTGGGAAGAAGCTAAGACTGCAGCAAGAGATTGGCCAAGATGAAAGGCAGCGGTGAACAAGATGGCCTGTATTTTGCATGGAATAAAGAGGCATACCGTATATACTCGAGTATAGGTCGACCCGAATATAAGCCGATGCACCTAATTTTACCACAAAAAGCTGGAAAAGTTAATAAAATAAAATAAAAAAGCTGGAAAAGTTAATAAAATAAAATAAAATAAAATAAAAGTTAATAAAAAAAAAAGTTAATAAAAAAATAAATAAATAAAAAAAACTGTACCAGAGGAGGTGGGACATCGCTCCCGCGGCTGCACGGGACATCAGCATCATGAGGCCATTCACGAGCGTCACCCAGCGGTATGGCCCTGCCCCTTTTTCTCCTCCATTTCGGCCAAAATTTTCACTGACTCGAGTATAAGCCAAGGCGGCTTTTTTCAGCCCAAAAAGTGGGCTGAAAAACTCGGCTTATACTCGAGTATATACGGTAAGTTAAATAAGTCTAGGGTGACCAGATGTCTCGATTTTATAAGGACAGGCATGAAATTCGGGACTTTTTCTTGTATAGATGCCTATGACCTTTCATCTCCTTGTCTTGATTTTTAACATTTTCTATCTGGTCACCCTAAGTAAGTCAAACCATGCTGTTTGGACAGAGTGTGCATGAAGCTCGTTCTATTGCTGCCCTGGAGGAAACCAGAGGGCTTTATTCTTCAGGGCTGTCATCATGCACTTTTTTAAAGGTGAAACATATGGCTCTGTGCCAATCATATTTGAATACAGAAATTGGTTCATTAAATATTTTGCATAATGCATCATGCAGGGTGCTGCATGTTATGCCTGGGTTTCAGACGTGCTCTGGGAGAGGTCGGGTGAGGTTCCTGATGCCCAAAGAGTCCTCAGCAGCACAGTTTACGGGAACAGCGAAGTGCCTGCCTTTTACGGTTACCATGGAAACCAGGAAGCACCACCAACATTGCTATCAAGTTTTAAATAGTTAGTCAAATGAAAATAAAGAAAAAAAAACTAAACCAGGATGCTTAGAGATAGCTATCTAACCAGCTGTGTTTTTATGATTAAAAGGCTATAAAAATGTGAAGTTTTTACTTGCATCTGATGCTAACCATAAATTAAAATATATCTCTTCAACCTAAATCATGATCAGGCCTAATCCGGGCTTTTATTTCATTGTTATATAGTGGGCTGGTACCAGCAAAGGCTGGGTTTGAAGGTTACAGGTTAGTGACATGGGACCTTTATGTACATGGATTAATGTTACTCACAGCCAATGCAGTGCTTAAAACTTATTTTGTGGGCTTTAGTCATTCTCTCAAGTGATGTTCAGGTCTTAGTCCTATGGCGGGGTGAAGTTCAACCTATCGACAGATGTCATTCATACCTTCAAGTCTTTGCAGCTTTATACATTTATGATTCCTTTGTAAGATTTGGGTAACCACATACACACAAAAATCCAAGGACAATTAAAGAGACAGGGCCAGTAAATCACTTTTTCATGTTGATACGTGTAGTGACTTTACCTTTACAGGGAAGGCAGAACAAGTAGTTCAAAAGTTAGTATTGTCTCTGTTTATACCTTAGGCAAAAATGCTTTGGCTACACCAGGTTTATTTAAGGTGCTGCTTTGCTCTAAAAAAAATAGAAAGGGATGTCTTTCTTTCTTTTCACAGATAAATTGGTGAATCCTCCCCCATTAATCATCCCACTAAAGAATCCCAGATGGGAAGGCTAAGAAAATATGACTGGAATTATGGAACAGATGAAATGTATGTAACACAGTTCAAAGTAAAATCCCTATTTGCACAGATTAGGCAAAGGGAAGTGCTGGAGAGGCTAAGAAATGTACAAGCTGATCTAGTGCCCCTCCCACAGACAAACTACCTGTACATTGCTGCATATATTAGGGACAATTGCTATAGCAACAGCTGGAGAAGGAAAAGATTTTAATTCAAAGGAGGAAATCCTGTGTCATCTGCATCTTGTTTTGCTGAATCCACATTGATTGGAATAGGTGCTACCAGGGACCAGGAACATTTCCTGGTTCTTTTATACCTGGCCCACAGGCAAATCTGGTGTTGGATTAAGATTGTGCAGCAAAAGTACAACATATTAAAAACACTCTGGCTGATATCTCCTTTCAAGGATTTGCTTCGTTGTGCCAGGCATGCTGAGCTATGCTTTTAAAGCTTGTGCACAGAAGCTCACATTTACAAAGGAGTCTAAGGGTATGTCTACACTACCCGCCGGATCGGCGGGTAGTGATTGATCCATCAGGGGTCGGTTTATCACGTCTAGTCTAGACATGATCAATCAATTCCCGAGCACTCTCCTGTTGAGTCTGGTACTCCATCGTCCTGAGAGGTGCAGGTGGAGTCGATGGGAGAGTGGCAGTAGTCGACTCACCATGGTGAAGACACCTCGGTAAGTGGATCTAAGTACGTCGACTTCAGCTACATTATTCTTGTAGCTGAAGTTGTATATCTTAGATTGATCTCGTCTCCCTCCTCCCCCAGTGTAGACGAGGCCTAAGGGAATTAAGGCAGTAGGAGTTTGAAAATTCCACCCTTATCTATCCCAGGACTGGAGCCATTTAGCTTGCGTTTTCAGAAGCAGTTCACAACAAATCTGAGATCTGTTTCCCTTCACCCTTCCCAGTAAAAAATAAATACATAAATAAACAATTCCACAATTCTGACCTGGGTTCAGATCTCAAGCATTCAGGGGGGATTCCTGGCCTTTGGGTTGGACTTTAAAAATCAAACAGTTTAACCTAGCGGTTAATTTCCATGGCATTTTAGTTTAGGGCTATTTTGGTATACAGCTGCTAGGCAGAATTGGGGAGGTAACTGGTCAGGATACAAAACCTTTCTCCATTAGTTTATGGTTCAAAGCTGAAATGATTTAATGGTTGTCACAGTTACAGGAGTAGCTGCATATTTGAACCCTTCTTTGGTCTTTCTGGATATGTCTACACTGCAATGAAAGCCCAGGGTTAGTAGGATTCAAATTAGCAGACTCTGGGTTTGTTAACTTAGGCCTTGAATATCTACACTCATTTGTAACTCCAGGTTAGGAATTGTTGAACACTGGATCCCAACATAAGGCTCCAGCATCTACATTGCATTATACAGGCTCGACTCTAACCACCCATATCCCAGACTTCCTAGTACCCTTCCAGACGTGGCCACTCGTCTTTTGTTCCTGGTGCAGTGTGGGAAAACCTGACTGTCCCGAGGACAAAGAAAGTCGATCCTTGGGATTGGGTGATATATTTGGCGGACTCCCAGAGCAGGAGTCCAGTGGGGCTGCATCTACACTGCAAAGCAATAGGGCTTGAACCCTGGGTCATGGCTTGATTCAGGCTTGGAACCTCCATCCCTGTGGGGTCCTGGGACCCTGGGTTGAAGCCCTGGATTAGTGTACACTGAAAGGGGTTAGGGTGAGCCTGAGCCTGTATACATACCCTCTGAGTTCACCTTCACAGGTCCTATGCTTTTACTGCTCTTGGGATGAGCTCTAGTGATTCTCCCACACTTAGACTGGTCCCTGTGCATTAACTAAGCTTATCTAGCAGATCCTAGTGGATTTGGTACCTGAAGTTCTTTCCTTTGGGAGCTATGACTATTGGTAAGTACAGCGACCAGATAGCCTTTTCAAACCAAAATATTGTTTCATCTTAACAGTAGAAAGAAAGCAGAACATAAAAGGATTGTTAAAATAACAAAAAGGTCTGCACACCTGTCTATCTTATCTAGAGTCTAACTCTCCTCCGGATGGGAGGCCCTGGTAAGTCTAATTTCCCAGTCGCCCTCGGTGTCCTCGGTGTGTATCTATGGATGTGGTTGTGCATATTATAAAAATTCAACCCAATTCAGGATGATTAGCAATCTCACCAAGGGAGTCTATGTTTTCCTGTGTAAACTAATAACATATTATACCTGAATAGGAACCAGCTTTCCCATCCCATGGGCATTCTGAAGATGTTCCGTTCAAGTCAGTCAAAACATTTCATTTCAATAATTTCAGAATGTTTTGATTTTGATCTTCTCTTTGTTAGTCTAAACTTACTAAAATTTCTAAATGAAAGGTTGTTTCAGCTTCAAAAACCAATACTTGCTGATTTGTAAATGTCAAAATGGAACTTTTCGATATTTTCAATAGAAACAATTTCAAAAAAATTTTGAGTGGAGACTCAAAAAAACTGACCATGTTTTGCGAATGGTTTCATTTTTGACAAATTGTTTTTTGTTTGTTTGTTTGTTTTTTGTGAATGAAGAGTTCATCAAAACATTCCCATCCAACTCTATAAGATACCATGATTTCTCTGGGCTTTTAAAACTACCCAGTGACACCATGCTAGTGACAAGGTTTCATTGATGCTATTAGATATGGTCCATTGGACTTTGTACAGGCACAAATCTTCTACTTTGTAGGGGTGTTTCCACACTGTGAAGAGACTCTGAGAATGGACCTGCTACCTATCACCTCCACAATCTACTGATTACAGCAGTCAGCCAAGGGATTTTCCTTAGCAAGGATAGGACATTATTTATTATTCATCCTGAATGGTGGAATAATCCTAAAACTATGCTTTAGCGGATTATCATTCATGCACTTGACTAACTGGACAGGTTTGTCCCTATCCAAAATGGGAGACTTAGATGCAGCCTTGAGCATTTCATGTTCTTTTCTTGAGGTTCAGCAGCTACAAATGTCAAAAATGGTAACATACAGACATAACTGACAGACAGACAGGGAGCAGAGAAAGCGGCTTCTCTTTTTCTTGGCAGGCTTAATTCATTGTGCAACTTTTCATCTCTGTAGTCTAAGGAAAAGGATGACATGCAGCATAAAAGTAGCATGATAAATCGTGGAAAAATATCCCCTGGGCTTTCATAAGAAAAATCTCCCCACACACTTCTCCTCTCACTGTACTTATTCTAGTGCTCTAGAATTCAGTGGTTAGAATGCGTACAGCATTGGCATATGTTATGGCACCTTTGGGATACGTTAGTCATAGGAACAGAGCTACTGGTGCTTTACAAGCACATTTTAAATTTGGCTCCCTTGTGTGTGCTCTGATGCAATTGTGCTTGTCTGCATGTCTGGGTAGCCTTTGCTTGTGGGTGTCTCCTGAGACTCCTTTCAGCTCAAGGAAGGAAAGACATCATTCATATTTTCCAAGATACGCGTGGGGCCTCTCTGATATATTGGTATTGGGGTGACTTGTTGCTGAGTTCAGCTGCCACCTTTGAACACCGACTTCCATGCTGTGGTGTTCAGCGGCAGTTCCGACCATTCACCTCCTAGCACTGCGAGCTGGCTAACCGGAGTTGAGAGAGGGCCTTTGTTTGGACAGTCTTGCTCCTGTGCCCTCTGAGTATCATTTATCCACCACTGTAATGTATTGGGAATGTTTGCCCGTACCTTTCTCAGGCTGAGGCGGGAAGCTGAGCTGTATGCGCTGGCACATAGGCCACTGTAATGCTCTCCTTGCGATGCTTCCTTCCCTTATGATCAACAGGCTTGAGAGACTGAACAAATACTGCCGCCAGTCGTTTGACTTGGCACCAAGCGAAATCATAATAGCTGATCCCCTGGCTCCCTGCCTTTACTTACAGGCAAAGATGTAAGCCAAATTTACTTCAACAGGCTTATCCTTGTCCCCGTTTTGCAGATCTCTCTTTTTAGGCTAGATCCTTGCCTGGTATCATCAGCACAGATTTGACAGATTTGGCTGGTTATGCTGACTTGCCCTCACTGAAGATCCAGCTCTAACTCTCAATATCAGAGCCTACAAAGACTTACAATCAAGCATGGTGCCTTCTACCATGAGAAAATTAACTGACGTCAACAAGACTACTCACAATAGTAAGCGCTATTCCAAATATTAAGTCTTTCCACAGTCAGGTGCTAACACATCATTGCAAATGATCACCGTTGCCTACCAAATTTTATTTTAGCCATAATGAGGGACAGAAACATTACAAAATAAGTGGTTTTTGACATGTCTAGTGTTAGGTTCTCTCAAGTTAAGGAAACTTCAGTGTTGTGGAGAGCATGTATTTCCTCTTTAAAGTGAGTGACTAGATGGAGGTTTGATGTGGAAGTAGAAGATGACAAATATATGAAAATGGCAAAGTCTTCATGGCCTCTAGCAGTTTTTGGCAGCTTTAGATTTTTTCTTTTAGGGAACAGCAGGAAACTTTCTGTTAATCAGCAACACTTTAGAGACATTCCCCCACCAAAAAGGCTCTCACTTGACTTGTAATAAATATGTCACATCAAAGAGAATGTGTTTTATACCGGAGAATCTCAACAGAAAGACATCAACAACTTGGAGTTTAAGTGCAAATTTGTTGAGGCATCTTTGTTCAGAACTATTTTCAGTCACATTGTATTGTATCTCTTTTTCTGAGCAGTACAGGTTTTCTTGGCAGTAGTTGGGATATCTTTGATTGATATGTATGTATATTTTCTTGATTTTGACCTGGTTCTATGGCTGCTCCATGCATGGAACTCCTGCAGACTTCAGAGGGAGTTCTGTAATCTGAGCAGCTGAAAAATCAGTTCCTTTAATCTCTAAAGAAAAGCTTTGCCAAATGGATTGCAGCACAAGCTTAAATAAAATCTCGAAATTGTCACTCATTTAGATTACAAGTGGGTAGCCCAGTGAGTGGGGGGATACTTCAGCACTAAGCCAGCCTAGCTCGGATCCTGATTACACACTATTAAAGTTGTTTTGAAAGAAAATTGCAAACTCCAGCCAAGAGATGCAGGGAAGCTCTTGGACATACAGAACTTCCATACAGAGAATATCTGTTTTCTTAAGAGGCTTGTGGATATAATTTTCTCAGCTAATACACTGGATTTGCCTGAAACATTTCAGCCATTTGATATTTCAGAGGGTTTAAATTGTGTTGTTGTTGTTGTTGTGGGTGTGTCTTTTTTTCTTTTCTTACTGAGTTATTTTGCTGTTGTGCTGTATTCCCCAGAGGGCTGCGTGGCTAAAGGTTCATTTCCAATTAAAATCTGGAGCCAGATTCTCAGGTGGTGTAACTCAGTGTAGGTCCACTTTCTTCAATAGAATGTCATGCCAGCTGACTCCAGTGGTAAAACAAATATCAATGTGATGTGTCTCTTCAGACTCAAGCGTGTTTTTTCTTCATAGCTAGAAGAACTCAGGTGTTCCAATCACTCCAACAAGCCTATGCTTGATTTATGTCAATTTTGAGGGCTTCAGTGGGGCTTACATGATACGTAGATCTTGTTCTGGGTTCACCCAGTTGTGTGCAGTCTAGTGGTCCCCTTCATTTCAATGTCATTTTTTTTATCATTATTAGGACACATGAACTTTCCATACAAGCATTAGCAAAACTTATGTATAACCTGTATTTGTTACCTTTAAAAGACCCAATGGTGCTTGATCAACCCCATATCATTAGCTGTGTATTTATTTTTGTTCAAATTCCAAAACAATTGCTAAGCATATATTAGACTATCAACTTGATCATAACATTCGACTTTCTGCCATTTTTTCTATTGAAAGATCTCCCATACTTTATATTTCTCCATGCCACTAATGTTGAGGATATGTCTTTTTTCAAACAACAACCTATTACCATCTGGCTGCTGTAGTAATTGTGTTATCAATATGTCCTTCCCTGGGTCACTAACCAACTTTGGTCTGGAACCTAATAAACAGCAATTCGATGTGAACGCTTGAAGGACTAGGTCCATCTTATGTGAAAGACTTCAGAAATGCAATATTTTCTTGGGAGTTGTTCCTAACATAGTTTTATAATTAGTCAACTCACAGGCTTTGAATTTCTCCCAAACAACACAGATCAACATCCATTACTTTATATTTTCCTGAAAAGAGGAATCAAAATGATTTTTGTTTGAACAAATACTAGCTGCCAGTTGAATCAGGAGACTAGAATGGAGTATAACAGAGAAGGTGTTAGATATTCTTTACTTTTAATTGATTTCAATTAATATCGAATGCTTTTCTAGATGTACTATTTGTGTACAGCCTTCTCTGCATGCTAATTGTACCACCTCATTATCATTATTATTTTATTCCTTGCATTTCAGTAGTGTCTATGAGTCATAGTCATGAACCAGTACCCCATCATGTTAGGTGTTGAATAAATAGAAAGACCCTTATCCCAAAAACCGAGTGTTCTAATTCTTTCTGTTTCCGAGGGGGCAAGACGTAGAGAAATGATTTCATTCAAAAGAGGAAACATAAGACAATGGGCATAATTCTCCTTTCACTTATACCACTTTTACACCATACTAACTATACCTGCTTCTGATTTATACTAGGATTTTAAAAGCCCCACAACTATAACACAAAGTATGGATAATATAAATAAACTCCACAGAATCAGATGACATAAATACATAGGATTCAACAAATTAAGGATTCGATCTTGCCAGGTGCTGGGAGTCCTAAACTTCACTGAAGTCAATAGAGTCACACCAGAGTAAGTACTCTATAACAAAGTGGAGAATCAGCCCTCTATGCCTAGGTGGCATGAAGCTGGCATAATGGCTCTGTGCTGTCCCATCTGTGTAATGTATAGGATCAGACAGTGCTTCTAGACTCTGGTTGTTCGTGACTGGAATGGAGAATTGGAACTCTATTTGAAGTGAACCATAAGGTGGAGGTGAAAAATTTCATAACAATATCTATTGGCACCCCTCCCAGCTTCAGTGGGAAATTTGCCTCCGTGAGATATTCAGAACTGAATCCCTCCTTCTCAATTGCAGAAGCAGATTTTTCTTTGAAGCACTTTGATTTATTTCAAGCACTTAGGGCCTGATGTTAATGTCAGCTTTACACACACCGTGTCAATGGAGTTTGTAAAGCCTGTGTCAGATCAGAGTGAGGCCTTTGTTTAATTTATTTAATACATCTGTAGTGCGGTTCGATACAATGATAAGACAGATACCCAGTTTGCAGTGCTACAGGAGTTTGTATTTGATCTCTTTTAACTTAATTCAAATGTCTGAGTGACCTTATGGCTCCGCGATTTTATTTCCTTCTTAACATATCAATTTTATGAAACAGCAGAATCATTACAATCTCCAAATTATTCTCTCTTTTCTTTTCTGAGCCTATTAGTGGAGACAAATATTTTTAATGGGAAGAAAAAACCCCCTCTGTGTTCTACCTCACTCCTTTCATTACTTAAAATAAAGACTTACATTTTCAGAAGTAGTCTGGGGAACTTTGGATGTCTCCGTGTTTTGCTGTCCAAATTAAAGCTTCTTTAAGGACCCTGATTTTCCAAGGGTGAACGCTCACATAAAGAGCAATGTGATGTACTTTAATTAAATTGCATAGGTACTGTCAAATTAGTCTATAATGTCATCTAATTAAATTCTTTTGATACTAGGAAAAAAGGCTTTAAAGCTATCATTATCCTCTCAGGTCAATATTTTTTTTAAAAAGAGCCTAAATTTCAGCGGTTCAGACCATATTAAAGTGCCTAAATCATTGGCCTACATCTAAAGCATTTTGCACCTCATATATCCCAAGTCAATGAGCTTGCTGTAAAAAAGAACACATTTTATTGTAATTGGGTGGTGAAATTTCGTCCCTTTCATTACAAAAATCATTTTTTAACCATTTTTACTCAGAGCATTTGAAAATCAGCCCATTTATCTAAATGGGATCTTAGATTCCTAACTTTGGGCACTTGCTGTGGAAAATCTTGGCTACAAAACATTAATGGAATTTGTAAAGCTTTTACTGGAGACCATGAAGACTGCTACACTTGGTCTTCTGGAATTCCCGAGGTGTAGCCTCTCCATGGAGAATACCTTCCCATTAAGTGTAGAGAATTTAACCCCCAGGAACACAGAGCAAGAAGAGATCTAATGGGTTATAACTCCATTAGAGAATGAAGGGAGAAGCAATATCACATTGCCTGATTCCCACACAATGTAGGGCTTTCTAGCATGTGTAACAGTAAAGCTGTCTGAAACTTGGAAAATTCGTTCCATGGGAAATTCCAAAAGTTTGACAAAAAATATTAAGATTAAAAAAACAAATACACATTTTGGTTTTGATGAACTGCTATTATCCATCCAAACCCCATTTTGATAGAAAATTCCCAACCAGCTTCTGGAGTTGCACTCAAAAGCAAATAGATGGCCCACTTCGTAGCACGCAGCACTGGTGTTCTGTGATCATAACACTTCGACCTGCTTAAGGACCGGACTGCTGTATGCTGCGCTAGCTGGAACTCCCGGGTATTGTTCAAAAGCTTCCCCAAGTCAAGTGTATTGCAGCATATTCTTCTAAATGTGTCTCTAAAATTTACCTCACAATAAAATGCATTCATTGTGTGTGTTAACAGAGGGCTACATTCTTAGGAATGCTTACACTGAACTGGATGGGGGAAAAGAGCATGATATGCTTTATTTAAAGGTTAATAAACCAGTGTTTCATATTCAGAAACAAGTTACAAAGGATCATTTTCCTTCAGTGGCTTGTATTGATACATGAATTAATGACTTCTTCGTCCCTCCCCATCCACTTGTGTTGGCATTGTTCCAGCCATCCCTAAACTAGCCACATGCAGATTTTCCATCAATGTTCATGGAGCCCAAAGATGATTAAGTGAGCACAGCCCCTCCTCTGTGCACCCAGGCACAAGGTTGTCCGACGTAGTGTTGCCCCAGTAAAAATTAATATTTGCTGGCAAGGTATATCATAAGTTCATGGAGTGTTTCTGACCCTGAATTATCCACTGATTGTAAGGCATCTTGAGATACTTGTATACTTGTAAATGCAAGAGAATATTCTATAGTTACCATTATTTTAGCACCTGGATTAACAAAATCAAGCCCCATAAAATGAGATATTTGTATCAGGACAATCCTGCCATTTATTATTATTTATTTGTATGATTATAGTGCTGAGAAGACCCAGTCATGGACCAGAATCCCATTGTGCTGGGTGCTATACAAACACGGAACAAAATGACATTCCTCCACGGTATGCTGTGTAACATTGAAACCTCTACGTTTAAATATAATTTTTTTTTAGACGTGTATTGTGTATTGTCTATAAGAATTTAAATTCCCTTAATTCTATGCCCGAAGCTTTTGCTCCTCCAGATTTAAAAGAACAAGTTGTTTATTCTTTGTGCTTGGGAAGAAAGAAGAGACTTTTGTAGTCCCAGAAATGAGCTTTGATTTTGTTTCAAAGGAACATGTAATTGCACACACACTGCAAATTTCTCTGAACAATTCTCATCTGTTGCTTGAAGAATCTGCTGGTTGTATTGTAAATCATCACAAAGTGCACCAGAAAATAGATTAAGACATAAATGAGTTTAGGAGCTGTCTAGTCTGGAGACTGATAATGTAATTAAATCAAGGACCGTTTCTGATCTATACAAGGGTCAAAGTAAGGGGGCAGTTCTTTAAACTATCAGCACTTTAAGGCACAATTCTCTCCTGTGCTGCCCAATTGTCTATACAAAGGGCCTATTCCTGAGCAGGCTATAATGGGTGACTTATAAATCACAGCATAAAAAGAGATATCCCCTGCTTGTGTGCCTGATCATTCACTGGTGTAAGTCAGCACTGAGAAGAGCTATGCCATTATCATTTTATTGGCTCTTATGGAATCATTTAGCAGGCACAGGTTTTCAGTGTACGTCATGAATGCAGTGACCATTCACTGAGCTCTGTAAAAACCAGTTTTATAAAATTTTAAGGGAAAGACTGAACTCCTCCCCCCCACAACAACTAATTTATTGAAAATAATTGGGATGAGAACTTTGCCAACACCTGGTTGTTTCCCTAAATGTTACTGGGGTCATTTGCAAACTTTTACAACAGGCTTTGCAACATTTTCCAGTGGTCTTTGTGTGATGTAATAGAGCTGTTCCTTGTTTTTAGTTTATATATACATAGCTGAACTAGAATATTTTTCCTGTCCTATGGAAATGTAAATAATAGAATCCCATTCTACTCTGGGAGGTTTTGAAAATTTTCTGTGTAAAACCTGAATAACCACAAGTCCAGTGGTAGGTCTCTCACCTGGAATGTGGGAAAGCCAGGTGAGTGCCTTAACCACCAGGGTATTGACTACTGACTCTTCTGTGATGGGTTTTTTCCTCTCACTCTCTGGTTTTGACCAGAAATTCCATCTTGGACCAGAGAAAACTTCCCAACAAAAGTTTTGTCAAAAATGATACTTTCCCACAAAAAAGTTCCAGTTTTAGTACATCTCAATGTTCTGCCAAATAATTATTTCATCAGAAAATTCCTGACCTGCTCTCTTTCTGTGCATAGATGTGTATGTGTGTTTATATATTATTATAATACAACATTGTATGGGGGCGTGAAACATTTGGAAGCACGGGACCTTCACTGTGAAACCCCATCAATTCAGTATCCCCAAATGGAATATTCTGAGAAAATACCTTCAAGAAGACTGTCACAGTACCCCTTCTGTAGTGTTTTTTCCCATTGATAGGGATGGCTCCTGACTTCAGACCATACGGTAGAGGTTCTCAAAATGGCAGCCCTGGCTTATTGGAGTTCCATGGAACATTCCTGATTGTTAGCAGGCAGCTGTCTGGCCATATGTTACTGGCACTCTTCCTCGCCTTTAGTGGTTACTCTGCATTAAAATACATCTGAAAACACATTCAGTACTTTCCTAATTTCTTTTCAGGTAAACAATTGGTTGAGGTGCCACAGGGCTGCTATTAAATCATGCATGAGTGAGAAAGTTGTGCACCAGATATCATGAGGTCCACATGGTGAAAATAGCTTTGAGAAACCCGTATTGCACAGTCCGGGTGAGGTGGAAGGGCTGGGGAGGCACTATATGAGGCCAGAACTGCCTTACCATAACCACTGAAAAATATGGTTAATATTAACAATACCTCCCTATAGCAATATAAAACATGTTCACTGTTCCATAAAGACATAACGTAAGGTACGTTTTCTGGAGAGCAAGGAAAACTCTTCCAGCTTACATGTAGACCTCCCTCCTGCATTTCATCATTTGTAAATTGTATTAATTGTTATTAAAGGTCCATTTCTGTCACTCAGTTTCATTCCAGTGGTTTGCTTTGATGAAGTTTGACTGCACCAGTCACCTTTATATTTACTGGCTATATTTCATCATGTTGATGTCAATACTTATGTCACTGGTATCAATACACTATTTATGAAGGTGAAGATCGATATTAAATACTGGATTTAAGATCCATTGACAGGATTATAGCCCTGACTGCATTTGACCTTCTTCTACTTTTAGCTGACTGAAAGCCTGAGGGATTTTTCCATGTCATTCAAATACAGGAGTTTCCACTGACCAGTTTTCTACTCTCTATGCATCTCTATATCACATCAAGTCATAATAACAACACTTGTTATTAATTTTAAAAAAAAGATTCACAAGGAAATATTTTTTCCCTTAACAAAATCAAGCAAGGAAAGGGATTGGTGGTGGCAAAGCATCACACAACTATGGCAATCACAAGCAGAGAGATTTAAAATTACTTGAGAGCAAGGAAGAAATAGTAAACAAGCAAAACCACCTTCTAAATAAACTATGGCTATAATATTACTTTTGCACCTTAAAAATGCAAACCTCTATAATACCCTCTCTTCTCCCAAAATGTTAGCATTCAAATAACAACATGAGTTGACCACGGTGTTTTTGGCCATAGTCTCTCTGTGATGGACATTTTACAGCCCAGAAATGTGTGTGAAATAGTCCCCAGCTGACCACATTGTAACAAGGGCAGGCTTTTCCTGTTACACCATCCTGTGAGCGGGGATTTTAGGTTTGTTACTGCCGACTCACTGGAGCATTACATTCTATCCAGAAAACCAGGGACGTGGGAGAAGAACTCGGGTAGAATGAGGTAGGGTGTAAGACATGTTTGAAAGCCGGCTCTGCTCTCTGACCATGGCTAAGTCACATCACTTCTTTATGCTTCTTTTTTCTCTCCCATCTTTTTTCTGCCTTGCCTATTTGACTTGTAAGCTCTTTAATTAGGGTACGGCTACACTACCCGCCTGATCGGTAGGTAGCACTCAATGTATTGGGGATTGATTTATTGTCTCTCATCTAGACGTGATCAATCGATCCCTGAATTGACACCTATACTCCATCTTGGCAGGAGGAGTAAGTGGAGTCGGTGGGGGGAGCGGCTGTGGTTGACCCGCAGCAGTAGGGACGGCCAGGTAAGTTGACCTAAGGTACTGTGACTTCAGCTACGCTATTTGCGTAGCTGAAGTTGCATATCTTAGGTCCCCCTTCCAATTGTGTAGCCCAGCCCTAAGATAAGGATTGCCTCTCACTATGTGTCTGTACAGCATCTAATGCAACAGGGCCCTATTCTCAGTTCAAACCTACTGTAAAATAATAACAGTAGGAGCATAATCCCCGATTTATTTCCAGACACCAGTCTCAAGCCATTAAACTCTTCAGCTGAAAGTATGTACACTTATCCTGGCTTCATGATTACCATCTGAAAGTGCAGTAATCCCCCAAATCACTCTCTCTTCTGAACCCCTAAAACTATTCTCATGACTCTCCAGCCTTCCCATGCAGCTGCGTTTCTTCCCGAATGCCTGATGACTCCCTTGACTTCCTCTTAGCCTTGAGAGCTTTCTTATGCTCTTAATCTTTCTGAAACCATAGTTTCTTATCTAAAGCTGCTTAAGCCATAGGAGAATGATGTGCACTTCCAGGCAAAACATCCATAAACCTGCATGAAAACTGCTTTGCAAACTGTGATGGCTATATTCTGCAGTAAAACTAAAATGTAGTTCCTACATTCTGAAGGAAACCTTTTTCACCACTCAGCTTCTTCTAGCAAACACGTATCTATAAAACACATTAATTCCTGCAGAACACCTATCCATTCATTTCTCAATGGCTTAAAATAAGGTGGTGATTCAGGTAGGAACTTCAGCTATTTATTCAGTTCATCCATCTGAACATGCCTTTGCATAATTCATATATTTACATTAACACAGGTATGTTTAAGAAGTAGGAACTGTTAGGTCAGACACAGGCCAGTAGTAGTTTTTGAATTATGTTAGTGCCTAGAAGACACAACTGAGATTAGGGGCCAACTGTGTTAGAGAGATAATAAGAGACAGTTCCTGCCTTGAATTGCTTACACCCAAAATAGGCAAATTAGATAAAAGCAGGATTCTTATCCCCATTTTACAGTTAGGTAACTGAGGTTCAAAGGAATCAAATTATTTGCTCAATCAATGGCTTGTAGAAACTGGGCCTTAGACAGTCACGTGACTTTGCTAGCAGCGAGAGGCTAAATGACACAGGTCTAAAAATGCCATCAGTCACTGGCCTGTGTCTAAATGAGTGTATTTACTGTTGCTACTACTCTTGGAGCAGGATCTGGATGGAGTAGCAGTGGTGGGAAATTTGGGGCAATAGAAGCCTAGTATAGATAAGGCCTTTTAGTATAAGGGCTTCACAGTTAGGGTAGGCTTTCAGGATTATAACAAGTGCTTGGTATGTCAATTCTAGCTCATACGCAGTTGTGAACCGTGGGGGAGATAAAGATGACAATTATGAATGTGTCTAGACTGCTATCACAGGGTACGATTTCACCTTGAGCTGATGTATTCAATCTAGCTTGCTCAGGTCTCAGAACAGTTGAAGTGATGGCAATACATTCTTCAACATGGGCTGTACAAATCTGTCTGGAACCCTGGGTAATTACTTGCAAGGCTAGTGCATAGTGAAGCTTGCATTTACATGACTTCACTCCTCTGGGAACAAGAAGAGAGCATATCCACCAAGGTAAGGTTTTAGGCCTATGATTGTGCATTGGGGTTGCATCACTCCTGAAATCATAATAAACCCTCCAAAGATTAAAAGAGAGAGAGAGAGAAGGAACAAATTCAATTTGCAATAAGTGATCACTACAAAAACACAGACATGTACTGTGAAATTTGATATTCACTTGCCCCATTGGTGCATCTTCTCATCTTCTTGCCTTCTGTTGGTGTTATGCCCCACTGAAGAGAAAGCTACTCTAAATAAAACAAAAATCAAACTATGCCATAAATTTACAGTAAAAATCTGTAAGCCACATTCAGTCCAATATTATAACTGCTTCCTCGTGCATTAGTGGCTGGGTTTGCACTGTGAACAGTCTTGTTCAAATTGCTCTATCTGATGAGTGATACGAACATAATTCTTCAGTGCTCTCTTGGCTTGTGATCAGCACAGGAAGGACTGGAGCTGAGTTATGATAGATTGCAACTGCCTGTTGAGATTTCCAAAATGTTAGGATCCGTAGGCACATATTTTTATTAAAATGTATGGAAAATGTAGCAAAACACTTGAGTATGCTTTGCAAATCTTGACTGTATCTCAACTGGACATTGTACAGGAATGTAGCAATCTTAATCCACCTTCCACCTCCATTTCTATGTAGATAGTTTTTCCAGGCAAAGTTCTAATAAGGATAAACCTAACCATCCTATTATGAATTGATTCCAGTGAGCAAGGTTTATTTCAAGTTTGGATTTAGAGTGACAACTGGTATGATACAGACTTTTGCAAATATGCCTGGAAAAGAATTCTGAGCATTTTCCAGACAAACAACTATTTCACATTAGATATATTTACCATAGCAAATTAATTCAGGACTATATAGCTTGCAATTATACTCTGCATGCAGGCTAGATATATTGGGCAATTAAATTAATTATAATTATTGCACTTGATAGAGCATCCAACATGGTGTATATTACAAAATTTCAGAATCATATGAAACAATATTTCCCCAAATCTGGAACGTATAAACTGAGAGAACCTGTAGCACTGAACTAGCTAACCACTGGGAAAATCTATCTAATTGGGGATTCTAGAATCTGCAGATATTTGTTCAAGGCTCACATGAATGAATGCATCATGCATCTTGTTATGAATGTGTCCAGATTTGAGCGCTAAAGTATTACTCAAGGAAATCAATTTCAGAATCAAAGTCTTGCACTACAGGCAATGTCCTGCCCTCAACACCTTTGAATTTCATTGCAGGGATGATCAACTAAAGTTTTCCTTCCATTGCAGTTGTCATGGATAGGTAGAGAAATCTGATGAGTGGTGCATATCAAGTTACAATTTCCTCATGTTCCTTCAAACAAAATATACCAAAACCAAAACAAAAACCAACAAACAAGCAACCACCCATGCACCCACACAGCCAGCCAAAAAATATTGTTTTCTCACTCATTGCACTAATACTTAAGCCAATATTCTTTCTCCAACAGTGGCTCTCAAGTTATGGACTATTACTTAAGATAGTGTCTGTTCATCTAAATGATCAATCTTAATTCCACAACTTCCCTGCAGCGATATTTTTTCTTTGTTCCATAAACAAGGTAGTCATCGGATAATCTGAATGAGATAAAATGAAAATTAATGTAGTGTATTTGATTTAGCTGCTTGATTATGTCTTCCTGTTATACTGTTTGCATCCTCTTCAAATGTAGGACTTTCTATGTCTTATGCTTTCCCTTCTTCTCCTTGCCTACATCCTCTACTGTTCTATCTTCCACAGTTCATGTTCTTCAAATTCTTCCCTCCTGTGTATTTTGAAATTCTTCTAAATTTTGCAAATTATTATCATGGCTGCATTTACATGAAAGACAATTAAAATAGGGATCTAACAGTTTTGCCAAGGACATTGTGTACATATGCCCAAACAGAGTACTTGGATCTCTCTCTCTCTCTCATCACTTCTCAAGGTGAATCTTCTGCCAGTGAAACAGGAGTGCAGTCAGCTGTTTTGCTGAACTAACTCTTGATGTTTTGAAGGAAAGCCTGTAGAAATCTTACCCAATGTGAGATTTGACTGGTAGCCTCCAAGATCAGAATTTTAGCTAGGCTTCAGCTACCATAGCTAAAATTTGCATCTATTTTGCTTACTTGCTGCGGCATTCATTTAAATCTGGATTAATTATTTTCTCTCCTCGAAAGTTTCTCACTCTAACGCTGGTTGTAAGCCTACTTATCCTTCCACCCCTGCCGTTTTTTTTTAGGGTACATCTATACTACCCGCAGGATCAGCGAGCAGTGATCAATCTATCGGGGATCGATTTTTCACATCTATTTTAGATGGAATAAATAGATCCCCGAGTGCTCTCCCCATCGACTCCAGAACTCCACTGCCGCAAGAAGCGGAGTCAACGGGGGAGCAGCAGCTGTCAACTCACCGCCTTGTGGATGGCCAGGTAAGTCGCCCTAAGATACGCTGACTTCCGCTACGCTATTTGTGTAGCTGAAGTTGCGTATCTTAGGTTGACCTCCTCCAGTGTATCCCAGGCCTTAGACATTGTTGAGGCTGTAGAGTAGCACTGGTAGTTGCTGAGGTTTGTTGTGGGTTATTTCAAAAATTTGTTCCCTACTAGGGAATCTGGGACCTACTATCAGAAAAGAAAGTCACCCCAAATCTGCAAAAAAAAACCAACAACCCTCAACCTGTAGAGGGAAAAGATACACCTTGTGATGGAGGTGTCTCTCTTTTGTGATATACTCTTGTCATAAGTGTGGAATGTTGTTTTGCCTGTATGGGGTTAACTTTACCTAAGAGAGGGTGATGTAGAAGCCCCATCCCACGAGAGAGGGGAGGGAAGTTAGTTTCAGTTTCCCTCCGTCCCAGCTTGGGACAAGAACCTTTTTCTTCGTTCTCTAGCTATGGGGAGCAACTCTTCTATTTTTTCCTTCCTATATTCATAAGTAGCTGAATTGTAAGTACCTATTGATTTTTTATAAGCTTGTGCCTGGCCTGGGGTCTCACTAGCCTTTTCAGAGGGAAGGGTGAGAGAGCTCTATATCTGTAAAGTGTATGCTTTGTTCTCTTTTCTTTATTAAAACCTTTTTAGTTATAAAAAGTGTTTGGTCATTCTCATAAAGGAATCCTAGAATTGGATTGGGCAGCTCATGGTTAGTGAGCCTGGGTATCTGAGCCTCTCTCCTAGGAGCAGGGAGAAGTGGCTGGTGCTCAGAGTCTGGTTTATCATCTCTCTCGGTAACAAAAGGGAGGGGTGAGGGGGAAGGGAAGCAGCATCTGAGTGCCCTGGGTTCTCAGGTGAGAGAAAAGGAGTTTGGGGGAGTCCGGGTGCCCCCCTCCAGGGTCTTGAAGATTCACCCGGATGGTGGCAGCGATACCCCAATTTCCCGACTGGTAGAGTATGGGTTTTGGAGGTGTAAAGACTTAACTTAGGCTGGGGGAGCAGTTTATAGTTAAGGGACCATAGGAGAGACCCCCTCTGTCACCCCAGGTCAGAGAGGGGGGAGATTTGCTCTTCACAACTCTATATTTAATACGAGAGATTAGTTGAAGCAAAGGAAGTGAATCTGGGCATTGTAGCTGCAACAGTGAGGGCTGCTTGAAACACTCTCTCCTGTACTCAATTTTGCTTAAAGAAAATTGGCCAAATTCTCTTCTAGTATAAACTGGCTCAGCTCCACTGTAGTCAATAGAGCACCACTAATTTATGCCAGCAGAGAATTTGGCCTAGTCTCTCTCGCACTACCTGAAGTTACCATAACTGACTGATGTCCCGCCCCAAAATCATCACAGCCGCTTCTTGATTTAGCAAAACATTCAGTGACAGTGAGGATTACAGTACACCTTCTCACTGAGTATATAAATAAATAAAACCCAGTGGTAATCAGTTAGTCATACAGTCTGTTGCGTAATTACAGCGTCACAGATCCAGAGTAAATTTTTTGAATTTACTCCCCAGACAATGGATACTTACTGATCCCTAGATCCAGAGTAGCTGGATGATTTTAAGGCTTTACAATACGGGCATACATCCACAGTGTCATGGTACAGAACTTTGGAAAAACAGCATCATATACCAGGTATAATACTGTACATTCATCTGTGTGGGAATTCTTGTGGCTAACCAATGCAAGACAAAGATGAGCATCAGCAGGGAATTCAGCAAGGGCTCTGATAAGAGAGCACTTGCTGATCAATGATTGAAAAGAGCCAAAACTTTCTTTATTGGGTCAGCTGGGATGAGTTCATTAGTCAGAGATTCACAGATGACCAGCCCCAAAGAGACCACAGAGATCGCCTAGTCTGACTCCTATAATGCAGGCAGTAGGAATTCCCTGAATTAATTCCTGTTTGAATCAGAACAGATCTTGTAGAGCAAACATCCAGTCTTGATTTAAAAATTGCCAGTGATTATCTACACAACCCTTGGTAACTTGTTGCAATGGTTAATTACCCTCACTGTTGAAGTGTTGTGTTATTTCCTTATATTCCTTTGAGGAATGTGTAATCATACTCATTGGAGTGCTGTGAGTAGAAAAAAAAAAACCCATCGCTTATTAACTGTAAGTGCTGACAGATTTGACTCATTACCTGCCGACAATTAGAGGAGCAGCTGAATATTCTCTCTCTTGGTACAACATCCTCAGCGCTCATGGAGCTACACCAGAGTTTGGCCTATAGCTTGTGTGGTATTCAGTGCTTCCTACCTTCTTCCTTCTCTCAGCTTTTATTTTTCCTATGACTTTCCCCAAACATTGGAGGCGAGGTGCATGCTGCATGATCATCCCATTCCCTATTTCCCCAGGACAGACTCTAAATAATACAAGGAGGAAAGGATGGCTCAGATTAATGCAAAGAATGTGAATGATTCTGTCCTTTGCAGCTACATGGCACCTTGGACTTGAGAATGCCACGCTTTAGAAACATGAATTAGGCTTCACAACACCCCAGCGAGATAGGCAAGATTTTTTTTTATAGCTACATGAATGATGACTAATTTGAGACAAAGTGAGGTTAAGCGACTTGACAGGAACATGCACCAAGTCAGTAGCAGAGCCAGAAATGTCATAAATTTCTATGTGAAACCAAACAAAATCCTAGAGTTCAAGCTGAGTTTTGCTCTGAATTTCTGGAATCCAGATGGATCCAAACCAAAAACCTCAATTCCAAATACTTCCCAACATGGGGGTCGAGGGGGGAGGGGAGGAGAGCACAATATATAAATCCCAGCTTTGTGGCTGTTGCAAAAGACATGGACATGCCATGTAATAACCTAAGGCTACGTCTACACTATGAGCCACTTTGTGTAGACATACCTGTGCTAGCTCTTCTCTGAGTGGGCTAAAAATAGTAGCGTAGCCATGCTAATGTGGACAGTAGCTGTACGTGCTAGCAGCCCGGCGTATGTACCCATGGGATTCAGCTGGGTTTATACTTGGGGTGGCTAACTCTTTCTGCCACTTCCCATGGTACACTACTGTTTTTAGCTTGCTGGCTCAGAGGGGAGCAGGCCTAAGTATGTCTGTGTGAGCTGGGAGTCAAACCCCTAGCTCACAGTATAGACATAACCTAAGCATATTGAGGGGTAATAATTTTATGAGCATTGTATGTGACCTGCTCAAGGATGTGAATTTATTGTATATGGGCCTGTGAGTCTTTCCTGCATGGCTGTGTTGATCTAACTTAATAGGGGACTATGGGAAAAACAAGAAGGGAAGCGACACAATACCTATAGGAAAGCAACCTCCCAGCAAACATTGGAGAGGCAATTACAAGACAACAGCATACGTCTGGGCCCCAGGCTGAAGTGATGCTGCTGTGTTGCCAATGCTGGGCTCTAAGGACACTAGATTCATAGAATATCAGGGCTGGAAGGGACTTCAGGAGATCATCTAATCCAACCCCCTGCTCAAAGCAGACCCAATCCCACTGTGCCTGACAGATTTCTTCCCCCAATCTGTAAACAACCCCCTCAAGGATTGATCTCACAACCCTGGGTTTAGCAAGCCAATACTCACATCACTGAGCTGTCCTTTATCAGGAAAGGAGGGGATGTCAGTTGTCAGGAGCTGGTCAGGGAGACAGAATGACACAAAGAAATACTCTGCAGAGGTCATTAAAGAAATTGGACCACCTCCCGAGGGGTGGTAAACTCTAGACAGAGAGATGTGTGTATAGACCTGCTTATTGTTTTTAAGATCTGTTTTCTCTTAAATGCTTTGGTTCTAAATAAATCATATTTTGCTTGAAGAAGGCTGTCTGGCTGCTGGATCCCAGTGTCATAGTTCCCAGAGGGAACAAAACTGGAGGCATTGAAGATAAGTCAGGCCTGTTGAGGTAATCATGGTCGATCACAGGGGACTGCTGCCTGGGGCTGGTCTGAGAGTGGGTGAATCACATGATTCCACTGTGAGGTGAGGGCGAGGCCTGAAACCTGAGAGGGCGTCCAGGAGGGGTCAACGGGCAGTTAATTTAGTAAGTGTGACAGCTGACACCCATTTCTACTCAAAAGTCTTGCAAATAATCAACTGGAAGGACTATTTCACATTCTGCCAGAGTAGGGAGGCTGAGGAGCGGGGACTTAATGACCAGTTAGGTCTTACCCATCTATCATTTGCACTGAGAATGCATGCAGAGCAATGCTTGTCAATAGGATCAATTAAAAAAAATTAAAAATGAAATCCACATACCAGATAAGGTAGTGGAGCCTGAGCACTCTCCATTGTACCCGTCTAACCCTTCCCCGGAATTTGAAGATTGCAGATGGGATCGGACATCTGTGTTCTTTTTCACCTGCCAAGCTGCCTGTACTAATCAATAGTACATGGGGTGGAAAAAGTGAATAAGGAAGAGTTATTTACCCCTTCACGTAAAACAAGAACCAGGAGGCACCCAACGAAATTAATAGGCAGCAGGTTTAAAAAAAATGTAAGGAAGTACTTCATGCAACTTATGGTCAGCCTGTGGAACTCATTGCCAGGGGATGTTGTGAAGGCCAAAAGTATACCTGTGTTCAAAAAATAATTAAATAAGGTCATGGAGAATAAGTCCATCAGTGGCTATTAGCCAAGATGGTCAGGGAAGCAACCCAATGCTCTAGGTGTCCCTAAGCCTCTGATTGCCAGAAGCTGTGACTGGGCCACAGGAGATGGATCACTCAATAAATGCCCTGTTCTATTCATTCCCTGAAATGTATCTGGCACTGGAAATTGTCAGAAGATGGGATACTGGGCTAGATGATCATTGATCTGACCCAGTATGGCTGTTCTTATGGTCTTACATAATATTTCTCTCTTGACATCATAGAAAAGTCATTTAATTTGCTTCATCTTCCATTGTTGAAGCAACAAGCCTGGCGATCTTGGCTAATGACCATCATCCCATGAGCTGAATGAATCTCTCATTGTCTCCATTCTCTCTCCATGGATATCAATAGGGTTATGTTGGTGTAACAGCTGTGAATCAGGCCAGGTCACAAATCTTCTGAAATATTGAGGGGTAAAGTGATGGGAGGTGGGCAAGGGTGTGTGTGTCAAAATGTGTATCTGGAGCTGACTTCTGCCACTTGCTCATCTCTGCTTATAACCCAACTTCATTCATGTTTACTCCTATGGGGAAGTGAAGAATAAAGCACTGAACTGAAACACACAGCTGCACTCTTCTCTGCAGTTCCCCCAGCAGAGCAGGACTACCGCTCGTGTAGAGCGGAGGAGCATGTCTCTTCATCGAAATGCACTCCCACGCTCACGCTATGCTTACCTTGCATTGTTTACAGGTTGGCTGGTGGTAAAGTGGTGCCCAGGATTTGGGAGCATCCGACTTTCAAACTCATGTGCGAGTGGTTTCAAATTACAATGAATGCTGGTCAGTGGGTGATGGAGTGATTCCTGGGCACGGAATTTGCTCTCTTTTAAAAATCTGGCTCCCCGCTGAAAAATAAAATAGATGTAGACCCAGATGTACAATGGGGCACTATTAATAAGCAGAGGATCTGGTCTTCCCCTCCACTGCACCAGATTTAAACTGGCATGGAACTAGTGAAATGGAGTCAGGAATCAGGGCCCAAATCATTATTATTATTGTTGTTGGAACGGGGCGTGAAGGAGGAAGCTAAACAAGGAGTTGTTACTTAAGGTCACTTTGAGGTCTGGCCAGGCACGACATAGAAGAGCTGAAAAGCATTGGATTCACATCCCCATGAAGAGTGAAACTGTTGATGAGGATTATATGGTTACAGTAGTGTGCCGGGCAATTTTGCAGTCAGACATTGCATCAAAGAGGCCAGGGTATCCACAAACAATATGCAATCTACCATATGATGAAGGGTTTGACTGAAGTCAGAGCACTTTGCAGTGAGACTGCCACCAGCAGTGGTTTGACACACAGCTGTCTGCCAAGTCTCCGCTCATGATAGAGAATGCAGGAAAACCATTGGGACTGTGTGGCTGGGCACGGAGTTTCTATGCTGGGCACACTTTCTCACCACTTCCTTCCTTCATGGTAAATGCAACAGTGAAAAAATTAGGTATATAGCGGGCCAAATCGGCATCCAATTTCGCTGTGGTCACCAAAAGCTATGTATTAGAAGAACTATGTCTGACCTGCATTCCGAACAAAGATGAGTGCAAGAATAAGGAGTACATCACTTGGGCTGCCATTGAACTGGGAAAACTTACCTCCTTACCCCAAATTCCGGGATATTGGTGGTGATATGTTCCCCCGGTGTTATTTCCTCAGGGTCTGTGTCTAATGAGGAGGGACACTGCATTGCAGACTCCACTTTTAGCATGAAATAGCCACGTAGCAATGATGCTGCTTCTATTTATTTGGCTATTTTAAACTACTATCCACTGTTCATATTTCATTATGGCTTGGTAAATCGAAATCCAGGCTTCAACCTGGCCTGGGTTCACATTCAGGTGTTGTAACATTGTGTGTTGCAGTGCCTAAGTTTTAGGCACCTAGAACTTTAGCTCTTCCATTTCTTTTCTGGAATAGATGCTTAGATGTGTGTGTGTGTGTGTGTATTTTCTTTCCATTTATGCTGCATTTGAGTCTATTTAAAATAAATACACTTGAGACAAAAGAAAGTCCCAAGGGTAACCATTATAATAAAATACACCTTAGTGCTGCTACCTGAAAATCCTCAAACACATCAGCAGCACGCACTTCTGCCTGGGACATTTTAGGCTTCTAGAACCCTGTTAATGCTCTAATAATAAAAAGCCAGTTCCTACTGCCCAACGCACATCTTAACCAAGCTATTTTAGAGACTCCAGCCCACTTGGATGGAAGGTCCCATCAGCTGCACTTCACTGCCGAAAGCCTGGGAAGTTTAAGCATGGCTTTGCCTCGTGCAAATCCCAAATACAGCTGGGTGCAGGAAAAATCAATTGCTGAAATCTCCACTGAAGCATGCGTTCAGTCGCTTCCTGAACCAAACAAGCATGATTACAGACTTTAAACACCGGACTCATGTCGTGCCGGGTTCCTTCTCAAGACTTCAGAGATGATCTTTATGGCAGTCAGTTGCAGTGCTTCTTGCCAAGTATCTTATCCCCTCTTTATAAACCTCCTGGGCTAAATTAGTTTTCTCGTTACCCCTGGCGCAACCTGAGAAAGGTCATACACGTACGGTATCTTGCTTTGACACAGAATCTAAGGATCAGGCAAATCTAAGTCCTCTCTGGTTTGTTAGATCCCACAGACAGAGGGTGCCTGTAAGATGAGAAAAATACCTTCAGCTTTAACCAACAGCTTCCAAGAGCTTACAGACAGGTTTAACAACCATAAATCTTGTATGTGTGAGGGTCTGTTAGCAGTCTCCAAGACTTATTCTGGCTGCAATGTCTTCTCATTCAAACACGGTTGTACCCAGGAAACAAAAATGGTAAACCACTGTATCTTATGCACGTAACATAATGTTAGTCCTAACAGCTAACCCTACCCCAAATCAAAGATGGGCAAGCCAGCGTGCTAAGGATTTCAGAGTAACATCCTTGCAGTCATTGTTCCCCACTGACGATCTTTGCCCCATGGACGTTCATTGCTGAAACAGAGCCTGGGATGAGTGGGTATGATTCTAACAAGCCCTGCTTTTGTGAGTTGCATTACTTTTTCTTGGTTCTGTGGCCCTTAAGAATTTCCAATAATGTAAAGAAGTACCTGTTAGATACATTCTTATCCCTGGAAAAAAATAACTTCTCATCAGAATAACACTTTGCAATTACATCACATGTTTCCTCTTCAAAGCACTTCAGTTAATTGATATATTAATTATTTTTTTGGCGGGGGAGCGGAGGGAGCAGGAGAAGAATCCAGTGAAAGCAGGTGATGCCTCTACTCCTTTCCCCCAAACCTTCACACCTCATCCTCTGCTTGCGCATCACAATCAGTTGCTTTGAAGGACGGTCACGTCATAAAGATAACCCAATCACCTGGGGATAGTAGATAGGGCTCCTTTCATCAACCACCAAAAGCAGCTGCTTCTGGGATGGAGGGCAGCGCATGTTTAACAGCGCACAACACTTCAGGACAAAAACCAGAAAGAACAAACCCCTCATACTAGAGATATTTTACATATGCCGAATTAGAGTTTGAAATATGGGCAGAACACTGAGGATTATAGAAAAGGGCCATGTGATCTTTCACGATCAGGGCCTTGGTTTTATGTTTCACTTGAAAGTTGATTAAACCGATGATCAAATAAAATGAAAGAATCTTTGGAGTTTTATTGTTATTCGTACCACAGCACATCTAGAGTCCCAACCGAGATCAGGTCAAATACGTAGAGAACGTACGATCTAAGCAGCCAAAGAGTGAGAAGGGAAATAGAGGCACTGAAGGGTAAAGTGACTTACTGAAGGTCACACAGCAGATCAGTGGCAGAGGCAGGCACAGGCCCAGGTTCCCTGGTTCCCTATTCAGTATACCACACAGTCTCAGTAAGAATGGTGGCTATCCAGCTCCGATAATAGATATATCTTGTATTGGTCGCCATGAAAGATGAGAATCCTGGCTTGATTTTTAAAGGAGGCCCATAACAAGGGAGCAAAACAATCAGGAATAAAAATGAATGGGGAGCAGGGTAAGACAGGAAAGACAACCCCAATTAACTTAAATTCTCAAACACCGGCCAAGGAAGGAAAAAAAAGATACTATTTCATGTACCACGTCAGGCAAGGCAATCAGGAGATCCTTTCACTGAGAGATAAGACAAACTAGCTGTAACCTCCAGGTGTACTTCACAGACAGCTGCATGTTTTATTTATTTATTTACCTGGCTTTTCTCCCGGAGACAGGAGTCAAGCATTAGAATTCAAGTTGCGGCTGATGCCACCGTAGATACGGAAAGAGCATGGAATTACACGCACACAACCAACCTGTCTGCGATGTGATTCAGATAGAAACAAGCACAGCACGGCTTGGCAATCCTTCTGGCCTACAGACGGCTCAGGAGTCGCAGAATGACAAATGGACATGTATGGCGGAGCCCCTGACGGTGGACTTCACACCTAAATGCTAAGGTGGGCTGTTGGCTCTGTGGATAAGGATAATGGATTCACTGCAACAAGTGACTGGCCAGGAGCGAAGTCTCACCAAGACGTAGGTCACACTTTTCCAGTCAACATTTATGTACCTGGCCTAGATTCTTTGCTGCGTTCATTATCCACTGGGCACAGCCAAGGATCCCGGTTGAGATTCCTGGATTCACAGGCCAGCTCCGCACCAGCCCCAGTCTAGATTTACCACTGCGTCAAAACTGCTGTAAACCTACAATGTCCAGCTGTAGCCCCTCAAGGGGCTGTCTGCCTGCTCAAACTAACTGTAGAGCTTTGGCCACACTTCCTCTCGCCTTTGGCATAGCCCTGCCCTGCCTGTCTCACCAAACTAGTAGGTGTGTTCAGAGTACACCTAACCCCACACAAAATGGCCTTGTGAGGTGGAGGCAGGGACTGCCTTTATTACCGTTAGCCCATTGTATAGGTTACTCACTCCGGATGTAGGAGACACTGGTTCAATTCCCCATCTCTTCTTGCTGAGACCTACATCTTCCAGTGGTCAGGGTACTCACCTGAGAGGCAGAGAACTCCTCTTCAGATCTCTTCTTCTCATCAACTAGAGGGACGAACTGAACGGCAAGTACTCCAACTAATAAACTCAAGGTTATACAGGAGAGTGCGCTGTGGATTGTGGTAAGAAAGACCATGGCAGTGAAGGAGTGACCAATGACTGGAGGAGGCACCATATGGGAAGAAAGCTGCTACACCATGCCTGGCCAGGAGGCGATGCAGTTGTGGTGGCTGGAACCCCATTGCACACTCAATGAGTTCTTTATTATTCAGGACAATCTAGGACTTTGAAAGACAATGATGCTTCTGGAGATGTTGTCTCTCTCTTCCAATCTGTGCTGATCACGTGTGTCTTTTTTCAGGGTCTTCCGTTTCATGAAACTGGAGCTGGGCACCAGTGGAATGCTCTGTACTCCCTAATTAAAATAGAGGGGCATACACAAATACGAAACATCTGATACAACTGATACTCGATAGCCTTAACCTGTAATGAAGATTAGCCTGTAACTATCCTTCTAAGCCCAATTAGCATGTCCTTCTAACATTAATTACTTTCACACAGCGCACATGACTTTCTTTCAGTGTGCATGGAGGAAAGAAGAAACTGATAGTAAGATAAATAAACTATCCTCCCACAGTGATAATGTGCATTATAGCCTGAGATTTATTTGCCATATGAATAAATTACATTAAATAACACTCTGGGTAGACTGCATATTTTGCAGACTTAACTAGATCTCAATATAGCTGAAGATTTTTGTTCTTGCTAATAATAGTTGTACTTCATCTTGTTGTTCATTTAAACTAAATGTGCCCTAATTGCATATTTCTTGCTACAGGCAATAACATTTGATTGGATGGGCAAAGAAGTTAATTGTTCAGTATTGTACATTCTGTACATATTAAGGAACACCAGCAAATTGTTGTGCATGAATGTGATAGTAGGGACACAATTTCCATTAATTAATTGATAATAGGAATTACATAGGGGCACCACATATTTCTAGGCTGAATGTGGCTGCCTGTTAGTCCCTCATTCACTGCTTATGCAGTTTGCATCTGAATCTTAAGCAGAATCCTCTTGAGCAACAAATCCAGAAAGTGTTACAGAATGTGCTTATGGGGTTTGGTGGATAGAAAACAAATGCGTTGACTGTCCTTTCTGAACCAGAACTTGTCATGAACCTTCAGGTCCCTACTCACGCTGCAAAAAAAAACCAATTTAGGATGTTTGAATTCTGTTCCTGCAGAGTTCTGTTCCTGTCATGGTTAGCAGACAGAATTTGCATCATCTATAAATGGTGGCGGTTTGCAGGTGGCGGAGACCTTTCTCCCCTGAAAGAAAATCAAATGCTCGGAGTGGCAAAACACTAAGTGGATTTCTGGTTCAGGAATATTAACATGAGAATCACGTGTGGGCTTTATTACATCTTTCTAGTACACTAGTTCGAAGTACTTTGTGATTCAAAGGTTTCTCTCTGGAGTAGAGACTAGAATTGATATGCATGATTATGCAGGAAAACCCTTATAATGGGGACAAGGGGACTGTAGTTTATAACCAGAGGACCTCTTTAGAGGTTCTGTCCTAGAAACAGAGAAATCGGGTTGACTGAGTACCTTAAAAGATAGCTATGGCTGACACATGCTGCTAACGGCCAGTGCAGACTGAACCACTGTGATCACTATAGACTTGGCTGACAGTCGTGCATGGATAGCTGGTAGGATCCTGAACATGCCTGCAAGCAGACTTGGATCTATTTGGCACTCACCAGAAGTAGGGACCTTCTACAACTAGACCCCATTGTGTTCCAGGACACACTCATAAGTCCTGCCTCGTGAGGCCTTTTTCATCACCACCCTTCTGGTTTTGGTTGCTCCCTCCATTTGTATATCACCCTGACTTTTTCTGAAGGATGATTCAGTGGCATTCTCACCACTGCCATCCCACCCGCCTGCCTAAGATGGAGCCAATGTGCCTCTTAGGGTTGGATCCAGAACAGGACCATAGAGGAGAGGTGAGGTAGGGACAGCTCAGGGCAGAGCCAGCATGAAGGGACATGTATTACACCCTTCCAGACTCCATCTGTGCTAGAAAATAATACAGCCCCAGGCCCTTTGACACTTGTGGATCTTGGGGGATCTGTGAGATTTGGTGGGAGGGATAATTTATGGAGTTTCCTTCTGCCAGGTTTCCTCTGGAGAGTTCTCCATCCTAAAATCCCATGAGGTGACACATCAACTAAATGCTAATTTATCTGTGTCTCAAATATATGCAGGAGAGCAGACATATTTCTGGTGAAGCATTTCTTTGTCTGCAACAATCAAATATATTTATAGCATGAATTTAGTGCTATTAAATTGTAGAGGTATTAGGTTTTGAATGTATTTATAGAGAAAGCAATTACCTTATAAATGCGATCATTAGGATATGACAATCAATATAAAGTATAAAACCAAACAAAAAGCCTTCAAACACCAAAAATCAATGCAAGGATTTTATAGCATTCTGCACTAACACAATCACTTTTATCAGTTCTTTTCCTGGTTTTAATTGATCATCTGTAGCAAGGTGGAAGAATTAGAGAAAATTGTTTCCCCAGAAGGCCATTTCTATAGTTTACTGGGAAGCAAGACAACAAAAACAACCTAAACGTCCTATTTCAATCAGTTTAGAGACATCTGGCGGCTGATGGGTTGTTGAATTGGCGGTATAAATGGATCAACGAGGTAGTGGTCAGACCTGATTTCAGACTGAGATTAAATCTGGGATAGGATTCAGGTATCTTGTGATCTGCTCTTGAGTGATTTGTGCCCAAAATTGGATTCAAGAGCAAAGCCAGATGTTTTCAGAAAAAAATAATTTTAGCTGCGAGAAAACAAAGCCAATAAATAAATATGCTCTGTTTGTAAACTAATTCTAACCTGTGCTTCCAAAACAAAAAGGAAAAAGATCATTTTGCTTTGGGGTTATATATATGTATCCCAAGAACATGTCAACTTTTGTGAGCACTAAAATGTAATTCACATTATTTGGGGTGTATCAGACTACAATTAAAGAGCAGGCATATTAATCATATTTAATGGAAGTTTACTGAACATGAAATAATTCATTGGACTTCAGGATTTTGCTTCTCTGGTTAAGATTCAAACCCAGTGTGGTCTGCATCATGTTTATGTCTTTGTAATTGGGACAAATGGGAGCCACTCCATGGCGCCACTGAATTGGGAAAAGGCTAAAATTGTTCTCAGAGAAGTTGTAACGCCTTTGCTCAAAAAGGTTTCGGCATCTGTGCCTGCCAGTGGGAAAATTCTAGTAGGCATGGCCCGGGGGATGGAGGAATAACAACAGTGGGACTGTCGAAAGGGATCAACAAATCTGGCCCAATATAGAGGATGCATAGGGAAAAGAGCCTAGCTTTTCAAATGTAGATGGGCACCCAGACATGCTGAATCCCCTACTGGGATTTTAAAAAGCACCTGGGTGCCTAGTTTAGTACCCCTCTCCATCTCTAGTCACCTTTGAAAATCTGACCCCAGGCTCCTGACCCAGATGATTCCCCCTTAGAATAAAGAGAAGAAGAATGGTCCTGTGGTTAAGGCATTGGTGTGGGACTTCAGAGTTCTTTCTTCTGTTCTTGGCTCTGCCACAATAGCGGGTCAAGTCAATTTAAACGAATGTCTCCATTTGCCATCTGTAAAATGGGGATGATAATACTTCCTTAACTCACAAGAGTGTGGTCAGGGTATTCAGACTGTAAGCTCTTCCAGGTGGGAAACATCTGTTACGTTTGAATTTGTAGTCCCTCGCACAATGGGGCTGGGCCGTGTCAATGCTCTCATCACAACATAAATAATTCTATAGAAAATCAAATACGTCTCCGTATATATTCCTATGCTGTATCTTCTAACGTGATAAAGCTGCAAACCTTGCCAAGTCACACTGATCAATTACAGCAGTATCAGAAGTTTGATTCAGATGTTTTTCCCAAAATACTCAAAGTTGAACCATTTTTTTTTCATTACTCTAAGTTCCTCTGAGGTTACAAATTCTAGCGGGACTGGAAGTTTGGAAGTGACAGACATAACTAGGGCTATAAATCTCTTGAGATTTCCAGCCAAACTTTGAAAGCTCAAAGTTAATCAGACTTTTCAGAAGCTACAAAGAGTTTTGTAAGTGGGAAAAATTCGAGATGGACAAGTTTTGTTTTGTTTTTTCCTCCTTTTATTTTTGGGAGAGTTTTCTGAATTGTTTTGTTTTTAAACCAGTTCAAACCATATGGGCAGCAGATATGAAGACAATATGATTCCTTCTTTTTTTTTTCTAATTTATTGTTCCTTTAAATTTTTGTTTTTTTTGTGGATACATGATTTAAGGTAGAATAAAAAATCAGTGCAGATTAGATTTGTTAACTTTTCAAAAAAGCCGCACGTAGATACACACAAAATCCCAAGCATAAACTGAACACCATAGTAAATCATGATATATGGTTAGTAAATCAATGTGATGAGAAAGCTTCATTGGTTGTTCTGAGCTACAAAGTAAACGATTTTCAAACTGGCAGTTACATCCCATCTGATATCTGGTTATGTAACTAATCTCGTGGGCCAAAAAAGCATCAGTAAATTCATCTTTAAGAAACATAAAATGGGATTTGGCTTGAAGGACAAAAGAACCTGTGCATGAAATTTCCACATTAAAAACCTATTGCTCTTCCTGATTCCTGGGGCTTAGATGAAGTTTGAAAAGAAACAGACTATTCCATAATTTTAGGGGGGGGGCATTTATTGTAAAGGAGACAAGTTCACAAAAATATTTGGTTCAAGTTTAATTTAGGGAAAAAAATCCTAAATTTCCCAGCACTTTGCTCAACATTGCTAGCGGTTTAAATAGTTCCGCAATGGATTCCTGGGCTCAGAAGATTAAATGGTGTACAGAAAAGTGCTCTGGTTTCAGATTTTGTGCTATGGAGTTGTCTCTGTTATTACTGGTGGTGTGGCAGGGCGTAATGGAGGCTGCAACCAAGATTGGGAACCTGTTTTGTCAGGAACAGTACAAGCACAGAGTGAGACAATTTGCAATCTAAGTAGATAGGAGAAATGGGGAAACAGGGATAGAGAGCGATGTACTTCATGGTTACACAAGTCTGCCCATGGTCAGTGGCAAAGCTGCAGTTAGAATCCAGTTCCGCTCACTCTCAGTTCAGTGCTCTATCCACTAGCTTTCACTACCGTCCCCAACTTTTTTCTGATCCCACTTATTCATGTGTTCCCACAAAAGACCATTTCACTAGGCTTTTTACTTGTCTGTTTCCCCCACAAAATGACTTTGAGAATCAGTTACTGTGAAATCTTTGAGGTGTGGAGAAAGTAAATAAGGAAGTGTTATTTACTCCCTCTCATAACCCACAACTAGCGGTCAGCAAATGAAATTAACAGTCAACAGGTTTAAAACAAACAAAAAGTAGTATTTTTTCACACAATGCACAGTCAACCTGTAGAACTCTTTGCCAGAGGATGTTGTGAAGGCTAAGATTATAACAGAGTTAAAAAGAAAGAACTAGATAGGTTCATGGATGATAGGTCCATCAATGGCTATTAGCTAGGATGGGCAGGAAATGTGTCCCTAGCCTCTGTTTGGCAGAAGCTGGGAATAGGTGACATGGGATGGATCACTTGATGATTCCCTCTTCTGTTCATTCCCTCTGGGGCACCTGGCACTGGCCATTTTCACAAGACAGGATACTGGGCTAGAGGGACCTTTGGTTTGACCCAGTATGGCCATTTTTATGTGCCCCTGACTGTTGCCTTTTGATACAGGAAGCCGGAAAAAGAGAGCCTGCCTATTAAAAGAGGATAGATTCTGGGACTGAACCCCCCAGAAACAGGATTTAAAAAATTGATGGGATGTTTGGAGTAATGAGGGATTAACTTCAAGAAGTTCAGAGCAGCAGTTCAATTCAGAAAAGTACCCCAAAGTTCAGGGGTACTTCTGGGTGGCCCCAGGGAATATCCTCTAGGATCTCCAGTACAGTGTGATCATATCTTTCTCCCCTGCCACCATATGCTGGTCTCCAGATCCAAGTCAAAGAAGCTATTCCGGTTACAACAGCTGAGGATCTGACCACAGAGCTTTAGCCAAATCATATCTGAACTACCTAAAGTCTGTGAACATGGGATGGAAATATCATGAGGAAACTGCAGGACTTCTGGTTCTTTGTTTCTAGTTTGGCTGAAACCATCACAGGTAAAACCCTGACCCTAGTGAAATCAATAACAGTTTAGTCATTGACTTCAAAGGGGCCAGATTTTAATTCCGGGACAGCAAGCACTTCTGCTATATGGGAGAACCCCGCGGGGTTTTGGGACTTTGCAAAATGTCTAAAACTATTGCAGATTATTTTGCAATCATTCTCCCTTCTCCTCCACCCAGTTTAAACTATTGTGTTTTAAATAGAGCTGGGCAGGAATTGTCAACTGAAATCCTTTTCCCTCAGAAAATGCCAATATGGTAAAAGTGAAACTTCATGAGAAATGGTTGGGTCTGACGAATCTCCAGAGTTGAAAAACATCTAGAAAAATATTTTGACATCGAAACACCCAGTTTTGACATTTTCTAAATGAACATGTTCATTTTTTCGGTTCAAAATGATGATTTGTTTCAAAATTATAGTTAATTCATACAAAAATATGGTTAAAATTCCAAAAGTTGAAATCAAAAGGAAACATTCCAAGGGATCCAATCTGAATATGTGTTCATATGATCAGGTCATGAAGGGGTTTTTTTAGATTAACTTCTCATCCCATATTGGGATGGGAAAAGATTGGAAAAAACGTTTCCTGCTCGGCTCTAATTTTAAAGCACCTTTAATTTTTTAAAAAAAAATATTTCTGATTAACTCACACCTTGTGATATTCAGTCAATAAAGATTCTTGATCCAGAAGCTCCAATTGGTATGAAGCAGTGGAGCTCCAGCAGCTGAGGATCTGGCTTTATTTAAATGTAATCCCTCCTTATCATCTTGTGAGAGGAATAGTCATTATTTAAACACACATGAAACAGCCGCAAACGCAGGTTTTGCAGAGCCAAATGGAACCTGTCCCTCAAAGGTTTAGCATTCTCTGCTAAATCTGGGGTTCAAGTGGATTCCAGACATGGGAGAATGAACTCCCCCTAAGCCAAATTTCAGGTTTTCTGCTTCTAGTTCAGGCCTAAACTGGAAATGGAGGGGTATGCAAAAAAATAAAACATAATTAAAAGCAGGACAAGTTTTAGCAAATTTTCCTGAACCACAAAACACATCACGTTGTTTTTCCTCACTGTCACTCATAATCATTGCTGGGACAAATCCTAAAGGCCCAGTAATCCTGTCATGTGCCACAGATCGAGGTGGGGGTGAGGGTGTATATTCATCTCGACTGCTTCCAAGATTGTTGATATTGGTGGCATAGTTAAAATCAGATAGCCCTTCTATGCTGTCCCATTGCTAGATGCAAAAAGTATCACTCCATGCAACGAATGGCCAATAAATGTGGAAAAAATAAATTAAAACATGGTTTTAGTGCAGTCAATTTGTGGCATTGTCTACCACAGGAGGTTATAATATTCAATACTTCGGGTAGAGCTTGTCATTTCTCAAATCTCAAAATTCTGGTGATCACTCAATATTCAAAATTTTAAATATTAGAATAAGTTGAGAAAATGTTTCACAAAACAACTCCCTTCTCCATTTTTTGGTGAGCTATTGAAACTGGTCAATATTTTTCTAACTTTTGAAAGCTTTGGGTTTTTTTCTCCCCTTTTCCAGTTAGCTTTAACTACAGCCACATTTAATATAGGACTGGATAACTGAATGACCTGTAGTACATACAAAAGTTGTAATTATACAATACAAACTAAAACAAAGAGGACAAATCTCTTACTTCAGGGCATAAACGGATCATCTTCAGGGAGGCCAGGAAGGAATTTTTCCACTGTATATACCATTGCACTATTGGCAAGTATATGATATTTTGTTAGGTGTGTACGGCTGTCTTAATATGAAGCTTCTGGGATTGCTCACCATAAGAGGCAGAATATCAGACCTGATGGGCTGATCCTCTTTTTTCCTGTGTCTGTTTTTAGATTGCTCCTTTTAAAACATAGTGGTGACAAAATGGAATCTGTTGCAAAAGCTTTTAAGAAAAAGATTCTTGAAGAACATCCAGATCATAAGAATCAGAGAGGTAGCCGTGTTAGTCTGGAATAGCAGAGGTAACAAAGAGTCCTGTGGCACCTTAAAGACTAACTAAAGTATTGCAGCATAAGCTTTCGTGGGCTAATACCCACTTCGTCAGATGCAACTGCAGTTGCATCCGACGAAGTGGGTATCAGCCCACGAAAGCTTATGCTGCAATACTTTAGTTAGTCCTTAAGGTACTACAGGACTCTGTTATCCAGATTATAATATCTGCATTTTATTTCACTCTACCCTGGAAGTGTGGATTCTGCTATAACTCCTATTATGAACAATTAGAAATGAGGCTGATCCAGATCCAAACTTTGAAAGAGTTTAGGGTTTGGAACTCCAGGTCGCCTCATTGTCCAGAGAGGTTCCAGATACACAACTTGAATCCAAGTCTCAACTTGAACTGAAGATAAGGTCTATCAGTTCTGGGGTTTGATTTAGATCCATCTCAATAAACTATGTTGACAGGCACAACCTAGGGAATTTATTCTGCATGTGAAAATGGAATAAACAAAAGATTAAATTTGTTTCTCCAGAGGAGGTAGCTCTGAGACTAAGATAAAGGAACTAGAAATGTATTTTACATGTAAATTAGGTGAAGTAACAATGCGTTCTTTATCTTTATTTGGTGACATGCCCTCAAAATGTCCCAGACTCTGGTACTGTCTGAGATTGTTTTGTAGCAAATTAGGAAATTATCAGGATCCAGCACGTCACTGGGGACTCTTTCAAGCTGTATAATCAGAATAATTTAACTTGTATTGGTCAGGGCATGGATTCAAAAAGCAATTCAGAGGCAAAAGGGCAAGCATCCAGACCATGCTATGTAGATCTGAGTTATGTATTTTGCATTTTATTATTCCCCCTTGTAGAATCTGGAAGTCAGATGCTCAACGAATAGTGGTATTTACAGCATGAAAACTCCTTTGAAACCATACAAGACTGCACAAGCTCAGCACAACAAATTAGATTGCTCCACGCATGCAAGGCAATAGTTCTCAGGAAATGTAGTGCAGAGGAATAGAATTTGGAAGGCTGGTTTGACAGTAAACTCAGAATACCAAGACTGAGATGGTGTAGTAGGCAGCATTTTTAAGCTGCAGTGGAAGGAGACAAATGCAGCCAAAAGCCCATCCAATCTCCTATTCATTGCATTGTTGTGACCATTACTGTGTTCAGAATGGGAATGGAAAGTGGAGTATTGTCCCATTGTTAGAACAAAAATCTGGGTCTAAGGAACCTTCCTGAGTCCTATTGCTGGTTTGACCACTGGCTCGTTCACTGTGTAATTTTGGGCAAGTCACTGAACCTCTTTGTAAACGGGAGATAAATATATTTATCTACCCCACATGACTGTTGTGAAGCTTAATTAATAAATGTTTGTAGAGAGGAAAGATTCTGCTTGGAAGGAAGATCTAGACCTAAAAAAGAATCTTTATAAGAAATTATCTATGTTTGCATGAAGGCTTGTGAATGATTTCCTCCCAGCCCCCAAACAGATTTGCTGCGAACTGTCTCCTTTAGCTTCTTCCTTTCCCCAATTTCTGTCCTTAGTGCATCCAAAGCCTCACTAAAGTGTTTGCTTGGCCACAACTATGTGCTTTGCTCCTCCTCTCTCTGGGAATATTTATCTTTTTACTTGGCACAAAGAAGAACCTTGGCCTTAGAGGAAAGTTATATGAATAAATTAAACCCTTGGGGATCACATTTGCTGTTTTTGGTCACACAGTTTGCTTAAGAATTGCAGTTCCTAAAGTCAGGCTTCCTTGGCCACAGATTAAGGGGCTATATAAGCATCATGTTTTGTCTATGCCATATCCCATAGTGATTCTAATGAATAAAGAGTATCATTCTAGGAAGATTACCTGACAAATGAGAACTGATAATGGCAATAGTTAGGCTCTCTTCCAGCTTGCACACATTTTGGTATTTGGAAACAAGTTCTGATCTCAAACTCACTAGTGTGGGTCTGGAATAACTTCAGTTGAGTTATTCTGGATTTACACAGGTCTAAAGGAGAACAGATTTTCCCCTCCATTTCATCTGTGTATTTCAAACAAAAGGCCAGAAGATTGCACCAGAATATATGAGGCCAAATTGCATCCTGATCAATCCCACTGACCTTAAAATGAAGTGGGTTGTTATTGTGTTTTTAACTTGTTCTTGTTAACGAATCTTTTAGTATCCTTCTTGGCTTTCACAGCTCTGAGGGTACATCTTCATGGCAGAGTTAACTCTGATGATCAGCACCTGGTCTGAGCACCAGGGTTAGCCTCACCACAATGCGAAGAGCCCCTGTGCAAAACCACACTTGAGTTTCTAAGTCCTCACTAGAGCTGCACTACCTTTGTATAGCAAGTGCTTCAGAGGGCACAAACGATAGCTCTCTGTGCTGCAGTTAGCTGAGACACTCGATAATCCTTTTCCAGGGAACTGTGGGAAAACTTGTCTGTCCTGCTGGGCATGTGGGGAGGGGAGGCAAATTGTGGGAAGGCTTTTGGGGCCTCTCCGTACTTGAGTGACATGGCTTGCATCCTTATGGCCAAGTGGAAGGATTACCAGCTTGCATGAAAGCAGCCCTGGTCTACACTGGGTGGGGTTTTGACCAAAGATACACAACTTCAGCTATGGGAATAGCATAGCTGAAGTTGACATATTTAGGTTGATTTACCACGGCTTCTTGTGGTGGTGGAGTTCCAGAGTCAACAGGAGAACGCTCGGGGATCGATTTTTCGAGTTTAGACTAGATGCGATAAATCAAACCCCCAATAGATCGATCACTACCCACCGATCTGGTGGGTAGTGTAGACCTGGCCTTAGGTGAGGGTTTTGTGTGTGTGAATGGGGGAGAGGAGGATTAGGGCAACATCTGAGTTGGAGCCCAGACTATTTCTTCAGTGAAGATGTACCCTGAGATACACATATTCCCCTGTTTAAATAGCTCTAGTGCTAAAAATCCCTACAGCTAATATGATAGAAGCACGAGGACACATAAACTGCAGGTGTTATGAGTTCAAATTAGGAATGGGGGGGGACTTGTTTAAACTAATTGAGAATACAATTAAACACTGTGGATTCATAAAGTTCATATGGACACAGAAGTTCAGAGGTTTGTATTCCTTAAAGGCTAGAATGTAGGTAAAAAAACCACACACACACAAAAATAGTATTACAGGCAGTCTTGAAAATTTTACCACAAGGCTACCCTGGGTTTGAAAGAAACATCATCTCCCTCCCTGATCCTCTCAATCATGATGGTTTTTTTGGCCGGGCATTTGGGACACCTTTTTGACATGTTGGGCTTACACTTGGTGACCCTGTGGTAAGTGCCTGAATTCAAGGTTAGGCTTTTAAGATCTCTCTACGTGAAGTTTTCCCATAAGCTTGCTAATGTACCACTCCCTCGCAGACTGTTCAGGCTGAATTTATTAAGTGGGATCTGTGTGATACAGACACCAGGTGGGGAAGATTTTAAATCTGAGCACATGATTGGGAGATAAGGATTCCTAATTTTTCCTAACCCTTGCTCTGACCTGCTTTTCCTTTTGTAAGTATGGAACAAGTCACATATGGAAACTTTCCTTGATGAGTTAAAGTCAATGTTTGCTATAGCTGCTCAGCTCTCTCAAATCAGGCCATCACCTCTTTGTAGCTAAATTTACTGGTCTTTAAAACAGGGGACGCTTAATGTGACTGTCAGCTACTCTTTGTAGAGTGCTTTGAAGAGGAGCAGTACTACATAAATACCATGTAGCAATCAAGTCCAAATAAGCCTGATAAAACAAATGAGAACCAGTTAACACAGCTGAAGAGGCTCGTCCTTGCAGCTGTGATAAAAGCAAGTATTCAAACAAGCTGATGAGTTCATTTCCTTGGCATGGAGATTACACAACAGCCACACAGCTGAGATGTCCCAATAAAAAATAATAATCAAAGGTTCCCAACATTATCCTTTATGTATTTGCCTTGTAAATGTAAGCTACCCATGTTATAAATGCATGCCTAGAATGTTTACCGTAGTGTGTGTCTTTCTTCTTTCCAGCCCAGGACAATAAGAAATCACAATCTCAGTGCAATCAGAACCCCAAAGTGGAAAAGGAACTAATATGTTGGAAGCAAGGTACATTTTAAAGAGACTGGACACCACACTATCCTATGAACAAGGTGATCTTAAGTCTGACCCTCTTCCTAACTGCTGCTGTTCTTCCAACAGACTCTTATGTAGACCGATAAAAGCAGAACAAATGGAAATATCATGGGTCCCCGTTCTAGTGGCAATCAGTCTAACATTTTCAAGTTCAACAAATGCTGTCAGCTTTGTTGTAAGAAACTTTCTGATGCCTTTAGAGGACATCATTCTTTTTCAACTCTGTAAATGTGTTCAGGGGAGCGAGGGTAAACTTTGACTTGTATTGTAAATCCACAGGGCTTTGGGAGTAGTGTTGCAATGTAGCATGACAATTCGTATTCTTCTAGCAAAGAAAAAAAGACCAGACTGTGCTCCGGCTAACAAGAAAACCCAAATAATAAACATAAAATTTGGAAGAGATAACAGACCTCATGCTTCAGGACATAAGACAACTTGCAGTTATTGGGGTCAAGTGGAAACTATCTCTATGGTCAGGTTATCGCGTAATTACCTAGTGCAGGGCTTCTTCCTCTGAAGCATCTGTTTACTGTTGACGACAAGAGACTGCACTAGATGGACCACTTGTTCTGGCATCCATCCACTGATTTTGTAAAATACCTGTCACTAGTAATAGCTGGGCACATTTTCCATGAGTTCAAATTCTGCCTTGGCTTGAACTCTCAAGGTTGCACAGGTCACAGGATGTCTAAGTTAGGGCAGAGTTTGGTCCTAGATTTGCACTTTTGGTGCCCTTGGCATATTTCGGAAAGAAGGGAATGGCATTTGTCAAGAATTCCAACAACCTTTTGATTTTTCCCAAATGGAAAAAACTTAGAAGATCTCAAGAGTATGACCACAAAATACATAATATAAACCTGAAGTCTGCAAAATGATGGCACAAATATGAAATTCTAAAAACTCTGGCTGCCCCTTCAAAGAGTACAAATATCCACAAAGCTATCCAGATTGCAAAATATTTTTACTTCAGATGGAAAATTTAATGGTGCAAACACCACTTTCTCTCTTCTGTTGTAGGAACTTCTAAAATATGCTCTATGCTGTTTACTAACAGAAGCCCAGCATTTGCTGGAAATACTATGTGAAGTGACTCAAGTTCAAATATGCAGGGAATTTAAAGGGCCATTGTCAATTTTAAGATAAAAGTAATGGGCCAGACTCTGAGCTGGTTTTAAACTGGTATAATTCTAGTGAAGTCAATAGTTGTTTGTATTTAGTATCAGTTGAAAATCTGGTCCTTTGTATTTAAAATAGTCCCTTAATATTTTTTTGGATCACCTAGATTATTAAAACTGAAACAAATTAATATATTTCTGACCATTTATGGTGTGTTTTTCAACCAGTAAGTGGTCAAAAGACAAAAAATAAAAGGTAGGAATATATGGTCAGCTTTCAGAACGGAGAGGGGAACATAACAGGGTCCCTCAAGGATCTGTATGTATCCTTAATGATCAGGGATAGGGGGTAAACAATTTGAAGACGTACAAATTACTCAGCATGGTTCTGGTAGTGTCATGATGCTGGATTTGGGGTTCATACCAGCACTTGCAAATAGTTAATAAACAGGCTTGTGACTTATTTTAGGATTTAAGATTATTTTTAAAGGATTATAGAAAAAGTAAACAGGTCCTATTACTTGATCCTAAAATAAATTGACAATTGCTCCCTGGCCTTTCTCTGAATATCACTGTTACAACATCAGTACAGTTCCCATCAGCCCTGTAAAATCTCTGAGTCACATTTTTGAAGGCAAGGCAGGCATCATGCCAACCTCATGGTCAGGTGCAGTAATCCAATAAGTATATAATTTTCAATTGCACAATCACAAATTAAACTGCAGCTGCTGTCCACAGTTAACCTGATCTGTTCAGAGAGACATCATTAGGGAAAAACAATTAATTTTTCCATTCACCCAAATGATGCCAAAGTTGAAGGGAAGGCGGAGGAGAAGAAGTGGGAGGGGGGACTTCTGTGTCTATTGTGTTGGAAAAATAAAACCCATGGTATTGAGTAGCCAGGTTAATATAGGTCAGTTACAGTAGGAAAGAAAGGAGATACACGTAGTTTGTGTTACATTTTGTAAATGAAAATGAGAACTGGCCAAGCATGGGGGGTTAGGGGGAAGAGAAACAACTGGTACTTAAGATTGACTTTCTCACTTTTTCACTAGAGACATTTCCCATGTTCCTTGCTCTTTATAATCCTGGTTTGAGATTAGTTAGAAGTGAACAGAAAACATTACAGTGTACTGAGCTACATAGATGTGATTAATGCAGAAGTGCACAATTAGCTTCTGTTATGGGAATGTTTAAAACACTACAAAAATCTCATTTTAGAGTTTGCTCCCCAAACAACCAGCAATGGATATGAATTAATTAGATGCATTCAGGCATTATATTCTCTGTACATATATTATAAACTCAAGAATGGGCTATAATTCAGTTATTCCCCACATGCTTCAAGTCATTATCCCATAAAAATGATGTGGCTTTACAGGGATTTCAGACACATGGTAAAATACCACTCAAAGTCATATGGACTTAGGCTCCTAATGCTTTTGCTAAGTGCTTTTGAGAATTTTACTCAGGAAGCTTAGAAAATATTAAAGAAATGCAAATATGTAGCTTGGCACTTTGGCTATGGGCAAGTGTACAATCAATTTAATACCTCTTTCAGCTGAGAGCTTTCTCCAGAGAGCTTTCTTCAGCTTTGGCAGGGAGATGGAGTTAAATGCTCTAATTCAGATAGACACCTTCTGTCTTTATAACATCTACGGTTTATATTTGTGATTCAAATTTATAATCTAACACGAACGAATTGCTTTATTGAAAATCTGTATGTACAGTAGGAGTTTTGTAGGATGCGGGGAACAGAATATGTCATTTCACAGAACTAGTCATCTACATGAAGAGTGTATTTGTTTCCCGAGTCATAGTGAAGCCCGAGAAGAGAAAAAATTATCTGCAGTTGATTTGGTGGCTCCAGAGCTCCATCCATCTACAATATTGTACATATGGGCAGATATTCCATTGACTCATAAACTCTAAGGCCAGAAGGGACCATCATGATCATCTAGTCCGACTTCCTGCACATAGCAAGCCACAGAACCTCATCCACCCACTCCTGTAATAGACCCCTAACTTCTGGCTGAGTTACTGAAGTCTTCAAATCAGGATTTAAAGACATCAAGTTAGAGAGAATCCACCATTTACACTAGTTTAAACCTGCAAGTGCCCCATGCTACAAAGGAAGGTGGAACTCCCCCGCCGCCCCATACAGATCTCTGCCTATATGATCTGGTTAGAAAATCCTTCCTGACTCCAATAGGAGTTCTGATCTCATTCGGATCCACACTCACAAATGCATCTACATACAGGTGCACACAAAACAGGATCACATATACAGCAGGAATGGGGACCAAAATTTTCATACCACATGTCAACTGTAAGGGCCAGCTCCTACTTCTGGAGGAGATTTGACTAACATCCACATTGCAGTACTCGGCCTTGAACCGGCCCTCAGACATTTCCATTGAGGTCCATTTAAATAGGAGCTACACTATGATTTGTAGCAACGCAGGTAGAGTTGTGGTGATGGGAGAATTCTTGAGACTCCCTAAAGCAGGGGTGGCCAACCTGAGCCTGAGAAGGAGCCAGAATTTACCAATGTACATTGCCAAAGACCCACAGTAATACGTCAGCAGCTCCCCAGCAGCTCCCCAACCCCACTCCCAGCGCCTCCTGCCCACTGGCAGCCCCACCAATCAGCACCTCCCCTTCTCTCCCAGCACCTCTTGATCAGCTGTTTCATCATGTGCAGGAGGCTCTGGGTTGGAGAGGGGGAGGAGCAAAGGCATGGCAGGTTCAGGGGCAGGAAGGGGGTGGCATGGGGGCCTGTGGCGGAGCCAGTGGTTGAGCAGTGAGCACGCCCCAGCACACTGGAAGTTCCAGCTCCAAAGTCGGTGCCTATACAAGCAGCTGCATGTTAACTTCTGAAGAGCCACATGCGGCTCCAGAACCACAGGTTGACCACCCCAGGCCTAAAGTATGTTCTAAAGACATAGCCAAATGTAGAGGGGCACCTTTTTATGTCCTTTACACTTTAAGATTCCATGTGGTGGCCTGTTTTCTTGAATAGTAAGAAGAGCTAGTCAAAACATTTTGATTTTTTTCAATGAAAAGTAGGGAATTTTTTTTTGGAAACATCCACTCCCTCCCCCCAATTTTTTTTAATAGTGATAATAGTGAGTGCAAGTCAGAAAATTAGTCTGAGCTCATTATCAAGCCAACTCCAAGCTATAACACTGCTTTTTAGTGATCACATCACACACAAGTGATTACTTTAAGTAATCAATGAATTAATTATAAAGGAAAGTTACTCTTGTAGACAAATCCGTTCAAGAGCTCTAGTTACAGTATAACAGGTTTACCAAAAGTACAGACACAGATCCATCATTCTTCACAAAAGAGACTCATTCTTAATACAACTATTCCAAGGGCAGGTCTACATTACCCACCGGATCGGCGGGTAGCGATTGACCTATCGGGGGTCAATTTATCTCATCTAGTCTAGACGTGATAAATCGATCCCCGAGAGCTCTCCCATCAACTCTGATACTCCACTGCTGCCAGAGGCAGAATGGCTGGGGGTGCAGCAGCAGTCGATTCAGTGCCGTTAAGACGACGCAGTAAGTCGACCTAAATATGTCGACTTCAGCTATGCTATTCCCATAGCTGAAGTTGCGTATATACCCCCCCAGTGTAGACCAGGGACAAGTGTACTTATCACTGCAATGGCCAGGGACTAGACCAGAAGTGGGCAAAGTACGGCCCGCGGGCCAGATCCGGCCCGCGGGCTCCTCCAAACCGGCCCCCGAGGTCTGGCTGGGGAGGCTGCTCTTGCCCCTCCCCTGCGGCCTCAGCTGCTGCACTGGGGAAGTTGTTCCCCCGTTGGCCCCCTCCCGCGTGGCTTCGGCAGGACACGGTAGGGAAACTGCTCCAGCCCCTCTTGCCCTGTCTCCCTCCCCCGCGGCCCCAGAGGGCCGCGTGAGCAGCGCTGTTGGGCGGGGCTGCGCGACAGCGTGTCCAGCTCCCGGCCAGACACGTTGCGCGCTCTGGGAGATCAGCGCAGCCGTGTGTCTGGCTTTGGGCCAGACACGCTATTCTAGGCAGCAGCGAGGTAAGAGGACCGGGGCCAGGCAGGTTACCTAAAGGGGCAGAAGGTGGGGGGGGGAGGGAGGAGGTTGGATGGCACATGGGAGTCCCAGGGGGCCTGTTGGGGGTGGAGGTATAGATAGGTGTCAGGGAAAAGGAAGCTTGGATAAGTGGATAGGGTCCTGGGGGGGTGAGTAAGGAAAAGGAGACCTGTGGAGGGGGTGGTCAGGGGCGAAGGAGCAGGGGGGCTTGAGGTGGGGTCTTGGGGCGGTGGCTAAGGGCAGGGGGTCTCTGGAGGGGGCAGTCAGAGGACAGGGAGCAGGGGGGGGCTTAGATAGGGGGTGGGGCTCTGGGGGGCCATTAGAGTAAGGGATCTCCAGATAGGGCGATGGGTTGGGGGTTCTGAGAGGGGGTAGTCAGGGGGCCAGAAGTGAGTGGGAGTTGATAGGGGGCGGGGCCAGGCTGTTTGGGAGGGCACCGCCTTCCCTACCCGGCCCTCCACACAATTTTGAACTCCGATGTGGCCCTCAGGCCAAAAAGTTTGCCCACCCCTGGACTAGACCCTCAGCTACCTTCGGCCTGGCTACACTGGGGTCAACCTAAGATACGCAACTTCATCTACATAAAGAGCATAGTGGAAGTCGGCGTATTTTAGGATGACTTACCTGGCCATCCACATGGCAGTGAATTGACCACTGCCACTCCCCTGTGGACTCCACTTCTGCCTCTTGTGGAGGTGGAGTACAGGGGTCGATAGGGAGCACGCTTGGGGATTGATTTATTGCGTCTACAGTAGATGTGATAAATAGATCCCTGATAGATCAATCACTCCCTGCTGATCTGGTGGGTAGTTAAGCCGTACCCTCAAATTAGCATAGTCCTGCTGAAGTCAATGAAGAACATTGATTTATATCAGCTGAGGATCCGTCCACAGGTCTCTTGCATAGCTGGACTAATACTGTGAAAAAGTATCACTGAACCTGAGAATAAATGTTAGAAATTCTCCTCATTCATGGGTTTTTACCCCCATACAACTTGTGCAAGCACAACCAAAGACTTTTGTGAAAAGGCAAAGTGTCGTGCATTCTGATGTAAACATATGTAGGCCCCTGGATTGTTAGTACACATGTTTGCATGAGAAACTGTCCCAAAAATATTTGCTCATCTATCTTTAAAGGTCTTTGTGGATTTGGGAGCCGTGCAGTTAAGAGAGCAGAATCAGTGCCATAAGCCTAAACTGACATGCACGAAGAGTGAATAACGAATAGAAAATACTTGGAGCAATACTTCTATAGGCTGAAATATACCTGCAGAAAACATCTGTTGAGTAATTTGGAGTAATGAACACATTTTTAACATTCCAAGTCTATTCATAATTAGTTCACAGACACAAAAAAGGAGTCAAGTGCCTTATATGATTTGAATAGTTGTCCCAGTAGAAGACCTTGGTGACCTTATCCATTCCTAGAATTCTAAATGCATAGAACAATACTCCCTAAGGCTATAGACAGAAGCTAAATTATCTGTCTGCACTCTGAGTCCTCTAATAGCCTCACTGATTGACTAAAAAAGAACACAAGACACAGAAATCACAAAAAAGAACACGCCATTTCTAGTCCCAAAAGATGAACTCACAAGTGTAGTTCCTGATCCTTTTTCTGGTGGATTTATAGTGTTACATTGAGTAAGTCACCTGACCTCTTTGTGTCTCTGTTCATCAACTGGAAAAATGATGACGACACCCCTTGCTTTGCCGTGTCTATTTATAGTGTAAGATCTTTGGGGCACAGACTGTCCCTTGTTGTAGTTCTGTACAGTGTCTAGCACAATGGGACCCCCAACTGATTAGGGACCTCTTGATTTTACAATAGTAAAAAAAAATAATAGAAATCATAGTCCTAAATTCTAGCACGTCAGCTCACAATGCTACCTATATCAATTAGCCAATGTGCACTATATTGGGTAGATAAATAGTTCATGCAGATGGCTTGGAAGCCCAAATTATATCATGTAAGTAACTCAGGGCTGAGCGTCTTCTCCTAGACATCTGTGCCACTGGAGTCAGTGCAAAGAAATAGACTCTGTTCTAAATCCAACATTCCTCATGGAGGTCCAATGCTATTAGTGCTGGTGCCAACTGTTAATAAACGCCAGGCACAGAACAAAAAATCGTCAGAAGCAGCCAATATTTAATAAAGAATTTGACTCAATTATTTTTCTTGCTTGTTTTCCCTGACAGACTCGTGCATGAATCCACTGTGGGAAGCTGACAGTATACTATGCTGGTAGCCAAAACTGGTGGCACTGATTTTCTTCATAGTAAACACACTAATTAGGATGCGTGTCTGCATAACATCTTTATTTCTTGATTTGTCCTGCTGCAGAGCTTTTATATGCAATGCTTCTTAAAAGCATGGGATTCTGGATTGTAAACCACCTCGAGTGGAGAAATGCAGATCGATGAAATTTAACTAATAAATAAATGTGAAATTGCAAGCATGAGTTGCCAATAAGGAATGGGAAATTACATTAATAGGGGCAGTGGCTACATTATGTGAGGGTTGGAGGAATCATAGGCAAATTGCTTTATATCCTCTTCCGTGTGCCTTTGGAAACAATTTGGCCAGATCCCTGATTTTACAGTTCATTGCGTCAAAGCCCCCTGAGCATCCTGCATGGATAGCTGCTGTATTCTGTTTGCACTGAGTCCATTGCAGTATGAGCATCCATGAGATTATGTTGCTGATTTGACACCACCTTTTTCTTTGACCCTATCAACTATAATAATCCAAAACTCTAGGCCTGAACTGGAGGGTATTTCAGTACTGCATGACTTTAAACTTTATAGCTTTCACGTTGGTTAGCCTACTTCAGATGAGTTTGGAAAAGCCACATCTCAAACAGTTTTAGCTTAGGCTCTGTGAAAGTGCCTGTTTCTGATTGTATAATCCATGCAGCGTACTAAGCTCAGATACCTAGCTATTTGCACTGTGTTCTTCATTAGAAAGACAAAAATCACTTGTTCAATTAAATGTGGCATTTTTCTAGAAAAGTATAATCGATCTATGGGAATGAACTAGGAATAAATGGCATTGTTCTTTGCCCTTGTCAGATTCTACGAGAAGTATGGTTGTTGGCTTGTACTAGCAAAGGTACTAATTAATTACTTTCCCCCCTTCAAAATAAAATAAGTGCCAGAAACATTAATATAGCTAATGGTAACCAGCCTAACGTTAAGAACATAATTTTCACTCCAAGACATAATCTCTTAAATATTATCTGTACATGCACTTTGCAATGATTATGACCACTAGTGGGCTACTAATGCTTGGTAGAGACTTTACATGCCACCCTTTGGTGAACTAATATGTGACACAGGGAATGCCTGTAAAACTATGCACTCTGTGTGCCCTCTGTTGGCACCAAGAGGTTCCTGGGTCACAATATATAATAAACACAGAAAACCCTACAATGAAAGAACATGATTAAGGTGGCAAAGCCAAGCACTCAAAGATAGGAAATGCCAGCATGAAGGTTGTTTGTGAAACCTTAATTTGACCCAATTGCACATATTCCAGGGGTTCTCAGGCTGGGGAGTCATGTAAAACAAGGGGGGAGAGTGGCTTCCTACTCGCTTATCCAGTACCCAGCCCCTGTTCGGAGCAGCCATTACAGGGAAAGTCTGACTTTGCCCTTGTAACCAGGGGCTGAAGCATGGTCAGTGCTGACCATACTGTGCTTGCAGCATCCCCACAATGGGACTAAGAGCTGTGAGAGGCCCAGCATGCTCAGTGAGGATGGACTCTTTGGATATTTTAGCTGCTAAGATCAAAGAAGTCTCTAGAGGCCATGTGCAAACTGAGATTCTTCAAAGTCTCAGAACTTGGCTAAATCTGAACAGATTTCACAGGACTGCAAAAGGCACATCCCTGACCCAAAGGCCACACCCTTGACCAATATCGACAACCTGCTTCAGAGCCTGGGAGAGTGAAAGAGAGTCAAAGGAAAGGTGTGCAGAATCTTCAAAAGGGGCAAAACAATGTATTTTCCCCTAGCCTCTTGGAAATGGCTGAACTGTTTTTGATGAAATTCCCCATCCCCAAATCAACTTATGGTAGAGATCTGGCATGTAAAATTTCAGCACAAAGCGTTAGCGTCTGACAGTTATAAACAACTGAAAACAGGGTCCTACAAATGGTAAATGTCAGGAAACCTTCACAACAGGCGGTGCCTCTAATATGGATTTGCTATCCTTGCTGCGAATGGAATGTTGAGAGCTGAGCTGAGAAATCTTTCTGGCTAATTTTCAAGAGTATTCTCTCTCTGGAATTACCTGAATTATCACTTGAAACAACATCATGCAAAATAAATCCATCTGCATCTCTATTTTCATTTCAGCTTGCAAGAGCTATGATGGGCTGAGGAACATGCATTTCCTGGCAGTTAATGACCTTGCACAATCAACTCATTCTAGCTAATTAATAATGGTGTCAAAAGAATGCCCTGCCCCCTGGTCATCATGGCATAACTTAGAGTTATATCTTGGAGTGTCTGATTAACTGATATGAAGTATAATATGAACCATCTCTTTAAAAGAACTGAGAATTTTTTTTCAGTAGAGCTGAGTATGTTGGCAGAGTTAAAGTTTGCTTTCCTTTGACTTGACCATAAATCACCTTCATGATCAATGAACTCTGCCAATTGAACAGAACTCAGACAGGAGAAATAATACCACAAGATGAAAGGGAAAACTGGCTCAGTCGGGTGAAGAAATCTTCTTTTTTATTAGTAAGCTCATATGTGTCAATTAAAGAGTCAGAGAAGAATAGAAGTGAGAAATGCAAAAGATCAGCTATTTTAGTTCATGTAGGTTAAGATTTTTTTAAAATGCCTAAGAGTGAAATTGTCAAAAACATTAAAGTGACTTAAGCGCCATCATTCCAAGTGACTTGAGAACTGTTGAAAAATTTCATAAGTCCCATTTTCAAAAATGATTTAGGCACACAGGAGCAAAGCCCCCGTTTACTTTCAATGAGAGGTTGATTCCTAAAGACCTAATCCCCTTTAGAAAATTGGATTTAGGTTTATAAGTCTTTTAGGCACTTCTGAAAATTTTGCTGCATGTCTTTTCTCTGTAACATATTCTCCAGCACTTTATCTAGGCTAGCTTTAAATGTTTCATGTGAGTACGGTGTCACTGAAAGATTATTCAACAGGCTGTTAGATCATTTCAAGATTTCAGCTGACAAATCTTTCCAGTCATGAATCCATGAATCCTACTGTTTTAGCATCATAAAGTGTATATGCTTAATTTAATTGAAGGTAGTTTGATGGCATGGTGAGATGAAACCAAAGGTTTAACTGTGGGGAGGGATTGGATATACAGAAACAGTTAAGTCTGATTCCAGGAAAAGACAAGATTTTTATTGGAAGGTGTGGTAAGTGGTGTCAGTGGGTTCTATCCAGGTAAAGAACAGCATTCATCCTTTAAACATGTCAGGACGAGGTATATAGTTGCAAAGGAAACAAGAACAACAGCTTCTTTGGGTATAAGACAGTGCAGGGAAATAATTCATTCTGCTATGGAGAATTGACATCCCTTGCTCGGAGAAAGCAATCAGAGTTGAGCAGATGCAGCAGGTAGAAAGGAATGAAAGTGGGTGATGGCTTCCGAGACCAAAAGGATGAGTCTACTGGGGATAGAGGAAAGACTAGAACAGAATAGGTCTGGGAGCAGAAAGAAAGAGAGGTGAGGAGCAAGGTCTAGATAGCCACCAGAAAGAAAGAAGTCCATGGTCAATAATCCCCAGCACTGAAAACACAAAAGGGACAAAGACACAAACAGGAGTACTGATATACCTAAACATAAGGGCACCATGGAAGGAATAAGTCAGGGACAGAAAGTTCCCTCCCACCTTCAGCTGTTCTTGTGAGCCATGCATCTGTGTTATCGGCAAGGCATTTGCATATTCTGAAGCTAGCTTTGTCTCTGTTTCCATGTGAGATTTTTGGATGTTCTCCCAGTCTTATACAGCCTCTGTACGTAGGCTCTTGTAATCATATCTTTTACTACTACCATTTAGGTTCGATAGAGAGGTTCAATACAGAGACAAAGAAATGCACTTGGATAAAGGAGCACACTTAAAAAGAAAGCTCTTCTCTTATGTACCTGTCTAATCTATTTTACTGCATAATGAATTAGCTGATATTTGTACAGAATTCTGAAGGTGACAATATAGAAGTGCAAAGTAATGAATTATTATTGTTTGTAGTACCCGGCCCCAGGCCAGAAAAGCTAATGCCCAACCAGTGGACCAAATTTGGTGACAAACTTTGGTCACATGCCTCCTGAGGCATGATGCAAATACACTAAGAAGCGCTAACAGATCTCAGTATTGCTGCTACTGTCCCATTTGAGAACACCTGCTTTACATGGATATGAACAGCTATGACATTTTGAATCAGATGTTAGTCACTTCATGTTCTCATAACCCAGTTATAAGTGTGATTTCATATCCTTTGGTTATCTATGCTATGCCACATGACGCAGAGGTCTGTAAAAAACCACTTTTCCCTATCTACAACTGCTTCATCTATTGTAATGTATTATGCTCAAATCATAATCCACTCTGCTCACATAGTTGTAAGGCCACCTTGGCACATATAAACCCTTGACTGCACATGCTTCTTTTAAATAGTAGGAGATGAAACGTAATGGAATCTAATGTGCAGTAAATAAATGTACATTGTTGTTCTTATGTTTTGCCTTGCTTCTAGGGATAGAAAATTTAGTCCAATTTCTACATGACTCCACACTGCTCAGATTTTTAAATCACTGGTGAACCCTTTCCATAAAGAAACATGTGATTTCTTAGTAGTCAGTTAATTGCTATTACATTGCAGGGAATGGTAAGGTTTGCAACAATGTAATAGTTAGAATTTCAGAGATGTTATTCTCTGCTGAACAATTAGCTAATCCGCATTTTGCAATTTTTCTCTACAAATATGTTTTGAAATTCATGGATTTTTTTATGCAATTAAAATGAGAAAGGGGATGCTGCATCTGAAATGATACTGTGATGACATAACAGAGAACATTAAAGGTCAGGCCAGATTAATTTGCCACAGGATCAGCTGGAGAATATTAAACCTCTTAGCTGTAATCCTTTGATAACCAGTCCTATAATGTAATCATCAGTGTACATCCAATAACATCCATGTTAATTACTTTGGAATTATACATGTGGTTTTTAATCAGGGGGCAGGACCAAAAAAAAAAAAAGTTCAAATATTGTGCTTCCAAAAGAGAAGGATTGTCATGATATTCTGGGGAAAAGTCAGCATGAGAAGTATGCCTTTTAAGTGAACATCTGTCACACATTCGCAGTGTTCTAAACCAAACTTTATCTCTGGCAATTTAGGGAGATTCCACCTCAGCACAAGCAGAAGTGAATTGTTCCGGGCTGAGTTTTTACACTCAAAGTATGGAGTCCACAGGTGTAGAGAATGCTTTTAACGAACAGAATCCGGACAGTTCTCACCAGGAACCGAAGATCAGATGAGAAGCAGCCCTTGAAAATTCAAGTTTTCAGGGGAAAGAGGTTGTTTGCTTTCTGCATTTCTTTGGGGCTGCATAACTCAGGATATATTGGAGTGCAGCTGTTGCTTGTGAAATGCAGGACCAATAGCTAAAGCACTGACTGGAAGCAGGCATGTGTTTTGCAAACTTCTACTGCCCCTGCCTCATGTGGCCTTGACAGTGCAAACTCCACCCTGCTACATCAGTCTTGAGCCTCTATTGAGACAGGAGGTGGGCAGTCATGCCAAACTATGTGGTAGTCCATCTGCTATGTGGACAAATGCTCCTAAGGAATTAGGCTGAGAGCTGCATATTTTCGCTATGGAGGAGACAGGTTTTCAATGGCTAGTTAATTAACACTTGTGCCTCTGGTTCCCGTAGTTTATATATGTAAGCTGCTCCAAAAGGATGAATAAGATCTCTAAACTGTAACAGAAAACCTAGGAGAAAATGTCTATGAAATTGATAAAAACTTTCTCTAAGACACATCATCGAATCATGGTTATGTTGACCCCCTTGAGTTTATTAGGAGTAGCCGGGTGCTAAACACTTTTAAAACTCAGCCCACTTATTTGGTGTCTAAATATGACTACAACTTTATTTGTTGTGTGTTGTGTTGTAGCCATGTTGGCCCCTGGATATTAGAGAGACAAGCTGAGATAATATCTTTAATTGAGCAAGGTTTTGAGCTTGCACAAAGCTCTGTTCTGACCAGAAGAAGAGCTTGGAAATGTGTCTCTTTCACCAACAGAAGTTGGTCCAATAAAATATATTATTTCATCCACCTTGGCTCTCTAATGTAACTGTAGGCGTCCATTTTGTAAAAATGTGCCTTAAATTAATGAGTGTTCCTCCATCGCTCTCCAAAACATCAGATATCTGTTTGGACTGAAGCTGGATTGTATGGGCCAATTGTCTGATCTGGAATAGCAAATCATATGGTCTTCCTTAAATATGTCTGTAATGCCCTAACATTCTTTGGAAAAAATTGGGGGAAAAAATCACTCTGCATACATTGTGTCTTTAAACATCACCTATAATCCCAACGCGCTGTAAAATGTCCAGCTGTAGCATACGCCTTAGTTTGCCTTGCGTCCTAACAATTTCAGGAGGTTGTGATGTGATACCAGATGGTTGTAACATTTTTAAACTTTCAACATTCATTACACTGAAGATTAATTAGCCAATGGGCAAGTGAAATTTCACAGCCTGATGAACATTAGGTAAGTGGCTTCCAACTTGTAAATATGAAGAGATGCTTTGAATGACTTGACTTCCAGTGACTTTGAGTCCAGTTTACAGGGTTGTGCTAATCAGCAATTTTCTATGCTAATTAAAGTAATTTCATGGGGACCTTGTGCAATTAATAATGGCCTATCAAAATGTCAGTTGTTAATGCCTGTCAACTAGAGTTTATTTTGTTGCATGCTGGCTAGTTTTTCTTTTATCAGTCACTGGAAAAACCTGTGTCAGTTTTGGAAAAAGCACTGGCTCTTTTGTCAAGATGCAAGGTTTCTTGGGAACAAAATATTATCTTAGTTGTGTGAAGATGAGCATCTGAAGAAAGGCTGATAGGACAATATTTCAGGGATCTAACCATCCTGTACATTCAGTTCTTTGGAGGGCAAGGGTAATCCAGGGGCTGGGGCACTAGATGGTGATTTGGGAGGCCAGAGTTCAATTTCCTGCTCCACTAAAGACTTCCTCTGTGACCTTGGGCATGTCACTTAGACTTAGAGCCATCTCTCCATGCCTCATCTGTATAACAGGGATGATAGGACTTCCCTACCTATGTTGTGAAGATAAATGCAGTAAAGGTGATGGGGTGCTCAGATACCAGGGGAAGGGGGCCATAGACAGATACGTAGTGAGATATTTTCTTGGTTCTGTTGTCATTTGGTTCACAGAAAACACCAGAGATTTAGCTTGTATAGGCCCTTGCCAGGGTTTACCAGAGAAGTGGATCTACCCTAGAGTTGGCCAGCCTGTGGCTCCGGAGCCACATGCGGCTCTTCAGCCCTGGAGTTGGTGCCTTTTCATGGAGCCTATTCATTTCTGAAGCTACAAGCGCCAACTTTCCAGTGTGCCAGGGGGTGCTCACTGCTCCACCCCAAACTCTGCCCCCACACCACCCCTTGCCACCCCTTCCCCTGAGCCTGCCATGCCCTTGCTCCTCCTCCCCTCCCTCCCGAGCCTCCTGCATGCCACAAAACAGTGTATTTGGAGGTGCAAGGAGGGAGGGGGAGGCGCTGATTGGCGGGGCTGCCAGTGGGTGAGAGGTGCTGGGTGGGGGGGTGAGAGGTGCTGGGGGGGGCAGGAGGAGCTGATGGGGGGCTGCTGATGTATTACTGTGGCTCTTCGGCAAGGTACATAGCGAAATTCTGACTCCTTCTCAGGCTCAGGTTAGCCACCCCTGATCTACGCAGTGTTGAAGGCCTGTGCATGCTGAAAATATGGGGAGATGCTGCAAAAATCAGTGAAAACCCTAGGATAAAACAATTGCTAGCAAGATGGGTATTAAGTTCCTACAGGGTATGAATCATGGGGAATGTCACTCTAAGAAGTTCAGCTGTTGTCCCAACCATCTGTTTTATTAAAGGAGCCCAAGGCATTAAAAAAAATAATCAACCTATGATGGGACAAGGGAAAAACCCATCTCTCATAAAGCTGTGTTCATACGTCGTGTGTTTGGCCCACCAAATCTGTTACAGATGAACAGCTGGAGTAGAAGCGTAGTGGAAGACTGCTGCCTATTGTATGTATGCAGTCTTCTTGCAGCCATGTTGGTGGCAGGATGTTAGAGGGACAAGGTGGGTGAGGTAATATCTTTTATGGGACTAACAAAAAACAAAGCCATTGTTAGTCCAGTAAAAGATATCGCCTTACCCACCTTGGCTATTTTATTGTCAGCTGCGACTCTTTTATTTCTGAAGACTTGCCTCAAAACTGGGTCACAGGTGAAAATGAGTTTGAGTTCTATGCTGCATTTCTCCTCACTATGCAATTTACCAGCATCTGGTAGCCCTGGTGTTTCAGGGTTGAGCTGAGGTACATTTTACTGTTCCATTTTTAATGTCTATGAAAAACACTAGTTCCAAACCCAATACTCCATTAAAAAGTTGAACCGCTCTGAGTTGCAATCCCTCAGATGACTCCACAAAGAGCTATCATGTGCCTTTTCCCCCCAATAACTGATCCCAACCTGTTATTGTCCTAGAAAACAAACAGGAAAGCTGACCTCAGGAGTGATTCTTGCTTTGGAGTCTGCTGTAAGGCAATCGGATTTATAAATCTTTAATTGCAGTTGGTTTGTTATAAATGCTTAATGATGACATGATGTCCAAAAGGCTGTCGGAGGGCATTAGTGATCATGGAGGAGTTACAGAGCTGAGGTGCTACTGTGAATAACCCAGCATCTACACAGGGTGTGCACGATGTCCTTAGCATCTGGGACTTATAAGGGGGTAGCTGGATGTGAGGGCTGAATTCTATAACAACAGTTCCACCAGGGAACCTGGGAGCTCTGGACACTTTAGTTATGTGGGAAAGAAAGGACATCATTTGCAATCACTTTTAATTAACCCTTAGAACATTTGCCTCATCAAAGAATGAAATACATTCCTCAGCGGAGAACCCTCTTTTGATGACTTAGGTGGGACTTACGTGGTGTATCATTTTTGTACTAGCCTCCTGTACTGAGGAGAATTTCATCAAAAAAGAAGTAGCAAGCAAATCATTTTTAGGCCCTCTTATCTTCTTCCCCTTTCTGTGTTCCCTTATCTTTTAATCAGGAGGGGGACATCCTTACATGTATTACTCAGGGCTGTGTTTAAGCATGTCTGGATTAATGAGGCTTTATGTCTGAAGGGGTTGATTCTTGACTTAAAAAAACCCTCATGATGTGTCATTTTTACATTGGAGAAGGGTGTCAGATAAGCTCACCTGTCGTTTCTCCTGCATGATTTCCTGGAGCTTTTCCCCTGCCTCATTTGTCCTGGAAAAGGCCAATTGCCAGAGTAGGATTGTGTTGCTTCCCTGTTTATCTGGAGAGATTAAGCCCCATTCGCAGTTAGCAGATTCTTGCTGTAATTGTACTGAAGTATAAAGTGTCAGTCCCCTGACAACTGCAAATAAATAGGTTCACAGAATATCAGGGATCTCAAGAGATCTTCTAGTCTAACCCCTTGCTCTAAGCTGGACCACTCCCCAAGTGGCGTTGCAATGAATGTTCTAACCTGCACCTGGAGACAGGAATGTGGAGAAGAATGAGGAATGTTCTGGGTATTTTTAATGTCTGTTTTTGTGGGATTTCTTTTTTATTTTTAATTAAGTGTTAAGGGAATCCAAGCAGATATTCTGTCTATGATTGCTCTGTACACATCACTCATGTTTGGTTCAAAGATGCATCCCTGTTCATTGTCAGCTTTTCTGAACGATTCAAATCTCTTGCTCATTTGCAAAGTGAGGCTAGAAATCTTCTGAGCACTAATGGCAGCTAGTACCTCAGACCGATCCCAGAAAGACAAAGTCATGTAACAACGAGGAGAAAACAAAAACCTTCTGAGGATACCGTGCCACTACTTGCCTTTATTTTCACTCAAAGGGATGAGAAAATAATTTCATAATTATGTCTCCAATGCATGAAAATGACAAGAACACGCTCACCCAACATCTGTGGATTCCACAAATTTCCATTTGCTACGCTCAGTCATGTCTATACTCATGGTATTTTTAAAATTGCGAGCCAAATCCTGCTCCCACTTATACCCAAGGAGATCAAAGAAATTCCTCCAGATTGGTACACACGTTGAGGAGAGCAGAATGTGGCCCTCTGTGTACAGTATGCAGGAAGGTTAGCATGTGAGTAGCTTAGTAAATAACGTGCTGCTTTATTATATAACCTGTATCTCTGGAATTAAAGCTTAATCACAAACTGTGGCTTGGAGAGGAATCAGAAAGGACTCACTCACATTAACAGTAAATCAGCCAGCTTGCATAAGCAATGGGGCTGGTTTTTTGTTTGGGTTTTTTTTTGGTTAAGTCTAAGCCACTGTGTAAAGGAAGTGAGGCTGCCAGTTCTATTTTGCTGCACGCCTATCGCTACTCTCCAGAATATAAAGGCTCCTGCCAGAGCTATGGTGAAGCACAGAATTTTGTATGGCATCCTGGGGCCAAATGAGCTGCTGATAGAAGCAATAAATTCACATCCCAAACCTAAAAATAATATTGGGATTGCTTTAAAGGAAGGTTATGGAGTATGGATTTAATTAGCCACTGGGTGGATTCTGAATAGCAGTTAATATTGCGGATTTATTCTGTTTTAGACATTTTTATAGGTTTTTTTTTTTAAAAAAAAATCCTGTTAGAATAATTTGCCTAAAGGGCGGGGAGCCTCTTTGTGGACTGAAGGAGGACGGATGCTCTTGTGGTTAAGGCTGGCCCAGGACCCTGTGGACTGGGTTCTGTTGCTGGCTCTGCAACAGACTCCCTGTGTGACTGTGGGCAAGTCATTTAAGGGCCAGATTTTCCCCAAAGTTGCATGTAAGGTAGGTCTCCACTTTCAGGGGCATGTAGAGTACAGACTCTGCATGCCCAGTTAGCACCAGTATAAATGACAGTGCACACACTGAAGTGCTACTCATATGACTGGAGTAGGAGTGCCTTACACACCTGAACCCTATAGAATAAATCCTACTTGGGCTCTTTTAGTGCCCAGAGAGTGGCCCTCCCACCCGTCAACACTGCTCTTTCTGGCACTGCCGCCTGTTCTGCTCCCTCTCCCTGACACAACCTTTCCGTGGCCTGGAGCTACACACCAGTGACAATGACGCTCACCGCCTGCCTGTCACTCCAGCAGGCTGCTGTAAGTGCAACCACTGCCTTGGGCAGCCCAGTGAAATGGTCACTGAGCACAAAGGGAGCTGCTGGGTGCTAAGTAGTTTTAAAAACCCGGCCACTTCATCCAGCGGCCTAACTAGAATCACTCCACATCTGACCTCTCAGGTCCGTCCTCACAGGAGAGAGACTCACGTAATACCTAGATGAGAATGAAAGCTTAAATTCATATCTGTGCTAGACAGCCACAATCTTTGATTTAATAAAAACACTGGCTTTATGGGTCATTACTATAATCTGTAACCCACTAACCATCCTTTGTCCTACAGTGTTAACCGCTCATTTCCCCTTGAATGGTTTCTTGCAACATGTGTTAACTCCTTATCTGTTCCACTCTTGTACAGTATTTAGCTGTGAAGCCCAGGGTCCCTTTCCCGGACATGAAGAAGAGCTCTGTGTAAGCCAGAAAGCTGGTCTCTGCCATCAACAGCAACTGGAGGACAGATTTACATCCCAAGTTTCACAAAATAACTTACCCCCAATTTCTCATTAAGAATCCAGAGTAAGTGGTTTGTGAATTCAGATCATGGGTCCAGTTAGCCCCAACGTGAGTGGATTGCACCCACTTAAAACAGGAGTGAATCTTGTTTTATACCTGATTTATTATTCAAAACACTTCAGTAACTGGAACATGAGAGCATGATTCATCCTTGCCTGTGGGTACTCAGGAAAAAAAAAATCTACAAAAAGCCCACAGGATAGTCATAACTAACCGGTTGTACCTCTCACCTACTGTACATGATGAATGGCTAAAAAGTACCTACCTGATGCTTTGAATCAGCTGGCAAAGTAGTAAGTGAAAACTCACCTGCAATATAACTGGGAAGGCCTTGAGTCTGCAGACATATGTGCAATTAATTAACTTTAGGCATATTAGTCATTTGATTTATTTCAACGGGACTACTCATGTATATAAAGATAAGCAAGTTCATACATGTTTTAAGGGATAAGGACCTATGAATGGAAACTTTAGAAGTGTAAAGACAGATTGCAAACTCACTGCAGGACAAATTTCCATAATATTCCTGCTGAAGTCACCAGTGGTTTTTGCACAGATATGCCTCTCATTGCTAACGGCAAATATTGAACATGATTTGATAACTGGATGGCAAATGGCTTTTTTCTGTAGCAGTGCTTCCACTGTTCAAGTCTGTATCATTCTGAAGGGCTGTATTTATTTATTCAGAATGTTTATTTCTATGAATTGCAAAGAGGAAAGAAATGTGGCATATGTTGATACAAGTGTACCACACCGCCTAAGTGGGCGTAATCATGTTTGGCACGTTACAAATGCAATTAAAGAACACAACTGAAATATCTGTTACAGATGACTAATGATGAAATAATCATCATATGGAAATCAGGGAACAGAAGATCAATATTGGAAAAAAGATAAGGTGGGTGGAAAATAAATACAGTGCACTGACTAGCTTTTATTTCATGATATGGGGCCTTCTACCCTTTCATATAGCATGGACATCCCTTTACTTGGAGAAGGGGCTGATTTCACAAAGAAACATAGGTGTGATGATGGTGAGTAACACCACAGCTAACTTTTCATGGAGTAGAAAATCACAGGGACTCTCAAAGCCTATGCAGACAGTGAATGTGGAGAGGGACACACTTTGATATAGTACTCACAAAAGTCAGCATGATAGGCAACGCCTCAACTAAACTAGCCAAAGAGAGGTGCCTATTTGAGGGGCGGGGTGTGCTAAGCCCCTCCCCTCTCAGCAATAAGTGCCTACATTCACGATACAGGGAGAAGCCTTGCTGTGCTTGGGGGTAAGGGGAGGACATCCCTCAGAACTTTTAGCCCAGTGGTTAGGGGACTCACCTAGGATGTAGGAGCTCCCCAGTTCAACTCTCCCCTTCATCTGAGGGGAAGAAAGGATTTGAAGACTATCTGTCCCCTTTTAGAGGAGTGCCCTAAGCACTGGGCTATGGGATATTTTGATGTGGGTCAGTCTCTCCTCTTGAAGCAGTTCCACTGTGGATAAATATTTTTTTTAATTATTTTAAAATAAGCAGGGGACTGGATCCTGTAGGGTCAATTTCATGCTTGCTCTCTACCCCTTTAGGTCCAATCTCTCTACTCCAATGACTTTTTGTTGTTGTTTTTATTGGTTCACCGTGGAAAAGCTTCAATGGGAAACCTGAACCAGCAGTCTCGCAGGTGAGTAACCTAACCACTGCTCTAAAAGTTATGAGGGAAGTCTGCCATCTTCCTTAGCCATGTTGTGTCAGCTTGTCTATAGCAGCCCACAGTGTAGCCACTGTTTGTCAGCTCTTCCGCCGACAAAAAATTTCCACCCCACGCTGGCACTTGTCACAGCAAAAATTTTGTCTTTCTGGAGGGAGGAGGGGTTAATACCTTTGAAAGGCAAAAGTTTTATCATTCAATTGCCAATGTAGACACAGCCTAAGAAACAGGTTTGGTAGGCTGAGTAATCTCCCCATGTGACTAATGGATCGGCCTTCTTTCTAATTTCTTTGGGAAAACTAAGGTCTCATTTGCTAGAGGTAAGCATGAGAGAGCAAGGGGAGTCCTTGTGTTTTGCACTTACCTAGTGCCTTTCATCACAGCACCTTGAAAGCACCCAATCAACATTAATTAATTAGGCATCACAACAAACTGTGTGTTAGGGTTATTATCTCCATTTTACAGGTGGGGATTTGCCAAATGTCGCACAGTGATGGGTAGAGCCATGAATATAAATCCCAATTGTGTGTTTCAATGGCTAGATCACTCTTTCCCCTCTTCTGCAATTGCACTAGCCAAGCAAATTGTTCAGTGAGCTGTTTTGCAGGGTTTTTTTTGAAGTGATTACATGGTGTAAGCACCTTGGAAACCGCAATAGAAACAATAGTTTGCCATATGGACAGCATCATTCAGTTAAAGCTATAAAATCAATGCAACTCAAAGAGAGTTAGTCATTTGGTCTCATTAACCACTTGGTTTAGGCTGTTTGTTCCTTGTAAAGATGCTCTTTGTTGGTTAATTCAATTTAGCTGCAGTGCAAGATGAGATCTGTTGGCAGGTAAGGCTGTTCCCTTGCCCAGCTTCGCACACAATGTGCCATTTGAACACGAGACAGTCTCCAATAATTGTCTTGCTTTGCCGACAAAGTCGATGGGTTTGAACATAGAGACAAAGGCATTTCATGCTCCACATCAGGACATCATGAAGTTAGACTGAAATTACATTGATTCATGACCTGTGTATTCTCACAGTAAACACACAAAGCGCCATAGAGTTCAGTCCCCATGGCTTCAAAGAAAGAGCACGAAGGTAGATCAGAACACAGAGGACAAGTACTTTCACTATCTCTCTGCTGGCTGTTTTCTAGCAATAGCTGAAATATCTTCATGTTCCTCTCTTAAAAAGTGAAGAATCAGAGAGGTAGCCGTGTTAGTCTGGAATAGCAGAGGTAACAAAGTCCTGTGGCACCTTAAAGACTAACTATAAAGTTTTGAAGCATAAGCTTTCGTGGGCTGATACCCACTTCGTCGGATGCAAGCAGTGGATCCGACGAAGTGGGTATTAGCCCATGAAAGCTTATGCTTCAAAACTTTATAGTTAGTCTTTAAGGTGCCACAGGACTTTGTTACCTCTTAAGAAGTGTTAATTGTTATTATTAATAACAAAACCAAACAGAGAAAATCTCCACTGAATGAAAAGGAAAGACTGGAAATGCTTAGAAACTCATAAAGATGTACTAGATATGAAATATGGTTGAATTAACATCACAACTTTTGCTAACCCTTCACTGCCTGATGTCTTAGACTTATTACAGAATTAACCCCAGCTTTGCCATTTTGAATATAAATATAAAGACCTGCAACACCAGGGGTTTTGACTCTACTTTCTATTTGGTTTAAATGCAGTGGAGTTCATTGCTAGTCAGAGGTGTGAGCTTGAGAGCCCTGGAGAATAGGCTTATTGATCTCACTTCCCTGTATTGTTTTGTCAATATGATCCCTACCATAAATTTTGAAGGACCACCTTAAGTTAAGTCTGTTCATTTCTTGGTCCCTGTGATGAGACTCCTTTGTGATCTGGGGACCTGTCCACTAAGATATGAACTGGCACATTAGTTCATTTCACATTGCCTATTAAACAGTCACGAGATGGTAATGGGGTTTTGAAGGGTGCAAATATATGCTATATATAAACTGGCAACCTAGAGGCGAAAACCTCCATAATTCCACTATCTTGATCCAAATGTGTGACGCAGTCCCGTGTAACATTTACCATAGAACAGGGCCATTGTAATGAATGAATGGCATTCCTGAACTCTTCTGTGAGGACTTGCAATTCACCATTTATGTCCATTCTCGTCATCATAGGTTAAATCTTTGTCTTGTGGATTGTCGCCAGTACATTCCTGGAATAGGAGACTTCTTGTACTTTTGTGTTAGATGCTCATTCATTCTTTTCTACATCAGTAATGCCATATGCAAACCGGGATGAGTGTGATTCAAAAAGAAATGGGATTAGAGATATTGTACGGGACAAAACATATTACACACCCCAGACAAAGGCACAGGTGCAAGCAATACACAGATGGAGACATAGCAAGGGAACACTGACAAGGTGGAAAGGCACTTAAGAAGCTATTCTTAGTTACTTATCTGAGTGTGGCCATAAAAATGGGTAAACTTGGGTTCAAACCCTGATTCGGGGACACAAAGTAAATAAATTCAAATTAGCTTGGTAGGTTCAAGTTTTAGCTCCTTATCCTAAAATCACAAAATCTTTGCTCCCGTTCAGCTTCATTTCAACCTCTGGTGAAGAAACGTCAAACCTTTAATTAAACATGGGTGCTCTGCATCAGGACTGCATTGGTGGGTGCTGTGGGTGTCCAGTAGAGCACCTAGGCTGATTCAGCTTTGTTCAATTAGCTCTTCATTTTTAGGAGCAGCATTGATACTCATACATGGTAATACAACATAATATTTTATAGTATACTTAACACTCCAGGTCCATATAAGGTTTATAAAAGGGCTTATACAATTTAGTAAAAATGACTGACATTTATATACTACCTTCAATTATAACACCCAGCTCATTCTACAAATATATAAACACTTTGACCCAAATGAATCCTCCTCTAGGGTAATAAGAGGCAGTCATTTGACACCACATAGAAATAGTACCTAACAGTTCAGAATGGAAAGAGATTACTCTCTCCAACTGAATCAGAATTTTAGATAGACAGAAGGTAAGTACTTATATAACGTTACTGATCCTACTCTTGCAAAAAGAGCCATTAGATCCCTAATAACCATGATCATAGAATCCTAGAACTCGCGAGGTCATCTAGTCCAGTCCCCTGCACTCAAGGCAGGACTAAGTATTCCAGACCACTCCTGACAAGTGTTTGTCCAACCTGCTCTGAAAAATCCCCAATGATGGAGATTCCACAACCTCTCTAGGCAATTTATTCCAGTGCTTAACCACTCTGACAGTAAGGAATTTTTTTCCTAATGTCCAACCTAAACCACCCTTGTTGCAATTTAAGCCTATTGTCTTAAAGCTCTTGTCCTATCCTCAGAGGTTAAAAACAATTTTTCTCCCTCCTCCTTGTAACGTCATCTTATGTACTGTGATAGAGGAGGGTCAGGGAGCTGTGGTAGAGTGCTTGAGGGGAGATATGTAAGATCAGAGCTAATTGAGGCGTGGCTCCCTGTGGACTAGGGAAGCTGGCGGCAGGTTGATTGGAACACCTGCAATCAATTAAGGCCCTGTTAAGAACCTAATAAACCCCCCTGCTTCAGGCAGATAGGGGAGGAGGAAAGGAGTTGGAGCAGAGAGCAGTTTGGTGGAGTTGGAGCAGAGAGCAGTTTGGAGGAGTTGAAGCAGTTTGGAACCAAGAAGACCCAGACTCTGGGTAACGAGACCCTGGCTTGTGTAGAGAGAGGGCAGGAAGCCCCCACAAGCTGAAGGGTAGGATAGGGAAGTAGACCAGGGGAAGGAATAGCTAATTCAGGTGGATTACCGCTATCCTCAGGGACTCTGGGCTGGGACCCGGAGTAGAGGGTGGGCCTGGGTCCCTCCCTCTCTACTCCCCTCCCCTAGGATACTAGTGGGGGCAGTTAATACCCTGTTCAGGGGCAGGAAATGGTGTCCTGAACCCCTCACAAGAAGGGAAAGTGTGGGACCCACCATAATAGTGCCAGTAATTTGCCACAGTACTTGAAAACTGTTATGTCCCCTCTTAGTCTTCTCTTCTCCAGACTAAACAAACCCATTTTTTAAAATTTTTCCCACATAGGATGTGTTTTCTAGACTTTTAATAATTTTTGTTGCTCTTCTCTGGACTTCCTCCAATTTGTCCATGTCTTTCTTGAAATGTGGCACCCAGAACTGGACACAATACTCCAGTTGAGGCCTAATCAGCATGGAGTAGAGTGGAAGCATCACTTCTTGTGTCTTGCTTAGAATACTCCTGCTAATACATCCCAGAATGATGTTTGCTTTTTTTGCAACAGCGTTACACTGTTGACTCATGTTTAGCTTGTGATCCACTATGACCTCCAGATCCCTTTCTGCAGTACTCTTTCCTAGGCAGTCATTTCCCATTTTGAAAATGTGCAACTGATTGGTCCTTCCTAAAGGGAGTATTTTACATTTGTCCTTATTTAATTTTATCCTATTTATTTCAGACCATTTATCCAGTGTTGTCCAAATCATTTCAAATTTTAATCCTATCCTCCAAAGCACCTGCAACTCCTCCCAGCTTGGTATCATCTGCCAACTTTGTAAGTGTACTCTCTATGCCGTTATCTAAATCATTGATGTGTGCCTCTGTTTTTACATGTCACCTGAGAGCTGCCGGTTCCTACAATGTCTAATTCTATTACATCATACCTGGGTGCTGGTTCTGATTCAAAGGGAAGAGTGCCACCTATTGAATCATCAGCACTGTTTCCTGAAGCAGCTGGATTTTTACTGCAGCTCAGGTACCTATAAGCCTATGGTCTTCTACTACATTAGTTTTCTTGCTGGTAGGCAAAAACAGAGTGTCAGATGAAGGGTTAGCCTACACATTGGAACCAAAGTTCAAAGGAGTATTTAGCAGAGAAACATAATCAAAGTGTTTTTATTCTAACTCTTTATTCATCCTAGAGGATGGATAATGCAGTAGTTAGGGCAGCACCTAACATTCTATTTGGGAGACTTGGGTTCAAGTCCCTGCTATGCCACAGACATCATGTGTGACTTTAGGTAAAACTTAGTCCCATTATACAGATGGGGAACTGAGGCACAGAGAGGCTAATAATATTTCCCTCCCTCACAGTGGTATTGTGAGGATACATACATTGCAGACGAGGAGGTGCTCAGATACTATAGTAATGAAGGCTGCCAGTTAAGGATGTAAGATGGTTGGCGATAGACATGTGAGATAAATAAGTGTTAGACCTGGTCTATACGCAGATTAGCACTATACCAGTATTGTTCGTGATGGTAAATGTTCAGGTGCAAGAAAGACCAAGATAATCTATTTCAAACCAGTGTAAATGTATCCACTCAGAAGCTTGCACTTGTTCAACTAAATCACTTTTTAGATTTTAAAATCTTTGCAACTTGTGTGTGTAGACAAGACTAGGGGAGAAGTAAAGAAAAGAAAAAGGAAGAGTTTTAAATAATCACAATGAAAATGAATTCTCATCTCATTTAAACGGTGTTCCCTTCCAGCGGTATCATGGATATCATCAGATTATTCATTCTCCAGTCATCTATAATCTTCCATGAACAATGGACAAGCTCTGAATTTCTGATTTAAGAAATCAAAACAAAACAACCTCCCACCCCACTGAAAACACAATTCCTCCCCTCCTCCAGACACTGTTCTTAGACTTTTTTCCTACATCATAAAGAGCTAATAAAACACTACAGGCATTTCCCCCCTTGAAAATACCCTTTAAGGAACATTCATGAGTAATATATAGTGTGGCAGAGAATTAGTGGCACCACATATGTTAAATCAGTATGTGCCCACAGGGAAAAAATACAACAGATTTCAGATTGCTTGGCTGATTGCTGACAACTTGATTCCCTGGCATGTGTAGTAGCATTGCATTCACTACACCAGTCCAAACACATTTCTCTTAGAGATGAATCATCCAGTGCCCATAGAAGGCTAAAAACATCTTTGACAAATGCAATTCATCAATGAAAGATCTTGCAACATTTGCTATTGAGAGTGAACTAGCCAACCATTTAGAACTAAATGAAGTAATTCTTAAGAACTTGCTCTGATCATGATGGTCTTTGGATTCTATTCTGTTTTGTAAGTGGAAACAAAAACAGAAGCACTGTTAATCCCAAATAGGAGGTCACAAAAATCTCTCATTCAGCAGCCATCCCCACAGATACAATTACAGGCCTGTGAAGATGGGTCTAAACATAGCACCCTCCCCATTAATATAATGTGGCATTTACAGCTCCTTGTCTAGATGGTCAGTGTATGTGGGTGGTGCGCTAATATGACACATCCCAGGTCAATAGGACTCTTTTCATTGACTTCAATAGGCTCAAGATCAGGCCCTGCAATGCTAGGCAGTTAAACTCTATCTCTTTGGGCAGATTTTCCTGGTATGTTGCCCACCAGATCAATCCTTATGCAAAAGTCCTATTGGGAGGAAAATAATAGATTTTGTAGTAATTTAATAGTGTTCTAATGACATTGCTCTGAAAATTTATAGAGTTGAATAGGGAATAAGTTCCTTTTTCTACAGTTTTTTTAAAAATCTCTATTGCAAGGATATATTATTTTCTAACAAAGAATTCTACAGTGGGTTTATAGAAAAGCACTTGTTTCTTATTGACTTCTACACTACGTTTCTATAAGGGCAAAGCCCAACAATTTTTCTGTTCTCTTTTTGAAGCTTTTCTCTGGATTATAAACTAGTAGACCTGCCTATCCTCCTTCAGCGAAACACACAAAACACAGAGAAACATGAATCCTCATTATGCACATGCAATTAGCCAATTATTAATTCCATCTGTACTACTGAGAGTCAAAGTGTTTTGTGTAAAAAATGAAAGACCTTCTACTTCCATTAGAAATAAAATAAAGAGTAAATTCACAGGCACAGATTAGATACATATGTATCTAATGTATTTTTTGGGTAGGCTTTTTTTTAAAAAAAAAATACCTGGCCTTCTTGTTGTCTTTGTCATCCTACTCACATTCCCTGCAACATGAAAAAAGTTACAGGTGAAATCTGCTCTCCAGTCCCTCCTGCAAACATTTCCCACAGCCAGTTCTACTTTCTCATATTGGGTCAGATCTTCATATAGTGTTATAGTGATTCATATAGTGTTATAATGATCCTCCTGCTGAAGATCCAACCTAGTAGTGTTATAGAAGCTCTATCAGCTGAATCAGGGAGGATAAGCATAACCCTAAAAGGAGAGAATGGGACAAAGAAAGGAAATTCAAATCTTTAACTGGGTATCATGGCAGAAGAGAGCTCAGATGCACCAGTGAAGTATCCATCTGCTGCTAGGAGAAATATCACCAGTGAATTGGGGTGGTGTCAAGGGTGGGAGGATCAATATTCAAGCAGTCTTTTGGTGGGGATAGATGATTCCCAGGGAGTGGGAGTATCTTTCATGCATACAGTCTTCCTCTACAGATGCCAGGATTTGGCTGAATTTGTATAGTAATAGAGACCTATACAATTGCATGCTCATCTATTTTGCTGTCTGAATGCTGAAGATATGGAGTCCTTAGGCAAACCTCTCCTTGAAGTTCATGGGACCTTTCCCTCAGTAAGGGCAGAGTATAATCTGAGTAAGAACTTCAGGATTTGTTGCAAACTGAGGCTTGGAAGGTTTCTAGAAATAGATTTCTTTACCCTTTGTTCTGGAGCAATAATGTTTGGAAATGCAGCTATTCGGGCAACTCCTGCTGTTAATAAAAAAAGATGAATTAGGTTGTCTCCCATACCAATCCTGTATGTAAAACAGGACCTATAACTCATGAGGATGAAAGCAGTGAAATAAAAAAAAACCAAAACCTTGACATAAATTAAACCATTAGGTTTTTAATGATCACATGATGGCACTAGCAGAGATGGAAAGAGTTTATTGTGATTCTAAATATAGCAATAGCTCGAAAAGGATTTCAGTACTTGCTCAGAGCAAAACAGTGAAGCTACTTTGAACATAAATTTTGTTCTCTGTAAATTAGCTTAATGGCTTTTTCATCTGTGATTGGTTTTTTTCCCCTTGGAGTAAATTTTATTTTTATTACTAAACATAGGACAGTTGGAGCTCACCAATATATATTTCTTCATCTCAAATGAAATACTATATGCAGATGGAATTCTACAAACTGGAAACCAATTAATTTCTCTGTTGACTGGTACATAAGTCACTAGAATGGGACTCACAGAACCTGCCTTCTATTCCCAGTAAAATTCCCAGTGTATTGTACACACACTTTTGTGGTTTTCAGAGAAAAAATGCAGATTTGGTAACATCAGAACATTTCACAAATTTGTGTCAGTTCCACCAAATTGCTCATGTTGAAAACAAACAAGCGAATCCAAAAAAAGTCAAAGTATTTCATTTCAACATTTTTTAAAATGAAACGTTTGATTTTTCCATTTGAAATGACTTTCCATTTTGTAATTTCCTTCCATTTTATTTTTAAAAGAATGCAAACAATGGTTTTAAAATTCCCAACATTGAAAAGAAATGTTTCATTCAATCCAGAGAAGGATTTTTTTGGTCTTTTTAAGTCATTGAAAATTTCAAAAAAATTCAGTTTTAGGTCACCCGGAAATGATTTTTTTTTCTTTTGGATTGCCAGAGAACTGAAAAATCTATTCTTTGCACAGATCTAATGTCAATGAAAGAACTCAGGAAGACATATTGTAAAATAAAACACGAAGAAAAAAAAATCAAGGTAATGTCCTCATCTGGTGCAAATCAATTGGAGTTGTGCTCTAAGCATGTTTTTGCTGAGGCTAAATACGATAGTTTTCAGTGGGAATTGAAAAATACAAAAGTTCTCCTGGGATAATGGAAATATTATTCATATTCACTCAGGCAATTGGTGATGCAACTTCCTTGTTGCGGAGATGACAGGTTATTGAATATGGAGGGGTTTTGTTAAAAAAAAGCAGTTTAATAAATCTGCCTAGTCCTTTAATTATGCCACATGATTAAAACTGAACATTTTCATTTTAGATCTGTTAATGAAGTGCTCCCTAATGTTTTTATCCCACAGACAATGGAGTAGCCTCTAAAAATACATGCTGTGCTGTGATAGCCTTGTTGGGTGCAAGTTAATAATTGCTACGGGTAGTAATGGGAATGGAAAAACTAACATCAAAAGGATAACAAAAAAGATTGTGATATTTGATTATCTTTTTATTGTATACAGACCATAAACAGCTGACAGGCAATCAAACTGAGATTGCTCATTTTTTATTAATAAAGGACAATAATATAATAAATTTTTATCTATACTGATAAAGACATTCTTACTGTCGCTTCTTTATGAAGCTTTTACTGAAATAAAACAAATCCACTTAAAGATATTATTACACTTAAAAAACCTTCCCACAATCTATTCTCATGATTATTATCAGCGAATGTAGCACTGATAGGATCATAGGACTGGAAGGGACCTCGAGAGGTCATCTAGTCCAGTCCCCAAGAAAGAACTAGACTGATATGGCAGGAGACTGGCTACTGCAGATACAGTATAGCCAGTTGCAAATACTGTGCTTTGCTACCACTATTGTATCTCAGCACTGCTTCAGCCACCCTTAGGTCCAGGGGCTGGATGGGAGCTTATTACCCAGGCCCAATATTCGGCTAGCTCCTCTTCTCACATTGTTACTAATGGGACTGCACTGTGAGGTGAGGGCAGTTTCTTTGTTCTGAACTAGAAACCTGTCAACTAAGAGCTGGCTAGGCTGGTGATGACAATCTGATACAGGCCACTGGTTGTTGACAGGTCCTTTCCATCAGGAAAGCCTTTAAGCACATCCCTATTCAGGACAGCACTTAAGCAGATGCTTAATTTTAAGCATGTGTCTAAGTCCTGTCGATGATGCTTAAGTGCTGACCCATCTAAGGATGCTTCCCTGAATCTGAGCCTGATTTACTATGATTTATCATCTGTGCCTAAGAGAATACAGGGACTCATAGCACCAGGTGCAGAATTTATGCACGAGAAGAGAGTCCCTGCCCCAAAGAGGTTACTGTTTAGGACATGACGGGGTGTGTGTGTGTGTGTGTCACACACACACACACACACACACACACACACACAATAGAAGAGAAAGGCAAAGAAGGAGGATGGCAAACTGAGGTCAGGTCTAGTCTCCCAAATAGGGTGACCAGATATCCTGATTTTATAGGGACAGTCCTGATTTTGGGGGCCTTTTCTTATATAGGCATCTATTGCTCCCCATTCCAATTTTTTACACTTGCTGTCTGGTGAGCCTACTCCGAAGCCAAATCTCTGTGTTAGAACTTCTGATCTCCAGAGGGTTTTCTCACATCATACCAAGTCTTGACTAGAGTAAAGAACTTTATCTTCATTCTTGGTTCTTAACATCACAGGCTGATGAGAAACCGCTTTGCTACCAGCCTGGGACTCAACTGGAGGGAAGACAGATTTATGCCTGTTTCAAACCAGCCTCCCCCCATCCTAATCTCTCAGAGCGCTGGAGAAGCATGAAGTTTAATCATAGAGCTTTTTGAATCTCTGCTTTCCAAGAGCCTGTACATCACAGCCTCAGCCCCCGCTCTCCCCACCTACCAGGCAATCAGCATGCAGCTATGATATGTTTGTACATGGAAACTACTGTGTGCCTCCCCTCTGCAATTTATTGCAATGATGATACTTGGCACTTCTATAGCACTTTCCTTTCCATGACTCAGAATGCTTTGCAAAGCATTCTATATTAAATATTAAGCCTACAGTACCCCAGAGATAGGATTTTTTCCACCATTCTACAGATGGGCAAACTGAGGCACAGACAAATCTTAGTGTCTGGGTTGTATTTATTGCTGTGCCATGGATGTGCAGTATGCTTTTATCTGATTCCCAGTCCCCTGCTCTGACCCCAAATGATCTTCCTCACAGATACCTAGAAGTTAATTTTTTGCATTGGTTCTTTCCCTCTTCCCCCTAATCTCCGTTCTTTAGGCAGCTACACAGCGTTGAATGCAGAATTATATTTGGAAAGATGCCTCTATGCAGCTTTCATGAATGTATTAGAGCCCATTGTTCAAAGTCCCTCCTCTTAGATTCATCTTAATCAAAATTCATCACTGTAGGTGTACAGAGTCAGCGATTTCAGCTTTTTAACATTTTTTGTTCAGCTCCTTTCTCAATTCTTGCTTATAATACACTCGTCACTCGACAGAAAACATCTTCAAAAGTATATAAAAGAAGAATGGGTCTTTAAAAATAGATTTATGTGCATCCTTTCATGTCTTTCATCAGATAAAGGCTTAAATAAAACATCTTTCAGAAATGGGAAAACTTTAGCATGGGTCGGACTTAATCTCAGGTCTATTTACTTAACTATTTTACTTAATTTCCCTTTCCCGTTAAGCAACAACAAGGATTAAGGAACTTATCTTTATTTTTAGCTGTGGTTGTTTTTTTTCTTTTTTTTGCTCTCTGAGTATGAGAATCTGTTTGTCTCTTTCACAGAAGTAGTGTGTGTATGTTTCTGTGTGCGATATTACTGTGAATGAATGGTGTGTGTGTATTTGCTTACAGGAACTTTCCAAAACCTCTGATTCCCTTTACATTAATTTACATTTCAATTACTCCTTTAGCCCTTTTAATCAACAACACACATTAACTAAAATGTTTTGAACTACATATAAGCAAATTCTCTGAGCTCTGCTTGGGGACAGTGCGTGTGCATGCAGGGGCGGGGGAGGAGGGGAATGCACCGGGAGCCAATTATGTCTCCTTGATCTGCAGCCACTGGCATAAATAAAAGCTGCAGGGTTCCTCAGGGACATTACACCTGTGGAGATCAAGACACAACGGAGCTTTGCTCCACTATGCCCCTTTTTCTTCCTCTTTGACCCGACTCCACTTTCAGAATGTCCAAGACAAATCCGCCCTCCCACTTACACCAAGCAGGGAGGGGAAGGTGGCTTGGCACACTTGCATGACTCAAAGTATCCTTAGCAGGCGAGAGGAAGATTTAAATGTCGAGTAAATCCCAGTGAAGGCCAGGCTACAATGCTCATTAGTATCAGCTGAGGATCTGGTCCATCACATTAATTTCCCAGGAGCTGAGCCATCAGCACTGGTCTGTTCTACTCAACTGCAATTTCCAAGTACTGGTTTCTGACAGGAAATGGTAGCTGCTCTGGAAATGCCTGACCCCCTCCTCCTCTTCTTCGCCTTCCGTGGACACCAGAGGAAACTTTTTAGCTTTCTTTTTAATTGTTTCAGAAATAAGGAGGATATAGCCAAAAAGTACCTTCTGATTAACAGCTTCTCAAATAATAGGATGTTTGAAGCTGGTATTAGCAGAAGGCGTGTGCCAAACTGCTGACAAGAATCTAGACACCTGTGAACATAGAGAGGACAATAGTAAGCTCTTAACTAATGCATTCTTGACTCCTTCACCCTAGATTTCACGAGAGTAATAAAGTTAGACCTTGCTCTATGCAACACCGAACATGTTGCCAGCATTCAATAAATAATTTAGGATTGATTCTCCATTTTCTTACACTAGCTTTATTCCAGTGTAACTCACTGAGATCCCAAAAAGAATGAGGAGTCCTTGTGGCACCTTAGAGACTAAGCAATTTATTTGGGCATGAGCTTTCATGGGCTCAAACCCACTTTCTTAGATGCACAGAGTGGAACATACAGTAGGAAGGTATGTATAGATATATACAGAGAACATGAAAAGATGGAGGTTGCCATACCAATTTTAAGTGACTTAATTAAGGTGAGCTATTGTCAGCAGGAGAAAAAAACTTTTGTAATGATAAGCAATTGGCAAGAAGGTGTGAGGAACAGTAGGGGGATACTTAACATGGGAAAATAGATTGCAATCATCGGGAAATAAAGACTGAGAATGGCTGGGTCATTACACAAATTGAATCTATTTCCCCATGTTAAGTTTCCCCTTACTATATACTCACACCTTCTTGCCAACTGCTTGAGATGGGCCACCCTGATTATCACTACAAAAGTTTTTCTCCTGCTAATAGCTTAATTGATTAAGCCACTTAGTTAGTCTTTTCATGTTCTCTCTATAGATATATAGCTTCCTGTATGTTCCACTCTATGCATCTGATGAAGTAGGTTCTAGCCCACGAAAGCTTATGCCCAAATAAATTTACTAGTCTCTAAGGTGCCACAAGGACTCCTAGTTCTTTTTGCTATCTCAGTGAGTTACACGGGAATAAAGCTAGTGTCTCCAGCCACTAGGCATGATTTTCCCCCTTGTTGTTTCTGACACCTAGACACTGCTCTAACACATATAATACTAATAGTCAGTGAGCAGATCCAAACTCTACTGAATCTTGTGGGGCCCTTAATCTGCCTTAATACAAGATATTGCCTGATTAGTCCCTTAGATTGAACAAAAGCTGACCTGAGCATATGAGACATTTAAGTCAAAATATCACACAGCTATAAGCAAAGGTCATTGTGGAGGGTGGTCTCTGCTACAGAGAAGTCAAGACACTACTACAAAGGATTTGTGTATCAGCATTAAATTGCAAGCTTCTTTCTTACATCTGTCCCAAGGCACCTCTAATGTATCACCCTGGATTGTAGTTGGCTAAGAACAACTCTCATGAACTCCGATAATGTCTTTATAAAGCTAATAAAAGTGGCATTAATTGTAATGCTGATTGCTATTACCTCATGGAGTAATGATCGTAAGTATTGCATCATAAAATTATACTAATTTTTTTATGTCAACCCTGGAACCTCTGCCAAATGTACCAGGTACACCCTTCCCTGTAAGAATCTTTCCCCTTTGCTTCCTTACCTATTGAGCATGTCCTGACTGGAGGCTGCTTCTCATGGTACATTCATTTCAAATGGCAGAAAGTAATCACCCAAAGGGATACAGACCCGGGTGTTCTGCTTCTATCTATCTGGGCTCCCGTAGTGCATCCATCCCCGTGATATCTAAGCATCTTTTGGCCTTCTGAAATGATGACAAATCATTGATTTCCTTTGGTTTCCTCAACGGCTGAATAAAACTCCCTGTGCATGTGTGTGTGTGTGTGTGTGTTTGCAAATCTTTTACTAAGTGAGGCGGCAATGACTACAAGTTGGCAGCATTCTTTATCTGTGCTTATTAGCATCTTCCCCAAGAACCAGTTTGGCATCCAATTCCGAGAATTGTTTGGGTGTGAAGCTTATGTTAGGAAAACACGTGATGCCCTTTGCAAAATGTTAGATGCTTATAGACACAAAGACATTAAATCTTGCACAAACCTTAGAGGGCTGAGAGGTGCTCTTACAGTTCAGATGATGGAAGAAGTGCTGGTGTACAAGTGGAGATCCTCTCCCATGCAACAAGGGAGCAAGGGATTGTTCTCAGCTGGAAGGATATACTCCAGGGATGTCACTCTCCGGAGCAGCAGTGCAACCTCAGCGCCCAGGAACTACAACAGGAGATGAGATGCCTCAGCACCTTGCAAAATCAAGTGCTCTTGGTGGAAAATCTGAGAGTCCAAGGAGGTGGAATTGAAAGTGGATGGGTCTAATGACTGCACATTCATCTAAATGTTAATTAAAGGAAAAGAGGAGAATGGCTAGGCTAGGAAAATTGCAGGCATATCATAGGATTAGTAGGATCCCTTCAGTAAATCTTTCTGCCTTTGGGAAACGTCGCTATATATATTATATTGGTGGATTGATTTTATCAATCACTCTATAAGCAGCAACATAGCTGCTCTCTCTTTTGTTCCTCAGGGACACAAGCAGGAAAAGGCTGGCAGGTTTTAGATGGTTCACTTTTTGTATTGTACCCAACAGCAGATTCAGCTTTGCCTCTGTTGCCAGTGATGTAATGGGTGGCACTGACTCGGTACTAGTATACATTTCCTTACCATTCCAGCTAACATGCTAGATGGCAAGGGTACTGGGTATTGCATGTTCTGTAATCTCCTTGCTCTGTGCTGAGAACCCACGAAAATTTGCACTAGCTCCTGAATCTTCAGTGGCACTCATATGAGACAGGTGGGCACACTGTTGGTCCACCAACACTGTTGATCCACCAATTATGGAATTGATGCAGAATATGGAACACACTCAAGTTTCTTAGAAACATATGCATGCAAATCAGGAATGGGTCCAAATACTGAGAAAGCTGTAGAAGGTGAGTATAATGATCATATCTTTTGGTAGAAAGTCTACTAACTCAGCTAGTGAACTTGGACCAGATTCTTGAGTGGTTATTGAGGGAGAAGACGCCATTTCTAATTTCTGTACAGCATAATCCATTAGCGCAAACAGGAGAGAGAAGCAGCACCCCACAGCTCAACAAATTCTTTATTCTGTGAATTTATAACCAACAGCATGGATTGTGCTCTCAAGAGTCACAACAGGAGAGCATCGCTTGAATATGATCTAGTCTACTTCACTTCCTGCCTTTCAGCTCAGCAGCAACGATGAGGCTGAATTAAGTCTTTCCATCACATTCTGTCTGGTATCACCAGCTTCATGGCATTGTTCATCTTTAAACCTTTTTCTTCTGTGTGGTTCTTCACTGTGTCTATCCAACATGTCCTCAGTTTTCCTCTCTGTCTCGTTCCTTGCAGTCTGGCACATCACCATGTACAGTATCCTTCCCAGGTCCATTTTGACATACATCCAAACCCTCATAATCATTTTTCTTGAATCTTTTGTAACATCATTATTCCTTGTCCTAGCTGTTTTCTTATCACTTCATGTATTTTTGTCAGTCATGAAATTCGCAGTATTCCCCTTAGCCAGTTCATTTCTGCAGTCAATAGCTTTTATTCATTGGTTTTTTCTCATATTCCAACATTCCAAATCATTCAGCACAACAATTCTCATTTAGATTGTTTTTCATTTTTATTGAAATGTCCTCCAGATCTTACAGAGTTTTTCAAATGCAATAGTGACTAGTCCGATTATTCTTTTCCTGTCATCTTCACAATTCCCATTCTTTGATACTAGTCCTCCAAGATAAAAAAAAATTCCCACTTGGTCCAGTTCTTTGTCTCTGTGTTGGATCTTTACTTTTTTCTCTTGTCTCCCAATTGCCCTAATTTTTGTTTTCTCAATGCCCAACTTGATTCCAAATTTCTGCTTTCCCTTGTTTAGTTATTCTCTGTAAAATCTCCTTTGATTAATGCTATGAGGTCAATATCATGTAGTATGAAATGATACCATCTAGCTAACCACCTTCCCCTCTTTCACGGTACCTCAAAGCAACTGTTAAAACTTTCAGATTCCTTCCTTCTGATTTGTTTTAAATTTGTACTTTTCAAATAGTATTTTCCCTCACCGATCCCATATCCCATAATTCTCTCTCCCCATCTCCTATGTTAAAATCTACTCTAATGCAGCCTTCTTACAGTTGTCTTCCCAAGGATCCAGGGATTAGCAGCATAATTTTACAAACCTGGCACATTCTAACCGCTTTTTAGTGTGGGAAAAGTGATACCATTCCAACTCCCCCTGACCCCAAAAAGTTGAAAATGAGAACTGATTTACATTTTCAGGCATCCACAAAAGTGTACTCCAGTCCCCATCCCATCCCTTCCCTCTCCACTCAGTTTTGCCAGCCCTGGAAGTCATTTTCCTCCCAACTCTGATCCCAGCATGTTTGCTGGCATCACTTCACATATTAAGAGTTTGCCTAGAGGTAGTGGATATTCTGATCCTGCTTTGCCTGTAATTAAACACTTCTCTGCATTTGTTCAGTGTTGGAAGCAGGTAGCACATTAGTACAGTAAAATCTCTTCCCTCATGTGACTAGAGCACATGATGCACAGGATGTTGACTAAGCGGAGACCCCTTGGAAAGCAGCATCCGGTCACACAGGAAGTGAGCTCAGCCTTAACCCTATGTATTGAATTTGGCCTACTATGGTGAATATGCTGCTGCCATAAACACACATAACTACAATAGTGCTTACACTACTCTAGCAACATTAGATGTTCATTAACTCTTCTTTCTAGCTCTTTCAAAAACTATTTCCTTAGGTAAACCGTGTCTTGATTTTCCCCAATCTATGTTACATTATTCCTCATCACCCATGACAACTAAATAAAGAGAGAGTCATTTTATGCGAGGACTTAATGCTTCCAATTTGTGGGGAAAGAAATTCAGTACTTATTTCTCAGGGAATCACAGCCTCATTTTGTTTCCTTTGCAGATCACGTGAGATAACGCTTGAGGTGTAGCATGTAGATATAGAACCTGATTCATGCTTAGGTCATATTAAAGTCACCAGTTTTTAAGCATATGGTTTAGTAGTTTTCAGAATTGTGACAATGATTTTGAATGGGGGGAGGGGAGGAAATTCAGAGCCAGGTCTTTTTCTTTCTTTAAGCCAAGAGAAATGTTGGAGCTGAGTTTTTAAAAAAGAATCATTTGTACAATCTCAGATCTTTCACGGTCTACGCAGAGCTCTGACGTGTGGGAATGTGAGGAAGAAAAATCGTAATAAGGTATAACCCCTGTAATTGGTGATATCAACATCTTATTCTGTACCCTTGCTCTCCAGTACCCTGAAAGTGGTAAAGTGGCCAAGTTATGCTGATCTTGGAGAAATTGCAATTTTGTGCTAACAGGTTTGGCATATTTTGTGAGGTATGTGTTCTGGTTTCCATAACAACTGTTACTTGCTTTTCCTCTGGGATAGAGAAGACTCATTAAAGTCAGTGTTATGGATTTGGTTTCGGAATTAATTTAGTTCACGAATCAGAGCTCATTTTATTTTGTCTCCTCTCCCCCCACTTCATCAACCCTGTTTTCCAAAACATTGTCCAGAAGAATTAAGAGCAAAGGACTGAAAGATGGAAGAGGAAAGCTGGAGATGTTACCAGTGGAACAGACAGCAGCAGGGTGTCTGCGGGGGGGGGGGGGGGAACGATTGTTATTGTCAATATTGAATATGTACATTACATTAGCATTCCGGAACCCTCTCAGAGATAATCTAGGAAGCTTAAATGTAAAGAAAGTGGTAGCACTTGCATGCATGAGTAAGGATGCAAGTTGAAATATATCCAACCTCCTTATGGATGTCACTTTCCCTGTTGCTCATCAGGAGATAAGAACCACTGTCTCTTTCTCTCATTCATAACCAGTGGTGCTGATAGGTCACATGAAAAAATTTCCCCCAACCCTTGTTTTACTGATTCATGCACTTGTGTAAAGCCACTGGATGGAAATGTCACACCTGAGGGAAAATGTTTACAATGGTTCAGAATGGAGTATTAGAATGATTGTTTATAGTACAATGGTGCCTGGCGGTCCCAATGTTCTTGGCACTGTAGAAGCACAAAGTAAGAGACAGTCCAAAGAGTGCACACATATGGAATGGCTTTTATATGATGAGAGATTAATAGAACTGGGACTTTTCAGCTTGGAAAAGAGACAGATAAGAGGAAATAGGATTGGGGTCTATAAAATCATGACTGGTGTAGAGAAAGTAGATAAGGTAGTGTTATTTACTCCTCATAACACAAGAATGAACACCAAATGAAATTAATAGGCAGCTGCTTTAAAACAAACAAAAGGAAGTATTTCTTCACACAACACAAAATCAACCTGTGGAACTCCTTGCCAGAAGATGTTTTGAAGGCCAAAACAGGGTTCAAAAAGAACTAGATAAGATGTCTGGGGTTAGAACCATGACTACCTTTGTGTTCGTTCAGCTCTTACCACATGAGGGGCTCTGTTCCTGATTCAGATGCTGTCATAATATAAATATGACATAAACAGTTCTACTAATAAATGGGTGAATCTTTGGAATTGAGATATTACTGTGGACTGATTCATATCACCTTCTCTACTCTCAAACTGCATGAGTAGAGAGGAAGGTGCTTACTGCCATTCCGAATGCACTCCCAGTCACAAGTCCCTTAAACAACATGAAAGGTGAGAGTGAATTTATACTGCTCTTTTGAATCCACTTTCTTCCTTCCTCCTCTCCTGGACGTACCTTAAGATATTGGAAGTCAATAAGGGCTGGAACTAAACAAGGAATCATTTTCCTGAAGTTCACATTAGGCAGTGATTCAGCTGATATCATGTAACAGAAAGTGCCAAACAGATGCCCTGAGAAACAAGAAGAATGACTGAGCCTGGAAACACCAGGGCATTAGAGAGTGGTGTCCTGTACCTTCCGAGCATTTGAAAGTTCACGTGGTGATTGCAAGACATGTAGAAACCCTGCCAGGAATAACTCATGTATGCAGATGCCCCTCAGGACGGATACAGAAATAAGCACAGAGTCTCTCTCGCTTTGTAAACAAGAGGGGATAATGGGACTGGGAGGAGGGGAGAGAGGTATGGAGGGTATTTGTAACCCAGCTTGCAAAGCAGAGCTTCTGGAGTTTAGCTCAGTCCAGAGAATAAAAATAGATAGTTGTAAGCTGGGAGAAGCACATTTCACCTAGGAAATCGTGTGGAGGAACGGTAAGGGAAAGCGGACAGAGAGTTAATATAAACTGGAGGGAAGACATGAGGATGTCAAGAATTTCACTGCAAGACAATAGATGTCTTTCTGAGGATGATGTTGACCTAACTCTGCTCCCACCTGAATCCATGGCAAAGCTCCCATCGAGTTCACCACTGAATGCTTTTGGAAATCCCACTGTTAGGATCAATTTTGCCTACAAGCGCTGGCTTGCTAGGGGGGACATGTGGCAAACACCCTACCCCAGGAAGACCCTTTGTGCCTCCATGTAAGACCCTGACAGAATCTGACCTGAAATTAGCACAATTAGCCACAGGGATTGAAGGGTGTGAAGAGAATACTGCAGATCTCTTACGCTTCAGGGAGCTGCTCAAAACTCCATTGAAGTCATTGTGAGTCTTTCCACTGACTTCAATAGACTTTGGATCAGGTCCGATGTATGGGATCTCCTGCTGAGGGTTATACTCCGGAATTTGCAGAAATTTGGATTCCGTGAACTACCATTGTTACTCTTTCCCATTTCTAACTATTGTGACCACAAGCCTTGGCAGAGCTGCATATGCAGGGAAGGACAGTGACTGGAGCCTGAGGCTCATTTCTTAATATTGGAAAAGGAAAAGAAGAAAATCCCCAAGCCAGAGAAAATATGCAGCACTCCGGAGTCTTGGGCATCAGCTGTGTTGATACATGCCTGCTGCATGCACACAGTGTCCTGTATGTATAGTAACAAGTCAAGACAACACGTAGTTAGAGTGTAGCTTAATTTTCCAAATACCACATCACTTTACATCACTAAACACTGAGTAATGCTCCTGTATGTTATGCAATCTGTGAACAAGCGCCTGTTATTCTGTACCTTGCCAAGTGAAAAAACTCTGGATTTTTAGAGCTTTTCTTTTTAAAAAGCCATTTTATGTGCAGCAAGTTTTCATTTAAATCCATTTTCTAGAAAACTGAGCATGAAAATCCATGCCCAATTTTTACTGTGTACAAAGGAGGGAAGGTGGCAAAGAACAGGTCTATTAACCAGGCTGATAGGGAGAGCTAAGTGAGTGATTCACAATGAATATTTTATCCAGTTAATTTTGCCCCCTTTTCTGCTTGGGGATTTGTTTGTTTTCTTGGTGTACATGCACTTCTCCAACCTCCCACAAACGCTGCAGATTGATTGGGAGTGAGTCTTGCAACAGACTACAGTTGTGAATGGTGGCATAGGCCACAGGGTCAGAGTGAAATTCCCTGACTGGATAACTCTGAAAGTGTAGGGACTAGGATAACATCATTTAATAGTTGGGATACCACCCAGTAGAAGACAGGCATGCAAAACTAAATAAATAAAATTACCATTCCATTATGAATCTGATTCAGTGCCAGTGGAAATCCCTTTGGGGTCCTTTAATTGATTTCAATGGGGGTTTAATTGATCCCTATAATATCAAAGCTCTAAAACCTCCTGATGCATGGCTTGACACCAAAAAACCCTAATGACTTGACTTCCTGCTTGTTGGATGGAGTGCTATAGACTTCCAACTCCACCAACTCCCCCATCCAACTCCCCCACCTGGGTGTTCAAACAAGCAAATCATCTTGAAACCATAAGCAACCTCTCTCTCCTGGGGGAAGGGAATCAGTGTGTGTACTCCCTCCGATTTGCCTCAGTTTCAGTGTGCTTTTCAGAATTTGTTGGAGCCTGATTTTTCCAAGATGGGGGCTTCTGAGGAATTAATCATTCAATGTGCTTTTTTGCCTATGTGCTCAGTTTACTCTTTGAATGAAGTGGTGTATGCGTGGGAGTGGTTTGGTTTCCCTTTGCTTCTAAAAGTCAAAGATCAAAGCATGCATTAACTGTATTGCAAGCTGTACCTTTATACATATCCAAAATTCTGCCCTTTCCATTTTGGGCAACGTATAATGTTCATCCATAGAATCATCTTAGTGCCCCCATTCATGATTTATGCTAAGTCATGTGTCAATGAATAATAAAGGGATTTACAACAGATGAAGGCAGTATAGAAACTATTGTAGGTCAAAGTACATTGGGAAAATTGGAAGCAGAAGTAAAGGTAGTATAAATGAACATACAAGGTATTGACCTGATTTCAGAACATATATGAGATCTAACTCATTGTTCTCTATGGTCCTGAGCCAAAAATACAATGTATAACATGCCAGATTGGTAAAATTATGAATGAACCATTAAAAATAGCAATCAAGTTTGTTAAAGAAAGAAACCTGAATGTCATTACTTTGATTAAAGATTAAACTCAACAGAAATGTCAATGGGAAATGGAAATCTTGCAATAGCTAGAGTGAAATGCAGAGAATTTCCACAGATTTCCGCATCTTAGGTCGACTTGTGTCTCTTGGCAAGCTGGAGTTCCGGAGTCGACGGGGAGCACCTTTGGGGATCGATTTATCGCATCTAAACGAGATATGATAAATTGATCCCCGACAGATCGATTGCTTGCTACCCGCCGATTCGGTAGTGAAGACATACCCTATGATTCAACATAACTAAAGACCCTAAGCTACACTTGGAGTCTCACTGGTACCGTTTTCCATTTACCTCCTTTTCAGCTGTCTTCGGACTTTGGGTTACATGAAGGGTCTTTCCTTCCTTTCCCCCTCTTTCATTTTATAACAGTATCTAACTGCTGGGGAGACTTTTCTCATGAGGCCTATTTCAGTCTCCTTCACCTATCCTTCTAATTCCTTTCTTGTTTTTTTTTTTTATATCCACCTTCCTGTCTTGCTTAACATTGCCCTTCCTTACCTTCCTTCCTGTTTTTGTTTGATTTCACTCATCTCTCATGTCTTGAAGTGACTCTGAGCTTTGGTGGTCTCTGTTTTCTTCTGGGCTGATCATTTACACTCTTTGGTAAACCGGATAGCACAGTTGTGAATAATAAACCATAGCTGGGCTTTGTAAGAGAGTTTAAAGGAGTTTCACTATGAATTCAGGTACCTAATTTCCTCCGGCCTGATCTATACAGTTAAGATGATTTACCTGCATAAATGTGGGGTTTGATTTTTTTAAATTAACATAGTTGTACTGGTAAAATCTCTAATATAGATGCAGTTATATCACTATAAAGGGGTTTATACCTGTATAAATTATTTTGCTTCAACAAACCAGAGTGAGCTATAGCTGCATAAACTCTTTTATATTTGTACAACTGTGTTTACACTAGGTGGTGTTTTTGTTTTGTTTTGATGCTTTAGTCTATTAAAGTGGCAAAACTTGAGGATACACAAGGCCTTAGCTTTTTTTGAAAATCCCAGCACGTAGTTTTGCTCTCTGACTCCTACAAAATACAACTTGAGTTTAATTCCAAAAGGAAAAATTTTAACTGGAAAGAATAAGCAACCCAAAAGATGTAATGAATCAGATATGCTAATATCAGTTACTAGCCTGCTAATAAAATCTCTGATTGTCAGTCAGGAGGTTGGGAGTAGATGGTAGGTGGTGTTGCCGTCACAGCAAAATCAAAATCCAAGGAGATACGGTGCAAGCTACTTTTATGTCACTTTTACTAGATGGTCCAAAGCTGTTTTACATTCCTCATTAAATAATCTAAAGAGGCAAAACTTTTGTTTAGCTGGAGAAGCATAGAAAATAAAGGGTGTCTTGACTGTACCTTTAGAAATACAGCAGAAATGACATCTACTGTACAGACCAAACCACGAGTGAATTCCCGTCTGGAGAATCTGAAAGCTGGGCTATGCATACACATTAATTTCTTATTGCGGGACTGCCTGTGAGATCCAGACAGCTGGCATTGCACCGGGAACGCAGGTTTACTCATGTGTGCTGGACTCTGAACATGGATTTGTTATTTTAGGGTTGTGCACGAGAGCTAGCTTGCTTACCCTGGCTTGAAGATATAGGGTTTTAGTCATGAATGTTCTGCAACAGCTGCATTTTTTATCTTCAGAAAAAAGAAACACTGGGAATGCAAGATAAAAGATCATGAAAGATTTGAGTTTAAAAAATGAATGTTACATGGATTTTGCTATTTGACTACAATAAAAGGACATTTTGCCCCTATCAAATAGTGGCAATGTGCCTTAAAATTTCAGTTAGCAGACTATATTTCAGTGTTTAATAGGGTCAGATTATTATCACCCAACCTCAAATAAATCTGCAATTACTGTATCGCTCAGGTGAAAATATCTTCAATTCCAATCAGCTGCTGGTGACGGGACTTTCTGGAAGGACTTTGAGTCTGTATTTTCAGAAAGCCCATACACCCAGTGTTTGCAGTATATTGTTATTTAGCTAATTAAGACTTGTGATTATTGGGGAAAGGGAACAAAACAGGGCTTTCTCTACACTCATCATTCTCTAGAGTGTGTTTCCTCCCACCCCCAGATCTGACATAGCAAAAGGATGCAGGACACTATTCAAAAACACATGGATAATGTTGATAAGATCTCTCCTTTTATCTGCAGCTGTTAAAACCAGTAAACATCTGAAGCTGTCAGTGCACCACCCGCATAGGATGAAAATGTAAATAAAGGAAGCTGACTAATCACTGAAACAAGAAAAAAACTTTCTGAAGCAAGGAAATAACACTGGATTTTTGTCCATGTGACTTAAACAGAAAAAAAGTCTAAGACAACAATACACAAATTAAAAACCAGCTGTACCTCATTGGCAATCTTTCTTAGCCAAATCATTTTAGTCAAACAAGGTGTAGAAAACTAACAAACAAGAGAAACAGTAGCTTGGTGGAAGAGGCTCAGCCTCATTAAAGAAGAAGTTTGCTTTCAGATTGGTGGTGATTTCCTTTCAGTCTGTTCAGTGTACCCTTTTGACAGTTTACTCTGTTGTGAAAACAACTTTCATTTGTGGGTGTGAAAACAGATTAGAATGGTGCTACTGTTCACAGAGCACATCATCCATAGATCTGAAACTGCTTCATAAAGGTGGGTATGGAATTTTAAAGATTTCTTGGTCGTCTTTTCAGTGGCCTTAATGCTGTTTGTGGTGCTGGGACATTTCAAAGTGTGGGAAATAGAACTATTCCCATTCAAATGACAGAATCCCCCCAATATGGCATCCTTGCAAAATACAACTGAAATGCAAGGAGTTAAAAAATCTAGGAACCAAAGTTCTGGGCTGCTGTATTATGGGCATATCCTATAACCCCCACTTAGTTAAGTTTATTGGGTTTTTGCTTTTACTTCATTTCAGGCCTCTTTATCCCTAGGAATCCAGTGTCCTTTTGCAGCAGATATGTTGCTTGTCACCTGATACCTTTTATTCCAAGATGACATAATTTTGGTAAAAAGAACAAGATTACTTGTGGCACCTTAGAGACTAACACATTTACTTAAGCATAAGCTTTTGTGGGCTATGGTCCACTTCATCGGATGAATAGATTTTGGTAGATCCCTTGCAATTAGAAAAAAATGCAACAATATAGTGATATTAATGAGAACCCTAAGATGTGCACTAGGGGGCATTTGGGAGACAAAGGATTCTAAAAGCAGTCGTGTTAATTAAAGAATTATTAGTGTTGTAAGAGTTACTTGGTAAGAGGATGTTTTACCTCTTTGTGTGTGTCTATCTTTCTTTCAACCTGGATGCTCTTTGAGGAGTTGTGCAATGCTGGCAGGTACTGTTCAAATCAATGCACTAAAAACTTGACCTACAGCATTCTCCCCGAACTAGAGCTGGGTGGGAAAGGGATTTTGCTGCTTCACAGGAAATTCCCTGTTTTCCATTTTTCCGTTCTGAAGCAGAAACAAACAAAATAAAATAAATTTCCCATGAAACAGAATCCCAATGAAAGAAGTTGTTTACATTAATTGGAAAGATTTATTTTGATAAAATGGAAATGTTTCATCCTGATTTTGACTTGTATATTATATTATATTTATTATAGAAAAATGGAAATGAAGTCATTTTAAAACAGAAAATTCAAATGTCTCATTCAATCAATTTTGCTGAAATCTACATATTTCCACGTCTAGATGAATAAGTATTTTCCAACAGAAGAATGTTCCATTGGAAAATTTCCAACCAGCTGTACTGCTAATATAGTTGGGAACAGAACACAGGTTTCCAGAGTCTTGTGCTTTATCCGACAGACCATGTTGGGACCATAAAGGAAAGCACCATTATTAGCAACCTGTGTTAGCACACTCAATAACATTTCCAAATGTACTGAGTGTAGTATGGCTTGAACATCAGTGTTTGTCTTGCTTGAATCTGTTTGGACTTAAGTGAACGTGCAATCATCTTCATGGAAGTGAGCGCTTCTTTGACAGTTGGGTAAGTCGGGTTTTCACTCCCATCCAGTCTGTGAGTCATTCTTCATGACTGCCATGTGTTATCATCAGAAGCAATCCTGATATTTTAATAACACTATAATAATCTCATAGGCACAATAGAGGCTGTATATCACATGCCCACTGCATGTTGTATCATGCAACCTTCTTTTTAATAAAGGGTCTGTGGAACCCATTAAAAAAGTAGAGTTACAAATATCTGTTTCACTGAGTAGCTCATTAATTGCTAAGGGCTGAGTTCATGCATTCAGCTGATGGTAAAATGGAAATATGTTAACTGCACTTTCTTGGTGATAGATTAGCTCCGCTAATAATATTGAATTGATCTTCTAAATGGTTCCCTAATCTATCCATCTGCGTTTGCCTATTAACTCTCCATACCCCATTTTATATTCATTCAACACCCATTCATGCCTGGGACTGAAATGGTTAAAATACAAATGCCCGCCCGTACTCCTCTGGGTCTTTCCTAACTCTTCTTTCAAAGAGCCACATATTCCTCCTTCAGAGAGGTAGCCGTGTTAGTCTGGAATAGCAGAGGTAACAAAGAGTCCTGTGGCACCTTAAAGACTAACTATAAAGTTTTGAAGCATAAGCTTTCGTGGGCAAGCATCCGACGAAGTGGGTATTAGCCCACGAAAGCTTATGCTTCAAAACTTTATAGTTAGTCTTTAAGGTGCCACAGGACTCTTTGTTACATTCCTCCTTGTCTTAGGGTCATTCTTGGAAGCATAGTGAGGTGTGTTATGAAGGGGGTTTGCAGAAGGATTATGATTTGATAGATTTAGTATGATGGTGATAGAGGAGCGATTAAATCAAGATCAGATGGATAATGAAAAGCCTTTTATAGATGGGTATGTTTGCTGTAAACAACATATCTGCAGGCCAGATCCTCAACTAGTCTACATCAGTGTAGCTCCAGTTAAAATCTATGGTTCATGTTAAATGCATTGTGATGGTGCTTTAGTCCATTCTCTGCTCTGTTATGTTACATACACACTACTATAGTGGCTGCTACAGAGCATTAGAATTTTCTTTGTCTAGAACCAATTATTTTATTAAGAATGATTCCTGCGACTGTCATAGATAGGGTGACAAACTTTGCTTGCTGCTCAGCATGTAAATATCCTTTCACTTAATCCTTGATTTCATCACTGTGCATTTGCCCTTTGTAACTTGGAACAAGTTCACTGCTTTATCTTTCATTTGTTTCGGTATGTCCCAAGCAGCCACTCTATTTCTGTCAAAGCCATATGTTTGGTATTCCCCCTAAGACCTGGTCAACTTCCAGTTTCTGTTAAAAGGAAAGAAAAGCAAGTAATAACAAAGACCTGAACTGACAGAGATCTTTTTCCAGATGGACATGGCATTATGGGAATAAGGTTTACTGGTATGTGAACTTTCACACACACAGAACTATGGCCAAGGCATTTTCAAAAGTTCTCCCCTATGTACATTTCTCCAAAACATCATAAGCCACTTTCCTTTATAGACCCATAGGGAAAAATACCCTGCAATGCATGTGTCAACAGGTGAGGTCTAAAAATTTCATTGGAAAGAGAGGGGGAAAAAAAGTGTGTAGTGATGGTGTGTGTGTGTGGGGGGGGGGGGAGCAACAACAGCTGCAAACAAGTTTAGAGGAAGTCGGTCGAGCAGTTTCCATCTGTTTCATACGCCAAAGAGTTTTTATAAGACTTGGAACTCAAATATCACATATATTTTGAGGAGTGAGCTATTATTGTATCGCTAATTTTAGACAGCACAGCAACAGTTACCCTGCCTCTGCCCTCAAAACATTTTTTTTTTAAAAAAAAACCCACTTCTAGATTATTTTTTTCTTTAGCAACAAAGAGAACTGTGTGAGGGGGACTTAATATAGGCAAGGTGGGAAACTTGTGAGATCTATTATTCTATGTGCCAGCTGCCATGGAGTTCAAAATCATATCATTCTAAAGTTGAAGAGTCTGTTAATGCCTGAAATTTAAGCTCCAGAAACTTATGATCAGATACTGGAGCAAATTTTCCTCACCAGTCATCTCGCTTAAATCAGTTGGCCAACCACATGTTAAAAAAACGAGTAGGATTTGGCCCAGGGAAGAAATTGGTTAAAATTCTGATGTATTTAATGTAAAACAGCTGCATTCTAATGGGAGCATCCCTAGATATCATGATCGTGTGACATGACAGGTTCATTCAGAATTTTATAAAGTATCTCTTTCTAAATCATATTGGTTTTTTTTAACATGACTGAGGTATATTCTTGAAAGATATTCTTCCCTGATGTGTCCCTTTATGCTGACATAACTCCAAAGCCTCTCTTGAATAAATGTTGATAAGTAAACGTTGATAAGTAAGAGGTACCATACGCAATTCTGGATTCCCATTAAGAAGGAGCCTGAGTAAAAAGTACAGATCCAAACACTCCAAAAATGTTTGAGTATAAACAGAGTCAGGTCAAAACTCTGGTTCCGATTGCCATTTAATGTTGTCAAAGTATGTTCTGAGGCTAACTTGTGAAGCTCTCATCAAACTCTACTTCCAGTTCAGGATCTTCCACTCCTTGTACACGGCTTTTCTCCTTATGATCTGAAAGATCACTTGGCACAGATAAGCCAAAAGAAAGAACTGTACTGCATCTTAGACCTGCTATATTCCACTAGAGCAGAGGTTCTCAACCTATTTACCACAATGTGTCACATATGCAGCTCTCTATGTGTTATGTGAGCCACATCCACACTATATAGATAGATAGATAGATAGATAGATTAGATGTCACATGGGGCGCAGCCGTACACTGATTGGGCCATGGGTTGAGAACTGTTGCACTAGAAGTATGAACACACACACACATAATTACTAACCAGAACTTTTGCATATAATTCAATCTGAAACTTCTGAGACAATTTTTTGAAAGATGAATCCATTGGAGAGTAACATACCTGTCATTGCTAGTTGTTATGAGCAGTTCTGATCTTTATATATACACATTATTTTATATTTAAACCAGAGTTATATTAAACATCCTCCAAGCCATCTGGATCTCTGAGCTATCTAGATGCATTTTAATTCTAATTCCGCATTTTCGGTTTTCCACAACACTGCAGGTTGCTTTCTACATGTCAGCAGGTGTTACCTTCAGGACTTGGCTTGTTCTAGGCATGCAGTTTAAATTGCTTTGAAATCAACATTCTTTGTTCCGTTTGTACAAACGCTTTAACCCAATCTAGTCTTAACAAAGAGGAATAGCATCCAGTCACACAATGCCATCCACAAATCATTTTCAGACTGCTTTGCATCCTCTAAGTCTGTTTGCCTTCATTTCCAAGGCTATTCCCAAGCTATTGCTTTCCCCTGAGTCCTATTAGATTCTATTCTTTGTATTTACTAACAGGAAGCAACACAGGTCTGTCCTCACCAACTTCATTCAGAGGCCTTCTTAATTATTGTTTTTAAGGCTATTTGGCAAAATCCAAGCTCCTTGTTTCTTTCTTCCTCAGTGTGCAATTCTGTTTCCTTCTCGTTTCCATCACCAAATACCGATACTTTCCTGGATGTTGTGGGAAAGGGTTCTGGTTGTCAACCAACTTCATTTAATCTCCATCCTGATTAGCAAATGGAAAAAAAAATAGGAAGCACGATTTGTAGTTTGGTTCAAGTCAATAGTGTCAGGAACTCCTCTGGCTCTGGGCACAGTCTCTAAAAGCCCAATGAGCTCACGTGAGCCAATGAAACCATCCCTATGTGACTGTGCTCCCTGACTGGACAGAAGTGCCCTAATTAAGCCTGGTTGCAACAGCAGCACCGTGGCTGCTCAATGCACTTCACACCCACAGCTGCACCAGACCAGCTTCCTGTCCAGCCATTGCTCCATCCCATGCCTGCTCCTCTTCAGCCTTCATCCCAGCTAACCTCTGAACTTCTGCTTCCTACCTCCTGGCTTGTCTCTTGATCATTACTCCAGCTCTTCCCTTTGGTTCTGTTCTGGCTCCTGGTTTCACCCATTAGCTTGTCTCCTGACCATGCCTCCAGTTCTGCCCTCTGATTCTGCTCCAACCCCTAGGCCAGACACCTGCTCCAGCCACTAGATTGCACCACCTCCACCTTGCTGTGTGATTCATTCACTCCTGGGAAGAAATATCAGATGACTAAAAGGTAACAATAAAAAGTATGTAAGAAGCTAGCTGGGGTTTGAGATTTGTTATATGTGCTTGTTTTACTGTTACCTTGTTGTCCTAATACACACACATACAGAAGAAAATAATATCTGATACCAGAGGGCCTTGTCTCTTTCCCCCCCTCCTGCGTATGGGCATCTCAAATTATCAGGTGAGTAATTATTGAAAGAGACCCTTTCTTAGCACCTCTGACTCAAACATACTGGAAGCTGTTTCAGCCATTGAAGCAGGTGACCCACCAAACATTATTAACAATATTTAGTATTGTTCTGTTAGATTTTTTTTCATCACAAAGAGAAATATTAAGGCAGGAAATCTTTCTTTCCTGATCCACCCAAGCCAAAACAGAACCTCCCCCCCCAACATTTTCCAACCCTTAAACATTAATTTGACAGTTTTCATTTACCTATCATTTGTACAATCTGCAGAGATATCTGGACTGGCTATGGTTATTGGAATAATTGCTGGCCAGAGTAGTGTCTGTTTCAAACTTATGCAAACTTTTCTGAAACTCATCAAAAGATAAATAACCATGAACATGTCTGGTTGTTCTTTTTTCCACTTCCATCTAATGCAGGTTTAGAGTTCATGAAAATGTCAAACAGTTCCACAAATGGTGCTTGGATAATTTAATTTTAAAAGTTGAAATGCACATTATTTTGGTCTCCTAACTATTGACAGATAAATATGTCTATTTTATGGGAAGAAATGCCATTTTGTCCTATTGCACACCATTCTTCCACAATGAACCAATGTCCACATCTCCACCCAGGTGTTACTCCACAATAGTTACATTGCGTTACCATGTAGAACCACAAAGAGACATTTTGATGATGACCCCAACATTCCATTCAGCTTCATTTTCATTCCTGCCAAGAGCAGGAAGTACCAGGATATATAAAAATGAAAAAAAAATTGATTTTAATAGGTAAACAAAGCTTTCTAACTCTCAAAGTTTTGCTTTCTTTTTTTCCCTGCAGTTTTAGCCAGAGGTTTAGATACATTTTTATTATACCCATATTAGTTCATGAATCCCTGGCCAGAGTGACATTTAATGAGAACTTAGTGAAGCTTCATGCCAAAACTTTAAATGCCTAGTCAATTCACTATGACAAGGGGATTTTTCCTTGTTAATGTCATTTGGCTAAGGCAAGTGTCTAGAACTCATCATATGGATAGAACTTGCAGGGGAAAGAAAAAAATACAACCTATCATAAATTTTCTACAAGCATTTGCAAGCCCATCTGTGCAAGATGTCTGCAATATAAACCTGAAACGAATATTGGGTACTTTAAGACTCAAAGCTTCAAAAGTCTTTTGGCTAAATCCCCTGCCCATTTCTGAGTAAACCTGGGTCCACATATGATTTTTCAATGAAATCACTGAAGTCTCTCAAATTTAGACTGAATTTAGTCTCACAAAAATACATCACTAGAACAGATAACACATTCTATATTGTTTTTATAATATATATATATATATATATATATATATATATATATATATATATATATATATATATATATATATATATATATATATATTGTTCAAAGTATATTTGACAGAAATTTTCTCTTTTCCAAAACATTCTACCTCCTTTCCCATTTTTATTCCTCACAAAGGAGAGAGAAACCCATTTTTTTTCCCAAAGGAAAATATTTTGTTCAAAAACATTTCAACGAACACATGCTGACCCCGTTCCATTTGGCACATACCAGACAAAAATCAAAGATTTCTGACCAAATCTCACCTTGAATCTTTGGGTCTATTCTAAGATGAATTTTAAAATGGGACCCTGAGGAGACAAATCAATGTGGACTGAAATTAAAACTAAAAGTTTGCACGAACCCCTGTAATATGATGGTAGTGAAATTTGCCCAGCTCTTTTGCTGAGTTGTGCAAAAACCTGATTTTTTAGGTAGCCAAACCAAAAAATAATTAAACCCTCCTTATAAAAAAACAAACACAAACAAGTTTGGTTTGAACTGAAGCAAAACATTTAATTTTGGGGGCTTTTTTGGTACTTAAAATAACAATACACTGAAGTAAAATAGATATTTTGACTTTAAAAAAATATTGAAACATTTTGGGGAATTTAACACAGATTCACACAATGTTTCAGTTGACCCGAATCTGCATTTTGCAGTGAAATTTTTTTTTTTAATATAAAAATTTCCTTCGGTTATAGTTTACATATAGTTTAATACAGTGCAATGTGTGTTCACACTGTTTCAGTTACATAGTATCTTAGAGTGCTTTATAGTAAAAATAAAACACGCAAAAGAGAAAAAGTAAATTGGTGTCTTCCGGAGTTAGAGGGAGAGATGCAGAAGTTACAGAGTGACCCAGGACTGCTGAATATCAAAGGAAGGTATCATAAGAGGAGACAACATGTTGAATGCTGGCCAGCACATACCTGTGAGAAGTTCTGAACTGGATTCAGAATTGGAGAGGAAACCAACAATGGAGCTGGAGTATAGGAGACAACTGAAATAATTAGAGTTCTCACCAGATATGCACAGATGCAGGTACTCTTCTGAACTTTTGACTAGTATAAGCTGGGATCCCTAGGCCATTAAGGAATCATTTTTACTGAACACATAAGCTAATAATTTCCTAGAAAGTGCAGTCAGATACGAATGATACAGTTTTGCTCAGTGATCCCTTTGCTATGACATAAGCATTTTTGGACTGATCGTTCAGAGATCTGGTGCTTGCAGCTACTGTAATAAAAGTGCTGCTCTGTGTCCTGCAGTTGATTATTTAATCTCTGTTTTCTGCTGCCTTTGTGATACGAATATGTATGCACTCAGCTTGTTTTTGGCATCCTGGATCTTTTTCCAGTACTTAAGTACAGGCGGATACGGCTATTCTCATTCTACCATTCATACAATGTAAAGTAAGACGGGAAGTTTATGGAAAAATCAAGATCAGAGTGGCATGAACTTATGCCAAAAAAGTAAAACCTACAGCTAGGCACAGATAAGATCAACACCGGGGCACCTAAAATAAAAATGATCTAATTTGTAGAGGTAACGAACACTCTATTATTCTTTGTACTGTAGTAATAATCAAAATCTCCTCTGGGGCTTACATACCTAGAGGAAAATGCAGTTCCTTGCCCAAAGCTCAGGGAAGAAAGTCAACAGCCGTGGTCCTGAACCTCTGAAAAACAGGCCTCCCATTTAGGAGTCGGGTGTCCAGCAGGCATAAATTGGTAGATCTGGCAAGTAAGCTCATTTGAGGTAACAAAGACATGTTCACTAGAAGATGGTCCGCACTCCACTGGGGCAGAATTTCCTTACGTACTATTATGTGGTTAGAAAGATGGAGGGACCTACCAAGGTCAGCCAAAACAGCCAGGCATATTCATTGCATCAGGAAGGAAATGGAGAAACATTTGGCAGAGCAGAGGCAGAGGTATGATTGTTGAGGAAACATATAGGGTTAAGATGGTGACGTAGATATCTTTTTTATTCCTTCCATGAAAAAGTGCAGGTCTTGTGAAACTATGTGAACTCCTTGTGAATCAGCAAGAGCCTGGTTAGCCTGTGGATGATGGAATCCTTGCTTATAACCTTTGGGGTTAACATATGATTAATGGGAACAAATATTTTATTTCCCAGGCTTATTTTAGGTAGAGTTCAGACGGGCAGCGGAGGAGAAAGCACTAAAGTGGTGAGATGATAGCCAGGAAACTGGTAGCTGGACTATAGGCTGGTCTACTCTGTAGCTGCCAGTTGCAATTGCCTTTTTTGTTTCCTTGGTTTATCATTCAAGTCTTTACTCAAGCACATTTCCCATTGAAACCAATGGAAGTTTTACCTGGGTCAAGACTGCAGAATTGTACCCTATGAACACAGATGACAATGCACATGGAAGAGGCACAGCAACAGTGGAGGCCATGGCTCTGCTTTGCTGCCTTTCTGAGACTTGTGGGGGTAAGAAGATGGTTTCCCATAGAAAGCTTCTCTGCAAAGCTCAGTCAACTCAAGTTTTGTGGAAGGGGTGGGATTTGAGACTAAGGGTAAGTCTACACTCCCCGCTGGATCGGCGGGCAGTGATCGATCTATTGGGGATTGATTTATCCGTCTAGTGTAGATGCGATTAATCGATCCTCAAACACGCTCCCTATCTACTCCTGTACTCCACCTCCACAAGAGGCAGACGCAGAGTTGATGGGGGAGAGGCAGCGATTGACTCACCGCTGTGTGGACGGCCAAGTAAGTCAACCTAAGTCAACGCTGACTTCAGCTATGCTATTCACATAGCTAAAGTTGCATATCTTAGGTCGACCCCCTCACCCCCGCTGTATACTAGGCCTATGTGTTTATAGTGCTTACCTTAATCTGATGTCATCATTCACCCACCCATTGTGACATCATCAGAATTTCCACAGCAACCCTCTGTGATTTCACAATGAGTTCAGTTTTTAAATACACACCCGGAGAAGACAAATTCTGAAGAAGAGAAAGACCTTTCATTTGATTCACAGAGGCTCTGAGAAACAGACCCCCTTAGTGAACTTCATCTGAAATGTGGGTGCTCAACACTTCTGGGAATCAAGCCTCCCTCCCACATTCAGCCAAAATGTCCTTATGAATAAAAATATAGCCAGGGAGTGGAATAAAGAAAATATTATCCTTAAACAGAATTACTTATAAATAGAATGTTTCAAAAGTTTTCCATGAGGCATCAGTTACCCTTTAACCCTTGAACTGTATGCAATTTCCAGGCAGCCAGCCAACTAATGCTCAGGAGGACAGATGTGTGTGTACACAGAGGAAGGAGAGAGGAGGTATAGCAAAACACTTCTTTGACAAGGTGTGCCCAGATCTGAAGAACAGCTCTGTATGGCTCTAAAGTTTGCCTCTCGGACCAACAGAAATTGGTCCAATAAAAGCTATTTCCTCACCCACCTTGTCGCTCAAGGTGTCTTACTGGCATTCTCCTGCAATTCTCTTCTACAAAATAATCTATAATGTAAGTAACATTGTGGTGGATTTAGAATACAGTCCTGGCCTTTTAAAATATGGGGGGGGGGGGAGTCTTTTTCAGCAGGACTTAAACATCAGTCAATGGAGTTCATCATGCAGAAGAGGATGAATTATAAAGGGTTGAGGATTGCATGGGACTTTTATATCATTGCAGCTCATCAAGGGACATCATGATTTGGAAATGAAGAATAGAAATCCATGGCCAGAGAGTACAATCAACACAGATATCCCACGCTGGAGATCACACTACATTTTTCCATCCAAGAGATAGTTTTGATTGTGCAGCTGGTGATCACAGAAAAAATTGGTCTGATGTTGTGTGTATACCAGTTAGGTAGAGAAGAATGGCTTATGAGGAGGAATGGGTCTGGACTATGCCAATGAATCCAAACTCTGGAGATATTTGGATTTGGACCTGGGTCTATACTATGTGGTTTGGATCCATTTCTATAGAATGGAAGAATTGGAACTGGAAGGGCTTGTACCTGCAGCCTCACTTATTGCATTTACACAGCGGTGGTATAGCTATTGACTTATCTGGTGTTATTCCTGATTTACACCCATTCTTGTGTCATAGGTCTACGATCTCATCTGGTGTAAATGTGCATAGCACCACTGTTTTCAGTGCAACTCTATTGACTAATGGCAGCTAAAAATCTTGCCCTGGATTTTTAGGGAAGTGAATCTACAACAGCTGCTATGACTGCGCACTGACACAAAGGCCAACGCCCTTTAATCTCCATGGTCTTGGGGGGATTTGATTGCCCAACTTTTCCAAGAGCTCATATGTTTTCCCTTTCTTGCACAGGAGTGGTGTGGGTGGCAAGTGCATGTCTTGTTTCATTTATTTCTTGGTGCTTTCTTTAAGACAGCCCATCAGTTCCCTCTCAGTCCAAAGGTAAGTCAAAGGGAAATCAGTATTCATGACACTGAGGCTACCCAAACAGTTCATCAACACACGACAGCCTCAGAGACAACTTTAAAGAGGCCACGAGTGCCAGAGGAGTGAGCCCAGAAGCCAGCTGCTGCTGGAAAAAATATCTTCTGCAGCTTGGCATCTGGACTGAGTAAGCGCGATATTCACTGATGCCAAGGAAGAATAGGTTTACAGGCTGCAAGAACAAAGCTAGGGGAGTTTAAAAATGTGCCAGCTTATTTGCTGTGACTCAGTAGCTAGAAATGAACACTCCCAGCCTGTATGGAGGTAAAACAGGTGTTCGGCATTTTTGTTTCTTTTAAAATATGTGCGTGTGACTTTATTACTCATAAATGTGAAGGATGACAGAAATAGCAAGGTTACAGCCAGACGCGGTGCCAAAATCACCCCATTTGGCTATGCCAGCGTCTCTCCATCCTAACTTGTAGCAATAGCATTTTGCTGTAATACTGAGCCTCTCTTCAAGGCAAGGCTGCTCATTTTGGAGCTGGGCGCAGCCAAACCTGAAACGATGTGAAATGCCTTTAATTTGGGCAAACCTGCCTTTTTTGCAGAAGCCGTCTCCTACGACCGTGGCTGGTGAAGAACCTGACATCACTTCTCATGTTTGTTTGCAGTGTGGTTGGAGCAGAAGGGTTTTGCCTGAAAGAAGGTGAATTTGTCAAAAGCAGGATCTTCCATGGAAACCTGTCAGCTTTTGACAAAATTTGCTTCGGACAAAAATAAAAACAAAGATTTTGATAAAGTCAAAACATTTCATGTTGACATTTTTGGAGTGGAGCATTTCAAATTTTTCATTTTGAAATTACCTTTTTTTTGTTAGAAATGTCTTTTATTTCATAAAGTTATTTAATTTATGTGAAAGGTGCAAATCAGAATGAATCTTTTGGATTTGATCAAAACAAATTGACCCCAAACTAACTTCTTTTCACAGTTTTATTTCGCTTAAAATTTCTGAATCTTTTCCCTTTTCATTCCATTACAGAATGGGGGGGGGGGAGGAAATCACGGGATTCCCCATGAAACGGGAAATCCAGCTTCCATCCATCGCTGCTCAGTAATATGAGTATTGGTTTTGCAAACTAGCTTCTGATTTTCAAAGAATCTTGAAGGGATTAAGTGCCCTGGATTTCATTGAGACTTGGGTGCCAGATTCCCTGAAAATCCCATTCAGTGATGAACAAACTCACGAAATTTGGAACCATTAAAGGAAGCAAAGAGACTTAGGCTCCCAAATGCTCTTAACTCCTATATGCTCCTTTGAAAATCTGCAACAGATTGTTGGAAATAGTCTCTCATTCACTGACGTTGCTGCAGCACAGAGAATGCTACAGGCTTAATTGGAATTTATTGGTGAGGATTACTGACACTGGGTGACAGTTGTTGGGCTAATGAAGTAATTGGCTTAGTAAGGGGAGAGGATCACTAATTGTGAGGAACAGTTAGGGTGTGGGATAGAGCTCAGAGATTGAGCTGGGGAGAAGAGAAGGTATGGGTAGCTCCTCCTGCGTTATACCTGTGCTATGTTCTGCCATATTCGGAAATTTAGGATTCAAGATACAACCGGTGCAAAAGAAACTGTGTGTTCTTGAGTAGGAGACCACAAAAGCAAGGTAGGTGGTGTTGCTCTCATGGTAGCTTGAGAAACAGCCACTGACACCATTTCAGCTCTGAGGAACAGTCACATGTTTGGATTCTTATGGAAACCTTTATCCGGACTATCTGAACCACTCCTAGTATTTGTATTCCAACTCCTAGCACATTTCTATTGGTATCATTAATATATGGCAAGAATGCAAGTCCTTGGAAAATATGTTCGCAGTCTCCGGCTGATTCTTACAAGATGGTGCTGTTGTAGGAAAAAGGATTAGCTGAGTTATAAGTGCACGGGGCTCAGCAGTCATTAAGAGCTACAACTGCTCCTAGCAAAAAATACTTCTTGCAGCTGCACTCCGGAGAAATGTTTCACATTTTTTGGGTTGTTTGGTTTCTTTTGTAGCTGTCAATATACTTTGGCAGCCGTATCTCTCCACCTGCCATTTGGCAGGCATGACCCAAGGTAGGTGGGTGGATTGTGTTTTAGACTATTAGATCTGTCAGCCTTTGGGGGAAAGTTAAAGAGAGACTTCAAGTTCGACTTTAATGCATGGATAATGGCAGTCGCAGAAACACGGGGACTAATTATTCTGGCTAGGATCAGGCATAGTGCAAACTTGCTTTGACAGCTTTGCTGCTAATGTCCCTCAAATGGCTTTCAGGCACTCCTAAAATTCTAATCAGTGATCCTCCCGTGCAACTCTGCCAATGCTCATTCATCCAGATCTGCAACCGCCCCTGGTATTCCACTCCTGGGAGTCACTTGAGCCAAGACTGCAACTTGTATGATCTGTTCATGATGGGGACAAATAGCCACTAGAGAGTGCAGCCAACGTTCATTTTATCTTGTGACCCAAGTAGGATATATACCAAATTCTCTGGTAGAAAAATTCTAATACAGTTACTACATCATAATAACTAGCCCTGCAGCGGCCATTTTTTGACTTGAGATAAGCTTCTATTATGGAGACCTTTCTGTTCCATCTCACTGAAAGAAAGGAAATAAACTCTATAAATCTGTGAAGAGAGACCATTGTGATGATCTAGTCTAATCTTCTGGAGAACATGGGCCATTGAACTTAACCCAGTAATTCCTGCATCAAGCCCAGCCAGCACCGCACTGCTTCCCGCCGCCCCATTGGACCGGGATGGCAAACCACGGCCATTGGGAGCCACGATCGGCAAACTGGCAAGTAAACAAACCATCAGGGACCGCTAAGGATGCTTACCCTGCGGTGCCGCATGCCAAGGTTGCTGATCCCTGATATATATTCTACATGCACATCTCTCTTTGTCATCATTCTCACATTTGCCCTTTATGTCTTTCCAATGAAGTCCCTTTAAAACTTTCTATGGGTTTAAACTTTCGATGGGTTTTAAACTTTCTATGGGTGTTTTGATCTGCAGTTGCGGATTAAGTCAGCCTATATATATTCTTTTAAAATCTTCTATCTAGTCCGCCATCCAGTAAAATCCAGGCTCTTTGGTTTGGATATATGTCTGACCTGATTTTGGTAATGTTTCTGGGTAAACTGACTACTCCTTGAACTCTTCAGATTCTCCAGTCAACTTCCTTTAAAAATCTCTCAGGGCCATTTTATAACCTAGTCACTTGTGCAAAGTAGCTTCTACCACTTCCTTTGGGATACTGTAGGCAGCAGTCTAATAGATTTCACTGTTAAGAATTTTTCCCCTGATATCCTGTCCCCCATTTTCCTACCTATGCTCTCCTTGTCCACTGTCAACAACTCTTCTTCATCCTTTTTAGTTTACAACCTTCAAACCTTTTCAGATTGAAGCTGTCAGGCCTCTAATTATAATTTAGCCAAATTATACACATGATCTCTGTCTTTCCTTAAAAATCAAACCCTCCATAATCTTATCAGTTGTATTGCCTCTTTGCAGGTATCCTTCTAATTTCTTGGTATCTGTCTGTTTTTAAGGTGCTTCAAATTGCACTCATTTGAGTTCTGTGCAGCCCTATGGTCTTAAGCAAGGCCTGCATTTTCTTTTCCTATAAGACATAACATTTAGAACCAAGGTCAACTGAGATAACTGTATGATTTTATTCATGGAATTTTCTGCCATTTGTGTCTTTGAAAATCTTCCCCAGTGGACATTAATATACCGCCTTCACAAACCTACTGAGGATCCACCACAGAAGCACTCTTCACTACAGGTTTATCCTCAGACCTGTTGTCTTCCAGAAAGGCTGTGTTCATTCCTTACTGCAAATGGATTTTTGAGTGCACACAGAAAAGGATGGACTAAATGTTACCCTTCTGACACAATCCCGAGAAACATACATTATCCTTATAACCACTGAAGGTACCCATTATGGTTATAAAAAAAAGATCAGAAATTAAGATTTTGTAGACAAAGACTGATCAGATATAAAAGAAAATATGTTTAGGGTTAACACACACCTAGGTTATGTCACAACCTGCTCATGATGAGAGTGGGTTTTTTTAAATGAAATCTTCTAAGCATGTGCCTTGCAGATGTGGAAATAATGTACAAGGTATTTTCAATTCCCACTTGGCTATAAAAGCAAAGTTATTTGTAGTCAACTATTTCCCCTCTGATTTGGGGCAAAAACTTGCAACAAATGCCCTCTTCTCCAGCCACGAAGTGCCCAAGAGCATAATAAAAGTTCTTCCATTAAAGACTAGAGTTGGCCTTCAGTGCACGTATAAAAGAAAAAGGAAGTCCATAACGTAATGACTAATGCTACTGCTGATTTGGGATTTATGATATCATGCTAGTTACAGTTATAGTGACAATAGAATGGACTTATTTTTTCCCAGAACCCAATCTCAGACACTCCTAGTCAGTCACATACATGCTGGAATCAAGACATTTGGGGACCTCAAGCTGCTTTGTTTGTTTTCATTTAGGTAGTGCTTCATTGTGGGTGGCATATTTCCGTTTTTTTTAAGTGTAGAAAAGAGTTATTTATGAGGGAGATAAGGAGAACAAATATGTTATATCAGGGTTGGTTTGGCCTGAGTAACATGGTGTACAGTCTCACGTGAAAGGGGTATTCAGCAGAGGATCTGGTCAGATTTAACTATTTTTTTATTTTTGACACAGGTGACTAGATGGTGCAATACTGGTGCCAGACAGGATGGGTTTAAACTTTCCAAAGTTATTTGGGGCTCAACACCTGCAACTCAGATTAATAAATCAATACATAACTAAACTTAAAAATAAAACCCTTCACATTAAGTTAAAGATCCTTATATCTCCTGATGGTTTAAAAATCCAAAGAGAAACACGGCAGGTTTTTACTCTTATGTTTAACATTCCTATAATGTCAGGGTGGGAAAAATCTGTGGAAATTTGGGTCAAGATGGGAAATCTTTTTTCCTTACAATGGTTTTAGCACAATCCAAATTTCCAGCCCAAACAACATTTTTTTCCCCCTGTGGATTTTTCATCATCCGGTGACAATTTGCCATGTGTTATTTCAATTAATTGTCAAACTATTTCCAGATCTCGGACCAGATCACTGTATATAAAAACACAACTTCTAGTCAATTTCCTTTTCTTTCCTTTCATTTATTTTCCAAGACAAGTGCTGTGGGGTGACCATCTGCTTCTTATTTCAAAGACTTTAGAAAAAAATACCTGATGTCCTGTGTTTCATGCAAAAGTTGAATTACAGATTGATAGGCAGGTGTCTTACTTCAATATATATCTCATTCTAAACAACAATGCTTTTAGAGTCCAATATTGAAATTATTTTGTAGATTTCCCTAAATGATCCTTAAAGTTCTGTTTTAGGCTCTGGTTCTGCAGACATTTAAGCTTAACCTTTCCCTTGTGAATGTTGTCATTAAACTCAAAGAGAATATTTGTGCACTTAAAATGCAGCCCATGCATGGGCATTTGAAAGATCGAGGCTTAGTCAAAAAATGATTGGAAAAAGTTAAAGCATGGGGCTGTATATTTTTTTCTTCTTAATGACTTCCATATTAAATATATTCCGTTTACAGGTCCAAATATGCCATTCTAAATACCAGAACTGCAACCAACCTTAAGATCTGAATATCACACTAGGTTTCTTTTGAATCCTACATTGCCACCTGTAATATTCTGCAATCAGAATAGAGTTGACAGTTTAACTTTTTTCCCCTTTACCATTGTGCAGACAGATCACATCTATACCACGACACACCATGACCTAACCTGGTGTAAACTGATAGAGCTCCTTTGACCTCATGTACCTCTGAAAGCTTAATGGGGCCTTCACAGGCCCCCTGCACAGAAAGAACTGGGAGTGGACAGTAGGAAGGAAGTCATGCTATAAGGTTAAGAAAGGAGCATGGACACAGTTCACTGCTCTATAGCTATCACCTGCTTTCCAGGGCAGGTACAAGAGAAACAGAGTGTAAGTTAGAGCAACCTCAGGGGCTAGGAAGGCCTCTGGTTGCCCAGAATATGGGAAGCACAAAGGTAGCATAAAAACTTTGTTCCTGTACCCCTTCCTGCACCCAGCCCAAAGCCAGGAAGATGAGAATTGGGACCTAGACTTTTATACTCAGATTAGAAGGTGGCCCTGAAGCCTGTCTGATTGATACAGTGGGTGACTATACTTCTTCCTCTTACATTTGCCACCAGACAGAACTCTGTGTCTATGCTAACTCCCATGATTGGCTTGCTCTATTTTCCCCACTGGTTCAAATTTTTCACTTAATCCCTGTCAACTCTCCCTCTCTCTGGAAATTTTAGGAATAATTAGTTTTATTTTTAAAAAGTGATCCAGGTTGTTAGGTGATCATTTTGAGGCATTATTCTAGTGAGTAACAAGCAGTTTTATAGCAGCCTTTCAGACAGTACATATTTCATTTGGAAAATGATCATTTTTTCTCCCTAGATTATAAGGTGTTTAAATCACTTTCTGAAGGAAGTAGGAAACAGCTGTGGCTAAAACGTGCTTACTTTATGTCTGTCATTTTTCCCCTTTTTGCATTCAGAGCTGCCAGAATAAAAGCATTAACAAGGTCACAAATATCTGAGGTTTAAAAATGTAAATTTGAACTCTCATTTTTGGGGGTGCAGTACAAGAGAAGGCTGCTTTTCTTTCTCGTTGTGCTCAGCCATGCTTAGCATTTTGTAAGTCAGAGCTGGATCCTCCCAACCTGACCTGAGTCAAGATTGATTTTGAGATATGTCGAACAGAAAAGCTTGCCTTCTCCCTTACACTTGCACTTAACGTTGCAGTAGGAATAACAATAATGGTTTTCACGCTATCAAAGGCACCACTTGTATCAGTTACCGGAATTTGAATCCACCACACCAAGTGGAAAGACAAAAAGGGGCTTGCTATGAGATGGGATCTGGGTTCCAGTACCACTAGATGCTGAGAACACGGCAAACACTGTATTTTCCATCACTGGAGGCTTGTTAAGAGAATTGGATCAGGCTCCGGGTCTGAAGTTTAGATTTGGTTCAGTTATGTATTCAAAAGCTTGACTGCTTACCCAAAATCTTGAGTCTTTTCATCAAGGCCTGTTTTATTGTATGACTCCTTCCCCACCAACAGTCCATGTGGACCCCCCCTTACTCACACCTCTCACTTTCTTTACCCTTTCATGTGGGATCATAGGAATTACATAACTACATCAGACCAATGGCCCATCTAATCCAGTACCCTGTCTGCCATTGAAACCCCACAGCACGCAGTTATGGGATCATGTGTCCCCAAGGGATATTCTCTTTTTACATCCCTTCCATAACTGTTTGTTTTTACCCTACTCTTTTAACTTTGTATGTGACTTGGTCATTTTTTATGGTCACTGCAGAATCAATAACCCAACAGAGAGATCGATAAATTCCTCATTGGGGTGAAGTATGGGCAAAGGTATTTTACTTTTTCCTTATTTCACCTGTCCCTATTAAGGGATAGAATTGGTGGGTTCTGAGGCTGAATACAGTACAGATGAGCTCTCAAAATCAATATACTTGGTACTGCTCATCCAGTAATCATCATAGATGGTCAACAGAATAGGAGTGTGGAGCTGCACAGTGAACTACAGTGGTTCCCAGAGAGGGAGAAGCGATTACAATGCAGTAGTTATTGTGCACTTCTGGGCCAGCTAAAATTGAATTGGCACCTGTCCCACAAACGCCAGCATATATTTTGATTCTTGTGATTTTCATTTTCTTCTTCTTCCTTTACAAACTGCCTCTGTAAAGTCAGCCAGGATTTAAACAAAGATGTCTATACCATGATAATGATGTAAAAACAATAATAATTAGGAAGACAGCCTGAAACAACTATCAGAGGACACTTGCCACATAAATCACCTCAAATATATGGATAACAAAAAAGGCGGTGATGGAGACTCTGCGAGTGGCTCTGGTTGAGAATTTTAACAGTGTTTTGATTTGCATAGAAGTATCAACCAGAAAAGGGTTAGATTTGTGTGCTTTCTGAATGACACAATCCATCTTTAAAGCCTAAACAATCTTTTTTTTTTCCCAATAAGCATGGTTAAAAGTGGTTAGAGGGGGGAATGGACAACGTACATATTCCCTTCAAGTCATGCTTCTCAATGAGGGAGATAATGGCTGTGTGATAATGAGAGTGGAAATGGTGAATGATTTGGGGTGTTTGCTAAGAAGCCCAGAAACCAAGCCTCTGTACAGTAAAGCCCTGAATCTAAGTATCGCTGTTTTACCGCGATGGATGGGGGCAGGGATGAGGAGTTTTGGGTACAGGAGGGGGCTCCAGGCTGAGGCCAAGGGGGTTGCAATTTGGGAGGGGGCTCAGTGCGGGTGTGGGTTAGGGGTGAGGGCTGCAAGAGGGAGTTTGGGTGTGGGAGGGGACTGAAGGGTAGGTAGTTGGGTGCAGATTCCAGGAAGGGGCTCAGGGTTGGGGTTGGTGAAGATGTGCAGGGTGCAGGCTCTGGGTGTGAGAGGGGTTTGAGTGCGAGAGGGGTTTCCGACCTGGGGCAGAGGGCTCGGGGTGTGGGCTCTGGCCAGACGATGCTTACCTCAGACGACTCCCAGTTGGCAGTGCAGCAGGACTAAAGCAGACTCCCTGCCTGCCTTGGCTCCACACTGCTCTGGGAACAAGCGTTTGGCATGTCCTGCCCCTAGGCAGAGGCGCGGCCTGGCAGCTCTCCACGGCACGTGTTGTCCATGCCCACAGATGTCACCCCTCAATTCCCAGTGCCCGTGGTTCTCGGCCAATGGGACCTGTGGAGCCAGCGCTCAGAGCGAGGGCAGCATGCGGAGCTTCCCCGTCCATCTCTGTGCCTAGGGCCGCACGGACATGCTGACTGCTTCCGGGAGCTGCGTGGAGCCAGGGCAGGCAGGAAGCCTGCATTAGCCACACTGCAGCGCCAACCAGACTTTTTACGGCCTAGTCAGCGGTGCTGACTGGAGCCACCAGGTTCCCTGTTTGACCTGGTATTCTGGTTGAAAACCAATGCCTGGCAACCCTATCTGCCTCTCTCACTCAGCAAGGTCATATAGTTTATTCCACTATTATCAGTCACAACATGGACTTTATTCTCTCAGCAAGAGCTATGCTTCAGGCAGCACGTTCCTACGTGAAGAAACACAAGACTACAGAAACATCAATTAGTCATTGTTGTCATTTATTAGACCTTGTGTTAATAGAGATTAATAATATCCCTTTAAAGCCTATTTTAAACACTGATTCCTGCCATGATAAAAAAATCTGTTTTACTGTATATTTTGATTATTAAGATTTAGATAATTACTGTCACTCCTGGTGGGGTGAGGGGAAAAGAAGAGGGTGACAGCAGAAAACTATAAGGATTGTCCAGTCTGTGCTTTCTAAAACTTACTTTGCTGAGGTGGGTGCCCCCCAAAATGAAACGAGACGTTGAAATTTCCTTCCTGTAGAAAAAGAGCATTTTAGTGGAGTTATTGACATTGGCTTAGAGAACTGAAATATTATCAAGTATAAGGAAAGCTGGTGAAAGGCAGTTGCTTACTCTGTCAAAAAAGCATGGAAGTCAGGATAGATAAGACTAAGCCTATTTGGCAACATATATATTCCAGTAGATCCAAAAATTGCAAACAAAACATTCTTAGTTGAAAAATGGCCTTTCTTCAGAAACAATTTTTTTTGAGGGGAGAGAGGTGTGTGTGTGTGGGCATACACATATATAAAATCAGTTGTGAGTGAGTGTGGCTTGAGAGAGGTTGGGAAAATGGTAATTGACACATTGTTCTTTTTGGGATGGAACCACCAATGGCCAGCTATAGAGGAGACAGGCACAGCTGTGTGTGTTCAGTTTATTGGATTTATTTTTAACAATGTGATCTCATCCTGAGGCATACAACCAGCATGGAAAATTTCAGCCCAAATGGTTAAAGGGTGGCAAAGTTAACTGAAAACAGGGTCTTATAATGGAAAGTGTTACTCAACCTTAACTCTAGCTGGTATTACCAATTGCATATGTAATAAATATAAAGTATTTAACCTAACCAAATGTATCCTCTTTACAGGGTTGAATTTTGAATGTGCAGACATTTTTGTGAATCTTCTTGTCAACAAACATGGTTTCTTTCTGGACCAGCGGCCAGTGAATATTTTACAAGAGTGCTACCATTGTGTGTTGTCTAATGACTTGAACATGGGAATCTTGGTGTCAGGAATCTTGGAGTTCAATTACCAACCCCAACAAACCCCTACAAGATCCAGTAAATTCTACTCACAAGAAACGAGACTCTGTTTTCAACTCTGATACCGACTCCCCCTGTGACCTCCTGCAAGTTCCTTAAGTTCTCTGGCCTCAGCTTCCCATATATACTGTGGCTTTAGAGATATTTCTCTTTGCAGAAAACAGTGTGCATGGAAAGTATGATGTTGCTTTGTTTCTTTATCTTTATAAAAATTCTAAATAAAGGAAGTATATTGTGAATGAATCTGATTATTGGATTATTTTCAGCCTACATTGGACGTCTTTCTTCCCCCCCCCCTCAAAACAAATTCCAGCACCTGTTTTGTTCACTAAGGATTCTTTGCTTTAGTTTTAAGACCAAATGTAAAACAGACAATTTCCATGCAAAAAATAGATGCCTACATAAAAAATTGAATGTTAATACATCCTGCATACAACCACGGTTAGAGTAAAGCAGAGATGCCACATTACAGAAATTTAACGAATGCAGAGGTAGAATAAATACTGATGTCCCAGGAAATTCATTAGCTAATCTGATCTAAAGAGCATATCTAAATGTGTAAGTGATAAAGGGCTAGGCCAGCTCAAACTGGCTCTCTCTTAAAGATGCCTGGCTATTTGAGCCATGGAAAGAATGAAAATGCATGTACTGTATTACATGTCACTCACCCCATGTAAGGGGCACATTAAACAGCAGGGAATAAAGGAAAGAAGATGGAAACAGACTGGATCTGACAAAAGTCTCAGGCAACCAGAGCAGATGGAACTGTCAAAAGTATTATGAACTGTATTCCGTTCAGTTTTTGAGTAAGTGAATGGTATTTCATATAGGAATGAGTTAGAAACAACAATACCCTAGTACTTGAAAGATTTTAGTGTTTATACATATGCTAGAGCCTAATTCTGAAATCAGTGGCAGTGTGAGACCCTGTTGACATCAATGGTAGCAAAGAGTCCTGTGGCACCTTAAAGACTAACTATAAAATATAGAAGCATAAGCTTTCGTGGGCTAATACCCACTTCGTCGGATGCAAGCAGTCTATACTTTATAGTTAGTCTTTAAGGTGCCACAGGACTCTTTGTTACCTCTGCTATTCCAGACTAACACGGCTACCTCTCTGATTGTTGACATCAATAAGATCGCTTGCGTGTAGTGCAAGGCAAAATCTGACGCTCTACGGTCTGTTGTACATGTTACCATTACTGTTTGGGTTGAGAAAGTGTTCTGGAGTGCAGCAGCTACTTTCCTACATGAACATGGGTGAAGCCTGATACTCAAGCAGTGTGGATTCCATCACCCACACAAAGCCCCTCTGAAATCAGTGCTGCTCTTCCCGGGCACAGAATGCTTATGTCAGTGAGACTTCACGAGGGGTGGCCTAAATGAAATGAATTGCAGGATTGGGGCCACTATTTGTGCAGTTTACTCTATATACCGGCACCTGGGCAGTGCACTAGTGAATTTTCAGTTCAACCACATTTCCCTTCTGAACCTAAGATTTTCACAGGTGCTCTTGAGAATTAGTGACATTCATAACATGTCTATTTTCACAAGTGAAGCGTTTTCCATGGAATGAAATTAGGGATGGAAGCGACAGGGTTCTCTAGAAGTTAATGTAAAATCTGTCAGACAATTATATCATTTCTATAGGCTTGTTTGATTCTCTCATCCACCTCCCTTCCCATCTCCAGGTACAATGAAGGAAAGAACTCACTTTTACAGCATTTGTTTAGCATTGTTTGTTTGTTTTGAAATTTCTTGGATGTGGCAAGCGCTTTGTCTTTATCAAGTTCCTAGCCTATCTTTACAAGATGGCCATGTTCTGTGTTCTGGAGTGCTTCTACGGAACAGCTGTGCATCTTCATGACACACATGTAGCATCTTGTTTTGCTAGTTAACCAGCAGATGGTAATGTTTTATTTTTGGACATCTATGAAAACCCTAATTTATTACAGAGAGAAAGAAAGACTAATGATAGCTTAAAATAAAGTCAATAACCAATTAAATTTATTAATGAAGACTGAAACAGGTTGCAGCATGTGAGCTGAAGCCTCTATTTTTCTGTATGCTAGCTTTTCCTTCCCAATGATTGTGTGGTAGACTGTTAGAGCTAGAATTAGACACGGGTCCTCCCATAACTTCAACTTATTACCATAGGCTACTGAAAACTCATTACTGAACTTTTCACTTAGTATAAAGCAGCAATTTGTCTTGTTTTTACAACACTCTTGTGCAATGGGTCACTGGGTTTGTCAACAAAAATGGTTTCTTTGCGGACCAGCGGCCAGTAAATATTTTATAGCTGATGGCCTGGTAGTTGAACATGTCGGAGTACAGATTTGCTCGTAGATGCACCATGGTGGAGGAAGGCAACCGTAGAGAGGGCAAGATGAAACAAACATCATGCCTTTACCTATCACAGAGAAAGGTTCAGGAAGGCTTTAGAAATATAACAGGCTTCCTCTCCCCCCAGATTGTCCATCTCTCTGGGGAGTTCATCTTTTTTGTTCAGTCTCTATCTGCAAAGAGCCCCAATGGGGATCTCAGAATAGCGCGCTGCCTGGCTATCAGGGCTCAAATGACCACACGTGTTTGCTGTCAGCTCTTTCCAACTAGGAGCAGGAGCCTATTTTAAGAGCTTCCTTTCCTCACGCATGCAGGGTTGCCATAGTTGCAAAACTAATGCACATGGAAAGAAAGGTCCCTCCACTACTGACTCAGCAGAGAGGCATGTTGCTGAATCTCTCTGTTTCTTAACTTGTGTAAGTGAAAAAGATATTATGCCAGATCCTCAGCTGATGTTAATTGGCATAACTCTGTTGACTTTAATGTAGCTGTGCTAATCTACACCAGCTGAAGTCCTGGCAGTCTGTTTTTCCATTACTATGCCTTCCAGGTTTTTCTCCTCATACTTTATAGTTATGACTTTGGCTTCCATTTCTGTACCACCCAGTTTAAACTATCTCAGACTGGTGGGGATGGGAGTGAGTTTCTTTCCCTCTTATTGGTGATCATTCATGCTACTTCCCAGCTTCCTGAATATGCAGGGAGAAAACAAATGTCTAGAGTTGGTTATATTTCAGCCATTCACATCCACTGCATTTACAGAGTCACAGTGAGAGTTGTGTGAAATTTTTGACTCAAATGCCCCCAAAGTCAGCTTTCGTTCAAAATCTGGCTTGGGTCGGTAGACCAGCATTAATTTTGTTCACATCCACTGACTTTTCCCCAAGTCTAGATTCAAACATTTTTACTCTCTAAACATTTGGAAATATTTTGAAGCAGCTGTTTGCCAGTGCATTTCAAGATGGAACCATAAATTAACCTTTCTGCACCTCCAAACGGGTTCATTTCAGATTTGGTTTTAATTTTGAGTGGATTTTTATTTCAAGTGAAATTTCCAGCCCATTCCTAACCTTAAACCATTCTTGAGAGGATTACCTTGGTTTTTAAACCAGAAAGAAGAGCCCGCAACAAAAGGGTAATGCAATAGGGCAGCTGATGTGAATCAGCATAGCTCCTGCTGCTTCCATGTAGCTGCACCAACAGAGGATCAGAAGCTATATTTTCCATAGCTGGAAGGTCCAAAGCAAGGAAGGCACAATGGAAGCTATGCTGTTGGATAGCATAAGGCCATCTGAGGTTTAGGAAGGTTCTTTTATGTCAGTCCTCGCGTTCACAGACCAACAATATTGTTGTGACAGTTTGAGGAATCTGCCTATGTGTTCCTATGAACTCCATTTGATTTTATGCACTCTGTGTGATTATCAACTTGACAATGTCTTTATTGCACTGTAGACTATAATTGTCATGTTGGATTGCATCCTCCCTCTTAGGTTAGGCCCGGCGAGCTGGCACCTGGGTGCCAGATCCTAAATGAGAGAGCTAGCAACATCTGAATAGCTTTTCCATGACAGGATAATGAAGGCTACAGGCACAAACATTAACTATTCATGGCCCACTAAAGCAGCAGTATACAGTGCGTTGGAGACCACAGTTCCATTCAGTGGTGAATCATGGAAAATCACAGCATAAGAGGAGGGAAAAGTATCAAAAACTCATTTAAAAAGAAGAGAGAGACCATCACCAGGAAAACAAGACCAAAGAGCAGAAAAGTGGGTGGGTGGGTGTTGTCCACACCGGCGCTTTTCATTGGTAAAACTTGTCAGTCAGGGATGTGTTTTTTCACACCCATGTCCAACAAAAGTTTTACTGACGAAAGTGCAGTGTAGACACAGCCTCCGTGTGGGCCGAGAACACTTTGTAAGACTTTATTACCATTGAATCCTAGCTCTTATTAGGGTTTGAAACCAACCACCATACCTTACTTTAAATCTATTAGCATCAAGACGTAAATACCATCACCAGAAGCAAATGCTAGTTATTATTGCTGCTAAAATGATCCAGCCCATTAAAAAAAACCCTTAGTTTCACGATTCCTCCAATAGTTAATTCCACAGGATGCCTATGCATGTATGAATATGTTTTTCTTTTGACATGTTTTTACTGTATTTGTCATTAAGCTTGAACTCTTGACTGTTTCTGCTGGATCAATGAACTAACTAGACAGCTGTACCCTTCATAATATTTAATATTTTAAATCCTCTTTGAACTTTTTCATTTCTAGTCTCTCTTTAACAGCCTAAGAGATATGATAACTTTTATATCTAAACCCTAGAAACTATGAGCATGTAACAGTGCATAAATAATTCCTTGTTTCCTCAATTTTCTGAATTATTTTAAAATCTATTTTCTGGAATGCGTTAATCAGCATTCTATTTATTTTTTTCTTAGTACTCTGGTTAAAGTCACTTTGCTTTTGGCCTGATATGCATAACCATTAAAAGATGTGCAAGACTTCAGAAAGATGACTGTTTGAGACTGAGTTCAAACTCTGAATCTTCCATAGCTTAACAAGAGAATAATCTTTAATTTTAACTAACAAAAGCATCTGATCTGCACCTGGAATGACCTTTAAATGAGGATGGTAATAGATTTGGCTCATGGATTAAAATCTCCATCAGTTTATTATCCTCATCTCTTGTTTTACATCCAACCATTGGTGTTTGGTATTTACTGGCATATATAGCGACCGCCAAAAATGTCAGTGAATTGGCAAATGGCAAATACCACTGACATAAAGAATGGAAAAATAATCTTCCACTGCCTCAGAGTTTCCATTAAGGCACTGACATAAGCAAACCCCTTTTTTGACTCCATAACTCCTTTGGGTAAGGATTAAAACATAATCTATAGGGAAATAGAAACTTTGTGAAATTGCCTTACATTATTTGTAGTGCATACTTTAAGTAAGAGCAAACTATTAATTTCTGGTTTGGGGCATGCTCTCATTTCAACTGAAGAGGATGGGAAATCACACCTGAGTTCATAGGGTGCTAGCATGGGTAGCTGATTGGTAGATTTACAAGTAAATAAGTACCCGACCTCACATTTTGGATGATTTCTGGTCCGAATGATCTAACCTATCAGACTGGCTTTGTGTGTTGTTGCACATTTTTAATGCAGATCAGGTGCACTGGAAATCAGTTAAGGTTTCTAAAGCTAACCTGGGCCAGTTTATCATGGAGTGTTCCAATTACATGTTCGCGGTTTCACATGGTTGTGCTGTGAAGCCAGGCAAAATGGAATGGTTCCACTTGGGTTGCGATTTAGTTTTGTAGGTTCATTGGAACCCCCAAAACAAAGAGAAACCCAGTGATACAAATCCACATGGAATGAAACAAAACAAATATTAGCACAGAGCAGCCGCAAGGGAGAAACCATGGAATATATCACACTTCTGCCACTCACAGCTATAGGGAAAAAAATATATGCTGACCAGTGCAGTCTACAGCAGCATTACTACTGCATTCTCTAGGACCAGGGCTCCTCCAGCTTTCCTGCTCTGCAAACCATTTCTTAAAAAGAGAGATAATTTCATGGGCTCACTTTTCCTTCCAAATCCCAAGGCAACATTCTGCTTAATTTGGGAATCCCAGAAAATGCCTCATTGTCTCACTGGTAGCCCATGTGTAACACAATTGATAGGGGATGACAGATCTGGAGGGGTTATATGAGGGGAATTGAACTGCTATAGATGTCCAAAGCTCCGGACAAGCTTCCTCCGCAAGGACGACTGTGTAAGCCATGCCAACATAGTGGGCTCTTTGCCCCACAACTTCAGCTACACCCCATACAGAAGTTTTTGAGTCTCCTACTGTGGCTGAACTTGTTCAACACAGTCAAAGTTCATACTTAATAGATTCCCATCTCCTGGGTTAAATCCCTGCCTTGGATTCTTCCAGTGGCCTCATGGAACATACCTCCTGGTTTGAAAACCACTGGTTTAACATACTGCAGTGTTCCATTGCCGTTTTAAACGAATGCCACTCATAAATATAAAGGTGGAATGCAGGGGCAGAAGGGAGAATTAATTCTGGGAGCCAATCCTACTTGTGTGTGAGTGAGAACAGCCAGGGAACGGCTGCTGCACGTTCGATTCCCTTCACCTGTGATCTGAGGGGGCAGCATGTTCTCTATTATAAGGATGGTCCATTCCATTCTAAATCAGCTAGATGAATATTGCTGGGATTGCAGGGTGTGGATGGGATCTGATCTGAGAGAGCAGAGACGGGAATAGCATAGCTGGGGAGGGGAAGGAGTGTCAGAGATAAAAGTGGATTATAAAATAACTCAGAATGTCAGCACATGATTATGTTATTTTCCCCTTTTATTATTTAGACTAGAGTGTTGCAAAATACCCTGTAGCTGGAGAAACTGCTAATGGACAACAGCTTTGGGGATGAATTAAAATGATCAATTTTCATGGACTGGGGAGGCAAGCCAGTGTATGTTTATAATTCCAGTAGGAAGAGACATTTGACATTTTCAATTCACCATAAAACTAGAGAGAAAGTGCATTACTGGGATTCTTAACTCAGTACTAAGGAAGAGTTATAAAGGGAATGGCTGGAGGAATTCTGAACCCACAGTATGGACACAGTGACATTTTCAAAACTTACCTTGGGCCTGATTCTTCAGTGCCTTGAATCTTATAATTATTTACACCTGTGCACAAGTCTGAATTTACACCCAAACCTATGATCAGGATCTGTCTTATTTGCAAGAGATTTGATCATTCGGGGAACTTGATGGACCTGTAGCAAGCTACAGAATTTCTTTACTTTTTTGTTTGTTACTGATTTGTAACCAGGTTATGATGGTCTCAAAAGTGCACATTATTTGATTAATATAACACATGTTTACCTTATGTACTGATAATGAATATTCAAAGGGTAAAGATCAACAGTATCTATGCAGCTTAAATGCTTTTGAAAATCCCAGTTGCTTGCATGTGTATATGCCTAAATATATTTGAAAATCTTGTCCTAGGCACTTAGGAACCTAAATCTCCTTGAAAGTAAATGGCATTTGGGCTCCTAGTATCCAAGTAACTTTTGGAAATAAGACTTAAGGGCCCGTCTATACTACCCACCAGATCGGTGGGTAGTGTTCAATGTATTGGGGATTGATTTATTGCATCTTGTGTAGACGCGATAAATCAATCCCTGAACCTGCTCCCTGTCAATTCTGGAACTCCAGCTCCACAAGAGGAGTAAGCGGAGTCAATGCTGGAGCCATGGTGGTCAAATCGCCGCTGTGAGGACGGCCAGGTAAGTCGAACTAAGATACTTCGACTGCAGCTCTGTGAATAGTGTAGCGGAAGTTGTGCATTTCAGTTCCAACCTGCTCTCCCCCTTGTGTAGCCCAGGCCTAAGGCTCAAATCTGGACCAGAGGCTCCAGCATCAATTAGGCATTTTTGAAAGTTTTACGCTAAATCAGAGCTGTGATGTTTCATTCATTTCAAAGCCCTACACTCAATTTAGGGTGACCAGACAACAAGTGTGGAAAATCAGAATGGGACTGGAGGGAGGCTATAGGAGCCTATTTTTTTTAAAAAAAGACCTAAAAATCGGGACTATTCCTATAAAATGGGACATCTGATCACCCTAACTCAATTTGATGCCATTTCTCTATTTGTAATGGGATAACAATCGAACACTGCAGTCTAAGTCCATAATTTCAAGCAATGTTCTGAGTATCGAAATATCTTGTTGATTTTGGTGAAAATTGGAAAATCAAGAGGAGGAATGGGAGAAACACACACAGTCTCTGACATTTGGTTACCATCTTTAATGGGTGTGGATCAATGGATCTCGTGATGGCAGCCATTAACACCTTCCAGCATAGCAGCAGGAGTTGGCTGAGAAACAGTTTCCAGGTGCTATGGGGGAAACAAATTGAGATTTTGAAATTTTTTCCTATCCACAATTGGGATGAAAAGTTGAAATCTCTTTTAGAGAAGTAGACATTTTTGACAGAAACATATTTCATCAAGAAATTCCTAACCCTGAATCTGCCAGACATCCCAAAAGAGTTTAACTGTTGACACTCTGAATGACCCTTTTTTCCCAACAGGAAAAAATTAAAATAGTGGTGGGTTACCATGAGAGGCATCAAGACCCCTGGGTGTGGAGCGGGAAAATGGGAGACCAGCGTATGAGAGGGGGTACAAAGAAGCCTTGGCATAGGAGAAGGAGAGAACAAGGATTCCCATAGGATCCTTGGTGGTGGGGAAAACTGGGGGACCCTGGGTAGGGGGCAGGGATGATAGGAACACAGACCCCCGGCATATGGCAGAGTGGAATGGGAGGCGCACAGAGCCCTTGGTACAAAGGAAAGTGGGTTTTCAGAGTCTCTGAAATAGAAGGGGATTAGAGGGTGGTCACAGCTTGTTGGGAGGGAGGGGAATGAAGGAATGAAAGGAGCTTCCAGTGTGAGCAATGGCCAAGAGCAAGTGTACATCCCCTTAGTTAGGGAATGGTCTTTTTAAGTCCCATAGGGTGAAATCCTAGCCACTGTGAAGTCAATGTGAGTTTTGCCACTGACTTCAATGGAACCAGGGTATCACGGGCTATATTTTGTCTGCACATGGATGATTATAATTGCTTGGTGCAGTATTGGAAAACTCTTTGCAATGCACAAGCATTTGTTCTAGTAAAACTTGCTCTAAAGACTATAACCAGGAAACAAATACAAAGGAAGGAGATGGGAGATTGGGGGGAGGGATAGCTCAGTGGTTTGAGCATTGGCCTGCTAAACCCAGGGTTGTGAGTTCAATCCTTGAGGGGGCCATTTGGGGCAAGAAAATCTGTCAGGGGACAGTACTCGATCCTGCTAGTGTAGGCAGGGGACTGGACTCGATGACCTTCAAGGTGTTTCCAGTTCTAGGAGATTGGTATATCTCCATATATTTAAAAAAAATTTTTTTTTTTGGGTGGGGGGATAGCTCAGTGGTTTGAGCGTTGGCCTGCTAAACCCAGGGTTGTGAGTTCAATCCTTGAGGGGGCCATTTAGGGATCTGGGGCAAAAAATCTGTCAGGGGACAGTACTCGATCCTGCTAGTGTAGGCAGGGGGATCCTGCTAGTGTAGGCAGGGGACTGGACTCGATGACCTTCAAGGTCTTTCCAGTTCTAGGAGATTGGTATATCTCCATTTATATTTATATTTATATTTAGCTGAATCAAACTCCCTGAAAAAACCTATGACTAGGTACTGATGGAAAATGCTTTTTCTCATTTATTGAAATCTACAAATGGCTTCTTAATGGTTTTCAGGTTCAAGTGCTGGACAGAGGATCAAAGATCTAAATTTAATTGCTGTCTCTGCCACACATTTCCTACGTGATCTTGGACAAGTCACTTGATCTCTTTGTGTCTCAGTTTCTGATCCATAAAATAAACATGGATCATCCTTCCCTTTGCTTTCCATGTCCACATAAATAGTAAGCTCTTCAGTACAGGGACTGTCTTGCTATGCATATGTCTGTATAGTGCCTAGCAGTGAGGGGTCCCAATCTTGGTTGGGGCTTCTAGGCACTACAGAGAAATAATAAATAATGCCTACCTCTTATATAGGGCTTCCATTCATAGATGGGAAAGTGCTTTAGAAAGGAGGTAGGTAAATACAATTATCCCTAGTTTACAGATGGGGAAACTGAGGCACAGAGGGATTAAAGTGACTTGCCCAAGATCACCCAGCAGACCGAGTGACAGAACCAGGAATAGAACCCATGTCTCCTGAAGCTATGTCTATTCCCCTGTACACACACTGACATTTGCACTCATCACGCTAGCGAGAATATAAATAGCAGTGCCGCAGCAATGGCATGGGCAGTGGCGGCACAGCTAAACCATACTGGTTTAAGCTAACCATACATACGTACCCAGTGGATTCAGGTGGGATTGTACTTGGCACAGCTCAGCCATCCATTCACTGCCACATTACTGCAATTACACTGCTGTTTATACTCCCACTAGCTTGAGGAGTGCTACTGTGTACATGAGCAGAGGAATAATGCTCCTATCTCACAGTATAGACATAACCCAAGTCCCATTCCTGTGCTCTATGTTGAACCACGAGTGTTATGATGCATTCAAATACCACTTGTGATGGCAGTAGTGTCAGAACCCAGAATAGATGAGGAACTCAGAGGAACATTCAGAAGAATGAAAGAAAAGAACTTTTATCAGATAAACCCGGGGGTAATAGAGATAAATCAGGAAGAGGCATACAGTTGTAATGATGCCTTTCAAAGACACTGGGAGAAACTGATAGACTATAAAGCGATCCTGCCTTTGGCAGGCTGTATTCTGCCAGTGTTAGCTTTTTGTTCTTTGTTCCACATGAACTGATTCACATTTTTAAAGGAATGGACATGCCGATGATGACTTTCACTTGCTAAAATAAGTCAGAAAGTTGACCTACTAGATAAACAGATTTATTCAATGCTTACATTTTCCATCTGCCAAATGAAAACACATAAAACTGTAAGATTCAACAGCTTTGTATATACTTTTCCCTCCGAACAGCACAATGGAAATTGTTTGTACTCTTCGCCAAAACAGTAAGGCCCTGTAGCTTTGAGTTTGGCAGGAACACAGTCTAGCCCAACTCACACTCCACTGATGGCCGGAAGAGAAATTCTAGTGATTTTTTTAAAACTTGTACAGTGCAAATGGATCCTAAACATTTTTAACTAGTAATATTCCTTCCTATGCCCCTTTGGGAGTACTGGAAATCATAAAAGTAATCGGAATTGGGACACATCTATAGCAACACAATTAATACACAAGAGTGACTGAGCTGTGTTATATCGTAGTAATAACTGGCCTGATGATCTTTGACAGGGTAACAAGCCTTGTGGATGGGGGGGGGGGGGGAAGTGGTAGATGTGGAATATCTTGACTTCAGTAAAGCTTTTGTTACTGTTTTGCATGATCTTCTCATAAACAAATTAGGGAAATATAACCAAGATGGAGCTACTATAAGGTGCATGCATAACTGGTTGGAAAACTGTTCCCAGAGAGGAGTTATCAGGAATTCACAGTCAACCTTTTCAGCCAGATCATGCCAATACTGCCTCTCATCCTTCCAGTTAGTGGCATGCCATAGTTTTGGTCTCATTGACATGGACCTGTGTAGTCCAAGCACTGTTTAAGTCTTTGGGTTGTAGCCTCCCCTCAGACACACACAAAAACTGCCACTGAAAATTAACTAGAATTGTGCATGCTTCATTTTGTCCCTGATATAGTTAACAAGTAATGCTTCAAACTGAGATGCCTTTTGAATTCAAAGCTTTTCATTGCTTGTGCAAAAAGTACAAGATACATAGATATATAGGTTCCAAGGCCGGGGACTATCATTGTGATGATCTAGCCTGACCTACCGCCTTCAAGTTTCAAGTGAGGGTCAAGACTTGGAAGACATGCTCCAAGGGTACGAATGCACTGCAATTAAATACCTGTCGCTGACCCATGCAGCTAACTCAGGCTCACGGGGGATATTTGGGCTTGGGCTGCAGCCTGGGCTCTGGGACCCTCCCACCTCTCAGGGTCCTACAGGCCGGGCTCCAGCCTGAGCCCAAATATCTACACTACAATTAAACAGCCCCTTTACCCAAGTCCTGTGAGCCTGAGTCAGCTGGTTTGGGCCAGCCACAGGTTTCTAACTGCAGTATAGACATACCCTTTGGCATACACAGGTGTGTTTAGATGGATGCTTTTCCAACAATTTTTTCCTTTGGCTATATTATTTTAAAGCATAAAAGTAGAACAGTTGGGGGTTTTTGACAAAAATATTTTTTTTTATCAAAATGAAAATTTGCATGGGAAAGGTACACTTTCTTGAAAAAAATGCCATTTTTTTTCACTGGCAAAACTGTCACTGATTTCAATGAGGCTACAATATCACCCATGAATCTAGACAATTATAAACCCTTTGTTACAGAATCACCACCTACTTTATACCATTTTACTTGCATATTCTCTTTGTTTTTGCAAGGCTAAAACTTTAATCAAATTACAATACAGCAAAGTGCATTTTTGTCACTTGTCAAACAATCTTGCAAAATGTATTTATCAACACAACATTTGCATGCCTCTAACCACAATCACTGACACCCATCAACTGCGGCGAGCAAAGATTTCTCTCTATGGAAAATAAAGCAAATTTTTCATATGCTCCAAGCACAAGTATGTAGGTTAAATATCATGTTTGGTTTTATTTTACAAAGTGATAGCTTAGCTCAATAACTTATTGAGCCTTGTAAAGTACAGTATTAGCAACTGTTGATGTACTTAACACTAAAATAGTTTATTGGTGGTATTCTCTCTGACCGGACTGACTAAAATTATCATTTGGTGTACTGGAAATTTTGAAATAGCACCAACAGAGCACTAATAATAAACGGAGTGATTCTAGGAGACATCTATAATGATCCTTGACAATGACTATTGCTGGGAAGGAATTTTGTCATACTAGCTAGCTGGTTGGGGATTTTCATATACATTTGCTTGCTGTTGCTCATTATAAGTAATGGCTCCGGCAGTTTGCTGCACTCCCAGATTGATTTTTAGAGATGCTGACTGTCAGAATTCAGGGCAACTGCAAACTGTGTTCGTCTTCTATGTTTCAGAAAGGGCACACACACACACATCGTTCCAGGCTCCTCAGCTTTCACTTCTCTTGAGCAGAGACCCACATCTTTCCCTTCTCACCAGGGTATTTACAGTTCCCTGCCTTCAGTGTTATTCCTCAGCAACAGACAGGTTACTTAACCAGGCGGCTTCACTTCTCTCCACACAGATGGTACACAGGGTAATGACACGGTGAAGTCATCACCCGGTTCTTTCTAAGCAAGCGCGTGTCTTCTTAAGGTTAAACCATTACAGATAAAATGTATTAAAATAATAAAAGAATCTACACACATGCTAATAAGATCTTTAGAGATCACCTCCTAACTCCAAGAAGGGTTTCAGTTGGTGACCGGTCTTTCAAACCCCACACCGGGTGTTCTTTTGTGATCACAAATTCATCACAACTTTCACTAAGATCAAGGCCCCTAATCTTAAGCATCTCAATAGTCTGAAGACCTTCCCTTCCCTAAGGACTGAGGTCCATCTTAGGCCAGGGACTCTTCCCATTAGCTGGATCAGAAAGAAGGCCCGGAGTCAGTTTTAACTCAAGCTATTTCATCAACAGTCCTTTGCTGGTCCCTGAAAAATCCAGTTTGATTGAGTATATGCAAGCCCTTCTCCAGTTGGTGGTATCTCCCTAGGGGTTACTTCACCTGGTTATGGAGTTGGGTGAATAACATTTTTTTTCTTCAGTTCCCTGGCAATTCTAAAAAAATTAAAAAATGGTTTTGGGTTGAATGAAATGAACTGTTTCATTCTGGCTTTCAGCATTTTATTTTAAATAAAATTAAAGGAAATTACAAAATAAAAGGGGGCTTTGAATTAAAAAATTAAATGTGTGGTTTCAAAAATGTTAAAATGAAATGTTTAGGTTTTTTAGGGTTCTCTTCTGACTGAAATAATTTGGTTATGACATAAGTTCACAGAATATTTTGGTTTTGCCAATTCTGCATTTTCTGCCAGGGGAAAAAACCCCAAAGTTTCAGTTGAAACATTTCTCCCAGCTGCTCCGGGGTATTGATACCGGTCCTCATTTTGGAAACACAAGAGCTGCATATTCTGGGAGGTGCATAGTTTCATTCCCAGGGAACCATGACCAGGGAACCATGACCAGTTTTTATGGCTTCTTGAGGAGAGTGATCTATGACTAAATGACAGCTTTGAGTATATTTCCTCAATTATGTGCAGTAGGAACAAAGTGTCTGCACCACCCAAGACCAAGAATTTGCAATAGCTGCACAAATTGACCCCAGGGACTTCATTAATATTGTTATTGTTGATTATCATGGTTGCGAATCTATAAAACATGGCCTTCTAATTTGACTTAGCTATGGTCTCCATTTATGGAGCACCCGAAGAATCTGCCAATTTAACAAGACACCACTAGCAAGAGGAATATTTTCCATGATAAAACTAACAATGTCATGCTGCATTTTCCCCATTTTTCATTCAGGGAACAAAATTACTCTTGTCATGTTTTTAATGGACAAAAGAACAAACATTGTGTTCCTGCCCTTAATTAAGGCTCCAGGCAAAACTGATTTATTTTACATTGTATGACAAAATGAAAGTATCGCCACAGCTTCATAAAAAAATACATTCTGGGGCAAGTGGTTAACAAAACAAAAGGATCCCATTGTTTGCATCATAATACAGGTCTATAAACTTTTCAGATGGTAAGGTATTTTCATTTGAACAGTAATACAAAAGGCAGGGGGCAAATCCATGAGTTTTTGATAAGTGCTGAAAGCTCTTGAAACCTCTATAAAATGACAGTGGAACCATTCAGTTAACTAAGGCTCATTGATAGATTATTCTTACGAATATTTTCTTCAATTTAGCATCATGTGTGAAGCAATCGAAAAGTAAAGAAGCCTGGATCATTTGCAGATTTGCCTTCTGCCTATCCTATTCCAAAAGTTAATTCCAGTGTACAGCTGGAGTTGAAATTGGCCCTTGCCACCTTCATGGCCATAAAGATTTATTTTAAAAAAAATCTAATGAAAATATTATTGCCCTTGGTTCAGCAGTTGATCCTTTTTAATAAGACAACCTACTTATGCATGTGTCAAACTTTAGCCAGCTTTTTAAGTTGGAAGGAGGAGCAAAGAAAATTTCCATTAGTCCTGGTGGAGCACGATGTACATGAAGCAGATTTTACAGGTAACGCAGATAAGTCTGACATTTTTTGGCCTCGTTATTTAGGAGCGGAAATAAGGATAATGAGGATAACAAGGCCCAAAAGCAGATTCTCTGCTTCTTATCCATAGAAAGGCAATGGCTTGAGGATTACATGGAGTGATGATCATGAGCGTGAGTTTGTGAAGTACCTGCTAGCAGAGATTAACAGAAAACCTGTGAGAAATAAAGTGGGTTTGAGTCAGGTCAAGTATGTTGTGATAACTAGGCCTACAAAATTTACCCCAATTGTGAATTTAGCTGTAAAAAGTGAAGATAAATTGATAAAATGTCACAAAAACCTAGAGTAAAAGACATTGATGGGAATGGGTGCAAGAAAACCAGACGGAGACACTAGATTAGTCTAAATAAAAAAAAAGGCCACTTTGATATAATCCCAGGACTGTTGAAATTATGCTTGTTAAAAAACAGATGGTACGGAGATAAAAATTAATGAACCCAAATTGTTGTTGGTGAACCTTCTACAAGAAATGTTGATAAAATTAAAGCCTTAATTAAGACTTTCCTTTTCAAATGCTTAACTATTTCCTCTTTTTTTCTGGACCTTTAATGAAAGGTTAAATGATTGTAGTGGTCCTAAACAGCCTAAGGTCCCTGTATACCAACTCCTCGACCTGGTTTAACCGTGCTTAATGTTGGACAGTGACTAGGCTGTTAACACCTTTGACCCATATATTCCATCTAAATTAATACAACAGGGATGATTCCTAACCACTGGCACAAGCCATTTTGGAAGGGAAAAATCATCATTAAAAATAATCCATAATAAAAATGCTGGAAATCTATACTGGAAGCCTTATTTCAAGCAGTTCTTTATTGTCTGTCTTGATCTTTCCATCTATTATTACAAGGCCAATATATTGCTTCTTAGTTAAAGGTTGATGCCCCTTAGAAAATGTTTTCGTGCTAGACACCTGACACAACTGTTTCCATTCCTCCTCCTCGCTGAAGTCTGTCCTTGAATGAAAGTGTCTGCTATCAGGAATTTAGCATATGGAAATTGGAGCACATGTGTTAAGCATGCACAACTGAATAAACTTGACCATTTTTTAGTCATTGCACGGAGTCCTGGAATGCAACTTTCCATTTCATTTACCCCCGTAAAATAATTGAATTCCGTGTTGTTAACCGGAGAAATGCATGACAGTTTGAAATCTATACACACATCTCATTATATCTAGGCAGCTCCTAATCTTCTCCAGCTGTGATAGTTTAAGTTTATTGGACTCTGATAGATTGAACCGGTTTGGGGAACTCAAAACTTCTGTGGCATTAGCACAAATCAGCTGGTTTCAAGTGGAAAATTCATATAGGTCAAAAGTCAGGATGTTAGCTAAAAAAAATTAAATAATCAAGCATTTGGAGCTGTGAAAAATGTATCCTGCTAAGTGCTAAATAGAACTGAGAGAATAACAGATTTTTTTCAGTTCAGTGGCATTTCCAAAACATAGTAGGAATAATTTAAAAAATCAGCTTGAGTCAGAATTAGAATGTTTTGGGTATTTTCTAAGAATTCAAAATGTTTATTCTGGGTCTGTTTCAGAGCAGAAATTCAAATCTGGGTCTCCCATGTCCCTAGTGAGTGCCCTAACCAACAGGATAAAGCTCATGAAGGTGGTAGTCACTAGCACTATCATTTCCTCCTTATTGTGAATGACCTAAAATACTCGTGTGAAGTTCACCACTACTTTTCGATTGACCCAAACTGCATTTTTTGTCCAACAAACTATTTGCCTAAAACCATTTCACCCAGCTTTAGAGGCTAAGAATCTTCTAACAGTACCAAACACACTGTCATCAAATGGCTTTGTTAGATACCTACAGGCTAAGAACCAGGAAACCCATGGACAGATGTTCATGTGGATAGAGCTTGAAATGTTCAATATATGATAGAAACAGAATATTGGTTGGGAACATTTCCCCTATGCACAAAACATTCACCCTTATTGTGTAGGGGAAAACCTTATTAATCAGTCTAACAGCAATATATTTTTTTTGCATTCTATTCTCTCCCTGAGCCCAACATGGCTCCTTGCTAAAACAGATTACAGTACATGGCTAGAAATATCAAGGTGTGTGTCCATTTTGTGGTTAAACTATCCAGCAAACTTTTTTTAAAGAATGTTTGGGAATTTACAATCTATGTTTTCCAAGAGATTGTTACATGAAGATACAAAGCTCCTCCTGTCTTCTCCTCAAAGCCTTTCGAAACAACCTGGACAAGTGGTTTTCATTAGATTTTCATTTTTTGTGAGGAAGGGATTACCCTTTGAGACACACATGCCCATTTGGAAAAATTAAGACCACCTTACCATACCTGAACCTTTTCTCCCTCTTGGAAACACACCCTTCTTCAAGTTGTCATATATTTGGATATGTGTTTTTTCCACTTCCTTTGCGTAGCTGGGACCAGAATTGATAGTGCCACAATACTGCACTAAAGTCTTCCTTTGAAGAATTAAAAAAGGATCAGAAACAAGAACCAAATAAAAATCTTTTTCATGATATCTCTGTAATTTCTGAGACTTCCATCCCAGTCTGGCTGACACAAAAGATTCAGAAAAGCATGAAAAATGTTGAATCCTTCTCCAAATTGAACCAAACTCTGATAATGTTGAAGTTAACCCACAATAGCTGGTCATAATACTATTTTAATTGTGTAATTTAATGAGATTTGGTACCACTCTTAAAGCAATGTACACTCTGGTATGAGGGGATGATGGTGAGATAATGGTTAAGTTGGTGGAAACCACATGATGATCTCATGAAGAAATGGAACAAGTCTAATGAAAAGTATTAAATATAATTATTATTATTATTATTATAGAGTAGCAGCTTCCATAATGTGTTAAGCACTTTTCAGACAATCAAAAAGAATGAGGCCTGTTCCAAGGTAATCACAATTGAAGGGGAAATGATCAATGCAACCTCTGACTTAGAAAACATTCATATTTGGAGATTACACCTAAATATTTCAATATTAATGTTTAGGTGAAAGATGAAAATACAGAATATTTAGGAAGTAACCTGACTATTGGTCATCTCTCCAGATCTCTTTTTTTGCAGCATGCTAGTTACACTCAGTGGACAAGAACCACATGAGCTTGTTGAAAGTGTCAAAACCTGTGTAAATGAGCAGAGAACGTGACCCAGATTAACCATCCCATTGCTAAGGAGACACATCAAGATGGGAAGCATCAGTCACACTTAAGCAAATCATATTGGTGGGCTTGGGTCTCAATGTTTTTATAGATGTATATATGCATTTCTATATCTGCCAGAATGAGATGTTATTTTACTATGGCTACATTTCAAACACTTGGTTCCACAATTTAAAAACAATTTGGAAATAAAATGGATCATTAACTTCTGATGTCTCGCAAATAACTGACATATTTTGCCCCTTTCCCACTTAAATAAGTCTTATTTTTTTCACAATCCATGGGCCTAAGCAGTGATCTGAAAAAAAACAAATGTATTTCCAGATTTCCGAAAGACAGCCCCTGTTCTTAGACTGTCATTTTTCCATCCACTATTCCAAGATTTCTTTCTAAAATTATCCCGTTAGTTCTAAGTGGTAGCCAGCCACCACCGTCTTTGGGTGGTTAGTATGTGCGCTTCTCCATCCAAAAACTTCTCTTGCATAGAGAAATATAAAATCATACTGCAGCTGATGGGAACAGAAGATGTAACCTGTCCTCTATTGGGAAAGCTGGATTAATATCCTTCATTCCTTCTAATCCCTTGCTACTTTAACCTACGCAAGGCTTTACCAGAGGTCCAGATACTTGACCTTGATATTAAGCTTGTGAGCCAGGTGGTTGGGAATTTTCCTTTTTTCCATTCCTATTTTTACTAATTGTCCATTTTAAGTCTATTTGTAAATATAGCTCAAAGGGTGAAATGCAATAGCATACAGAACACACTTTGGGACTCAGTTTCCAGCAATAACAGTTTTCTCCTCTCTTTTATACAAGCTTTGTTCTCTCTTGGAAACCATTTACTAATAAACATTTCCCTATATTGTTGCCAAAGGCTAGAGTTCAGGTAGTAGACTAGCTCAATTTTACCTGCCTTCAAAATATTTATAGCCTGCATGTGGGGGTTTTATTTCCAAATGTGATGCTTGTGAATCCAGGTGATGCCATTGTTATATTGAGCATGCAATTATTATTTGTATTTGAAGACAAAGGGCATCATTTTGAAATATGCCCAAATGAATTAGGAGCCTAGGTCCCCCTGTTCAAAGTGGACCAAGGTCTGGTCTATGCTAGAAAATTAGGTTGGTTTAACTATGTCTGCCAAGGGTATGAAAAATCCACACCCCTGAGCAGCATAGTTAAGCCGATCCAAATCCCCATGTAGACACCATTAGGTTGGCTTATTGCCTAAGCTTGTAGGTGGCTTTCCTACACTGACAGGAGAATCACGCCTGCTGGAATAGAGAGTGTCTATATTGAAGCAAAGTAGCAGCACAACAAGCTCTTAGACACCTGCAACCAGATTTTCAAAGGTATTTAAGGGCATTTAAAAATGCAGATATGCACTTATGAAAATCCCACTAGGCACTTAAGGAGATTAGGGGTCTAAATCCTATTGAAATCAATGAAACGATTAAATAAAATTATGAAGATTACTAGTCATAGAATGTGTAGAAAGAAATAGTATTCAAATATGGGTAATTTTTCTAAGCAACAGAGTCATGACAAAATACTTTGCTGCAAGACTATAATCAACTACTAGCTGTTTACATCTTTGGTAGAGCTGGTTGGGAATTTTTCATTGCAACTCCCCCCATCCCTCCTCCCCTGGTGGGGGGAAAGAGGCTTGACTAAGCAGTAATTTTTGGGAAAAAAATATCATTTTTCATCAAAATGTTGGGGTATTCATTAAAAATGCATCCCAGAAAACCAAAAGATTAAGGGAAATGCCAACAAAAATTATGATTTTGTTTTTCTGGGAACAAAACCTCAGTTCCTGACAAGATCTAAGGTTTAGCATTTAGGATGAGATTTTCAAAACAACTTAGCAATAACCTCAGTGTGCGTGGAGTTAGGCTAATGCTGAGTTCCCTTCATGATCAATTTATTTAATATGCAAAACTCTCATGTCTGAGAATGAACCAGAATACTTCTAGCTCTAAATGGATTTTTATTTCCATTTAGTAGTGTAAAAGTCTTAGTTAAAGAGCTAAATATCTAACAGTGGAGTAACTTTTCACAGAGAATGCTAAGATATTGGTGCTGCTTCCATTGGAACTTTTGGCAATGGAGGGAATACCACACTGGGTCAAATTCACTTGATGTAACTCAGCTGAAGTCCAGTGTTCCTGCCAGAGGTGAATTCGACGCCTGCTTTTACCTTTCTTGTTACATGTTTCTTGACTAGATACAAGTTGCTAAGGCAGTTCATGTATATGGATCAGGTGTCTGACATTCTGACTGGTTTCCAGTTTAAAGGATACTATGACCGTGTTTCCATTTTTAAATATATGCTTTGTTCTACATAGTGTTATTTTCCTCCTAAACAAGGCTGAGGTTGGAGGTTGGCCAGTTAATACAAATCAATAGAACACCATCAACTGTAGCAGAGGATCCATTAATTTCCGTTTCCTCTGCAGATCTTAACTGTAAATATAGATCTCAAAATCTAGTCAAGAGGAGTTCCATTTCAGTTCAGCAACAGCACAATACCCACCTTAGTAACACTGGCAGCAGAGGAGCAACCGAGACCAAATCTGAACTTTTTTAGACTTTACAAATAAGCTTCGTTCTGTTAGCTCTGATGCACACACCAGATGCAATCCCTAACAATACGTTATACATGCTATTCAGTGCATAATTTGGGTCTGCTCTTTATTTTTAAACTCCCAGGAAGATAAAAATAGAGCCAGCCCTTTTCATTCTGTGTTATAAATAAAGAGTGTATTTTAATAATGCATTAAACAGCATGCTTCAACCTTTTTGGAAATGGCTCGGTGTGGTGTGCATCAAAGGGTGGGGTCTTGAGAAGTTAGGTGAATTAAGAGTAGCCTGTTAATTTATTAAAATGCCGGAGGTACATGGGGCTATGGAATATCAAGTAAAATAGCCCGTAGGACTTTTTAACTAAATACGTATGTTGAAAAAACCTCAAAGAGTGGGATGTTTTGTTTGGATCAACCAACACCCAGAAGGTCAGTGGAAATGAGTCAGATTTTCAAATGCCTGCACAACTAGGTGCCGACCTGCATGTTTAGGCACCTCAATGCTTTTGAAAATCTGGTCACTTCTGAAAATGAGACACAGGTTCTTAAGTATTTTTGAAAAGTCTTATTCTAAATTGCTATTCTTGGGAAATTGTTTTCTGTTTAATTCTAAGCCAAGTAACACTGATACTACATCAGCAAGTGTCATATACATGCTAGCAATAAATAATACTAAGAGAAGGACAAAGCAAAATGATGAATTGTTCAGCTCGAAACAATATCCACAGCAGATGGAAGTTCAGAAACAAGCGAAGGGAAAGGACAGCCTATTCAGCGTCAGTAGCACGCAATTTTAGAATAATCAAAAAGGCTTCTTGTCTGAATCAAAATAATGGGTAAATAATGTGAACCTTTCCCTGGAAACTCTGAAAGCATCTTTTATAGCAATGACTCCTTCAAATTGAAAGGTCAGACAACACGTATTTAAACCAATTGTTGAAATCTAACTAAGATCTTTTTCCAAAGGTTGTGGGTATATATATTTACTTTGTAATGGAGCGCTGTGCTCATTGTGTGAATTGGTCCTTGTTCTGCCAACATCCAATCTGAAACTCAGCTGGACCCAGGTAATTGGAGACAAAAACCAAAAACAAAATATAAAAAGATTCCGATAACACAATCCCAACCATTAGTGAAATGGATTTGATAGTCATATGATCACTTTTTAAATCACTACATTCACATCAATGAACTGTGTTAAGACTACTATTCAATTTAAAGTTTAATGTTTAAAAATATGTACAGAAGGGGCACGAGCTACATGAATGGTTATTACAGTAAGGATAACCACCAGGCTCATGGGAGCTCATAAATATATGTCAGTGTTACTCATTTTCTTGCGTTGCTTTCTGCAACTTACAAAGTCGGTCAAGCTCTGTCCTCCGTTGACTTCAGTGGAGTCTCATGAGTGAAAAAGGGGGCAAAATTTGGCCCATTGCTGGGATGAGAGACTGAAAGTAGCCAAGTAATTAACCATTTCCAAGGTAATATTTTCAGAATAGAACTGGGCAACTAGAACTCACTGGGAGCAGAATCGGTTTGGATCTTCAGTGTTAAAATCCCTCGGGCAGCTTTGAAAATATTGCCATAAATATTAAAAGTAATATTCTCTCATGCGTGACTGTATATGTGTTCAGACACACACACACGCACCAGATTCTCAGCCCCTTGTCTGGCTGCTTTGTGCTGTGAAATTCATGCAATTCAGTTAAATGCAAAATACAGTATATTCTCAGTTTCCAAATTATGGGGAGTTGGGGAGAGGTTTAAAAAAAAAAGAGAGAGAGAGAGAGAAACCCCAGTGGTGTAACACTGGCTGACACTGAGTAAAGATAAAAATACTAACTTTTGTGCAGCTGTAATGTACTGTGGACATCATCCAAATATTAGCATTTGGTTCTCTTATTAAAAAGAGCTAAGGGGTAACCTTCAGTCATAGCCCAAAGCACAGCATCATACCTGACTTGTACTCTAGCGCTTGCATGATTACTATGTGATCAATTATCTCTCGAGACAGCACAATATTTCCCCATCACCTTGAAAAATACCTGCTGTATCTCAGATACCATTTTGTGTTAACTGTAAATGCAGAAGATCTGATTGTTCACTCCAGTACCTAATAAGGGCTTGACTTTTTAATGATGTAGCAAGGGCCACTTTGAACCAGATGTTTACCTTTACCATAATATTCCTTGTGTCCTTAGAATGGGAAATACTACCTTATCCAAATACTGCAGCAAATTTAGATGCTGAAGCTGGTAACTGGCCATTTTTTATTTGCACCCACCCTTTATATGTGCCCTGGTTTGTATTTCCCTGTACGTATTAAGTGTCTGCTTCTGTATGTATATAGTTGTACACTGTAAATATAGAAGATTTTTAACACAGAACTCAATCCAAATCTTTTCTCCCTAATATATTTTTAAGGAGAAAAGGTCAGAGTATTCCAGTGAACTGACGCACTCTGTCTAATTTATGCAGCAAGAAGCTTAAAATGGTGCGTCATTTGACCATTTTCCATTTGTTCATGCTGAGATTACGAGATGGGCTTATTGTTGGGCTTATAGCTGAAATTACAACGAAGAGGGGAGGGAAAAGAGGTTATGGGAGATCAGTAGCTACAGCTGGGCTTTGATTTAGCGCTGCCCAGTTGTGGGCACACTAAACTGGAAAACTTGAAAAAAGCAGCGCAGGGGACTAAAAGGAGCCAAGTAATTAACCATTTCCAAGGTAGTGTTTTCAGAGTAGACCTGGGCAACCAGAACTCACTGGGAGCAAAAACTGCTTGTGTAATTACCGAGAAACAGCAGGGACAATGGAGAAGTGAGCGCTGCCGTGCCAGGATGGCAAAGACGGCAAACCCAGGTATTCGTCAGAAATGGTTCTGTCTACTGGAAAGCCCAGCAGTTGGTGCATTTTATCCAGCTACATCACTTTGACACAGCCAGACCAAGCCAGACAGCTTCTAGGTCATTAGGACAGGTGGGAACATTACATGGCCCGCAAGAAGAGAGCTGTTTGGTTAGCTAGCTTTCTAGGATTTTTTTTCTAATGCAGAAGTGCCTGTATTAACTGGATCAGTGATCATTTCAGACAATGGTCCAAGGATCAAAGTGGTCTCGTGACAAATAAATAGGAAGCCAATCCTAACACTGGTACCAATAACACTGGTACTGATAAATTAATATGTGTATTTATTTACAAATATACGGCCAGACTCTTCACTGGCGAAAGCCAGCATAGCTCCATTGAAATCAATGTAGCTAGATTGATTTACACCAGTTGATGATCCAGCCCATATTTGAGAATAAACAGTTTGAAATTGTTTTTGCTGCTATGTGTGAGATTCTATATTTATCAGCATTCAGACAACTATTGGAAAGTTACGAGAATATTTGCAAACCCCAAAGTTTCACCAATTCATTCTCTATGCTTCAGTAGTCACCGCTTTGTTAAAAAGAACTCAAACAGCCAATCATAAAGAGCTTAAATAACAGCATGTCACTGATCTCAAACCCTGGACAACAGCACATCACCAAAGTTCATGAACACTGTCTGGAGGGAAAATTGCCAAATTTCATCAAATTTTTGGTTCAACGAACACTATTTCACCTAAAATAGGATTCCCTATATAGCCTATTAAAAATAAGATGGTCCTTCTCAAAGCATCCTTCTCTTAGAATAAAATATAAATACATTTTGAAAGCAGAACTGGGCAAAATATATCTTATAACCTACATAAATAGTAAGCAAGTCAGCAGGAAATAGGGTACTAGAACCCACGAGTCCTGATTCTCCGTCTTTTCCTACAAATGTGGTTGCTGGCTAGAGCATTTCCCATTTTCATCTCAGATATTTTTACAAGAATGAAATCAAACTTTTTTGTAAGCTTAAAATAATAATATTAACACTTAAATGTTGCATTTCCTCAGACAACTCAGCAAAAAGTGAAGATTCTGCTCAATGAACTGAATGTTGCCATTTTCTCAACAAAAAGAGTCTGCACCTTCTGGATGAAAAGGACATTTGATTTCACTCTGAAGCAAATTTTTGAATACCTGTGAAAAGTTAAAAGGTGAAAATGAATAATTTCACATGGCTATAATGCCAAAACCTCTGTAACTGGTTAGTACTTTTGAGTTGTAGACTACTGTAAATTTCCAGACAAAGTGAGCCTTTTGCAGTTCAGCAAATGAAATACACATTTAACATATTCTTTATAACTCTGAAATAATTTATCTTGAGATTATCCAGACAACATTGATCATGGACTGAAGCACCATAGAGCTCAAAAAAGAAGGTTGAAAGAGATGTAACAGGTCGTCAAATCTACCCCACAGATGCTGAAAGATTCACTTTAGCAATGCTGCCAATTCCAGACTTTCAGAAATTGTGAGCTGGGTCTGAAATAAATGATATGTTTAAAAGTAATGCGACTTTAAAAATAATAAATTTTGGGGATTTTTTTTCTTTCTTTCTGATATTTGAGACTAAGTTTCATATTTTCCAGATTTTCTCCATAGCTATGGGTGCTAGAAACTAACAAAGAAAGAAAGAAAGAAAGAAAGAAAGAAAGAAAGAAAGAAAGAAAGAAAGAAAGAAAGAAAGAAAGAAATTGTCAGTTATGTGGAAAACTTCAGAAACATGGGCTATTAAAAAACCTCACCAATATTATGAGATTGGCAATAATAAGAATTGGCAACACTGTGCATAGTATAATTTAATCTACAGTATCCTCTCTCATTTCAAAGGGAATTCTATGACTTCCTTGGGTCTGACTTTCTAAAGCCCCAATCTGGCATTGCACTTAGGGTGAGTTTCTGATCTGCCTTTTTGCTGGATAGACCCTGGCTGCTACCAAGCCACAAAAAGATGCATTTAGCTATGGATGCACTAGTGCAAAAACAGATAAACTTTAGTGTCTAAACTTATAAAGACTGAAATATGACGACACTGATCACATATTGTGCCAATTTTCCAACTTGAGTGAACATACTATTTGTCATTGTCTTTCTAAGAAGAAAGGATTTATTCATTTTATATTGACTCAGGAAGATTAAGGGTAATCTCACTAAATCCTAAACCACCCCACATGGTGGTTTATGTTTTAAAAAAATACAGTGCTGAGTCATTGCTGAATATTACACTCAAGTAATATAGAATATTACATCTTTATTTAGCCACTTTTTATCCCCCCCCCAAATCCCAACTACAGCTCCTCCATTTTTGCCACTCAGTGAGACTCATTTGAATTTGGCATTGCCCAGTGGATGGCCAAGGTCATTATATTGTACTTTAAACACTTAGACACATCCAAAAAGGAAACCAGCCAACAGCAAGACATTTCCTTTCTGCTTTGGCTTCAGGGTATGAAGCCAAATTAAATTTGCCTGATTAGTCTCTTCCTTTCCCTCTGCCCCCAAGTAAATAAATAAATAAAAACTCTAAAACCTAAAGTAGAGTTCTCCAGAACCAAACATCAGGTATTAGCCATTAGCTCAAAGATGTCTCCAATTACCCTTCTTCTTGTCTTCATGTCTGCATAGTCCGATTGCTTCAGGAAATAGCAAACAGAGAAGATTCACTGGAGACACAAATATCTGGGATAATAATTGATCTCATTATTACAGTGCTGGGAATTTAAATACTATACCTTAATAAAAGGAATAGGCAGATGTGTTTGCAACATGCAAAAACTAGTAATAAAGGAATATTATTAGGAATGGACTTCAGACATAAAACAGGAACTACTCCATACTGTACCAGATTCTTTCAGAAGATTTGGATTAGTTCCATTTTTTACTTTGCCTTCCAGTTCATATAATGGTCCAAACGATCCACTAATGTAGATCTCTCTCCATCTGACATTTGATCATGCTCAGTGTTATGAAACAGCAAAGATTCCATGTTTCTGAATGAATCCTTTAGATATCTTATAAAGGTCTGATCTAAAGGCTGTCAAATCTTTCCAATTGTCTTTGATGGGTAGGGTTATAAATCCCCTAGGATTGGCCTGGAGTTTCCAGGAATTAAGATTAAATTTTTAAAAAAATACAGTATGTCACGTGATGAAATCTCCAGCAATACATCCAACCAAAATTGGCAACCCTATCAATGAACTTTGGATCACGCTCGAAGCTGTATCCTTCTGAAACGATCAATTGACTCAAAGTGGGGGCTGGATTGTGGCTACTCTGCATAGGTATGTGGGCTGTTGTTGTGGTTGTTTTTATTAAGACAGCTTGTCTTTAACAACTAAATAATTTGTATTCATGCATTGCATAACAGAAACCAGAGCTTGCTATAGTTGGCCACAGCCTGTTCTGCCCCCCTGCAATCTGGAGTCCCACCTTCCTAAATGGAAGTTGATCTTTGATCTCTGCTGCGAAACCCCATGTCCTTGCACAACAACAGCTCCTCCACCAAGGGGTCGGGAAAGAGAAAATGGAAGAAACCTCCCCCCCCACCTTGTTCATCTTCATAGGGGCCAGCCGGAACCAGTCGTCGTGATCTCTGAGTGGACACATCATTCAAAGCTAACACCAATAGAGGTATTAGCTACATTAAAGGAGGGGATATGCTAGGGGCATACACTTTTAAAGATGTAGCAGGAGTCATTCTAGCCTGTATATCCCCCTTGCTCCTGCAGGCACTGTGGCATGATGGGTTAAAAGGATCCTGCCCACCTATTCTAACTTATAGTGACAATTGTGGTCCTTCCATTTGTTTTTCATTTAGCTGATCCTTTTCAAGCCCGAAGGAAACTCATTCCCCAAAACACTCATAGAACAACATGACATTTGCTGCCATCACATTGCTTGTTCTGCTTGTATGTTCTACAGCTTCCCCCACCCTGCATCTGCCTTGTCTATTTAGTTTGGAAGCTTTCTGGGGACAGTCTTGGTCAGCTGCTAGGCACTGCTGAAATAAACATGGTTCATATTAACAATAGTCTTCATCTATTCAGCAACACTGAAATTCTGGAAATACATGCAGTGAACAGCCTGTCAGTGACACATATCCAGCACAATGGAATAATTAAACACAAAGGGCTGCATTCAAATGTTAGGGGCTTAACCTATTAATATAACATCAGCAACTATGAAAATGACAGTGTGCCGGATAAAATACCATGCAAAGACAGGTGCTACAAACTCCTGGCAAGTGAATTCACTGCTTTTCACACACATTCTCCTTTGACTTTGAAGGTCAGTTCTATTTCTTATTTAAGTATTGAAAGCTCTCTCTCCAAAAGCAACCCTCTTATACTTGCAAAACTGCAGGGGCAAAAGCCAAAACCAAAACCCTCCAACCAAAATATCCCACAACAGCCTCAAAGGTAACTCTACCCAAGCAGAGATTTGTAACTCAGAGTCAGTAGAGTCAGGCACTTGGAATCTTGATGTTTTCAATATATCTAACATACGAGAGGTTCTCAAATACTAAGATAATTGGGATGAAGCCTTACGATAGGCAAATACTTCAAAATAAAGGGCCAAATTCTACCATCACATACTCACTCACAGACAGCTGCCCTTGACTTCAGTAAAAGTTTCATGTCAAGTTTCTAAGATCAAAATATGGAGCCAGTGGCCAATTTTTGCAGCCTGAGTCTGAAATTAATAATGGGGGTTTAGTCTTGGTTGTAACTATGCTATTAGTCCAAAGGAAAATATGTCAATATAGAACAAAACCATCCCAATAAAACAGAGCACTGTTTGTTTTGTAACTGATTTAATTTATTAAATTTAAAGACCAGCAAAAAAAAAAATCAAAAAAAAAAAAAATCAAGAGATGTCTATTTTTTCCCTTAGAATCACAGTTTCCTTAACAAAAACACAGCATTAGGGAGTTATTTCAAATAACGTCATTTCATGTCCTGTAAGCATATAGTAATTCCAAACAATTTATTTGGAGGCCTTTTTTTCTTTATTTTTTAAAAATGGGACTTATTCTTTGCAATTTTACCATTCAAATCATATGTTCCCCAGACTGGATTAGAGCAATGCATTTTGCTAACAATCTGCTCTCTGACTACATATTTTATAGCTTGCATTTATAAGAGGCACATAGGATACAGTTTGATGTTCCTAAGTATTTCAAACACAATGCAGCATACTTAGCAAAATTCATTATTCTTAGAAATGTGGTAGCTTGATAGGTTATAGCAATATAAGTGACAGAGCAGTACTGTTTTCTTATTATAAAAAGAGAAATGGAAAATAGACTTTTACTCATCTGAAATAATCTTCTAGGACAGGTAAAGTCTGACCTACACTTATCCAAAGGCTTATAAAGCTTTAAAGGAAAAATGACAAGAACAGTCTTTATAGGTCTAAAATACATAACCCACTCAACAATGGTCATCTAATGGGGATGATTCTCTAGATTCTAAACATCCATTTTTGCACAAAGAAATTCACACTGATACTCTGATTGTTTTACTATAAAAAAAGAAAAATAATCAGTAGACATGGCTTGTGTAGGACCTACTGTGCTCCATGCAGAGCCTGCCGTCTGTCACGTTGCTGGGAGCACAAATTATTGGCGGGCTAAAGAAATGCTGAACTTCATTGATGATGCTGGTCAATAACATAGCACAGCCCTGTTATGAGGTACTGCATTATAGGAAAGAATCATTGGGTTCCTATTTGAAATGAATAGCAAAAACTCCTACCCTTTCACTTTACTGCAGCTTGAGCAAGACAATGCCTAGTGTCTGCCCAATGCCTGTAAAATGAACAAGACAGTTAAAAGTCACTATCATTTACATTCTTTTAGCCTTGAAAATGTCAGGAAAACTATTCTTCACTGGAACTAGGCAAAGGGCAGGAGAGATGATACTTGGGGCCTCGTCTGATCTTTGGAAATAAAACAGTCATGAACCTCTGTAACCCCAGGTAATTTCGTTTCCTTAAAAGCTGAAGCAGGCAACTTTCTGATTAGATGTCAAGAGCAAGGCAAACAATGAAACTTTCCATCGATTAAGAAGAAAAGCTATCTTCATATTCGGAGTTATTTTAAACAATAAAAAGCTGCTTCTTCTTAAAAGAATCACTTCACAATACCTTGAAAATCCTACATCCCATCACACTTGAACCCTGTAACTGACTAAGTAGTATGGCTTTTATGACTCACAACCATTAAGTGATGATGGACTCTTCCTTTGCGTGTGTGTTTAGGAAGGGATAACCCCCCCCCCCCCAAGAGATGTGTGGGTAGGAAAGTGACCTCCGTCTAGATTATATTCTGTAGACCGAGGTGTTTTGTTATGATAATGCTCTCCTAATTTGTGATCCCCTGATTCCAATGAACAGATGCGTGTCCCTGTCCTACAAGGTGCTGAGCTTCATTGGCTTCAGTGTGAGTTGGTGGCGGTCAGCATCTCACAAGAAGTGTGCATGACTTTCCAGGATGCATACCCAAAATGAGGATGTATAAGCAGTCCATAGGTGGGTGCAGGATTTTCAGCACTAGGCCTTATATTTTTGTACCTACCACGAGCAGGTGTTCCACTGTTTTTCCATAATGTCCAGATATTATTTGGGTTCCTGTTTGTATTCCACTGGCTTTGTTTTTCTTTTCTCATACTAATATTTGCTTTCATGGTATATGGTGAAATAGTCTGAATGCCTGTTCACCTCAGATTACACTCATATTTTTACTGCCGGTATTTGTTTTTGGCTGCTATTATATGTAAGTTGACCCAAAGGACAAAAGCCTCATCATAATAGCTCAGTCAGAATTTGCTACAGATACCTCATGCTCATGCTTTTATAACAAGCTGTTGACTTATGAAGAAAAATGGACATTGATATTGCATTAGTGTAATATGGCCAACAATATCTATCGTAAAAAGATGTAGGGTATCAAGAGATAGTTCACAGCTACTCATTCATGATGAATTCACCCGGCCTACAAGAATAGAAATAATGGACCCAGAAATATTTGGAAGCTTGGATTCAATTGGGAGAAACACCCCAAAGTCTGAGTAGTCATCCAGTGAGAGTCTAAATGATCAATGGGACCTTTGTTTTGGGCAATCTAGTTTTGAATCCCACTTTATCTTAAAGTTTATTTTTATTTTAATAAACATTAAAAAAAATTAAATGAGTTCAAATGCAGTAACACAGTTGACTTCACACACATTCATGAGCAAAAGTCAACTTACAGAAACATCCTAGATGAGGTAATTATGTGCCGCACTAGCAATTCTATTGCTATTTTGTGGGTTGGAATGAAAGAGAAGGAGGGAAAGATGGTGGGAGAGGGGCAACAGAAAGGGAGAAATCAAAAGTTAGATGGGAGGAAAGAAAAGAAGGAAGTTGATAGTAGCAATAGAGGTGATGAAGGAAAAGGAGATTAGCTACACTTCATAGGATAAGCTTATGGGCTTTGATATTTAAACCTCAAAATTTGGTGCACTCGTTAGTTAGGGTGGGGCTGGAAAACAAGGAGATCCCAATAAATAGTTCACAAATGGTGGTCCATCTCAGTTGTACCTGATTTATTTTGATGTAATTTGTCTAAGACTGCTCAACAATTAAGCCCCAGCTGCAACTGGCTAGTCTGTGAACCATTCCTCAGACTCATTGAAAGCTGCATACTAGTATATTTGCCAATTGCAATTCCTGTTATCTAAGAATTTGGCATCTAGGTGACACATGGCCATCTTGACAGCCACTCCAACTTGATTCCTTTCCAGCTTAGTAAATCACCCAGATGTTTACATGTTATAGGACATGTCCCAGACTGATGTGTGTATGAGAAGGGAAAGGTTTCATGCTCACCCTGTGCCATTTTCCCATTTGTGGCTGCTTAGCCTTAAAACCAAAGTAAAATTACATTGAAACTCATTATGAGTGTAATTACTTAAGACATTCCCCATCCTCTTAACTGAGCAGCCTCCCTTTTATGCGGCCATTCTTGGGAACTATCCAATGCAGGATTGGTTGCAAACATCAGCATCTTTAAACAGGTTATATAAGGAGTAAATCACATCAATTGCATTTCAAATTGCCTTGCTTCTTCCATGGATTTTTTAAAAATAGGAGTCAAGGGACAACTGAATATCTGAACCTGCCCATTGCAAAGCAAGTGTAGAATCCATGCCTTTCATGACCTTTAGCACTTCTGCGTTTACACATTTTGCATGAGATATTTATCCAGAATGGGCTGATTTGAGGAAAGGAATGCTGACTGACAGACTCTGTGTTGTGATACCCTCTGGGCTGCATTAAGGTGGAAAGATGCAGCGGTTATTTTTCCAGTAAAACCAATAAGGGGACAGGAATGAGGTTGTGAATTAAATACCAAAGAGAGAAACCAAGATCACAGGTCACTGGTAGGAGATGAGTAGCCCTGAAATTTCAGAGCTTTTAGTAGTATCTTTGAGCCACTGGGCTGCGTAGTTGACGTTGTGTATACAAAAACCTTAATTCAGCGAAGTTAGGCTCCTATGTTAAGTATTGGAGACACAAGGTGGGTGAGGTGGGGACTCTCATACCAACAAAATTGGGTCCAGTAAAAGGTATTCCCTCACCCACCTTTTTTCTCTAATATTTTTGTCATCATTGTTTGACCCAACCTCATTTTGAAATAGCAGGGGGCTGGGGGATCTTCTCCTTGAAACCCAGAGATTGCGGGATGCCTGGAGCAGACAATACCATCTTTGTGGAAGCCCGGGTTGCTCCCAAAGCTCCTTGGTCTTCTGAAGCTACTCACAATGGCCATCCTCCTTATCTTAGGTATTTATATGATCCTCATTACCAAAGTATCTGAACACTTCACATCTTGAATACATTTATCCTCACCATGGATGGCAGGAGAGAGATCACTTGATCATTACATGTAAGGTTCACTCACTCCAGGGCACCTGGCATTAGCCACTGTCAGTAGATAGGATACTGGGCTGGACGGACCTTTGGTCTGACCCAGTATGGCCATTCTTACGTTCATACCCCTGAGAGGTAGGGAAATGCTATTATCCCAATGGTGACCAGACAGCAAGTATGAAAAATTGGATGGGGGTGGGGGTAATAGGAACCTATAGAAGAAAAAGTCCCAAATATTGATATTATCCCAATAAAATAGGGACATCTGGTCACCCTAACCCCATTTTAGAGAGAGGAAACTGAGGCACAAAGACTTCAAGGCCCAGATCCTCAAAATAAATAAAAAAAAAATAATATAATGTGTTTAGGCTTCTGATTTCTACTGAAATAAAATAGCTTTGAAGATCTGGGCCTGAGTGACTTGCCTAAGGGTCCTACAGGATATCTGGGGTGACAGTAGGATTTGAACCTAGGACTCCCAAATCCCATGGTAGCAGCCTCACAACTGTACCATCTGCCCTGGGCAGCATTTTGCTCCCCATTGCTCCCCATAGCAGAGGATACCCTGTAGCCCAATTTTGTTATTCAATAATATTAGCTAATTTAAAGGTGGCTTGTGGCTTTGTGTTTTGAGCCTACTTGTCTTTATGAAGATCCTTATTTCCCATCCATTAGCTTAAATTCCTAACAGAGAGATGAAAAACCTTAAGAAGTCCAGGGTAGGCACTGGTCAATTCTATCACAACTCTCTGCACTACCAAAGTAGTAGTAACAATAATCAAGACATTTTGTAATTACCTGGGAAATACAAGCGTTGCTTGCCCTTTGGAATCTGATTCCAAACCGTTACCTACACTTCCATCTAACGGTAAGTATCTAATTTTGTGGCATTGTAGCATTTATGGCACAGTGTAATTAATCCCCAGTGGAAGAACACTCATGAGGGCTTCAGGGGATGGAATAGTCTGTTTAACATTTTAATTTGTTTGTTTGTTTAGCCGATTAAGGATAAATTGGTGATGGGCCTGCAGTCAAAAAATATGCAATCAACTGATTTTTCTTCTAAACCAAAACAAAGTCTCAGACAATAGGCTTGCCTTTTATAACCTGAGTTGCTACAAACTGGGGCTGGACATAAGATCTAGGGTTGTTTGAATGAAAAGTCCTCTGTTAGGAGCTGGGTCTTTAATCTGCTACTTAGCTGGGGACTGACCCATGGCAAAATAATATTAAAAGTAAGGCTCTTAAACAGTGTTTATCCCTAGATTTTTTAAAAAAAGATGAACAGCATCCTCATATCTGTATTGGCCTGAAAATAAAAGAATCTGTTAAGGGAGGATTAAGTGGACCTATTGAATATCTTCAATGATGTAAGCTAATGTCAATATCATAAAACAGTTTTCTTTTTATCCCTGAGGCATAGGGGAATATGAATCCTAATAAATGAAATAAGACAAATAAAACAAAGCAAAATCAAAGTTCAAAGCAGGGAGCAGGAAACACTTGCCATAGAAAATCATAAATATTTTATTGCGGCAGAATTGTTGTTTCATTCAGGAAACTATCTGATATTGCCAAGGGGGAATAAAGTTGGATGAGACCTGACAAGCTGAGTGGATTTATTTATTATCAAAACCAGACCACTTTATCCAAATCAGCAAACACCATGCACTGCAGAACAGACAAGATTTTGATATTTTGGTATTGCAATATTACAAACGGAAGTTGTTTTATTCATGTTATAATCTTATGCAGAGTATGTTGTGGGGTATATTGGCTAAGATTTTGGGGAGATTTAGACACACATCTTGCATTATGTTCAATGGCGATTGTTTATGGAATCTCAGCCATTATTTATGTACCAATCTGTAATAATCATGCTTAGGACATCTATTGCACCTTAATCCATGAACCTCAGGTCTCTGTACACATAAAGATTCTGTTCATGCCTCAGTCCCAATTACCTTTGCTTGAACAAATACTGTTACATGCCAAATAGTATGTATCCCACACCACAGGCAGTGTCTATTCACAATTCCCCATGACTTCACTGGGGTTGGTGGGTTCTCCACACCCATCTAGATTAGATTTACGGTAGTCATGAAGCAATAATTTACCAATTATTTAGGTGGGGATACTGAGGTATAGACCGGTGAAGTATAGGGAATCCTCTAGTATGACTGGAGTCAGTTTTAGAGGTTTTTTGCCACCCGGTCTTCCCACAGCCAGCATTTGGCTCCAAATAGAAAAGGGGCATTGGCTGAGGTGTTTCTATGTTCTGGCAACCTCCAGCAGCCATTTTTATCCCTTTATGTTTTATACCCCCTTTGAAAATCAGCTCCTGAGCCCTGGACACAGGTGCTGTAACCAAGGCTGAATGGGTGAATTTTCTGAAGAGTACTGTCTTATAACAATTGTTATATTGTTTATTGTTGCTATAACAATAGCAGTCATTTCCCTTGACAAGCACAGTAGCCAACAGCTGTTAAGTAATAAGAAAGACACTTTGAAATTCCAATGGGTCAATCATTTACAATCATTTACTCCAGTCAGGGGTGGCCTGCTCAAAGGTGAGTGAGGACTGCTCCGTGCAAACATGTGGTGCACCTTCTCGGAGTCTTAAAAGCAGTTTTCAAGAGACAAGAGGGTTGTTTCAGACATATTCCATGTCTCCTTTATTTTTATCTTTGCTAATTTTACCTCCTCCTCCAATCAGGGGAGGGACATTGCAGGGTAAGATTTTTTTTTTGTTTTTAAAGGATTTTAAAGCAAAGTGGGTTGAGAAAGGAGACAAGAGCATTACTTCTCACAAATTTCACTTTCTTTCTCCCACAGACTCCCATGCTCTTAACAGAAGGAAAATGCTCTAACAATCAAAGTTAATAAAGTTTTACATATGTCGGAACTACTGATTATGAATAATAATTGCAGTGAATTCCACCGCTTTTCAGGTTACCATATCATTCAAGCACTGACCCTGATTTTCATGGGATGAAATAGTTATTTGTATGTCTACACCAAAAAGCTTGGGAAAAAATAATTTTCAGCCTGCAGAGTATCTGCAAACTGCTCACTTTGAAAACTACTATGGCTATCAGTCTAGCCTCCTCAGCAGACTTACGATTCAAATCCACACTACTCATTGAAGGCTGTTGAAGATATTGAACTAACATTACTCCAGCAGCTCTATTTATGTGCTTCAGTCCTAACCTGCTCCTCAGAGCACAAATAATGGTCATTTCTTGATACAAACAAGTGGGAACAAGGAGGAGACCAGCCACATCCATTGTGCTTATGTGCTGTGGTTTGACTCAAACTCTGATCCTCAGGGGTCAGAGACTGAGGGGGTCAAATCACTATGCTAATAAGGAGCAACATTAATGAAAAAGCTCATGTTCTGTTTGGTTCTTTTAAGCTTGATGTCATCCAGTTATATTCAGGGGTGCTGGAAATAGAGGTATTGTGGTGCAGCAGCAGTTTCCATCATATATAGGATTTACAGTTTTGTTCAATGTCTTTTAGCACCCGCTCTATAAAAATTGTTCCAGTGCCACTGGCTATATTATTGAACAAGCAATGGAATGTTAACGGTGAATCTGGTAGTATTCACATGGGTGAATGGGCTCCTTCTGTCATCTGACTATGAGCTACACAATTGTTGTCAGATTTCTGGCCTGCAATTATGTAAAATGAAAGAATACAGAGGCCATGGCCTTTGTGTTGTTCGTAGGAACCCTAAAACACAGAGGACAATGAAATTCATTGTCTTCAGAATGTCTTCAGAGTTTCCAGAGGAATTCAGGGAGTGTTAATATCTATGTTGCTAAAACAAAATATTACTCAATCCTCTGGTAATTGTAATTATATATAATCAGTCTGGAATATAAGATCAAATGCATACTAGTTGTCACCTGAGGTAAACCAGCCCTGTTTCCAGCAGGAATTTTTAAAGGAAATGGAAAGTGAAATTCACAAGCTATATTAGTTGCAGAACCACCTCTGCGATGACAAATTGTATGGTACAGTAACACTATTACAATGGCACTCAGAAAGCAGGTTGCCTGAAACATGACGTTGTGTTAGCTTTTTAAAGAGAACTGGCAGAAGAGAAATTTGGCATCACTTTATTGGTATCAACAAGCTGATAAATGGACATGAAAGTTCTTGATCCATTGATTATAATATTTCAGAAATTATATTCTGCTCTTATTTGCTAGGAACTAAAAACTAAAGACAAAAATGTAGTATTATTTTTATTAGTTTAGGAGAGAGGCTTAAATTGGAAAGCTGGTTCCTTTGGTAGCATAAATCAGTATAGCTCTCACTGATGCCCATGGAGTCATGCAAATTTGCATTAGCTCAGGGTGTGGTCTTCTGAGTCTTGTGGCTGCAGTTTACTGTTCAGGAGATGAATGGAGTGACCCAGGTGTCTCAGTTATTGAAAAGGTTAATAATACATTCTATTTATTCAAGATGTTGCTGCCAGTCTCAACTGATTACAGAGAAGGAGGCTAGTCATTTTTCATTTTCCAGAATCACAAATATGACTCCCAAACTGAGACAATCCCTGGCATTGAGGGGATATGAATTAGGGGAAGAAGGATGCAGAAGAAGTATAGGGCACAGAACACATGGGTCTGTTACTAATCACATGGATTATACATGACATATGTACCTCATATACATATACCCTCCTTATACATGACATATGTACCTCAGACATATACTCTAGGTAAAATGGTCAGAGAAAGAATTCCTGGTTTTGTGTATTGTGTTTATAAAGTGATCATCTGAATCTGAATCTTAAATGAGCACACAAACATTGATTCTGAAAGCGCTAGAAGGATTAGGGGGAAGAAACAAAACCATGTGACATATCTGACCATTTGCAAGTAATCAACAGAGTTCCAACAAATATAATATTTTAAGAATGAAATTGTGGATCCCTTGAAATGAATGACCAATCTACCCTAGTCTTCAGTTCAATCGGGGTTTCACCCTCAGAGAACTGTTTATGATCAGTTCATCTAATGCACAGAATAGCTATTTATCTGATGGAGCTTTGACTACTGTTCATTTAGGCTGACCATACGTTCCGTTTTGAACGGGACAGTCCCGTTTTTTACATATTTTTGGAGCGTCCCGTCTTTTTGACAAAAATATCAATTTTGTCCCGTTTTTGAGGCAGGTCCCAAGCTGCTTTCTAGGGGGAGGTTCTTTCTTTGCAGGACTCGCAAGAGCTCAGGTGAAGAATCTTGCTACCTAAGGACAAGTATCAGATGTCAAAATCTCCGATGAGCAAACTGCACTCATCGGAGATTTTGACATCTGATACTAGTCCTTAGGTAGCAAGAGGAGGCAGCGGACAGAGGAAGAGAGCAGGGAGGAAGGGAGGGATGGAGAAGGGGGATGGAGAGAAGGGAGGGATGGAGAAGGGGGATGGAGAGAAGGAGGGAAGAAGGAGGAATAGTGAGAAGAGGAGGCAGCGGGCGGCGGGCTGAAGCCGACGGCGGAGTGGAGCTGTCCAGAGCCGCAGCCGGAGGCCGAGCGCGCTGGCGGGGGGGCTGCCAGCTGGGTTTTATAAGACATAATCACAGTTGATTATGTCTCATAAAACACGGCCGGCAGCCCCCCCGGCTGCGGCTCCGGTCAGCTCCGCTCCGCCGTCGGCTTCAGCCCGCCGCCCGCTGCCTCCTCTTCTCACTATTCCTCCTTCTTCCCTCCTTCTCTCCATCCCCCTTCTCCATCCCTCCCTTCTCTCCATCCCCCTTCTCCATCCCTCCCTTCCTCCCTGCTCTCTCCCTCCGTCCGCTGCCTCCTCTCGCTCCCTCCATCCCTTCTCTCTATCCCCTTCTCCATCCCTCCCTTCTCTCTCCCTCCATCCACTGCCTCCTCTTCCATCTCCCTTCTCTCCATCCCTCCTTCTCGCTGTCCCTTGCCTCCTCCATCTCCCCTGCTCCCTACCCCCATCTCTTCTCTCATCCATCCATCCTCTCCCTTCTCACCTTCGTGCCTTCTCTCCCTCCGTCCCCTCCATCCTCTTCATTCCTCATCCCCCCTTCTCTCTCTCCCTCCATCCTCTTCATCCCCCATCTCGGTTCTGTTTATTCCTCCATCCATCCCCCCCCAGTCCCCCCTCTGCCTCCCCCCCGCCCGGCGCTGGGGGGCCCAGGTGGGGCCATGGCGCTGGTCACCTCGCCCACCAAGCTGGAGTGCCTGGCCAAGCTGCTGTTCTGCTGCAAGGGGGCGCTGCACCAGAAGGTGATCCACGTGGTCAAGAGCCACAAAGTCACTGCACGTTTGTGCAAGCAGCCCACGTTATGCAGCCACTGCACCGACTTCATCTGGTGAGACCCCCCTGAGACCTAGAGCCCCCCCCCGACTGCCCAGAGCCCCCCCCTACAGCCCTCCCAGAGCCCCCAAGCACCCCCCAGCGCCCCTCAGCCCAGGTTCTGCAGCCACTGCACCGATTTCATCTGGTGAGACCCCCCCAACCCCGTCCCGTTTTTGCCATCCCAATGTCCCGTTTTTGTCTCAAGGAAATATGGTCAGCCTATGTTCATTCCACAAGGCATAACTATCTCACTGTTCCCTTCTTCTGTTTGTCATACATACATACATGGAATCTTACATCTTAGACTGCAGACTCTTTTGGAGATGGGACTACCATTTTGTTATATGTTTATGCAGCTCTTAGGCACATTGGGTCCCTGAGGCCTGCACCAAGTGTTGATCAAATAGGTGATAAGTTCAAATCACATGCTTTCCTGCTTCGTCTTGTAACTTTGTTTTGCACTTATCCAGCCAAATGTCAGTTACTGGAATACTGCATTGTCCCAAGGGTCTCAATAATTTGGTAGAGTCAAAGAGAATATAATAAATTGCATCTGAAAAAATTCCATTTGGGAAATCACAATGCTACTATTAATGTCGGTAGGAGAAAAAAATCCATGTTGCAACGTAAGCAGCAGCAGTTGGCAGCAAAACTCTTTTAAACAGGGGAAATCTAAATATCATAAGCTGCTTATTAACCTTGCACTATTTTCTTGAGTACATTTCCCGGAACATCCCGGTTGCCTCTGACTTTCTGCCAGGGCCACAGCTGTGTTCATTGTCCAGTCTTCTGTCCTCACCATTACTACAGTGATTATAATAAAACTGCCCAACAACCTGAAAGGACAAATGGATATAAACTGGCCATCAGTAAGTTTTGATCTGAAATTAAATGAAGGTTTCTAACAATCAGAGGAATGAAGTTCTGGAACAGCCTTCCAAGGGGAAGCAGAGGGGCAAAAAAGCTAACTTGTTTCAAGATTGAGCCTGAAACTTCTGGAGGAGATGGTACAATAATATTGGCTACAATGGCATTAAATTGTACATTAAATTGTATTTGTATGGACTGACATACATTTGTTATGTATTTGGATTTGCCTTGTCATAGCACCTAGAATCAAGATACAGATTCAGATCTGGAGACCAAGTTTACTAACATTAGAGAGGTGTGGGATCCAGGGTATTTGTTGTGCCTGCTAGAGAAACAGACACCAAATCATGGACCATATCAGAAGGGAGAGCAGTGTGGGGAAACAAAAATAGCTTTCCTTCCCTTCTGATTTACAACTGCTCTGTATGGTCCCAACGGGCCATTCCAGCAACTGGGAATGGCAGGGCATAGAGATGGTCAAACATCCCCTATCCCATGAACATGCTCCTTAGAATAGATAATGCATTGTTAAGGTGGCCCTACACAACCTGAGAACTCCCCCACATGGAAGTCAGACACAAAAGTCCAATCAGGATCTGAAATCACCCAAAGTACACTGCTGCTTGGAAATGGGCGGTTTTGTTCATCTGAAATATTGAGTTAGTCAGAATATTACCGGTATAAAAAACACTAGAACAATTCTCCTATTAGGTGCCTTCTCCTCTTCCTTAACTAGTGTAAAGTCAGGAGACTACTCCACTGAAATCAGTTGAGTTACTTTACTCTTCCTCGAGTCTTTAGCTAGTGTAAGTGCGAGGCAAATCAGGCTCTATAAATTATTTTCCTTAGAGCAGTTCAATAGCTAGAAAACATTTTGCACTCAGTGGCCTGCATTAGAGGTAAAGGAACAAATTACGCCAGCAGTTCACTAGCAAAGAGCATCAACTCTGTCATAGTAATTGGCTGCAAATCCAACTGTGAGAGTATAGTGGGTGAGAATACAGCACTCCAGAGTCAGAACAAGACAGTTAATCAACCATAAAAAAGTCAAAAGATTACACAGTCAGATTCCTGCCAAAACTGAAAGCAGCACTATCAAGATAGGGCAGTAAATGATGGTATTTTATGCCCAGTCAACTAAGGCAATCAGAAAGCCACTCTTACAAAGTTCCCAGCACAAAGAGACAAGTAATTTCCATGTTTATCCCAACCAAGCATCCAAGTCCCTTGAAGTTCACCCAATATAGCCATGTGGTCAGAGCAGGCTAACAGGAGTCAGGATATCGGGATTCTATTTATGGTTTGACCACTGATCACTTGGTGCCTGGTCATACCTCTCAGCATCCAGCTATATAATTTGGGCATACTGTATCCACCTTTGTAAAGTGTTTTCAGATCCTCAGATTAAAGGCACTATAAATTCCAGTTCTCTATAAGAAAACAAACTTGCAATTACTGTAAATCCATTTGCTTTGGAATGGTATGCATGTACCTGCCTATACTTGCTAGGACTGAACTGCCTGCCCCTTCATTCTTTATTGTATCATTTTCCAGATTCAAATTATAGCCAACACATGAGGAAGGCAAGGCATGGCTTGCATAATCTAATTTTTGATAATAGACATATTTTGGTTGCTTTTTTATTATCTTGTCAAAGAGAATATTCTCTGTCGTTGTCTCTTCCTTTTTGACAAATAGACAGTTGTTCAGAATTATGTTAGTAAGGAAGTGATTGGGCTTGGTGTTTTCTGATATAACTAATCATATATAAAACAGAATCAGAGATAAAAACATTCAACTGCTTATTAATTCGATCTACTCTACACCATTCCTAAATAAAATGCAGAATAGAGAGCTGGTCAAAAAATGTCCATTAAAAACATTTCCTACCAACCAGTGAAATATAGCTTTTTGGTAAAATGGAAACTTCTGTGGGGAAAAAAAAGTTTTAGTCAAAAATATGTCTGTGGAGGAAAATAAAAGACATTTCCTAACCATCCTTACACTCACTAATTTGTAATGGAAAACCTTAAAAAAAAAACAACGGAGTAAGGAGGTAAGGTTTACATATAGCAATCTGGTTGTGTTTTACACCAGTACTTATTATTTTGGGAACCCCTATTTCATAATTTTACTTTTGCCCATCTGTGGTGTAAAATAAACATGAACCTTTTTAACCATTTCATTCCATGTGATTTTTCACTCAAAATTCTGATTCTTTTTGTATATGTGATAGACTGAGCGACTAGAAATATTTGTATGTGGAAACATGACAGCACTTTTGCATGAAAGTTTGCACTTGTGTTCTTTGACCCTAAGTGTGTATATTTATGGAGGTTTAGGGTTTAATTCAGTTAAAGTCAGTGGGAATATTTCCATTGACTTCAGTGGACTTTAGAACATATGTTTTCTAAGTGCCTGTTCCAAAGTACGCTGACAAAAAGGCTGGAACTCAGGAATTCTTGGGTCTCATTCCTACGTCTGCCACTTTTCAGCCTTAACAACACCACTTTGTACTTATACAGGACTTTAAAAACATCAGTCTCTACACTCCCTGAGGTAGATTACAGATGAATCGGTGATTATTCATTGTTTCTCAAAAAAAATACACAGGTGCAGTATTTGAACATATAGAAGGAAGGAGAAGAAGGGGACTTCCCCGTATGAGTTTTCATTTTGCCAAGCTCTATTATATAACATGCTGTACAAGGAATTTACATTCACATCTCCAGACACATTAAATCATGTTTTCTTCTTTCTTATGAAGAACTTAACGACCTTCTAGTGAAGATTAAAGTACACAGCAGGAAAAGGCAGGTATACACATAGTCCCTCAAAGAAATAAACTTGGAACTCTATTAAATTACTACTCCCCTCTCCCCCCCCCCCACTTCTCTAGAAAAAATTGGAACTGATGGTTATCTTAAGGGGAAAATGTCTCATTTCAGGTACTGCAGAGTTCGACCTGTAACAACTAGTGCCCTCTGCTGCCTGATGATGCAAAACTGCAGCAGGCTTTAAAAATATTACACTGCACGGGTTTAAAAGCAATATGAGCCTGGAAGTGAAAATGAAACTTCCCAGAACAGGAACAGTGTGAAAAAAAGTCAGTGAACACAAGCCACTTGCAGGGAGACTCGTGATGGTCCAAATAAAGATTAATGGGAAACGTACATCATTAGTAAAAGAGCTAGTCCTTGAACAGCCAGCTGTTGACTGATGATGTGCATCTGTTTACTGACTTCTGGGATTTCCAGTTCTCGATACTTTTCTGTAACTTCCTTGCTGCTAAATCCTGACCATAAGAAGGGATTTCCCCACACGTCACATTGTACTGAGAAATAAAGCCCTCACATTCCGCTTTAGCTTCATTAAAAGAAAAGTAGTTCAAAATACATTATGGAAAAAAAAAAGAAAACTGAAATACAAAATTGCCATGAAAAGTCCACCTTCTCCTTAGAAACTGAGAAAGCAACACAAAATAGTAAAAAATAAAGAGGGCTATTCCACTGAATTTAGTCAAAAATACTCTCTCTTTGGTCGGTCTATAAATAAATGATGTTACACATTCAAAGTGTCCCAGTGCGTTGTCATCCTCCAAACAGATGACGACAGCCTTAAAATGATGCATATGGGACCGGATCCAAAGCCCACATACCTATGGACAATTCCATTGACGCCTGATTTACTTTGGTGTAAATAAGTTCAGAGTGAGGCCCATTGTATTGCAACACAAACTGACCAAAGCCAGGAAGTTCACAGTTCAGGCTGACACAGCCTCCTTAGCTCACATTCCCATGAGCAGGAAAAAGAATGATTGAAATGAGTGATTGGGGGGGTTGGGGAGGGGGGAGACTCTCGTTTCTTGTGTGCAATACTCTATTAACATGGCATTGCAGTAGTGCCCCAGGGCCTCATCCTAGATAGCACTAATGGCCGTCCAGGCACATAGGTAGGGACAGTCCCTGCCCTGAAGAACTTGCAGTCTGAGTAGGAGGGGAAACAGAGGCACAGATAGGTGCAATGAAAAGGAGGTTTCAGATGTCTCAGGTTGGACATCAGAAACCCAGGCCATTACTCATCAAGAGACACTTTTAATCTAAGCGACTTGTCCAATACCAGAAAGCAAGTCTGCAGCAGAGCCCCAGACAAACCCCTTAATCTCCTGATGCTTGGGTCTGTGCTTTCACCCCGGTCCCATGTTACATAGCTAGGCTTGCCTGACTACAAGCCAAAAGACCATGTGCTTGCACTGAAGCACAACAAACATGTTTCCATGCCTGGTGGAATAGAGGCTTGAACATCAGAGAATGTCTTACTGCCTACTTCAGCACAAATGGACCAAACCCTGTTTTCCATTATGCCAACAGCTAACGTCCCATTGAATTCTATGAGCGCTGGAACACCACCAAAAGATATGTGAATTTTCAAGTGTCAGCATATAATCTGGACCAGGACAACCCAGAAATATTCTGAGGACCCGTTGCATCATGATGATAGCCCACAGCAGTCATCCCTTTCAGACCTCATCCGCAGTTGTCATCACACTGCAAAGCATGGAGGTATCTCTCCCTCACACTCCTGGGATCAGTTACCATACTCTGAGACCCTTCACAGCTAGTGCTTCCCCGAAGAGCCATCCATATATCTATCCATTCCTTATGGTGTGGCTCCTGAAACGTGGCTCTTTCAGGCCTGGGGCTGTGATGTAAACATCATCCAAGCAGTGGCATTGATGTCCCCTCACAATGCTAGCCCTAATAGAAATAGATGGGGATGTTGCTGGAAGAGCTGCACATATAGGCACACAAAGAAGCCCTTCGACCTAACTCTCTAAGTGCCAGAGCTGAAACATTGTTCATTGCTTTATTCAATTAGATTGAAAGCTATTCTGATGCTCTGGCAGGAGCTGCTGTTTTCTCAAGTCTGGGAGCAGGATGCTCTGTTTGCTCGCCTCTAGTTATAAATCTTGCCTTAGCCAAGGCTTGGCAAACTTTTCCTCTTTGCGGATGAAATATTCTGTCCTTATATTGCACTGAGTGGAGACCCTCTCCTTTATGTTGAGTCTTGCAGACAGCATCTCATCTACCACAGTGCCCTTTCACCATATAACATCAGAGCTCATTGCACTTTGCTTTCAGTTCAATAGAAACTCCATTGGGCATTTAATTTTAGTGCCAGACAAACAGGATCTGAGGACTTTATAAACGCGTCAGAAAGGAGCTCTGTGGTTCACCCAAAGTGCCGATGCAGTGAGCGCGACAATCCCAGTCAACAAGAACGAACGTTTGCAGCTGAGCAAATGTGAAAAATTAGACCAGAAAGTTAGCATGACAACTATGCATCTCTTAGATCTCCCTTAATCCTTCCAAATAGGCTTTGTGTTGGCCGTTTGCTCAGGGGTAAATTTCACCTATAAAATAATGGTGGAAGAATCTTCAAGTTTCCTGATTATAAACACTCATTGGGGAGGGGGAGGGTTCCAGAGCCCAGGCTCCAACCCAAACCTGATCATCTACACTGCAATTTTAAAACCCCATAGCCTGAGCTCACAAGTCTGAGTCAGCTGAAGCGGGCCAGCCGTGGGTATTTAACTGCAGCATAGAGATATCCTTGGAATTTAAGGCCAGAAGGGACCATTAGATCATCTAGTCTTAACTCCTATAACAAGCCCTTAAATTTCACTCCATTATCTTTGTATTGAGACCAATACATTGTGTTTGATTATAGCCTGTTTTCCAGAAAGGTGTCCAGTCTTCATTTGAAAATGGAGAATCCACCATTTCCCTTGGTAGATTATAATAATCACCCTGAGGATGAGTAGTGACAATTTTTTTTTGCCTAAATTTCCAGCCATTCGGTCTTCTTATTCCTTCTCCACTAGATAAACAAGCCCTTCAGCTCTCAGTCTTTTCCCCCCAGGAAAGTCCTTATCCAGTAATCATCTCCCAATCTTCTTTTTAATAATGTCTCTCACACTGTAAAGCATTTTCTCCAGCCTTCAAATAGCTTTTCTGTCTCTTCTGCATCTTCTCCAATTTTTCAACCTCTGTTTAAAAATTTGGACACCAGAACTGTAAAACAGTCTGCCTGTTTCAATCTCACCAGTGCTGTGTATAGAGGCAAAATCACTTTCCTTACTACTAAATGTCTGTTTATTCAAAGTTGTTTCCAGTTTGGATGTAGCTGAAATCTTGCAAAAACACAAATTTTCATGAGATTTCTTCCCAAAATGTCATGCAAGAACAGTTGATAGATTGAGTTGAATTTCCACAAGTCAGTCCAGCAAACATCTCTCTAGATCATATGATCTTGCAAGATTTGTATTGGTAAGGCCCCAAATCCTGTAGGAACAACATCTATGTTCCCTGAAGGCAAAGAGTTATCCCATACGAGTGCTCACAGACACAGACTGAAATCCAGATGCAATTGTAGCCTTCACCCAAGTCAGCCTTGATCCCAGCATCATCCCCTAGTTGGCTTGATTCTTTAATGCCTGCATTTGCGTGGTCATTCACCCCTCTGTAACATGCAAACAGAATGGATGTAAAATGTTACACAATCCGCTCATTTCTAGTTTGAAGTTGCAATAACCATGATATGATACACAGAGATCAGTGATAAAAAGCAAATTGCTATTAATACAATAGAATTTCAGACCTCTCATAACCAATAATGTAGGTACCTCATTAGAGCTGCCAAGTGGCCACTTGTATGGGATATTATACAGCTCTAAAAAGAACACTGAACAGTGTGTGCAATTAGAAGAAGAAATTAAAACTAATTTAAAACACCCATGTTTGCAATGGGGTCATTTTGCCACTACTAAGTTCTTTATCTAGTATATCACTCCTCCCATTCTTGTTTTACTATTTTTCATAGGAACTTTGAATTGTAAATGAAAGGGCAATTTGACTGGCAGAGTATCAGAGCACCCCTGGAACTGACACCGCCTCCACCAGATTTGTCTCATCCAGTACCTGTCAAGTTCCTACAAGACTGCTTGGTGTATAACCTTTGGAATTCACCCTTTCAGAGTGACCCCTGTGGTCCCCTTTTCATTGCTGGCTGGGTGCCATCTTCTCTAGCGGATGTAAGGAAAGTATGGCTGTCACTTTGGTTGGCTCAGAGTCAGTTCCTTTCCTTGCCATAAGGAGTTCATGCAACTCCACTTTCCATCAGTTGCCTTGACGTCCTGCAAGTGGGAAGTTATATTTTGACAGGCTTAAAAATATTGCAGACAGATTTTTTTCCCTCTAGGAAAAAAAAAGAAGAAACAAACACCTTTCCCTTCTAACTTTATTCATCATTCAAAATTTGCTGTCCTGTGCTTTCCTAACTTTTTAATATAGAACAGTTGTTCAGCAGTGAGCAGCTGACCTTTACTTGGCTTGACCTTAAGTCATATTTGGTTATATTTGGATATAAAGCTATATGCTGATCTTGAAAACGCTATGTAGAGTAATACTTACGACCACGAACAGGCTTATCGATGTCAATGAGAGTACATGTGATAGAACGCATTACTCTTGATTTTCAGGATTACTTCCTATCCGGAGAGTTAAATGGTTTCTTATTGACCAAAGTAATTTCTATGGGATAAAGACTGAAATCCTTTCTTAGGGATTCGATTATGATATATTTGTTCACATTAAGTAGTACTTCACAAATAGGCCCATCAAATTCAATGGGACCACTTGTATCAGTTTAGATGCGATAAATCGATCCCCAAAGGTGCTCCCCATTGACTCCGGAGATCCAGCTTGCCAAGAGGAGTACATGGAGTCGACGGGAGAGCCTGCTGTCGTCATGAGGACCCCAGGTAAGTCGACCTAAGATGTGCCAACTTCAGCTACATCATTCATGTAGCTGAAGTTGTGTATCTTAGGTTGACACCCCTCCCCCATTAGTGTAGACCAGGCCTAATATTCCAGGGATTTTAGTCACAGGCCTGGTCTACACGGGGGGGGGGGGGGAGGGGGGGAGGGATTCGACCTAAGATACACAACTTCAGCTATGTGAATAATGTAGCTGAAGTCGGCACATCTTAGGTCGACTTACCTGTCGTCCTCACGGCAGCAGGGGGCTCCCCCTTCGACTCCGCTTACTCCTCTCGGCGAGCTGGAGCTCCGAAGTTGACGGGGAACACCTTTGAGGATTGATTTATTGCGTCTAAACAAGACACGTTAAATCAATCCCCGATAGATCGATCACTACCCACCGATATGGTGGGTAGTGAAGACATAGCCACAGATTTGGGGAGCCCTATCTAGGACTCACTGTCGTCAACAGAAAAACAACCAACCATTGATAACAACCGGAGCTGGATTCGTCCCTGGGGGAAGAAAATAAATTTAAGTTTAATATAATAATTTTTTTCTAGTGTCATAACATTGAGGGTGCGATACGTTTAATCCAGTTGACCCACCCTAACCCAATTCAATGGCAAGTGATGATGATATAAAAATTTTTGGCAGCCTGCTGCTGTAACTGTCTTAAATTTCTCTTAGCAAACATTTAATTTGCAACTGGCCAATTCACTCAGTGGCGGGCATGTTTTGTAAATTATGACAGCATGTAGCAAAGGAGATTTCTAAAGCCCCTCGGGCTGGCATCTATTTTAAACCTGACTAGAGTGACTACCTCTGAGCTTCAGAAAGTAACGGGTGGCGGGCGGGGAATCCCAGCTCAGCCAGGCAAGAGTGAATTCTGCCATTTCATTATGTATACAGACGAGCAGGATGGAGTATTGTTGCACAGATAGATTTGCAGACTTCAATGGTTTGTTTTTGTTGGTTGAACTTTACAGCATTCGGAAACTTGCTACATTTTAATTTCTATATTTCTCTTGTTGAACTATGCGGTGTGCACTTTTAGGTATCACCTTACATTGCCCCGTCAGTAAATATATTTCATGTGTTTTCCATTAGGAAAGACAGTTTAGACTAGTAGCTGAGAAATGAGTATCATTTCAGTGTAGCTCTTTTTTTTTTTTTTCAAGGATCTGTCATGGAAAATGTCTGACTTGATTTATATAGATTTGTAAAAGGTGCCTAAGCAAATCCAACTAGACACGCCACATTATAATTGGCAATTTTTGCCCAGAGGGGTTATTTCTAGGTCTTACTGACCTAATAATTTATCTTTAGGGGTTGTACATGATTTGATTGAAGATTAATCAACAAATTATAGAACACAAGTAACCCTAACCCTCCAAATTAAAGGAGTTCTGTAGCCCTTTTGCCCCCATCAGTTTTTATCAACATATGGTATAATGAGTGCTGGGCAGTTCCCTGTTCAGTCCCTTCGCCTCCCAGTTGCCAGAAATAACTGGGAATGAAGTACAGTGGGTATGAATCTTCCCCATGGCTGCTGGTTGCAAATCCATATTCACAATACAATATGGAGTCTATGGCTTTTATCAAAATATAAGACAGAAAAACATTGAAATTGAAACAAAAGATATGCACACACAACCCCCCCCACCCCCAAAATTAATGAATGCTTTGTTCAGTATCCTGGCATATGGATACTGAAAAGAAAAACACTTCCATTATAAACCAATTGTCTTTGCCAAACACTCTCTTTGTTGCCTTTGTTATTTCAGTTATCTCTGCTTGACAAGAGTGTCCTTTTCTGTAGTTCAGCCGTGAAGTTGTATAACCCTGAGCTTGTGGTTTTACAATCTCCTGCGATGTAGAGTGCAGCTTGCATCAGAAGTTCTCAGAATGTGTCACACATTTTAAATGAAACCCTCCAGCACCTTCTAGATGGGTCTTATATTACAGGTGAGGAAACTGAGGCACCAGACGGTTGAATGGCTTGCTCATGGTCAGAGCTGAGAATAGGACACAGTATCTGATTGTGATTCTTATGCTCTAACTCCAAGTTCAAGTCCTAAAAAGGTCACACATGTACCCAACACATGCCTTTAGCAGCCCTCTTTTTGCCAATTTCTGCAAGCAGGGCGTGCCTCTGGTTCACAGCCCAGCTTTGTTTAGCAATGCCTGGAAGTACTTTGGTTCAGGCTTCAGGCCTCATGCTAGGCCTCTGATACAAGAGTTTGTTTCAGGGCCTCATCTTACTACATATCTAATGTTTAGGTCATCATAGGATTGCTGTAGCTCCCATCACTGGGAACACTTATCTCCTTGCAAAGGGTACCCTCGAAATATAGATCTCCTTCATATACTGAGGAGGAGTCAGCCATCGTCACAGCATCTTCTCTTTCTGCCACCCTACCCTGGATACAACAGAGAACTTTTTCTGGGTCTGGGGACTTGCATGTCAGAATGGGATAATGGCCTTCCTCACTGATCAGACTCAATCTAAAAAAAAAATAATGCCAATGAGGTTTTTCCATTGGCTTCCTTTTCTGCTGAGGAACTATTCCTTGGCAGGGGAATTATGGAAAATTAAGGAAAAAACCCACATTGCCAGGGGACTTATGGAAAAGGTGGGGGGTGATGCCTGGAACTGGGCAGAGGCCAAGAACCTCCCTACCGATGGCTCTTTTAAAACCAGCAAGTTTTGGGGCTGACGTCTCCATCCCAGCCCTTACTCGCCCTGAGAGAACCACTTTCCTAAAGGCCTAATTGATATTGTCTCTGTCAGACACTGAATATAGTAGAGAATTGGATTGTGTACATGGTGCTATTCCCAGCCCTGCCATTTTGTGATCTCAGATAGAGCAGGAAAGGGCTAAAACGCTGACTGAGGTGTTGTGAGAACTAATTAATCCGTGTTAGCAAAGTGATTTGAGATGCTCAGATGAAAGATGCTAGAAGCGCAAAGCATCTTTAGCAGTGGCAGCAAGGTCATACAACACTTTCTGTGGGCACTAGGAGACTTCAGAGACCAAAAGAAAAGCAGCTAAATTAGAAGGGATTAGGGAGAAAAATTTGTACATGAGAAACAGGGTGACAACTGTAACTCTCCTCCCTCTGCATATACCACAGGGAACTTATGCCAGTCCATGTTATTCACTTTCTCTGCCTGAGTAAATAAATAAGAGACATATAAATGTATTATATACTAATAGCCCTGGCATTTGAGAACAGTAAGTTAATAGCTGTGTATGTATCATTGTAATATAATTATAAACATGATCACATTAAAAATGAGATTAATTCATCAAGAAATACTAACTGCACCTGTTCATCTAACTGCTGCAGCAAATGTATTTAAAAGAATTAGCAGTTTGAACTAGAGGTGGTTCCCAGTGTTTGAAATGGTGTTGTACTAATGACCTCCTTCCATCTCGTTTCTGGCAGTTGAATCAGGGTTCATATAACTGTAGGCTGATTTCACTTCATTGCAAAATGGACTTAATTGTGGATGCACTTAATGAACATGCTATTCATTAATGATTAGCCTACGTACAATGGAACAGGCACAAAAACAAAATAATTGCCTTATTACCACTCAGCCATCTGAACTTAACTGGGTCCCTCTCACGTGACTTTATGAAGGTACAGAACTGAATTCAAGTACTGATGTTTGGATAATTTGAGAAAGGTGGAGATTTGTTTTCCATTTAAATTGATACATTTTTGAGTTCAGAACCAGGAAAATACATCAGATTTTCAGTCATTTTACATTTATTGTGAGATGCACACGTAGCCTTACCATGCCTCTCTTCTCCACTTGCGAAACTTCCTTTCTACCACCCTTTGTCTGTCTTATCTATTTAGACTGTAATCTCTGCATGTTAGGGAGCATCTCTTACTATTGATATGTACAGCACCTAACACAATGGGATCCCAAACTCAGTTGGGTCTTCTAGGAGCTATCACAATGCAAAAAAATAAGTGGTTTAATTTGTGCTAAGAAATCTTATTGGGTTTAGTGAGAGTAACTGACTTCAGTTCACTTATTGCTTTCACTGTTAAAATGTTCGCATTCCAAACGAATATGCCTATGGAAGAATAAAACAGATTGACGCCAAAGGTGTATTACTGAGCCTCATTCACAGCTGGAGAGTGTCATGCTGAGCAAATCTAATTATAGATTTGTGGGTCTCTGACTGACAGCACAGAACACAGAAACTAATTGTGGTTTGGGGGTGTTTTTCTTTAAACCAGTACATTAGCTTTGCAAGCAATGATAGTCTATACATTCAGCTGTATTAAAGTAAGATAAATCCTCCTTCCACTGAGCAACTTGTAATAGGATTTAGACAGAGTTATTGCCAGTGAGGTCCTAGGTTCAGATCCAGATGCTTAAGGAAAGTAACCAGCCCTGCAGTGCTGTTAACATTGGAAAGATCTCAGTGGAAAACTCCCTTTTTTATTTCACTGTAACACAAGAGAACTCTAACTGATTTATTTCATTATACTGTTAAATACTAGTCAAGTGAATTTTCTGGGGAACATACTCAAGGATTTGTTTGTGGTTCATGAGAAGAGAATTAGGGAAATTCCTCTTTTGTAATTAGGTGTTTTATAACTTCATGAACAGGGATGGATAGATAGCTAGATAGCTGGAGTTGCCACTCCACTGAGCAGTATCACATGCCCATGTTCTTAACAGGACAGAGGAGAAATCAGTGAAGCAGAGCCTCGGTATGTTCTAAGTGCAACTTGTTTTAATTACCCATGTGCACTAGTCTCAGAACAGAACAGCTTGCCCGACTCAAAATCTACCTCTAACCGCACCTGGCATTACCAACAGCTGACAAAAACACATATGCCTTCCCAAGATGGAACATCTGCTCACACACTAAAAAAAAAGAACTTGGAAGACTGTGTGTAAACCATGATTTTGTGATGGCTGCTATACGAATATGAATTATTCATTGTTTGCATTGTTTCTATAGGTGCGCACACAGGGTGTGCCGGGTGTGCCACACCTCCAAAAAAAAAAAAAGGATTTTCAATGCAGTGTGGCGCCTTTAAAATAAATAAATAAATACATTTCCCAGGGTGCACACCCTAGTGAAATGTGCTGTGCATGCCTATGATTGTTTTTTGCTGACAATTGGCCAGATATCTCCCTAGGGTACTGTCTCTAGGGGCAGTACAGAATTGTGGAATCCCCGAGGGAGCTCCAAGCAGTAGAGTGGTAACCATGTTCCTCTATTCGGGCAAGTCTGTGCTGCCCCTGCAGTCTAGAGCTCCATCTTCTGAAATGCCAGGTGGCCATTGGTCTCTTAGTCAAGCAAGGCTTCTCAAGGTCAGGGACTCCTTATTTGAAGTCAAACAAAGGGTGACCCCTTTCCATTGGCTATGCAAGTAAATATAAGAGTAAGAAAAATGTATCAAGACTCTCCCCACTCCAGTCCTCCGCACCAACATTATAGCCACCCCAAAGTTATTGGGGAAATATAGTTTTCTTTGTTTTAGAACAGTAATGCAATTTCCAATGTATTGCATCCCCCTTGACTGCTTTCCATGACCCCCAGCATCACAACCTATGAGTTTCCACACAGCCAATGAGTTTTTTCCACAACCCACCTGAGACAATGTGCACACTAACCAAAAAGTCCTGCTTAATGTCATGTTAGTTAACTTAACTCCTCCTAAATTTCTAATGAAGGCAACTCCATTTGGGGATCATCTCTAAGAAAGTGTTGAAAAGGAATGCTCCTTTCATCCTTTCTTGAGCATCTATCCAGGTGCCAGCTACACACATGCCTATGTTACAATAAATGAATTGCCTCAGTCTATGGTTTTTAGATCATTATATGTTTCTCTGTAAATTCTGCCCTAGAATTTCACAATCAGTACTGTAAGAAAGTCTTTGGTGCCAGATTCTCATCTGGTATATTGGCATATATGCCTCGTTGTACCAGGTGATGATATGCCCCTATGTGTTTCATATTCACACAAGTCATCTGTGACACCTCATTGGCACTATATTCATTGTGTCTGTCCATAGCAAGAAATATACAGTAAAGAAAAAAATGTTGATTAAATAAAGAAGGAAGGCAGTTTATGCAGATATTTGGTCTTTATTCAGTTCTTTTTCTCTGTAGTTTCTAGTATATAAAATAAAAATACCCTCTGGCTTTTCTGGTTGGAAAGTCAGTTCCTGTGATGGAAATCAATGCACTTCTGGCTTAGTAAGCTGGCAGCCAAATTGAAGAGGGTTCCAAGTGAATTGTAAACCAGATATCCCATTCATCTCACTGGCATGTTAACAAGAAAGTGGTTCAGAACAGACACACTCAGAGCTTGAGTCTCTGAAATACAATTAATATTTTGTAATTATATTCCATGAATACTGCTATGAACACCAGTGCCTAAGCTTAACCTAAACATTTCTGGCCTCACGATATTCAAGACACTTACTTTACACACATGTGGTAGAGGCTGACATATTGGTCTTATTTTTATGCAAATTCTGCCAGTCTACAACAATCTAATTCAGCAAATTTTCCAAGTCGCAATTTGCTGCAATGACTGGACACTGCGTAAGACTGTACCCAGTTGCATAGACATTTATGAGATGGGGAAGTCAGACACTACTAAAATCATTTAACTTGTGACTGAAATTGAACATACTGTAGCTTTGCAGATACATTAAACTCTAGTGCTGTCATATTCTGCCATCTGGCTAATAATCAGATGTTCTTTTAATTTAGCATGTCACTGACAATATTCTTTTTGATGCTATCTATGCATGAAACATGAGCTCTAATGAGAGTACTTATGGCCAGATTTTAATATTATGGACTCCTGTAAAATACAAGGACTTCCATTAAGGTCAGCAGATCTATCTATCCATCTATGTCTCTATATTGTATCAATCGCTGTGGTATTAGGTTCAGTGAGGAGAAATCTCAGGAAGAGAAGTCATCTTTATTATGGTCACACTTTGCCACCCCTACATCACTGAATTAGCTATTCTAGGTCCTAAATAAAGTCTGTTACTCCACTAACTTTACTGAGCTAAGAGAGATCCTATTACTGACACATAAAACAATCTTCACAGAAGAATTTCCACAGGGCCCACTTAGCTCATGAGCACTGATATTAGAGATGGACAAGCAAACCAGTTTGGGGGAGAAATAAGTGTTGTGCCCATTTTCTGTGCTTCAGTTTCTTAAAGTTGCACTGTCTTTCCCAGAACAGAAGCGAAAAAGTCTGAATTCTCACAAGAAAACCTAGTGACCTCAGTTTTCCACTCCACTTTCACAAATTCCAGACATTTGAAGAGTTTAGATACACGGTCGAATCTTGGGCCACGTATCCACACTGAGCCCAGTTTCCAAACTTTCTGAGGATCACCCATCACTGATTCATTGGCAGCGCCATATATACCACAACTGTATATAAATCATTCATATATAGAGAGAGAGAGCATCAACAATGGGCTAAGTAGTTTAGAGACAAGCATAAGGACAATGGGCCAGATTCTCTAAACAGGTGGAACAAAGGGACCATACCCAAGCCACATATGCCCAACAGAGAATTTCCCTTTGAGAAGGGAACTCTTTTCTTGCCCAAATGTGTTGAATCTGGCACAGTGCCTGTAGCCAGTGGGCGGAGTATCTAAGGAGAGAGGTGGCATAGCAGAGTGGAGCTGTTTTACTTAAGTCCTTCATTGCTTATGGCCCATTAAAGTCCACTAAAACCCCCTAATATTAGTTGCACAACTGAGAGCAGCCCTCCAGCAGCTCTACATCATGATGGGGCCAGAACAAACTGAGAATCAGTGAGCTGTAATTGGCTCCTTGATGCCAGAAACTGATCCAAGCTTCCTGCCCCCTAAAATTTACAATAATATGTAATTCTACACCACTGATAGCAATAATGGAAACCAGTGACAGTGTGCAACCCTGTGACATTTGTCATTTCTGCATGGCTGAAATGGTAGCACATACATCGGTCATTTACCAATTGCCTCCTTTACATACCGGTTAAATCTTTCCACTTTTTGCCTTCATTTCCCAGTGCTCTTGTCTTTCCTTTTTCTCTTCCCCTTCGCAGTCAGGCAATACTGAATCACTATACCTCATTTCTCCACTTACATTCAATAGACATAATTGCTTCCCAGAGAGTGGATACGGTAAATGTTGCCACCAATCTCCGCCCACCTCAGGCCACCTAATTTAAAACTGGTCCATTCAAAGGTTAACCTGGAGGGGGAATAAACAGTTTCTGGGATGGTCTCATTTCAGACAAACTACAGTAAGGAAATGGGTTCAGTGACAAACCTTCAGAAGAAAGAACAACTTGGCTTTCCTGGAGAAATATGAGTTTCTGTGGACAGACTTCTGGAAGGCAAGCAACAACAAACCAGGACCTAAAGGTCATTCTCACACTCAGCTTTCCATGACTATACTTCACTCTACATGGGTACGTGCCTTGGCGACATTGTCCAGTCAACAACTGGCTCTGAAAATAAATCACGAGGACCAGCTATGGGCTCAAAGTGGGTTTTTTTTTAAATCTCCAATTGTTTTGGAGTCCAAACCACACACTTTCCTGCTTTTTCACTGTATGTTTTTGTTTTCCAGTATCTAGCATTTCATGACCGCAAGCAACTGAGAACTGTAGTTCATCAATGGGCCAGGCCTGGAAGCTTCTCTCCAAGTCAGCAGAACATCAAGCTTTGCCTCTGCAGAATGGCGAGCGGACTGAAGACCCAGGACAATGGGTCTAGCCACTTTGTCTGCTCATCAAGAAGACTGAAAAATAGGAAGGAGCAAAAACTTATTTGAACCTCCCTCTCCCTACTCTAGTTGGGAAAAAATGGGGGTCTGTAACAGAATATTGCAAATTCTCAGAAAAGATGTAGCTCAAGTTTGGTTATAGGGGTAAGGAGAAAGCTTGTTTTTGCTTAATACTGTTGCTTATTTCAGGGCTCCGTGTCCAGCTTGCATGATGACTCGCTATGAGGCCTTGTTCAGTTCACTGAACCTCTCTGTACATCAGTTTCCATGTCTGAAAATATAGGGATGCCTTCATTGGCCTTGGACTGGATCCAATAATACCTACCTACTTAATGAGGGTATCGAGAATCTTAATTATTGGAACTATGAGATTAGTGCATCAGCAGTTACTGATGTTTTTAAAATGAACTATCCTTCTAAACCAAGGAATATTAGTTAGTGTGGGGGAAATCATTCAAGCTGATACAAAAATGAAAATAAGGGACCCATTTTTCACTTCAAATTTGATGGAAAACTGTCCCATTTTTTGAGCAGCTGTAGAAATCAGAGGATTTCACTAAGGAAAACACCTGTAATATTATACATCACTAACTACAGAGCAACACTATTTGCCCTACGTAGAGCATGGAATGCCCTTTAAATGTACTGTCACTCTATATAATATGTTCTGGTGCATCACCCTAGAAAATAATGGTATCACATTTGAAAAAGTGTGGCACAGGGGATAGATGGAGATTGGCATACAAGAGGTTAAAGAAGAAGCTTTGAGATTTTGAATTATGGTATCACACGCTAGCTGAACGTTACTTACAGCCAACGTGGCAACTCAATATTGTTGCATCCAAAGCACTTTATTCCGTAACTCTGAGAGAAAAGGCAAACGTAACACTTTAGCTGGGTTTATCCAGCTGGGGTCAGACGTTATAAAATTTATATTGGATGAAATTTTTCAAGATCATATTTTCCTCTCTGAAAATATGGCTCAACTGGAAATAAATGTGAAAAGCGGAGTTTGCTCACTTATGCACACTTTCTGTTTTCTAACTTTTTCCAGTTAAAGGGGGGAGGGAGGGAGAAAGGGAGGGGAAAATACCTTCAAAAATCCAAAATGGAAAACTAAAATGTTATAGTTTGAAATAACCAAAATAAAATGAAATTTTAATAAAGTTCTTTAGTAAAGTTGGTAGCAATGATACTCAAGATAGCTTGAATTTCTAAGTATGACCAAGAACTGCTATAAATAAATCTGTGTGTAGAGTAACTCCCCAGAAACTGAGGATGAGGAAACCTTTATTACTCAGTGTCCTTCTTTGTCCTCTTGGGTCTATAGCATCACTGTTGAATGTCTTGCCTTCTAGTACATTTGTCTTGAACTGCAAAGAGTTTGGTTGGACAGGGAGTGCTCACCAAACACTCTGACAATCAAAGGACACAAGGTCAGCCACTGTTTTGCTCTCTTTTCATGGCTCAGCTGGAGGTCTGTAATAAGCTGTAATGTCACCCTTTCCCACAGTGACCTTTAAAAGTCCAGGTGGTGAGAATGTTAATATCAGTTTTAAATGCCTTTCTGTACCTACCTATATTTTCTTATTTGAATGTAAAAAGAAACTGCACAATCTGGCTAATATCCTTAACTTTTCTGAGCTCCTAGCATGCTGCTGACCTTTGTTTCCAATCATGTATTGGTTAATTGTAGAACCCGATGGGGTGGAAGCAAATCTGAGATGGAAGTAAAAAGTGACGTACAGACCAATTATTATACATATGTCTATATCTCCCCCATCTATACACCACCACAACTTTGATGAAAGGAGTTTGATTTGAAACAGGTGGTTGATATCTGACCCCCTAATAAGTACCTCCCACCACTGAACCGGGAGGCTGCATCTTTACCAAAGAGGAGCAAGATGAGTTTATTTGTATATTGAGTTATTCTCTTCCTACTTCCCCAGATTATGCCAATGGCCAGGTCATCCTGACACTTGGTGTCCTCGGTGATCAAGAAGGTAGAAACTAAGTCATTTATTTTATTGTAACTATTCATCTATCATTGTTCTCATTTGCCTTTTAAGTAAAGATTTACTGTAGCGCCTCATGGAGCTCTTAGATTTCTTTCCATGAATTATTTATTGCTTTGCCCTCAAATAAATGTGTTCATATTAAAATCAGTGCTTTTGAAGGTACGCTCTGACCGTGAACCCCAGAAACATGCAATTTCCTTGCAATGGGATTCACGCTGCAGTAGAAAGGCTAATAGAAAAATCGCACCATCGGAGCTGACCAAGCTTTTTACTTCTGATGTTATGCAACTCAGCTAATTGGTGAATGATGATTATGTATATTAAATGATTCAATATATTTAAATCCATCACATTATTACATTAGTTCTCAACCTGGGAATTGCAAATGGCTGTCAAGTAGACCTAACAACTTTCCATTTCTTTAGATTAGATGATAGAGGAGGGGTATCGAAATTTAGAAGTGGGGGGGGGGGGAGTCTTGAAACTTTTTTGTCCTGTGAGACACTAAGAATCACTACAAGATCGCTTGCACAACATGAAGGAAGAATTGTGTAACTGAACACTAAGAAAGCCTAGTCAATGGACAATTGTCTTACAATATCCTTCTGCAAAGGGTATGAAATGTTATATCATTTCCATTCTGTGCCATTTTAAAAGTACCTAGTTCTGGTAGAATGGTCCAAATAGAAATTACATTAAGAACCAGTGGAATTCCAGGAACATTAGGTTCTCCTGTCCTGGAAATTGCAAACTGTCCTTCATGCAAATTTATAAAACTTAAGATCTTACCAAAGTGGATGGTTAAAAAAAAAGTGGGGGTGAATGAAAGGTTATTTTGACCAGTTAGTTGTTTTTGGCTCTTTCTCTGGAGTGCACCTCCAAATATCAAAGCAGCAAGAAGTCCCTGAGTAGTAATATAAGAAGGATATTAACACCATTAGCCATCCAGACTTACTGAAGAAATGTGCAGCAGGTTCCATTGCACAGCAGTATACAAGTTGCAGAACAAAGACTATAAAGATTTCCTGTCCTTTGTATACAGCAATTTTTTTCAGTCTCTTAATTTACTTTGGAACATACAATCTGAATATATTTGATGTCACACAGAGCCCATTTGTCAAAACTATTCTGAAAGGTTAACAACCTTTTATGCAATGCTTTTGCAAGATCTGTTGTTTCTGTGAATGATACTTAAATCAGAAGAAATAAGAATAATACATAAAAGGAGATTATTTGGTCATAACTGTAGTTGAACTAGCCCTCTGATCTATATCATTTGCACAATTATTTGATTTAAAGGTCTTGATCCATTGTCCAAATGAGAATCTATCTTCTTACCAAGAATATTCGATCAGTCAAAAGATTTTAGCATTTTCCTCACCAATACTAAAGTATACTCCTACTTTCAGTAATCTATAGGCATTGAAAACCTGATCTTTATAATGTTAACATGCTTCTCCTGCACAAAGATGTAATCAAATGCAGTGAGCTTTTTTTTTTTTTACCTCTAGCTCTCCAGTTTGAATCCAACTCACACCAGTGAATATGTCTGAAGGCATTAATAGTTGGTGAATCCTCTGTCTAGTGGATAAGACTAAAAACATTTTTAAAAACCCTCACCATTCCAATGGCCCCGATGAACACCAAGAAGCCCAGGACTAAATGGGCCATAGAAACTCCAGCCCCTTCTTACATCTGGAACATATTTTTCTTCATCAGAATTTAGATGCACCACAAGGTGGTTTCTAGGAAACCAGGCATGCCAACTGTCTGTGCTTATACCAATTCTGAGGATACATAAAAGACAACAATCTCCAGAGTCTTAATCTGGTGTCTTTCAATGGCACTAATTATCCTTGAAATTGCTCTTGTGAATAGAATATAATTAGTTCACTGCCATAGTGGTTTATGAGTTTTTCTGTTCTGTGCCATCAGTGCTCATGGTCGCTACATCACCTGGCATAACTTGCCTTTGGAAATCACCCATGTCTGGTGTGTGCAATCCCTAGGAGCAAGAAGAATGGCTAAAAAAAACCCAAGTGATCACCCAAAGGGTGCCCTTATTATGTGGAACTGACATGGCTCATTTCATACTAATCTACACTGATAACAGCAAACTGAGAAGGAGAGGCACCAGTCTCTAAATAGGGATTATGGTGACGTGAACATCTTGCATACTTCTCAGGGTGGAATGTTGGCAAACAGATTAGCATGACTAATTAGACCCTGACCTTTAAACAAAATGCAACCAGTTGGCTACCTTCAAATTCTTTAGTGACTTTCCTTCCTTTGTTTTTGTTTATGCAGTTTTATCTATAAGCAAATAGTGGAAAAACTCTGTACCTTGGAAATAAAAGATTTAGGGGATTTGCTAGTCCATGGGTGCGTAGAACAGCATGGTGGAAAAAGCTGTTTATGGTGCAGGGAGAAAAGAAGGTCAATGTGTGAAATCTTAGGACAAGGTTTTTAAAGTGTCCTCTGGGTTTGTATGGTTCAATTTACAACCGGAATCTTGAGACACCTGAAATTCCCAACGACTTCAGCTGGAGTTTTGGGTGCCCATCGCTTCTGCAAATTCAGCCCAAGGAGTCTCAAGCTGCGTGCTTCCTGAAAAAGCAAGGCATCAAACATCAGAGGCCACTGGTGAAAATGTTGTCCCTACTGTAGTGATCTGTAGGCTCATTATCTAAATAAACTGGTTTCTTTGACATATTTGCAATTTGTCAGCATTTAAATTGTAACCAGAAGTATTTTAAAAGTGCAACCAGCACCAAGTTGTGACGGCAGTTCAGCAGTATTCTTGCAAATAGAAAGAGCCTATTAAATAATGCTTCATTACAAAGCCTCTCATGCAAAGCGGTAGATCTGTTGACGAGCACGTATCTGTGAATGGAAGCTTAGCTCACACCATTTAGTGCCATCATGATTATGAATGTGTGCAGCTGGAAAAAATGTTAAAAGTTTTCATGGATCAATGAATCAGAAAGTTTTGCTCTTAACTGCTTAACCTAGTTCTATTTACTGTATATAATACAGCATTTTGTCATTCTGTAATCCATTAACGCCATGTAGCTTTACCTGCCAAGAGTAATGGATTTTTAAAAATTCTGCTCTAATAAACAGTGTTCTCTGTTTGCATGTGAAGATTTCACATATATTTCTGCATTTCTCATGGATATTTGGTTTTATTTACCCCCAACAACTATGGCCTGAAAATCAGTCTTCATTGTCTGAAAGCACACATTTTTATCAAGTTTATTTATAGCTGATGCAGGAGTGAGCTTTTTTAATTATTATTTTTGAGGATGCCAGAGAGAATGAAGCTCAGTTCTCATTGTACGCTCCAGATGTTCACAGTAACTGGAAGCCAGGTTGGAGATCCTCACAGACCAAACTAAGATGCTTCCTTGCTGCTGTAAATAACAAGTGTTAAAAATGAAGTACCACACCATAGTACTCTAGCCAATGTTGTTTGTTAAGCAACAGGTAGCCCTAAAGGACCTACAGAATTATCTGAAAATTTTGTTTAGTTGGTTGACAAGGCCTTCTACATTTAAGGATAGATAATGAGAGTATTCTTGAATCAGAGAGGTAGCCGTGTTAGTCTGGAATAGCAGAAGTAACAAAGAGTCCTGTGGCACCTTAAAGACTAACTAAAGTATTGAAGCATAAGCTTTCGTGGGCTAATACCCACTTCGTCAGATGCAAGCATATTAGCCCACGAAAGCTTATGCTTCAATACTTTCGTTAGTCTTTAAGGGCTGGTCCCCACTATGGCCTGGGGTCGACTGCAGATACGCAACTTCAGCTACGTGAATCACGTATCTGCAGCTGACTTACCATCCGTCCCCACGTGGCAGCAGTCGGCAGCGTGCTCCCCTGTCAACTCCAGCTTGCATTTTTTGGCAAGTTGGACTTCCGGAGTCAATGGGGGCACCCTGGCAATCGATTTATCACTCTTGATGAGACGCGATAAATCGATCGCCAAAAGATCGAGCCCTGCCGGCTCTCATGAAGACCAGCCCCGAGGTGCCACAGGACTCTGTTACTTCTCAGAGTATTCTTATCAGCCACTCTTTTCATAAATAGTTAACTATGCACAGCATGTGTGTATATCTATGGTGTGATTTTATGTTGCACTGCGTTACTTCTATTTTTGCACAGTATAAACATATCTACTGCAAGTTATTCATTCATCTGCATTCTGCCAAATAAAGATGTGTAAGTGAATGTCTGAGAGACAAGAGGCATTGTCTATCGACTAGACCAGGAGACACAACTCTGGGGTACTTTTCACAATCCACCAGTAGTGTGTTGGGCAACACCTAAACTCTCAAATTCCTCATCTGCAATATTTATTTGACAGCCAGGTGGGGAGAATAAGAATATAAGAATGGCCATACTGGGTCAGACCAAAGATCCATCTAGCTTAGTATCCTGTCTTCCAACAGTGGCCAATTCCAGGTGCCACAGAGGGAATGAACAGAACAGAGAATCATCAAGTGATCCATCCCATGTCGCCCATTCCCAGCTTCTGGCAAACAGAGGCTAGGAACACCATTCCTCCCCATCCTGGCTACTAGCCATTGATGGACCTATCCTCCATGAATGTATCTAGTTCTTTTTTGAACCCCGTTATAAATTCATTAATGTTTTCAAAATGTTCTCCGAGTGAAAGGCTCTAAATAAGGATAATTCAATATGCTTCTGAGATAACCTCTCCTTACACTGTTTATTCTTGGAAAAACACCATTATGAAGCTATGAAATCACCTAGGTTTCCTCTCTGTCCCCTTATGTTCTCAGTGATTCAATTTGGCAGAAGTTCCATGGCTTTATTTTTTTCTCATCCTATCACTATTGTTCTTCATTTGTGCTGGCAGTGGTATACGTGAAGTGCTTATGGCTGTCACCCCTGAAGGTTTAATATCGCATGCTACCAAGATTAACCAGGACACTTGTGCACATAGGAAATAAAGAGCTGTTTCCTGTACTGCTTTCAATTACTAATATTCACGTGAAGGAGAAATAAGATCAAGTCTTTTCATGCTTAAGAAAACAAGTGCTTACATGTCAATAGGAGATGGCTATGTGTCTCCTTTTTCAATCCTTCTGGACAATATATAAGAATGGTTTACATTACATATTGATCTGACCATTGCCAGACAGATCTCTTTTCTGGATAACCCCAGTTCAGCATATCCTTTAGGTGCATATTATGAATGCCTCTCTAACCCTACCAAAAATGTTTAATTTGGAGACTGAATGGTCTTTGGTCTCTAAGATCATTTTCAATTACATTTTATTTGTCCCACACTGAACTTCATGACATTTCTGATTGCATACTGAGCACCATCAACAGATCGACTTCTGTTTCTCGGAGTTCAGCTCCCTTTCAAAGAAAAACCTATAATGTTTTCACACTATTAACCACGTGCTAAGAGATTAAGTTGGCTCTCTCTGTCCCTCTGCTCATTTTCATACTGGCCTTGTGTACCATTAGCTCACAATTTCTTAACAATAGTTGTTGAATTTGTATTGATTGCAAACCCAGTTCTAGAGAAACTCTACCTTCTGCTCCCCCATGTGATTGTAAAATGGCATCACTTTCAATCACTTGATGCAGTTTGTGCTTGTCACCCTTGCAGGGCTTTAGGTCTTGAAAGTATATCCACAGTAACTCATTAATTCCCACAGCACCTATGTGAGATATGTTATTTCTCCCAATTTATAGCTGGGGAAACTGAGTCATAGTAGTTAAGTAAATCATTTAGTGATTGATGGTAGCATACAAGAGCTTGAACTATAGTGCAAAGTTACTGGCTCCCAGCCTGCTTCCCAGGCCCCTAGTTTTTCCAGGAGACTGAATAATTTCCAAAAAATGTTCCCTAGAATTTGACCCTTTCTAGTTTTCTAATCATTCCTTCATGATCCCAAAGATCAAAAGCTTTGAAGAGACCCACAAGCTCACTCACCACCATTGAGAAAGAAATCACAAGGGAACATTAACTCCCCCCCCCCCCCCCCCAGCTACTACACTCCAGAAGATATCAGTTTTAGCAGTGGGAGCCAGGATAGCCTGTTTCTGAATTTTTGGTCAGTGTGAAGATCTGATGGAGTTCTGCAAAGGCAAATGTTAATCTAGAAGGAAGATTTCCCAACCTGTGGGAACTAAAAAAGACAATTATTTTTGCATAGCTTGTGGGGCTAGCATCACTTTACCATGAATGGAAACACAAGGGCTAGGAGGAGGTTTGCTAAATTTTGGTTGTTCATGGGGTACACTGAACCAATGGATCAAACCAGGGAATAAAGAGGGTAGAGTTAGATGGATTTCACTAGTATAAATCAGGAGTAACTCTACTATAGTCAATGAGTTGCAACAGCTCTTCCCCAGTGACACTGAGATCAAATTGCCATCCTTAACAGTAAGCTAAACAAAAAAGTCTATGCCTTTCTTTAGGGATGCATCAGCCACACATTTCTCTGGGGGGACCCTGGCTTCTTCATTCCAGGTTTCTCCTGCTCTTACAAGGACACTCACCAACACTGCCTAACACCTACCCCCTCCAAAAAAAAAATGGTGACTTCTGCTCCGCCTGCTTTAATAAACTTGATGAGGAAGCAGCCCCTGCCTAATTCCTCCAGTGCAATCCCTGAAGTGAGTGGAGACACCTGGGAACCTTCCCTTGCTTAGGTAGTGAAAATTAGCCCTGCGTTCTCCCAGGGTGACTCAGATTGTCAGATGGTCTGCATTAGCTCCACTGAATTCTTTACACTAGCTGAGAATCTAGCCTGTTGTCAGGAGCTTTAACAAAGCAGCCTAGGAGCCGAATATAATAGTTTTCCTTCATGGTGATGGGCTTGCTCTATTTTGTTCATTCCAGCTCATGCAAGGGCTGATTTATGCCTTTATCTTTGACAGTCTTTTGGAACAATAACCATTCGTGTGCAGATTTTACTAGCAAGACTGGCCACCTAGCCTGCCATCCAATTAACCCAATGCTAATGTGAGGTTTAAAAGACTTGGGGTCTTTTCCCACTTCTACTGCATGATTAGACATGTCAGTTTGCCTCTCTTTCCCTTTCCACTTTTTTGCCTTCTTGTTTACTTAGATAGTGATCTTTTGGGGGTAAGGACTTTCTCTTATCATGGGTTTTTATAGCACCTCACTCACTGGGGTTTTTATTATTATTGTCCAAACACAGATAGGGACTCCAGCAGGACAGCTGCTGTACAAACAGAGAACACAGAGATGATCCCTTCCCCACAGAGCTTACAATCAACACTAGTCTGAGGCTTCTGGATGCTCACATAATACAAATAATAAATACTATGTATAATGAAACAGTAATTACTATTAGCGCTCAAATCAGGCACTCATGAGGAGTCAAATCCTGAGGACTAAGCTCAGGGCATGGTGGATTTTCCTTTAACTTGCTCACTAGAATCCTAGTGACATTTTTTAACCTTGCTATTAGCCCTTTCTACCTCTCCAATAGCACAACATTCAGTCGCAGGTGCCACTCTGGTATTTCTTTTTGTGCATATGGCTTTGTAATTTGGGACAATTTATCAGAGACAGTTCAGATTAAATTGACACAATCCAGTGCACAAAAATAATGATTTTCCTTTGTGCAAGGAAAGGGATTAGACCAGCCTCCTTCAAAATAGGCTTTTAAAAGTAGCACCAGACTCGAAGAGGCATATTTGTATTTTGAAGGCATCAAGTAAAGAAGGAGGGAAGAGAGAAAGAATGTGGAAGAAGAAAGGAGAGAGAGAGAGCACCTCAGCATATTTATTGGGGGCAGTAGCAGGCATGTAATTATAGTATTGTCAATCTCAAACCTTCAAAAATTTTGAGTCAAAGGAAAGAAAGAAAGATTATTTTAAAAATTATGAGATTGAAAAATAACTGTTTTTAAATTAAAATTAAGATTTTCACATAATCAATTATTTCCAGAAGCCAGGGTTTTAAGAATATATTTATATAGTGACACCCACAATAAAATCACAGGCATTGGCAACACTGTTCATTTATTTCAAACAAGGATGATAATTTTGATATAAATATTCTTAGTCTAATGAGTTGGTGGCTCATCTGTGTGTCACAAGCCCTGTAACTCCTTTAACTGAGTTGCTTTTTTGGAACAGGAACTCCACTGTCAATTTAAAATGCCCAATGGTCATATTCTGCAGCACAGTGACTACAGTTGTAGCCACAGATTTATTATTTGAGAAAGAGAGAGAGAAAGATGGTTGGAAAGTACAATTTCTGCCCTGCAGGAAATTCTGACATTTTGAAATTTGTTTTTGTTCTGAATTAGATATTTTGAAACTTAGCAGAACAGAAATTTTTAAAAATTGTGAAACTCAAAAGATTTTGTTCCAAGAATGTTCCATATTATAACATAAAATGTTATGTATTAAATTTATAAAATATATTATAGTTAATAATGTATTACAATATAAAAGTTGAAACAAAAATTTCACCATTATCAAAATAAAATAAAAATGAAATGAGTCCTCAAAATGTTCTGATTTCAACAGAACAGCATTTCTGGAAAATTATTTAACTGAACCATTTTCTACCTGCTCTAATACAATTTCAATGTAGAGATGTTAGCTCAGGCAGTGCTGCAGACTGAATCTTCTGTTTCATCACAGAACAGGTTGAGCAGAAGCAATGACTGTACAGACTTCCAACTCGTCATCTGACCTTCGTAACTCAAGTCTCTCCCAGGTGACCACTTATAGACCACAAAGGTTACTGGCTAATGCCCATTGTGTGCTTGTTTTTTGATGAGGTCCTGGATGGAGAGCACTGACTAATGTCTAGGTAGATCAGATGTCCTGGATTTTGCATCTTTTTCTTATATAGCCTCTTATCCTTCCCCACCCCCGGTCCTGATTTTTCACATTTGCTGTCTAGTCATCTAACTAATGTCACACTGGCCACCAAGCAGTCCTCAATGGTAATTGTGTTGCTGGGTCAGATTTGAATCATCATAACCATGGATGAAATGTTCTATAATTCCTAATACTTATGCCATATGCCCTCTCCTATATATAAACCAGCACATTTCTTGTCAGCTGCATTATTCTCATTAGAGCTGGCAAAACTTTGGTTGAGTAGTTTCTTTGTCAAAAAAAACAGTTGCCATGTTCCCAAAGCACTTTACTGTGATGAGGCTGCCACCCACTTGATGAGTTTCAAGCTTGTGCACTCACCTAAAAAAACACAAGCTCACATTACCATTGTAGCACACACATTTGAAACCAAGTCTTCTCCTTCACTAGCACGGGTGGTGGAGGACTCTCAATCTCTGCTGTTGAAGCCATTTTGTATAACTAATTAAATAGTCATTAGTACAGGGACTTGAACTTGCATCTCCCAGCTCTAACAGAGGATAGAGAGTCCCTGAGGAGCAGTAACCTTCCATCTCTCTTGTTGAGGCTGTTTCACTTGTCCAACATACTTGCATAGTCATTGTGCTGAAGAAAGTGGGAATAACCACATAGCCTCCTCCACTCACAATTTTGTGACTCTAGACCTTTAAAAATATCTGGAAACAAAATGGTTTGGGTCAAAAACATGTTTTCTTTGACCTGAAATGGCCTTTCTTGATTCACCAATTTTTTTCCTGACTTTTCTGATTCAGTTTGACCCAGTTTGTTTGGTTTTGTGGAACTGCCAGCAAACTGAAAAATCTGTTATTTGCCGACCTCTAATTTCCATTCCTAACAGCTCTCCTTATTTATGTAGTTATTTCAAAGCCTGAAAACATGGCAACCATCAGAGAAATTATATCTAATCTGATTTCTTTAGCATTTATCTTTTCATCAAGAACCAGTCAGCCCTAGCAACAGTACTTGTGGCTCTAAGGCAAATGTTTACCAATAGTTTAGTTTCCTTTGATTCAGGACAAAGGAACAGCAAGTCACCCAGCTCACTGGGAATAACTCACATCACAGAAGGGAATGTTTGTAGGTTTCACTGCAGTCAGGGAAAAATTTGTCATGAACCTTATTCAAACTTTGTGTCCATTGCAGAGAACATCGGCTTCCTCGCTGTCATTGCTTTAGTGTCTCAAGGACAGACAGACTGAAAGAAATATGGCACAGTATATGACACAGAGATACAGAAGGGAAATAGGGTAAAATGGTAACAATTTCCACAAAGCACAATGGAACAAAACCTTCCATATAGAGCAAAAATGCAAAGAAAAGGCACTGCAAGTGAAGCAGTATATCCCACTGGATAGTGCCAATAATTAGAACTTGGGTGCTGTGGGTTCTAGTCCTGGCCCCGCCAGCACCCTACTAGGTGAACATGGGAAAGTTATTTCCTGTCTGTGAAATAAAAAAATGTATTGACCCCCTTTGTAAAGACATACTTGAGTTCAGGAATCAGGATGCTAAATATTCCTGCTTTGTTGAACTTCATCTTGACCATGAATCCTTAATCCTTTCTTTTCTCGCTGTTTCTCCTTCCCCACCCCAGCTTCCTTTCTATGAGATTTATTACTTTAATATTATTCCAAATGGATGTTGTTCTGAGATTCAATACATGTCTCATTCTGCAATAAATATGATATACAAAGACTCAGTCTATGGTCTTCCGATGCTGCGTTTTGCAAAATATCTACTTGAATAGTCTAATCATGCAGCTGACATTGTCTAATCCAAGATCCTATTGCCATTTTGGCAGCTAAATGGAGTCCTAACTCCAAAAGAGAAAGAAAAAGAACAGTTCAAAAAATCTTCTGCTTTAAGGTATTCAATTGCAAATTTACCTAGATGATGGATTTAATTTTCTAAATTGGTAGAAACTGTCCAAAAATGTTGCTTTCTGAAGTACAAGTGCCGACTCGTATTTTTAGCTCTACCCACTCTCTGCCCACCTCTGCACATTACAGAAATAGCTGCACATTTATTGATTGACAGCCAAATTTGCATCCCGAGATGGGCAAAAGAAACAAAATGTAGAAGTAGGAGCAGATCTGGATTTCAGACGCCTTAAATTATGAAGTGGTTTGGTTCAGAGGTGTTATTTGGCGCATTCGGGAGATAGGCCCATTTGTAATACTGACATCTAGCTCCTGGTCAGGACTTAATTGTCACTAGCACAACCATTATGGTCACCATCATCATCCCTACTACCAAGCCATGGGTGTTTTAAAGGTTTTTTTTTTAACAGGCTCATGCGATGCCATCTGTGGCTATGTCTGTACTGCACACCAGTGGCAGAGTCAGGTAGGGTGCGTGTAGCACACACTGCTGTGAAAAGCTGGCTGTGTCCACATTGCAGTGTATAGTTACACCAGTCAGTGAAGGGCTCTGGTGGGGGAGGAGGCACTGGGGAAAGGTTCCAGTGATGTGGAGGCAGCGGGACACTACTCTTAGCGGTGTAGATGGGGAGGCACAGCTTGGATGAATAGAGAGCTGTGTAGGGTAATGACCACCAACTTCAAGTGTACCTTTTCTCATCTAAGCTGTGCGTCACCCTCTACACCATTTATACCCTTGCTGGAAGGGAGCACCGGGTTTTGTACTCTACATGCCAGACACTGAAAGAAGTAGAAGTACCTTGTGCTTAGCTGGACACATACATTTCTGTATGTAGTCATGTGTCTGTTTGGACACATGGCTGACCACTTGTATCTACGCATTGGAGGCAGATTGGTACAGTGGATAGGATCTATTTCTAGCTCTTCCACTGGCTACTGTATGGCCTTGAGCAATTCCCTTCTGCTCTCTGCCTCAGTTTCTGCATCTGTAAAATAGAGATAATGCTACTGATCTTCCTTGGTAGAGCTCTTGTGTCCATTTGGACATGTTGATATCTGCTCTTGGTCCTTTCTACACACCCATTTGACATGAACATTTTTGAAATTTTACCCTATTATTATTAATATTGTAAAATGTTGTCACTGTGACTACTTGACCACTTTTTCTCCTGTAATAGAAACAGATGGCCCCGCCAATTACTCTGTCCAGTTCAGGATTGTTTCCTACCTATGTACCCCAACCAACATGAGAAGCCATGTGCATGCATGGGGGAAGGGAAGAAACAAATCGTTATTGAGCATCAACTGCTGTGGACATTAGAAAGAATAACTTGGCCAGAAAACACCCTATATCCCCATTGTGGAGTAAACTTGAATCAAAAAGATTTCCTATTTCTTCCACCAGTGCATGCCACAAATCAATATATTTAATCAAGTAAGCAAACAACAATATCAAACTATACATTCCTTTATTCAAAAGAAATTCAATTTCAATTTAAAGAAATTGAAACTTTGGCTTTATGGTACATTGCTTTATTGTACCCAATTGCAATCCCTTTACAAAAGTTAATAGCATATTGTACATACAACCCTGAGAGTAATTTTTAAAAATGGATATAACAATTGGAATAGTCAGAAATGCTGCGAATAGAAGAGATTTGGATTTAATTTTGCATTCCTGGTGAGGAATGCACTATAGATGTGAATGACAGACTGTCAAAAGACCATCACTGGTCATTCCAACATAGTAGATAAAAGCTGTGTGGCAGTTTCTTAATTTGCCTCATTGTAACAGGGAGACTTGTTGAAGGTCCTGAAATGTTCCATTTACATTGTGGTACCATTGTAGTTCATCCATCACCTCTCTCTGCAGATTGCACTAGTACTGGAAGTGCCAAAATACCGAACAACTGTTTATTCTTGAGGAACATACCACCTGCATTGAAGCATAGGGAAGTGTATGCAGAATGCCTGGTTTTGAATGATTCCCAGCCAAAATGGCTCAGACAACTTTTGTACAAGCTTCATCTGGATATTTATCTCACAGCGAGATTTGGACCAAACTCCCGAATTTCAGGCAGCACTAAGTCGGATCAAACAGAGATCAGAGCCACAAAGCTTCCTCAATGTGTGAAATTGTTGACATTGCAGCCATGTATCTGGAGCCAGTTGTAATCACATACTGAAAATACCTTTCCTGTGACATTCTGCTACCTTCTAGATATGTGCATTATTTTATTAATGAATTGCTATTATTATTGCAGTAGTGCTGTCTGGCCTCAGTCAGTGATTAGGGACCCAACGTGCTAGATGCTATACACGCTATGAAAAGATGGCCCTTCCCCTAAAGGGTTTTCAATCTAAGGCCCTGATCCTGCAAAGATTAACAGAGGACCTTAAAATGATTCTCTGTGAGTAGTTCCATTGGCACTACACTGTATAAAATTAAGCATATGCATAGGATTTTGCAGGATTGGGGTCTAAGTATGAGAAGATATATCAATTGGATACAACAGAATGATTGTGGGAACAGGTGGGAATAGAAAAACACTTATTAGTGGACTAAGCAGTGCTTTGTTCAGTAAAGATTTCATTCCATTCCCTCCCCCCCTTATTTTATCACCCTTGTCTGAAATTGTTCTCAAAATAATAATTTCCTCTTTTCTTTCCATAAAAAATACCAGCTAGCTTTGTACTTTTTCCAGAGATATTTCAGATATTGCATATTTCAGATAAATTCTTCCATCCATTAAAGAGCATTGCATACAAAGGGACATGTTTACAGCTGATTGAACCAAACAGCCAACAGTCGTTGTGCCTGAACTATTCCTGTAAACAGGATCTTTAGTTCCATGGCTTTAATCTCAGTGATGCACTAAAAGAGAGAGATCCGTTAAATTAGCTCAATATTAGGATAATTATTTTTATTTCTTACAGTTTAATAAAGACCGAACAGCCATGTGACTTCCCAGTCTGCTGGAAAGCACTGGCAAGACAGGAGTCCATGTCGTGAACATACAACATGCTCACACTGGACTTTTTGAACACGAAAATGATTTCACCAAAGATGGTCCCTGCAATCAGTGGCCAAGCAGCCAACATCCATTGGCTTTCTGGGAAATGCCTCATGTTTACTTCTCAAATTATTACTCACAGAGGAAGAAGTCAGACAAAGGCACAGATGGTTTTCTGACAGGTTATACCTGATTCATAATCGTCTTTTTTTGGGGGGGGGGGGGTGAGATAATGAGCATATTAATTAGAGAGCATTTTCTTCTTAGCTGTTAGTTTCTGTTGGGTAACCTGGTGGATATGTCTGCTTCCCTTGCCATCCCTTTCAAATGGCAGCCAGCCAGCGCTTATAAGAAGTAGAGGAGGCCTTTGGTATTTTTGTGTGGCTGTAAATTCCTGATCTGAGACAGACAGGTACCCAGTAACCTTAACCCACTGGGTTGTGCAATGCACTAGGCATGCTCTGAAATGCTTGATTTGTATTGATGTCTCCTTCTCATCTAACACCCCTCTCAACATGAGACCATCACTCGGCACAGTTTGTCCTTCTTCATTTCAACTTGGCAGTGCCCTTGGAGGAGCGTGTGAAGCTGCAGGTAACCCAACTCCTTGAAGACTGGCAAAGCACATGTCAGGCAACTCTTTTTAAAGGATGATTGGTCCACGTATTGGAAACAGCACAGAGGAGCATATTTATAAAGTGACCTTTCATCAAAGCTGCATCTATTTATCTTGTGTGACAGCTGCCAAGAGTGCTAAGGGTGTTCTAGCATCTCTGCTGGTAGAAAAGAGACAGGACATAGTTTTAATGGATTTAGGGGGGATTTGGGGTTGAGGCTGCAGGAAACAGACAGGACCCTGTAGTATTTTGTAATACATCATAGGACCTAACCACACCAGCCAAATCATCAGGCACTCATTCACTGGCACATCTACCAGTGTGATATATGCCATCATGTGCCACCAACACCTCTCTGCCATGTACATTGGCCAAACCGGATAACCTCTAAGCAAAAGAATAAATGGACACAAATCTGACATCAAGAATTATAACATTCAAAAACAAGAAGGAGAACACTTCAGTCTCCCTGATCACTCATTAACAGACCTAAAAGTAACAATTCTTCAACTTCAAAAACAGACTCCAACATGAAATTTCAGAACTGAAATTAATTTGCAAACTGGACACCATCAAGTTAGGCCTGAATAAAGACTGAATAAAGGTTGGGACATTACAAAACTTAATTTCCCCCATACTAATTTCCCCCTACTCTTACTCACAACTTCTTGTCAACTGGTTGAAATGGGCCACTCTCATTACCACAACAAAAGTGATTTCTCCTGCCTTGGTATCCTACTGTTAATTGAATTGTCTCATTAGACTGATCTCCCACTGCATAAGGCAAGTCCCATCTTTTCATGTGCTGTGTATTTATACCTATATTTTACACTCCATTCATCTGATGAAGTGGGTTCTAGCCCACAAAAGCTTATTCCCAAATAAAGGACAAGGACCCCTCGTTGTTTTTGTAGTACTTCATAGACACTAGTCTAGTTCAGCCTGTGCTACCTAGGGTCACCATATAAGATTTCCTGACATCCTGGCCCTGTACTAAGCAGTCGTGGAAGGAATTGTTGAGTACAGTACAGATGTAAGACCCATGGGGCCCAACCTTCATACAGGGAAATGCTTAAGCTTAGCACTGATCACCTGTGAAAAAATTCCTTCAGGTTGCCAGTCTCACCAGAGTCTGGCCTTGTTGTATGTTGCCAGGGATTTCCACTTCTTGGCTAAAATGGGAATCATGCATGACTAAGCTAGGTCTACACTTATGCTGGTGTGTGAAGTATATATGGTGCTCCCCACAGCTACACTACTGCTGCTTTTAGCAGTGTAACATCCCACTGCCTCTCTGCTGTTGGAGCCTTTCCCCACCAAGGGGGGCAGCAGGGAAAGACTCTGGGAGGGGAAGGCAGTGGGGAAAGATTCTGGCAGCTTCCCACTTCTGGAGCCTTTTCCCACTGCCTCCCACCTGCTTTGAGTGCTGCATGTAGCTACAGTAAACCCTCGATTTAACGGACCCCGATTTAACGGACTTCGGATGCAACGGACAAAATTTCCGATGCATCCGAAATCCGTTATTCAGGGGCTGCCGGCTCCCACCCCAGGGAGCCAGCTGGGTTGACAGCTCCCGCCCGGCTCCCCGCAGCGGGGAGCCCGGCGGGAGCTGTCAACCCCCCACCCCCACCCCCCTCCGCCCGGCTCCCCGCAACGGGGAGCCGGGCGGGTGGGCTGACAGCTCCCGCCCGGCTCCCCGCTGCGGGGAGCCAGGCGGGGGGGTTGAGAGCTCCCGCCCGGCTCCCCCCAGCGGGAAGCCAGGCGGGAGCTGTCAACCCCCCCCGCCCGGCTCCCCGCAGCGGGGAGCCGGGCGGGCGGGCTGACTCCCGGCTCCCGGCCGTGATAAAAGTAAAACCTCCATATAACGGACTAATTCGGCGAGGGGGTGTCCGTTGTCAGCCGAAAGTCCGTTATTTAATAATTTAAAAAAATTATTAAATAACGGACTTTCGGCTTTAACGGACACCCCCTCGCCGAATTAGTCCGTTATATCGAGGTTTCACTGTACACACCGCAGTGTGGACACAGCATACTTTTCATGCCAGTGTATAGCTGCCTGGATCCCATGCACTGCCACCAAGGTAGATAAGGGACCTTAGTCTCCTGGGGGCCTGATGGCGCAATCAGTTGCCCTGGGAAGCAATTTATCCACCTCACTGCTGAGCTGGAAAAACAAAGAAGCAGGGGGGAAAGGTCAATGGTGTTTTTATTTATGAAGATATTCACTTGCTGACCCGCTGAGCATCCTTTACAGTGGCCACTGGATGACAGAAATAAAACACAGATGGTGAAGGAGAAAATTTCACAAGTTATCCTTAATTAACACTAGTGCAAGAGGAGAATCAAATCTAAATTCCAATGGCAAAATCCAAACTGATTGAGAACATGCTGTCTAAAATAAGCCTCATAGGAACTCCTCTTTACCTAACCTGGCACCAGGATCCAACACCAGCCTGGTCACTGAGGCCAAAATCCTCAAAGGGATTGAAATCAACAGGAGTTAGCCACCTAAATATCTTTGAGGATCAGGGTCTTAGTTATTCTTGGAAATTGCAGAACTACAGCTGTGATCCTGCTGCTTGTAACTCACCATCCCTTATTCCAAGAGTTAAAGGAACACCTGGCATAAAAACAAGGATTTTAAACACATGATAAATTACACTAAATGCTTAGGATTTACAAATGCTACAACGGGAGTTTAGGCAGCAAACAAGACATCCATCAGGGTCCCTTGCACAGGCCTAATGAAGGGTTGCTCTCTATCACAATAGGTAATCTCATCTCATGCAGTAATGGTGGATTAAGGGAAGGAAGCATCCAGGGATAAATATCCAGCCCTAGACACCATTAAAGAGCACTGACTTTATACTATAGTGAAGGCTTAATGGGCTGCCCAGCTGTGTCAGAAGGGTTAATATAAAGACCATAGGATTGCACAAGTGGTTTCATTTGAAAGCACTGAGGTTGCAAAGTGGCAGCAGGTTACCTGAGGAAACAAAATCTTGTGGCACCTTAAAGACTAACTATAAAGTTTTGAAGCATGAGCTTTCGTGGGCTAATACCCACTTCGTCGGATGCAAGCAGTGGAAATGTTTAGAGGCAGGTCTGGGAAAGTAGGTAAGAACCAGGTGGGAGGTGAAAAGGTTAGTCCAAATAAGCTGAACCAGTTTGTTATCTCCGATCAGGGAGTGTGGATTATTCTTCTAGCATTTGAATGGGGTGTGTGAACATGGAGAGAGGAGAAACAATGTCTGTAATGAGCCAGCCATTCTAGATCTTTGTTCAGTCCTAGAAGGTGTGTGCTGAATTTGCAAATGAATTGAAGTTCTGCAGTTTCCCTTTGTAGTCTGGTCTTGAAGTGTTTTTGCTGCAGGATGCTGACTTTTAAATCAGCTAATGTGTGTCCAGGCAGGTTGAAGTGTTCCCCTACAGGTTTGTGTATATTGCCATTCCTAATATCTGATTTGTGTGCATTTATCCTTTTTCGTAGGGACTGTCCAGTTTGGCCGATGTACCAGTGTCCCTCTGCTATGTACATCGGCCAAACTGGACAGTCCCTACGAAAAAGGATAAATGCACACAAATCAGATATTAGGAATGGCAATATACACAAACCTGTAGGGGAACACTTCAACCTGCCTGGACACACATTAGCTGATTTAAAAGTCAGCATCCTGCAGCAAAAACACTTCAAGACCAGACTACAAAGGGAAACTGCAGAACTTCAATTCATTTGCAAATTCAGCACACACCTTCTAGGACTGAACAAAGATCTAGAATGGCTGGCTCATTACAGACATTGTTTCTCCTCTCTCCATGTTCACACACCCCATTCAAATGCTAGAAGAATAATCCACACTCCCTGATCGGAGATAACAAACTGGTTCAGCTTATTTGGACTAACCTTTTCACCTCCCACCTGGTTCTTACCTACTTTCCCAGACCTGCCTCTAAACATTTCCACTGCTTGCATCCGACGAAGTGGGTATTAGCCCACGAAAGCTCATGCTTCAAAACTTTATAGTTAGTCTTTAAGGTGCCACAAGATTTTGTTTCCTTTGCTATTCCAGACTAACACGGCTACCTCTCTGATTCTTGACAGGTTACCTGAGTACAAGTGCTAACTGATGAATGCACAGGAAGGAAAGATCCTAGTTGGAACATCAGCACTGCGTGCATTGCATATCAGACCCGGCGATGACATTTTTCAGAGTCACTTTACAGACTAGAACACCTCTTTACCACAAGATGATTCATTCTGTAAATGCATGAACAATTTCTGCAGGAAAAGACCTGGGGAATAATGCTGGCTGAAGCTTTCCTTTACAAAACATGCAGAAGCAACAATAGAATGCTGCCATCTTGTGTTGAAAAGGAAATTGAGTGGTAGACTTTTTCCCCTCTCAAGTGCATTTGCAAAAGCAATTGCAGTACACATTTTTGGGTGGCTAACGTTGAGATGCCTGATCTTCCAGAAGTGCAGAGCACCCACTTTCTGGTGAGGAAATCCTTTTAAGGCAGTCCAAGTTCAGTACACAAAACCTGAGGTAACACACAATCACTTTTGAAAATGAAACCCTGTGTCTGCCACATTTGGCAGAGGAAACCAAACCCCACCTGGGCTTGCTTGCTCTTGTCTGAGTTCTGATTAAGGGGCGGTTTTATGTCTTGGCACAGATAAACAAAGGACATGATCAAAATGATCCAGTATCTGGTCTCTGGTTACAGCTGCCAGTGTTAGAGGAAGGCAACAACAAGCTAGAATAAATCTATAAAGGAAATTGTAGCAGGAGTGTTGCAATGCTTGACTTTAGGTGCCCTGCTGCTCTGTGGAATTCTCAGCCCTGAATTAGGTACCTAGGATCTCATATAGTGCATGGGGAGTCAGGTGCCTAAAAATAGGGATTCACAAATGCCAGGGCTGGATTGGGGAGCAGCCTGGGCTAGCCAGTAGGAAATGCTGAGGAGAGGGATGTGGCCTAAGCTGCACCCCTTAAAAAGGGTTGAGGCAGCCACTTGGGATTCATAGCTGTGAACCTTCTCCTGGGGTTTATATGCATAAGACAGCTCACTGTGACTGGTATCACCTTTTCTATAGCTCAGCGGTTAGTATACTCACCATTACTGCAGGAAACAATCTCAAATCCCCACTGCCTGTGTTAGAGAAGGGGCATGAACCCAGCTTTTCTACCTCCATGTGAGTGCCCTGACTATTGGGGTATGACTCTCAATCTCTCCTGTTGAGGCTGCTCCACTTTGTATAAACACTTAATGTGTCATTAGCACAGGGAGGAAGAAGCTGGGTCTTCCAGGAGACTATTCAGAGTGTTGTCTGTAAGAGACCCTACTACATTTCTGTAGATCTCTATAGGTTTCACTCCTATTAAAGTCTAGACTAGAGTGCTTTGTCATGAGAGTCTGGATTGATTGCCTAAAGAGCCATACAGAGTGCACCTCTAAGTAGGGAGTTCTGTGTGATTGGTCACTTAAGTCACATGGTAATTTTTTTGTTCTTTGATTGGAAGATCTAAGCTTTATAAACAGGATAGAGGTCAGCAGTGGATCTCTTAGGGGGAGTATGAGATATGGGTAAGAGAGGGGGCAGGATAGCAATCGGATGATGTTTTAGGGTACATATTTTGCAGATGAAAGATGATTTTATTTGCTCACATCCAGATCCCAGATTTTTGTTTTAAGTTGTCTTCCTTCCTTAATAATGATGGGAGAAAGATATAAACCAGATTCATTGTCCTCTAGGCTTTATATTCAACATTCTCTTATCATACTCAATTTGTGTATACAGTAGACTCTCGATTATCCAGGATTGGATTAACCAGGATGTGGATTAACCAGAATGTCAAAAAAAATATGCGCAATTCACAGGGCCGGCTCTGGCTTTGCTGCCGCCCCAAGCACACACACAAAAGAACGCTACCAGGGCGCAGGGCAGCCAGTGAACCAACACCCTCTCCCCCCCCCTCCCCGGCACAAGATAGCTGGTGAATCAACCCCCACTCCCCATATTTCCTATAAATGGTGATTATCCTGGATTTTATTGACCAGAATTATTTTTTCCCTATCATCCTGGATAATCGAGAGTCTACTGTACAGGTGAGCACTAATAAGCTACTTTGTGCAAGGGTATCACCCTAAGCACAAATACATGTTCTCAAATGAATGAAGGATTTTCCCTAAGCATTCGTGTGAACAAGGATTGCATGAGCACTTTCAGGAAATCAAAAAATATGAAGTGAACAGGAGAAACTATGCAAAGGACAATCAAAGAAACCGTTTGGGGTACATCAAAGAGGTTGTGAGGTTTCTCCCTGAAGAACCCCTAAGAAACGTTGTCGTCTCTTTGAATTGCTGGAAACACTGAGATTATTTGTATGTGCATGTTCTTACCGGCATGTTCCTTGGTGAATCTGAGCCTACATTATGTTGTTGCCACTTTGCTAAAATCTAATTTTTTCTACATGGTGAATTTTGAATTCTGTGGAGAAAGGGGGGAAAAGGCAGCAGTATTTCTTTCCTTCATTGGCATCGGGTTATGTATGCAAGCACCTGCTATTTTGCCACAAAATGCCACCATGAACACACCTTGTCCAGCTCTCAACGTGTATTCAGCTCTGTCATGCAAATTTAACTCATTTCTAGTAGGTTTGATTTTTGCCATTGTTCACATATAATATAAAAGTTTATTTCAGATTTGTTTCATATTACTAGAACTCATATCAGAGGTACTAGAGATAGGAAAGTCTTATAAGGCCCTCCAATCTAGGAGTAATTTAGTCTTATGTTGGTTTTTAATTTAAAAGCCATAAAAGGTACCCCCTAAAAGAAAGGATGAGTGAAATAGGAAAGTAATTTTTGCCCACTTTCTTCCCCAAAGACTCACGTGAATTGTGTCTCAAAGGGTGAGTCCTCACTCCCCCAATATGTACGTTGAACCTTGTTCTGGTTGGCACACCCTGGCTCTTGATTGTCATTTTACATGAAGGGGTATGGAGGCAGAATGATTGGTCACATGCTAATGATGATGTGTATGCTGTCAGCTATGAATAAAACTGAGAGTCTGTTAATCTGACTCAGCACCATTTCATTCAGTCATTAAAGGACTCCACAAGACAAATCCTTATCAGTATGATAATGAATATATGATGCAGAAACCCCAGAACATTTGTTATGCTTCTCTTTCATCTTCTAACATTCTATTAACATCATTTAGTCCGCAAGTTCACAGTACTGAATGACTTAATTTCCAAAAATCACCAGAAATGTCTCCAAATAAGACAATGCCTGACATGTTAAACCTAAAAATGAGAATCCCTGCAAATGGCAAATTTTTGAATAAGAAATTATGAACAAGAACAAACTGTTTGAATAGTGGGAACCTCCACCCACTAATCATTGACCTTAACTTTATACCAGCATCCCATAAACTATCTGTTATTGCCACAAGACGGAGCTCTAATAACACAAATGAAATAAGCATCTGCTCTCCTCGCTGCTCACTGAAATTCATGTCTTAGATAGAAATATACGAGAAGAACACTGTGAAAAACAGCAATACGGTGCTAAAAACATTTTGAAGATGGGGCTATTTCAGGTTATTGCAAGGTTTCTTTCTCAGAAAAAGGACAGTGGTTCTTTTCTCTGTCTTCTCGCTAAAGAACCAGAAAGTAGTCTGGGAGGATCTGAGGACTCTCTTCCATTTCTAGGGTCCCCAGAGAGTGACAGTGGCTTGAAGCCTTCATCACTCGTGTGAGATCCAAGTTTTTAGTCACAGCCCCAAAGGTGAATTCCAAGCCTCAATCTTCAGGTGGTATAAGGGGTTTGTTTTAGTTTAAACCAATTTCAGAGGAGTTAGAAGTTGGGTGGTGCTTTCATGACTTCATTCCAGGAAAGAAAAATGAAATTGTACCGGTGCTCAAACATACAGACACACACATATTGGTATATGAGAGACATTAAGGGGTTGGCACAAATAACACGAGCAAGAGAGTCGAAGACTTAACCAACTCATTCTCTTTCCATCTGCTGATTTGGTGCCTACCTATGGCAGTAGATAGTATAAAGAGCATCCTGAGAGGTTCTCTCTGGTAAAGAAGGCCAACAGGGTGTCACTATCAAATAAGCACTTACTCAGATGTCTGAAAAATCATAGGTGTGTAGGTTAACTCAGTTATGATGTATGAAACAAAGAATTGCTGGCCATTTGGAAACTCCCTGCCTAGTTGTACTAGCCTCTTTTGTTCAGTTAGAAGAGCAATAGACTGATGATAGAAAGATCCCTGCTCCCTGGGTTTGGATAAGTCTCTCCTTTTGAGAACGTAGATAAAACACTGATGAGCAATAGAGAGAACCTTCTGATGGAGAGTTATGTAAGCCAAGAATACAGGCTCCACGTCTTACTGTTATTTAATTGCTGTGAGCATCTGAAGTGCAGGTAGAGATACAAAACAGAGAAATATTTCCCTGTTTTTTCATAGAAATACCATGGGAATTTTGTATCTGAACTGAGTTCTGAGATCAGGAAGCTGTCAGGATCGCATAAGAATGGACCCAAGCCTGTTTGATGTTTGAACACGTTTAACATTTTGCCCCCCCCCCCCCCCCAACACCCCAATATGTACTTCTCCACTTCCTAATTTTGTCCAGTTAGATGCAGAGCTACTGAAATGATGTGAGGGGAGGCTGTTTTATTATGGCAGTCTCTAAACTGGCTAGAACATGATCTCAAAAGAGTGAGACTTTGCTGGCAAATGTTCTAAGTTCATTCTTAGACCAAAGTGGTTTGGATAAGCAGAGAGAGAATTTTTTGGTTGCTTATCCAAACTGAACATGGAGATCTCTTGAGAGCCTCGCCCTGAAATATGGAGATGAGGTGATCCTGCACTGTAAAGGGTTGAATAGTCCTCAAACGATTATCCCTGATCATGAACACTCCCCGCCGGTTGGAGTGGGACAGGTAGGCAACCATAAAGGCATCTGCAGGGTGAAATACAATGAAAAATGCTCTTGCTGCTGCTGCAAAAAAACATTTTAACTTGGGCAAAACCAAAGCAGAAGTTCCAAGCTCAGAGCCTCCCTCCCCATCCCTAAAGACGCGGCTGGTACACAAACTCAGCACATCTTGTTGGCCATGCGTGAAGAAGCCCCAGTTCATCCCGGCTCTCTCATCCAGGGTGGTCGTCTGTGTGGAAAGCCTAAAGCAAACAAAGGCAAGCTCCAGCCAGATGTGGGGAGGCTTTCAGGTTCACTTGGTGTTCCTGGGGTAGGCAGCACAGGCATGCCTGTGCTCTCTGCTCAGAGGAATGAGGATGGGCGGGGGAGGATAAATCCTAGTGACCAGACCGTGCCTCCTGAAAACCTTTTCCTCGGCAAGGCTACTACACCATTTGTTTCCTTTCCAGAACCATCTGAGCAAATATGGGCCCTGGTCAAAAAACATCGGCAACTGCTGATCCGTCAAAGCTACGCTAAACAAACCCTGCTGAACAATTTATAACTTGACCCCACATTATGCCTGGGCTTAGTAAATGGAATCTCTGAAAGGCCTTTTCATGCCGGTTACACAAAATTAGCCAGAACCCTCTTTTAATTCTTCTGTGAGGGAGTGATCTTTGAAGGACACTGTCCTTCAGGTGGCATTCAGAAGCCACTGGGTGCAAGCCAAACAGTTTCCCTTGCCTTCCTATTGCCCATAACAAGAAAACTTGCTCTTCCTTGAATTAAAATGCCTGGCTCTCTGATGTCCATCTTTCTGATGTCATTCTCCTTGAGCAAATTACTCAGCATTGTAGCATGAGTCTAGAATGCTGGGTTAGTTCTGCCCAAACCACAGTCCAAAAGATTGTTCTCCGTGAATTGAGAACAAAAACATAATGTTGCTTGACTTAAGTGCTGAGTAGATGCTCCCTGCATACACTGCAGTTAAGTAGCTAGACTGCCATTTCAGTGCTCATATAGATAAAAGTCCAATAATTTAACCTGGCAGTCCAATATGAAACTGATGATAATAGTTGATGCATAGGCTACTGGATGGGTCTCTGAAAAAAAGCTACTTGATGGGACAGGGTAGGGTAATTTATATTCTCCTGAAGCTTGATCCCACTGCTTGTTGCTGAGCACAGCAAATCAGAAGGATTAGTTGGTCTGGGTTTTGTTTCTATTGAGACAATGATGTAAATAGGGACTAAACACCTGCAGCATTCAAAGGGAAGAAGAGATCAGGAAGGGGAAAAAATAGGTCTTTTAATCAGCCACCAACTATGCTATCTATGCTCTTTTGAGACGGCTAATTTATGCCACATCCTGTCTACTGCTCAGTACGCTATACATCTGCTGCATTTCCTCCGTAAATGCCTTGCAAGACCAGGACTGAATGGCTCCCATAGATTGCGTCTAGTGTCATGGGCATCAGAATTTCAGCACAGGATGTGCCACTGGCATCTGATGGGAAGGGCAGATTTGTGTCTAGTGCATCAGGCCAGGGCTGTAGGACTCTGTTCAATTCGAAGCTCAGCTACCAACATGTTGTCTAAGCGGGACCAATTTGTGGCTGAATGCCCCCAGGGATGTAATGTGGTATAAATGGCTCTTGTTTGCAAAGTGCTTTGAGATCCTCACATGGATGATGCTATAAAATAGGAAAGTTACTATCATTATTATTGCTATTTAGCTCTTTATAAAGCACTGTAAGCTGGCTGCAAAGCTTTGATGGAAACCAAAGCCATCACACTGAAGGAAGCTTCTGGCAAGAACGATATTGCCGCCTTGTAAAAACACTTGCATGACCTCACTGACAAGAAAGGTCATTCACTCGGTGTGGTCTGCTCCAGTTCTGGCCAGTCAATCAATGTAGAAGAGGAGTGTGTGACATCTTGGTGTGAATATTTCAGTCAGCCTCTCAATGAACCCCTAATTTCTTTGCATTCTGATACTAATACTGCTGCCGAGTTGACCCATTCTGCAGATATGTGTGTAAGCACGTGTGTTTCCCTACATGCTCTAAAACTTCTGACGCTGAGTAGAGTGATGAAGCTCATCCCTTTTCTAGCACCCCTTTTCTGGCATTTGATATTATTAACGAAGAAGTTAACAATAGCGTAACCAAGTTCAGCTCAAATTTTCTCCCCCGTCTTGGCTGCTCCTGAGGTTTCTCCTCAGGACTGTGCTCAGCCCACACTCTAGATCCTCTCTCTCTCTCTAACAGCACTCCCACCATCCTTAGATCCATAGGTGCCTGCTTCCTCTGTGCCTGGGGGGTGCTCCACCCCCTACTCCTCCCCAGGCTCCTCACCACCCCACCTCTTCTCCCAAGTCCCCGCCTATGCCCCTCCATGTCCCGCTGACACCCTGGCTCTTTCCCTGCCTCTTCCTACCCCGTTAAGCCCACTTCCCATCCCCCGCTCCTCCCCTTTCCTCCCAGAGCCTCCTGCCTGATTCAAAACAGCTCTTTGTGGTGGGCGGGAGGTGCTGGGAGGAAACGGGAGGAGTTGGTTGGGGCCACTGGTGGACAGGAGGCACTGGGGGGGGGGGGGGTGAGGACACAGCTAGCTGCCGCTGGGTGCTAAGCACCTGCTAATTTTTTTCTGTGGGTGCTCCAGCCCTGGAGCACCCACTTAGTCGGTGCCTATGCTTATATCCCTGTAGGATGATGAGCCCCCTGCCTCAGTGAATCAGCAGAACCCATGTCACCCTTTCATGGTAGGCTCAACCCCTGTTCATGGAGTGGGGTGTTATAGGCTGACACTGACAGATTGTTACAATTTGCTGACAAACGTGCTACCCAAGAACATATGTGGCTGTCAAGTTTTGAAATGACTGTAAAATGAAAGAGAAATTACAGGCATTAAAATATGTGTGTGGTGGTTACCACAAAGGAGAGAATGAGGGTGTTAAATATGGAAAGGTTGGAGGCATGTTTCTTGTGTGGAAGTGGGGAAGAGGTTGTGACCCACTGGGAATTAATCTCCCATAAAGCATTCTCTGACATCCAAAGTGAAAATCGGAAGCAGATGAATTGGATTCTGTCTTTTCACGGTACACCATGATGATGTACGACTGAATACCTACCTCAGTGAATCATTGCAGCCAAAGATTCTGAAATCTACCTTCAAGCCTGAAAGAATAGGATACCAAAATGAACCCCCCCTCCCCCCCAGCAAATTGAATAACTAAGGGATACCGCTCATGCGAATAAATTAACCACTTCAGCAGGCTGATTAAAATAAGAATTAAAAAGCAGGAGAAAATCGTACAGTAAGTTGACTGCAAAGAGACCAAGGGCTTGGCTCTACTGTATTTCAGGCTCATAGTACATAGACATAATGCCATTTATGTCCATGGATTTTTTTCCCCCTGATTTACCCAGTGAATCAGGACCCTACAGGCTTTTTACAAACTGAACCAGCCCAAGGATGACTGTGTATGGGTCAGGTCTTTGGGTGGTGTATATCAGCAAATTCCATTCAAGCCATTGGAGCGGCAACATTTTATACCAGCTTCAGGTCTGGCCCATGAACTACAAGCTGATCAGATGAAGCAGGGATTGAAGTTTGGATAGTGAAGTGTTTAGAGTTTCCATGGGCAATGGGTACCACAGACACCTTCCCATCCCCCCGCCCCGCTTGAACTTCCCGCTTTGTCTGTGGGTGGCTACAGTCCCCCGGTGTGGTGGACTCCAGGCTAGGCCGGTGGTTGCGGCACGGGTGTGGCTCAGGCAGAAGGGGCTAGCCTCCCCCAGCCTGCTGTTCACGTGCCGCCCATGAGAATTTCCATTCATTTTGATTGATTCTAATAAGAAAACTGCCATCTTTGACAAAATTCATATAGACTCCAGATCCATCACGGTCAAAATCTATCTTCCCACCTGCCTTCAGGAAGACGTTGTTGTTATATTGTTCTGGGGATCGCCAGGAATGTTCCTGAAAATCACTACAGCATGAGGAATACGTGCTATTTGATGAAGACATGACACGTAATGATGAAGAGACAATTTTTCTTCCTTTATCTTTTGTGTTGTGCTTCAGCATTTGCTATTAGCATGTGCTTCTCTTCCCATTCCCTCCTCCGCCCCCCAAAATTAACCAACACAGAAAATGTGGTACAGAGCTGAGGGAAGAGGCCTCTGTGAAAGAAGCAAGGAGAGCATAAAACAGTCAGCTGTGTGTGAGCTGAAATTCCCACGACCCCTGAGCCCAACCTTGTAAATAGACTTGGCACTGAATTCTTGCCTGGGTAGCAGGGAGGGGTAACAAACAAATAAATAAAACCCTCAGCTGAACCCTGGTCCTGGCTCTTCCCGCAACTGCTGTGGCATCTTTTCCTTCTGACCCTGTGATAAGACCAAAGCGTTTGCAGATTTATGCTCTCTGTTCCTGCACTTCCTCTGAATGGGGAGCCCCACATGCAGACTGCAGCAAGCTAAGGGAAAGGGTGAGGTTGTTATTCTGTCATTTATTCCCAGTTTGTGCTCACAATGAGGTGTAAAAGGGCCTCCATTTAAATGGGACTCTGGCCTACTTTAGGAATCCTGCAAACAGCTTGTGCTGTTGTTTTACGGACAATAGCCAATTATTAAAATGACAGGCCTCAGTAAGCAAGAAACATCCTGCATAGGGACATTCAACCACCCTCCTTCCCCCAGGCAGCTTGCAACCACCACTGTTGATGTGCTACATTCTTATGCACACGGAGGAACAGTATGAATTATACAAGTGACCCATTTCCGCATCATGTGCAATTACACACCAGTATTATTGACATCACTGTCCTCAGGCAGATCAGCCTAGCAATAGAAGGGCACATATGCGGGAGTACAGAGCCACCAACATGATGGAGAATACAAGAACAGCCACACGTTTCCCACAAGTTCAAGAGTGCTCAGAGCCACTTGCTGTGAGACTTGGGGAAAGTTTCTTAGCTTCTTTGTGCCTCAGTTTCCTTATCTGTAAAGTGTGGATAACAATAATATTTTTTCCACTGCACAGGGTGTCAGTGAGTAGAACTGTATGAGGAATTCAGACAAAATCAACCTGGACTGAGTTTGCGGAAGTTAGTTTGCACAGTGGGGAAATCTTTTAGCTTTAATTTACTCTATAACCAATTACCTCCATCCCTTCTCCCATGTCTTACAACAAGCTTTGGACTCTCACATTCAGCTGCATTCCTCAAAGAGATTCAAACAGCCTTTCTGTTTTCCTGGGACTGGGTAGCCCAGTGGTGCTGGAACAGTTTTTATAGCAGGAGTGCTGAAGGCAGAAACCAAGTATTTGGGTTGTTATTACTACTTCAAACCAGGGGGGTGGGGGAGCATCTACACTACTGTTTTTAGCCCTGCAGCACAAACCCTAATGTAAACCTTAAGTTGACTCTGGTCTGACACTTGCAGCTATGTGCTTTGCTTTTGCAGTGTAGACATGCCCACAGACATCTGCACGTTGGTGTTTATGTAGATCAACCACTACGGGGGAGGACACAGAGCTCCTCTCTTTCCTTGTGTGTGTTACCATGTGCCTGCATGTTGTAGTATGAGTGGGGCTGACATGTAGGGCCAGAATTATACATAAGGGGTGGGAACCAGGTCTGGTTCTCTCAGCTCCCCTTGTGTCTCTTTCTCTTAACAGGTCAATTTTTATAGCGTCTCCTGACGTGCTATGCCTCCTGCCTGACATACAGAATCACTACTGTCAGGATTGCCTCCTCACTCTGAACTCTAGGGTAAAAATGTGGGGACCCACATGAAAAAAAGAAATAACCTCCCAAGCTTATTTTACCAGCTTAGGTTAAAACTTTTCACCAGAACACAAACTTCTGGGCTTGGAAACGCTGCCACCAATTTAAGCCCCGAAAACCATGGGGTTGGGTAAATTGGAACCCCCCCTGTAACACACCTCAAATCTCCTCCCTTCACCTGGGAGAGACTTGAGAAACAAAGACCCAAACCCTCACTTTTTGTGAGACGTGCCCGATGCAAACCAGGATCAATCTGATGGAAACAAACAGTCAGAGTCTTAAAAGAAGAGTTTAATTAAAGAAAAAGAAGCATAACTCCCTTGTACAGAAATCAATAGAAAAAAAAACCCTTACCATCATGCAGCCTCACTGACCCCTTCCCTAGGAATTTCTCCCTCTGCTAAAGCTTAACAGTAAGGAACACCGTGGATCAAGTGATACAGTTCAAACATATAATTCACTTACTACTGAACTTGACTGGTTAGAAGATTATAGCTAAGTAGAGTAGAGATATAGGTGTGGTTCATCCCCAAACCGGGTGAACAGCGAGAGAGCGAGAGCTAAACTGAAACGAAAAACTCTCTTTGTCCCCGAGGCTGATTAGCATCTCCATTTCGTCATTCTCTCTCAGGTTACTTTCAGTTTAACCCTTTACAGGTAAAAAGTAATTCTAGGCTACTTTATACTTATGACAGCTATAAAAACTGTCCATCTGCCTGCTACAGCACCGGGCCTGAGATCTCTCTTCTGTTCTCTCTGGCAGCTGGGGAAGTCAGCTACAGTCCTAAAGGCAATGCTGGGCCAGGACTCCGCCCTGACTGCAAAAACACACCTATAAATGTAATTATGATCTGAAATGTCCTAGGGAGCTATCGCTTCACATCACACCCTGTGCGGGAACTAGCCATTGTGAGCCTTAAGGCCAACGGGGTTTTGAAATGGAGATTCTGAAATGAGTCCCTGTGATTTAAAGTCAAGCCTCAGCAGCCTTACATATTGTGCAAAGCAGGGAGGTACCCGAAGAGCCCCCCGAAACAATCTTTTCCTGCTCTTGGTGATGGGCGGCTGTCTGTTTCTCCTGCAGGCCATTCAATTTGGAAGCTTCCAACAGACAGAGGTGACCCGTGCTTGACCGATAGTGTGGAGGTGGGTGGGGATGGCGTGAGGGTAGCCGGCTTCAGCAGTGTTACTGAGCATGCTCAGTTTGTGTGAGCATGCTCAGTACAAACCCAGACACAACTTACCTGGCTAGCTATTATGTTTAAGAAATGTCACCGGGATTTTTGCAAATGACTTATGTTTGCTTCAGCTTTTGACTGCTAACTTGACAGTGTGATTTTCAGAATGGGTTACAGAAGTTGATCCTATGAAAGCTCTTAGCTCACCTGCCTTGTCTCTAAAATCCTTGGATCACCATGGCTACAACATTGTATACCTTTAAGTCACGTTCTTTAGGAGTCCCAGATTTACTTGTCTTTGGGATGAGCAATGGCCATATTTTGCTGCAACTTTAGCTGTAACCCAAGGTGCCCAAATGTCTCCCGGGAGGTGCTGAGCATTGGTAACTCAATGGGAGCTATGGCTCAAAGCTGTCCCTCTGGACTAAGGGTGCTGAGGACTTCCCACTGCAGGATCATTGTAGCAGATGCAGGGATGTTGCCTAGAAATGCAAACCGAAAAAACACAATGTCTTTTGTGGTAAAGCCATGTCCTGCATACCAACAGAAGCACTCAGCCCCCTCTCCCCGCCTCGCTTTCTCGTCCCCCTCCCCCGCCTCCCTGATGCTGTTTTCCATCACAGAGGGGCTTCTATTATTCAGGGCAGAAAGAAAAGCAAATCAGCCGCTTTTAACGAGCTTGTGAATTTCACAGCTCCATTGAGTTGCCCACCTTTTATTTACTGTAAAGGCTGAAGTTTCCCTTGCATCATGATTGTGTATCTCCAAACAATGAAACCATCCGCTCTTCTTGATTCAGACAAAGAAATGGAGGCATTCCCCTTTCTGCTGCCTGGAAGATGGATTCAGCTATTTGCCAAACCACAGACGCATCTGCTTGTGCCATCCAATCCGCCGCTTTACCCTAGAGAGGCCTAATATCCAGACATTGTCATTTCAACACAGGGCGTTAGAGGCATTTATTAATCAAACTTTTGCCGAGCGGAAGTCTGGTTGCCCTCTCTTAATACAGTCTAAAACCCCCAGTCTCCAAGACTACACCAAAGAACATCACCCCCACCACTCGGTTTTACAGAACTGGGAAGAGCTGAATGCGGCTTCTTTTTTGCTGCCTGGGGTTTTGCATGCCTGTACAAGAAAGCTGGACATTCCCCATTGTTTTGGAAACACTCGGTGATGGATCACATTTTAATTGGCATTCAGGTTTACAGAGGAAAGGGGTATGGGCAGGAAATTATTAGAATAACAACACTGCACACCTGCACTGCACACCTGCACCACACCACGGTGGGCATATTAACTGGCCCCAAATGTTTTGGTTTTTCCCATCGATGCAAATTCATCAATAATCTTTCTCAGCACACCATGCTTCTTGATGTATTTCACTTCTGGTAAAAATGCAAGAGTTTTGATTATTCATTGTATTTTACTGAAGATCTCAAAGCACATTATAGAGGAGGTAAGCATTATTGTTTCTATTTTACAAATTGGGAAATTGAGATATAGAGAAGGAAGTGATTTGCCTGAGGTATCTCAGTAGGCCAGTGACAGGGTAGGAATTAGAGCCCAGAGCTCTTAATTTGCAGTCCAGTTCATTCCACTGGGTCAAAAGATGGAAAATGGAAAATTTTCTCATGGAAAATGTGGCCAATTTTCTGCTGAAGCCAACTCCAAATTGTGGTTTTCTGTTATGTGTAAAAAAGTTTTCAAGGAAAGCAAACTTTTTCTATTAGTTAGCTGAAAGCCCAATTTTTCCCCGAGGGTGGAGGGAAAGATTTTGATGGAACATTTTCAACCAGCCCAAGTCAAAGTCACACTGCAGTGAGTAAAGAACTCTCATTTGTGCTTGGAAACTTCTTTTAGTTTTCACTTTATTAACCCTAACACTTCCCCCTTTCCTATTTTCCCTTGACTGCTGTGGCTCCAGTACTGTATTGTACAGTATTACACAAAAGCAGTGCCTGGACTACATCAGCCAATGGAGCATGTCTGTTAACCAGCTTCTGGCTTTCTAACCACTGTGGTCAAATCACTGCATCTATCTTATCTGCACTACAGTTCTCAGCTTGGAACTGCCTCCATGGTATCAAGAAGAGGTAATTTTAACTCAAAAAGGTATATACCAATGTGCTATATGCCATCATGGGCCATGATGTGCCCTCTGCCATGTACATTGTCCAAACCAGATAGTCTCTATTCAAAAGAATAAATGGACATAAATCAGACGTCAAGAATTATAACATTCAAAAACCAGTAGGAGAACACTTCAGCCTCCCTGGACACTCAACGACAGACTTAAAAAGTGGCAATTCTTCAACAACAAAAACTTCAAAAACCGGCTCCAATGAGATACTGCAGATCTGGAATTAATTTGCAAACTGGACACCATCAAATTAGGCCTGAATAAAGACCGGGAGTGGATGGGTCACTACAAGAATTGAAAAATAATTATCCCATGCTAATTTCCCCCCTACTGTTACTCACACCTTCTTGTCAACTGTTTGAAATGGGCCACCCTGATGACCACTACAAAAGTGATTTTTCTTCCTGTTGATAATAGGCCACTTTTATTGAATTGTCTCATTAGAATTGGTAAGGCAACTCCCATCTTTTCATGTTCTATATATTTATCTTCCTACTGTAGTTTCCACTCCATGCATCTGACCAAGTGGTTAAACCCAGGAATTTTTCAGTGGTGTGCAGTAAAAACAGAAAAGGAAGGGCCCTAAATATGAAGCATGAACTAGAGGTTAAATATCAGAACTGGAAGTTGTGAGACCAGCGTTCTGTTCCCTGCCGTTGAGTGACTGGTTGACTTTGGGTAAGTCATTTCATCTCTTGGTGCTTGCTCTTCTCATTGTAATTATTAATTTACCTACCTGATATGCAAAACATGAGGATAATTTAATTAACATTAATTCATATATTTATTTAGAGAAAGTTTATTTATTTAGAGATGTTCAGGCAAAAGGTGCTACATCAGGAAAAAATATTATTATGTCTATGAGATAATTCAGCCTGACCTTAATACAGCCTCCACCATTGTATGCACAATGGCATGCATGTACACGCTTCCACATATGCTCACTGGTGCATAGATGGTGTTAGTATTTGCACATTCAAAGTCCACTTGGCATTAAAACATCCCATGTGAAATTAAGATCTATACCAGCCACTTGATCCACATTCTGATTATTGCTTCTCCCACTATCTTCTCCCGCTATCCTTTTATCATCCACAGTTATTGTAGCGTAAACATGTACTTTGTATTACTCATCAGATTGTACTACAACGCCAAGCGAATTATGAATATCCACCATATGTGACCAGCAAAATCAATATAAACTCTTGTACTGGGAAATGATTTATCATCTGCTGCAATTCTTTAGGTGTAAAACCCCATATAGTCCTGCTTAGCTCCTTGGCTTTATTCCCAACTAAGTTTGGCTACAGAACTTCCAATGACACAGGTGGGGTTTTAATGAAATAAAGAGCATCATGGGGAATGTCAAGCACTTGCTGATAAATTTGAGCCTAAACCTCTCCCTGCCCTGGCCTTTCCTTCTCTTCTTGCACATCCGTGACTTTGGTGTCGGGCCCAGAGGAAGGACACACAGCCGAGATAAAGAGATTGGAGCCAAGAAACCAGACAAGAAATATTCATATCAGATGGGATACAGATGAGCATCTGTGCAGAGGAAAAAAGCCAAGATCTGGGTCCTATCAAACTGAAAAGTCGGGGCAGACGACATATTAAAATGGGCCTTGGAGCATTCCTTCTGCCTTCCATTTAAAGTGACAACCTCCTTCATTTCATGCCTATCTTTTAAGTAGTTTCTTCCAATGTCATATTTTGTATCTTGTAGTTTTACAGGGTCAGTGGCATCCCTCAGATGTTGAATCTACAGCTACATGTGGCATTGCCAGCTAGGGTTTTTGCTTTGAGGCACACTTAAAGGAGGATCTCGCTCCTGTCAGTTTGTTTCCAGGCATTACCTCAGAACAATTGTTCCTAAGGTCTCCAGTGTTTTCACTGCTCAAAACCAATTGCCTTTATTTTGGAGAATAAAAGGAAGTGACACTAGATGACAGCTGCAATGGGCTCTTTTTGCTGGCATTCACTTTGTGCAATGTCACTTCTGAGTTGCTCTGGCTGGGGGGGATGGGGGAATATTCAAACCACTGATTCAGGCAAGCATCCCCTCTCTATGATCTCTGGAGAACCGTGTGAAATATTGGAATCAGATCCCCAACTGCAGCTAGTCGGGAATTTTCCAACAAAACCTTTTTTTTCCCCTGGAAAATGCCAATTCATCAAAACTAAAGCATTGGTTTAAATTAATCTCTCAGTTGGATTTTTTTAAAAAAAAGCTTCAAAACTGTTGAACTGTTCTGTTTCAACATTTTCTAAACAAAAGGTATCATTTTCTGGTTCAAAATGACTTTTTCTTTGGAAATTTTATTTGATTTATAGAAAAAAGAGAGAATGTGGACAAGGGTGATCAAGTGGATATATAGTACACTTGGGCTCTCAGAAAGCCTTTGAAGGCTCTTAAGCAAAGTAAGTAGTTATGGGATAAATGGTTAAAAGAAAGGAAATAATTGATAGCAATGAATGGTCAGTTTTCACAGTGGAGCGAGGTACCCCAAGGATCTGTAGTGGCACCATAGAATCATTGACTATCAGGGTTGGAAGGGACCTCAAGAGGTCTTCTAGTCTAACCCCCTGCTTAAAGCAGGACTAACCCCAGCTAAATCACCCCAGCCAGAACTGTTCAATTTATTTATAAATAATCTGGAAATAAAGGAGTGAAGAGTCCTTGTTTTCTTTACGGATGATACAAACTTAAGATAGTTAAGTCTAAAACTGACTGCGAAGAGCTATAAAATGATCTCACAAAACTGAGTGACTGGGCAACAAAATAGCAGATGAAATTCAGTGTTGAGAAGTACGAAGTAATGAACATTCAAAAACATAATCCCAACTATACATACAAAATGATGAGTCTAAATTAGCTGTTACCACTCAAGAAAGAGATTGTGCAGTCATTGTGTATAGTTATCTGAAAACATCTGCTCAATGTGCAGTGCCAGTCAAAAAAGTGAACAAAATGTTAGGAGCCTTCCAGAGAGACATAAGAAGACAGAACAATCATAATGCAGTTCTCATCATCCCCTCTCAAAAAAGATATATTAGAACCGGAACATGTACAGAAAAGGACAACAGAAACAATTAGGGGTATGGATCAATTTCCATATGAGGAGAGATTAAAAAGACTGGGAATGTTCATTTTACAAAAGAGATGATTAAGAAAATGATCCTCTCAAAGACCCACCTGTAGTTTGTGGAGCCTGCCACTCAGTTCCCTGCCGCTGGGTTCTCCAAAGGATCTGTGCTGTAAGGCACCAGGAAGGGCTATTGGTGGAAGGATCACATTTTCAGAACCACTAATGTCTACCAATCAAAAATAAATAAAGTGGGAACAGGCGGCCATATCATCCAATAGTGTACATCCACATAGCGCCTTGAAAGTCACTGGAACAGCATGAACTGATGCTGTCTGATAATCTGGCCCAGAATTTTGCTGCAAACATTTAATTTTTTTCCCTCCCGATTCTGTAGATTATCCATTCAACCTATTTATGATGTGAAATATATTTCAGACCTATATCTGCAACTATAAACATGTTATAAACAGGATGAATGGATAACCTGCGGAAACAAAACATCAAACTTTGAATGTGTCAGGGAAAAAATGTCTATTGCTTGTATGTGACTGTGATATCCTTGTGATAAATTGCAGGCCCATATAATAAACAAATTTATCAGGCGCTGCCTCAGTTACCCTTTGCCCCCTGATCTCCCTCTCCCAGGATTTATTGTAGTATTTCCAATCCCCGAACAGCTTCAAACATCTGGAAAAAATTTGTTGTTAAATCAGCCTGCCACAATAAAGATTTCCTCTTTCTGCTGAGGATTTTTGAATTCTCTTCTCGCGCCACACACACAAGAAACAGAACAAAACCAAAACCAAAACTCATTACCTTTCCAAGGCATGGAATGGTTAATATTCAATCCAGCAGCAGAACTAGATTTTCTATATTTTCAAGTCTGAGACTTCTCACAAGAGCAGAGGCATCAAACTCACTAACCAGGCCAAATTTCATTTGGGATAAGTACATTCTGCTTCTCTATCCCATTCCTGCAGTCTCCGATTTTAACTTCACTTACGGTCGTAGACCAGCAAAAACAAGGAGGAGTCCTCCTGGCACCTTGGAGACTAACAAATTTATTTGGACACCATCAACTTAGGCCTGAACAAAGACCGGGAGTGGATGGGTCACTACAAAAACTAATGTCCTCCTGCTGATACTCACACCTTCTTGTCAACTGTTTGAAATGAGCCACCTTGATTGCATTGGCCTCATTAACACTACAAAAGTGATTTTATTTCCCCTCCCTTGGTACCCACTCCTTCTTGTCAACTGTTGAGAACAGCCCACTTCCACCTTAATTAAATTGACTCATTAGCACTGACACTCCCCCCCCCCCCCTGTCAGGCAACTCCCATCTTTTTATGTGCTGTGAATTTATACATGCCTCTGCATTTTCTGCTCCATGCATCTGATGAAGTGGGTTTTAGCCCACAAAAGCTTTGTTTGTCTCTAAGGTGCCACAAGGACTCCCCCTTTTTTTTGGTCCTAGACCGTTATGTTATTGTGCAATGCTAAACAGCTGCCATTTTTCTCTTCAAAGGGGTTGCAGTTCATCAGTGATTCTTCTATACTCTGTATACCTTACGCACCATAGGAACATTGTGAGACTTAATTATTAAGGCTGGGCTGTTTTGCACCACTCTGGTAGTGCAAAACTGCCATTAACCCACTTTAAGCAGCTGTTTTACAGCTGATTCTTGTAACTGGGGAGTTATGCAAAGCAGCCAGAGTGTCTGTAACCCAGAATCTGGCCCTAGATGTCCATAAAATGTACTGCTTTGAGGTCATCAGCTACAAAGCATTATAAAGTACAGACTTATTACTGCTCTTTAATCTATATATATAAAAGTCACATGGTGTATGCGTGTATGCGTGCATGTATGTATGCGTGTATGTACGTGCACTTACTCCTTCCACACCGTTTGAGCTAGAGACTTGAAATTTGGTACAGTTATAGGTCATAGGGTCCTAATCAGGGTAAGAGTCGAAACATTTTCAAATCTCACCTCTGACACCCCCCGGGGTGAAATTATTTAAAGGCCAATCACATCAGCTGGGCAGCTGCTGTTCTCTGTGACATAGTTATGATGTCATAATACCCCCTCCAACAGACACCGCACTAGCTCAGCTCTCTTCCCCCTCCCTCCTCCAACAGACCCCGCACTCGCTCAGCTCTCTGCCCCCTCCCCCCTCCAACGGACCCCGCACTCGCTCAGCTCTCTGCCCCCTCCCCACCTCCGACGGACCCGAGTTGGGTTTGGTCGGAGGGTAAGTGAGGTAGGGGTGTCGGGTTTGGTCGGAGGGTGAGGTGGGGGTGTCGGGTTTGGTCGGGGGGTAAGTGAGCCAGGGGTGTTGGGTTTGGTTTGGGGGGGTGGGAAGGTGTCGGGGTGGGTGAGGGGTGAGGTGTGGGTGTTGGGGTTGGTCAGGGGGTGTTGGGTTTGGTGGGGGAGTAAGGTGGGGGTGTTGGGTTTGGTTGGGGGGGTGAGGAAGGGGGTCGGGGTTGGTCAAGGGGTAAGTGAGGTGTGGGTGTCGGGTTTGTTTGTGGTGGTAGGTAGGGGAGTCGGGTTTGGTTGTGGGGGAAAGTGAGGTGGTTGTGTCAGGTTTGGTCTATGGGGGTGAGGTGTGGGTGTTGGTCAGGGGGTGTTGGGGTTGGTAGGGGGTGATGTGGGGGTGTTGGGTTTGGGTGGGGGGGTGAAAATGTGAGTCGGGGTTGGTCGAGGGGTAAGTGAGGTGGGGGTGTCGGGTTTGCTCTCTGCCCCCTCCCCCCTCCAACGGACCCCGCACTCGCTCAGCTCTCTGCCCCCTCCCCATCTCCGACTGACCCGAGCAACACCGGGTATTTTCGCTAGTTTAGCATATTTCTTGCCTTATTCACTAGCACACTGCAAATGTGAATATGCATGAATGGAGAGACCTTAGAACATAAAGTTCAGAGAAGCTAACTACTGTGCTTAATTTGGATAGGACACTGCTTGATCTCAAAACTGTAATGTAAATGCAAACAAGATACTGCAAACCTCATGGAGCTACCAGCTTTTAGCAAACCATTTTTTGTTTGCCAGCTTCCTTTATCTTCTCTCAAGCACTATTGCTTTCGTGTGCTTCTATCATCAATTCAGACCAAACTTGTCAAACACCTGATGTGGTTACTGATGGCACAAAACCCTGCCAGACCTTTGGTAGGTTCCAGTGTGGCTCAGCAATGTGAATAATTTGGGGTGTTATGCTGCCTCTGCAAACTCCCGCAGCCTGCTCAAGGCAGTTGTCTTTCCACTCAGTCCTTTGCGAGCCCTCCCAACACATGGAATAGATTAGTTGGGCCCTGCAATGTTGTTAAATAAAATACTCACAAAGCAAATACAATTATTGCTAAAGTGAAAACATACCGCATGGGATTATTAACAAAGCAAGATGTTTTATATTTTAAGGATGTTCTGCTTTTTTTTCTTCTTTCCCCCCTTCATGCTGCAAAAGATTGGCACCAAGACATTGCAAAGCTAGTGTTAAACTTTTCCATCTGATCTCACTGTCTCACGTAACGTTCATGCAGCATAACCATGTCATCTTCTTGGGGCACTAGGCTGGACCCTCTCAATCTCAGCTGAGTACCTCTTGGACGTAGGGTTGGATGTAACAGGGAGCTGGTTACGAATCCCTGATTTAGCTCCAGCCGGCTCCAGCAAAAGTGATTGCGGCTGGTAGCCTGCTGTAACATATGCCACTAGCCACTCCTCCACCAACGTGCTCCCTCTGATGGGGTAGAGGTGCCACTTTATACCTCAGAGACATCTCCTACAGAAGGGGAATTCTCGCCTTGCCATTACTGGCCATCTGAGCAGCACAAAGTGGACATAATAGGCCAGGGAATCCAGCCTGCATATTTCTCATTGATGCTTTGCTTCCCCTTCTTTCATGATCTGTGGATCTAAATGACAGAGTTGATTCAAATCATTGTCAGTAAATGAGGACTGAATGAGTTTTTTTGATTTTTTTTTTGGTGGGTGAGTTCCACATCTTGTCAAGTGTCAGATAGAGTTGTTTGAAAGTGTGGCTTTTCCAGGCGATTGTATTCTCCTTTTCAGTTTGTTGGCTTTACCATAGCACCATCTCTAGACAAATTAATGTAGGGCTCAATCCTGCAAGGTACTGAGCACCATGGCCCTGATTCAGAGAAACCCTTAAGCATGCACTTTAAGGATCTGAGTAGTCCCAATACAATCAATGCTTAACTTTAAGCACATGCTCAGATGTTTAGCTGGATTGAGTTAGAGCATTCAGTACCTTGCAGTATCAGCCTTGGAAAGGTACATAACAAATTAATTTCACTTATGGAGATGTGAAGCCCTGGGTCTTCATGTTAGATATCAGCCGTGAGTAGCACTCCACATCTTTTTACTATTCATCATTCAAAACTGACTCCATCGATAGAGGACAATTGTTTGGGTGCTTTCCCTCTAAATTCTGATTTTCTACAGAGGCTACACAAAATCTTCAGCTCCTGGGAAACCTTATTTCATAACTGCCTAGGAAATACTTGGGGAATCCTGACTGATGATTGGCTTATGGACGGGACTCCTGCATGATACCTGCCACCAGAAATCCTGATGATTTTTCACCATAGTGTCATTTTCAGATGTCTAACCTCTAGAAATCAGCACTACTGAGAATAATATTACAGTAGATATATAGCAGAACAAATCTTCAGTGTACATAGCTATGGGGGAAAGTCACTGGCCCGATCACTCCCCTTTACCTGGGTCCAGTTATTAGACTGAAATTGGTAAGCCTAAAATAATAAACAGGATGTGTCCATTTCAAATGGTTTTTATTTCACCCCTATGGAAAATTCCTATTACATGTTAACACACGCACACACACACTATATTATAGAAAATATTGTAAGTAGAGATGGAAAAAACCTCTAAGGTCATTCCAGCTTAGGTACCTGCTAACACATCATTGGTATGATGTGTTAGTGGTTTGCTAGCCTAATTTAAGACTTCACAAGTGTTGCAAACGATTTTAAAATGAAAAACAAACAAAAACACAATTAAAACATTTTCAGTCATTTATAAAATGATCCAGATTATCTTCTAAACAATTGTCTGACAAAACTCTTTGGAAGCAGAAAAACAGCATGTTCATGGAATCACCAGGGTGTTTTTTCTGTGATGCCACACATATATATGTATACGGTACATATACATAATTTTGCATACACTTTTGATATTTCTTGTAGTAAGAAAAAAATTAAAAGGCTGTGGTATGTCCGGCATGCTGCGTTTTTTGCAAGCTGGAATGTTTGTGCCTTAAACTCTGAATGGTGGAACACTCTCTAGAAAATCAAATATTAAGGAAAGTATTTGCCATGGCAAAAATATTAAACAGTCATGTTAAACTTCTGACCACAATTTGTATTAAAAGAATTTTGTTCAGACCTGTTAAGCATAAGGCAGATAGTTAAATTAAATAGCATTGCATTTGATAGAATCCCTGACTTTTTATTAAAAGCAAAACTCCAAAAAACACTGTCCATCAAAACCTATAAGTGGATTGGCATTAAAGGAGGTAACCAGGTGGAGAGGAGGCGCTACCTGTATATTGGGATGCTAGCATTGCCCAACTTCGCATTGGTCTCATGAGGATAATTATGTTAAAGAGAGTGAGGTGCTCTGATAAAGGGGTTAAGTACTTAAGATAGACTTCCTAATGGGAAGGCACACACCTAAAATCCCATCAAAATCTCTGAAAAAACTTTCCAGTGGGATAGTGTTTGAATTTGTTGAACCAGGCAAAATTTTGTACTGAGAGGATGACATGTCCAAGAAGCCATTGGTATCTTAAAAGTAACTAAAGACAAGATTATTCAGCCAATGTAAATTATACTGGCACAGTCAGTGTTTTTAAAATTTTAGAGACACTTGGAATGGCAGGGGGAAAAAAGCCCCAAACTTCCAAGTGTCAACCATTGCATAGACTATGTACACTCCAGGAGGAAACTTGGTTATGAGCAAATATTTTAGTACAAATCAACGGCCTCCCAGGAACAGGCAGCTGGGAAGGCGGGAAGAGATTAATATTGGAAGCTTTAGAACTTCCCAAACTCATTCCATAGCTCCTTGACTGAAGGCATTAACTTTTATTTTATTAACTTTTTAATGCCCTTCTAAAGTCCAAGGAGCTCTCTCAGAATCGCTTCCCCACCCTCAGTAGGATTGCCCTGGGGATGTTACTCCTTGTAGGTTTAAGCAGCAGCTGGCTGTGATTAGAAGGATTGTGAGGATCAGTCCTTGATTAACTTTCATCTGCTATTGGTTTGCCCAAGTTCCTGCAACAGAATTAGTCTTTTGGTTCGGCTAAATGTTGGGCCCTAATGGATACCAGACTTTTTGAGCCCACCCAGACTACAAAGTGCTAGGACTCCCTTTTTAACACGTTAAGGCTCTGACGCTGTTATTGTTTCAAAGGTGAAATGCCCATGGAAGCAAAATGGTGTTTTGCCTATTTCAGGACTGCAGGGTCAGCCAGTATAACCGTTAACATTCCGTCCCATCTACCTATCTTTCACTTTTATATGCAGACAGACAATCTTATTGAAATCCAAAGGAGTTAAACTCCACCTTCAGTTATGTGTGAGCCACTCCCATTAAGGCCAATTAACCCATGCTTAAGTGATGTGTTGTATAGGGATGTCTTTAAGAACCTGTTTAAGATTAGGCATACATGCTTTGCTAAATTGGGGAGGGACAAAGGCCTGATCCAAAGCCGTTGAAATTGAGAGTGTTTCCAGTCATTTCCATGAGTTTTGCATCAGGATCTAGAAGAGCAAGGAATAGGATCTCCAATATTCAGGTTTTCTGAGTGGAGAATGCTGGCTGCTGGTAAGAGGAGAAAGCTCACTCATTCCTCATATGATCACGGTACTCTGGCTTGTCAACCACAGGTCTAGAACCGGATGGAAGTATTTATTATATCCTGTGGCTATCATCTCAAATTTCAAACTGGGATTTTTGAACAACCCCTGCAGATACTGACCCTACAAGTATACTTCCCAGGTGGTGGACTGTTCCCAAGTCTCACTGGGATAGGATTTCAGGAGCTATGTATTGTGTTCTCTCTCGCCTACTGTCATCTTTCACACCAGAGCAAACTGGGTGGAAAAATGCTACACAATCCAAACAGCAGCATTTCACATTTGCTTTGCACTTGTGTAAATGAAAAGAGAGAGCAGGGCAATGGAGAATACACTGCCTCACAGGTCTCCACAGGTCTCGGTCTCTCTGCACCGGTCAGTCATAGGCACACACCAAACCCCCCTCTCCCCCCAGACCTCTAAGTGTCCCCCTGGAGTGTCCAGTCCCTGTTCCACTGAGCACGCACAGAAATCTCATATTCACTACTCCCAAAGGAATAGTACATACCACCTTACTAGGATCACCACTCCACCTAACACACAGCACTTATTCTTGTTTTCAGTATATATCTCTCTATCTCTATCTCTATCTCTGGCTCTATCTATACCTATATATAATGTTTGTTTTCAAAGAACAGTAATTCAAAAAACAGAAAGTCAGGACATGGGGAAAAATGGTTACACGTAAAACAAAATCATAACCTGCTTTCTAGAGTCTAAACTTAACTCACACGACATTCCCTGTCCCCTACAGGATAGCTTAGCCCAAGCCCTTTTCCCATCATTTTCAATCTGGATCCCCCTTTCATAAGATCAAACCCACTGGCAGCTTGACTTCTCAGACTGAAACATGCCAGGTATCCCTACATCTTCGGAAATACAAGACTGAGCCTTTGTTCTTCACCTGAAAACAGAGCCCTCCTTTTCCACCTCCCTACTTTCTTTCAATTTTCTTCTAAAGTCTCTGCAATCTCTTCATTATTATTTGACTCAGTATGTGAATAGACTTCTGTTGTGAGACCTCACAATACACAATGAACCACCATGGTGATCTCCTGTCTGGAGATGTTTGACTCCAGGAACTCTACCTCTGAGCGACTTGATTTAACTAAAAGGCTTAAAGAATAGAAGTCTCAACATATATACATAACGCCTCACATATTTTCCATCCTCGCAAATACTATAATGAGCATTGTGAAATGGGCTTTCATTAGAGACATTACATAACATTCTTTTGCAGAACCCAGGAGATTCCTGTACCCCTATGTATCTCTTTGCACTCTACCTGTTGGCATTAAGAGATCTCTGGGTAAAAGTGACTACTGAGAGCAGGTAGAAATTATCAATAGAGTTGATAAAAAAGTACATCCCTTCTGAGTCTGAATGCTTAGATTTAAGTTGACCTCAGTAATCAGGACTGTAACAATACGTTTTATTTAAAGGCACACCTTAAAAACTGGGAAAAGCAACAATTGAATTATCTTCTTTTAAGTTCTAATCACTGAACCAAAACATGAGATCCTTGAAAATGAACTTTTCCCTTTAATTTGTTTTCTTAAATAAGGCAAATACTTCAGTACTGTTTTTTCCCCTTCTAAATGTAACTAAAGATTTTAGAGTTTAATTGTCCAGTGCCCTGCATCTTGTCCACATTTAGATCCATGAAACATGACTGGAAAGGAGTGTAAAATGCTACAGCCTGTATAGCGAGAGAAGAATTTTGACGTTATGAGTGTTACACTCATTTTGCACAGCTATAAATGGCAACACAAGGTGAAAGCTGCAGAGCTTCAAGCCCTAAACATTTGATCCTGTGCTTTCCCTTCAGTTGAACGTCTGATCAAGGACAGTGAGATTTTTAATTGAGTAAAGAGTGCACGATTAGACCAAATTCATGGCAACAATCTAGCTATTGAGTCAAATACCTTACTCACAGGAGGAGTAATCCAGCTAACTCAGTGGGACTGCTCATGTAAGTAAAGACTTGGCGCACTATCAAAAACCTTTCAATGTCAAATGATCGTGCAACGGCCAGCAATCAGAGGCAACCCTACAAAAACAAAGCAGCGTGTGCAAGACCAATACTGCCATAACAAATCAATCTGTACGGTCCAGTAGTTAGGTGCAACTCTACAATAACTATTATCTTCATTCATTGTTTACAAGCAACCTTTCAATAAATGAATGCTTGCTTCCATTATTGAACAATCATTCTTTTAATGAGAACATTCTTCATTTTAAACTTTCATGGATTGTTTTAAACAGTAAATTTAAAAATTAAATTAAAACGATTTAAAAAAAACAAAATAAGGAAACTCCTATGCCTTTTAAATATCTTTGGCTAAATTGTGCCTTGAGTTAAATGTCTGAAACCCAAATGAAGGCCATAGATGTTTCAAAAATATAACCCAGGGCAAAGTTTGTCCCAGCAATTGCATTAAGACTTTATTCTTGCAGTTAGTTTACCATGAAACAGTTTTGCTTTATTTTTGAGTCATTAGTGTGAGATTATCTCTGGAAGGATACAGTCTTGGTTTAAAAAAAACCAAAACACAACACAACACTCTAGATGTGTCAAAGTCTTCAGTGTTTGTTCTGATAAATCAGTTTTGAAGATTTTACGGGGTATGGAAATTCACTACTTGCAATGTGGCTATAAAGCATGATCATGGATGATTTAACAAATTACATAATCCAAGAGACTCGGCTGTGTATTGGATGAATAGAAGTCTCTGTTTCTCCGAATTAAAATAAAGAAAGAGAGGAAGAGAAAATGGGTGAGGGGGAATGGGACAAAAAAGAGGGTTTCTTCTCATATCATTGTCTCTACAACCGACGCAAGTTTCATTTCTATTGGAGGAATTAAGATTGAAGCATACCAGAAAAAACACAAATCTGTGCAGAGACAGTTACATTATTTTACTTATAGACTAATAGAAAGCGACGGGCCGAGGCTTGCTATGTAACTCCTCGCCATGCTTTGCATTATTGTCCTGAGTAGATTGGGCTCCCTTTTCAAGTAATCAGCCTCTGACAAGTTTGATTGCATCTCTGTGAGTGTTGGAAAGACCAAATTCCTGGAGCTTCTGAATTCATAAAGGGGCTCAATACTTTGGAAGTTTAAAAATGGTATTCACCGTCGCAACCTACAGTATAAATTACGGGTGTATAATACGCACTCTGGTTCAAACACACATTTTTTGCATGATCATTGTGGGGAGACTGCATGATCATTGTGGTCCTTTCTGGTCTTGCAATTTAGAACATAAGAACGGACACAGTGGGTGAGACCAATGGTCTGTCTAGCCCAGCATCCTGTCTTCTGACAGTGGCACCTTTTCACCAGTCCTGAATTTACTTTCCACTCTAAAAGGTTGAAATGGTGGGTTGTGGGGGGCTCGCTTGCCAGACTTCAAACCTCTGGCAAACATCTTGTTGCAGCCCTGTTTGTATGGGCCACTGGTGTCATATGGTGCGTATCTCCTCTGCAAAGCTAGCTCAAGAGTTAAAAACAAACTTCACCTTTTGGAATGTACCCAGCAGATGAAAACAGATTAACTTTTTTTTGGTATATTTTAACCCAATGTCTGTTTTAACGTCCCGTTTTACGGTTTTTCATGATACATTCCTTGGGTTGCCACCTCTCTCTGAGGTGGACTATTCCAAGTCAGTTTCTTCATGAATCATAGCCTTGGCACTTTGCTTATATGTTTCCAAATGCACAGAACCCTCTTCTCCGCTTGTAGCCCCACTTGTTGCAACAAACACACTGGAAACCGTGTTTGCTTTGCATGTCAGACATTGTTAGTGTTTGATTTGGTGGCCTCTCGTGCAAAGTACAACATGGTCAGGCTCAGGTTTCCATTCCATCATGGAAGTGACAACACACCATTTAATTTAAATGACTGCCCGGTGGGTCTGGAGATTTACAGATATTTGCTTCCGTTACACTCAGATTCATGCTTTTATGGAGACTATATCAGCAAATGTATGAGATTGGCCAAAATACTCCAAAGGAAAATCTTTTTGCATGTCAAAACTGAGCAGTCCTAAGTTTTGTTGTTGACTTAGATAGCAGATATGGAACATAAGATAAATATCACACAAACAAGATCTCATTTCTGCCTTAGACGCCGTTACCAGTGGTTGCATTTTTCTTAAGGGAATGTTATTGGAAGCCATAGGTCTGCTGGGTACAGCTGTGAGGATAATAACTTATTCCATATACATAGGCTAAGCTAGCCTACAATGTATCTTTAATTCACACCATGTATTGTGGGTCACATATTCAGTATGGAACAATGCCCAGTCTTCTGAGGCTGCTTGGTAAGTGGCCAGGAAAATAACAATACATAGGTAGAACAAAGCAAGTCTGATGTAGTACTTCAGTTTCCACTCCGAATAATTGCTGGCATGACATGCTGTGCTACCTTAATGATGTGGTAATATATTTTTTTTTCTCAGAATTAACATGTATTATTTGATGGTAAATATTCATTTGGGAACTTTAAATGTAGATATTCCTTATTTTAGAATAGATTTTTCACCAGATATTCCATGTCATCTATGCAGTAAGCACTTAGTAACACCTAAATCTTTATACTTTTTAGCTACATAACACAAAACAAAACCCCCAAACCAACCAACCAACCAAAAACCATACATTTCAATATATAAATGCAATGACATAATATATATATATATTTTAAATCAGTATGTCATTGCATTTCGGAACAGCAAAAATGGCTTCGATGTGGTATATTTACAGTCCATCAACTCAACTAGTTGTCATCCACTGCTCCCTCTTCTATTCCAAAAGAGTGTTGCTTAGAACAATAAATTCAATTGCATTCAAAACATCATCCATCTATTTAACAAGTCTGGGCAGAACTAGTATCACTAGGCATCACTGTAGTTCTGTAATATTAACATTATGAATTGCTTTCCTGCCCAAACTCTGAAATGCAAAATGCTTTAACATGCAAGGACAGCTCTGTCAGGCTTACTGGCTGTTAATGAAGCTGTGGTGTTTAGTTCAGCTTGATTTCCATCCTACTTCTGGCGTATCTACCAGCCAGACCTCATGCAATCTAATTTATGTCTCAACATGGGCACCATCACAGTGGACTGTTTGTTGTCACTTTTATTAGGGTAAATTTTACATAAAGCAATAGGTGGAGTTTAATCACCAAACATAGGAAATATTGGAAACATGGATTCAGAAATATGCTTCTTTGACTCTTCAAGGTCTTCAACAAGACAGAAAGTAATTTGCACTTGGTGCTGCTTCAAAATTTGTTACTAAGTCTCTTAAAGCTACACCCTCAGGAGGCTCCTGCTAATGGTCACCACTAGAGCCAGTGGATATTGACCCCAACCATGACAGAAGGCCAGCCATGTTGTAGCACTGTCCAGTCTTGTGCCTGGAAACAGGAAATAAAAAGTGGTCCCTTACCAGACTTCTGTGCGCCATTCTTTACTACAGCTTCCACAGTCAATTTTAATCATATTGTAGGGAATTCATTCAAAGGGCAAGGTTCTGGCACCACTTTGTCATATGGGGAGTCAGTGTGGGTCAACACTGGTGGAGGACCCACACTGAGTTGTCTCCATGGGCTGCCATGTTTTCTGTGCATAATGAGTGTAGATAGGCTTCAGCTGCTCTTCCAACAGAGCAATGGGGACAGAGGGAAATCCGGGGGGAGGAGGGAATGAACTCCATTTTGAAGTGTAACTGTAGTCGTTGCATGAGGTTAGTGTCATACGCTCTAACTTGTGAGTAGGTAAGTAATCTCTTGGGGACTGTACTGCTTTGCAGTATGTCCTTGGCTAATGGGAAGCTGTATGTACTTTTTCTTTTAAACTGTGGCAGGAGCAGAGGTGGGGGAAGGACTGATACAGAACCTCTATAGTGAAGCATAGTGAGGATGTAAGTCTTTTTTCCTTATTCTCATCAAGTTCTCTGTTCGGTGTTCAAACAAACCTCTTTCTGTGATTCTTTTCCATTTTCACATAATTGCTACACACTTCATTTGTCCTAATCACAGATGCATCACATTCCAGAATTTATTGACTACCCAAAATATCACAGAATTGAGCAGAGTTTCATTTTCCCTTAGCAGTGTCACCAATTTCTATAGGGTGGCCTGGGTATAAGTGAGGGCAGACTTTGGGTGACTGCATCTAATAGACGTATGCGGATTTACACCCTTGTTTCCCAAATCATCCGTTCTCAAAAAATATGAGACGCCGCCATCAATTTCTGACCCTGAATCCGGTTCCAAAAAATAATCAAATATTTTGAGTTCCTGTTTTAGGGTACATTTTTTCTCATAAAAAATAATAAATGTCAATATCTGAACCACATTTAGGAATTGTATGTCATCTTGGGCCTGCCAACTAAAACAATGTTTTGTGTCTTTATTTGAAGGCACTTCATTATTTAAAAATAAATATTTAAATACAACCTCATAGGGAAAAATATTCCTGTGGTTAGATGAGATATTCTGGAAAATTTAAGGCTGGTGCTTAGAAAGCATGTGGAAGATTTACATTTTCCTTTTCTTAACTTGCCTAATCATCTTCAAAGTACAAAATTCAGGACAGATGAAAAAATTTAGGTGAGTTGATAATATATATAACAGATCTCTTCAATTACTTTTAATTTATAAATTTACTCAAGAGAATAGAATTTTCCCATGTAATCTGTTCTATGATCATGCTACCCAAAATCTTCATTTGCCCAGCGAAGAGAACTCCCATTGACAAAATTTGAATTGGCAAAATGGAATAAAAAAAATGGGAGAATTTTGCTCTGTGTGGTTCATAAAAGCTAGTACCTCATTTTTGATGTTTTGGGCTATTGGATTCAAGAATTGTTTATCTCTAGAAGAAAAGTCAAAGATATAATGAAGGAAACAAAGTGGAAGACTGGATACAAATTCTGGAACTTATTTTTCAACATGAATAGTTGCAATGAATATGAATCTGCTCATATGTGCCAGTTCTGCTAGTCTGAATAGGTTTCTAGAATCAGGCCTTCTGGCAGTCAGTGTTAAAGCTATTCTGTTATAGTCATCACAGCTAACTGAGGAAATGCCAGTTGAACGGGCAGTGTGGTCCATTAGTTTGGGAGGCAGGAAAACTAGGTTACGTTCTTGAGTGCTATTATCTTGTATGATAATTGTAGAAATGTCATGTAGTATCTCCATCCTCAACTAACCCTATCTGAAAAAATGAGAATCAGAGAGCTTTCTGGAAAGCTCTGTGAGATCTCTAGATGAAGAGCTCTGTGTAAGAACTCTTACTTATTTTTAATAACAATTATAAACATAAAACCCTAATTGATTATTCCAAATTGCCACAAATGTGGTTTTGGGGCTACTTAAGAAAAATACTTTCACAAGAGAGTTAAATTTCCATCCCACAGAGCTTTCTCCATAGCCTGTTGAAATCAAAGCGTGTCTTTTCATTGACATCAGTAAGCATTGATCTAGCCCTTGAGGAAGGATTTTCTAATATGACCTCTTGGGGATGGGGAGTATGTTGTTTTCAGTGTCCCTTGTCATAAAATAAAGGGAAAGGGAAAGACAAAAAATGTATGGTATATGGGCAGAACTGGTCTCTACATTGATCACTTTTCAAACTTTTCCATGAGTCAATAGAATGAGCATGACTTAGGGAGTTCTAGAGAAATTCTAAATTGTATAACCACTCATATTGTAAAGGGTTCTTCATAATGGGATTTGCTTCCTCTCATCTCAATGAGATAATTTGATGAAACGATATAATCCTCTGAGGCTAGATTGTGGCCCGTTGCTGGACATATTGAACTGTTTCCTTTAGCATCAGTCCATCACTGGATTTATCAGTGAAAAAGGCAGCTCACTGAAATATCAAGCATCTGACTGACTCTCCAACGGGGCCTAATCCAAAGCCCACTGAATTTCACTGACTTTGATTGGCTTTGGATCGGGGCCATACTGCAGAACACAGAATTTTAAATTTCAGTTGACATCCCTTTGCCTCCTGATGCTTTCTCTCATGTTGATTGGTTCTCACCCAAGCAAACAACCTTCCCAAATCAGATTCGCTCCCCCTGCCTTGAGAAAATCAGATACCGATCACCACATTCATTACCTGTTATCTTGGTCAATGAAAAAATACATTGCCTTGAATTGGATATGGTTCATTTAGGCAGGGATATCAGCTTTCAGGGCTGGAATCCCCTGAACTGCAGGGCTGCCAAAGGGTAACCCATATTTATCTTTTTCACTTTGAATGAAAAAACAATATTTTCCCTCGGGCACTGTGGCAAGCTTGAGGTAGCAAATCACACATTACTGGATTTCTAAGCTTTATCCTCCCAGTCTACCTTATAATACCATTCTCTCTCTCTCTCCGTGAATCATATATTCGTTGTTTTAGCACCCAATTTATTTGATCACCAGGGAAGATAAATGGGTTCTGCTGAAATATTAAACAAAGGGAAAATTAAAGTACAGGGAAGGATAAACAATACAGTAAAGCACAATTTCCTCTCCTCCGTATGAACAGAATAGGGTTTCTGTCTCTCTCCCTTACTCAGTTTCAGCATTTATGGTCCAATTCGGCTCTTATAAAATTTCCACTCAAGTCAATGGGAGAAGTTAGGGGCAGAATTTTTCCATAAGAGAAAGAGTAGATTACTATAATGTTTAAATCTGAAAATAAGATTTTGCTCACTGATAGGATGTTTTCTATGTGAAACATTTTTCTTTCTCTGCCTTTCTTCTTCATGTCTTCATGTTTTGCTATATCATTTTTTAAAATCGAGTCTATAACCAAATGGAACCTTGAAATGATGTCTAGCACACAAATTGCTTTAAGGAAATTTTATGATATGTCCGGGTAACGCATCACTATCTCTGGTGTCCACATGATGATAAGAAGAACATTCCTTAATGAACATTTGCACCTGTGATGAACAATAGTAGATAATCCTCAGTCTATTATTAGAATGGCAACCAAAGCAAAAGTACAGGTACCCTGGGGCTAGCTTCTATTGGAGTGCATGACAACGCTCCCATTGACTTTACTGTGAACAGGAGCAGAGCTTTGGATAGTATGCTTTCTCTGGCAGGGCCCTAGCCTGCAAATACTTACAGACACAAATAACTTTATTCATGCAGGTAGCGTCACTGACGTTGCAAATTTTCAGATTCAGCAAGTCGACGGAAATCAAGGAATGCAAATCTTCATCAGTACAATAAAGTCTTCCAACTAAAAGAACCGTGAGCTATGCCTCGCAAATGAAAATCCAAAACACAAAGGCAAGATGTTTAATAAAAGACATGATTGTTATCTTACACTTTCACCCATCCTGAAGGGACAGCCTCTCTCGCTTCTGTCAGCACCTAAAATGCTTGATCCAACTTCATCTTATACCAAATGCTGTAAAACAAAATCAACTACTTCTGAAAATCCTGCTGTCGCTATCCAGCACATCTCTAACTGTAGGCACACATCACAACGGGGAGCCACTTTCAGGTAGGACTTAGTAACTTTCCACACTACTTATAAATTTACTTCTTGCCTTTAGCTGGACTACTCATCCAGCGAAAAATAACCACTTGCAGTGGACATTTGCAGTTACAAAGGTAAGCAAAGTCTCAGTAAGGGCTCTCCAGTTTACGGCTTCATTTCTGTTACAGAAGAGGTACATTTTATAGTTGTACTTGAGCGTTTTGCTAGCCCAACTACTGCAGTCAGTTAATTTACAGTCAAGCAGCAGGAGCTGTAAATAAGTTACTGCGCTCCAATTTGGAATATGCATTTAGATGAGATATACCATCCCTGCCTTTGAACCAGCCTCTGTGTTTTTGGAAAGGTAAAGGGGCAACCTGCCCAGACTCTCAGGGCAAATACAGCAGCACACTGTTCAGGCATAACATACGTAGTTGCACATTTTGTAGGAGTTTGGGGGAATAGAGTAACTCAATAATTATAGAAAAAAAGTCTAAAGAAAACATTTTTCCTGGACAGTTGGGAGGAATGAAGGGACCCTCTTCTGGAACACAGTGGTTGATTTTAATCCGTGCAGGGTGCAGTTTCTAATTTAACAAGGCATGAATTTAAATACATTAAGAACTAAACAAAACACTGGGAAAACTGGCGAGGTGAAAAGCCACTGCCCCTCCTTGTCCCGCTGTCTTCTTTTTGTTGGCTGCTGGGCTGGGAGACACAAAATAAAACTAGCAACATAACCTGTCTGAGTTTTATTCAAATAAGCCAATTAAAACATCAAGCTGAAATGTCAGCGAACATGTTATGGCCACTCAGGAATTAAAGCAGGAAGGCATCTGTCTGTCTTCACCACAAAGCAGTGAAGATTTTTAATTCCACTTCTGCAAAAAACTATGACATTAGATTACAGCCATGAAAAACACCATCTGTAATGTGCCCTGCCTGGCTGGCTGTCATCAACGGTTGCTTTCCCATAAAGCTAGATTGAGTTAAATGCCTTTTTCATTCTCAGGAGCGATTTATCACAGACTGGTTCTTTCTCCAAGGTGTGACAGACTACCTTACGGCATAGAAATAAGACCCCGGGCCACATTTTCAGATGGTGGAATTTGGCATAGCTCCATTGACTTCACTGGTACTGATTTGTACCTGGTGAAGATCTGGCCCAAGATGTGTTCTTTGAAGACTTAAAATAATGTTTCTACAATGCAAACATCTTTTACGGAAAACTTAAGGATTGCTGAAGCCAGAGAAACCCTTTCAGATGACAGCTTTAATCCCTGAAAAACTTAAAATGATGTTCAGCCTTTCAAAGATTCATCAATTTTAAGGCCCAGGGGGACCATTGTGATAATCTAATATGCATAATACAGGCCTTAGGATCTCACCCAGTGGTTCCTGCATCAAGCCCCTATCTAGTAGCTGCGCTAGAGTTTCTTTTCTAGGAAGCTGTTCAATATTGAATTTGAACTTTTATATTCTAATATCTCCATAATAGGAAACAATTTGTGATACAATATTTCACCTCTATGAGTGGAATATGGCAATAAAATACCAAAAAGGGGGAAGGAATTGATGAAACTAATCAGATTGAAGAAACATCAACTGTCTCTTGAAGTGAAAGGTGGGTCCAGTAGGTAGAATACTAGTCTGGGACATTTGTTCAAGTCCCTACACTGCTCCAAACTTCCTATGTGAGGGTGAACAAGTCACTTAGTCTCTCTCGCTCTACATGGAAGTTCCCCCTCTGTAAATAGTACTTCAGAGGGGTGTAAATACAGACCTCAAAATATTGTAAGATATATTTAACCTATACTATTCAAACATGTCAATTTCTGTCATATCTTACAGATTCAAACATGCAAATGGGACCAATTCCCCTCTCTGCCCCATTAAGAAAGAAAGAAAAAGAAAAACAAGAAAATGTCTCCATAACTCCCATTTTCTAAATGCAAGTCTGTGTTCCCTAGGTGCAGTAACTGGCAGGGTAAACCCTTATAAAAGTTATATATGTTCATTACAACGGAAGTTTCTGTAAGTAATATTCTTGTCTCTAGGGCAGATCAGGATCACAAGTAATATTTTGGAACTGCTCCTGGTACACTGCCTTTGATATTTAGGTAAAGCTTGCTGGGGAAAGGGTTGTTTTCATTTTCATCTTGACTTGAGGCCTCATCGCTCTGTTGATGGCAGTCTTGTTTCTGGTCTCATAACGAGACTTGGGCTCATAGCTAATGCTGACAAAAGCATACCGTACTGGGGGAAAGGGGTGAGGGTATGTGCAGCCCTGGCAAAGGTGCCTTTGTGTGGAAATGAAAACAGTCTATCCTAGGCAGAGATGAAAGACCCCATCACACTTTTGAAAAGCACAAAAACCGCAGTAGCTCCACTTTCCTGGATGTTTTTTCCTGCTTTTGGTTCCACAGGGCCAAGTTCTAGTAATCCATATATGCTTTACTGGTAGGGTTCTTTTCGTGTTCTCCTCCTACTGCTACAGTATGTATCAGAGGAGTATACCTGAGAAGTAGGATAAATAGCTGAACCTCCCCAGTGTATCTGTCGTGCATCAATTTTCAGGAGGATGGATTCCTTTCCTCAGAGTCTCTCTGTATTTGTCTTCCCAACTGCCCTGCTATCTCCTTTCTTCTTCTTGGAACTTGGGATCCTCCCTGATCTCCTTTTCTAGTTTTCACACTCCTAGTCAGGGAATAAACACAACTGGGAGTTCCGGCTGAATGTCCAGCAGCTCAAGGGGGATTTAAAATTGGACAAAAAATGAGTTTACCAGCCCTAACAACTGAAAAGACACCTGTGATGAAGATACACAGTCCAGCTATTATCATTATTGAATTCATTATGTATTGAAGCTCATTTATTGGGTTTTTTTAATATGGTAGAGGAGATGCTGTGAGCTTCTCCCTAACTTTCTCACAAACATTCTCTCTCTGTCTCCCTTCCTTCAACTGAAGGATGCGCCACGGATCCTCTTGGCACTAATCCTGCATTGCTCTGCTCCTTGTGTGGTCATTTATGCCAAGGCAAAGTGTGTGAAGAGTGCATGAAAAATTCTCCCAAATGGTAGCATTTGCACATCTATAAACGACTGTCTAAGGTACAGGACAACAGAGATCTGGGCCCCTACGCTGTGGTTTCTGCTAAGAGCTAATATCAAAAGCACCAAGAGTAAATCATTTGCAAAATCCAGGAATGTGCTACCTACTCTTGAGCACCATCTACTGGCACTCTATCTATCAACTAATTAACTACATGTATATAAAAACAAGGAGTCCTCATGGCGTCTTAGATGATACTAACAAAGGACTCCTTGTTGTTTTTGCTGCTATAGACTAACACAGCTATCAATCTGACACATATATTCAGAGAGCACTCTTGTAACAGGCACATCTCAGGCCAAGTAAAAGAGAATCTAAAGGCTACAAACAGGGAACCTGGCTTGGCTTGCTGCTAATTACAAGGTGGTCATCTCATCTGTTAGTGAAGAAAGACACAAGCAGAAATCTGATATAAAGGAACTTCCCCCTGTCTTCTCCCCTATTCTGCCAATAACGACTTCAGCAGCTGCAGTTTAGAGCATGAGCCTCAGCCCCTCCAGTGACATCCCACAGTCCTTGTGGAGTACAGCCGTAGCAACGTTCCCTGCTGTGATTTGTCCTATGGTAGATGAAACCACACCAAAGGCAATACATGATATTTTATCTCAGGAATTATTGTCCCTGTGCCTTGAAAAACTTTTGAATTAGGCCTTAAGTGTAAAAGTCATGAGTAAAAAAAAAAAAAAAAGTCTGATCAGTATCTTTATCTGAAAATGTAATTATCCTATTGATGGAGGAGGGTCTTCTTGTCTCAAATAATTTGCATTGGGGTCCTATGAGCTCATAAATGGAAAGCACTTTTCCACCCTGATTATGGGAAGCGCTGCCTGCTCTAGCCTCCTTCTATAGCCAATGGGAGTTAAGGATGTGCAGCATCTCGTACACTACTCCTCTTATGAGATCATGGAATATTGCTGTAATTTTGCTAACAGTTCTCAGGATTCTTCTCTGGAATCCTATGTAGAGTGGGTTGGAAAAGGTTGAGGTTTGAATTTTTTTCAACAAAATATGGCCTTTTTTTGGCAAAATACAAAAGTGCCCCTCTTTGGACCAGCTCAAGTTATATGTGATATGCTGACTTTGCGTACCATGACCTCCTCTAGTGGTGGGTCCGCATAGATAATAAGAGCCTGCTATTGCTACCAGTTAGGTGAGGTTAGAATCATATCATAGAATCATAGAATATCAGGGTTGGATGGGACCTCAGGAGGTCATTGAGTTCAACCCCCTGCTCAAAGCAGAACCAATCCCCAACTAAATCATCTAACAGATTTTTGCCCCAGATCCCTAAATGGCCCCCTCAAGGATTGAACTCACAACCCTGGCTGAAGGTTCTCCTTCAGTTCAAATGGCAGAGTCCTAGGATTTGATTTTAAAGGTCCTGGGGTCTCTCCCTGCTGATGATCCATGGTGGGGGGTTGTTTCACATATATTAACCTATGGTGATAGTAATGCAGAGTTGTAGCGGACATTCACATCAGCCTTATTCGTGCAGGTCTATGATCACCCCTATCTTTGCAGGTTAAATTTCAATAGGAATGCATTTGTATCTAGTCTTCCACTGTAGCTCATTCATCACAGCAAAAAATTACTAACCAGCTTCATTATTATTTCAACTGTGGTAGCTCCTTGAGGATTCAATGTGCTAGGCAGCATACAAGCACATAGGGAGAGACACTCATTGCCCTGAAGGGCTTACAAATAGACAAGACAGTCTAATGGTGGGAGAGAAAATAAACATACAGGGAAGTGAAGTGACTTGCCAAGGGTGACAGTACATCAGGGGCAGAGCTCAAATTAGAAGTTGAACTCAAGTATCCTTACTCCCACTCCAATTCCCTCTCCACCAGACCATGCTAGCAATCTTCTTTTATTCCTTTCTCATCTAGACGATCTCCACATTCATTAATCTTTAGCAGCTGTTCAGAACAGCTCTGAGTACAACGTCACAGCTTTGCAACCCTTCCTCAACTGTCTACAAAACCTATCATAAATATGTGCTATGAAATCTCCTGGGAGGAACATAGAACCCAAATGAAGGCATGTTAAAAATAAAATGAAAAAAGAGAGGGCGAGATGTAGGAAGAAAATTACCAGACAACACAGTCTTTTAATTTGATAAGGCAGCTAGGAACATTTTGAAAAATACACAGACATTATCCTGGAAATCTGCATAGCCAGCATGGGCAAAGAGCAATGTCTAGACTCAACTAGATGTTTCATGCAACTTAAAAACTAGGGAAATAAAACCATCTATTTTCTGATTTTCAAAGACATTGAGTTACAAGCATGGCACGGATGTGATCTAGGGTGTTCCCTACACTCCAGAATTTCCTGTGCAAACATCATGGACCATATTTTTGGAGAAGTGCATAAAACCAGTTTCATGTCTGCAATAATTACAGTGTGGCAGAAAAATTAAAATTTGCAAATTTTCCACATCCTGAGCAAGAAAGCAGAACTAATCGGACAGACCCAAGTACAGCTAAAATAAACATGGGTCTTCCTTCTGGTAGTCTGAATTTTCTGAAATAGCTATTTGGGTATTTAAATCTCTCTTAAGTTATGTATAAATATATAGATGTGTAATAATATTGTCACCTCTCTGTCTCTCTCTCTCTGTATATATATATAGAGAGAGAGGTAGATAGCTAGATATAGATATATAGATATCAAGGCGATATATAGATATATATTTGGCACTCAGATACTATGGTGCAGTGGATTAGAAATACAACTACCACAAAGACAGCATTGTAACAATCTATGCCATGCGAGAGACGTTTTGAACAGTTAGAGGTAAAATCCTCCATTTCAAGATTAGGCCAAGATTTTTCCCTGTTTATGTCTGGTGGCTATCCAGGGGGACGTTAACTATGTCATGGCATTTTTCTTGTAAAGAGGAGGGCATAACTCCGATGTTGCAGCCATCAAAAAGGGCTAAATTCAGAGTTGCTGGATGAAGAGGTGTAAGTTTGTCTCCCTTCACCAAAAGGGGCGGGGCCTCAGGCGGAAGGGGCAGGGCTGGGGGGTAGTGTCCCCCAGCCAACCCATTTGCGCTGCCCAGGGCTCCAGCGGTGATTTAAAAGGGCACTTCTGCCTCCCCCATCGGCGATCCTGCTGGTAGGGTCCATACCGGCAGGACTGCCAATGGCGGAGGCAAAAGAGGCAGGGACGTTAAAGCATTGCTGCAGCAGCGTTTTCTTGTAGGCTGCGTAAGGGCTGGTACTGGCTTCTTACCCGGTACACCGTAACGGTCCTTACCCGCTCACTTTCACCTCTGGCTCCCTTACACTAATCTAGACACACTTGCAAAGAGAATCGCTTACATCTGCCGACACACATCCTGCCAAGTTGTAAGCTAATTGAAGATTGTGTAACATACACATTAAAAAGCGAGAGGGTACATATAAGTTTGAGTCTCAGATGGGAAAATTCTAAATACTATCCAAGAATGTTTGCCTGAACTTTGGTTTGCCTGCTCAGTCACGCAGTACTAAGGCTTTATTTTCAGTGTAGCACTACTGATTTACACCAATTAAATGAGCTTAGGATCATGTTCCCATGATCTAAATCACCAAGTGTTTTGAGAGTAGCAATGTGTAAACTACGAAATATTTTGGATCTTTGTTTCCGTTTTTCTAAGCATCCAAAAATGATGCATCTAACATCATCTTGTCTTAATAGGCTGTATAAGTAACTGCAATAAAATGGAAAAATTCACACAATTTTCTATGCAGTGGATTTTTAAAACCCATCATTTAAGGCAATGTTTAGAAGTTAGTGCCTGTCCTGTTTCCTTTCCTCCTTCCTTCCTCTCCCTCTCTCTCATTTTCTTTTAAATTTCATCTCTGTGTTTTAAATTAGTTATGAGAAATTAAAATAGAGCGGTGCAGGGGGGTTGAAATCATTTCAGTGTGACAGGATGATGTTATTTTATGTGAGTCTAAATGAGGCTTTAGAAAATGATACGGTATCCCTTAAAAGGATTTGCTGTGGTCAAAGACCATTAGGCAATGGAGGAAGATTCCACTGGGACAGCTGAGACCAGACGTCTGAATCCCAGAGGATGGAGACTGCTGTTTATTTTTCTGCATGGAGAATTAATATATGTATCCATCTTCCACCAGCAGCCCTGAACCAGTGAAAATAAAGGAAACGGCATGAGTGGAAATTTTTTTTGCACATGTGGGGTTTTTTGGTTTTTTTTTTTGGTTTGGATTTGTTTTCCCTTTCAGTGTTTGCCTGTTATTTTTTGCTTTCTGCTGTTAGGAACATTCTTTTGCTGACTTTTGGGGTAGTTCATCTGTCCTAAACAGGTATCTACAAATTCTGAGTAAGACTTATAATTTAGTGGTTTGGGCTACCTTCTGCTTGGAAGATTAATTGGTGGCCTCAAAATGTCAAGTTTGTTTAAATAATTTTAATGTCAACAAAAAGAATGAGAGAGAAGAATAGACAGGACACTTGGTTAGCGCCAACAGCATTAAGAACATGAGTCATGAAGTCATTTCATTATCTATGATATGATAAATTAATTGATTATTAAAACAGAAATACTCCCTACTTCATCTAGGGATATATTTAAAGCTCCATTTGGGTTTTTTATTTGTTTTGAAATTTTCATTGTTTCATCTACTCTTTGCACAGCAAATAATGCATCATGCCCTGCCCTTATATGCAGTCCTGCTATCTCATTTCTATCAGCAGTATTGTGAATGTGTAACTGTGAGTTTATAACTTGCTCACTTTCCATACCAAACCAGGATGATTTGGAAAGGCTCCTGCAGATAACGTCTTAGAAGTTAGGAAAAATGAGATGGGGAAATATTAGATCAGTTCTTTCCACTCTTCACAGGATTCATACTAGGGAACTAATGATTATAGGACTTCAGTGAAATCTTGGGTAATGTGGCGGACCGCTCTCTCACCCCTCGCAGGAACAGGCAGGAAACCCTTCTCTTGCTCCAAACAGTGCTCTTTATTCTACAGTGCAGGCCCCACCACCAATATATACAGCTTTATACAGTCCAGTCTTCAGCTTACAGCTCTTCAGCTCACAGCATACAACTCTATATAGTTCAGCTCTACAGCTTGCAGCTCTACAGACTCTATATAGTCCAGCTCTAAACACACAGTTCTAAACCAACACAGCTCTGACTAGCTCTTCACACTCCACACTCTATACCATCCCCACCACACTGGGCTTGCTTCCTGGCAGGCCTTTTATCCCCCTGAGGAGGCTGCCAGGTGCCACTCATCAAGCCTGAGCCCTCTGCAGCCCAGGTGGCTAATTAGCCTTTCCTGCAAGGGAGGTTTGCAGGCTGGTGCTCCCTCTTAAAGGGCCCGCAGGGCTGGCTCAGGCACTCCTGGCCAGCACCCTGCCACAGTAATCACATTCTCCCTTGCTCATTTCCCCCTGCAATTCGAATTCCAGTGTCTGTAAAATGTCTTAGGAACATAGGACTCACTGTATCTCATCAGACCAGTGCTGTATCTAGTTCTGTCACCAACAATGGTCAGTAGCAGACGAATTTATGGATGTAAACCTGAAAAATGAGGTAATCTTCCAAAACTTTTAAAGAAACCATAATAATAATTAATATTAAATAACATCTATTATAGATATTTGCTCTCATAACTTCCTGTCCCTAAACTGTTGTATACTATCATGATTCACAGCAGTCAGTGTGTGGCTCTTTCACCCCAAAAGAAGCTATATTTAATTGGTGGACTACGTGAGTTCTGTAGAATTTGCAAAGCTATCTGAGAGGCAATTGGTAGGAAAGTGCTATAATTGTAAAATAATGATTTCTTACTACATGGGACAACAGATTAGATTGTCAGGTAGGACTATTTTATGAACAGGGTACAAGGTATGGACCAACATCAGGAGATACCTATATATATTTCTGGAGAAGTAAAGTGAGGAAGGTAGAATTAAAATGGAAGGTAGAATTAAAATCAGTTTCCAACTGCATACAAGGATCATTTTGAGTCAGGGGAGCTTTCGTGCTTCTCACATTTCTTATCAACCAACACACCCTCTCCCAAAATTAAGCTGGATTCTCCTCATTCATTTGTTTTCATTCTGAGCTCTCTTTAGAGTACAAGAAAAAAATATCTCTCTTTACGCAGAAGCCCTTTTCAAACTAATGATACACAGGCTATACATCCACTCTAACTCATAGCTGTCTGTCATAGTCCTGTCATATTCTGTATGTAGCATGCTAAGAATAATAGAAACAATAAACTTGAGCTCCACAGAAGCGTTTCACAGCTGGATTAAACTTGTCGTCTGTGGATTTTTGCTTTTCAGTCAGTAAGTGGAGACAAGACTCCCATATAATCCTATTTTATTGTCAGCAGCTATTTTGCACGTGTATTCTTTATGTCCACATAATTCATGTGTGTGTGTGTGTGTGTGTAACCTCTAAATGCTAACAGATTATGTTCCCTTACAGAGTAAAACTTTCACTGTACATGTCATGCCAAGTCATAACTAGAAATATCCTGAAATTGAGAGCTTTTGTGTGGCTAATATTCTGAGCCCACTGTATTTAACTGGGTAATTTTTTTCTCATAATACTGTTCACCCAACCTTGGGCAAAAAGCTCTGTTTTCCAAGCAAGGAGAGTTGAAAGTATTAGCGGCCACAGCCTGTTGGCTCTTGCAGTGATCATGAGCTCAAGATATTGCCTTTTCATGGGTTATTCACAACCGGCTGCAGTTGGCTGCAAGCAGAGGTGATAGGGCATCAGTGCATTAGAGTAAAACTGTGCCTTCTGTTTCTCCTTTCAGTGTGTAAGCCAGATATTGCCAAGAGTTGGAAATGAAATAGCCCTGTACTTCTCCCATTGCACAGACTGTACTTTCAAACATTCTGTTAATAAAGAGAATCCCAATATATAAACAAGGAAAAAAGCCGAATTTGACCATTAGGGCATGTGATTGTTGCAGTGTTGAAAACTCGTTTAAAGGACTGTACATGGCAGCTCACTTGAGAAACAGAAAGAAGAACAGCAACACAAAAAGCTAGTTCACTGCTTCTGTGTATAGATGAAATCTATGTGTCTGTAGAGGGCACTAGCGAGCTTTCGGTCTTTAGGACCCGTCTGATGCAAGAGAAAGTAGCCGGCTGCTTCTTACAATTTGCTATTATAAAAACCCAACAAGTTTAACCCTCTTTAGAAACAAGTGGAACCACATCAGATCAAACTATTACAACTTTTCCCTTTTTTAACCACTAATAACATGGTGAACTAATTGATGTTTTGATTTGGGGTTTCATTCTTCCATTTCTAAAAAAATTATTTAGCAGCGTGGAACCCTCTTACAGCCACATCTTCAACAACAGAGAATATCTTCAGCACAGAGGAATCCCATGGCTCGGGAGAAGCAATCTGCCCGTGTTGCTGACAAGTGGCAATTTATCAATCAAGTTGTCACGGTGCAAGAAAGGATGGATGCGTGGGGAGTAAATGTGAATAAATTATGAGCCAGGCTGAATGTTTTCTGGATGTCCTGAACAGTATGAGAGGCTCCTTTTGTTTATTTTTTGCATGTCTCTTCACTTTCTGGTTTTGGCCGGGAGAACAAATGAACATAAAATAATACCCCAAGTAAAGCTAGTCTTGTAGTACTTTCGGCCTGACTGACACCATCAAGAACTGGAAATCTCACAAGAAAGCCTCTTCTGATTACATTTGCAGCCTGAGTAGACTGAACAGGGAAACTTCCTGTGATCTTCAAATGCAAGCACTTCACATGAGCTAATTCTGATTCTGCAAGAATTAAAGATATGAAACCTTGTTGCTGTTTGAAAACTGTTTTTCGGACTGTGGGCTAGTAATTTCAAGTCTGACACTTAGGGCAAAATTTGGCTCTTGAATCAGCAGGGTGGATCTCTTCAAGCCAAGCTACAGAGTTGTATAGGTATTCACCATTCATTCCCTGCCAATAACCCACTGATGAATCTTGGCTATTAGCCAAGATGGTCCGGGATGCAACCCCACGCTGTGGGTGTCCCTAAACCTCAGACTGCCAGAAGCTGGGACTGGATGACAGAGAGTGTATCACTCAATAAATTGCTCTTTTCTGTTCACTCCGTTTGAAGCATCTGGTGCTGGCCACTGTCAGAGACAGTGTAGTGAACTAGATAGACCATTGATCTGTCCCAGTATGACCGTTCTTATGTAGAACTAACAAAAACACTCGGCGTTACTTGGGGTATTTGTAATTGGAAACTGGGATGTAAAAAGACTACCATGTTTTTTATTAATACAAATTTTGTTCAGATGTCTCAGCGTTGCTCGGGTCCGTTGGAGGGGGGAGGGGAAGAGAGCTGAACGAGTGCGGGGTCCGTTGGAGGGGGGTATTATAACTGTACCAAATTTCAAGTCTCTAGCTCAAACGGTGTGGAAGGAGTAAGGCAGCATACATACACACACACACGCATACCCCATTTGACTTTTATATATATAGATGAGGGACAATATGCCCTCAGACTATGTATCTATTTCTGTTGATTTCATTAGGCAGTAGATCCGGTCCACAATAAAGAAATGAAACGGGATTAAAAGCTTGTCTACAATGGGAAATCTACTGGCATGACTGCACCGGTAGCAATATAATTATACCTCTATACTATATACTAATATAAATCCACATGTAAACACTCTTATTCTGACATAACAGTGCCTACCTATAGCAGTATATTTATACTGGTGTAGCAATACTAGTAAATTTCTGTGTGTAGACAAGTTGTAAGTTTATATCTGATAATACATTGTGCAGCAATAAAACTGCTACCATGTTTCCCCAAAAATAAGACAGTGTCTTATATTAATTTTTGCTCCCAAAATTACATTACATTATATTACAGCGAGAGGCAAAACTGGAAGTACCGTATTTTTCGCCCTATAAGACGCACTTTTTCTTTCCCGAAACGGGGGGGAAAAAGTTGGTGCGTCTTATAGGGCGAATGTGCGCCCCGGTTCCCCCCTCCCCGCCGCAGGCGGGCTGCCGGGAGCGTCCCGGTTCCCCCCTCCCCGCCGCGGGCGGGCTGCCGGGAGCTCCCCCCTCCCCGCCGCGGGCGGGCTGCCGGGAGCGTCCCGGTTCCCCCCTCCCCGCCGCGGGCAGGCTGCCGGGACGCTAGGGACACCATTCATTACCCATCCCGGCTAATAGCCATTTATGGACTTAGCCTCCATGAATTTATCCAGCTCTCTTTTAAACCCTGTTATAGTCCTAGCCTTCACAGCCTCCTCAGGTAAGGAGTTCCACAGGTTGACTGTGCGCTGTGTGAAGAAGAACTTCCTTTTATTTGTTTTAAACCTTTTTTTGCTCATACCTTTTATGGTTAATGGCAGACAGCCAATTGGGTAAGGTACTTTAATGCCTATTTTTAATTACTGCAGCGTGCTGGTGTATAAAACCAGGATGATTTTTTTTTGCATGTACATGAGAAGTCAAGCTGCTTTTTTAAAAAAATAATTCAAATGGGAATATGTATCTGAAACATGAAAACAAACAACTCTGCACCTTGACTGCAAGTTCTCCCTAGGAATCACAGATCCTTTAAACTAACAAAAAAAACCTGATGTAGTTTAGCTTATAAAAACAGTAAAATAGTAAAAAGGTACCACATGTTCCTTCTGCGTCACAAGCCAAACAATTGTTATGACATTTAAATCATGTTCTGACATAATGCCGCAGTAACCCCGAAAACCATAGAGCCTACATTGCTGAATTATACTCTGCTAAGAAAGCAATGCGTGTTTGGAGCTTAACGTCCCATTTGCTCAACGACTTTTTATTAGCCCCTTTCATGAGAAAACAAAATATCCATATTTCCTCCTCCTCCGTAATCAACCTGTATCGCTTGAGAGCAAATGAGCTTTAACTGAATGACACCTCGAGTTGATAAACTCAGCTGCCGGGCTGTTTGAGGATTCAGCTGTTAGTCATCAGTCGGACTGAGCCGTCCCAACCGTCGGCTGTGCCGAATGCAATGCCAGATCCTGTACAGCTTCAGAATACTAATCGGCAGCTGTGGCCTGTTCTGTTTATTTTTTCTTTTGAAATAGCCACACAAATAAGACACTGGCACAGAATGTCAGTGACCCTGGAGCTTACATATGATATGCAAGATTCATTGCTTTCTTTTTCTTGTTCCTCCCCCCACCCCATTTCTCCACCTCCTTCCCCCCTCAGCCCCTCCCCCCCCCCATGTAGAATGAGAACACAGCTTGCCTGGTAGTAAATCTGTCAACTGCTTGTAAAGGTCCTAATTTTCTGTCTGATTTCAGACTGTTCCTGGCACTCGACTGGCTTGAAGCTTCGAGCCCTGACTCTGAGACAGCTCAGAATCCCTGCTGATGCACCACCAGTTCCAAATGAATGTGCATACTTGGGGCAGGAGAAAACATTGAGGTGGTTGCAATTGCCACCACCGATCAATGCTTATGGAGTAGCCAGTCGCTGCTTCTTTCACCCGCAAATTGAAACTTGGAATAATCTAAGAGTCATTTGCAAAAAAAAAGATAAATCCACAGTACGTTAGGATCCAAACGGAGAGAGCACCTTATAGTCCATAGCAACATAGATCCCGAGGGGGAGATTTTCAGATGTGGCAAGCTATGGAAGAACACAAACCCCATTACAAATAATTGGGATTTGGACTCTTAAATATTTTAGGAAACTGTCCCCCTAAAGTCCCAAGAGTAAAACCCAGCACCACAGGCTGTGTAACAAAAGACCCACAAAACCTAAAATCACAGATCCAAAAATTACAGCACCACAGAAATGAAAACACAATGGACCTGATTCTGCTGTCATGTATTTCAGGCTAAACTAGGAGTAATAACACTAAACTGACTGGGATTACATTGGTGTAAAACTGATCCGAGAGGAGAATGAGATTTGGTGGTTGAAATTCATTTCTTGTGTGATTGTGTGTAACTCCACCAAATTACCCTGGGGATTTTCCTGTCTAGGTGAATTTGGCTCAGTGACTGTTTACGGAATCTTTGTTTGCCCTTTCAGTTGGTTGAGTTTGGGGAGTTCCTGTATATTCTGCATGTATTTGATAGCTCCAGCCTCCAGAAATGAAGTCAGCAGTTGCTGTTAACACAAACAGTCCTCAGACTCCTGGTGCTCTCATTCCTCCCATTCAATATATTGCTTAATGAATCAGAAGATTATTATCCATTCTCTGCATACTCTCCTCGGAACCCTGTAGCTTCCATTCCATCCTCCTAGATCTTTCACATCTTCAGTTATTTTCTTCCCACAGGTGTGTGCTCGCATGTGAGTGGAGAGATGGGTTCTCAAATAGCCTTTTATAGTCCTAGCTGGTACCCTTGTTCTATCTAGACAGCAGAAGAGCACAAAATGCAACAGATGCATGTTAATAAAACCTTTCATTTCTGTCATTATCTTGCTTTTGGAGACCAATCCTGATCCAGAGGATTGCTTGACTGCAGAACTTGTGTTGTTCTACTGTGGAAGGGGGGGCAAAGTGATAGGCTGTTTAAGGGGAAGGTATCCCTTGAATTGCACAGAGTTGTGATCCTTGAACACCAGTATGCAAGAGGCAGATTGGAGCTGGGCATGAACAGGCTGAGGGTTGGGCCCAAGAATCTGCTGCTATGAGGATCTTCCCATTTTCCATCCATGGCCACCATGTAGAGGGAATGTAAGCCTCAGATTTCTTCCCATGAAGATACCCTATGGAGCTCCCCAGTACTCAGCATCATATTCAGGTTGTGAAGTGGAAGAGAAGATGGGAGCCTTTGTTATCACATGCTTTCTGCCAAATATTGTTAATCTTAGGCTATTACTGTAGTTTGTTATTCTCTGAAGACATTATTGCTTTATTGCTTAAGTCCCATCATTTGGATTTCATTTTAAATTACTCATGATATTTAATCATGGCAAAGTTCAAGTTACACAGGCAGCCACTAATCCACATGATTCAAGGACATCTCCAAAATATTACTCCAAACATTCTTTGTGGTGCTTCGCAAATAGAGGCAGTTCTCAGCTGGCCCGAAATTTGCACTGCAAATATTTTCACAAAATTAAGGATGAGCAAAACGATCCTTGGGTCAGTTCAATTCATTATATAGACTTCCACCCATGTTTAATTTGGATAGCACCATTTGTTTTCCTGAACTCCCCTCCCATTCTTAAATGAAATTAGGACCAAGCCTAGTGGACCATCATGGTTTTAAGAAAAATATACTTTAAATGGATCTCCTGGTTCTTCTTTACTTTTCTCATTATTGAGTCAAGGGTAATGGTGCATGTTTTATTTAGATGCTGGTCAATACCCTAAATTAGAGAGAAGAGGTTAGGCCACAAATTTCAGACTTAGGACATCTGGATTCAAATACCTGCTGCACTACAGGTTTCCTTTGTGAACTTGGTAAATCACTTAGGGTACATTTACACTACCAGCCGGATCGGCAGGTAGTGATCGATCAATCTGGGATCAATTTATCACAACCAGTGTAGACACGATAAATTGATCCCCGAGAGTGCTCCCCGTCGACTCCTGTACTACACCTCCACAAAGAGGATAACCACTGAAATATAAGATTTTCTTTGGAGGAGACTGGAAATTTAATTAACCCCCCCCCCATTGGGTGAGATAGAATAGTGGTGTGGCTTGGACACTGGACCAAGACTCAGAAGGACCTGCACTCTATTCCTGGCTCTGCTTCCAACCCACTGTGTGAAACTGGGCAAGTAATTTCACCTCTTTGTGCCTCAGTTTGCCCCTTTGTAAAATTGGAATAATGATTAGCACTGGGCAAAACAATGGTTTTCCTATCCCGTGAAAATTTTCAAGTACTGAAAAATTTTCCCATCCCACATTGGGATGAAAAATTTTCACACAGCAATAATCCAAAAAGAGGTTCAGATTGGGTCAATCAAAATGTTTAGTTTTGGTAATGTGAAAATGTTTTCTTTTGTCTGTAATCTTTTAGCATTTTTTTCTACTGTTTTGGGGTAGAAATTAACTAAAATTTCAAAATTAAAAGTTGTTTGGAACCAAAAACCAAGATTTCTCATTTTGAAAACATTGAAACGGGAAGTTTTGATAATTTTAAAACTTTTCTTTTCTTTTTTTTCAAATTTGGAGATTCATTGAAACTGACCCATTCCCGTGCACAGCTTAAATTTTGACACATCAGCAATTTCTGATGAAAAAACACTGCCTTGGAAAATTCCTGACCAGCTCTAATCATTATGCTTATGTTCCTTGTAAAATGCTTTGAGACAAGCTGATGAAAAGTATGTTCTAAAAGCTTGTATTATTATTATTATTATTAGAACATTTATGCACTTTATTCATGTTGGAGTAGTCCTGTTTTTTGACGCCACACTCCTGAGATTAATATAGGCCTGGGCTACATTGGGTGGGAGGGTGGGAGTGTTTCGAACTCAGATATGCTATTTGCATAGCTGATGTCAAAGTATCTTAGTTTGACTTATCTGGCTCTCCTCATGGCGGTGAATTGACCGTGGCGGCTCCTCCGTCAACTCCGCTTACTCCTCTTGCAGAGCTGGAGTTCTGGAGTTGACGGGGAGCGCATTTGGGGATCGATTTATCGCATCTAGATGAGACACGATATATCGATCCCCGATACATCAAACACTACCCGATACATCGAACAGTACCTGTAACCCAGAGAGGGACAAGTGACAAAATCTGGATTTGGAACCAAATTACCCCCAAATTCTCAGTTGTTCAGAGATGAAAGTCAGGTGCAGGCTTATTTCTGGTAAAAACAGACTCAGTTAGAATCTTCATTTTTCTTCTCTTTTCCTCTTTGCAAGACACCTACAAATTTGCACTGCACATTTACTTAACTGAAACATCCTTGCTTCACTTTGTTGATTCAGGAAACCACTTTAAAGTTACAAGAGGCACTTAGTATACCTGGAAGAAAGATCTTTTTGTTCTCGTAAGTTCCTGTGAGATGTAGTTTTCATCTTAGCTGTTTACTGGTTGTCACCACTTTAAATTAAAATAAATCACACTGAAAATCCTTACTGCTGATATATGGGACTTTCTGCCAGCCACCAGTAAAACTATTATGTCCTAGTCTCTTCAGAATGACCTAACATTCAAAGGACTTTAGATGGGGCATGGTTCATCTCACATATGCTGGCCTAAATTAGGAGTCAATGGATTTATACAAGTATGGAAGCAGTGTAGGGGAGAGGAAAGTCATTCTTTGGACTTGGGAGTACCATTGAAAGGAAATTCCTAAAGTAGAGCCAAACTGAAAGAGGAGGCTAATACATTGAAACTGCATAATGTACAATAGTGAGAAGAACCAGATCAGATGAGAAATTTTCACATAAAGAATCTGACACACCAGGGAAGAGCAGACAGATAAACAGTGACCAGTTTTTAAAGTGCTTGTACACAAATGCCAGAAGTCTAAATAATAAGATGGGTGAACTAGAGTGCCTCGTGTTAGAGGAGGATATTGACATAATAGGTATCACAGAAACATGGTGGACTGAGGACAATCAATGGGACACAATCATTCCAGGGTATAAAATATATCGGAAGGACAGGATAGGTCGTGGGGGCGGGGGAGTGGCACTTTATGTAAAAGATAGTGTAGAATCAAATGAAGTAAAAATATTAAATGAATCCACATGTTCCATAGAATCACTATGGATAGTAATTCCATGCTCTAATAAGAACATAACAATAGGGCTCTATTATAGACCACCTGATCAGGACAGTGATAGGGATGACGAAATGCTAAGGGAGATTAGAGAGGCTGTCAAAATAAAGAACCCAATAATAGTGGGAGACTTCAATTATCCCAACATTGACTGGGTACATGTCACCTCGGGACGAAATGCAGAGATGAAATTTCTTGATACTTTAAATGACTGCTTCTTGGAGCAGCTGGTACAGGAACCCACAAGGGGAGAGGCAACTCTGGATTTAGTCCTGAGTGGAGCGCAGGATCTGGTTCAAGAGGTAACTATAAAAGGACCGCTGGGAAATAGTGACCATAATATAATAACATTTAACATTCCTATGGTGGGAATAACACCTCAGAAGCCCAACACTGGGGCATTTAATTTCAAAAAGGGGAACTATGAAAGAATGAGGGGGTTAGTTAAAAGGAAATTAAAAGGTAAAGTGACTAAAGTGAAATCCCTGCAAGCTGCATGGACTCTCTTCAAAGATACCATAATAAAGGCCCAACTCAAATGTATACCCCAAATTAAAAAACAACGCCAGAAAACTAAAAAAGAGTCACCGTGGCTTAACAGCCAAGTAAAAGAAGCAGTGAGAGAGAAAAAGGCATCTTTTAAAAAGTGGAAGTCTAATCCTAGTGAGGTAAATAGAAAGGAGCATAAGCACTGCCAAATAAAGTGTAAGAATGTAATAAGAAAAGCTAAAATGGAGTTTGAAGAGCAGCTAGCCAAAAACTCAAAAGGTAATAACAAAATGTTTTTTAAATATGTCAGAAGCAGGAAGCCTGCTAAACAACCAGTGGGGCCCCTGGATGACAGAGATACAAAAGGAGCACTTAAAGATGACAGAGTCATTGCAGAGAAATTAAATGAATTCTTTGCTTCAGTCTTCACGGCTGAGGACGTTAGGGAGATTCCTAAACCTGAGCTGTCTTTTGTAGGTGACGAATCTGAGGTATTGTCACAAATTGAAGTATCAGTAGAGGAGGTTCTGGAACTCATTGATAAATTTAACTGTAACAAGTCACCGGGACCAGATGGCATTCACCCAAGAGTTCTGAAAGAACTCAAATGTGAAATTGCGGCACTATTAACGAGGGTTTGTAACCTATCCTTTAAATCGGCTACTGTGCCCAGTGACTGGAAGATAGCTAATGTAACGCCAATATTTAAAAAGGGCTCTAGAGGTGATCCTGGCAATTACAGACCAGTCAGTCTAACGTCCGTACCAGGAAAATTAGTTGAAACAATAGTAAAGAATAAAATTGTCAGACACCTAGAAGAGCATAAATTGTTGGGCAAAAGTCAACATGGTTTCTGCAAAGGGAAATCGTGTCTTACTAATCTATTAGAGTTCTTTGAAGGGGTCAGCAAACATGTGGACAAGGGGGATCCGGTGGACATAGTGTACTTAGATTTCCAGAAAGCCTTTGACAAGGTCCCTCACCAAAGGCTCTTACGTAAATTAAGCTGCCATGGGATAAGAGGGAAGATCCTCTCATGGATTGAAAACTGGTTAAAAGACAGGGAACAAAGGGTAGGGATAAATGGAACTTTTTCAGAATGGAGAGGGGTAACTAGTGGTGTTCCCCAAGGGTCAGTCCTGGGGCCGATCCTATTCAACTTATTTATAAATGATTTGGAGGAAGGGGTAAACAGTGATGTGGCAAAGTTTGCAGATGATACTAAACTGCTCAAAGTAGTAAGGACCAAAGCAGACTGTGAGGAACTTCAAAAAGATCTCACTAAACTAAGTGATTGGGCAACAAAATGGCAAATGAAATTTAATGTGGATAAATGTAAAGTAATGCACATTGGAAAAAATAACCCCAACTATACATACAATATGATGGGGGCTAATTTAGCTACAACCAATCAGGAAAAAGACCTGGGAGTCATTGTGGATAGTTCTCTGAAGGCATCCACGCAGTGTGCAGCGGCAGTCAAAAAAGCAAACAGGATGTTAGGAATCATTAAAAAAGGGATAGAGAATAAGTCGGAGAATATCTTATTGCCCTTATACAAATCCATGGTGCGCCCACATCTTGAATACTGCGTACAAATGTGGTCTCCTCATCTCAAAAAGGATATACTGGCACTAGAAAAGGTTCAGAGAAGGGCAACTAAAATGATTAGGGGTTTGGAACGGGTCCCATATGAAGAGAGATTAAGGAGGCTAGGACTTTTTAGCTTGGAAAAGAGGAGACTAAGGGGGGATATGATAGAGGTATATAAAATTATGAGTGGAGTGGAGGAAGTGAATAAGGAAAAGTTATTTACTTGTTCCCAAAATAGAACTAGGGGCCATTCAATGAAATTGGCGTGCAGCAGGTTTAAAACAAATAAAAGGAAGTTCTTCTTCACACAGCGCACAGTCAACCTGTGGAACTCCTTACCTGAGGAGGCTGTGAAGGCTAGGACTATAACAGGGTTTAAAAGAGAGCTGGATAAATTCATGGAGGCTAAGTCCATAAATGGCTATTAGCCGGGATGGGTAAGGAATGGTGTCCCTAGCCTCTGTCTGTCAGAGGGGGGTGATGGATGGCAGGAGAGAGATCGCTCGATCATACCTGTTAGGTTCACTCACTCCGGGGCACCTGGCATTGGCCACTGTCGGTAGACAGGATGCTGGGCTAGATGGACCTTTGGTCTGACCCAGTATGGCCGTTCTTATGTTCTTATGTTATGTTCTTATGTTCTAATAAGGTATATGTCTTCGCAGAAATCTAAACTTGAATTGAACTACACAGAAGCAATGGAACCAAAGAATGAACATAAGAACATAAGAATGGCTGAACTGGGTCAGACTAAAGGTCCATCCGGCCCAGTATCCTGTCTGCTGACAGTGGCCAATGCCAAGTGCCCTGGAGTGAGTGACCCTAATAGGTAATGATCATGTGATCTCTCTCCTGACATGTGATCATGTGATCTCTCTGACAAACAGAGACTAGGGACAACATTCTTTACCCATCCTGGCTGATAGCCATTCATGGACTTAACCTCCATGAATGTATCCATTCTCTTTTAAACCCTGTTATTTTCCTAGCCTTCACAACGTCCTCAGACAAGGAGTTCCACAGGTTGACTGAATGAAGAATGTTGAATATAAAAAAAGGTTGTAGGCTGACTGGCAGCCAGTGTAGTTCAGGGTTTCTCAAACTGGGGGGTCGCAACCCCTGCTGCTGCCAAAAAGCCACCAAATTGATTATTTCCCCATTCAGTGGACATACCGAGCGCTATCGGAAGCGCTCGGCATGTCTGCCGAAAATAGCTGCCGAATGCGGAAGTATTCAATTCGGTGGCTTTTCAGCGAACATACAAGGGTCGCGCCGTGCCGACGGAGAACAAAAAAGGGTCGTGGTCTCAACAAGTTTGAGAATCGCTGGACTGTAGTTGTATGCAATAGTGGGTGCTGGGAGCTGACGTGAATATGGGAAAAGGCTCGGAAAAGTAGATATTTTTATTAAACAACATGGCTGGGATTCTCAAAGGTACTTAATTGAGCATCTAAGCTTATGAATATCATACATATCCAAAGTCATTATAATTGATTTTGGAAGGGATATTCAGCCTCAGGCTTCCAGGCTTAAACAAGTCTGTAACTAATACAGATCAGGATGAGACCTATGTGAGAGACAGATTATTCCCAGCTACCTACTGTAGGTTTCATATACTTTCCTCTAAAGTGTCTAGTAGTGGCCACTGGCAGACAGGATATTCGACTAGATGGGCCTTGGGTCTGATCCAGAGTGGCAATACCTATGTTCCAAAATTCCTTAGGCTCCTTGGAAATTTCAATCTTACAATCTCAGTAGTTTTGAACCCTCTGGCAACCCAGGTGGGTCAGGAAGGCAATTTCAATTTTAACTGAATTCACTGGCTTTGAAAATATTTTTGATAGTTGATTATTTGTAAAATATAAAAAGGATAAACATTAATTTTAAAAAAATGAAGAGGCTTGTTTGGAAGCATTTTTGAATACTGTTTTAGTTTACAAAATACAGTGCATTATGTAGTTACTCATTCAGCCTAAGGCCTTCTAAACAGTTTTCTCATCGTGAATGACAAAATAAGAACAAATTATCTCAAAATGAAGAGGAAAGAAACCAAGTCACTGAAGCCGGCATTAGTCACCCGATTTTTGCACAGAATCTATGGAAATCTGAAAAATGTGTATGATTAATATTTTAATGCAAACTCAAACATTTTGTTTGTAAATGGATCCATGTTTGCTCCCACCTGAATCCCTTGAATGGCCAGTGTATCTGGGTGGTACTCCGGACAAAGATGGACAGAATTTGAGGCTTGGATAAACACATGAAACCCGGTGAGTGTTGCATGTTGTGGGGTTTTATTGTGACAATTTGACTCAGTTCTACTTGTAAGGACAACTCCATATAAGTTATTAAGAGTTACTGTAAAAGTGATGTCACAAAATGTCAAACCCCATATTGTCTGTCTATCTATCTATCTATCTATCTATCTATCTATCTATCTATCTATCTATCTATCTATCTATCTATCTATCTATCTATCTATCTATCCGTGTTTCTAGTTATTATAGTAGATATTCCTCTATCCTTTTAGTCCCAAAAGTATAGAAAATAGATGTCAGTTTTAAACATATATAGCATGTGTTTAATAATGGTACCAACCTTTGAATCCGAGGGTTGCTAAAATCTCAACTCTGGAAGGGAACTGAAAGTGACAAGTTTGTTTCTGAAGAAATCTTGTCATTTTCAATTTGATTTGTAACTCAGCCAAATTTAGTGTCATGTCCCACTCTCACTGAAGTCAATAGCAAAACTCAAAGTTCAGCTTGAGATGTGGATATCTTTGATCAAAGTCTTTTCTCTTTTCTTGCAAACTGGTTTTCAGATAATTGTTTTGCAGCCAAATACATGCTCACAAACACACAGGGATATTTATTTTGTTAGATAATTAAATTAATTAACAATCTAATTAAAACACAACAGCATATGCCCCAGTTAAATAAAAGGATTCAACCTGAGTATTGCAAAATCATAATGTGGAAATACCGCAAATATCAAATTACTTGTTAAATATATAATTGATCAAACACACTCCTTATTCTGCTAACACGTTGCAGACTCTTTTTGTAACTGGCATTCATTTTGTCTCCTTTTTGTGATCATCAAACTCCAAAACAAACTCTCTCCCTTTCAGCGTAGCCTGAGTTTGCACTTCAGATTTAGACCTGAAGCAAGGAAACCGTGTTGCTTTTAAACCCCTCATAAAATCAAATATTATCTTAAGAAATCCTAATCAAATTAATCTTCAACTCCATCTTCCCTCTCTTCACCCTATGACTTCATCCTGAGTTGGCCCAAGTGTGACCTGAATCTCATTTACTTCCCATTAGAAAAACTGAAGCTAACTCCTTAAAAATAATAATAATAACCTTTCAATTACCTTTTAAACTCTTAAAAGAGGACTCAATTTGACCATGACATCATTCACTGATAGTTTTAGCACATGGACTATATTCCCTGGCTGGCCTTTTTTTATTTGAATTAACACATATAACTAGGTAGTGAAATTTTAAAAATTCTTAATAATTATTGACTAACTTAAACCATTTTTAGTATATATCCAAATCCCTAGATATGAACAGTACAAACACTAGGATGGATAGATGCATAGATAGATAGATATTCACCATAAATATATATGTGTGTGTGTGTATATACATATACATTTAAGCTTACAGTGTACGTTTTCCTAGTTTCAGATCACAAATGACATTCATAGGCTCTTGTATAGGTATCATTCAGTCATTGTAGATATAGCAATTATCTATCTAAATCTGAGCATAGGAGAGGGACCAATTTTTAAATCCATTCAGTGTTAGTATACCCCTTGCTTCCATTAAGTGGAAGTTTCGGTCATTGATGAATGCTTTTCAAAATTCTACCCTAAAAGATATTGGTAAAGCAAAGTAGGTTATGATACAACTTTTATTGATTACAAAAAATCACATTATTTTCCAGTGGCCATATCCTACTCTAATTGAAGTCGGCGGCTTTCATTAAAACTAATAAACCATATTGCAGCAAGCAGAACTCCTCATGACCTCTAATGTGAATTCTGCAAAATAAATGGTCACGTGATAGGGAACATTTATTTTAATGGGAGCAGAATCAGACAACTGAAATAAATGTCTACCATGGCCCTTTTTTAAATCAGTTATGGTCGTATGGGTTGCAAGATATCATGCAAGATATGGGCTTTTGTGTGTGTCTATGTATTGCTCGAGCCATTAGCCAGTGACTGATACAAATACTTGTTCATTGTGCCCGTCTCATTGCCAATCAAGGGATGTTATGGAAGATCAACATATTATCACCCGATATTACTAGTTGCAGAAAAAATGCTTCATCAGTTCCCATAATACTGTACTTTTCCAAATGCTTTCACTATCTACAATCATTTACAAATATATCAATTTTATATCTCTCTTCTAAGCCCAGATCCTGCACCATTAAAGTCAATGGGAGCTTTGTCCTTGGCTTCAGTGATGACAGAGTCAAACCCACAGTCTGCTTTTTAAATGTGGTTTCTTCCCCCAGACCCTTTCCACTCCTTTCCATTCTCCTTTCAGTGCCATCGATGCTCAAATTTTCCTTTCCAGGTTAGCCAGAACCATAGGTGTGGGAGTTAGGGGTGCTGGTAGCGCTGCTGCACTCCCTGGCTTGAAGTAGTAGTAATCCAACACATAGTTTCTATCTTCAGGAGCCACCCTTCCCCCCCCCCCTCCCCCCCCGCAGTATAAAAATTGTTCCAGGACACTGGCCTGAACTGACCATTTTCATAATTTAGGAAACTTGTATCAGACAATCCCTGCTCTGTCACTTACAGTGTGACCAGATCTCACTATTGTCAAGAACGACTTTAGTATTCTAAATAACCCTCACTGCTGCTACATTCTGGGAGTATTTATGAGATACTCCCCCAGACACTCAGCATCAACTGATCTAATGTATGTGATCATCCACTGATACCTCTGTCAGCCTGCTGCTCAAAAAAACTTCTTGTAAGTCTATTCCCGAATCCAAACCTTCAAAACTGCAAAGCAATTTAATACCATGGTATCAGTATCCTGTCCTACTGCATTAATGTAGTGTTTAATGCACGCTGGAGGAACTAGCTGTTTTGTTATTCTTCATGGACCCACGTACTCATTTTCGGTTCCTGCAAGATAGTTTTTAATGGATTTGATACAGCACCAGAAAGCCTCATTGGAGACATAGTTAACAAACTGGAAAACTTTAACTTAGAAAATGTCCTATATCAAGTGAACAGGATCAAATAAGGTAGCCAGATTTTCAATGCAAGTAGATATAACATCATCAGGATTTCCTCCTGAATGTACTATTTGGAAAAGGTGAGTGGAATTGGAGGTGATGGTGGAGAGGGTAGAATTTGTTTTTCCATGGTGGAAAGTTATTTGCCACTCCTGGGAATGCTTTACCAACACCAACTGCAAAAATATACATGTTGCCAGTTTACATTAGGGATAATATTGTGACTGCGTTTAAACTGGAAGAAACCACTCCATCAGTCAAAGGAGGATTTCAGGGGATGTGACCTTGTGTAATGTTCTGGCTTAATAAAAACTGTGGATTTCATCATTAATAATATTTTGTAGGATCTCTTTTTTTTTCTTCGTTCAAGGCAGACTTTGTCAGCCAGAAGGGTAAAACCTCTCTCATGTTCCATCTTTCTCCATCTTATTGCAAGCAAGAGGAATCTCTATGAAAATAATTTGTGTTTGCCAAATTGAAAAAAATAACATTCCTGGGAGTGAGACTGGATTCACCTCAGGTTGCCTCAAATTATAAAATGGTCAGATTTGCAGTCTCAGCAGATTGCAAAACACAAGTAAATAAAGGAGAATTTTCTCTCTTGGAAAGGCCTTGTTACTCTGGCTGTGCAAATCTTTCATAGCTAAACCTGAAAGGAGATAAAACTTGCCTGGCTAACAACAGCCATGTTAATTAGTGCTTGATTGATGGTGGTTTCTACCAACTTGTGAAGAACTGGACTGAAATGTCCAACTTGTTCTTCATAGGCCACCAAAGAGCTATTGGATAATAATGTTGTGCAATGAGAACATACCTGCCACTGCATTCACATCAGTGGGCCTAGTCTTGCTCCTGTTGCATCCAAAGCTAGAAAGGGATCCCACTCTCCATCCTTCTGCCATGCACACTGAAATCCAGCAAGAGCCGATATTCTCATGAGTCTGGGAGTCTTGAGAAAACATCCCATGAGGCTGAGATGTCCAGGAACATTGTCTGGGCTATACAGGTCCTGAATTCCTCCCAGAGACTGCATGTGCTATTTACCACATGTTTGTCTTTACTTATTGCATGCAGTCAGTGTTCTCCTTACATCTCCTATATCTTAGCATATTATCACATTACCTGAAGTATTTCAAGACAAGTGTACATCAACCCTGACAAAGAAACCATGAACAAACAGTAGTGTATGATGTCTATTATTCATGCTATTCTAGTTTCAGCATCTGAGATAACCTTACACGTGCACACACACACACACACACACACACAAAGACACACATAAGTTACATCTGGTGCTCCCAGGACACGCTCTAGTGGTGCCAGGTCCATCTCTGTAGGGTAAGTTATCAGTCCAGATCCAGTGAAAGATTAGTCACGGTGGGAGTTTCATTCCTCTATTACTCATGCCATTTTGCTTACAGCCAGATTTATGTGTCAGGAAAAACATACAAACGGAATCCGATTTACTTGCACAAGTTCCTGGTCTGTTTGATTTATGTCTGAGTAAATAAAGACATGTGTCTTGTAGGACTTTGGTTCCCTTTTTCTCCATATATGTATGTCCAATTTATCAGGTTCTTTCTTTGCCAGATTTCTATTTCTGAGGATTTTCAAGCGAAACAGAGCTAGCTGATGGGAATCTCTCTGACAGTTTGAGACTCCTTTGGTAAAATATTTGCATATTTTGTGTGCTTCCAGCACCACTCACCTGAATATTTAAAACCATTTTACAGGCATTTTAAATAAAACTCTACTATGCCCCAGTGATATAGGCAAGCCTGGCTGTTATATACATGTTACAGTTGACTACCTCAGAGCAACATGGCAACCAAACTACTAACCCATAATTAGCCATTAGCTATGGACCCTACTTAACCATTTTAGCCACTTGACTTTTCATTCCTTTGCTTCTGGGCAATAGAAGAATCGTGGCTAGAGTAGTTTAGAAAACCCACATTTTTCCCAGGGAAATTTTTATGAGAAAAATCCCTTACTGAAAATTTTTAACCAACACATTTCAGGCTTTCCAATGACTGATAAATACTTTCCCACATGATGAACCATTAAACAGTGGACCTCAATCTTCTTCCTTAGAGGTTTTGAAGGCCAGGCTTGACAAAGTCCTGGCTGGAATGATTTAGTTAGGGATGGGTCCTGCTATGAGCAGAGGGTTGGACTAGATGGTCTCCTGAGGTCCCTTCCAACCCTGATATTCTATGATCACAATAGGGTTTCAGAGAGGTGAGGAGTTCAGCAGGATTCAAAAAAGGATTGGACATTTAAATGGAAAGCAAAAATATCCATTAATAAGCATAAATATTAAAAATAAATATAAGGCTTGGAAGCCATATAAGCCCCCATGCTCAAGGCATGAGCTAACTTGTAAATACTGGAGGTAAGGAGGAAACTTTCTGTGGGGGCAGGATTTTCCAATACTACCCACTGCAGCATGTCCTGAGCCTTCTTGTATCTGGTGCCGGCCACTGGCAGAGACAGAATACTCGAGTAAATGGGCCCCTGGCTTGAAAAATTCCTATGTTTCATGGAAAACAGTTCACAAAGATCTATTCCTCATGAGTTCTCTAGGTCACCTTTGATCTTGTGAATGTCAATGCACCTTTAAGGGCATAAGTAAGCACACACGTGGCTAGAGGCAGGCTGCAATGCCTACATCCCATGGAGGCCAGCTCCAGCAGCACCAATGTTGCTGGAAGTCAACGCACTAATGTGAATGTTTATTTGGCCACTCTTGCTACCCGCATTTCCTTTTGCTGTTCAGTTCTACTAAACATCCTGAGAAAATATTTATCAGAGGAATGTGGTAACAGATTTACTGATTTATTGAATCCCCAAAGCCTGAGGTCAGACTTTTTAACATCAGGGGAGATTCTGCAAGAGAAGGATAGTGAGCGACACCTCAGAAATACCGGGCAACCTACGAGATCACTGATGTTTCTGCTAATTAATAGGAAGCCTGTGGCTAATCAAAGTCCTGGAGAGTGGAGGCTGGCAACATCTCTTCCCTCTTGAACTAGTAGTGGACCTTACCATAAAGATGTGAATAGTTTCCACACAGCTGTTTAGTTTATGAGCATTCGGTGGGAGTTTGTTTAAATAGATTTGGTGCCGTTATTTTTAATAGGATTGAAATATATAACGGTGCTTTTGTTTTAATCTATCTTGACATTTAGGCTGAATGAATGCAATGGAATGCCACTTACAATAACAGGTCCTGGGTTGAGTGCAATTTACAATAACATCTATTGGTATGTGTAGGGCTCTTGGGTACGTAGGTAACACTCTGGATAGAACATACAAAGCAGCTGGTAACACATGCCAGATCCTAGTGCGCTGAATCTAGAGTAACAAATCATTTTCTTGGTACTGGGATCTGACAGTATAAACTAAGCCATATTCACTATTGCACTGAGAGTCACACTTTAGCAGCTAAAGTCTGTCCTCAAATAATGCATTCACACAGTTCCCAGTGACATGAGGAACTAAATCCCTATGGTAAAGAAGACCTATGCATTTCCAAGGGTAAAACTGTACCATAATATTTTAAAACCAACTGAATCCGTGCAGTACAATGGAAGGAAGCTGGGAAGCAGTTTTTTTTTCATGACTGTCTTGCTGAATATAATTGCCAATTAACATGGGGTCACTGCTTCCCCCCCACCTCCATCCCTGAAAGTAGTGAAGAAGCCAGAGTTGTACAGCAAATAAAGAGGTGAAAAATGTTTCACCATGTGGCTTGCGAGGCAATGCCTGTGTTCACAATGCTCTCATCTTGGATGGAAATAGTAGAGACCAGAACTGTGGATTCCCAGATATATTCTTAAAAGAAACTCAAACCAGAGTCTGCATTCACAATCCCTCTGTTAAGTTCTCACAGGGTTGTAAGATCCCTACAGTTTAGCTCTGCATTCTCTTCCATGTTTAATGACCCTAGGATAAATTCTGTGGACTTTAATTCAACAAGACTCCCACTGAATGTGTGTGGAGGCTGAAGAATTTGTCCTGATGATTCGGAGATTCTGATTCCTGAGAACAACAAATATTGGATGGTGGGAAATTGGAAATATATACATATTTTTGCATGGATGCTCTATCTCCTCCATTGTCACAAACATCCCCTGCACACTAAAGGAGGTTAGTTTGCACTTAGTTTTGTGCAACTAGTGTACACTTAGTCATTTCTGCTAACAAGAAGAGCCTTGTCAGGAGTCAAGATCTCTGGCCATCTGCGGCATATGAATCTTTGAGATCTGCCTATGTGTAAGCCTGACAGGGCACTTAGTTGGGATGTGAAATATACCAATATTCATTGTTTCAGTTTAAGCACAAGTAGTTGAGCTATTTTTGAATTAAATACACTGTGCCAAGGGTGAAAATATAAAACTCTTGCAACATTTTTATGAAGAGCTCAATTGGTGATGCGTCTGGCCACTGAAAGCTGTGATTTGATGGAAAATAGTCTTCACCCGGGATCCACACCAGTTTATTATTTTTGGGCACTTCTTACCAGTGCTCTAGGGGAAGGAAAGCTCAGCTATGCACTCATGGACAGAGGGGAGAGAGTGAGGAGCCAAGAACAGTAGGGGGAGCTAACTGGCTTCATAAGGAACTTGCATCTCTCACTGAATTATCTACAGAAGCCCTGCACATTGAGGGCTAGATTCTCAGATGCACCAAAACTCTCCTTGGCACACCTAGGATGTGATGGCACTCTCAAGTGTAGTTTTGGCTACATCAGAACTTTAAAGCAGCCCGGGGGCTGCTCTAAGTTACACCTGCCTGACTATGGCCCCCAAAGGTCTGTACACCATCCAGAGAGCACATTGCACTCTAGCCACACCCACTTCTAGTCCCTATAGTTGGAGGCCAGGAGTTGGTGGCGTAGAACTGTCTATGCCTTTGTACTCCACCACCCAGTTGGCTGTTTAAACCAGTTCTGGAGGAACAAAGGATGCCAGGGTCTGGCTCTGAAAAAGACAGGACTTTCTTAACCAAGTTCAGCTTTTCTGTCACATCTTCGAACCATCAGTAAGAAAATCCCTGGTTCTGTGATGATGAAAAACTGGTGTGAAACTGATTAAAATTCATTTGTGATAATTGACACAAAGTTAACAGTTGAAGATGTGAAGACTAAGAGCTACATGAAGGTTCAGAAGACAAGAGAGGCACTTCTAAAATAATATTTATGAATAATCCTGTTTTTGTCAATCTGTCATTTATTATTAAATAATATCAGTCCATTTTAAACTCAGACTCCTTAACTGCATTTACATGAAAACGAATGTTGACATTAATAGATGGCGTTGTGCTTTTTAAATGCTTAGCAAACCTCAGTAGGAGATTGGCTCAAAGCGCATTGCTATGGCAAGCAACTAAAAAAAATACTGGGTGATAGTATTTCACTTTGTTGGAAGGAACTTGTCAGTAGAACAACAGGGAGCAAAGACTGTACTGGAATAATAATAATAATAAATTGAAATTATTTTAAATGTTATTCAGTATTTGTTAGCAAATTATTATACTCTTTATCTGCTACAGTGCTGCTTTGGTTCTAACAATAGCTTTCTTTCAGACCACATGGGAGGTATGTAAAAGAATTATGCCAAATTATTCCATCGTTTGCATTTATTCTATTTTCAATGGCCAACACTTTGTTATATATACCATGCCACCTACCAATGCATGAGACCTCCCTGATATCTGATCAGCTTTTCAGGAGATAACTTTTGGCAAATTCCATCCAAGCTCGGTTTATAGCCCCTGTCTACCTGTATTTCATCCTAATGCTACATACTGAGCACATAACAACGAGGGAAATTATGGAGACAGAATCCAGGAAATCATGTAACTAATATGTGAACAAAAGGCAAATCAGATGGGGAGGATGCTTTACTGTGAACCACAGGGAGAAACTTGCATCAGGGGCAATAACGAACAAGTCTTTCTTTCTTTCTTTCTTTCTTTCTTTCTTTCTTTCTTTCTTTCTTTCTTTCTTTCTTTCTTTCTTTCTTTCTTTCTTTCTTTCTTTCTCAAACTGATCCTTCTGTAACAATGATGAAACTTCAATGATTTTAGTGTATGCATTCTGGATTTATGTTGGTATAAATGAGATTAGAATCTTTCCCTTTTGTTCATACAGCCAAGGAGTCCACTCTCAGAATCTGAGGGTTTATTTTCTGCCTGAACAGCAGTGATCATTTATAAATGTAATAAATGGCTTTGATGAAAGAATCTTCTCCCTTCTGGAAAAGTCTTATATCTTGTGACTGAAAATATAAATCTTCTAAGAGGTTTTTTTATACCATCCTTTAGAAATAAACGAAGGTTTAAAAATCTATAGGAAGATCATTACGTTCTACAGTTTAATAGAGTAATTTCTGTAGAATCATGTTAAATTTTGATTAATCTAATCCTTGTTAAATTATATTGGAATTTCCTATAAAAGCTTGGCTGCTAAATACTACATTTCTGTGAGGACTGAGTATAACATCACAAGTCAGGCCTTATTAACCAGTTGTTTCAAGAATACAATTATTACAAACAAGGTATTACGGGCCTTGTGCAAACTGGAGTCTTTCTGCTGCCTTCAATGGAATTTGGATCAAGCCATCATTTGTTTATATGTAGTAGGGGGGATTTTAATTTTTAATTTTGTTCAATTGTGTAATTTTCTCTTTGATGCTTCTAACTCTTGATCAATACCTGAATCTGGGCAATGCTTTCTTTTAATGCTCTTGGCCTTGCCAAGAAAAAACACAAGATGAATGCAGTTACACCGCTTCCACGGCCTTGGGTTGGAAAACTTTTACAAAGACAAGTAAAAAGAAATTTCACTCACACTCAAGTAATAATTTTCTGATTGAGATCCACAGATTCAAATACTAGAACTGGTCAAGAAAGGACTGATTTCAGAACTTTTTGATGAAAAAAGGGTTCACAAAAAACCCCACAATGTTTTGACCAACATTTATCACATTCAACCTCTTTAAATTGGTTCAGATTTCCACCCAACTCAGAGATAGCACAGAATATTTATATAATTATTTTTGGGCTACACAAGCAAGACCTTTCTGTGTCTTAAACCTAAAGGACAGATGTCACTAAAAGGCTATGAGGTGTAAAGTTAAATGGAACGAGGTTTAAATCTCACCTGTATTGAGCATGAAGCAACTTAACCTTATATTTCAAACACACTTCTTGAAATGTTATGATAAAGAATATTTAACACAGTGCTTCTCAGTTAGGTGATAATAGCTAGTCACCGGCTCCATTATGTAGGAAGGTAGCTCTCCATAGGTTATGATAACATCTATTATCATTCAAATCTTCAGCAGAGTATAAAATTCTAAGAGGTATGATAACCCATGGGTCAGTCAAGTCTTCTGGAGAGAGAGAGAGAGAGAGAGAGAGAGAGAGAGAGAGAGAGGGAGAGTGTGTTTCAAATGGACTTTGGTTGGCTTGATCAATATGTTTTGGCAAATTTATGTTTAAAACATCAGTCACATCCATCACAATTTTATTGAGCTGAGATCTAGGAGAAACATATGCATTTTTATGCATTTTGAAAGATAATCTTCGTATATTCAGCCACCAAAATAATGCTTTCCCTTCTTGTCTCTTAAAAGTAAACCCTCATAAAAATGCACAGAAGTCTGCCTCTGGTTTGTTTCCAGTGGAATGTTAATTGGTGTACCTGGATGTCTTTGACACTGTACAGGATTCAACATACTGTATCAGTTTTCTTTACCAGTACAAGACTGAGAGTACACAAATCATCAAATAGGCAACCTCTTTAGGTAAACCACATAGAATGCAATGAGAAGAAGGTGTGTGCACAGAACCAGCTTTACACGCATCATGCTGTCACTCATGTGAAACTCTCCAAAAGATCAGCTGTCTGTATTAGAGTTCTACCATGTGTATGGATATGGTCACTTGAGTAAGACACAACATGGGAAAATGTGGGGCTGAATTTAACGGGTGATCTTGACCTTGACATATAAGAAGATATCATCTATTAGGGGGAATAAATGTGATGCTATCAGCAAATCACAGAGAACGCATATCATAGTGGGATCAGCTTCTGAGACAAGAAGCAGCCTAGAGTTAAGCTAAGTTCTTCCAAGGTCATTTTGAATTTTCCAGTCTGGCAAGCAGTACAATATACACCCAACCTTTGGGAGAGACATTTATATCTTCTTTTTTAGACGTACCCAAAGTTTAGTCTTTTACTGATCCAATTAGTTCCAGCATTAATTGGCTGGCTCCAGTCCAAACCTTAGCAAGAAATGAACAGATATTGGCATGCAAAAACCAAAATATTTAGTTCACAGTGCCTTCCCCGGGCTCAAAGCTAAATGGAGGTATCCTGAGTCACTATGATTAGTCTCCTATAAATGTGACATCGTTTTATTTTTCTGTTTGTAGAGCCATTAAAGGATATTGGGTCTTCAATTTAACTGAAGGGCCCTGGAACAATGTTTATTGCATTTAGGATGTGGTAATATTTTAGGATGCTTTAGACATTTAAAATCACACTTGAGGACTATTTAAGTCCTTGAAAAAGTGCAATAGACACAGCTGTAGGGCCTGCCAATCTCATAACTGCCTGTCCTGCTGGCCCTGGGAGACATCTGAATTTAGGAACAGTTAAGAGGATTAGTTTGCCTACTGTGAGTTCACCTGTTTACCTAGCCTATTATTTATTGAAGATCAAATTGACTCAATATCATTCCCGACAGAGAGCTGGCAAGAGATTACATTATGAGGAGACCAGAGTTTTCATTTTATGGGTTTAGCTATCTGTGATTTAAGGATCATTATGATCTCTTTAAAATTCCTAGAGCTAGCCAAGAAAACTAGAATTAAAGGAAGGCTGTGCCTTGCATTAAAAATTTCAAAAACAAATGGGGATACAGTAGAGACATTCTGTTGGGTTTATGTTGCATCTTTATTTTGAGAACTATGAATATCTTTAATGATTCTGAGTTTGTTTGTACCAACCTGGAATAAACAGAACAGGTAATCATCATGTGATTCATCCCCGGTTACTCATTCCCAGCTTCTGACAACCAGAGGTATATCATTCCAGCCCATCCTGGCTAATAGCCACTGATGGACTTATCCTCCAGGAATTTATCTAGTTCTTTTTTGAACCCTGTTAAAGTCTTGGCCTTTAGGCCACCTATTCAAATCCAGGTCGGTAGTGACCAAAAATTTTACTGCTTGATGGCTGTAGAAAAGTCTCTGTGAAATGGGTCTATCATCTCAATTCACTTCCAAGGCCCCAGTCTTGCACAGTCATATGTGTGAGTATGTGTGATCTCATATGTGTGAGCTCAAACTCTGAGGGATTTCAAATTTACATAGGCTCCCTCGAGCCAAGCTTCAGAATTGACTCAGTTGTCTGTCCTCCCAAGGGCTATTAATTACCAGGCAGTTTCAAATAAGGCTTTTAGAACTGAGCCCTTGTCTATTTTGCATACATATGAAAAGGGACTGCCCTGATATCCTCATTTAACATTTCTGTGACCTAACTGACATCTCTGGAATGCTCTAGAGACTGGCTTATCCATGTAGTAGTCACGTTATAAAATGTAGGTATATTCATTCACCATTCAGTTGGAAATCTCGTATGAACCTCATTTATAGGCAGTGAATATTCATGTTTGTCAGGGAAGCCAGTTCTTAGTACTTTGAAGAAGAGATCTGAACATCTGAAGAATGAATATCTCCCTAGTTTGTACCTCCGTTTTCTACAACTTAAAAGTTTTCAAGGGCAACCATTGGCTTTCTTCAGATCCTCATTTTATTCAATTTTCAAAAAGGCCATCCAGGAATGTGGGAGAGAAGAACACACTGCAACTGACTGAAGAATGTTAACGTCACACAGCAGTTTTAAGTTGGAATAACTCTTTCAAGATTTAACAGCAGAGTCCTCTATTTTACTCATACTTTTGCTTTGTTTGAGGATTTCTTTGACTCCAGCCAAGCATTTCTCTCCGTATGTTTATTCTCTCAGACAAATACAGGAAAAAGCCCACTTGCTCCCCTCGACCTTTCTCCTCAGAAACTGACAATTACCTTCCTCAGCCCAAAGGCATTGCTTTTTTTGGGAGTGCCTTATTTAGAACACATGATCAGCATCCAATGCTTTCCAGTAGTCTTCAATCGCCACTGAGTATTTATTTACATTGTATAAAATTAGAGGAAATGAAGGGGTATCTGTTTGAACTAAAAGCAACGGCCTAATTCTGCTTGTTATAAACTCCCCTAATGGAAAGATTTCAGTCAATGTCAGTTTGGGGGAAAAAAGAACATGGCTCACAGACATTTCTAACATAATTGGGCTTGTTGCCTAACAACAAAACACATTTAACAACTTTCTAAGCAAGAGTCAGTTTATGAATTGTGAGCCATTTGGGGTTCTATGCTCTGTGTTTGCTCTCAGCTTCCGAGCTTACCAAAGGACGTTAACATGAAGTCATCCTTTTTGGAGAAGACAAGATGAAGAACATCCTGGTAAAAATATAATACAAGGTAGTTTGTATGTGTTCACTTTCAGATCTACTGCATTTGAAAATAGATGTGTATCAATGAAAAGGAAATTTACTAATGGGGAGCCCATGTCCAAAATACTGATTAGGGCATTATACCAGTTCAGTTCTGATTAGTACATAAACATATCCTCTCTTTTTCCATTGTGGAGAAGGAAGTTAGAAATGTCTCCTTGGCTTCATTTTACACATTCAAGGTATCCTCCATCTACATAGAGAAGACAGAGACAGGGTGAGAGAAGAAAAAGAGACGAGAGGAAGTCAGTGGTACAGCTGGGAACCAAACAAAGGTCTCTGGATTCCCAGATCTGTACGATATCCACGGTCCCCACTGTGTTTTAAGTAGAGCTGGTCAGAGATCAGACTTTCCTTCCCAGGGGAAATTCCAACATCTTGAAATTTGGATCCTGGAATTGGGACAAAAAATGTCAAAATTTTGTAATTTTTGTGCAATAGAAATTTAGAAGCCATTCAGTTCAGAAACATAGAATTGAAATGCTTCATGCTGATAACATGAAAACATTGTAATATAAAATATTAAATGTGATAGAGAGACACATGAAATATAGAGAGACAACATGAAATATAGTATAATTAAAAGTTTAAATGACACGAGACTAGAGAGCTGAAACAAAATGAAAAGGTTAAACAAAATACTCCATTTCAATTCTGGAAAAAAAATTCCAGATCTAGAGCTGGTTGTATTCCCCCAAAATTTGGTGTAATCCTTGTCACTGATTTTTGGTTCCCTTTGTTAAAAGTCTAATGGTCAGTGGAAAAAAAAAAAGCCATTGAAGATATGAAATTTAGAAATTAGCCCTAATATGCAGACACAGCAGGTAAATAAAACAAATAAATGTGTTGGGACAACAACACAAGTAGTGGCACCACCATAATGAGCATCATTCGTGACACATCAATTGTGTGGCCACTGTCAAGTGATTTGTAAGTGCCAACACTTAAGTTAGTTTTAAAGAAGGATTTGAAGGAACACATTTGGTGGCTTTATGAGTTTTGATGGGGGACTTTTTTCCCATCACTTTAGATCATTTACCGCTTTTTAGCTAGCCTCATCTGAGCAAGAACATACACAGTTGTTTTCTGTATTTGTTTCCAACAGATTCTGTTGTGAAATGTAAATCTCTTCTGTTGCTTTTATTTCTCCAGATCCCCATTTAGAAGATTTTTAGTTGAAATTTGTCTGCAGCTTGAAAGAGTCTCAAGAAACTACTGTTGTGAGTTTTCCACCATTCTAATTGTTTGCAATTCAGTCACTGAAGAATGTGGATCTTTTAAAAGCCTGTGGAGAGAATTTAAACTGACAGAGAGTAATTCTGAAATTAATAAAATACTGTAAGCTTGATATTCTGGTCTTTCTGATTGGGCTGTCCAGCTCCAAACGGAAGATGGTTCATCTGCGGGTTCTCTAATGAAGCCAGGATGAAATCACAGGAGATACACTTTAATTCTCACATTAGTTTTGCATGAAACAGAATAGTCTAAGACCCAACTAGTCAGACAGAAAGCTATCTGCAACCTGTCCACTTTGAACAGAACAGTTACCACATGATGTTGCTCAGCCATATTCAAAGGCTACAATTTCCTTCAATACTTAATTCTCAGGAACGGGTGGAATTTCTGACATACATAATGATACATCTGCTCTGTTTACTTTGGCAAGCCACATCCCCTACATTCCACCAATATCCTTGTTTTAATCTTGAAGAACAAAATGAAGAACATATAGAAAAAGCCCCACAATGGGTCTTGTGCCTTTGGATGCAAACAATTCAGTGGAAATATATATATATATATATATATATATATATATATATATATATATAAATGGAGATATACCAATCTCCTAGAACTGGAAAGACCTTGAAGGTCATCGAGTCCAGTCCCCTGCCTACACTAGCAGGATCGAGTACTGTCCCCTGACAGATTTTTTGCCCCAGATCCCTAAATGGCCCCCTCAAGGATTGAACTCACAACCCTGGGTTTAGCAGGCCAATGCTCAAACCACTGAGCTATCCCTCCCCCTGTCCAATATGATTAGTGGACATTAATGAGCCAGTTCTTCAATATAATCTGTGCAGAATCTTTTAGGAACTCTTGGTAGGACTCACAAGATGAAACTGTTGAAGCATCTGTCACCAGCAAAAACACAAAACCAATTTCATATTATGTAACATAGAATCATTGACCCTTGGTGTAATTAATCATATCAACAGAAATATTTACAGCTTCCTTCCATGTATTGGTATATGATAGTATACACATCAGAGCCTTGACAAAATACAACTGGATAAGTGACTGGTGATTTTGGGTGCTGTAGCTGCTAAACAGCATCTCATTTTCTGATGGTGAATGCACAGCACTTTCTGAAAAGCAGAGCCATTTAACGTCTGAAGTTCTGATCCCCAAATTAGCAGTTACTTCGGAAAATCTTCACCCCATTGATTAGATAGGCTTTCGGAGACTTATAAGATCAGTGGGAGTTTTACCGTCAGTTGGGCTCAAAATATTGGTTTGTAGATGATGTGCAATAAGAATTACATGAGTGAAGGAAATGTTGAATTCTAACATCTTCAGCTTACGTGAAAGAGAGAGAAAAAAATTTAACTTGCCCAGAGGAAGAGAACACATCAATATTTAGTTAGCACCGTATGACAGGAGAAAGAAAAATAAATTAAAACAAAAAGAGAGGGCAAAAAACCCCAAACAAATCAAAGCAGGAAAGGTCAATGGAAAAGGAGGTAATTTTTGATTTTTTAAAAAAATATATATTTGTAAATATCTGAGCATCTGGTGTGTTTTGCTAATGACTTGGAATTTTAAATAGTTTTTAAAAACAAGATTCCTTTGCAATGATTCCTTTGCAATGATTAACTGCAAACATATCAAAAGGATAGACTGCTATTCAATAGCTCCCGTAATGCCCTACATTCAAGGTCAAGTAAATCCACAGTAAAAACAAACAATGTTTCAGCCATCTTTCCACAAAGAGAGGCTGAAAACAATAGCTCAGATGTTTAGAACAAATGCTAGAAAATGGTGAAAAAATGTCCAGACAAATATTTGGCCTCCACAAGAAATCACTTTGGGGCTTTTCTAAACTGAAGCTTGCAAAATATGCTTGCCCCAAAGGGATAGTTGGCACTGCTGCCATCTGCTTGCATCTGCTTCAGAAGCCCCAGGAATTGGCTGAAACCTGTGTGGTGATGTAACTGTCAAACTGACACAGGAATGATTCTGTTGATATTAGTCTGGCTAATCATTCCGCTAATTGGACAGCCATTTGAGTCACAATGCAAAGGCAGATCAGGTTTCACTTTAACTACTCACGTAAATGAGGTTTGACTCAAATGTAATACTTTATATCAACACACTGAACGACTGTAAAAATAATACCACATGTGCCAGTGCCTCTTTTTAATAAGTGTCTTCCTCAATTTTCCCTGCTATAGTAGGTACTTGAACATACCCCAAATTAAGGTTATTTAAGGAATATCAATTGAAAAATGCACCCACAGGAAGCTGAAAATGAATGATAGTGCTACCAGTATAACTCCCAGAAGTCAGTTATCTTAATGTGCTGCATCCAACTTGACCCTCTATTTACTTGAATTAGACAAGGGTGACCTGATTGTCCATCGCGTTGCACATTGTGAAGTAAGTTACAGGTATTGGGTTTAAAATGCTACCATTATCATTTAGTAACAATTTTATCCTAATTTAGAACTGGTGTAAATTACCACAAAAGGTGGAAGCCGATAGAGAAGCAGGCCCAGATTCTGTGTAATAGTGGGGAGCCTCTTAATTTCCTCATTAGCAGCCCTGCAACTTTGTTACTTTAACTCCTTGAGGGTGAATTATTTCCAGCTCTGTTCCATACTATTTAGCTAACCTAAAATATCAGGGTTAGAAGGAACCTTAGGAGATCATCTAGTTCAACCACCTGCTCACAGCAGGACCAATCCCTAATTAAATCATCCAACAGATTTTTGCCCCATAATCCTAAGTGGCCCTCTCAAGGATTGAACTCACAAGCCTAAATTTAGCCAGGCCAATACTCAAGCCACTGAGCTATCCCTCCCTCTGTAGGGGAGTGCTACTGAAAAGAGAAACTGAATGGAAAACTTCTGCAGGAATTCAGAACTGAGCTAGTTCTTCATTTTTGTTCTTCTCTTCTTGCACTCTCTAATAAGAGGGACATTTGCATGTAAACAAGGGGCTGAAATAAATATCTTGGACATGATTTCGATAGCCCTGATAATGCAAAGTAGGCACAAAACAATTCTGTTGTGATCGGTTGGCATTTTATATCCCCTTTGTAAATAAATACACCAGGAGCAGGGTAATAAAGAATCAGATGCAAGATCTTTGTTGGGTCAATGAAGGAGAGGATACACTTCTTTAAGTGATTGGGGAGGGGGGGGGGATCAATGCTCCAGCTTTGAACAGAGTATCTATGACAGGTGTCTTCCTTTCCCTGCAATGATTCCCAGGTGAGCTACTTTTGATTAAAATTATAACTGGGCTCATGCAGTTTAGAGAGAGATTATAAAAAGAGGGAGCTTTGCTGGTCATATTTTCTCTGAGTTTGGGTGAAGTTAGAAGTCATTTCTAAGGAGAGAGCTAGGGGGAGGCTGTATTTAGTTCCTTTGTTTTTTACACTTAGCTGCAAGAAGTGAGTGTTGGGTGTTAGAGTCTCTTTTACCTTTGTCATTTAAACCCCATACTTTTGGATTGGTCTTCTGTTAGTTAGCCTTGTCTGACCTGGACTGTTACAAAGATTCTTTATTCATGGGATACATATCTCTCTCTCTCTCTCTGTGTTTCTTTGCTCTTATTCCCCCAATGAAACTCTCAGTTTGTGGCTGCATAAAATCTGTCTGTTTGAGGACCACTGGTCTAAGTGCAGTTTTCTTCAGATGCTAGCTGACCAAACCGCTGGAAAATTGTCATAAAAACCACTATGTGCCTTAAACTAGCAGTTCTCAACAATGGGTCTGGGGCCCACTGTGTGGTGAAGGGGGTGCAAGTAATTTCAGAGGATCTGCCAACATAAACCAAAGAGCAGGGTCAGCATTAGACTCCCTGGGGCTCAGTGTATCCCCCAAGTGTGGGCCCTGTAGCCCGAGCCCCACCACCCAAGACTGAAGGCGTTGGGCTTTGGCCTGGGCCAGTTTGGCTTGAGCTTTGGCCCCAGGTTCCCCCAAGTCTAATGCCAGCTCTGGCATCCCCATTAAAACAGGTCATGACCTGCTTTGGAGTCCTGGCCCACAGTTTGAGAACTGCTGGGTTATACAGTATTAGCTAGATTACATGCAAAATTGCATTTTGACATTAGATCCTGCCAATCTGCACATGGTGAACTCATCATTAGCCCTCTCATTGAAGGGTTTCCTTGCATGTTTCTCTTGTAGACTAAAACTATACATTGAAGGGAAACTTGTACATACTTGGTACACTCAGCAGTGCAGAAGGCAGATATCTGCTTGGTATGCTTGTTAACTTCTGCTGCAATTAAATAGTGAGACTGGAATTTTCAAAGCAGTTAGGTGCCCATATACCATTACATTCTGTGGGAGAAGGACATCTAATTTCCTTATGGCTGCCTCAAAACACCCAACCTAAATGTACATTAGAATTTGAGAGAGCATATTTTCCTGGCCTAACATTTTCCCTACCTTCTTTCATAAGGCTGTCAACAATAAAGACAAATTACATCTAGAATGTATCATTCATCTGTGATACACACTCGGAGAGATGTTTCTTGCCAAGATCCAAGAAGAATGAAAAAGGTTGAATCAAACTGAGTATTACAAGTATCAATTTGCCCTCAGGATGTTCCTGTTAGACTTGCAAATGACAAATACCAACAAGCAGGGAGCTTTCTTGTAGATCAAACAAGGCGATAAGTGATTGCCCCCTGCAAACATCAGCTCTGCTGCAGAGGGTGCTATGGTCCACGGAAATCCTTAGTATAGGGCTTAAATGGGGTTTATATGCTAGAGAAACCTGAATGGGCCCCTTGTGCTTGGGTGAATTTTACTCTACGCATTGTACTTTAAAAAGCAATGAGTATAAATGGAAGCACAAAACCACCATCCCTGACTATTATTGTAGTATCATGGTCCTCCCAAAGAGGGCACTAGTGTTCCACAGATGAGCCAAACAGCAGGGCTGAGAAATACACCAGCCAGTGCATAAATCTCTGAAGAGAGAAATCTGTCTTAGCACGTCTATGTCAGGAAAAGGGGAATTATTACACTTAATAAAAGTGTATTGACACCATATGTGGCCCCACCTCTCCCTTTTGGATTTATTAATGATAACAAAATTGGAACCTTATAAAGATTTTTATGAATTATTATTTATTATTATTTATTATTTCTACACAGTAAGCATGTCTCGCCTTGAAAAAAAATGCAGCAGTCACACTTGTTATAAAAAGCCCAGATTGCAAATGCAAATACGTTTATTGTTTGTGAAATAAATATTTCTGATCCTCAGCTGGTTTTCCAAAGAGGCATAAGTGAAACATTTTCTAGATTATTTTTCAAGTTATCATTTTAGTGTTTGGACGCTAAATACAACACAACGTCTTTACAGACTATATTCATTGTTTATTTTATTAATTTTCAAGAGGGTAATTTAAATAGAACAGATGCATATTTAAAATAACGTGTGTCCAGTGTTCTAATGAGGAGGTGTTGTGAAAGCCAAAAGGATAACTGGGTTTTAAAAAGACTTAGGTACGTTCTTGGAGGAGAGGTCCATCAATGGTTATTATCCAAAATGGTCAGTGATGCAACCCCATGCTCTGGATGTCCCAAAATCTCTGACTGCCAGAAGTTGCGACTGGATGACAGGGGATGGATCACTCAATAATTGTCCTGTTCTGGTCATTCCCCCGAAACAACTGTCACCAGCCACTGTTGGGAGACAGGATACTGAGCTAGATGGACCATTGGTCTGACCAAGTATGGCTGTTCTTATATTCTTTCCCATGTAAGGCATGGAATTCCCCATATAAATTGGGTAACACATCACAGTTAACTTACAGAGAGTTTTGATTGAATTAGAAGGTAACATTTCCCAGCATTAGGATCTAAATGTATCTCAAGGACACCCCAGATTTTTGCCTTAGGTGTTCTTTGGTGTGGAGTTTGTATAAGACTGATCATTGTGGATGCAGTGAAGCGGTATATGCTCATTTTAGTAAGGCTTTTGATACTCTCTCACATGACCGTCTCATAAACAAACTAGGGAAATGCAACCTAGATGGAGCACCTATAAGGTGGATGCAAAACTGTTGGAAAGTCGTTCCCAGAGAGTAGTTATCAGTGGTTCACAGTCATGCTGGAAGGGCATAACAAGTGGGGTCCCACAGAGATTGGTTCTGGGTCCGGTTTTGTACAATATCTTCAGCAATGATTTAGATAATGGCATAGAGAGTATACTTATAAAGTTTGTGGACAATATCAAGTGGGGAGGGGTTGCAAGTGCTTTGGAGGACAGGGTTAAAATTCAAAATGATCTGGACAACACTGGAGAAATGGTCAGAAATAAATATGATGAAATTCAGTAAGGACAAATACAATGTAATCCACTTAGGAAGGAACAATTTGCACACATACAAAATGGGAAATGACTGTCCAGGAAGGAGTACTGTGGAAAGGATACTGGGGATCATAGTGGATCACAAGCTACATATGAATCAACAGTGTAACCCTGTTGCAAAAAAAAGCAAACAGAATTCTGGGATGTATTAACAGGAGTACTGTAAGCAAGACACAAGTAATTCTTCCACTCTACTCTGCTCTGATTAGGCTTCAACTGGAGTATTGTGTCCAGTTCTGGGTGCCACATTTCAGGTTACATGTGGACAAATTGGAGAAAGTCCAGAGAAGAGCAACAAAAATGATTAAAGATCTAGAAAACATGACCTATGAGGGAAGATTTGAAAAAAAATGAATTTGTTTATTCTGAAGAAGAGAAGACTGAGAGGTGACATGATAATAGTTTTCAAGTACATAAAAGGCTGTTACAAGGAGGAGGGAGAAAAATTGTTCTTCTTAACCTCTGAAGATAGAACAAGATGCAATGGGCTTAAATTGCAGCAAGGGTGGTTTAGGTCGGACATTAGGAAAAACGTCCTAACTGTCAGAGTGGTTAAGCACTGAAATAAATTGCCTAGGAAAGTTGTGGAACCTCCATCATTAGGGATTTTTAAGAGCAGGTTGGACAAACACCTGTCAGAGATGGTCTAGATAATACTTAGTCCTGCCTTGAGTGCAGAGGACTGAACTAGATGTCTTCTCGAGGTCCCTTCCAGTGCTATCATTCTATGATTGTATCAATATTTTTAAGTCCTGATTTTTCCTATGTAGTTTGTATCCCCCAATTTTTTTCATGCCTCTTGCTTATCCCTCCCTACTTTGGGAACTCTTTTCCTACAATGAGTGCTTTTGCATTCTCTCCCTTTCCCTCACTTTCTCTCCCTATGTCCAGAAGTTAGGAGAAATGGAAACTCTTTCCGCATCCCCCTGCAGGGGGATATATGGGAACAGAATGGCCTGCAGAAGTGTCTTTAATCTCTGCTTTAGGGAAGGGACCAAGGTGGGATCAGTTCAACAACCTATTCCTATTCCTGACTGCGCTGAAAAACCGGGCAGCATCTTCCTTATGCGCCATTTGTGGGGAACACAAACTGCTGCATGATGGGGTAGGAAACAAGGAGCTCATAGCAACCCAGACTCACCGAGATTGCACAAAAAAGCACCTCTCAGCAGCTGCTACAGGAACAGGTGAAAAGAGTGGGCCTTGGAGAAGGCTGGTCACTGAAATCAAGGCTGGGTTGAGAAATTGAGGGGGGGGGGGAATCTCTCTTCTGACATGCTGCTGTTTGCTCTGTGTGACCAAGAGAGAATGGTGCACCTGGGAAAGAGGATCTGTCCATCCGATGCTTTTATTTGGGCTGAGCTGCTTCCCTAGCTTTCCTGTTGCCTTTCCATCATGGAAGCCAGCATCTTTTAGGCTACCTAGAAATCATAGGTGCGGAGGCTGAGATTTTAATGTTTGTTTATTTTCTGGGCTATAAATATTACTGGTAGCAAAGGAGCCCATTTTCCAAAACTTGAAGGCATGCCCCAATAGAGTTTGGCTTTGGCTGGAAATTTCAGATAGCAGTGGCAAGGGTTAAATATTTGTACCTGCCACAACATTCTGTACAATATCCCATGAGATCCCACAACCGTTTTCCATTGCCACTGGAAATAATGACTATCAGCTGCAGCAAAGTTGCGCTAACACTTGATATTCTAGTGCCAAATGCTCATGCACCATTGCTCACTTATGAATAACTAACACCATATATTATGTTGGGCCCCTGGTCATAGTTTCTAACCACAAGCCAGTATTTTTGATCATGATGTTTCTGAACCAGTTTTATCTTAAAATCCTATGAAAAGTGTTCCTTAGTGAGTAATAATAAATTTAACTAGCAAACTCGGGCCATATGTTCATAACCAAGAAACAGATACAGTCACTGGACACTCCACACCTGTGGCTGTTTTTCTTCCCCTACGTCATTATAAAATGTGAATTTCAATCACAAGAGCCTCAAGCTATTAGTCCAGTCCAAATTCAAGTTTGTACTTGTGATTCATATTACGGTTTTTCCCCACCGTGCTCTTGAAATGGATAATATGATATATTTTGAAGAAGGCAAAGGTAACGATTCGAGGGCATTTCTCAGAATGAATGAATTCAACTCTGTCAAAACACATTCTGGGTAAATTTTCTGCTGGGGCTCTATCTGGCTTCCAACTCCGCATTGCCAAATTTGCTCATGCATAAAATGACTCCTGTACTTTACTACTGCAAACACCTGCTAAAAGGTCTAACAGCTGCAAACCCCTTTCAAATAATCTAACACTTGTGTGCATGCAAGTATTAGCATGTGCACCTGCAAAATGCATTGATCCTGTTGGGTCTATTAGATACAAATGCTAACCACTGCTCGTGAGTAGGTGTCAGATCATTTAAAGGATGTCTGCAAATGGTAGGATATGCTATGGTAGTTGCATGCCCCCTATTTCTCCTCCCCCACCTTAAAGACTGAGGCACTTTGACCAAACAGGGAGCCGAAAGTCAAGCTGTCCAACTACTGCACCACCCAGGGCTCCAAGCGCCCCTGTTACAATATTATTGACCCTCACAATTAATGTCTGGTTTAATTCCACTAAAATAATGAAATACTCCTGGAATGAATTTGACCTGTTTAGTACCAAAAGACAGTAACAAAAGCAAAACATGATTATAGGGAATATGGCCTAGAACTTGGTAGGGTAATTGTATAAATACAGTAGATGACATTGGTATCCTTCTCCACCTGCATGCCAACACACGCACGGACACAAAATGTTATCTTCTGCGTAGAATACGCATATAACAAACCTTACATACAGCAGAACAATTTGGGATCTTTTCTGAGAGAAGAAAAAAATCCTCTGCTTAATATTTTTTTTCCCATAGCTCTATAAATGCAAAGATAAAAACAGGCAAAATAATATAGGGTTGGAACTTTGCAAATATAACCTAATCCTTAGTCAGACAATTTTTTTTAACATACTATGTCCGACAATCCTGCTCCATAAAGTTAAAAGATGGTGATTTGAATGATGCAAAATATGATCCAGGAATCAATGCCAACACTCTGTAACTAACCTGGGAATGAAGGGTGCATATCATGTCCACTGTATGATTACTACTTCATCAGAACTTGCACGCATCCCTTCAACACTACAACTGCTATCAATGGTGGGAGTGGTGTATCCAGAAATTGGAAGATTTCCAAGTCAGGATCCCTAATTCTCAATCAGTGGTAGGTCCTGGGTCAAAATCAGGCCCAAAATACATTCAGTATCTGAGTGGGTCTACAAATCACTATCTTTCCAAGATGTCAAACTTTTTGTGAAACACTTTTTGTGTTTCCCCTATAGCCAATGTACTGTACAGGGAAGTTACAGTCTCTTTGGAGCATATATGTTAGTAACTAAATTTCATTCAAGGCCCTTTGCCTATTTAAATACTCATGAAGCTTCTAAGAAGGGAGAAAAAGATTTTGGCATTTAGAGTTCATATACTGTGTACCGTTTGGGCATTGCTTCCAAAGAGTTTGAAAAGTTAAAACAATTAGTTTATGGGTTTGCATTCTGGTAATGTGGAGTGGCCCTAAAAAGATCAGGGCTTCACTGGGTTAGCCACTATACTTTAAAAATTGACCTCTGACCTAAAGAATTTACTTACGATAGACAAACATTTATATACGAGACATTTCATTCCAACGGGCTTTACAAATGTACAGCATGGCTCACATCACCTACCACCAGTGGTGGGCCGTCAGGGCCTGCAAGGCCTTCTCTACTGGCCTAAGAAAATATCTGAATCACAGACTGATGTTAATTATATTTTGTCCATGAATACTTATTAAATATTTCCAAATGGTCTGTCCACTTCCTTTCATAGCTTTTCCCCTGGTTGTGCTGCTTCCAGACATGTATTTTCATATTAAAGCATTTAACCAATCACATTTCAGCCATCATTTGTTGCTAGGCAGGGTCAAAGTCAAAGATGTCTGCCTGGAGGCCTTCACAATCCGTTCTGCGGGCCCTCTAACAGAAAAAAATGTCGATTAAACTGTTGCTTTAACCAATCAGATTTTAAGTTGGTGACACCAGGGCCCTCTAGCAGGCGTAAGGCAACGTCACCGTATTCACACCCATTGATTGGATAGTCAGAGGAGGATGGATTTTGTCTACAAATAATCCGAATTTTTGGTGAGTAAAATGTTGCTTTTTTCCTAAATAATATTGCGAGTTTATGAGGATATTATTGATGGGGTTTTTTTCGGGGGGGGGGGGGGGGAGGTGTCGCAGCTGTAGCTGCAGTAGTAGAAGACTTGTGCACCCCTAATCTTTATACTGTATTTCTACATAATAAGATGATTTTTATAACCATAAAATAGTTATTGAGGGGTGAATTGATTCAGACGGAGCACTACTGAAGGCCTAGGTGTGAAATGCACGGTCCGCCACTGCCTACCACTGACATGAAACAATCGTTTAGCAGCACATAGCAATCTTATTCAAAAGTTTAAAAGAGGAAGTAAAGAGAATATTCCATCCATTTGGAGCTGCAATTACGGTAATATTTTGTCAGGAAGATTATAATATTACACAAACTGGAATTGGACCAGGACAACTGGAATAGCAGCAGCAATGGTATTTTGCAATCAGTTAACGTAACTATAATGTCACAGATGTACTTATATATCAGGTAATACTGAAAGCACAACAGATAGTCTGATGGGATTGCTTCAAACTCAGCTGCGTCCCCACAGGAAAACAGACAGATAATTTCTCTGTGTATCTTCCAGTTTCCACAAGAAGAATCTGTAACTAAAACAGCAACAACCAGATTTCCCACAACTTTTCCGTAATAGCAAGCCATGGTCCCTCTGTGGTGTTTATAACCGGTGATGGCAGGGGTTAAAAATTATCAGGAAGCATGAGGGATACTTGATGATGTCACAACTGGCCTTTGGGAGAGTGAGGTCATTATCTAAGTTGTTTGGGGAGATAAGAGGCTGTTAAAATAAACAGAAATGCCACATAATTACCAAATACTGCTGGAGGAAGATTAGAGTGTTTGGAAGAGCCTGTGTCAGTGTTACACTTAGCTCCATCCAGTTCTTCCTAAAGCAGGGATTAAAAAGGGGGTTAACTGCATGGAGGAATTAAGTAGAACAGTCAATGGGACTCCGCCAATTTGTACAGCTGAGAAAATGCTCAGCTCTTCTGAAACCATTTCAATAATTCATAGCCCGACATTGTATGTTTTTAAAGTAGCAGCTGCCTGGGAAGCCTTATTTTGACTTAAACACTCATCTTATTTTTAATTTTTAAGTCTTTCAAGTGGGATTCTAAATTTAAAACAAGAATAAAACGTAATGCAATTTTTATCTATAGATCTCAAAGAGCATTATAAATTTTACAAACTAAGCCTCACACAATCACTACGAGACACAGTAGCTCACTATTAAGTGTATTTTATGTAGACTTTAAGCGTATCACTGTAAACTCCTAATAGATAGATAAACAGAGGTACATCTTGGTTGAATGGCTTATCTAAGTTCACAAGCTGAGTCAGTGGCAGAGCTGGGAAAAGATTCTAGAAGCCTTGATTGCCAGTCATTTGCTTAATTTCCAGTCCCAGGAACATTTCCATTTGGCTGGGGACACTGAGAAGGCTATATCTCCCATGTTCACAATACAACAAGGAGGGAGGAAACCACCCTATAACTTAATCAAGTTTTCACTGCTTCCAACAGAAGCAAAATGCTATTCATTTGTGCCTAAAATATGTTGCTCTTTTCAAGAAAAAATGAGTCAATTTTTAAGGTTGTGACGCAAACCAGTGAAGGAAGGAAAATTTAGAACGGAGATTGATACACTCTGTGTTAATGAGATTACAGAGATAAAATGAGGGCAGAATTTTGCCAACCATCCTTAACGTATAGAGTGCAAAATACATCTTTCATTATTAAAACTCCACTTATTTCCTTCTTCCTCTCCTCTAGCTTCTATGGTAAATTAAATATGGTCACTGAGATTGTTTTCAACTATATTCAAGCTAGGCAGAGATCATGCTGCTTACGTTTTTAACCAGAGCTAATAGTGAGAACCAAAGTATTAGGGCCTGAAAACCAAAGATTTTGTTTTTTTAATCTACATTCATCTCCCATAGATTTCTGTGGGGTTTGAATCAGCCCCTTGAGCTCCACTGAAAACCACTATAATCAATTTTATATTTTAGAATTAAGGATCATCACATTTTTCTGTGCTTAAAAAGCAGAGTCATCTAGCATCCTTTGCTTCCCATGTTCTATCCCTCCAGTGCCCTGGCCTTGCATAGAGAAATGAACAAGTGTTTTAAGTCCACCTGAATGAAGCGTTCATGATGAGAGCTGTCACTAGCACCAGGAGTAGAACTGGTTGAAAATTTCTGGACAGACCTTTTTTTTTTTTTTTTAACAAAAAAATGGGTTATTTGGGATGACCAAAACATTTTGTGAATTCATGTTGAATTTGAAAAAGTCAGATAGTTGTTTTCCATTTTTTTATTTCCATTTTGAATTATACTTTCATTTCATGGGCAAAGAAAACCAAACTCTCAAATTAAATGAAACAACATGTTTCATTTCACAAGAATTTTTTTTTAAAAATCGGTTTTAGGTCAACCCAAACGTTATTCTAATGTTTCGGTTCAGTCGTGAAACTAAATAATCTGCTCTGTATACAGATCCAAGTAGGCAAGGTGTACAAGTAGTGCCTTTGTCTGTTATCTTAAGAGAATTAAGTTAAAGTCTGTTTTTTGATGGGTCATACGCATAGGGTGACCTCAACTTCACCATTAGTGGCAGTTAACCTATGAAACGTGGAATGGTTGCCAATGTCTGCATGGAAGTTGCCCAGCACTGGAATAGCAAGGGTGTGGTGGCTGAGGACTAATTTGCATGGTTTGTGCCATGGTTCCACTAGAAGGCACTGCATATACTGCCCCTGCAGGAAGCTTGCATTTCTCTGAGTAATGGCTCTGAAAGGAAAACATGAAAAATAGTGATGCAAATAACCATTTTGGCATTTTCTCCTTTTTTTAAGAAGTGGAAGGGATGACCAGGAGATGTGGGCTGTCTTGGAGGCCTGTCTGAAAAGTTCCCAGCTTATAAACAACCCACCAAGTTTTAAACCACTTAAAAACACTTGCAATTGAAAACATGCTTTTAGTGGTTTCATGACTGCAGTGACTTTTACCATCTATTAATATTCTGCTAGCTTTGGTTGCTAGAAGTATCCTCTTTAGCATGCTATTTTTGACATTCATCTTGGATCACACTAAGAGCACTAGAAAGACTCTGCATTAGGGTTGCCCTGGGCATTTCTGATCTTTAAAGATCTTATGGTAAGTTTCATAAAAGGAGGTGCATAAATCCTAGGAACCTGGCCAAATTGCAACTTCAATAATATATCCTGTCTCCCCAAATTCCTCCTCGGTTTCATTTGGAAAGCTGTCCTGATGTACTATGAGGTATTGGTGTGGGCTGTTAACCAACTGCCATATTTCACCCAAGATCTGGCTGCTGTTCTCATTAAATCATCTGTATGCCACTTCCTAATGGGTTCTGGCATGAAATTTTTTACATAGATATGTTATCATTATCATTAATATTGGCATCATTCAAAACCATAGGTGTTTAAAATCAATTAACAGTTCCTCTCCCATCATCATCAATATTTTATTTTTACTCAAGGAGAACAAGCCTCTCATGAAACTTAAAATAATCTGGTTTTTGGAAGGAATATAGTGACAATAAAAGAAGGCTGATGAGGGCCCATTAGACTTTTTCAGCATGTGTTTTCTGGAGGTATTTTCATATTTAGAATGTTGGGGTCAGATTCAAATGTGATGTAAATGAGTACAGGTCAGTTGAAGTAAACTCTTGTAGGACAATTGATGATTAAGATTCTGAAATTAAGATGCAGCGCAAAATTACTAATGCAGCTTTTTGTGAGGGTTCACAAACATAAGATTGGACTTTATGTGAAAAAGCCCCTGAAAACCCATGTTGAAAGAAGATAAGAAGTGTTGACATAAAATGTGGTTTACATAATTCCCCCTTCAAATAAAAATTAGCTATGATGATACATGCATTAAAGTATAAAAATGAAAAACTGTGAAATAGGAAGATTGAGAGCTTTGATAGTTATATTTTAATAATGTATAATTAGGGATGGGGAATGCATTTAGATGAGGTAATACTTAAAACCAAGGCCTTGCTGGCATGACTGTGGTTTTACCAATTCTTCTCCTTTCATATGGATTTGCTGATTGTTTTAAGCCAATGTTATTGCTGGCAGGACAAAGGTAATCTGTTGTGCTGGAAGATTTTAGATGAAAGGTACACAAACCTGTACCCATGAGAAACCCACTTTAGCGGGAAAACCCTGGGGCAGGATTACATGGAACAGAATGTCATAGATATTGTTTAAAAACAGCAAAAAATGTGTGAACTGAAACTTGTGCATGCATAGTGTATGGGTTACACATGAAAATGCTTTACAAGGTTGAAGCTGATTGGAGAAAAATTAAGAAATGTGTAATCAGAAAAAGTATACAAAGACTCAAGTAAACAAGGCTCAAATCGGAGAAACACAAGCCCAGAAAATGGAGGAGTGGGACAGAAGGACCAGACCCAAGATCAGAGATGTCATCAACCATCATGAAGTAGAGGAGAACTTCCTGGTGCCCTGAAATGCAGTAACTTGGGCATCCTACCTACTCTATCTTATCTGTTTGTTATCTGACATAAATATGTGTTTGGACACTATTAGTGATCATAATTCTGTCTGATATTGTATTAAATAAAGGCAAAAAATGATGAAATCTAACTTGGATGGAGTTGTGACTCAGTTTCCCATCTTACACTCCCAACAAAATTTAACTATATCCATTTACATTGGGTCTTTAGCTTACCATATTTTTTAAAATTATTGTTAAAGAGGTAGAAACAGACATAGTTTGAGCCATGTCCAAAAATCTTATTAACCAAATATTTTGAGGGCCTATCTTTAGATGTCACCAATCCATTGACATCATAGTGCAAGTAAGTAACTCTTTTTCAGAGTTTTGTACAGTGTGTACTATGTCAACAGTCTCACAACCTTGCAAATGGGTAGATTAGAATAATGCCAAACACACTAGACCAAATTCATGCCTGATGTAACTCCGTCCTGGAGGTTTAAGTGGCATATCACTAGGGATGAATTTAGCCTGTTTGGAATGAACCTGACATTTCTGGAAGTTTTATTCAGTTTGGATTAGCATCCAGGAATTTCAAAGCCTTCTTTAATCTGATGCTTAGTCAAAATTATGCATATAGTATAAATGTATCATAAGAACAAACTTCATCGGTTATCTGATTTGTGTTTAGTTGGAAATAAAGCAAAATAAAATAAAATAAAGATAGCCTTGCCTGAAGTGTTTCCACTTTCTATTTCATACAAAAGCCAACATAGAGAAGAATGTCGGTAAGTCTGAGAAAATGTAAATGCCCTCCTGTCTCTCGCCTATTTTAAAAAAAGTTAGACGTGTTTTGAGCATTAAAAAAAACCCAATTAACTCATAGTGGAACTTTGGGAGGTATCTTGTTTTAGTCAAACTCATCCACCCTTATAAACATCACCTGAACGGCACACGTGGCTTAGATCTACCATTGCAAGGACAGCAGGCTTTGGATGCCCTAAGTGGCTAGAAGCAGCTGGAAATAATTCGGTAACACAGTACAGTGAAAAAGAGTTTAAAAACCACATGATCTCAATGATATTTTCATAGTGCTCCAAGCAATTTACTTCCACAAGTTAAATGGTTTCAAGACTATCCAGATTGAAATTACATACACAGCGTAAATGCCAATAGTGGTATACTGCAGAGCATTAGGCCAAAGAAACAACAGCCAACAGCCCTTGAGGAATTTATAGTTAGATTTATGAATGGCATGCTCATGGCTTTGGTGGATATTACCCAAAGTCCTATCTTATCTGGTCAACATCTATCTCATGTATGTGTTTCATTGTGGAAAATAATTTGCATTTCGTGCCTAATATTTCTGGTACCCAAAACATGAATGTGCTTGTGCCTGTACATTTCTGTTCATCATAGATTCCATGGTCTAAAGTTTGCAAAACTGGAGTCTATCAGACTTTTTGACTTCATTAAAAATTTCAATCCAAGAAGCTCTACTTCTTTGGCATATATTATAAATTTAAGATAATGGTAAAAAATGCACTTGAGCACACACAGATTGGGAATCGTTTACAGTGGGAATGATTTACCACTGGAACAAATTACCAAGGGAAGTGGTGGGTTCTCCATCTCATGAGGTCATCAGATCAAGACTGGAAAAAAAGGCTTTAGTAAAACACAAATTATTCAACTCTATGCAGGAGTAACTGGGTGAAGTTTTACAGCCTCGAAATCTCTGAGAGGTTAATCTCACACCAAATGCCCTCCCAACAACAGTTGGTTCCTTCTGAGTCTTCCTTGTTCTAACCTGGAAATGGTCTATAAACCATAATAAAGGCAACTGCAAATCTCAAGGAATGAGAGTAGTTCTGCTAAAATTTCAGGATCCTTTGGCTGGCTATGACATTAGCTGTGGTGCTTTTCCATGTATCCGTTAGAAACTACAATGCTGAAGAAGGACACTTGGTTTTTGGACTGCAGGAAATAACCACAGACACATATGTTAGGAAATATATAAATAAATAAAGAAGTTGACAAAATATATTAGTCTGAGGTAAAATTTCATTGAATCTTCACTCAAGTATAGACTGTCTGTTCCCCAAATATGCACATACAAGTTTAAACCACTTTTAGTGTTTGTAATATGCTGTAATTATTTTTGTAGTGTTTGTAAACAAATTCTCTGTGGGATTTTGACATTTTCCAAAAGCTGTCACAGGCAGTTCTGTTTGAAAATAAGGCTTGGGCAGACGGCGAGCCAGAGTTTCATCTGGTCTAAAAGGGTGTAGGTTCACTGAAATCAACAGAGCAAGGACCATTTAATGCCAGCTGAGAATTTGGCCCAAGAGGAACTAGACAAAAATATATAAATAAAAGCAGAAATTGTAAGCTGGACTTCACCACCATAAATATTGGCCTCTGAAGGGAACCTGCCTTTAGTGCTTGAATGTTGAAATGCAAAAGGTAAAACAGACGAACAAAAAATAGCTCCAGCTTATTTTAGAGTCAAAGTCATTGTCACACAAGGGAGTAGATCCTGGCCCCGTTTGGTCCCAGCTTTGCCGCTCTCATGGTGCAAAAGGGGACCTGTAGCTGAACTAAGAAGTCAGATGAAGATTCTCTTGGGAGAATACGTGCTGAGGTGGCTGGCACTGCACCATCTCTTTTTGACCTTCCCTTACTCATAAAATAACTGAGATGATAATTTGGTATATAATATACATGGTACTATATAGAAATAGTATATTTTCAATACAAGAGCCATCTAGTGATGTTCATTATGGTCTATGCTCCAGAAACCACCCAGAACTGCTGTATCTGTGTAGGTAAGTCTAGCATATTTATGTGTAGATAGTCAGCATAGGGGGCCAGCTGGTGTGATTTCACTATATTGTTCCTGTTGTGTAAAAAGCAGAAGACACACATTCACCCTCCTTGATCATCTGTCTTGTTAAATATTGATTGTTAGGTAGTCCAAAAGGCTCAGGAGTCAGGTGCCCACATTTCATTGGAGTTCAGTGTCTTAGCACCCTTGAAACCCTCACCTACATATACAGCTCCGTGGTACAATGTTAAAACTAGCAGTTGATTTTATTATGAAGAAGTACCAGAGTGTATGTGTGCATGGAAAAATCAAGCATTTGCCCTCCTAACTATGAGCAGGTAGAACACTTAATCATTTACTGGGTAGCCTAACTCTCCTTGATTCTTCTTTTCCTTTGTGTTTATCAATGGTGTAAGCATCTGAAAAATATCACTACTCCATGCCTAAAAGGAAGGAGTATTTGTTAGTAGTTAAAGCACAAGTCTAGAAGTCCTGGCTTCTGGGTGCCCTTGGCACAGACTTTCTCTGTAACTTTGGGCAAGTCACTTTGGCCAACATTTTCAAACATGTGACACCTCAATAGATAGCCCATTTATTTAAGTATCTAATTTTTCAGAAGTACTGAACACTAGCAACTCCCAGTGACATCATAATTTCTCGGTATCTCTGATGTTCCATAGTCATGTATTTTTAATTTATTTACAGGACATAAAAAGTCACCTAATTCAAAATAGTTTTGCCATGCTTTAAAAATATGATCCAAAACAACCAAACAAAGCAGCTTCTCCAAACCATAAATGAGAAGAAAATGAATCCCCCATCTCTACTACTGGCCCCAGTGTATAATATACCCAGCTCAGCTTGTGCCTTACCCAAAAGCCTCAGGGAAAAGAAGACTTTTGCAGTGTGCCATGAAGATGGACAGATCTGAGCTATTTTGAACCATGTGCAAAATTGGGATAATATGTATCTCACAGGGACATTTGCAAGGCTTAAGTAATTTGTGTGCATCAAATGCTTTGAGATCTTTTAGCAAAAGTCACCATAGAAGTGCACAGTATTGTTATTTGTTAAACGTTCGTGGGTCATTCAAGCTGCTAGGAAACCTAAAACAAGTTCGGAACTGAAGTTTATTCACCAGAACTGAGTACATTCAGCCATGCTGGCATTTTGAAAACACTTAGGGACAGTCGTTTTTATACACATGTGTCTCATTTAGCACATTGCCTCAGTCTTATAGTCTGTGGCTTTCCAGAAGTTGATTGACAGGTAGGAAAATGTAGTCTCAGCTGTCAAATAAATTGTAGATTATTTTAGTTCTTCTCCCTGGCTTTGAACGTCCCCGTTTAAATCACAGGAAAGAAAAATCACCCTGCCCAAAAAGAAACAGATCCAGGATGTTGCTATAAGGTGGAATTCTATACTGTCTGTGTGGCAAGAGTCTCACTGAACAGAAAAAGGATGTGTCGGAATGAAGCCTAGAAAGCACTGCTTGTTTAGCAATGATATAATATCCAGTTCAGTTGGACCCGGGACAGTAGATATACCTTCTACCTGGCTCATTAGCAGTTTGACAAGTGATCTTTTCAACCATTTATTTGGAATTAGCTCATCACTACTCAGTTTCATTAGGATACATGAACAGTTTAAAAAAAACATTCTAATGAATGCTAGGCGATACAAGATTAGCCCCTCCGTTTGGTTCACAAACTAATCCTGACTCCTACAAATGCTTCCACTGTAGAGTTTAGTTCAATCTGTTTCAATTTTTCGTTGCTCAGATACCATTCTGTATTTGCATACTTGTGTTTCATTATTTCTGATGATTGACTGGTCACTTGGTATTGTTGCACATACCTAATAGGATGATTCAAGAGTTTTAAGAATGAAAATGAATAATCATTTGTGCTAAAATTCATTTAACTTCCTAGATCCCATAAGCATTGGACTGTAAACTCTTGGGGGCAGGGACTTTTTGATGTGTTTGTCCAGGTCTCTGTTCCATATCTGGGACTCCTAATAGCCACCACTATGCAAATAATAAATATTTGATTTTTATGAATAAACCAGCCATTAATTGCATACTCACAAATAACAAACTATATGACCATGTCAATTGCACCAAAACAAATTTAGAAATTTAATTCATCCACACAGAAAATCGGGAATCAGCATTCCATTCTTGAATATCACCTGAAGCTTAGAAGATAGCAGTTAAATTAGGTAGTTATAGATCAGGGATCGGCAATCTTGGCACATGATCCCCCACGGTAAGCACCCTTGGCAGGCCCAGCCGGTTTGTTTACCTGCTGAGTCCTCAGGTTCGGCCAATTGTGGCTCCTACTGGCTGCGGTTCACCGCTCCAGTCCAGTGGGGGCTAGGGGAAGTGGCAGACAGCACAGATTGAATTACGCCATCTCTATGGCTTGTCTGACACTTATCTGAACCTTGGAACAAACTGATAAATTAAATAGCAATAAGTCACCAGGCCGGATGGTATTCACACAAGAGTTCTGAGGGAATTCAAATATGAAATGGCAGAATTACTAGCTGTGGTATGTAACCTATTTAAATCAGTTTCTGTACCAGATGATTGGAGGATAGCGAATGTGACACCATTTTTTTTGTAAAAAAGGCTCAGGTGGTGAACCTGGCAATTACATTGGCTGCAAGAAAACCACGGATCTGCATTTAAACTCAGCACTGTCTCCTTCGTCAAACTTCTTTCTGAAGTTAATCCAGTTGAGGCTAGAGGCTGCACCTCCAGCCTCTAGCCTACCTTAATCCCTTCGGGACTGGTGTGGGGCAAAAATCCATCACAATAAGATGAGTAGTTTATCATCTCCATCCTTGGAAGCGAATGTTCTTTAGAAGTACCTAAGTTGTTGAGACCAGATGAATTCAATAGGCTAAAAAAAAATCCCTTTAAAACTTTGTGTTGTGATGGCAAAAAGAATACAGGGAAAAACACTGCTTAAAGTTGGCAACGTCACTGGTATGCATGGGGCCTGTGTGAGATTCTTTAAATAAGTGCATTCATCAATGAAATGTTTGGGTGACACCACCAATAAGCAGTCCAGAGAAAACTTAGTGTTTAATAAAATCCAGCTTTTGTACACTCCGTAACTTACAGTTAAAGGCTAAAGCTTGTAACAATGCAGGAGTGAGCACGGTGCTTTCACACTTTTTCCCTTTTCCACAAAAATGGCAGGTGTTAGGTTTTTTCTTATGCTTCCCCCCTCCCCCCAGTTGATCTCCCTCCTGGCATAAACATGGCAAAAATTATATATAATATATTTTGCTTTAGTCCACCTTTAAAAAATACATGGTGTCTAGTACACTAAGCCACACTGACCACGAGTTGCAGAGAAAACATATGAATTTGAATTCAAATATTTTGCTGAATGCAAGATGTAATTACATTTACTTGAATGTACTTACACCCGGGAAGGAACCCATACTTATGGGAAAAAATAATTTTCAAAGGTGTTTTCATGGCTATCCTTGGGGAGGTGGGGTGGAGGAGAGGGAATCACTTTGCTATAAAAATAAATCATAATCCAAATTTTTACATGCCACACTCAAATCCTATAATAAGCAGCCATTGCAAAGCAGTATTTCATTAAATGAATGCACAGGAGTTCATGGAGCAACATTTTTTACTTGGAATGCTTTTTGGAGAAAACGTCCCAAAATAGGGGACTAAGGATTTGGGTTCATCAGGTTCCTGACATACTCCACCTCTGGACTTCAATTCACTTGTAAGCAAGTTTAACACTTTCCAGATGTTAAAGATAAACCTATCTAAGGACAGTGCAGTGGTTCCTTCCTGGGGAATTCATAACTGTAGAATATAAGAGACATGGCCGAGTGAGATGCCATCAGTTTCTACAAAGGACAGCCATTGAAATAAAAAAAGACTGGAGTATCAATAGTATTGTTACACACGGCTGGATCCAACACTCATTAAAATCAGTAGAAAGAATCCTATTGACTTTACTGTGTTTGAATCAGGCTCCAATCCAGCACAGCATTTGAGCATATGCTTATCTTTATATAGATGAGAAGTTCCATCAACTTCAATAGGACTACCCACCTACTTACAGGGAAGCATGTGCTTGAGTATTTTGATGGATCACGACTAAGAGATGGGGGAGGGAGGGAAATATCTATGAGAAAAAACACTGCTGCTCAAATTTTTAAATGGACAACTAGACTTTGGCAAGCTGGAATGTCAACCTAGCCTGCCTGCTCTAGCCTTCCACCGAGCAGCTGTCTTTGAGCACCCTGCTGACTGCATGTTAACAGTTGATTAGAGAGCTCTGACAAAATATTCTTTTAGCTTTTTGGACTGCCACTGCGGATCAGGTGGATGTTTTCGGAGAACTATCCACAAGGACTCCAAGAACTCTTTCTTGAGCAACAACAAAGCTTAATTGTGTTGAGTGGTTGTATATTGTCAACAAATGTTACTACCTCACTGTTACCCCTCGTTCCAGATCATTTATGAATATGTTGAATAGCACTGGTCAGTACAGATCCTTGGGAGACCTCACTTTCATTTCTCTCTCCACTGACCATTGTTCCCTTTGTTTCCTATTTAACCAGTTACTGAGAGGACATTCTCTCTTATCCATAAGAGGACCTTCTCTCTTATCTTACTTTTCTTAAGAGCCTGTGGTGAGGGATCTTGTCTAAATCATCCCAGAGAGGGCTTTGTCAAGCCTGACCATAACCTCCAAGGAAGGAGATTCCACCACCACCCTAGATAACCTATTTCAGTGCTTCACCACCCTCCTAGTGAAAAAGCTTTTCCTAATATCTAATATCTGTTGCTAATATCCAACCTAAACCTCCCCCCCCTGCAACTTGAGACCATTACTCCTTGTTCTGTCATCTGCTACCACTGAGAACAGGCTAGATCCATCTGCTTTGGACCCTCCTTTCAGGTAGTTGAAAGCAGCTATCAAATTCCCCCTCATTCTTCTCTTCTGCAGACTAAACAATCCCACTTCCCTCATCTTTGTAGCTTGGATTCAGAAAGGAATGTGATTAGGACATCTCTGGATTCAAACTTTGCTACCTTCAAGCCAGATCAGTAGATTTATTTTCCAAAGCTAATGTATCACATTCTGGAAATACATTTCTCTCCCATCCCCCTGCACTTCATGAGTTAATAGCAGCTTTGGTAATGAGCAGATCATTAAATTTTCACTTCTCAATCTTGATGTTCTGTTTATTTTAACTAGCCACATTGAGAAATAAGTAGCCACCAACTTGGTGTATGTCCAGCAATTTTCAGCATCTGCCCGTGTTTATTATAATAGCCTATGAATCCAGGAGTAGGAGGGAGAACATAGAAAAACAGCGTCTTTTGATTTAGCAGCATCAATCAGCGGGAAGGTTGGTTTGTTTTAATTGGGGAGGGGAAAACTGGGAAAAATAAACTGCAGACCAAAGTATATTCCTGCTTTCCGTAATTTCACTTGGATTGATCAGAAGTTCCTGTACAACTTTAAAATCATTAATTCTAGAGATGAATGATAACCCTATCCAGTGCTTATATAGCACTTTTCAATAATGGATCTCTTATAGGGCTTTAATAAGGAGGGCAAATGTCGGTATCATCATTTTACAGATGGGGAAACTGAGGCAACTGGAAAGTAATTTGTCCAAGATGATTCAGCAAGCTGATTCCCAGTCCAGTGCTCTATCTACTAGTCCACACTGCTTGCCCTAATATAAAAGATCTATTAGATTATCCAATCTAATATCTAATTGGAAAGGCATAAGTCATATTGTTGCTTTGTAGCAGAAGGCAAAGATACATCTGTGTTCTCCAAACGCAGACTGCATTTCTGTGTGTGTGTGTCTCACACACATGCACACACTGAGCACCACCACTGTGAAAAGAAGTCTCACATTGTCTTCTCTCTAAGGATTTAATCCAGAGACCCTTGAAGTAAATGAAAATCTCCTGTTGATTTTAGTGGTCTCTTAAGGAATCACACCCTATTAGCAGAAGGTCATTGCAATTAACATTTATAGTTGTGAAGCCTAGAATTGTTAAAATTCTTTTGTTGGATTCCTTGGGGGCAGATCTGTGGATGCATTTGAATTGTTCAGGGGACAATAGTTATGCTTATTGTAAAGTAATATATAATTCAACTGGTCAGTAAATGTTCTCATGCCAAATGGACAGCAGGGTTATATATGTGTGTATATCACTCCACTAATTGTAAAGAGAATTAATATTTAAGAAGCTGACTATTGCACAAGGTAGCTCCAGGATTATGTCACTTCATAGCTGTCCTGCCTGGTACAAGGAAGATATAAAATGAAACAGTGGACCGGCCCTTTAGCAGAATGATGTGAGATGAATGATGGGTAATTCCCCTCTTCATGGCATAGAGAGAGGACCTTTGCTTTGGGTACAGCCAGGTCAGAGCCATGAATGCAGGCAATCAAGAAAAGTGGGCAACTCCAGGAAAATACAAGGTGTACAGGGAAAAGGCTGAGCCCTGGGCTAGAGCCAAATGCAATCTTGTTGAGGAAACATAAATATCTTCACTGGATGTCTTTCAGAGATACTGGGATTAAGTTTAAGATTAGCAGCCGTGTTAGTCTGTATCCATAAATAAAACGAGGAAGACTTTGTAGCACCTTAGAGACTAACTGAAATAAACTGGTTAGTCTCTAAGGTGCTACAATAGTCTTCCTCGTTTTATTTTGGGATTAAGCTGGTATTCCCCTATGTAGCCTGTAATTGCAACCAATGGCTGCTGCACCAGTCAAAGAAAACAGATGCCATGTTCAGGTTAAAGGGGAATGAAATAAAATAAAACCCTCTAGATTTTGCTGAAACACCCGAGGGTAGTGCCCGCACTACTCTTTGACTGCATAGGTGCTAAAATGACCAAAGTGACTTTAAGTGACTTTGAAGACACACAACCAACAGGAGGATGAATGGAGACATATTTCTTGAATTCTGTTCTCAATTTGTGCCTCAGTTTATCCATCTCTAGAATTGTTCTAATACCTACTACACACAGGGCATGCCAACCCCTAGGAATTCCTATGAAGATGCTGCATAATTAGGCACAGAGATACAAAGATGCTGTATGTTCCACCCACTCTACATGCCATGACAACCAGGCCTAAGGGAAGGTTAATTTGATCTGAGCACCACTAAAAGACAGACCTTCCACTGATCCTGAGCCTTATCCAGAAATTCCAACCCAGCACAAAAGTACTGCCACGTGTTTTTCAGACAACTTCACCTCAGCCACAGCAACATGGAGATGAAGGGAGGGAAAAAATCAGTTTTTGTGAGTTCTGTTTATCTCTATGGCCCACATTGCCAAGCACCTCACAACAGGTCATTGATTTTTATCCTCACCAAACCCCTGTGATGTAGGAGAGTTTTATCCTCAATGTACAGATGGGTAACTGAAGTACCACATAGATTAAGTGATTTGCCCAAGGTCACACAAGGAGCAAGTGGCTGGGAATTTAACCCTGGTCCCTTGAGTACAATGCCCTACCCACAGCATGATTCTTTTTAAGTCCTTCTTACTTATGCTGAAATATTAATACGTACAACCCATTGTTACTCCTGGGAACGGTTAGGGTATGTCTTCATACGGTGGGTAGTGATCGATCTATTGGTGATTGATTTATCGCATCTCATCAAGATGTGATAAATCGATCACCAAAGGCACTCCCATCGACTCCGGAACTCTGGCTCACAGAAAGACGCAAGCTGGAGTCAATAGGGGAGCCCGAGGACAGCAGATAAGTCGGCCTAAGATGCATCGACTTCAGCTATGTTATTCACATAGCTGAAGTTGCGTATCTTAGGTCAAACCCTCCCTCTAGTGTAGACCAAGCCTTAGTCTGCAGAAACCTGTTAATTTGAGCAGCAGTTATACAGGTCTGACATACAGAACCTTGCTTCAGAATACTGTAAATGATCATTTCTAGTCTCCAACTGGGAAAACAGAAGCATGAAGTGGGTTCGCGTTGGTTTTTATCCTGAACCCATGAAGGCGGTGCAGGTTAGATTATGTTCAGTGAACCATTCACCACACTGGGAGGATTTTAATCCTTCCCATGAGGCCCATATATATTGTTTTCTGAATGCCCTCCAAAAAAAAAAAAAAGATTTAGGCAAGTGAAACCCAAGTCTGACATAAATTCATCTCCAAAGGTAACATTCTCCACTGCCGCGATAATAATAACCATCAAGATAATAATCAAAAGAGAAAATCAGAATGGGATTGTTGAAGCTGTCCAAACTTATTGAGTTGCTTATTGATTGATGGGTAAATTTTATAATGCTAAGCACCTGAACATGTCTGGAAAGCAAACCCAGGAGCTGTGGGTTTTCTTCAGCCTTTTTTCATCTATCCAAACAAGAGTTTCTTTTTTTAGTTAACAGGATAAAATATCGGACTGCACAAAATGACTTGCTGCTATATTTAACTCAGACAAACACATAACAAATCACTATTCTGTAGCGCAAAGGCACACCTCAGAGGCTGGGTTTTTTTTCTTGAGGCCTGGATGTAAGACCACAACCCTCTAAATAATCCTCCAGAAATAAACCAATGAAACGTTCACTCTGACAACAGACACAGTATTATACCTGCAGCTGGTAAATGTTTCCACAGTTGAACCACCTTTCCTTTTCGTTTCCAGTAAAAATTTGTTCCCGGGGGAAAGAATCAGCAGCTAGGATTTTAATTACTTTTCTCCCATAGAGAAGAATTGAGAGGAAAGTTGGTTCATTTTTTTAAAATGTTGGTTAATATATCCAGCTTTTGTTTTCTGTTGGGAAGGGGGAGAGAAATAAGTTTCCAGCGAATGGGGATTTATCACTACTACCTAGCCTTGCATTTAGTTCCTGCGGGGGCTTGATCCTTCAATATGTTCTGCAAGAACGGTCTTCTGTGTAAAGTGCCATATTGCTCTTACCTAACCTTTCATTCTGCCCCTGATAGGGTTTGCTCCTTTGGTTTGTCCTGCACCAGAAGTCCTCTATTCATAGTCCCACTGTGGATAATTGGGCTTTGAATGTGCATTATAAACTGCATTAGATTGGGGCTTTAGGGTGCATTTTCACTTTTTATCATAACAGTCACCCTGGACAAAATTCATTTTGAACATGGGCCTGAGCCATACACAAAAATGGTTGCAGCCCCTGAACCTGGAATATGAATTCAGACCTTCTTGACCTCTACATTACGAATGGGCTGTACAAGATCTGTCATAGCTGTTTCTCTGGCCAAAGTGGGACAAGATTTCAGTGCAGCGCTCTCCCTACCCCCAGTGCTCTCCCTACCCCCAGTGCTCTCCCCACCCGCAGCTCTTCAATGGCTGAGCCAAAAAAAAAAGCTGCCCAATCACAGCAGAACTAATAAATAATAATAATAATAATTAATAATAATAACTAAAATTAACCCAAGAGCCTCAGTGTTCTTCAACTGTTTTTTGACACACAAGTTCACTTTGGTAGTATATCTATATCTATATTGTCTCTCTTTAAACATATTTTCTGTACCTGGCCCTTGTCCGACAACATTGTATTTTCAACATTGTATGTTGTTTCCTGAGCCTCTAGGCCTAGAGGCTTAAAAACATCTTGCATATAACTTATTTCTATAATAATTGTGATTTATATTAATGCTGTTTTATAACCCCCAGTATACATAAAACAGTGCTGCGTTCTAAATTGTAAAAGTGAACCTTTCACTAGTAACCATGCCTGCAGCATTGCGGCATTTTTCCGCCAATTATTACTCTTGTGACCTCTCATCTGACCTGCAAATTATCAGCTAAACCCTTTGTTGCATAGATTTGATAATATCTGCTCAGTTCATACATTATGCAGCAGGTTAGATTAGAGATCAGACTTTCAGAATACCTGTGTCAGAGTTTTAAGTATTATACCTGAGATTGCTGCTGAAGATAAGCTATTTGGAATTGGGAGCCTCAGTTTTCACAAAAAGAACAGGAGTATTTGTGGCACCTTGGAGACTAACAAATTTATTTCAGCATAAGCTTTCATACACTATAGTCCATTTCATCGAATGCATAGAATGGAACACACAGTAGATAAGATATATATACACACAGAAAATATGTAAAGGTGGAAGTTACCATACCAATTCTAAAAGGCTATTTAATTTATTATCAGCAGGATAAAAAAAGATCTTTTGTAGTGATAATCAAGATGGTCCATATCAGATACAAGAAGGTGTGAGGATGCTTAACTTGGGGAAATAGATTCAATTAGTGTAATGACCCAGCCATTCCCAGTCTCTGTTCAACTTTAATTTGATAGTGTTCAATTTGCAAATTAATTCCAGTTCAGCAGCTTCTGGTTAGAGTCTGTTTTTCTGTTTTAAAATTGTCACCTTCAGATCTGTCATTGAGTGACCAGGGAGATTGAAGTGTTCTCCTACTGGCTTTTGAATGTTATGATTCCTGAGGTCAGATTTGTGTCCATTTATTCTTTTTGCGTAGAGACTGTCTAGTTTGGCCAATGTACATGTTACGTACATGTACTTAATCTATTTCCATTTTAAGTATCCTCACACTTTCTTGTCAATTATCTGATATTGACCATCTTGATTATCACTACAAAAGGTTTTTTTCCTCCTGCTGATAATTAGCCCATCCAAATTAAATAGCCTCTTAGAAAAATATTCCTTTTCTTTTTATGGATATAGACTAACACGGTTGCTACTCTGAAACCTGTCAGTTTTCACTGAATCTGTTATAGGGTCGTTAGTGCCATACTATGCAATTTACTAAACTGCATTTGTGCACCATGTTGGATGGAGTTCGGCCTCCTCATTGGTGTATGGTTCTCACTGGCGGCAGGGCAGTAAATGGCACATAGCTTTAATTTTACTAATTAATAATAAAAAAATCCTTTAATTCAAGAAGTACAAGTCTCTGATTTTAAAGAAGAATTCTAGTGTAATATCTTTCCCTTGTGTGAATGGTCATGGCTCCCTTAAATTAATGGAACAATGACAATTTACATCAGCTAAAAATGTATCTTGCAGCCTTCATACTATATATGCAGCTTACCGGCATGTCTATAGATTACAAGGCAGTCATCTATTACAACCACTGTGGTTTCTGTATTACTCTCCTTTTCCGTACATTACATTAACATTTTTCTATTGCATATTTGTAAAAGACAGGCTTAGAAAGGGGAATTGCTGAAACACAAATATTTTGATTACATCCTGTGCACATCCCCTCTGTGCAATAAACACTTTCAACGGTATAAAGGAGGGCTATGCAATATTTGAGTCATTGGCTTCTTTATTTTTTGATAACTTTACATCACTAAGACATAGCTTTATGAACTAGAGTGACAAAGTAGCAATATAGTCTCTGAGGATAGGGAGGGAGGCCTGGGAGACACATAGTCATGGCCAGCACAGAGACTTCATATGGTGGTTCTTGTAATGTTAATGGACAGCAGGATGTTAGGGATTCCCAAAGGCAAAAAGGAGTTTTCTTTGTAATTTACCAAGTAACTTTGCATTGCTACCTCTGACATCATGGGTATCCTTAATGAAATATTAATGTCTCTGTTCTTCAGAGGAATTTCAGCACAACCTAAATTAAGCCACTGGAAGAGGGATATCGTCCCATTAAGCATAGTAAAATCTTAAGCTCTCTTCCTGAAGAGTAGCTGTGGGCAGTTAAAGTGACAATCAATTTTAAGCAGGCGATATTGCTTTATAAGTCTCTGAAGTGTGAAGTCCCAGCATGCCTGATGTATTTCATTTTAATTTCCTTTTGGACAGAGCTGTGGTTAGTGGGGAACCTCACACATACATACAAGAAAACCTTAGGAGCACAGGAAGGGAGGAAATTATTTAACCCTTTCAAAAAGCTATACAATTTCTTTAGCTAAGTAAAGAAAAATAAGCACAGATACTTTCTCCTTTAGTTCCTGTAAGAAAATAAACAATAGGCTTGCATACTTAATAACTAGGCTGAGGCCCCTCGCTAATTTCTGTTACAAGTTCTGAAAGCTTTCTTAAAAAAGTCTTTTGCAGGTTTCTACTTTGTGCAACTTCTGGATCTGTAGCGTATGCCCTCTATGGAGGTATAGGGGGAGATAAGGATCATGTAATTGCATCTGATTTCCCATTTCCAAGCTATTTCTCTGACATCAGACCACACAGGTACATGGAGACTTGTTATCAGATGTGACTTGTTGTTGGTTTCAGGTCAAGCTTGATGTTTTCAAGATGGGAGCTTTCTTGGATCAAAGTGAGAAAGGAGTAAAGAGACTATGCAACAAAAGAAGCAGTGACAATAGTATCCAACTGGAGGAGGCTTATGTACATTGGCCAAACCGACCAGTTTCTATGCAAAAGAATAAATGGACACAAATCTGACATCAGGAATCATAACATTCAAAAACCAGTAGGAGAACACTTCAGTCTTCTTGGCCATTCCATTAAAGACTTGATGGTATCAGTTTTGAAACCGAAAAATGTCCAAAACAGACTCCAATGAGAAACTGAGGAACTGGAATTAATTTTCAAATTGGACACAATAAACCAAGGGCTTAACAGAACTTGTGAATGGTTCTCTCATTACACTAATTGATTGCATTTCCCTTGTTAATTTACCTTCAATGTAAATTTACCTTCGTGTTAAATCCTGCCTGCCAGAAATCCATTTCAAAAGGTATTTTCTTCTCTTATTGATAATGGCCCATCAAAATTTAACAGCCTCTTAGAATTGGTATGCTAATGTACAACTTTTTTTTCTTTCTTTCTGTGTGTGTATAAATGCATCTTACTTCTGGTCCATTCTATGCATCCGATGAAGTGAGCTATAGCCCACGAAAGCTTATGCTGAAATAAACTAGTTAGTCTCTAAGGTGCTACAAGTATTCCTTGCTTTCTTTACGGATACAAACTAACACGGCTGCTATTCTTGAACCTGTTTAAAAGATGGGCACTATGCCCTATTTTGGGGCCCAACATTTAGATTATTAGGTGCTACACTTGGATTATTGAAAAGAGACTAACAAGCTATAATAGTAATAGAAAAGCCTTTGTGATTTCTATCCTATGTCATCCAAAATACGCTCTTAATAGAATGACTCTAAAGAACATCAGATGTTTCTGTTATTATTTCTCTGGTACTAGCACTCATCACTGAATGTTTTACAATTATTTCAATTTTACAGAGAAATTAACTGAGGCAGAGAGAGGTGCCCATGGTCACACACTGACACAGTAGCAGAGGTGAGGTGGTACCAGATCTGGTATTTGCCAGTCCTCTGCTTTAACCACTGGACTGTGATACCCTTTGAGAATTGTTTGTGGTACGTCTGTGCGGGATAAGACTGTTTATTTGTAATGCACTGCAATGCAGAAAGAAATTAATTTTTGCATTTGCTAGCATGAAAAGAAGGCTGTCTGTTTTCCCACATTGCCATTTTAATGGTCTGAACATCTACCCTTTCTTGCTGACAGCAGCTTCTGAAGTGGTGACCCAAGTTTGGCTGAGTTAGACAAGGCAGCTTCTTGTCTCATCGTTTCATCAGGCAACAGGAACAACGTAACTTCTCTATGCCCCCAAGGAAATTCAAAGCAAAAGGCTACCACATGCTACATTTAGTGCTCATGCCCATCACCTGGGAGCACTGTGAAAGGCTTCTTTAGAGTTAGTAGGCTAAATGGGGTATATCAGGTTGAAGTGGTTTAGAAATGTTGCATTCAGTTTTTGAGTAAGTGGTAGAAAGTGAAGAACCCAAAGATTAAGCCTTGAAACTTAAATCTCCACTGTTGACATAAGTAGTCTTGCTTTTCAGGTACAAAAACAAATAGACGCACACAGAGCTCTACTGTGATTTGTGTCTACTGGAACTACATCTTAACACAACCTAGCAGTGTATCACTTGGGAGCTCTTCTAAATATCATACAGCCCCATATCCCCCTCTGAAAGATGTCAGCTATACACACCAGTTTAGTAGGATGCATATTCATATACTGTAACACAAATGCACAATCTGTAACCAGAGGTATAATTTGCCATATTCTAAAAGACAAAAACAACCATCTGGGCAGCCAGTTTTAACAATGACAACCACAATAACTTAATGGAGCATTAAATGAACCAGAAGAAGCAATTACCCCCTCGGTTTCTTCCATGCAGACTCTTATGAAGTCCTGTATAACTCCAACTTCCATGCTACTATAGTGAATCCGGTGAATATTTTTGCAGTTTCTTTTTTTATAGGCAAAAGGTTAATTACCTATGGCTTAGTTTAGTGCCTCATGTGCTAAACTAGCATCTAACATGTAAAGTATGATTGACGCTTTCTGAAACGTGATCTAAGAAATTAAAAAACATTGGGGTCGAGGGAAGAAGTAAGGAGAGAGGGTCACTGATTATGTTGTCCTTATTTCTCCAAAAGCCTTTCTTCTGGCCAGTGTGGTGGTTGTCAGAGTGTATATGTGGGGATATAAATATTCTTCATTTCACCTTGAAAGAGGTTATAGATTATTGACCAGTTTAAGGGATTTATTATTGGAGTCAGCCATTAAGAGAAACTAAATTACTAATTGATTATCATCAGCCCCTCCCCCCACTTGGAAAAAGTGGAGAAATACACACTGCTCCAAGTTGTATGTAATCTGATGATAAAGGGAAAATCCTTTTTTTCAAGGACCAGCACCAGAAAGAGTGAAAGAGATCCTTGTTTACATCCAGATTGTAACACTTAGTATTGAAATATGTGAATCTCAAAGGGGTTGGAGGGTGAGGTTTCATTCAATTTAAATACATCCTGAAGAGTTTGTATTGCTCAACCAAATCTTAAATGAATTATTCAAGCATCTTGAGTCAGCAAAATCAGGCAGGAAAGATCTCTGAAGCTTCCTGGCTGATACGGGAAGAAATATGGAAAAAACAATGTTTCTCATGGTCTACTGGATGTCCAGCTTTCTGTCCGGGACACAAATGCAAAGGATATCATAACTGGGCAAGGTCTGAGCAAATGTGAACATCCCAGTTCACTTGATAAGGTTCTTGGGCTCTTTAAAACTGGGAGCTGTAGTCACAGGTCATACGCTTCCTCTAAGTCATGTGACCTTCAGGAAACCAGATATAAGGCTTCCTGCTTCTTAGATGGTGACAGTAAATAAGGGAGACCCATAGGAGTGCTACTGTGGATGTCTCTATAGCAGTAGACAGGAAGTGCTACTTTACAAAAGGGTATGTCTTCTCTTCTCCAAGCTAAAGGAAACTGGAAAACCCGTGAGCAGTTAATACCTAGTATTTTGAGTTGATTGTTCTTACAATTCCATAGCAGAATCCCAGTTCCAAACCCTCTCAGATTTGGAGAAGGTTTATTTCGAAATTAGGACCAAACCTTCTTAAATCTCTCTCTGTGCTGGGTTCATGTGAGAACCCTGGCTTCAAAAACCACTGAACTAGGGGAAAGTTTTTGGAAGTTTGGGTTTGGATCTGAGCTTTGCAGCTCCATTCCATAGCTAGAAAAAAGTTATCAAACATGTATCTTAGAAATATTTGTTTTTGATTTGTGATGGGTTTAGGGCTGGGGATTTATATTTTATCCAGACTTGTTCACTCCATCCTAATTCGTATTAGGACAATTTATGACCCCTTCAATTTATAGCGGCATTAATTGCTGATGGATTTGGCATAGCAATGTATGTGAGAATCTTTGTGTATCACATGGACTAGCCTGGTTTTGTTATGTTTTCTTTAGAAAAGAAAAAGGTTTCTGAGTTGGCAAAATCTGAGGACATAATTAAAGTCAAGGGACTAATTACGGCAACAAACAACACAAAATCAGAGGGACAGATTATGGCTACACGCTGACCAGTTTCCCAAATCATCAGGTCGGGAGGCTGATCACAAACCTGAAACTCAGAAAGGCCTTGCCAAAAATTCACACACATTTCAAATGAACCTAAACCTAATTTCAAGTCATGCAGGCCACGACTGAGGGCTTCTCGTTGACAGTGGGAGAAATGTGCCATTTTGCATAGTTTCCATGAGATACCAAGTGAAACCTAACTGTTAATTTGGGGGTGTAGAGCCACATGGCTAGAGACCAAATAAAATATTTGCACAAACCCCTATGAAGTTAAATTGTAGAGCTACTCAGAGCTCTGCTTTTCCTCTGTCTCTCTCTCCTGTTCCTGTTCCTCTGAAGGGGAGCTAGACTGGTTCCCTTCCCTTTCATACCCACTTTCCCAGAATGATGTTTTATTCTCAAAGTTCAGGTGTCTAGAGATATTGGTCGAACATTAAGTGCCCTACGATTTTGGGTGCCTCACATTTTGAGTGGCCAAAATGAGATAACTCAGGATATGTCTTCATTGCAGAGTTAACCCAAGTAATGGACACCTGGGTTAGCCTCACCAGGTGTAAGCAGTTACACTGCTAAGCCCTACCAAAGTTCCTGAATCCACACTGGTGATCCACTCCCAGTTGTGTGAAGCTAGGATTTGTGGGAATATATCCCATACAACTTTAAGCTGAGCCACTCTGAGTCTTTCCCAGTGAATCATGGAAGAACTTGTCTGTCTTTTTGCATATACTGGGAGAATTGTGGGAAGGCATTGGAGGATTATCACTACTCAAGTAATTTAGCCTGTGTCCTCACTGCAAAGTGCATGGATTTAAGCTATACCCTTAGCTGTTCTAGCTAGCCTGGATTGAAAGTACTGTTGACTCAAGGGAGAAGTTTTTGAGTGTGGATGAGACAGCAGTTAGGGATAACACCCAGCTCAGAGCCTAGGCTAACGCGGCCAGGAAGACATACTTAAAGGAGCCTGTTTTTTAATGCTTTTGGAAATCTCTCCCCTTTAAGTTATCTCAAGTTGGCCACTCAAAAGCTGAAACATCCATGAGGCAGTTTTGAAAATGTAGGGTATGCAACTTTTCCGAACCAAGAGCAAAGTGAGAAGGAGGGCAAGCAGTAGGAGAAGAGAGAATAAAGAAAGGAAAAGGTAACAAAAAGAAAGTGTTCTTAATTGTCTCACAGGAAGTAGGAAGGAAAATCACACTACTGGCCAGTTTGCTGGTTATGATTTACTTGTGAATTTTTCAGATACTCTGGTGTGATGAGCATAGTTTAAAACACTGGATAGAAAGAAAGAACCATTCATGACTGTTGTTTCTGAAAACTTGTTCTTTGAAATCTTATTAAAACAGATTGTCTAATGAGATTTTTTTGATGCTTCCCACTGTAGATGGGCCACCAACACTGCCAAAACGGCCTCTCTTATTTTGTCATTTCTTCTTCCTCTTCCTGCTGGAACCCAGATGAACAGAAGGGTCTGAAAGAAGAAAACAATTACTAAGGACCAACTGAGTTTTCTTTATTAAACAGACACAAAGGTTTGGTTCAGTCCAGTTCTCATTTTATCCAAACCAGTTTGTCCAGCCTAATAAACAGACCATGTGAATTTGTGTATGAGGGAAGAGGCAAAAATCCACATGGATATTTCTGGGGATGTTTACAGTGCTGAACTGAAATGCCAGAGGCATGATCAGTAGTGAAGTGCTATAGCCTGAAATCAAAAATTTGAGGCACATCCTGCCTCTCATCAATTGGGAAAAAAAGAACAGGGGGCATGTTAAAGTTTCCTAAATCCAGATGATGCAGGAACTAAAGTCAAGGACAGAAAGAGCCCAGTGACGATATCTTCTAAGATTAAAAAAAAATGAAGTTATACATACAGAAGGCTATTCAGGGCTCAAAATGACGGAGGCGGGTGGTGGAAGAGGACAGGAGTGTAGGGAGGTTAAATATGGATGGAATTCATAAATCTCCAAACAGCCTCTGTAGATCAAGTCTGGCAGAGTACTTGTTTGTTTGGACAATAATGTCCTCAAAGCCTCGTGATAAAACCATCTCCTCGCATGTTGATCCACAATACTGCCAAAAGCTTCCTTAAACATTTATCTCCACTGGGATGTAAACCAAACTTAACTACAGGGACTGGTCTGACATTCTGTATGGAGAGGGAAAGAGGGAATATGAAACTGATTTTCTCTTAAGTGGGGAGGAACCAAAAAAAAAAGAGTGAGAGAAAGGAAGGGTCAGTCTTTTGTTAAGGTTTTTTTTTTTAAAAAAAATCCACAGCTTTAATTATTTCCTTGGAAAAACAAACCAGGCGATGGATCCTGGGATTCTGAGGAAAGAACAGAGGAAGCAGCCTGTTTTTTGAAGCCCCCTTGCCATGTGGCCGCTGCGATGTGCCTTTTGTCTCGCTGGTTTCCTGAACATGGATGGAAAGCGTGTCTCTTTCATAATCCTGCTTCACTCTTTAGCCTCCCCTTCCCTTTCTATACAGTCGATAGGAGAAAAGAGCCAGCTGTAAAAAAGGCTTTTCATGTCTGTCACACTCATTGACCCCCCTTCAACACCTTCTGATGCTCATTGGAGCTTTCATGATTTCTAATATTACATTAGGACAGAATCCTTCTCTCCTTGAAGTCAACAATACTTTGGCCACTGCGTTTGCAGTGGGCTGTTAACTTGGCAGGCTGGTAATATTTTCTCCCCAGGACATCCAAAAGCGAGAAAGAAGATCAAACTGTTGAAAATCCCAATGCATATTTAACTCACAAACATCCATAAAACATATTTGTGTAAAATAAGTGGACGTGAGGTCCAGGTGAACATAGAAAGCAAGGGAAACATAAAATTGGATTGCAAAGGAATAACTCCATGTGATGATTATTATTTTCTAAGTTAAAATGCCAGAAAATGGTAAACATATTGCAGGGGCAGAATTTTTTGAAAGAAATAAACTTTTTTTTTCTCTTTTACATTTTTTTGGGGAAAGAAATGGTGTGGGGTTTTGACTTTGGTTTGCTTTTTGTTTTCAACTTTTCATCCCAAAGCATTCTATAGAAATGAACTTTTCCCACACAAAAATGTTCTTTTTTTGGGGGGCAAGACTTTTTCAGGCTCCCCCTCCCTGACCACAAAAAAGAGAGAAAAATGTTCATCAGCTCTGGGAATGATTCTCTTTAGGATCTTGCCCTAGCATACAATATCATCTCCAATTAGTCCCAGTCCATATCTTCAAGGAACAATAATGTTATGAGCTGGGTGAAACCTTGCTATGGGTGGAGTTAAAATCTTGCTGAGGTTGATGGGCGTGCACTCACCTTTCAATTAACATGTCAGGATAAATTAATCACAAGCTCCTATCTCAGAGAAAAGGGTTAAATGAATTCACCCATGAGTTTTGGCCTGTGTGGGCAGATGGGCTTTAGTGCGTATTGTGTTGGATAAAAGTGTGGGCGGGGAAGGGGGAGCAGCAGAACACACAGACACAGAGGAGTGAAAACGGAGAGAAACAGAAGCCACAAGCAAGAAAGCCACACAATAGGCTGTAAGTGCAGCGTGACACTAGAGAGACAGCTTGCGGTTGGCTAAAGAGGCGTAGGGCCATAAGCCAAGCAGGTGCTCCTTTTCTTCTTGGTTCCTCCTGCATTCGGAGAGGCAGGACTTTGTACATAACTAAAATTGCATCAAAGAAAATGCCAGACCAACTCCACCAATTTCTACTTCCATCCCCAAGGTTCTGAACTTTGACTAGCTGCTCAGGTCTAAAATAGAAAACAATAAAAACCTGGGTGTCAGCCCTCAAAGACACTTCAAAGCCTCAGGATGAGAACCATGGATTGGCGTTTTCACTCCCGAGGCACAGTAGAGCAAAGCCCATCTATGCAGGAGATGGAGCTTTTTCACGGTCAGTCTAAGATGGTGGAACAATTGTGGCATGATCTAAGAACCACCACATGTGCCACCATCTTCCTATCCAGTTGGAAGATGCACCTCATCTTTGCCTGTGATAACATAATCACACCAGACAGTGTATATGTAATAAATTAAACAAAAAATACCTACACAATTTCACCCGGAGAGATGAAGGAAGAAAAAAAAAAGGAACCTCATGTAATAATTGCTAGTCATGTTGCTTAATGAACTTCTGGAAGACTTTCAGACATTACAGTGACAAGGGCTATATGTAAACCTGAATAGAATAGAATAGATAACTCAGGATATCACAGGATACTATCCTTTTAATTTGTTGCTAGTAAATCAGCCCTCCTAAAATAAAGCTAGCGGGCATTCTATTTTCAGAAAACATCACATCTCGGAGAGCTGCCCTGATTTGGATTTAGGCTTAAATGCAAAAGCTCATGAGAATAATGATGGAAACATAAAGCTGTTGAGAAGGTAACCCAAAATTTTACTGGTTTGTTTCTATATATATATATATTTTATACACAGATAGCTCAAAAGTAATCAAAGGCCCTTTAGGATAAGAAGCCAGCATTGTGCAGATTTGGCCTAGGTTAATTTTTTGCATTTTGGTTTTGGCTGCCCTGATGGGTGGGAAGGCTGTTAACGTTTTTAAGATATCTATTATTCATGAGATCTGCCAAGTATTTGACCAATCTAAAGCTGGGCCCTACTGACGAGTCACTGTTTAGTCTATTGAGGTATAAGTCAGAATTGTCTTTCCTTTTTTTCTACAGCAGTGCACCATCATGGCTTGCTAAGCTGGCGTAACGGTAAACGACAACTGTTACAAGTGAACATTAGCCATTCCTCAAACACCCAGAGAGTCAAGTATCTTGAATAGGACAGGCCATTTTTGGATTCTTGGAATCATTTCCAAGATCCATCTCTGTAGGTAACTGACAAATATACTTAAAAAATCACTGCCACACTCAGCTAAGCTTAGTAAAGGTCATTAAAATATATTATGTACTTTCCCTCCCCATAATATTTCCTTTTCCATTTTTGTTGATAACCCAAGAGCCTTTTATGAAAATGCAGAAAACTCTAGTTTGCAAAATTAGCAAAAACAACAACAAAAACTTTCTGACACTTTCACTTCCAGCACCAGACAGTCCTGTACAACCAGATTTTCTCTCGGCATTTCAGAAACTCTAATTTTAGATGCAACTCAGAAAAAATCAAAGATCAGTAGAGGGTGTAAAATAATTTTTAGGGCAGGAGGAAAAATATACGTGAATCTTTTAAACCTCAAAAAAGTTTTGGGGAAATACTATTACTACTACTGCTTAGCTTTTACGTCAGTAGATCCCAAAGCATTTTGCAAAGGAGATCAGTATAATAAACTCTGTTTTCCACGTGAGGACACTGGGGCTCAAAGAAGTGATAGCTACCTGCCCAAGGTTGCCCAGCTGGACTGTAGCAGACCTGAAAAGGATTGTATGCAGATAGAACTGATTCTGCTGGCTCTCCTTGTATTTAGAGTCCTTGCATGGTGCCATACTTGTTGAACACTAGCCCACTAAGTCAGCTGCTAGGATTCCCTGTAGGAATGGCAAAATTATAAACAGCTCTAAGAAAATGTCCAAATGTTCAGCTGGTGCAAATGGGCATAACGCTCTTGAAGGCACTGGAGTTAAGCTGATTTACACTAGCTAAGGATCTAATTCAAAACGTGGGAAATGAAAATCACACTAGCCCCCAGAAATTTCTTAGCCCACAAATACAGTAGAGATGGGTTGACTGCAATTTTCACCTTCATGTTGTTCGGTAATGGTGGATTTGGCATTTGTAAAGGTTTGCAAAACCTCTCTCCTGTGCGTGGAATAATTCTGCAAAGAAAATTGCCCCAGCTATTCTCAGCGCCCTGAGAAAGCAAACAGAAGTGGATTAACGTAATTGCTTAATCAACAGTGCTCAACCAAGAGCCGGCAAGTGTGCTGAATTAATCATCTCATTGTGAGGTGCATTCTAAGTAATGAGCATAATGAGAACTTTGCACAGCTGGGAACCATTTTGATCCATTAGCAACCAAAATAAATAAGCCTTGAAAAAATATTGGTTGGTAATTTCTGACTCCCTGACTAGTGTTGGTGTTGAATTTTGTAGTGGTTAATTTTGCCGCAATTAAAGAAGGCATCATCTTCTCACTGCTCCCACAAATATATGAATGCCAGTTCCTGTCACAATCAGAAAGAAATTTCTCTCCCCCTCCCACAAAAGGATCATAAACCTCATGCATCATTTTTGATGTGCAGCATGCCTCTGATGAGAGTGATACATAAGATATCTTGTATGTGCCAATGGTAGGATGCACCTCCTCTCCTCACGTTGCATTATAGAGCGCTAAGATGTGTGTGGCAGCCCCACTACCCGTGGAGAGAGGGTATACCATCTTTTCTTCCTTGTCTGATTCAACTGGCAAGAGCAGAGGAGACAGAGCCTCTGCCCCAAACTTTTGCACAGATTAGTGCTAGAAGTGAGGAGTCTTTGTTCTCTCTGAACACACAGATTCATGTTCTAGTAAATGCCACTGGCCAGCACACCTCCTGGAGGCATTATGATACTTGCATGAACACAAAACCTCCGACCTCTACTGTTCGGGTAGTGAACCTCCTCCTTTCTCAGCAACTAACAAGGGATGTGGTTTTATGAGCCAGAACAGACCCCTCAACAAGTGAGCCTCACGACTCCCCTGTGAGGGGATATCAGTCTGTCCCTTTTACAAATGAGGATAACGAGACACATGGAAATGAGTAGTCTTGTCTCTAGAGAAAATGTTTGAGCTCTTGAAAAGAGCAAGACTCTTATGCACTTCAATTATAGATCAGCAGAACGGGGAATCTGTTAATGCTAGTAACATTTTAAGTCTTTGAACCCCGATAAGTGCACCTTTCAAAACAGCTGCTAGCATTAAAGTCTCGCTAATTTGCTTCGCCCCAATGTGAAGGAATTTATTACGCTGTTTTGGAAAGGCTGACGTTTTCAAAGGAAATATTTATCCACATGAGGCATTGCTGACCTGTGATGACTCAATCAATTACAAACTGGCAAGAAAAACCAACTTATTCCAAGGGATTCACAAGACGGAGTGTTCCCTTTGGGTTATAACTAATACATCTCTGTTCCAGTTTTCAAGGGTCATTGTTGGGGAGAGCCCCCAGTTGGCCAATATTTCACCAGATTGCTAAGGCAACAGCAAATATCTGGACACATTAAGTATATAAGAACATATACATGTATACATATTAAGTACATATATATGTATACATATATATTCTAACTCCATTTCCTACCAAAGTTTTTTTTTTCCTTTCAGAGCATGAAAACAAAGACAAAACACACAGAAACAGGAGATAAAGCAAAAATTTGTCAGCATACTGCGTGGTTTGGCAAAAATAGCCAAGGGAAACTCCTTATCTGTAGACATCCCTTCTCCAAATCCATGCTGTCTCCTTGGTATGGTGTGTTAAATATTGCAGAAATCCTGGGCTGATCCTCATGCGACTGATAAGAAAACCTCCCCCCCCCGCCCCCCGTTTTCTTCCTGCAATGGGACGTTCTGAAAGGGCTGTTGTCCAGTTTGAAAGCCATTTGCTGATGCTCTAGCAAAGTGGTTAATGTATGAACCACGATAGTTTCAAAGAATAAAACACCCTACATCTTGCTCACCCTCCTCATGTTAGTGATCACACTGATATTGTTAAGGCTACTCAAATGCGTAGCATTTGCCCTGCTCGGCAAAGGTTTCTGTACAAAACCCCAAAATGGACAGTTTAATTTTTTAAAAAAGATGTATTTTCCAAATGATAACTGTAAACTATCTATGCAAATCCATTTTTCAGAAAGGGCAAAATATTTTCATAATTATAGGAATTAGCAGATATATTTTAGAGTATGAAAATCACTCTTTAAAGATATATCTGGAGCATATTTTTGAGAGAAAAAGAGAAGCCGTGAAATTACCTCAAAAATCATATTTTAATATCCAAGATGAACTTTCATTAATTTAGATTATTAAAAATCATTTAAAACTCTTGCAGGTCAGTGAATTCTATGCATCACCATTCAACCTTAGGACACATAGGTTTAAATCTGGATTTATGTTAGTCCTGACTGATCTTTTTGGTCTCTTGTTCAGGTTTTGAGTGTACACTTGTCCATATCACACCATGAGAATTCAGAGTCGTTCAACAAAATTGGTAATCTCTATTCTGGCAGTTCCAGTACAGGGCTATGGGTAGGATGAATGTACATTGTCAGAATGTTTATTATAGCACAACTCCAGTGAACCAGCCACTATTATGCCTGAGTCCAGTCAGTGCTGGTAATTAATGTCATAATCACACATACACATGAAATATAATACAGTGATAATCCTAAATGTGACACACAAGTGTTTTAATCATTTTCTCACTGCCTTTGTAAATGGTTAGTGGTTAGTCTCCCCAGCATTCATGTTAGACAAAGCCCATTTGTTCTTTCAGGGACCTTTTCTAGTGCTCACACAGTGACATCCATGTCACTCCTACGGAAAAAAAGTGGAGTGCATACCTGTAGTATGCAGATGAGTTTGTCACGGTGCAGGTGCTAGGCAATGGGAGTCGCTTCTCTCGGCCCCTCCCGGATTGGGCACTGAGCCATGGTTAGCGTGCTCAAGGTAACGTCTCTCTGTTATCTGCTGGGAAGACACACTGGGAAAACAGCTCTGCAGCTCCCTGCTGTTTTCCCTGTCTGCTTTTTTTGCTTTTTCCGGTTTGGTCTGTGTGGGAACAAATGCGTGGGAAACTAGATGGGAAGACTGAGGCAGGACTGCGTAATCAACAAGTGCTGAACAGCGTGTAACCAGTTAGCTTGCTGCTTGCTATTAATAAGATACGTATGTATGAGATGCAAATAAGCATGGGTATATCTGTGCTAACACGCCCTTGTTTGTTGGGCTTCTTCCCTAGGCACGGCTCCGGTGTGCTAGGTCCCCTGTGTTGAGTGGCAGCACTGTTTTTGCAAAGCCCCCAGTGCATAGGTACCATTCTTCCTTCAATAAACTCCCTACTTTATTCATCTAGCCACTGTGTGTGTGCCTTGTCTCTACAGAACCCAGTGCACCTTGCAACAATCCCTTTTCCTTTGAGATTGGAATACCAGGTCATGAATGGGTCATTGCAGAATGTTCATAAGTGACATGGCCCTCACATGACCCACTGGACATTCAAGGGCCATTTTGAATATGTATGTATTCCAAGATTGTAAAAAGTGACTACTAACCTGAAGTATCTAAATTTTTGGCTGTCCAACTTCAATGGTTTTAGAGAGGCCAGAGTTTCAAAAAGTGCTCCACGCTTACTTTCTGGAAATCAGGCTCTTCAAATCTAAGGTCTCAAGTTGGGCACCTCAAATCACTAGGCACTAGAGCTTACTGGCGGGCAACAATGATGTTTTGCAACAACTTCTAAGGTTTCAAGGTTTTGAAATTTCATTTTTTTGAGGTCCATATTGGAACCAACCCCCTCAGCCATTTTTTCAAAATGGAATTATGTTGAAATGTCTTTTTTTGATCAAAGAGGTCAAGAATTATTTGAAACCACAACCTTTGATGAAATGGCATATTTAACTAAAAAACTTTTTGTCCAGAATGCTCCAACCAGCTCTATTAGTCTTTAAAAAAATAATAATCTTGGCCCTAGTGTTTATTTGCACACGTACAACTGTGTGGTCATAGCTGTCCATAGGAATAATTTACAAATGTATACCTTGTTTTGAAAATACATATACATTCTATTGTGTGTTCATCAGGTAATATAGACATACCCTTAGATAGGAAACTGAGTCAGAACTCATGGGTTAGCTCCACCAATGATAGAAATTGATATAGTTCCAATGTAATCTGATCCCGGATTGCTCCTTCCTACCAAAGGCCTTTTGTTGACAACTTTCTTTTGCCTCAGTTTACCCATCTGTGAAGAGTGGTTCATAATAATACCTCCTGTGCAATGATGTTCTGACTCGTTTTAATGAACATTTACAAGGCATTCTGAAAGCTGCATTTAAAAGTATGAAGTCTCACTATGATTTGTTCCTTCCCACACATTTTGTTCATTCTGGCAAATCTTAGCAGAGGCGAGAGTGACTCGGACGTTGGTGTGAAAGGGGCAATTTGAAAGAAAAAAAGTCCCTCCCTCCCCCAAGGTGAACGGACTCTTGCTTTAGGGCCGGATTCTGGAGTTGATCAGTCAGAAGGAAAGCGACTGTTATCATGGCGCACATCAATAGCACGCCTATTCTTTCTGTGTCTCCTGCATGTGTCTGAGAGACAGAGACGTATGCATACGAGTCCCAAATTATGCAGACTATCACTCATCGCTCCCCACTGAATTTTGTTACATGAAAGCTTCTGTATGGCTGGGCTCTTTTGTAAACTTTCCTATTAAAAGGGGTTTTTTTTCTCTCTCTCTCTCTCACCACTCTCCTTTCCCCCCCCTTCCTTCTCCATGCTGGCTTTCTTCGGCAAGCCTGGTGCTTTATCTCAGCCTTGGTCCAGTGCCTGAATGGGGCCTCTCAAAAGGTACTTCCTTTCTGGCCTACATTCGCATTGGTGAAAACCATGCCTCTCCTGAGCCCCTGAGTCAAGCTGAAGGAGGATATGAAGTCAACAAGTATAATATGAAAATAAATAAAACTCCAGTTCAAACAAACCACTTGCCTCGGTAAATAGTTTCTGGCCCATTGTCAGCACTGCCCAGCAAATCTTCTTAGCTATCTTATTTTCAGACTGCTTGAAAGTCTAATCCGTCAAAGTTTACCTTGTTTCAAAGTACTTAATTCGGCTCATGCTGAAATGAATCAGGTATTATCGGGTATTGATGATTCATGATGGCCCTTCAGGAAAATGAAAACTAAGGAGTCTAATCAATAAAATTATTTTGTTTCTTTGAACTTGTTCCAGGTCAATTTTTCTTGGCAGTTTTTTGGCTTCCTGAATTATACTGACCCAAGCCATGAATAATGATCTAAAATTGCACAATGTACAGAAACCATCTGTTAGATAGAAAAGCAGAGTGGTGATGTCATTGGGCCATTTCTAATCTGAAGCTAATGTTCTGCCAGTGCTGATGTTACAGGCTTTGGCAACTCAGTGGCAGAGTCCAGCTCATAAAGGATGAGTAGGTATTGAGGATGTTATATCACCCATCAAGAGATTTTCCTTGTGTTTTGGCTACAAGAAGGAACAGTAGGTAAGGAAGCATCATACCCTGACAGGCAAAACAATCTATTGTGCATGTAGGATTTTGGTTTTAAGACATCCAGATTAAACTGCAATTCACTTACAGTCAAATCTTGCAGGCCAAAGGCAATTAAAACTCTCCCATTTTTAAACTCCTGAAGGATATTCTGCCACTGAAGTCAATAAGAATTTTGCCTATGATTTCAACTGCACCAAGATATGAGAAAAGGAAATATATTCCATGAAAGGTCTGGTAGATTAGGCCCTTATCCTACCGTCAGAAGAATCCATAGAAGTTAATTAAAATTCTCTTGAATTTCTTTGGGATTTTCCTGACTGTAGGATAGGGGTCCCAATCTACCAGACCTTTCATGAAATACATTTCCTTTCCAGGAATTGAAAAATGGGAGAACTTACTGGTGTTTGGGGTTCCACAAAACCCTTTAGCATATTTTTGTAAACATACTGAGTTTCGTTAATCAGAGAGGTAGCCGTGTTAGTCTGGAATTCCAGAAGTGACAAAGAGTTCTGTGGCACCTTAAAGTCTAACTAAAGTATTGAAGCATAAGCTTTCGTGGGCTAATACCCACTTCATCGGATGCATGCATAAAATGAGTTTCATTAAACGTTTTCAAGCTTTGTAAAATATTTGATTTGTCATTGTTTACCAAGGGACACAATTTGATTATGCTTTCAAATGACTGAAAATGTATTTCTAGGTAGATATAAACCTTACCTGTACTAACAATCAAAATTCTTCCTTTAAAGTCATTCTCATTCTGCTCAAGATGCTGGAAGCCAGTAAAATGTTGGTTTTCTTTTTAAATGTAGGAGTCCAGGCCTCATCATGTTAAAGGAACTGAAATCATAAAAGTTTAAAGTTCTGTTCTAAATCTAGAACCAGCTATTTGCAAATGAATTTCCATTATTTGCAACTATTTAGGTGCAGTAAATTCTCCTGGACCCAACTGAATTCCAATTTGTGGCTATTACTAAAAAAATCCTGCTAGTACATATATGTAGTTTTATGCCTGCCCTGAATTTATGAATTTAGAGAGTTATTTTAAATGTCAAAGATAGGATCCTATATCAGAGTCTTTATATTGTGTTTTCTAGCAATAGCTCTCTGACTCTGCATGTACCACATATACCTATTACAGCTGGTCAAAAAATGTCAATTATTTTTGTTGGAAATTTAAAATAAAATAATTTAAAAAGCCGTTCTCAAAATATTTGTTCTTTCTTTGATAAAAACTGAAACTGAAAAAAAATCAGTTTTCAAAAAATATTTTTGGTGTTTTTTTTCTGCAAAGCATTTAATGTTGGTCAAAAAGCCATTTTTATCAATAAAATCTATAGCTGAAAAATGTTTTCCAATATCTATATCTACAAAGAAGAAGACAGCCTGGAAAATACAATTGGTCCCATTGCCAAGAAAGCCCAAACTAAAAGGAAGAGGAAAGTAAAATTAGTTACCAAATTACTATCCTGGAAGTACCTTACTTTATAAGGTAAAGTTGCTTCTGCAAATCAAGATTAACATGGCTACCTCTCAGATTCTTACTTTATAACTTCACTCTATTGTCAGTATAGTATTATTGACATTCGGTTTTTCTACAATCTAGCACCTTCAGATGTGCACTGTCACTTAAATATCCAATGACATACACTACATTATTTTCCCCTTCACATTATGGTTAATCTTTATATGTGATGTTAATCAGCTTTACATAAAGACATTTATAATGACTTGCTAGAAAGGCAGTATTGATAAGACATACCATAAATCTACAGATAAAAATTAATAGGAATGGGAAATAGTTCTGTATCCTTCTTAACATCTTAATCAGAGATCTCGGTGGGCTAAGAGCAGGTGTATTAAAACTGAGGTGTTGGTGCTCGAAAATAAATAGCACATTACTGAACTTGCACATACTTCCTCAAGGACCAGTCTGCTGCAAAAGTCATTTAAAGCATTGCCACAGGATGGTTACATAAGGAATGTGTAAAAAATATTCTCTGCTCTTTGCAATGGATTTCTGGAGTGCATGGGCTTAGCTTTACAGCTTTATAAATGACAGTAGGGCAGACTGTGGGTGGGGGAGGATTAATTTCCCTAATAATTTGAGATAAACATTGTAAGTTTATGGAGGGGATGGTATGACAAAATTGCTTACAAAGGCACATGACACGTCTGCTACTGCTAGTGGCAAATATCTCCAACGGCCAGAGATGGGACACTAGATGGGGAGAGCTCTGAGTTTCTACAGATAATTCTTTCCAAGGTATCTGGCTGATGGGTCTTGCCCACATGCTCAGGGGTCTGAAGAGATCTCAATATTGGGGTCGGGAAGGAATTTCTCCCCAGGTAAAATGGGCAGAGACCCTGGGGTTGTTGATTTTTTGCCTTTCTCTGCAGTGTGGGTCATGGATCGCTTGCTGGTTTGAACTATAGTAAATGGTGCGTTCTCTGTAACTTGAAGCCTTTAAAAGGAAGATTTGAGGACTTTGGTAACTCAGCGAAAGGGCATGGGGCTCCTACAGGAGTGGGTGGGTGAGGTGATGCGGCCTGCGGTGTGCAGGAGGTCAGAGTACATGATCATGAGGGTCCCTTCTGGCCTTAAAGTCTCCGGGTGTTTTGCCACCAGTCACATTCCATTTTATGGACATTCTCCATATGGTTCCAAAGCTTTGTTCTCATCTTTTTAACTCCCCCTCTTTCGAAATAGCCACCTCTAAATGACTTTGAGGTAGTTTTAGCTATAACAAAAGCAGCTTCATTCCCCCCCACGACCTCAAAAAAATAATCTTGAAGCAGAAAAAACCCAACACTGTTCTTTCCCCACTCCAGGAACACATTGCTCTCCTGTAACGAGTTCGGTAGCAAATTTATTACCGTTTTCAGTGTGCCGTGGTAAGGTATCTAACCCAAGAACTTGCTGCTGAATCGGGGCCTTTGTTCAGGCTCCATTGATCTAAATCTGTGCTCCCACTGCCACGGCTTACTAGGCGACCATGGCAACCGAACTGTTGACGCCTGCCCAATATTTTCATTGGCAGGCTATCAAAGCATATGAGGCCGTGCAAGGTTTGGGGCAGGAGAGGCGATACGGGTTGTCTTGTGATACCAGGCCCTGTGCCGCTTTGTTATAGGAAGTCACAGCCTTTACTGCTGTGATATGTTTGGTTCTCTAGCCATATTGGAGACAACAGTTTGATTGGTGGCATTTTTAATTGCCCTTAGATAAAATCATTTTCCACCTACCCCCTCACAAAGCAACTTGTTTTACTTTGGGAACACTGAGGGGGGTGCTGAATGGAAGCACTTAGCTTTTCCTTCTGAAGTCCTGAATGATTATAGTCATTTTATTTCAAAACACTGGATCACATTATTTGATATTGATGTGTTGATATACAATGGACACATGGAACTGGCTAATAAACATCTCCCAAGTGTTTTAAATTCATTCCCAGTAAAGAAACTTTTACACTGAAGCAAGCTTGAAAAAACTAAGAAGGGGACATGTTTACAAAGCAGTTTCCTCTGTCGTTCTGTGTTGCCTTTGCAACTTGGCTTTGAGCCGAGATTACTTATAGTGATGTGGAGTCATACCTGTGTTTGCAACATCACACTCTGAAAACAGTGTCGACAGGTCTGCGTTACAACTGCAGTGTAGAATTAGATTGGAAGAGATTATAGACCGGGAAGGAAGCATGGATTTGTTTAAAGTCTAGTATGTTTGAAAGCCCCACTTTAACAAAATTAGAATAATAACTACCTTTCAAATGTACTATATTTTCAATAGAGCTCATCAATTTCAGTTAGGCCTGAAATTTAGATTTTGTTAAAAAAAGAAAAGAAAAACTTTCCCAGAAACTAAGATTGTTGTTATTATTAAATATTTAGGCCTCAATCCTGTAAACACTTACAGATATGCTTAAACTTACATGCGAGTAGTCCTATTGAGTTCAGCAGGGTTACTCACATGAGTAAAGTTAAGCAAGTACATAAGTGTATGCAGGATCAGGGCCCAGTATTGTAGCAAGCAGAAGCCACAGCCAGGATCGGCCCCCCCAATTTACAAAGAGCTCTACAAACACAGTTAGCCAGAAGATGAAACTGACTAGAAATGCTTGTTCTCACATATGCTACCAGGACTGTGATAACCTTCTGTGCCAAAGTAACAGTCATCCACATATTCTTAATGTTACATAGGCATGTATTATTTGTTGAGGATTTTAAAAAAAACACTCTCCACTGAATGCAGGGGAGTCTCTTAAAGGGATCAATTCGCTATACTCCATTTGTAATCAGCATACCCCACTTAAACTATATTTTCCAGCTACAATCTGCCTCTTGGGACATTTTCTCCCTAAAAAAAGAAGGAAGATTGTATTATCTGTTATCTTCTTTCCCCCCCAAAGAAATACAGACTATCCTGTGTGCTACCACACAGGAGAATGGAAGTACCGGTAAATGTTCCTGTCATTTTTTTCTTGGGGGATGAGTGAGGGGAAGAAAGGATCAGGATAGGGGAGGGAAATATACATCAATACATTTGTAGCCCATTTGGGACTTCAAATACTTCACTTATCTCATGTTGTAAACTCCAAGCTGTGGAGTAATACTCACCAGACAAGTCATAAATCATGACTAAAGACAGGTGCAATAAATACTGGTGTCAAAAAGTAACAACGTAAAATTATATTGTTTTGACAAGGCATCCAGATGCGTTGACAACAGAGCAAGTAAATGGCCTTTTTCAGAGAACCTGCATTAGTAGGGTGTAGGTGGTGAGGGAGCGAATTGGAAGATACAACCCCAAGAAAAATAACCCACAGGCTTAAAGGCTTATCAAAACTAGGCTACTACTACAAAACACCTAGAAAGACTTTTTTTCTCATTTGCCATTCTTCTTTGTTTTGCTTTGCTCAATAAATATATGCCGCTTTCCTGAATAAATATATGCCAGTACTGTGCATCTATTTAATAGGTTTAATACACAAAAACAAAACAAAGAAACCCTAAATAGCAACACAAAAAGAAAAGAATTTTAATGCAAAAAAAGTGTTTTTTTTGTACCCATATGTTCAATCTGTCTGTGTAGTTACTTCTATGTCCCCATCACCGTAGAATTTCAGTGCATTACAAGTGCAAGTGAGTTTATCCTCACAACCTCCCAGGGAGGCAGGGAAGTCTTATCCTCCTTTTATAAATAGGAACCTATGGTATCAAGGCCCCAATTCAGGTAACAATCCCCTTTTTCAAGAAATCAAGCCTTCACTTAAATGCTTTGCTGAATTTGGATGGGATGACTCACATGCTTAAAGTTAAAGGACCTAGGTGCTTTGCTGAACTTGGGCTTGCAGGATCAAGTACTAACTTGCCCAAGGTCATGCAGAAGCAAGGATAGAACCCAGGTCTCCTGAATTCTGAGCAATTGCCTTAGCTACAAGCCATGTAGAGTCCAGTGGACCTCAGGACCAGAAGTTTTGTTACCATTGGCTCTTTAACTGATACCACTACAGACAGAATTTGAAGGGACTTTTCTGTATCAGACAGACCAACCTTTTCTAACTCAGATTTTTAACCGTGAGACTTTCCAGAGTCCTCTAAAGACAGCTTAAATCTTAACTTTAGCTGTGAATTTTCAGTCTTGAATCTTGGAGATATTAAGATTACTTCTGGCCTGGTATGGCTCCTGGAAGGAACAGATCAGAATTTCTCTCACCTGGCGTGTTCTTTGTCATGTTTTACCCATTTCCATATAAGAAATCATCAGTGGACCCAATATATAAGACAAATCCTGAAGTTTCTACCCAGGCAATACTTCCATTGACCTCAACAGTAGTTTTGCCTAAGTGAGGACAGGAAGTTTGACTCCTCTAATCAGGATTCATGCTGTACATGTTGGTCGGATTGCCGTGGCCTAGGATTGCAAGGCCTGAGAGACAATGTGTTGCTATTGAAAAAATGTGTGACCACAAATGAAGGCACATTAAGGTCAAAGGTCATTGTATATAATTAGCACATGCCATTAAAGAAAGAATAAAAAATGGGTTTTACAACCTGGTGGGAAAGAAGGTAACGATTGTGCCTTAGCATAAGAAAACATTCCAACAGTGCATGGTGTGTGTGTGTGTGTGTGTGTGCTTTTATATTTGGGGGTCTGGGGGGATGTGTGCAATTCATGGTGTGTGTTCCGTGACCAAACCGCTGAGTTTTATAGAAAAAACACACCCTGTCTTGCATTAGATACATAATATATATTTTTAAAAGCTACCTTAAAACATTTGTGTCTTCTTATCATCACATTATCTCTTTCCTCGATCTAAAAATCTTTCTGACATTGGAAAAATACACAAAGTTGGACAGCCAGGGTAAAATGAAATCTGCAAATATCCATGGTAAATGCTGGACTTTTCAAAGCAGACTCATGGGACATGTGAATGGATGCCACAATATAAAATGGAAACAATTCACAAAGGGCAAGCAGCATACAGCCCAGTCACTTGATGGTTAAGTGACCCATTAAAGACTCTCCTGGGACTCTGCAGTTGCCTGTTTCATTTAACGGGAATAAAAAATATTTTAAGCTGTACATGGGGCATTATAGTTGCTTAAACTGTATCAAATGGGAAGTGACTTGTGTTGTATTCAGAGGTAAACTGCAGGTCATTTGCTGCAGGCATGGTGGTTGAGTTGGATGTCTGCTTGCAGTATCTACAAGCGTTTTGCACAGAAGACTGTACACATACCACACCGAGGCAGGCTTTAAAAAAAATCACGTTAACCGTGAAAACACTTAAGAGGAAATTTCCCCTTCATTGCACCTGCAGCGTTCCCACCCATAGATGCTGATCCTTGCAACTCCTTGATCCTCTGGGATGATCAACCCTTCCAGGGAATGCTCAGCTCCTTTTGACATCTACATCATACTTCAGTGGAAGGTTGGGTGTCATTCCAACTCTCTCAGCTCCGGCAACAACCATTCCAAGGACGACTGTCATTTTCAATGTGTATCTCACTGATTTTTTTCTCTTGTTTTGCATATGGTAAATATGGACCTTCTTCCTGCTTCCTTTTCCTCTGTGTCTTCTCCACCTTCCCCCCTTGATGTCTCACTGACCCCAGTGTCCACCTCTCATCCTGATGATGACCCTGCCTCCATTTTTAACTTGTTGCCCAGGTTTCCCCTGTTGATCCTTGCCCTTTGCATTTTGCCTTAGAAGCTGCCATCCTCTGCAATGGAATTCCCCACAGGACACTTAAACATTTGCTTTTAATCTGAACCCAGAGTTTATACTGAACTCTGTAAACAAAATCAGCGGGACCTTCCTAAAGCAAAGCACACACATATCACAGCCATTTTTGCTGACACTTTTGACTCTGGGCTTGATCTTTGTCCAGGTTGCAAAATAAAAAGGGCAAAGGGCAGAGTTCAAAAGTGGCCACTTACCTCTAGGATTATTGAAAATAAAAAGCTAGCGGAAACCCTCCGGAGTAATTTGAGGAAACTTTTTTCCCCCTAGGAAGGATGTCATTATATTGTTTCTAAGGTTAGGTCTGTTTATAGAAATAAATACTTGAGTGAAAACAGGCACAAAATGCTAGAAAGCCAGGAAAGCAAATCTATAGACCACGTGTTTTGATATAGCAAGGAGGTACCAGGAGCAACATATGTCAAGTAATTCCGGCAAATTCACGCATCTCCTCACCTGGACGTGACATGGGTCTCTGGGGAAGCTTAAAGTGGAATTTTAAAAAGCAGAAATTAGAAAGGGCTAGGTTGTACTCTTAGTTATCTGAGGGGTATGACTTCAGTAAAGTTACATTAAGATGAACGAGAGAAGAGTTTTGGATGATTTACCACAAAAGTGATGTGAATTAACCAACTCTAAACAACAAAGTGCCTCGTTTTCAGAGGGCTAAGCACACACTGTGAATCAGTCCCCTTCAAGGTATCTCAAGCTAGCCATCCAAAAATGTATGTGGTCAAAATTGCTAGGCACATATGAAAATGTATGCTGTGGTAAATAATACCTAGCTCATATATAATTATTTTCATCAACATATCTCAAAGTACTTTACAAAGGAGGTCAGTATCATTATCCCCCTTTTATTGGTGGGGAAACCGAGGCACAGAACAGCGAAGTGACTTGCCCTGAGTTACTCAGCAGTCCAGTGATAGTCTAGTCTTTGTGGAAGCTTAAACTGAAATTAAACAAAAAGAAAAAGAGATAGTGGAAAAGGCTAGATTTTGGTCTCAGTTATCTGTGGGTAAGACTCTTGATTTAAGTAGAGTTGCATAAAGATGGATTGGAGCAGAATTTGGATGACTTAATTCAGTGGCCTAAATTGATAACTGGGCATAAGTTGAAAACATCATGCAGTTCCAGCCTCATTTTGCGCCACATCATACCATGGGATTTTATGCAGGATTTTCGTAGACATCAGTGTAAAACTTTGCAATCCCATTACTCTGCAACCAGCGGAGCAGTTCCAAAGGTAGTCAGACACATGTAACTCTGCCACATACACATGAAGTCAGACCTCTGTCATCCTTGACACCACATTTTCGAGGTTAGCGTTTGCTTCCATAGAGTTTAGCGATGGTCGGATCCTGTTCCCATCTAATGGATGTTTGGTGCCCTCTGGATGAGGTGAGTTGGGTGAGTCCCAGTTCCCACAGTATTAACTACTCATTATGCTTTGCAACAGACCGTAAACTTTTGGGGATAGCTACTGTCTCTTACTGTGTGTTTGTACAGTGTCTAGAACAACAAGGGCTCCATCTTGCTTAAGTGCTCTCATGAAAGCTCCCATACTGAGTTCTAAAATTGCCTTGTCCTATATATTTGCAAGAGTGATGCACCATTATTTCAATATTCTCACTGGAGCTAGTTAGGGAAGTTGAAAAAACAAAAGACAAAAAATAAAGCCATGATTTAAACTCTTTTTGTAAATAATTTCATGATTTTGGGGGAATCTGATTCATTTTTTCAAATTTTTGTGGGGTTGTCAATATTCTGTGATAGATGTGTGAAAACCAGTGGGAAAATGAGTGCCGTGACGAGAGGAGAAGCTAAAATGGGAGGTGATGTTCCTAGAACAGCGGAGGATGCTGTTCATTGTCACTCCTGTTTGAAAGGTCAGTGGAAAAATTGGGAGAGTGATTAAAGTAGGAAGAAAGATGACCTGGGTGTTTTAAAAAGGGGAAGATTAAAGGGACTAATGAGAGTGTGGGGAAAACGATTGGTCTTTTCGATAGGGCTGGAGGACTCTTCCACTTCATGGGGTAAACAATGAGGGAAGCTCAATCCAAGGGCGATTTTGGCCAGATTGTAGATGTGAATGACTTGATGCAGATGGAGGTCATTGGGGGATAGTCCTATGGGAACTACCTTTTAACATCGCTACATTATATTCCTCTTTACTGAGAGGGGCGTCCTGCCCACGAGAGCTGAGGCTGTGCAAAGAGAAATGACTTTAGTTGGCAGTTAGTCTGACTGCAATAATGCTGTGTTCGGCTTCCCGTCTGAGTGTTTCTAGCTCTGGCTATTGTTCCCAGGTTTCCCTTCCACCCACGGTGCAACCAATTCAGAGGCACCGGAAGGGTGAATAATGCTAGCTGGGAAAAAAATACCCCTCCCCCCCCAAAAGCAGCATTTGTAAAAGTTGAAAGGAAGAAATAAAGGTTTAAAATCCATCCTTCCCCTCACATCTGTTTGGTAGTTTATCAGCCTGCTCTTTCACAACTCCCTCCCCTCCCCGGCCATTATTAATCCCCCCATGTGACTTACAGAATATCAGCCTGGCTTCTGCTTTTCCTTCCTTAAGACTGGAGATAAAGATTGGCTGCACACCGTGAGCTCGGCTGAAAAGGGCAATTCATGCATCCCCCCTTATCAGCTCCCAGAAGGAGGAGTTGGAGTTCGCCCCGCACACTGTTCAGCGATAGCCTTGGTCCCACATGGAGAAGTTTGTGGGTGTGGGAAGATAAGACAAGCTTGGAGCTGATACCTGTCCAGACAAAGTGGACTTTTTCTCTCTCTCTCTGTTCGGTGGGGAGAATGTGTGGGCATCTTTGAGGACACTGGCAATGATAACTTTGTGTCTGCGCTTCAGATCTGGGGTACAGTGGGAGTAGGGAAGGGATGCTCAGGGGAGAATGAACTCACATTGGTTATCGGGTTTTAATGCTACTGGCATGAACATTGTCACTTTCCCAGAACTCAGAGTAAGTGGCAAGTGATAAACTCATTGTCCTTCTCCTTTCTGATATATGAGATATTTGCTTGGCATATTCTTCCATCCTGTTCTTTGCAATGGATGATTTGGGCGTGTAAAGCATCACAACTTTGTTTTTCCAAGAGCTGGTTGGTGATCATTGTGTAATATTTGTTCATTATTGGTTAGATGATGCAAAGCATGGAGATCTCATTGGGGATTGGTCCTGCTTTGAGCAGGGGGTGGAGTAGATGACCTGAGGTCCCTTCCAACCCTGATAGTCTATCATTCGATTATCTGTTAATTTCCCTTTTCCCCCAAAGTGCCATATATGGTATAATAGAATTCAACACCACCACCACAAATAATGGACATGCCTCAAACATTTTAGGCTGTCCCCAGAGTTCCTGGAGGGCATCCTCACTTCTAAAAATGGGCCTAGTCTCCTAAATCACTTAGGCACTTTTGAAACTGTTACCCTTTGTCTTTATGTTTGCCTGCAAAAAAACCACACATCTATGAACTATGTAATAGGTTATTTTTAGTGGAGCCCCCATTATTTAATTAAATAAAAATAGTTCAGAATATTTTGATCAGCTATAATGTGGAGGCATTGTGACAGATTTCTGTACAAGGATGAATTTCCTTGAATGAAAGGGAAAGATGGTAAGAATTTTGCAACATACACACAAATTTGGCCTCAATTGTATGTTCCAAAATAATGTAAGTATTCTGTCTCCTTATCCATTCTTTTACTTTCCTTATAGTCTATTTCAGTTCATATCAGAGGGGCTGCATTTATTATGATACCATATGAATGCTCATCATTGAAGTTGGTCTTCATCTGGAACAGATGCAAATAAAATAAAAAAACTTCTGATTTCAATCTTTTTTAACCATCTCTTCTTTTGTAGAAAATGTCTTGATTATTTAAACACAGACCTGATAATGCAATGCCGATAACGCAAAGCTTATGTTTATTTCATGCTGCTGTTGTTTACAGTTAGCAAATACAATTAGGACTTTGTAGTCTATTGGCAGTGTTATATCTGAAAACACGAAAGCTCTTATTCTTAGTGCAAAATGGGAGTAGCAGAGGCCAATGGAGTTACATCAGTGTAAAGCTTGTGTAGGTGAGAGGAGAATAAGTTTTGAGTACTAATGTGTGTTACAAAAGTGTATTATAAAAACACACACAGATGTCACCTACTTAAGATGGTGTGAATGGGCCAGTTTCCCATTACTGGACCAGTTAGCGAAGGAAAATATTTACCTTGAAAGAATATCAATGATTCCAGACAGATGGTAGATGTGAATGATTTGATGCAGATGCAGACTGCTGGGGGATACTCATATGGGAACTACCTTTTAACATCTCTACATTATATTCCTTTCCTCCATCCTCCATGACATAGTCTTTATACAAGATCATTTATTTATATATTTTTTGCCTGTGCTTTTTCAGTTTTGCTGTATTCATAACTGAAATGCTAAGTCAAATATGAATATGAGTCGATTCATGACTAAATATGGGTAGTATTTTGCTGGCTCTACATCACTATCTGTCTATAAGTATCCCAGTAATGCCCACCGAGGGGCCAATAGTTGACTCTGGAATATGCTTATGAATTTGAGACAATGTGCCACTGGTAGGTTTAAGTCAACAGGCCATATTCCTCCTCTATTGACCAGCATGGAAACATAATGGCTGATGTTCCATGCTTGTTAGAGATTAGCAGATGTTGGAAAGTTCAGTTCCAAATCTGAGACCCTATATACTGAAGTAGAGATAAATTACTATTTAAAGAACTTAACAGCACTTATAGATGATCATAAACCTTACAATAAGTGAACATTTCTGTCTACCATGCTAGTGGAAATGTATTGCAGTAAAGGAGTTCAATGTACGGGCATTAACAATCAAGCCAAACATTTAGTTATATTGAGCCAAACCAATGGCAAGGCAATTAGATGCAGATTTATGGATGTTTGAAGCTAGGCACTCTCCATGAGGAGAAAGGGAAGCTGCAGTACATAGTTTCTGAAACATGACCCCCTATGTAAAAACTCTTTGATGCTGGCAGCTTGTGAAGCTAGAGCAGAGAAGAACAAGATGGAGAATCAGATCTCAGATCTAACATCATTTTAAAGGCTGGTCACACATTTATATTTTGGTAGGACAAGAAAACTGAATTATCGGGGCAGATTCTGTTCTCAGGCAGAAGAGTTCTTTACAACATATCTATTGCCTGGTCCCCACTACGGCTTAATGGCGACTTTAGCGTCATTAAGTCGACATAAAACTGGTTACTCCCTATGCAATTCTTTTCAGACCAACAGGGCAACTTTTTGTTTGCAGCAAACTTTATTAGGCCAATACACTCCCTGAAATTGTGGAAGTGTCTGATACAGCTGCAGTGAGGGCACCCTGATATTTCACTAAAATTGACCGAGGGAGTTGCAAGACAGCGTGCACAGTCTATTAAAAAAAAAATCACGCGGATTACATTTTAAATAGTCAATATTAGCCATTTTTACTGCTGTGCTTGTTCCAACAAGTAGGCATTCTAACAGCCTCGAAAAGTATTGGGTAATGAACTAAATGCTTTGAAATCAAGTGCACATTTTTTTATTTTTTTTTTATTATCGGCTAAAAAGTCCTGATCCAAAGCCCACTGAATTCTTCAGCACACTGCTGCTATTAGGGTGACCACATGCCCTGATTTTATAGGGACACTCCCAATTTTGGGGTCTTTTTATATATAAGGCTCCCTCCACTCCTTGTCCCCATTTTTCACATTTGCTGTCTAGTCACCCTAGCTGCTATGCAGTAAAACAATTAAGTAATTAGCAATTCCAAGGATTCACATGGGAGCTTTCTTTTGGTTTGGATTCATATCCTCTAAGTGAATATTGAGGTTCGGATGAATTCCCAGGCTGAGAGCAAAACTTCCTGGTTTTATATGAAACCCATCTGAGTAAATTCCCCAGGGTCTGGGCTTGATCCTGCAAAATGCTGAGCACTCTGGACCTCATCCAACAAAGCTCTTAAACTCGTGCTTATCTTTACACACCTGAATAATCCCATTGATTTAGTTGGTTCCCACCAATATATTATTCTCCCTCTACCCTCAGCCTGTCTCTCCTTTAGAGACAACTGGGCTAAGTTTCAAGATCTGAATGTTGAAAACAGGTACGTTTTTGCTTGGTATCATGTTCTGTAACAAATGTTTTGCCCAGCTCCAGGGGTGATGGGGAGACAGGGGACACACACAGGATCACGTGTTCCCCCAGAGTTGCTGCTTGGCTTGTACTGAGCATGCTCACATGGACTGAGCATGCTCAGTGACATCTTCTGAAGCCACTGCCCTCACTCTGGCCCCCCACCATCGGCAGGTACAGATCATCTCTGTCACAGCTTCATAGTGAGTCTTTCACAGAAATGCAGACTGTGCCTCTTAATTAATACATGTAAAGAGAACCTGTTACAAGAGGTGCCAACAAGTTCTTTATGTTCAGTGGCTCGGTGTGGCTGGTATAATCATCTCTGTATTTGGATGCTTGATTTCCCAAGGCTTATCTGAACTTATCCCAACCTCTTTAGCCTGGAAATCTCAAGTGAACATGCTTTCTTGCAAGATTCTTAATGTTGCCTGGTTTCAGATGAGTAAGAACAGATTTTCTTGTGGCATCTTATATTTCTGCTTCAGGTCTGTAACAAAACGAAAGAAAATCTCCACATTTCATGCTTTAAAAAGTTGACCAAATTTTTCCAAACCTCAAAAAAAGAAAAAAAGAAAAAAAAAGGTTTCATTTTCAGCTGGAATTTTTTGTGTGAAGGCTTCAGGCGGGTGTGTAGTTGATCCAAACTGGTTTGTCCAAACGCAGCAGTTTATTCACTTACATATTTTTTTTCAAGCTGACTTCCAAAAATAAAGTGAAGAGAACCATTGAAATACAGTTTCCAAACTGATGTTTACACAAGCCATGTTGACTTAGCACTTGAATTGCTTGTCCAATTTAACTGATTCATGATGCAAGACGATGCTGCACTCTTGATTTGTAGCCCAATGGATATTTTGCTTGCCTCAGGCAGCTATGAATGCTGAGACCTGGTTTGCATTGAATAATTAGTCCTGACAGCTGCAGGAGACAATTACCTTGCCAGCCTCATATGAAATGGTGGGTTGGACTTTTCTGTCCCCAAGTATTGAGCCCGACCATACCATACATGTGGGAGTGGAAAGTCATCTCCTACAAGGCCATCAGAGGCATGAATAACATTCAAGAAGTAAAGAAGAGACAATTGCAAGCAAGGCAATGGAAAGGAATGAGCCTGTTGAAAGGACGTATCCACATGGTAATGAACGTTAGCTCGGTACCTTTATTGGCAGAGTATTCTATATTCAGTATAAAATCCGAATTTGAATGAACCATGGAACTCCATTCCCAAATTGACTCATTAGAATTGGATCAATAAAAAAATACCTTAATGATATGTTTACAAGCTTTAATTATTTCTTCTATTTGTAATTTATGGGTGCATCTTGATTTTTCTATGATCCCCATCCTTTCCTTCTTAATTCAGTACCTTCTTTAAAGGACTCGCATTGGGTTAATCTATCCTTCCTATATTTTCATAAGGTGTCGATCTTGTTCTCTCTGATACTCATTAGTCACCCAGAGTCCATTTCTAAATATAATTTGCTTCTTAAAGAAGATACTATGAATGTGGCACCTACTGTAGCCAATTTAGCTTTTGGGAATGGAGAAGTTATCCTATTTCTAACACACACAAAAAAGTCTTCTATGACAAAACAATATGCAATATTTTTTTTAATGTCAAGCTGAAATTGACTTGACTTTCTCAATTAAAAAAATGCATTATCCTTTAAAAATCCAAAGGTTTAAAATGTGAGGGAGAAAAGGTTCACTAAATCCAGCTAGTTTAAGTTCCCCCCACCCAACCAAATATTTCATGAAGATCACAAAATGCATGGACTTCAGAAGGTTCATTCATTTGTACTAGGAAGTGAAAACAGCTGCAGGCAAGATCATCTGCCTAGATAGCCTTAATATGAAAAGAGTTTTCATTTTTATTTGTGTCAGTGCATTTAAGGCTGATAAAAGGTTCCTGATGGATAACCCTGGAAAGCAATGTCTACTGATACCCCAAACTCATACATTAATGATAGTGAAAGACCCTCACGCAATTCCCTGCTAATGCTCCTCAAACATGATCTGAGGGGAAACGTCTCTTGGTGTAAGAGGTGAGTTCAGTCTCCATGGTCTATTTAAATCCTCAGATTTCCAGGAAAATAACCATGTAGGTAACAATTGTCATTGTCGTATTCAGTAATCAGCCTATGCCCACGGTACTTGTAAGACATTCTCTTTATTTGATAGGACAGTTCCATCAGCCTCCGCTTAACAAATGTCTTTCCCCAGACTCGTACGGGAAGCAAAATCACTTAAAGATACAGTTCTCAACATGATAATTTATGGTGACTTTGTTTTGCAGGTACATCTTCGATAAACTGGCTCAAGCTCCCCAATTTTTTCCACATCAGCCACCACACAAGCTGGTGAGAATTTTTGGATCAGGGTCAGAATTGTTCTGGTGGCTTAGAGGTGAATGGCTTCATTAACTCTTACCAACCCTCTAAGCCACAAGGCTACCATAAAAAGAGGACTTGAATCAATTGTCCCATGTTTAGATCATATTTTGCTAGACGAGGATTTGCTCTTACCCCTGGCGACTCACCATTGTGCAAAATAAAACCCTCTAAAGTGAAAACCTAGCCCATCTGTTAGTGATATGGGTAAGCCGCATATTCTCTACATACATACATTTCCTGCATTGCATATGATTTCAAATATTTGCTTTTGGAACTGCAAGGTGTCCTACTGTCATAACAGTCTAGTTATTCATTAAGCTGTCAGCACCTTAGTGCATTGCTCCCACACACGGTCCATTTCTGATTTTTCCATTCCCCCTTAGAGAACCTACTCACTCATCACCAAGTGCGGTTACTCTCATAAGTGGTGCAACTGAGATCCTCATGTCAACATATGTAAACCAAATCTATACCTCTCCATTGCCACAAGTCCAACTCCTGAATTTCCTAGGGCACTAATGGATTCTGAGGGCCAGCTTGAATTTGTGAGAGTTTTGTTCATATCAATGTGATGCAGTTCTTGGCACAGACTTCTGAGTCAATGCCGTGAAGCATTAGAAGCTAAGAAGTGGAGCAAACAAGTATCAACCAAAAGAAAACAGTGATTAATTTCAAACACCAGTGTTTTGAAATGAAGCAAAGCAGACAGTTTATAATAGCAAAGCCAAGACACCAACGTTATGTAGGCCTTTTGCCGAGGACCCAGTTATTGTGCTAACATTTATTCACTAGGGAAGCATTTAGTACTGTCCGTCTTTAGCAGCTGTTTACTTCTTGCAAACTCAACTTTAAGTGGAAAATAAAATCCACTTTTTACAACTAATTACCTGCCCTGCATGCCCTATGGAAAGGATACTTTTGCAGTAATTATTTGTGTCATTTTAACTATTTGTTTCTGTCTATTCCTCACAACCCTCAGAAGACTGAAACTAAAAGCAGATAAAGCTATTACCAGGAATTGCACGCATGCAATGATTTTTTACCGTAAGGTTCTTCATAAGAGGTGGGCTGCCCATGTTGTGAATGGTGACCTAACTGGATGTATCACATTTTAGCCATTTTTACCAGGCATTGACTTGTTACCGATATGTCGTTTCACAATATGCAAGACGAGATTCAGACGCACCCTCCATATGTCACCAGTGTCACATATCAGTGGAGAAAATGCTGTGTGAAAGAAGCACGAAAACCATATCAACGACAAGGAATAGGACTGTAGAAAGGAAGAGCCTTCATTGTTAGCTAGCTGACATGTTTGATGGGGACTTTAGAGAGAACAGACTGCTATAATACAGTGTTATAATTGGGAAATAAGTTCAAATACAGACATAGATATAAAGGCCAGGGGAAAAAAAACAACTATGGATAATTTAGTCTTTCTCAAAACCATATTTAGCAGAACTCCCTCCTTTTCATCATACACACCTATAATCCACCCAGTTTGTTCCTGAATTTCTTGCTGGATTATCAGAAGTGACAAAGAGTCATGTGGCACCTTAAAGACTAACTAAAGTATTGAAGTATAAGTTTTCTTGGGCTAATACCCACCGACGAAGTGGGTATTAGCCTACGAAAGCTTATGCTTCAATACTTTAGTTAGTCTTTAAGGTGCCACAGGACTCTGTCACTTCTGCTATTCCAGACTAACACGGCTACCTCTCTGATTGTTGGATTATGACTCCAGTACTATGAGATACGTCACCATATAATGACGTAACACCACTGATAACAAGAGCCAGATCACCCAGCATAGCTCCATTAGCTTCAGTAGAGCTATGTCAATTGCCACCAATTGAAGATCTTGTCTAATAGCATTGCTGGCAAGTCACATCTTCTGATATAATAACTCAGAGGCTTAGTCAGATAATTGAAATACAATTAAATCGGATCTCAACTGCACCTGAACAGAACAAACAATTCTTAATCTCCAGAGCACAAAATATTATCCATTGCACTCCATTCTCCTAATGATAAGTAAATAAAATACCACAGTTCCACACTAATATATAGATAGATATAGCAATATAAAAGAATCCCAGTAATCAGCCATTACTCTTCCTGAACATTGACACACAATTATACAAGAATTGTTAGCAAGCAGGGTGCACAATAATGTTTCCCTTCCTCAAGGTGGCAGTAGAGGGTTATTTGGGGGAAAACATTTTTTTAATGTATTTTTTTGTTAAAATTATTTTTATCTTTTCAGATTTTTATTTTTTGCCCCTTTACTACAAAATTAGGTTTTATTTTATTATCTGAGTGTTTGTTAGTTTTTGTAGTTTTGAAATATTGTGGATTTCAGAAGTGGGGTGGGAAGCAATCAAATGATACCTCCTGGTTAGTAAATGTTTCTTCTAAAACTATGCAATTGCAAAGAGGGTGTTGCAAAACTGATTTTGGACCTCATCATTGCTGGAACAGCAAGGGAACAATCCCAGGTAATTTTTGGCCATATGCACTTAGCTCCAGGTTCGGAGTCTGAGGCTTTTCAGCAAGACTGGAGTTTGAAGGAGTTGGGAAGATAATTACTTTCTGCTGATCAGATCCTTGTCTCTACCAAGCTTAAGTCAGGAGCTTCATCAAGATGCAAGATCCTTCTCCCTGATCTCTCAGGAATTAGTGGAGTTGGCCTCAGATTTCTCTGAGATTGTTATACAGCCCACCTCATCAACGACTTTTAAGGATATTGGGGTAGATCCTTAGCTGGTGGATATTGTCATATATCCATGACTAGCTGCTCTTTCCATTTCTGTCATCCCTGCAGAGAATGCCTCCTCTTAAAGCTGTACATGCTTGTTCATTTTTATCAGGCGGTGTCACGGGGCGCACACTCACCCCTGCGGCGCCTCCCGCTGGTCAATCAGGGAATAAGCTTCTCAGCGTCCGGAGCGCCCTCTACAGGTTGATGCTCCGCTCCTACTCTGGCCCCGTGTCCCTCCCGGTACCCTCTTTCTGAGGGTGCTGCACCCCGCAGTACCCCCTTAGGTCTAAGGGTGTCCCCTTCCTGGGGAACCCTCCACCTCCTATCCCCACCTTACCTCAGAATAGGCAACCGCCAGTCACCACTTGCCCCTGTCCACTGGGGCAGACTGCAATATCAGTGCCATTCATCAGCGGCAAAGGGGGTTGGCCTGCTGCTTCTACCTCTAGCCATGGGCTGCCCCCTGCAAGCCCAGTACCCCTGGGTCGGGCCTTCTGCCAGGCCCTGCAGCCTGGGGCTCTCAGGCTAGAGCCTCCCCAGCTCCTACTGCCTTGCCCCAGCCCTGCACCAATCTAGGTACCTGCTCAAGCTCCCAGCAGCTAGGCCTGTCTTCCTCTGGAGACAGAGGAGACCCTCCCCTCGCAGCCTCACAGCCTCTATATACTGGCCTGTGAGTGTTTGGGGCGTGGCCACCCAGCTGAACCTATTCCCCAATCAGGCCTGGTAGCTTGCTGGCTCCTGGCCTCAACCCCCTCCAAACCCCTTCCTGTAGGGGGCTGGTGGTCACCCCGCCACAGATGGTAATAGAGACATATGTTTGCCTTGCCCTAAACTCTCAGTTGGCTGATTAAAAATCATAGTCTTTAATGGAGCTATGATGTTTTTGCACCAGCTGAAGACCTGTCCCAATGGTTTTCCTTCACCCACGATACATTGGCTCCTGAATGTGCCCTCCATATATGTCAGCTTACCATGTCACTTTGGTATACAGATGGACCCACCTGCAACAGATGACTGAGTTTAATGGTTATCAGAGTGACTGTGACAGAAACTTGTAGTTGGCTGCCTAGACATTCAGCTGGTGGGAGAGCCCAGAGCCGTTCAGCCATCTAAATGTGGCTATTATTATGTCCGACCTTATACTTTAATGTGCTTGACCTTCCAAGTGCTTTTCAATAAATGTATCTGATGATTCCAAGAAGCTGTCTCATGCTGAGCAGCTTGATACGAACAATGCCATATTAAAAATTCCACAGGAGACTGTCAAATGACATTTGCTGAAATCAAATCTCAAGAAAATCTCTCATTTATTAACCCTGGGCAAGCATTCATAATAACACATTTCTGACCAGAGTCGGATTTAAGAGCTGGCACTGGTATCTGAGCCAAATATTCATTTTCTAATTTTATCTTCACGCCAGTGGACAGAGTTTCTCTGCTCCCACCCCTTTAAAAAGTGCATGTGTGTCCATGTACGTATGCATTCAAGAGAATATACACATGAAAGAGAAAAAAGAAAAGATTATGTGACTTTATTGGCTTGGAAGTGAGTTGGTCATGTTATTCACACAGAGAACTGGGCAAAAACATTTTGAATTTTGATGAAATTTCAATTTTTTTTAAAAAAGGGAAAATGTTGGCTATTTTCAATTTTTTGTTTGTTTGGGTTTTTTTGCTGCTATAGCACATTGATGAATAATATGGTAAATTTGCAACTGGTTTATTGCAGAATATTTCTTGATCTGGGACTGAAGACACAATAATTGTAAGAGGAAATTCCATGTTTGGAGTAGAAAAAAGGAAGCGCTGCTTGGGCAATTGATTTCGTATTATTATTTTTTTGTTTGGTTCTTTTGGGTTTTTTTGAAAGGTGGTGGCCTGAAGTTGCTTTGAAGGTTAGAATGTTAAAATCTGTGCAAACATGGTATATTTATGTACCAATATGCAGGTGAGATACATCAAGGTGCATGATAAATATAGTTTATTCCATAGCTCTGAAATTAATCCCAGACAATCAGATTAGACTGCATACACAAAGCATTGTGTATTCCACTTATTACCTTGCTTTTCTCTATGGTATATTCCAATGCCTAGAATGCATGCTGTACAGGAATCCCATAAAATGTTAATAAGGAAACTCTTTTCCAGAGAGCCCACTTTGTTTTATATGGAATTCTACATACTCCATTGCAGACTTAAATAAATCCAGGCGATAAATATAATTTTGTCCATAAATATTTCACTTTCCTAATCCTGCATAAACAGGTGAGTCCAGTCTGCACAAGCCCTGCTCAAAGACTATTTTTGATTTCACATTACATGGTTTGTCCTACCACAGGATCCCCCGACTGGTTCTGTGGAGGTCCATGATCATCATTTTCTCAGTGTGTGTTATGTAGAATTTTCAGATATAGTCTACAGAGAGGCAAAATTATACTGGAAATCCTGGGCAGAATTTTCAGAAGGGCTCTGCACCTCCAATCAGGGTGAGATTTTCAAAAGAGGTCAGATTCTATTTAGACACCAAAATAAACTCCTGGATTTTCAAAAATGCTCAACACACTGAGTACTAAAGTACTTTTGAAAATCTGGCCCTCATCTCTGTGCCTAAATGGGAGCTGAGTTTTGAAAATCTGGTGCTAATTGTAGGCACTGAGCACTCGTAATTCTCGCCACAAACATACAATGACTGCAGGTTAAAAACATCTGTGTGCGTAAAAATTAACACAGGCCTTTTGACTTTTTTGTTATCTCTCTCTCTCTCTCTCTGCCCTTCACCCCCCAGGCGGGGTATGGGCCACCAACCACAGAGCACTCCATCTCTGTTGTTGGCATTTCAGTAGCAAGTTGGTTCCCTACGGGGTGGAGTTGTTAGCCCCACGCCCATGTTAAGCCTACAGCACCTGGTATTCCTAGGAGGTCTTCCATCCAAGTACTAGCCAGGCCTGACCCTGCTTAGCTTCCGAGATCAGATAGGATCGGGCGTGTTCAGGGTGGATTAGCCGTACTTTTTGTTATATAGCACTCAGGATATTGAGAACTAGCTCTTTAGGTCCTAGATTCTTTTTACTTGTGATTAGAATAGATTTTTAGGATCAAAACTTCATCCCTCTGAGATGAGCTGCACACAGGTTGCTCCTTCCCACTGAGGTGTCCCCACTGTAAGAGAGCAGAGTTTGGCACACTGTTTAAATTAAGGGGGTTGCAGAGTTTTCATATGGTATCCATGTGGGTGCATTAGATAGGAGGGAATAAAGTTCCACTGAGCTCTCTCCTGGATAATGCACCTGCAGAGCCTTGATTTAAACCCAATCCTTTTCTCATGGCTTCTTACCCCTGGATTTTGTTTCTTTTTACATACTCCCCTGTAAAAATGAGTTCAGAAAATCCAAACTAAGACTCAGCAGCCAAGTTGCTACTGGGAAAAGTAGAGGGCAGATCCCTTGTGAAATCCCACTGTAGACTCACGACCACATTCGTCTGGTCAAGTAATGATTTACTCACCGAAAAGCCTGCATTTCAGAGACTACCGCAGCAGTGTCTCTGGACAGGATGTGTAAATGTGCAGAGCGAGGAAGCTTGCAGCTGCTTATTTTAAATGGGGCAGACACCCAGCGAGTGCCCACCGCTGTTCCTTAGAATCACATAGCCCAGAAATATCACGCTAGTTGCAGATGTAAAGAATAACAATAAGAATTTCCCAACTTTAGTTTCCATGCTTCACTGCCAGATGAGCTTTCTCCTCCTATTTATGTGGACATATTTTAAAGAAGGTAAAAGGGGGGCACTTTGAACAGCAGATTTCTTATCATTTAAAAAAAAAATTAAAAAAGTAAAGAAAAGAAAAATTGATTTTTATATTAAATTCCCATAGCACCGTGTCTTGTAAAATCAAATATGGCAACAACCACACAAGCATAAAGCTCATTAATAGGAGCAAGGCCAGGCAGGATAATTATTCATGGGTACATTTTGCTATTGTCCTGTTCTTTCAGCAGCTTCTCATCATCATCTTTGTAGCATATTGTACACACATAGGATTTTTAGGGGAGAGGAAAGACACTGAGCAAAAGACACTCCAATATTATGATGGTTGACCATATAGGTAGGTAGGTAGACAGATACCAAATCCACCATACTTTATTTCCCTTTCCCACACCCCATTTCCTGGCATATTGGATAGCCTGTACTAAGTAATACTACAATTACAATTTCCATGAGTGGTCATGCTAGCCACCATGTGGACATATGACTCATTTATACTATATCAGGTTTTTTTAAAGACTTTCCTTTGAATCTTTAACTACCCTGGGGCCCCAAAAAACCCAGGGCTGATCAGCAAGGACCCCAGGTTAATGGTGTATATTTTCTCTTTGTGACACTCACAGACATAGGGCTGGAACCTAACCAGGAGTAAATCAGTAACTTCAATGGACCTATATCAGTTTATACCAATTAGGGATCTGGCCCACAGATTTCAAAGAGGCTTCCCCTTAAGCAGGTCAAACATCGGAGATGTGGGGGTCTACCCACAGAAGGCAATGGATATAAATCTAGAAGTAACCAAAAGTACAGGCCTCTCCCCCTCAGGATAGAGCATAATACACAGTTCCAATCACATATCAGATTGAAAAAAAAACAATTTTGGGCCCACACAGCTACTGTATTTTTTTAATGAATCAGACAGGAATAGTGCCTAAACTCCCTACCGCTAACTTTAATTTACAACGTGTGGTAATGTAGTGACAGTAATGTTGTCATCATTCTCTTTCTTCCTCTGTGGCATCCAGCCCAGACTTTCACATTCTCATTTTTAGGCTGGTGTCAAGCTGAGTTTTACCCCCACCTCCACCAGCCCCTGATGAAATGATATGTTATAAAAAGGAGACCTCACGGATAGGTCCGGAGTCGGCTGTTTCTGTCTTCTGCCTTAATGCACTTTTCATCCAAGGAACAGACTGAAAATGCATTTTCTACGGTAGGAACTGGCATGTTCTAAATGGTGTCAGAATTCAAGAACATGACAAGGAAAATACAGCTGGAGCAGAGGGCTCCACCACACATACCTTAGGAAATATTGCATTCCCATGCTATTTTCATGCATGTGAGCGATCACCCACATTACAAACCCTTAAAAAACATTAGGAGAAACCTTGACATTTCCCAGATGGGCAGCTTATTTGAGATGAGCCCATCTGACTTTCCCTGTTCCAAGGAATTTAACCGCTTGAAGTTCCTCAGGGAACTATGTATCCTTATTGTCCTGCTGTATGGCTCATGAAATGGCATTGGTTTGGCAGCATGGCTAGCATTTGTGTTCTTGCCCAAACCTTTGTGCGAAGCAAGGCCAAGATGCGTCAGTGGGTCTAACTCTCTGATTTTATAGAGAGCAGCTAATGCCAAACTAGAATCTGTGCAAACCGCATCACAGGGCTGTAATGAGACCAAAATCAGCAGATGCTATTCAGTTGACACTGTCTATAATCCCAACCAGCACCTTGGCCTTTCAGGCTTTAAACTGATCTCCATGTGTCAAGACCACTTGGGCAGGAACTCAATATGTTTTCAATAAATTTGTAAAAAAAGGTTAAATCTCACCTTTCCTCCAGGGCAGATCGTTCGGGGAATGACCTCACGGTGTAGATTTTTTGGCATATGTGGGTGTTTAGATCTTGGCCCATTTCTAGTGTCACTGCCAGACTGGTGATGATTATTTGCCCCGTTTTGAACCCTCTATGGTTTGGCCATAATGGCAGATCTTTCTAATGCTCTTAGTGGTATTATTTTAAACACGCATATCCTTGAATTAGAGTCTTGCCTTTATAAAACCATCCTGTTGGGCATGCTGACTATTTTATAAACTAGAAAGAATTTCACTCATGGATAATCGATTCAAAAACAGCCTTTATTTTTTTCAGTGCCAGACAGCTCGTTGCTTGTATTCAACAGAATATCGGAATGGAAAAACATAAGAGCAGGACTTGTGGAAGTCAGAAAAATAACACAAGGGCATTCTACTGTCAAACAACTGAAAAATGCAACTCAAAGTCCAAAAGCAAAAGGCAATGTTTATCCCCAATATAATGAGTGTTTTACTACCTAATAATCTATCTCATGTGAATCATGTATTTAATTTTTACTAGTAACTACATATGCTCTGTGTGTGTTTTAATCAAAAATAATGTCTGGAAGGAAAAATAAACAGTAGAAGACGCTCAGCTGTTTTGGCTACCATGTGTGCAAGAAATGTCTCCCCCCTCCCCCTGTTCCTCCAAAATGAAAGGAGCTAATGCACCAGCTTGAGGGCAGACAAGCAGCCTGTGAAACGTCAGCCAGTTTTCATCACAGCTGGCCATGCCTGTGTGATTTCAGAGAAAGGACTTCCGTCTTTATCTGGCGCTTATTGAGATGTCTCAGTCAGCTGAAGATAAAAGGGAAAGATGTGCTTTGAAATCGAACCATTAGGGAGTCAAAGAAATCAGCATGCAAATGTCACACGCAAATGAATTCAAGATGGAGCCTCTGGGCCAAGTCCTGAATGCCAATGGGAGTTTGCCTACAAGCAAAACCATTTTAACGGCCGACATTTGTACCGATGTTCATGAAAGAGAAAGAGGATAATGTTAGAACTTGTGGATGAAAACTTAAAAAAAAAAGATGTCTTGATGCAACTGTTTTAAAACAGGCTCAGTAGGATGGTTGCCAAAATGTGCTACTTTTGCACCCAAAATATTCCTTTAATCCCAGAGGTTTGGAGATTCATGCTGAAGTGTAGGTAACCTGCAAATAGATAGTCAAGACTCTAAGAATTGTTAGCTAATATGAATTTTGCACTGATAGTTTCAATTATTCACTGCACGTAGATTCTCCCAAATATATTATAAAGCAATTAGTTTTCCTATTATTTTTCTGCAAATAAGAGTGATGAACAGAGAACACTACTTATAGGAAGACAAGCATTCAATATAAATCCTCTTAAATCTGTCTTATAACTTTGCTATTTCAGGTGTGAGCTTCATTTGATCCTCAGAGACTCTCAATAGTGCCAGATGTTTCAATTGTTTTGACAGTATTTTTAATGTGAACCAATATCCATTACACAATAGGAGGAGGACCCAACAAACTCACTTCCACTTGGGACTTAAAATGAGGATGTGACACATGTGCTCATAAATTGAGGCTTCTACACTAATTCAATGCTTCAGCTAAACATCTAACACACCAAGACCAAAGAGCCAAAATCCAACAATCATTACCACTAGCAGGAAGTTTTCAATGGATAAGATTTAATCATAAAATGATGAAACGTAGTGGGCCAGATCATCAGTTGAGGCAACATATGAGCAATGTTAATATGCATTATTGCTTTGTACATATAACACCTCTTTTTTTCCCTAGCTAATAGACCACATCACAATAAGTAAGCAATGAGAAGTTTTGAGGGCTATTGAGTATAACACATAAAAGAACATAGATCTTTATTTCATTGTGACACATTGAGGATCCAATGACACTTACATATCCATGGTATTGTGCTGGTTACATCATCACCATCGTCATCACAGCAAATTCCAAAGGGATATAGCCTCGTTGCAGATCTAGTCTATGTCTACCTGGGTCCTTAAGATGGTCTGGCTGGACATTCAGTTTATGTCCATTACTGGTGATCTTATGACCCTGAAGCTTTTTGCAACCTCGCGTTTTCCAGCCATGGAGTGGCATTCTTTGGAAAAACCTCTTCATAATTCATTGGCCTTCCATCTTAATGATCTAAAACACATATCTACAGTTCAACCTTGCATTAGATTAATTGGTAGGCCCATTATAGCTTTCTTTGCACTGTTGCTTTGCTTTAGGAAGCACATTTTAAGGGATTTGTAAGACTGGCTTTGAAAAGTACGCCTTCCCCATTCTTCAGCCTAGTTAGAACTTGTTGAAACTGCTATATATTTTCTGAAAAAAAATGACAGGCAAAATAAACAAACAAAATATATGTGTAATTTTTAATTTTTTTTATTAAATGAAAACCAAAAATAATTTTGTTTCCCAACCTCCCTCACCCGCCCAATCGGTTTTTCAAATTTTAAAAAAAGGCCCTTAATGTTTTCCCCTTTCTCTCCCTCCCCTCTTTCCCCAAAGAAATGTGAGAAGAAATAAATTAACAAAACCCGGAATATTTTGGTAAAAAGAAAAATTTCCACCAAAATTTTAATTTTTGTTCCAAAGTCAAATATTTCCATGACAACGTTTTGACCATCTCTAAGGTTAGTGCATTGTCAAAGGCACATGGAAGAATTGCATTTGAGATCAGCACTATGATAGTATTGATCAAATCCCAAGGTAAAAATCAGAGAGATTCAAGCAGGGGAATACATTTTCTGACCCAAACTATGAAAGGGGAATATTAGCTAAAAGCAAAAGGACTGTGACAAATCAGGGTTACCATGATTAAATGTAGTGACTGTGGTGTGTCTTCTGGTAGAGAAGAGGAACATAAAAATGATTGTCTCTTGAGCTCACTGGACACAGAGAGACCCTCTGGTTCTCTTTGGTTTTCCAGCTCCCCAACTAATTTAACACAGACTAAATACATCACACAGAGTCTCGCTAATTCCAGTCCTGCACTAAGCAGTTATAGAAGGGACACAACAGTGGCCACTGCAAATATCTATAATTATAACTAGAGGCTAATTAATGGTTAGCAAAGCAGTTTGAGCTGACTTCAAGTAACATGCCTTTCCCCACACTCCATGGGCAGATGTGGTAATAGAAGTATTTCAGCTGAAATGTATTCTGACTTCAGTTACCATTTCTGTTCTTCAACACTGGCATGCCTCAAAGTAGTCTTCTGATGTGGAGAAGGAAGTGTCTGAATTTTCCATGATGAGGCGCATTCCACCGTATGATGGCTTTTCAGCCCTGGAGAAAATCATTGTTTAATAAAGTGCAAATTTCTACTTAAAGAATTATGGAGATTAGCCTGAAGTCTGATACTCTTACTGTTACAAGGTAACATCAGCAAAACGCTGTTGACAAAGGGAAACTATTGCATGCTGTTGCAGGGATCCCATAGCAGCTTTCTTTTATGAGAAGCCTCAGTCTTAGGGCCCACAAAGGATTTAGTTAAAAACATATTCCTTGTACAGGGGTGCATAGTCTAGCAGTAGCTAGGGATCAGGTTTTCATTTCTCAGACTAAAGGTGCATAATTTCATAATTGCTTCAAGGATACCTGAATAATAATCAATGTCCAAGTAAAATATCAAGCACAGTGCTTGAAGAGCAAATAACATTGACTAGATAGCTTTACTTCAGCAGTATTGAGTATTTATGAAAGCTGTTCTTCAATGCATAGTCATCCGGATCCCTACTAAATACTGCTGTGGTACTGCTTTATTCTAGGCTGTTTGTTGCTGTAAGTTAACCCTGTGAAACAATGCTCTCTCCATAAGCTGAGAAAGGACGCTCTGTAAGTTCGGAATTGATGAAGAACACTGACTCTTCAAGCTAATAATAAAACAGTGAAGTTTCTTAAGCAGCATGTAAATAGAGTATATGGGTTCGATTTAAACCATTCTGCAAAAGGAGGGAAGATTCACAGGGGCCTTCAATCTTAAAATGCTTATTCAGGGTGTGCTTTTATAGGGTATAAGGACTGACAAAGTCAGGGGAGAATGGATAGTTGTACTAGATCCCCAAGGTAAGCCCCTCCCCAACATTAGTAACACCTGTGTAAATAAAGTGAAATGGGGCCCCAAATATGATGTACTGGGGCCCCAGATTTAGCTCGATAGGCCATTGACTTCAGCTTGCCTGCAGCTTTGGTCCCTCAGTTCTTGCTCAGTGTTTTTATTAGTTGTGTTTTTTATTATTTATTTTTCATAAAAGAAAAACAAGACAACTGGATTGAGCTCAGCCGTAATGCCATTGAAGTCAGTGGTGTCTCATGGGGCATCACCAAAATCAGAATCAGGCTAAATATCTCTTAATGATAGTGAAGGCCTAGCTTGCTAGGTCAGGGTTTGTTCTCTAGACAAGCTGGAAGCAATTCACCCCATGGGGCATTTCTATTGTGTGATACTTAATGGACAAACAGCCCTTTCCCAGCCCTCTTCGCTGGGACGAATATCACCCTTGAGCCATAGATTATAGCTGGATCCATCAATCCAACAGATTATTCAGAGACAAAATGCAGAAACCTGTTCTGAGATTCCTCTTTGAACTACCCATCTTGTTTGAAGCACTATTGGAAACAGGAGAGGACTGAGGACAGGAAAAGAAACGTCGGGGAGCAATCCCGCAAGGGCTGGGGAATAAACAGGATGAGCTCAGTGATTGTTCTGTCTTTAATTACTCTGCCTCCATTGATGAAACCCAGGAGCTCCCACCTTAATCATGAATTACTCATTCTGACCCCCACAGGGTTGAAATTCACGTGCCCTGACATTGTCACCCCAGAAATCCCGAATCCTCCAGCAGAGAGGCAGTTGCCACTGAGTGAAACAGAAACCAGCAGGTACTTTAGGGGGCAAACTCCATGTCCATCCCAGCGTCCATCAAGGCAGCCTTTACTTAATTGAGTTGCTTACATTCCATGCTCAGTAACTGTCTGCTGACTTGCACAAGAACAAAGGCACAGCTACTTCCCATTAAAGAAAGTAATAACTTAATTAAAACCAAGTTGCATGCGCTGCAGGATCTAGTTTGTCATCAAGAGGCCTTAGTTGCCTACCCCTATAGTTTTTGGTAATCTATGCCAGATATTTAATCACGGGATACCCCAGTATAAAGCTTCTAGCCTCCGTAACTAGCAGAAAGCTTGTCAAAATAAATTTTAACTTCTGACCGTGGTAGAAGACTCACTAGAGGGTATTAACAGAATCAGGGCTGTCAATCAGAGCTCGGGCTCACCGTTTATATTATTAATTCCAACTCTGGTGGCATGGTCTTGGGATAACAACCATCCTAAGCTGCAATGGTCCAAAAAACACAAACCAAAAGTGGAATATATTTCGTGCTGAGGTGACGTTACCCGGTGTCCAGAGAGGTGATTTTTTTTTTGGTCTTTGAAAGGTGATGTTTTATTAGATTACCCCCATTGCCAAAAGACACAGCTACTGTCTGGCTTCATTTGCTGACTCTTTTCTTTCTCGATATGTAAAAGAAAAGATTTCTTCACACACAGGAGCCCATAAGGAAAAAAAAAAGCAATGCTTTTTTCCCCCCTTCTGTTAATTTCACTCTAATTAACATGGCATGCTGGGATGGAGACCATGGATAATGTTTGGTGGCTTACAAAATGAAGCCGGCCTCACAAATTGAAATATATCTCGCAGGCTGTGAAATGGAGTTTTTCTTACAATGCAAACCAGCAGGAAGGATTCCAGAGAGAAAGAGGAGAAGTGTGTTAATTGAGAGCAATAACAAGCCCAAGACCTCCAGAAGCTGGTGGCCTTAATAAAATGAGACAATGCTATGTTGTTGCATAACCTGAACTTCAAACTCAATTTCATTTATAGAGGAAGAAAAAGGATGCAGAGGTAGGTTTCTTTTCCCCTTTTATTTTGCAGAGTTATCTAAATAGACAATGTTTCTCGGTTCACTTCAAACTGGGCTTGAATCCATAATTGTATTTCTACCTCCCTTGTGAATCACATTGGAACGCGGAATAAGAATCTAAGGCCTAAATTACACATGCGGTAACATTTTCAATAAAAGTAGCTAAAATTGGAGCACGGCTTGCATTAGCACCCTCTGCAGCACTGCCATCTTTGTGATCACCAGAAAAACTCAAACTGTTCCACAAATATGCAAGGAGGGAGATGCTGACATTCCGTTCTCTTTGAAGGGACCACTGCTTTGGAATTCATTCCTCCCTTTGTCCCCAGCACCTTGGACCAAAACATCCTCAGTTTGCTTAAAGTAGTTCGAGGTCGCTGATGACTCCCTCCTATTTCTCCATTTACCTACGTAGCATAGAGCCTAGAGATTCTGCTAGATTCATTAGCCCTAAATGACCTGATAGTGACACCAGTCAGAAATGCCTTCTTCCACCCACAGTTTGGTAGGAATCTGCTTCTCTTCCTCTCCGAGGAAGACCTGGTGACAGTGATTACTCCCACTGAAGTCAATGAGTGAGATGCAAGTTGTCCTACTGAAGTCAACGACAGTTAGTTTTAGTTATCAATAGTGTATTTCCAAAACTAATGTATAACTATACACATCTGGGCTTTTTTTTAGAGTTGTTTGTTTTGTTTTGTTTTTTTAGGAAATATGGATCACCTCCACTGATAAAGTTGTTTTGATGCAATCTCCAAAATGAACCTTTGTGTTTAAATGGGTGAAGACATACATGCTACTTACTATTTTAAATATAGTATGGAGAGCCAAAATTATGTGTGGCCTTAGTGATTGCTCACCTAGAGGGAGGATAATTTAGAAGATTTTAAAAGCTATATTTTCAGCTTGGAGCTAGTCCCCTTCTCCTGTTCTGTGAACAACTGGAGCTCAATTCTTCCTTCAGATACGCTTGCACAACTGCTCCTGAATTGTGCATGGCTATTAGTGGAGCAGAAGGGGCAGAATTACTATGTCTTCAGTGGTTTTCCAGCTGCACCTTCACGGTTCCTCGATCCTCTGAAACACAGTGATTTTGTGTGTGTTTCCATGGTATGTGCATCGCAGGCAGGCATTTGCACATATCGTAAGCAGCTAGTCTCTCAAACATTCACTGGTAGTTCCAGTTGGCTTAGAGTCCTTCTGAAAAATGTGTTTATTTTGTCTTCTTGAGTTACTTTTCCTCCTGTCTGGGTATTGTGCCTCCAGGAAGAAAAGCTTAAATTGCTGAAGTACGGCCTTTTTTATGAACTGTGCCAAGAATAAAATGGTTTAATAAGAAAGCACATAGATCTTGCCTTCTTTGAAAAAAAAAAGAGGATATGCAATTTAGAATGAGACCGGAGACTTTATTTAGACCAAGGGGTATCTTCTAAAAGTAAAAAGATTTAAGTCTTCGAGGAGGCAATAAAGAACTGACCAGCAGTGATGTTCAGAGTTGACTAGAATCTGCCAGTCTGTGGAAAATTGGTCTCTACGCAGAGTGCTGATTTATGCAGCTGGAAATTATGTAATGGCAAATAAATGAAGTATTACAATAGATTTATAGTCATGTAGCTGTGCAGGCACAAAGCATCCTTTTAAATCAGCATGGAAGCCACACTGCAAGCCTTGTTAGCCTTCATGTCTCACCCTGGCAATCAGTGTGGCAGCTTGGAGTATAACTGTGACAAGTCCATATCAGAACAGAAATGTAGGGCCTAGTTAGGGTGTAGGGCCTAGTTAGTAAGTGTGAAAAATTGGGACTGGGGGTGGAGTAATAGAAGCCCATATAAAAATTTCCCCAAACATCGGGACAGTTGTCCCTATATAATTGGGACATTTGGTCACCCTAGGCTTAGTCCTGCCTTTCTTGCACATCAGCAATTTCAACTCAGCTTCCATTGTGTTTTGTATGCAAAAGGAAGGTGGCTGGCCCTTGCATTTCCAGCTCAGGGATGCCAATGTCAATACCAGCCGGAAGGCTGAGATCACACCCATAGTTCCTTGCCCATTTGCAGCTAGGCCACCAAATGAGATGCCACTTCCATTTCTGGAGTGGTTGAAAGAGCCTGGCAACCAGTGGGAACGATTTGTGTTTTGTCTGGACAATATTTGTGCAGCAAAAAATGTCAATGTGAGGGGAAATTACACCACTGGGAAAGGTAGATGGAGTTATTGCTGTTTTCCTTCCCCAATGATTCCAACTGGTGTACGCAGCTGTAAGTTCCAGTCAGTTCCCAAGATCAAAGGCGAATCAGGCCATCACCTGAATGTCCTGTCCCTGCCCACTATCTGAGCTCACTGGGAAGGCTCCAGGAACACTTGGAAGAGCTGGGATTGTGGGTGGATGGTACTCCTTTCATCTTTCCATTACACCAGGTGTACTTTCTTTCTACCACTGCAGAGTAGATTCCAACAGCCTCATGTCCCCCTGTGCAAGCCCAAAGCATGCAACCTGACAATGGGGAAAAAAGGAAATATGACAAAAATGGTCCCGTGCTATTTTGCTTTACAAACAACCACTTATTTTTTGTCTCCTCTCGCAGAAGGCGCCAGCAGAAGCACAGTGTGTCCTAGCCCTTTGCCTGGCCAGTATTGACTCAGTCGGCTAGGTGCCACCTCTTGAGTCACTTAGCATCACTGCTTGTTGCACCTGGGTTTTTAGTTGTTTATGGAGGTTTCCAGTCTAAGTACAAATAAACATACCCAACCCTGCTTAGACCACAGCCTTATGCGAAGTGGCTGCATATTTCCAGAAGACAAAGAAATGCTGGGATGAGACCTCTGCCAGTCAGAAAATTGGAACAAATGATTCCCAGTGATTAATTCCCTCCTCCTGCTGTACTACATTTGCCTATGAGTAGATTAAGAGTTCCTAATTTTTTTTCTGAAGAAATAATTCTTGGAATTGAGATTGAGCATCACCAATTGGTTAAAGGAATTTGACATTCAAAATTGATGAAGCCGCGTTGGTTAGATTTCATTGTCCACGTAGGTCCTACAATACTAAATGAATGAGCATAATTCTTTTAATCCAGTCTACTGACCTTTATTAATTCAGAATAATTAATAATTCTCCAATATTCCCTTAAATTTCATGGTCACTCTGCAAATCCAGTGTATTCACCTGCTAGGATAATCACAGAAAGTGAAACAAGTTGGAAGTACATAAAATTGAAGTAAACTCTTTCTTGCTCTGTGGAAAGTCTTCCATTGACTTCAGTGGGCTCTGGATCAGGCCCATGAGGCTTCTCATTGATATCAATAGGACCACTTCCATGACTAAAGACTACTCCATTGAGTAAGAGTTTGCTGGATTGGGCCCATAATCTTTAATTTCTGAGGGCCCAACTCCAATGAATAATCTTACCAAAACCAATGGCACTACCAGGGGACTAAGCTACTACCCAAGCTGAGTAAAGGTTTCAGAATCTGGCCCTGTGAGTAGGAAAGATTTATGAAGGGGTCCTATGCCGTTTAGTATTTCTTTTAGAATCAGCAGCCGAACAGATTTTAAAACTCTTATCCCATACCAGTAGAATCACCTGGTTTGTGGGCACTCAGGTTTCTTTATGATTCAGACTCCCTTATTTGAGCGACTATTCTGAAGAACAGTTCTCAGGGAAGATCCTTAGGCGGTATAAATATTCAGAGCCCCCACAGATTTCAGAACACTATGCTCCACTGCCTCAGGATCTCATCCCAGGTACTGTCTCCCCCTCTGTGCCATTTACACATTGGATTTTGGGGGGGGATTCCCCCAGTTTCTAAAGGCCAATGCTTACCCTTTCCCTTATTTCTTGTACAGTGAATAGTACCTTATTTTGAAAGTTGTCCCAAGATTTATGTAGTAAGGTACTACCCAGCATGTGTATGGGGCAAAAAACCTAGCCTGGAGTTCTGATTTTCTTTTTGCTGAATAAGTACTGCTAAAGCAAAATAATTCCTGCTCTGGCAGCTTTCTAACTTTTAATGCGGAACTTTCTCAATGCATTGCACAGTAGATTAATGTCTGGTTATCATTCAAACAGGTTACCTTTGAGTTCATCAGCGGTACTAAATTGGGGGGGGGAAGGGGAAGAAATATGCTGAACGTATTCTTTTCTTTAAAATTTGCTCCCGCCTAACTGACTGCCTTACGCCTCTCCTTTGAATAGGAAAATAAATACATTGAAGTGAGTTGTTCTGTTTATTTAAGACATGGTTACAGTCAGACCAATCAGGTTTCAGTCTCTGACCATGTCATTGAATAGTGAGTGAATACAATGAGCTCTGTGGTTGAAGCCTAGTGTACAACATCAAACTACCCAAGTCATTAAAAAAAAAAAAGCTAGCAAAACTTGATTACTGGAAGGCAACAACACCCAGAAGTCCAAGAAAAAACCCCAACCTACGTCAGGACTAATATTTATTAGGTACCTGGCACCAATGTGGTTAGTTTTGCTTGTTTACTGTTGAAATGCAGTTTACTCAAATTTGTAATCTACAAACTTTCCTTTAAGCTTCTGGGCATGGAGCTGAAAAGGGCAAATTGGGTCTGAATGAATGGGGGGGGGGGGGGGGGGGGGAGGAGCACCTCCAAGCCAAAAATACAAGGTATATAAACTAAAGATTTTTGCATGCCATATCTTTATTTCACAGTGGCATGATTACTGTATTATTTTGAAACTAGAAGCAAATTAAATTATATAGACTTTTGTCACCTTCTTTCCCCCCCAAGAGGATGTTGAGAAAATGCCAGGGAGATTGACTTCTCATGGAATCACAAAGTGAAAAAAATCTATTATGGTCAGAATGAAAAAAAAAAAGATAATTAATGTATGTAAATGAGAGATTTGGGAGTAATTTGTAAGACATTCTGGGTTTGCCTCACTAGTCAGTTTTAGTAACCTTCAAAATGCAGTCATGTACATGATCAAAATGTATTAAATGGTACGTAGCTACTATAACTGTAAATGACTACACTGGTTTATCATATAGATGAGATAGCCTAACAGATGTTATAAAAATAAACGGGGACATGTATTCATCCTGCCTTCACTGGATTTCCATTGGGGTGCTCTAATTTCAATCATGAATTATGCCTAATAGGAATGTGATAGCGTTGTCCACGGAGTTAATGTAAGACTCCATTCCTATTCTCATCAAAGTCAATGGAGAAATTTGCATTGAATGTCAAACCCTGGGATTTCAGCACTGAAAATGGAGGCCTCTACCACTTGAATTAAAGGATAATATTTAGCTTTGGAAAAGTAGCAGGAATCAACCACTAGAGAGAGCCTGACTGGGTTTCAGAATTTCTAACATCTGATCCACCTTGAAATTAGAAATATGATCAGCCATTGGGAAGGAAAACAAGAACCAAAAAATGTAAACTGGCCTTTTTGGAAATTCAATGAAGGTTTAACAGGAGTGTGATTGGGAAGGACAGTTCCGTATTTTACCAAAGCCATTTTGCCTGTGCTTCTCCTGAAGTTAGATCAACTCTACTGTAAAAAGTTATAGGAAGCTTGTAGGGTACGTTAGCTCATTGCTGCACAGGGCTCTTTAGAGAGTAGGTCTGTTTTTCTTCTCACTTTCACAATGTAAATGTGGAATTAACATAACTGAAGTTAATGGAGTTACACCAATTTGAAACAGGAGCAACTGAGACAAGAATCAAGGCCTTGACTTCAGATATTTCAAATATGCTCTTTTGACTAGAAATAAGCCAAAGGGCTTGCCAGAAATGTAAATCATGTGGCTTTCCCCATTTTACAATCAATGCAAACAACATTTTTATCCTTTTTAGTATCTGTATTATTATTATTTTTCATTTTATTATTATTTTCATTTATTATAATTTATAATAATAATTTATAATTATTTATTATTATTTTCATTTTAAGAGGCAGGACATAAAAGAATATGACTTGAATAATGTGTGATCCTCCCTCCCAACCTCAGAATGAGGCATCGTGCTAATTTTTGACCCAGGCCAATTTAACAATAATAATAATTGGTATTACTGTAGTTAGTAACCATTGTTCAAGGGGCGATATAATAACAGAACAAACTGGTGGTCCCTGACTCAAAGAACTTACAATCAAAGTCATGATGGAACATCTCTTGAAGCAGGTGCCAACACCAGAGGAGTCCACTAATCTGAACACAGAATTTTCGTCCAGGTGATAGTTCTTATTACAAAAGTAGGATCATTGGCTACACAGAATATGGGGACATGGGGAATTGAAGTATTTCCTTTGAAGAGAATGACAAGTGTGTGAGAGCCTCCTTCCAATGAATTTATTGCCTGAGATGTAGCCCAAACATAAAGACAGAGGCCAGTGTGATACAATATTTAGAGAGAAAGTCCAAATTCTTCTCTCTAGTATGAAGTAGATTATTAAAAAGCAGCCAATCTGCCCTCTCATCTGAACTGATTTTCATGAGCACCTTTCTTGAAGGTGTATGTTAAGATAATTCACTGAATATAAAAGGGGTCATGTCGAAATTATTGACTAGCCACAAACCATGCAAATTAAACCTAATTTTGTCTATTTTAGGCTTTTAAGGCTTTTTTTCCTTTTGCTTCCCAACTAAAACTTGTGTCTTAACCAAAGCTCAGATGACAAATAGGTTGCAGTTTACCGCCACCAGGATAAATTTATAACAGCCCACTTTACTTGGCAAGGAAAAAGGATTTTTTTTAAAAGATGGAAAAAAATTAGGAGGAGGGAGTAGATATAAAAGAACCCCCAAGACAAACAAGCTGAAGCATCACGTGTAAATTTAGAGCCAGGGTCTGGAGGTGGGGACAGTAACATCATTGCGGGGATTTTTTACATTTCCTTTGGCATGTGAAAGAGCCTTGTGAAAAACCCCACCAATTACACACACATACAAGCCCACTTCTACGTCTCACTGCAAATTGTTCCAGCTCTTTTGGCTCCCAGCTGTTTTCCTGGACAGCCACAGAAATGCACGGAGACTTCGGCTGTTGTCTGCTTTCTTAGCTGTATTTTCATTGGGTGAACATACATGTCTTCGCCCTTCCCCCTTCCCTCTCTCTCTCTGTCTCCTGTATTTTTCCAAGGTGGGGGAGAAGGACATGGATTTGCTTTCCTAGCACTAAAGAAACTGGATCCAAAATAGTAAGTAAAACACCCACTCAAGGAAAACCCTGACTGATCAGCTTTAGAATGTAACGTTCTACACAAATGGCATGGTTCCCGAAGGCAAATCTCTGACACCAGATATAGCTGTTTCTAAGACCTGAGTGGAAGTGGGGCTACTACATCCCTAAATACTTATTATTTCATTTGTTTATTGAGATTTAAACCTGGGGGAAACAAGAAGTTCTACACACCTAAACAAACTTGTTGGTTGTTAGTATTTATTTTATAATAGTGCCTAGAGGTCCAAACCAAGGCCTGCGCCCCAGTGTGTTAGGTGTTGCACAAAACTCGCCCTGCCCCAAAGAGTAATCTAAATAGACAAGATAGACAAAGGGTAAGAGGGAAAACAGGCACAGAAAGGTGAGGTAACTGGCCCAAGGTAACAGACTAGATCGAAGGAAAAGTTTGGAATACAAGTAGGGTGACCAGATGTCCTGATTTTATACGGAAAGTCGTGATTTTGGGTCTTTTTCTTATATAGGGTCCTATTACCCCCCATCCCTGTCCTGATTTTTTACACTTGCTGTCTGGTCACCTTAAATAGTTCAGGGTCTATCCATTCAAACCTACTGCCTCTCAATAACAATGATGACCTCTCAGAAACATTAAATTCTCACAGCCAGCTAACACATTCATTTAGCCATCGAGCCGCATTAAATAATCATATGCAGGTCAGTGGGAAAATGCTTCACACCCGTTCTTGTGAATATTCATTTGAGTGAAAACCACAGATTCTCTCCATCACTATTTACTACATTTCCTGTTCCCTTTTTGTGAGCATTGGCATGAGCGCAATTTTGTATACAGGAATGTCTGTGGACGGGGAAAATGTTGCAAACACACTTGGAATATTTGTGCAGCTATATATTTGCATTAAACATTCACACTAGTTTGATGTAGATTGATGTAAATCAGAAGTAGTTCCATTGGCATTGCAGGGATTACACCAATGTGGTATCAGAAACGGGCCCATGATAGGGTTTCAGTTCCCAGTAGGTAGGACTAGACTGAGCTTCTTCTGGAATGCATTAATCAGAGCTGAGTAGGAAACAGGTTTTCATCCTACAATTTTTTTTTTAGATGTCCAAAAATTGTCCCATCCCAAATTGTAATGAAGTCAAAATATTGAAATTGTTAGCAAAGAGAACATCCAAAAATATTTTGGTTCAGGTCAATCAAAATGTTTTGTTTCAATCATTTTAAAATGCTTTATTTGGATGATAACCATTTTAATTGTTTAATTTCATTAGCTTAAATTTCTAACTGAATCAGAAAACTGGATTTTGAACCATTTTGACCAGAAAACTGGAATATTTTTTTTAGTTTTGAAAATGTATTACTTTGCCAATTTTGAAATCTTTTTTTTAAATGAATCAAGAAAGTCATCAAAACTAATTCTTTCTCATGAAAAATTTCAGTTTGGAAGAGATGGCATTTTTTATTTTAAAAATGTTGAATTTAAGCAGCTGTCCATCAGTGACATTCAATGGTCAGATAATAGAGGTCGCAAACAGAGCAAGACACCTCTTTCTTCCTCCTATGGCAGTAGCAAACTACACTTGAATAGCACGCCTGACTTCTGGTGAGCAAGAGGTCATTCCTGTACATTCTGAATCTGAGTCCTCTCCCTAGCAATGTCACTTTGTATTGGAGCAGCTTGTGCCCCTCTTGAGCATTGTCCTTCAAGTTGGTTGTGTAGAGTTCTTCTATGCCGTTTCTTGAATTGAGTTTGGACATCTGGTATTATGACCGAGCCCGTTACCGAAGCAGGGGCCATTTCCAAAGATCAGATCTGGGTCCAATGGATCCTGATTGAAAACAGCCTTGAGGTTTCCAGATCCAGAACCCATCAGTAGTTGAAACCGTTCCCCATGACTTGTATGCAAAACCATAAACCATCCAGATTTCCTCAAACAGTTTGCGAACCTTAACAATGCGGCTGAGCTGCTCTCTGAATTCACGATGATCTTTGCACCACTTTGGGTTGCTAGCGGTACAATATTCCCTCTCTGTAAAGTTGCCTCACATTCTCCATTTGTTTGATGAAATGCCTAAAATGCAAAGCAAAAATTGGATCTCACAACCACAGGGAGGATGTTAGCAGCAATATTCTGCTACTCCCACTTGAGTGTCAGCATGTCAACCCAGGAGTCCTGAACTCATGGGGCTGGTGCCAGTTATACAGAAACTGTGCCATGTGCAGCCAGCAGTGTTCAAAATTGTGGTTAAAGAATACTTTAGGTTTTAACTAATATATTCTTATTAAAAAACCATGATAGAATGGTGTGAAAAGGTTAACTTACAAAATGGTATTACTCCCGGGCCCATCCTGTGGTGGCTCTGTGGCTTCCGCCTATATAAATTTGATAATATTTTACAAATGCAGTATATGAAATATATTCTTAACATGTGTTTAATACGCTTACAGTCTATTAAAATGAAAAGCAGAATATGCTCCAAATACTGCTTGGGTATTTGCTTAATGCCGTATGTCTGGAATATGTTAAACATTATTTTAGAGGTAATTGAAACATTTCACACACATTCACCTGGCACACTGTGTATGGGTAATGCATGCAGTGTGGGGCAAATCTTGACCCATACACATATCCTAAGTATTTAGGCTGAGCAAGAGGTTTGGTGGGGGGAGAGGAATTCCTTCTAGCTAGGGTATATCTGCAGAGGTGCTCTGTGTCTCCACTTACGTCCCTAAGGAATCACTTCTGCTCCCCCATACCACAGACTGGATTTTCACCGAGGTGGATCTCTGCATCTCCCACCCTCAGCTGCGCTGATACCTCAGAGGGCACCGCCATGGCAGGATTCAGGGACTCTGCGTGAAGGTGTTCTCTGTGGTATACAAGTTGTGCACAGCCCATGAGGAGCTGTACTGCAGAGCATATAGGCAGGGCTTGACCTGAGTCAATATACCACCATTAGAACTATACATAAGCCTTGCATGTGGGGCTTCAGTGGCCCATGTGGCCTTCTGTGAGGTCACAGTTCTGTGGAGAGTACTCATGTAAATTAGGTGTGAAACTTGGTAGCAATGTTCTGATCCAGATTTGCATGGTGTGATTGATTACCAAGTCACATGATATTATCCCTGCTCTCTAACTGGCTGATCCCATATACACAAAAAGCGGTTAAAGCAGCCAGGTAAATTTCCAGGAGAACTATGTTGATGCATACGAGGTACCGCTTAATCCATGCCAGCAGGGTCTTCTAGGGGCAGTTTGAGTACAACGAGTTACGGTGTGATACAATTCACCGTAGTATAAACTGTTGTGCCATGTAAACAAACCCCAAGTAAGACACTAATCTGGTTCCATGTGCCTTACTACACAGTAAATTCCAAATATTGAATATTTGAATATACGTGCTACACCAAATTGATCAGATATCCACAGGATATGTAAAAAGTTTGTCAAACAATCTTGAATAATGAACCATTTCATGCACAAACTGTAAAAAGCACAACATCTGATGCATAATTGAACCCTTCTCTTATTTAGTAATGTGTCAGCCGCATACGCATTCAGAAGTCAAATTAATGATAAGATCTTTGCTGTGGAAGAGGACTGGAACAGAAGATGAATGTTAGTAGTTTAAGAAGCTGCATGGTTACTGTATTAAAAAAAAATCTTTTCATATGTGTGCACCTCAGCTCCGGCAGATGGTGCAATATAATCTCTTTAAAAGACTCATTATAAAAAGTACTCCTGAGCACTGAAGAGCACTAGAATTATAAATGAAGTTATTCTATTTCTTCAGATGTCAATGAGATATTGATGTTGATCGGCATATTTTTATTTGTGAGCACACGACTTTGTATAAGTCAAATGTTTTTTGCTGGATGGTTTTGGAAGAAATTGTTTCAGAGGATTTTTAAATTACTGATATTTCCTTTAATTATTTGTCTGGAATGCATCTCAGAATAGAAGGCCTGATTTGAGGAACTGGAGGAACAACAGCAATAAACAGAGCCTAGATTTTGTTAAAAAAAAAGTCTCTGATACTTCAAATTTACTCCACTGGATTTTATCATAGCACCAACTGTCAAAAAAAATCACCAGCATTATTTCCTCATTGAGATTCAGAAATAAAGATCAGTTATTGAAATATTTTCAATAATTATTTTAAAATGTATATTTTATATTTATAGTTTCATATTTTAAACCACAGATTGCATAAAGTAGCCTATCTCTGCAGCCCTTGGTGGGGGAGGTGGCTCCATGCACTGCTCTTGCCCCCAGAACTGTCCTCTCAGCTCCCATTGGCTGGGAACTGGCCAATGGCAGCTATGGGGGAGACTCTTGTGGGCGTGGGCAGTGCAAGGAGGCATGCTGTCCACCTCACCCCAGGGGCAACAGAGATGTGCTAGCACTCCCCCTGAAGCTCTGTGACTGGCCACTGTTGGAAACAAGATATTGGGCTAGATGGACCATTGATCTGATCTAATATGGTGATTCTTATGTTCTTAAAGACTATATTTTTTCTGTAAGACCTAAACCTTCAATCACTTTAAACAGTCCTACTCATAGAGGCTGATTGACAGAAAGCAGATTTCCAGGACAAAAGGTTCTTTTCTTCCCCACAGTTGGTAAACATATTTTGCATATACTCAGAAATGTCCTAGGTCAAGATTTCCCCAAACTGGTACCTAATGTTAGACTTCAAAGTCCATATTCTGCAATCTTAATAGGAGGCCCTATTTCCCAAAGTGTTAAACATTTAAGCAGAAGGAGCTAAGAGAGGTAAGAACCTCTTTGGAGCTCAGAACCCTGAAGTATCAGTTCCGTAATAATTATAGTCCCAGATGCACCACGAATATATGGTCAACACAAGGAAGTGTGTAACTGAAATACTTGATAATTACTGGAGATTGGAATGGAGAAGGTCACAACTTTTGTACCTGCTATGACTGGTGTTGTATTTTCATCTATGTTCAACAGGCTTCACTATGTAAAGATTAGTCAACGCTGCAGTAACGGTGTTTTGCCTTTGGTTTTGGTGGAATAGTATGACAATATGATATACTTTCCAGTTCTGAGTCCACACATAGGGAGGAACATGCTGTAGGCTTGGAAAGAACTGACAAAGGTCTGTCTGACTCCTTTGCTCTTCATTATTAGACTCTTCATGCTGTGGCATTGGATGACAGCAATGTCTTATAGAGGCATCTCAGTAGATTCTTTTTTTTCCAGATATGGAAAATGAGGCCACAGTGTTATTTTTAATCCTTGGATCCAACAATATGAACTAAAATGTAATGTTAGGCCTGTCTTCCAGACTGGAAATTCTTACCTCATTGTCCAGTCCAGCACATTAAATCATCCATCAACTTCATAGCCCTCTGCTGTTCTATCATTTCCATGTCTTGGAGTTTTCAGGGAGTTTCTTACAGGATTGATGTTGGGGATAACTGGATTTACATCAGACTGAATCCAGTGCCATTTTGGTTTGGCACTGCAACTTGGCTGCCAAACCTCAAACAGGCATTGTGGTGTCAGCTTGCAATCCCTTCCTTCACGGGAAGGCATTGGAAAGATTTGTAGCCCAATATGGAGCTGGAATAAGGAGATTAATTGAATAAAATAATAAAATAACTTTGCCCTTAATATACCTTATCTTTACTAGAAAGTGCCCTTCATTTGGGCCATAAAATAGATTGCCTTGACCAATGCATTCACAACTCCTATTGTTCAAGAACTATGTACTGTTCTGAGTATAGAGAATCAGCCACTTCGCGGTGATCCCTGTCAGATTGGCTCTATTTATGAAATAAAAGTCTTAGTGGACCAACCACAGAGTGCAAGAGAATTAACTATGAAGTTCATTGCAACTTTATAGCCTTATTTCAGAATATTATCCACTTTATTGCTTAATAATGTGCAAAACATATCCAACAAATAGCAAGAGATTCTTGCTCTGTCCTAGCTTCCTATTTATTTGAATGAATGTCCATGAGGAAAAAGTAGCTAGAAATTCAGACAGCCGTGAAAACAAATTAGCAGTAGTATGATACAGTTATGGGATTTTGGGGGTTGTTTTCATTTTGTGGTTTTGGGGTCTTTATGCCTTTAACAGTAATCTTGTGGCATTTTATTGATGTTGGTTAATTGTTTTGCAAAAATACAGCAAGATAGCAAGATGGGTCCATGGTACACTTCACATGCTGCTAATTACAGCAGATGGTCCAGTAGACTAAAATGCATGTTCTTCAGGCAGAAGACACCTTGCATTTGTGACTCTCTAATGTTCAGTGTCTGAAAACTGTTATCTAACACTGGCTCATATTGAGAAGTAATGTTTTCACATTAGAGAAAGTGACATCTGTATGACTTACCTGAAGAAACTGCTTCTGGAACTCATATTCTAGCCTGCGAGAACATTTTCACTCTTCAATAAGTCTCCAAAATATCTTAGAGACTATTTTCTTGCAGCAAAATCAAGCTCTCTGTTTTAATCAACAGATTCTCTTGTGATCCAGCTACACGTTCTGCTTTTCTTTCTACGTTTTCTCTAGCCAATTATGCAACATATTTATTTTATTTCAATTTGCAAGCCAGTCTCTGACTCTGAATCTCACTGGCAATCCATAGTGTGAAGCTGCCAAGGTGCAGCTTCAATATGTTAGTCTTTTCAAGCATCAATGCCCAAGCCAATGCCAACTAGGTATCTACTATCCTTTGCCAACTACACAGTGTTTTTAATTTGTCTGGATTTTTTAACCTTCCTGTGTGGTAGCTATTCACACACTTAAACATATAGGGCAGATGTTAATATTTTATTTTCCAGGATTCTCAAGAAACATGCAGAAGATATAGCAGAGAGTATCAAGTGCTGATAGCAAACCTCTGTGGCAGCTGGATTCCTGAGGCCACTTATGACCAGACTGTCAACTTGAAAATATTTTCTTCTGCATTCTTATGTTGGTTTGTTACAAACCTTATTGTCACTGCTACTGTGCTGAATAATGATTGAGTATGTGTTACAGCCCCATTACTTCCCAAGGCGTCTTTTGTTCCTGACATACACTCTTAGCAGCAGAACAGTTGTGATAGGACATAGAAGCATGAGCTCAGATCCTTATAAGAAAGGGCACTGGAGAACAGCAGAATTCACAAAGTAAACATCATTGAACACGTGAGCTGCAGAGGTAATTTTGTGACCAGTAATAAATAACATCTGTAGTTCCACATGCTAAGAACAAAGAAGAAAGCAATCAAATCTTACATCCCTGGGTCAAAAGTGATCAGGAAGGCATTCCCTCCCCACATTTAACACTAAACAATTGGCTAACTGCAAGGGTTTTTTTTTCTTACATTCTTCTGAAACATCAGATATTGGCCATCGGAGGATGCTGGGCACTAGAGACCAATGGTTTGGCATCCTATGTTTTTATGGTATATCCTATGCTTTTATATGGGCATTTCAAAAGCACTCAGCATGCATTTAGTTCTGCTCCCTTCAAATTATCACTAGGAACAGAGTTAGGCCAAAACAGAGTGCTTTTGAAAGTTCTATCTAATATGTCAAACGAGCGGTACTTTTCAATATGTTAGTCTTATATATTTGTGTTCTAGATAATTCTACGTGGGTAAGGTTGGAAACTAGAACAAAGAAAGAGTTTACATTTTTAATTTAAATGTGTTTAGATTCTTTTATAAATCCCATGATATACTCTCACACCTTCCAGAATCAGAGTCATTTTGCACAGATTCTTTTGTGTTGTGCATTTTCATTTTAACATCTCACTCTAACACACAAGGCTGGACACTTCTGATAGTTCCATCACAAGCTAAATCAGGGCTTCAGATATTTATTTCTCCACATGTGCGTAAGGGTGAATTCACCCAAGAAATTTTGAAAAGCACTGAACTGAGAAACATTTTGCATTTCATATAACTCCCACCCACACACATATAAAAGTGACCCAGTTTCCAAAAATGATTAATTTGTTTTATGCATTAAAAGGCGACTTCACTGACCTCACTGTAGCTACTCGGTAGTAATGCAGCTATAAGAAAGATAAGTGTTGGGACCACCTCTTTATCTATCTTGCCGTATAAAGAGAGATTGGGTTCAAGATTTTGTAGCCACTTAGATAGCCTGTAGGCGTTCAGATACCACAATGATATTTCAGCACAAGAACCAGGGTAGAATACAATAGAATTACTCATCTAATAACATAATAATATTGTATCTAATAAGATAATAGCTTACTTATCTAATAATATAATGCCTGAAATCCAAAACTGATTGTGTTATTTATTTATTTATTTATTTGTGGGTTTTTTTGTTTATTTATTTATTTTTAAAAAGGGGGTAACTTTTCCCCCCCTATGGTAAGAGAAGCGTTGTACACAGTTATTTCTCATACCAGATCTCTCCTATTACCTATAATCCATGACCATTAAATAATGTTTGAGGGACCAAGATGGGCTTTGATGGAATTACACCAGCGATGAATTCGGCCACTACATTTTAACTATATAGCCATGAAATATATGATAGCAAATAAGGATACAGAGTAACCGTCAAGATTCACACATAAATATCTGACCCATTTAAATCTCCCAACCTTGTTTGAATTTCACTCAGCAGCAGTGAATAGGACTCCTAAAACATAATAATGACACCAAGAGATAAACTTGAAATAGGAACTAACACATACACTACCCACATGTGTCTTCTACAATTCCTGCTCAGCTTCACGCATTCAGAACAAATTCTAGGCAAGAGGCCACTGGGAAATTGTCCAGTTCTCTGTTCCCCATGCCCAGCTCTGTCAGACTGGCTGCAGAATAATTTATTTCATACAGTTCTTCTGGCCAAGGAAAACATAATTGTGCCTTGTGGCAGGGAAGCTCTGAAACGAAGGCACTGTGTTGCAAATTATACACCCTAGGGGTCAACCTTAGATTGTGTATCTTCTGACCTTTAGGAAATGTCGAATGAGGAGACAGGGGCATATAAAAGATTCACTTTCTAGGTCCTTATCCTTTAAGAAATCAATTTATAACCAAGGGTGTGTGATAGATTTCTCTTCACTTCATAAAATTTCTTTCTTTCTTTCTTTCTTTTTTTCTTTCTTTCTTTCTTTCTTTCTCTTTCACTTTGAGAATATCACTTAACCCAGAGTACCTCAGTGTATAATATGGTGACCCTGAGCTTTCACTGACGACAAAGATTAGACTGTGTTTGTAGCATATTTTGGATGAAAGTCAGTATCAAAGTGCTATTCCTTTTTCTCAGCGGTTTATCCTCCATCAATAATTTGTAGCCTTCCCATATTGATGTCATTTTCACTAGAGATACTATAGCCAGTGCCTCTATTTTTAATCTTTTCCTAATTGTTTTGTAACAGTGCCTCAGTATTTCCTACTCCTTTACAAATGTACAGTGCCGGCAGAGAACATATAGCAAAGCTTGTTAACTTGTTTTGATCACTGGCAGGGAATGTTCTAATAAGGGCCCTATCCTGAAGACACTTTTGTACCTAACTACAAATAAGCATCACTTTATTGAAGTCAATGCAACTACACTCCTTCACGACATCTGGCTCAGGAACCTTATTGACCTGACCAGTCCTATTGATAGCAATGGGATAAAGTATTTGCAGATCTAATTCTTAATGATTAAAGATGTAAGTAAATAAATAAATGGGCCAAAATCTGCTTTCAATCACACTGGTGTTAATCAGATGCAATGTCACTGATTTCTTACTTCACTTACTGTGGAGTTTCAGTAGTGTTAAATACATTGAGGTCACTGGAGTTTCCTTGGGTTTACACTGGCATAAGTCAGATTTGGAATCTGTCTGGCTTTAGGGAGAACACTCAAGTCTCAGAAGTTGTAGTGGTTCACAAGAAGCTGTTATGCTAAACCACTGTAAGAGGCTGCAAGAGAAGAGTTGATCTCAGTGGTCTACGCCCACATGTATTCTGATTGGAAAGGAAAATTGAAATTAATTAAATTGAAAATGAAATGGTGAGATTGGGACACTGTAATTAGGAGATATTTTAACATTCAATGAGACAAGCTGCCTAAATACAGGATTTCATTTACACCGTACTTTCCTATTCACTGCTATTTATAAAAAAAAATAAATGGAGATATACCAATCTCCTAGAACTGGAAAGACCTTGAAGGTCATCGAGTCCAGTCCCCTGCCTACACTAGCAGGATTGAATACTGTTCCCTGACAGATTTTTTGCCCCAGATCCCTAAATGGCCCCCTCAAGGATTGAACTCACAACCCTGGGTTTAGCAGGCCAATGCTCAAACCACTGAGCTATTCCTCACCCTAGGGCAAATCCAGAGTATCTCCTTTGAAATAATGTTGTTACTTCATTTGCTTGGCTCCATGTGGAAGAACAATTAGGCCCTCTGTTGTTTGTACTCAAGGCAGCACCAGGTTGATGTGAAGCCATTTTACTTGAAGACGAGTTGTGTTGTCTTTCTCCTTTCATTGTCTGTCCCTGTGACATACATCCCATGTCCACACACCCCATGTCCTTTTTTTCTGCTCAGATGCTCAGCTGATTTCAGCAGGACAAGGCCGTGAAAGCCGGCTACTGTGAAAGAGATTTGACTTCCACCTGGTTTATAGGTCAGATGGAGCCACAGGGTGGGGGTATGGATCTGTAAATGAGGGAAAGCAAGTTCCAAAGTGACTCCCATACAACAATTCTCACAAAGAAGGACTGGATTGTCCAGTGTAGTGGACTCTGAAACCACAATCTAGGGAATCACTGAAAAGCTCCTTTTAAAAAAAAAATGGGAAGGGCATTCTTTTCAAACAGTTCACAGTGGTTTGTTACCTAGGGTGACCAGAGGTCCCGATTTTATAGGGACAGTTCCTGATTTTGGGTCGTTTTCTTATATAGGCACCTATCACCCTCCACGCCCTGTCTCAATTTTTCGCATTTGTTGTGTGGTCACCCTATTGTTACCTGAGGAAATGTCTCGTCTTAACTCCCTCCTGTTATATTTGGTTTCAGCCAACTGACAAAACCTAGCATTTAAACTTCTTATTTTATTTAATGGCTTCTTTTCTGCTCCGGCACAACACAGTGACTAAAGGAAGAATGACTGTATATATACATCTCCTGAATGTCCCTGTAATGCATTTGTAATATTTAAGGGAGGGCTATTCATCTCAGTACTTTTATTTTTAAACAGCTTTTCCACTAAAGATCCTCTACATTGCTGAACTGGACAAGACAAAAGGATCTGGTGGAAGTTCTCTGACAATCAGTAGAGTGATCCTGTGTAAATGAGAGAAGAATCAGGATACCAGAGGAACAAACACCCCTTATTTCCAAACATATTTTCTTTACAAAAAAAGTGTGAAGAATGTGATACATTCTATGAAAATCTATGAAAAGAAATATCTGGTCACTGTCCTTTTTGTGCAATAGTTAAAGAATCTTAAATCAACATGACAAACTTAGATGGGACTTGAAAGACAAGTTATAATGACATATTTCAACTTTTTTGTTACAAAGAAGTATACCATTGTTGTATAATGTAATACACAGAAACTCTATGCTAAACCTTAACTCAGGTATGTCTATATATAATGTGCCTAACACAAAACCACATATGAAGACTTAAAGCATAGAGCCCTCTCTTCTTCCACCTAGAAACATTCATCACACCTCTAAAGCACCCTATGTACCCCATAGATAACACATCACAACCTTAACTCGGCCCTACTACCAAAGACAATTTCCAGTACCCCCTCCACAGACATGAGTAAATTTGGTTCTGGTCTGTTTGTGGAGGGTGCTGGTTTTGGAAATGGGTGGGGGCTGGGATATTGCAACCTTATTGGGGCAAGCTTGTGGCATGTTTTGAATAATGGTGAATAGTAGTTGTTTTAGTGGTGAGCGAGGATAGACAGAGGCTGAATTTAGAAGCCAAAATTAACTGTGATGTTGCAATGACTCTGGCCTAGTAAACCAAGGGTGTACAATTCATTGTAAATCTTCACATTGTAGCAGAACAAACTAATATAATAATAATTAATAATAACTAATAAATTATGAAATTTAAAAGGTCTAACCTTGAGACTTGTCATAGGAGAGCTATGAATACTAACAGGTTTGAGTATAATGTAATTCAATCATCCACAGTTATGTCTATCTGGTGTAAGACACAATGAAAAAATTAAAAGCCAAACTGAGTCTAAAGATTATTATTATTTATTATCCCACCATGAGGATTGTGTTTGTGTGTGTGTGTATGTGTGTGTGTGTGTGTGTGTGTGCATGTATTCAATATGCTGCATGTGTTTGTGGCGCTCATTATTGTGTTCCATACCACCTCCTTTGACCCTAGGCTTCAGGTTTGAGGAACCATAATGGAAATGGGAAAATTCCACCTTAATGTCCTCTGGGTTCCTAGCTTTTCTGAGGTACACATAGGCACAACCGCCAGGAAGAATTTGGCCCTAATTGTGGCTCAGAAGAAAGTCAGGTTCTGTGTGTATGTGAAAGGGAGTGGAAAGGGTAGCCTATCTAAACTTTTAATAGGTACTTTATGAGTGCAATACAGGTATTTTCCTACAATAAAACAGTAATGTTCCCATCCAGTGAATGCTGTTCTTGGCATCTCACCTTGTTCCAATTTGCTTTTCTTGCAACCATGGGTTGGATTCATGAAAGGGCCATACCTAGCAGGTAGGTAAGAGTGGGCACAATTTTTATACAAATAAATGTCCTTCCTAAATTATCTGCTTTCAAGCTATAACATATGCTCCAAGCCTATCCACACCTGCCTCCCACCACCCAACTGGCAACTGCCATAAGGTCCAAAAACGTGTATAAATAATAACTTGGTCTACTGAACTGATGGTAAAACTGTGGCAGTGATTGAAGACAAATGAGTTCACTGCTTGAAAATATGAGTAAGTAGAGCTGGTCAAAACTTTCCCATCAAAGTTGGATGTTTTTTTAAAAACAAAATTTTCACTGAACATTTTCATTTTCTTTGAAAATTTCTACTTTTTTTTGATAAAACTGACAAAAAAACCCTTTGGTTTTCAAAAACTGAAATTCCTTTTTTTTTTTTTTTTTTTTGAAAAAACATGAAGATTTCCACAAAATGTTTGAAAAAAAACTCATTTTGGGACTGGGTCAGAGGAATTTTCACTGGAAATATCTATTACTTTCTGACTAGCTTTAGCCGTGGTCTACACTGGGGTGGAAGGGAGGGATTTGACCTAACATACGCAACTTCAGCTATGTGAATAGCGTAGCTGCAGTTGATGTACGCAGGTCAACTTACCTCGGTGTCTTCATGATGCTGAGTTTCTCCCCCGTCAACTCTGCTTGCACTTCTTGATGCGGTGGAGTTCCGGAGTCGACAGGAGAGTGCTTGGAGATCGATTTATTTCATCTAGTCGAGGCGCAATAAATAGATCCCTGAAAGATCAATCTCTACCCACCAATCAATTGAGTAGTGTAGATCTACCCTTAGAAATAAGAATTAGTACTATACCATTTGGTTTGAAGGAGCACATTCTATTAAATAGGGTCTTGGGCTGGGATATGAGAGATCTGGAATCTATTCCATTCTGCCACTGAGCTGATGTGTGCCCTTAGTCAAGACATTTCACCTCACTGTGCCTCTGTTTCTCCATCTGCAAATCATGATAACGCTACTTGCTCTCCTATGTAAAGCATATTAATAACAATATAGAAAATCAGCTGTAGGATACCTAATCATTAATATTTAATTGCATTCTTTTTGTTACTGTTAGAGCGTCTTCCTCCTCTTGCTCAAAATAAATATTTGAGCATATTTGGACAGTATGTTGTGATTCAGCCCATCATTATTATTTATTTCTATTGCAATAATGCCTAAAAGCCCTAATCATGAACCAGCACCCTATTGTGCTCAATGCTATACAAACAGACTAAAAAGGGACAGTCTACATAGTAGCATCAAATTTGGAACCAGGTTTGGTGGTATTGTGATCTGCTGCATCAGGCTATTCTCTACTAAACACCTATTTTCATGGTGGCTCTTATGGCTAATGTACATGGCTTGTCCTCCCTCATTAATAGGTGCATCATATTTGAACATCATATCAGCTAATATAAGGATGGGTAAATTAATCTGGGATAGATAAGAACAACCCTTTCAACACTGGTTGATTCAAGGACCTCCTTCATACCTAACCTCTTTTAGGTTTCTGAAATGTTCGGATTCTTCCTTAACACACTGAAGCATTTTGGCTTGAATCTGACCTGGAAATGTTGAAACACTATGAGAAAGTTTGTTCTTGTTGTATTCCCTGCCTAAGTGTTGGAATTATCACAAGAAAGCCTGTTTTTGTGGGATTCCCAGCCCAATTCTGAAGGCTTCATAAATTCAGAGAAGCATTCAAATGTCTGGATCTTTGCCTTAACCAAACTCATAATATCAACCTCTTGAGGTCTGCTCCTTTGCAATCCATCATATTAGATAGCACTATGTGGCATTGTAAATTGTCAGTAAATTGAACAGATTTTAACTGGTTACTATCGACATATATGTGATTTGTGCTGTCTGGAACTTTACAAATTTAGCAGGACCTATGAGTCTATTCACAGGGACCAATGATAAACCAACCTTTGTTTCTTTCTCTCTGAGTTCAGTTTCTCCAGAATCTGAGTATCCTATAGTGTGTGAAAAATTTTGCACTTGCTTTTAGGATTACCTCCTTGAGAGCATACAGTTCGTGCACCCTAATTCTGGGTTCTGTCTGTGCCATAGATGCACAGGGATTTTTCATAGCTCACATGTTTCTTGAGACTGTGAAAGTTCAGCTTTCAGTGCCAGTTAATGTTTCTACCATCTGTTTCTCCACCACAGACCCGACGACATCCCCTTTAGATTAAGACCATGTTGCAGGAAAAGGGAATCAAATCTCATGTTTCAGGGCATGCATTGATGGCCCTTGGGTTTCAGAAGTTGTTCCCCTCCCACCTCTTTATGTCATTGCAAAAGAATGATCCTGAACATCCTCGGAGACACTGGAGAAGTTCAAATCTCAATCCAGATTTTTCAGGTTTGGACCATTTCCATGAGAGAATTCCAAATCAGAATACCAGATTCAAAGCCCTTTGTCCAGTGGAGCTGAGCTTCATGACTTGGGACCACCTCAAGTGAGATCACAGAGCAACTGGCCAGATAATAGTACAGAACATGTCCACCTTCCAATGAAGCATCAAGACCAGTGGCTCATAGGTCTCCATTGATCAATGGTTTGATTATGTATGGGCAATGTTTCCATTCCTATGAACCAAATAAAAGTTTCACTGCTCCTCCTCAGACTCATGGTTAACCTTCCCATCTTACAGTTCCAGTAATATAGTTGCTGAGGTTTTCCTGTGCTAGCTCCAAAAAGCCAAAACAAACCCAAGAGTTGGTGGTTCCTCCTAAATATTTCAGTAAGAATAGGATGTTTCCATCCACCACTGTATATTGATTCTTGCTATGCTTCTGACCTTAAATCATTTGATGACATCACATTGTTACTTTGAATCCATGTACAAATAAGCTGTACTTCCATTAGGGAACATAAAACAGTCCATTTTGACTCATTCTACAAACTGTTTATGGGTTATTTGCAGCTTTCAGGATTTTTACAAGAGAACATCCACTGTTCATTTCCTGGCCCTGTTCCAACTGGACATGTTAACTTTGCCTAATTTCCAAGACATTTGGTGGGAATGCTTCATAATAGAAGCCATGTTTTTCCATCAGGGAACTTACACCACTTTTTTTGGGTCTATTTTTCCCAGTCAAATTAAACCCACTTTTTATGAGCTTCATCTAAAGGGTAGAACAGTAGCTCGCCTTGTTAGATATTGGTGCTTCTGTTCGGAAGGGTGATCATGTAACCACAGGGCCGTAGTATTTTACACTTTCTGGAGTTCATTAACCATAGGCTTCTGTTTTTGAAATGGTAACATTTTAGCTGGAAGGGACCCAAAAAGAGAAATCCATCCAGTCCCTTAGCACAGAACTAATTGTCATTGTAGCCAAATTAGTAAATACACTAGAAGTTTACAGGAAATGGGGAGAGGGAAAATTGATGGGTTGGCTTTTTAGAGTATAATACATTTTACATGCTTTCTTGTTAACAGAAAATATAAAATGAAAAGTGTGTTTCCTATATGCAAACAATATCTCTTCCAAATAATGCTGTTTATATGGAGACATATTTGATCAAATGTGTAAGGGACCAAGACACAGGCAGTCTTGCCTAGTGGTCACTGAAGGGCTGGTGTCACAGAGTCAAGGACAGACACGAGACAGTAGTTTGTGAGCAGAGATCAGAGTAATTGCTAGAGCTAGGATCACTAGGCAAGCGTCAGGGTCAGAGTCAGACTGGGGACGAACACTGAAGATTAGAAAGCAAGACGAGATGAAGTCTGGAGCTGCAGCAAGCTAGAAGTCTTCATGGGTGCCTAGAAAACTTCCGAGGGCACGCTCCAGCCTTAATTAGTAAGTGTGGGCCATTCAGAGGGCTGCAGGGTCCTACCACTCAGACCCTTTCGGGGTACTTCCTAGGGTACGTCCTACAGCACTTCATCTCCACGGTGCTGCTTGCAGGGACTCTGCTTGGCCTCCCAGTAGCTGATGTGGGAACATCAGCTCCCCAAGACTCTGCAAACCCCCATTTTTAATCTCATGGATCCTTACAAAATGTGAGTCACATAAGTTTTATATTTGACCACATGTGGAACTGGGCTGTGCCTTTAAGGCAAAAACGCCTGTGTTATGGACGGGGGTTGGAGGATTCCTTCCCTAGTCAAGACTTCTAAGGTCTCAAGCTAATGCAAGGAGAATTACAAGCTTGAATAGCTCAGCTTGCCAATGAGGAGGGGGTGGTGTGACCTTGCCTTTGTCCATCCTCTTTGGGAAACTAGAGGTCCTCTAAATACTAACATCACTCACTTCTGGGTCCCTCTGAGCTTAATAAATAAGATTGTGTCTGGCACAGGAAGAGGGGGAGACATCTCCTCTCCCACAGGGCCAGACCTACTCAGACCATGGCCCTTCTCTGCCAAAGATCCAATCCAAAATCCGTTGAAGTCAATGGAAAGACTGACTTTGGTGCACTTTGGATCAGGCCCCAGGTCCTCAGCATACTGTGGACACTGGATCCAAGTAAACGCGGATTTGATGCCCCCTCCAACATCCTTATACAGTGAAACCTCGATATAACGGACTAATTCGGGCGAGGGGGTGTCCGTTAAAACCGAAAGTCCGTTATTTAATAATTTTTTTAAATTATTAAATAATGGACTTTCGGGTGACAACGGACACCCCCCCGCCCGAATTAGTCCGTTATATGGAGCCAGCCCACCCCGCCCCCTCCCCCCCGCCCGGCTCCCCACTGCGGGGAGCCGGGCGGGGGGGTTGACAGCTCCCGCCTGGCTTCCCGCTGCGGGGAGCCGGGCGGGAGCTCTCAACCCCCCCCCCATCGGTCCCCCCGCTGCGAGGAGCCGGGCGGGGGGGTTGACAGCTCCCGCTCGGCTCCCCCAAGCGGGAAGCCCGGCGGGAGCTGTCAAACCCCCCGCCCGGCTTCCCGCTGCGGGGAGCCTAACGGAGGCTCTCAACCCCCCCCCCCCCGTCCATCTCCCCGCTGCGAGGAGCCGGGCGGGGGGGTTGACAGCTCCCGCTCGGCTCCCCCCAGCGGGAAGCCCGGCGGGAGCTGTCAAACCCCCCACCCGGCTTCCCGCTGCGGGGAGCCAAGCGGGGGCTCTCAAACGCCCCACCCGCCCGGCTCCCCGTTGCGGGGAGCCGGGCGGGGGGGTTGACAGCTCCCGCCCGGCTCCCCGCAGCGGGAAGCCCGGCGGGAGCTGTCAAACCCCCCGCCCGGCTTCCCGCTGCGGGGAGCCGGGCGGGAGCTCTCAAACCCCCCCGCCCGGCTTCCCGCAGAGGGGAACCGGGCGGGAGCTGTCAGCCCACCCGCCCGGCTCCCCTTTGCGGGGAGCCGGGCGGGGGGGCGGGGAGGGGGTTGACAGCTCCAGCAGGGGTCCCCGCTGCGGGGAGCCGGGCGGGAGCTGTCAACCCAGCCGGCTCCCTGCGGCGGGAGCCGGCAGCCCCCAATAACGGATTTCGGATGCATCGGAAATTTTGTCCGTTGCATCCGAAGTCCGTTAAATCGGGGTCTGTTAAATCGAGGGTTTACTGTACTGAATTCACTTTCCGCCTCCAGGTAGTGCCTGGAGACCTGAATCCACTTGTCCGCTTTGTGGATTTTTGCAAAGCATTTTGTCACATGCCGGGCTTGTTTTTGGATTCCTAATATGATGGTGAGGCAGGAGGCTGATTGACTCGGAGTCAGCATTGTTGACTCAGGGCCGGTTTCTGGCCTTCCTTGCATGCTATGGAATTCTGTTGATTATCATGGAGATGTAAGGCTGGGCAGACTTTTGTGCATAGTGATGAGAGGTTAGGTCCCGTTCTGCTCGCAATTTCACCCACGTAACTCAACTGATTGCAATAGGGTGAGCAGATGTACCGATTTTATAGGGACAGTCCCGATTTTTGAGTCTTTTTCTTATATAGGCTCCTATTACCCTCCACCCCCTCTCCTAATTTTTCACACTTGCTGTCTGGTCACCCTAGATTGCAATGGGATCACTATGGATTTACATTGGGATAGCAGAGTGCCTGAAACTGAAGGGGAAGTCCATAAAAATTCAGTGGCTTACAAGCTGCTGCAGAAGAAAAACGTGTTTTTCTTTTGCATATGGATTCCGGTAACCAGTAAAGGGAAATGTAAAGGGCATTCTGACATCATAATTATACCCAGCGCCTACTCCAGTTTACACACACAAATGTGCTGAGAAATGTGTGAGCGCTGGAAGTGGAAAATGCAGGCAACCTGTTGACTGGGGGGAAGTCAGCTCCTTTTTTGAAGCGTTCCTTTCAAGATTTTAATTTTGACCCAAAAGTGGAAAAAAGAAAATCTACAACATTTTTACAAAATTCTCCTTTTTTGGTTACCAGTAAGATGGAATTAAAATAAGAGGTAATTCTGCCTAGCTCATTTCACCTGGCCTGAGCTGCTCAGGTGATCAATATATCACCATGTGTCCAGAGACTCAGGCTTTGGATAGATGATCTGTCAAGAGTAAAGACTAAAGATAACCGAAAGAGAGTATCAAAATAATGTATATAGAAGTCTGAAAGGGTTGTAGGCAAAGTATGATGATGATTTTATAAGTAAGACAAAAAGTTGTAGAGGGGAATGGATGGGAGAATTCGGGGTCAACTCCACCAACAGAAGGAACACAGAAATGATGGTTCTGAGACTAAATATTGAGGAACTCATCCTATCTAAGAAGAAATACATGAGGAGCAAAGGTGAATATACCACTGAGCAATAAACTAGCAGGGGTGGAAGAGCAGGTACCACATTCCAAAATGTAGAGAAGGTATGGAATTGTACAAGTTCAGAATGCCTCTACCTTCCAGTAGGTTACTGTTGTAACAATTACACAGGTCAGTCCTCTAAACCGGCTTGTGGGCACATGGACACCAATCTCTTTAATTTGTAGTGACTGAAATGCCACTCTTATTTTGAACTTCATCCAGTTTGTTCATTTGGCATGGACTCAAACTGCTAACAAATGCTGGCACAATTAAAATGATTGCTCTTGGGTTTTTGGGAGGCACTGTGGGACTGACAGTCGTAACTCCAGGATATGCCATTTTGACTCACTTTATGACTTAATTAAAATCATGCACCCACTGTGCCAAAGCTTTCCCCATCTGCAAAATGGGGATACTAGCTCTCTAAGGCCGAGATCTTAAACCATGATTGGAGGACTTCAATAGCTCAAACATAGGTGAGAGGTTTATTGTAGGAATGGGTGGGTGAGATTCTGCAATCAGACTAGCTGATCATAATGGTCCCTTCTGACCTTAAAGTCTATGAGTCTGTGATCTTCCCATCACTTTGGATCCAAACTTTTATATAACACTTTATATCGTTCAAATGGTCTTATACATTAGTCTTCATACCTGCAGGTAGTTAATTCAATAATGTATATGGAATGGTGCTAACTACCTCACCACAGCTGTGAGGACTAATTAATTAATACATGTAAACACATTTGGAAGATATAAAGCACTATATATAGGCCTGATCCAAAGCCAAGCAAAATATTTTGATTGCCATCAGCAGGCTTTTGACCAGGCCCTAAATGCACAATGCTTTTATATTAATTATAAGATTCGGAAGAGTTCCTTACACCAGTGGGGCCCAATCCTGATTAAGGGCTTTAGACAACATATAGTAATATGAAGAATAATCATCAAAGTCAAAGGCAGCCAAAGTAAAACACTATATTTAATATAGAGATGAACAGACTATTAATAGAAACTCAATCAATCATCCCAAATTAAGTTACCTCCTATTGTGGCTAATAGCATTAGTACATTGGTAATACAGTTCTTGGAATACAAGTGAAGCATTATGGCTGGTCCAAATTGACCCTTTCTAAAGAAATCTGACTATATTAAATTTTTATACATTTTGCAAACTCCAGTGGTGCTTCCAGATTATTATTTTTTTAGGTGATCACCATATGGTTTTAATTTCTCTGAAATATATAGTCTAGCTTGTTCTCTGAGAAAACACTGCCAAATCTAGCTTGTCAAGATATCTAAAAGTATAATTTAACATCTAGTCTTTTCTGAGAGTGATTCTTTGCTAATGCAGTGGTTTAAAGTCCCAGCTGGAAAATCAAATGAGCAGTTAAATGAAGACATGTAAAATGTTTATTGCTTAGTTTACTGTTAATGGAAAGGAAAATATGATTTTCTTTCCTATATGCATTAGCCATCATTACATGTCTGATCATTTTTGTCTTCCCCCTTTAATAAAATAAATAACATTTGCTACTGCAGATAGCAATTAATTTAACAGAGTTATTCCAACCAGACAATTAATACCACAAACTGATTTAAGGACATGAAATATACTCTGTAAAGATAAAAGCTTTGAAATCTAAAATTGACCTGCTAAGAAAAGCTTTTATATACAGCCCTAGTTAAATTAACAAAATACAACGTTTGGTGGTCCAGTCAATTATCCAGTGGGTATTCATGACTGATGAAATTCACATCCTTTTCTATATCCGTATTATTTGTTTGATTTTTGCCTAAAATATCAGTGTGCTGGATAAATCGATGTGAATCTTAGATTAGGGAGCATTGCTTCAACAAAAGGCCATGCTTTTCTCTTGGCCCTGAAGACTTTCTACGGAACGATTAGCTAAAATGTCTATCAATATATTCACCATTGCTGAGGTTGGTCATTTTCACACTATTATTATTTTGTCTCAGAGTGCCTGTATTTATAAAATAGGCACAGAAACACAGACTAAATATAAATCTGTGGTGTCCTGCACCGTGGGAATTCAGAAAGAAACCCTAAATCAGAATATTTCCAATATCAATGCTGTAGGGTGCCTAATGGTTGTTCAGAGACTAAACCAGAGCACCGTTATCTTTGAAAGGAGCTGGCAAGAGCTGTCAGAGTTATATGAATGGTTTAAGTATTTATGGATCATCCTAGCTGTAGTTTTAATGGTGAATCATAATTTAGGTGCGGATACAGTAAAATCTTATACATGCTCACTTCAGAAATCAGCAAACCCAATAACATGCTTAATAAAAACGTCTGGTGGTCTCATTCTAGTTTTCAGCTAAGATTTGATAGCAATGTGCTTTAATAAGGCCTCATTTTACTCAAACTTCATTGCCTTTACAAAGTGTATTCTTCATATTTGAAATACAGTAAAACCTCGATTTAACGGACCTCGATTTAACGGACTTCGGATGCAACGGACAAAATTTTAAAGAAAGTCCGATGCATCCGAAATCCATTTATCAAGGTCCGGCTGCCGGCTCCCCGCTGCCGCCCGGGTCCTGGCAGCGGGTGGGCTGCCTGCCGGCGCCCGCCCGGGTCCTGGCAGTCAGCTGGAGCCCCTAGCCCCGGGGAGCACGGATCAAGCCGCGCTCCCCGGGCGGCAGCTGGAGCCGCGCTCCCCGGGCGGCAGCTGGAGCCGCGAGCCCCGGGGAGCGCGGCGCCTGGAGCCCCGAGCCCCGGGGAGTGAGCCCCGAGCCCCGGGAAGCGCGGCGCCTGGAGCCCCAAGCATCGAGCCCCGAGCCCGGGGGAGTGCGGATCCAGCCAGCGGGGACTGGGGGGTGTATGGGGGTCCAGGGCAGGGGTTTTTTTTCGTTTTATTTAAAAAAAAAAATCGGCGGCTTTTCGGCGGAGGGGAGTACAGTAAAACCTCGAATTAAAGACTAATTGGGCAGGCTGGTTTTTTTTTCTAATTATTAAATAACGGACTTTTGGGTTTAACGGACACCCAGTCGCCCGAATTAGTCCGTTAAATCGAGGTTTTACTGTATACCATGAAGCATAAGGGGGGAACTTTTCTGTAAATTGTTTTATTTCTGTATGAAATCCCTCACCCCTTGTCAATGCATTCTGCATGATGTAGAACAGAACAAAAACAAAAGCATTATTAAAAAAACATAGTAAAATACCACCCTTTTAAAATGCAAACACAAAATCAAGGGGTCCCATTAAAAGGAGAGGGAGAGAGAGAGGAACCAAAAGGGGAAGGTAATAAACATAGGGCTAACAATGGTCAAACGAAACTGCCTTTGGGAAAGAAGAAAAGTGTTCTGATGTTTTTAAGTGCAGATGGATGAAGTGAGACAGATTTCATTGTTGTTAAGGGTCAACCCTATGGGTGAAATCTTGGTCCCTTTAAAGTCAAGGCAAAACTCCCATTGACTTCAGTGGCACTAAGATTTCATCCTTTAGGTCTCTGAAGTGTGTTAGTGCATTTAGCTATTCAAAACGTGTGTGAATTCAATCCCCTCAAATTCCAAGGTAGTTTGCCTTGGTTGTTGAAGAAGCTCTGACCCTTGAGAGGACAGTATTGTCCTGTTCACACCACATTTGTTCCTGTCACAATCAATACTACCATGCAATATTCAGTCAGGGACTGATGGCTTCTCCATTCTTCCTTGAGACCCCCCCACCCCCCTCCACCAGGTGTCAGAGCCCAGACTCCAGCCCAAGCCTCTACCCTGCTATTTTTAGCTCTGTAGATGAGATCCACCAGTCAGTGGACCCAGGCTCTGAGCCTCACTGCTGTGAATCTTCCTCTTTTTTTTTTGTTAGACATACCCTTTGCAACCCACTGAAGTTTGAATTAGGATTTAAATACCCAAGATGGGGATAAATTGTCGGCATGATTTGCAAAGTTTGTAAAGCTCTTTGGGATTCTTGTGGATGGAAGGTGTTCCATAACTGGGCAGCATTACAACCGTCAATCTGTTGCATTAAATAAAACCCAACTTCTATAGGAAAAACTCTTCCTGACATGTGTACATCATTTATGGGTGAAATTTTAATGTACCTAAGTGACTTAGGAGCACAAGTACCATCAAAAGTCAATGGGTTGTAAACATAAATCACATAGGCTAATTTTTTCAAGTCCTTAAATGATTTAGAAGGCTAACTCCCACAGATGCTTTTGAAAATTTTACTACCAGGCATTTTTGAACATCCAACCCTATATTCTCTCCACTATGTTGCTCCATTGACCTCTTGTGTTACCCACCAAAACACAACACTCCATCATGTTAGCTTTGAAGATAAGAATTGAGATTCAGATCTTCAAAGTACTCAATGACCTAGGCCCAGGTTAACCAAATTATTGCCTAAAACTCTGAGATGAGGACAATAGTTGACTCCGCTTTTTAAACACAAAAGAAGGTTCTAACATAAGTGTAAATAACAACTATGCAGAAGACAGGGCTTTCTTGGGGGGGCTGGTTGGAGACTCTGGAATGAACTCTTCCAGGAACCAAGAATGATCACAATTCTCACCACCTTCTAGTCTAAGTGCCAGCCACACTCCTTGGATACGTTTTGTTAATACAAACACACACAGTGCTGTATATATAAACCATGCCCCCCACACCAAAACAACAACAGCAACAACAACTACCAAAACAAAAACACTGCACTGCCCAGACAATTTTCCCTTGGAGAGAGGATGGATCACACATGTCAGATTTAGTCACATTGCTTAATGCATTACCATAAAGAGCTCAGATACCATGACGGTGTCGGAAGTACAAGAATCTACACAGAACAGACAGAGAGATTAGCTAGACAGACATTTTTCCATCACAATTTGCTTGGAACTTCATTCCAGATCAGTTGGTATTAGGGGGCTGTACTGTGTCCTATTCTGTGATGAGAGATAAAAATCTATATTATGGAGATTATTTATAATGCTTAAAAATCAGCAATCTCAATTATTTTCAATGGGGAGTTCAGTGTAAAAAGCTATGCTACCATATGGCCCTCAGATTGGAGAATTTTAGTTCTCCTGTAGCTGTGCTGTTAGGATTCCCAGATTTCACGGTCACTAAATCAAACCATCACATTGCTCCATCAGCTTCCCTACTCCACTAAAGTTGGTGGCAAAATTCCCATAGACTTAATTAGGACCAGAATTTCACCCTTTTAAAGAATATAATTTCCCTGCCTTCCTTCCTCTCTGCTCTGTTTCAGTGTTCTTGGCTAACTTTTGGGGGAAAAAATCTGTTCTTTCAACAAAACCTGAAAATGAAAAAAAAATTGTTTTCATTTTTTGTTTCCTGTTTTCATTTTTCTGGTGGGGAGTATTTTAGTTATTGGATTTTCCTTTCATATTTTCCCCTGCTTCTTAGCCTACCTCACCAATTAGTGTTCGCAGTGACAAAATGGGGCAAGTGGGGGAGACAAAGAAAAATGGAGGAAAAAAACCCTAAAAATCCATTTAAAAAAGTATTTTCTACTAACATTTTTGATTAACAAGACTAATTTATTTTTGAAACCTGTGGAATTAAAATGACTTTGATTTATAGATGTATAAATAGATCATTTGGAAACAAATCTGTCTGTCTGTCTAACCACCATAGCGAAGTCATTGTTGCATCCGAACAAGGCAGAGTGCAACTGTTTAGAAACAAAAGGGAAAGATACTGCCAATGTCAACATTTCTACATTTCAGCCAATGTGAACAGCTCACATTAATGATGTATATAGCAAACGTGATGATTAAATTCCTTTTGCTTTTCCTCAAAACGTGTTTTATACAATGTGTGCTCACATTTTTATAAATAAAATTAATTCAAAGACATTGTCCCCTATAAGATTCTGTATTCCCATTCGAATGGAATTAATAAAATATATGGAATTAACTAAGGAAAATAATTAATTATATAGAATAACCATGATGGCAGGGATTATATATTTTAGAAGGATAGTCTGAAAACCTCACCACATTGCAAAATACATTAATAAACAGGGGAGGAAGGAGGAAAAAGAAGGAGAAAGAGTGTGTGGGGGGGGTATGTGTATCTATGTGTGTATGCGGGTGTGCATATAATTATATTCTGGGGCTGTTTGGACTGTTTTCCATTTAATGCCTGATCACATCACTTACTCCACAATACTTCTGGGAACTGTGAGGAAGGCTGTCTGAACCTAATGCTTATGTTTCCGCAGAGCTGTCAGAGATGCAAGCTTGAAAAATGCACACCATGCAAAATTTGCCTTATATATTTTATTGCACACACACACACACACAGACTTCATTAAAAGAACACAATCAAAGTTAAAAAATCAAGCATTCAAAATTTAGCAAATGCTAGAATTAAAGTTAGCTGGGCAACTTCAATTTGGTCCCATTGCACATATACCATATTATGACACCGTCTTCAATTAAATGGACACACAGTATTTTTTCAATGTGACCCCTGCCTCAGTCAGTATTCTGGGGACTTGGTGGCATGTCCAGAAAAAGGTGAAAGGGAGGGAGAGGAGAGTTGGTAGGATGAAAGGGAAAAAAGGTGGAAAACCAAAAATCTGGAAACCAAAACTTTTTGATTTTTTATTCAACTAATTGCAAAATTTTGAAAACTTTTTTTGTACATTTTTTTTTAAAACACCATGTTTTATCCAGACTTGCCCCATATTGTGAACCAAATATTTTGACCCACTCTAGTGTTGATACCGATTACCTGGAGACATTTACATTCTAAACAGTGCTGTACATTTTAGCAGGAAACATCCATCTACTCTGGGATTGTGCATACAGCTTGAGTACAGTGTCAAAACACTCCTCTCTCTCTTTTTAAAACCTGGTATAACCCCCAACATATATACAAGAAATCTGTACTTTCTATTCAGCGAACTAAACAATAGATCCTAAAAATCATTGCATATTATTTAGTGTGCACCTAAAATGATTTTTGGAGTGATGTGTGGAAAAGCAGAGCTAGTTCAGAGATTTACATTAGTGTAACAGAAGGCAGAATTTGACTCATGAGTCTGCAATGATCTACTGTGGAAGCCAAGTGTGGGAGGATGATAACACTTTTGCAGACACCGATGCAGCTATTCTGCTTGTTGTGGTTTAAAGCCGAACACGCTTTCCCAAAGGTCTGATTTTATGGCCAAAATCAAGTAGCCAAACCTCTGCTCATTTTTGTCTCCGTGCCCACATCCAAAGCCCCATCTTTTCATTTCCTGGCTTGCTAGGAAAGAAAAATGATGGAAGCAAAAGTGAGACAACACAATTTGCATATCCCTGAACCCTCCCATGGTGCACAGTAATCGGAGTACAGTTAAAGAACAGAAAGTTGTTTTTACAAAGCTAAACCAGCGGAAATCAGCACCAGTTTTAATTTGAAACAGAATGAGATAGCCACGTTGTAGTGCCTTGAGAAAGTGCACAAAGAAGGCCTTTTCTTGTTCACAAGGTGCTGACAGTATGGGCAAGAGTCCATCCTGTGCAGCTGACGTGAGGAATAGCACATCCTTAAATCTTAGCACCTGGGCACAACTCCTGAGGTTTAGAAAGAAGGTTCCTCAGACTGACACTGGGGAAATCCCAAAAGGATCCTGCTGCTGGCTCACTAAAGAGCTGCAAAAATTATTTACAAAAAATAACTTCCGAGTCTCCAGAAAGGCTCATTTATCAACACAAACAAAGTTAATAAATCCTTTTTCTTTCCCCCTTTTCACCAGACGATATTATTATGGCTGATGTTTCTTATAACGAGATCAATTGTTGCATTAGCGGATGCTGTGTGAAATTGACCAAGTACAAATCTGATCTAGAAACATTATTTATTTTATTTTATGTATATATTTTTTAAATAAAAGCTCATTTTGGGATATGTGTGCTTCACAGAGTTTCATTTTCTTTTATTCCATCTCAGAGCTGTATCTCTACTAGGGATGGGTGACTGCTATGGAAAACCAAATACCAGCCAAACCAAACCTCAGGTCAAATGTTAACATCAAGCCAAGCATTTTTGAAGGTTAGAGTTGGTTTGGATAAGAAACCTTTCTGCCCAGTCATAAGTAGAGCTGGTTAGAAAAAAGATTTTTCCATCCCACAATTTTTTTTTGAGATTTTAAAAATATATATATCCCAAATTGAGAGAAAAAGATAAAATTTGCATTTTTTTTTACAAAATTAAATTATGCAAAAAAAGTTACTTTGGGATCAATTGAAATGTTTCATGTTGATAAATATGAAGCATTTCACTTTAATTTTTACTATTTTATTTAGTCTGATATGAAAAATTGAAATTTTTCATTCCAAACATATAAGAGAAGGGACATTTTTACATTTTAATGTTTTTCCCAGAACTTATTTTCTAAACAGAATTTTGTAGAAATCAGTATTTCTCAAAATGTTTGTTTAATCTAAATGACATTTTTCTGATGGAAAAGTGTTTTGACAAAAAAAATACCACCTGTTCTAGCTGTAAATTCATTCTACCCCAAATGTCTTCCTAATCTGATGGAGAACCCACAAACACCATTGGAAAGGGAGACGTTTTCAGGGATCTGGAAATCTCTTCTAGACTAGCTGATGTCTTCACATCTTGCATATGTCATACAATACAGGAGAATTTCAACACACTCAGCAGAGTTTGGCCATACAATGTATTCTGGGGAATTCCCTGATCCACAGAACAGCGTATCCAGGATATGAAGGTATCAGCTAGCCTGGGAAAAGCTTCTGAGACTTCTTGATTGATGTGGAAGGATTGCTGCAGGAGTTAGAGGGTTATCGGGGATTGAAAAAAGGAAGACTGGGAAAATTGATGGCCAGATGCATGCAATTAAAAGAAGACAGCAGCCGGGTCAAAGTTGTGTAGAAGGGAAGGATGAGCACATAGAAAGGAGAAGAGGCATGCAAAGAGATGTAGGCAATGAAAGAGACCTAGAGGTTTTTCAAAAGCTTGCAGTAAATTTTGGACAAGCAGTTAGACCTTTGGGATTGGATCCAAACAGAAACTACAAACTTTTTGAAATGCATCTACCTCATCTATACCAAGGTCGGTCCGAATGAAAAGTGTGCAGAGTATTGACAAAGAGCCTGATTGTGGCACATTTACTTATGTTGAGTAGGACCTTACTCCATGGGTAGTTCTGGTGGCTTGTAAGAAAGCAAGAGTGATGGAGTGGTGCCTAATGAAATTCCAAAATGCTGCAAATGTTTGATTTTAAGACTGGTCCCGTTTTCACAAAACATTTACTCTTAAAACAAAGATCCTTTGCAGTGCAAGCGTGCCTGGCTCTGAGCAAAAGTGGAAGTATTCAAAGGGTTAAAATTTGATGTGCTTTTCACAGCCAGAAGAATTACCTTCATGAAACCCAGGATATTTTGAGGAGGGATGATGGGGAAAGTGAGCAAAAACAAATTGCAGAACATTGGTTAAATATATTTCTGCAATTTAGCATGTTTAACACATTTTTTAAAATGTTTTCACTAGAGAGTTATGGTGAGACCAATGAGATCACAAAAGCAAAGCTTGGAACTTCCTTTTCTTTCCCAAAGTGTTTTTAAAAAGTGACCATTTAATTAGCTACCCCACAAAAAAGTGAGCAAATTAGAACTCGGCAGTTCAACACTGAGCTTTGTATGTACTGTAAAGGAAACTGTCTGAAATGTGAATCAGGTTAAATAGTTCAATTATTGACCACTGCCTGGATGCCTTAGAAGGGGTGCAACTGTTTAGAATTGTTTAAGTAGTTAGTAAGGTGATCGTAACATTTACCAGCAAATGACATAAACCCAGAATTAATTATAATGGCTTAAATGGTTAAAAAGAAAGGGGATCATTGGTCCCAGGGTTTATTGTGAACTGTCAGGATAATGGAATTTTAATCAGTCCGTTTATTTTAGGAAGGATTAATTGCATGGCGCAATGCAGAAAATACAGTGACTAACTTTGGAAACTGAGCTGACTGCATAATTTTATTAAAGCAGATCAGTTGTAGCATCTTAATTTCCTTAGACATGTTTATGGGGAGTCATTTGTTTTGTCAAGATTCTTTCCTGAATGTTACAGTGGCTGAAAATGAATGTGTTCTTTGAGACCATTACAAGCTCCCAATCCGTGAAACAGTGGAGGCTGATGGTATTTGGAAGTGAGTAGGTAAAAGACACACAAGGATATTCTGAGTCAATTTACAGCCATGAGTAAAGATCACACACAGTTACTCACTAAAAACAGGGGGAACCTTCCCTGATTCCACAGGAACTTCCACAGAGTATAAATACCTTTCACTAAAGACATTAGATCATGTTCTTCCCTACACTACATCTGTGCAATCTCATAGATTCACTTACACATTGGTAAGTGGTTTAATTGTCTATGCAATGAAAACAGACTAAAAGGGTTATTTAATCCATTTCATGTTACAAATCACCTCTAAATTAAGCTCAAGGTACCACCACATCAAGATGCTACCACACGGTACTTCTTTGTTTGTTCACTTAGTACCATAAGTTGCAATGGGACCACGTGTAATAGTAACTGTTCATGGGATCAAAAGATAGATAAATAGAATCAGCTCACCAACCACTGAAATACAGCAATTATTTTACAGAGCACAGCAACTATACACAGCCGTCTGGAAACTGAAGTGCAGAACACTGTCTCCAAATGAAATTGTAGGGAAATTTAAGGAGCCGAAATATAATCATTCCTACTGGAAATTGACATGACACAGGGTAGCTCAGTTTGAAGGTGGTTCTGGATCTGAAACACTGAAGATGCTTAGACCCACATTTAGTTAACAGTCTTGGCCAATGAGGACAAAGAGACAAGGTGGGCAGACATTTCTCTGTACTGTATCTCTCTCCGATGTAAAAATGGCAAACCTTTAAAATATCATGTGAGGCAGGCTATTTTAAATGTCCATAGGATGGAAAACATGTTGCAACCGAAAATTGATTTTGACTTCAACCCTTCAACTAAGGCAAAAAGAGTTCTCCTGGGGTTTTAGCACAGTAAACATAGTATGTGCCCTCCTTTGGTGCTTTCCGCAGCATGGACAAGATCCAAGAAGCCATGTACGCAAGATCCAAGCACAGCTCTTTTCCTTGCTTAAAGTTTTTGGGAAGCAGAAACATCTTGAGCTCAATTCTATTGTGTATACAAATTTGAGCAGAATACTTTGTATGCTCATGATGTGGTATATCAGCATATATAGGCAGACAAACAAATAGAAGTTCCTGTTAAGCAACTAACAACCTTTTTTTTTTAAGGTTTGTCCATGACATGTATATTTCCTTCCCAAAAGACTGCAATATCTATTATAAATATGACTTTTTGGATTTTTTGTTTGTTTTCTTTTTCTTTAATCCATTATTTATATTCTGTTTTCCCCCTTGTTTTGAAATCTAAAAGAGCAGTCCTTCAATAGAAAAAGTATTTCAAACTTTGCAAAGGTGGGTTATAAAGAGGATCAAAAATGTATGTATACTCACTCATTATACAGTAGAATGTAGAAGCCACAACCAAGATGGGTCGCCATTCTCCAAGGTGCTATGCATAAACAAAGTCCCTGTCCTGAAGTGTTTGCTCTATAAACAAAGAGCAGGATGGAGGAAATATTAAATCTGGGGAACTGAGATGGGGAACTGAGAAATAAAAGTGATTAAATGACTCACCCTGAGAGGTTTGAAGAAAAGATGAGAGAGGATTTGAACACAGATCTCCTAAATGTTAGGCTACTGCCTTAGTCACAAGACCATCCTTCCTCTTTTATTGTGTTTGTTTTCCTAGAAAAAAAAGTGTACTTTAACAGTCTAATTCTGGTTAATTTCTGCAGGTCTATAAACACAAGGAAAGAGGTTTTACTGGTTGAAATATTGTCAACTCTGAGATCCAGATTAAGGGGATCCAGTTATTTCAGGATGTCAGATTGTTTCTTCATGGGACAGTAATGTTGGGGATAATGGTCTTGTCAGCAGGGGTTAGATTATTAGTCTCTCATCTGGGGATTAAAATTTAGTGGGGACAAGGCTTGCCCAAACTCCACCACAGTGGTTGAACAAGCAGGAGATGCTCTTTCTTTAGTTTGGACCTGGCTTGCTGGATGCACAGGATTCTTTTTGTTTGCCCCAAATTTGGAGAGCTCCTGGTTCAGTAGTTAGAATGGCCAGCATGGTTTGGGACTGTTTCAGCCTTGTAAATTTGGGACTTTGTGTTTGGGACTCAGTGTTCTATGAATACTAAACTGGGTGTGACATAAGAAGACCGCAGCCATTTCCTGAGGTGATACGCGTCGTTTTGATTTGTATCCCACTTTATCCAGACCCCCACTGTTGTGGGACCGTGTGGGGGGAATTTGGTTCACCTTTATTTTGTTCTTCATTCCTTTCTTTATATATAAATATATATTTACAGGAAAGTTGGTATTCAAAATAGCTCAACATCAATACAGACTGTGCTTTCCTAAGTTATTTGTTTCCAAACTATTATTAGGTTGCATTTGTCAGATAGTAAAACTCAACCACATTAACCAACATTTAATTTGGACTGACTCTACTAAAATAAAGTGACATAAAACAGAGAAGATGGAAACTAGGTTTACAGCTAATATCATTTCTCCATCCTTCTCCCTTTGAAGCCAACGGAAAGTATTATGGTGTGCTATGCAAATAGACTTCATGCGCATTATTAACGACAAACGCAGAAAAACAAATGTTAATGTTGTGTCTGAGTTATAGCAGGGAAATATTTCTAATAAGAGCTGAGTAACAGCTAACCTGGGAGTTGCAGAACCTCTTTCTATTGCGTGAGTCCAAGGCCTCTAGTCTCCTGGATATTGTTCATTTGAAAGAAAGGCTCTGATCTTGCAAAGATTTACACACATGCTTAACTTTACAGCCTGTGAGTAACTCTGCACATTGTGAATCGTCTCTTTGAAACAAAGTTAACAATGTGTGTGTGGTTTTTTGTAGGATGAGGGCCAAAGTTTGTATCACCCACTAATCTTTCTAGTGTCTGATGGATGTCTCAGTACAATCATAGTGCTTTATCATTCAGTGTTTGTGTAGGACTTTGAAGGTGTAAACATCCACAACTAGAATTGGGGAATACTGCTAAAAAAAGAAAATACATTTAAAAATTCAAACAACTATTTACAGAATTTATTTTTAATTGTGATTGCACATATTTTGGGTTCATATCCCATGAATGTTCCATTCAACAAGACCTATGTGTGAAAATATTAATGAAAAGCAAATTTTATGCCCAACCACTTGAATATTCATTTAAAGTGAAAGTTGCATTGCATAACTTACACCAGTTATTTCTGCCTACAAATTTACACTTGGCTATGCAACTGGAAATGTGTGCTGCTATTGATTAATTACTACAGCCAATCAAAAATAATAATATTTCCAATGGAAAACAAGGACACTTTTTGCAGAAATGTTCTCCCATTTTCTGACCAGTGGTATAGTTACCGAAGTTATCCAGTCAGAGAAGAGAACCACTATTTTGTTATAGCAATACATTTGAGATTTTCACAATCTGCTTGCAGAGGACAACATTTACCCTCATGCAATATGTAAATATTATTACCCACATTTTACAGATGGGGAATCCAAGAAACAAAGACATGGCTAAAGATACAAAGTAACTTAATGACAGAGCCCTGATTAGAAATAAGGAACTGGTAGTTCTCTGCTTAATCCACTGACCACGTTGCCTCTGGTCAGGCCATGCTCTGTGATAATGCAGACTCCCATTAATATGAATGGAGCTTTTGTCCCATTCATTTTGAGTTTCCTTCTCACCACAAATGTTTTGAAAAGCAATTAAGTTATTTAAAAACTAGCCAACATGCCTGCCCTTTAACAGTAGCTAACATTTAAAGTGCACAACTCCAACGATTACATTTTATTTTTCAAAATATCAGGCCCTCGTCCATATATACAAACGTTACTTTTGTAACAGCAAGCTTTTTAAATTTATTTATTTTGATTTTGATTTTGGCATAAAAACATCTCTTACTGGGTCCAAAGTAGTTATATTCAGCACTAAAAAGTAAGTGAGAATGACCAAACTGAAATCCATACCGAATATAAAGATTTTTTTGTATAGTAATTAGCATGTGGGCTATTTCAAATTTCAGTCTGACGCAACCATATAATGATAAATCCAGAATTGCTAAACAAATGCTAGAGCAACTGTCATTACTATAAATAAGATGAGGAAGACTTTGTAGCACCTTAGACAAAGTCTTCCTCGTTATATTTACGGATACAGACTAACGCGGCTGCTAATCTTAAACCTGTCATTACTATAACAGTGATACCCTGATATTCATGAACCAATTCAAAGAGGGATCGGACTTTTATATGTACATCAGGAATATTCAGATTAAAAAGAGTTCATACTGACAAAAGTTTTGGAAGGGAAATAAAACTTGATGCTTCAGAGTTGAAGATAACCTCTAACTAGGAGGGAATAAGATAAGCGCGTCATGAAGGGCAGATTATGCCACATCTGCCTGACCTCTGAGGGATATTTTGTACATTTCTTCCAAGTACTATTGGCCATTGTCAGACACACGATACTAGACTAGATGGACCATGGCTAGGATCCAGTCTCATTTTTCCTGTTGTTCACACATTTTAGTTTCAGTTGAATCAGCCATAAAGGAAGGATATTTTATAAGGATTTCTCAGAACACAAAGGGGATTACTAGTATACTGGTTAAAGATGCATAAAGTATTATAAAAATACCACCTCCAATTTGAATTGCACTAAGAGGTTTTTTTTTAAAGAGATCATCTGTCCCTATTGCCAGAAAACAAATTGAGAGGTAGCTAGTTGCCAGGGGCATGTGCTCCCCTCCACGTTTGTCATGAAAGCCAGAGAAAACAGAGCCCTGGGGGGAAAGAAAGATAAGTTGAAATTTTCTTTCTTTTTTAAAATAAAAGTATTTGTTTCGCTTGAAAGACAATACCCGGCTGTGCTACAGGGAGCGCGCTCCCTGAGCAAACACATGCAGCTGGCATAACCAAAGCGAGAGGCACTGCACCCTTCCAGGAGGAAAAAAGGTTCAAATGACTATATAAGTTACTCCAAACAAATAGCAGCGAAATGAAGTGGAATAGAATTCTCCACTTGAATTACTATAATGTTCCATTTATAGATTTATGCCCCTAATAGATTATGATTATTGGCTAACGTCTAAAAAATGCCTTATACTTAAGGTAAAGGATCTAAATCATTATATTTTGTTTGATATACATTAGAGATCACTGCTGGATAATTATACTGGAACATACTGGACTACATGTAGTGTCACTATTGTGCTTGGGGTGCGGACTATATTTTTGTTCCGTGTTTGTACAGCACCTAGCGTAATTAGGTCGTGGTCCAGGACTGGGGAGCCTGGGTGCTATTGCAGTACAAATAATCATAGAATCATAGAATATCAGGTTTGGAAGGGACTTCAAGAGGTCATCTAGTCCAACCCCCTGCTCAAAGCAGGGCCAATCCCCAACTAAATCATCCCAGTCAAGATTTTGTCAAGCTGGGCCTTAAAAACCTCTAAGGATACAGATTTTCACAACCTCCAGTGTTTCACTACCCTCCTAGTGAAACAGTGTTTCCTAATATCCAACCTAGACCTCTTCCACTGCAACTTGAGACCATTACTCCTTGTTCTGGCATCTGCCACCACTGAGAACAGCTGAGCTCCATCCTCTTTGGACCCCTCTTCAGGTAGTTGAAGGCTGCTATAAAATCCCCCCTCACTCTTCTCTTCGGTACACTAAATAACTCCAGTTCCCTCAGCCTCTCCTTGTAAGTCACATCCCCCAGCCCCTTAATCATTTTTGCTGCCCCTCGTTGGACTCTCTCCAATTTGTCCACATCCCTTCTTTAGTGAGGGGACCAAAACTGGCCACAATACTCTAGGTGTGGCCTCCCCAGTGCCGAAGAAAGGAGAATAATCACTTCCCTCTATCTACTGGCAATGCTCCTATAATAGAGCCCAATATACTGTTGACTTTCTTGGCAACAAGGGTACACTGCTGACTCATATCCAGCTTCTTGTCCACTGTAATCCCCAGGTTCTTTTCTGCAGAACTGCTGCTCAGCCAGTAGGTCCCTATAGTGGTGCATGGCATTCTTCCTTCCTAAGTCCAGGACTCTGCACTTCTCCTTGTTGAACCTCATCACATTTCTTTTGGCCCAATCATCCAATTTGTGTAGGTCACTCTGGACCCTATCCCTACCCTCCAGCATATCTGCCTCTCCCCACCAGTTTAGTGTCGTCTGCGAACTTGCTGGGGGTGCAATTCATCCCATCATCCAGATCATTAATAAAGGTGTTGAACAAAACCGGCCCCAGGACAAACTCTTGGGACACTCCACTTGATAACTATTAATAATATAGGCAAATGAGAAGAGACATACCCTGCCTTGTGGGGCTTACACTCTAAAGCTCTGATCCTGCAAGTGTTGTATGTGACCAGACTGCGGGTCAAGGCCTAGATTAGATCAATAATATTATGAAAAAATTATGGGAGATCATGAGAGTATGGAGAAGAATAAAAAGAGAAAACAGAAAGAAAGGTAAATGGGAGACTGTATCCCAGGAGAGCATCTGTTGCAAAGAAGATCACAGTAATTATTTCTGTTTCATGTATTTGTATTACTGTAGTTCCTAGGTGCACTACAAACTGCCCTTGTAAATTTTGTATTCATACACTGGACAGCCTAAAATGTGTAACAATAGGAATTACAAGACTTGATCAGAGCCATGGTCCATCTAGTCTAGTATATATGACTTATATTTAAATTCTCTGCATTTCCCCCCCTATTATCAAGTACAAGAAAGAGAGAATAGACAACATCAGAGCTGAGGTTAGTGGTGGGAATCCAGCCAGTTGTCTCTAAAACTAGATTTTAAGGAAATTCAAAATGAAAATGACTAAGAGTGGCTTATAGCTTCAGGGCAAGGTGCTTGAATGATAACCTGTGTTGGTGAGGAGTAGTGTGATGCGCTACCCCAGAGAATGAATTCAGTGAGAAACAATTCATCCCTTATTCTGCCATTGCTCTGTGTGTCTGGCCAGCAGATACTCTGGCAAGGGAGCGGGTGGGCAGAGGGCCATCTCTGTTGTCTGTCTCTGGCTTCTTCCTGCTCAGTTGTTTGCAGTAGGAGGAGGTATTAGGCAAATAGCTTCCCTTCCTCTTTCTGCAGCCACCCACAACCTGAACACTCTTGCTCCTCTCATGACCAACTACGAGCTGTCGAGTGCATGAATACAAAATCTCCAAGGACAGTTTGTAATGTGCCTACAGGTGATACAAACACATAATTATAATATCATTTGAGATGTGCAAAGGAATGCTGGCTTGAACTATGTCACTGCTTCATGAGCCTGATCCAAGTCCTTTGACCACAATGGGAGTCTTTCTGTTAATCTCAGTGGCCTTCAGCTCAGCTCCTAAGAGAAGGAAGAGCGGGTAAGAAGGGCAGTTTTATACTGGAACCTGGAATGACTGGGGTGGGTTTGAAGCCAAGTTAGAATGGAGAAACAGAGAATTCTCCACTGACCTTTTCATAACATTTGTTCAGGGTTTGCAAACCTGTCAGATCGAGGGAACAACGGAAAGCAACCAAGAGACCCCCCAGTTGCTTGCTTTGGATGCCAGGAGGTTCCCTCGAGTTTCCTAATGCCCTGGAACTGATGTATCTCCTCCCCGCAATGTGCTCAGGGAATAATCGGTGCCGGATAAATAGCCAGACTTCTTAAACTGGAAAATTCAGCAATCGGGGAATAATATGACATCTATAATTAATCTGTTTTCAGCAACTGACTTCTCTCCCCCAGCACGTGCACACGCACAGACACACACACAGAGACACACACACACTCCTCTGCTGAGGGCAGAGTGGTTAAATGGGCTGCCAGGCACAGGGACACTGGGAGCGGAGAGGAGAAGTTAAGCATTCCCCTCCACCCGCCCCTGCCCATATGCAATCTGTGGTTTTCTCTCCTTGGACATATTCCCTGCAGAGCTCGAAGTTACCTGCGGAAACCAAAAGGCACCGGTCTACGCACATGGCCGTCTCCATAGTCCCTGTGTAGACAAGTGGAGCCAGAGGGTCGATCCCCTGGCCCCAGCACACAGCCTTCCTTTCAGCACCTTCCGTTTACACAAAGACTAACTTATCCCACCTTTCCCCCCCCCTCCCTCTCTCTCTCCCTCTCCCTCCCCCTCCCTCTGTCTCTGCTCCCTGCAGCCCTTGCAATGAAAAGCTCTGGCTAATAAAGTCCTCCCCCACCTCCTCCCCCACTCCCCATCCACAGCAGTGCTGCTGCCAAAAAAAGAGGCAGAGGGAGACTTAAACCTGGAACTCATTTAGCAAAAGGGACTTTCGTTAACAAGAAAGTTACCCATCATGAACTGCCGGTAACACCTCGAGTGATCCTAAATCCATTACCCAGAGACTTAGCCCCGGCTGAGCTTGATTTTATGAACTGTGAGGCTGCTATGTTGAAAGTCTGCAAATTGGACATAAATTGGACTGCAGAAGGCTGGGGAACTGAAACGTTTTTCTTTCTGGTGACGTAACAAACTTTGGCCACAGACTCCCAGAATCTAGCGAAGAAGCTGATAATAAGTCTCTTGCTTTCACTAAGAGAGCGGATAGGACACTGGACTGAAAAACTCAAGAGAGCTGACTCTGCTACTTAACCACCTGACCTTGGGCAAGTCAGTTCACTTCTCTTTGTCTCAGTTTCCCCATTCTTACAACGAGGGTAATAATAATCCTTTTTTCTTAATAATACTTAAGTCTCTGGGGAATTTTCTCCACAGAACTAAGTCTTAATTATTTATTTTGATTCCTCACCCACTTATATCTTTTCTCTATATATTTTTCTTCAAAAACAGTGCAAAATGAAAATAACTAGATTTGCCAGTGTGTTAAAAGTTGCTCATCTTATTCATAATCTTGGATGGCATAATTGAGCCTTTGAGAAGAATGTCACTGTCGGTTAAAGTTGTTCCTTGTATCTGTCGTTACATTTTAAAACACAGAGTTCTCCCTACAAACCCATAGTGCATGTGAGTAGTTAAACCCTGGGAACATTTGGACATATATTGATCTGTTCCATGGATTTCAGAACTGTTCTACCAACTCATTGAGGAATATTGCAAGAAGAATATTTTATTTTGTGTTTTGCTTATTTGTATTAAATCACAGATGAGGTTTTATGGGGGGGGGGGACCCTGTGTTTTCAGGTTTTATTTCTTTATAAGAAAGAAAGATTTTTTCTTTGTCTGGAGGAACAACCATCAGTTAACAAAGTTGCTTTACTCAGTATACACTTAACCTGCATATCACCCGGGTGCAGGAGGAGATCAAGCCAAATGATTTAGCAGTTTAAAAATGAAATTAAAAAATAAACCTAAAAAGCCACGGGATGATGATTATATGACAGTCCATAACTTTGGCGGCTTTGGACAACATAAAGGGATAAATGGCACCATGAATTACATGTGGTGCAAACCCATATTAATTTGTAATTCATACTATTATATTATTAATTCATTGTTAGTTATTAATTATTATTATTGTTGTTTTATTACTACATCTAAGCACCTCAGTAATAGTCCAGGACCCCTTTGTGCTACAATTTAAATTCTGATCTGAGACCAGTGGGGTTATGTCAGGACAGAATTTAGAACTAGGTTAAAAGATACCAAGGAAGTCTTATTTCATGCTTCAGGATATAAACGTATTGCCTGCAGAGGTCAGGAAGGGAAATTCTTTTGACACACAGCCTTACAACATTTAACGAGAGACTCGATCCTGGCTGGCCACAAGGTGCTGATGTTAACGGATGTGGTCATGTGCTTAAAGTTAAGCATGTTCCTGGTTTGGAGCAGAGTGCTCAGCACATGTAAGGACTGAGCTGCAAAGGCATTAATTAATTGACTAATTAACTAATTACATGAGACTATTATTTGCTCCATTAATTAGTCAAGTATTGATCATTACTGATTACTGATGGGCCTTTGGTTTCATGTAGCATAGCAACTTCTGTATTACTAGATTAGTAAAGGGAGCCCTTTGAAACACATGGCTAATTTTACCAGCAAGGTGGCAGCAATTCAGTATTTGGTATGTAAGGGCAAAGCCCCAGTAGTTCATTTGGTTAATTTCTTAGCCTTCTGGCTTCTGCAGTGTTTCTTTAAGGGGCACTGTATATGAGTGATTAAGTGAGAGGGAGCATGACAGAATTAGAACACACTGGATCTTTTGACCAAGGGGTTGAGGGCAGTGGGAGGGGGGAGCCAGTCTAATGTTGGTCTAGGGGAACGTCCCCCTTAGGATTTGGGAAAGAAAAACACCCAACCAAATCATTTTGGTGTGCCCCGAGCAGGGCAGCACATTCAATTAAAATCCATTTCAGATTTTTTTTTTTTAAAAAAAGGCACTTAACCCTGGATCAAAAATAACTACGAAATTGTGGTCGGCATCGTGCAGCCAGACCTGTAGTGGGATTTCCAAGGCAAATTCAGCTTGCTGATACTGCACCACAAAATATATTTCTAAGAAATCATTGGCAATTCCCCCTCTGAGTTTCCAAAACCGTCTGCAGCAGGCACTTTCCAATTAAACTACACAGGTACCTCAGAATCATCCGATGGTGGCCTGAAGAATTTTCCAGTGAGCTAATAAGCAGGGTGTGTTCACGTTTGCAAATAAAGAGAGAATAGCTTATTCCATTTCTTTCTTTTGTTTATTCAGGGTTATTTTCCTTTTATAGCACCCGACTTCACTGAATAGCCCTTACCATGGACCAAAGGCTGCTAGATGGAATAATGTATACATATATATATATATATATTAAAGCTACTATCCTACCACATGTGTCTGTCTTCTAAATCCTTGTGGGTCAAAGTGATCTGATTTCTGTGTTAAGGGCTTTATCTGAAGACCAGCCTTTTTTAGCACCTATGCTTTTGTGAGCTTAGTTGATGTTAGTTAACATACCTAACTATGCCTGGTTGCTATAGTGTACCAGGTAGTAAGTCCTAAATGGAAAAAGAAAAGGCTCTTCCATTCCAGAATAAGCAACCTGATCTAGTGGTTAGCGCAAAGCCTGGTGCTCCAGATTTCTATAGCTGGCTCCGTCACTAACATGATATTAGATCTTGGGCAATTGATTGTAACTCACTTTTCCCCATGTGTAAAATGGACTGTAACACTGCTTATCTGAGATCTTTGAGATCTTTGGAAGAAATGTTCTCTAAAGCGGCTAAATATGGTCTCTCCTGTTGTTGCCATGCAGAGAGGTGTCAGTGCTTAATAACTTGCAAGGCACTGTGAGACAGCATCTTAGGCCAGAGCAATTTGCTCTTCTAACACTGAGTATAGGATCCCTGCCTACTGCATATAATGGTATCTATGTCCCTGCAGTCTAATCTAAACCACGGTATTCCATGGGTTGGATCACCATGTTGTCAAAGTGGCAAGATATAGAAGCCCCTGCAAGGGATTATGGGGCCTGATTGCACTCCCACTGAAGTCAAAGGAAAAACTCCCATTGATTTCAGCGAACGTTAGAGCAGAGTTTTGGTGCTGAGCCCCTGAGTTACTTGTCTGGTATAACTGTAGATACTCCATGCAGAATCCCTTGTTTTTAAAATGGGACCAGGCAGGATTACACACTGCCAGAAAAACATCATACCTCTCCCATTAGACACTAGTTGGGCCTTTCCTCCCAGAGGGCAGAAGGGGTGGGTGAGTGGGCATTTAGCACACATGTTCTGCATTGCTCCCAACGTTTCTCACATGGGGATCAAGTGTTTCACATTTAAGGCCCAACTGTGCAACTCTTGCCCACAGCATCTACCACATATTGCAGCACGTAGTCCTTTTGAAGATAATAGAACTACTCATGTGAGAAGGGCTGCCGGCCATGACGAAGGGCTGTAGACTGGAGCGCCTATCTTCTGTCTTCTCCCATTTATTATAAATAAGGCCTTGATTTGGCAAGGTACTAAAACATGTGCTGAACATTTTAAGCATGGGAGTAGTGCTGCTGAAGTCAGTGGGGCAACTTACATGCTTAACGTTAGGTGGGCTTAATTTCCAGACCAAGCTAGATCTTGAAAAAAGATGGCCAGGAAACATTCATTTTACTAAGGGTACATCTTCACTACCCGCCAGATCGGTGGGTAGTGATCAATCTGTCGGGAATTGATTTATGGTGTCTAGTGTTAGAGCCCCTGCCAGTCCCATTGATTCCTGTTGGAGTTATGGGTGCTCACAACCCAACAGAGTGCTCATCAAATTCTGGAGTGCACTATATAGTTCACTGGACTGGAGTTACTTTGTCCCATCCATGGTGCCTTAAACCACACGATTTAACAAGGGGGAACCATGCTTCTCCTAGGTCCCAGAGTTAGGTTTCTACTTGAATGTTCCCAACACATTGCCATAAAAATAAATTAAAGATAATTTATTCTAACTGAGCAGCACTAGAAATTGTTAATCTACTATATCAGAACCTGTAATGACTTAGGAGACTTATGAAGCCTTCACAGCCTGTTTAATGAATGCCTCTTCTGACCCATACTTTTTCAGGCTCAAGTCTTGAATAGAGAAGAAAAGAAATCCACAACAAGTTTTATTTATTTATTTTTGGAGCTGTGCTAAAATGTATGGAGCTGTTTGGTTTCCTGGATTCCTGTTCCTGCTGGGCACTGATCTCATGATGTATTACAGTAATGTATCATTAGGGCAATGGGACTCCGATGATACATTACAGCTACAAGCCATTTGTAATATGTCAACAGACAGCTGCTGCCTCCAGATTGGAGGTCTGAAATAAGATGCAGACAGGCAGGCTCATCTATGTAAATTGAAATATGTAAATTGAAAATTCTTTCTTTTGTTCTTGCTAATATAGGAGGTGCAAATTGTATTCCATTCCTTCCATACTTATCTAGATCAGTTGGGGGTGGGGGGCTGAGGTTCTCCCATGAAAATTCTTTTCCAATGGGACTAACTGAAGACAACTCATCCCATACCCAAGTGTACCCTTAGGTACAAAGATAGGAACTGCCATTCTGGATCAGACCAGAGATCCATCTAGGCCAGTATCCTGTGTCTGATGGTGACCAATATCAGTCCTGTTTCAGAGAAAAAAATCAGGCGGAAGCAGATGTGGGATAATTTGCCCCATGGTCTCATCTTAATCCCTAATTGTCTTAAACCTAGCCCCATGAGGTTTTAGATCCCTTCTATTGTTTCCGTTAGCAGTAACTCTTCTAACCCTGGATATTCTTGCTATCCATATAAATGTCCAATCTCCTTTTTTAAACATGCTAAATTCTTACCCTCAACAATATCATGTAGGAGTGAGTTCCACGGTCTAATTAAGTATTGTATTTAAAAAGTACTTCCTTTTTCAGTTTTGAATGTGGCACTTTTCAATTTCATGGAATGGCTCCTTGTTCTTTTGTTTAAGTGTCCATGAGAATAGATGCTCCTGATCTATCTGCTCTTTACCATTCATTAGTCTGTGTATTTTATCATGTGCCTTTTTATACATTCCTTTCTTGAAACCCCTGTTCATTCTGTTCCTCTTTTGGCATTTTGGCGATATCCTTTAGAGAGGCCCAAATAGAATATTGCACATCTGGTTCTGAACATTCTGAGCTCGCGGGTACTCAGAATTGGGAGAGGGATGATGATGATGATGATTGGGGGGGGGGAGAGTGTATGTGTGTGGTTTCTGAAAATTATAGGGAAAGGGAACAGCTAAGTCCAGATATAAATCACTTCAGAGTTCAAGGGCATTTGAATCTACGGTTCGGGTTTTGCTTTGGGCCCATCTTTTTTTCTCTTCATTGAAATATTTTCAGCTGGTAACACACCACTCAGTGAGGAATTATTGATGGTGCTGTCCACACACCCTGCGGAGTTTGTCTAATTTTTTTTTTAATTTTCATGTTATGAAACACTGCTGCACAGCAGAACAGAGGGGGAAAAATCACAACCTTGGGTTGTTACAATGCACACAGCACATCCAAGTGCTTCAAATCCTTCAGGGGATTATTTCCAAGTCACCAGACCTCCTGGAGTTTCATTTTGGATTTGACAAAACAGCCTTTTAGCATGAAGGATGAGGTGGGGGTGGGGATACCTCTTTTCGTGTGCAGAAAAGAAACATGTTCGGGAAGTTTAACAAAGGGTTTGGATGGCTCAGCCACGTCAACTGAGCCGAGGACTTACGAGGATTAATCAGTGAGAAATGTCAGGTTGTGAAAGAAACATTCAGTGAGGTGTCCAAGCCACAAAGTTCAGTGGAGCCTAAAGTTAGTCATTCTACAGTCACGTAGTACTTTTCCTCTGCTCATGCTGTCAGTCGAGGGTCTGTTCTTAACGTCCGGCTCTCCTTTCACTACATCTGTGGCACCACTCACTTCTTGGCACTTAAGACCTAGTAGAGTGTCTGTAGCTGAGTTTCGCTCTGACTCCACCGTAGTCAGCTTGTATCCCAGTGCCTCATATGCCCAGCTTCTCCCTTGTTGCTTCCGGTGCTTCCATTTCTTTACATTGTGAGTGTGTTTTTAAGGCTTAGTTCAGCACTCAGATGGGCTTTGTCTTTCCTAGAATGTGAGGGCATGTTGTTCGGAAGCATTAGCTAGCATATTCTAAAATTCAAGGGTAGACAAGGCAGTGCAGAGTTTAACACATGCTAAACTAGATGAGTCGAAGTGAACACTGAAACCTCTGACCCCGTCTACACTGAGGAAATTCACACCGAGGTAGCTACTTCAATACAAATACACAGGCACACATTCCTAATGCAGACATGAACTGAGTTTACATGAATGACACTTAATCCAATCATCAAAATAATCTGCACCAGTGTATACTCTACTTTGCCCCCGTGCAATTTAATATTATTCAGACTAGGACCTGGTTGCGCTAGCACTGTACAAACACAGAATAAAGGGTCAGCCCCTCCTCCAGAGAGTTTACAATCCAAGCATCAGGCAACAGACCACTACAGGTAGACAAGCAGATGGGGAAGCATAAGGAAGGAATGAAACGGTGTTGGTCAGCATGGTAGGCTGCGATTGTAGCATAGCAACCTTCTTTCAGAGCACCCTGGTCTCAGCACACCATTAGAGATTTTCACCATTATGAATGCCTCATTGCAATTGTATTCATGCAGATGTCCTTAATACAGGTCCTTCCATTTATCTTCTGAAACTCGCCGTGTCATTTGTAAAGCATTTGTTAAAGTTAGAGTTGCCAACTTGGACTGGACAAATTCCTGGACATTTCATCACATGACATACTCTTTAATTAAAAATGCATCTTTAGTTCCTGGAGACTCCAGGACAATCACGGAGGGTTGGGAACCCTAGTTGAAGGATTTATATGGATAAGGGAAAGTCCTAATTTGGTGACAAATTCTCCTTTCAGTTACACTGATACAACTCCATCAATGTCAGTGTGTTTGCCCAGTGTAACTGAGAATTTAATCCTCAGTTTTTCTCTAGGAGCCCAGTTTGGGTTTTGACAAATTGGCATTTTCTGATGGAAAAAGCATTTCATTGGAAAATTCCTGGCCAGTTCTAATATAGACCCAGCCCTTTAGTTTAGCTTCTGGATTGGGTCCCAAATTGAAACTGTTACCCATCCCCACCCCACACACTGCTTACGCATCTGTTCTGTTGCTCTGTTAAAAAAGAACAGCTGAACAAATTATCAGCATTTTGTGGAGATTAGGGAAATTGATACAGGCTGACTCACTGCATACCTACATGGCCCAGTGCAATGTTAAAACAGAGGAAAAGAAATTGATACCATAAAGGCTGACAGAATTATGGTATTACTCTAGCATCCTATAATGTCAGGTTATTGGTCTCAATGCTCCACTGCCCATTTAAAGTGACAACTAATTTTGATCTAATAGCAGTTTACGGCTTGTCTACATGGGAACATCCAAGAAAGTGAATCTGAATTTAACTAAAGGTGTGGATTTGAAGTGAATTAATTAAACCACATCAACCCTCATTCAGAATTAAAATGGTGTTAATTCAAGTTTATTTTCATTCACTTCCCAAATTAATTAAACTAAACAGAATTTAATTCTGATTAACAGTGTCCACAGGCGAATGTAATGTGGTTAACTAATTCACACCTTTAGTTAATACAGATTCACTTTTTTGGATTTCCCTTTGTAAACAAGCCCTTAGTCTCAATTTACCTAGCTTCTTACATGAGCTTCATTCATCTGCAAAGAGGCAACGTCCACGAGAGAATTGGCCCAATACAGGCTGCACATCCTCCAGCACAGATTGTAGCCAGATACTGTCTTACTGGGTATGTCTACATTTCAGTAAAACACTCTTGGCTGGCCCCTATAAGCAGACTGGCTGTGGAACTATAAAATTGTAATGTAGACATCCAGGCTAAAGTGGAGCCTGGACTCTGGGACCCTGTGATGGTGGAGGGTCCCAGAGCCCAGTCTCCAGCCCGAACATCTACACTTAAATTTTATAGCCCTGCAGCCTGAAACCCATAAGCCTGAATCAGCTGCCATGGGTCAACCATCATGAGTCAGCCGTAGGTGTTTTATTGTAGTCTGGACATACCCTCTGGGTCTTTTATTTGCGTGCCAGGCAATAGAGACTAAGAGGCATTAAGTCTACCAAGACATATATGTATTCCAGGGAGGGACAACAATTTTCAAAATATGGCCAAAGGAAATGATTTAATACTAAGTGGGCAGCAGGTATCTTGCTTAAATTTAAAAAACAAGGAAAAGCCAAATTCCAACCCAGATGTTTATTTGAGACGTTCCTAAGCAAGGAAATTTGGATTCATATCTAAGTCTAAATATAAAGGTCTGTTCAGATAGGAGGGAGGGGTGTTGTTTCCAAGCCCATCTCTAATCAATGCATTTTACCCACTCCAAATTCCACCTGCAATATCATATAGATAATTTATATCTCCCTGCTCCCCCCGCCACCAAAAACAGTAATATTGCTGGTGAAGAAAGTCTTCCATCTGCCATGCTATTAGGCTTTCCTTCAAAGAGGGCAGACTAGTCCCTGTATAGCTAGACTTTCTCTAGCTATATAGCGGAATGATCCATATATAGTTTATAAAGTGCACTGAAGTTCTTGTGGGTGAAAGATGCTTTATCTCACAGATGATAAGGATAAACATAAATAATGCTATCACCTAACATTTTATAAGCGCTTGTGTTTTGATTCCTTATTCTTTCCTTATTCTTGACCTATGGCTAACAATAAATAATAACTTTTAAAAGATCTCAGAAAAACATCCTCGAAACAGTCATTGGACTTCTTGCTGGCTCAAGGATATATTCAAAACACCACCACTCTACTGGAAAAACTGTCATTTTAATGACAATTTTCAATTCTGAAAGACATTCCTATTATCACATATAGGCCCAATCTGCAAAAGTCAGTTCTGGATCTAAACTTTCCCAAATTCCACAGGGTGTTTTTTTCACATCTAGGACTTAAAATCCAGTTCACTAGAATCATAGACTTCCTTTGTCCAGTGTCCATCTGATTTTGTCAGTGAAAGGAGCAGATTATCCATATCTCTGTTTTAAGTGCCTTCAAAGTATGAAAGTCCCCCTGCAGTATTCCCCAAGGCCAAGCCTTTCATTTTAGAACCAACGTTGAATGAATAATCAATAAAATGGTACTACATCTGCCTCTGACAGAGGAAACACCAGGCAGACACCAGCCAGTCTGGAATCAGCTGTTTCCCTGTCTTTGATCTACTGTGTCAGGGTTGCTGAAAACCTCCAACAGGCCTTGTCCCAGACTCTGATACAACCCACGTCATGCTGATAACTCCACCAAGGCCTATTGTTGGCATTGTGTTTGTGGAAGGGATCACCTGTCAAAGTGAATGGTTGCAACCCTTTCTTGACCATGGGAGGCCTTTTGATGCCCTAGTGATGATAATTAGAGTATAATTGCATGATTAACAGCCACAGCAGCCCATGGCTTTAATGACATGTCAATATTAAGGCCTGCATTCCTTTGCAGGCCTCAGGTTTGTAACTATCAGGCCATGTTAGGGTAAATTATAGACTTTGCTATTTTCAATTATAAGCCTTACACTGCCCTAGAACTTATGAAGTGGGTTCCAAGTTTGTTTTCTTTCTTTCTTTCTTTCTTTCTTTCTTTCTTTCTTTCTTTCTTTCTTTCTTTCTTTCTTTCTTTCTTTCTTTCTTTCTTTTCTGTCATATATCCATACAAATAAGATCTCCATTAGAAACACGTGGAGCAATCAAAGCGATAAAAGCTGATCAAATATGCTTACCAATGTTTCTAATCACTTTCTATAGACATACATTGATCATAAATGTCACAGGAATATTCCCCGATTTGTCAAGACACATGCAGGCAATGAAAGCCTGTCTAGATATACTGAATTTAATTAACTGGGTTTGAAGGGCCTATTAAGGCAATATTAAAAGAAGCCTGTCTCAGCAGGCCCTCGCAGTGGGGAAGCAGAGCAAAGCTTTCAATTTAAGGCTTATTACAAAGATATCCTACTGCCCAAGTCCATGTTCTGCCTGGGAGCTCTTTAATAGACTACTCGGAAGCAGAATAAAAGGATTTTCAAAGAGATCAGGGTTAGCAGTGGATTTATCAAAGGAACCCAACCTGTAAAATATTATATGCTCACTTTGTGGATAGGAAAAAAAGTGTCTCATAAACAGGAAGATTACACAAGGCATCTGATTAAAACAAATGATGAGACAGGCACAAATTAAAGCGATCATGTATTTTAGTGATTTCTCAGACTGAAAAGAGGGTTTTCTTTAATAGTTTTAGCCCACAGAAATGACTTTCTGCTCCTTAATGAACATACAACATTTAGAGAAAGGGCAAACTTGTATGTATAAATTTTTAAAATTGCAAATTTCTTTCTCCTTCTACTCTCCTAATTCCTCCCCAACCTGGAGGAGCATCTTTTATAAATACCAGTCTCCCTCAATTCATGTTGTTCAGTTGTTTTCAATTTTCACCATAGCCTCTGTAGTTCCAGATTCTTGATGGAATTAGAGGCCCAATCCAATGACTGTTAAAGTCAATGGAAAGTCTAGGATGGTACAGTCGTTAATACACTATTATGGGACATAAGATATCTGGTTCAATTATGTATTCTGTCACAAACTTCCCGTGTGACCTTGAGCAAATCAGTTAGTCCTTTTGTTCCTCCTATGTAAAATAGGAATCATAATGATCTCTGATGATTATGAATAAATACATTAACGATTGTGAGGCAATCAGACAGTGTGCTAATGGACATCATCTTTCAGCTAGGTAGACTGGGTGAAGTTCTGGCCACTTTATGTCAGGAAAAGGGGCCCTAAAAGTCCTAGTTCCCTCTGAAGAAGGCTTCACCTAGCTCAAGTTCTACTAGTCATGCTTTCAACATTGGATGTCCCTAGCTCAATCCTGGTGCTGGTGAGGATGGTGGCCATCACACCATCATTTTCCATAAAAAGGCTTTATAGATATGATCTTGTCTTTGATATGTATGTGATATAATCGAGACATGTTATACATTTTACTCGGTAGCTTGGTTCCTCTACATCAGGCATATTTACTGAGTTTTTTGGATTTATATAAATGAATCCTGCCAACAGTCTGAGTATCTGTATATTAACAGATCCCAACCAAACTAAAAAACAGACTGGTGACAAATTTTGGACTCCATTTCTACAGGAAAAATAAACACCATCAACAGCTCAATAACCATGAAGGGTTCAAGTTCCCAGCTATTGGAGTGTAAAACAAAGCTGAGGGGTTCTAAGCGAGATGAATGATGAATAAGGAACTCTGTTTTCCAAACAGAAGCTCCCTGGGGGCACCATATATATTTATTATAAACCACTGACTTGAGAAACAACAACACAAATTAACAACCAAATAACAAAATATGCAGTTTTTCCTCACTCAGTGTAACCAGAAAATGGAACAGTGCAACAGTTAAAAGGTAATAATAATATTAATAAGAAGACTTGGCATTTATATAGTACTTTACCTGGTCAGAATGTAGCCATTTAAGGGCTGCATTATGAAACCCTTATGTGTGTTAGGTCTGATCCCTCTCTCTCTTGTATGTCGATATGAGATCTTGATGTCCAGGTTCTGAAAACAAAGAATAGGCTCTGTATCAAGGGAGGCTGAGCATTGTAGACCACCCTGAAGATGTTGGGTTGGGTACTTTTCTACTGCATGAGTTATTTGTCTGCAATGCTGCCCCACAGTCACAGTTGTGTGGAAGAAACCAGACCAACACGATGCATGGTTGTGACAAATCTGGTCAATCCAGAGATTAGCTTGTTGAGCCTAGTCCAGGATCTACTATCAAATAGACAAGGAAGCATCTTAATATAAAAATGATAGGAAAACTCCCAAGAAGCAGACCTTTTGGACCTTTGTGCATATGTATTGTCCCTTTTGTTTGCGCCATCTGAATATTTCTCCATGGTTAGGTCTGGTGCTGAACCACTGAAGTCAACAAGTGTTATGCCATTTACTTCAGTGAGCTCAGTATCAAGTCTTATAGGGATGTTGTCAACTCTCACACGTCTATCACAATAGGTGGCATATTTTTCTTAAAGCCTCAGCTTGTGGAACCAGGTGATTACATGAGAGTTTCAGCTAGTCTTTAAAAGAAAGGACTACGTTTCTAGAGCAAATTGCAGAGAAAAGCTTGAAAACGTGACCTTGGAGCACCCTAAAAGCTCCAAATCTTTAAAAAAAAAATCTTCTGAAAATATTATGTAACGTCTCATGATTTTTAAGCCAGGCTTGCGTTATTTGTAGTCCCGACTCATGAGTTTTAAAAACTTGGGGTTAGCAATACTATATTGGATATTACTTACTCATAGGAGTAGTCCTAGTGACGTCACTGGGTCTAGAGGCAGTTTTTAGCACTAGTTGTGTAAGAGTTTTCAAGACCAGGTCCTAATTAATTTAGGGCCAGAATGGTGAGAAAAGGACCTCTTCTCCCCAATGCAGCCCCCTGCCATCTCTGCTGAACATGGGAGGAGGGAGATTTTGGGGTTCCATACATGGTACTTCTCCCATAGCCAGGACAGATAGATGTGGTTACAGAGGGAAAGGTAATTGGTGGAGCCTTGACTCCACTCCCACAACACTGCAGCCAATACATCTGAGGGTGGAGAGGTACTAGTAGTAAAGGATGATAGTAAACTATTATTCCTGTTTGCCACAGGAGTAAAAGGAGAAATAGGAAAGCATTGAGCCTCTCAGAGAAAGGGTCTTTGGGTGATGAATCGTTCCTTACTCTGTGCTACAGAAAAAAGGATAATCTATCTCTTAGGGTCAAGTTCTACCACCCTCAGAGTTGTTATCAACTAGGCAAGTTGCTCCTTTGAAATCAGTGGGGCTACCTGGGGTTCAAGTCTACTCAACATGAGAAAAAGCAATATAATCTGGCCCTATACCGGGAGGTAAGTGTTTAAGGAAAAGGCCCAAAGATATGAACTTTCCCACAAGGATAAAACAAAAGCTCTCCATGTGTAAATAAGTGCATTTTATTGGTAGCTGTATCATCCTGAGTGTTTGTAGTTGTTCTTAATCTTTTACTTTTATATAAAATAACGAAACTGTGAAAAATTCAGAATCCTTAACCAACTTCTCGTACTCAATGCATGAAAAAGAAGGTCCTACCAAAGAATGTCTGCTCAGTGTAGCAATGGATAATTGCGGATGGCTTCAGTTTGTTTGGCACAGGAAAATCCAGCGTAACTTGAGAATTCATTACAAGAAAAGTACAGGCCTCTTGCCATCTTTTAATGGCATTCTTATAGCTTTAAATGCAAAATTTACAAGGAACGTCTTAAAGGAATGACAAGAAAATCCGAGAAGATAACAGAATCAGACAAGGAAATTAATGGAAGCCTTGAATTTTCTAATCCACAGTGATTAATAACATTGAGTTGCATGATCTTTGGTTTCCACTGGAATTGATAAAGTACTGGTTCTAGCTTCTGTGCTTTAAATCAATGTGAAAATTCATAGTTAGCTTTATTGGCCTGCTTGGCATCTCTCTACTAGCTGGAGGTCAGCATAATATGTACTAACTAGAATGTAAGACATATCATGAATTACAGTCAGGTATGAATTTCTCCAGCTGGGTGATTCTGGAATGTCCAGAAAAGATACGTGTGGCTGCCATTTTAGGTGCCAATCAGTATTCAGCAAGAAAACATCATAGTCACATTGCCAGGACTGAGCAGTTTTGTGATGTCTAGCCAGGCTTTTCAGAAGATACTGAAAATCAGACCTCTTTAAGGTATCACAAATTGCTCACTGAAAAAGAGAGACATCACAGATCAGTCATGACTAGACAACCTTAGCTGTCTGTATCCACATGAGCCTTCCTAAATCCATGCTATTCTTATAAATCGTGTAAGATTACAAAGGAAGGTAAATGTCATTGGGTTAACTTTTACAGGCGGGGAAACTGAGGAATGATTTCCCAGAGGTCACAGAGCTCTGTTGACTGGCAGAGCTTAAGAGCAGAACACATCTATTTGACTCTGACTTAGTCCAGTCACCCTATCCATGGGACCAAGATGCAAGGGAAAGTACTAGTCTTTATCTTCATTTGTCATTTTAATAATACAACCAAAAATGCAAATGTTTTAGACATGAAAGTCTCAAATCAGCCCAATTTTCTGCATCAAATGGGGGTTTCCACATCCATATCCATCTAGCTCCCCGTGGATATCAATTCACAAATAAACAGCATCATAATTTGGCACAGTTAGCTACTTAACTTCAGAGAAGCGGCATTTACTACTGGTGCTGAAGTTTTGGATTGTTATTTTTTGGATTGTGTTGAATCCACAAATAATTTTTTGGACTGGTGCTGAAGTTTTGGATTGTGATTTTTTGGATTGTGATTGTGAAGTTTTGGATTGTGATTTTTTTCTCAACCTCTTAGGCTGATTCTGGATTAATTACCACTTGTTTTACATCAGCAAAATTCAATTGATGCCAGTGGAGTTGCTCATGATTTATTCTAATGTATGAGTTCTAGGAGATTCTTCTTCTATAGCACTTTATAGCTCTCCTACTTCTTACCCATAGAAAAATCAGTGTGGCAAATTGAGGAGGCCTGCCAGTTCTCTTTCCTTCCCAGATTCCCACAGACTCAGAGTCAAAAGACTATTTCCAAACTCATGTCTTCCATAGCATGGTATGATATTGTGCCATTCTCACCTCTCAAGGTAGCTGACATTCATTATTAAAAGTTTAGGTCAGTATTCCATTAGCATTTGTCTTTTTAGGTGTCCTATCTCCTCACAGCTGGAGAGCATGCTGGTTGGGAGAATGAACATGCCATGATGAGCTGCCATTGTCTAAATATATCTTTAAAAAATAAACCCATAATTCAGACATACATTCTGTTTATTTTTGAACACAGGGTTTTGTCAGGGAATGTGCCGCACAACCTTACACTCAACAGGAAAATGTTTATCCAAAGCGTTAACACAGATGAGTAATCTTGCACTCAACTGCCAGTTCTCGGGTGGTGGGATTCCAGTAAACAGCTAGACACTTTGAACTTATGGTTTTTCACTTTATGTCATACTCCAACCACTAAAACAACACACTGCCATGGAGTTCTTCCCTGTTAAACCAAAACACAAATGAAACCATGGAAATGTATGCTGTGAGAGTATCTTTTTGGAGAGACTTCTCGTCCATCATCCCATACTTTTTAATTTGCCACTGTGTTGGGATAAGTGGCAAACTGTTACTACTACTGTTTGAATAACTTGGTCTTATAGATTGTTTGTTCTCTCCACATTGCTACTGACTTAGAAGGTGCCCTGGAAATACTTAGTTACCCTGAAGATAAAGATACTGAGATGCAGAAGGCAGCCTGAGGGAATGTCTATAGTGGAGAGCGTTAACAGAGGGAACATGAAATTAATGCTGTCTTCTAACTAATGGGAGTAAGGAAGACACTTAACATTTGGGCAGGTTATTTCTTATCTTCTCAGTGCAAGTTTCTTGAGCATCTTCTGAAGCATCTGTTACTCCAGCATACAGCTGGAGACTGGAATTACCAGACTAAAGCAGAGCAATGGTCCATCTAGTCCAATATCCAATGTCCCTTTGAGCCATCATTCACTCATTGCCCATTTTTATACCCTGTTTAAATTAAGTAAATTCAGTCATTGTCATTATCAGGAAAGTGATTTTTATTTTATTTTATTTTATTTATGGTCAGTGTTCCCTATATTCATTCTTGGTCCTTAAATTCCGTCCTGGACAATACACATATACAGAGTCATAGAGTCACAACCTTGCGTTGCTGATGAACTGAATCATACAAACTTAACAGGTCTTTTTCATCTCCTTATTTATGATTCTACACAATATATTGAGTTCCTAATCTTCAAAAAGAATTCTTTCTTAAAATTAATCAATCTCAGTGTTAGCCTGTGAGGAGGGGACATCAATTTCAGCTCTCTCTGTTTTTCATATTATTACCAGCGACAAAGATTTGGAAATCAGGATGTAACCAGCAGTATTGTTTTATGACAATGCATGAGACGGAAGGGATGTCCAGGTCATTTTCTCATAGCTATGCCCAATGTGCCAGGGTAACTGGCATGAAAACTTGTATGGGGCTGAAGTGACTAGGAGATGTATATGGAACATTTATGTTTAGTCAGAAGATGTTTTATATAGTCCAAGTGTTTGCTAATAACTAGACTTGCAGACCAAAATGCATGATATATTTTGAACCAATAAAAAGAAACTCTGAGTTATGACTTTAACCCACTGCATAGTGCATTTAGCATTAGATCCATGTTCTGAGACCCATGAGAAATACTTGGTTCATAACACAGGTATATTAAGGATGTACTGGAAACCCCCGTTCAAAATTTTTTCTTTATGGTAGCTGAGCCCCGACTTTTTAAAATTTACTTTTTTAAATTATTTCAAGTTTAGTTACCTTTGTTTTTAGATAGCAAGTAAAGGCCATATTTCCAAGATGGTCTCTGTCAACACATGAGCAAATTTGCATGAGCCATTATGCTGTTTGATGATTGCTAGATCTTATACACACAAGTGACAGACTCCATCGTTTCCACTTACTGATGATATAATTTGCATGTGCAAGAAATATTTATCCACCTATTAGGCCAGGTTGAAATTTTGGTACTGCAGGATATTTACACATTCACACCTCCCCCAGCCAATTATGGAATTGATTTAAGAGCCATTCCTGGCCAGAACCATGTCAATGGGACTCTTACAGATCTTCTGCTAACATTGTCACAGCCCAAAGAATCTTTTATAATTGTCCAGTGTTAATGGCATGTACAGCCATTAGAGTGAAAGTAGCCAAGGAATACTAAGAATAATACACATTGCATGGTAAGGACATTACATAATGTTCATTCTTTTACATTGGCATGATTCAGTGTTAAAATGCCTGTATATCTTTCAAGGTGGATTAAGGATACAAGCTGTTGCATATCATGGAGTCTGCTACGATGCTCCATAATGTCTCAAAAATGTGCAATGTCTTTTTAAACGACTGTGAAAAACTGCTATTCTTCATGCTCAGTAAATAATTCGGTCACTAGGAGACACATGGCTGAAGGCTCAAGTCCAGGGTATGGATTAATGGCCTGGAAAATGTCATTTTAAAAGTAGAGTCCTGTTCCAGCTAGAGGAGTGCAAAAATGAAGCGTCTATTACCAACAGCTAGCCAAGTGTCAGACAGAAAAATGGGGTTTATGCTGGATGTATTGAGCTGGGTTAAGCAATGGTATTCTGAATAGGGGAGTAAATCAAAGCACAGTGGCACCACACACTATATTTTCAGGTTAGCAGGATGCGGCACATAGGACCAGAACCGTCCTCCAGGAGTCATTCTTTCCATCAGAAATGACAGTAAGTGGTAGGGTAAATATACATGTGATGTGATTATTGCATTTGTTCAGTTCTCAGTAGCACGGCTTATGAATGGATGGACATTGTGCAAATGGACAGTCCTTTCAACTCAAGAAGGGGGTTATTTTATTGTAAAATGAAGTGGGGTAAAATGGTGACTGGGAAGGCAAAAGCCAACAAGTCCTGGTTTGAAGGGCCAGTGCGGTGAACTAATCCCCAATACCATGGCAGTGGGTGAAGCTTCCCCTTGGGGAGGTTAGCCCTTCAACCCGCAGCCCCACCTGTGTCCCCGGACCCATTCTGCCTCTTCCCAACGCAGCTCTTCCCTGGTTCTCCCCATTCCGCCCTTTTCCCATATCTCCACCCCTGTTCCACCCCAACTCCTCCTCTTCCCCCCAAGGCCCCTCCCCCACTCACTCCTCCTCCCCCAGCCAGAGCCCTGAGACCTATCGCTGACCCAGGGACACAGCAGGGAGGGAGAGCTGGTTGGGGGGGGAGATTATTCTGAGGGACCCAAATCTGCCACTCATCCCCCTCCCCCAGCCTCCATTACTACACCACGCATGCCCAGTGCTTTCTCCCGTAATGTCCTTTTGTACAAGAATAATGCACATAGATGGCAGTTTGGGGAGAGCTGTTGGCCAGAGATCTGAATGAGCTCTTGTGGGATCTCTCCAAGGTGGACAGCATGGTTTGACATAAGTTAGGAGGCATAGGAAGAAATTCCTGCCATTGTTGTGCTTCTTTTGTGTATCTTCAGATGGGGCTAGAAGGCAAAACAAGTGGGACAAATTCTGTACCACAAATCACTTGGAACTGGAGGCGAATGTGCTTCCAAAAGTCCCAAGAACGAGGGCCTCAAAGGAACTCCACCAGAACAAAGAGCTGAAAGACTGAAGCAAGCTCACCCTATGTTGCTGTGACAATGAGCCTGTCTGCTTCCAGATATGAGGTGTTTTCATTGTTTATGTCCATTCATTTTTGACCTCTTCTGAGATTAGCCACCAGCGCAACTGGCTCCCTGTGGATGTCAATGTAATGTGGATGGCAGAACACCAGGAACGAGACGGGAGACCCAAGTTCTTTCACAGAAGCCTCTAAACTGCCACCCGGTGGTGTCACTGTTGGTCATTTTTATCCTGGGCGTCATTTGAAACAACCATCTACTATGGAGGCAAAGCTTCCCTGTAAGTTGGCTCTTCACATTCAAAATGCTTTCTCAAAAGGGATCAATTCACTCTGTGCTTTTACGTTTTTGTTGTTGTTGTGACTGCTGCTGCTAACATTCCCACTACCCCTTTGCAAAAAATAATAAAATCAAAATGTTGAGGGGAGAAAGGAGAGGATCCTTCCAGCAACATCAAAATTGGCTACATTCATATTCTTTACGGCACAGAGCAGATGTTCTATTTTTTCGGTCTGAAAAGAACAAAGCTTTCTCCTAGCTTTATTTTAAACAGGAGAGGCCACCCACAGCTACAAATGTGCCTACCGAGAGGAAAAATAAATGACTAAGCTCCTTTCCAGATGCAGATGCACAAAGCATATCCATGAGGAAGAGGCTGTTTGGGGAAAAAACAAAAAATCTGATTCTGCAGAGATGATGCCACTGAACTGGGTTGGCAACATCGACTTTGATACCCAGCCATGGGGCTTGCATTACGGAAGAGACTGGCACATCATATCAGGAGATAGTTGTACACCACCTCACATCCAAACAGGACTAAAGGGACCATTCAGCAAGGCAGAGAGGTACATGTGCTGCAGAGTTTGGCAGCAATTTGGGAAGCTCTGAATACAGGAGTGCCGACTCTCTTATATAGAGGGAAGGTACCTGTAAGCAATTCTCTACTGCAAGAGCATATTACTCAAAAGAGATCATTCCGCAAGGATGGTCTGATAACAGATTTTTCTCCTAAACACGGCAGCATTTTCACAGTGCAGAATAAGGTTGTGAAATGTTTCTGTTTACAACGTGTCTTCTAAAGATCCTTGGACTTCCCCATGGAAAACATTCATATTGAAAATAATTCTGTTTATATTATCATTTGTTTTCTGTTTTTCAGTAACCGCATATTTTTTAATTCTTAGGGACATTTGCATGAAACACTGGTTGTTTCTTTTCAAGATTTCATTTTGTTGCTATTCCTTTTCCAGATGATATCATAATAATCTGTTTGTGACATCAGGATTGGGTTCTACTACCAATTGATCACAATTAAATCCTCCAAACTCCCTAAATACCCTCAGACTTTGATTTTAACTTTTTTGCTAATATTTTCCAAAGCAATCAAACTTGTCTCTCTCATGAAACAGGAACTTCATCTACTACCCGGTGGTAGTATGAAGAGGGTTTGGAACTAATCCTATATTTGGTTCCATTCTGTAAGGATCTCATTCTCTAAATGGTTGATAATGATTTTGGAAAATTTTGAAAATAACATCTGCTGAACTGGACTACTGGACTAAAGAGAGGGTAGAAGGAACTAGAGAAATGCAGGTCATTTGTTCCATGGAGTATTTACAGAAAATTTTCAGAAATGTTGGGATAGGGTGGCTGGAGAAAAGAAAAAAAAGAGGAGGATTATACTATCAGCAAAAGTGAAAAATACTTTTCAGCATATGGAAATGTGCCTTAGTTCCCCATCTGTAAAATGACCCAGGAATTGGGGTGGCTGGGAGTCTATAGATAACAAAGCCAGGAAACAAACAGAAGTTGGCCATACCCAGCCTTGACACCGGAAACTGGAGATGATGATCATATATATATATATATGTGTATATATAAGGGCAGGAGTAGTAAAGTGAGACCACCAGGGATGTATAAAGCCCAGGAAAAAAAGATCTTGATTTATACTTTGATGCACTTATTACAACTTTTCAAGTAATATACTTTTAGAAGCATCTTGGGTCCAAAAATATAACAATGCATTAAGTGCAAAGTCAAACTGTAGAGGTTCATTTTATTTCCATTAAATTCCACTCTGAATATTGTGAAAGGTTTTCACTTTATTATTGTTAATTCCAACTATAATAAATATGCTTTGGGATTCAGACTGATTTATTATCATTTAAAACAGTATTATATTTGAAGCTTTCCATGTATATAGGAAAGATTATGACTATGTCCAAATTCAGCCTTTTTCTTCATTTATTTAGCTTAAAGGACAGTGTCAGGATAAAAATCAGATATTTAATAAAATAATAGTTTCTTTTTCCTGTATTATTACCCATCCTTTAACTTATTAAAACTGCATGTATGTGAAAAATCTCATTGGCTTCTTACCATTTATGCTGTAAATTTAGGGGGAGATTTTCAAAGGCACAGAGAGCCACTGGATTCAAGTCAGTGGGAGCGGAATAACTAAATCCCATTTGTGGAGAAAATCTCCTTATTTTGCCAGCTTGGACAGTGAAACTAGATGATATGTTATTAGTCCATTTCACTTGCTGTTTGTGGCTCATACAAGACCAACTCATTTTGTTCTCATAATAATTGTGGATGGGTTATCAAATAAGAACTATTCTGAACTTTATCCCAAAATCCTAACCAAACCAAATCCAATTTTTTTTAATGTTTGAAAAGTTATACTTTTTATTATCAACCACACTGAAAGATACATGTTCTTGGAAGATTGCAGACAAAAGAGGACTGGCTACATTCCAATATCCATCTCAAGCATTTGAATGCTGAAATGAACATGAAGATTTTATGATTCACCCACTATTAATAATATACCAGTAGATACAAAGCAACATCCTACCGAAAAATCCAGGTTCATTGACTTTGGCTATCATAGTATCTACTAGTCATTTATATGTCAAGGGACGGCACCTTTATTTGTCAAGGGACAGGGGTGGGGGGATAGCTCAGTGGTTTGAGCATTGGCCTGCTAAACCCAGGGTTGTGAGTTCAATCCTTGAGGGGGCCATTTAGGGATCTGGGGCAAAAAATCTGTCAGGGGACAGTACTCAATCCTGCTAGTGTAGGCAGGTGGATCCTGCTAGTGTAGGCAGGGGATGGGACTCGATGACCTTCAAGGTCTTTCCAGTTCTAGGAGATTGGTATATCTCCATTTATTTTTATTTTTTTTTATTTATTTATTATTTTTTTTTTAGAACCTTATGTTCTTTCCCTCAGAATTAATTTTCTGCTGATAACGCTCAATTCTACTGGGATCATTTCTGTTTAGACTGAGGTTGAATAATAGGGCTGTGTGGGAATAATTTTTTCTGGCTCTCAAGAATTTTGAAGATTTCAATTTTTTTTCCCTGTCTTGAATCAGGACAAAAAGTTGAAATCTTGAAATTTTCCATTTATTGAAAATCTTGGAGAGAAGATATCAGATCATGTTGTTTCAGCAGCTTCAAAATATTTTGTTTCAAATTTTGACTTGTAAACTATGTTTTCCTTAATTAACATGATTTTTGAAAAAGAAAACAAAAGTTTTGTTGTAAAAGTTGTTTCAAACCAAAACCCAGAACATTTTTGTTCTGAAAATAGGACGTTCTGGGGGAAAAAATTGTCAAAACCTTTTACTGCAAATAAGTTTGGTTTCAATGAACTGGCATTTTCCAATGAAAACACCTCAAAAAACAAACACACAAAAACAACCATTAGAACTAGTCAGGAATATTTTAAGTATTACAATGCTCATTTAAAGGAACAGGTTGACACATCTGGACCACGACATTTTCCTTTTCTCCATGACACAAACATAGCTAAGAAAATGAGTGTGACTATTTCTCCTTGTCACTCCATCACCTTGGTCTGGACAGGAACTCCTACAGGCAAATATAGGGTTAAAAACTCCATATCCTTTCAGTCTTTGGCCTTTTTGGTGACTTTGACAATCAATGTACTAATTGGTGCCAGCTGTGGTGTTTGTTTCTGTTATATGGATAGCTCTAGTAGAAACCTGATTGAGATTCACCAACTCAAGTAGGGCATCAAATAGCCTTTAGCTGGTAATAACTTTTGTTTTCTTCTGATCTGGGCTGGATTTAAAAAGGTCAGTAAAAAATCATGTTAGATATCCATTGTCTTACTGGAGTTTTTCACGGTCTACTAAGATGAAAGCTTTGTTTAATGATAAGGTGTCTGAGTCAATACGCATTTCCATCAGCTTTGGTAAAGTTATCAACATTTCTAGAAGTCACATTATTGATGAATGTTCAGCAGATGAATTTATTAGAGAACAACAGGAATCATGTGAGAAGAGAACTTTGGATTGTGCTAGGATACATTCTTATGCATATGACGTAGGCTGAAAGGAAAGAAGAGAAAAAGACATTTAATTCATAATGCACCTGGTCTCTCTTCCAGACACAGAGCACAGTTCTGGCCACCCATGCAACACAATACAATTACTGCTTTTGAATTACATGGGTTGGGCTGCTCTGACCATTTCTAAGATCCTGAAAGCTGACACTGCTCATGCCTACTCCCAATTCGGCGCTAATAGCAGAGTTAACATTACTCAGTGATTTAAACCCAATTTTAAAAAGACAAAGGGCCTCTTTCACCATTCACTCATACCATGTCTGTTGATATGACTCCATTGCTTTTAATGAAGTCATGCAAGTGTAGTGGAGCAGTGAATCAGTGTCAATTGAGTGTGATCCTAATTTCATCAATGTAAATCTGGAGTAACTGCATTGAACTAATTTACTCCAGAGCCACTAACATCTGAATCTGGTCCATTGTCAGCAGCGCTGAACTAAACATACAAACAGAGTTTATCAATGATTGCATGAATAGTGTGTCTATTCTTAACATTCCTGGAAGTAGAAAATGTATCTGGAAATGCTTTTCCAGAGCTGTTTATTGCAATGAAATGGCTTCATACAAAAATATATTCTCTCTCCCATCATTGTCACAACTGTCACATTGTAGGTGGTAATTAAATAGGCAGTGGTACTTTTTGGACCATTCACAGCACTGTTTTGAGGACTGTGCTCTTGCTGTGAAACCTTCAAAAAGGGTGCATCAAGTCATAGCATATGTAACTTTAAAACACATCAGTTCTCTTTCATGATTTTAAACCAGGAGATCAGATTCTGGCTGAATTACACCCAAACAACCCTATTGACCTCAATGGGATTGTACAGTTTGTAAAACACTACAGATTTTGCTGAAAATGCATGCCTACAGGGTAAAATGTTCAAAAACATCCAAACCACTTAAGAGCCAAATAAATTAGGTGGACATGGGCTCCTAAATCACTTAAACACGTTTGACTATTATTCACATTATCGTTAACACACACTCAGATAGACAGACCGAAGGAGAGAGAGAAAGAGGAGATATATCTTAGTAGGAGGGAGCAAGGGATTCCACATTGATCTGCAACAGTAAATCATTCTCATAAATCATAGAGGGGCTTTGCTCCTGCTCCTACTCTCTCACGTACGGCAGTAAAAACAAATCTCGGGATGTAGATGTTTTAATAAAAAGTGAAAGTTAGAGGAGCAGGATCTCTGGATGAACTTGTAACTGACAGCTACAAGCACTCAGAGGGGAAAGATGGGAGAAGCTGAGCAGATAAGACTCTGAATGATAGCTTTTTTTTTATTTTAAGTGGCCAACACAGATCTATAAAATAATCATGAAAATGTCATGGCCATTCAGTTATATTTCCAGCATGCTTTGCATATGTGAATTGCAGGACAGCTGTGCAACAATGAATAGTAATCAGTGAGTAATGGTTAATTATTAGTATTATCCATATTGCAATAATGCATAGGAGCCCGACCAGAGCCCTTTGTGCACAGTGCTGTACACAAAAAACAAAACGATGGCTCCTGCTCTGAAAAGCTTATGATTAGTTGGTATCATCATGTGAATGGTGATTTTAAAAGAAAAACTGTAAGAAGCCCTTCCAAAGCACTGCAGCTTCACCAACCTGTAGGACTATATGACACAAGTCATTCTGCCTGGATACAAGAAACTAAACTCCATGAGGAAGTCACATGATCGGATCCATGGCAGGTGCCAATGTGGACATCAGTCTTGTTTTGATGGCATTAAGCACCATTATGTTTTGGGGTTTGACACAGTAGTCAATAAACTCAATGGAAGGATTTCCAGTGATTTCAATAGGCATCAGATCAGGCCTTTGGTTTCAAATGCCACAACTGAGATCTGCTGGTGAAAAGCACTGTATAGGAGCTAGGTATTATTATTAACTCTCAACAAAGCCGGCATTTTCAGAACTGCTTTATCCTAGGCATTCTCCTTGAAATAAGAAAATGTTGGTGTGTGTATGTGTGTAGGGGTGGGGATGGATGGCCTCTGTGATGGCCAAAGTGCTGTCTTCTATCCACCTGGAACTTGATCATAATAAAGGATACAAAACTGTATGGTAAAGATCCAAACTACAGTATTGTTAGCATAATATTTTGGTTAATTATTTTTAATTGTTTTAATAGTCTAAAAAGCATAGACTAAAAGAAATCCTTACCTTAAAAGCCCAGAACTCCTCCAGGTTCATTCTTTGGTCCCTTAGCTTTTTCCAGAGTTTATATACATTTTATTTTCTAACTCCTGAAGTTTTCTTTATATCCATGTGTATGCAGAAAGTTGCCGTTAAAACAGCTATGTCGAACACCAGTGCCTGAAGATCACTTTCTCCTTGTCCTCGTTATGTGGTCACACCCGATTCATCTCTGCTCAATCCACTTCATTTGCTGAGGCAAAAGATTCAGGTGATAAGTAATTCTTCTAAATGTACAAACTGTAGGAGCCATAACACGGACTCTTGTGAGCCAGGCTTACTTTTTAAGTGTTAATAAAAATGAAAGATGTTATGGATACAAGTGTGAAGACACAGGTGGCTCAGATTAGAGCTTGAGACCCTGAGCCATAGGTAGAAAAACTATTTTAGACACCATTTTAATTAGATACCATATGAACAATAATAATTTGGAGATAGCAATTAACCAAACCAATTTAGTTTTCATTAAAGAATGCTTGGAGTTTCCCTGTCATCAAAACCCTGTTTGGCCTCTTTGAAATATATTGGACTGTATATGTATATTCAGTTAAGCATATAATATATATAAGGGTTACAAAGCAGAACTTTTATGCCTTAGGGTAAATAAAGACAGCTGGGAATTGTATAGCATTTGGGGTTTCTTATTCTAGAGGTTAAATAGACCAAGGGCGTGCTGCACAAGTGATTTGCTTTGTACTCAGCAGATCCTGCCCTCCCAAAGATGGAATTATACCCCCCAATTCAAAATGTGACCAGCCTTTTCAGGCTAAATTCCAATGTCCTTACTTGCGTTCTATAGCACTTCACTCCATAACTTGAGAAGTAATGTGCCTAAGGATTTCACAGCCTAGTCCTAAATGTTACATAAGGGACTGAAATAAGCTAAGTGGCTCCGAGGCTGACTCTTGTGTTCCCACAAGTGTTTGGACTCTTACTGAAAAAATGCAAAGCCTGGGGTGCAAAACCAAACAGAGATATTTACCCAAAGCCTAATGAAGGCTGTAGCTACCTAGCTGTTTCATTGGATTCTGTCTTTTCAGGACAGGTAGAGTTAAGGGTCCCACCTTGATACAGCAGAGGAACTAAGCCCATATTTCCTTAAAGCTAATGACCAGCAACTTGACTTGGAAGGTGGAGAGCTCTCAAAAGTTGACAGCAAAGGCACAAAAGGAAAAACAAACACTTGAGTATGATGTTTGATGGGAGTATTTTGGAAGATGAAACTTTGGACTCTGCTCTGTCAGTTGAGTGTACTTTTCAGCCTCTTGCTCCTAAAATGACAATAACAATCATTCTACAACCTATTTCCCATAAATACTCCTTTAATCTAAAGCATACCACCAGTGTTCACTCTAGGCAAATATTCTAACAAAAGAGGTTACCCCCAGGGCTAGCAAAGCAGCACATTGTAAGCCAAACATTGCAGAATGTAATGGGGTCTTTGCAGGGCCCTCCTGACTCCTACCCCAGGTGGGCTGAGAAAGTCACACAGAGACCTTGGTGCAGTGCTCTCCTACTGTTTTTATTTACAGTCTGTGTTCCCACCACCTCTCCACTACACACATAGTCCACCAGCAAGGAGGGAAAGCTATTTCTCTCTACTTCCCCTTACTGCCTTTCCTCTATTGAAGCTTCCCTCTTTCCAACTCTTCTCTTTGGCGTCTTGCCCCTGGGGCTTTCCAGCCCCAGGCTGCAGAGGCAACAGCAGCTGTTCCAACTTCCCCAATCAGGGCCAGGTGATCTACCCAGCTCTAATTCATCCCCCCTCCCCCAATTGGAGCTGGAATGACAGAGGGTTGGCTAAGCAGTTTTCTGCCACCCACCCTGACACACAGAATATCTGAGAAAATGAATTTTGAATTTACTTATTTGTGTATTTTGTTTTGGAAATCTGATAGTGTGAGTTACAGTCCTCAGATCAGGAACATTACCAAGTGACTTCTAGGTCCAAAGAAAATAATTGAATATCAAATACTCACAGATTGGTAGATTCTAAGGGACCATTATGATCATCTAGGCTGATTTCTTGCGTAGCACAGTCCAAAGAACCTCCTCTTGTATTTTTTGCAACAACTCCATAGCTACTGATTGAGCTGCAGCCTTGACTTAATGACTGCAAGTGAAGAAATATCCACAGCATCCTTTGGGTTGCTGTTAATTACTCACTCTATTAAACACTGGCACATAGATTCTAGTCTGAGTCGCAGCCACTGCAAGCAAATTATTATCCCGCTCTAGATGCAAATGCTGCTACGGGGTGAGCCAGGTCAGAAGAACAATTCCAATGCAGTTCTTGCCCCAAAGGCCTTTGCCCTAGAAAAAAGTTGTGGGTCAAGGAGCAGTGAAGCTGGGTCCTCCAGACCTGCCTAGAGAGGCTGCATAGAAGCAGCCAGTCAAAGTCCAGATAAAAGGAGCGGCGGGGTCTGAGCAGGTCATTTTGTGGGTGGCACCAGATGAACGAGGGAGGGTGATCTGCTCTGAGCAAAGGAACTGGGGCTGATTTACTAGCCCTGGGACAGGGAGGACCTAGTAACCATAGCCTAAAGTAATGGGTAAAAGGGGCTGCATGGGAAAAGGCCCAGGGAATAGCATCAGCAAACTCAAAGCAGTGATACCTGGCTGCTGTTTAGAGAGTTCTTGGGTTGGGACTGGGTTCCTCCACTGGGAAAGTGACCTATGCCTCAAGAAGGGGACAAGGCTCCTTTGGAAGGGAAGGGTGGGATTTAAAGGGCCCAGAGGCAAGGCTGAAGACCCTGGTGAGGTGTCATGGAGTCCCTGGGTGATGCTCTGGAACTGCTCCCTGCGAAACCAGTCAGGACTCTGGGGAAGCCTCCTCTCCCTGAGACTACTGTCTTTAGGGCAAGAAGCTTACATGGCTTTCACCTTTCTGGGTCCGGCCTCAGAGCATTCAGCATCTCCTGCCCCACCATGTGCTTCCCACAGCGAGTCAGCCTGTGGCAGGCTCCTGGGGAAGCCAGAGGGTCCTGCCCCGCAACTCCTCAGTCAGATGTAACTCTCAGCAAGCCAGTAAAAGAGAAGGTTTTAAGGTACTTGTTGAATACCTATGCTGGGAGGTGCTGGCACTTCCAAAACCCTCTGAGTTCAATGAGAGTTAGCAGCAGTTGGCAGAAGACAGGTCCAGTATGTGTGGTATCTGACACTGTAGTGCCAACCCCAAGCATGCACAAATAATGAGATTTTAATAAAAAAAAGTTACATTTTGGATTCTGCAGCCTTATGGGTTCTGAACCTTTTAGGCATACTTAAGTCAAGGTTTTCTTGAAAATGAAGGTGGTGAGAAACTTCCTTTACATGAACATCTCAGCTTTTTAAAATCCCATGACTCCAGGACTGGGGGCTTTTAGAAAAGCACCAAATATCATGAGACTCATGATAAAAATCACAAAAGTTGGCAACCCCACCTTACGGATTATCCAGTTAAAATACAGGCCCCAGGAGAGCCTAACCCTGTAAAAAACACAAACGTAGTTACTGAGCAGTGACAATAGCTAGAGTGGCTCTTCAGATGGGGTAATTAAACTTTAATCTCATTCATCATAAAACACTTGAGGCATGAAGGTATCTGGGATAACTGCATACTGTTCTTATCCTATCCTATTGCTCTTATGGGATAGTCTTGTAGAAGGGAAAAGAGATGACTCCAATAGCTTCTCATTTTCTATTCAATTCTATAGGGTTTTCCTGTAAGTGGAAGTGTTATCTATCAGGGAAAAAAACTTCTCGTGCTGGAAGTACTGGACTTTCTCTCTAAATCAGATTAATCTTTCTGGCCTTTTAAAATGGTTAAAGCAAAGGCCATTGGTAACCAAATATGGTTCTTCTGTGGCTCAGAAAAGGTGAGAAGGTATCATGGGCCCCTTTTGGAAAATGTTGTTTTTTTCCCCCTCCCTTTCAGGTTAAAAGGATCTGAAGAGTAAATAAATTACATCTGAATGTAGTGGCCTTGCCTACTAACCCCCTAATGTGACTTCCAGAAGCCTGAGCCATCAGGAAAGTGTTTGCCAGCAGGTCTCTGAAAGACTGTTTGTTATTTTACACCAATTAATGCCGTGTAAAAATAAACAAAAGCCTGATAAATCAGAGCAGTCCCAGAGCCCTCTAACCTTCTAGTCCAGAGAGAACCACCAGTAGGCTGATTTAAAAACTCCTTTGCAGCTTCCCCCCATTGCCAGCTTTATCTGCACTAAGGGAATAATTATTAACCATTACTTTGTTATCCTCTGGCAGTGATTGCTCATGTGGATTTTATAGCTCTATTGTTTCCATAGGACCTGATCCTGGTCTTTTTCACCAGCACTGAAATTCTCTAAAGACAATTAACATACACAATCCACAGCATTCCCGAGAGAAGGATTGACAGCCAAAACAGCTAATGGAGCAAGAGGAGAAGGAGATAGCATAGTTACCTGCAACATTTAGGCTCTAAGTGATATGAGAGGCCACTTGGAGTTTAAGCAGGGGATAAAACATTAAATCTTCAGAAGCTGTTAACCATGCCACTTAGTAAGTGACTTCTGCGCTAAAGCTGATGATACTTTATGCTGGATTCCACTCCTACATTTTGTCTATGGCTTGCCTCTTCCATAAAACTGTCTTCTTTATATTTATAGAGAGCTATATTAGGAAACTATTTATCATTTTCCAACCACCCTGGCCAGGTTTTGTGTGGGGAGATTAGCAGGGTGAAGAACACAATAGAATTTCTCTTAACTTAGTAGATATTCTTCTATGTATGTTAGACATCCACTAAAGCGTGCATTTAGAATTTAATAATTTGAGGTCAGGATGTGCATGGGGAAGGAGTTATAGTCCTCCTGATTAATAAAATGTGACAGATTTACAAATAGAATTATTGTGGCAAAAAGCACACCGACACTCTCCTTCAATGTTAAAAAAAACATTTAGCTTCTCATTTATTCCATGTCATTGCCATGTGGTATAGGTAAATAATTCCTATTGAAAGCCCCATGTTAATACAATTGATCTTGCACTGGAAATGAATACAAGCAAATAAGTAGAATCACTGGCTCTACTTCCTATATAACCTAAAATGCAATACCTCACTGAGGTTTTCATTTCAAGATCATTATACTATATTGATACTGTATATAAATCTCTGCACAGCAGCTGGAATACACATTGTTTGGAGATTGGGCGAGTGAGATATTGTGTAGTAATCCCTTGGGTTGGATTGTCAGCAGGGTTTGTATTTGACAGTTCTTGGTCCAAATTGTGCACAGACCTGCACAATTTACGCTTAAAGATGAAGGGCAGAATTTTCACTTAGTCTAAACTGACTAAGCAGCATAAGTCCCATTGAAAGGATTCTAAATCATGTACGAGCTTTTGAAAATGTGGCCTTGAGTGTTAATATCAGGGCAGTATCTTCTATGGATCACAGAGAGAAACACATAACACACTTTGTCAATGTGTTACAGTGCCAAACAGCATGTAAAGTCCTTTGGGTTTTCTCTGGATGAAAAGTGCTGCATATTATTATTCACTTAATATATTATTCTCAGCTTCTTCAAAGAATATGGACCTAGTTCCTCTACCTCTTTTGCATAATCGAGACCATCATGCTTTATCATCTGAATTTCAGTTTTTCATAAAATGGGGCTTATTTACATGTATTGGCTCCCTGTCCATTTTTGTTTTTTTACAGCAGCCCTTTGAGAATTTACTCAGCATTTAAAGATTCCTCACACCCTATCCGCAGCAGATAGTGTACCAATGTACTCTTCTGTAATAAGTTATGATACGTTATCTTAAAGAGACAGCAAACCTAAAGAGAATCTTTTAAAAGATTTTGCTTGCTTTAAAATTATAAACCCACACATGTAAATGTGTGTGATTATGTATATATATATACTTATATATTGTTAGTTTAACTTCATAAATAGGCTTCAGGCATGTTTCAGGTGATGAGTGGTGGTTGATCGCTTATTCATAACTCTTCCAACCCAGAGTCTTTGGGTTCATTTGGGTTCATGTGTACAGAAATGGTTTGAAATCTCTTTGCAGAGTAGCATGTCTTCAGGTATAAATATAACGTCTTGGTGTTCTAAATAAAACCTAGGAGTGAGTGATGGAGTGAGGGATTTCCTGTCAAGAATGAAGGTATACTCAGAGGGCCAACTTTTCAAAGGGTCTTCATCTTGTTTTATGATTTTGACCCTTTAATTTTGTGCCTGTCTTCAGTTTGGGGTGTTTACATTAGAATTCAGGTGTCTAGTGACCTGACTGAAAGGCACAAAATTAGAGGTTGTATGGTCACGTCCTGAGGACTGGCTGAAAGATGTGCAGCACAGGTTGATGCATGTGCAGATTTTAAGTTTGCATCTCTCCAAGCATTGGGTTCCCATATTCAACATGGTCCTGGTGTGAGTTAGACCAGGAGTTCTCAACCTTTTTCTTTCTGACCCCCACCCCCAACATGCTATAAAAACCACCATGGCCCACCTATGCCGCAATAACTGTTTTTTCTGCATATCCAGTAAAGATTAAAAACCAGGGCTGGCGTTAAGGGGTAGCAAGCCGGGCAATTATCTGTGGCCCCACATGACAGGAGGCCCTGTAAAGCTGAGTTGCTTGGGTTTGGCTTTCTATGCTGAGCCCCAGGGAGTCTAACGCTGGCCCTGCTCTCTGATTTATTTTGGAGGACCCTCTGAAACCTGCTTGCACTCCCCCCACCCCCCCAGGGGCCCTGGACCCATGCTTGAGAACTGCTGAGTTAGAGCAGCATCAGGGGTGCTCAAATTTATGCCACCCGCTCTAACCTGCAAGAGTACCGCTGCAGACTCGGGTTCACCCGCTGGCACTAAACCTAGCTATGTAGACGTTCCCACACAGGGCTGGAGCTGGAGCACTGAAACATGACGAGGGGAGTGAATCTTTAGTGGTGTCGCCTGATCCCAACTACCCAGGCTCTGAGACTCACTCTCCGCTTCTCCACTGTTTTTTGAGACTGGAGACATATCCCAAGAGGCCAAAATAGTAGAGAAGGACTGTCCCAGTGTGGTATGTATCTCATATACATACAATCAGTTGTCACTCTTTCCTCTCCACGTGGCATAGCAGCCCCTCTTCTACACCAATAAACTCTCCTTCCACTAACATGATCCTTTTTGAACCTGGCCAGATTCCGTCACAGATGGAAAGTGTCGTAGCTGCTCTGTACCTGAAAATCTGGTTGAAGTGACCCCCAGAGAGTAAAAACTACGTTGGTGGATAGGGTGGGAGAGAGTGTCTCTTAAGAAATCTGTTTAATCTTAGTCCATGCACACTAATATGCATAAATTGGTATCACATGACATCAGGGCAGTGGTTAACGTTGTTTGAGTGTCCTAATTGTGTATTTCTATAGCTTGATTGTTTTTATAGAGATTAACCTGAAGTCTGAACTTCTGGAGCACATCATCATATTTTTTACCATTCAGTTCTTGATCTATACTCTCAACCTTAACTTCATCTTTGCATAGTTTGCTGTCTGGGGAGATGATATATGCCTGATTTCCAAAGGTGCTGATCACATGGTGTTCTACATGCTCAGCCCACCTGAAAAACCCGGCACACTCACCGATGCACGAAGAAACAGGTGCTAGATAAGATAACACTAAACCTCTGGATAGGCAGGACAGTTTGAGCTGTGATTTCATTTTATGAACCACCATTTCCACTGCCCTCCATCCCTTCTGCCCCCAAACCAGATGAAATATTTATTGGGTTATGAGTGTAAGGGCTCAGTGTTTTATATATAAAGGAACAGGGCAGTTCTGGCTCTGACCAACAAATTCTAAGACTTCTTTGTGGCTACTAAGCGTTGGAAGAAAAACCACAAATTACCATTGGAGTGGGGCTGGGCTTTGGGTTCTGGCTCCTCTGCACCCTCCAAAAATTTTCAAATGCACTGCATCTGTGTAAATAAACATACCATAGGTAATATTTAGCGTGAATACACTTCATACAAAATCAGCAGCCGGGGGGGATGGGGGAGGTGTGGAAAAAGTCTTGCAATTACCTAAAAAAAAAAGGCATTAGTGTAATTAAGATGTTTCTTTAACACATAGCTCAGGAACCTCTTGTCCACCTTCCCTTGTCACCATCCTCCTTCAGTAAATCAATTTCTTTATTTCTGTTCTGTAACCACAGACAATTATATTTTTGGTTGCCATACCCAATCTTAGTGTAATCCACTGGTGACTATGTATGACAGGCCCCTCTCTGTGGCTAGTCTGCACAAGACAAAAGTCTGTAACCCCAGATAGACATGCTTGGCTTTTTAACTCAAGCTGTAGAAAGCTCATGACTTTTGGCTTTGGAGGTACCTGGTGCAATCCCTGTGTTGGCCAACCTTCTGGCTATCACATTAGAGCTGGCAGGTTGAGCACTTTCAGCCATATCCACCAAGGTTCTTATCATCAGTCCATCTGAATGGCTTGTACTTATTTATAGATTTGATCCTCACAACACGCCTGCAAAATATGGAAGTATTACTCCTGTTTGCCAGAGGGGCCTACCCTGACCCTCAAAGTCACACAGGAAGCCTACAGCTGACTCAAGTATTGAAATTCGGTGTTCTAAATCCCACTCTGGAGTGCTATCCTCCAGAGATTATCCTTCCATAGCTTGTATTTTACTACTTGCTGTCCTCCTTAATACTCTTTATTTATGTTTTATTTTCAGCACCATGGTGCATGTGAAAAGCATTTGACTACATTTGCAATGCACAGAGTCTACAATTAATAACAACATGCTAATAACAGACCCAAGATAAGACACGAAACACTTTAAAGTTGCAGGTTGTGGTTTACCTGCCATATAGATTTGCTCGCAATTTTAGCAGTAGGGTTGGCTCAGGAACTGGCTTTGGACATCTAGAAAATATTCAAGGAACAGAGTGTACGTCTATATGGTATTTTGGAGTAAGCCTCCCAAACAGTGTTGAGAGACTTCGGGTAGTGAGGGGGCAGGGTTGTTAGCGCTCCAAAGCACAGTCAATGTACAGATATTTTTAGAGTTACAGCTCAGGTTTGAGCTGAGGCTCTGAAGCCTAGGAGGACGGTTGGCAAGACTCAATGTTTGCCTCAGTTTCCCATCTGTTAAATGAGGATGACAGTGCACCCTTTCTCTCACCCTTTGTCTTCACTGTCTGTGTAGGGCTCTTTTGTGATATTTACTCACACTGCATAGTACCTTACCTTGAACTCAGGGGCACTATTCAATGTTAAAAATACTATTCAACGTGACAAGGGATATCACCGTGTGGTCCTTTCTCTGACTTCGGGTATATAGCGTGTCTAGCACAATGGAACATTTGTTTCCACTGAGTCCCTCTGCACTATGTTAATACAAATTATTAATATTATAATAACCTATAGCACAGGGTGAAGTTATGGAGCAACGCATGTCAGGTGGGGTTAGGTAAAGCAAAGAAAAAGCTAAAGAAAAGGTTTGAGAGGAACCTTCACGTAAATTCTCCCCCCGTCCCCTCCATGCCTTCTTCCCTACTGTGAACAATTTTGAAACAGCAAAAAAGGTATTTTTAAAAAAAGCTGATGCTCTAGCATTTGTTTGGCTTTTGCTTAGGAAAAGACTTTTTGTGTCCATGATGGTTTTGCTGACCCACTTCACTCCCACATACTCCTTCCCCGGCTTGTACTTCAGGGCCTCTAGTACTGCGTACTACAAACTGCACCTTTCGGATGATTAGTTATTAGAGCGTCTCAGAAAATAAAAAACTGTCTCCATGAAAAATGTCATCGTTGCGCTCACTCTGAAGTGTTCAAACGGGGCCCATTTTTCACTCTTTCTGCATTTTTTTTCACAATTTGAAAAACTATCGAAAGTAGACATTTCAGTAGCATTTCCCATACCATTACAAACCTGGTTTTGGAAATGAAAACCTTCGATTACCATTCTGATATATTTTTTATAATATTTTTGACAAACGTTCTTAAGTTAATTTTTGAAAAAGCACTTCAGCAAAGTGGACAATTGCCATTTTGGGGAAGAAGTCCACTTTTCAATGAATTTTTTTTTCTTCAAAAATGTCCACCAGCTCTATTAATTGTAGCATTTTCTTCCTGAGCCACAATAAGTCAATCATGAAAAACAGACAAAAAACAAACCTTAGAATCACTAGGGCTCTGGAGCGCTTTTTAATTACATTGGAGAGATTCCAGTGCTTCCATTTTACCACACGTTTTTAATGGGCTCTCTGTTTGCATTTATGTTTTTCTGATCCTTCAGGCTGTAGCCTGCCTCTTTCTGGCACAGCCTCGTTAGTATCATTTTAGTAGTTACCAAGTCATTTTTGAAAGAAGGAAACTTTTTTTTCTTCCACGTGTGAAGGGAACTCCCTGATATGAATAAATCCAAAGGAAAAAGTTTGGAAATTGTATGTTCCAGAGACTAAGGGAGACTCCCTCATTGGATTAGGTGCTGTACAAATACTCCTTGGAAAGACAGAGCCTGTCTCCAGGTCAATTAAACAGCATTAAATTAAAAAAAATAATCAGTGAAATCAACCTGGACACTGATACGGCCGCCACTTTACAAGGGTCTTTCAACTGCAGCAGATACTTGCAAAGCTACAGAAAGAGAGGCATACTGCAGTTCTAGAAGCATTCTCCTTCCCATGTGAGTGAGTTAGGGCTGCACCATCAGCCTCCTAGAGTATCAAAACTTTAACAAGGAATGGGTAGGGAGTAATACAGAGTGAAATCTGAGTCCCAATGAAGTTAATGACAGAAATCCCATTGAGTTCAACGAGGCCATGTTTCACCCTCTGTATTTCCTTTGGGCTGCGTTGATTTATTTTGGAAGCTTTAGGGACAGTTTTAAATCTCTCTGTCCACCTGTTCTGTGCAAAGCAGCTGGAAAATTTCCCCAAGGGAACAACATAGGGCATACCTGGGTGACAGAAAAACCATCATGGCCAGCTTCATGCCACCCACTCGCTGCAGCATCAGGTGATGTTCCTGGGTATGGCTAGGCCACAATGCGCCCTGTTATCCTCAACCATCTCTGTGTTCACACTGTGTTATTAAGAGTAGTTCAATGACAGAATTATTTCATGAAATGATGACCAAATTTTCAAACCCATGTGCCTACAGCCAGTCATCTAAGTACCAGTTTTGAATGCTCATTCAGTCATCTAGGCAGATCAGCATGTAGCTTTTTTAAATACAAATTTAGGTACCCAAGTTTGAAAATTTGGCCCCGTGACTTTGCCCATTACAGCTTTACATTTTCTGAGCAATGCTGCTTCTTTCACTTGCTCATGAAATTATTACAGACCAATCCGTCAACAGATGTCTTATGACATTAGCCACATAATACAGCAGCACTGATATTTTGTTTGAGTTCTTTTCAACATTTTCCCACTATCACATTTCTTGTATACCACATCACCCTCCATAGTGCTTCAGGACAAAAAAAAAATAAAAAATCTCCTACTAAAAATAGCAGAGGTAACAAAGTCCTGTGGCACCTTAAAGACTAACTATAAAGTTTTGAAGCATAAGCTTTCGTGGGTTAATACCCACTTCCATCCACTGCTTGCATCCGACGAAGTGGGTATTAGCCCACGAAAGCTTATGCTTCAAAACTTTATAGTTAGTCTTTAAGGTGCCACAGGACTTTGTTACCTCTGCTATTCCAGACTAACACGGCTACCTACTAAAAATAGTGACGGCAGAGCAGCACAAACAGGTAGATGATTGTGAATCTCCAGTGCATGTTAGATGGCACATAAGTGTGAAATTCCAGAGATTATCTATATGTTCATGTGTCTTTTGCTCAACCTCTCCCTTTAGCTCCCATGTCCGACGTGAGTTCTGTGTTCTATTAACAACAAAAAAAGATCTCCGCAAATGAACAAAAAACGTATTTCTATGTACAGTGCAGCGAATCAGACCCTTTACAATGATGTCTTCGCCATTTCGCTGGCTACACTCAGTGGTATTTGCAAGCAAATTGAGCATTTTGTCCTGCAAAGCTTCCTCTGATCAAGTGGTGGCAGTAGGTCACTTTGCTAGAATAATTCTTTCATGTATTTATATGCCCCACCCTCATGTAAATAGAGCTGGGATTTAGAAGGTGTGAGCTGGCATGGCAATGATGTCTGCAAAATGTAAGCTGCAGTAGTCTTTTTTCCAAGGCCTTGACAGTACGCAGAAGTAAATAAGAGACTGGGATCTCATTCTGTGTCTATCAGAGGAGGGGTGTGTGTGTGTGTGTATTGAGAAGAGAGTAATACAGGATTTTAACCTATCTTTCCCTGTGCGATTGTTGTTCTTAATGGTTTGTGCAGTTGGATGCATTAAGTACCAAAAGCTGTTTGTGATTTAACAAAGTATTTGCTAACGTTAGAATTCCTCATTCACAATGCCTCTGATTTCCTAAGAGATGGGTCTGAGCTATGCATTTCAGAACTGGGTTTGGATCAACATCCTGTCTAGCTGCCTCTCATCACTGTAATATTTCAGCACTTCAGTTTTCCAAAGTTCAGAGTGATTTGGGGTAACATTTTCCAAGCACCTAAATGACTTAGGGGCCTAAGTCCCATTGACTTGCAGTGAGACTTAGGCTTCTAAATGCATTTCACTTATGAACAAGAATATCCAAAGTTATAACAGCAAATGCTTTAAAATACACAAGAGGGTATATACACCCTCGTGCTTCCGGGCTTAAGCCAACCTCTAACTATCAGGCTATCCCTTAGGTGCCAACAGAAGGGTTTCTTGATCCTTCCTCTGAAGAAGCTAGTACTGATCAGTGTCAGAGTCCGAATTCTGGACTAGAAGGACATTGGGTGTGATCCAGTTGAGCAATTCTTATGTTCCTAATATCATGGAGAGTAGTGACATCAGTGTGCTGCTGATATTCAGATCTACATCTTCATTGTACACTGATGCTGGTCTGTAGCTGGTAAACTGAGAAAAGTAATAAGGCTGGTAAGTGTGTATAGACTGTTTCTTTAGTTGATTGAACAAAGTGAAATGTGACGGACCACTTTATTGCCTGTCCAAATACGTGGCTTCTTTCCAGTAACAATAGACACCTTTTCTTCTTTCAGGAGCAGAAGATTTGGCTGCTTGCTTACCGCCAGGAAATATGCAGTACAATGCTTCTGCCATTATAATGCCATAACCTGCCATAAACTCTTAAGTCTGTTGGGAACAAACTGTATGAAAACTTGATAAGGAAACTGCCCCTCCTTTCTTTCTCAGTAATCAGACCTACTTGGGTTACACTGCTCCTTTCCTTGGCACACATTGGACCATCTGAATTATTATACTGCTTTCTGGTATTAAGAGATTAATTATTAATTTCTATGGCCTCTAGATCAAGTGATTTTGCTGATACAGTGTTTAGCAGCTAACCCTATCACATTTCCTTTTCTAATTGGAGTCTTTTGTGATGACACACTGACCCAGCTCCAAGAAAGCTGTGTAAAGTGTTCTCAGCCTTTATTTACTCCCTGAGCCTAGTTCAAAATCTGTTGCTGACTCCTGCAAGGAGAGGATTAAGAATTCTCAGATTACTAATTTCAGGATCTGATTCAGTATCCAAGTAATGGGAGCCTTTCCATTGACTTCAGTAGGCTTTGGATCAGGCTCTTAGACAAACAGGATTTAAGGCCCTAGATTAGAACTCAGAAGATTTGGGTTCTAGTCCCACCTTTGCCACAGACTTTCTGCATGACCTTGGGTAAGTCACTTAATCTCTCTGTGACTCAGTTCATCACCTGTAAAATAGAAACCAGGCTTACTTTGATGGTCCTGTATATTTAGGTGGTTAGCTCTTGTAGCCAAAGACACCATCCAGCAAAATCAGAACTGGATCTTCAATCATACTTCCTGATCTAGAATACTAACACCTAAATAACGGTCACCTTTAATGGATCGTTTTATTTTTCCCTTTCACAACTACACATGGCAGTCTTGGTAACCTGGCAACACCACTATTTTTATCTGGGAAAACAGACTTAAGTGTCCAGGGAGATGAAGCACCCCAAAATTCTTGCTGCCAAGAAAAGCTCTTCCATGGCCTCACCCTCTCCAACCCCACCTCAGTCAAGCGGGCCCCGGTGCTCCCCTCTGCAGTGGACTTGCTGCAGCCTTCTGATGTGTAAGCTCCCTTCAGCTGGTCCAGTGCTCAAACAGCTTTTCTTGGGTTGTCAGCTGCCAGGTCCAACCTGGCTCATAGACCCCACTCCACCAGGCCAGTTAAGTCTTGTGCTGACAGCTCCCAGCTGGGTTGCCATTTGGGTCTTAGATGTTTGGTTAGAGCCACTCTCAGAGCCAAGGCAAGACTCCAGGAGGAAACCCTTCTCTGTCCATCATGAGCCTGACTATACAATCTGGGACCACGGCCTTCAAGGTTAGAGTGGCCATTTTCCATATTGAATATCCCCTGCCCATGAGCAGTCCCATTAGCACCCTTCCTCCACTTATGCAGCCCATTTAAAACAGTCCAGGAGTGTGGAACATGGGTAAACTCTGGTTGGTATAGTCTGGGGCACTTGATGGAACGTCTCTGAGATATTTGCAAATCGTACTTGACAGCAGGTAGGAATTTCCTTGGTTTTCTCTTTGAAACCATAGGAGAAGACGGAGAATATAAAAGACAAGAAAGAAGACATTCCATGAGATAACATGCCATCCCTATTGATTAGTGCATACCCCTGTCTTTCTACAATTAAAAATACTAGATAGTTTGGGAATAATCCATCAATAGGCTTTTTTTTTTTTTGCATGCGCTGTTCTATTCTTCTCTGCTCTATCCAGGTTAAATATTTTCAAATACTAAATAGATTTCCATTTAATAGGACCATCTCATGAAGGCAAGATACCTCTCCTCAATTCACTGCATTTAATATTTAACAAATACAAATGCAATGGGACAAGGGCTGCTTGAAGAGTAAGTTATTTTGGGGTTTGGCAGAGCAATTAGCATCAGCCTCTGAGCAGTCCTTCAATGTGTACGCTCAGCTAAATTTCCTTAACATAAAAAAATATTTTAAAGTCCAGCCGAGTCGCCCACCTTCCTTTCAACCTCCCATTCTATGGGATTGTTTTCAACTAAAATACCATGTGGGTGTATATCATCTAGTGACTTGTCAAAGCTAATGTGGATATAATAATAATTATTATTTTTATTTTGCATGCATCTGCATTATCCTGAAGAAAGGGGTGTTTTGGGGAGAACAGGGTATGGAGGTAGAGTGTCTTGATTCCACGTGTAACCTTTTCCCTTCTTGTAGAAAGCCAGAAGAGGTCTGTGTTCATGGAGAGACTTTCAAAAGTGGCTAGTAATTTACCATGTCTTCATTTTTGGTTGCCTTAAAGGGACCTGACTTTCAGACAGGGGGTCACTTTGCACTTTCTGAAAATCTCTTTAAGATATCTGAAGTTGAGGGCCCCAAATCTCTAGTTACTTTTGAAAATCTTGGCCCTTCTGCTCTCTTCCATGCACTGAGAGGATGGAGGAGAGAGGCTGTGGGGTGGGGATGTTCTCCAAAGGCACATCTATACTGGAATAAAAGACCTGAGGCATAACCATGGCTGGCCTGGATCAGCGGACTCAGTTGTCACGGGGTCAAGCTACAGGGCTAAAAATTGCTGGGTAGACATTTGGGCTCAAGCTGGATCCTGGTCTCTGAGACCTTCCCACTTCTTGGGGTCCCATTGCCCAGGCTCCAGAATGAACCTGAACATCTTATACAGCAGTTTTACAGGCCAGCAATCCAAGCCCCTTGAGCCCGAGACAGCTGCCCCGGGCCAGCTTCAGGCATAGACATACCCCAAGTGAAATAGCTAGTTTCCCTACTCTGGAAAAATGGTCACACATAAAAAAGCGTGTGAGGCCAAGAGGTAGGAGTTTGGGGATGAAGAAAGCTCTGCGCTAAGTGCTCCCCTTACCAAAAAAAAATGATGGGCTGATATGGAGTAGTGAATAAAGGAATTCTGATCACATTTTATGATAAGAGTACTGTTAAAACAATGTAATTAAATGGTAATTACAGAACAAATAGAGTGTGGTTTTGCTTTTCAGTAATTACTACTAATTAATATAATCAAAAGATGAGATGCATGAGTGATATACTTGTTATTACGCTTTAATGTTCCTCCTAATATAGATCGTAATAGAATTCAGATAAGTTAGTAAAATTATGTTTACAGTGTAATGAACCTTCCAGTTACAAACATTTGTGATCATTGCTGATATAATAAAGCATAGCCACAATATGTTTTTTTGGGGTAATATGCTCATACAATTACAATAGATCAACACCACAAGTACAGCACTTTTTTTGCAAAGTGTGACAAAAATTCCTAATATCTTTCTGGTTTGTAGGCAGCAGGATTTATAATGTTTTTTGCTTTGTTCTTTTTGTTGTTGTTCTTCTTTAGTTTCCCTTGTCTGTGTACAATTCTAGAAGGGGCAGAAATGATCTTCGCTTAAAACATCAGAAGGTTCAGAATTAGTGATGGAAAAACAATTTCACTAAAAGTAGAGATGACTTTAATTAGAATTAATTGAATTTGAGCATCATATCTGAATCAAAGAAAAAACAGATATTTTGGTAATTTAGAAAGTGGTGTGTGGTTTTTATCTGTTCTTTTCATTATTGTGCTTCTTTTAGCTGCTCTCCTGATATTTCCTCCTTAAATAAAAGTGAGAGGTATTTAAAATTGATCAGACCTCATGAGATTTTTAGCTAATCTAAAAGAGCCAAAAGAAGCATGATAATGAAAAGAACAAAAAAATCACACTAAACTGTCTACATTACCTAAATATCTGGGTGGGAGTTTTTTGTTTGATTCAGATATGATGCTAATTTTAGTCAAGAATTTCAGATAGCTCATAGGAGAGACAACATCATGTACTGGCTTACCCCTGTGTAAAACCTATTGGAATCAATCGGGTCACACTGAAACCAGTGTGCAAGTCAGGACACAATTTGGCTCTTGTGATGTATTGAGGATTATGCTGGAATTGCAAGCTATCACTTTAAGGCAGGAGGGAGGGGAGGATTTCAGGTCCTGCTTGCGGGTTAGAGAGCTCCTTAGCAAAGTATGCAATCAGAGTCAATCTGGAAAGAGCTATCTTAGCAAGGTCGGGTGAGTTGTATCTCTCTGCCTTAGAAAAGCAGCCTGTCTTTTTCTCTTTCTCTTTTTGGGTTCTTATGTTCTTGTGGGGTCTTGTGTTCTTCTGAGTTCTAGGTTCTCTTCTAGTCCTGACTCACTGTGTGTGACCTGGACCCTGGGATCATGATTTAACCTCTCTACGTCTCAACTTCCACATCTGCAAAATGGCTTGACTGACAGTGAAAATTGCCCAACCCAAAAACATGGAAATAGGTTTGCTTGTTTATTTCTTTCTCCCCCTTTGTTTTTTTTTTCTTCTCCTTTAGTTACTGAGTTTATGTATACATTCATTTCCTTTTAAAAAAATGCTTTCTCTCAGCTGTGGTCCAAAGTAAGCAACATTATGTCGTTTGTTGCACCAGGATTTACATGTTTGAAATTATTCAAATTTCAACACTTCCCAAAGATTTGTGGGAAGAGCTTGCTTTCCATCCAGGGACATTAGAAAGATCAGTTACAATAACCTACTTAAACTGGTTTAAAACCAAACTGGAATTAACCTACACAAAAAGAGCGGTTAAACAATCTTAGCCTAATTCCATCTGGTTTGTGAAGGGGAACTCCCAACAGTCTTCTACTGCCCCAAATCACTCCTCAGCTGTGGCACTACACAGGTCATTCAGCCACTGGCTGTGGGTAACGGTGTAATACCTGGACCATCACCTGAGTCAAACTCCACTAGTCTTTTTTTAAAGGAGCCTTTTCACATAGATGTGATCTAAGCCACAAAGACTCAAATCAGACCAAGATCGGGGGCGTTTGGATCTGTGGGTTTGGTTTGGGCCCCATCTCAATTTTTAAGGTCACACTCAACAAGGCTTCGTTGTTTCAAAATGCAATTTGGCTATGAAAAAGGTAAACAGGGGGAAAAAGCTTTTCTTGTGGACAAAACATGAAACCACTTAATAAATGTTGTGTGTATGAGATTTTTCCAGTAGAATTGGAACCTTTTGAGGAGTGTTGCAAAAAACCTCAATAGGGTTGAAGTTTGGATTTGGCTAAGCATCCCACATTTCAAGGGAGGAATTCACCGCTGGGGTAAGCAACTAGGACTCTATTGGTGGCCACACCTACCTCATGGACTAGTGGGACTAGCCATTTAGCTTTATTTTAAATAAAATACTTTGAAATTGTCCAAAAGTATCATGTTACGTACATAGTTAGCCCATGTAAAAGTATGGTCTTATCACTTTTATCCTCACTTACTCCCTTTCCCGCCTATAGTTTATTATGTTTGCTTATTGGAACTATTTGTTAATTAGATTGTAAGATTGTAAGCTTGTCAGGACAGGGATCATGTGTCATTAGCCAGTCAGTATTTTCCAGCATTGCAGTAAGTGCTTTTCTCCCTGCTAGGTGGATGGACGGCAGCAATGAATTAGACAAGCTAAATCCTGGTGGTTAATTTCTCTGCAGGCTAACAAATATCGCATTACATATTCTAATGTATAATGTATAATGGAGTCATAGAGATGGAAGCACGTCATAGGTTATCAAGTCCAACCACCATGTACCTAATGCAGATTTATCCTATACAGTATTGCCCCCTGACTTTGTTATCTAATCTGCTTTTGAAATTTCCATTAATGGTTCCTCAACAATATCCCCTGAGAGGAGACTCCATTACCCATTGACTCTTACTGGTAGGAAATATTTCTCTCTTATATCTGATGTCAATTCACCCTTCTTTATTTTAAGGCTATTATTTCTTGTAATAAGTCTTATTTCAACCTCTACCAAGTCATTCCCTGTCATTTATCTTCTCTTCTCTTGAGTATTTGTGTAGTGTTCTTTTATGCCTCTGCCTTCTCTCCCTGGAGAAGTTAACATTCCTTTAACATTCCCTCATAAATCATATCTTCCAACATGTTTATCAGTCTGACTAATCTTTATATTCTTTCTAACATATTCAGCAGATACAACTGTGGGTGAATCCCTCAGTGGCAGACAAAAATAAACACAAAGTCCAATGGTTTATTTAACATGATAGTAGAAGCTTTCTGAGAATGATATTAAAGACACCATAAAGTGTCAGATACCAGGCTGGTGGATAAGAAAGAGAGAGAGATTAAAGTGAAAGTCTCTAGTTAAGTATAGCTTCATCAGAAATAAAATCAACAGTTTAGGTGGCCTTAACTCGATGTCCAAAGTCATGAGCACAACCAATTTATTTCAGTTTAAATGTAGAAATTGACACGCAAATCCATGAGTTTTTCTGGCAGCAAGGTAATAGCATAAATTACATCATTTACCTGACAAATATCTCTGTGGATCATCAACAGAGGAAATAAATCCAGTGTTGTGTCTACAATGAAAATACAGTCCAAGCAAAGCAAATAAATAGCAAGCATGAGCCCTAAATGGAACCTTCCTGGGCCATTCAAAGGTCCTCGCGGAAGAATAAAAATGGCCCATGATCCATCATACAGCAGACCACCAATCATATTGGGTTGTTACTAAGTCTAGCCAGTTTCAAGCTGTATCAAACAGAAGTAAATACTCTGGTGACAGAAAGGACCATCGTGGCTGACACCATCAAATGCCGTGCTGAGTAAAATGAGAATGGGAGGGAAACCAGAATTTGCATTTATGAAAAAGAATAATTTTAGAACCGTGACAAGCACAGTCCCAGTGTTGTGCTAGGAACGCAACCTGGGCTGAGTTTTCTCTTTGAGGAAAAAAAGACAATTTTGATAAATGCTCATTCAGCTCCCTGCAGCCAACTCCTGTTCCAAAACTGTAGCCAAAAAAAAGGGGTAAGTTGGAAAGAAGCCTACAATTTCCAAGGACTTCAGGCTCCTGGGAATGCTCCCCAAGGTGAGGAAACACAACTGCTGTTTTAAGGGCAGGAAAAACACAGCCAAGAGTCAGAGAGTTGTTTATAATAGAAACTATTGATGCTCTAATATCACTGACAAGGCACGAAAAAGGTACATTGGAATGGGGTCAAGAGGACAAGTAGTGGCCTCAAGTTTGTAATAACATAAATAATTGCTGCCCAGGACAGTGGTATGTAAACATCAGTGGCTATTAAGATGATTAACCTTGTCAGTGTGTTAAAAATATAATATATTAATAAAATAAGAATATATATTTCTGATCACTTTAGTTTTTAAAATCCATGCCCAGCGCTGTAGCATAAGGCTCTAACGTCTGCAAAGTTTTGATCTGTGGAAGAGTTGAGTCCTGTAGAGCTGGCAAGCAATTGCAGAACATGGCAATAGCTTCTGGCTCCACATGTCTGCTAAATCTAAAATAATGGGGTCAGATTCTCGTCTGGTATCAGTTGTGACCTAGCTCCATTCACTTCAGCTTTTGCACCCCAATTTACACCAGCTGTTTGGTTTTGGTTTAGATTGAGCGAGAAGCTTAAGGGCGAATTCACTGCTGGCACATGGGCTCAACTCCACCGATTCCAGTGAAATTTCACTCATTAACATCAGTGGAGAATTCAACCAGAAATGTCTGCCTGATTGTCAGACATATCCATGTTTCAGTGAAACAGAATTCCCTGATGATCCCTGAGCAGAAGTGACCCTTATTCCTCTGAATAGTCACTTGTAACATGGTAGGGGCATCTTTCTGTGAATTGGTAAAGAAAGCGAGGAAGACTTGTAGCACCTTAGGGCTCGTCTTCACTAACACGGTCCCGGATTGATCTTTTTTCTGCCAAGGGCCATTTTCTCATTTATAATGTCATTCGCTGGCCACTCCCCCCCCCCCCGAAGCCCAGGCTGGCAACGGGAGCTGAGACCCCAGCTGGCAAGGGGCCAGCGGGGGAAACCCCAAAGCAGTGGCAGGTGGAGTGCTTAGCCCTGCACTGCTTTGGGGTTTCCCCCACTGGCCCCTTGCCAGCCAGGGTCCTGCCGCCTGCCTGACCCGCCTAGCCCAGTCTCCCCCCCACCAAACCTCCTTCCCTCCCGCACCCAGGCCTCTCCTGACCCGCCCAGCCCGGTCCCCCCCCCCTTGACCGTCGGCTCCCCGTGGCTCCTCCTTTCACTGCCCGGCTGATGGTGGCCACGCAGCGCTTCCCGGCCCCTGCACGGAGCCCCTCCCGGCCGGCAGCGGCCCGCGCAGCGCTTCCCGGCCCCTGCGCGGAGCTGCCCCCAGTCGGCGGCGGCCCGCGTGGCGCTTCCCGGCCCCTGCGCAGAGCCGCCCCCAGCCGCCAGCGGCGGCGGCCTGCGCAGCGCTTCCCGGCCCCTTCGCGGTGCCGTCCCTGGCTGGCGGCTGCGGGCTGGACAAAATGATTTGGCGAGCCATATAAGGCCCACGGGCCGGAGGTTCCCCACCCCTGCCTTAGAGACTAACTAGTTTATTTCAGCATAAACTTCCGTGAGCTATAGCTCACTTTCTGTGGATTGTTCCATTTCTTCTGATACACACGAACTAAACTCTGCCTTTCAACCATCCCTTTTTTAGACAATTGCTTAGTTGGAGGAATAATTTGTGACCATATATGTTCAATTTATGTCACAATTTAAAAAATATTATCCATGATTTTTCTCATTATTTGCCCACTCCATGGATTTTAAAACCTAAAGTGATCAGAAATATGTATTCTCATTTATTAAAATATTATATTTTAATCCATTATTTGCCCACTGTGATTGAATCAAAAATTACTTTTTAAATCTGAATTTACCAATAATTCATAGTACTGTTCACCTCAGCTCTTATCCCCATATTCATTTTTTTTTTCAAAGCACTGTTTCCTTCAACTCCAACGTTTTTTCTATGGACTACATTTATTCAGGTAGCAATATTATTCACTTCAGTTTAATGGGAGTTTTGGTCTACAAAGGACTGCAGAAGTTGAGTCACTATTTATGGATTTCTGATTCAAAGAAGTGTACAGGAGTGGTACAAGCATGCAAAGAAATTAGGGTATCATTGTGAAAGATGGTGTAAGAAACCTGTACAGGGAAGAACTTACCCCCATATGACCCTGCATGGGCTACCCGTATCATGGGTTGCTACAAGAATTGCTATACCCCTTCCCATGAAGATCCATCCCTCCATGTGTATCTGAGTCAGCATGGATCGAGAAGTACTCTGCAACACATACAGGGTTGCCACCGATAACTTTCTCCACCCCAGAGCAGTGCAGGAACCACGGGCCAGAATGCGACTCATCCTGGTCAGCTTCTGGAGAGTCCAATCACAAGCTTCCCCTCATTCAAGACTTGGGACAAAGCCAGACCTAGCCCTGTTGGGGTTGAGTGGATTAATCCTGAGTGTGGAGGGGATGAGCATTTCTGTTGGAGATTGGCTCCAGCCCAACAAACTTGCAAAAGCCTATATCGCCCCAATAGTTCTTGAAAACAGCCCGCTTCAATCAACCCTCTCCCTAGACATGAGTTTGGGGTTTGTAATTAAGCCTGCAGTCAGGCCGGTTTGCATTGTTTCATTGCAAACAAGCCGCATGGTTCTACCAATAACTGGGAACAAAGAGACAGGATCCCAGTCTGTAGGGGCTGGGAGAACCTTAATGTAGCTCTTTTTCCCTCTGGGAGAGGGATAGGAAACACATGTTTTTCATTAAGCCAGCATGATTGTCTCTGTCTGTCTGTCTGTCTCTCCCCCCTCCACACCACACACATCAAGAAGTAGGGGAAGGGAATGATTGTGGTTAGGGTGATCAGATAGCAAGTGTGAAAAATCGGGACAGGGGGTGGTACTCGGTGCCTCTACAAGAAAAAGTTCCAAATATCGGGACTGCCCCCATAAAATCAGAACGTCTGGTCACCCTAATTGTGGTAATGTTTGTATGGAGGGAGTTAAGGTGAAGATCGTAGCCCTGTGTTTAGTCCGTTGGAATCATAATTCATTAAATAACATACCCCAGTAAAAATCAGCAGTGTTTTCTCAAGTATCTGCATTGCTATTTACTTACTCTGGGAGAGTTTACTGCAAGGTGTGTGTGTGTGTGTGTTTTCTCTGCACAGCACTAATGCTTTTTATATGTACTTTAATCTGAGCCCCAACTCTGTCAATATTTGAGCTTATCTTAAAATGAAGAACTCTAAAAGAGGGTCAAAAGAAAGTAAACTCTCCATCCGGAAGGCAAATAACAATCATTTCATTTAATACCTCCATCAGAAAGCACTCTTTGGACATGTTCTTGATAGAAATGTCAAGAAACCCTTAGTTATCATGACACAACTGTATTGGGGTTTTGGGTTTTGTTTTGTTTTTACTTCCCCAGAATGTTGAATATTGATATGGAGCAAGGGCAACCTTTCAGGCAATGAACTTCTATGTGATCCCACCAGGATCAACAAGGAAAATGGTATGGAATCAGCTGTGTTGTAGATTCAGAGGGTGAAATCTTGGGTCAATTGAAACCCATGGGAGTCTTGCCATTGAATCCAGTGACACCAGGATTTGACCCCAGCTTTTCAGAGCAGAAGGGACCATTATGACCGTCTAGTCTGGCCTCCTCCATAACACAGCCAGAGAATTTCATTCAGTATCCACTGCATCTCATGATTTCTTTTCTTCCTACCTTCCTGCCTCCCCTTCCCTTTAATAATTCCAGAAGACCTATTACAAGTTGAACAGTCACAGAGTCCAAGAATAAAAGAAATGTATCATCTAGTTCTGAAATGTATCACCTGGGTATCACCACACATGTGCAGCACTAATTTGTATATGAGAATTACTTACCCCTTCACGGAAATGTATCCACCTCTTTAAGCAATATCACAGACAAAGTACAAGCACCATATAAGAATTCATTATCCAAATAAAATGGCACAGGGATGACTTAAGTAGATAAAATGTTATCCAAACTGGAATTCGTCAAAGACAATGAATGATATTGACCCTCAGCTCCTATTGAAGAGTACCTTATTTACAAGTAATCCCATTGATTTCAAAGAAACTTTTCATGGTGTATGATAGTATTCAATGTAAGTAAGGATATCACAGTTTGGTCCACTTTTATTAGTCCTTAATGGGCCACAGGATATTTAATCTTCAGGCCCTCAGTTAGGTAGTTTATCCATAATCTGCTAAATTCCAATATCATTTCACAGAACAATTGACAGTGTAATAGGAATGGAAAATCGGAGGAAGAAGAACTAGCAAAAACAAGACATATCAAAGATCACATATCTCTTGCCTGCCAAAGTGACATATATAAAAAAGTCTCTGAATTTTTGTATATGATGGGATCTAAGTTTGTTCTATCAATATGTATACTGTATTTTACAGGTGATTTCTTGAGAACTATGGTTTGTTCTCATTAATGCAAATTTTCACTCTTTTGTTTTAATAAAGGGACAAGAGTTATTCTTTCTAGGAGTTGCTGACAGGTGCCAGATGTTAAGAGAATTCCAGAAGGTTGATGGGTAGCCAGGGGTGTGTGTGTGTGTGTGTGTGTGTGTGTGTGTGTGTGTGAGAGAGAGAGAGAGAGAGAGAGAGAGAGAGAGAGAGAGAGGACACAGTATTGTATGTATTGTATTTCAGCTCTTCCGAACGTGTACAGACTCCTTATGGGGCAAATTTTCAGAGCAGCTGCAAATAAATCCCCTGTAACTTCTGAATGACATTTATTCTGTCTGTACTTCCCATGCACCGATTTGTAAATGTGCTCCTTTGCTGGAGCCGCAATAAAAGTGTTCCTACCCCTCAACTTTTGTCCAGTAGGGGGCAGTGCCCCCTCACAATTGGAACACAGAGCCTGTACAGTGCACCAGTTGGATTGAAAGGGCAGCTCATATTGGCACCATGCTGCACCTTCCTGGATAGAAACATTTCCAGAAGCAGTGCCTCCTAGGGGATCTATGATGGGATTTCCAAAAGTGGTGGGTTTGCACAGGGAGAATAGTTATGGGGACTGAAGAGGAAATGGCGGAAACAGACTGTCCAGAACCAGGTTAAAGAGTCGAGGCTCTTACGCTTAGCGCATGCACTGGCAAGCTAGTGAACATCGCCTTGTGTTCAAATCTATGGTGATGATGCCGGGTACCATGGAGAATCACGTCCTAAATCCCTACAACATCCATAGAGAGATCTCAGATTTGTACGCTGATAGGACCCAGTGGTATTTTGTGAAAACCCAAGAACAAGGGCTACCAAACTGTGGTGCTTACATCATTAGGGTTCCATGGTGCTGGCACGTTTACCTAATGTTGCTTTCCCATGTAAGGGAATTGCCACGGCCACCACAGAGATGTCACGAATCAGATGTGATTACGAACAAGTGGGTGGGGGCATGTGGTGCTTGTGACAATGAATGGGGGGGCGGGATCAATGAGATAATCTCTCTGAGTCAGACTGTGCCACTGTTGTTTGCATTGCATAGTACTGTACTTTACGCGATGAAATCTTTAATGACAAAGTTGTGTCCTGCCCTATGTACGCTATAAAAGTGTAAGACAGAGGTTCCCCAACAGTGATCTGTAGTTCCTCATTGCTCTGCAGTGTGCTTTCTGGTGGTCTGCGGGATCACATATTTGGAGACCCAAGCAGTTGGGATCTATGGGTCAGAGAGGAGGGAGAGGTCTCTGGGAATGTTCTTTCCTTACTACAGTGCCTGCAAATTGAAAATGTTGCCATACTCCCTTCTCTAAAACACGGTCTTTTATTATTTAGCGTGTTTCAACTACCTAATGAGGAAGGAAAAGGTTAAGTCCAGTGCTTGGCCACTGAGACTGGTCTGGCAAAAAATAACAACTAACCGTTACAGAAGACGTGTGTAAGAAGTAAAGGGTGAATCACTGGAAATAGGAACTCTGTCAGAATAAGGAAATTAAGTTCATTAAAGGTGTGGTAGCTTAATTTTCTATGCCAGAAAGTAATGATATGGGCTGGGTAGAAAAAAAGAGAGCTCCGTTTAATGCAAACCCACCCAAACTTGGCAAGATGGAGCACCCCCAGCCAAACCCAAATCCTGGCTTCTTATTTAGATTACGTTTGCTCTAAATTGTCCAAATTAGCTTTGGACTGTGTGCCCTCCTTGTCCCCTTGATCAACATCACGTTGTGTCAACAGCATGAGAGCAGACAGGCCCTGTGGGCTGGCGGCACGCTGCTTCTTGCTTTCATGTGGGATGGCTCCTCAAACACCCCCATGTTGGGGAAATAACCTCAAGGCTCCCACAAACAAGTGGGAGGAAGGTGTGTCATGGAGTCTTGGCATTTGGTCTCCTGTGGGGAAGGAGGCTGCTTCTTAAGTCTTCCCCAGCTCTTTTTCTTGCCAGCTGGTCTACAAAGTAGAGTTCATGGTCAGAGGAGTGTAATGTAGCAGACAGCCATAGGGACTTGGGCTGTTAGCTTGGAACACCAGTTATTCAAGGGTAAGTGGTTTAACAAGTCAGACCCTTCCCGGTCATCATGTTAGAAGCATAGGGTGAAAAAAAACCTGTGAATGCCTTTAAAAATTATATTTCTGGGAACTGTACTTTGTATAAAGCTCCCTACCATTCTCTAGTGAGCACAGTCGCATCAATGTTTTGCTAGCAATAAGTGACACACCATGCAGGCAGATCTGAAGAGCCAGATCCCTATCTGTAGAGCCAGGATGAGATGGTTTGAGGTTATTAAAGTGGCCACCAAGGGCTTATACTGCATGTATGCAGGATTCTCTAACTCCATTACAACTTTTGCAATTGGCAGTGTGTATCCCCCCTTGGCAGGGTGTATCCCCCTTATGTGTCTCTTCTCTGAAATAAAGCTTTAATCAAGCACTTTCTGGACTTTGTGAAAAGACTATAAGTAAGATGCTTCATTTTGGGGCCAGATCCTCAGATGGAATCAATTGGCATTGTTCCAGTGTCTCTCACTGGCCCCAAATGTCATATTTATTTCCATCCATTAAATGTTTACTTTTTATTGTGTATCCTTCGTCATTTCACACTACTATATTCAATTGCCAGGTGAGAGCCCTGGAGGGAATGTGAACGGTGTGTTGCTGGGCCTATAGAGATGTGATCCTAAACCTAGATGTTGACTGCCTTAAGGGTGAAGATTGCCCGATACTCATAGTTTGTTTATTCTTAGTGAAGGGGCTGTGTTTTGTGCATGGAGATGAGTTGCTTAGTTTTCAACTCTGCTTCATTTCCCCGCTACCCAAAAGGAATTCTATACTACAATCTCCTAAGCAACAGATGACCCCACAACTATCACCATAGTACTCCTAACTTGCAGCTGATACGTTTTATCAGCAGCAGAGCAAGGGTAGGAAGGGCATTGCTCAGCATGAAACAAACACGGAAACTGGTGACTTTTTAATACTGTGTCGAGAAAGTTCCCCAGGGCCTCAGTACTTGTGTATTTTTGACACCAGTCGTTTTTTCTGTACATTTTCTGTTTAATGCTGCCTTCTGAAAAGCCATTAGAATGAAAAAGAGAGAAAGAGAGAAAGAAAATAGTCAAAAGCAAAAGGAGGGTTTCTTAAAAAAAAAGAGTTCCAAACTGGCTCCAATTGGACCTCAACACAGAAATGCTGGAGCTTGGGCTATATAGCCCCAGTGGCAAAAGAAAACAAGCTACCATTATTAGAAATTTCTACAGCTAAAGATGTAACATCATAGCTAAATTCAGTCAGAGACAGGTTGAGCAACATAAACCAGGAGCCAAGTCAGTCTAGTCTGGTCTGAAACTTGATTCAGGCACCAGATTATGAATAGATTTAACTAGTTCGCCAAATGAAAATGTAGATTTTGGCAGCATTTGGACTTTTTATTTTTTTATTTTTTTGGTGTGCTATATGTGGAGTCCTGTTGCACACTGCAGGGATATGAGAAAGGGCCTTTATATATTATATAACTACTTCTCTCTCTCTCTCTCTCTCTCTCTCTCTCTCTCTCTTTCTCTCTCTCCCCCTCTCTCCCCCCCCCTCTCCCCCCCCCACACACACAACACTTCTGGCTGATGTTCCTTAAAGGAGAAGCTTAGATTAATGCTAGGTGGGGGCAATCACAAGGCAAAGGCACAATCTACATGTCTTATAACAAATTTGTGCAAAGCCAATCCGGAGCCTCTGTTTGCTTGGGGCAGGCCTATAGCATGCAGTTGAGATCCTGGAGCAGACATTTTGAGTAAAGTGGCACTTTGCAGGAAAAGGGCTGGAAAACAAATTTTTAAATGTCTTGAGATTTCTCAAATTCCCGCTCTGTTCCCAACAAGCCTGGTTATCTGCCCATTGGCACAGCTAAAATTGATTTTTCTTCATTATTTTGTCATTGCCCCTGACCACAGCTGTGGCTGTCATTGTAACTAAAAACAAAATGAACACACATGCACCAAAAGGGAAGAAACCCTCAGTCATATATGTACCTTTCATTTTTATTCTAGCAGTCTCATGAAATTGAAATATATATCCTACTAGCTTTATTTTGCAGAGGACAGTCCTCTGTTGCTATTCATACCGTCCACAGAATTATGTACAGTATGAATAGCAACAATATACACTTCCCTTGCCCTGATCATGAGTGTATCTCAACCTTGATCTGCAGGGGCCCTTTCCAGAGATAGGAAAGTCATTCAATATGTAACCCATTTAATAGACCTCTCTACTGAGTCTTCCAAGGTTGCCAGTTAGTCCCAACCGAAATGTGGATCCTTGTATATTCGGACCAAGATTGAAACCATCAGCTCCTTTCAAATAGGCCACTGAGAAGCCTTCCAAATGTAATGAGCCAAATCTTCAGCTGGTGCAAATCAGCATAACTCATTTGACTTCAGTGGACCTATGCTGATTTATACCAGTTGTGCTTCTGGCTCAGTAATGACTGCCTGATGCTATCAACTTAAACCAGATTTGAAGTAGCGCTCCAGAGGGGCAGTTAGGCTATCCCTAAAGTCTTAATTGTTAGAACCAGGATCAAAGAGTGTTAGTACCCAGGTTTAAAGGGACACACAAATCGTTTTAAAACTTGAAATTTAGGCTTTGTTAAAAAAGAGAGTGTAAACCCATTGGGGGCAGTGGCCATGTCTTCCTTTATGTTTGTACAGCACCTAACACATTGTGAGTGCTACTGGAAACTAGTAATATAATAACATTTAAAGGGTTTTTCAAAGTTTAAAATTAGAATCCGTCCTTTTTAATTCCTGTGAAAATAATATATTTTTTAATATAAAGCATTCTTGAACATTCTAAAATGACAGACAGTAAAAATGAGGTAACAAAGAGTCCTGTGGCACCTTAAAGACTAACTAAAGTATTGAAGCATAAGCGTTCGTGGGCTAATACCCACTTTGTCGGTATTAGCCCACGAACGCTTATGCTTCAATACTTTAGTTAGTCTTTAAGGTGCCACAGGACTCTTTGTTACCTCTGCTATTCCAGACTAACACGGCTACCTCTCTGAATAAAAATGAGCTAGTTTTATTCATCTGTGAATGAAAATGATTATATAGAAGTGAAGCAAGCCAGGGCAGATGAGTGTAAAAAAGGAAACAAACAGCATACCTTGGTGAAAAGCAAAGACGGCTTTCTAATTTCTTTCCATTTTAATTATTTGAGGTCTCATAGGCCAGATCCCACAATCTTTATTCACATGAGTATGCCTTATTCGTTAATAGAGTCCCATTGGCTTCAAGTCCCTTGCATAGTTATACATATTGGAAACCATTATGTAAACTTAAAGCAAGCTACAAATAATAATAATAATCAACAAAAATATCAATATAAAAATGTGCAAGATTTCAATGGTGAAGATTTTCTCTAAGGTAAAAATAAGAGCATTTCCTTAACTGAGAAATGCAGTCAGCGGGCATTTACTTCAATGACCGTACGTGAAAAGTCTAAATAGAAAGCTAAAGGAAAATGAAACACACTAAGTTTATAACTTGTTTATGATTGGATGGCATTGCACAGAACCACCTAAGGCACTCATGAAACAGAGAGGTGGATGTTTCACACAAAAAAGTTAAAAAGTACCCACAATGCTGCAGACCACATATGTACAGTAAGAAAAATAAACATGGGATCTCTGGAGGTATATTTTGATGACAGATGCCAGTTCTCTGTGGTCAGATTTCGCTCTGATTCCGTTCAGGTATGTGATCTAGGAAGTAGTAAAAAAGGTAGATGTTTAAAAAAGAAAATACAATAAAGGGGGGGAAACGCGTCAAAAGAGCAACAGAACACATGCCTGCTTTCTTTCTTCTTGGCTGTAAGCTTTTTTTAGGGGTATTTCATTAATAAAGAAAACACACATTGGTCTGATTCATGTGCACTGTTAAACACAACTGCAATTTCAGCACAAATACTCTAGTTTCTCCCAAGCTCCCACTAGCACAAGAGACACAAAAGGATGCAAAGATAAAATTTCTGGACACCATCAATGACTTCTTCATGGACCAGACAGTCCTGAAACCCACAAACGGTGAGGCAATTCTTGATTTAGTCCTAACTGGCATACAGGATCTGATCCTAAAAGTTAATATAGTTGAACCACTTGGAAATAGTGACCATAATGTAATTAAATTTTACATCCGGGGGGGAACCTCGTCATAGTAGCATTTATCTTCAAAAAAGGGAACTAAACAAAAACCGAGAGGCTGGTTAAATGGAAATTAAAAGGAACAATCACAAGAATGAAATATCTGCAAGCTGCCTGGAAATGTTTTAAAAACACCATAATAGAAGCTCCATATATATATATATATACCTGATATTAAAAAAAATACCACCATGGCTAAGCAACAGAGTGAAAGAGGTGGTTAGACACAAAGACATCCTTTAAAATTTGGAAGTAAAATCTCGCTGAAGAGAAGGGAAAGGAAACTGTCGCAAGTTATGTGTAAAAGTATAATTAGGCAAGCCAAAAAAGCATGTGAAGAGCAACTAGCAAAAGGCACAAAATCTAACAGCAAACATTTTTTGAAATACAACAGAAGCAGGAAATCTGCCAAACAATCAGTGGAGGCTCTGGATGAACAAGATGATAGAGGAACACTAAAGAGAGACAAGGCCATTGTGGAGAAACTAAATGAATTCTTTGTCTTGGTCTTGACTGCTGCGGATATGAGGAAGATTCCCACACCTGAGCAATTCTTTTTAGGTGATGAGTCTGAGGACCTGTCCTGACTGAGGTGTCAGTTGAGGAGGTTTTGGAACAAATTGATAAATTAAATAGTAATAAGTAATATATTTCATCACCGGGACCAGATGATATTCACCCAAGAGTTCCAAAAGAACTCAAATATGGCATTGCAGAACTATTAACGGTGATATGTAACCTATTGCTTAAATCAGCCTCTATACCAGATAACTAGCAGATAGGTAATGTGACACTGATTTTTAAGAAAGGCTTCAGAGATGATCTTGGCAATTATGGGCTAGTAAGCATAATTTCAATACATGGCAAATTGATTGAAACTATAGCAAAAGAACAGAGTTATCAGACGTAGATCAACAAGGTATGTTTGACAAGAGTCAAGACGGCTTTTGTAAAGGGAAATTATGCCTCACCAATCAATTAGAATTCTTTGATGTTACCAAAAATATGTAGACAAAGGTGATCCAGTGGATATAGTGTACTTGGCGTTTCAGAAAGCCTTTGACAAGGTCCCTCCCAAAAGGCTCTTGAGCAAAGTAAGTAGTCATGGGAATAGAAGGAAGGTTCTCTCATGGATCTGTAACAGGTTAAAAGAGAGGAAACAAAGGGTGGGAATAAATGGTCAGAGTGGAGAGAGGAAAATAGTGATACATGGATCTGTACTGGATCTATTGCCATTCAACATATTCATAAATAATCTGGAAAAAGGGGTAAACGGTGAGGTAGCAAAGTTTGTAGATGATACATTATTACTGAAGAACATAGTTAAGTCCAAAGCAGACTACAGTGATTTACAAAGTGGCAAATGAATATCACTGTTGATAAATGCACAGCACACTGAAAAACATAATTCCAACTACACATACAAAATGATGGGGTCTAAATTAGCAGTTACCACTCAAGAAAGAGGTTTGAAATCATTGTGTCAGCTCTCTGAAAACATCTGATCAATATGTAATGGCAGTAAAAAAAAACAAACAACCTAACATCATGTTAGGAACCATAGATAATAAGAAAATATCCTAATGCCTCTATCTAAATCCATGGTGCACCCACCCCTTGAATACTGTGTGTTGTTCTGGTTACTCCAGCTCCAAAAAGATGTAGTTCCATTGGAAAAAGTACAGAGAAGGGCAACAACATTGATTAGGGGTAGGGAATAACTTCCCCATGAGGGGAGATTTAAAAGACTGGGATTTTTCAGCGTGGAAAAGAGATGGCTAAGAGGGGATGTGATAGAGATCTATAAAAATCGTGACTGTTGTGGAGAAAGTGAATAAGGAAATGTTATTTACCCCTTCAGGTAACACATGATCCAGGAGTCACCCAATTAAATGAATAGGCAGCAGGTTTAAAACAAACAAGGAAGTATTTCTTCACACAACAGACAGTCAACCTGTAGAACTTGGTGCCGGGGGATGTTGCGAAAGCCAGAAGGTTCAAAAAAGACTTAACCATTAAAGGACCTATTCTCCATGAATTTATCTATTAGTCAAGATGGTCAGGGAAGCAACCCAATGCTTTAGATGTCCCTTAACCTCTGACTGCTAGAGGCTGGGATTCGAGAACACGGAATGGACATTTTGTTTCTAACTAGAAGCATGGATTTTGTTTTATTCATTGATGAAGTCATCCCACATATAATATATTAGAATATCACCATTGTAACAATTCATTCATAAGCACCATACAAGCATTCATTAATTAGATCCCACAACAATGCTATGAAGTCAGTAGGTGTTTTTAAACTAGTGCATAGAGAAGGTAAGTGATTGTCATAAATATAAAGTCACCTAAAATTACTCTTTACCTATAAAGGGTTAACCTAAAGGTAACCTGAGAGGGGGATAGGAACCAATAGGACCCGTAGATGCTAATCAACCTAGAAAACAAAGAAAGTTTTCGTTTTGGTTTATCTCTCTCGCTTTGTTCGTCTCTGGCTATGGGATGAACCACACCTATGTCTTTTACTCTACCTATCTATAATCTTCTAACAAGTCAAGTTCAGCAGTAAGTGAATTGTATGCTTGAACTGTATCACTTAATAAATAATCCAGTGTGATCTTTATACTGTTAGGCTTCAGCAAAAGAAGAATCCCTAGGGAGGGGTCAGTGATGCTGTTGTGATGCAAGGGTTTTTTTTTCTATTAATTTCTGTACAAGAAATTTATTCTTTTCTTTAATTAAAATCTTTCTTTTAAGACTCTGACTGCTTGTTTCCATTGGGTAGATCCTGAGTTGGATTGGGCAAGTCTCACAGAAAAAGTGAGGGTTTTATTTTTTATTTTTTCCTCAAGCCTCTTCCAGGTAAAGGGAAGAGGTTTGGGGTGGGGGGGGGGGGTTAAAGGAAGGGTTCCAAATTTCACAAACCCATTGTTTTGTGGGCTTAATTTGGTGGTGGCGGCAATGAACCAAGTCCAGACACAGGAGACGTTTGTGTTCTGGGGAAAAAGTTTTAACCTAAGCTGGTAAAATAAGCTTGGGGGGTTATTTCTTTTTTTCATGTGGGTCCCCACATCTTTACCCTAGAGTTCAGAGTGGGGAGGCAATCCTGACAGTGATTTACTCAGTTACAGAGGAAGTCAGTGAGACAGCTAGGAATAGAACTAGGGAGTACACACGCTCAGTCTACTTTTCTAACTACTGTCCTTTTTATTTCACTTGCACTGATGTAAAACCCAAATTAGTTCCAGCAAAGTCCAGGGAGTGTGTCTGAATTTAGACTACTGAAACTCTCTCAGGTGCTAACATCATCAAAGAGCACATCTCAATCTTTAGAATATTTATCTTCATAACACCCAATGAGACAAAGCAGTGCCATTATCTCTATTTTATGCATGGGACACTGAGACATAGAGAGTAAGTGGCATGACAAAGATCACACATGAAGTCTGTGGCAGAGTATGAAACCGAATTTGCATCTCGTGGTCCTAGACTAGTTCCCTGATCACTGGACCATGTTACTTTCTGAGAAAAGAGAAGAGATTGGCTCCATACTGTCTTTATTGCCAGAATCAATATCTGGTGTTAACTTACATAGTGCTATTGTGCTATCAGCCATTCTCAAACTGTGGGTCGGGACCCCAAAGTGGGTAGCAACCCCATTTTAATGGGATCACCAGGGCTGGCATTAGACTTGCTGGGACTCGAGGCTGAAGCTCAAGTCTGAGCCCCACCACCCAGAGGTGGAAACCCTCAAGCTTTGGCACTTTCCCGACCCATGATGGTGGGACTCGCGATTTGGTCCCCTTTCCTGGGACCATGTAGTAATTTTTGTTGTCGGGGGTGGTGGTGGGGAGTCAGGGTGCAATGAAGTTTGAGAAACTCTGCTAGTTGTCTGGCTGCCTGCCGGCCTGTTTTCTATTGTACCTGTTGCCTCAAAACTTCCCTCAAGAGATTGTAATTGGATCCACAGGGGTGGACTTTTATACCGGTCTGGAGTCCTTTGAGGGCAATAGGCCTTCACAGGGCACAAGAAATTGCCCACTAGGTTCCAATGCCAAGATTGGAGCCAAGATAGAACCTTGATTAGGAGGGGGGGAAAAAGACCCGATGCCATTTAAAAATAGCAGTAAAAGACAATGTGTCTAGAAAGCTCCTTTCTCCATCCCAGCATCTGCAGAAGAGACATAGTGATGTCCAGACAGTACAGACAGCTCTCGTGGCAGCCCATTTCACACTGGGTTGAGGCATCGCTGAGGAGAATCCACATGCTGTTTCTGATATTCATTAATCATCCAGCTAATTTGTTTTTACACAGGAGCGCTGACAGCAAACGAATGTTATTACAGCAAGAGCACACTGCATAATCCAGACTATTATGGCATTAGCATTGATGAAAACGGCTGCTCTGTTGGTTTATCCTCAATTCTGTATCCAACTATAATTGTAAATATATCTATTTTTATTCACATCTGCTGAAAGAGAAAGACCTCCCATATGTGGCTGGAGACTTAAAAGGATTGCTGCTTGCTTTCTTTCTCTTTTCCTTCCTATCTCAGGAACATGAGTTGAAGACTAGCCCAGGATTCACTAACTGCTTAGAGACTTTTATGAACTAATATTTAAGTGGCTTTACTCAGGCTGATATATATATATATATATATCTCCAGTACCTAAGGTTGACTTTCCTGTAAAGATCATATTTGTATACTAGATATGCTTGCTGTGTACTGTACATGCAAGAAAGGAAGGATTGGTGGTTGGGCTGGAAACTAGGAGACGCAGGTTCAATTCCCTTCTCTGCTACAAATCACTTTATGTCTCTGTGTCTGAGATGAGGATATATGCAAAATGAAGATAATGGCACTTCCCTTCCTCACAGGGGGTGTGGTGAGGCTAAACACATTCAAGATTATGAGGTGCTCAGATATTATGAAGATGGGTGCCATATAAGTACCAAAGATTGATTTATTTTCCCTTTCTAGGTCACATGCTTTGTCATCTGATTGCTAATACAATAGAACATGTATAATCTTATCTTTCTTAAGGCGGGTATCCACGGTTACAGCACCGATTCACTATTTCTTCTCCATAACCTCAGCCAAGAACTGAAAAGAAATGCCAAGATAGAATCTGCCCTCCCCCCAAAAAGTATCACAGGTTTCATGCTGGACTCAGTCCACTCAAGAAAGTCTGGTGAGCCCTGGTTAGCTAATTGGTTGAAATTTTCCCACTTGCTGCCCCTGACAGGGCCCATGTTTCATTGTACTCACCCTCACTTAAACCAAATGGCTGTGCCCAGAAAAGCTGTGCAGGGGTAGGGAGAGAAGAAGGAATGTGTCCACAAGTGACACTCTTCAGAGGCACTTAGGGTCATCTGTGGGTGTAGGTTTCCTGTTACATATGTGTCGGCAGCCGTCATGGCTGACACGAGGGATTGAAGTGGGAACCACCGTAGCTAATAGCATGAGTTTGTGCAGCTTCTGATAAAGAACCAGGCTCTGCAGCTTGGGCCTATAACAGTCTTTCCTCTTCTGTGGATTGGGTACAGGGGGGAACACAGAGCATGCACTGATCCTTGGGTTATGTGTGTACTCAATACCACATGATATTAAAGTTCCCAGCCTAAATTATTGCCACAGACATGATATTGAAATAGATGAGCAGTTGGTCTCTTCCAACATGGCACCTCATATATGCTCCTGTCTGTCATCACGAGGTCCTGTTTCCTTAAAATGTACACCGTAGGGATGACAAAGGAGGTTCTGTAGGTATCTGGCTGTTTGGCTGAGTTCCTGAGAAATTACTACTTTAATGTTGCTGGAAATTTATTGTGTTTCTAATGATGATAGAGTGCTTAGAGCTTTGGATAGGTACCTTTGTTGTTATCTTTATTTAGTTAGTTTTAAAATATTAAAAACTACTGAATATTGTTTCCAGTAATGTTTCTGTTGTGAAATTAGCACAAAAGTGCTTGCCTGCATTGGAATTTTAGTCTCTGGTGTTGCTACATTAGGGCAAACCCCCATATAGAGATGATTTATATGAATACAGCTTGATTTACAAACATTCATTTGAACCCCCTCTCAAACAAAGCCAACCCTCACTGCAAACTGGACCAAGACCCAAAATCTAAGTTCAAGCTTCTTAAGGAAGAAAATGAGCTTCTACTAATGAAGATATAAGAGGCCAAACTATAACTATATTGATGCCTGACAAATTAAATGTGTATAGAAAACAAATAGTTCCTTTTTGTATCTGTTTATCTTCCATTATTTGTGGTCTCCCCACACAGTAGGAAAGTTGTGGTTCCCTTGATTTGCTCACTCATTCTGTTATTAGAGGAGATCTCAGTCTGCACCACTGGGAGCCATTTTTCTGTCCTCACTCTCTGGCTGGTGCTAGGAATGTGTTCATCAAGACTGTTTGTCAGAAAGTTAAAACATGTCTATGCGTCTTCCTTCCCATTTTCGTTTGTTCAAATACCTTTGGCCAAAAATGGGCTCATATGCTTTATGCATGAGGAAAGGTGACTATTGATGTTAGAAACTGTGTGGTAATTTTGTTTTCTTGTCAAAAATGGGTGTCTGGAATCACTGATGCCTTGGGAAATTACTGTATAATTAAGCTTGGAAGGTTTAGATTTTTATTGGTAGATGTCGGTAAACGTTGATTTCACAGTAGACACACACAGACCATTTAAAAAAAATATTTCCATCAATAATAGACATTTACAGATAGCAAAAGTAAGAAAAATGCTGCTTGAGAATTTATTAGATTTTGATTTATGTATATTCACTATGCATATTTTGATACATGATGTTGACAATTTGTATTTTAACAGCCATAAACCTTTCATTAATTGAATCTCAGCATCTCCTGTCATTAAATAATTTTTGTCTGACCACCTCATGATCTGTGAAATTTTCACAAAAATATCTGTGAAATTTTAAATTGATAAAAATAAAAAAGTTTAAAAATTAGCATTGATACTGTCTGTCAAAATTATGTTAATAAAACAAATTCTTCCAAATATAAATATAATGTAACCAATTTGTTTTTTATTTAAAAAACAAACAAACAAATGTTCTCCAATATGTTGAAATGCACAAAGAATATATCAACTTACTTTTCTCCCTGATCAATGGGAAATGAATAAATTAGCACCTATGATTTTTATTGACATTGGCCAAGATTGTCAAAAGTGAATGATTTTGAGGGTCCCAGTTTCGGGGTATCCTCTTCAGATTCCTGAAAGGGGCCTGATTTTCATAGGATGGTTCCTCAGCATTTTCTGACACTCGGGGCCTTTCAAGGTGTCTACAGTTGTGCATTTAGAATTTGAGGTACTCACAATCACTAAAACCTTTTAGATATCATGGCTTGTGTGTCTGGGGTCCTAACAAAAGACATAAGAGCTGGGAGAGTATTCCAAACAATTATTCATGAATATTAAACCATTTTTAAAATTGCTTCTATCATGTTCCTTTCTCTGGCTATTGTACTGAATAAGTTATACTAATGTGAATGTTCATATAGGCTCTGATTCAGCAAAGAACTCAAGTACATGCTTAACTTTAAGCAAGTGAGTATCCCCAGCTGAAGTCAATGGTGCTTAAGTGAATGTTGCAGAACATTCTGAACTTGTAACCACAAGTATTAGCACCTGGAAATCTGATTCTAACTGTTACAATGCAACACTAAATACAAGATTTGGTTGGGGGGAGAGAGGAAAGGGAAAGTTTACCAGAATGTTAATGAACATTTTCCCTTTTATTTTTTTAACTCTGACATTTTTTTGGATGACATTTTGACTACCTCTACAGATGCTCTAAAAAGATTTAAAAACTGTGAACACTTTATCACATTTTCCCTGATTTTTTTTCACATTTCAAAATTTTATGAAAATTCCCTAATTAGAAAAAAAAGGACCAGTTCAAGTAAAGAGAAAACAGAGTTTAACAATTGCTTCTAAGTTTCACTTTCAAAATTCTGATCCATTATGTTTTAGACAATTTCTTCTTAACCTTAGAACTCTTAAATGTGAAGTGTGGATCTTTTTGGTATATTAAATATCATTAACTCACCTCCATATGAGTTTGTGAGGAAAAATTACAGAGAGGGACCAACTACAAACTGAAATAATGAAGCACAGTGAGGGTAACAGCTTATTCTGAGTATTTACCCAGAGATATCAGACAGAATCTTTATTGACAACCATATTCAAAAGGATATATCTATAGAAAGATTCATGAGTTTGCAGCTTTTCCTGCTGAAGTACTGTAAAACTATTTATTTTGTATTACATCAAACACAATCTGTGCTACATAATCTGTACATGAATTAATATAATGATGTACATTACTACAATTAGCTTTAACAGTTAACTATTAAAACTAGAATTTTTTTTAATTAACTATGTTTTTCAGAAGTGGTAACTGACATGAAATCTAACATGTAAGAAAAATTGAATGTAATGTGTTGTATAAACATGTAATTATGTGAATTAATGTAATTGGTTTGAGTAAATTAATCTCTTAAAAGCACCCATTTTATATATATTTTATCAGGAATCAGAGGCGTGAATTTCCTAAGGGCAATTCCAGTTTAATTATTTCCTTTCATCTCTGTTTATCTGAAATCAAGAGCTAGTTAAATGGTCATTACACTGGGTCTGTTTCAGATCCAGTTTATTTTCATTTTAACTGGAGTAACTCCTATTAGCTTCAGTGACTCTTGATGTACACTGATGTGACCAAGAGGTGCATCGAGCTCGATACTTGGCTCCTCACCAACTGCTTTGCACCATCCCAACAGTGCAATGCATCCATCAAACTGGCAGACATCTGGTCCCCTGAGGACTCCTCTTGTACAGAAGAATTTTTGGGTGGCTTGGAAACCTCTCTCTCCCACACCCTGTATTGGATGTCTCTGACATCAGTTAAGTTAGAACCACCCAAAGGTGGCTTTAACTTAAGTCCAAATGCCCACAGCCCTATTCCATCATCCAGGGATCACTAGGGCGCAGGGACACTCCGTAAAAACACTGCACCAAATACAGAGTGTGGGAGAGAGAGGTTCTTTGCCACCCAATAAGGTGGGTTTAAAGCCGTCTTTGCTCTTTTCTAGTCCCTCTGGTGCTGTATTCAGGCCAGCTCTAACTTTTTTGGAATGTGTCGCCCCAAGATTGGATGGAATGCCACCCCTTAAAATGTGCCGCCCCAAGCACATGCTTCCTAGGCTGGTGCTTGGAGCCGGCCCTGCCTGTATTGAGCACAATTCTGCTGGTCTGGAGAGCTAGCCTGGATTGTCTTTCTTTCTTTTCTCCTTTCAGGATCTCCGTCATGGAGAAAGTCCCCTTTTAGAATTCTGATCTCGCTTCCTGGCCACAATAAATCGGGAGTAACTCCACTGAAGTCAGTGGGGTTTACCGTGGCTATAAATGAGCTTAGAATGAGGCCTGAGGAAAAGAGAAACCTTCACAAAAACAAAACAAAAACAAACAAACAAACCTCCAGCTTCATGTGGCCCTTCTGCTCAGGTAAGGGTCCTCTCTTAACATTTCCCCCTTTATCTTCCTGATACCAAGTGTAGCAAATTGTCAGCAAAGGTAGGTAACACTAAACCTAACCCATGAACATTCAGTTAGAAGCAGACCTTGGCGAAGAACTTCCCCCTCCCCATCCATTCACCCTGCATCCATTGTATGGTTTCCAAGATTTCTTGTGGAAATACTCCATGGCTTGTTTTCCACTGAACGTTAAAACCAGACTTAATGGGGTTGGGGTGGTTTTTTGTTGGTTTTTTTCCCTGACATGTCGCCCATCACATTAAGTTTATTAGAATTTTCCTTTGAAGAGTTACCTGAGGTGAAGTCAAATTGGACTTCAGGCTACTGAGGAAGGATGCCAGAGGTTGGGAGGGTTGCCAGCAAAACTGATGCGGCTCACGCATGGAGAACAATCGCAGAAATGTACTCAATTTCATGCCGTGATTTTGGATAAAGCCTGTTAGAATATAGTCAAGATAAAGCTTTGGTGCCTGTTAAACAGCTGAAAGTAGGAACTGTGCCATTTCAATGCAGAGAGAGCAATCGGCATTAAATAGAATATTTAAAAGCAAAACAGCTACCTATCAAATGACAGAATGCAACAAAGGAGCGGTTCAATGCCTGGCTTCGCTGAGTTTGAGGTTCTGTGCTTTCTCTCAGTCATTATGGAAATCCAGTTGTTCCCAGCAGATGTTGCAAAGACCATCCATTAATGGTTTAAATGAAATTATGTGTTACAGACTGGGGGCCCCATTCTGCAAGATTTTACAGGCTGGATTGCTCTAGCCATACTCATGTAGGGTAGTACTTTGCTCTGCAGCTAGTCTCGCCGTAGTTAATGTAATGTACTACTCAAAGAAGCAATGGTAGAATATCATTTTATGTGAATAATCCCCTTGATTTTAATGACACTGCTCCTCAGACATGCCAAACCCATGAAAAAAAAATGGAGAAATTGGGCTTGGTTTTGGCTTAACTGGCTTGCGAGTTGCTTGTTGGCTAGTTTTTGGCTTGTAACTTGTTGTTTTGGCTTGTGGCTTGTTGCTCATTTATTTATTTATTTATTTAATTGGCTCCCAGCAAGCAGAGACAAGGGGGCACAAACAGGGGCAAGTAGGGGCAAGCGGGGGAGAGAGTCGGAGGTGCACAGCAGACCCACCACTGTCCCGGACTGCACACCAGGGGGATCTAGTCACACAGAGTGTTGGGGTTCTTAGCGACTGGCTTGTTTTGGCATTGTTTTGATATGGGATTAGCTTGATTTTTGGCTTATCATGAAAGTCGGGGTGCTTAGTTACCACGTGAAAGTTGGCAACTGTGCTACTCGTGTAAATGAGTGCTACTCAACATGAGTAGGGAGGCAAAAGCTAGTCTCCGTGGGAGACAGTTTGCACAGAAAGGGGTTGCAGACTTGGACCCTGGGTTTTCAACAAATGCATGTAATAATACTTGAGTAATAGCTGGATATTATACTTGGACAACACTCCAATCATTTCCAGAGCTAGTCGCAATTTTTCAAATTTCAAACTGAAATTTGGAAGAAATTAAATAAGAAAACGCAAAGGGAAAATATGTTGAAAACTGTTATATGATTTCCTCCTCATCCTTGTTTTTAACCAGCCTTAGTGAACATGCTGATGTGCTCTGTTAGATTGTTCCTGAAGAGATGATTAAAAACAAATCACACCAGCCGTTGGACCCACTTCAGATCTGACCATGTTTTTCCAACTAATGTTATCAGTCCAAATGATGCCTTGAATTGGAATGACTGCCAGCTGAAGCATTTTCCTACCCAAAATGTGGTGAAGGCTCCCTTAATGAACTCTTATTTTCCATTATAAAAATGTTAAGAACAAACAGACATACACAGAGAGAGAGACACACAGAGAAGGGACAAACTAAAGCTTTTATTTTTCTTATGTACCCTCTCTGTATAATCAGATGTTTTAGAGATTAAGAGACAGAGAGTGGGGGAGGGGGAAGTCACATGGGAGAGAAAACAAAACGAAAGCCAAGATTTCTCCCCCGCTCCCTCCCGAGCCCCATGTTGTGACTTTGACAAATGACGATGCATAGAGAAAATTTATGCCAGGTCTCGGAGCATTAGCACATTATCACGAGCAAAACAGAGCCCTAGGCTGGCGTCATTGGGGACCCATTGAAAAATTCTTTGAAAGTTATGCATGGGCCAAAGTCCATCTCAGAAAGTGCTGTCATGCTGGAGCAAGTCTGGGTAAAAGTCCTAAGAGAGCCAGGTGAAGACACCGAGCATTAGATGAGAAATGGTTAGTAAACGTCCATTCTGGAAAGGAAAGAGGAACCTCGCCAGTCTCAGGAGACCTGCGTGTTGAATGATTTAATGGCTACCTGTAGGAAACACTTTTTGCTTTATTGCTTTCTTGTTAAAAGGAAAAAGAAATACAATGTAGGTTCTTCCCTCCCTTTTCACCTCACTATCCCAGCTCAATCATCTCCACTAAGTCACAGCGTGAGCCCTGTCATCTTTGCTGGAGACCCCACCCGACTGCCTGCAGATGGTCTTGTAGATTAGGCCATTACACAGTTTAAAAAAACCTCTGCAGGTGCTACTCCTGTTTCAGCAGAGTTTGCTGCAGAGGGTCCTGCTTCTGTGCCCTTCACCTCTGCAGTTATGTCACATACAACTTGCATGCAGGACTTTGTGTAGGTTAATGCTGAGAAGTAACTTTTCAAAGAGGTGAACAAAAATGGAGTTCTAACAAATGAGGGATCAAAAGAGGGTGGGATTTTTCAAAGGTGTACAGGCACCCAAAGGCATAGATGGGTGATGAGTGGGATTTTCAAAAGCACATAAAATGCTTTTGAGAATCCCCGCAGGTGCCTTAGAAGCCTAAGGCCTGGGCTACACTAGTCAGGGAGGGGAGGTTGGAACTAAGATACGCAACTTCAGCTACACTATTCACGTAGCTGAAATTGAAGTATTTTAGTTCGACTCATCTGGCTGTCCTCACCATGGCGAGTCAACAGTGGCCGCTCCCCCGTCGACTCCGCTTACTCCGCCTGCCCAGGTGGAGTACAGGCGTCAATGCGGGGATTGATTTATCGTGTCTTGATGAGACGTGATAAATCGATCCCCAATACATTGAACACTACCTGCTCATCCGGTGGGTAGTATAGATGTACCCTAAATCTCATTGAAAATCAATGGAGTTTAGGCTCCTAAGTGCTGACATTATTTTAAAAATGAGATTGAGACACCTAAGTCAATTGGATAATGCCATACAGTACTGGTTCAGATGTGATTGAGCATGCGAGAGTTCTGCATCATTTAATCTCAGTCTCCAGGATCTACACAGATTAAAATTTCTACAGCAAATTTGTACTGCTCCTTTGTGCACTTGAGCACCTCTCCTGGAGCTACATTTTCTCAAGAGCAGGAGTGGGCAAACTGTTTGGCCCGAAGGCCACATCAGGGTTCAAAATTGTATGGAAGGCTGGGTAGGGAAGGCAGTACCTCCTCAAACAGCCTAGCCCCGCCCCCTATCTGGCCCCCTCTCACTTCCTGCCCCCTGACTGCCCCCCTCAGAACTCCTGAGCTATCAACCACCACCCCGCTCCATCCACCCCCCCACTCCTTGTCCCCTGATGACTCCCTCCAGAGACCCCCACCCCAACCAAGACTCCACCCTCTATATAAGCCCCCATACTCCTTGTCCCCGACTGCCCCCTCCAGAGACCCTCCTACCCCAATCACCCCCAGGACCCCAACCCTTATCCAACCCCCCTGCTCCATGTCCCCTGACTTCCCTGACCCCAGGCCATACTCCCACCCCCTGACAGGCCCCCTGGGACTCCCACATCAATCCCCCTGTTCCCCATCTACTGACCACCCCCTGAGACCTTCTGGCACTTATCCAACCCCCAGCCCCCTTACCATGCTGCTCAGAACAGCGTGTTTGGCCTGGAGTCAGACACACTGCCGCAGAGCCCCGCCCCCCAGAGCGCTGCTCGCATGGTGCAATGAGACTGCGGGGAGGGGAAATAGCAGGGGAGGGTAGAGGAGCTAGCCTCCCCAGCCAGGAGCTCGGGGGCGGGGGCGGGACAGAATTAGCCCACAGGCTGGATGTGGCCCGCAGGCCTAGTTTGCCCACCCCTGCTCTAGAGGCACCTATTGTGCCGTGCAATATCTCAAGAGAATGTGAATAAATATGATGCATGCTTAGGAGGCCAGCATGCATAAACCTTTGTACAAATACACCAGATATCCAATAAAGGCTTAGCAGTTGTTCATGTGGTCTCTAACCATTGATATCCAAAGATATGTCTCACTGGAACCTTTTAGTGATGGCCGGACATCAATAATGTGTGGTGATATGGGTTGGATAAACTATCCACTAGCTGAGGTTCTGATCCACATTATTGATCTGATCTAAATTATTCAAGTCTGTTCAAATTCCACAATTTAGCTGGAAATCTCAAATAGGCTTTTACAAAAAAATCTACCATGAAGAGAAAATTTTCATTCAGTTTCGAGAAAAAATCCATACAAGTAGGATCTTTAACACATAGAAACATTCCCTTGGAGTGCTGTCGTGAGCCCAGATTCTGAAGAAATGTGCTAATGTATGGGGTGGGGTGTGTCAAACTGACAACATCCAATAAACAAATAGCAAATTAACTTTTGAAAGAATGCTCTCAATTAAAATATGGAAGTTGGTTACAGTAAGCATGGGTAAGGAACATTGTATAAATAAATGGCATTCATCTTCACAGTGCTGTGTAAAGTACAGAATGTCACAATTATTTATTATAGCACCATATAGCAGATTCATGACGAATGGGTAGACTCTGATGAATGTTTGATGCAATGTGCATTATTTTATTTTAAAATAAGAAAAGTTGCTTTCGGATGCTGTCTCTTCTCAGACGTTTGCAATCGAGTCTGGGAATTTGATTATCTGGACACTGGCGGCACTTCTGCAAATGTCATCAGAGCGTCCAACAAGCAGCGTTTTCCAGCGCTGCAATATGATCACCTCTACCCAAATATGGTGTCAGGGCAATGGAGAAATAAGGCAAGCTGATGTGATGGTCAAAAGCGTCAGGGGTAACAAAATAGTATTGCTTCCCTTTCCTTCGGGGAAATAGATACCTTTTACCCCAAACTGTTTGGCCTTGCCCTTTTGTACTAGAATGGAAAAAGATTTCTATTTAGTAGCATTCTATAGTAGCTCAGAACTGTGTTGTCATGCCATGTCCACAATGCGCGAACACGTGTGCCATATTAAATGCTGCATGTGTTCTAGATCTGCCACCAATCCATACCCAGAGAGAAACAAAACCCCATGCTAATCCCACTCTGTGAAGCAGATCAGAGAGTCAACAGGTGTGATTCCTTCTCTGTCCACCTTTCTTCTAGGAAGACAAGTAAACTACTTCACTCCTTTCCATAGAGCATGCACCTAACCAGTTGTTATGCCTGTAAATTAGCAGGAGCCAGTTGCAACTAAGTCTTCTTTTTCTGGCCCCACCTGATCCAATAGCTCTCAGTGAGGAAAATCAGGTGAGTAGCTCTTATTTTATCTCCTCCTCCTGAGGACAGAGTCACAATCAGAGCAGAAAAGGTTGGCCTTTCCATATACAACCAAATAAGTTGCTACTCCATGTGAGGAAGGATGACTGATTTGCCCCACTATACACTTGACCCTGAAATCTTTATGCACACTGATGAGTACTTACTATCTGCATTCCCAACCAACATTCCCTCTGATTTTTTACAGGCCATGTGCAAAAAAATTTCTTCGGTGCAAATTTTTGTGCGTGTGGCATTTCACTGTGTGTGTATGGGGGGGGGGGGGGTTAGGGTCTGTGAATGTGCGCACACAGCTTAACGGGAACAGTGTTCTCGACACTTCTGAGTAAAGCTTGCTCTGCAGAAGTGTTGCAGAATCCGGTCCTATATCTTACTGTGTATGAGAAAAGGGGAAAAAAGCATTTTCTGCAAATAGGCTTACCCAGTGTTAAGGGCAGTTCTTTACAAAGATACCAGAGTGAGCTCTTACTGCACCTTGGACAGAAACAAGCCAGTGTTTGGAGAGAGTACAGTTGTAATCGTGGGCTGTTCTATGGAGGGGAAAAATAATGTGGTTTGCCATCAATCTCTCAGCATGGCACACAAGGGCTGACTTGTTGAGATTTTGTAGGCCTGTATTTACAGAGAAAACATAGACCTCGTGCTGTGCAGTGGCCTATCAGTACCAAGGTCTGAAAGAGTCACATCTGAGAAAAAAGGGAAGGCTTGAATCATAACCTTTCAGGATAATCTAATTCATAAGGGAGCCAAAATTACTCTGCTCCTGCGAGCGAGAATAAAACTCAAAGAATTTAATTATTGGGGAATTATTCATGAATACGTACGGTCTGGCTTGAGGCAAAAGCTGGGAAATAAGGACATTTACTGGCTTTAATTCATGGCGCCGTTCTACATAGTTGCTGCTGATGGAAGAAAATATGGAACCTTCCACCCTCAGGACAACACTACGCTATGGAAAATGAGAATTTTCAGTGTTATACGGGGGTGAGGAGGGGTGTTGTTAGAGTGGGGTCCTAAGCCAAGAGACCATGTTTAGAAAAAGCATTAGAACTCAAATCTTTGGTTTATGAAGACACAGCTTGTTTTGATGTTATTGCTCACATGGCTACAGTCAACACTGTGACCGTTAATATAATTTGTATTTCAGTAGTATTTAAGAGACCCACAGACATCAGGTCCCCACTGTGCTCGGCACTGTACAACCACATACCAAGAGAGAATTGCTGCTGAAGAGCTTGAAATCAAAAGAGATGAGGCATAACCTTGATATCCCTCATGTTACTGGTGAGGAAGTATAGGACAGGGGTATGAAGTGACTTTCCCCAAACTAGACAGAACCAAACCCAAAACTCCTGAGATATAGCTTACTCCTTTAATCTCAAGGTCTATCTTTCTTGCTTTTCTAGCTTGCTCAGACCTGAGCAAATCTTCTTCACCACCCTGACCAAGTGGCTAGGTATAGAGGTAGAGCCACTAATGATGGAGGGAGAGCCTCTCTCAGTGTGCTGAAGGATAACAACAGAGTTGCTGAGCAGCTATTAGCACAACTTCAGGACTATTGAATTATCTCCAAATGCCTTCCAGAGTTTCCTCAGAGCTTCCTGAGATTCAGAAAAAGCATAACCTTAGGGGAAGATTGCCAACTATTTAACAGCTGCCTGGGCCAGTGCTGCCTAAAGTTACCACAGAATCTAATGCCAACAATTTCCTACCAGCGCTCTGCCTGAAGTTGAACTCTGATTCTGTGACCTTTGTTCTCATGTCACACAGCCCAAAATTTCAAAGCTGGGTACCTGAAGCTGTCTGGTTTTGGTTGTCTCATTTTTAAGCATTTATCATGTATGTTCCTTTTTCTTTTATTTAAAATTAATTCTGTCATTCTGCGGGCTTATGAGCACAGCATGAAAGGCAACTTCCTCACACCCCTGCCTCCAAAATGTAGGAAAGATCCTAATTCTGCTATTTTAATATTTTCATCTGGACTTACATTCTTTTAGAAGAGATATTCAAAGTAGAACTAAAACTATTTTTTTAACTTAGTATCACAAATGACTCAGCCAACATGCAAAGTGAAAATATATAAAAGCAACACTTCTATTTATTTTCCCCAAAGCATCCAGAGGTCAATGACAGGGGGGGAGGAAATTGGGAAAACCAGAGTAAAACTAACTCACATAGATTAACACAATTTGTTGGAGAAGGAGTCCACATGGCTAATGTAAAGGGAAATCATGATTCACCAATCTATTAGAATAACTTGAGAGTGTCAGCAAGCATATGAATAAGGGCAATCCAGTCAATATAGTGTAATTGGATTTTCAGAAAGCCTTTGACAAGGTCCATCACCAAAGGCTCTTAAGAAAACTAAGTAGTCATGGGATAAGAGGAGAGAAAGCAATGCAAAAAAATAATCCCAACTATACATAATGTGGGAATCTAATTTAGCTGTTACCAATCAGGAAAGAGATCTTGGGGTCGTCATGGATAGTTTTTCAGCTCAGAGCTCAGCAGCAGTCAAAAAGGTTAACAGAATGCTAGTAACTATTAGGAAAGGGATAGCAAATAAGACAAAAAATCATAATACCTCTATGTAAATCCATGGTGCGCCCCCACCTTGAATACTGTGTCCAGTACTGTTGTCCCATCTCAAAAAAAGGATATAGTGGAACTGGAAAAGTTTCAGAGAAGGGCAACAAAGATGATCAAGGGTAAGGTATGACTTCCATACAAGGAGAAACTAAAAAGATTAGTGCTGTTCCTCTTAGAAAGAGGCAATTAAGGGGGAATATGATAGAGATCTATTAAATCATGAATGGGTGGAAAAAATGAATAGAGAATTTCCCACAATACAAAAACCAAGGATCACCTGATGAAAATTAATAGACACCAGGTTTAATACAAGCAAGAGGAAATACTTTTTCATATGACACAGAGTTAACCCGTGGAACTCATTTCCATGTGATGTTGTGATGACTGAAAGTACAAAAAAGAGAATTAGAGGAGTTCCTGGAGGATAGATCTATCAATGGTTATTAACCAAGATGGTAATAAATATAACCCCATGCTTGGGGTGACCCTATGTATGCCAAAGCCAGGAGAGTAAGACAGGAACGGATCTCTGCAAAACTGCCCTGTTCTGTACAATCCCCCTGAAACTCTGGTACTGACCACTATTAGAGGCAGGATACTGAGCTAGATGGATCATTGGTTTGAAGCAGTGTGGCAGTTCCTATGTTCATTCTCTTACATATCTCTGCAATTGTATTCTCTGCTTAATATTTCACAGTGAAAGAGTTACAGGTGTCTATCAGGCATGTCAAACCCGTGAAAAAAATTCAGAAATTGGGCTTGTTTTTGGCTTAACTGGCCTGTGAGTTGCTTGTTAGCTAGTTTTTGGCTTGTAGCTTATTGATGCTTGTTGCTTCTTTTTAAAAAAAAATTTGCTCCCAGCAAGCAGGGGCAAGGTGGGGAGAGAGGCAGGGGTACGCAGTGGGCCCACCACAATCACAGACTGCATGCTGGGGGATCTAGTCACATAGAGTGTTGGAGTTCTTAGGGGTTGGCTTGTTTTGCCTTGTTTTGAAATGGGATTAGCTTGCATTTTGACTTATTAGGAAAGTCGGGCTGTATATTTACCGCATGAAAATTGGTAACTGTGGTCTCTCTTTGTTACAGGTCTCTCAATAGTCCTACAGATTAAGAAACTATCAGGAAAAAACCCCACCACGCTTATTTTAAGAAACTTACCCTTGAGATAGCAACATATTGGATTAATTGTAGTATTGCCAGCAGAGTGTGTACTGTCTAAATAGACAAGACAAAGGGCCTGTCCTCACTGGGGGGGGGGGGATCGACGGCAGATACGCAACTTCAGCTACGTGAATCATGTAGCTGAAGTTTGCGTATCTGCTGCCGACTTACCACTCATCCCCATGGCGGCGGCAGTCAGCGGCGCGCTTCCCCATCGACTCCAGCTTGCGCCTCCCAGCAAGCTGGAGTTCCAGAGTTGACGGGGGAGCCCCGGGCGATCGATTTATCGTGTCTTAGCGAGACACGATAAATCGATCGCCAGAAGATCGATCCCGGAGCAGCCTCGTGAAGACAAGCCCAAAGAGTAGGAGAAAAGAAATATGATTGTCCCCATTTTACAGAATAAATTTAAAGAGAAAATAACTCGTCCAAAATCATAAGGGAAGTCTGTGTGGTGGAGCTTGGAACTGAATCCCCATTTTTCAAGTCCTGCTCCACTGTCTTAACGACGCTTCTCTTTTGGTCAAGCAAATGTTTGACTTGAATTTTCAGCACAATTAAGATGGTGTTTCAAGAGGCTAGAGCCTATTGTAACGTCCACTCACACCCTGATCTGTACACTCTTGTTGACTTGAATGGATTTTAGACCAGACCATGGTGAGCACGGACACAGAGATTTTCATTGGGTCTGGTCTGTGTAATGCAGAATATTTTATATGCCACTAAAACAAAGCCAAAATGGTTACAGAGTGGTGGCCAAACCTCCAAAAGTTTGGAAATCAGACTAGAAATCTGGGAGGAAATTCTTATTTGCAGGAGTTCCAGAACTATGTGGTCTCATTAAGGATAGAAATGCCTAGACAATAAGATCTATCTTGGCATTGCAGTTTTTCTAACTCCTGTCTTGGAAGAAATTAGGAGATGCAAAAGAATTTTTTTAAAAAGTGTTCACCAAACTTTTTCCAGTCTTTAAATAGTGGAAATTCAAATTGATATATGGGCTTAGTTTTGAGCAGTTACCATTTGACCTGAATTGGTATGCCCATCCATAGTAAATACTTATTTCTTAGTTGATTAATACGCAGAAAACATTGTGATTAATCAGAAAAAATAAAGATCTGTGGACATAAATTCCTTAACGTATCTTGCAAGCACAGAAATGAGAGTATATATACCGTATTTTTCGCCCTATAAGACGCACTTTTTCTTCCCCAAAATGGGGGGGGAAAAGTTGGTGCATCTTATAGGGCGAATGTGCGCCCCGGTTCCCCCCTCCCTGCCGCGGGCGGGCTGCCGGGAGCGTCCCGGTTCCCCCCTCCCTGCCGCAGGCGGGCTGCCGAGGTTCCCCCCTCCCTGCCGCGCGCGGGCTGCCGGGAGCGTCCCGGTTCCCCCCTCCCCGCTGCGGGCGGGCTGCCGGGAGCGTCCCGGTTCCCCCCTCCCCGCTGCGCTCCCGGCAGCCCGCCCGCGGCGGGGAGGGGGGAACCGGGACGCTCCCGGCAGCCCGCCCGCGGCGGGGAGGGGGGAACCGGGACGCTCCCGGCAGCCCGCCCGCGCGGCAGGGACGGGAGAGCGAGGCGCATTTTTTTTTTTTTTTTTGTCCGGCTTTTTTATTGAAAAACGAGGGGGTGTCTTATAGGCCGGAGCGCCCTATAGGGCGAAAAATACGGTACATCCTTGCTATAAGAGATCATTAGAAAGAAAGAATGATAGCAAAGAAAAACATAACACACACAGTGAAGGCAAGCTGGGGACTCTACTAACTCCATTTGAGCTAAACCAGGAGGTGATAACAGTAGGGATGTGGGGGCATTAAAATAGCATTTACATATTTGGCAGATCATAGACCAAAACATTGGCAGATAACACACCATTCCTTCCACTAGGAAAATCTGCCTCAACTGTGACAAGATGTGTGGATCCCAGATTGGTCTCATTAACTACCTCAGGATCCAGCAGCGATAACTAGCTATCATTTTAAGGAAGACAGTCATCCTCGAACTCTAAGGGGTTGCTGATTAGTATCTGAAAAAGTGTGAGTTGGGTGTCTGGTATTCTCCAAATTTGATACCTTATAAAAACCTTCCTTTGACATGATTGTGCCTTTCATAGGAAATAGAATGAAACCAGAGTCTTGCCAGATTTTACAAGATTTCCAGGCCATTTCGATTGTCTACCACAGCAATACTCAGACTGAGACTCGTGAGATGCAAGCTGCTCTTTAATGTGACTCTTGTGCCTTTTTGCAGCATAACAAAGAGTCCTGTGGTACCTTAAAGACTAACTAAAGTATTGAAGCATAAGCTTTCGTGGGCTAATACCCACTTCGTCGGATGCAAGCAGTGGAAGTGTCCAGGGTCAGGTATAGATAAGTAGGCAAGAACCAGGTAGGAGATAACAAGGTTAGTCCAATCAGGCTGAACCAGCTTGTTATCTCAAATTCAGCTGCTAGAGGAATACCTCACCCTCCCTGATTTGAGATAACAAGCTGGTTCAGCCTGATTGGACTAACTTGTTATCTCCTACTTGGTTCTTGCCTACTTATCTATACCTGCCCCTGGACACTTCCACTGCTTGCATCTGACAAAGTGGGTATTAGCCCACAAAAGCTTATGCTTCAATACTTTAGTCTGTGTTTAAGGTGCCACAGGACTCTTTGTTACCTCGGCTATTCCAGACTAACCCGGCTACCTCTCTGATTCTTTGCAGCATGTGATATTAAAACACTGTGATTTAATTATTAACCAGTCTAAGTTATTAATTAACCAGGATGCTTTCAATATGTTATTAGCCAAGTGCAGTTGATAAAATAATAATACTTGGTCAGTCATTTTTGCCAAGAGAATAATATATATATTTCCTCGGTCACACTGTTTAAATATAAATATATAGTACTATATGGTAAATTAAACAATGAATTCACATGCTGTGGCTCTTTGGGGTAAAGTGATCACTAATTTGACCCCAGAACCATTGAGGTCTGAGTATCACTGACTTACAATGTTCATTATACTTGTAATGGGGGTGCCTCATCCACTCATGTGCCCATTCATAGTCACTGATCAGAATGAATGGAAAGAAGGGGGAGTCCTTTTCTAATGCTTCAGAGCAAAGGGGGGAGTGGAACTGGAGAACCTGATGGCAAAGCAGTAATGTTGTGGTGGGACAGTCCAAACGAAGGAGCAGAGCATGGTGGAAAGATGAGAAGGAGAATTTCTTTATTGTAGCAAGACAGGCCAGAGGAAAATGGAGAGGAAAGTTAGCTGTATAAGATTCTTCCCTGAAGATCAGAGCCATTCATGATCCAATTAACTGATCATTGAATTGCTCATTTGGGGTGATTATCTTCATTTCTCTTGAAGTCATAGCAAAACTTTGATGGACCTCAGTGGGACCATGATGAGACAGCCCACTGAACTAAGTTCAGACACTCCTGATGACTTTAGCCAACTTGTGGTGATGTAAAGATTTATGCGTAAATCCTGTTTCAAGAACTCAGAAGTTGATAGGAAAAGGTTCCAAATACAGGTTGCACCATTGGACGAATGTGTTCTGGGTATGGGACCATCATGGAATTAATTACAATATCTTTGCTACTAGTTAGCAATCTTTCTATCTACTATTTAATATACTTTTGGCTACATGGCATCACTCAAGTTCCAAGTGACTCTTCAAAACTCTGCATAGCATAAAGAAATACACTTAAAGTCATATAGGTGTTTAAGAACAAACCTCCTTCAGAAGGCCTGAAGGCAGTCCATAGTCCTGAACATGTCATATTACAACCCAGTTTACTGAAATTATATCCGTCTCCAGGAATCAATAATTCTCTTTGTAAAAGTTGCTACCGTATTTTACAGCAATACTCCAAACACTACAGAGGTGCTTCCCCAATAGTTGAGTATTCTAGAAGAATGTATAGTTTTTCCACAAGGGAATTCACCTTTCTCTACCTCTCTCTTTCTCCACTCCTTTTTCTTACACAGTTCCTCAACATGTTTTATATATATATATATCTATATTTATCTATCTATCTAGATATTCTTTTTTTCTGCTGAGAGACACATTAGTATAAACTCAGCACTGAGAAAGAATCATTCTTCATCTGTGCCAGCAGCAGTGCCTTTTAGGGTAGACTTGATTACCTGTCCCATCAGACTCGTTTCTTCCCTGAAGTAAATGATTGTATTATTTTTTTCTCTGTATTTAAAAAGGTGATGAGATCATTTATTGTTCTTGAAGTTTAATGGAGCTTGTCAAGATTTTTTTTTTCTTCCCCTCTTGGTTGGTTTTTCCGCTATAGCAGGGATCAGTAACAGCTCCAAGCTACATGATGCTAAATCAGACCACACTTTGGGAAAGAAAAAGAAAAACTTACTACCAAATGAAGAAGCAGTTCAAGCAGGGAGGGGGGGTTGTGTGGGTGGAAGAAGGGGGTGAAGTAGGGAAGAGGGGACAGAATTAAATTTAGAGAGAAAATAACAAATTTTCAGTCCTGAGGTATTTCCTATATATTGAAAAGGCAGTTTGGAAAGGAAATTAGTAAAAATAAACAGATGGTGCCAAGGTTTCTTTATCATACCTGGAGTAGGATATGCTAAATTCCACAAGCCTTTACACTGGCGCCTGGTGCTGTGTTTTTTTTTTTTTTTAAATGGCACCCCGGCTCTGTAAAATGATCTATTGGGACATCAAAGCCATGGCAACCCCATGTGGCACAGGATGTACTCAATTAATTATGTGATTTTTAAATGACAGGAGTTAGGAAAAGTAAAAACAAAAAATAAAATAAAATAAAAAAGTAACAAATAAAAGAGAGAGAAGTAAACTGAAAGGCCTTGTTGTCTGTCTGCCAAGGAGCAGTAGTAGATAAGGCCTGTAGTTACCATGGCAACACAGGCTTGTAGGAGCCAGAATCCAATTTCAGAAACCACAAAATCAACATCAACGTGTGCAAAAATAAAAAGGTTTGTTTGGCAAGTAACAAGTAGAAGGCTACCAATGTATAAAACAGATGAACCGGGATGACCTTAGCCAACTTTAAGCCATAATAACGACAATGTCCCAAGCAGATTTGGCATCCCCCAAATGAGCGCTAACAAGACACAGTCCCCTCTGCCTACTGTTAACATAGAATTGCTACCGTTTTTGTTACATTAAATAATATGGAAAATAAAGTAAAAAAGCAACATTAGAGGCCTGGTTTTAACCCCCCTCAGAGACTATGAAATTTAGGGCTAAAGCTTTTCATTTCATATTGAACTCATGCCATTGTGTTACTGCCTACTCATGACTAAAGGGAACATCCATAATAAGAATAGTCATGTACTTCCTTTGGTCCATCTCCATCATCTGTAGACACATTGGGTCAGATCTTTAGCTGGTCTCAATCAGTGGAGCTTCCCTGAAACTTATGTAGTTTTGTAGCTGAAACCCATCTGGCCTGATAGCTTAATGGCAATGTAAGACACCTGTTTCTAAATTACCTAGTTTTGTGTATTTGACTCTTACGAAACAAGGATGGCTATGGTGTTATAAATTTATGGTCCCAACACTACCAGCTGACAACAGGCTCTATTATTCCAGTACACTGACGCAGTTATTATAATACATATTTTTATAAGTGAAATTAGATTTTTGATATTAATTTAAAGCAGTTAGTAACTACATTTATTTGTGTCTAATTAGCCACAATGTTTACTTTTCTTTTTTTAAAAGGAACAAACACAACTGGATTCCAGCCAGGAAACATTATCTTTGACCAAGATTTGAAATTCTGTGAAAACTAGGCACTCTTTGATACATCCTCAAACTGTCACCCTTTGTATCCAGAATGTTCACACAAAAACAGTGATACCATGTATATCGGTACTATTTTGTTTAAACAGACGTCTCCAAAATGACCCCAAGTCATCAGTCCTTTCTTATAGGTTGTCAGAATTACTCCATGGTCTTTGGTGGGACCATTTTTAAGTGCTCAGAGGACCTTGAACCAGATTTTGACTGTCATAATGTTTGGATCTGGATTGCAAACACCTGAAAGTCTGGAGATGCTGGATCCAACGGGGTTGGTTCAGTCCACATCATTTACTGTATGGGAACAGATTTTGATTTCAAATGGCCTCATATTTTCGGGATGTTTGGATCTGGGATTTTGATTCCAAATTGCATCTCTTAGATTAACATCTGGGTATTTGTGGAGTAGTTACATCAAAGGGGTGGGTCTGTCTCTGGCTGGTTGAATAAATAAGAGTTTCCCCAGCTTCTGACTATGAAACTAAAACTGGACCTAAAGACCCCTCAGCTATTATCATTTTATACTAGATTTTTTTTTAACAGAGACCAGCTCCCACAATGAAAAGTGTCAATTTATATTAGCATTTTGTGATATGGACTACAGGGCTAGGTGCCACAGCTTGTGACTTAAAACCTGAATTTGAACCAAGACTTTCAGAGATGAAGAGCTAGTACCCTGGCTCTTAGTTCACCTTGTCGTAAAATATGCTATTTTCAAACCAAATCCTGAAGTGTTTATCAATGTTTACACCATCCTTGTTCAGGTAAAAGCCTCATTAACTGAAGTTAAGTGTTTGACTCCCCTTAAAGTCAAACTTTTGCCTTGATTGGTGTTAAGAGTTTGGGATTTGGCCATTCATTTGCAGAGTGCATGGAAAACCTGAATATTACTTGGGTGTGTGTGTGTGTGTGTGTGTGTGTGTGTGTGTTTTAAAAAAAAATAACAGTGCAAGGGTGTTTGATTAAGGAAGTTGCTAAATAGTTTATAAATCAAGGCCAATTTATGGTATGTTGCATACACCAAATGGGTGTGGTTGTGTGAAATGTGTTTGTATAGCACAAAGGGCATTTACTTTCATAGAAATGATTAAACAGCAAGGCATGATGGCCGTGCAGAAACTTCCCAATTCTGTCTCCTGGTCAGAGGCTTTTTCAGGCTAGGGGTTTGGTAATCCTCTTGCATTTTCCCAATTTATTCTGACACTGATTCATTTTTGGTTTTGTGCTAATGTCTCCTTAGTTCTAACAAGGAAATTCAGGAGAGCTTCCAATAGCCACTTCACACATTGTCATTCATAACTTTAAAAGTGCCATTATAAAACTAGTAGGGCTTTAAATTACCCCAACAAGTATAGAAGAGAGAAGGAAGGAAAAGTGGGGACAGTGGGAAGAAAGTATCTATCTTAACCATTCAAATGTCCCTGTTTCTTCTGTCTCATTGTTTCTTAAGACCAAGACACTTGCAAGCCCTTCCTTCTCCATCCCCCTGCTTTGGGAGCTGGGGTTTGTGCATTGACAGAGACTTGGCTTTGATGGATTTTCTGCTCTTTTGAGTACTCCTGGGTATCAGGAATGAGATTATATGTTGCAGGTATGTGGGACCACTCTAGTGCCTCCATCGAGCTTGTCTTTGTGGAGGGGAAAAACACCTGGTTAAAGAAAAAAAAAATCATAAGGAAGGTGGAGAAAAAAGGATAAATGTAAGAACATTCCTGGTTGCTACAAAACTAATCTGCACCATTGGCTGAAACACTGTCTGCAGCTTGTTAGTCAGTTTAATATAAAAGCATTTTCTGTTTCACTGGGCAAGGTTAATAAGAAGTGACTATGTGGGGCTCCCATGTCTTGTTAGAAAGGGGCTGTGTGTGCATGGTAAGTTTCAACATTGCGTAAGCCGAGAAGAAGGCTGCTGGGGGTTAATTCTCCAGAATAAAAGAAGGGGCATGTTTCCCTCTCCTAGTATCAAAGCTGTGGGTGTCAGGAGATCTGCGTTCTGTTCCCAGCGGTAAGACCACATTGCTATGTGAACTTGGCTAAGTTGCTTAGGCCTCCATTTTCAAAAATGACCACTAAGCTAGGATGGCTTAGTTTTTGCATACTCAACTTGAAAGTCTTGCATCATAGAGGACTGGGTTCACAGAGGCAATCGGTACCCCACAATCCAATTCTCTTCCACATTAGTTGTGAGTGCTCAACACCTCTGAAAATCAGACCTTAAGTGTTTAAACAGACATCCAAAAATTGATGACTGGTCTGCTGACCAGGTGCATAACTTGGGAAAAAGATAGAATCAGAGAGGTATCCATGTTAGTCTGGAATAGCAGAAGTGACAAAGAGTCCTGTGTCACCTTAAAGACTAACTAAAGTATTGAAGCATAAGCTTTCGTGGGCTAATACCCACTTCGTCAGATGCAGGCACTTGTCATTGGGAAAAGATAGTTGCTCCTTCTCTTCCATCTTACACACCTACCCCAGCACAAGCATAGTGTACATTTTAACAAGGGTTAATGTTTAATGTTAGGTAAATATTCTTGTTGCTAGAATAATTTCACACAACTTTAGGGTGGTGTTTTCAAATTTTACTCTGTAATAGTGCACAATTCCCAATGTCCTCAAGTCTTAGACTGTTGTGAGAACCCCAAGTAAACTGTTATATAGCAATTTAAATCTACTGACTTGTGTTTCATAATGGTTTTTAAAAAGTGCCTTCAACAGTGATGCCACAAAAATCCTGCCACTTTTACATGGTAGTCACACTTGGTGATGTCACAACCATATATTGTGATGTCAGCATGGGATGAGAAAGCTGGTTGCTTATAAAGGGGGAGACCTCTCTTGACACAAAAGCCTTGGTAATTAGGAATTGCAGGTAAGGAGAGGAAACAACAACAACCAACCCACTTGAAATATACATAGGAGTTTGAGAAATATATTTCAAAGTTCTTTAAAGGTTCTTTAAACGCATTTGAAGATATTGTTTTATGTAATTCTCTTCCTTTTTTAAGTACTTTACCAGTCTATCCCTGGCAGTTCAGTAGTTGTCAGCAACAAGGCTGTGTTTAAAATGATAGATATCTTACAATGGAACTATAAATCTTTACAGACTTACAGTATGCTTCCTTTTTTCATGTTGATAATGGGAAATGGAAATTTACAATTGAATCAGTGTCGTTAGTCTTTGGACTTGATGCTGGAAACGCGCATGGTGATCAGTCCCATTGACCCACAGTGCAAAAAAAGCATCAGCTGGAAATAGCACCTGGGATGAGTTTATGGTGAACAAACACCAGTTCAGATTTAGTTCCTATTTTGTAAGGTTTGTGCTTAGGATGTTGCAAGAAACTTACATTTATCTCTTTCTCACCTGCCCCAATTTCAAAGGTGCTTTCATTTCCTAATGTCCCACTGGCATAGCAGGTAAAGTCATCTTGAAAGAGCCACAGCACCTCACAACCTTTTTTGCTGTTAGGTCAATAACCCAACTAAGCTCTAACCAAAGATGGGTGACACCTGTCCTTGTTACAATAACTCACCTATAGAAATCATAAGAACCGTAGAAACATCAGAGGCTAGAGTGTCAGGAAGAAACTTCTCTTATGGATAGAGCATTCCATAATTGTTCTATACCAAGTTTCTTGCACCTTCTTCTGAAGCTCCTGAGCACTGTTGACCTTCAATGAGCTTAAGGCATTGCCTTTTTATATTTGATATATATACACAAATATTTTACAGAGTCATTTGAGGTCTTTTTCTAGGGCTGTACTAGTAAATTGTGGAGTCTTATCTTTCAGTACAGGGAATTGCCTTGGAGATGTAATCTGATTTTGGACAGTGGATGGCTGGGTTACTTTAGAGAGAGAGAGAGAGAGAGAGAGTTTAACCACTGTATCACACAATGCCAGCACTCAGTGTAAGAAACAGTGGGTGAACCAGAGTCTGTTTCTTGCAGACCTTCTTCTGAAGCTCCTGGTGCTACCCTCTGCCATAGAAAGAATATTACGCTAGATGGAACACTGGTTTGATGCAGCAGGGCTGAGTCACAAGCTATTTTGATGCAGCTCCTCCAACCCTGCACCACAGAAGATGCAGACTGGTGTTCTCTGAAATAGACAATTGAGACAGATTTAAAGTCTGCTCCGTATGAAGGGATCAGTGCAAAGCAGACTTAATAGGCTGGTGACACTGGCCAGTGATTTTTACCAACAGTCAGATGGTTTTAAAATAATGTTAAAATATTTCATAGCGTGATATGAGACACTAAATACAGTCGCCATCCCCAAATAGTGACCTTATTATTAGATACATCAGCATTTTGTGAGCTGCCTCTTCCATTCTTCCTCTATATAATTAATTAATTAATTAATCATATAAATTCTCTTCCTTAAATCATAGCATTGAGAACCTGAATAGTTTTTGAAAAGAAAATTAAATAGCTTGTTTTATGATTTAGTCTCTTTTGGCTGTGCTTCTGAGGTATGACTTATTTTTCCATTGAAACATATCTGGTCACCAAGCACAAGGAAGAAAAAATGCTCACAAACCCACATCTCTGAGCACTGTTGACCTTCAATGAGCTTAAGGCATTGCCTTTTTATATTTGATATATATACACAAATATTTTACAGAGTCATTTGAGGTCTTTTTCTAGGGCTGTACTAGTAAATTGTGGAGTCTTATCTTTCAGTACAGGGAATTGCCTTGGAGATGTAATCTGATTTTGGACAGTGGATGGCTGGGTTACTTTAGAGAGAGAGAGAGAGAGAGAGAGAGAGAGAGAGAGAGAGAGAGAGAGAGTTTAACCACTGTATCACACAATGCCAGCACTCAGTGTAAGAAACAGTGGGTGAACCAGAGTCTGTTTCTTGCAGGCCTGATTAAAGAAGACAAAATCAATTAGCATCTGAGACCTCACAGGTTTCTGCAGGCAAATTGTTCCAATTAGCCAGCACCAGAGAGCAAATTAGGAGGTAATTAAAAGGAGCAGCTGTGATTTCACTGACACAGTCCTGCCACTGTTGCTGTCACATGTGCTGCATGTTAGACTGATTAAACAGGGGGCTTTGCCATGTATTTTCCCTATAACAATAAAATCTATGTTAATAAAGGAGAAAATGCACATTTTCTTGTGTTGATCCAACATTTGAGGACAAATGTTTCTTAAATGTGATATACGGGGTGCATGCTGCAGCCATAACTAGAGGAGTTACTATTGTGATAGACACACACACATACAAAAATCAATTACATTTTTCACTGATCGACCTATCTGTCCAAATACAGATATTCACAAAAAACACACATACGTTGCACTTACAGTATACTGGTATGGGGTCTTTAATCAAAGATCTTAAGTCTCTTTGCAAATGTGAATGATTGAAACCTCATACTGACTTGCTTTACAGATAGGTAAAGTGAGGCAAAGACTAATAATCTGACACAGCATCACACAAAAAAAGCAACTAAGTTCACTCCCCAATCTGATGTTTATTGGGAAACCCAGCTTCTCTGACACTAATGAAAGGAAAGCTTAGACTGTGTGCAGCTGACCATTCAAGTGGAAGCCTCCATGCCTCCATGTGATTTTTCTCTCCATGGGCTGTACTCTGTCACGATTAGTTTTGCCTTATGTATTGCTTTTTCCTTTACTATTTCAAAACCTGTTTGGGATTCTACATCTGTTGTACCTTAATTCGTAAGGCAGCGGCTGATCCCAGGTGCTTTGGGCATAGGCTAGTTCGTTAATGTTTGGAGCTGGCCATTGGTGGGAGCACTGCTCCAAGAAGGAGAAGCAGGCTCACTGAAAAGCAGAGCTATACCTTGGGATTGTAAAGAAAAGCAAGTCCACCCTTCTTGACTCTCACCCCACTGCAGATCCTCCTCCTTCCTTGGCCTGTGATCCCAACATGACCAGTCTTCACACACTGCCAGGTCCCTCTGTAGTGGAAAGGCACGTTGCTAATGGCAAGAAGGAGCTGATACAGAGCTAGCACTTGGCATTATGTGGGAAGGCTGGTGGGGAACCATGAAGCTTTCAACCTGTCTGTAAGAGGACGGTGTGGTACTCATTGCAGGAGACAGAGATGTGAGACTTGTTGTTCTATGGGCATTGGGAGGGATCTGGGCTGAAAGTAAGGCTCCAGTTTGCGGGAGAAGGAGAAGAGATGTGGATGACAGACGTGTACGCTCACTACCAGTACCTCAGTAAGGAGTATAGACGTCTACTGCTCTCATCCTTGACACTCAAAGGGTTAACGGCCTCCTTAGTTAAATAGAATATGTCAGCTTGGCTGGTGCCACCCAAAAACAACAACCCCAGAAGCCCATATTCACCTCACCCGCCGCTAGTCTGCAATCAAATCTGCTCAGTCATGCCGGGGGGGCAGATGAAAGAAAGGAAACCATCCGGTTCCAGCCCTAAAAATTCTGATGCCTCATCTCCTGAATCAACAGAGGTCTTTGCGAAAGCACTGACGGGGTCCTGCTGCTTCTTTGAGCGAGGGTAAACACTGCCGGTAAACCTGTTTCCCTCTGTCCCCTAAACGTTCACCTCTTGCAAATAACGTGAGTCAGAGATCCCACCCAATAGCAGGTCACTGACTGCCATCTAGCTCAGACGTTCCTCTGACACAAGCTTTATACCACCCAACATCAATTCTCCCTGGACGAAGGCTCCTCTGGAAAACTGACTGGGTTTATTTATTTTTACAGAGATACACATGCACGTATATATCTGTATAAGAAAGACTTTTTTTTTTTTAGGAGTGAGGAGAGGCGTCTCGCCAAATAAACGATGCTAAGCGGCGCGTTCCATTTTAGGTGTTGACAGTGTATAATAAATCCCGATCCTACCTAACATGTACAGGAACATTATAAAATGAGTGAAACGGCGAGAGCTGGTTCCCTGGGCAACCAGACAAACACAATAAACAAGCTGCAGAGGCAAGAGTAAGTTACACCATACTCCCTGGGCCTGAAATATATCACTTTACATTAGCCCTCTGCTGTTGCTGCTCCTAAATGCTCTTTGTTTTTTTTATGACTTGAAAATGATGGGGATTTTTAGTGCAGGTGGATATGAAATTGAAACGTCCCTTCGGTGTCTTGCCCTTATGGGCCTTTTCCTATATGTTAGAGGTGGTGTGAAATAATGCTAATAATTAATAATAATAATAAACTAATACAAACTCCATTCCCCCAAGCCAGAATAATATTTTTTAATATTGTGTCTAGATCTCTGAAGTTCCTCATTGGCAGGGAGAAACTAGTTGTTTATTCCCCCTCAAAATAAAGGAAGGTTACTTGTAAAACTTGAGATGTGTCTGAACCAACGCTCCAACTGAATCTGGATCTGAGCTTTGTGGCAGGTCCCTGGTCTTTAACCAAACCAAACCCCTGAGATTGACAAGCACCTGTTTTAGAGAACAAGTTTGGATTCAGATTAGAACATTGGGCCCGCCTCTAAATACTTATTGTAGTGTATGCTAGAGCCTTCTCCATGCATGGATTGTACCTACACTGTGTGCTAAAGATCTTTCTGTTTATAGATTGGGAAATCATGTATCTTGGGCTTGAGTGTGTTAAGGAATCTGGAGGTAGTTAATGTCACCAGCTTATCAAGAAGCGGGGAGGGCTTCTTTGGGAGGGAGAGGTGGGAAGATAGAATGTTCTAGGGGAGGTGAGAGCAAGAAATTGTGGAAGGACCTCACATAAGAAGATATCCTTAGAAAGTTTGAGAAACCACTAAACCTTCACAAGTCCATTCACCACTGATTCCTCCGCTGTTACTTCACCGCTGATGGATGAAATAGGATTCATTTGCTGCATTCTCCCTCTCATCCCCCAATCACATTCCTTCAAAGTTTTCCTAGTATTTATTTTTAATCAAGCACTTTTTGTTGTTTGTTCTTGTTTTGGTTTATGTATTTATTAGTTTAGTAGAGGCAAACCCAGTGCGAGCCCTCTTGGGCTGAAGATGAAGCTCAGTCTGTGATAAAGGTATTGGAATAGCTACACTTGATTATTCCACCTGTGTAGAAACTCTTCGAGCCAAGGGGAACATAAGGAGGACAGGAGGCAGGAAGTCATAGACTCATTGTCCTAATACCAGAAAGGCGTGAAAATAAAATACTGTATTTCATTCAATCCCCTTAATTCCATTTCTGCTAAACAGCAGTTCTAGTATGGGCAATGGTGGATTAACCTATAAGCAATAAAAGCACGTGCTTAGGGCCCCAAGAGAAAAGGGGCCCCAAGCAACAACAAAAAATGGTTACAAAATTACAGGTTTGCACGGCCTTAAATTTTAAAAAGTCTCAATTAACGTCTTGGGCCCCCCAAAATCCCCCAATGTTGCGTCGATTACACTTTATGAGTAAAAGCTGGGTTGTGAATGGGGGTGAGAGTTGAAAGGGGGGGGCATTGCTTGGCTGTGCTTAGGGCTCCAGGAGCAATTAATCCGCCCCTGAGTATGGGGAGCAAATGGTGACTAGAGGGAAATTGTTTTGGAAAGTAAAGCGAATAACTAAAAACCCAGCTCTTTCGTGCAAAACAGCTACAATGCATGGGACCCTTCTTCATTTGTTGTCCAGGTTTTTCCCCCCCTTTCTCCTCACCCCACTTATTCCCCTCACCTGATTTCCCTATCACTAGCTTTTTTGCAGGGTAATGAAGTTTGGAAACCTTACATTAGAGTGACTTGCAAATGAGGGTGGAGTAAGTCACATGCTTCTGGCTCCTTTACCATATTTAGCTGCAACCTTTCCAGCCTGCCGCAATTTACGGACTCCGGCCTGGCAGCCCTGCCAAATAACAAGTTACTGGCCTGTGAGCTCCAGGGCGGCTGGCTATTAAATGGGAGGGCATCCACTCTCCACGGTATGAAAGCGGAGGAGAGAGCTTGGAAATGCCTGTGTATGAAGACAGGGTAAGAGTGGAGGATTTTTTATGACAGAAACACCACCCCATTGATGACTAATTAAACGGAGTGGGCTCCAGATGGCCACTTCTTTAATGACGCCAATTAGGGATTAAAATATTTTTTGTGCAGTGCCCTTTTTCCTAGAAAGATGGAGCAGCAATGGAGGCCTCACATTTCTGTTTCAGACTCAGGTCAGCCTTGTGATCCCTGGAACCTGGCTGTGTAACCACAGCTGTGAAGGAGCAAAACGGGAGGGATTCAGCAGGGATTGAGATATTTAAATCCTTCTTCTGACTCCAAGTTTTATCCCAAGCCAAATTATTTTTCAAGATCTGAGAAACTCCGGTTGATCAGACTCCCTCCTCCATCTTTTATTTTTATTTTGGCAGCAGCCTTGGTTCTCTGGGGTTTGGGCCATGAGCAGAAACAGAAGAACCATAATACTGTGAGGAAAAAATGCCCTACTCCTAACTTGAGCAGAAGCGGTGATTACTGGGTAGCTCAGAAGGCTTCCATCCTTGTTTTGCAGACCCGAGAGGTTTCCTTAGTGTAGGTGAGCAACTGATTTGGGGGCATTTGTCCAAACTAAATTGAATCCTCTGAGGTTCTCCAATCCCAAAAGGTGATCTATCTCATTTCCATAGCTGTTATTACCACAGTATCTAAGCACCTCACAAATGTTAATGTATTTAACTTCCCCAAACCCCTGTGAAGTGTTAGCTCCATTTTACAGATATGGAACTGAAACACAGAGAGGCTAACTGAATTGTCCAAGGTCACACAGGCAGTGCATAGAAGAGCAGAAAATTGAACACGGGTTTCCTCAGCCCCAGGCTAGCACCCTAATCACTAAGCCAGCCTTTCTCTTGCTCTGTCATGTGATATACTTCAGGACCAATGGGCAGGGACACTTGACTCCACTGCTGTCATGGGCCAAATTTCACAGTCCTTATGCACATTAAGCAGCACTTACTCATGAAAAGCAATCACATTCATTTGACTTTAATGGGTCTGCTTGTGTCCGTAGTTACTAGAGCTGGCTAGAAAACAACAATTCTGTTTCATGACAACTTTCAAGGTTCCAAAATATATTTTTGTTCAACAAAAATAAAATCTTTTGAAGCTGTTCGTGAAATGCAATTGTGTCAAAACTTCTGTTTTCAGCTCAAAAAGACCAGGCTTTTGAACTCTTTCTACCTCTTTCTCTCTCTCCCTCTCTCAGCCACCCTGGACTAGAGAAACTGTCCCATCAAAACTTTAATACAAATTGACACATTTTCCCACACCATTCTGGTTTTGATGAAACCATTTTTTTAAGGGGAAAAAAAAAACTGTTGAGAAATTTACCCCGGGTCAAAATTTGGCCTGTTGTATATGTTAGAGTCAAAGACTCAAGATGGAGAACCCCCTTCTCCTGAAGATGGCCGTGGAGGAATGCTGGTGGGTTCTAAAATGTATATTTCCAAATAGCCTTAGACATGTGTGAGTGCATTGGACTGAATTAGCCACAGATATTATGAGGTTTATGTTGTGTCTGAGTGTAACAATAGCAAAAGAATCCTATATGAGACTTCCCGGACACACAAGATTAATACAGCTCATATATGTTTCATGACATGCACTGCACACAGTCACTCAGCTCTTATTAATAATGTCTGGTATGTGAGAATGCATCTGAAATGTAGCATCAATCACAAAATTCACAAAAACTAGCTGAACTAATGCTTTATTTTGTGTACATTATGTATATTTTATTAAAAGGATCACAAACACAGTATGTAGAAGACGGCTTTTCTCCCCCGGTCAACTAACACACTCACTCATCTCTTCCCTCATCAGGGAGAGTCACACTCAGTGCAACTCAGTCCTGGCAGATAACATCGTGCTGTGACAATCAGGGAATGCAGGATTTGTTGGGGTAAAGCATCTGGATTATTTTCCTTCATGAGGGGCAGTGACAGGCCACGGAGAACTCAACACACCAAGAAAGCAAATACAGAAGGTGAATTTTGTGAGTCACTGAAAACTGAAAATGCCCATGTGTTTGAAAAATGCATGCCCGTGAGGGTATCAGGGGCATATATTGCAGTTTTCAAGATGTTACCGGCAGAGCAGCAGGAAATAGCTGTGGCAATGTACTTATTTCTCAAGTTCCTTCAACAACAAAATAGAAAGAAAGAGAGAGAGTGAGTGAGTTTGGGAGTTAGGCAAGGAAGGGCAGACCTGTGCCCAGCCTGATCTGAATGCAAGAGCATTTGCTTGCATTTAGCTTCAAGAACACAATAATAGCCATCAGCATTTCTCTGCTGGGTTTTGGTGAGTTTGTGCAAAGCTGGCGTCTAGCAAATGGGCATCCTGAAACTCCAAAAGGAAATGTCTGAATAGTTTGGATTTCTGGCAGGACAGAGTCTGGTGGATATTTACAGAGAGCAGCTCAGCACCGAGAAAGCAAAGAAACCTTTAACAAGCTGCCCCGGTGAGGTGTGTGATGAACTGAGGCACGAAGGATAGTCAGCGGACGTTTAAGGGCAAGATACGTCTCTTGGGGCTGGCTGGCGTATTTTGGGCATGAATAGTGGCAAATGAGAACAAAATTTAAAACAAGTGTTTGGGGTACAGGAGTGACAGCCTAAAAACCCAGAGATTGAGCTCCCTTTGAAGTTATTTGTGGAGCTCTAGCAGGCTGGATAGGATTTCACTTGTGGTTTCTATTCTCTCCATCATCTCTCAAAAATGTGACAAATTCAATGAGCTTTTCCAGCACTTGCAAAACCTTCCCATCCCTCCCCAAGTCACACAGTCCTTTCTCCAAAGAGGCCCATTTCAATGACAGGCCTCCTGGTCTAAAGTGTTATGGAATTATTCTGACCTTCCTTTCCCCTCAGGCTCAGCTGGGTGTGCGTGAGACACTTCAGCTGTGATGCAGTTGGACTTTGAAGACTTATTGTCCCTGCGAACAGTTCAGCCGAGATCCCATTACTCTCATGACAAGCGCCCGCTATTTGCAGGTTGTTCTGTTTCCATTCTTATTCCCATTGTCTGAGTTCATTTGGGATCTTGTAGAGGTAGTGGAATAGTGCTGTCAATAATCCAGTATAGTGCTAATCGAGTCAGTCTGGCAATGCCTCTCACACCTGACCTTCAGAATACCAATCCATGCTGTCCCAATCCTAGTCCCTCATCACAGTGTTCCTGATGCTCTTCAATCCCCACACATCTGTGTTAACACACCTCCTACCTAAAGAGAAGCACTCCTGACATCCTAGTCTTGCCAACCTTTCCAATGCAGTTTAATCCTCATCTGTAACAACTCCTGTCATCCCAGTCCTGGGGGCCTGTACTGCTATGCTGATGCATCTCAATACCAATTCGCCACACGTCCAATTTGCCATTACTATTTTAGTAATGTGTTGCCTGCCTCAAGGTTCTGTCTCAATGAAAGTGGAAAGCATGCACACTTCTGGGAACATTCAAGAGATGAGTGAGGAGGGGAAGCAGCAACTAGTAGCACAGAGGACACGTGCCTTTAATTTCAAATGATTATCTGTAGCAATAATAAGCAATGTAGAGTATATCTCTATACCTTCAATGGGTACTTCCTGCCCTTAGTCTGGACACTTGGTTTTAGCACACTAGCTGTGTTCTAGATTTGAGAGGCAGCCTAGTTTGATCTAGAAAATAAGGGTGATAATTCTACTGAATCCCAATACAAACTGTGACGGACAGGTTGTCTTTGACAAGTCACATACATACTTTGGCCTAGTTCTGGTTGCTTTGCATTGCTCTGGTGCGGCAAAGCAGCTGGGAAGCTGACTTAACCTGATACTCAGGAATTCACCTTGCACAAAGTGGAATCTATGGGTGGCCTCTAGCCAGAAAGACAAAGTAGTGGTTGAAATCCTGCATTAGAACTCAAGTGTTGACATTGCTATATTAAAGGGAGGAGGTACCTTCTGTCCATCTGTGGTTTTCCAGATTGCAGTCAAAGACCCTCTGGGGACAAACCCTTATGCTCTGGCTAAGGCTCCTTGACTGAACAGAACAAACTTAAGACCCAGGGCTATGCAGAAGCTATTTGCTGAGTGCATATTTGTTGTCCACATAATGGTTTCACTACCAGGTGGGCTCTAATTCATCATTATGTATATAATCGTGGGGTAATAAAAGGCAGGGCATAAACTCCAATTCTATCCCTATTTCTGGGGCCCTTTTATAGACTCAAGCCAGCTAATTTGGCCATTTCCTTTAGCACCCTGCTGGCATCTTCTCCATACTGCTTTGAGAGGTCTTTGGCCAGGTTTACGTTCTGGAAGTTCTCTCTCAGATTAACTTCTAGCCGTACTTGGTCCAGGTACTCTGGGTTTGCAGCTTTCACTGTCTCCTCCAGCTGACTCTGACTCTGAAGCACAGAACGGACCATTTCCTGGAGCTTCATTTCCGTAGCGATGACACACTTTGTGGCATGATTCAGTTCCCCTACCTGCTGTTGGGCCTCCTCCAACTTTTCAGGCACTTCTTTTCCCTCTGCAACGAGTGAAAACCTATAGCCCTTCATGTGCACCTGTACGTTGCAGGCACCTAAAAGACAAAACAATGTATATCTTGGGATTTAGCTCGTTCTGGTTTTGGTCCAAGAAAGATGTCTAAATGCTTTTGTCACTAGAAACCTAAACACTTGGCGCCACTGAGCTATTCACAGTGATTGACTGTGAAAGGAATGCCATAAAATTAGGTTCTTTCCAATTTCCTTATCTGTGATTCTGTTTTGTGTGTGCGTGTGTTGTACAATAGAGTCATTTTCCAGGAGTAAGCCAAGCTCCTCCATGCCACTTGCTTAAACACACGTGGAGTTAAACCAGAGTAAATTTGACCCTTAATCCTCTGTTTTTATCTGCCATTCTTTCAATGCAAACCATCAGGTGTTGGGTGAGTCTTTATAAAAAGTGTATTGAAAATCTGGTCTAATCTTCCATGAGATGCATCATTGTTCTTCTTATTATTGGCTTCACAAACATATGGTGCTTCTAGTTCCATAGGGGATTTGTTTAGCTCCTTGTTTAGATTTTTTTTGTTTTTGCTGCAGTGGCTCAGAAGGTTAACATTACATAGGAAGGTTTGGATTTACTGCCAAGTGAAGAGTTACTGCACTAGAAAGCCAAATCTAAAGAAGGAAGGAGCACCTGAGACAGATTTGTAAGGTCACTGAACCTGGCTGGAAAAAAAATTGTATTCCTCTACAATGTAGAACCAAGCTGCAATCATGGCAGATGGAAAAGAGTGTCCAAAATTCATAGCATCTTGATTGCACATTGTGACAGAAAACCAGGAAGTGGCCTTACAAGAATTAGCAAATCAATCATATGCTTTTGTTAGTAACTGGGAAGTTTGAAACAGAGCTGGTTCAGTTGTCTAAGGCTTTCCCTGCTACATGGGAGACCTGGATTCAATCCCACTCCCGGACTTCATGAGGACAGCAGGAATAAGAAGCAGTGTAAATACAACTCCACTCATGAGTGGGGTGACTCATATCCTGGAACAGCGACCCCTCTCCCTCCTGCCCGATCATCTGAAACATTGTCAAAGGATGGAATCAAACTAGGTACAGTGAGCTCATTTTATGCAAAGCAGTTCCCTACGTCCCCTCCAGTCCCCAAGAAACATAGCCCTCCTGAATGGTATGAAACATGTTATTTGGGGGGAAGTAAAGAAAACCATGACACAGCTTTGGAGGGCTAATCCTTATTAATACACTTGTTAATTCCTGTGGCTCTGCTGTAAAATGCAGACTCTTCATTGCTGACCTTCCTAGGAGCTACGAGGGCTACATAGATTCCCTGCAGAGGCCAGCCAATGCTGTGCCCGCATCAACTTGCAGGGGGGCACTGTTCAGTCTGAGGATTTGATCCTCACTGCTTTACCATTGGCTTCAGTTCACCCTTAGACTCTACTTACCATGCTCCTGCTTTATATTCTCTATGCAGGCTGCAAGACTATTAGTGGGCGCACAGCCAGAGACTTCTTTCAGCCTTTCGATAGCTTCCTTCATGGCCCAGTGATCCCCTTGCTGCTTGTTGAAAGTTTCAGCGATATCTGAAAACAGCGTGTCAATCTTGAGCACATTTACCAGTTTCATGGTGAGGGTCCCCTCCTTCCTGAAGACATCTGCCAAGATTAAAGACCCACAGGAATTGGAGTGTTAGCAAAATAATAAATCAACTGGGAAATGAAAAAAGACTTGCATGAAATATATGGAAGACTGTGGGCTATCGGCCATGCTCAATTGCAAACTCGTAGTAATATTTAGCAGTCCTCTTGGTACCACTGGCTGGAGCCAGATATCTATCTACTTTGGTGCTTATCGGGCCCCAGTTAACGTAGTATCGGATCACTTCAAAATCTTTACTGCATTTTCCCTCACAAAACCCCTGTGCGGCAGCAAAGTTCTATTACCCCATTCTGCAGATGGGAACTGATGCGCAGAAAGATTAAGGGTAAGATTTTCAAAAGTGCTTAAGCGATCTAGGAACATAAGTCCAATTTTCAGACTGACTTAAGTGCCTAAGTCACTTTTTAAAAATGGGACTGGTCACTTAGGCATCTTTGAAAACTTCACCCTAAATGACTTGCCCAATGTCACTCAAGAAGTAGAGCGGAGAACTGAACTGAGATCTTCTGAGTGCTACGCTAACTACAGCACCATCCTTCTCCTATCCTCTACTTAGAGTTTTGACCAGTAGATCCCATTTTAGGGTAGGAAGGCTGGACAGGGCATTGGACAAAAACTTTGGAGACCTTGGCTCCATTTCCATCTTAGCCACAGACATCCTGTGAGACCTTGTGCAAATGACAAACTGAGAGATGGTCGGAAATAAATAGATGGAATTCAATAATGACATATGCAAAGCACTACACTTAGGAAGGAATAACCAATTGCACAAATACAAAATGGAAAATGACTGGCTAGGAAGCAGCACTGTAGACAAAAGATCTGGGAGTGATGATGGATCACAAGCTAAATATGAGTTAAGAATGTGATACTGTTGTAAAAAAAATTAACATCATTCTCAGATGTATTAGCACTGGGAGGAGTGAGGTAAACAAGATATGAGAAATAATTCTTCCACTTTATTCAGTACTGACAAGGGCTCCACTGGAATCCTGTGTCCAGTTTGGGGCACCATAGTTTGGGAAAGAGGTGCACAAATTAGAGAAAGGTCTAGAAAACATGACCTAGGAGGAAAGATTGAAAACACTGGGTTTGTTTAGTCTGTGGAAGAGATGACTGGGATGGGAGTGGCCATCATAACAATCTTCAAGTATGTAAAAGGTTGTTATAAAGAGGAGGGTGATAAATTGTTCTACTTATGCACCGAGGACAGGACAAGAAGGAATGAGCTTAAATGCGGCAAGGCCAGTTTAAGTTGGACTTTAGGAAAAATTTACCTTCGGGATAGTTAAGCACTGGAACAAATGGCTTAGGAAGGCTGTGGAATCTGTCACTGGAGGTTTTAAAGAACAGGTTTGACAAGCACCTGTCAGGGATGATCTAGTTCATACTTAGTCCTGGCTCAGTGGAGGAAACTGGACTTGATGATATCTCGAGGTCCCTTCCAGTCCTACATTCTATGATTCTATGATTTAATCTACTTTATTCCTCACTTTCCCATACGTAAACTGAAGATAATGCTTCCTCACCTCACAGGAGAACTGGGAGGATAAAATCCTTTAATGATTGTGAGGTGCTCAAATATTCTCCACTAAACACATTTTCTTATTCTTAGCCTACATGATCTGTTAAACATTATGTTGCAAAAATCTCAACTCCACTTGGAGCATCTGGCTGTCCAGTTCCCAATAACGTTAATGTGAATTTGAGAACCAAATCTCTTCGGTGCTTTTGAAAAAAACAGTTGCACCAAAATAAGTACTAGAGTCCTAATTAAAAGTTGAGGTATATAACTGGAAATCAGACCAATGATTCCATGACAACACACTTAGATTTTCGGCAGGTTTGTAAAACAAACTATGGTCTAATTGCATCTCCTGTGCAATGGAACACATGATCCATTTGCTAGTAATATTTCTAACAAATGTCACAGAAACTTTTTTTTTTAAGAAGGAAAACTCTAGTCAGATTTTATTCTCCCAAAGTAGGTTTCGGCATGCTTCCTTGCTGCCAGATTAATGCTGAGAGTGGTTTTCAAAAAGTGTCCTAATCCTATTGAAAAAAAGAGAAAGAAAACACTTTTCGCCAACAAAAAGGAAAATTATGAGTGCAAGTAATTCATTTGTAACTAAACAAAAGGCCAGAATCTGCTCTCTGAGATGTCCGGGAAAACCCAGTATTACTCCACTGAACTCAATGGAGTTACTCTGGAGTCAAATGAAAGCAGAATATGGCCATTTAACTAGTTCCGGGCAGCTCTTTTATTTACTTAATCAGTCTGTCTGACACAAATACCTGTTTGGCAGCTTTGTTGAATACTGTAGACAGTGATTTGAGAGACTGTGAAACCTGTGACAAATGCCAAGTTGATAGCTTACTATACAGCTGTCAGCGCTAATATTTTACCTGGAAATGGGATAACTGTTTTTTGACAGAAAAGGGAGATTTCAATAAGACCAAAATAATTCCTGGTAAGTCTCTGCTTTCTGAAACAGTGTTGAGCTTTCTTCAAAACACCAAATGACCAAATACCTGAAACACTTTCATTTTTAGCTGAAGACCTATTTGATGCTGATAGAATTGTCCGAATTTGCCAGTTGCATTCCCTTCCTAAATCACTATAATGTCTATCACCATAGTTTCTAACCACTTTAAATATTCCACTGAATATTTTGCAAATTAAACAGAGTTTTTAGCCCTGGTGTCTTGGGCAAAATCCATCTTCGTCAATTACATTCTACCGCCCTCAATTATCTTCCAGTTTTAACTAAATTTGGTATTCTTCACTTCCTGTCCTAAACTGCTGCATTCCACCCCAATTGTAGCTCTACTTCAGCAGACTGCAGTGAATTCCTATACGTGTTGGAATCCCCCCCAAAATCTAAACTGCCAAAGTGTTATATAAATGTGAGACCATTACCATTTGATACGTCACTTTATAACCACATGCTTACAAACTCAGGGCGGGAGGGCAGTCTGCTTTATTATTTTATTTGTTTCTCCTGATTGTCCAAAACGGGAGCCTGAAAATATGTGGGCATGTTCATAGAATCATAGAATCATAGAATATTAGGGTTGGAAGGGACCTCTGGAGGTCATCTAGTCCAACCCCCTGCTTAAAGCAGGATCAATCTCCAACTAAATCATTCCAGTCAGGGCTTTATCAAGCCTCACGTTAAAAACCTCTAAGGAAGGTGATTCTACCACCTCCCTAGGTAACCCATTCCAATGCTTGACCACCCTCCTAGTGAAAAAGTTTTTCCTAATATCCAATCTAAACCTTCCCAACTGCAACTTGTACACACATATATATGCTTTCCTAAATGAAACATTTTTGGGTGAATAGCAGAACTTACTAATTATCACTGCAACCACCATCTAGAAAGAGAAAAAATAAAATGTCCAAGGAAAATAGTTAAAATCTTACCACCACCAGTGTCTCGACAGGGTCGTTTTGGATAGTGTGCAGTGAGGGCTTCTCTCTGAAAGAGAAGAAAAGTTATATGTCTAATGCAGGGCTTCAAATTGAAGGGGAATGAGCTTTGCTTATGCTAAATCAATGCTGATATCTTCACTTAAAGCAATTCCCACTTGGAGAGGAATATTAAAGACTAGCCAAGAGGAAGACTCCCAAGGTAGTGGATATTATTTACAAGTATAATGCTAAAAGATGGGATCACACAAGTTTCGAGGTAACCAACAAATGCTGAAGCTGTGATCCCCTTTACGTGTGTTGAACAATGCCTTTATTACACCAGAAGAAGTTCTATTGAAGTCAATGGGGACTTCTAAATATCTTTTCCATCTAGCAACAGATAGATATTAGAATTTAGAAATATCTGAATTCTAATATCTATCTGTTGCTAGATGGAAATATTTTTTTTCAGTTTTAGCTTCCATTGCATTTTCAGAATTACCACTAGAAGCTGACTATTATCAGTCTACTACACCGTTCATGATACACCTTGCCAAACACACCCTCCAACTCCCAACCAAGTCTTGGGACAAGATGCTGGAAAAACAATTTGCCAATGAGCTCACTGGCTGTTTAAAAATATTTAAACCAGAAAAATAAGGGTAAGAGAATGTTGGGTAAGTCACTTCACCTTCATCTGTGCCTCAATTTTTTCATGAATCAGAGGACACTATTTCATCTCTACCTCATAATAAGAATCATATGGTTGAAGTAATAATGTTTGCAATGTTTCTTGAAAAGTAGGGACTAGAACAGATGAAAAAACACAGTCAACAAAACATTTGTAAAATTTTGTTTTTATTGTTTCTCTTTTTTTCCCCACCACAATTCAAATATAGAGACAGTTGTTCTTCATAAATTTGAAATTCAAAAAATTTCAGTCTGCTCTTCTTCAGAGGAAAGAGCTATCTGATGAAAGTATATTTGAGGGTAAGCATGCTGATGATCATCAATGACAATGATCACTTATGCTGGGCTGAAAAATCTGCTAAAAATCTGCACCAATTTTGTGTTTGTGGGTATATTTTTATATGAACTAATCAGAAAAATAAGCAGCTATTAAGGAGCGCACAATTTGGGGCCTGTTATCCCTTGGCACATGAATGCAAAAAGGTGCTATTTGTATATGAAAAAGTTAAGAATAGTGAGCAGTTAAGGATGGGGGATCTTTCATATTATTAATTTTTACTATTATTAATGTATTAATTAATTTGGTGGTAGGGCCCATGAGCCCTATTTATGGACCAGAATCCCCATTTGGCTAGGTGCTGTACAAACACACACCAAGAAGAGGGATCCAGCCCCAAAGAGCTGAGAAGCTCATACACTCTCCAGAAAATAAATACAAGTATTTTCCAAAATAACGTACCAAACACAAATGATTTTGGTAAATGTGCTTAGCTGTAGTAACTGACTATCTGCACTCACTCTTATTTATGGTCAGACTGGCACCTTGCAATCTGCCCTGAGTAAGGGACAGCACATGGTTTGGCTGCCCTGGGAGCAAAGCAGACACCAAATTGTCACTGCTTACTTTCACCTAGTGTATGGACTCAGCTGTGCAGGCAGGTACCATGGGGAAGTGGAGCCAAAGCTCCACCAAAGCCCCTGGCCACTTGTGTAGCAGGAAAGAGTGGCAGTTCCCCAGGGTCTGTTTCCCACTGCGATCTGCAATGAGACCATCCTGTGGAGGGGAGTAACGGGTCATCATATTTCACCTTAAATCCCTGCGTAGACACATACACCTGCTCACAATTAGACCCCTCATATACATATGTGGGATTTCTGGGTAAGTACACCTACGTTTCCCTCTCTCTCACTTTCCTGGGACAGTGGAATCTGTTCAGCATCAATGCTCTGCTCACAGAAGACAACCCCTTTCTCGCCCTAGAATGCTGGGCAAGGATGATCAGTTTCTGACATTATTAGCCTGCTTGATTTCCCCCCACTGGGCACATTCATAACCCTCTTCCCCCCTTCCTCCTTCCTAGCTTTGATCTCTGTCCTGCAGGCATTTTTGCACACAAGTGGGTAGCGGCTCTCTTACCTCTCCTGGAGTAGCTGAGAGACAGTGGCAACAGCAGAAGAAGGACATGCTTATCTAAAAAAAGAGAAGGAGGCCGAATTTCACTAGCGGGCAGTGGACCTTTAACCAGCCCACATGTACCACTTACTGTACTGGAAAACAACAAAGCAAGTGCGACCTCAGCGAAGTCAGTGTTAATAGTATTGCAGACACAGGGAATTTCGGAGCGAAACCACTGTCCTGCCTAGAGATTCCCTGCCAAGGTTTCTTTCTTTCTGCATTTTTTTTCCTTCAGCACAGTAATGGCCTCGGACAACGCAGGCTTGTTCCCTCTGCAAACAAATTGTGCATTGTCAAACAATCACGGTGTTTCTGAAGAATTAACTTCCTCCCAGCAGTCACTCCCAGAACGTACCATTCTTTTCCTCTGGGTGGGGGAATGACAGGAAAATGGCATATACCAAGACACAAGAGGCCTGCTGTTGAGGTTACTTGAAGACTAAGGGCTAGGGTGCTACCTTGATGCACCTTGAGTAGCATCTCATTCCAAGAGGTGTCCCATTGATGAAAATGGGACTCTTTCCAGAGTGAGGTGTTTTATAGCGGGAATAAAGGTGACACACTCTGGCCTTATGGTAGTGAGAGTTTATTGTAATAAATACGTGGTCACTTAGGATCTTACCGATTTTCATTATGCTGCACATCATGTCTATGCTAAACTTTATGGTCGCACCAGGGAGAAAACTCTCACCAAAAGCTCTGAACGCCAAAGTCCTAAGTTATAGAAATAAAGGGCAATCTTGATTGGCTTTGGGCAATATTGAGTACATGACAAAGAGTTCTCGGTTCATTACCTAATCCTCTTAGACATGCCACGGAGCTCTTACACTACTGTCCCAGATATGAGATCCATGAACTCAGATGCTCAAGGATAAGTTTTGTCTGCCAGATTGAACTTGTCAGCAGAATTTTATAATCACAGCAGGGAAGAACTCAGAGTCTACCTTAAAAACAAGCCAACGAAAAGGTACTTGCCTCTTGAGTTTAAGGAGAATCTCCATTAGCAGGTAGGGGGTCTAGGAAACACAGTTGAGCAGTTCGGTTTCTATTCAGTAAAGGAGAATGGCACTCTCTCATAGCAACTAGCTCGTTACATCCCTCTAAAATTAAAATCTGAACATTGAAGAGCAACTTCAGATTTCCCATTTATTGAGGCAAAGGGAAATTGACACTCCAAATTGCTTATTATTGGCCACAATGCTCTGAGCAGAGGTTTGTTTCTCAAATTCTTTCCCTTTTTTTCTGAACCCATTATGGCATCTTTTTTTTCTCCCTTCCTCCCACTCTTTCAACCGTGGACCCCAAGTAACAGTCAGCCTCAAGTCTCCTGCTAGTTCTCCTGTTCATATAAAATGGAGCAATTAATTTATTGCAGACTCACCACAGTTGTTTTATTCATCACAACTGTAATGCCGCTATGAAGTAGGCCCCGGAGATGTAATATCATCTTAACAAAACTGTCCTGAAGACAGAAAGCTGAGAATCAAGGAGAGACCTTAACATAAACAGTGTACCTTGAGTGTGGTTCTGAGTTAATATTTCTTGCTATAAAACAATATGGAATAGCTAAAGAGCACACAGTATGCTTCAAGTGAAGTAACTACAATGTAAATAGATATGGAGAGGGACAATGATAAAAACTACCCACTAACAGACCCCAGAATACACCTAGTAAAGTTACAATGAACAATTTGGAAAATCCATGAGTTCTATCTACAGCTACCCTATGTTGTGAATAGTTTGGGTAAAATCTAACTTCACTTGAAACAACATCTTTGCACACAGTGTCCAAGTCCAACAGTCAGGGCTGTCAAAGCTATTTGTAGATACTTGGATACAGTGTTGATAGGTGTGGTATAAGAACTAGAACAGAATAGAGTTGAGCACAATTAGTGGAACAATGATTGGTGGAAAGCCCAAACTCCAAAAGCCAGTCACTAAGACACAGGTAGTAGAAGAAAGCTTGCTACTTCCCCCAAGTCATGTAGAAAGAACCCAAGATCTGGGAGCTTATCACCAGAGCACAACAAGAGGAAGGGTTCTGTATGTTTATTTTGATTTTGTCATGTCTTGTGGTCATCTCCAAAGCCTAAAGTCAATCTCTGAATCGCTCTGCCTTGGCGGCCCTTACTATTATCTAGAGATATTTTGCACAGACACCCAAAGCCAGAGCAACCTTGCAAATCTTAAATTTGGGCCAGGTTCATGGATGTTTGTTAGCCTTTTGGTGCATGTGGGCTGAGTTTTACATTGCTTGGGGCTGGGTTTTCATTCAACGCATGGCTTCAGGCGGAAACCCTGACAAACTTGGTGGCTCTAAATGGTTTTCCTGGTCTGGACCCATCTGCTCCAAACTGTGGGAAAGCTTGAGTCTGAATCTTGGGTTACAAATGTCCTGGCTCAGGTCTAAATCAACAGCATGCTGAAACAGAACACAAAATCTGAATCTCTCCAAACCTTGGGGACATTTGGCTCCAGTTCCATCTGTGCCTATGACTCTGGGACAGGTTTGTTTTTTGAGCCCCAATCTGGCAAAACTGGTGGCTTTATTTGAATATCAGTGTAAGGATGTTCCTAAACCAAAAGAAAAAACAAACCTTAAAAAAAAAGCCACATGCAACAAAACGGTGGGTAAAACAATGTTTGCACAACCCCTTGAGAAATGAACATACTCGGGTGCCAATACCACGCCACCTTTAGAAGGCTGTTTAGTACATTCATATAGAAAAACAGTGGTTGGGGGATCGGTGGCAGTGGGGACTGTGGGGAGACAAAGGACATATTATACCAGATGAGACCCAGGTCCATCCAGTCCAGTGTCTTGTCTCGGATAGTGGCCAGAATTAGAGTCCTCGGAGTGGAATAAATTGTCCCAAAGGAAAATGACTTCCTAGCCCCCATCAAGTAACAGCTGGTTTATGTCTCCGAACAGAAGCATTATGTGATCAGCCACAAAGCCAAAATCAAACCCTGAAGTGCTCTGGTGTCAGCCAGAGCTGCTGACAAGTATCTGTCATTTCCCTTCCAGGCTATCTCTACCATTCATCATGTTTTATTATCATGTGTTTTAACAACTGTAATATATGTAGTGTAAAAAGCAACTGTATTTAAACCAAAAAAAAAGGAGCCGAGACACAAAACTGGATTGTCTTACTATGACATAGTGTCATCAGGTTCCCAGCGTGTCATTATGAAAATACAGCTTACGAGCATAGTGCCCCTGCCCAACCAGGTTTCATTTGCCAACGCGTGTTGAAATCATGCCCTGTTGGCGCTGCCTTTGTTTACCACAATGGCATCGACTCCATGCACTGGGGCCCATTCTGTTTAGGTTGCCTCAGCCAAGGTCATCATTGCATAAAGCATGAGCCCACAAATAGCAAGTTCTTGCTATTTCTGAGGAGAATTACTAGTCTCTGTTTGCATCAAACGCTGTGAGGAATCCCGGCTACACTTGGGACGTGGCGAAGCTGACTTAGTCAGAGTTTCTTGGATGAAGTAGTAAGAAAAAAAAAAGCAAGAAAGATGAGTCACTGGTAAATGAAAACCTACCCTGTAGCTTCTCTCAGAAGTCAAGCATTATTAAAATTATATATATATATTTCCCTATATCCATATGGCTATATACGTGTAAATATATATATAGGACCAAATTCTGGATGGTGATATGCATATGCACCTGCCATAAGGCTATTTTGTCTCGCAATGGAAATTGTCAACAGAAGTCACCTGTTGCACCTGTGCCTCCTTCAGAAAGTCATGTGGACGCCATGAGTAACACTGCAGAAGAATGTCACGAAAGGGTCATGAAGAAGTTACCTTCTCTGAAAGGTACTTGTATAGCCCCCAATCAGCATAGTATTAGCACATTGCAATTTTAAATGCATTTATCTTCACAACACCTCTGTGAGGTACAGAAGCACAGAAATGGATTAGGAAGGGGACCTAAGCATAGGGTTTCTCAGAGATACAGACCCAGCTGCTTTCTGTTCCCTTTCAGAGCCCTCTCCCCCCCAGGAGTCTTGCTTCATAATGCCTTAAACTATCTCAGGGTGGATTTGTTCAATTCTCTCAGTCTTAGAGCAAGCCTTGATCTACGGTACCCTGTGCATTAACCATCCTGATAGGTTGATAGACATGAAATCCAAGCTAACAAATCCTATATGCTCCAAACAATCTACAGAGTTGAGTGGGGATCCAGCCCACTTATCAAACAGAGTTCTTGGGAAGAAAAAGAAACTCTTTTGCTGTTATTTCTATGTAAACTAATTCCTCAGATTTTTATTGTAGTTGAGGAATTTAACTGTTAGTAAAAGTAATGAAGTCTAAATAACCTTTTATATATGGGTTTCATTTTGGACATGGAAATCAATGTGTCAAAATGTTGGCTTCCCAAGCTGTATGATGACTACTGCATATCTTTGTCATATCATTTTAAACTATCACTCACTACACATACATATACACACACATACACACACAACAATTTATTTTAAAGGACACCTATGAAGAGATATACATACAAAATACCTCATAATGCTAGATAAGTTAAAGATGATATGTGTTAAGTAATATTAGTGACACTTAACCATTTCTTCCTCTCTTCAATGCACGTAAGAATGTTTTTACAGAAACATAGGATAAAATATTAAAAATAAGAACATCTCACCTTCAAAACATTCTCATGATCATTAGAAAAAAACCTAAGACTTTTTTTATTAATGATACAACTGTAAATGACATTAAATAGGCAAGTTTGCCTTCAAGAGTAACATTATATTTACCTACAGAATAAGCCTAGTGATTGTTCTAAGTACTGATTTATTCAACAAAAAATTGAACTTGATAGTTGGCACATTAGTCTTTCTCCTCTTGAGATTTTCATTCAGATCTTGGCTTGAGTTATGTGTTAAAATGAGTTTATTGTATCACCTATTCTAGGCCACAAAGAATGTTGTCCACATCAAAAAAATCGCTATTCTCTTTGCTACAACTGAACACCACTGTTGGTCTCTACTCAAGGAGGGACCAGAACTGGAATTTCTGGGAATATTTCATGTCAGAACTGAAGTGTATTGGTGGATCTGTCTGGGGAAGCTTGCATATTGCCTGCTCAAACTGTATCTGATACAAGCCAGTGCTACAAGTCCCTCACTTTCAAGAGCTCATGCTGTTCAAAAGCAGTAGGCATAACTTGCCACCCAAATGTTTTGAAATCACCACAATGAATAAAAGTTAAGTACAATACAGTGGCTAAACTGACTGGGACAAACTCCATCAATAATATAAATGGGCCTAGATCTCATAGAAGGGAACCTCAAGAAATCATCTAGTCCATCCCCCCCGCACAGAGACAGGATTAAGGCATTCCACAAACTCCTTAGTCACTTGCTCCTGTGCTTAACCATCCTTACAGTAGAAATTTTTTCTTAATATCGAACTGAATCTTCCTTGCTGTAAACTAAACTAACTAACAATCTTGACCAAGTTAAACTATCAACATTATTTGTCCTATGGTGGACCAGGACACAGGATTTTACACACATCTGAGGCTTAATCCCACTGTCATGTCTCAGGCAAAACTCAGCTGGCTTCAGTGTGTCTGAGTAAGAAATGCAGCCCTCCTTACGACAAGCAGAGAAAGTTCCCTGCAGTGAGGTTTAAGCTGACAAAATAATCAGTACGGATGGAAAAATAACTTGCAATTTGCTCTGCCCACTGAAATCTGAGACTAATCTCCTAAATGGTTTGTAATCTAAATTCTGAAACAATACCATGGCTTGGTACTAGAGGTTTAATATTACTATCTAGTGTCCGTACTTTTCACATGGCTCCTGGCTTCTTGCGCTATAACCCATCCCACATCAAGATTTCAAGCATGTTATTAATAGTTTGTTCCATACCCTAGGTATCTTAAAAACTATATTGTCTTTCAGTAAGTCCGAACCTCTGACTTAACAGCAGTGCGTGCTCTGTTCATGTTTTTACTTTGCCAGTAGCAGAACTGAAATACAGAGTAATGGAAAATGAGGGAAAAAATAGAAAAGGAAATGTCATATAGCCAAAATAATACTGCAGCTGCAAGCTTTTAGATCACAACGAGTGGTTCCTTGTACTACATGAAAAGTCAAAATGCCTGGTTGTGATATTGTATCAGCTGATGTACTGCATTCATACACCGGTATAAGTGTTGCAACGGGTATGTCAACGCTGCAATAAAAAAGCCCATGGCACAGCGTCTCAGAGCCCAGGTCAATTGAGTCGGGCGGTGGGGCTATCAAATTGCTATGTAGACATTCAGGTTCAGGCTGGAACCCAGACTTTGAGACCCCGTGAGGAGGGGAGGGTCTCAGGGTCCGAGCCTAAATGACTACGCTGCAATTTTATAGTCCCTGCAGCCTTACTCTCGCAAGACTGAGTCAGCTGACCTGGGCTAGCTGTGGCCATGCTGCAGCTCTATCACAGCGTAGGCATAACCACAGCACTTGACATGTTCAAAATGACCTAGAGCAGTTGGCTGCAGGCCAAAGAGCTGGGGATAGAGAAGGAGATTTCAAAGACACAAATGGGACCTAGGCAACAACCCCCTGTTGACATGCCCAGAAGATTTACACACAGAGCAATGCCAGCAAATCTTAGGCAAGGGAAGGCAATGCATTCTGGGATATCTTACTAACAAAGGCCAACTCCTAAGCCTACTACGTTTTTATTCAATCCTCCGGAAAATTCCCTCTGCCATCAATGAGCTGAGCCAGAGTGAAAAATTAGTGACTATCTCAGAATCCAATACAAGCCTTGCACCTCCTGAAGAGAACAGAGAGCCCATCATAGCCCAAGACCTAATTCTAAAACTCTTCCTCACACAAATATCCCCTTTGTAGAAGGTGGAATTACCCATCTGGGGAAGGCTGATGGTGTTAGGCCCCCAGTTATTTCCTTGAGATAAGATTTGGGGCTGGCCCTCTCCGGAGGCCAGAAGACAAGATAAATATTATTTTTGAAGTACATTCAGCCCACTTGATTTCTGAGGCCATTCCCACACATAGAGCCCCTCCAGTGCTTTTTATAAAACACAAGGTTGGATTCATTGGTTGGAAATGTTCACTGGTTAATGCCAGTTCTGATGGATGTTTCAACATTATTTCCAGTGGCAGTGTCTCTCTGAACTTCCTACCTGGAAAATACCCTGCTGTTCCAGAATCCAAAACGGAACATCCTGGCCACTGCGGAATCTGGTTGAATAACATCTGTCCCATAACTTATTTGGCGCATCTGTAAAAGACACTAAATATATTTAAAAAACAAGGCTAAATCTGTTGGCTAATTTATTTACAATGAATATTACAATGGATATTTCTGCCTAGAAGGTATGATGCTAGCTGGTAAGCAACACAAAAATTATTTCGGAGCACATTATGATGCAGCCAGCACCATGAAGCAAATGCTTTCTCCAGACATTTCTCATGCTTCATTGTGTCCAATTAAGGTTTTACGAGATGCTAGGAGCATTGATCTCTCTCGTTCTATCCACTGAGAACCCCTGCCTGTATGGTCACCGCATTATAAAAAGAGACACCTCTATATAAAACACAGCTGCAAACTATACAGACAATTTACAAGTCTCAATGATCTTATTTATGCAGAGGTCCCTCAGTAGATATATTCTTAATGGCGGACCCTGTAGGTGGAATGTCATTAATCAGAGGGTAATGGATAGGAAGGTGGGTGGCTGGTGATAGTTTTGGCTCATTTGAGATGGTTTTGGGAGGCTGCCAGATTGTGTGTTAAAATTTTGAAATGTTTCAAACAATATGGTCTTTACAATGTTATAAAATACTAGGGTGGTTAGAGTGGGTTTCAAACTGGCCTCTAGCCAGTGAAACCTCAGGATTCTAGTCAGCTGTAACTTGGAGTTGAATGTTTGTCTGGGGTGTTGAAGGTGACATATCCCCAGTCTCCTTTGTGCTCATATGGGTGTTTGCATAGCTCCTTAAATAAGATATGGCCCTTGGTCCAGGAGATTACATTAAACCATAAAGCCTCTGGTTCATCACTGTATGGCTTTGCAAACACAATAGTTTCCCCTCTGTCTTGCAGAAAGCATCTTCAGCCCTGCTACAAAATAAGCCCATTGTGCAACTGAGAAATGAAATAGTGATTTTGATCAGCCAGGGCCCCATCTTCCAGCGGAGGGCACTCAGATGAGCGACATAGCAGCACGTCCCAAGATCAAGTCCAGAGTCCAAGGGAATCTGTGCACCACAGAGAACAGACAATGGTTGCAGAGGCCAACAGGGATTGACCCTGCAAGTTCCTGCGCACCTTTTGCTCCAAGTAACTAGCCAATTTTGGTTTCCTTTCCTTTCTAATATTTTAGAAATAGTGTCATGCCTGAAAGCCTATCCTTTGTTGTGATTCCTTGTTTGACCACAACTTTAACCAGAGAAGGGCAGTGTTGCAATTTATCTTTGTGGTGCTACATATAACAGCATTCACACTGTTGGACAGAGAGTTGCTGCTTTCAGTGAGATGGATTCTTCACCTCAATGAAGAGCAGATACATTATTTCTAAGGACCCTACTTCCTTCTGTATGCCTAGCAGAGTATTAATTTGAGCATAAAACACATTTTCAGTGACACATCTCTCTCTTCAGCAGGTTTTGAAAGATGCATATTTTGAGAGAGAACGATAGGGGTGCAGTCATTGACTCCCAAAAGATAAGAGGTGGGATTGAGGCCAACTAAATTAAGGCTAATTATGAAATGCACTTTGGAGGTTCAAAAACACATCTTTCTGTTATCCCCAAATGCTGACACAGTGGCATTCACACATAAAGCCCTATGGCCCTAGTGATCTTTTGATGCAGCAATCTTATTATATTATGCTTTGAGTGACTACTGGGCCTGGGTTCTTGGAACAGTTTGCCTTTTCCAGTTATTAAACGACAGCATTTTCAGCAAGTTATTTTGCATGTTTGTTTTCACAATACAAACCTCTGGGGCATTATTTTAGGTCCACTCTATTGCAGAGGGTGGACTTGTGAGGTTAAAGGCAGCAACCTTGTGTGGGGTGGGAGCGGGGGGGGGGGGGGTCTGGGGGGGAGTGGAGGGGAATGTAACTCACCAGAATGTATCTCTGGTGAACAGCTCAGCAGAGCTCTACTCTTGATGCGGTGCCAAGTGACTTAAACAACAGAAGAGAAAGTTAAATCTGCACTTTCATTCAGCTCTGAGGTTGCCAAACCACTTTTCCCGATCCTCTACCTATGGAGTATCAACCCCCCCCTCCCCCCCCCGTAATGCCTCATACTCACTTCATTAACTTTGCAGCTACTGCTGCAGGTCTCTCGGAAGGTTCAAATTTTTTTAAAAAAATATATGTTATATTGTGATTATATAGTAGTTTAAGGGGTGGTATCATTAGAAGCCTGATCAATGTTTCTGTAATAGTAAAATACAAATAAAATTAAAAACAATTCCCAAGAATCATCTTTGCTGGGAACAAAATTCATGGTCTACAATCTTATGGCCATTCCCTCCTCCAAATACCAATTTGTGTTGTGAGTGGCTTTTCATGAAAGAACAGGGGAGTATATTGTGGTTTCACACATACATGGATTTTACGGTCACTTATTCTTAACTAGGAGGCAGAGATACATAGCAGAGAAGTATTCTTTCTTCCCTCTAAAGTACTTAGCTTATGAGTACAGTAGGTGGTTCAATTTATTGTAATGTGATAGCCAGGGACCACATTTATACCACAAAAGAAAAAGATAAAGCAAACAATTCCGAGGTTCAGATGATGGGAAATTGTTTTGGAAGAGTTCATTTCAACCCCTAATACCTGTGATTTGGGGTGACTGGATGCTTGGTTTGTTGCCAAGCCACAGTAATCCACTGCATTACCTCACTTTTCACTTCCCCCGGTGCTTCAGATAAGATGTAAAACCATGATCCTGACCTCTTTTGGGGCTTGTGTCGACAAGGCTGAAAGCTGGTTTATTAGAACCTCTTAGCAAGCATGTTCTACACAGCATGTTCTAAAACTCTAGTGTAGACAAGGCAAGTTGTTCTTTCATACATGGTAGCTGGGTGACATGTATTAGTTGGAATGTGCTAGTGAGCGCGTTCTAAACAACAACAACCCTTTTATATTAATCAAGACAAACCTTAAACATGCAAAAATACACACATTATTGAATGTGTACTTAATGACCATGCTGAAAGCACAAAATTCATATCCATAGATTCTAAGGCCAGAAGTGACCACTGTGGTCATCTAGTCTTACTGCTTGCATAAAACAGGCCATAAATCTTCCCCAAAATAAGTCCTAGAGTAGATCTTTTAGAAAAAAAAATCCAGCCTTGATTTTAAAAGTCTCTGATGGAGAATCCACCACAACACTTAGTAAATTGTCCCAGTGGTTAATTCCCCTCACTATTAAACATTTACCCTTTATTTCCAGTCTGAATTTGTCTACTTTCAACATTCAGCTGTTGGATCACGTTCTATCTTTTACTGTTAGACTGAAGAGCCCATTATTAAATATTTGTTCTCACTGTAGGTGCTTACTGACGTAACCTTCTCTTTGCTTTACTAATTAGATTGAGCTCTTTGAATCTAGCACTCTATGGCATGTTTTCCAATGGTTTTTGTCTAGACACGATAAATCAATCCCCAAGTGCTCTCCCATCGACACCGGTACTCCACCTCTGCGAGAAGTTCAGGCAAAGTCGACAGGGGAGTGGCAGCAGTTGACTCAGCACTGTGAAGATGCTGCAGTAAGTTGACCTAAATACGTTGACTTCAATATGCTATTCACGTAGCTGAGGTTGCGTATCTTAGCTCAATCACCCCCCACAGTGTAGACAAGGGCTATGCCACCGATAGCCTCAGTTTCCCCTGGAAACTCCCTTTGCCTCTCTGTACATTGGTAATAATCATATCTGGTCTATGCAGGTGTTGTACTGCAATCACCCCATGCAGAGGGCCAGTATTAGTAGATGACCAGTGTAGCGTTGGTGCATAGACCTTGTGCTCACTCACCCTCACTTAGCTAATGCCCATAAAATACTTTGCAGATGTGCAGTAAAGTCAGATGTCCAAATGTGGGCCCCTAGAAGTGAGCTACGTACATCCATAGATGGGTACTTTAATTTTCCAATTTGACGTAAGGGTGCTCAATCCCTGTGAAAATAACCAAGTTTCAGTTCAATGATGATTTAATCTCCCGTAATCACATGCTTGAGTCCAACTCTCTTCAGCAAAGAACTCACTTGAAGTTAAGCACGTGCTTATGGGCTTCAGTCCTACTGCCCATTGAATGGGATGTGCTTATGTGTTTTGGTGAAGAGAAATGAATTGCTGAATGGGGACTTTTTTTACCTGCCTAGTATGAACTTAGGCATCCACATTTCAAATGTTGGTCTAAGGCTATTTCGGGGGCACTAAAATGTCTCTATTGTCCCCAGACTCCATGACATTATTATTTTGCAGGAGTTAGCTGCAAAAAAACAACAACGTTATGCCTATGGAAAAAAGCATTCCCAAATTTGGACCGACTTTTGATTGGCATTTTCAGCCTTTTTCCAAGCAGGACATTGGTAGCTCATTTACAGGCTGCAAAAATAAACAAGACAACGTAAATGCAGGTTTTTGTTTGGAAAATTTCTCTCCCCCTCTTTTGTGTTTCCATCTGAATGTGTTTGGCCGGCTGGGGTGAATCAAGGCTGATCCCAGTGCAAAGCTATTCTCCAACAGATAACCAAGCTGCCTGAACAAATGGTTCATGTTAGCTAGAGAAAGACACTGAATCTAAACCAGGTGCTTCTGGACCTTGTGGTTTCAAACTGAACCACAAACACTCGGGCAAGCTGTCAGTCTCTATTCACAGTTTCAACCAAGCTTGTAAAAAAGGTGGGGGGAGGCAAAGTAATCGCCCACCTATCGTGTTTTTAGCACTTATGTGATAAGTGGGGTGATTTTTATGCTTTCAGTCCTCAAAGATTGTTGCTCAGAGGGAGAAGCAAAGGGGCTAACATGCTAGAGGAGGAATGAAGACTTGATGCAAGAGGGATCAAAGTAAAGACTTAATGCACTAGGCAAAGCATCCACAATGTCAAGGGTGGAGGCTTTTTAACAGTGAAGTTGAAGGAAAATATCCCTGAAGAAATAGCTTCCACAAGATACCCAAGAGGAGCAGGATTGTGTAACCAAAAGGGCAAGGGAGAAAGAGTCTTTATACAATTACTTACCATTCTCAGTGGGCAACTGTGGAAGCGTTGCTGTAGCAAATGATATCACAGAGGTTTGAATCTAGGACCTCCATCACCAAAGGCATAAGTTGTCACCACTTGAGATAAAAGGATAACTGAATAACACTCATATCGTCTGTGCTTAACACACAATGAACAGTGGCAGGTTCCAGAGGAGCAGCTGTGTTAGTCTGTATCCGCAAAAAGAACAGGAGTACCTGTGACACCTTAGAGACTAACAAATTTATTTAAGCATAAGCTTTCGTAGGCTACAGCCTACTTCATCGGATGCATAGAATGGAACAGACAGTAGGAATATATATATATGCAGAGAGAACATGAAAAAGGTGGAAGTTGCCATACCAATTCTAAGAGGCTATTTAATTAATCTAATTATTGCACAGTGGAGTGCTATGGAGTATGTTCATGGTCAGTTTTTGTCACAAATGGTAGAGTTTTGAAATACAAAAACACAGCCATTTGTGCATTAAATGCCCATTCATAGAGTCCATGGTGTAACCCACTGTCTATTGGATGTTATACTTTCCCTCCTTTTACATATCCAGAGATATAAATAAACTAGGGTTGTTCTCTTCCATGCCTTGCATTCCAAGACACAGTCGTTTACCAACTTGATCACAGAGGGAAAGGTGTAAAGGATGAAAATCTGATATGAGGGAATGGTTAGACTAGGTGACTGGAAGTCAGAATTCTTGTGTTCTGCACTTAGAAAAGTCACTGATGGCCCAGGGATGACAATGCTGCCAAATTCAAGCATTCTAGTATACTGAGTCAGAACCTCAAAATCTTGTGAGTGGCTTAAAAATCATAACATTTAAAAAAAAATCTATTTCTGATTTTTATTTTATGAATTTTTTATTTCATTCATGCTTTGAACTTTTTGGTTACACTTAAGTTGCATTTTCAGGCTTTTATCCACAACCATGCGGACTAGATACTTACTTTTAATATAAGTTGAGATTCACATGACTCTAGGAGTTGGGACTTTAAGAAATGTATGAAATATGTTGAGATTCATAATAATATCATAGCCAGAACTAGGGTGGGGAGTAATTTACAACACCCTTTTAAGGAATGTACCATACAGACTGCATTGCACAAAACTGTAGTTCCTTCTATCATCTTTGGTGTGTAGGTGACCTACAGGGACAGTAAAGAGCAGATAATTCAGGAACCACAACTGATGTGGGAAGGGGGACTGGGAAAGGCTACATCTGTGTTCCAATGATCATGTTCTGCTTCCTAGAGTTCAGATATCTCTGGTTGCAAGCCCAAAATGTAAATAAACAAGGACTGAATATCGTGTGAGAAAGACATGTCAGATAACACTGTTGTTTGTGCAGATGATTTTTCCCCCTACTGCTCCACCATAACTGATTCCCCACCGGTGCAAGTCCTGGAGCTCACACAGCAGTACAAACTAGTGTAGTTCCTCTGCCGCTCTAATGTCATCAGGGCTGAGTTGCCAGTGATGTGGAAGACACAGCTAGCTGCTCAAGTCTGTGGTTGTCCACAATAAAGCACTGAAGCACTTAGAGGAGAGGAAAGTGATCAGGAAAGTGATCAGGAACAGTCAGCATGGATTCACCAAGGGCAAATTATGCCTGACTAACCTAATTGCCTTCTACGATAAGATAACTGGCTCTGTGGATGAGGGGAAAGCAGTGGATGTGTTTTTCCTTGACTTTAGCAAAGCTTTTGATACAGTCTACCACAATATTCTTGCCAGCAAGTTAAAGAAGTATGGGCTGGATGAATGGACTATAGATAGAAAACTGGCTGGATCATCGGTCTTAATGGGTAGTGATCAATGGCTCCATGTCTAGTTGGCAACCAGTATCAAGCAGAGTGCCCCAAGGGTCGGTACTGGGGCCAGTTTTATTCAATATCTTTATCAATGATCTGGAGGATGGTGTGGACTGCACCCTCAGCAAGTTTGCGGATGACACTAAACTGGGAGGAGTGGTAGATACACTGGAGAGTAGGGATAGGATACAGAGGGACCTATACAAATTAGAGGACTGGCCCAAAAGAAATTTGATGAGGTTCAACGAGGAGAAGTGCAGAGTCCTGCACTTAGGACAGAAGAATCCCATGCACTGCTACAAACTAGGGACCGAATGGCTAGGCAGCAGTTCTGCAGAAAAGGACCTAGGGGTTACAGTGGATGAGAAGCTGTAGATGAGTCAACAGTGTGCCCTTGTTGCCAAGAAGGCTAATGGCATTTTGGGCTGTATAAGTAGGGGTATTGCCAGCAGATCAAGGGACGTGATTGTTCCCCTCTATTCGACATTGGTGAGGCCTCATCTGGAGTATTGTGTCCAGTTTTGGGGCCCACACTACAAGAAGGATGTTGAAAAATTGGAAAGAGTCCAGAGAAGGGCAACAAAAATGATTAGGGGCCTGGAGCGCATGACTTATGAGGAGAGACTGAGAGAACTGGGATTGTTTAGTCTACAGAAGAGAAGACTGAGGGGAGATTTGATAGCTGCTTTCAACTACCTGAAACGGGGTTCCAAAGAGGATGGATCTAGACTGTTCTCAGTGGTAGCAGATGACCGAACAAGGAGTAATGGTCTCAAGTTGCAGTTGGGAAGGTTTAGATTAGATATTAGGAAAAACTTTTTCACTAGGAGGGTGGTGAAGTATTGGAACAGGTTACCTAGGGAGGTGGTATCACCTTCCTTAGAGGTTTTTAAGGTCAGGCTTGACAAAGCCCTGGCTGGGATGATTTAGTTGGGGATTGGTCCTGCTTTAAGCAGGGGGTTGGACTAGATAACCTCCAGAGGTCCCTTCTAACACTAATATTGTATAATTCTATGAATAACCAAGCAGAGTTTGGAAATAGTGGAACTGGAATTCAGTGGTAGTACAGAATAGGGGCTGATGTTTCTGGAACAGATGGGGGAATATGGCCAGAGTGCCCTCCATACACCCTTTTTATAGAGTTTACTATGCACTCCCCATCACTAGATCAACCCTGCTCCCCAAGTCCCTGTATTAGCGTCTCTGGCCATGATTCTCCCGCATTGAGCAAAACAGACATCTCTACACTGATTTAAATTGCTTCAGCTTGTATTTTCAGAACACTCGGCAGACCCAATTCGCCTTCAGTCATCATCACAAATCTAAATCCAAAGTCACTCTGTTGAAGTCAGTGATGTGACTCCAGATTTCCACCTCTGTAAATGAGAGCAGAACATAACTCTTAAAAAAATGAACTTTTCCAACATCGCATGAAAGTTATACGATCCCCTGCTTAATATGCGCACGGATTGGGAAGCCGCAAACTTCCCTGGGGTCTTTCAAGGGCTAAAGTAAAACTTAATTATACCTATTTGGTTAGACAGACTGTTAAACCTTTTGTTTCGCATACACTTTAGATTCCCTCCTTCCCATCTTTTCACATTTGCCAAAACCTCCTGAAGAGAAAATAGAGATTATTTTACTTTTACCTTAAAGAGCTCCTTGTGTGCATTCGCCTTATTTAATAACTGCCAGAACATCTAATATTCTGAGGACAGCGCTGATGAAAACAAATCATAACATTGGTCAAATGAGCAGGTTTCATGTGTAGCTTTGTCCCTAATTTGGTCCCCAGCCAATGAAAATTTCATATTGTGCAACCCGTGGCTACAAATGAGTTATTTGCATTTAAAGGGACCTTATACAAAATATGGGTTTTTAAAAAATTCTCATTACTCTACCTACCCCAATCACGATCCATTTGTTTCAATCCCAGATAATTTAACCAGAATCCACTCATGTATTCCACCTGCCCCTGCTGAGGGATGAATCCCCTTTCTCTCCTCGATACGGTTACCTTTGCTGGTTCTGCGAAGAGCAAATAGCATTTCCCAGAAGCAGCAGTGGTGGATGGATGTAAATATTATTATTGGTCACAACAGTCTGCAGACCTGTTTCCAGCCCAGTGAGCGTATATCAAATTTATCCATTACTAACCAAATTTAGCTGTTTACTTAAAACTCTAGGGGAGAAACTGTTATCTGGTGCACATTCACTGACTTCAGAGTAGCTAGTATGTGAAATTTACTGCTGTGCAGAGGGCTAGCCCAAGACTGATACATTACTTCAGTCCTCCAGTGTGGGATTTAAATGGCATGTAGGCTTTCTACATGAGGGCTGTTTTTAACATCCAGTTATATGAAATTGTGCTGCCTTTCTGCATGCACTTTACTGTGTTTTGGTCACCGTTTTGAGGAAATGCATCTTTTTTTTTCCCATATGAGAAATAAAATGCCAGTCAATAAGTATGCTAGCTACTAACTGCAGTGTAATACCTATACTGTAGGTTTACCAGTTGTTAGCTAGGAGATTCCATTCTTCAAGGGATGGAGACTTCAGACAGGGATTTCTTCCTCTATGGTAAAACATCCCGTACCTGAGGCACCGGGATTTTGTTCAATATTCCAGTCCAGAAATAGCAAATTCAATCTAGCTGTGGCAGGCAGAGGGCGAACTGGAATGCCAATGGCGGACTGGGATTCCAAACCACGAAGCAGGGACTTGGAGCAGTGACACCAGCTGGGAGCCAAGAATTCTCACCCAGTTTGTTTAAAGAGCTTTCATTTGTCTGTGCACATAGACAATCTTTAATATATTGCTCCGCTGCTTTAAATATATTTACTACAAATCATGCTAAGCGTTCTATGCCATATGGATCATGTGCCATAAGTAGTTTCCCTCCTGAATCTTTAGTGCCCTACTTATCTCATCTGCCACTTGGAATGCAAAGCACAATGATGCCACAATTTTGCTCTACTTCGGGGCCTTAGTGAGTTTTTTTGAATGGCTCTTAATGGTCAGGTTTCTAATTCTATTTAAAAGGGTGAGAAGGAGAAACAAAAAGACTTCCAGAAACATTTCAATTTACATACCCAATGACACATGATTACAGAGGGTGATCTGGTGGTTAGAGCAGGAGCCTGGCAAACATTACTCTCAGCCCTGCTGCTGATTCACTGCATAACCTTGGGCAACTTACTTAACCTCACTTTGCCTTTACTGATCTGTAAAATGGTAAAGTTGTGGAGCTTAATTAATTGTGTCTAAATCATGTAATAATTCTTATATGAGAGCTACTATGTAAAAGCAAAACACTTAGGAAATGTCCACACTACAAACCCTCCCAGAAAACTGTGAGTCTCAGAGCCAGGTCAACAAACTCAGACTTGTGGGGCTCCCGTCATGGGACTAAAAACTGCAGTGTAGAGATTCCCATGCAGGCTGGAGCCCTGGGTCTGAAACCCAGTGAGGAGGGAGATTCTCAGAGCCGGCAGCCCAGAGGGGGATATCTTCACTGCTATCTTAAGCCCTATTGCGTGAGCCCAAGTCAGGACACCTGGCCCCTGAGACTCACTGTTGCAGTGATTTTTTTTCCAGTGTAGATGTACCCTATGACACAATATATACCTACAGTAGACTCTCGATTATCCAGAATGATAGGGAAAAAATTAATCCTGGTTAATAACATCCTGGATAATTACCATCCATAGGAAACATGGGGAGGGAGAGTTGGTTCACCAGCCATGGTGCGCCGGGGGACGGGGTGTTGGTTCACCGGCTGCCCTGCGCCCTGGTGGGGTTTTCTGTGTGTGTTTGGGGTGGCAAAAAAGCCAGAGCCAGCCCTGAGAGTTATACGTTTGTTTGTTTTTGATGTCCTGGTTAATCCACATCCTGGTTAACCCAATCCTGGATAATCGAGTCTACTGTATTAGCAAAATCCTGGTCCTATTGAAGTCAATAGGAGCGTTGGCACTGAGGTCAAAGGAGGAAATCCGTTTCCACTGCCTTCTAGAATCTAGAATACCTTAAGTCACTGAAGGTTGTCTTTGTTTTTCTGTATGACCCTTGGCATTATCATAGAGTTGTCATCATCCACTCGGACTCTTTCTGTCACAAGCATACCCATTTTGGGAATTAGTGGAATCCACATTTATTTGCAGAAGTTGTCGGCACTATCAATCATCTGCTTGATAGAGTATTTCAAATATGTTTCTTTCACTTTGCGGACTGGTGGCAGAGTTTATCCATTCAAATAACAATGATAGACAAAGGGGAAATTTGACAGGGAATGTAAATACTCCATCCATATTCATGTGTAAACATAGGCACATAAATGTTAATTTCTGCACACTTAGTGGGAGGGGATAATAATATTTAAATTAATGGGCCAGAGAAGAAGCTGCTGTAAAACATTGTCAAGGAAGGTGAGGATCTGGTTCAGATATGTCACATGGTAGTTATGAAGCTTAATTATGGTTATAAAGTACTTTGAGATCCTTGGCTGAAAGCTGGTATGCATCTGAAAAGCATTATTTCTTATTACAAACAAAAATGATTAGTGAATATTTTCATGTAATAATTGTGACCTTTATTGGCTAGAAAGAAGAATCTTTGTAACAAGTCTGTCAGGCTGGAAATACAGTTAGACAGGATGTCTTGGACTAAGAGAAATAAGTTAGAAATGGAAAAACATGTTTCAATAAATTTTGATCCTACTTGAACTTTGTGGGTTAAAAAAAACAAAAAAAAAAACCTCAGAGAATCAAACCATTTTAGAACGTTTGGAAATGTGAATTTGACACGTTTTTACTGCACTCTGAGTAATTTCCCATGGAAAAATAAATCAAGGTTTGTTTAATTTAAAAATAATGTATTTTGTTTTGCTTGATTGCCAGAAGGAAATCAGAGAGAAGCTAGAATTATAGCAGAATTCTGGAGCCTTGGGAGAAGATAATGAAGGGATTTTTTTTTTAAGAATGAAGGAGAATGTTGAAAGTGACAAAGAACTGTTCCCATCTCATGGCTTTTGGTGGCCGGTGTGAAATGAATATGTGGGTGTCACTGCAGTTACCAGTGGAGATGGGTTCATATCCCAAAACATCCATTACCCCAGTAGCATCCTCACTGGGATTCTGAATGTGTCCTGCGTGGAGACTGAGTTACTCCTAGAGACAGAGGTAACATTGAGACACAAAGGTGCACCAGCATGTGAGGAGTTGTACATAGTCTGTGCATACATAAAGGTTTTCAATTTCCACAGCTGTTCATCTGGCACTTTTTACTACCCAGTCACTCCAAAAAATGAAAAAGACAAGCATGGGAAGGGAAAGATTTCTGAGATGGAAGATGAAGTGGGGAATATTTCAGGCTAGACCAGAAGGATGAATCGCTGAAAGACAAAGGATAAGAAAAGAATTGTCTTAAAAGATACGGACAGAAAATCTCATACCATGAGTGAAAATGGTAAAATATGATTTATCACTTGGCTAATGAAACTCTTTCTCTCTCTCTTTCCCCTCCCAAATTAGCATTGCACAGCAGTTGTTAGAATTAGAAATGGCTCTGACCCAAAACCCGAATCCCCAAACCTCTGAGCTTTGGGAGAGCAAGGAGAAGGCAGAATCCAAAACCACATGCAAATTTAAATGTCACAAATGGTCCCTATTTCTATAATAGATGAACCAACGAGACATGATGTAATCCAACAAAGGGGGACTGGATTGAGACTGAGAAGTTCTGCTATTGACTTTCAGTAAATCACAGATCTCTCTGTACATCCTTACATCTCTTGGCCAGCATGTCTGTTTTGATTATAAGTTCTCAGGCACCATCCCTCACTATGTTCATGCAGTACCTAGAACAATGGGCCTCTGCTGGGTCTTTTCGGCCTACTTGTAATAGAAATAATAATAATAATAATAATAATAATAATAATAATAATCAAAATAAGAATTTTAAAAAATCCCAAATTCTGAGCCTGAATTTTCAACTCTAACCCATGTGTAGTGAGAGTAAAAGTAATAAGTACATGATAATATATTTTTGTATCCCTGGAAATTTGCTTTCCATTTAATGTGCTGGGGATTTCAGCTGGAGTTTATGGTACTTTTCTGAGTGCTGTTCCCTCCCTCAGGCATTGACGGGACATATAGCTCCTTAAATTAGGAGAGATGAGAAGACCAACATGAATAAAGTGATGGAAATTGAGTCTTGATATGTTTTAGGACTCAAAAACAGGAACGACTGGGCAGTACAGAAAAGTGACATTTACACTGTACATGTAGACTTTTTTCCGGGTATGGAACTGTTTAAGTTTACTTTTTTTTTTAACTGCAGCCATGGGAAGCATTTTAGGACTTTTTGTACACCTGCTAGCTCCATTTCAGTTGTTTAAACACATTTTATAACTGCAGTTTATATATTTTTCCAAGAAAATAAAAATGCTAAAAATATAGTGCAGTGTTTGGGTGAATGTGAGGGGGAGGGCTTGGAAGGTACACGAGAGCCTCATATTGGCATATGTTCCACTTGCATGTGCCGGAGCTGGCATAATCACAAACATACTGCAGAGGGATTACCTCTGTATGCGCCCTCTCACATACACATACAGTTCTCCCTTGGACCAAAGATCATATATGGGACTCAATCGGCCTATTAGATATGGGTGCCATTTTATTGCTAATTACAGTGTTTGCTTCACAAAGGTGTTACTGCAATTAGCCTTGAAGCAATTTTCTGCTCCATTGGTAAGATATACCTCAGCCCTTTGTGGTACAGTCCCTTTTGGAACATAGCCAGCAAGAAAGGCTTTCTACACAGAAAACGCTGCAGTCTTCACCCCATGGAAAAGCCTTTAGGGGGAGACCCGGGCTGAGCTTAGTGAGGAGAAAATTTTAAAATTGTCTTCTTAGCAATGGGCTGACATTCCTGTTCGATGGCAATTACATATGGATCTGAATTTCTTGTGGATTGATGGTATGGTAGGTTATTCTTGTAGACTAAAGGAAGTCATTTTCACTAGTCTTATCACCAGAAAGACAGTCAGGTGTCTCTCTGATCATCCATCGTATGGGTAAAATGATTTTACTGTTATCCACACCAATAACCAGCTACAGAAAAGAAGAGGTTTCCTTGGAGGGGTGATTTTCAGAAGTTCTGAGCACCATCATCAATTAATACTCTACTTTGATAGCTGATTATCTTACAGTACTTCACAAACCTTACATTTCAGAGTAGCAGTCATGTTACCCTATATCCGTAAAAAGAACAGGAGTTCTTGTGGTTAGTCTCTAAGGTGCCGCAAGTACTCCTGTTCTTTTCACAAACCTTAGTTATTCCAACAGAGTCAGCCCCCTGAGAGGGGAGTAAGTATCGTTATCCTCATCTTACAGATAGGTGTACTGAACACAGAAAAGGGAAATAACTTGTTTAAGGTTGTACAGGGAATTGTTTGGAGTGCTGGGAGAAAAGAGGGCAAGGAATCTTGATTGCTAGTCCCACCACCACCATGCTAGGCTGAGTAAGAATAATGAACATGTTTTTAGCTACAACAGAGGCAGACAGCTTTGACAGCCTTTGAATTTTATAGACCATCGTGTACCTCAATCACTTTTCAATATGGAAAGGCTTCCTGATGACCACCTCATCTGTGCCTTAAGCAAGTACGTCATATCAACACAGAACATGTTCCATGAGAAAAAGGGATATGGGTTTTTGGGTTTTTTTCGGAGGCAGTTAGTGTTCTTAGACTATTTGACTAAACTAGCCAACATGATTCAGAACTGCCAAACTATACACAAGCCTAATGTATAAAAGGAGGTAGTCGCTGTTCCCAACTAACACTGATTTAGTTTGGCATTAAATACTGTCTCCCTTAAGCTCCCTTCCTCCAGAACCAGAAATTTGTGACCTTTGACTTCCTTTTTTGGCTTTTACCCTCTGGAATCCATACTAGTCTCTTCTCACATCACTCTTCCTCTTCCCTTGGAATTTTTTCAAACTGTTCTTCCCCCCACCCCAACTTGTTTTTTATCTCTTCCTTCAGTCATCATTAAAACAAAACCAAATAATAAAAAAAAAGAATTCATACCAAACATGAAACAAGTTTGCCTTCTACATTTGAAGAGGAAAAAGAATAGCCTCAAGACAAGGCAACTCCCGTACGGCCAAGACGACTGACAAATTCTTGTGGTTTTCTCCAAAAGTCAAACCAAAATCCAACTGCCAGCCAAGCTTAGTTCTGGCACTGCTGCGTTGCCTGGAAATGAGTGCAATCATATCCTAATAGCTATTTGGATAATTGTTCGTATGAATGATCTGCCAACCAGTGTTGGAAACAAGTCTTTATTACAAATATAGCATGCAGTGTAATCTGGAATACATTAAAATGTTATTTCTGTAGCTGCCTTTTCCCGAATTTTAAATAATGGCTAAACCATTTATCAGCTTTTGAGGAGAAAGGTTGTGTATACTGTACTTTTAGCATAGACATGAAAAAAATATCAGCTTTAAAATAAAAATATGCTCCGTAATTCTTGCTCCCTGTTATGCCACTGATATCACTGGAAGTTGCAAGCGTTCGGCCCCACTTGGGGTTTGTGTAATACAAATAAATAATAAAACATACACCATTGCACAATAATATAGAAATACCTAAATGTTAAAGCGACTGGTACTCTATAAACACAATTAATAAGCCAATGGATTGCCTTTATTTGGCAATGTTCTTTTTTTCCGGATCCTGTGTACAATAGAAGAGTTTCCCCTCTTTATCATAAAGGACCACTTGGTAGCCATCTTGTTTGTGAGTCAAGAGATTGTTGGTCGAAGTTTCATGCCTTGGCTTGCTTAGGCTAATTTGCAGTACTGATGCTGTGTTGCCTTTTCAGAAGTGCCGTTCTTTAGATGTAATATCAAGCCAAGTGAACTTTTTAGGGTCTCTGGTGGCCGAATAGGTAGAAGTTAGATATCTGCAGATGTTTTTCATAAGAGGCAGAATGATAACCAGAGTTGGCCAGAAAATGATAAATATTGCCCATGAATTCTAAAAGAAACAAAGGTTTTCCACACACTTTTAAAATTCAATTTTTCTTTTCAAATCACCTCCCCCCCACCCCCTGTATCCTTATTTCCATCATGTTCTCAATAAAAACAGATGCAGAGTAGAGATGGACCGACATGGGAGTACTAGATACAACTTCCTGGAAACTTCAGGAACTTCATATCTGGACCTAAACTTTGCAATTCAGCTCCATCGCTATGATAGCTTTAGCTGGAACACAAGACCAAATTTTGGATCAGAACTTTGCTACATGGAGCATATCTAGTTCTAATGTCTTAGACTGTGTCTGAGCTGCTGTTGAACACATAGGGCCAGAACTTTAACTGATGTAAATCAACATGACTCCACTGAACTCACTAGATAATCTATTCACAACATATAATCATGCTAATTTACAACATCTGAGGAGCTGACTCTGTTTTTGCTGCTTACAGAGTCACTGCATTAATACAGGAACTACCTAACTGCTTTGGAAAATGCCTTGGGATCCCTCAACCAATATTATTCCAATTGGCTTGGTGTTGCTTGTGGACTGTCACCATCTCCCATGGTTTTCCAGTGGAGCTAAAGCCACTGTAGCTACTCCACTGAATATTTTACAATCAAACCAAGAGTTTGAATGTATAGTTCCCTTCAGATTGCAAACTGTAGTCTGTCCTATAAAAGAATGATTCTCAACACTTGTATGTAGTAAAAGAATTATCCATCCAATAGTTCATTTTTAAAAGGTGCTGAAATCTGACAAATACTTTATTTGACAAGCATTATCTGACCACATTTAGAGTATAATTACAGGGCCAGCAGGGCTGGCTCCAGGCACCATCATAGTAAGCACGTGCCTAAGGTGGCACTCTGTAAGGGGCAGCATTCCGGTCACACCGGCCCTCCCACTTCGCTTCTCCGGCTGCACCTCCCCATCTGGGCTCCTTCAGCCATGCCGTGGCTGCGCCGCCCTCCCCCCCACACACACACACTTCGCTCCTCCAGCCACCCTTTTTTTTTTTTTTGCTTAGGGCGGCAAAAAAGTTAGAGCTGGCCCTGATGTATTCTTGCCCTTGGTATAGGCCCATGTATAGGCCCAAATTCTACTCTGACACTAGCACAAATTCATATGAACTTCACAGAAGCTGGTGGAGTTTTATGCATTTACGGTTACAAAGATCAGAAGCCTTCTACAGCACGTGCCATCTTCTTGAGTCTCACACAGAGAGTAGAGAATGGAGCTTTGGGACTATCAAACTATCCTGTAGCCTCAAGGAAGCTAGATCTCTTCTGTACACCTATGATAGCCACCAGGTGAATTTGAACATATTGCCTCACAAGTAGCACCACACTGAGAAGGAGAATTGGGCCTTGAGATTAATGTACCAAATCACAATGACTCCTTTTGGCTCTCAATGAATATAGCTATAATATAATACATTTAAATGGCATCTCATGCGTCAGAGCCACTTATAACACCATAACAGCGTGCTCTAAACTTTTCTTAATTGGTGTGTTCCCCTCCACCCCAAGAAGAGTATTCTGTGTTTGATGGATGTGCTGTGACTGCCGTATTTCAATCTCCCCATTCCCCTACCTTCTTTTTTTCTTATATCTATTAAAATGATTTACGACTTTTTCATTGTTCTGCCTGGAGCCCGGCCAACTGCCAAGATCAAAATCCAAAAAAATCCCCCTCACCAAAACATTAGGGTGACCAGAATGAAACAGGACCTGTGGAAAAGACTTGAATTGTGGGAAAGGAAATAACCCCATCTCCATGGAAACACATTCACGTTTTCCAGTTGCTCCTGAATAAATGAAGTTTGTGTTCTCTAATTCCCAGACTCCAATCTCAAGCACACCTAGCTTTAAAGTACCTGGGAATACTGTTAAAAACATCAAGGTTTTCTGAGCAGCGTTATTACAATTTAACAGCAAAGCATTTTTTTCCCCTCAGGAAATCACCATAAGAGTCCTCTGAACAGTGTCTGCAAAACATCCACAATCCACAAGGTGCTTATAAGAATTAGTTTTAGTGGCTAAGACTCTACCACAGAGCTTTAGGCCCTCCTAATTCCATAAGAATTGGTGTAGTAGTCAGTAACATATAACAAGCCCCATGAGTGTGACATTAAAAAAAATCCAAACACCTTTTCGCTTGATCCTACAGAGGTTGAGCATCCAGCCAAGTCTTTCACTCAATTTCTCCTTGTCACTTAGCCACAGTACCAGTCTGGAAGGATGCCATGCTGTTTGATTTTTCATACACAACTGTTACATACTAAACATCTGTACCAAAGTATCCCAGGTCTGAGTCTGCATTAGACCATGTACTGTTATAGTGGAGCAGGAAAGGCAAGTGGCAATGTATCTAATACAATTGTTCACACAAGCACAATAGTTCTTTTGTATCTCCTAGATTTTTTAGGGCTACCAAAGCCATGGGATTCTCTCATGTTGTGTATCTGTAGTTAAACTCCAGGCTGGGTTCAGAGGTGTATGAGGTGTAACTCCATTGACTATAATGCAGTTACTCTGATTTGGAACAGTAAGTGTGAATAGATTCAGGCCTCATAACGCTTATAATAATTGTATTTTTGAGCTTGTTACCTGTGAAGACCAGATTCAATCCATAGGTGGATCATAAAGAAGATGATTAGTGTTAGTATGGTAAGACAGATAGATGTCCATGGCTCTTCAGACAGGTAAGAAAACACAGTCCATCCCCCCAAAAGTCTGCCAATTAAAGAATCTCAGAATCAACTTCAGGGGCTGACCATGGCTCAGTCCTGTTCAAGGAGATGGTTTTACTGTGTTGCCAAAGGATCTCCAGGGCAGCTGCTGACAGAAGAAAGTGGAGCTGTGCTTACCTTGATTCGAGACAAATCTGAATAAGGGCTCATGCACAAATAGGTCAACACAAGGTGACCTAACTTTGTAGTGTAGACCAGGCTTTAGTGTGGCTGACTTGCCACTCCTACCTGAGAGTTATCCCTGTAGAACTTGTCCACTCTCCACTACTCTCAATCAGGGGGGCTGGAACAATTTTAATAGTCGGGGTGCTGAGAGCCATTGAACCAAACTGATAGAAACCACTTCAAACCAGTGGTAGCACCCCAAGTTCTAGCACCTAGGCTCTCAATTGTTGCCACCTTGGGCTGGCTCTTCCCTTCTGAAGCGGCAAAATCTTCTCAGATGTACATTTTCAAGGGGAAGGAAAGCAAATTCTCAGCTCCTCAAGGACAGGAATCGCCTTCTTGATTCTTTGACAGAGCTCCCAACAGATCATCCTGTTAAGGACCCTTGGCACTGACAAATGCATTGACAAACAGGCAAAATGCTTGGGATGCACTAAAAACACAGGCCGTTGGCATGGCCTCCACTCTGTCTCTTGTCGCTCAACACACTCCATCCATCAGCTTCACTTTACTGAGACAGCAGTTGCCCTGAGGAGCCAGCTGGAAAACACAAAAAGACTCTGCACTAAACAGTCAGGAGGCATCAACGCCTCTGTCCGCATTTAACAGTTCATAGGTCTACCCCTTTCTGCCTCTCCATTTGAGGATTACAACAGACTTCCTCCTATAAGGGCATGATGCTGTACAAGTGACTGATCTTTCCTCTACGCCCCCTGGCCTGGAATCCACCATGATTTTGTCCCCTTTTCCCCCTAGGAGAGAGTCAAGTTATAAATACAGTAAAGGCGTGTTTCAGCACAGCTCAATGTCTCCCTGAGCTAACAAAACTGTGACCACAAGGTGAAAGGCTTTATATCCCATTTCTAATCCCCTGTGCCTTCTGGTCACCAAGTCTGTTTATTTTTATTTTTCTGTCTAAAATGAATGCTTGTAAAAATAAGGGATTAATAGAAATGACTGGTTGGCGTTGGGTGTGGTGTAGGGAGGCTATTCCTCCAGCGTATAGCTTTGCTGGTATATTGCAGTTTTCACTTGCATGACTTATTACTTCTCCAGTCTTGGGTTGCTCCCCACGCCTTCCAAACCAGATTTACCAATGCCCCTTAATCCTGCCCCACAGCAATCTCTGCTCTTCCAGTTCAGGGTTCTTTCCTTAGCCTAGCAAGACTGCCACTCAAACTAGACTGTGCCAGGTTTTTTTTTTTTTTTTTGTGACATCCAATAGCGATTAAACTAAGAGACCTCCAACCCCCCTTTCACTTTTGACCTAAGTAGAATTTTGAACCTAGGTCTTTAGAGGTGCCCAGAGCAGCACTCAGTCCTCAACCCCCAAAGATCTCTTAGTTTTAAAACAAAGAGAGCTTTATTTGCAAGGCAGCATGTGCAGGGATTGCTTCCCTTTCCCCCATTCAATCATACTGCCACATTGTCATGAACCTGAGCTTTGTTTTTTTCACCACTTTAACTTGTTATTCATGGGGGGAGAGGTTAATTACAGATACTATGAGGAAACAATAAAAACAAAACTAAAAACACCAAATCCTTTATTAAAAAATGAAAAAAACCCACTGGTCTGAAAAATTAGACCAAGCCAATACATTATACCCCATTGTCTCAATCAGCAGCACTGAAGACCGGGGAGATTCCTGTGTTCTTCATCTCTCTTTGGGTTTCCTCCTGATGCCCAGCACTGTACTAACGGAGTGACTTTCAGACAAACCGCATTAGCAAGTCAAAGTCCTTAGTCATCTCTATGGAGTCTCTGGATCCTAGATTCATAGATTTTAAGGTCAGAAGGAATCATCTAGTCTGATCTCCTGTATAACACAGGCCACAGAACTTTACCTAGTTACTCCTATGCTGTGCACAATAACTTGTGTTTGTTCAAATCATCTTGTCTCATCTCATTAATTAGCCTCTTAGAGTTGGTATGGCAACTTCCACCTTTTCATGTACTCTGTGTGTATATATATCTTCCTACTGTATGTTCCATTCTAGGCATCTGATGAAGTGAGCTGTAGCCCACGAAAGCTTATGCTCAAATAAATTTGTTAGTCTCTAAGGTGCCACAAGAACTCCTCGATCTCTTCCAGAGAGCCATTCAGACTTGCTCTGAAAATTCAAAGAGGTGGAGAATCCACTACATCTCTTGGGAGTTTGTTCCAGTGGTTAATTACCCTCACTGTCACAAATCTGTGCCTCCTTCTTCTATGATTCCCCCAAAAGTCAGTGACTCATTTTTACAAAGATCTGAAAAGTAGGAATAGGAATCTTTAAATCTCTCTGGAAAATATTAGTATATGGTGCCTTTCTTCCATTGTAAAATTCAAGGGCAATTCCTGACCTTGGACAAGTCACTTAGCCTATCTGTGCCCTTTTCCCCATCTGTACACCAGGGACTATAGCATTACCCTACCTCACAGGAATTTTGTGAGGTACATTAACTATTATGAGGTTCTCAAATATGAATGTAATGGAAGCCATATGATTATCTAAGATAGAGGATCAAGTAGCCCGATTTTCAGACACAAGGACATGCAGCAACCACTGACCTCAGTGGGCATTGTGGTAGCTTAGCACTACATCAGGTAAATTAACTGGGTGTCTATGTTTGCATTTAGCTGCTTAACTTTAGATACCCAACTTTGCAAATCTTGGCCTTATTCCTATTAATATTATTCAGTGCTATATACTGTGCAGGGCCCTTAAAGTATATTTGTTCTGCATTTCGGTTCTCGGGGGTAGACGACAGCTTTCATTCTTGCAAGGCTTCCTTGGCAGCCTAAGTGAAAGTGTTAAAATGGGTTTGACAGAGATGAATTGTCCCTCGCTGCATGAGTGAACAGGTATAAGGTGTTCAGTCTTGCTTCACTGTTACATTAGACTCTCAAAGACCCAATAGCAAACAGCTGAGTGGATCAATAAACCTCTGTGTTTCCAGTCTCTGCTCTTATTAAAAGTGGTGCATGGAGGGACGGGTGGGGAGACTTCTCTATTTATATCTGGAACTTAATGAAGTGAAATTATCACAGCTGACAGGCCCTGGTGTTGTAATTCAGAGACCTGGCTTGGCTTAGAGGGATTTTCAGGTTGTTTTTATTCCAATTTTTTTTTTTAAAAAAAATGAAACCTAATCCTCTAATCAGTTCCAATTTACATATTCGTGAGCCTTGTTTCCAGCCTCCTTGAAAAAAAGAAGATGGTGTTGGCATCACGATACGATTATTTGATTAAGTAATTATTAATCCCAGAGTGCTCTGATTAATGCTGCAAAAGTTAAACAAGCCCATTGGAGCTGGGTTAGTCACCTCAACACCATTGTAACATGCACAAGCAAAACTGCCATCTCTCTATTTTTACCTGCTTTACACTGAGGAGTTTTGTTCACTTAAAGTCTCCCTTTCAACTCTCAGAGGGTTAATATCCTGCAAAATGAAGTGTTATAAATTTAATTTTTATCTGTGGCTAAATGCAATACCAAATGCAGATCTTTATTTTCAGGCTGGAAAGTCCATCCTGGATCTGTGTGCAATTTATTTATTATACAAGTTAAAAGAAAAGGAAAGAAAAGAAAGTTCTGTGAATATATAATTTTGACCATATAGTGCACGGTCTGTACCTCCTGCCATGCATCAGTCATTTGAGAGTGTGTCAAAGTGATGGATACCTATTGATTTCAGCGTAGCTAAGATGTTCACATGAGAATCTTATCATTCTTCCAAAAGAAAGGGAGGGCAAATTGGGAGTGAACATGTCTGGAAAATTTTGCTGCACCACAAAGATTTTTATTACAATTTTATTTACTTATTTTATTCTGATTTAAAAACATTGTTCTGTCCTATTGCTCAGAATGCTTCTACCATTAATACATATCACAATAACTGAGAGTGCCATTAGTTCCAGCTTAAAACACCCTTCCAAGCCTGCCAAATTCTGTTTCTCAATCTCACCTGTTCTCCCGTTCCCCAGAAAATGTCTGGAATAATAGAAAGGCAGTTTGTCTGTATGGATTGTAGGTTCTGAAGCCCAGTTCTGCTGATTAAAAAGAGAGTTTAAATTCCGTTTGTATCATTTTTAATGTGACACCATGTACATTCATTCCAATGGGAAGGTTATTTGTTTAGGGATTTGGGGGAGGGGATGTAGAATACAATGTGAAACTCACAGGTACATATTTACTCTGCATGGTTCTCTTAAAAAAAAACCAAAACATGCCCTCATCTAGTGCATCACGGGGCCCTTGATAAGATTGAGGGACCTCTTCGGACTAGAGCATCCCACGGGTGAAACTTCTCTAAGGGATCCAGAAATGCTGACTTGAGCCCATTTCCTTTGATGCAGGCTGCTGCTCTGCAGACGGTCACATGAATGGGATAAAAGGAAGAATAGCCTCCTCTGCAGAGGAGGGCACTCGATATGAGTCAGCAGAGGATGAAAGCAGTGACCCACCATTATAATTAAAACCCCAGCAGAGACTCTCTTAGCTACAGTGAGCACAGTAATTGTGGCCAGCGGCAGCGTGCTGATAGATCGTAAGTGAAACATGCAGGGCTGATTATTCCCTGTCTGTGCGTGACCAGATCTACAGACCGTTCCACAGCTATGCTTCGTACAGGACATAATCCCATTGAAAACAGGGAGATTCTGGGGAAGAATAAACACTCCCAGGATTAGCGCTTTACTCGATAGCTTCCATCCCAGTAAGAATATCTGGTAGCAGAGCTGACTGAAAATGGAATTTTCATCCCATGGAAAGCTCCAATAGTTTAATATGTTTGTGTCCCAAATCAAGACAAAAAGTCAAAAGAGCCAAGCTTTGCACCACCGTCTGCTAACGCAACCCTACTGGCAGCTAGAAGGTAGCAGGGCTATAAATTAGGGCACACTGCGTCCCTGACTGTGACATGCTACAAAATCCAACTGCTACCGAACAACCTGAGACACTTTTAAAGCTTTCCGAGCTTAGAGGACACTCAACAGCAATGCAGGAATCTCCAAGAAGAAAAAAAATCTCTCTGCAGGGAATAGCTATCTAGTGGATTCAAAACATGACCATGCATTTCCCTTTGGCTCACATTTTAAGCATACCCTTGCCTGTGGACACACAATTCATTTGGTTCTTTCCTAAGTATCAGGGTAGATAACGAAACACTTGAACAGTAGGGGAAAGCTGGTACCTCATGTCAGGATATGTGTGACTTATTTTGGCAAACCAGTTTGCATACCTCTCTTCAAACATAAACAAACCACATAGAACTGCTCAGAATCAGGTTTCTGCCATGTTTGCTTTATTCCCCCACATATTAGGGGGATGCCTTAGGTCTGGAGAAATTCTGCATTCAAATTTTGTTTTTATTCAAACTTATCAAAGATCATGCACAAGGGATCAAATTATCCTGTTAACCCTTTTCTGGAAAGGAAATGCTCTTTTCCCGATTTCAGTCCTTTACTTCATGTCGGAGACTCCTGTTTATAGATCCAGACATCCGGGATTCAGCTGCTGCAGATAACCCATCCAAAGGCATCATTTCACCGAATGTCCTCTCTCTCTATGATGCCCACCATAGTTTGCAAACAAAAGCTTCTTTACCTCTGTCCTAATTAAAAACACGTATGGGTTATATTTGCATGAAAAAAAGAACAGGGAAGAAAAAAAGAGGAGTGTGGAAACTGCTCAGATATACTTGATCTGAAGATTGATATCTCTCTTCTGTCTCTAACTACCATTATTCAAAGTGGACGGACTTATGTATATGTAGGGTGACCAGACAGCAAGTGTGAAAAATAGGGACGGGGGGAGGGGCAATAGGACCCTATGTAAGAAAAAGACCCGAAAATTGGGACTGTCCCTATGAAATCGGGACATCTAGTCATCCTGTGTATATGTCTTTTGGTGGGTATGTCTGTACTTCAAAGAACACCCTTCTCCCCCCATGGCACCAAGTCTCGGTGTCTAGGTAAATTGATTCAGGTTCCTGGAGCCCGGGCTGCGAGACTAAAAGTAGCGGTGTACGTATTCCTATTTGGGCTGGAAGCCAGGATCAATGACCCTCAATCTAATTTTCCAGAGCCCTGGGTCCAGCCCACTCAGGACTATGTATCCTGCAATTTTTAGCCCTGCAGCCAACCCCTAACTGACCTGAGCCCTGAGATTTGGTGCCGTGGGTTTTTCTTTGCAGTGTAGACGTACACAATGAGCCTCGTCACCAGGATTATTCATCACTCAAAGAACCAGGACAAAGGGGGAAAGGATCATAGATTTCACCATAAGAACAGCTAGTCTGCATAAGCACTGAAGAAGTTGTGTGACCTTGTTTAGAGTGAAACTGGCTGGCCTATTTAAGCCGTCCACCAAGGGATGAATTTCACTCCTAATGAATTGGGCAGGAATCAGGATGATGATTAATGGGGAGAGATTGTCTTTGGTGAGTGGGAGGGGAGGGGAAAGTTGTGTATTGAGAGGTGATAGTAAATACCCAGAAAATGTTCTCAAGTGTTTAGTGGGAATTGTGTGTTGGAATTCCGGGGAAAGGTATCAGACTGGTAGCTCTGGACACTGAAGTCTGCTACTTATCCACAGTGATGAGCAGAGCATATGTAGTAGGAATCAATTTCCACACACTGCTGCACCGTTTCTCAGACCTTACCTGGAGGAATCACCTCTAGAAGTCAGGGAGTAATTCAGTCTTATTTGGCGAGTAAGTCCTTGACGTTTCTGCCTAGACTGTTGACGAGGTTGCGAGAAAGCAGTGGTAATTCTAGTGATGCATTCCATTGTCCACTGGTACGTAGACTGAGAACAAATTATTCAGGTCACATTAGCCACCCAAGAGTTATCAGGTGGTTTAACACAGGGGTGGCCAACCTGTGGCTCCAGGGCCACATGCGGCTCTTCAGAAGTCAATAGCGGCTCCTTGTATAGGCCCCGACTCCGGGGCTGGAGCTACAGGCGCCAACTTCCCAGTTTGCTGGGGGGTGCTCACTGCTCCACCCCTGGCTCTGACACAGGCCTTGCCCCCCCTCCGTCCCTTCGCTCTCCTGAGCCTGCCATGCCTTCACTCCCCCTTCCCCACCCCTGAGCCTCCTGCACGCCTCAAGCTAGCTGATCAGGAGGTGGGGGGAGGGAGTGGGGGATGCTGATTGGCAGGGCTGCCAATGGTTGGAAGGTGATGGGAGCAGGAGGGAGCTGATGTGGGGTTGCTGATGTATTACTGTGGCTCTTTGGCAATGTACATTGGTAAATTCTGGCTCCTCTCAGGCTCAGGTTGCCCACTCCTGGTTTAACAAAAGAAAATAGTAGCCATGTTTGGTACATCTCAGCTGGGGAGAGGCTCAGACCAGCAACCAGGTGAAAGGCAAGTGATTTGTTTCCACTAAAATGTTCAAAAGAAATGGACAAAACATCAGGGTTTTTTTCTACCATTTTAAATTTTCTTAATTAAAAAAGCAATTATTCTTTTTAAACCCTCTTTCAATTATTTTATTTAAAAAATCCTGGACTTTTAACAAAGGAACCAGATTTTTTGCTCAAAAAAATTATCATTTTTTGTTAAAAAAGCCAATGAGTAGAACTGTCATTTGAATTTGCTTTACAAGGCCCATTGGTATACATTTAGTAGGACTGTAATATTAAATATTCACAGGAGAGACTGGTGGAGGGTGAAAAGGTCAAATGTAGATCCAAACACATGTAACCGTTGGGAATGATCAAATCTGCTTGCTTTCTCTGAGCCCATCCCCACTGTAATGTATGTATGTTTCTTTAGATATTGTAGTTCATGAACTCCGCATAACTAATTGATCAAATATTCATAACTAATCGTCTGAGATAGTGGAACCAATATCTCGTCTACAGGGGTGTGATTTCTAAAGTGACTAATGTGTTACGCATTGCTATGTTAAAGCACAGTAGGGAATCTTTAGTGCACACCAGCAGGGTCCACACGGCCCAATCAATGTGCGACACATATTGTTAGAAATCATACCCTCATAGTGTTCATTTCCCCACTGCATAAAGAAGCCCTGAGTCACATCACTGGATCCGTGCATCCAGTAGTATTCTAAGACGTTGTCAGTATCTGACACTTCAGATATGACACTTAGCAGGGATACCATAATACTTTCCTTAGTGTTATGCAACGTCTAACCCTGGCAAAGAGGAGATTTAAATGCAGATTGCTGTCCACCCACTCTCAGATTCGAATCTGAACCTCATCCAAGATGAACAACTATGATGAGCTGGAAACTCTTTGGGGCAGGATGGGAAACGCTGCTCTCTGGTTACGCGTTCCAGGATGGATCTGCTAACACTTTGCCTCCTAAAAGGGGGATTTGAAGCAGACAGCATAAAACTTTGTCTGCAAAATTCTGGGTGCCTGAGGAAAATCCCTTGTGGAAGGTGAAAATGCATGTCAGAAGACTTAACGTCTAGAGCCTTTATCCCACACCCCATCCTGTCTACTTCCTCTAATTTTTTTAATTTGTTTAAGCCCTTTATTAGTTTATTAGCTTGACAGCAGCCCAGTTAATTAGTCCGTCTCCTCTCCACTACTGTAAGTGGCATATTAGGCTCCCTGAATGCACACAAAATTTAGTGCTGCTGCACTTCTCAAAACAAATAAAAGATTTGTGAACTAGCCACCAAGCATCCAATGTAATTAAACTGCATTTGTTTCTTTTTCGGCCCTCACACACAATCAGGGCCTTGTGAGAGGCAAGCACTGCCCCAATAAGACTGTTTTTCTTTTGGAGGGAAGAGTGCCAGAAATTCTACCACCGCAGGTAACCTAAGATCCCAGCTAAGAGCAAATGGACAGTTGCAACCAGAATGCTGGGCTGTGGGGAGATCTATATGAATGTGAATATCTATAGCTATGGCTATATATATGCAAACATGCACATACAGGGGAGTATAGTTCTTCGGGGGAGGAGGGGGAGGAAACTGAGAGGAGAATGGAAAGCCTCCTTGAAATCACCGCCCCATACATAGGTATGTAAATGATTCTGGAGCCTTGTTGTCCGCTCCCTCCATCAATTGCACATTATTCAAGATAAAACAAACACCGTTTCAATTAAGTACATATACAGTGGTGGTTAGGAGCACGGTGGTTAGGAAGAGGAAGTAGGCAATATTTTGGAAAATTGAACTTTTTTCTTCTTCTCTAGAAACACACAAATAGAGGTTGCCTTGAGGTGCTCGGTGGCAGCTGTGAATCTCCAACCTCGAGGTGGTATTTTACAAAATGTCAAGTCCATATTAACATCTGTTAACCCTTTGCAGGAGTCTAAAAATGGCTTAGAGGAGAAGCTGGTGTTTAATCTAGTGCATCTCTCTAGCTGCATCAGATAGACCCTGATCTGCAAGGTCCTTGGATTTGATTAGAATTGTTCATTTCAGCTGTTTGAGTTTAAATGACTTTTGGTTTTTGAAATTTGTGTAAATTTCAACTAAGAAATACTTAGAAAATGAAGAAAAACGTTTCAAAATGTTGTTCTGCATAAATGTTCCAGATTGTAAAGGTTATATTCTAGTTCATGATGGGAAAAATGTTCAAAATCCTGAAATTCTTGTGGGATGGGACACTTGTTTTCCACCCAGTTTTCCCACATGGTCAAATTGTTTATTCTCTCTGTGCTTCCGTTCCCCGTCTATAAAATGGGAAACTCTCCCACTCTGTCTGTCTTATCTGTCTTATCGGCTTACATTGTACAGTGCCTAACAGAATAGTGGCTGCATTCTCTATTGGTCACTTTAGGTGATACTGTAATATAAACAATATATAAATAATGAGCATAGTACATAGTAACAAGCTGTGAGATATTTAATCACTGAGGACATATTTGTTTGAAGAGCTGGGTAGATCATTCATGATAAATAAGTAGTTCAGCTAATTTCACATCTTTTTCTCACTGTTGTTGCCCATGACCGACTTTCCATTTTCTCAAATTTATGTGTCTATTAAAACTATTCAGCAAAGAATTTCTGGTCAAAAGTCTTGGCCTGCAGATTGTTCAGCAGCAGTTTGTAATGGGAGTTTGATATTCAACATCCGAGATACATTGGATTCATTTACATTACACACATAGGTAACATGGTGTTCTTTCTTTTCCCTGATTGGATGAATGTAACTCTTAGGATCAAGTGTCTGGTTGAAATAGTCACCTTTACTAATTTAATATGTGCTTTGGGGTTGAAATTCACCTTGTGCAGGGGATGAGCATAAAGCTTGTAGCTACTGTTCTATAAGCCATTATGACTTGCATCCCCGGGGTTTTAAGTGGAATTTAAATGATACACTAGTTGTTTAGTTACCATTTCCAGAGAGGGGAATTTTACCCTATCATAGAGATAAATGAAAATCTTGGATCCCAACATCCTTGACTCTGGAGGCTGGTAGGGATAGAATCTGATCACAGAGTTGGATTAAAATTGCACAGTCAGTATTCTACCTCTATAATGACTGGAGGTGGTCAGGGAGCTGCAAGAGACCCACTCCAGGGTATCTCAGTATTTAGGGTTCCCACCTGCCTGTGCCAAACCAAGGTTCAAGTCCTTGCTCTGCCATCCTCCTTCATTCCAGATAAGAGCTATAGTTGTTGGGCTAATAGCTATTCTGGGGTGGGTCTTGACCTCTTTTTAACCCGAAATTCCTTCTTGGATATAAGAAACCTTTCTCATTGGAAGTTTTGTCAAAACCGGCACATTGTCATGAAAAGTTTTGGTTTCAACAAAATTGACATTTTTCAATTAAAAACCACTGTCTCTTAAAATTCTCATCAGCTCGAATAATGACCCCAATCAAGACCTCAGATTCCAAAACCTTTGAACTTTAAGGGGGAGAGTAGAGAATGCCAGGTAGGCTTTGAAGATCCAGATACTCACTTGGATTTTGGACCCAGGCTCATCTGTAATTAAAATTCAGAAACGCCAGCTCCCTTTCAAACGTTATTTCTTCAATAAACATGCCTCATTTTCTCCAATCCGTCCACTGCCAAAAGTCACCCTCAGTACAGAGTCAGAGATCCCTGCTGAACTGGAGACATAGCTTTGGTTTTCCTGTATATTTCCCAGGACTATTAACAGACTAATATAATGAGAAATGAACTGAGGTTAAAGAATTCAGTACATCATGTATTTTCACTAAAAACACTTGACTACGTCAGGGGACCTGCCAAGGGGAGAGTTTAATATCTTATGAGAAGGAAGAATTTTCATAATGATATTTGGCAGTGCCTCACTCCCATCCAGTGAATGAAACTGCCGGTGCTCTCTCTTCTCAGCACAATGGCATTGTGAGCTATTTTCATCTAAAACAAGCAGCAGTGACTTGGAATCTGGAGTTTTGGATTTAGTCATGGTTCTGCCAGTAGCCTGCTGGGTAATCTTGGACAAGTGGCATCGTTGCTTTGTGCCTCAGTTTACCCATCTGTAAAATGGGGATACTGATACTGACCTTCTTTGCGAAACATTTTGAGATCCACAGATGAAAAGCAGTATATAAAGGCTAGGCATTGTTACTATTGACAGAAAGTATTTTTTCACATATAGGGACCCTGAAAATTAATTATTTAGCATGTTCTGATCCCTGAGAGATGCCCCGCTCATATTCTGAAACTTTCCCCTTACAACTGTAGCATTTTCACTTGTGTTTCCTCTATTTGGTTTATGACCCTCCTGGCTGATTACTGCTACCTTCCCCCACCCCAAATGACCTGGAAGAAAAGGAGATAGCCAGAAGGTGCCCTGTATGTCCAGTTCAATATACAGCCAGTGCAGGGCTCCATGACAGCCACATCACAGGAGAAGAGAGCGCTATCCTGAGCTGATGTCTTATTGATAAGGGAAAGAAATGAATTGCCCCCAGGTAGGCACGCTGGGGTCAGAGATTCTGCTCTGCAGAGTTTACAATCTAATCAATCTTATAGTTACCCCTAGGGATGGGCAGTGCACACACACTTCCTCAGTGTGCTAGGGGAAAGTGTCTGCCTCCTCCGGAGGCACAATCCCTCTTGAATTCCTTCTCCGTTGTACATTCACCTCACGTGTGGCCGGCGTGACACAAGCAGGCCGTATACGCCGCATGCTCTGCTCATGCTAATATTGGGATGGAACTGCCAGTTCAGATGGTGAGAGACATTGGAGAAGCTGGCATTGTCTTCACAGACAAAGCATGACATTCAGGCTACTCTTCCTACCCACTCTTCGGCCCAAGTTTGAAGGTACAAGTGTCTTAGAAGATCTCCCTACAATATCTATAACATGCACAGGCAATGATCTCCTTCTCTCCCCTGACTGATTCGCTTGGGGGGGAACAAACATACTTCAGTGCAAAGCAGCTCTTTGAACATGACCTCTATAAGAGTATCCACATAGTCACAGAGAAGAGTGCCTGGGAAAGACGCTCCCAAGAAAGAAGCTGGGAGGGTTGTGTTTGGCTGTGGAATCGAAGGGATGTGTCCTGTAACAATAGAGCTGCCAAAGTACTCGCTGTGGAGAAGAAACCTGTTGACATTAGCATCATGTTCACTGATATTTTATACTAAAGTAACTGACAATCAGACTAGAGGAAATGTCGGCCACAGCCTGTTTGTAGATTTGGTCTTTATCTCTTTAGGCGGTACTAAGAAAACACATCATTGATAACACCATGATAGAAACCAGGGTAGATAGACAAAAATCTGGGATACATATTTGTCAGTGATGAGCTCCATGCTGTTAAACTTCTAGATGAAAAGATAAACCCACACCACAAAACTGATAGAGTTATTATTGCACCCCACACACATACGTATACAGAACAAGAGTTTCATTTGCTCTTCTTATTCACCAGATATGGATGAATCTCAAAACAGTCAAACATCATTCTAGTTCGGAGCAGCATGCATGAGTTTGGATTTTTTTTAAAGCTTACCTGAATTTCTATGGTCACCTTTAGCAGTAAATATCCTGAGCAGATCAGTCTCAACTTATAATAAGATTCCCAGTATTTCTTGGTTTCTCTTGGATCAGAAATTCCACAGGGAGAGATGTTCTGGTCACAGCAAACAAGAACTAATCAAAGAGGACATTTGTGTGTTAACTGCCATGTCTGAACTTCACCAGAGTTTTGGTTCAGTGTCTGGTTGACAAGTTATTATTTTATCTGAACCTGTTTGTCAATCTTTAGCTACCAAACCTTGCAATGGTGGAATTGTGCTATTCTCGGAATTACTCTTTGTTTTCTCTTAGTTTAGCAAATATTTTATCATGAACTATGTTTGTTCTTTTTCCAACATCTGAACCGTACCTTATCGGAAAGTGCATGCCATTTATAATCAGATATGAAATAGAAATGGACACCTTGAAAAGGTATAATATAGCTTATGTTGGCCAAATCTTGTAGGCCCAACTGTGAACTCTAAAGGTCCAATCCAGGTCTCATTTATGTCAATAAAAGACCTTCCATTCACTTCAGTGCAGGCTGGATTAGTCCCTGATTCTGGGCTGAATCCTGAATTCCCCTCTCAGCTTTAACTTAATATTTGTTGAGGCAAAACTCCCCTGGTAGCCAACAGGACTTTTGCCTCAGTAAAAGCTGAGTAAGGATTTCACAATTTGGCCCCGAGATGGGACAATCATTGAAGTCAAAGGAAGTTTTGCCTGTGGGGAAGCCTAAAATTTAATAAATAATTTAAGCGTATGCTAAATTTAAGCATCCACTTAAGTGCTTTTTCGAATAGAGACCTACGGATGAAGAGCCAACTCGCATTCACTGTATTCACTGGAGATGTCCCAGTGGAAATCCTCACTTCTTGATCTACAGCATCACTTCTTGATCAATTCGACCCACCAGGAGTTATTCAAATCCTGTAGCAGGAGACTAGGGTCCCCTTCCTTGTTTGATTTTCAATGAGGCTCCTCGTATGAAGTGAGTCATAGGGACCTACAGCAGGATTTGACCTTTCTTCCCTTTCTCAAATATGGCAGGACCTTAATTCGTATAATGCAGGTGATGCATGTCACCACTCTCGGTGACATGCATGGGACAAAGCCAGAAAGCTATAGCCAGGGCTATGTCACCTGCAGGGGCAGAGGAGGGAAAGAGCGAGAGACAGAAGATCAATCTGAGTTTTATTGAGCGTGTCATGGGGGAGGTGTCTTTCTTTTTAATGAAATGAGGTGCCCCGGGGGAAAGTCAGGAGTTGGAAACAGCCCCACCTGAGTGTGTCTTGGGAGGAAGCCTACTGCCTCATATTTTTTAAAAGGAAAAAATAATAATAATAATAATAATAGGCCCGAGCCAAGAATATCAAGCCGTTCATAGCTGTTAAAAAGCCAGGGAAAGCTGAGTCGCGCCCATTCAATGTTTTTCTTCCAAACAAACTGACCACCCTCCCTTCATAACATCTTATTTATTAAAGCAAAACTGCCCAACTGAAATAAAACTCCTCAATTTATATATATATTTTTTTTATTCAGACAGAAGGTGCCCCGTTGATTTTAAAGCTCTGATTTGTGGAAGTGTGTGGGTGGAGGGGAAGAGATTGGAGAGAGATAAATTCTTAAATGATGTGGAAGGGAAAGAGTTAAAAATAAATAAAGGAACACCGGGCTTTCCTTAACAGTGGAGCTGGCATAGAGAAATTTTGAGTGTTGGCTGCAACGCTTCTCCTGGACATTTACCTTCTCCTCCAGAGGTGGTATTTCGACGCCCATATCAAGTGAGGGCTTCCATCGGTCATACTCATCCTTCAAACACTATCTCTTTCTCCTGTCCTTAGCTGCATTGCCTACTCTACTTTTCTAGGGGGTGCAACGTAAAACAACCCAAGGATCTCTTAGGTAATGATACAAAACCCTGCCATTTACTTGAGACTTTGATGGAGTTAATGGTATTCAAGACGCTTGCTGTAAAATAATTTTTCTCTCTCTCCTGTTCTCTTTCTAACCTGCTTCCGATTTCCTCATTGCTGTGGATGGAGAAAGAGGAACAGAGGAAGGGGAAAATTATATTAGCTGGGGAAGGAGTGAATGGGAAAGGAGAGAAAGAGAAAAGTGAAAATGGGAAGAAGGAATAAAAGAAGGGATGGGGAGATAAAGAGAGGGAAAATGGGGAGAGAGAAAGGAATAGTAGTAGTGAAAGATAAAAAGTAAAATGTGGAGGAGAGATAAATAATAAAATAAAATATAAAAAAGAGAGGAGATAAAAGAGAATGCTAAAGAACAGAGGGGGATGCAAAAATGTAAGGTCTTTAGGATAGGGGCAATCTATGATTCTGTGTTTGTATAGTGCCTAACATAATGGAAACCCATTCTCAATTGGTCCCTAAGCACCACCATAATAAACAGAAAGCAAGCAGGAGAGAGGGAAGACACCGGGAACAGGTGGTGGTGTAAGTGGGGAAACAGAGTCGGACGGGGGGCATACTAAAGATTGCCCTGGGAGACCCAGACTCTGTGGCTTTATTTGCATACACTAGTTACTCCCTAATCCTTTTTTAGCTGTGAAATGTCTAACTCAGTTGCAGGTTTTATGGAGTTATTTTAATAGCTTCATCCTGAACTGCTCATTAAAAACAACCCGTTCCTGCGCATGGGGACAAAAACATGCATTGCCTTTAAATATCTGACCAAACACATTAGAGGGGCTGGAGAAGCAGCTTCTTGTTTTATTTTCCTCCCCCCCTTTTTTTTTAAATGGGCACATTTCCATTCTCAGGTACCCCCTATTTATCTGGAGCACAGCCTGGAACTGCTGCAATAAAAACAAATCTGATCTACACAAGAATGCAACAAAATGATAAAAAAGAAGTGCACATCTCAGTAAACGTTGCACAGGTGATCCTGTGGTGCAGAGTGTGGCATAGGTAGATATTTAGGTACCGGAAGATGCAGATAGGCGTCCAGTGAGATTTAAAAAAACACCTACATGAGTTAAGTCCGAACTCCGAGACAAGACAGCCAAAGGTGGGAGGAAAACAGACGGAAAGAGAAGTGAAGTGACTTGCCTGACATCACACAGCGGGTCAAGGGGCAGTGGTTTCTTTAGATTTTTTAAATTTCAACATCCACATTTAGAGCCTGATTTTCAGAAATGGCTCCCAAATTCTCATGCTACGTGTTGCACCTATTATAGGTGCAAAATTGGAGGCAATCCCTTACCATCCGACCTTGACAAAAGCAGTCATTATGGTAGCATTATTCTCTTTAGACGATGAATCAAGTTTCTTTTGGATCATAAATTGATAGCAAAATGACTCTCCCATTCCTTGAATGGGCAGCATTGGAAAAGGAGTAAATGAATTTTGGTGAAGGAAGGTGCACTCCTTTGCAGACAAGGAGAACTGACCAGTATTAGAAGCAGGATACGGGAACTTATGGGCCAATGGTCCCATCTGGTGTGGAAGCAAAATGTGTGTTTCATTGTTTTGCTCTCCCCATGGTTAATCCCAGAGTTTGGTTGCAATGCTCCCACTTGAGTCCTGTATATTTTCACATGCCCGGGCCAGCTTTGGCCTCACTGCATATCAAACAGCTGGATGGCATGCGAGGATGTGAAATGCTTGATTTAGTTTCAAGACGGCTTTGACGGCTTTGAGATTAGTGGAGGAAAGAGGGAGGAGGAATCCCCTGGGAAATCCACTGCTTGCCCAAACCCAACTCTCTTCTGAAACCCACAGAGGAGAGAGAGAGAAAGAAAGAGAGAGAGACAAAAATAAATATCCCAATTGCTGTTCCCCAGTTCCCCACACCTTTTTTTTTTTTTGGCTCATCGCCATCACTCATCAGCCACCTCGCCACCCGTCAGATTTTCCGACCTTGTGTCTCACGGTGTCGTGCAGTCCTCCTGAGTGACTGCTGTGTTGTTTCTGGATGGAGCCATACTACTGCTTGGCATGGCAGCTGCTTGGTAATTATGAGGTGCGTCACGGCAGACAGAATTCTGTCCAGGGTCTTCCCAGGAAGGCCCTCCTTCCACGGAGAGAGAAATGAATTAAGCCTAGCAGAGCACGTCTTCCAATCTATCCGGAGGGGAAATTGGCACAAATTGTTTAATTATTTGATTTCCACCCAGCTGTCTTGTAATGAATGTCCTTTGCAGAGTGAAGCTGCTGTGTCTTCATTTGATGTGTGGTTTACTTTTAACGTTAATTGTTTATTTACAGTCCCCTTGCATGGATCCTGGCTGCATAAAAGGCTCTTTTCTTTGTAGCCTTTTTGGATCCCCCCCCCTCTTTTGCTGTAGGAGGAATGGGTGAACCTCAGAAGTTTCCAAGGGCTTGATGTAGTTTGGATAAGCAACCAGCCCGTCAGAACAGAGGCTTTGCAATTACTCAACCACAACATTGGTCAATCTGCTACAGCACCCTGCCACTAGCAGAGAACAATGTCTGTTGCTTCAAAGGAAGGCAAGCCCAGTCCCAAACATAATGCACCCTTGCAGTTGTGGAATGCCATGGCTTTTCCCTCACCTGTGCTTTGATTAACTCACCCTGGAACATGAGATTTTATTAACCACGGTTTGGATATCCAAAAGGGCATAGGGACTTAAGTACCCAAGCCTTATTGACTTTCAAATCCAACTCCTATTATTTGCTTTAGCTTTGTTAGCTACCAACAATATGAAGATAGCAAGGAATACTTGTAGCACCTTAGAGACTAACTAGTTTATTTCAACATAAGCTTTCGTGGACTATAGCTCACTTCATCAGATGCGTTCATTGTTTGTGAGTATCCCCTCTTCATGGATGTGGGGGGAGAAATCAACAAAGTCTTTTGTCCAATGATGTTCCACAATGGTTTGCCTGGTGTCTATATGCCTTCTTTTGTTGGGTAGGAGATGACACCTCTTGGGTAAACTAGCACTTCACACTTCATAATGCCTCTTTCCTGACTGAGTGGGAGGTTTCCCGTTTCATAGCAAACGCCTTTGTAGAGAAAAACATTTAAATATTACCGTATAACATGAGAGACAGATATTATAAGTGAAATTAATGCAGGCAGCAACTCACAAGCTTTTCATAAAGTTAAAAAACACTAAACTCATCTCGAGAAATCTAATACCTATTTCAACATTATGAACACACAGGGGAGCCAAGCTGGTTTCCAGCTATGTATTTGTCTGTGTTCAGTGAGGCCTAGGGGCCTTGTCATGAGCTGGCACATTATCTGCCAGCATCACAGTAAAATCTTATTGTTTAATCATTATTCAAAATTCATTCAGATTCAGGGCTTGATCCAACTCCATTGAAATCAATGGGAGTCTTTTCCTGACTGCAAGAGACTTTGGATCAGATAATCAGTGACTAATTCTTTGCATGCAGATCATTCAGAAAAAGTCTGTTGCAATTATTTGCAATTTGCACTGTGTTGGTTAGTTAAATGATTCACGTGATATTGTACTGTTCTTTGCTATACCTAGTACTTTCATCAATACAGCAGGTGTGTGCTACTTTGAAGTACCTAGAACATTCACTAGCACATACGGTGTTTTCTACCTGGATATATTTGGTATATTCAGTAATTCAAGTAATGTTTCTTTTTAAATTACTACTCTGAACCTTTCTGTGTGGCAGGCACAAAAAACAGATCAGCTATCCTGGATATTTTTAGCACATTATGTATTTTTAAACTGCCTGTCTGTGAGAGTGTTTCTCTCTGCTTAATAAGAGCTGATGTAATGAAAACTACTGAAACATATTGTTTTAACTATATTTACTAAGAGTCATTATGGAGGTGAGGGAATATATCTTGATTAAACTGCTAATATTGTCCTTTGACCAGGTAGATGGGGGGAAGCAGTAGATATATTGCAACTGTAGTAAGGCTTTTGATACTGACATTATCGTCTCATAAGCAAACTAGGGAAATATAGCCTAGACCAGGGGTCAGAAGCCTTCGGCATGCGGCCCATCAGGGTAATCTGCTGACGGGCCACGAGACATTATGTTTAAATTGACTGTCTTCAGGCATGCCCCCGACAGCTCCCAGTGGCCACAATTCACTGTTCCCGGCCAATGAAAGCTGCGGGAAGCAGCGGCCAGCATATCCCTGTAGCCTGCAGCTTCATGCAGCTCCCATTGTTCAGGAATGGTGAACTGTAGCTACTGGGAGCTGTGGTGAGACGTACCTACGGATGGTCAACATAAACAAAATATCTTGCAGCCCAACAGAGGATTACCCGGATGAGCTGTGTGCCAAAGGTTGCTGACCCATGGCCTAGACGAACCTACTATAAGATGGGTATACAACTGATTGACAAACAGTATCTAGGGAGTAATAGTGCAGCAAAAAGGCCCCAACAGAATTCTGCGATGTATTAGGAAGATTGTTGTAAACAAGACATGAGAAGTAATTCTTCCACTATTCAGCAATGGTAAGGCCCCAAATGGAGTACCATGTCTAGTTCTAGTTCTAGTTCAGCAAAGATGTGGACAAAATGGAGAAAGTCCAGAGGAAAGCAACAAAAATGGTTAAAGGTTTAGAAAACATGACCTACAAAGAAACATTGAAAAAAGTGGGTTTGTTTAGTCTGGAGAAGAGAAGACTGAGTGGGGACATGATGACACTCTTCAAGTGTGTAAAAGGTTGTTATAAAGAGAAGGGTGATGGTGATAAATTGTTATCCTTATCCACTGAGGATGGGGCAAGAAGTAATGGGCTTAAACTGCAGCAAGGAAGTCTTAGGTTAGATGTTGGGGAAAAATTCCTAACTGCAAGGGTAGTTAAATTACCTAGCGAGGTTGTGGAATCTCCATTATTGGAGGTTTTTAAGAACATATTAGTCAAACACCTGTTAGAGATGGTCTCGACAATATTTAGCCCTGCCTCAGTGCAGGGGACTAGACTAGATGACCAATCGAGGTCCTATGATTCTATTATGTCAAGCTTCACAAATATTTGTTTACTAGAACTTGCCCTGGCTCCATTGTTTCCATTTGATTTATTTTAAATAACTATTTAATTTTAAAATTATTTTTAAATTCATTTATTACAGCTAAGATTTTCAAAAGTCACCGATAGAGCTGATTGAAAAATTTATATTGATATTTCTATTGATATTGATATTTTTCCCTTCAATGACAAATGATTTTTAATACCAATTTTAATCCACAAATTCAATTTTTGTCAAAACATGTTAGTTTTTGTCTGAAAACCAGCTCAACAAAAACATGAGACTCAAAAGTTATTTGTTGTCTGACATCCAAAAAACATTTTTTTTTCATTTTTGGGGCTGTAGGTTTTCAACAAGAACCCCAAAAATTCCATAACATTTTGACAAAATCTAAAAGGCTTTGGGGGGGGGGAGGTTTCAGAAAATCAAATATATTTCCTCACCAGTACCTCAGTACCCCAGTAAATTGTCTTTATACGGCATTTTGAAATTGGAAAATGGACTGAGGCAAGTAGTGCAGCAAAGCAGTTTGAATACCTGAAATAAAGCATGTTATGGAAACCTGGATGGCATGATTATTTTTTCCTACAAAATTCAGAGGCTGGACATTTTGTGAGGAGAATTAAGGCCAAAACCCAACTCCTTACCTGAAATATACATTTTTTTTACTATCAGATGAAAATTACTGCATCAAATTTGATTGCGACTCAGATGATATGCCAGTAAGAAGTGGCTAGGAGGGGAAATCCCAGTTTATATGACTCACTGTTTTTGTGCAAATGTTAACTTTGGCTGGTGAGCATTTTTTTCTTGTATCACTTTTCCAGATCTGAGAGGAATTATACAGTGTCTAAGAGCAAGTTTGTCTGGCTGTATTGGACTGCAGCCTTTGGTTATTTAGCTAGTTTTTGTTTTTAACAATGTTTTGTCTCTTTATTGTTTCTGAAACTGTAAGGAAAATTTATTTTCCCTATCATTCTAATCCCAATGTATCAAATTCTGCACCACTGAAAAATTCAAATTTGATGCTGGCAAGAAGCTTAATGGTGAGGGCCCAGGTCTTGATTTGTTATGCTAAAAACAAAACAAAACCCTAGACGTTGGCAGCTCAGCAATCTCTAGTTCCCAGTGTCTAATTAAACTTGAAACCCATCTAGTCTGAGAAGTTTACATTGTCCCTGGGAATCCTTTGGTAGAAAAAATATTGATGGGTGCTGGAGTTAATCTTTCATTTGACAAAGAGTTTCCCTACCCTTTATAAAACTACTACTAAAGTCTGGTACCATGGAGACAAGCACCATGGACAAACCAAAAGAGAGCCAGTTGGCCTAGTACATTTATAAAAAACTGGACTGAGGTTCAGGAGGCAGGGGTTCTGTCATTGGTCTGCTGTGTGACCTTGACCAACTTGCTTCACTTCAGTGTAAAAGAAAGCTAATGAGCCTCAGTGTCTGTCATACTGACCAAGAGTGTCTCCTTATGTTTCCTCTATTCTCCCTCGATTACATACATACATACAAACATATATAGCAGGGACCATCTTTTGTTCTGTGTTTGTGGAGCGCCTTACAGGACGAGGTCTTTTTCCATGACTGGGGCAACTAGGTGCTCTAATATTATTAGTAGTATTAATAATAATGATTATAATAAATTAATAATTAATATACTAAATTGTTTTTCAATATTAAATGACAATGGGCATGCCCAGAAGTAGTTTCTTACGAGGTGAAGGGGTGTATTGCATTGCTCATTGGAGACACCTCCAGACAATCAAACAGTAAAGTTGATGGATTCAAAGAGTTCCTTCTAGTTGCTTTAGTTGGATGCCTGATGCCTGCACTACAGGAATTTGATGATGGTTACATTAAATGTGGATGCACAGATCTTTGAGAGTCATACACGAGTGGGCCCCGGGGGGGGGGGGGGTGGATTTAGTATTTAAACTAAGTGCCCACTTCTTTGCTACCAATCCACATTAACATATTTGGACTTATTGAAAACAATTTGAATTAGTAATAATAGAGCTTTTCTTTCTGAAGGATCCCAAACCTTTTTTCTTACTGTGGACTTCATTCTCCTCTTGCTGACACTTGCACAATTCAACTGAATTCAATGGAGTCAGACCAGTATGAATCCGGAGAAAGGGGAGAAATCAACCCCTATGTATATAGGGATGACTCATCCACAACTGAAACGCAGCACCTTCTGAGACTCAACATGCCACCATTTTAATAGCAACGCTATGCAATAGCTCAAGACAGAAAAGCAGAAATAACTTTTCCAGTTGAAACTCCAGGCAGTATTGTAGAGAGGCAGAATATGAATAGCCAAGTTCCGATTTGGCCAGTACACTGGGGCTAACACCTATACTCTTGCAAAATCTGCCATGGGCTCTTGAATGACCACAAATGGTCAGGAGTTTGGTTTTGGCATCATATATTGACATATTTTCTCCCTGAAGTCAACAGTCTTCTCCCCTGTGGTCCTTTCTTCCGCTCTCAGGAATAGCAACCCTGCAGCTGTTATTCTGGTAGGCTCTACAGCACCGACATTTTTTCTCTCCCTTTCGTTCTTTCACAAAGCAGCTAAAATAAACGGTCAACAAGATAAGATGAACTTGGTTCAAGCCGCGATGGAAAGGCCCTGTAAAGGGCTCTGCTAGCATGGGATCTTGAACTGAATTGAGCAACACAGACCTTCCGCCCCTTAATCTGAGGGCTACAACTTGTTTTGCTATTAAATTTAGGGTTGTTGGGTTTTTGTTTTTAAATGAGGCTCTTTATTTCCTGTTGTTATTTGATCTGTAGGCTGCTGTGGCTCTCATAGCTAGAAAGTTCCTGTTTCTTTGCACTTATCTTATCTGGGCTTTCTAATTTCCTCCATTAGGTGATGTCTGACACCTTATTTGCTCAAATCCTACAGTCTGGATACACAATGAGATTAAAATGAGTCACTGACGTCCTTCCCCCCACTCCCACTTATTTCAAACCTCCCTCCCTTCCCCCACACCGAGGGAGTGACTCTGTTTGCAGTGTGCAATATGGAGTAAAGGGAGTAAAGGGAGCCTGAGGTGATGTGTTGTATAAAAAGTTCCTTGATGAGGATACACACAAAAAGAAAATCACTTTAGAATAGCCTGTCCCTTAATCAGGATTCTGTAATGATCAGATGTGTTGTATAAAAAGTTCCTTGATGAGGATACACACAAAAAGAAAATCACTTTAGAATAGCCTGTCCCTTAATCAGGATTCTGTAATGATCAGTCATAATTTGTTTGCTAAATTAAACTTCACTGAATGCATGAAAAATCATTTTTCTGGGGTGTCCTCAGGAATATCTCCAACAGGAGAGTGCCTTACATTGCTCAGCTACAGCTCTGGCCAATCAAAGAGCAGAAGTGATGCCATTTACTGACCCTGTCCACAGGCCTGCATTTTGCTACTACATTCCAATTTGAAATTTTAATTCTCCCCCGAGAAGACAGAAAAATCAGAGGCCTCTTCCTTCCTGTAGCACAACGCTGGCCAAAAGTCACTGTCTGTTAAGTACCAGTGTCTCAGTTGCAAGCGCGAATCTGGATTAACCTCCAGATCCCCCCTATTAATTGTTAATGCAGACACTATTGGTAAAACTGCTGTCGATATTATTACTTACTATTTTCATGTAAGACATTGGGAAAGAATATTATTTTGCTGATACAAAGCCACAGACTGCCATCACTCACAAAACCCTCCGAATAATTCAGGTCTCTAAGCGTACGCCTATACTACCCACCGGATTGGCAGGTAGTGATCGATCTAGCGAGGATCGATTTATCGAGTCTAGTGTACATACGATAAATCGATCCCTGAGCGCTCTCCCCATCGACTCCAGAACTCCACCTCTGTGAGAGATGGAAGCGGAGTCGACTGGGGAGCAGCGGCGGTCAACTCGCCACCATGAGGATGGCCAGGTAGGTCGACCCCCCCAGTGTAGACCAGGCCTAATCAATGGCAAAATTTTAATCATGATCACTGCTCTGATGAGGTTGAAAATTAAAGGGCTAGTGTTCAGGCATCTTGCTCCCATAGTTATTCCCAATGAAATCCATGGGCCAAATTCCAATCTCAGTTACACTGCCATATATCTGAAGTTTCCCAGGATTTATACCCAAGGAGATAACACATATGAGTAGGATAAGCAGGGTTTGGCCTTTGACTCAGTGGGATTTTCAGTATTTCCCTCTTCCTCATTCTGTCCAGAGGAACGTTGGACATCATAGTTCCCGGGGTTGATGGGCACTGCAGCTCCACAAGATGTCCTGGGAAGGGCTAGTCTTCATAAAAATGATTCCATACCCTCTCGAAAGACTGAAAGGTCCTGAGCCATGGCTAGAGGAGAAGCTAAACCAGGAACAGAACAAACCTGGAATCCATCTTAATGGGTCAGCCTTGCGTGCCCTGTTACTCAGACAAATGTTAAAGTGGTAGTGGAGAAGTAGCCGGGCAGAGATAACCATGTCGAGGCTCTATGGATGAAATAGGTCTGAGGGAGGAGATGGAGAAAATATGGCCGGTGAGAAGCTTTGATTGCACCACTGAAGAAACAACACTGGAGGGGAAGGCCAGAAATCAGCCATGGGGAGAATGGATAAAAAGACTTTCTTGGCAGCTGCCACGTGGGTCCTACTGGTTGGTACATGCACTGTTGGAGGAAGCACTTAGTGTGTTAAAAACAATTAGCAGGTTCCTAATTGAAATGTGCAAAGTGGGCAATTAAAATGGAATTGTTTTATTGCAGGAAGACAGTGAGTTGATGGATCGCTTGCTGTCTCCTCTGCTTTCCTTGAGACCCCCAGAGACTCCAGGTTCTAAAGCCCGTCTTTGCACTTCCCACTTAACTTTGAGACCAGAAATAAAAATTGCCATTACTGCATTAAAAACGCACTTGGCCTGGGTTCATTCTCCCCCCGCAGTTCCCTTTTTGTGTTTCCTTAGCAAAGAGCCAGGCTGCGAGTGTTCATCATTTTGGCCTTTTAAAATATTTTCCCTCTGATATCAAGGGCAATAAAAAGCTCTTCCGCAGAGTGAGATGGAAGCCTGGAGCCCCCATAAATCTCACTCATACAAGGTTTGGACATCTTGGGCGGATGTCTTGGCTCCGAAATGACCTTCTGGCTCCTCCTCTTCGTCTTGTTTTTTAATTGGACCCTGGCATTGGCCAGGTGGATCCAAGCTGTGCCCTGGCAGCCTGCCTGTAAACCCATTACTGGTTTGTAGATTAAAATAAAGGGAGCGAGAGACAGAGCGAGAGAGAGAAAACAGCAAAACACTTTGTTCCAATTCAGGTGAAACTGTTGACTGTCAAGGCAGCATGCCACGTACAGGTTGGAAGGGAAGAAAGTTATTTGTGTGCGGGTGTAGATATATATAAATGATATAAATATATGTATGTGTGTATATGCTATATTCTCTAATTATCCCTGTGTGCCTGCCTCTAGGAGTGACCAAAAACTGGTGCCAAAACCTAAGCCTGCTCAGCCGTCATTCTTAGGGGAAAGCACTGGGCACAGTCTCACTGTCATGCGCTTGTCCAGCCAATTCCAACTCCTTTTCATTGTAAACAGCTGTTCATAGCCACAGATTGGTGTCTAGTGGTTAGAGCAGGGATCTGGTTAACAAGATTTGGGGGTTCCATTCACAGTGCTGTTATTGACTCAGTCTGCAGCTTTGGCCATGACACGTAAACCCAGCCTCAGTTTCCCTATCTTTAAAATGGGGCAATGATACTTACCAACGTCAGAGGGATGCCGTGAGTCTTGCTTAATACTTGTAAAGTGATCTGAGCTCCTTGGTTAAAAGGCAGTAAAAAACCACAAAGCGTTATCCTAAATCTTTTCTTTGGAGGGTATTCCATAGGCTATTAGACCTCGTGATTAGGACATTTTCCCTGATAGTATTCCCTCATTTTCTCTTGTATGATTCTATACTATTAAGCCTCTCTTGAACCACAATTATACTGTCCCCTCTGGGGAACCCTGTTCTTGTGCATGGCAAAGGGAAGAGGGGTCCTATGAATATACCAACGGATGGAACTTCGGAATGTTGCTTGTTGTGTACTTGATACAAGGAGCTATAAAGGTGTCTATGCATAGCAACAAACTGGAATGAGAAGGAAGGAAGAGCTTGGAGTGGGGAAGTGTTGTCCAGTGGTTAGGGTGCTAGCCTGGGGGAGTGTGGAAACTTGGGGTCAATTCCCTGCTTTACCACAGATTTCCCATATAACCGTGGGTGAATCATTTAGTCTTTCTATATCTCCATTCGCCACTGATAACAGCACTTCCCTCCCTCACAGGTGTGTAATGGGGAAAATAGTAAAGTTCTCTGCTATTACATCAATGTGGATCACATACTTTCTATCGAAAGAGAGGCTAAGCACCAGTTAAAATGACAATAAAAATATATTTGCTAATTATCCTTAATATTCATTCACATTGAGAGTAAAGAAGCCAGTCCTGCGAGTTGGATTTAAATCCTCAAAATGTACTGTTCTGTGGCTTTGCAAACATGAAGGAGAAGAATTCCCCTTTATATTCCGGGGTTCAGAAAAGTTTGCGGAGAGAAATAATAATAATGATGCCGTTTTTTTGTCTTCGCAGTGCAAAGCAGAACTGGGTCTCGGCCGCTGGTAGGGACCTTCTCTGGCTGTACTGTGAGGGGAAAGATTTGTTCCCTAATGAGTGTTTTTGATTCCTAATCTGTGTTGGTAGGTGTGCAAAATCAATGATGCATAAAGTGGACCTTCATGGAGATAATTTTTGCAACCCTCCCTGTGTCTGATGAATATTTACTCATGTGAGTAATCTCATTGATTTACAGGATTAAGCGCTCACTAATGGGAGTAAGGAACATAGAATGGAGCACCTCAAACAGAATAGGGTTTATGAACTCATGAATGGGCACATTTTGCTGAAAAAATCATCACATTTCTTGATTATTTTGTTTAATCATGATCCCCTTTTCCAATTAAAGTGAGTACTTTCCCAAGCAACAGTGAGCAAGAGGTAACTTGAAAATTTAAAATTCCGAATTTGCATAGTCTAATGATTTCAGTTCAGAAGAGCCATTTTCAAATCATGGATATTTCAATGGTACAATTTTGCCATAAGAATATCCACTCATTTCGTCTAGTTCGGTTCATGCTATGCAGTGATATTAACTGCTGAGCAATTCAAAAGTCAAAAAATAGATGCCAGTCTTTGGAAGTGGATCTAGACTGTGTAGGCTTGAACAAACCAGAATCATGTCACCAAGATTTATTGGTAGCTGATACCTTCTTGAAAGCAAAATGGACTGATAGTTACAGAATATAGGTCTATAGTACTGGCTGTACCTTGACACAGCAAGCATCAAAGATAGTTCTCTTATCTCTGAAGTGAAGAAATCCCAAATGTAGGGAAATAATCCAAAATGTGACACACACAGTAAATGACTGAGAAAACTAGAAATGACATAGAAAATTGATTTTATGTCCTGTTTTCCATAACCTCAGTTTTGTGATTTGGAACTTTTAATAAAAAAAGATATATAATAATAGAAAGCTTGAAAACAGCAAACCTGTATGAGCCTGAGATTTGGGCAAATCTGCCCAAAAGTTAAAAAATGATGAGTCGGGCTCCCCAAAATTATGAGATTGGCTTATAAATCACCAGGTCCTTTAAACAATTATAATTAGACCATTTACCCCTGTGGCGGGTCCGCTTCCGCAGCGCCCCCTGAAGGCTGGGGCTAGGCGTGGCAGCGGACCTCCACCTGTCTTTGACCCCCCCCCCCTCAAGGGAAAGGGGGTTGCATGGCCCAATGGCCGGAGTCTATGGGATTGCTTCCCCCTCCCGGGGTAGCGTGGCCCAATGGCCGGAGTCAATAGGATTGCTTCCCGCTCTCGGGGTAGCGTGGCCCAATGGCTGGAGTCAATAGGATTGCTTCCCCCTCCCGGGGTAGCGTGGCCCAATGGCCGGAGTCAATAGGATTGCTTCCCGCTCTCGGGGTAGCGTGGCCCAGTGGCCAGAGTCAATAGGATCGCTCCCCGCTCTCGGGGTAGTGTGGCCCAGTGGCCAGAGTCAGTACAATTGCTTCCCGCTCTCGGGGTAGCGTGGCCCAGTGGCCAGAGTCAATACAATTGCTTCCCACTCTTGGGGTAGCGTGGCCCAGTGGCCAGAGTCAATACAATTGCTTCCCGCTCTCGGGGTAGCGTGGCCTAATGGCCGTAGGGGTAGGGGGACCCAGGCCCTCCCACTCCACCGGATCCCGACCCAGGGCTCACCTACCAGCGGGGCTGGTCGATCCCCACGCTCGGCGGGGATCCGCCCGCAACACGCCGAGCTAGGCTGTCCCTTTAAAAGTTCCCTGGGTCACTTCCTACCCTGCCTTCGGTGTCCGGGGGTCCGTCGGAGTGTTCTCCCTCCGGGCCGACGGCGGGTGGGTCGTCCAGCGGCGTCACAGCCCGGCTGTCGTCTGGGTCCCAGGATGTTGGCTGTTCCTCCTCAGGAGCTGGTAACACAGGTCCTTCCCCTCTGGTGGTCAGCCCCGACTGACCAACTCTGCAGGCTTTTATGCTGGGTCTCCAGCTGGAGCATGCCCAGCAGAGCTTCCGGGGCGTGGCTTCCTCTGCCCCGAGAGAAGGGTTAACCCTTGCTGTACCGGTGCGGGGCCGCTCAGCCCCGTCACACACCCTCCCCCTTAAAACAGCCGCCAGAGCCGGCTGCACCTGGGGCTCCCTTCCCTCTGCCTCCTCCCCAACTCGGGAAAAGAAATCTGCATTCCCGTGGGCTTTCCCTGGCCGGTGGGATACCTGGAAGGAATAGGGTTGGAGGGACAGGTACCACCGCATGATTCGTGCATTTGAGTCCTTCATGTTGTTAATCCATCTAAGGGGTGCGTGGTCCGTCACCAAGGAGAAGGGGTTCCCTAACAGGTAATACCTTAGGGCGTCCACTGCCCACTTGACCGCCAGGGCTTCTCGCTCTATGGTAGAGTACCGCACCTCTCGGGGAAACAACTTACGGCTCAAGTATAAGACAGGGTGCTCTTCTCCCCCCTCCTCTTGGGACAATACCGCCCCCAACCCAACCTCTGAGGCATCTGTCTGTAAAATAAAGGGCTTGGAGAAATCCGGCTGCACTAGCACTGGTTCCCGGGTCAGCCGCTCCTTCAGGGCATTGAAAGCCCTCTCGCAGGCGGCGGACCACTGGACTTTCTTCGGCTGGGAGCTCTTCGTCAGGTCAGTGAGGGGAGCGGCGAGCGTGGCGAAATTGGGTACAAACCGGCGGTAGTATCCGGCCAGTCCCAGGAATTGCCGCACCTGTCTCTTTGTTGTCGGGGGAGCATAGCCCTTCAAGGCCTCCACTTTGTCTACCAGGGGGCGGAGTCTGCCTCGGCCCACGGTGTAGCCCAAGTAGGTCACTTCTCTTTGGCCTAAGTGACACTTGGCTGGGTTCGCTGTGAGGCCGGCCCGGCCCAGGGCTCGTAGCACCTCCGCTAGGTGTTCGAGATGTTCTTCCCAGCTGGCGCTATAGATGATGATATCATCAATGTAGGCCGCTGCATACGAACTATGCGGGTGCAGTACTTGGTTCATGAGCCGCTGGAAGGTGGCCGCGGCCCCATGCAACCCGAAGGGCATCATGGTAAATTGATAGAGGCCGAAGGGCGTAGGGAACGCCGTCTTCTCTTTGGAGGTAGGCGTGAGGGGGATTTGCCAATACCCCTTAGTCAAGTCTAGGGTGGAGATGAATTCTGCCTTGCCTAACCGTTCTAGCAACTCATCCACCCTCGGCATGGGGTAGGCATCAAAACGGGAGATTGCGTTTACCTTGCGGAAGTCAATACAGAACCTCACGGTCCCGTCAGGCTTGGGAACAAGTACTATTGGGCTCCGCCACTCACTCCGCGATTCCTCCACCACTCCTAGGGCCAACATGGTCTCGAGTTCCTTTTGCACCGTCTCCCACATCTTTTTGGGAAGCGGTCGGTGGTTTTCCCTCACCTTGTGGCCCGGGATGGTAGCGATGTGGTGGCTGATCAACGGGGTCCTCCCTGGTTGGGCAGAGAGGACGTCGGGGAAGGCCGCTATCAACCGCTGTACCTGTTCCTGCTGCCCCGGTTCGAGCTCCCGGCCTATGGTGGCAGCCCCTCCCTTCTCGGGCTCGCCCGCCGAAGGCCCCAGCTCGGGTTCCGGGGGGTAGGGGGCGATCATTAAGCCTTCCCGGTCTCTCCAGGCCTTGAGGAGGTTCACGTGGTAGACCTGGGTGTCCCTTCTTCGTCCTGACATGCGAACCTCATAGTCGACTGGGCCCACTTGCCGGGTCACCTCGAATGGGCCCTGCCACTTCGCCAGCAGTTTGGAGTCTGAGGAAGGCAACAATAAGAGAACCCGGTCTCCTGGTTCGAACCTCCGCAACTTAGCCCCTTTGTTGTAGTGGGCTTCTTGGCTTTGTTGCGCCCTCTCTAAGTTCTCCCGGGCCAAGGTACCCAGTTCCCGGAGCCGCTCTCGCAAGTGCAGTATATATTGGACGGTCCCCCGAACCCGGGACTCCTGTTCCTCCCACGTCTCCTTCAGGAGGTCTAGGATCCCCCGGGGCCTCCGCCCGTATAGGAGTTCAAAGGGGGAGAATCCGGTAGATGCTTGGGGGACCTCCCGTACGGCGAAGAGAAGGGCAGGGAGTAACTTGTTCCAATGTCGTGGGTCATCCTCTACAAACTTCCTCAGCATGGACTTGAGGGTCCTATTAAATCTCTCCACCAACCCATCTGTCTGGGGGTGGTAGACTGAGGTCTTCAAGGCACGGATATTTAATAGACGACATAACTCTGCCATCAGCCGTGATGTTACATTTGTCCCTTGGTCTGTCAGTATTTCCCGCGGCAAACCAACTCGGGCGAAGATTTGCAGAAGCTCATTGGCGATGGCCGGTGCAGTGGCGGTTCGTAATGGCACCGCCTCTGGGTAGCGAGTGGCGTAGTCGACCACCACTAGGATATACTTGTGGCCTGAGCTGCTCTTTTCCAAGGGTCCCACCAAGTCAAGGCCAATTCTCTCAAACGGCACACCGACCACCGGCAAGGGGATCAGGGGAGCCTTGGGTACCCCCTTCGGGCTGGCTTTCTGGCACTCGGGGCAGGAGGCACAGTATTCCCGTACGTCGTGGTGGATGCCGGGCCAGAAGAACCTCTGGGCGACCCGCTGCAGTGTCTTCTCTCTCCCCAGGTGTCCTGCCCATGGCACCGAGTGAGCTAGCTGGAGTACGCGCCGCCGAAGCCGCCGCGGGACCAGTAGCTGCTGCAATACCTCCTTGGTTTGCGGTTCCAACACCCGTCGATAGAGCAGGTCGTTTTGGATCTCAAAGCGGGGGCCTTGCTGTCGGCGCCCGGGTGCTCTCCCCTCCGGCTCTGGAACACTCGTTGCCTGTTCCCAGGCTCTGCTGAGGGTGGTATCCCCCCTTTGCTCCTCCAGCAAGTCCATGTTGATGTCCAACCACTCCTGGTCTTCTCTGGTCTGGGTCTCAGGAGGGGCCTGGCGTCCCGCATCTATGCCTGCCACCCCTGAGGGTCCCTCGAGGGGGTCGTCTGGAGTCTCTTGGCCTAGGAGCCCCGGCCTTTCCCTTCGCGCCCCATTTCTTTGCGCTGGCTGTGTAGTCCACTCCCGCAGGAGCTCCGCAAAGCCCGGCCAGTCCCGTCCCAGGATCACTGGGTACGCCAACTTCGGGGCCACCCCGACGAGACACCGTCCCTTCTGCTGGGCTGTCTCGAGCTGCACCCAGACAGTGGGGTAAGGCTTCACATCCCCGTGGATACACTGCAAGCGTATAGGGGCCCCCTTTGGGCCAGCGAGTTCTACTAGCCCCTCCCTGATGACTGATTGGCTGCACCCAGAGTCAACCAGGGCCATGGTAGGCATCCCCTCCACTTTTACAGGTACCACAATCTTACCCGGTTCCCACTTCCTGGCGCGTTGGCCGGCGGCCCACACCTGTCCATAATTGCAATCCATGTACGGGCAGTCCCTCCGGAAGTGCCCTATCTGCCCGCACTCATAACACCGGTCCCGCTCGCCTTCCTCAGGCCGGGCACTGCGGGCAGAGTCTGTCCTTTTCGTCACGCCTTCTGGGCCCTGCGGGGGGTTCGCCCCGTGGGTGCCCCTCGTCCTGGGCGTCGCCGGGCTCCCGGGTTGCTGCCCTGGCCGCCGGGGGCCCCCCCTCTCTACCTTGTGTGCGTCCGGCCCTGAGGTCGGGGTTTTCTCGCCCGTCTGCCCCACCTTGGAACCGACCCTCGGTTCACCCTCCGCTGCCAGGTAATCCTCCATCAAGGAGGTGGCTTCGGCGAGTGACTTTGGCCGGTGCCGCTGCACCCACTCTCTTCCCCCAACTGGGAGGATCTGGAGGAACTGCTCCAGGGCCACTATTTCAGCCACCTGGCCTCCGGTCCGGTGTTCAGGTTCCAGCCACCGCCAGCAGAGATCGCGGATGCGTTGGGCCACCGCTCGGGGTCTATCCCCCGGTGTGTATCGTGCTCGGCGGAGGCGTTGGCGGTACACCTCGGGGTTGACGCCTGTTTGGTCCAGAATGGCTGCCTTGACCTTGGAATAGTCCAGGGCCTCCTGTGGGTCCAAATTCCTATAGGCGGCTTGGGCGGGGCCCGTCAGGTACGGGGCGAGGATGGTGGCCCAATGGGCGCTGGGCCACTGGACGGCAGTTGCAACCCGTTCAAACGTCACCAGAAAGGCCTCGGGGTCATCCCCGGGCCCCATCTTGGTTAGTCGCACCGGCAGTCCTCCGAGGCCCTCGCCCGTTCCGCCCCCGACAGCTCCTAGGGGTAGACTCGGTGCACGCCCCGCAAGTGTGGTCAGCTGTTGGAAGAGCCGCTCTTGGCTGGCTTGTTGCTGTGCGGTCAGTGCCTGTATTAGCTGCTGCTGCTGCTCTTGCTGCTGCGCCGCCTGCTGCTGCTGCTGGGCTGCTAGCTCTTGGAGCAACTGCCGCTGCTGCTGCTGCTGCTGTGTTGCCTGCTGTTGCTGGTTGTCCAGCAGCCATTTCAGGAGCTTCTCGAACTCCATCTTGTCCCTAGGTCCTCCTTGCAGGACCGGTTCAAATAGTCCCTGGTCAGGTGCCAATTGTGGCGGGTCCGCTTCCGCAGCGCCCCCTGAAGGCTGGGGCTAGGCGTGGCAGCGGACCTCCACCTGTCTTTGACCCCCCCCCCTCAAGGGAAAGGGGGTTGCATGGCCCAATGGCCGGAGTCTATGGGATTGCTTCCCCCTCCCGGGGTAGCGTGGCCCAATGGCCGGAGTCAATAGGATTGCTTCCCGAGTCAATAGGATTGCTTCCCCCTCCCGGGGTAGCGTGGCCCAATGGCCGGAGTCAATAGGATTGCTTCCCGCTCTCGGGGTAGCGTGGCCCAGTGGCCAGAGTCAATAGGATCGCTCCCCGCTCTCGGGGTAGTGTGGCCCAGTGGCCAGAGTCAGTACAATTGCTTCCCGCTCTCGGGGTAGTGTGGCCCAGTGGCCAGAGTCAATACAATTGCTTCCCACTCTTGGGGTAGCGTGGCCCAGTGGCCAGAGTCAATACAATTGCTTCCCGCTCTCGGGGTAGCGTGGCCTAATGGCCGTAGGGGTAGGGGGACCCGGGCCCTCCCACTCCACCGGGTCCCGACCCAGGGCTCACCTACCAGCGGGGCTGGTCTCGCCCCACGCTCGGCGGGGATCCGCCCGCAACACGCCGAGCTAGGCTGTCCCTTTAAAAGTTCCCTGGGTCACTTCCTACCCTGCCTTCGGTGTCCGGGGGTCCGTCGGAGTGTTCTCCCTCCGGGCCGACGGCGGGTGGGTCGTCCAGCGGCGTCACAGCCCGGCTGTCGTCTGGGTCCCAGGATGTTGGCTGTTCCTCCTCAGGAGCTGGTAACACAGGTCCTTCCCCTCTGGTGGTCAGCCCCGACTGACCAACTCTGCAGGCTTTTATGCTGGGTCTCCAGCTGGAGCATGCCCAGCAGAGCTTCCGGGGCGTGGCTTCCTCTGCCCCGAGAGAAGGGTTAACCCTTGCTGTACCGGTGCGGGGCCGCTCAGCGCCGTCACAACCCCTAAAAATCCTGTCTGTTTTTTGTGCCTTTAAGGTCAAGTTTTCAACTTTTCTCTACAACCACAAGGATTAAATACTTACTTTAAAATAAATAACTAAATAAATGAATGAATGAAAACTAAAACTAATCACAGGACTCCAGGAGATTGGGTTTCCAGAAGAAAACAGCAAATCTTACTGGTAAAATCATGAGAGTTGATAACATTTCAGAGTTGACTTTGGGATTATAACCATTGAAGATCGTCATTATAAAAGAACAGCAAGGCATAGGGGTGATGTGACCTAGCCCTGAGCTAGATTTTTCTTGTTCGTGTGGAAGACATGCAGTCTCAGGCCTGGTCTACAGTAAGGGGAGGTTGTCGATCTAAGATATGCAACTTCAGCTATGTAAATAACATAGCCAAAGTCGGCGCATCTTAGGCCAATTTACCTGCCATCCTCACGGCAGCAGTGGTCAGCAGCAGGCTCTCCCGTCGACTCCAGTTGTGCCTCTCGGCGAGCTGGAGTTCCAGAGTCAACAGGAGTGCCTTTGGCGATTGATTTATCGCATCTTGACAAGAGGCGATAAATCAGTCGCCAATAGATTGATCTCTACCCAGAGATCTGGGTACCCTAAGCGTATGTCTACATTTCGAGCTGAGGGTGTGATGCTGAGCTCAAGGAGACATATTTGGGCTGCTCCCTATCAAGCTAGTGTACTAAAATTAGAGTTGTAGCCACAGTGGCGCAAGTAGCGGGTGGGACTACCCACCACAAGTACATATCTAATGTCTCAGATGGGCATGTACTTAGGGCAGCTAGCCCCACCCATAACATACACCACTGTGGCTACACTCTGGTTTTTGCCTGCTTTGGCTCAATTGGCACTAGTTCGAGTATGTCTCCTTGAATAAGGGATGACACCCCCAGGCCAAAGTAAATGCATCTTGTCCTTATTCTGATTTTATTATTATTCCAGTCATAGGACTTTTTGTAGTCCTATTGGAAGACAGCCACCTTGACCATGGTGTCCACTATATTCTGTGCTTTTTCATGATTGGTTACCTCCAATATCTTATGAGGCTTGTGTCATGACAAAAGTCCCATCCAAACGAAGTTCTTTAACAGATGCAACTATATTCTGATTTCTGAAGCTTGTTTGAGAGCTACTAACTCACTCAGGTCAGTCTTGCATTTATTTGAGATTGTTTATGCTGGGCAAACTCCTTGGAGACAGACAGCAAATTCCTCTGAGATCTTGTGGCCAGATCAATTTGTAGAATTGTTTCCATGTTTTCTGATGCAATCGAGTGTAACAATGTTGTAGCCCAGTAAACATGGAAATGGAGCAAAGAAAACATCTCAGTCAACTTCCTAAAAATACAGTTCTGGTTGGACAGAGACTTGATTTTTATTCCAGGAGGCCTTTCAAGCCCTCACCACTTTCCACAATGTCTCAGATTTTTCTTCATCTTCCACTTCACTAGCCTGGCACGCAGTAAGTATTATGCATTTAAATGTATATATTCATGGGTGGAGCAATGCCAAACCTTGTTGGAAGCAAATTTGGTATTTGGCAAACTGGGCAGATCTTTTGCATCAAGGGAAATCTTGATAAGAACTTCTTTAAATTGCCTGTGTGTGTGTTTCAATCTACATGCACCTTTTTTTTTCTATAGGAAACAATACCTGCACTTTTTTCCCTTCTGTCTTGAGCTTGTCACAGATGGGCTCAACTTCCAACCAAAAGTTTGTATTGACATTTTCATTTGAAAGACCAGGAACCGAACGGGCCAGGAACTTCTTTTGTGTCTGGGTTAAGGGGCATTCATAAGGAAGGTGCAGTATTAATTCACACAGTTCCCATCCAGGACTTTCCTGTCCTAGACAATTTCAGACTTCCATGTTGTCAATCAGGCACCACAGTTACATGTTAAAGACATGACATATTCAGACCCTGCCTTTCCAAATGTCATTTGCACTGCAAATTGTTCAGCAACACATATTCATTTGCACGACTGATTTGAACTGCAGCTAACATGACTGAATGTGCAGATTACCAATTTGCATATGCACCTGAGTGCCTAGACACTTCCTGGTCCTTTGTATGAATACTTGATCTGAGTATGCAACTGTAAAAATTGCTTATACATGTTGGTTGTGTGGGTCCATGAACATTTTTGAAGGTGGCTCTGTTCCCCATAACCTTTAAAAATCCGACTGTAGGTATTTGGTCATTCTTTATTTTTTCTAAAATAAAACAAAATATGGCAACACTGAAAATCCTGGGCCAAATTCTGGTGTAAATGGGTGAAACTCCCCTAAAGTCAATGGAGCTGTGCACTTTTACTCCAGCAGCGAATTTAGTCCTTTGGCGTAACACGCCATTTGGACACCTCCAGTGTTTGTGATCCTGATGCACTATCATGGGATGCCTCAGTAGCAAAAAGAAAACGTTAGATGCAATGAATGTGTCTTTTTCCTGCTGCGGATGTTTTTGTTCTGTTTCTTTCGGAACACTTTGAAGAGAGTGTCTTTCCATAACAGAGATAAGGGCCCACATAAAGCATCCTGTGGGCCATGCATTCTCAGCCGCATGAGTCACTGCAGCCCCTTCCAGAGGGAGGGTGTTTGGACGATGCCCTCTCAGACTACCACAGCTAATCCGGCTTTACATCGGTGATTATGTGAAGTGACATTCACAACGGAGGGTTTTTTCTAGACACTGAGATTACAAAATTATGAAAAGGATTACAGAACCTCAGCCCCTTTCCTCCCCGCATGTCCCTAAAAATAGCACTTACCATTCTAAACGTGTCCGAATCTTGTCACCAAGAAGTTGATGAGGTCATGGGACTGGGGCAGGGCTTGTCTGTTGTCGGAAAGATGGAGAAGTCAACATTGAGGGCAGAGTGATGTACTACTCAGTGTGAGTCAGGATGGCAAAATAGGGACCTTTGTTTTATTTTTAAAGTGACTTTTGTCACTGAATTAAAAGCACTAGAATTTAGAATCCTCTGTCCACAACAGGTACAACATAAGCAGTGACAGCAACTGTAAGCCAAGTACGGATCAAAGGCTTTCACCCTTAGGAAGCTACCAGTGTATCTGTTATAAACAGAGAACATAAGAATGGCTGTACTGGGTTAGACCAAAGGTCCATCCAGCCCAGTATCCTGTCTACTGACAACGGCCAATGCCAGGTGCCCCAGAGTGAGTGAACCTAACAGGTAATGATCAAGTGATCTCTCTCCTGCCATCCATCACCCCCCCTCTGACAAACAGAGACTAGGGACAACATTCCTTACCCATCCTGGCTATTAACCATTAATGGACTTAACCTCCATGAATGTATCCAGTTCTCTTTTAAACTCTGTTATAGTCCTAGCCTTCACAACCTCCTCAGGCAAGGAGTTCCACAGGTTGACTGTGCGCCATGTGAAGAAGAACTTCCTTTTATTTGTTTTAAGGCATGTTTTAAGGCATCAAAATCTGTAAATTTCAATTGTAGGGTTTGCTCAGCTCCATTTCTAGCATCCTGGTAACACCTTTCCCTCTGCATATACTGGCAATTTGGAATTTCTCCTGCAATGTATTTAGGCCAGCATCAACTCTGAATTGCTTCCCTTTGTGTTGGTATGACTGGTTTTCAGTATTACTGATGGGTAATATCTAAAAGCTTGAGCCTACTTTTTTACTGAATAGAATTCTATGGCCTGAGTTATTCAGTAACCCAAATTAAATAATCATAATGAGTCCTTTTGACCTTAAAACCAATCCCACTCTTATTTAAGGCAATGGGAGTATTGCCTTGTTCACATCTAGGAAAAGGATCGGGCTCTCAGGCCTGATTGACTTCAATTGCCCAAAGTGTCTTGCTATACATTCATAGTGCAGAATATACATCTATAGCTCTCTATAAATTACAGATGAAGTGAGCTATAGCCCACGAAAGCTTATGCTGAAATAAACTGGTTAGTCTCTAAGGGGCTACAAAGTCTTCCTCATTTTATTTATAAATTACCGTAATGATGGGGAAACTACAGTGTCTGGGGTCATCTTGGGATAAATATGCAAGTCTTTGCTGTTCATCTGTATTCTTTTGTCCTGGATATTGGGGCTGGAGATGTCACAAGGTCATAATCATGAGAGATTCCATCCTTCCTCACATTTCTCTTACATGGTAATTTTGAAATTGGAGCTTCAGAGGAAGCCTTCAAACACATAGGTGGAAGGGGAAATTGAAGGAGAGAAACAACCACATGACGTGTCCCCTTCAATATGTTAGTTAAGATTCCACTTGGCATTTTAGACCAAATCAGTTTGATAATATATTTTTGGTAAAAGATATATCTTAAGAAATGATAAGGGTCTTTTCAGTTCTGTTTCTTGTCTTCCTTCCCAGTCCTTAGCCCTACTGTAATATATAGAAAGAGAGTGAACTTCATCCCTGTACAGAGGGCCAATGCAAAGCCTACTCTGAAAGATAAAGTTGAATTTCAACTGGTGCATGTCTTGTGCTGCCCTTCTGCATGGAGATTAATTTTACTCTCAGAGAGCACAGTGTCTTGATCTGCTTTTGATGATGATGTGGGAAAAGATCATTTGCACAGCACATTACATCCCTCTGTGCTTTACACACTATGGATGTTCAGCATCATTTGACGTTGCACACCTCCCGTCCAATCAGAGCAGTAGTGAGACTGGAAGGACAGTTTGGCCAAGGTTGCCACGACAATCCCCTGTTCTTACCTTGCTCTTATTAAAAGTTCCATGAGATCTTAAATGCTCATGGGAGACTTTGGTTTTTAAGCTTTCACACTAGACTTCCTGAAGCTCCGTTTTTCTATCTTGGGTGGATGAAGGGATGAACAACCAGATAGCAATCTGAAGTTGCAGGGGGTCATTGTCGTCATCTTCTTTTTCTTCTTACAGTAGACTCTCGATTATCCAGGATTGGATTAACCAGGATGTGGATTAACCAGGATGTCAAAAAAAATACACGTAACTCGCAGGGCCGGCTCTGGCTTTGCTGCCCTCCCCCCCCCCCCCCCAAGCACACACACAAAAAAACCCATACCAGGGTGTAGGGCAGTCAGAGAACCAACATCCCCTTCCCCTGGCACAGGATGGCTGGTGAATCAACCCCTACTCCCCATATTTCCTATGGATGGTGATTATCCAGGATTTTATTAACCAGAATTATTTTTTTCCCTATCATCCTGGATAATCGAGAGTCTACTGTATTTATTTTAGCTGTACAACCAAACAACAAAAAGACCATCCTGCTTCAAAGAGCATACACTGGGCAAGTCTCCCATTGATTGCAAAGAGGCCAGGAGGCCACCCCTGGTGGTCAGAACTTTAAGCCTTCTTCTTCAGTGTGTAATTTCTACTACAGCCAATGGGAGTCGTACAGTGAGGAGTATGGACCACCTCCCAGCTCCACAAAGAATTCACTATACCAAACACAAAACATTTCGAAAGGATATCACCCTAGAATAATGTATTCTCTTGCTTCTCAATTTTTGTTCCTCCAAACTGCACCCAGACTTCCAAGACCATCCTTGTGTTACCTACCCTCTTGCACTTCTGCAGCCCAGTAAAAGCCATTAAGCTATAGATCTATTATTCAGTGCTAACTAAAATAAAGCTAACAAATTGCTGATAATTGCAAAATGTTAGCCACATTGGGGAGGGATCAGAGGTGAAATGTGAGGGTGCAATGGGGTCAAAAGCAACGTGCTATTGAAGGGAAACTTGTCAAGGGTAATATCTGTCAGAGGAAACCTGACAGACGATTGCATTGAGGCCACCAAATCGTAGGTAATGTAGCCTCAGTACTCCAAGACACAAGGATATGTTCTGGTATAGTTCATAATGTAACTGGTCATTAAATATTTCCTAGCATCACACATTTAGAGGGAAGAAAGAAAGACAGGCACTCGGCAGAAACAGACTAGATGACCTCCTGAGGTCCCTTTCAACCCTGATATTCTATGATTCTACAGCAAACAGTATGAGGCACTGTGGAGCCTGCTTACAATGAACTTGGGTGCATTGAAAACTGTGAAGTGGAACAAAAGTCTAGGATGATTTCAGTGCGCTGTTCTGTGCACATTGAAATCCTGGCTACAGTACTGGAAATGAGTAGTGACTGACAGGAGCAGAGATGCCATTGCTGCCGGGTCTGAGACTTGACAAATTCAAGGATCAAGAAGCAGTTAACTTTTAGAATACTTGCACTGAAGCTTTGGAGAACAGACACCCCAAATGTCCACATTTTCATTTCCCAGCTGTAAGGTCTTAGATCATGGTTCTTTGGAGGTCTGGTCTTTATAACCTGTTAATCTGGGTTGAGTGACAGAAAGCACCCCTCCTTCTGTCCCTCCGTTGCTTGAATGTCCTGCTTCCTCGACCCATCCAGCTGCTGCAAGTGGGAAGGTAAAGAGAATTGAACCTAAATCTCCCATATTGTGCTGTATAAGACTACAGGTAGGCCACCAGCGAGGCTTATTTATTTATTTTTGGTTGGGTTTCCTAACGGGACAAGCACATTGGTCACAGTCTCTGCCCACCTGAAATACTGTTCTCCACTCTTAGAACTCCACAGTGCATTGGATTCAAATGTACCTTCCCACCAACTTCAATGAGAGTTGGATAGGCCTCTATGCTGCAAAAAGCCTTCTGTGGCAGCCAGCCTCAGAGCTGGGTCACCACCCTCCCCAGCCAGGTTTCAGAGGCCAGGCTTCAGCCCAAGCAGGAATGTCTACACTGGCATTTTTAGTCCCCTAGCACCAGCCCCTTGAGTCAGCTAACCTAGGCTCTGAGACTCACTGCTGTGGGTTTTCCTATTTGCAATGTAGATGTACCCTTAGATGACAGCAGCAGAAATCCGGGAAAAACACTCTACACTCTGTAAAAATGCCCTTATTTTTAACTGCCATTATGTATTGCCACAGAAATCACCTCAAGATCTTTCTAGTTAAGTGAACAAAAGCTGTACTAATTGCAATGGCTGCTTAAAGAAACTTCACTGCAATAAAGAGGTATATGTCCCTTTAGTCTGTGGTGTTGAAAAAAAAATCTATAATGATATGTTAGATAAACACTCAGAACAAAGAGAAGGCTTTGCTGAGACATGAATGTTCCTCATGGGGATCTTTTTTCTCTTCTCTTCAGTTGCTTTTGAGTCTTTAACCATACGGCAGCAAAGGCAGAAGAGAAACTGCCTGACAAAGGTTTTATTGAGAAGAAGCGCATGATTTTTTGCTAGAAAGCACTTCCTTCTAGCGAAGAGTCTTTGAAGTGCCTTCTTTGTTCCTTCAGGCTTGTTATTTTTAATTCTCATAAAAAAATACTAGAAAAGAATCTTGAAAGTCATCCCTTAGTATATGCAGAATGACAACAGCAACAATAACATAACCCTGCCATTTTGAAGGATATTGCCAAGAGGGAAATAATATATTTTAAGAACCATTTCTTCTCTCTCTTAATATAACAGAACGTTAGATGATTAGAAACTATTTTTTTAAAAATGCATACAAATTACTTTTCAACCTGTTTTTTTCCTTTATGAATTTCTTTTTCTGTGGATTCTAGGTTTTTTTTGTCACTGACCCGTTGGGTGATTATGGGCAAGTCACTTAGCTGCTCTGTGCCTCAGTTTCCCCATCTATAAAATCTGGTTAATGGTATCTAGCTTCTCTGTAAAGTGCTTTGCTATCTGCTGATGAAAAGTGCTATATCAGAGCTAGATATTATTATTATTATTATTATTATTATCATCATTTTATTTTATTATTTCACTCTGCTTCACCAGTGACATTAGACTGATCACTTTCACCTCTGTATACAGTTAAATTCACTTTCTGTGTTTTAGGCCCAGCATTATTAGAATTCCTGTTTTATGGGGAACCCCGACATGCACGGTTGCCTCACTCATACTTAGAAAAAAACCTTTTGTAATTGTAATAGTTGTATTAACACGGTTAGCAAAGTTACAAATACTCCAACCCAGCAAGGTAGTAGAGATAACAGAGAGTGATCTGAGCATCCATGTAGTCACACTATCCCTTGCAGAACATCCCTTGCAGAAGAACGTCTTCTTCATCTACCCCCTCACCATCATCAACATGACAAGTGGTCATCATCCTGGCATCTCTCAAAGGCGACATCTCCCAAAGCACACAGGCTGGGATACAACTACTACAGTATGTTATGCTGATGCTGCTACACTTAATGAATATTCAATAAGGGTTCCTCCCTTTTTCTGAGTTTGTAGTTCCTCACCTTGCTAATGTTGGGGTGCCTTTCTCCCATAGGTTACTAGTCCATTTATCTCAACTTTATTAACATATACATCAGTTAACTACCATGGGATTCTCTTAGTCAAATATCTGCTGATGTCCCAAATTTAAAATATCCCACACAGGAATAAACTAGCATGTTGTGGTTAACTGGCAGCAGTTTAGACATTACAGCATTCTGTCTTGTTATGTCTTATGACCTAGATTAGTTTCTTATAGTAAGGCTTTTGGGGCCATAGGCCTTGATTAGTTTAGCTAAGCTATTGTCTTACAGGCCTTGAGGCTTGTAGGATCATGGCATTTTTGCCTTACCTTATACCTATGCCTTACCTAGCAAATGCTTTTACCTGTGGGCTACGGTACACTGATTTTGCTTGAGTGTCTTCCTTGTTTAACCATGCCAAGTAGGCCTCTGCCAGCCCCATCAATAACCTTCATCCTTTTTCAAACAACATGCTAAGAAGTCAGTGCTCCACCTGTGCCGAACCCTGTGAAGTCACTAGGCTTCTGTGTGGAATCAGCAATCCCACTCCCATAAGGCCTGCTCCCGCATCACTGAGTTAATGGGCATTTTACCATTGACTTCCATGGGAAGCAGGAGCAGGTCTGCCCTATGTGTTGTAGGAGCAGGGCTTGCGGCTGAGCCCACAGGTTACAGGTGGAAGGTGACGGGGCACAATACAGCCCAACCGCAAAGTCTGTTTTACTCATTATTTCTGCTTAGTCAGACCACAGATACCAGCAAACCACCAGAGAAGACTTCCTGTGGTTTGACACTCTAATCCTTTAGTGAAACATGACTGTGTTAACCATATATTATTTTGACTAAAGGGTATGAAGTCCAAGACCTCAGTTTAGTATTCTCCTCCAAAGGGGGCTTTCTTGGCATGGACTGGGGAATGAAAACTCCTTGGCATGCAGGGATGACTGCTGGAGAGTAATTCTGCTCCTCTGAGTGCCTCCAGATTGGATGAATTTTTTGCAAAATATTTTTGAGAAATCCCTCTCATTTTCGACCCGCTGACTGAAAAATGTGGAACTTTTGACATTTCAATTAAAATTCCCTCTGAATTTTGACAAGAAAGAAAGAACTCATTTTTCATGTTTCCATTTTTGTCAGCTGTAAATGTGAGTGATTTCACATAAGACTCAAGGATGAACGTACTTGGGGAAAGTTAGAGCTCAGTCCTGTGCATTTGATTCAAGTAATTGTTCATGGGAGTAAAATAAACAGATTTCTCCCCCCAGATTGCTCAAGATTGTAACATCAGTTTCTCAGCAGGAATCAGACTGGACAACATATTTCAAAATTCTAATTCACAAAGTTATTGAAACTGAATTGCCAGCCTAATAAAACCTTTGAAACATTAAAATGGGAAAGGATTTTAAAAGAATGAGGAGGAATTAAATATTAGTATAACAAGGAGATTTGAGGAACCAGGATTGCCAAAGCTAATATTAAACACACTGTTATATTACATTTTTACGATATTAAAGCTTATGCACGCAGACACACACACCGCTGCTGCTGAGCTGTGATTCAGTAGCTATGTTTGTGAGGACAAAAGCACTGGAAAAAGAACATCAGTCTTTTTATTTGTGTGCATGTGTTGTTTTTAAAAAGCAGGAGGATTACACCATGTTGGTATGGCAACAACATGTAAAATACAAAAATCCTTCTATTTAAGGCTCAGAAGGATATTGACTAATTTCTATCATTTAAAATAAAAACAGTAACACTGACACACTTTTTCTTTTCTTTACTGTGCAACAGACATTTATATTTGTAGATTGTCATGGAAACTAACTGGGATTCAAAATGTTGCTTGGGTTAGTTTGGGTTCTCTTTGAAAAAGACACTGCAAGATACTAAAGCTTAGGACCCTGATCCAGAAACACATGCATGCTTAACTTTGCACATATGAGTGGTCTGATTGAAGTCAGTGGGGCTACTCTGATCTTGGGTAAAAGTAAAACTGAACCTATGTGGCCCAGATCTACAAAGATATTTAGTCTCCTGGATTTCATTGAAATCAGTGGAAATTCAGAGCCTAAATATCTTTGTGGATCTGGGCCTCTGTATTCCCAGGGCTGATCTGTAGGGTGTCAGAAGAGCTCAATTTAAAAATTCTCATATTAATAAAAAATGTGTTAATGAAATCCAAATAAGCAAAGAGCAGAGGGTTTGTTTGAAACTCCCTGTTGAAACTTCAGTGTTTGCAACTCCCATGCTGCTGCAGGAGAAGGAAGCAGGCTGGAAACAAAAGGGGAGAAGAAAACCACAGTGGTTTGCCCTGAGCACAGGGATTCGCAAAGTGATTGGGCTAGGTCAGCTGTGAGGAATTAATTCATTGCCCACACACAGACCTTATAAAAGGGATGAGCTGTGGTATGTGGGGGGGAGTCTGTCAGTGAGGGAAGAGGGATCTGTGAGAGGAGGGCTGTAATCATGAAAATAGACTAGAAGTAAATGGGAAGCCAGGGGATTTCTGAGAGTAGAGTGTTTGGGTTGTTGTTTTTTTTCTTTTCTTGAAACTTGGCTGGAGTGAGCCATGCTTTTTAGGCCTTTACACTGGACTTGCTTTAGACTTGAGCTGAGAGAAGCCCTGCTGGATTGGCATGTAGTCCATAAGGGTTTTTATTTTCTTTTTACTCTTGTTTTACCCATTAACCAACTCGGTCTGCCCCCTTCCCCCCCCCACACACTCTTGGTAAATATGGGTAACCCTTTCCCCTTTTTGACTAGCCTACCCAAAGATATGCTACTGAATGAGAAATATGCATGCATGCAATGGCCAAATACACCCCCACCCCCACCCCCACTAGAACAGTAAGAAACACAACCTCTCTTGTCATACAATATTTCAGAGGGGTAAGCTTTATCAAATGCTCCCCCAGCTTTCATCTTCTCCACATCTGCTCATTCTCACGGTCCCTGCACCATGCTGCAATGTTTAATTCACCAGCCCTTTCCTAGCTCTGTGCTTCTGACACAGGTGCTAATGCTCAGTGATCTGAGAGGTTAGTGTATATTTCCTGGGCTCTACGCAACAAGGGCTGTACTCTGCTTGTGATGGATTCCTCTCTGCCACAGTGGAGTGGAGGGAGCTGGAATTTAACTAGTATCCAGCTCTTCAATAGTTCTGAGTTTGATAACGTCGGGGGGAGAGGGGACAGTGTGTTTGTAGGAGCCAGACAGAGGAACTGCTTCCCCCCACCCCCCCCCCCCGGAAACTCTGCACCCAATTAACAAACAGATCAAGGAAGGAAAGGCAGCATGGGAGCTTGATGTATTTTTTCCAAACTATTGAGGCTGCTAAAGAGACGCCACTGGATCAGAGCCACTGGATTCAGATATACACCAGTCTCTTGGCAGAACTGAGGAAAGGCTTCGGCCTTGTTTTGGGCTGTGGTTTGATGATGTAAGGTGTTTTGGGAAAGGGATGTTTCTATGCAAACAAGACCAAGACAACAATGTGGTGTACCACAGTCGCCATCTGTAAGCCAGGGGTCCTCCTGCAATGGCTTTTTAGGCTAAAGAGATGCATGTGTAGGGTGCACCACTGCCCCTCTATTCTCCTACTATGAGATGTGTTTCAATTGATTTATTAGGCTCCAGATAAATTTTCCCTACCTGGGTCCAATTTGTCCTCAGAAGAGAATAGGAAACATAGCTGCATATCTTTTTTTAAAAGGTCTTTGATTTATCCTTATCCAGGAAGGAGGGTGTAATGTGGACGGAGCACTGGATTAGCACTCAGGAAATCTAGGTTAGGTTCAGTTCTGCCCTCGGCCACAAATTTATCAAGTTGCCTTGGGTAAATCATGTAATCTTTGTGCCCCCACCTGTAAAATGCATCCCTACCTATCCGTGAGGGTCTTTTCTCCAGTGTAAAGAGCTATCCACAGATGATGATCTTCTAAGGGAACAGAATTAGTTCCACACTGTGAAGCTTTCTCCAGAAATCGCACTGCTAATGAGCCTCATCATAAATCCTCTCGTTAAGGTGGGAAGAACTAACACGAGCAGCTCCAGAGGGTGATCCAAAGCAGAGTGGGCCCTAGGAATTGAACTCCCCCGCTGTGCTTTAGAGTGGGTCTCTCCAAGTCAGGTTTAGTGATGCGATGGCCAAAGTATCTCCGAGGGGTAGGGGTAGCTTTCTCTACCACAGCCTGTGCTGGACCTATCCTGATACCAGAAGTTTAGGGCTCTCATGCCAGGCCTATCACCATCAAACTCATTGAACAATGCACCTGGGGCTGAATTGTGCCTTCCGCCGGAGTCTACCTCAGTGTATCATACATGGGGCGACCCCAATTTGGTTTGAAAAATATATGGGGTTGGGATCAGAAGAGACAATTGAATCCTTAGGAGGGTGATGTGATAGAAAGTGTGAAAAATCAGGATGGGGTGTGGGGCAATAGGCACCTATATAAGAAAAAGCCCCGAATATTGGGACTGTCCTTATAAAAATCAGGACATCTGGTCACCCTAACCCTTAGTAAACAGACATCCGGGAGCAGATAATATAGGCAGCATAGCAGCAGCAATATCTCTTGCTTCCTGTACACACAGGCAAAGGATGGAATTAAATAATAATCAGGAATTAACAAAAGAAACCAAAAAGCCACTGCAATAGGAAACCAGCCAGGTCCACTTCAACAGCACATCAACAGAGGCCCAGACTTCACTGGGGGGGAGGGGGCGGAGTGTCTCTGTGCCTCAGCAAAATGAAACCTCCAGCTACCATTTGTCTGTTCTCTCATCCTGTCTGTTCGGCTCCTGTCTGCTACAGATTTCACACTGTCCATCTCCTCAGCAGGACACCGTTGCTGCAAGCACAGAGGGGCCAACCAAAACCCGGACTCACAAATATGTCACTGTTTTCCCTTTGCTCGTGGCATAAATAAAAAAAAAATAAAAAAATCTGTTAGCACAGGGCTCAGGTTTGTTTATTTTTTTGCCAGCTGCAACATGCTACCCTCTTAGGGGATCACCTAAAACCAGCCCTGGTTTAGCTTGGAGTGGCACGTCAAACCCACGCCGTGGGCTTGGCTCCGCTCAATGAATTACAACCTTGTCAAAAACCTTCTTTTTTTGAAAAAAAAAATCAAGGCAGGTTTTCTATCAAATCAAATACCTGCACACTAAATTATATGGCTGGTGCCAGTCTGACTCGTTCCTCTCTTTTTTTTTTTCTCTTCTCGCTCCCCTCCCCCCGCCACGTTATGATAGAGATTTTTGTTTCCTCAGGAGGAATTGGGGCTTGTGACCCCCATGTTGCTCTGGAAATGCTGTTTGACCTTGCCACACACTTTGGTTTTTGGACAGTCGCTGCGGTACATCCCACGGCGGCCGGTGCAGTGATAGAAATAGAGTGAGTGGCAGTAGAAGGGTGCGGGTGGAAGGAAGGTGAATCAGTAATAAAGTGGCCATCAAAGATGTTTACTCATCAGTTTTCTTGTTTTGTTTATTAATAGGGCCTGAAATGCGTTGGGAAAGGCTTGGGGCACGTTGAAAAGCCCATGGCCTGCTCTAGTAGGAATCTCCTTTCCTACTAGCTAACATTAGTTGGGGGCAGGCTTTTCCCTGTTTGTTTTCATCCGATTCTTCTCAGTGTGACCTAGACGGAGGAGGAGGAGGAAGTGTTAACATAGGAGTTCAAAGGGCAATGCAGGGCTCTGTGAAGGCTGATCAGAATAAAGGGAAACTGTTTGCGTTAAGAGCTAGGGAGCTCTTCTGGGGGTGTCCTCCCAGCCTCCACATTAGGGAACATTCTGGGCTAATTGTGCCTACCTCCACAGGATGAATGGCTCATGGATCTGTCTCTTAGGTACTTCAATGCTCCCCGTTACCACAGATCCGAGCACCTCACAAGCCACAAGAGTGACTAGTAGAGTTGCCAACTTTCCAATTTTTGAAAACCAGACACTACAGCCCCTCCCCCAGCGCTTGCTCTGCCCTTCCCCCATTTCTCACTTCCCCTACCCCTGGGATTCACCTGCCACCTGCAGAGCTGGTCTTGGAGGAGCTGACGTAGAGCCTTCCTGCCTTCCCCATTGAGTGGGGGTTCAGGTCCCCAGAGCAAGGGGATGGAGGAAATCAGGGCACAATGATTATTAATAATAATCATTAACTGTTAATAATAATAGTTAATATCCATTAATAATGTCTTATTAACTAGCGTTTTCTTCATTATTCCAACATTCCATTAACTTTTTTGACTGCCACTGCAGACTGAGTGGATGTTTTCAGAGAACTATCCACAATGACTCCGAAATCTCTTTCTTGAGTGGTAACAGCTAATTTAGGCCCCATCGTTTTGTATGTATGGTTGGGATTATGTTTCCCAATGTGCATTACTTTGCATTTATCAACACTGAATTTCAGCTTCCATTTTGTTGCCCAGTCACCCAGTTCTGAGAGATCCTTTTGTAGCTCTTCACAGTCTGCCTGGGACTTAACTATCTTGAGTAGTTTTGTATCATGTGAAAATTTTTCCACCTCATTGTTTAATCCTTTTTCCAGATCATTGATGAATATGTTGACTAGGACTGGTCCTGTACAGACCCTGGGGGACACCACTATTTAACCCTCTCCATTCTGAAAACTGACCATTTATTCCTACCCTTCATTTCCTATGTTTTAACTAGTTATCAGTCCATGAGAGGGCCTTCCCTCTTATCCCTTGACTGCTTACTTTGCCTAAGAGGCTTTGGGGGGAGGGGTACCTTGTCAAGGCTTTCTGAAAATCTAAGTACACTAAGATGCGTTGTTTTTTAAAAACATCTGCTCTTGGAATTATTTAGGGGAAGTCCCATGCCCTGTGTTATCCAGGAAGTCGAACTGGATGATCACATTGGTCACTTTTTGGAATCTATGAATCATCAAAGAGTTTGTCCTCACCCATCTCCCCTTGTGAGGTAGAGCAGTGCTGCTATCTCTATTTTACAGTGGGGAAACTGAGGCACAGAGTGACTACAAGGCATATGAACCATCACGCTGCTCCCTCATGAAGTTGTAGGATGTATTTGTGCAAATAATTTAATATAAAGGCCCTCCTCTCCCTGACTCCAATACCCAGTGCATTATAGCTAGGCCATGCAACCTACCTTTGTGAGGCAAAAAATTGTTCCTAGATAACAGTTCATGCAGCCAAGCATTGGCATAAAAACCACATTGCACATTGGAGAGCAGTTTCAGTAAGGGTATGGTCACCTTCTAGCTAACCACAACCAAGATATAGAGATACGGGCTGCAGAGTTGCAGGGCTGCATAGTCCCACAATGCGGTACACAAAACTCAGAGTAGGCGTGTATTCTTGGGGGCTATGTGTAACCCCGAGGAGTGATCTCAAAGCAATGTGCCTAGAACACGTATTGGGTCAGCAGCCAATTAGGTAATCCCCCGCATATTACCATGGTGACTGATGTGTGGACAGCATGATTCTTGACCAACTACTTTTTTCCTCTGTTACATGGAGAATTTTGAGAGAGGGAAAGAATCCCTAGATCTGGTAAACTGGCTGAGAAGGGAAAACTAAATTTATTCAGTCACTGAACCACATTCTATCCCTTATTAAATACATACACAGGCAAACACAAAGGTGGCCTGCTTTGTGATGCAGATATTATGTAAATTTATGTACCTGATTATGTAAATCACGTGCATCCCCTCAGGTTTCTGGCCCATTCCCAGCGTCTCCCTCCCTCAGCATGGAACACTTTGTTGTTTTGTTCTGTTTTTTTTTTTTATATGGGACCTAACAGGCAAATGTTTTGCTCTCCCTTCATCCGTGGGCCAAAGTTGGCATTCCGCTCTCTGGCTGGGTGGAAAACGTATGTTTTTGAGGAGAAATTTGCCTTTCAAATTTCTATACAGCTTGTACTGAGATCATGATTCCTATTCGAGTTGAATACAAAGCGACCCTGTGATTCCTTTCCAGAAATATTCCGACGTGGGGGGGTATGGTAAGGGAAACATTGTGCCCCAAATTCAGGCCTGTTGTAATTTGAAGTCAATGGCATTACCCCAGAAATGAATCTGGCTCATTCACTCTCGTACTCTGTTCTAGATGATTAATGAATTACAAATATTGCATAATACCCTAGGTCTTAATTAACACATTTACTTAGAGGTATCTTTTCTTAGTGGACTTTTAAAGCACAAGAACAAGACAAGCAGGGTGGGGGGGGGGCAGAAGAAGAAATTCAAACATTTGTGTGAATAAACCCAGTGAATTTGACTGGATTCATGGCTCCCTTTTATTTATTGATTGTGAATGGTCCAGCAGAGGGTAGATGGTTTGGGGGAAATTCAGGACTGGAAGTGGGTTGGGGTCATCTTGGCGGGTGTGACCAAAGCTGGCGGGAACCAGGGCAGGGCAGCTGCGTTGTGCGGGTTGCTGGGGTCGGAAGCACTGAACAAGGGCGGCACAACACACAGCCACTAGGATTTCCATGGTCACTTTCTGTCTTTTGGTATCTGGACTGCGGTCTAGAGCAGAGGAGCATTTAAGGCAACCAAGGTTGCAGGGCAGATGGTGACACAACCCTTGACTGGCGTGAATCACACCTCAGAACGTGACAGTGAATGCTTATCCTCAATTCATTGGGTACGCCAGCCTCCATCTCTTATTTAAATGCTATTTTCTGGGGTAATATTATATGTTGCAAAATAACCTTCTGCCACCACAGCCCACCCCTAAGTCCAGATAATTAGCTGATGTGACTCTAATACTTTGCACATCTGGTGCTAATTGTTTTCTCCCGCATGAATCCCAGTGAGGCAATAGAGCGAAATACCAACTTCAACATATATTTTAACTTTTCCTTTAAAATCTTTGCTCCATGGGATTGAAATATTGAGATAAAACATCTGGGTTTCAATTGTGTCCCAGGGGATGAGAAGTTATAGTTCTGCGGAATACATATTGTGTATAATGCATGCTTGTTATTTCTGCATTAGCACTGCTTGTGCTGGTGCCGGCCGTTAGCATGTCATTCTCCTGACACATCATTAATAAAGAGGTAATTTCATACCTGATTTCCACCGAGTGTCATGCTGAAAACCACCTGGGTTTAGGTTTTCACCAACATAAAAAGAGGCACTGCCTGAAGAGTGGTGGCTATTACTGAGCTGGAGCTGGTTTAATTGAATAATGGATCAATCAGGTTGGGACAAGCGCTCATGGAAAGGGAGAAAGAAACGTAAGGCCCTTCTGCTCGGTTTTGCTGTGAGGACTGGGGAGGTGTGGAGCACAAAACCATACAAGTAGAGGGCACAGAAACTGTGGCTGGGGAAGCTGACAATGTGGCAAATTCCATTCTAATACAGGAACCCATAAAAGCACCCCTGCATGACCAGTTGGGATACAGTGGGTTTAGGGGAGAGCTATCATGTGACCCAAGCTGAAAACGCATTGATGTCAATGCTACCTGAGGGCTTGTTAACTTCCTCTCTACACAGTCTTTCCCAGGAGAGGGGAAGAAGGGCACAGGTGTGGTGGCGGGGAGCTGCCAGTCTGAGTAAAGTTGTGTGAGCAACAATCCTGTCATCAGGAGAGGGGCAGCCTGGACAGCAACGCAGATGAAAAGACCCATTGTAAAGTTCAGACATCCTCTCCTCCTTACTCCAACCCCCGACGAAGAGCAAAGGCATTGGAGAAAGGTGAATCTATTTCCCATGTCGTCTGTCCCCTTTCTGCAAGGTTTGCTACAGGATAGTCAGAAGTCGGAGACTTGGGCCTAGTTCAACACCCATTGAAGTGGATGGAAAGATTTACCCATTTGCTTCAGTCTTTGGATCAGGCTTTTAGTCACAGAGCAAAGTGAGGAGCTGCAATCACTAGTCTGGTTCAGCGGTTCTCAAACTGTGAATGGGGGCCCCAATGTGACCCTGTGTCAATGGGGTCACCAGGGCTGGCGTTCAACTTGCCGGGGCTCAAGGACTTCATGCCTGGGTGGCGGGGGCAGGTTTCAGCTTCACACTGGGCAGCAGGGCTCAGATGACAGGCCCCTTGCCTGGGGCTGAAGCCCTTGGGTTAGGCTTTGGCTTTGCCGCCATCTTGTTCAGGTTGGCGGGGCCTGGGCGGGCTCAGGCTTCAGCCTCCCCATCCTGAGGTGATTTAGTAATTTTTGTTGTCAAAAGGGGGTTGTGATGGGATGAAGTTTGAGAAACCCCAGCTCTATTTGAAGTTGACAATCGGTCCCTTTGCAGCAGAAATCACAAGAAGGTATCACAGTAAGAAAGAAAACTGGTAAGGCCAAGGGTCAGAGGGCAACTGAGTCTTTCACAGAACACTTCCCTTGACCTTGTAATCTTGATATTTACATACAGTTGACACCCATGTAATCTACAGATTATATATAGTTGACACCTCAAACACAACCATATAGGAACTCTGGTGAGTGCACCATTTAGGTGCTAGGACACAAATGATAAGAACTAGGCCAGGACAAAATTCAGCATTTACCCCAGGTCCAGTCAACTGGGATTTGTAGATAATTTTACCCAAAGGAACTTCATCCTGAGAATGGAAGCACTCTAAGCCATAAATTTAAGCATTTCAGAATCCAGAATATTAGGCACTTCACCAGAAACTACCTTTTGTTCTTAGACATTGTTTATGAATCTACCGCCTTCATGAAAGCCATAGCAAAACATACAGAATAGGGTATGCCCAGTTCTCCCCTTGATAATGACTTAAGTACCCAAGGTTATTTTGTGGTCTCCTGCAACTTATCCACCATTGCTTCCTGCTTCCTCATCACCTTCACGGATGGTCTTTGGGCCAGAGAACACTAACTGAACAATAACCATTATGAGTTAATGTCTGTTGAGGTCAGTGGCTGAAGAGCCAAGGGTTTGGAGGATTTAGTAGAAACTCTCTTGTCTCTGAAAGGCTCACCATGACTTCCAGGGACTTTTTTGTATATTTAGTTATTAGCCTGGCAAAAAATAAAACTCAGTGACAATGACAAAATTCATCACAAGAATGGAAATCTGCAATGGCTTTTCCGCCCTTTTCCACAAGAGCTTGAGGTGAAAGAGTTGAGATAGAAGAGGGGTTTTTTTCCCCCTGATGACCCAGCAACTACTGCATGAATCCTGGAAGCTAAAACAGTATTTAAATTGTGAAGCTGGTGTCCAGCAAAGGCTTAGTAGTTAGCTACTTTATCTAAACCCACAGCATTTTCACCACCACCCCCTCCCCAAAATAAAATATTGTGTCGTTTGAAATTTCCAGGGAAGCTCAAGGCCTAAAGCGCTGGGTGAAATGTAAATTTCTTAAAATATTTATCCATCCATAAGTGGCTACATTTTTGACATTATTATAGGGTTTCTCAGTGTTCCATTTTATTAAAAAATATTTATTTGGTTTCTAAGATTACTGCTTCTCTGACCACAGAAAATTCAATTACCGAAAACTGCAGCTATCAAATTGGTCGAAAATAAATAGCCTTTTATCCAAACCTGGCACAGGTTGGTTTACTTTTAATATGTAGCCATAAAAAAAGAAGCTCTTTCCACAGAGAGCCGGTTGGTTGCAGAGCAAGAAGCCAAGGAATACTTTGCATCATCAGGTTTTATTTAAAATAGGGTAGGAAAGGGGTAAAAAAGGAGTCATTATAAGACTAATTATCTGTTGTTTTTGCTCCTTTGTTTTAACAAGTACAGACTATTTTAAGGCTTTCTGCCAAAACAAATCTGTCCCTTTCTCTGATTTCTGTGACCAGCTTTAATGTACAGGTAGCATTCCCAAATGTTGCTTCTAAACATGGCATGTCCTCTCAGTAAGGATTTGACTATGCACAATGCTTACTCCTACAAATAGGTTATAAGAGAAGTGCATTCCAATCATGGGAGCACAGGTCTGGGAGCAAGGACTCCCCAAACCCTTGAATTCCATGTTATAATAGCCTTCTTCTAGATGTTAGATCAAATCCACTGATGTCAAAAGTGGCTACCTCTCTTCTGGAGCCAATGGAGTTCTGCTCACTGTCACCAGCGGTGACTATAGTTAGCTAATCAAATCCATTGTTAGCCAGATAAACTTTGGTAGTAATAGGTGATTCTGTTATGTTAAACTAGCAGTTACCTGCCTGAGTTAGGGGCAAGCTGGATTCTGCAACCCAAAATAGCTTAGTAGGACTACTCAACGTGAGTAGGTGCTACTCAATGTGAGTAAGGGCTGAGGCATCATGTCCAAAGTAAGAACTTGGCATTCTACCATGTAAGCACTGGTCTGCATTGGGAGTGGTATAGAAGCAGAATGTGAGTGCCAGAGAAGCAATAAGTGCACCCTATCGGGCCTCTGTACAGCTGGCTACTTCTGCTGATAGGAGCCCGGTGCACAGAAATAATGTTGCCCATTCTGGGGTGCTGAGTGTCTGTAGAATGGAGAAGAACCAGCCCCCGCATCTCCCCTGAGCAGAAGGACAACAATTCTGCCTGGCCCTCGCAGGGGCTATGCAATCGGTGTATGGAGGCTGCGGTGGGATGCTTCTTGTGCTATCACCACCCCGACTGTGCATCTACAGAAGGGTCAGGCAAAATCGATCTTAAATTTACTCTCTCTTGCTCCTTCCCTGTTGCTCCCTCCACAAAGTGGGGTGGGGAGGGGGGGAGATATCAACAAGTGCAAAAGAGAAGGGAGTGGATTTTTAATGAATGACTGTGTTGTTTTGCTGGCCTTTTCACTCTTTCCGAAACATTAGGGACGGGTAATCTCATTCCATTAATTTGCTGTGTGATTCTGCTACTCTTTCAGGATCTTTCCTTCACCCCGAAGCCCCCTCCAAGCTGGGAGAGAAGTCGTGATGTCTTTCAGCTCATGCCCAAAAAGCATCAAAGGCTGGAATGTTAAAAATCTTTGTAGTGCCATATGCCAGCAGTTCATTGTTAACAGGTCCTGTTAGCAGAACTGCTCCCTCCGTCTTAATGGATCAAGGGTACTTGCTGAGAGACGACCCTGCGATGGCTGGGTAGGGAATGAGGTGTTCCAGTCGAACATGGTTCTCCTAATGCAAGGAAGGGCCGCCGTCCCTGGCATGAGGATGAACAGCGGTGGGATCAAAGATGAGAACCAAGGAAAGGGGGACAATGCAATGGGCACTAAGGCTACACCGAAGGTCTACTCTTAAAGGGATACTTGTCCTTTTTTATCTGGTAGAGTAGAATGTGCCCACCTTAAAGGGAAGTCTTAAGGAATACCCGGATGTGTTTCAAGGAGAAGCTTACAGGATACAGCAAACATCCAAAGGGAAAGAGAAAACTCATCACTATTAAAAATCCAAATCCTTGTTTCTTTGGAGAGAGTGGAAGAGGGGGGGCTAAATCCTACGGGAATACAGAAACCAATTACTATGGAGTGGTTTAGAATAGTCCAACAATTCCCATTGAGTCCAATGGGAGGTGTGAATGCTCTGGACCTTTCAAGCTACTGTCACGGGTCTGGTTCATAATATTTGTGAGCTGTTTTGGCACCCATGAAATAACACGGAAGGAACATTGTCAGCGGATTATAACAGGAGATTGGGAGTCAATATTCTAATCCGGACTCTTACATAAAAGGATACAGATTGGGTCAATGGCAGTCACTTCACTTCTCGATGACTCAGTGTCTCCATCTATATGTTATGGGGACATGTTGCAAGGTTTAGCGAATCCAGATACTGCTTGTAAAGTGCCTTGAAGATCGATCCTGTGAAGAAATGCTCAGCGAAAATGAGAGGAAAAGTTGGTTATTTTTACATATGTGTGTGTTTGCACAGAAACACACACATCATTGTGCAAAAAACGCTTCTTAAGAATTTATGAAGCTTGTTGGCCAACATATTGGTTGGATACTGAGTCACACAAACAGATTGCTTTGGACAACATGGCAGCAGAGAAAAGAGGCTGAAAACTCCTACACTAATCTACTTACGATGCGATTTCCAAATTGCATCTGGTGCCCAACCAAACAGAATGCAAACTCTCCCTGTGTTTAAGGCATAATTATGCTGGAAGGAGGAGGAAAGCCAGTAAGTTATACTATTTATACCCCATCAGCTTCCAGGAGACCTGACCCTTTCTTCAACCTCTATGGGAATGAGCCACTTCCAACTATTTCCCATGCAATCTCGTAGCTGTGATTCCATTGGAAACAGAGGGTAATGGATCTATAATGGACCTTCCATTCAAAACCAATAGACCGGTAGCTTAGCCATCAACAATCAGCCCATAAAAACTATGATTACCTTTTCTTTTTTCTCCCTCCTCCCCTCTGAAAAGGGCAGCATGCTAATGGATTTGAAATTGCAGGAGCAGCTCAACAGACTTTTTTAATAAATGGAAATAAAAGTGGCTCTCAAGTTGATGTTGATCTGTATAACTGTGAGCCGTGGAGTCCTCCCTCAGGGTTGATTCCTAGCCTAAACCACCTAGCTCTCATAGCTGATAAGTGTCTACTGAAGGGTAATAAAATACAGTGTGTGCTGTTGTAGTGAAGGTAACTTATCGCTTTCATCAAAAAGCTCCCTGGAAATGTGTTTATCTAAAAGGCTTGTATATTTGTGTATATTTCAAATGTCTGCTGCTAGATTGCATTGCCTGCCCATTTTAAAAGCCAGGTCTTGAGAAAGGGGCTTTTTGGAAGCTGTTTAACTGTGGGTTCACGGTTACATTTCCTTGGTAGCAGATACCCTGCAGGTTACGGTATTGACTGAGATGCAAACAAACGAGACATTGACTAGGGCCCGATTTTATTTTCTCACTAAATCAAGGTATGGTTTTAAAGCCCAATTCATATTTTTAAAAAATTCTGTGGGTGTTAGGTGATTTTGACATGGTCACAAAGAGGCTTTGGGCACCTTCCAAACCTGTGGCTTCAGAGCATAGAGGGGGAAAAATACGAAAGGGGTAGGGGGTTGGTAGAGAGTTTGACGACCATTTGGTAATGGATGCTTGGCTTTAATTCATATCACATAAAAGCTAGTTAGCGCTCACTATTTATCGCTGATTGATGGATCCTCTAGTCTGCAAATGCTTGTGGATCTTTTGCTCAACACAACCCCTCACCCATGATTTTCCAATCAAAGTCTGTTAGTTATAAGTATCCCTGTGACATCTTGAGTTTTCCTTAAGGAACTTGCACACTTAGTGGCTTTGATGGAACAGTTGTACGGGCACTCATAAAATAATATATTTTCCATGCATGTCCTATAGGTTTTCTGAGATGCAGACAGTATTGCACTTATATTTTAAAACATATTGGACACATGCACTGCAACTGGCTTATTTGACTATTGAAATGAATTTGTATCATGCCATATATAACATCATTGTAATATATAACATCATTGTAACGGTTCTGCACTGTGGCACCTCCTGCTGGTCGTTCTGGGAATTAGCTCAGCCTTTTGCACGGTGCCCTCCTCCGGCAGTTTCTCACCTGCTGTTGCGTCTGCTCCGGACCCACGTCACCTGAAGGATCGCGGCATCCTCTTCAAGAACACAGCCTTCTGACCGTGCCCCATTCATTCCCCCACTTCCAGGGGAGCAGCAGTCCTCTGTCCAGCCACTCGCCTCTATGGCTGAGCGCAGCCAAAGATTTTAGCCACTTGCCTCAGTGGCAAACTGCAGCCCTTCACTGATTGGCTGTCTGCTGCGCAGCTTGGACTACAGCATTTCTACATTCTAAGGTGGTACAAAACTGACCTGTCTGCCATTGACAGATGCCAAAATAATCTCAATTACAAATTCAGTCTCGTTTTCTCCTGAAACAGTGAAGCATCTTCCACTGCAGGAAATAGCCAGAGATCAATTTTCATTTTAGGAAACATCTGAATTGATTTAATTTTAGACCTAGCCACCACTGGTAGACAAATCTGAAAGATGATGTCTCGTGCAGTTTTTGGAGATGAATTTGCCAAGGGTAGAGCCCAGCAGGAAGCCATGAGTCATTTTGGTGATTAATTAAAACACCTTCCATTGGGGATGAGAGAGGCTAGAACATCCTTTAATTTAATCCTTGTAAAATATCCCTGCTTTAATTTAGGGATATTTGCCGCAAGGCACAGGCAATTTCATTGCTGAAGAACTTCAGGGGAGGAGAAGGTAAATGAGTTGAAAACAACTTTGCCCAGTATCTTTCATCCTGCGCCTGTCAACACCAATAGAATTTGCAGTGATGTAGCCATGTTGGTCCCAGGATGTTAGGGATACAAGGTGTGTAAGGTAAAATCTTTTATTGGATCAACTTCTGGGTAGCTCACAAGCATGTCTCTTTCACCAACAGAAGATATAGCAGTGAGTATTTGAAAACAAGTGTCTCTACGCAGGACAAAGATCGGAAAGGAATATAGGTGGACCTACGCCACAAAATTCAGATTTAGATCAGGCTCCAGATTTCAAAAATCACTGATTTGGGGGTTGTTCAAATCCATGGCTTCAGTTTTGTTCACTATAGAAATAAGGATCAACTGTAAAATTGAGATTTTACTTTGGATTCCAATTAAAACTCTGTCATTAGAGATGTTTGGACCTTAGGGTGTTACTTTCTGGGTCAATTTTTAGAAAGGAATGATTATTTCATGGGTGGCTACTTATTTTAAATGTTGTTTTAATTCCTTAAGAACAAACTGCTTTATGCAATTCTCAAATATCTCAAGGCAAATGTGGTAGCCACATTCTCTGTAAAGAGCTACGGCAATGCTCTTCAGAGAGGGGGACTATGGATACCTACTGAGCACTTCATGAACTGAACTAATTTCTGATGTGCCAGTCACTGGGAATCCCTAGAGAGTCTCCTTTTCAACTCTACATTTTGGTTACAAACTTGGATCTTTCATTGATTCCCATCAATACATGCAGCATATTTTGCTTCAATTGCAGGACTGCTTGGATATAGGTCTAACTAAAAGTACAGTCATCATATGGATTTGCAAACCTAAAAACATTTAATTGTGCCATTAAAGGCCTGCTTCTGTTCCTACTGAAATCAGTGGCAAAACTCCCATTGATTTCAAAGGGAGTAGCATCAGACCCTACAAAAGCATTGTTTGACCTGTTTCCTAGTAGGCTGTTAATCCTTCAATGTCTGCCTGTCGGTCTAAGATTTGGTGTGGAACTCATGTCCTGGATAAATGAAATAATGTGAAAATTGCCGATAGAGCTGAGAAAAATAATTTAAAATGAATATTTTTAAATGAATTTTGCTTATTTCTCTGCTTGGGAATATCATGAGGGCAATCAAAATGCCCTCCAATTTATTCATATTTTAAAATTCTTCAATGAATTTTTGGTGTGGCCTGGTGGATAGAGCAATCGACCCAAGAAAACTGGGCTCTCTTCCAGTTTGACCACTGGCTAAGTAGGTGACCTTGGGCAAGTCACTTCACCACTCTCTGCCTGAATTTACCAATCTATGAGATGGAGACAATGATACTGACCTTCTTTGGAAAGTATTTTGAGATCTACTGATGAAAAGCACAAGATACATTTTAGGAATTGTTATATTTATAGTGCAATATAATCAGTAAATATTCATCTGAGCCATGTTGTTTGGTTGTGACAGGCTCAACATATGAATGCCAAGACAAAATACAACAATGAAAGTCCATATTATCATAAGAGAAAGCAAACCGGATTCCATTCCTCCTGATGCATGATTGATAACACTGTCATTAAAGCTTGAAATGCAAAATCCATGTTATTTATGGTGATGCAAGAAGCACAAAAAAACAACTTAGTTGGATCCCAGATCAAGTTTCCAACTGACAGCTAAATAGATCTTGAATGGTAAGAGATAATATGTTGGATACAAGTCGTCGAGAGTAAATGAAGACAATGATATTGACACAGATGTTTATCTATGCATATACTACGTTAACGCTATGATTAGGAACAGGAAAAAGATCATAATTTGTCATGATTTTTCCAAGTTTTTTACATTTATTTTCCATAGAAATTTTCGAGCTTTGGTTTATTGTATTTCTATTGCACAAACACCAAGCCACATGCTCTGTTTAAAGGACCAAACAGATAACAACCAATCCAAATAGTTGACTCTTTCCTGCTTAAAAAAATAGACCCTCTTTGTTTATGATCTTGCTCTGAGCATTCATTTTCTTTCCCAAAGAACATTTGGGATTATTTAAAGAGACAGAGCCTGTCCGGTGGGTTTAAGATGGATTCCCACTTCTTTTCTGTAGAGACAAATGAAGAAAAAGGCAGTTGAAATAAACGTATCCGAGCTAAAAGTAGAAAATTCATGCTGACTTGTGATGAGAAGCCTTCTGCTTTTACCTGTCTCTTCCTGAGCCCTTTCAATTAAAGATTTTCAGAATTGCTGGTGGAAATTTTCCAGCCTTGAGTAAAATTTTGTATATATACAATGTGTCTGTGTGTGTATATATAAAGGGGAAAAAATGAGCAATAAACTCCCTTATAAATCTGTCACTAGAAAAGACCCTTGAAGCTAAAGTAGTTCTCAGCTTTCCCCAACCATCACATCTAGTCTTTTCAGAATATAAATAGCCAGTTTTAAAACCTGGGCTCTCTACTGCAAATGTAACATTTGCTGGCATGAGATGCCAGCTTTTGACATTAGAATTTAGGACTGCACCACGAGATTTACAACACTGAGGTCCATATTCCCTTGAAGATTAAACCTTCTTAAGTTCTTTCTTTGTTTTATTTCCTGCCTTTTGCTCCCATCATATCATAACTTTCATAACCACTCTTGTTTTGAGTGCCTTATTAAAACAGCTTTGGTAGAGGATTAAACATACCTCGTGTTCTGCCCAAATCTTTTAGAAATTCATGCCTAACCAGGTAATTCCGCCTCCCACCACCCATTCCCATTAAGATGCATCTAAAGGAAGGTAGTATGTAATTTAAACAATCGCATCATGAGTTTGATGTTGTCCCTACACCATTGTTATGACTAGACAGAAGATCATACTGAATACATTAGCCAGCCAATGACTCAGAACACCTACTGCTTGGAATGTCATTGCACTCTGAAAGGAGAGGGATAAAAAATGTCTATCCTCCATCCCTGAGCCCCACTATACAGTAATATTTCTGCCACAAAAATACTTGGCTGTCAGCTCCAGCAAGGCAACATTGGATAGTTGCAGTAGTTTGTTGTCAAAATGAAAAATGGTTCAGTGCAAAAGGTCTCATTGCTGGGATGCTAACAATCAAGGAACACTAAGTCAAGCATTTGACAAGGAACTTTGGTCTTGCTGTTAAATACCACTTAATATTGTCCTGCCTGATAATCCCTGCTGTTTAACAACTGTGCAATCATGGCTCAGCCGTGGCATTATGCCTTTTCTGAGGGGAAAAAACTGGGCCATATGTCATGCATTTGCCTGAAGGGGGAAAAAAAAGAAGAAAGAAAAAGAATATACATGTCTCTTAACATCCAAGCAAAATATAAATGTTTCAAAAATAAGACAATTGCAAACACATTAGGATTGATTCATCCTAGGAGTTCATAGGGATGAGTGTTGAAATTCTAGCTGAGGTTAGTTGTAGGTGAAAAGCTGAGTTAGAGAAATCCATAATCATAACCTGCTGAAGTGCTTGTATGTATTGCACGCTACACAGAAGGGGAATAAATGCATTTTATATCTCCCACAAGCCTTTCTTCAAGGTATTAGAACAGGAAACTTCTGCTGTTGTCACCTCTCGAGTCTATGCAACTGCAGACACCAGAAAAGGCTTCCTTAAAACACTGTCACCTTTTCTCTGCAGGGTTTGTAACATTCAGACCATTCATTTATCCATTCTCAGCTGGTTCTCCTCGGATAAACCTCGGAGTTCTTTGCATCACTTTTCATAGGACTTTTGAAACCCGCTGCTCAATGTGTGTTCCCCTTCCCCGCCCTTTGCCTAGTCATCAGAAGATGCAAATCTGTTACAGCTCCCAAATATAGGAACTGGCCTGTTAACTCAAGAGATATAGGGTTTATGAATCTCTGGAAGTTCTCAATCCAGTCATCCAGATCAGATAAGATGGCAGCTGGCACTCATTTCTGGAGCTACTACAGAAAGCAGTGAGCTGTTCTACACCTAATAATAATAATAATACTTAATAATTAATAAATATCTTCTGCTTCTGCTAGGCTGGGAATAGCCCAAAGCTATCCCTTCTCTCGGTGATTTTCTTTCTTTTAAAATACATTTGTCTCCAAAAAAAGGTTAACTGAACTTTCCGAGTCCCCAGAATAGCTTCTTTTCAGGTTTTTTTTGACCTTCCAGTAACAGTTCAGGTGGCTTCTTATGTTGCCCTAACCAAGGTTCTCCTGTTGAATTTAGACTGCTCGAGAGGTCTTGCTAGTATCTCACTGCCTTCCAGTGTCTGAACTCTGTGATCACTCAAAAAACAATGCTGAGTCTGGTCTCTCAATGTGTGCAAATGTCTTTTTTTCCCCATTTTTTTATGTCAAGGGTTTATTCCATGTGCTGACAGAGCATGGAAATAGAATCCCTTTGCTTTTGTGGTTCAAGTCATATTTAATATTATTGTAGTTTGTTATTCTGTTTGAAGCAAACTTAGCTGTTGATAGCTTAATACTGGTTTTGTTTACAGGGGGTGGTTTTGGTTGGGTTCCTTCTTCTGGGTGAGATGTAAAACAAATAACCTGGCCACATTCCAACTTTGGCAATTTTTCTGCATTTTCTCTACCGTTTCGGTGGTGACGGTTTCTTTTACATGAGCCCCCATAAAACCTTTGTGTGGTGTTGCTGTATGCTTCTGTGGCCAGATGACCACCTGCAAAAGAAGGGGCTCAGCACCCCACAGCAGGTGCACGCTGAGTCTTGTAGCCTGCAACCTTTCAATACATTCCATGTTCTACCCCAGAGGTAGCTGCATGTCAGCAATCAGCAAAGTGACCCATGTACTTGTAAAGTTCTCAGAAAGCTTGTAGATCCTTCAAGATAGAAGCCCAATGGTTAGATGCTGGCTGAGACTTTCATCCTCACTCCGGCCCTATACCTAGCTGTGACAGCATGCAGAGGCTGTAAAAAACCTACCGCAGGGCAAGGGAGAGTATCTTTGGTGAGAGGCATTGTGGTGGATTAATAAGGACCTCCCACACGACCTGGGGCAGGGCGGTTGTTGGTGGACCATGGAGGGAGCAAAGAGGTAGAACTATGTGCCATAGGCATTATTTGAAGTATTGTACTCATAGGCCAGGCCAGGATTCTTAAAAACTATGCCAGGACCTATTTCAGCCCCTGGAGCAGTCTGGAGACAATGGTGACCTGAAGTGATTTTACCCCACCCTTCTTCAAGGCTCTCCTAAGGGGTACAGAGTGGAAGCTCAACTGGTATTACTGTAATGATGCACAGACATCTGTTAATCAAAGCACTGCACCCCTGGTGTTCTATACAAGTCATGAGAGACCTTGACATTACACACCTAGTTCTTTCTGGACATCACTGGATATTTACAGAAAAGACAAGCTTAAATGACACCATGCCGAATTCTTGTGTACAGATCTGAAAGGCTGGAGAAATCAAGTGTGTATCTTAAAATTGTCCCCACAACCTGCTGCAGCATCAGATGAACTCTGCAATTAGCCAAGTGTAGGAACTGATGATAAAGAACATGTGAGGTGGTTAAAAGGGTTTTGTGTATGGAGATTTTTTTTTTAATTTCCTGCTCTTGGTGGGATATTCTGAGATCCTATTAGCGGAACGGAAGCTTCTATCTCCAAGGATTTTCCAAGTCTGACAAGAAGCTCCTTTTGAAGATAGACAGTTCTTAAAATTAGCTAAAAATATGGGGCCAAATTCATATCTGGGGTAAATTCCATTGGTGTTGTGAGTTTAACCCTGGGCATGAATATATATAGCCCATGTTGATTACTGGCTGAATTAGTTTTTTGACATTATTATACCTTTTCTATTTAAAGAAATTGCTCATTTCCACAATTGCATATACACATTCTCCAAGTATTAGCCAGAAAATCTGAATTGAGCAAATGAGAGTTTACAGCTCGGTCATGTCAATGGAAAATAATCTAATCAGACCAAGCTTTTCCTTGATTTAAACTCAATACAATCCCACTGATTTGTGCATCCAATGTTTACCAAATAGTTAATCATCTTATAATGGGTCCAAGCAAAATTCTGATCCCTATGTCAGAAGTAAAGAAGTCTAATAAGAGGGTCTGGGTCTCTGAGTTTTTCAGTGCTAAGGCAATATTCATATCCTGGCAGATGCTTAGTAAGAGACCACCGCCATGATCCACTCGGATGCTTTTGCCGCCAAAAGCTGGGAAACAGCACTTTTCAGGAGAAACTACAGGGAAACTAAGGAGTAACAAATACTGAGTGAAGAAACAGCTGACCTGAATGCAAAGGATTTTAATAAATATACCTTTGGTTTTTTTTCTCCTTACAATGAAATTCAAACTCATCGGCTCCTAAGCAGCTCTTGTGTCTGTTCAGGTATCCTCATCTTGATGTGCAAGGCACCATTTTCCTCATTCAGTAGCCTCCGAGGGATGGCTTTAAGTGGTTCTATTAATTTATTGCTGAGCCTTTGCAAGGAAATGAGAGTCTGCTAGGTTGAACAAAAGAGCATATATATGTCAGATGGCAGGAGCATGGCTACTGGGCTTGTGTTTCTGTTTGCTGTGGATATCGGCTGTTCTCACTTTTAAAGGACGTATTACTCACCCTCTTCACGTTCAACAGGAGAAATGGAAAAGAAAATTGTTTCTAGGTTTCCTGGTGTCAGAAGCTGACGCTATGTGTTTGGAGTGTCCAGGTTGGGCAATGACAATGGAACAACTGCCTTAGGCACTTTCATTGCCTGTCCTCAAGTCACGTCGGATCCAGATGTGGATCCAACCTTTGTGGGTGGATGTGTGAATGTGTGGAGTCACCCATCTCACTCAGCATCCTGGGGGTTTCCATGACTTTACCAACAACCCTTATTATCCTCACCGGCTTCCTGAACTGACTGCTTTCCAAGGATTTTTCTTGCCAGAGCACCAGGTGGCTAGAGAGACGCTCCAGATTTTAACCTCCTGAAGTGAAGTTATAGGGACCCACCTGGTCCTTCTGCTAGATGGGTCAGCAAAAGGCATCACCCTGCAGAATCTTAGAACTGTCGGGGTAGCTAGACCTACAAGACACTGATGTCTCTTGATGCAAAGGAGAGCATAAAATCAAGCGGAGAAAGGTGCCCTAATATCCCTGGGTGCCCTAATATCACTTTTGTTACAATATTGCACAATAAAGATGTGGTTTCATCAGGGCACTTTCCCATGAGAACATTTTAATTAATTATTAATTGCATCTGCACTGACAGGCATTTGAGTGGGCAGCTTTTCGTTCTTGTGCAGCCTCCGCCTCCCATGCAGAACTTGCCTCTGTGGATAGAAGCCCCAGCTTCCAGGCATGTCTGTGCTGATCACTGTCACAGGATGGGGTGAGCTATGGGTGGAAACATAGGTTTTTAACACCTCTCTGCCATTTTCATGCCAAATGAGACTGCTGCAACTAGCTATGTACATTCCTGTGGGCCAGTTTTAACACCCCTGTAATTATTTCATGCCCCATTCTGAATTGGAGAAGCCATCTAAGAGATCTGTCCAGTTTTGGCTGCTCCTTGAAATTAAATTTTTGCACTCAGGGTAAACACTGATAACACAAGTACTTACTTGAATAATCTTATTTCAGCTTGGAAAAGAGGAGACTAAGGAGGATATGATACGGGTATATAAAATTATGAGTGGTGTGGAGAAAATGAATAAGGAAAAGTTATTTACTTGTTCCCATAATATAAGAGCTAGAGGCCACCAAATGAAATTAATGGGCAGCAGGTTTAAAATAATAAAAGGAAGCTCTTCTTCACACAGTGCATAGTCAACCTGTGGAACTCCTTGCCTGAGGAAATTGTGAAGGCTAGAACTATAACCGAGTTTAAAAGAGAACTGAATAAATTCATGGAGGTTAAGTCCATTCATGACTATTAGCCAGGATGGATAAGGAATGGTGTCCCTAGCCTCTGTCAGATGGTGGTGATGGATAGCAGGAGAGAGATCACCTGTTAGGTTCACTCACTCTGGGGCACCTGGCATTGGCCACTGTCAGTAAACAGGATACTGGGCTGGATGGACCTTTGGTCTGACCTAGTACAGACATTCTTATGTTCTTATTGCTGTGGTCCCTTTCCTCCAGTGCCAGTGTCCTGTTCTGGCATCAACTCTACTTCTGCGTAGTGTAGAGCATAATCCAGAACTTTGCAGGTCAGTTTCTCAGTGGAGGAGAAATCAGTGAAGTGGATTCAGAGTTTGATCACCTTGGCTGCAGGACTGGTTGATGTATATAACTTAGAATAAACAGCATGCAAGGCAATCCCTTCTCAGGAACCTCAGCCCATCACCAGTGCCCTGTTCCCAGAGATCAACTCTGCCTAAAGCATGGATTCCAGAGGCCAATGCAGAGAGCAAACAATCCTGCATTTGCTTCAGCTTCTCTCTCGAGGCATTGCCTTTACACAGAACCTTGCATGTCCTAAAACTACCAACCCCACAGCATGTGTTCCCAAGACTGAACATTTGCTTATATGGTAAGAAAAAATAGAAGACAGTAAAAGTGCCACCTGATGATGCCTGCTCTAATACTGGTTTGTTGAATCAGATCGGAGCTTAGTTTGTAAGGTCCTTGAGCCAGGGACCCTAGCTCTTTATGTGTATAGCAGGGTGCCAATCTTATTGCGGGCACTACAAAATTAAGGTAAATAATTTATTTACATTGCTAGCCTTATAATTAATAAGGTTAGTGTCTTTCTTTTTACACTGGAAACTATAGCTAACATTTTCACTACAGATTAGTTACACTATTTATGAACATGTAAGATGTGATTTACAATCCATTTCCTTTTCCGGTCATCTGTCCATCCAACATTATTACTGAAGATGAGCCAGTAAAACTGACATTTCTTTGAATAATTGTTTGAATTTTTAGCCAGTTTGCTTCCCCAGTGTTCATTGCCCCTTGAATGTTCTAATAAAAGGTATTTCTGGCAGGGAATGCTCATGAAGAAGGTTATTCATTATTATACCGTTGGGCTGGGTGGCCCTAGGGGCTGGATTAGGAATTGCTAGTTAATCTATTCTTTGTAACCATTACAGCCGTTGTGCCTAGAAGGATTGAACTGTTTATTTCTGACAGGTCCAGTAAAGTAATTCTTAGTTGCACAAAGTGTGAAAATGTGTTTGGGAACCCAATAAAGGACAGAATCCAAAGATCCTAGTGATAGGAGTACCAAAAGTGCATATCTTAGCAAGGGCTGGCCAGATAACAAGATTTCTGTCTCAATGTTTTTGTTCGCTCTCCACTGGAATGAAACCGAGTCCTTTTTGAATTATTTGCAGGTCTAACCACAGTCTTTTGCGGTAAATCAGTCAGATTAACATATTAATCTTGCTGAGGTCAGAGTTAAGATGTTGCCTTTGTGTGCATTTTGGGTAGTTGCAAACTGGATGCAACTCCTCTTGCATGCATTTGGGGGCGTTAATGGCACAATGATTAAGGTTCGTCTGGAGGTTAGCTTGGCTTAACTGGTGATTTTCTAGATTTCATTAATATTATTTAGTGTTTCTGTTGAAAGGAAAGACACTTGTGTAGCTTTAATTTCAAGAGAATGACCTTTTTTTTCCATTTGGGATTATTACAACAATCAGGCCCACGTATGCCTATTTAAGCCAGCATTGCATGCATATTTCCTTTCAAAACTTTGTTGCTAATTAAAACACACAATGCATTCCTCAGGGCTAGGAGGCCTACAGCACACCAAAAAAGATAATAGTTTAATTACTAGAATCTGGTACCCTTCCAAAGTATACTGTGTCAATTAGAGGTATGTGAGGTTGGGAAACTCAGTGTAGCTGGTATTTGAAAAACAGCTCTCAACATGAGTCTTGCAGTAAAATGCTAGCTACACTTCAGTGACAGACGTCAGGTGTCTGGTCTCTTGTGTTGCCTTCAGTTTGTGTGCAATCTACTTTATGTCCTTCTCATCCAAGGCTGGTATCAAATGTAGTAAGTTTTGGAGCAGTGGGCACATTTCATTGGGTGTTAAGATCATGACTGTCAAATTCATCTCTTACTGCTGTTTAATTGAAAAAATCCAAAGACCAGGTCATGGGAACTGAAGACATCATAGTAAGCCATCATCAGTTATAGCCTGTTAGTCATTGATCAAAAACAGGAAGAAGAGGTATTTGCTACAAAAGAAGCTCTAAGCAAAAGGCGTCGGATCTCCTTTCTCCTTGCTTTAGGCATCAAGAGATGACTCCCAGTGAAAATATTTTCCATTTAGACCACTTTCGAGCCCTTCCCGGACAAGGGATGGGTGTGTTGTTCTAACCATAGCAATGTTGCTAGGTGACAAAGATTTTTCCCCATTAAATGTAGCCAGAGGTCAAGTGTTAAAATATCCAGAAAGTTCCACTTACTGATATTGTGCTCCCTTCCTCACTCCTTTGAACCATCTAGCATTAGTTGCCTCCATTGCTTTTCTCCTGCATCGTAACACTTTTGGAAAAAGAGCTTTCTGATCTGCAGCTTCTGCTATCGGAAAAATCCTTCTTGTATCTCGATGGCTATGGCCTCTCAAACGGCATTCAAATCTTGTCTGGAAGCATACACTTTCCCTTTAGCCTATGACTCTTTGATTTCTCTTTCATTGCTATTGGCTATTTGACCCTTTAAAGCATGTGGAGAATATCATTTGTATGAAAGATGCTATAAAAGTAAGCTTGTACTTTATTTTGCTATGATAGCCTAAGTAGCCCCGGGAACAGATTCCCTGTGTGTGTGTGTGTGTGTACTGTTGCATGTAGGGGACCCTAGCTAACATCAAGACCTTTTCTGGCCGGTACTGTACATCCACTGAAGAAAATGGCCTTCCCAAGTTGAAGACGGCATGTACCTGAGGCCATGTGTCAGTGCAATGGCTCCTCGTCTGGCCAAGTGTGGCATGGTCCCTGGGCTCATGTAGCCAGCAAGGCTGTCAGGCTATTCCTAATCCCTTTTTCCACCACGAAGTCCCCTCCTGGGCTGTTGTCTCTGGGCAGCTCTTTTGTAGCTCGCTGGCAGGAGTCCCTTTCTCTAGCCTGCTCGCTCCCTTGGTAGCCGCCCTGCCCCATGGCTTCCCAGCCCTTCTATCCTCCCTTTTGCTGGGAGGCTTCCAATTAGCAGGGGCGGGTAGTGCCTTTGGTCACTGGGCCAGTGTGAGGTTCATACACCCCATGGCAATGGCATACGCCACAAATCCCAATGACTGCCATTGCCTCTAGCTTCAGTGAACTGTGGGTTTATAAATAATAATTTCACTGATTTAAGCAGATTCAAATAAGCATCTTGTAACTTCCCATGTCACAGGCCAAGTTTCCTTTTTGTGGACAACTGCGTCACTTGTGTCATGAATGCTGGTGTATAAAGGAATTGTATTTATAGGACAGTGGCTAATATTTGCAGCGGGGCATGACTGGAGCATAAGGAGCGTTGTGGCTTTTATAGTTAATCACTCTCCTATGGCATAACAAGGCACAGCTCAGCCAGGTGCATCTCATGATAACCACATCCTCTGAAGTTGTTTGCTGCTATATTTTCCCAGCTTTTCATACAAAGGAGCAATTTAGATAAATTGAATTGACCAACAAGAAAAAAAAAGAGGCTAGTTGAACAGCCCCCCCCCCCATGAAGTTTACTAAGAGAAATGCCTCTTTTAAAGGACAGTGAATAGCCAATTAAATCAAAGAGAGGTGTTTGTAAGATGAAATAACCACAGTCACATTTTAATTTTAAACAGGAGGTTCAAAGCCATTGAACCACAGGTTGCCACGCAAACTCTGAAATCGGTACTGAACTTGTTGGTATTAAACTAACTTTTGTAAACCAACTGTCCCTGTCAAATTAAAGCACATAGTAGTGCAATAATTTTACACCGAAGAACAAATTGGGGGGAAGGACTATGGTGGTGTATCTGAATATAGACCGATACAATGCTTCATAAAGGATGACAAGTATTATTATTAGGATCAGAGAGGTAGCCGTGTTAGTCTGGAATAGCAGAGGTAACAAAGAATCCTGTGGCACCTTAAAGACTAACTATAAAGTATTGAAGCATAAGCTTTCGTGGGCTAATACCCGAGCTGTTTTTAATTTTTTTTAAAAATAATAATTTCTCATCAGAAAAAAAAACAGCCAAAAAGTGCTGAAAAACATTTTTTGTATTTGTTTCTGGCCAAATAATTTTGGATTTGGGGTTTTAAAAGAATTGAGGAAAGCAGACATGTTTTATGAAAACTTTCTTTTAATCAATACCCAGATTTTCAATGAAAAATGTTAGTTGGAATTTTTTTGGCTGGCCATAATCATTAACAGTTGCTCAGACAGTGAATTAGGAATACTTTGGATTTACATTCATGTATTCAGAATCAGAATTTGACCTCAGGGCAGGCAGATTTATAACTCTCACAGTGTCTGTTTTAGTATTTCTGTGCCGGAGTCTCCTTTTGCTCAAACCAAGGTAAAACAGGAATAATTCAGTTGAAGTCACTGGAGCTATAACCAGGTAAAATTGATTTGAGAGTAGAATCCAACACTCCAGCTAATCAAAAGAAGTATGTGCTTCCTTACTTCTCTCATCTACAGCAGTTTTACACTGTCATTAACTCCATTGACTTCATGCAGTCAACTGCTTCATTTACTGTCATCAGTCAAAGAAGCATTAGGCACAATGATCTTTTAATTTATACAATTAGCTATGATCTCATTAGAACTCTACAATGACAAGTTCCCCATAGTAATACTGAGCCATTATGTTCTAGGCCCATTCAACATTCTATCTCTGGGTCCATCAATCCATTATCTTTCACTGGATGAAAATTGACAATGTTAACAATATTGTCCCATTCAGGGTCCAATTCTAGAAATACATACTCAGGGAGGGGGCAAATTGTCCCTTTTACCACCCATTATCATTCTGGCCACTCTTTGTGCTCAGTGTCCAGCTCTGCCTCTAACTGAAAAGCTGAAAATTTCAGTTCACGTGGAATAGTCAGCTCCTACATCAGTTGCCTCCCCCTAATATGGGTTGTATCCAGAGGCAGGACAAAGTGTGCCTTCACTTCACCAGTTTTTTGCTAGGGTACAGTAGAGTCAGGGGAATCTGGAAAGAAACATGAGAGTTCCCCATACTGGCTGCAACCCAACATTTTTACATTCCGTCACTTTACAAATATTTAACTATATATGCCTCAGTGTCCCAGGGAAATATGTTAAATAATGCCTAATTTTATAGAAGATTTAACTAGCCAAAACTTTACATAGCCAGTCAGTGGCACAGCCAGCAATAGAAGCCAAGGGCCAGAAGTGTATCTGAAATTTGACATAAAGTCCATATGCTATCCACAGCTCTTTAGCGATTCAACAGTGTTCTCAGTCTTGTGTGAACAGTGGGCATCTTTAGATCGAAGTCCAGTGCAGGGATGGAGTATTTGGGTTTGGAATCTCCAATCTTTGTGAATTTAGCCTCTGCCTCAACTTAGCCTGTGGTGCCTCTGAGAATGCGGGAGGAGTCTGACCTGTGGTGGATAGAATTGGTTCTTTCCTGGAATCTGTTCCAACCCCATTGAGAGTGAGATTTTTGCTATAGTGACTTCAATGAGAGCAGGATCAAGTCCCTCATATCAGCAAGTTGAAGACCTTGGGGGTGGGGAGGATGTCAGTTCAAATTTGCTTCCACAAATAAAGAATGCCAGGGACCAAGAAATATTTAAGGACAAGTGTGGGAGGAGGCCGCACAATGGAATCAAAGTTGCCCGGCAACATTCAGAAATGTTCCACTTAGGGATTTTGCAGTCAGGCAGACAGATCTGGGTATATTTTTCCCCCTGAGGGCAGCGTGGGAGGCTTAAATATTTTTTGCCTACATTTGGTTCTCCCATCTCTTACTTGGAGTTTCATCCCTTCAGGAAAGGAATGAATATTTTAAGCGATTAAGGAAGTGCTGGGATCTGAAACCAAGCCCTGAAATGTGAAGGTATGCTAAAGGGCTGGTGGAATTCAGGTGTGGATGGTGTATGTGTCTCCTTCTCTACTCCTCTGCAAGCTCCAACAAGGTGATGTTTGAGAAGCCCCAGCAGAATACTGGAAAGCCCCATGCTCATACGAAACACATTTTCTTGGCAGTTCAGGCAGTGAAGTTATATGGAATGTCTGACTCACAGGGTTTTCTCTATCTAGCTTTAAGGAACACCTATCAAAAAATTTTCACTGAAACCTATGTCTTCTCGTGGGCAAATGCCCTATCTCTGTGAATGTCCACCGGAGAACATTGACTGCTTTCTGCTCCAGAGCTTTGCAAGGGGCTGTAGGTTATCAGGGAAGTTAGCCAGGGCGTGTTAGCTAAACTCTACTTCGGGTAATTTATATTCCATCTACTTAAAACTCTCCCTGCAGCTTCAGTTGGTTACAGCATTCTTCGGCTTCCGCCCTAAAATAGTGTGGAGAGAAGCTGTGAACTTGGTTATATTAGCTGCCATCTCCAATCCCACAGATAGGTACACTTCAGTGGTGGGTGAACGAATTCTTGTTTGATGTATACGACAATTTGCTATGTTTGAAAAGCCCTTTGACTTCTAGTTGAAAGAAAAAAGTCTAAATGTGAGATGGGTGAGAATCAAAACCTTGGATCCTAACATCCTACTGAACTTTGGGCACACTTGAAATATAGACAATGGGATCTGCTTCCAAATTTTGTAGCTTGTCTGTATTGTGGGCCACCTCAGTCTAAACCCTCTCAAGATTTTGGTGTAGTCAAAATCTTGGATCTGAAGTATACAGTATGTGTCCATATCTAATATATTAATCTATATATGTAAGTCACTGTCATGCCCACAAATGTTTACTGTATGAAAGACAAAAAGACTATAACAATGGGTTGCTTCTGTAACGCATGTTACCATGTTAGCAAAGGGCTGCTGAGGCAGCAAATACTTTTTGTGGAACTGGGGGGGGGGGGGATTTTCTATTGTTTGCTTCTGGGGTAGTAGTAGCTCTCATCAAAATATGTGGAGTTCCCATGACATTTGCACAAAAGGGACAACTCTTTAATTGTTGTTTCCCAAAATTGTGTCTGTCATTTTCAGCCAACTCTCGGAATTACATGTGACGGGGTTGCTGTTTCTTTCTTTGGTTTATTGCATTTTCAGGTACTTTCATCTGTACTGAGAGTGTTCAGAAAGGCATCTCTTGTTTTGGGATGAAAGTAATGCATAAATGACAGCTTCCTAGATGTTAGGCCTGGGCTTATCTTATAAGTCCCTTGCACCTCCGGTATCTGTCATTTTTGGCCTCACAGTTGATAGTTGATTGATGTACGCATCCATCCTGGACAGGCTTCCCAGTATCCTTTGAAATGATCACCCTTGGCATACCAGTGTCTCCTCCTTCCTCCCCCTGTACAGAAGCAAAATAAATATACAGTATCTAGAGTCTGCTTACACAGGATGCCAACAGATGGCAATATTTTATCATCATTACACAATGCAGGCCCCTTTCTTCGGCGGCTTAGTTGAAAGCTTGCATCCAGCTCTTCGTCGTGACACAAACGTTGCTGACGCTTTGCTGGTCTAGCTCAAGTAATGCCTCTGGTGTGATTTTTCAGGACATTCTGGTACATATCACACTCATGACTTTTACAAGAGTCATTTAGGATGCAGCATGTGTATACAGTGGGCTCTGGAAGGCTGTAGTTGGGGGGAAATAAGCCCTTGCATCTGAGTTTCAAAGGGCCAGTATAGTTGGACAGCACTCTACAAGTTTTTCATATGATTTTTTTTTCCACAACTGTTTCACGTGGATCTCTGGTTTTACCCCATAGGCATAGCTGATGAGACTGAAGGGCAGGGGAGCCAATGATTTAGACATATTCTAGATGGGAAAAATTAAGGTTTAGAGGTTCTTTGCAGATGAACACGGAGATGCTCACTTGTTCCAAATAGCTCCAGGTTTGAGAATTGTTGTAGCATGAGCACCTGACTGCAGATTGGGCACATGTGAGTTCTAATACTGGCTGGATCACTGTCCCTCCTACTGATTTCGGGCACATCTTTTAACCTCTCTGCTTCCACCTCCATCTATAAAATGGGGGTAATGAATAAGACCTGCCTTAGAGGTACACCAAATTCAGAAGATAGGTGCATATTATAATTCCAAATGCAGGTTAGGTGACTAGGTGTGTGAAGGGGAAGCGTTGACTCATATTTTAATAATGCCTGGTGCAGTGTCCTCCCCCCGAGTGTCTGGATGGAGTTAAGAAGGTGGAGTGTTAGACTCTCTACCCAATCAGAGTTGTCAGCTCAGAGCAACTCATTTTCTACCCTTTCTATTTCCTACTCTTCACTATTTCTCCTCCCTTTATAAATAAATTTTGTACCATTTACTACCATTTCCACAGACAGACTGCAAATGGCAAACAATACAACTTACTACAGTGTCCAGAACCGCACTGGAATGAAAATGATGGTTTATATCGATTAAGCCTGACTGAATTAGCTTCCCCCGTTGGCTTACATGGGGATCAGACAGTTTCTTTTCCCCTCTTACACCTTCTAGCTCTGAGACTGACACATAAACAGAAGTCTAGCTGCCTCCCCCGGGCATTTAATCCAGAAAATAAGCGCAATGACTTCGGGCAAGATTGGACTGCATGGAAGGAAACCTTACAGGAACATCTTCACTTCCATCAACCCGCTCGGTTCAGGAATACCACCATAAAGGCAAGCAGCCAAAGGTGGTTCTGAACTAGGAATTTGTTTTGGGAAGGAAAAGATGGAATTTAACATGTCCCATCTATCTTAGTCACAAGCAGTTCATTTGTGGGGGGGCGGGGGCGGGGAGGGAAATCTTGTAAGCAAGTTATTTGCTTGTTTTTTGCTTTGGCTGGGAATGTGTGTGTGTTTATTCATATAAAATCTACAGAAAAGTTTCTTATTGACTCTCTCTGTTGTTATTACAATAGCCCAGGCAAGTTTAAACCATGCTTCATGTCCTGTAACAATACACATCAACCCCGAGCCACTACGGTGGGGGCAGAGCTCAAACATCAAATCCACAGGCTATAAAAACGAGACCACCAGAAAACCAACTGCCATTTATTTCTTTTTAAAAATGTTATCCCTCTTTCTTTCCCTCGGCAGATTTTCCCCATGTTGAAAGGGATCCCCTGGTCAAAAGTCAGCAGGCGAGCTTGTAGAAAGCTTTGATAGTCAGTGAAGTGGAACATTACAACACATGGTAGTAGCATGCGCCAATGGTGAATCCCCTTGCTGGGTGGACCTCCCTCCAAGAATAACCTCTGTTCATTATTCTTCCAGGCCCCCCTCTAGCAGTGCAGAGCCTATACTTCCACTGGTCCCAGGGCTGCCTGGGTCCCAGCTTGCCCTTTTCCATAGGTGTTGCTAAAGCAAATAGCATACAGTATTTACTAGGCACAATGCTTTAAATCATATTAATCTAAGCAATAAAATATTTATTGCCAATAAAACCCCCACAGCAGCATAGCTGATTCGTAGAGAAGATAATCAGCAGAATCACACATTGCCCCTGGCTGGAAAGAAAAGGCACAGTGAGGAAAAAGCACATGCAGTTCAAGTTGACTTTGTTTTGGGGGCGAAAGTGTTAAGAGTTTTGCATTTTTTGTCTGTATGCGAATTTAGCAAGCGGAAACCAAGCAAATGCATAAAAGAGACGGTTGGTGATTAGATCTGGAGGCATAAAAATGACAGATTAAGGTCCCGTTTCAGCAAAACACTTTGGCCTCCACTTAACTTTATCCTAATTCTACAAACGGAAAAGATGCAGAAAGGAATTGGATGCTTCTCTGGATATCAAGAATACACAGAGCTATAACTGAGGCTAAAAAATATTGGAAGGAATATTAAACCCTTAAGCCAATTGTCTAGTATCTAGAGACCATGATGAGATCTAACTGGGGGGGGACAGATTGTCCCACATCTACCTGCTGCAGCTTTCGTACTTCTTCCTCTGAAGCATCTGATGCTGGCCACTATCAGAGACAGGACGGTGAGCCTGGTGGACCCTACCAGTCTGGCAGTTCCTATATTCCCACTTATGCACAAGTTGAAATGCCACGGAAGCCCCCATTAACCAATGGGAGGTTAGTGCTTGCTGAAGCGCTTTGCTGAACTAGAATGGAAAGTTCTAGACAAGGGCCGATGTATTTAAGATACAAAAAAGGAATGGGTAGCGATTGGATAGGGCTACAAAGTTCCAATCTCAGCTTCCTCAAAGTTCAAGCAGAGTTCAAGTCGCTGTTCCAAATTGGACCCATGCCAATCTGCAAACAGGGCTAAGATTCAGGACACGGGTTTAGTACTGTCACACAAATTTGTGCTTCTCTAGCTCAGAAATAGTTTCATGATCCGGTATTCCTTATGTAAATGAAGCCAAGATGCTGTTGTTCACAGCTTCATGTCCTTGTACTTATCTTGCATCCCATCTTTTGCTTGATATTTTTACCCCACATGTGAAAAATGGTCCATTAATTAGGGTACAGGGCAGTGTGAGGCAGGTTCAGGTCCTGCTCTGCCACCAACAATCTGTGTGACCTTGGGTAAGTTACTTAGTCTCTCAGTGCTTCAGTTCCCCCGCTGTGAAACAAGGACCGTAACAAATTTATCCTCACAATACCCCTGTAGGGCAGGTCAGTGTTAAAGATGGTGAGGTTCTCAGATACTACAGAAATGGGGACCATAGAAGTACCTAAGACCAATAGCAAGCCTCCAGAAACTGAGGGAGAATAACTGAACCTAGACTAGTTTACCCGGCTCTTGGGCAAAGGACGTTAAAAACCTGAAGCATAGATTAGCCGTTTTTCACAAAGCTATTTGTTTTTGCAAAGTTAGCTTGTGGTGAGTGCGTTCGGCTACAGAGCCACCTGCAAACATTATCAAGGCCTCTAGAAACTGTTGAATCCTTGATGCACTGAGTACCAAAAGGCCTTGGAGAGAGAATCCATTTGGCATCTGATGAATATAAAACTGGGCCAGGGTTTGCTCACAATGCCTTCTTGGACAGATTTGCCCCTTCTGGTTGCAGAAGTTAGATGAATTGTAGAAGGATTTTGTTCAGCTCCATTAGAACATAAGAATTTAAGAACTGCTATACTTGGGTCAGACCAATGGCCCATCTAGTTCAGTATCCAGTCTCTGACAGAGGCCAGTACCAGAGCTTCGGGGGAAGTATACAGAAATTTTGGAGAGATCCACCCATCTTCCCCTCCTGGCTTCTGGCAGGCAGAGGATTAGAGTTGCCTTGAGCATGAGGTTACATTCCAGAACATCTTGTTTGATAACCACTGATGGACCTATCCTCTATGAACTTACGCTGTTCTTTTTTTTAAAAAAAAAACATTTATACTTTTGGCTATCACAATATCCCATGGCAATGAGTTCCACCGATTAATTGTGCATTGTGTGGAGAAGCACTTTGTCTTGTTTTGTACTAAACCTGCTGCCTATTAATTTTATTGGACAACCCCAATTTTTTGTATTGTGGCAAAGGATAAATAACACTTCTCTATTCACTTTCTTCACACCATTCATGATTTCATAGACCTCTATGATATCCCTCCTTAATAGGGTGACCAGACAGCAAATGTGAAAAATTGGGACAGGGGCTGGGAGATAATAGGAGCCTATATAAGAAAAAGGGCCCAAAATCAGGACTGTACCTATAAAATCGGGACAGCTGGTCACCCTACTCCTTAACTATGTCTAACTTTTCTTCTTTTTAGTCTCTCCTTGTCTAGAAGACATTCCATACCCTTGATCATCTTTGTGGCCTGTCTCTGAACATTTTCAGGTTCCACTATATTTTTTCTGAGATGGGACAACCAGAACTGGATGCTGTATTCAAGGGGTGGGCTCCACCATGGGATTATATAATAGAATGATGATATTTCTGTCTTATTTTCTATCCCTTTTCTAATCGTTCCTACGGTTCTGTTAGCCTTTTTGACTGCTGTTGCACACTGAGCTGAAGTTTTCAGAGGACTATCCATAATGACTCCATGACTCCACCCTTTCTTGGAGCTAATTTAGAACCCATCTTTAAATACAGGTAGATTATTTTCTGCCTTGTGCATTGCCTTGCACTTATCAGTGTTGAGTTTCATCTGCCACGTCGTTGCTCAGTTACCCAGCTTTGTGAGATCTCTTTTTAATTGTTCCCCATCAGCTCTGGACTTAGCTATCTTGAATAAGGTTGTATCATCTCCAAACATCGACACTTCACAGCTCACTCCCTTTTCCAGATCATTAGCAAATATGTCAAACATATTCTCCGAAAGGGAGATGACTAAGCTGACAGGGTTAAAAAAAAAAGAATGAATCATATGTGCTTCCCAAACCACAGCCCTGGCCACATGATTGGTTAGCTTCCAAGAGGCTTGTTCCAAAATGCCTTGCAACATCACTGCTTCTCTTCTCTGAGTGGGTAGATGACTCAAGCTTTTGCTAATGCTGTGGACCACACATGACATTTAGGATGATCCGTTTTGATTTATCACGGAAATAGTGTATCCAGGAGGTGAGTACCAGACTTGTGGTCGGAGCATGCTGTAGCTCATCTCAGCTTCACATGTGCCCATTAGTTAAGGTCACTTCAGAGAGTGCCCTTCGGTTAGGTCTGTTTTCTGGACTATTCAGCAATTTTCTCCCTGTTACTGTGCAGCCTATTGTTTCATATGCACAAAGCATTCATGGAGCTATGGAGCGGCTGCCCCAGCCTTGGCCCCTTTCTCTAGGAGGTGGAATCACGATGGTATTAAATTAGCCGCAGCTGTTTGCTGCAGGTCAGTTTTACACTGATTTTTATTTTTCTGTTTTCCTGCATGCCTCAGTAGCAAAACTGCCAACACATCACGCTAGCGTGCGGGGTCACATTGCACAGCATAGATCTGGGAAAGTAAGGGCAATGGAAGAGCTGACAAAAGGACTAATCTGTACAAAATTCCTGCCACCAGAAGCTGCTGTCAAGCCTAATTAATTTACAGTGGAGATCTTTGGAAAGAAGACACAATTGAAGTGCATGTTGCTGTTATCTCACCACAGGCTTCAGGCACAGACCACATAAATGATCCCTCAGATGCCGTTTTCCTTGGGACCCTGCAGTCCTTGTTGGTTGACTTGACCTCCCGTTCTTGCTGTGGGGCCAGAGGAGGAGACTGCTTCAGTGGAGGTCATTTCTCTTTGTCTCCGGTCTCCTCATTTAACTGCTGCACCAGAGCAAATGAGAGACACGCTGGCATTTTAGAGCCTTATAAATCATAAGGCTCTCCCAGAGATATAGCAATAGAGATGGCATTGTCGTCTGGTATTGCTAACAGAACCTGTGTTAAAACCCTTATGGTAGAGAGCGGCACTTCCTCTCTTTAGATGGACCAGAGGGAAAGGTGAGAGACATGAACTCCTGGAAGGGTTTACGCGCTTGTCTGTTACGTTATGCTGCCCAGAAGTCAATCCCATTTCTTAAGTTGTTCCCAGCATCTTCCATTGAGCCACCCTGATTAATGTTCCCTCTAAGGATCTCTGCAGTGGTCAGAGAGGTTTAGTCCTACAACAGGGGCAGAACAGACAGGAGAAGGGAGGCACTTTTCCTGAAAATACAAACGCCCAAGGTGTTTTGTTTGGGGTTCTGGTGCCAATTCTGTGATGACTTTCCAGCTGGCACCTTGCTGGGGCGATGGCACAAAAGGCACCTGGGTGGGTAACACATCACCACCCCTTAGAACAACAAATCCATCGGCATGCGTAATTCAAATTCAAACGTGGCACGACATGAGAAAGGAACAGAGGAGACACCCAAAATTAACAAAGGCAAAGTGTGGGGACGGGGACGGGGGAGCGGAAGAACGCAGCTACAGAGCCAGACTCTTCACTGAATGGACTTAGGCCGGGCTATGACAGTCTCACGCCCCAAAAGCCTCACAGTTCAACTACTCCCCTCTTTTTTTAATACCGTACCAATGCCTGAAACTTGACCTTTGTGCTTGCAACCTCTAGCCTGGTCCTGTGTTACAGGGGTTGTCTACCAGACAGTTTCAACTTTCTGGAGAGAGATCAATTAGATTGATCTTTGGTATCTACAATGTCTTGTATGCATGGGTTCATAGCACCTTAAAGAGTGTGTGTGTGTGTGTGTGTGTGTGTGTGTGTGTACCTCAATATGAACATACTTCTTTCCTTTGTTTTCTCTGATCTTAGGGAGAAAAAAAAGGGTTCTGGCAAAGAGCTGAGTCTTGGATTCCGTTCTGACAGCAAGAAGGTTTGTTGTGGCCATTCTTAGCTATCATGGGGATTTGTGGTTGCATGACATCTATATCTACAGCTAGAGACCTTTCACCAAAAGGAAAAGTCCTCTTCTCTTTGTCAGATTGTACAACTGGCCTTCAACCTATGATTTTGCAGCTTTTCTTTTGTATCGGTGCCGTTCTTGTGCAGAGGAGCTAAGGTCCTGAAAACCAAGTGTGAAAAACCCTAGGCAGAAACAGAACCTTCCACAAACATAAATACATCCAAGGGTTCCTATGCTTTTATTATTTCATATAAAGGCCAGAGACTCTGTACTTCAAGTTGAATGTTCTTGCACTGTATTATGTGATGGAAATTAACACCTTATCATACATATATATGTGAAAACCAGCTCCAATTAGCCCTTTAAAAAAAAACTCTGTTTCCTACTCCTTATGACTAAATGTGGATAATTAAGCCAGGCTCACTTTTTCCACTCCACCCTTACTTAGCAAAAACCTGTTGCAAGTTTTCTTGATAATTTGTTCCCTCTCTCCCCTCCACCCCACCGCCCACGCGTTTGTAATTTTGAAAATTAATAGGCTTGCAGATTGTTTCACCTGATGATTTATATTCACTTTTAAAATTAAATCTGTCCATATGTAAATATAGCTCCTAAATGCTAATAAGATGAAGGAACCCGGCTGTATTGTGCAGTTACTTTTGTAGCTCTTTTTATTGTAAATACTACAAGATAATGGTTTTTTGCAGGTTTTCAATAACATTTAAATTTAAGGGAGGGTGGCGCTATGCTCATCTCGTAGGGCTACAAAACCATAATGGGGTAAATCTATTATTTGTTTTCAAATAGCTTTTTCCCTATTCTCTTTCAAACTGCTCCAAGTTGTGTGGTGTCCTTGCTCAGTTATAAGGTTTACTGTGATTGGGTGGAGATATATAATCTCTCTATAGTCCTGCTGTGTTCACCAGGCCATCCAGATTGCTTTTTTTGGACGGTGTTAGTGGGATGCTGTCTAGGTTTTGGCTTTGTCTGATATGATCAGCAATTGATAAACCTATTTGTACGTCCTCGGCCATTCATCTTCCTCCTCATAGAGAGATTCCTGCTTTGCCACAGTGCCTCATTGACTTCAAAGTAAACTGTCTGGAGGAACTGTAAGCTTTTGTGGGAAGAACTCTATTTTCATATGCGTTTATACCATTTTATCTAGCAGAAGGGGGCTCCAAACCCAAATGCAACCTCTAGGTACTACTGTGATATAAATATTAGATAAAAGGAATTTTGCAGATGACCAACGGATGGATAAGAGCCTTTTTCTATTTCAGTTCAAGGACTCGGGAGGGACAGCGTTGCTGTCTACAAATATCTAAAGGGGATAAAATATAGAGAGGAGATGAAAAGAGAGGGAGAGAGGTGGCCGGTGGGCAGGAGAGGAGTCAGGGACTTGATGTTCTGTGCAGCTTGTTCCACCTACTTTAGTCAGCAGCCCCGTTTGCGTGTCTACAATAAGACTGCTCTGTATACCATTAACTCCCCGTCTGTGCTCCTCACTGGAGAGGCAAGGGGGGGGGGGTGCAGTCATAGCAGGTAACCAGTGGGATCAGGATGCAGAGATTAGCTGTTTTCCCGTGGCTGGGAAGGGTCCCGGACATAGGCTGGTGGAGGAGTTTAGAGTCAGATGCTCTGAAACCTGTTGACCCTTAGCCTCTTCTCAGTTGGGGGCAGATCTTCCATCTCTATACACTGCCCATGATCTCTGATCACCTTCTCCTTAACCTCTCCCCACTTATACCACACAGTATAGGCAGGGAAATGGGCAGCTAAGGGAAGAGGGGGGAAAATCCTGAGAAAGCACATTTCCCTTTTGCCCTTTTGGGTTATTTCTGCCAGACTTCCATGGCTATATTCTCCTCTGTGATGGGCAAGAGAGGGGTGAGCATGTGAACTCAAAACTAAGAGAGAGAGAGAGAGAGAGAGAGAGAGAGGGCTCCCTAGGAAGAAGACTCCAAAGAATCGATCCTTGAAGACTGTATATAGCGAAGGATCTTTGGGTATGTCTGTCTATACTGCCCACCGGATCGACGGGTAGTGTTCAATGTATCAGGGATCAATTTATCGTGTCTCGTCTAGACATAATAAATCGATCCCTGAATGCACTCCCCATCGACTCCTGGACTTCATCTCCGCAAGAGGAGGAAGCAGAGTCGACGTGGGAGTGGCAGTGGTTGACTCAGCGCTGTATGGACGGCCAGGTAAGTCGACCTAAGATACTTCAACTTCAGCTACACTATTTGTGTAGCTTAAGTTGCTTATCTTAGGTTGACCCCCCTCCCCAGTATAGACCAGTCCTTAGACTGATCCGCACCCCAATCCAAAGCCCATTGGAGTTGATATGGAAAGACTTCGGTGATCTTTGGATCAGGGCCACCTCTATCGTTCTTTTAAGTTATTGTGGTTTCATTTCGCAATGAACACTAATGTAATATTTTTGGAAATAGGCTTTGGTTGCATTCTGAGGATCAAGAACCCCTTCCAAAACATGTCACGCTCATTCAAAGCATCTTGGAGATCTTCACCATGCCTGCTGCTTTGATAACCCCATAGCTAATGCAGACAATGGGGATATTCAATAGGCCAGAGAAAATTCAATTTGAAGTAAAACTTGTATCAAATATGCCACTTATTTCCAACTAGTGGCAGATTTTGGCTGCATCACAGGAAAGGTTTTGAAAATGGGGAGCCTCGTCAGTCAGAGGGAAAATCGTACCTCCTACCTGCTTTTTTTTAAATGTCCACACCACTGAAAATGATCTGCTACTCCTCGGTGGAGTCTTCATTCCAGGAGAAAAAGCGCTTTCAACTGATTTCAATGCCATTTCTCTGTGTTCAGTTGAAAGATCCCAGGAATATGCATTCTCTCTGCCTCCTTTACGAGAAAGTCTGACAGAATGTAGCAATAAGTGATCAGATAATACCCTGCATTCATATAACATTTCACACATAAATAGCAAAAAAAATATAAACACTAAACTCCATGGATCAAGTCAAATAGGTCTCCCAGGCATTTTCGCCTGACCTCCTAAAGATCCATAACTTTTCTTTTCTTTCTCCAATAAATGTTCTCTAAAGGATCTACTGTTTTGGTTTATAGAGAGGGCTATTCTCTTCTCTTCTGTCATTGAACAGCCTCGGATTTTAAGACTAAAACAAAGTTTAGAAGGATTTAAATTTTGAGAAAGGGATTAACAACATTAAGTGTGGTGTATTGTTCCATTAATGCCTCTATGCAGAGGCTACTAGAGTATTAATATTGATCTCGTGCTGTTTAACATATTTATGTGTGTCAGGAGTCCAGATGCATCCAATTTATTCTAATTATTGAACTCCTTTTATGAAAACATGACATAGAAAAGCAGGAAGCTAGTGGGGAGAGGGAAGCGGGAGAGTTCTCATAATGTCACACGGGGTCTGAGCTGGGGAAAAGAACAAGGTAAAGGACAGCAGCAGAACTCCTTGTAATGATTCAGAGACGGTCCAAGCTGGGGGAGCAGAGCACAGGGCCAGAAGGGAAAACAGTGGAACTCGTATAACACTGCAAGGTTGCTCTGAATTGTGGCACAGATACAAGGGTGATACTAGCAAAGACCAGACTGCTGCCCAGAGGTTCTGACCCGGGGATGCAGCGGGATCCCTGCCAGGCAGGTCTGAGCTTGGGGCCAGAACATTAGGGAGATGGACAAACAGGGAGTTCTTGTAATGATACATCATAGCAGTACACTGGGAAGCTAAGCACAGGGGCAGAGGAATGCAGGGTTCTCTTACAAAACTTTATATATATTCAGAGATAGGTGAACCAACACTTTGCAAGATGCAACATTAGTTAAGCTGAATGATATAAACATTGGGGATTCCTGTTTGGTCACAACTGGTATTTAGTTTTACTTCTAGACACAATGAGAAAGAAATATCTTAAATACCTATATATTTAAGATGTTTCTTCTTCAATTGTTTGAATAATAAACATATATCCATATATATACGCTCCTGTTGTTGTTTTGCTCTGACTATCCCTGCTGAACAGTGAATATCAGCACACCCACGTCTTTATGGCTTTCTTTCTGTGTCTTCTCACCCATGACTTTGAGATGCAACTTGCTCTGGGCCAAAACCCAAAGGAACACCAAAGTGAATATTATGAAAAAAAATAAGGAGTAATTAAATATTAATTAACAGCTGTCAGTTTTGGCAGGTGCAAACTTAATACTTCCAGGACGGATATTTTTATGACTGTTTTTACAATTACTTTATTATGGGGTGCAAGTCATTTTTTTTTTACCTGATGTCTAAACATATGTGTGGGCCTTCTATTGGAGGATGTAATAAAGTGTGTTTAATAGGTAAATAAGAAGGGAAGAGAGAATTGAGATTTGCCTTCTTTTTTTATTCTCCAAATGTTGTATGCAGTTTTGTTATAGCTGTGTTGGAAGCAGGATATTAGAGAGCAAGGTTATATCTTTTATCGATTGACACGATAAATCGATCCCTGATACATCGAGCGCTACCCACCGATCCGGCGGGTAGTGTAGCCGTCCCCATAGTTTCATTGCCAGGGTAGAATCTGCCCTTTTATTTTGAATTAGTTAAAGCAGGACAGCGGGGTCCATTGGGTAGGATGCAGGACAGGGTCACAGAAGATCAGGATTCTATAGTCAGCTCTGCAGCTACCCTGATGAATGATTTTGGGCAAGTCACTTCAGCCCTTCAGTTTCCCCATTTCTGGGGCTAATGATAAAATCTAGGTATTATTATTTGGCCAGGATGCTCTTAAAGAAAACTGCAATAATTTTTGCTGTGAATAAAATGAGTCTACAGTAGTAAGACTAACTTCACTGTAATAAAGAATTTGCTTTAATTCATCTTTTTCTGAAATGCAGAATTTCAGGGCTGGAGCGGGGGAGGATGGGGAATCAACTGTTTTTTTCCCTAGCTCCAGTTAATAAAGGGAATATGGTAATTACTGTAACTAGTAATTGCATAGAACTTGAGCCAAAATCCATGGAAGCCTGCCATTTAAGACTCCCATTCTGTTCAATGTGCTTTGGATTAGACCTTTGTGTGTGTGTGTGTGTTTATGGAGCATATTTATTTAAAAATATGTATTTTACCCACAAATAAGAAGTGTCTAGATAGGTTTAGCTATAGCCAGTAACACAGAGATGCCAGAAGGGAAATGCTAAACCTACTATCTGATCTTTTTGTATTGATTTCTATAAAGATTAGCATTTAAAATAATACCTGGCAACATTCTATCCAGCTTGTCTCAAGTTGCTGGCATGTGTGTTAACCCTTAATACCTCAGCTAAACAGAAACACTTAGCAGTTAGAAGAACGATTGGGCTCTTGACGTTGGACGTTGCACCACACTTCAAAACTGCATCCCTTCCATTATGCTACTTGTATTAGCATCATTTTTGCTCATCAGTGAGCTTTGTCTTCCAAACAGGGAACTGAAATTGGTTGTGCAAGTGGTCAGTCAAGTCGCTCGGGACCATTCCCTTTGTGGTGCAAGGTGTCAGCAGGAGTGGAGCATGCTCCAAGTCTCACAGGAGGTATTTAGCACCTCCCAGAATCAGACACGAAATATCCGTAGGCTACGGTGCCTGACTGAGCTTGTGAATTTTCCTGAATTACGTTGGGCTGACAGCTCTTCTGCTTCTGTCAGCAGGGGCTTGTTTTATCTTGTCTTCCGCTGCAATAATTCCCACAGACTGAGCAACAAGGAAGGTTCAGGCACAGGTTACAGACTTCCAGTCATCCAGAAAAATGATACTCACAACAGGAGATGCATTTGACTGTGTCTCTTCTGTACAACACTTTCCCTAATATGCAAGAAAATAGGAACCAAAAACCCAAGTCCTCTTGTTCTGGCTGTTTCGGTTCTTTCATTATTGGTAGCACCAACAGGCTCCATATGAAAGCTGGTCCCCCTTGTGGCTGATGCCGAACAAAGACGTAGCAGGACAGTTTCTGCCATGAAGAGTTTGCGGTTTAAGGACCTGAGTAAGAGAAGGAAAAGAAGGTGATGGTGGAAGGAGAGAGTGGGAGAGGAGAATGAAAAGGTGAGAAAAAGAGAAGGATGAATTTTCATAGCCATAAAATGAAGCCAAGAGATCAAAGCTCCCTCATTAATTTGTGCTGAGGCCGCCCTGGTGAGGGTAGATCAGAGTCACCCATCATGCCTGGGCCTGGCCTCTTCTAATGTATGGTGATGCAGTACTAGACGATCAAACAATCCCACATGTGCTCCGGATAAGAATGGCAGTGGGTCCCTAATGGCTTTTTACACTAGATTCCCCAAGCCCTGTCCTGCTATTGTACACACTGAGTCACCCGTAGCAAAGAGGCCACCCCTGCTTCTGGTGGTCATTCACCATTTGGTGGCACAAAAACAATGCTGGCCTGGGATCTGAGTCTACAAAACATCAGCTCAGGGGTCCGGTTGGCAAAATTAAGGCACAGCTGAGATCTGGGTCCCTTTTTATCCAAAAGTGTGGGAGAGTCTTTGCCATCTAGAGGTGCTTGCCTCACAGGGCTTTCCTTGGAGAGTGACCACCTAGATACAGGGTCATTTGGGTACTAGAGGGCTCTTTAACCTAGCCGACACTGACATAACAAAGTTCAGTGGCTGGGAACTTGAAGCTAGACAGATTCAAAGTGGGAATACAGAAGAATATTTAGACCACTGAGGACAATTCAGCATTGGAATTCCAAGGGAGGTGAAGTCTTTACATCAAGATCAAATGTCTCTTTCCATAAAAGTTGATGTAGTTCAACCACAAGTTATTGGGCTTGATCAAGGAATCAATGAGTGAAATTCAATGGCTCGTGTCCTGGAGGCCATCCGGGTAGATGATGACAACAGAACGAGGACAGCCGACAAAGCACGGTTTGAGCAGAAAGCTCTCTCATTAATCAGGGTGTAGACAAGGAACTGGTTTCCTTGGTATGTTCCTTGGCCACATCAGGCAAGTAATTAGAGCAATATAAAGGTTCGTTTTGAGATATTTAAGAAAAGACATTCTCAAAATGGGCCCCACCTTTGTGGTTTGCACTGAGCCTTCCTTTAGGTGTGGGAACCTTCTTCTAGATGGATTACTCAGTGCAAATCATCCTCTGAAATTCGGGTGAGTGAGGTCTAAGTTGACTCCACTCCAATTGATAATGAGGTTCATGGTATGAGATACAATTTTTTAGGTTTAAATACAGAATAAAGATACTTGTGTCCTGCGCATTGACCACTTTATGGATTTGTTTTGTGCCTTGTGCCCTGCCAAGTCTAAAAAAAAAACCCTTCCCTGTTTTGGTGGGTAGCTTCCTTAGAGAATCTCCAGATCCTCCTCAGAAAGAGATAAAGGTCAAATGATGCAAAAAACTTGCAGAAGAAGTAAATTTAACTCCAAACAACCCATTGTTGTCTATGTGGATGTGGATTTGAACCAATGCTCCAGAAGTAAGGGACTCGAGATACCAGCATTCATTGTCCTGATATATCCAACCTTTCTCACCCGATATAAATAGATCCAGGTTTTAAAACACCATGCCAGTAACCCATCTGAAGTCTCCGAGTACTCTTGTTAATATTTCTAATAAAATAGGCAATATTTAATTTTTGAATGTGTTCTGAGCTGGAGGAATTAAGTCAGACTCCAATATCAGACACACCTATAGGGCTACATGTATAGTAAAAATTAACCCCAGCTTATGAAGTGTTCTGTTTATTTACAAGAGAAGCAGTTTTAAAAGAGAGAGAATGCCTCCAGAGCCAATGCAGGTTGAATTTCAAGGTTCTACATGCATTTGTTGCAATTAAGTCATTGCTAAGGAGGGCCATGCCTACTACCAGAGCATCAGTAGGTCACATCCTGTGATATAACAAAGTTTTGTGGCACCTTAAAGACTAACTATAGTCTTTAAGGTGCCACAGGACTTTGTTACCTCTGCTATTCCAGACTAACACGGCTACCTCTCTGATTCTTGACATCCTGTGATATGAAGCCCTCAGCCCCTCTGTCTTTATCGGCGACACCAATGAGAAATATCCCCAAATTCTCACCCTCTGAGGATGCTGCCAGGTGCCAGCAAGAGTCTTATCAGTTTCAACATGCCGTTGGCTCAAAGGAAGGGAGCAGGTGGGTATGGCAAAGGGATGCACAAGCGTGGGCCTGCAAAACCAAAGCACAGATGATGGTGGGTGTGAATTTCAAGCCTTGACAGTCTCCCTTTAACAACCTCTGAAGGAGGAAGGCCTTATAATCGGTCCCGATGCCTAGTTCTCATTACCTTGTCAGCCAAACAGTTTTATTAGGGGAACAAGTCCACACAACGAGTCAAGCAAGCCACTGCTAAGCTGCTGAATGAGGATGGTCCTGTCTACATAAATGGGGATACTTCCTCCATAACAGATGTTTTCCCTCTTTGAGACTGAAAAAAGGTACCCAGATTTTGGTAGGACTTACGTGTTAGATGCTGTCAACCGAGGAAAAGAATGGTCTTGAAGTTAAGGCGTCGGACTGGGACTCAGGAGACCTGTCTTTAATTGCTGGCTCTGGCAAGAACTTCCTCCTAATTTCTGCCTTCGTTCCCCATCTGTAAAGTGGGAATAATTATTCTTTTCTCCCTCCTCCTATTTGTCTTATCTATTTAGATTGTAAACACTATGGGAGAGGGACAGTCTGGTACCAGGTGTGTGTACAGAAGTTCACTGTAATTTGAAGCTTCTAGACACTACTGGAATAAAAGAAAAACAGTCCGCTATGCCAGGAATTGCATTGGCATATAATAGGGGGTGGTTAGGGTGGACCCTGGGAAGTTTTTCACCTTGATGTCAATCCTCTTATGCCACCTGATTTTAAGTGTGTTAAAATCCCTGCCTCCATGCATATATTTTAGTTACTGACATTCCTGTCCCCAGATTGCTATTCTTCCCCTCTTCATGTATCCAGTTAAAAACCATCATTTTCAGAAGTGTCTGTGGTAGGTTTGTAGTGTTTTTATGACGTTGCATATTTTAATTGTTGTTAGAGTGCTTCAAGCATTGCAGCAGGCTTGTGTAAGATCTAACCACATTCTATCTCCAGCTATGCCACTGGCCTGCTGGGTGACCCTGGTCAAGTCACTTCCTCTTTATGTGCCTCAGTTTTCCCACTCTGTAAAATGGGAGTCATAATACTAACCAACCTTGAGATCTACTGATGAAAAGAGCGAGAAGCTTATTATTATTATGTTTATTTATTATTATGGGAGGATGGAATTTGAGGAATTATAGCATGTTCGAATAATGCATATTCTCACTCTTCCACCACCCCAGGCTTCCATTCCAGTTACCACCATTCTCTTTGAAATCCTACCTTTCTCTACAGGCTGAGATCACTATTGAGTAAAAGGAATTTAACTTCTTCCCTTGCTTGGACTGAGTGAGCTGCATCTGCAGCTATTCTCAGCCATTCTGGGCACAGGTTGAAGAATCACCCCGCAGAAATCTTATGTGGGAGCCAAGGGATGTGCTTGCCTAGGGGAGAAAATATTATTAGCACTTTTTATACCCTGAAGGATTTTTTAGGCCCCAAGCCTAAAGCCTTTTTAGGCCCCAAGCCTCACACTGCGGTGAGGTCAGTAAATACCCCCATCTTATTAGCTGGGAAATGGAGATTGAGAGGTGGTTGAATGTATTCAACGTCTTAATGGGAGGCAGTGTCAGAGCTGGAATTAGACACCAGAAGTTCCTGAGTTCGCACAAACATCTCTCTAATCATCCCTATACAAAAAAGTTGTTCTAGAGGAGGATTGTTCTCATGTGTGCTCTTATCCTCCTATTCAAGAGTCTCTAAAGATCAAAAGGCATATTTTTGATCAGCCACATTAACCTGGAAAGGGATTTCTTTTAAACACTACAGGCCCAATTCTTCCCTCATTTATACCAGTGTAATTATTTGAATACTCTGGATTAGGGTTAATAGGAGGCAAAATGAGAACACTAACTCACTTCCATGACCAATCTGATTGTATACTTCAGTAAAGAGAGCCCCTTATCTGGCCGTCTGCCTTATCTGGTTGGATCATCAATACATGATGCTGCAAGGTGGCAAGTTGGGTTCATTTCAATCCTTCTCCTGTTTAGACCTGCTGCTCCCTGCTCACTGACATATGGATGAATGTCAAATGAAAATATTTTTCAGGAAAGAGAGCACTTAACCCCAACAATTGATGTCAACATTGCTAACCGCTCAGAGATAGATTCGTGGTCAAAACAAGTTGAAGCTAGGTAGGTGGCCCAGGACTGTGCTGGCAGGCAGAAGATCCGGGTTGGATTTTGGAAAAACAGGGAGCTAAACACACAGCTATCAGGCCCCACCTGAGACATCATTTTCACCCGGCACAACTCGGGCTTTAAAGATGGCTCAAGCTGAGACACTGGGGTTTTGCTTGGGCCAGCAAAAGTTCTAAAATTAGACTATGGGGTGATGTGTTTTTTCAGGGAAGTCTAAAATCAACTCAGTGTGGGCTAAAAACCCTGCCTGGCCTTAGTTCTGCTCAGGGGGGAAAGTACTTCCACAGCCTGTTCCTAGGGGGAGTCGTATGCAGTGTTGTAGTTGTGTCAGTCCCAGGACCCTGGAGAGACAAGGTATGTGAGGGGGTAATAACTTTTATTGGACCAGCTTCTATTGGTGGGAGAAACAAGCTTTTACGTTTACAGAGAGATGTAATCTAGTCTTGCTTGGGCCACAAACTCTAAAACCACCCCACAAAAGAGCTGTAATCCAGTTGTAGCAGGGTATCAGAAGCTAATAAACTAAAATAGTGTAAATTACTAACACCTCCTTCACCTCTGGTCTGGACTCCGGCATAACAGTGCTGTCTGTTTTGATTGGAAACTCCAGAGCAGCTCCATTTTTTTATCCTCCAGTTGAAGAGACTTCTCCATGCTAAATTCATTTTGCAGGCTTCCATATTTCCGCATTTTGGGTTATGGGGTTTTGTTTTTTGCAGTTCAAATACAACGCAGGATCAAGGGAAGTCTGCTTTCCGAATAAAGCCAGAGACAAGCTAAATAAAGATAGGCCTCGATCTATTGCAGGTTTGTTTGTTTGCAATCCACACTTTTGTTTTCCCTTCAAAGGTTTCTTAAAAGACACAAAAATATCATCAGATGTTGGTAACCGAGGAATATTTAAAAGGATCATGATCTTAGGTTTATCATCGTAATTAGAGTGTTAAATTCATTCTTGATCTGTGGGGTGACAGTGCGCAGCATAATAAGTTATATGGAGAAGATCTGTGGGAAACAAGGTGGCTTTCTCGAAGATTTGCTTGTTACAACATGCTATCTTTATTGCAGCATATCCTTCATGCCTGTTTGCAGTCATTAAGATAACCTGTGGTGGGGGGAGAGGGAGGGAGAATGGGACTGGAGAAAGCTAAGGAAATTGCACAGACACTGTCCACCCCCAGATCTAATGTTCCCCTTCCATGTGGTTTTGGGAGACATGTGGGATTTGAGTTGTACTTGGAAAGCATAATACATGTACCAACATCTGGAAGTATCATAATGATTGCTGTAAGAATTATTACAGTATTTGTGGATGAAGTCTTGCGTTTTGCAGCACATTCAGACTAGCAGCAGCTTGTTTTGGTTATTGAAAACATTTTATGCCCTGGACCAGACTTCACCAAAAAAGAAAAGAGGGGGAAAAAGAAAACATAATCTAAAGATTAGACAAACAGAATGGACTTTGAGCATTTGCATGAAAACACCATCATGGATGGAATATATTTAGTAGTTAGAGGAAGGGACTGGGAGCCAAAAATCGTGTGTTCTATTCTTCGCTTTGCTGTTGATTTGCTTACTAATCTTGGGTCAAGTCACCAAAGCCAAACATTTCAGAAATGCCAACTCACTTTGGGTGCCCAATGTGAGAAACCTAAAAAACTACTGGTGCTCATTCTCTCTGGGAGTTAGGTCCTAGGTGCCTGAAATCGAGAATCTAAAAAATAAGGCAGACCAAATTAGTGGGAATATTGGAACATTTTTGCTTTTTGTGCTTCAATGTTCTCCTCTGTAAAATGTGTACAATACAATATAAACTTCTTGAGGATGTTAAGTTTACTTACTGTTTGACAGTGCTTTGAGTTGTTTAAATATGAGGTGCCTCAGAAGTTGCAAAGCAATCAAGTTAGTCATGATCTGACCTGTCACCTGTGGGTGCTAATATGTTTTGCTCCATGTTTGGAACAAAAACATCTAGAAATGGCATTTCAAAACGTTGTCCAAGGCAGTTTGGAAAATGAGCTCATATCCTCATCCAGAAGATACCACCTTGCAGAGGCAGTAGGTAAGAGAAGGATATGAAAAAACGGCAGATTCCACAGGTTTGATCAGTTAATTAGGGCAGATTTTCCATTAAGAGGTAATCCTTACTATAAATTTGATCCCTATAAGTATTATTACACCTTTGGCCTGAGCAGATAACCAGTATTCAGGTCCTGGTAGACTTGTTTCCACATGTAGTGTATTAGCTCTGCTTGCAGGCAAAGGGCTTCTTTAGGGAAGTATGTGATCAAAGATGAATCAGTGTGATGCAAACTGCAAGCCTAGAGTAAAGTAGGAGTAATTGTGCCACTCTGGTTTAGAGGGCAGCCTGTTTTGTCTCTATCTTTTTTTCATTTCTTCTGTGTTGTCATTCTGAATTCTAAGCAGAAGAGTCGTGCTATTTTGAAACCTTCCAGCAAAATTATTTTATGGGTTTTATTTTTTTTAATCTAACTTTTCTATTTGTATGCTGAAACATAACAGGATGAGAAATTAATGAATCCAGTGTGGTGTATTCTTTTAACACCATTTTGTTTATTTAAACAAACACACACAAAGCTCTGTTTCCTTGAACACAGTGAAAAGAAACAGCACCCAGCAGTTTCCTTGCTCAGAAATCCTTAATCTGCCACTCAGGCGGCCTCTGTGCCCAGAAATCTCTGTCTCTCCACTTCATCTCAGGGTCACACTTGCAGCTGCTTTTCCAGGATTTCTTCTGCCATTCTTCCTCTAATACATGCAGGCAGAAAAACCAATCTCCTGGCCCCTGAATTTGCAGTCAGTCCGCTCTGACCTGACCTGTGCCTTGGGGTGGTCCCTCCATTGTTTGTAGCTGCATCTACTACACAGAAAGGGTCTTAACTGCTCCTTGTATTGAGCCTAAAAGAATGCTTCACACCTCTACTGACTTTAAGGAGACCTTTGATCATCTTTGGCAACCATTAGCCCCTTTCAGCGTAACAGTGTTATTCACAGAGTATAAGATCTGACTCCAAACATCAACATTTGGACTTACGCTTTTGAGAACTGATGTGTCTTTCGTGGAAATCACTTACCACCATTTGTGAATAACAAATAACAAAAGAATAAGGTTCAACTCTAACCTCCAGACTGAACCTCAGTGCCTGGGAAGTTTTCCCAGCATTTTTGAACACCTTCTTGTGGAACTTTGATACTTTGAGGGAGAATCTTACCTTATCTGCCGCAATATTGGGTAATCTCCTCAGGTTCTAATGGGGAAAAGACAGTCCCTCTCCAAAACAAATTAAGCCATCCATAAATGAAAGGAACACAAATTAAACCTGCTGACAAAACTCAAAGCTGCATCATTTCTGGCCATGTGCCACTCCAAACAGGCTGCAGGCTGAGGAAGGTGGGTGTTGTTTATCAGAGACACATCTCTTTAAGTTTCATAATAACTGTCTTTCAGGATGATCTCTAGTTAAAACAATTCCCATACTCATGTTTTAAGAGCCCAGGGTGCAACAAGGCACTCTGGGAAACAGCAAGAAAAAAAACGTTCATTGAGGTCAGGCTGAGCTAAGAGTGGGAAAATGGACCTGGAGGTGGTTTTGGTTCCAGCAATAATACCACCTGCCATTTGTTACATTTCATTGGCTCATTATTGTCTTTTGTAGGTTGATCAGTTCACAGTTGTAATCTGTAATACGGTTTCTCTAGTCAGGTTGAATTCAGGAATCTTCAACTGATTCTTTGTAAATAAATTGGATACTAAACTTTCCCTGTGGGGATGGCACCATCAGTGTTTTTCTGTCATCCATATGATGATCTCAAAGCACATTATCACAAACCGAGAATAACGAAGCCGACAATATCCCATAAATTGTATGTAGTGTTGTTTGTAGCTGGAGCCCGGAAAGCTTGCCCCTTTCATTACCAGAAGTTGATCCGATAAAAAGATATTACTTTACCCCCTTGTGTCCCTACTATTCCTGACAGTTTAGACAAATGCTTGTCAGGAATGGTCTAGATCAGTGGTTCTCAACTCTGGTCCGTTGCTTGTTCAGGAAAATCCCCTGGCACGTTGGGTCAGTTTTGTGTACTTACTGCCTCCGCAGGTTTGGCCGATCTCAGCTCCCGCTGACCATGGTTCACCCGTCAGGGCCAATGGGGGCTGCGGGAAGCAGCGCGAGCCAAGGGATGTGCTGTCCGCCACTTCCCGCAGCCCCCATTGGCCTGGAGTGGCAAACCATGGCCAGTGGGAGCCACAATCAGCCAAACCTGTGGAGGGGGCAGGTAAACAAACCAGCCTGACATGCCAGGGGCTTTCCCTGAACAAAAGGTGGACGAGAGTTGAGAACCACTGATCTAGATAATACTTATCCCTGCCATGTGTACAGGGGACTGGACTAGATGATGTCTTGAGGTCCTTTCCAGTCTTATGATTCTGTGATTCTATCCCATGAAGTAAGCACATTATTATCATATTCATTTTACAGATGGAAACACAGAGGTACAGCGATGGAGCTGAGAACAGAGCCTAGATCTCCTAATGCTAGTTCTGTCTTGTAGTCACAAGAAAAAGCATCCCCTCCTTTGCTATCAGCCACATCCTCGTGCAATTTGCAGTGAGCCAGTAATTGGTGCATAGTATAATTATGTTAATATGGAGAATGATTTTATAATGTTTTTTTGCTAGAGACAAGCCATTTCACTCCCTACCTATCTCATGCAGTTAACGTCCTTCATTCTGTTCATTCTTGGGTCTGACAGGTATGGCAGTTGGTCCGATTGGAAAGTTCTGATGTTGACTGGATGGAGGATATTTCCTCGCACTGCTGCCCAATTTAACTTGGGGGGGGGGGAATCAAAAGCTGATGCAAGGGAGTAGGTATTGAACTCTAGCACAATTTGCTCACTTTGGTTTATAAATATCTGCACTTCCCTATTATTTGGCTAAACAACTGTTGTTAATTGATGGAAGATGAATCTGAGGGTCTCTTGCACTCAGTGCTAATGAAGGTAGAATAGAGAAATGCCTATAAAACATCTTAGTCCTTTTCTCACCAGTTGTGGAGAGACTATGGCAAACTACATAATGCTATATAAATACATTAGTATTTCTGTATTGTACTTGATCATGCTTACACCATACCAACATCCAAGCAATCATCTTCCAGAAGTCTCCCTATCATCCCATATTTTGTCTGTTTCCATATTTTACTGATTTTTACTGCCTACAACATGGAGAGACTGAGATTTCTGGCAGCAGAAAAGGAGAACAGGGAAGAAAACGGAGTACTTCCTTCCTTCCCTCCACCCCCCACAGCCCTGCCAGTTCAATAGAAAACTGACTTGCCACACTTTCCCCGCTAACACAGCCTTTGACCCCTGCAGCTCTGTCCAGATCTGTAGACTCCCATCTTTTCCACTCCCAGGTCTCTAAATACATTTTCCAAAGCTCTTTCCACTGTAAGAATGGCACATGCAACATTACATCCCTTTCTAACCAAAAAATCCCAATCAAGTAAAAATAAAGTAAACTCCCAAAGCCTAAACAAAAAACATTGAAACTAATCAACCTAAAAACAGTAAACTAATTTTAAATAATGCTGTTCCAAGTAGTTTTCCACCCCAAAATAGGACAAGTGCTCAATTAAGTAGGTAGGTCATTATTGCTAATGATTTTTACATGTAAGGCCCTCACATATTACAGTGAAAGGCAACAGGTTTAAAACCCTAACATGGATTGTGGGCACTGGATTTCTGATCCTTAGAAATCTGCTCCTATTCCTGAGACTTTACTCTCTTTAGCATCCACTTCTGGAGCAGGGAGGTCGATAGTGCCAGCATGGATGGTGATTTTATGAGCTAAAATGAAACCAGCGCAACCATATTTCCACTTCTTTTGACCTCACCTACAATTGAACCCAGGTCTATAACACTTTAAAAAACAAGTTAATTAGCCAACCTACCTTTTAATCCCATGTCTTGTTTGTACTCACCTGTTTTCCTATCTGTAGTCAATCTGTTTTCATGTGTGTCTACTTATATAATCATTAATCCAGTTTCTTTAGTTTCAGCTCCAAGAGGGACATAGCTTAACAAGTTTCTTGCCAAGTGTTCTCTCTGCACCTGGAGGGTGGTTTTTTTTTTTCTTCTTTGTCTGAAACATAGAATTTGCCTGCAGACATTTACAACATCAGATTAAAGATTTTGGGTTCTGTTGGTGCTTTTTTTAAAAAAAAGAAAGAAAGACAGCAAAAACTCTTTACAAGAAGGAACAAGTGAGCTGGTATTCTGGTTGTAACAGGCTAAGTGCAGATCACCACATCAGAACAAAAGGAAATAAACAAGGACCAGCAGCTGTAATTATGCAGTATACAAAACAAAGGAGGACTCAACACATCTGCATATATACCGTAAATGCATCTTTAATAGATAGAAGGCATTACTTAGAACTACAGTGAGAAGGACAGTGTGATGGAGTAATATGTACACAATTGATTCTAGCTGTTAGGAGCACAACTGCATGGCTCTAGTTCTTAAGCCCTTACCATGACCTCATGCACAAATTCATAGACTTATGGCTTCCAAGGCCAGAAAAAACCATTATCATCTAATCCGATCTCCTGTATAACACAGATCTTAGAACTTCCCCCCAAATAATTTCTAGATTGTATCACTTATTTAAAAAAAAGTCCAAGTTTGATTTAAACATTGTAAGTGATGGAGAATCCACCACAACCCTTGGTGAATTATTCCAGTGGTTCATTACCCTCACTGTCATCAAAAATTACACCTTATTTTTTAGCCTGAATTTATCTATCTTCAACTTCCAGACTTTGGATTGTGTTAGATCTTTCTCTGAAGAGCCCATTATTAAATATTTGTTCCCCAGGTAGATACTTATAGACTGTGATCAAGTGACTTGTTAACCGTCTCTTTGTTAAGCTAAATAGATTGAGCTCTTTGAGTCATTGGGCATCTGCTAATGCACACAGCCTGTTCTGATGATTTGTGTATATTGTCCAGTGAGAATGCAGGTGACACGTTTTTGAAGATGAAAATATATGCCTATCTGCTTCACCTCAGGCCTGTGATATTTTGCCTGCCATCTAGTGGTAGCTCTAAAAATGATAATCGTATCTAACATCACACTTTCCATCAGTAGTTCTCAAAGTGCTTTATAAAGGAGGGCAGTGTTATTATCCCCATGTTACAGCTGGGAGAAATGAGGCACGGGGGAGTGATGTGACTTTTCCAAGGTTTCCCAGCAGGCCAGTGATCAAGCAGGGAATAGAACTTATTCAGAGAAAAAATACCTTCTCCATTCTCTGCTAATACATTCTCAGAGGGGTGCGGGTTTTTTGTTGTTGTTTTTGAGGGAGGGGTTGGTGAGGAGAAGGTCAGTATCTCCTTCCTCTGAAACATCAGGGATGGCCACAGCTGGAGATGGAACACTGCATAGGGTGGACCATGGCTCTAAGGTCACACCAAGCATCCTCTCTCTGAGGTGATTGGCTGGCTGGTTCTTGCTCACATGCACAAGGTCTAACTGATCACCATATGTAGGATCAGGAAGGCATCTTCCCCAGGTCAGATTGACAATGACCTTGGGGGGGGGGGGGTGTTTTGCCTTCCTCTGCAGTGTGTAGTTGTGGGTCACTTGCCAGAATTATCCAGTATCTCTCATTTAACCATTTCCCTGCCATTGCAAGGGCCTCAGACACTGGTGCACCTGGGTCCTTCATATTCTTTGCCCATGGCACATTACAGTCTAGTCCTGTGTGAACTGTAATATTTTGGTGTAATTTAAGTTCTTGGGCTTAGTGTGCAGGTGCTGGGTGCTGTTGGTGGCCAGTGAAATACAGGAAGGTCAGACTAGATGAGCCGGTGGTTCTTTCTGGCCTCAACCTCAGTGACTGTAAGAGTCTCTAGGTGAGGTCTTTTAAGCCCTAGTCCAGTGAGCTTTCCACTAACCCACACAGCCAGCCCATAACTAGAGTATCTCTTTATTCAGGAGATGCATTGAGGACAAATACGATTTCAGAATCCGGTTAACAGTCATGTCTATTTGGAAAATGAAGAACTGTGGAGGGAAGCAACATGGTTCCCGGTCTCTTTTATTTGCCTTACGTTAAAAATAAAATTCTCCCTTTGTGCACAGTATACCGCTGGCTGAACCATTTCCAACTCTCTTATTTATGCTTATAGGTCTTCTCATCTGGAAGAGCTAATGGCTCCTTACTTGTAGCTCTTATGGGAATGCCCCAGGATAATAAAGAATTCTATGAAGGGAGGAGTTATTCATTTTAATTTCATTGTTCTATAGTAAATGTGTACCATGCCCTTAAGCTGCCTTTATTTTCATCACCATGTCTGATTCGCTTCTTCTCTTTACAAGGCCAATGGCTAAAAAATCAGAAGATCTGGTGCTACAATTCTGGGCAGTTTACAAATGGATTGGATTAAGTTTAGCAGCTGTGTTAGTCTGTATCCATAAATAAGACGAGGGAGACTTTGTAGCACCTTAAAAACTAACCAGTTTATTTCAGCATATGCTTTCGTGGGCTAAAGCTTATGCTATAGCCCACGAAAGCTTATGCTGGAATAAACCGGTTAGTCTCTATGGTGCTACAAAGTCTTCCTAGTCTTATAAACGGACAGGAGTTCTCTTTATGCCTTTATACTGCTGCTAAGAGCATTGTGTCAATTCCAGTTGTAGATTCATGTTTAGAGTGTGAAGAACGGACAGTGCACTCGGAAATGGATATCATGCTATACCATTTTCTCAAACAATATAACTCCTATAAAAGCACTTTCAAGCCCAATGCACTGTTCAGGGAACCTGAATTTAAAAAATAATAACCAAGCTGCACAGTAGATTCTGAGATATCTTATTTCTTCCCGTTCCTCTTTTTTTCCCCTCCAGCTTGACCCAGTGAGACTGTGGCTAGTTGGTTATGCTTCCCTGTACATTATTCAGCTGTAGGATATACTGGGGAAATGGAAATTGTATTCCCAGTGACAGACAGATACCATTGACTACCATCCTGATCAGTATCATCTCAGTGTTTCCTTATACTCTCCATCTGTCTGTATCCATCCATTTTCTCTTGTCATACTTAAATTGTAATCTCTTTGGGGATAAGGAGCACCTTTTTGTTCTCTGTTTGCACATCACCTAACCCAATGGAGTCCTGGACCCTGGCTGCTAGGTTCTACCTCAATATAAATAATATTAAAATAACAGTGATAGCCCTGGGCACTTCTACTGCTCCTCAGAGGATCCCAAGTATTTATCCAAAATTACATAAACCTCACCAATTGTCCTCATTTGACAGAAAAGCAAAATGAGGCATTGGAGCAAGTGACTTCACCTCTCTAAGGTTCCACAGCAGGTCAGAGATGGGAATCAAATCTACGCATCCTGATGCTATCTCCTGCTGAAACCACTAGACCACTCTCCCTCCAGCCATATAGCAAAATAGAATTTTGAGTACAGAAAAGGTTGGACATAAACTCTAATTCGATTTATAGGAGCTGGAAATGTTGCCAGATGTCTGACTTTCAGAGGTTTTGCAGTCTGATCTTGAATTTGATGTATATCTTTGACATCAAGAGGAGCCAATATTAATTACCTCCATGCAGGTAATGCACAAGCAAAAAAATGCACCATATAATCACTTTGTGCATTGGCTCTTATTTTACTCATTGAGAAAGATTAACTCAATTAGTAGCTCCGGTTTCTAAAATGTGACTTAGAGCTTTCCCATTGTTCAGCTATGCTTGGAAATACAATATGAGGCCTATTAGTCACAGGTTTTTATAGACTTGTGTTTTACAATGCCATGTCACAAATTGTAAGTAATCTGCCTCCCAGAGCTCCAGCCTGATTTATCTAGCTCCTTCCTGACCTCCAAAGCGGGCCAGTGCTTTAAAGGCACAATTAAGCCCTGAGGTAGGGCCCTGTCTTCTACTTGTTCTGTGAAGCATCTAGGACATTTGTGGGCACCAGCAAAATACAAAATATTGTGGCATCTCCTGCAAGGCCCTACAGCTGTTCATGCCAAGCAACCACTAAGTCAGTATTTGCGGAGGTGGATTAAAAAATGTGTTGGTCTGGCTAAAAAGCAGAGAGTGACGGAGGCGGAGGGTGGGGGAATATTTTAAATCTCCAGCTTTAGCGGCTATGCTGAACTTGGTATGCTACTGAATGAGGCAGCACAAGGGAGTTTTGTTCTTTTTTTAATCTAAACGCTGCTGTACAAATCGGAAGAGAAGCCGCCGTGAAATACAAACCAGGAAATGCATAATTCCTTTGCCTCAAGTGAATAACGTGAAAAGCGTGACAATGGCAGCTCTAGTGAACAAGGTCAGTGATTTAGGTCCACCCATAGCATATAGGACGCTGCAGAGGCCTAGGGTTAACACCCGTGGTACCCAGCAGCTCTGCAGCATATAGAAGCAACGTACCTGTTGCTTACACGGCTTACCTGAAGGCAGGTTACCCACTTCTAGCTTGGCCAGCCACCTTTGCTACCTGGTGTGTAGGTGGAGGAAGCCTTTATTTGATCCTGCCCCTTTTAGAGCAGTAGGTGATTCTGGGGGAGTAGGTTGGTATCAGACTCCCTGGCTAATTACTCTATAGCGGCAATGCTGTACATATATGGGAATACAGGCCTTACAGAACCTTTTTAAAAAAATTCTTAAATGGGTTTCATCTCACCAGGTTTTAATGTAACATGCTCTGGCAAGGTGAAGATTCCCAAAGATGAGTGGTTTGATTTATTGCCCAGTTCCAAAATGGAAAGATTATTGTAAATTGTCTTGTTTGGGAGAAAAACCAATGACATTGGTCAGAACATTGTTCCCTGATATGGCATTGGTCATTAAACTGTTCCCAAATATTTTTTATTTGCTAATGCATGAATAACGAGTGACTAGTTGTTGGAAAAGAACACTACGCGATTCTTGTGTTAAACTGTCCCTAAACCAGACAATATCTCCTCAAGACATGTTCACCTGTGTAAGACCATACCAGCTTCCTCAGGTGATCTTGTTTCCAGATTTTTGATCCTTGGGGGGGGGAGGGGACAAGGGATGTGTGTGAAAGAGTCAGATTTACAGTAAGTACAAAACTGAATATGTTTGATTTAAACAGGACTTTTCCCAAAACTGATGCTAGCAAAGGATGACCTAAATATATCCTGACTGGACCAAATTACATAGATACAAGGTAGGCCTCAGCTAAGTTGTCCAGAATTCTTCAAGGAAAGTGCTGCAAAGCTGAGGGTGGGACATTCACAAACCATGTGATTCAAGTATTGTGCTGAGAAGCACCTAAAAGAAGACTGATGTTCCAGAATCTCCAAGATCTGGATACCTTGGGGAAAGGAAGTCAAGACATCAACAAACAGTCTACTCCAGCCTTTGTGAACTTTTCAGCTCTTACAGTCTTCTGGACTTTTGCACAGAAGAAGTTGGAACAAGAAGCTAGATTGTGATATTCTGCTAGCACAATGCACATTATTAGCAGGTTGCCAGGTGCAGGGAGAGACTGGTCAAGCCTCCTATAATATGCCAGAATGAAAATTCTCCAAATTTAAATAGCTCTAAATATTGTCTCATAAAATAACTACCTTGTGCCCTGTGTTAAAAAAGTCCTGAAAAGTTTGAAACTGACATCTGGTAAATTCCAGTAAACAAAAGTTGTCAAACTTCTGTTTAGCAAGACTGGTCGGCTAATGTCTGAATTATGATATCTCATTTAGTGGATGGGAAGGAAAGGGTTAGTCACCACACAACAAGAAGAAAGCTTCATAACTTTCTTTATGACTGTGTTTTTATTAGCTAATTGGGTAATTATAATAATACTAAAATCAAATTCTTCTCTAATAAAATTATCATCACTTAACCAACTCCTCATTATAAAATTAATTCGATTTTGATAAAATGTATAACCCAATGGATAGCCACCTTCTTGGAATCCACTTTAAAATGTAGAAGGACTGATTATTTCTAGTATTAATTTAATTATTTAACTCATTTGATGATTTAATTCCAGTCCAGTGTTGAATCTTGTTGATTTTTGGGGGGGACCTTGCATTACCTTTTTTCTGGATTTTTATATTATTAGTAAGAGTGGCTTAGCTTTGAACACATCCGTTTTTATTTTTATATGTTTTAATACAAATAATAAAAAATACAGGGTCATTTGTCTTTCAATAACATGGATCCAGAACCTTTGAGAGGTCTGGCTATATATCAACTGGTCAGTCTAAAAGCCTGGCCAATTTCCCCTCATTAGCCTTTGGTTCTCACAGCTGAGTCATGAGAATGGAGTTACAGAAGAGGTTATTTTTCATTCTTAAGGACATGAATCATGTATCCCTGAATGCTCTCCTGCCTGTGACCTTTCGCCATGTCATCCCAGGTTGCATCCTAGCGTGTGTCCCTGGCAGACTGTGGGAGGTCTGATTCAGCCTCTGAAATTGACCCTGCTCCAAGTGGTAGGTGCAAGTGGTGTGTACATAAAACTGGCAGACATAGGCCAATGACAAATCATGGATGTTAGCATTGCAAAGAGAGAAGCCATTGACTTTGTGTTTGCATTCTGGAATGATGAAGATTAATTAAACATGGCAATGACATGAAATGTTATCTTATCAGTAACATTCCACCCTTCCAAAAAAATTGGGTCCCAGAACTGTCCTTCAGCCCTGATCAATGTGACACCTATTGGCTGAATACTATACTACAAGCACATATTATTACTACAAGCTAGCACCAAACCTGGAAATTTTCCTGCAAAATTCTTCTTGTCTGGATTCTCCTTTCAAAGTTTTCCCATTGGGAAATAGTAAGACTATGGGAAAGTGGGAGGAAAAACACTTTTCACTTGTGAAAGAAACACTTCCAAGATTTTGATGCTGTTATATGACAAAACATGGAAAATAATAAAAAGGTGCGTGTCTGAGATAAAGGGACCCACAATTTTGAAATGAAACAATCTCCAAAAATCTTCATGTTCCGCCTTAAAAAACTTTGCATGCAAAAAATGAAAAACATAGTTGCAAATATTTTTTTCACAAAAACATTTGTTGTGATGAGACCCTGTTAAAAAGAGAGCCAGAAATGTGTCAAGTCTCTCTAATTATTATGCACATTAACTAGCTTCACAACAGATGATGCAACCAAGCTCTTTTGGGACAGCAACATTCTGGTCTCCGTTTGTATCTTACACCTAATGTGAGGCAGTTTTTAGAAAGGGCGGTGGAAGGCAAAGAAAGGTTAGAAAAGCAGAACTTGACAAACGTTGTCTAAACATGCTTCTCCCAACCCACTCATCCCTGATGCAGTCAGGAGGATATTGCAGATTTCTTTGCTTGCTTTTTTTTTTTTTAATTTGACCAACTTCTAATTTCCTGCTCCAATGTTCACCTCTGCTGTGTCATTCCTGATAGCACTGTCTTAGGAGGTTCAATATATCCCACAAGGCTAGATAAGTTTTCAAGGAAAATAAATGCAGTAATAGTGTGAGCTTCTACAGTTTTTCATGCTATATTGCTATGATGCTGCTCTTTGGATGTGCCTAGGCATGTAGCTCCGTACTAAAGGTTGCTTGAAGTGTACCGGAAGAGTAGTTCCTTTGAATAAGTCACATAATTTATGTATCCCCAGTCATAAAATGGCTAGCATAAGATTAATTCAAATCCAAATTCCTGAAGGGTGTGGAGAGAATGGTTTCTTTGCATATTGTTTATAACCAAACATATAACCAAATGTGATTACAGGTAATGATAACTATCTACAAGTATTTGAAGGGGCCAAAAATAAGGTGAAGAGTGATTCTTTAGTATTATTCCAAGGTTGTGTAACTAAAGTAGGGCGGCACAGATATGAGGACTTAGGCCATGTCTACATTATGGACTTATATTGGTATAACTACATCACTCAGGAGTGTGAAAGATCCACCCCCATGAGCAATGTAGTTATACCGATCTAACAGTGTGGCTATGCCCTCTTGGGAAGGTGGATTAACTACGCCAATGGGAGACACTCTCCCATGGGCATGGTAGCGTCTTCACTGAAGTGCCACAGAGGCACTGCTGTAGCGTTGTATGTGAAGTCAAGCCTTTAGTAAAGAAGACCATGTCTAGACGAAGTCAGGAGTGTCAGCACAGTTTCGAGCCTCACTGTGGATTCCACCTGGGAAGGAGAGGCTGAAGTTAAGATGGAATATTAGGATAAGCGGGCGCTTCTCAAGAGTAGGGTCTATTAGCCTATGATGTCGTAGGGAACCAATGGAAGTCGTGGTGGAACGTGCATTAAATGAGCCAAGAGTACACCAGAGAAGATATTTTAGGAGGCCATCCTGCACTGGTTCAGAGGAAGGACTACTTAATCTTTCCCATCTTTAACTCCTCTCCATCTGTGATTCCTCCCCATGTTTATTCTTCTCCTTTCGGGCCACTGCCATGGACAAAAGAAGTGTGTGTTTTGCCCCCAAATCCATCCTCGAGACCCACGTGCACAGGCTCCCAACATGTGTCTTCAACCCCGCGGAGTGTACAATCTCTGCTGAAAATACGCAGAGACTTTGGAAACCCAGAGTTTAATTGGAAATGAGGTGGAATCAGACTTGCCCACATTATTTTCTTTTGTGCCAGGGTTAACAGACGTTTTGAGTTAAAGTAAGAAACAGCCAGGAAAAATGTGCAGATGCCTAATTCTCTGCAGGATTTATAATATTATATGGTAAGCATTTGCACCCTATACCATAAAACTAAGTTGGCTTTACTACATATAAAAGAAACCAAAACAAAAAATCACAAGTTTGACAGTAATTAGGGTGAATAGACATTTATTTTATCCTTGTACTAGCAGGACCAATTGTGATTTTATGCTCTGAAAAAGCTCATTTTAAAGTTTTAATGTCTGAAGCCACTTTGCCAAATCTAGCCTAATATTGTTGCGTTAAATAGATGGTAAAACGTGTTCTTAAAACCCTCCATCCTGTAAAGAACCTGGGAAATGCAGCTAATGAGAGTCAGGCCCTGAAACGAAGCTCTAGCTGCAGCACTCAACGACTTTGCCAGTCCTTCCCAGCTTGAGTCCTCCTCTCTTTTCAGACTGCATAGGCCATCCAAGCTCCTGTTCGTTTCTAGGCACACAGACCACAACCCTTTCCACAGCCAAAGCAGGAAACCAAAGCTCTTCGAAGTCTTGCTGGCACTGAGAATATCCGTAGAGAAACCCTTACCGTCTTTAGAGGTAGATTGCCCCGTCCCCGTCCCCATTCCTGTCCCCTCCCCCACCTGAGCCTTACAAAAAATAAAAATATTCAGAGGTGATTTCGATAGAGCAGTTTCACAGCTGGCCAGGCTGTTCAGATGCAAAATGTTCATGAGCAATTAAATGTTGCAATATATGTATATTTTGGTAATTGCTCTTCCCATTCTCCTCCCCTACCAGATTTCTAAACACCTCTGGTTACTGATGATCTGATTAATAGTAGAATATCTTATTGGCCTCTTGATCAAACAGTGTTTCCCACAGACACACCCCACACGTTCACCTTCACACTCCTTATGGGCCTAGGAAGTAATAACAATGCACGGAGCTAAGAGGAGATAATTAAGAGGAAAACATGTCCAAGTGGGAGTTAGGATGTTGCCTAAGGGCAGCTGGATGAATGCTGCAGGAGTTGAAAGTTGTCACAGAGTGTTCAGGACCCATTACAACTATTATCGTACCCCCTTGCTATAACAGAACACCCAAGAGAAAAGCCCATCTTGTGATTTAAATATGACTGGGTCCCAAGAGAGCTGGATTCAATCCTTGGTTTACGATGGATTTCCTTTACTCTCTAGTGGTTAGAAACTTTCATCTAATTTTGAGCCTAAACTTTTTGGTGGCTGGTTTATATCCATTTGTTCTTGTATCCACATTGGTGCTTAACTTACATAACTCCTCTCTCTTCCTGGTATTTATCACTCTGATGTATTTATTGAGAGCAATCTGATCTCCCCTCAGTCTTCTTTTGGTTAAGCTAAACAAGCCAAGCTCTTTGTGTCTCCTCTCTGGCAAACACCAGCCAAGGTTGGTCTAGGTATACAGGGTCCAACCTCAATTCAGGACACGTCTTGAGGTCCTATCTAGCCCTACATTTCTATCATTCTATCCGGGACTTGAGAGATTTTTCCCAAAGAAAGCATTGTCAAAATAGTTACATTCCCACAAAAAGTGTTTCTTGGAAACAGCATTTTCTGACCAAAAAACTATTTTGTTGAAAAATTCATGTCCATCTCAACACAGGGGAGTCTGGAGCTAAATGAATGTTTCTAAAGCACTTTTGGAACTTCAGATGTATGATACTAGATAAATCTAAAGGATAATTACATGTTATCCAAGTGTGAGTTGTTGAGAGTAATGCTGATCCAAAAATTGGCTTTATTTTTGCAGGGCTGCCCATGAAGACAGGGGTATGTGCACACATTTGTTGCTGCAGGGATAGCACTGACGCTGGCCTTGGTTGCTGATGTATAAATACATAATCCACATGGGCTGAAAAGAATTATGATTTTTCCATCTTAAAAAGCAAAATAGCAAGGTAACTTAGTCTCTCCGGACCTACCAACCTTGACCCTGTGCCTTTAATAACATTGCCTTCTAACCTATCCTAGGGCTTTTTTCTGCAGGAAGAAGTCAGTTGGTGGAGAGAAGAGACGTAAGGGAAAATGTATATCTCAATAACAAGAAGCAGGAATATTGTTTCATCAGTTTGGCAATTTCCCATCCCCACTCCCCCTCCTTTTGGCACTTGTTACTAAGCTTGGGTTAGGCCAATGGTTTGAAGACTGCGTTCAACCCGAGGAAAAAAAATCCTGTTAAAACTAGACACATATTTCAAAACAGATCTTCACAAGTTTCATTATTAATCATGTAGGATCTAACATTGTATCAGGCCACCCTGCCAGTATTAATAAATGTTATTAATCCCTTTTTTACAGGAGAGAGTCTTTAGAAATACAAAACACCGGGTTGAGCAATTTTGCTTTAATTAGAACACAGACAGCCATTTCAAACCAGCGTTGGCTAACTTTCTTCACCATGGACTTGTTTAAAGCTTTTTTAGCTTTCCTGGGTTGGCGATATCCAGCCTGTTTGCTCAGTAGGCTCTTATTTTAAAAAAATGTGTCTTAAATGCAAGCAGCAAGAGTGCAGTTACTGGGAAATTAAAACTATATTGGTAGCACAATGACAAAGGCTCTTGTTTTTCCCATGAAGGGTTTGACAATGTTTTATGTGAAAACGTAACTGTGCTTTAAACAAATAATGTTTAATGCTATTTGGGCCATAAACCTTTGTTCAGGCTTTCAGTGAAAGGTTCTTAAATATGCATTTTATTTCAATATTTACAGTACTATTGTATGTTAACAGATGTTTTTAATAATCATTTTGTATGTATTAGTGATTAAATACAGTAATTAGATAGGGATGTTACTTACATTATTTTATTAACCAGTTGGTATTAAAACAGCTTATTGGAAACTGGGCCTGCTCTGTTACTTGGTACACCATCGCTCTAATGAGATATTTTTTCATTAATGTGTATTAGAATAATACCTAGATGTCCCAGCTGAGATCCAGAGTTCATTGTTCTAGGTGCTGTATAAATATATACAGTGGTAAGAAAGCATCTGAATCCATCCTTCAGAACAACATCATTGGTTTCAAACACACCTTTATATTTAATGATATAGCCACCGGCCATCTCATTAGGGGTGTAGGAAGGTTGGGCAAGCTATAAAGGCCTAGGAAAGAGCGCACTATTGCCAATTCACTTGCTTAATTAAGGAAGTTGCACTGGGGGATGGTTGTGCAATGGTTACGTTCCATGCAGCTGGCTTGTTGAATTCTAGCTATTGGACTAATTCCATCTTTCTTGTCCTCAACCCTTAGGAAGAAACTTCATGACACTCGTGCATGAAAGAACAGCCTTGATGATTCAGTGGCATTTCTAAGGTTAATCCCTGAAGCTTTTCCAGTTTCTGATGTTGACATTCACAGGGAAGAAAAGAAGAACCAGCCAGTGTGGACTGATGTGACTTTGTTCTACATACATGTCAGCGGCAACCCAGTAATTAAACACCTGTGTGATGATTAAGAACCAGTTTTTAAAGAGTCCTATCCATCATTTTGTCAGTGCAATTTTGAGACTGCCATTTGGCTGGGCACTGATTCTAGCATATACATGGCTAAATTTTCAAGTGCAATCAGGAGGTTAGATGGTAGCAGAAAGACTAGATGACCTCCCAAGGTCCCTTCCAGCCCTGATATTCTATGACATATTCCACCACCGAAGAGGCCAAAATCCAGAAAGAGCTTTGCTGCTGAAAATACTACCATGAAAGGCTACAGAGTGAGAAAATGGTGAGACATTCTGATGACTCTGGAGACCCTGGTTCCTTCAGAACAACTTCCCCTTCTAGGCACTGACCTAGAATGAGAACACTGGTGTACTCTACATTGAATGAGAGCAAGGGTGGCAAAGACTGGTGACAATATGAGTAAGGAGAAGCTGAGAAATTACCCTAAATGTGAGTGTGGAGAGCTCAGACAAACACTTGAATAGTGCCAAATGCCGTGCCCTCTATCAACATAATGCATTTCTAAGGAAGTAGGAGATAATTGACAACACAAGAACCTTCTTGCAGTTTTGCTATGATGAATGGAACATGCAGTTCTAATTACAGTTGCAAATTAGAGTGATTACTATGACACATGCAGTACTACTTCGGAACACAATAAGTTGTGGTACAGAGATATTACATTTTAATTAAAATACTGTAGGCTGTGTTGTTGTAGCCCTGTTGGTTCCAGGATATTAGGGACACGGTGAGGGAGGTAATATCTGTTAGTGGGCCAAATTCTCTTGGTAAGAGAGAAGCTTTCAAGTTTACACAGAGCTGTTCTTCAAGTCTGGGAAATTAATTCACCATTCACTGCTAAATACAAGGTGGAACAGGGTTGTTTAGCATACATAGCTAACACGCATTTCAAGGGGCCAGTCAAGGTGAAATGGCCCATTAACATTAATTAAATAAATTAATCAAAATCCTGTTATTTAAAATGTATGTTGCCGCAATAGCTAGAGGCTCCACTCAGCATCAGATTTTCCCCCTTTGTGCTGGGAGCTGTACAATCTGTATATGTCAAGGTGTCATAAGAATTTCATTTCTATTAATTTAATCATAGAATCTGCCTTGGAGAGCTTACAATGAAAGGGAGTCCACAGGGATCCAGTGGTATGATCCAGGCCTAAGCAAATCTCAGTGTTGACTAACCCAGTGAAAGAGCAATGACACTCATAATTTTTTTCTCCCAATACTTTCTGTTTAAATACACTAGATAGAAGAAGCATGGAAATATAACAGAAGGTGCAAGTAAAGCCTTAGTGGACCTCTGTTTGAGGTGAAAAACAACCAGAACAAGAACACTTGGCAGACTTGTTGGTTGTTTGAGAAGGGAGGCTTTGGGCTAACAAGGCAAAGAGACTAACCTACCCTAGTTCCTCCCAGACAGGATTGAGGCTGATTGGCGGAGTGGTGCAACATTAGCTTGTGCTGCCAATGTGTGATGGATAAACACAGGAGACTCTCTGGATAAACAGAGCAGTGCTGGAACTCCAGTTTGCAGTGATGTCTATCTGGCACTTTTCAGCAGCACTAAATTCACTTTAAAGGAGTGTGTGGGGTGCGGAAGGGGGGGAGAGTGGGAAGACTAACAATGCTAAAAAAAGGACAGCTATATTTAGGCTAAAACTAAGACCTCATTGGTCAGTCTCCAAGGCAAGTGGCCCAATGACCTAATTGCCATCCAGTAAAATAGATGAGAAAAGTTGAAGCTGGAAAATTGAATCCGTTTTGTGACCTTTAAGAACTGGAGTTTAAAAAATGAAGTTAATGCCACTACCTTAACATTGTTTTTTTAATATTAATAGTTCCTAGGAGGCAGCTAGCTTCCTGTTGCCAGACTCTGTCCCGGTTAAACTGGACTGCTCTGAACATTACAAAATGTGATTAATTATTTGATGCCTCTGTGACGAAGTGGGAGTACTGTGTGTGTGCCTCAGTTTCCCCTATGCATTCCTTAAGTGTCTATGTGAAGGGATAGGGGCTAACGCTGGAAGCAAGGAGGCAACGCCCTCCCCTCGCTGGGTTTGCATCCTGCCCCCAGGAAGACACTTTCCCCCCCCAACAGGATTTCACAGGCAATATCCTGCAGATCCCCAGCAGCCTGCCAGCCTGACCCCTCCTGTGTCTGCACAGGGGTCTGGGCTCTAGGCAGGGCGAATATCTTCCTCCCTGTGACCCTCACTCAGGTCACACCGCCCCCCAGCATCCAGTGACACTGCACCATCGGGGCCCAACAGCACTTCTCCCCGTCCCAGGGTCTTGCTACCCCAGGACTGTCTCCCCATTCACCACTTCTCTCTGCTCCCTCTGGGTGTCCACACGACTTGAACCCAGGGGACTCCACACAGACATACAGGTCAGGGACAGGGGTGGGAGTCTGTCCACCACCCCACCCATCTGGGGAATGGCGTCCTCAGCCTTGGGACCCAGCGGGGAGCTAGACACCAGGGCTTGTCCGCAGGGTTCCCCTGGTTCGAATTGCCAGCCTGCTCAACAGCAGTGAGGTGGACGTTCCCTTCCCCCCATCCCTTACCGAGGGACCCCAATTTAGTGATGAGGCTCCCTGCGGAACTGGCATCCAGGGGTCTATCCCCACTCACCCTTCAGAAGTCCCTTGGGTCCCTTGGCATCACCATTCCCAGTCCACACTGCTGCTCCGCTGCAGCACTTCCAGGCACTTGCCGCCTCTCACAGTCCAATTTCTCTCTTGGACTCTGCTCCACTCTCCTCAGTCTCCGGTCCCCAGATGGGGAACCCAATCGTGAAGACCCCGGTCTGGTCAGGGACAGGAGTCTTGGGGATGTGCCATGACCACTCCAGTTGCTCCCAGATTCTCCTGCAACCCCATCCTGGATCAGGAATCTTGCAACTGTCTCCGAGCAGCCAAATCCTCCAGCTTCTCGTAGCTGCACGATTAACCTGTGCTTCACAAAGCACAGGGTCACGAAGTCTCATCACTTCGCTCTGGACTCACAGGCCTGTGTGCTCTTTGCCCCACAGTGTCCAGGGGGAACTCCCTTGTGTGCCAGCTCTTTCCAGGTCACCGCCTCTTTGCCAGGGTTGAGCGTCTGCTCCTGCGCCCCTGGGACCGCTCACTGCAAACCCCAGGGGTACCCTGATACTGCAAAAATCCTTCTCCCTCCTAGGGCCAAGCCACATGCTTCTCCGCCCCTGACTGCTCCTTGCAGTTTTCAGGGGGGCCCTGGATCCGCAACAGTCCTTCTCTCTGGTCACACACTCTCAGGGGTTAAGCTGCAGCTTTTCCACCCCCTGTAACTGGCATTCTCTGGGCCTTCAACATGCCTGCTCCCCAGCGATCCCACAGTCACTTACTGCAGGGTGCGCCGTCCGGAGCCCACGGGATGCAGAACATCCCACCGCTGTGCCACCAGTTGTCACGGAGCGCCCGGGCGATGGACTGGAACCGCTCCCTAGGAAGCCAGACCGGACTCCGGGTGGAGGGCCCCTTCTCCGTACACAGCCTGTTTCCCAGGCCAGGAGCTTCAGGGGTACCCACTTTCACCTTCCTGGGTCTGTCCTCGGAGCATTCAGCACCTTCTGCCCCTTCGTGTGCTTCCCCCAGCAAGCCCGCCTGGGCGGGGTCCTGGGGGAGCCCATGGGTTCTGCACCCCAAATTCACAGTCAAACGTGACTCTCAGCCAGCCAGCAAAATAGATGGTTTATTTGAGATGTCAGGAACCATCCAACTCACAGCTTCTCAGTCCAAACAGGGTCCATTCAGTTAGGCCTTTCTGGGGTGTGAGGAGGTGAGACCCAGATTCTGGGCTCCTGCTTCCTCCCCAGGTTTATTCGATGACTTTCATCTGGTCCAACACAGACCATGCAGCGAAAGAGCGTGAGCCCTCCGCTGGATCCATCTCGGGCCAGAGAGCCAGTTTTTCTCTGCCCTTCCCAGCTCGACCCAGACCCAGACTCACCACTCCCTCTAGCCACTTCCTGCTCCTTTGTTCCTTTCCCGGGCTTCAGGTGTTACGTGACCTCCCTCCCCCACCTGGGGGTCAGGTTACAGCTTCCAGGGATGCAAACCCAGCGAGGGGAGGGCGTTGCCTCCTTGCTTCCAGCGTTAGCCCCTATCCCTTCACATAGACACTTAAGGAATGCATAGGGGAAACTGAGGCACACACACACACACAGTACTCCCACTTCGTCACAGCCTCTCCTAAATTAAAACTTTTTTAAAGGGCTTTTCCCCAGAAAGGTCAAGTCATCTGAGAATAATCCTTGCCCTTTGTTTTTTAATCCAACTATTGATCCTTCGATTTTTCACTTGACTGCCATTTCTTGCAGTGCAACTGTTCTAATTGTTTTATTGTTAATTATATTTCAGTAGCGCGAAAAAAGCCATCACTGAGATTGGGGCCCAGTTTTGCTAGATGCAGTCTGAACACAGGCAGAGACAAGAACTTACAGATGAAATAGACAAGAAAGGGGGAAAGCGAGAAGGGAAACAGAGAGGTGGAATGACTTGACCAACATCACAGTCAATGGCCGAGCTGGAGTAGTACCGGCTTGGACCATTTTACAATTTCTCAGAATTCTTGCTAATCTCAGTAGAAGTGCATGATAGCTCACAGTGTAGTAAACAGCCATTGCATAAACAACCACAGCCTCTGTGATTTTGCAGCTTTTGAAGCCGTCTTTGAGGTATTGAGTTAAGTTTGCAACACGGCCACAGCATGAACAGGCTGGGAGGAAACTGACTTAGTCATCAATCAGCTGTCCCTTCAACTACCAGCGCTAGTCCGTGCTCCACCTACAAGCTATAGGAGTGGATTGCAGAGTAGACTATTGGCTTATAGCTCTTTGCAGAGATAGGGTCTTTATGTAGTTTGAGTAGTTCAACCATTTTGTTCTGACTCCAAAGCCTGGGAGTCTGTAGAAATAGACCATTTGATATGCCACTGAATCCAGCTGCCTTTCCACATTCCATGGTCTTCATAGCTATTGTCAGCTCCTCAGTGTTGAACTACTCACTAGGGACTTTGCTCTCTCTGAGGCATGAGCAATGTTCATGTTCTATGTGTCTATACTGGGTTTTGCCTAGTGGGCTGGTTTACCACACAAGATGAGTTGGTGCAGGACTTGGTTGAGAGAGATGGTGGTGATGCATCTTGGTTGTTGTCCCTCGGGGTTCAGTTTATGGTGGCCCATATATTTTTGCTATTGTGGCACAAGGTTTATTGTTTCAATCAGGTCCTTTAAGCTGTCACACCACTTCTTTCCTATTTCTCTTAAGCGTCGCCCCCAAGCCCAAGGGATCCGACTTAAACAATCCTGAGTATCTCTTATATTGTCATTTGCTTTTTTTCCCTGAAAGCCCAGGTACAGACAATGTCTGACATCCCTTAGGGGTGTACTTCTAGGCAGCCTTCCATCCCAGAGAGACAAATTCTCCATAGTGCTTGTGTGTCAGAGTAATATTACAGATGGATTCAGCCAATTCAGAGGTAAAGCCTTCCCAACCAGCCTTGGTGAAGTTGAATCTTGGCAGGTACTTTGTTTTTCTGGTTTGTACTGCAGCCTCTATTATCAATATGCTATTCATTGAAATCCATTAATAAAATTTCAGATCTACCTTGACAGCTCCTGAATTTCTTTGTTTTTTTTCCTCCTGCCTGTGTTTTGATTCCTTTTGATGGCTCTAGGATTTCTCCATTGGACGCAGAAGGAATGTGTGGAGGCAATGGGGTGTAAATATTAGATGCTGGAGTGGCAGGATGTTTCTATTCATGGGGTTGCGCACACAATATTTCAAAGTTACTACAATCTGCTCACTAGAAATGAAATAGTTTTAATACCTGGATGTTGTTTATCTTCTGGGCCCTAGAAATAATGAGATTAGTTAAAACATGTTCCAGAGTACACTAGGCTTCAACTGATGAGGAATATATTTAATATTTTTCCTTGAACAATCTTCCTGTTCCTTTCATATGTTTTGCTCCATCTACTGTACCTCATGGCAGTTAAAAGAACTGAAGTGCATTACTCATTTAGCATGCACAGATGGTTTGGTCTGCTGACTTAGTGACTTATTTTAGTACTTCTTGAGATGTTCTAAGTTCCTTCTGAAGTTAATGGGAGTTGACAGTGCTCACTTAAATACTTTTGCGACTCCACTGCAGGTTCAAGGTGCAGGACCAAGTTCTAAACAAATGTGCTTGCAACTTTTACAGGTGTGACTAAGGGTACTTACTGCACATTTGACCCAAAGATAGTTGAACGCTCATCAACTTTTGATGATCAAAGAATTTTTGGTATAAAATATAGCTTTTATTGTCCTATCTCCCTTCATACTATGGTCATGTTAATGGTCATCAATCTATTATCAATAGATTTCCCCTGACCTTTTTTGTGGAAGCGCCAAAACTTCCTTTGGTTTCTCAAATAATCTGTTTCAGAGGAAGGATGGCATGGGTGTTAAGGCATGGGATGGGGACCCAGGAGACCTGGGTGCGATTCCCACCTCTGCCAATGACTTCTTGTAACACCTGAGCAAGCCAGTAAGGATACGGTTATACTACCTGCCAGATCGGCAAGTAGTGCTTGATGTATTGGGGATCGATTTAACGCGTCTCAGCTAGACGCGATAAATCGATCTCCGAACATGCTCCCCGTCAACTACAGAACTCCATCTCGGCAAGAGGAGTAAGCGGAGTTGGCGGGGGTGCAGCCACGCTTGACTTGCTGCCGTGGGGATGGTCAGCTATGTCGACCTAAGAAACTGCAACTTCAGCTACGCTATTGGCGTAGCTGAAGTTGTGTATCTTAGGTCAACTCCCCCCCCCCCCCCCCAAGGTATATCCCAGCTCCGAGGCTACGTCTGCTCTACAGCCTATGTTGCCAAAGGTAATGTCACACAGGGCTTTGAAAATACAACCCCTCCTGAGCGATATAAATTACACCGACATAAGCATTCATGTGCACAGCTTATGCTGCTCACAGAAGTGAACTCTCTCCCATCAGCATAGAGCATCTTCACTAGATGTACTGCAGCCTTGTACATATAGACATGGCCTCCATTTTCCGGTGCCATTTTCCATCTGGATAACGACAATTTCTTTCTCCAACTGTTCACCTGGCTTGTCTATTTATTTTTAAAGTATAAACTGTGTTGGGCAGGGATTGCCTCTTTTTTGCTTTTAGTACAGTGCCTGACACAATGGGGTGATGTTCTGATGACAGCTAGAGACTCTAACTGAGGGGATAAATAATATAGTTATAATTGCTTTGACCCAGTTCCTTCATCTGTGGGGAAAGGAAGAGGGAGAGCTGTTTTCTTAAATGATACAACTTCATTTTCCATTTTATTCTCTCAGAACTAACCCGCACCCTGTGTATGTCATAGACAGACAGATATTTGTCACTCTATTATTATTTTACAGTGTCAGTTCCAGATACTTAAGCATTGCTGGAATGCATTGGGGGTGGGGGAAAATTGTGTTTTAAATCTCAGATGGAGTAATAAACTTCAGCCAGAAGCTAATTGTCATGAAACTCAATCCTTTATAATATGTTACTGCTGTAATGGGACTACTCAACACTACTGCACAGGGGGGTTATTTCACCATTAGTTGCATTTAAAAAAAAATCAGATCACAGTTTTGCTCCCAGATTACAGTTGTGCTCCCAGCTGTGGGCCTAAGCACAATTCTCAAAGCGATCAATGCATTTAGTACATTAAGCCAGTGATGGAAGGTATTATTTCCCATCACGTTTAATAGCTCACTGTGGATTTGCTTCCTACCAACTTTCTTCCACCCAAGAAGTCCTGAGAATTCTGTGGCCCTCCTGTCAGGAGAAAATGAATCGTGACTAGGCAGAAGGCTGGAAGGCCAGGGGTGAATTAGAACCAGCAGCATGAAACACTCAGATTACAGTGTTATTATTTTCTTTTTACACCCGCATTAAATAATATTTGAGCTCAGGGTGGTCAGCCCAATGGGTGGTTTAGCAAGCTGAATACAGCTTAAGAAAGAGTACATCCATCATGCATTCATTTCAGTTTTAGTTCAATCTTTTTTGTCCCAAACTGGGGTGAACTAACCATGTTATAAGATGTAAACCTTCACCCGGTATTTGGACTGAACCTTGAATGGAAAATATTTTGATTACCCAAAACATGCAATTTTGTTTTCAAATATTTTTCTCTTGTGTATTCTGAGCAAGACAGATAGAAGATGTGGCAAGTTGGCACCAAAGAAGCTATTCTAATAGTATTTTTGACCCAACCATAAGAAAATTTAGTGGAGCTGGTAGAAAAAAATTGAATTATTTTTATCAATTTTATTGCAATTTTAGATTTTTTTCCCTGAATTTTCCAATCAACTGTAAATTCTAGTGTGTGAATCTACTCTGGTGAGATTTCCATTCCAATTCTTCTAGTTTCTAATCCTGAAAGCAGTTATGCATGTATATTTATACATGAGGATAGTAGCATTGAATTCCTCAGGACAACTCACATTGGTGTAATGTTCCTCATATTCAGCAGCATGTGTAGGATCAGGGGCTTAGCTTTGTTCTAAGCCTGCACTTTATTTGTGATGTTGGTTCTTCCTCTAACCCTTGTATCTAAGGTCCATTTATTTAATTTATATTATTTCTTTTTCTTCCTGATGGCAACTCCCTCATAAAGGATCTCCACTGTTTATTGCAGGTATAGTAACTTTATTTAGGGTGGATTTCTAAAGTGTAGTTCTCATTTAGAACATGGTGCCTTTCAAATTCCAGCACTTATTAAATCAATAGGATATTTGCCACTGACTGTAGTAGTAAAAGTATCAGCCATTGGCAGTTTGGGTAACTCTGTTTGGGTCCACATGATTCTTTAACAAGATCTGCTTAGCTCATAAGTAACAAGATGAGTTATCTAACTTGCCATTTGAGCAAATTTAGCCTTAGCCCTGAAATCCAAACAGTAACCTTTCACATTTGTACCCCATGATCCTTCCCCAGTGGAGATGCATACTCGGTGTAGTTACGGTGCCACCGGGACATCTCTGTATGTCTCTAAGAAAAGATTTTGCAACTGGAACTTAGTTAACAGTTCAGTTTATCTTATATTTAATTTTGGCTCCGTACAGCACAACTTTCCATAGTTGGGACAGCCTTGAAGTGCTTAATGCGAGAATGTATTTCTGACATCAAAATCAATATATCATCAATTTTATTATTTCCATTACAGAAATACCTACAAATGCCAATCAATTTTCAGGTCCCATTGATCTAGGCACTGGACAGACAAATAGCAAAGAAGACAGACTCCCTCCCACAGAACTCAGACAGGGCATGACAGGTGGGTTAGCAGACATACCGGATGATAAAAGACCCAATATACCTGTTGAAAGCTCAGACCCCAACCCCACAGGGAAGAGACCAGTTGAGTAAGTGGGTGCCATTTTATTACACAGTGGCTTGTCAGATCATAATTTTTAAGCAATGGACTGCAAATTCTCTCTGTCCCCACTCTATCCAAGCTGGGATATAAAATTCTGTGGTTTATACAGAGCAAATTAGAAACTAATTACATTAAACCATTTAATCCCAATACAAAGAGAAAAAAGCTGTTGACATTTGAAGCTGTTAATCTACCATCCTAAGGGAACCAGCACCAAAATGAAAGAGCGGAGCTCAACCCAAGCTAACTCAAGGAGGTTTTTCTGTTGACTCTCCCTTTAACCGTAAAAGTACATGTTTAGTCATAGGGGTTTTGCTGTGGCTGTAATTATATGAAGCTTTCCAGGGGTCTCTTCTGTCCAGTCCATGCATGTTAAATTAGCCTGCAATAAAGCAAGAAATAGGGCCAGTTTCATCTCTGGTGTAACTGTATTGATAGCCTTCAGGAATGGTGATGGCTCATCATGATTAGTGCTATATATACAACAGTTTGCATATATGGATACCTAAGGTCTTCCCAAACCTGGGCAAATATTGTTGGCCCTATGGCTACAAAGGGCAAAATCAAGATGGATATGACAGATGTGGAAACTTCTTGCAATATATTGGGGAGATCTTACTGTATTAAGTTTATATACTACAGATGGCATGTAATTCCATGGGGGAGGAGGTTCCCTCCAGGAACTAAAAACAGTGGAGGTGATTAGACAAATTAACTCATTTTGTACCATTTCCATGAGAGTCTCGCTTATGCTAGTTTAAATTGGATTCAGAGACCAAGAGACAGAGAGGGGACTTTTGGATAAATAGCCTGAGTTTAAACTGACTCGGGTCTTCTTTGTGATACAGCAAATGGACAGGACCTCCAGTCCAATGGAGACTGCTATTCTTCCTGAAAAGGACTGAAAGAATTTTGACCTATGGGAGGTCCCAGGAGATGGGTAGGTAACCTCTGGTAAACTGTTAGCAGGCATATAATTTCTGTAATTGTTTTTAATATGCTTTTTCCCTGTAGCTTTTTCACCTTAGGGATAAATGTGCCTGTATATAAAGTGCTGTATGGTATCTCATCATGGGTCTTTTCCCAAGAGAGGTGATGGCTGAGGGCCCTGGAGTCTAGAGTGGGTGTCCTCTATGGATCACAGAGGAAGAATTCAGGTGTAGTTGCCCTGAACGGTGATACAGGGATTTTAGTGGCCTTATTCGCTGTTTCCTTGGACCTTGTTTTACCATTTACACGTGTACAATGTAGATGTAAAAATCCCAATGTAGATGTAGATCACACAGCAAGTCAAAGCAAATGGTGGAGAAGAGAGCCCAGGTCCTCCGATTCCCCGTCCACACCCTCTCCACTGCATCTATCTATTGTCCCTCTGAATAGCGAAACGGGGGGGGGGGGAATCTTCCCATGTGATATTGTTTCTATCTTCTAGGCGTAATAAGTACTAAGGCTCCATCAAAGATATGGCTTAAAAATTCAATAGTTGAGCTAAGTTCATCCTTTAAGTAAATTTAGCATTGATAAAAGGTGAGAAGTCATGGGCCCTGGAGACTGATGCCCTTTATATATGTAATAAATGTAGTGCAAAGTTCCTCTCTTCTCTCATAGAAGGACTTCTTGTTAATAGTTTATCTGCAATGTCCATTCAAGCCTGAGGCCTTGCCTCTGGGCTGAGGATTCCTATAGAGGTGCCAGGTGCAGTGGTGGTGGTTTGCACTATTAGCCATTCTCTCTCCATTACAAACTAGACCTAGACCAACTCATCGCTTAGAAGCCAGTTGAAAAGTTGACACACTCAGCTAAACTGGAATCCATCAGTTAAAGGTGAAAAGTCTCTGTATCCCGCTGCCAGTCAATGAATCACCTCTCTGGGTGGAGAAGCTGGGGATGGGCATATTTTTTCCCATTTAAACACTTTCAGTTTCGACTTTTAAAGTTATTTCATTGAACAGGGGATTTCATTTGATCTTTCCAACTTATTGAAATTTCAAAGAATCTTCTCTGATCATCTTTAAGGAACAATCTCTGTACAACTTCATGCATATTTAAGGCTTGGTATAAATAATACAGCTGGTCAAAAATTTTCAAATGTCATTGAAATATGCTATCACAATTTCAAATGTCAAACAAAAAAATTGTATAATTTTGAGAAGTTAATGGGGGGAAAGTATAAAAAATGTAAAAATTCTGTTTTAAGAACAAGGGGGAAATAAACAAAAAAAATGTAATTTCCCTTCCCACCCTTGTTTTTCAACAATTTCTAATAAATAACCTTTAGGTTCTATTGAAGTTGGTTTAAAATTCATACTTTAAGAGTAGTTATCATAGGTTTTCTGTCAGACTGGGATAGTGTAACTAGTGGGGTCAGTTGTAGGTCTGGTACAAGATGAAATTCAGTAAAGACAAGTGCAAAGTACCACACTTAAGAAGAAAAAACCAAATGCACAACTACAAAATGGGGAATAACTGGGTACGTGGTAGTTCTGCTGAAAAAAATCTGAGGGTTGCAGTGGTTAATACCATTTTGAACTGTATTAAAAAGTGTGTTGTAAGTAAGACACCAGAGGTAATTGTCCCACTCTACTTGGCACTGGTGAACCCTCAGCTGGAGTACTGTGTCCAATTCTGGACTCCACACTTCAGAAAAGATGTGGCTAAATTGGAGACAGTCTAGAGGCGAGCAACAAAATTTATAAAAGGGGTTTAGAAAACCTGACCTATGAGTAAAAGTTTAAAAAATTGGGCAAGTTTAGTCTTAAGAAAAGAAGACTAAGGAGGGACCTGATAACAGCCTTCAAATATGTTAAGGGCCATCATAAAGAGGATGGTGAACAATTGTTCTCCATGCCTACTGAAGGTAGGACAAGTAATTGTCTTAAATCTTCAGCAAGAGAGATTTAGGTTAGATATTAGGAAAATCTTTCTCGCTATATGTGTAGTTAAGCACTGGAATAGGCTCCTCAAGATGTCCACTTGATTTATCCTCCCTGACATACTTGGCCCAAGATTGTTTTGGCGGCAGGGTACTGATTTCTTGCACCTGAGGGCTGCAGAATCCTTATTCCCGCAAACTGAAGTTAATACAGGCAAAGGCATGCCTTGTACAAGTGCCAATTGTGTTTGCGGCACTTTTCGCATGACTTATGAAAACTCCAGAGCTGGTTCTCTTATTTTCCAGTCAACAGAGGTAGGGGGTATTCTTCAGAAGTGGTGACACATGAATAAGGCCAAGCTGCTAAAGCAAAATTGTTTGACACCCTTTTATAAGGCCAGTCACTGAACACATTGTGAGCAAGTGTCCACATGCTTCTCCTACCAGACAACCATGAGTGCTGCGTAGTGAAATACCCTGGATATATATCATTTGTCTTCCCAGCGGCATTTTGGGATCTTCTGCTAGAAGTACTCCCAATGTTTTCCCTCATGCTCCACTAAGTTTAACATACACCTGATTCCTCACACACCGCCATTCAAACAGGAGCTTTCCTGCCAAGTCAAGGGAGTTTTAGGTTCTATCTTGCATTCCTGAAGACCCAGAATTCCTCTTCCATGGGTGACCTGAAGCTTCAATTATTTTTTCATTTTGAGACATTTTGACTTTAATATTGTATTTTCTTTGATCATATTGTTATGAAGTATAACAGGAAAGTCAAAATGGCACATTTCAACCTTATCAAAACAAACCCTTTTTATAATTATTCATCTGAATTTTTGGTTAAATCATTACACTCCTGCAGAATGTTTCAATTTAGTGGAATCCCCATTTTTCCAATGGAAATCAGTTGTATCAGAAAAATTTCAACCAGTTCTTTCTGTCTGAACAATGGCGCTTATTGCACTTGTGCAGAAGGGGTTCAAGGGAGATACTCATGGGTGAATTATCACTCCTCCTGCTTCTTCATTTGTTTAATAAATGGGCCAAAATACACTTCATATTTTAGACTGAGTAGTGTGGCTGGTAGAACCATATTCCACAGGCATCAGAGGTATACACAATTGTGTCTCAGCAGAGTCCATTTTAAATTTTGTACAAGAGAGGTTGATTGTTTTGGCATCTTTCCTTTGTTGCAGGGTAAAATAGAGGAGCCTCTATCAGGATATTATTGGTGCAAAACTGAAAGTTGCAATTTTTATAATCACTTGCTGCATGTATGTATGAGAGAGATGGGGAAGGGAGGGGTATCTGAGAATATATTCACTCTTTTATTCTTAAGAATCCTTTTTGCTGACATGTGAATCCTTTCCCCAACTTCTCAAAATTATATTTTTAGAATTAAATGAATGCTTCAATTTTATGCAGGTGAAAAAAATAAATAGAAAGTTACTATGTGCTTTATTCTCCCTTTTAGTGCTACAGTACATTTTATGTCATACACATGAGAAAATACTCTATTAATAAAAGTCAGCCTATGATGCTAGTAATGTCAGTACCATTTTCAAAGAATCATGGACCAGATCCTCAGATGGTATCAACCGCTGTAGTTTACATGTAACCAGTTTATTCCAGCTAAGGATCTGGTCCAGAGACTGACATGTTCCCTGGCCTGAAGAACAATTAAATAGTCTTACTCGGAAACCCTTACACAGATAACCTGCTCAAATATCGCAGTGATGGACACAGAATAAAACAAAAGGCTTCCATAGAGTAGCACTTACTCACATGTGCAGGCTCACTATGACTTAATAAGATTACTCACATAAGTGCCACTCAGCCTGAATATGGGTTGTAGAACTGCGGGGGTAGATGGAGACATTTTCCAAGGCACAAAGTGCAGTTAGGCATCCAATCCCTAAGGCAGACAAGGGGAGGCGCGAGGAGAGAGGAAAAAAAGGACAAGAATGAACCATTCAATCAATGGCGGATATTGAGTATTGTTAAAAAGGTCGTATGGTTTCTGGAAGAAGAAGAAAAGGGACTTGAAAGAGAAGGGTGTGTGCTTGGCAGAGGAGAATGTTATAAAACAGAAAAGACAGCAATAAGGAAAGAACTCGGCTGTTGAAAGGAGGAAAAGTAGAGCTTTTTAAAAATTGATGCTTAGCTGAAATACAGACCAGCCCAAATGCTTCCTTTATTGTACCAGCATTCCATTCATTTCATAACATTGGATTTTGCCTGTGCTTTTCCCATCTTTAATTTCTCCTAGTGCTGGCCACTAAACGAATTCAACACATGGGTTTGGTCAACGGTGGCAGATCTCTCCAGAGTGAGGTCCCTTCTCTTCTATTGGAAAATGGGGGGGAGGGAAAAATGAAAATATATTTCTTCAACCTTTTCCCATGCACTATTCACTGAAGTTAATTTAATGGCCCAGTATGTCAGTATTTTTCTGAAGGATGTGTGGAAGATCATCTTCTCTGATGACTTAGGTCATATAACAAGACTTTCTGGGGTGGGGGTGGGGGGGCGGAGAATCCAAAATGGTGAGACCAGGATCCTAGGAAACCAGCTGTAGTTTACTGTGTAGCACACACAGCAAAGGACTTGGGGGGGGAGGGCACTTTCAAAAGTACCCTTATGAATAATCAATCATAAGTTATGTTGATTCATCTAAAACACTGATCTAAAGCAGCCACTATTTGCCATAAAAAATGTCTCACTCTACTCCTGTATTTCTCAGAGTTGCAGGCTCTGTAGCATATTTGTCATCAGTCTCCAGTGACATTTTTCTTAAAGATGGGCCCAAGATTCAGAGTGCTGAGAGATCCAGAGCTGGGGGCTTGGTTCAGTCCCAGTAGAAAGAAGGCTCCAGCTGAGAAATTTAGATCTGAAGCCAACCTTTTCCCAACTTCTGGATGTTTTGATCCATGGTTTTGCTGATGGGTCCTCTCTAATTTGTTGAGAAGTCCCAGCTAAGATGTCCAACAGAGTCTAAAATTTCTACAACAGGAATTTTCTCTTCCCAATTTGGTCATCTGCCATCAGAAATAGGGAGCCTGTCTTACTCTAAGTTTGAAAACAGCATAGTACAAGCTACCTCACCACCTCCCTGCCTCTCTCCTCAGCTGTCACTGCGAGAACGTTTAGCCACACCGTGTTCTCTGTGTTCCTTTGTCCACAATTCTCCCTTCCAATACACCATCTCCTCCCCCTCAAATAGCATGGGCAGGGATGACGTCCCTAGTCTCTTTGCCAGAAGCTTGGAATAGGCAAAAGGGGATGGATCACTTGATGATTCCCTGTTCTGTTCGTTCCCTCTGGGGCACCTGACATTGGCCACAGTCAGAAGACAGGCTACTGGGCCAGTTGGATCTTTGGTCTGACCCAATATGGCCGTTGTGATGTTCTTAATAATCTGTGCCTGAGCTGTACATGATCAGCAGGGGCCCTGTGCTACAGGACCATGTAATCTGATGATGTATTTTAGGGAATAATCACCCATTAATTTTTAGTTCATTTACAAACAAGCCTTAACCGCCATTGAAATGATTTATGTAAATCCCCCTAGTGTGTTTGGAAAAATATTAACTCGCCTTGAAGCAGTAAGGGGCCTTTAGCACCATTGTATGTTCAAGATCTGTCAGCTGACTTCACTCTATGGTGGACGGAGCTTGGAAGCAGGACTTGGGGAGACCAAATTAGCTCGGGCAGAGCTGACCTTATCATGATGATTCGAAGCTCAGCTGGAGCCGAAAGGCGACGACTTTGCTGCTTGAGACACACTTTATATAAGCTCTAAATTTAGCAAACATTAAAGTCATTCAAGTACCTTTTTTTTTTAATGATTGTTACAGTATTTTGTAACTTCTGTTCCCTTCTGGCTGTGATTCGAGAAACCTTTCTCCCCCCTCCTCCTTGACAGCAATCGTGAGTTGTAAAATAATAGACCATCAGCCAGCAATAATTTGCAATCCAAACAGACTTGACGCTCTCTGACATTTATTGAAACCTCAGACCCTGTTCGCTGGTTTCAGTTTTCCTCCCTTTGCTCTGTTTTTACAGACAGACAAGTACTTAGATTTGGGTTTAATAATGAGGAGAAATTTCGTCTTGGCCCAGCTTTGCTTGTGTTGGCTGCACTGGGGGCTTGCAGCAGACAGGCGGTTGGAGTTAATTACGCTAAATGGTGAGAACATTGTTTGACCCCACTGGTTCGGCACCAGATGGTGTACGTTGCCACTGAGAAACCATCACAGACGTAACACTTTCAAGACTGCCTGGGGAAGGATAACGTATTTGGAGTTTAGTCATTGTCGTAGAGCAATATCCATCCTGGAATAAGCCCGGGACAAACAAAGCAACAGATGACCATGTTCAGCCTTAGCCACTGGGAGTGGATTAGGGCATCATTCTATTTGTGCAAGCGAATGCATCAAAAGCCAAAAAAAAAAAAATCCCTCTTGCTAAACATTCACTTAACATCCTGCCAGCACAAGGTATCAACTTTGGTAAATCCTTCCTGGAAAGTGAACTTTACATTTACGGGCCAGACATGATGGAATTTAATGTTTGAAAATGATTAAAGGATTTTGTTCTTTCCTAGTAACAACTGTATTTATCAAGGTGGCAGCCATGGTGGCCTTAAGAAAGTGTTGAAATGCAGCTGAAGGGCTGAGCCTACAATGGTCTGGGGATGGGGCTATTCCCTGGGGCCTTGGCACGTTAGGGTGGGAAAGCCATCTTCAGATATGGGAGGCAAGGGCTTACTGATCCCATAGTGTGTTAATAAAACATTATTGGTATTTACCCTACTCAAAGATAGGTCATTGGAAAGTAAGTTGAAATTCCAATTATTCCTTGAATAAAACAATATAAACTATTTTGGATTGTTCTCACAACACATCTGGAGTCTTAAATGGTACAAGAAGACAAACATAAAAGCTATTTCACTGCCAGGGCATTATTATTTTTATTGGTTTTGTTGTTTGCACGGCATTGACAGTGTGGTTGAGGCTGTCCAATGCCCAGAAGAAGCTGAGTTAAGTTTTCCACGTGTCTCCTTTTCCACTGGATGAAATCACTCACCTGTCACTTAAGGCCAAAAAATTCTTCCCCTGTTTTGTAGTTAACAGTAGGTCAAATCTTTCAGAAAATGCACAGAACTCTGAATTAATGTCTAGGCAGTTCAAATACCTTTCAATTCACCTTTGGAAAATATATGATTGTCCCTTGTAAGGGTGAAATTACATTGGCATAACCTCCTTGGGTTCAGTAGATGCAAGCCAGCAGAGAATCTGACCCGAAGGTATTGTATTAATAATGTGGGATCTCAAGCAGTTTGGGGTACTTATATTTTTATACAACTCACTTCATCTTTAACATTATTTCCAGAACTTTCCCATAACACATTAATTGTCCATTCTGCTTATTGTTGGATGTGGGCTGTCCATAAATGACATAACTCATTTTTGGATAATTTCCAAGACCTGTTCTCCCCTTGTAACACTTTGTAACACTGACACAAACATGCAAAATAAAGGACCCACCCACCTCCTAATGCATGATGTCATTTATGGGCAGCCCCCTACGTTCCTCCTTCCACCACAAAGCTGCAGCAGCAGCTGCAAAGTTAGAAGTAAGCTATGGCTTCCCCTTATCCCAATAGCTGTACTGAATGTTTTGAAATAAGGTGATTATGGGGGGCAGAGGGAGGAAGTACAACCACCTTTTCCAACTGAATGGTTCAAAAGGTTCCCTTGCAACAAGTTTTTCCCTACTATGTTTCGTCTCTGAATTCTTCTCCGGTAACATGCTTATGCATAATAAATCCACTGTTCATGTAATGCCAAACACCTGCACACAGATACATTTAGTGTAGTTATAACCATTTCTTCTCTGCATCAGTTGGGATGTCTGGGATATTCAGATCAACGTAACCTGTTGAGTTTTGGCACATGATGGGCATATGGGTGCCACTTTGCTATAAACCTAAGGCCAAAGAATGCAGCAGAGTTAAAGTAATGAGGCACTGTGAGTTATTGGATAGACCATATGACTAAATGCAAGGAGCTCCTGAGTTCTAATAATAGATTCTACCATTGGCTTACTCTGTGAAATATGACAAGAGATTTCACCTTCCTATGTCTCAATTTCTGCCTCTGTAAACTGTGGATAGTAATACGTACCACCCAGGAGGCTATAAGACCTTTTTGCAGTCCAGCAAAATCGGATTAGGGGATCTGCTGCTGGAGGGAACCACCATTAAATGGGATATAAACTCCCATGTGTGATGATCAAAGATCTTGTGATGCTTTGCACAAAAGTAAGGGTTTTGCCCTTCTATCCCGACTAAAATCCTATAGGTTGACTCTCGTCTTACTTACAGCGATGTGAGTAAATCATAAGTCTATTAAAATAAATGGATTTATTCTGGAATTTCACCAGTCTCGGTCTGAATAGAATCAGCCCTCCAAACTCCTGTGCATTGTTAGAGGTGACACCTTCCATCCAAGAGGGGGCTGCATTTCGGTATTTAGTATAATTTGTCAAGCACTTTGGGATCCTTCTGCATAAACTGTGCTAGAAGACCAGATCCGGTATCACTAAAGTCAGTGGAGTTATGCTAATTTACACTAGTTGAAGATTCAGCCAATAATATTTAAATGTTAATCATCCTAGGCTTGATTCTTCAACTCTCACCTTGAGTAGGTAGCACATATTCAAGTAGTCTCACTAAACTCAGTAACTGAGTTTCTACTCGATTTCAATAAAGGTTGCAACATTGGCCCTATTCAAACGATTAGCATTGAAAGAACTACAAAATTTCCTGTAGATATGTTAACCAAGGTGGTATGCCCAACATTCTCACCTCAACTGTTAAACTTCACAATCTCTCTTTAAAATCCAGAAAAAAAAATACTTTGGTGCTATGGGGCTTTCAAGGAGAGCTCTAGATTCACCCACACACTGTGACATTGGCTATAATTTACTATGAAGCATGAAAGACATTAGTTCAAATTTTCAGAAGCAGATTAGGTTGAAAAGATTTATGACAGCATTTAGAAACATTAGACTTAAGACTGCATGCTGGAGCATGACAAAATGGCAGGTAATAACAGATCTCATTAAAGACTGTTTATTTAAATTGAACATTATCCTGTCAGGGATGTTTTCACTGCTGTATAGGTCTTATTTTCATCTCGATTAAATATTACCAAATACAGGCACCAAAGGATGTGAACCTGGGGACAGCTCAATACACACATTTGTTCCAATGTGCTCACCAAGCGTGAATTTTTCCTGAATAATTTGTGGATCTTCTTTGGAAAGTACAATGCAATTTTCAATTCCTCTTTATTCTCTGTTTCTGTTTATATTTGTTCATCTCTACCTAATAAAATACAGTATATCTGAGGAGTAACATTTTCAAAAGCACCTAAATCCTATTTCAAAGTCAATGGGAATTAGACTACCAGGTGTCTAAATTACTTTTGCAAATGGGACTTAGACTCCTTAGAGAATTTGGAAATTGTACTCAGTAGGTGAAATCTTCCACCCATTGAAGTCCATAGCAAAATTTTTATTGACTTCAATAGAGCCAGGATTTGAGAATCTGTATATTCAAAAGGTCCAGTGGATTTTGCAGAATCCCTGAAACCAGACTAAGAGGTGTGGTTCAATCTCTCCTAAAATCATTGCTTACTGTGTTCATTTTAAGTTCTCACTTTGCTTTCTTGAGCTGTGTTCCTTCTAACTCTCTCCTGGTATCCTCCTCCTTGTCCCACTTACCCAGCTCAGTCACAAAACCAGCAGGGTCCCAGAGTCTGACTCCTCCCCAGATCCATAAAGATTACCCAGCCTCAACTAGCCTACCCCTCCTCACCCCCTATTTGCCCTCCTATTGATTTGCATATTCCACTGGTTGGTCCTCAGATCTGTAATGTTCACCAGTGGGGTTTGGGAGAGTACTCTAGTCTGCTCCAGTGACCTTGCATATCTTGCTTAGGTCAAAATGTGTTTTGTTGAACTGTTTTTACAGGTTTAGAGGTGGTACTGACAGGAATAGTGTGAAATAGGTACCCAATAATGTCACAGTGTTCTTTGTCTTTTGTTCTCCTGCAGTTCTGGGGACTTCAAATGCGACCAGTGCTTTACGAAGTAAATCTCTTTATTATTTTTAAATAATAATTTGGTGTTGTGCAATGAAATTCAGCCTGCATATCAGTTAGTATTTTAAATCTCTAAGTCTGTCAATACCAGCTTTCAGTCGCTACATTTTTATTTGTGATGAACAGAATTGTTGACATCACAAATTGTTTGCATATGTAAGTATTAGAAAAAAGCTAGGAGGAAACAGCAGAGTTCAGGCAGTATAGCTATGAGTTATATATATATTCTAGACCTTCAGCTGGTATAAATTGGCATTGCTCTATTGAAGCCAATGGAGTTATGTTGATTTATTCCAGCTAGATATCTGGTCCATTGCTTTAATAGATATTTTATAGCATTACATTTTTTATCAGTCCCTCCCAGTTTGCCTCAAACCAGTCAATTATTAATCTCATACAGGCATTCCATTTCTCACGATTCTTTTATTCTGGTCAACCACATTTCTAACAACGGTATTTTGGGGTTTTGCAACCAACCGTAGTGATGAAAAATGCCTTTAATGTGTGCAGTCAAAATATTCTAAACATTGACCAGTCTTGCTTTAATTGCAGAAAATCAGGATATTTTCCATACATATTAGTCATAGGGATTTTTGAGGGGTGGGGAGAGGAAGAGGTGTATATTCCTGGAATATCTTTTTAGGGCTTTATTTCCAGGGCATGTTTCAGAGAGGGAGATGTTTGTTTAATTAGAAGTTGGCTGTTTAGGAAAATAACACCCAAAGTGAAAACATACTTTCCTGGAGGACGATGAATCGGAAGTGCCTGTAGGTAGGAAACCAAGGACTTATAAAAATATGATGGAAGACATTCATGATTGAGAGATTTTCTCCTTTGTAGATTGCATTTTGGATGGCTATCGTCTACAAAATTGTGGATATCAGAGTGTGATTTCCACTCCCACCATTCCAAGGGCCAATTCCTCAGCTGTGAAAAAACATCAAAATACTATTAACGTCAATAGAACTACATCAATTTACACCAGATTTAAGATTTGTCCCTCAGACATTCTAGGTCCTATCCCCAAATGACCACAGTGAAGAATGTTTTAATCTATCACAAATGACAAGGACCTGTTTGCAAAAAAACATCCAATCCACTTACCTGTGACATAAATACCAATGACATCTAACCGTAATACACATTTTTTGCAAAGTGCTTTACCTTTACATCTCTGAAAATCTTACCTCTTTATTAAGCCCCGTTGAGCAGCTGACAGCCAGTGCTCTGCTTTATTCGGCTGATCAGTAGAGCTGGTCTTCTGATAGTGCCCCCCTTGGCGTCTCTCACTCAGCAGTTTGAAAAATGCCATTTAACAGCAGGTGGAACAACTGAACAGATGCACCTGTTAGACTTCCCAAGAACAATTACCAGCAATGGGCATGACGGCGTGAATTAATGAAATGAAATGAGTCCCCATTCTCATATCCTATTGTGTTTTGAGTCCATGTGGATGAATAATATAAATAATTTCTGCAAATTTTCATTTGCTTTTTTTCAGTTTGCTTCAGCTGTGTTTGTGCCCCTACTGAGTTAACTAACGTTGAAGTGGTTTTGTGAGTTACTAATACACATGCTCACATACACCGGGGGGGGGGGGGGAGGGGGGGAGAGAGAGTCTGGATTTACACGGCTCTGATCCAGCAGAGAAAGGCATGACAGGAGTCAGTATCTGAAGGTTGATGTTAGAAAAATTCTGATGCAACTTTTTACCAGGGAGGAAGTTACACTTCAGAGCAGCAGATCCAAAGAAGCGCGCTTGGAGTCTTTAAATCCAGACTGGATGTGTTCCTAAGAGAATTCAACCACTGGTTAATGAGCTTGATTGTGTCATTTCAATTCCCTCCATGATAGGAGTCATTGAGTGAAATTCTATGGTCTGTATTGGGCAGGAGCTTACACTGAATTCTTCCAACTGGCCTACCCTTGATGAATCTGTAGTGAATTTTCAGCTTTCGTGCTCAAATACATGTAGAAAGTGAATTATAGAGATATTCAGGATCAGTTCCTCAGGAATGACAGCAGCAGAGAAGCATTGAATGCACAAAAGCATTGCCTTCAATGCTTCTTACATGTCAGTTTGAAACTTGTTTTACAGTCTTGTTTAATAATGATTAGAGCTGATCAAAAATAAGGGAGGAGTGGATTTCATGATTTTTTAATATCTCTTGGTTTTGTTCTAGTTTTTTGTTTGATTGTTTTTGTCTTTTAATCAACCAGCTCTGTAGCTGGTGGGGGAAAAATGGGAATGGCAGTGTATTATGAAAATTTCATTACAAGTTTTCCTTTTTCTTTATTTCAAAATTTGAAATGTCAAAAAAGTTCAGATGTGGGGGGGGGGGTCCAACAATGCAAATAATGAATAAACATGGTATATATATAAAATTTATCCGGTTACATCAAACATTTATCCAAAGATAAGCATGGATCGTTGTCACCATTTCACAGATGGGAGAACTGAGGCATGGAGATTTATCCCAGATAGGCAGTGTTATTCAGAAGTAGCGGTCTCTTGACATCTCCTCATTACTTTGACCATCCTGCATCTTTTGGGTTCAGCTGCAACCATCTGTTCCTTGTATCCTCCTATTGTCTCTCATCTTATATTCGGATTGGAAGCTCTTCCTGGCAGATCCCATGTATTTGTGATGTGTTTGTGCAGTGTCTACTACAATGGTACCCTAATTCATGATTGGGACCCTTGGTGCTCCAATAATACAAATAAACAAAATCCAAAGTGATATTTTCTGTAATGTGAACATCTGTCCAGTAAAACTTTTATATAGACCAACAAAAAAACCTTGAGCTTGCTAAAAATAATGCTCCATGAACTGAAGTGGATTTGAACCACTTATACAGACACAAGAACTAGCCTATATCCTATTAGCAGTCCCCTGAGCTGTCCAGTCTCCCATCTAAATTCACTGTGTTACTAGATACAGTCCAACCAAGCTGCTTGGCCCATCAGGGACAATGAGTATTAGGCATCCAAACTACAGCTCCCATGAGGCACCATGGCATCTCAGGTGGAGGCAGATATTCATGTCAAACTAACCTGTGACAAAATATTTCCTTTCTATTTTCTTCAGGAAAAATATTGATTTTGAATTAAAAAAAATCTTATTTTCCACCAAAAAAGAACCCAAACATTTTTACAGAAAACTCGTGGCCAGCTCTAGATGTTGCAAAACATTATTTAAATACAGGAGGAATCAAAGAAAATGATTTAGCATTTGACCTTTCAGGACTCTGCTCCCCAAAATACTCCCATTCCTCAAAGGATTACCTGCCCTTCCCTCTCTCTCATGGCTGGTCCACATACAAGTCAATGGAAGTAGTACCTGACCCCAAATCCATTGAAAACAATAGATTCTTCCCAGTGACTTCAGTCAAGTTTGTCTCAAGACTGTAATCTGTTAGCTTCAGGAGGAGATGCTTCCACTTCTAGTGTTGAGGGCTGTGGGTTCAAAGGCTGCAGATGGGCCAGGGACTTAGCCAAAAGGAACACTTTATCCAAAGTGAATGTCTTCTCTTGTGAAATGGAGGGGAGGAGAGGACACTTTAATCATTTTCACCAGAAACTGAGAAAATACAGCTGTCTCTCTCATATCTGCACAACCTACAAATGCCCATCCTATTGCATTTAAACTCTGAGATGTCACAGAGTTTGCTTGTGCGTTCCTTTGACTAGGGATCAAAGTCACGGTGTTGTTGTTTTTCCTGGACTGTGCAAGACAGAAAACTGTTTGCACTCTGTGTCACAGGCTGCTTAACTTAATACGGTGCCTGCTTTGAATGTATGCCGTGTGCCCGGCAATATTAATCAACAAATAAAACAATATATTGTGTGTTTAAATAGGCAGGGATTGGCTGGTAAGAGCAGGTTTCATGAGGATCATCACCAGCATTTTCGACAGTGTCTAAAGATTTTGGGTGCAGGACAGGGTCTGGCTGGCTTTGGGTGGGTGATATAGCTCAGTGCTTTCTGAAAATCAGGTCCCTGGAAGTTGCCACAAATGGGACCCCCCATCAACTGGGTCCCTCTAGTCACTTTTGAAAATCTTGCCATGTGTCTACAACTGACCTTTTAAAGGGTGAACCACTTTGCTTAGTGTAAATTGTCCTACTCAATGGACAGCCACTGATTTACCCACGCTGAGGATCCGGCCCTCAGTCTTAAAATCCCATGCTGTGACTATTGCAAATCCACCAGAGGTAGTATGATGGGAGGTTAGTGTAGGCTGGCTGCTGATGTTTTGACCACATAACCATGTTCCAGAGCCTTTTCTCCAAAGGCCTAACACTGAAGTCAATCGGAGTCTTTCCACTTCAAGCCTTCAATGAAGCCAGCCCCAAAAACTCTTAGTTAGCACTAGTGGGGAAATTTAAGAAAACAAAAACAAAACACAACAAAAAGCCTAGTGTAGACAAGTCCAAAGTGAATAACATCAGAAGCCTGGTCATTTGTCATGTACAGTCACCCAAAACCATTATTTCTTTTACACACTGTAATTTTGAATAGACTTGTATAAACAGTGCACAGATTTATTTTCTCAGAATATCAGAACCACTTAGCATGAGTCACAAGCTAGATTTCAAGCAGATAATTTTCTTCTAATAGATTTTTGGGTTAACAAGATAAAAATTAACATGAAAATGATTATGTGCTGACTGAGGGAAACCTGGTTTTATTTTGTTCCCTATTTGTTTTACAAGGGAAGTCTTCAAATATCTTGCAGGGGCAAAATATTTAAAGTGTTTGCACATGTTTCCCATTTCCATTTTATACGATTCATTCACAGCCAGCCAAATGTATCTCTCTTTTGTACCTTTTTTAATTATCACAAAAGACTCCAGAAGTGCTTTTGTGCCTTTCTGTCTCTCTCTTTCTTCCAGACCTGCAAAGCGGCAAGCAATCCTAGCAGCTAAGCAACGGGGCAGTTAAGAAACGGCTCTGGACAAGCCTCAAAGGATTCTGGGGTGTCCTGTGAATTGCTTTGTCTACTCAGTGAAAAGGTGCAAAGTACAGAACTAAGGAGTATGCACCAGTGGCTAAACCTTGATAATTCAGATTAAACATGATGCTTTTACTGCCAAGTCCTGGCCCCAGTTGGAGTTTTGCCATTGAGTTCATTGAGATAAGGATAGTGGCCTTTACCCTGATAGAAAACTCCTCGGTATTCTACAAATTGTTATTCTATATTATGGTAGCACCCAAAGGATCCAAAAGAGATTGGAGCTTCATCATGCCAGATGTCATGCATACACAGGATGTTCCTTGCCCGACATGCTTACAATCTATATGAATAGGTGGACAAAGGGCGATAGGAAAGAATTTTAAGATGGGGAACTAAGGCACAAAGAAATTAAATTACTTCTCCCAGGTCACGCAGTAAGTCTATGGGAGAGCCAGGAATAGAGTCCAGATCTCCTGTCCCCCAGGCCAGTGTTCTAGGAACACTTCCTCTTGGGAGCAATGTGTCAAACCCCTACAGTTTACAGTAGTGTTGCTACAGTGTTTATGCCCATTACTGTACAATACAGTGCAATTTCTTTATACAGGAGCCCTTGGCCTCTTTGTCTGACTCCCGAGAGTAGATGGGCACTGATGGTGAAATCTCAAAGTCTCCAGTTATATTTGACAACGGAGACAGGCATGGGCTGGAGAGAAAGGGCTGATCACTTCACATTGAAATTCCAGTGAGAACACTGTAACCATAAGCACTCAAGGTAGCAAATACAAATGTTCAGTTCTGTCCCCAGATAGTGCTGCTGTAGATACGTTCACTGGCAATTATTAAAGAGACCTTGAGCGTGTCAAATTTTGAGGAGGAGAAGAACATTATCAAAGTGATTAAAGTTGCATTATACTTTGAAATGTGGTAATTTTCCCTGTACACTAAACGTCTGGCAGAGAGTTCCTCTGTCAACAACAGGGGGGAAAGGATGAAAACAAGTGTGAGGAATGCCTAGGCTAGCACATTTTCTATTCCTCCCTCCAAATTATGAGCAATTTCCTAAGCAGTACTGTAGAATGTGGTGGGTCACTTTCTAATCTCTTTCTATCTTTTATCCCAGTGTAAATTCAGCATCTCACTCCTTAAGGTAGGTGAAGTGACTCTGGATTTATCATGATGTAAATTAGATAAAAAATCAGCCTAGTGCTTTTAGCCCAGAAGGCCAAACTGGTTCTGGCCCTCAATGAGCCCAGTTTGTATATGCAGGAATTTTCATGAGATTTCAGCTGCACCAAACATAGGACCAGAAAATCAGCACCTTCTAGTTTGGATCAGACAAAGAACCAAACAATGAACAAATAAACCACCAAGCCCCATAGAGGTGGCTTTGGATCTGGGAATCTGATTCCCTATCCTCCAGAAAACTAAAGCGGTTTGGATTCAAGGTTCCACATTTGGCCATTTGGACAATATCAGTCAGAGTCCACGCACTTCATATTTCATATAACATAATACAAATGTTTCAATGAAAGAGCCACAAATCCAAGAAAAGGAGCATAAGGCATTCTAGAGCCAGATCCTCCGCTGATGTAAATCAGTGTCGCTCCTTCAGCTTCTGATTGACACCAAAGGATCTTGCCCCTGGGGTTTAAGTGATTTCTCCCGATCGACATTGGCTTCCAGGGAAGTGCTACAACAACTCCAGAGTAACATTCGTTAGGCATCACCTGAAAGCACATTTTCCCTCTTTCTCTCTTGGAACATTCTCAGCAGGCATTGTGGAGTTTTTCCTAAACATATCAGATTAAAGGTACACCCAGCCGAATGAATCCAATCCGTTTTGTAGAATCATAGAATCGTTTCTTCTCACACATTCAACAGTTGTCAGCATTTTGAATGGGATTCAGAAACATGTCCTTGAAACTGGTTGGAATGTAGCTTAATGTATTGGGGCAGCATTAGAAAAAAAAAAAGGTTCATGGAAACTTTTCTACTGTTGCATTTACTGGAAAGCAGAAATAAACAAATGGCATTAACAAAGAAAACAAGACACTTGCTATCAAGACAGCTAAAGGGGTTAGTTTATGAAACTACACACAATCTCTCTTATGTATTTCCCTTCCTTCAGCTACAGTAATACCCCCTAACTCTTATAAAATGCATCTCATAGTGATTTACAAAGGAGGTTGGTATCATTACTCCTGTTTTAAAGGAGGGGGAGACTGAAGCACAGGGAGGCAAAAGTGAGTTACCTAAGGTCAGACAGTATAGCTGGGAATTTAACCCAGGTATTCTGAGGAGCTGTTCCATGCACTAGTCACTAGCCCACACTGCCTCCTTCTCTTAGTCTAGTTCTACTGCCTATGTGTAAATCATCTCTCTCTCTCTCTCTCTCTCTCTCTGTTTTTTTCTATCGTGGTGCCTGCTTCTGTTGAAGCCAATAGAAGCTTTTCTATTGATCTAGTTGCCAGCAGGAGCAAGCCCATAATAAGCTGGTAAACTAGGCCTTATCCTTGTCAATTCTTCATAGCGGCACCTAGAGGTTGCAACATGCTAGGCACTGTACCAACAGGTGGTAGACACAGTCCCTGTTCCAGAGTGCTTACAGTCTAATAATAATAAGTACACAAGATCGAAAAAGCAGCAGGAAAATGGAGACACAGAGAGTTAAAGTGACTTCCCCACAGACGAGTACAGCCAAGGAAAAGATCAAAGTACCTGCCCAGGACATTAGAACACACGTGCTTCTCCTTCCATCCCAAGTTATGGAATGGCTGTTGCATAGTGGAGTAACAATTTCACAAGAAGAGGGCCCATCAAACATCTGTTTAAACTTCAATATATTTAACCGTGGCTTTAAATATGGAAGGAATAGGAGAGAGGGGAAAAAACAAAGCTTTTTTCTTAATTTAATTTTAAATGTCTATTTTTTTTTCTTTTTCTTTTTTCTCCAAATCTTATTCAGGCAAATTTTATTCCATGAATGAAGCCTTGATAGCTAAATTTCATTAATCTTCCTCCAACTGTATCTGGGATTTGCATGGAAATCCTAGAGGCATAAACAGCGCAGCTAGAGCAAATGGTCTATCCAGAATCCCTACCCACTCTTTAGCATTTCTCCCTCTATTCATCCACATGTATTTATATGAAGACAAAGTGTGGTGTTAGAGTGAAAGAAAAACCGAACAGGCTCCTGTTCATTGTAGGGTACCTAAAATATCTCCTTAAAATGTAGATTTTGACTTTCTGCCCAGTACTGCACTGAAAGTTTTGCCAGTAAGTCCTAATTGCTAAGTAAATGTTCACTCAGTATTTCTCCTCAGAGAACAAAGAGCAAGCATTTGAGTGATTTGTTTTAGTATCATTTTTTGCTTGGGGTAATCGGTTCCCTTTATTTTATGTGACATTCTCTGAATTGCAAGTTACTAATCTTCCATTTTAGAGCGGATTATGGCCCTCTGAAACCAAGGGGGGAAAATGTGTTAGATTTCCAAGAGTTATTTACCCCTTCCCAACCAAAAGACAGATTTGTCTTCTCCAGGGCTGTGTGCGCCGCAATTTCCCCCTAAATATTCCTGACATGTTACAAATCACCGCTTGGTTCCCAATTTGGAAACAGACTCCTTTTTTGCCTCTCTCATACCAATCAGGAAGCTCGTGGCTCAGATCCAGGACTGGGGCATAAAGAAACGCAGACGGCTCAAGGATTTTATTTACTTAATAAGATGCATGAAATTAATGTAGTTAAGCTTTAATACCATAGTTCTCTTCTGGTGGCTTAGCACAGTCATGCAGCGCCCCCCAGGATAATGACCCTGGGCATGAGCTCAGTTTAAGGATACAGCATCTACATATTACTGGACAAACAGATTCCCTCTCTGCTCAGACTTACTTCCTGAAGCAGGGTCCTGACCATTTGGAAGACCCCACATCCATTATTCATCAGGGGCTGTGTGTAGATATGCCAGGTACTCAGACCCAGCCAGCCCAGTAACTCAGATACAGTCTGATATATCTAGAAAAAATGTCACACATAAGAACCAAGGCCCAGGGTGGGACTTTCAACTTTTCCAGGCACCATAGAATTAAACACCTACCTTGCTTGGCCCCTTGGAAAATCCTTCTTAGATTGTCAGTTCTTTGGGGCAAGACCCGTCTTTTTGTATGTGTGTGTGTGTGTGTTTGTACGGTGCCTTGCACAGTGGAGTACTGGTCCATGAGTTGGTCCCTAGGCGCTATCACAATACAAATAAATAATAATGATTGTAAAAATAAGTGTAAGTGGCCACATTTTTATTTAAAAATTCCAGGACCTGCTTGTGCCCTAAGGGATCTGCTCACAGCGGGGACCTCCTGTGTGAGGATCTCTTTCCCCCCCCCACGGGAAACGATGGGAAGTCATTCACCCCTGACAATGCTGATGCTTTCTCCTGGACCCCAAGGCGGTCATCCTATTTGACTTGAAAGAGTAAGGCCGTGGAAGGAATACATGGATCACGGGTGACCTCCAGAGCTCACCAGAACCACATAAGTCCCAAAGGAAATGTAATAAGGACAGAAGCTGTATTATCTTTCCTGCTGAAGCTGTGGGAGGACCACTGCCCCTTTAAGGCAGCCATGGTTAGTGGCCTTGGTGTGCAGCTACATTGAAGTGAGGAGCAGCAGTGTTGGGTGGAGCAGATCCTGGAGATGCAAAGCTTCCACTTGGATGGTCCTAGCTGCTTGCAGTTTTCTGATTTTTCAATGAAGGAGAAAGACAATGTTTTGTAGGAGAATATCCTCTCCCCCCCCCCCCCCCCCCCCGCCGAAAATGCCACCGGGGAGGTCCTCTGATTGAATCACTTCTTTCCAGGACAGCACAGACTCAGATTGTTAAAGAGGCAGCAGGTGCACATCAGGGGAGGGAGGGAATCAGGGATTTTCATTGCGTTACCCAGATCCTACTCCAGAGCGATGGTCCTTTGATCGCCACCCTCCTGGCCAACACAACGTGCATGGAACCAGGGACCTCCGGAGCTAAAAGCATGAACTGTTAAGGCTTGCAGGGTCTTCGCTCACATTGTAGCAAAGTAAAGATGTGTGAATAATGGATTTTTGGGGGGGTGACTGACAGTTCCCAAAAAATCTAAATAAATAAATAAATAAATGGCCCTCATTTTTGGTCAAATGAAACATTTCCATTCAACCCAAAACAATGTTGCAGTTTCATGGTGGGGCAGTTTTTAATCATTTTTCAAAAGGAAGGAAATTTCAAAACAAAACTTCATTTCAACCTGAAAAGTCAAAACATTTTGCTTCAGAACTATTAAAATAAAACTCTTCTGAAGTTTTTGGTGGGAGGCAGGGGGGACAGAGGGTGATGAAAACAATTCATCAAAACTGACACAAATTTGCTAAGTGTTTTGCTTAACCCGAATCGCATTTCTGTCTGTCGCCTCCCCTCCCTGCCAAAAAGAGTTTGGGGGATGAAAAAATTCACTCCTCTCTGTCACAGACATTCCTCTGTAGATGTGCACAGAGGGAGACCTGCATCATGCATTCATCAGTGTTAGTTTAGATCTGATCCTTCAATCCATCAGGGTACATGGGAAGAAGTGCCAAATGCCCTCCAACCTTCCCTACCTTGCTTTTCAATGTGAGGTGAGAGTGTTCAACATCTCTGATCAACTGATCATTGGGGAAAAAAATCTCAGATTCAGTTCTGTTATACCATAGACACATATGTAAGTGAACTTACTACCAGTCGTAAATTTTGGAACTTAAATCATCACTTGACACTTAGTTGACGTTATGATAATTATTTTATTAAAGTAATTAGAATCTTATTTTGGAAACCTTAAAATCATTATGAAGGTAGCATACAGCAAAAACTCCCTACCTCAAATATACCTGTATTTTGCACTTTGACAGTGTCAGCCAAGCTGGAAGTTATTAAATTTCTTGCTAACCCATCCAAGGCCATGCAAGTCGCATTACACTCGAGGGTGTGCAGCTAATATTGCACTATTTGCACCATTCACGTGAAGTGCAATATATGGAAAATATTTTCAATGCAGTCATAACCTGATTCATAGTCACTTAGGTGAGTGTTGGACTTGTGGGGGACGGGAATGGGAAGTAAATTTTACAGTGGAGGAATTGAGGACAGGGAAATAAAACCATCTCCTGAAATATCTTTGGTTTTGTCATAGGAGAATTCTTCATCTCTGAATAAATTCACCACCTGACTTATTTCAATAGACTTCATTCTTCTCTGATGTGAAGCATGACAATATATAGTCAGGCTGTAGTAAGCAGGGCCGGCGACAGGAATTTTGGGGCCCCATACGGCAGATCGTCCGCTCCCCCTCCCGGTCTCCCGCCGCCCACGCCCCCCCCCCCCCCGTCTCCCGCCGCCCACGCCCCTCCCCCCCCGCCAGTCTCCTGCCACCCGCGGGCCCCCCCCCCCCGCCAGTCTCCCGCCGCCCGCGGGCCCCCCCCCTGCCAGTCTCCCACCGCCCGCGGGGTCCCGTCCCCCCCGGCTGGTCTCCCGCCGCCCGTGGGCTCCCCCCCCCCCGCTGGTCTCCCGCTGCCCGTGCCCCACCCCCCCACGCCGGTCTCCTACCTCCCGCGGGCCCCAACCCCCCGCACGCGCTGCGGCCGCGTGGCCCGGCCGGGAGAAGCAAAGGGGGGCGGAGGGAGGCTGCTGGGTGCCGGGGGAGGGGGCTGGTGAGCGCTGCAGCGGCTGCCCGGAGCCGCACCTTGCTCACAGCCCCAGCGACAAGGGGGTACAGCTGCGTACCCGCCCCGGACTTCAGGGGGCCCCCCTGAAGTCCGGGGCCCTGTACAGCTGTACCCGTTGTACCCCCCTGTCGCTGGCCCTGGTAGTAAGGGGTTGGCATTTGGCTCCATCGGCAGATGATGCTTTGAGAGATGAATCTACGATGGAAGTCCAGGCCTGGAGTTCAGAGGGGAGGACAGAAGAATGGCTTAGCCAGTTGAAGAAACCGTCAGCCAAAATGTAAATAGAGGATCTTGTCCACATCCACTGGCACATAGAGAGAAGAAAATCCAATTCATTTGTGTGTTCACTCTCAAACCCTCCCATAACAGGGGAAACTGTGTGCCATGTGAAGCCTATAAATAGCTACATGACTTTAGGTTCCTTCTCAGACATGGAGTAAAAAAATAAAATGCTCCCTCGGGAAAAACATGATCTTTTCTCCATGTTCAAGTTGTCAGTTTTGACAGGAATGCTACAAGCTAATTAAATTTTTGTTAATTTATTTTGTCTGATTTGGTGACTGCCTGTCACACAAATTGCTGGCTAAGTCAGACTTTTCTTTCCTCTAGACTTTCCACTCTTCCTCCCCAACCTTCCCCTCTGCTATTAGGTCAAGGGAGGGAAAGTGGACCTGTTTAATTCAAATAAACACAAAGAGCACTTAAATTCAATCCATCCTCAATACTTCAGCTTCTTGTGTCTGCTTCAGAGAGAAGTGACTCATTCCAATTTATAAATCTCCCATGGGTGGATCATTGCTTTCTCTTTTCCAACAGCTATGATCTGGATGAAATATGAAAATGGAATTAAGGAATGGACAGTGGGTGAAGGACAGAATATATTCGATTCCAGATTTAAGGCTGTCCTTGGATTTTCATTAAGAATTATCTCAAATTCATCAACTCTTCCCTGTACTGATTCCATCCTGTGAAATAGCTAGTGTCATGACTTTCTAATTCCTTTTTCTCCATTCTGGTGAATGTTGTGGCCACATGCTCACCAATATTGATAGGGAGGATTTTCTCCTGTGTGTAGATCTCTGTGAGCACATGCTTAGCTTTGGGGAGAGGGACTTAGTGAAGGATGGTCCATCGGATTTGCTTTTGTGCAACTTCTAACTTGGTATAACATTCTGTATACTATTCAATGGCCAGTGTTTACAGGATATAGCGCCTAGTGTTACCATTTTGGGTGCTAGGCAGCAAGGAACAGAAACACTGAGATCTCAGGCTGTACACATCCAGCAAAATAACTATCACTGGATTCACTACACAAGACCGTTGCTTCTCCTGTGATATTCAAGAACATTGCAGCCATCCTAGCTGAGTGTGCATCTTTAGACTAGACAGCAGTATCTCTTAACGGCAATTAAAGATGTGTATAGTCTCTTTTTCTCTGTTTCAGGCAGGTGCACCATCTATTGATTCCTCTTGGAATCATCCCACTGACTTCCTCCAGCCTTTCACATCTAGTTCAGCCTTCAGAACAAGGAGCAATGGTCTCAAGTTGCAGTGGGGGAAGTTTAGGTTGGATATTAGGAAAAACTTTTTCACTAGGAGGGTGGTGAAGCACTGGAATGGGTCAGGCTTGACAAAGCCCTGGCTGGGATGATTTCAGTGGGGATTGGTCCTGCTTTGAGCAGGGGGTTGGACTAGATGACCTCCTGAGGTCCCTTCCAACGCTGATAGTCTATGATTCTGTGATTCTTGTCCTCACCTAGAAAGCTCTGTCCCTGCCTGTAAATCTCTATTCTCCTTGCTTGCCCTTTTCACCCTCCTAGTGAAGATCACCTCACCAACATTCTATGGCATACGGGGGGAGGGATAGCTCAGTGGTTTGAGCATTGGCCTGCTAAACCCAGGGTTGTGAGTTCAATCCTTGAGGGGGCCATTTAGGGATCTGGGGCAAAAAAATCTGTCAGGGGACAGTACTTGGTCCTGCTAGTGTAGGCAGGGGACTGGACTCAATGACCTTTCAAGGTCTTTCCAGTTCTAGGAGATTGGTATATCTCCATTTATTATATTATAACCTCTGAAAATAGAATAATGGAATATTAGGGATGGAAGAGACCTCTGGAGGTCAACTAGTCCAATCCCTTGCTCAAAGCAGGACTAATCCTCAACTAAATCATCCGAGCCACGGTTTTGTCAAGCCAGGTCTTAAAAACCTCTAAGGATGAAGATTTTACCACCTCCCTAGATAACCCACTTCAATGCTTTACCACCCTCCTAGTGAGAGTGTTTCCTAATATCCAACCTAGACCTCTCCCACTGCAACTTGAGATCATTGATTCTTGTTCTGTCATCTGCCACCACTGAGAACATCCAAACTCCAACTTCTTTGGACCCTCCCCCCCCTTTCCGGTAATTGAAAGCTGCTATCAAATCCCCCCTGACTCTTCTCTTCTGAAGACTAAGTAACCCCAGTTCCCTCAGTCTCTCCTCGCAGGTCACATGCCAGAAATATTTCTGTCACATACCTGTGTGAGCTTTCTCCTACTCTAACCCCTATTCCTGGTATTGCTTCCACATCCCAGTGTGCCCAGACACCCAGCCTTTTTCTTTTGTATCTCACCTAAAAGCCACCGAGACTGATGCTCCGTCTTACTCTATCGAAGAGGGAAACAAGAGGACAAGAAAACCCTCTGTGACTTCTTCTGGGGCACATACTGTTTTCTCTCTCTATCTAAGCTGTAAGCCCTTGGTGCTCCTTATCTTCTGTGACTTGTACACCATCACACAGATTGACAATGCTTAAATAATACGGAATAATGACCTCTGAAGAATGCTGGGGAAACCATGTGGCAATGCTTAGCCAGTCAGACTCAAGAGCAATTATCCCAGTTCCCGATGTGCTACCAAAGTATGTGACAACCCTTTCCATTTCTCATCGTTATGAAATTCCGCGTGTGTAAACCAAATCCAAAGAAGGCATTTTAAGGTCTGATTGCCCCGAGATAATCATTCAAGGAACCAGGTAAAAAACGTTTGCTCCCCCTTTCTTTAAAGGGGTGTGTGCTAGGCAGGAATTTTTCAGTTTAGAACATCTTTAATAAGGATTCACAAAAGTGAACGATGGATGTTCAAAGCTGGAGGCAATCAGAGGAGAAAATGTAATGAACAATTAGCAGAATTGTTCAAAGTATCAGGAGGAAGAAAAACAAACCACACACACCAACCTAGCCTACTGGGGCTGTCTTGCTCAAATACAATCTATTTACATAAATATCCAACTTGAGGGATTCATTCATCCCAGCAGGGCTTTGTGTTGTGTTATCATGCTTCATGTAGTAATTTCTGCATTAAAGGAATTGCAGTTTTAAATTAAACTCTAATGATCTTTGGCACCGAGATCACAACGTACGTGACTTTACACTCATAAACCACTGGCAGTTCCAACCCCTTTCTTGTCAAGCAGGAATGCACCCACGGTACATTCTGCACTTTCCCTCAACTCGCACGGCATATCTGGGGGCATGAAATCTGACAGGCGCGCTTCACTGGAAGAGATGGTATCGCAGATTTGTTGAATCACAGCAAGAGATGAATGGCTTCCATAACAACTCAGCTCATAACAACTCAAAAGCGAAATCAGAAGTGATGTTGTTAGAAATCGCCAAGTGCTCCACACAGTTACCTGCCAATCTGGTCTCCTCATAGGTCTCCCATGAAGTTCATAACATTTAAATCAAGGCAGGTGTGAGGCAAGGTGCTAGATTTACAAAAGTCATTCATGACTGCAGATGCCAATTTGTATGACAGGAACCTAGTGAGATTTTCCAGAGCTTTGTGGCAAGGTTTAAGTCATCCCATTGACTTCATTGGCTGAGAGTTAACTGTTTGCAGGAGTAGGGTCTCAACGGAGACCAGCAATTCTGACTGGGTTCCTTCTTCCTGTGACGTCACAAAGATGTAGCAAGTAGAGCAACTTGAAAGGTTTCCTGTTTTGAAACGTCAACAATGTTTTGGGCCAAAATTTCAGATTTGTTGGTCAAGCCTCCAAACAAAGTAAGCTATACTGGAAAGAGCCCTTTTTTGCCAGTGTAACTATATCTATATTAGGGCTCTGCTGATATAAAAATGTACTTACAAAAAATCATACTCCTAGGTGACATTACTCCAGTGCCAGTTGTGAAAGTTTAGAGCAGCCACAAGGGGTCCTAGAGCACAGAAGTAAAGTCTGTGTAGATAGGAAATAGAGAGTCTTGTTTTCATTCTACCCGTGGTGTGCAGGGTCCCAGTAATCTCTACAAATACTATTCCAGCAATTATACGCCTGTCTGTAGGTGCTTTAAGTTAAGCATGCGCATGAGTGTTTGTGTATCTGGACCTGAGTTTGCAGCACAAGCAGTTGAGAAGACACCGTCTTTTGACTTGGGCACATTTTAATATGAATTGATTGTGGAAGGACACAGTTGAAGTCCCTCATTATTTGTAGAGACTCTCTTTTCAGACTATAACAACACTTTAAGCCAGCAAAATTCCTGAAGGTGTGGAGTCACGGGCCCTGATTCACTAGTGCTTTTCTCCGGCACTGGTGTAAGTGTGTTGAAATCAATTGGTGTCCGCTTTACTCTCAATGTATGCACATGATGCCTTTAGCATATACACTCACGCTGCAGTACCTAGACAGAACAGTATGAGATAAGGATAGTGGGGCAACCACATCTCTGGTTCATTTGCTTTTGTCAGTTTGTTAATACCTAAAAGTTACTTAACACAGCTTTGTGTGTACATGTGTGTTTGTGTGTGACTCTGTATTGCTTGTGTTCTATAGAAGTAGGTAGAAAACAAAAGTTGCAGGCTATCTTTAACGAACCTCGAGGCTTTATTGAAACAGCCCCAATGGTCTAGTGACACGTTACATCATTTGTCACTGGACACATTGAGAGTATGTCACGTGAGAAACCTTAAAAGCTGAGATGTAAGTGGTGTGGAGACAACCCCGGCCTCAGAAGACTGTATCGTTTGTAAATGTTTTCATGTATAATATTTACATTTGGAACTTTTGGATTTTTTTAAGCAACTTTTAACATCTGCCCAGATGTCAACTCAAGGGTTCACTAGACTGACATTTTATGACCGAAGGGGAGCATTTCAGCTGCTCCACACACCTCCTCCCCGCCAGATTAATTGAGCCGCATGTTGGTTCCATCACTCTTTACTCTTGGCCATATGGTTGTATGTCATTAACCCTGGAGACTAACAACCTCAGAAAGTGGAACCATATGTTCTTACCAAAGATAAATAATAAATATATTGCATATATTTTTTCAAAGAAAATTGGCACAAATACACTTTGCACACACATGCACACGCACACACACACACACACATCCTCATTCAAAACTTAGTAATAGCAGTGACATCAGGCAAAGCAGATATCTCTTCTCATGGTGGGCTTGCTGGGTCTATGTATCATCATGGAATTCTCAATAAAACACTAGGAAAGGATGTTTTCCATTGGCTCTGTGTGCCATTCAACAAACCCAAACTCCCTGTGACAGGGTGCTATCAGGAGAACTGCTAGCAAACCCTCTGTCACCCCAGCTACACTGAGGGAAGGTCAATTGGAGCTGGGGAGGCCACCTGGCCCTGATTGGCAGAGCAGGAGCAGCTGCTATCTCTGGTTAAAAGGCCGGGGCTGTTTAAAAGCCTCAAGGGAAAGAAGCGGGGGGGGGGGGGGGGGGGGCTGGATGGCTGGACAGGAAAAGTACCTGCAAAAGAGGTGAAGGAGCTAGGGAGAAGGGAAGCGGCTCTGAAGGGAAGAAGGATGGACTAGCCTGCCCTTCTCTCCTGCTGAGGGGAAGAGAGAAGGAACTTGTATATATTGTACTGTGAAGGTGGTGGGAGCACATTGTACAATAAACCACAGGTGAGCACTGGAAACTGGGTCTCCTGAGTGACTTTCTGGGACAAACAGGGACAGGAGCCGGGAGGGCCCTGCAGGTACCCTGTTACACTCCCTCTCCGTGCCTCAGTGTACCCCATCTCTAGAATGGGGGGACTTTAACACATACTTGCCTCATGGCGTGTTGTGAAAGCATGATCAATTACTTCTTTGTAGGAGCACAGGCCCAACAGAAGTGCAGAGTAAAATTATTTCATTTGATGGTAAGAACCGAGATTCTCATTTTGAGACGAGTGCGGTGCTACTGCATGCCTTCTATAAAGCTGTTGTTTCTAGCCTGCAATAAAAAACAGTGACTAAATATATCTGCCAAGTGTTCATGTTTATAATAAAATGCCCATTTGTTTTATTTAAATTAAAACAAAATAACTTTAAAGAATTAGTTGGACTTCACATAGGGAGATATAGTAACACATCTGTAACGAGGTCCAAGAGAAGACATAAAAGCTAATAGGGTATAAAATTTGGCCCTCATTCTTTTCTAGACTATGTTTGTCTACAAGAAGAGGAAACATTGTGTTAGAAAATGTTGTCTCCATTCCACTCCAAGAGAAGGCGAGGTCTGGAGTCCTATATATAGAGCAGGTCGGGAGGGGCGGCATGATAAGCAGATGCTGAATAAAGGCCATTTTGTCTAACCCAAGATGTCTCGCATTCCACAGACATTGTGCCCAGTAGCACCCGGGGAAGACAGTGCAGCAGTCAGGCTTCCAAATGTTAATTCTTGTTTATTTTTACATGCGCTGGATTTCAGGCATGGCCCTGAACAACATGAAGTTGTGGTGAGCACTTATGACCCTGTCTGTTTGGCTAAACAGCCTATTGGTTAAAAAAAACAACACAAGTCTGCCAGTGGCAAAATGCAGAGCAAGAGACATATCAAAGGACACTGCCTATCTAGGTCCCAGAGTGTACCTTTCTTAATAGATCTATCCTAAACAGTGTCCCAGGTTGCTGCTTTTCATGGGTAGAGCCTCATTATTTGAGACTTTTCTGATTGCACCCTCCCCCTACTTCAGAACTCCCCCACACAAGCACTTCTCAACAATGGATTCATAGCCAAGAGCTGTAGTGAGCTCCCATCAAATGTCAGGAGAATAGGTATTGACTAATGGAGTAGGAAACATCATCAGAAACAAAGACACTAGAAATTAAATGGTGTGGTACAGCTCTGCTAATGCACATGAAGGTTACCTTTGTTATCCGCTGCTGTATCTGTCCTGAGCGCCCTAAACAAAGTTGTTCCAATGCACCTTTCGTCCAACCCTGCTATTTCTGCGGTGGGCCTCTCACAGCTCGGATGGGGCCCTTCACTGCTGATCTCTAGTGTTACATGCCCCATCTTCTTCTATGCCAGTCTGGGGTTCCCTGTACAGTGCACCTCATGCCTAGCCTGCAGCATTCCCTGCTCGTCCAGTCCTGTCAGGCTTGGAATAGCAGACATGACAGAACAAGGGGGGGATGGGCAAAGCTCTGAGATTCCGGGGCCCGAGCCACCCCGTTAGCAGGCCCTGCTGGTTAATCTATATGGGACGGGGTCACTATTGGAACCTTCCTTTTGATACGAATTGTATTTTTCACACTGACCAGAACATTTGCTCTGGAAATTGATAAGACACTCAAGATTTCATCTGAGCCAGACCCAATTTAAAGGGGAAACGGCTTCCCTTTTCGTGCCCCAGAAGATCATACATTGTCCCAGCATGTCTGCCTCTTGGCATGTCTTCCCTTGACGATGTGAACGGGCCTGTTTCTTTACCCTCACGCATTTCACACAGCCGTGCTTTCCTCCTTGGTTTTGTGTGCGTGCTATTCCCCTTTGTAGAACTACCCCATCTGCAAAGCACTGGGGGAGCTCGGCTTGTCAAGTTTCGCTAAGCATCCTGGGATATCTGGGTTGATTTGTTGGGCTGCTAGTTGCTTCTCAGAGCAGAGTTAATTGCATATTTAACATGCATGCTTCACACGTGATCTGATTACAACCCCAGTGCTCTTGTTTTTGTTTATTCGGGCTGGCCTTAGGCATCTCTTGCCATCCACTGCCATGGTCAAGACCTCCCAGCTTGCTGCCTGGTGGCCTCCGAAGGAAGGTGTGAAGATTAACAGCTTAGAGGATGTATTTAATGAATAGCAACAAGGGATTAGTGACACAGTGTCACCTTTCATGGCCCTCTTTAACCAGGCAAGCTGACACCCGTTTATTTTTGTTTGCACTGTTGAGTAAACTCTGGAAACTAACTGGATTTACAGTCTACGCTCCCCCAGCTCAGAGCCCCCTTCTGTCCACTGGGCTTTGCTTGGTATGATAATAAAACTTTTCCCCCATAGGGATGTCAGGCCTAAAGTTTCACGGTACTCTTGTCCCCTCACAAAAGCAATGGTTTAAACCTTAGGAAGATTTGATTGACATCTTGGGTTTGCAGCACTCAAACTCTATCAAACACTGATTGGACTGTCCCCTCCTGTCCACCCTGGTGCACCTTAAAGCCTAGAAAATAGAACATTTTAGCTGCTCATACCCTGTAGAGCTGCACAGCCAATACGTGGTGACATGATTCTGCAAAATACACTGGCAAATGTGGATAACAATTTCATGACAAATCGGCTTTAACCTGCAGCCCCTGGCTATAAGACTGTAAAGACATTTCAGATTCTCAAATGCGGGGGGCTTTTTATTTCATGCTACAATAGCCCCTGTGCTGGGATGCGGCAACTAAACAAAGAAGCCATTTCATCATAGAAATTAGAACCAGAGACGACCTGGTCATTTAGGAGCTATATCCTCCTTCCATCAAAGTCAATGACAGAACTCCCATGGCTTTTGGATTAGGAGCTTTCGGATCAATCCTGTAAACTGCTGAGAACTATTGGGAGACTATGAATATGCTCTAAATTGAAGTCAATGGGACTATGCGTGTGCTAACAAGTAAGCATGTGCTTAAATGCTTGGCAGGATTGGGGCCTAACAGAGGCCAGCACTTTGCAGTCTCAAGCCCATAGTCAATTTAGAAGTCACTGCCTGATTGTTCCTTAGCATAAATCCACTACAGTTTTAAAGGCCTCAGGAACTGGGCTTCTAGCCATTCCGTTGCAAGGTTATTCTGCAGGCTAAGAAATCTCATGACCCAAAATATTTTCCTGACGGTGGCCTCCAATTCTCCTTTTCTTAATTTCATCTAATTCCTGCAAACACTATTCTCCCCCTCTATTCCTCCTAAACAAATATTCTCCTTTGGAGTCTGCACCCTTCAAAGAGTGGTAGACTCTTATCTTGCTCCTTCTCCCCCTTCATCACAACCCTGGCTCCTAGCAGCAGGGTGAGGAAAGAAGCACCACGAATGAAAGGACAAAGGCCAAATCCTACAGGAAAATCCAGTTTGGGGGATGGTAGGATGAAGGGAAAACCTGGTATGGGTAAAGGGAGGTTGAACGTAAAGATTCTGCATGGGAATCTACAAAAAAGAGGCAATGTCCATAGCTGGCAGTATCTTTTTGTTTCCTTAGAAACCTAAGAAGATATATATTTGAGGCATCGTGTCCAGCAGAGAAGCAGCTGGGAAACTGGGAGGCCTTATCTCCACCAAGCACCTTACAATGACAAATATTGCAAGTGTGTCTGAATGCAGAGATGAATGATGTGTCTCCGAATGTGAAGCATTTTGAGTGGCTTTTCTCTCTTTCTCTCTCTCCCTCTCTCTGTCTAGGGAGGAGGGAGTATCCCATAAGTCTACCTTATGTCATGCAAGGTCAGAGTCTGATAATGCTTCATGCTTGGGGGAAAAAATGAAAAAGCTCGCTCAGCAGCAGAGGAAAATATAACTGTTGGCTTTATGCAAAATTTGTCACTTTGGGACTTTTTTTAAAAAATTGCTCTCTAGAGACTGGTTAATTTATGTTCCTATTTGTGTCCATTTCAGCAAAGCCAAGGCATGTTTGTTTGTTTTTTAAATATTCATGCGTTCTTTGCAACATAGGGTGGTGGTTTTTTTAGCATTGATGCGTGAAAAATTATATCAACGGGGTTGTTTTCAAAGTTATTAATTCTCTGATTTTTTTCAGTGTAAATACTACACAGCATAGATGGCAAGATTTAAATCCCGGGTTTATGTTGCAAGAGAAGATGAATTCGATTGGTCATTTTATTTGTCCGCCTTGCAAAACAACAGCGTGCTCAGCACTTTCTGTCCAAGAGAGTCTTAGAAGTGAAAAATCAAGAGTGGCTGCGAATCAGGAGTGTGGGGCCTCCTCAGGACCACGTGCGTTCTGGGCGGTAATGATGGGCTCACCACCACGGGGCATCAGCAGCGCAGACCTAAAACTGGAGCCACACGGATCAGGACTGAGGTTTATCAGCAGAGCTGCGTGGGATGCCTAGAACTGGAATAGCAGAGGCTGCTACATATCATGTCTAATGGGGACTGGCAGAGCAAGGGAAAGAGATAAAAACTGACACAGGAACGGCTTTCAGTAGGTCCGGGATAAGCTAATTCTATTAGACCCTTTCTTTTATTGCTAATTAAATCCCCCCACATAATACACCTTTAAAAAATAAATAGCCCCCACTCTCAGAATGGTCCAGACGCGCTTTAGAGAGCACTGCTCATGTGCTTCCTGTACTCCAGGCATAAGGGGTGCAGAGTCCTGGCCAATCCCATCAGAACCAATCCTGCCCGTGGGAGAAAGAAATGGGGCTCAATCCAGATGACCCATCATCCTCCCAGCGAACACGGGGTCCAAAAAGGAACCCCCGGGAGTCCTTCCCTTGAATGCTTCTAGAGGAATGGGCCCGATGCCTTCTACTAAGGCACAAGCGCCATCTTTAGAAAAGCACCAATTAGCATTGCACGGTGTCAGCAGCCTGCTTCCTGGCACCCGGCACTGCTGGTTTTCAGCGTGTCGGGGAGTCGGCGTGGCTGGATTCCTGAGGCTTAGCACCTCGATTCCTGAAATGAGCTCCAGTTCTAATTCCTGATTTTAGGAAAACAACATTCCTCCCGGCGAAGGAAAACACATGCACACAGTTCATAAACCATCTTCCTGAGGGGGAGGATTGCAAGCTCCTGGCAGCCCAGCATAGACCTATATTGTTTGTGGCCCCCTGACATTTCCCGCGGAGGGAGCCAGCTGGTGTTTGGTTAAGTGCTCGGTTTAAATATTCAAATCCCCTCCTGGACCGAGCTGTGATCAATACACTACGGGAATGCTAATAAAAATGCTGCAAAGAAGCTGCTGGACAGCTTCTGTAGACTCCTCTACATCCGCAACTGACCTGACTCAAAACCCAGGTCCCGAACACCCTCCAGCATTGCAGAGGTTCTGCACCAGATCTAGATTCTAACTTTCTGGCTGGCCCCATGTCTATAATGGATCAGATATAAACAGCCCCAGACCCTGGGGGGAGGAGGGGAATGGGTCTGGATTCAGATGCTTTGAAGCTTGAACTAATCTCTACTTGCCATTAATTTTTGCCCAGTGACGATAAGAAGTTAAGACAGTTTTTTTCCTTACCAAGCAATCAATCCTGTGTGTGATGGGATTTCTTCACTTCCATCCCCTGTACCCCAACCTCTCTCATGCACCCTGTTGTTGTCCCTTCTGTCTCTTCATCAGACATGGCTTGCAGCACCCTTCAGAGTCTGGTTAATGCCATCACTGTCACAGCTAGAAGGTGTCACCTAAGGTCAAGGTGAGGAACTCTCCTTGCCCCAGGTTTGAGCACATCAGCTTTGGGGAGTAATGGAGCCTGTTCAGGATCTCAGATTCCCTTTCCGGGGCAGCATAAGTGATTTATGACTTTCTGAGCACAAGCCAGGCTTGTACACAAGCCAGGCTTGTACACTTCTGTGCAGAGCCTCTTAGCCCTTGTGCCACCATTCAATTTTCACTTACCCCTTGGGTGTGGAACTTGACAATCCTGGCCCTGCTCCTACTGAAGTCAATGGCAAAAAAAAAAAAACCCGCTATTAATTTTAGTGACATGAGCTCAGGTTTTATCTCCTCAAAATATTTTCTCCTAACTTGGAACTGTTTGTCCCTGTTAAAATGTGCAGGACGGCAACGGTGGCTAGGTGCCTGTTAGACAATGGTGAGAGGGAGGGAATTACAAGTCCTCTGTGCCCAGGGCAGAGAGAAAATCTACTACAGTTTCCAGCTACAAAGTCAGGCGATTTACCTCAAGCTGTGGAGACTCATGCTGTCGTCTCTGGAGGTCTCCAATCTCCAGTATGTTGGCCATGATGGCTAAACAAAATGATGATAATCTCAGACCATGGGGTTTTGCAGCAGCATTGCATATGTCACAGCGGTGATACTATTGTTACATCTCAGCAGTGGTCTTTCACATGACCAATTGTTCTTTCACCACCAGTCAGCTCTGATCAAATAAAATCCAATATGAAACTCATGGACTGTTTGCTTGGGACATGTTTTCGAAACTTTACTATGAACAAAATTAAATAAAATTGGGGAATGTAACAAAACTTTAAAGCTGTAGTCGTTAATTCTGGCACTTGAATTAGACAACCCCTACATTGCCAGGACCATTGTTCATCCACGTTACATGAGGATGCTTTTCCCATTGGTTTTTCAAACCAGGGCAGTCAAAACTTAGCCACAGGCAGAGACTTAGGAAGGTGGTCTGTATCCTGGGAATGATATTTCCCTAGTGAGGGCCTAGTGCCCCCAACAGGTGCCAATCATTATGTTAGTCTCCTATGTCAGGAGACGTTGTGTATCTTCTGAAGTCTACTTTGATCAAATTTCATCTTAAGTCTTGCTGGCTCTTAAGCCAGATTCTAAAATGGATTCGGATATCCTTACGCATGCAGGCACTTCCGTTTTGCTGCCGAGGGGAGTAAGCCCACTCCCCAGTTATGTAAGAGATTCACAAGCGGCCCTTAAGAGAGCTGCAGTAAAGTGCATCAGTTTAACTCCACTAGGAGCATGTGAACAGAAAGAGACACCTCAGTGGAAACAAGATGACTCAGAGCTGTGCTTCCCAGGGTAAATAAATGGGCTGTGAGCCGGGGGTGTTAGACACAGAGAAAGAAATTGTATCATAGCAGCTTGTTCCCTGTAAGTCTGCTCTCCCCAGTACCAAACCGATACTTTGTTGTACTGTGAGTTACAAACAGCCAGGAATATGCAATATGGGACTGGTAAACTACCTCTTTATCAGGCTTCATGTGCTGGCACTGATGAAAACATGAGTATACTACAACTCCACTGTCCAGTTCAGATCGCATCAGCTGCTATGGGCCCCAGCCTTTCCAGCTTGCTCCCATCACATTATTATTGTTTTGAACCAACAAAACCTTTCCACGTGCTCTCCCTCCCTGCCTGGGTTAGCTTTCAGGAGTGCGGAAGCGGGTGTCTCTGTGTGATCCAACCCTTGTGTCATATTAAAATGTCTCTGAGTTCTTACAGCAATTGCACTGAAGAAATGACAGATCACAGAGATGAAGAATCTAAACCATTCACCAACTGCACTCTGGGACAGAGACCTTTCTGATCCAGCTATTTTAATCAGCTGGCAGGGTATTTTTTGGTGTAGTGCTCCATGCACATGTAAGGTTGGAGCTTATAACTGCGGTATGCAACATAATAAACAATAGTTCGTCACTGGTAGAGCCCCTTATTAGTCAGTTATTTGGGCACCCTGCTAACTGGCGCAATTAACATATTTTTAGCAGTCAAAATAATTTACTCTGGGTTATTTAGGCTGCTTTAATACACTATAGAATTACTCAGGATATTGAGAAGCTAGGCCCAAGTGCACTCTAATGTCTCACACGATGCCCAGTGCATTTCTTAAATCCACAATGCTGCAATTACTATGGTTTACTGTATTACAATTTTATAAGAGGATCTTTTCACAGATGTGGGGCTCTTAAAAACAATTGGACATATGGTCATCCAAGATGAAATGCAGTTGTTGCAAAAAGAGAAAGAAAAAAAAAGAGAGAGGGAGAGAATCAAATACCCCTGCAGCTAACTTTGCATCATTAATACCCTTTTCGGATGTCAGTGAAAACTTGCTCCTATGTCTTAAAAAGCTCAGTTGGAGTTTTACTATTACAGAATTCATTTGTGAAACTTGCTACCAGATTTCCCAGAGGGCTAACAAATTTGCTGGCGTGGTGGCTGATAGAAATGCATTGAGAGAGGGATCAGGTCTGAGTAGAAAACAGCTCTGTAGTACAAAACTAGTCTGACTATGACTGCAGTACTTTTATGGGTCCGTTTACCATCCTCCCTATATGCACTGGCTTCTACCTGTACACATGCCCGTGCGTACACCACACGCATAATAACTCTCACTCCGAAACCTATTGCTGAATATTCTTAGGTTAGACAGTTTATAAAGGGACTGAAATTAAAGCAAAGCAGACTATACAAAACACAAGGCATGCATCTGCTTTTTCTCTTGCTTGCATCAGAGTAAGACAGGCATAAATCTACTCAGCTTTATCCTGGTGTGACCAAGATCAAATTCTGGCCCCTTGTTCTCATCCTTCTATGTAAAACATGTAGCGAATATTTGTGCTATGTAAATAATAGATAACATCCTCCTCTGTTTTTAAATGGTTGAGAGCATTTGTCACGTGACATTTTCTTTAGTTACATTTTCTTTGTACTCGTTCCCATAGTCTTACCAATCAAATCAGATATGGCTTGCATTGGAACAGCTCCTGCTAGGAACTCTACTGTAGTTGCGGAGTTTATTATCACATGATAGAAAAAACGATTCTTTCTCTTTTTCTCTCAGTGGCATTCTAGGTAGTATTTTATCATGGTTGTCTGTGTCATAGCATTATGTCTAGTCACTGGGGAAATCAAAACAAATTCTTTCACTTTGCAGCAATGGATAGATGAAATATTCAACTATGATGATGAAGAAATGTGTTTACAGTTGTAGCTGAGGATTAGTTGGCTAAACAGAAAGAACAGTATTGTACTAATTGTTTACCTCTGGTATTTAGAATCCCTCTGTGTCACATGTGGTGGTGAATTTTTTTGGGGGGGTGAGGTGGGAGGGATTCACACCTAAATAAAACTTACTAAGTGTTTTTAGGCATTACAAAGTCCAAATATTGCTTAGCATGATTAGAAATCAGTACCCGGGTTAGAATAGCAGTGAGTGATGCAGGTTAAGCATGATGTGCTTTAGCGCAGATGTGCATGGGGAGGGGAAGACTGGAATATCAGGGTTGCGGCAGGTCAGGACTGTGGGGCATCAGCAGAGCTATATGTGGGTCCAGGAATTGTGGGAGTGGGGGTGCAGCGGACTAGGTTTCAGTGCAGGGACACGATTGTCAAGTGAACTTGCACTTTACTTTACAAGACCTGAATCTGGCCGGTTCTATCATTTTCCATTGAGCATTAATAGCATATACACAGTTGGAAGGAGTACGTAAAGAGATCTAAATCTGAAACACAACTACTCATTAGCTACTTTATTCTTTCCCTGGCTGCAGGTGGTTAATGTGACCCTGGGTGAACCAGGATCCATGCTAGGTGCACATTGTACCGTGCACCTACATGGGGAGAAAACATTCCTTTACTACCTCTTTCTTGAGGCTTTTTTCATGCCACATTATCTCCAAGAGACACGGGCTTCCTAGGCATTATAGTGCTGTAGAGCATCCATTTGATGCAAGGCACAGATTTTTAAGTGCAGATAATTAGCCATTGGAACAACTTAACAAGGGATGTGGAGGATTCACCATCACGTGACATGTTTAAATCCAGACCGACTACCTTTTTAAAAGATACGCTGTAGTTTGAAGAGAAGTTTCAGGCTTAATGCAGAAACGACTGGCTGATGGGTTTTGGCCTGTGCATGCAGGAAGTCAGACTACATGATCCTAGTCCTAGATGAGGATCTGACTTTAAAATCTGTGTGTATGTATGTAGGGATTCAGGAGGCCCCGATGATAATGTTCATCGCCACCTACCTCCCGCTGAAAGTTCTGCTCTTTCCCCCTGCTACAGTACAGTATGTTAATGCACCTTGTCTCTCATGCCTGGAAGCTCATAATCCACTCAACATCCTGCCAAGAACCTCATCCCAGTCATTCTGTCATAACAAACAGACCTTTTCCCCCCATGGGCTGTGTATGAGCACCAAGGGTTGACAGAGGAGCTGACAAAAAGCAAGCCGAGGAGACAAAGTGAGCTCCAGTGGGTTCTAAGATATATATTTTTTCTAGCACACACTCCCTGTCAAATTTCAGGATACAGTCAATACAGTGAAATTACAGAGTCTTGCAAAAAAAATTATTCTGAATTGGGAGGATTAATGGTCAAAAGAATGTTCTTCTGGGAGTAATCTAAGTGTTATATTTACATTTGGCTTGGAATTATTTGCAGTGAGGAATTTCAAATGCAAATATTTTAAAAGCGTAGCGTGTAGAGAGACACTGTGGGCACTTCTGTTTTCCTTAAAAAAAAAAAAAAGAGAAGAAGAAGAAAACGGTTTTCTTGACTTTTTTCATTGGAATCTTAATGAGACCATAATTACGACAGCATAAGAGGAAAAATGTAGCTCTTAGACACTTGCTCTTACTGTACATACAGAGCCCAGGATTTGGGGGGGGGAAATTATTTATTTTCTGAAGTGGTGCAAAGGGGGGAAAATGACTTAGCTAAGTAACTCTTGCCCCTGTATGTACTTAATCTGTATTTTCTTTTCTTCTATATGTAGTACATGTGAATAAATGTTGAAAGCAGGCATGATCTGGTTGCATTGACTCCCTCTTCTATCAGGTTTGATTGTGTTATAGCAACACAGAGCATATTAGCAACAGCAGATTTTTCAACCTTGCTTCCTGTGCTGGATATCTCTGGGGTGGATCCAGACTGGGTACTTTCATGAGCCTCTGACTCTCTGGACTATGTCCTGGGCCTGGTTTCCATGTCTGTGGACACAATTTGCACCTGCAAAGTGAGTTGCCGGCACAAATCAGAGTCCGTTTACCTTTAGCTCCTTGATGTGCAGTCATAAACAGGTAGTCAGAGTTGCAGCTGCCGACATCTGCAACTTTAATTCCACACAGGAGTTGAGGAACCAAAATGCCCTAAAACTGTTTCCTACATAAATGCGTCAGTTTCACTGCATGCTGGTGATTTAAGGTCCCACTGAAATCAATTGCAAGACTCCCATTGACTTTAATGCTGCAGGATCATCCATGGAGGGAGTGGAGATACTCTTCATTTGAGGTCTTCTCACCTTGATGTACCATTGTCCTTATGCTCATAAATCCATCTAGTCTTAGGCCGAAAAATTGAAACCTAGGGTCAAATTCTGCTCTCACGTATACCATTTTAATGCTAATGTGAGTCAGTGCCTAAAGAGGCATCAGATTTCAACACCATTAAAAGGTTATAGATCTGGGATGGATTTGATGTCAATTGAGTTATTCTGAATTGAGTCCCTGGACTTTGAATGGCAGCTAGCACTTGCTGTTGTCTCTGGTTCTGTTCTGTGCTCTTGTAAGATCTCTTACTGCGTTCCCCTTTGGGCTATTTTATTTATTAAACCCTTAGCCATTTACATAGTCTTTAATTTTTCTGAAGTTTTACTCTGTATCTTTCTTTCATTGTCTTTCCCCCTTTCTTGCTCTCTTTTCTCAAAGACTCCACTTTGTGAATGAAGTAATTATTCCAGAATAAAGTCACTTTTGTTCCAGAATAGAGGGTCCACACGCGAAGTTATTCTGGAATAGTTTATTCTGCAATAGCTATGCCAGTCAGTTTTCCGGGGCAGGCAAAGCCTAAGAGGCAAAACATGGAGAAAGACCTATTCTAGTCTCTTCTCAGCAACTTGGCCATGGGGGCTGGACTCCACCCAGAGTCTTGGCTGGGGAATACGTTTTGTGTCTGACATACTAGGACATCAGGAAACAGGAAGCCTACCCTGGAAAGGATCCACCTAGCTGTCAGTCAGAAGGCGATAAACCTTGCATGAAATAGGACCTTTTACAGTCATTAGTTTTCCACTTCTGCCAGAACCACTGATGTGCAGCTCTGGAGGAAACCAAAGACACACAGCCAAAGAGAACAGGGAACAAACATGAATGGCAATCTGCCTGCCAGGAAGCGCCTAACGCAAATGTGGGAAAGTCCCTGGCCTGAGCCAAAGAGACCACATAAAGATTTCCATACATAAGGATTGATCCATGTGAAAAATGCATTGCCTGGGAAGACCTATAAACAAGAACATTCGATCAACTTCAGGGTGACGGATGTAGCTCGAACGAAAGAGAAAACGAGATGAGGCGCCATTGTTCAATAATCTGTTGCTCGAACTCCAAGAGGATCATCTGCTTGGAAAAAAGTAGCTGAGAGGGGAGTACACAGAAAGCTGATAATGCTCATGTAAGATGTCCATTTGGTATACATTAAATGAGCAGCAGCCATCAGCCCTCCTCTGCTTCACTGCTCATACAGAATGTTCTTTGAAATCCTGTCCTTAAACCTTACTGCACTGGATGAGGCTCAGCTGGCTTTGCTTGCTGGCCTGGGTGCAGCATTTGTGAAATCCTTAGTCTGCAAAGTTGTCATTCTTTATGCAACCAAAGGCACCGTACCATGACACACAGGCAGGGCTACTCCGGCTCGCTCACGGAAGCAGTTTCTCTAGATGCGGAGAGGAAAGGTGGCTTACGGGGCTGTCAGGAGGTGCCTGCAGGAAATACCAGCTAGTGGAGATGTTTATTTAACATTGTAAGATCTATGTAAGAGGTCAGATGCACTGCTGGTGTCAATCAGCACAGATCCACTAAAACCAATGGAGCTACCGTTTACACCAATAAAAGATCTGGCCCCAAACAGTTTCCTTTGTTATAACTAACAAACGAGGGTTTTGATAAGGTGGCAAAAAGAACGCCACTCTTCCCATCTTGCTTGGACTCCTCTGCTCCTGGATCTCTTGCGATAGCCACTCCAAGCAGAATGCTAAAATCCAGTATGTCAGTTTCCAGCCAATGGATCTTTGCCAGTGCCAGCCAATGACCCAGCAGGCTACAGACATGTGTGTGTCTGCGCTGACTCGGTGATCTGAGTCTGGTTTTAATTTCCTTTCTCTAGTTTTCCTTCATCCTGCAAGGAATAACTGTGAAGTAAATCAAATGGCCTATCTCCACAGGCTGCCCTTGGCTTGGCACAGGGGTACCGGTGGGCGGAGGAGGCTGCCAATCCTGTGGTCACTAGACAAAGTGGGTTCTGTTAGCACAGTGTAACTTATTGTAATAACAATCAGCTCCAAAAGCCGCTTGGTCTTCACCGCGATTGTGTCATGAGGCCAAGTGATCCCGGGCTCAGCACCCCCGCTTCCAGATGGGACCGAAGTCAGGAATCACATGGGCACTTCAGTAAAACAGAAAGACGTGCTTCACTCAAGCGAGGCAGAGATTTGAGACACTTCTCGTTTTATCTTCAGTCCTTTGCTGTGAGGAGCACTTTGGGGGGCAGGAGGTTGGTGGTGTTGTCTCAGTGTAGATTGAGCGTAAAGCAGAGGACCCTGACTGCTTCTGCTCATTAAGGGTCTCGTGGCCCTTCTCAGGAGAGCAGCGGCGTTAAGTGGCCAGGCGAAATTCCAACTTGGCCAATTGCCTTGCCCCTAAAACTCCCCTCTGCAAGATCAGTCGGCTCTGGTATTACCAGCTTCTTGCTCATGTCATGATCCTGGGCTCTGTTACACTGTGGTGCTCCATCCCAGAAGTGGCTGCTTTTCATTAGTTAATGAAGTGCTCCCTAAATCCCCATTCCTACCTCATGGTCCATTTAATGCACCGAATCCTGCCATTCTTATTCAGCCAAATATCCCATAGAAATGAAGGGGTGTATAATGAGTGCAATGAATACCGTATTTGGCCCAATGGTTGTAAAGGGTTTTGAACTCCTCTGATGAAAGACGCTGCAGACAGGCAAAGAATTATTAGGACTATTTAAATGAGTCAGTTCAGCCCATCCCAAGACCCATATAGTGACAGGTACAGACGCAGGCTTGTCACAGAATAGTAGCATAGGTAAACCCATATATGGGAATGTCTTTGCTCTTCAGCTGTGAAAAGCACTGGCCCACTTGGTTTCCGAGTCCGACAGCTTCCATGCCACCATAATTGTAGATGAGGCTGCAGGAAATAGCAAAGCCAGAACCCTGAAACTATCATTGTGTCTAATGCCATAAAGGGAAGTTTAGTTATTATCTCTAATATAACACACGTGTTTAATCGATGCTTCAGCAGACTGCTGCTGACACACTGAGCAGCAGAACAATAGCTTGCCAGCCATATTGTAATACTATCCTAAATGGTGTAGCTGGAAAATTCTCAACAGTATGACAACTGCCATTACTGTGAGAGTTTACCCATTCCCATAAGGATCCGAAGCACCTTTGAGTTGCTGTTTGTTTCAGCTTAGGTTACATGCATTCAAGTGTCGGATTGGCAGAGGGATAGTTATCTTGTCAAAAGCAATGTAGAAGCAAAGGGAAGGAAAAGCCATCAAAGAATTAGCTTGCATTGTTGCATGTTAGTAACAAATTCACATTCCATTGGGCCATATTTATTTCCCATTTCTACCTTTGCGCCCATAACACTTGGAAGTACAAATGCAAGGTCTTCCACTATATTTATGGGTTCACCTTTAAGCAGGCCAGAGGAATGGGTGACCTGTATAGCTTTAACCCCGCTGTTAGGTTTCAGTATGCCCATTGTGCTCTATATTCAGTGTTATTCTAACAGTGAACCTTTTGGGTTTGCTCTGTTGGTGTTTAGCAGCGATCTGACTGGTTTTTCTTGTTGAATATGTATGACTAAGACTTCTAATACAAATACTCAGGAAGAAAAAAACATGATATAATTCAATATGCTTCATACATTTAAAATTTTTAAAATACTCATACAGAGTAACAGCATTGCTTAAATAGCTGGCTCAGAGAGTTAACCCTGAATGACATGATGGCTGTTATAGAAGTGCTCTATGGGAGTCCATATGTAAACTATCTATATATCTGATGAAGTGAGCTATAGCCCACGAAAGCTTATGCTGAAATAAACTAGTTAGTCTCTAAGGTGCTACAAGTATTCCTCTCTTTCTTTATCTATATATAGAGTGCCAATAGATGTCACTATAAGTATTATAGCTACCCAGTGCTGTGGTACACCAGCCCCCTAAAGCAGTAATTGTGTGCCAGGGACACTGAACCTTTTCTAATGCCAGTATATCCTTTTTGAGATGAGGAGACCACATATGTACACAGTACTCAAGATGTGGGCACACCATGGATTTATATAAAGGCAATAAGGTATTCTCTGTTTTATTCTGTATCCCTTTTTTAACAATTCCTAACATCCTTTTTGCTTTTTTGACTCCTGCTGCACACTGCGTGGATGTCTTCAGAGAACTACCACGATGACTCCAAGATCTTTTGCCTGATTAGTTGTAGCTAAATTAGCCCCCCTCCTATTGTACCGTGTTTCCCCGAAAATAAGACAGTGTCTTATATTAATTTTTGCTCCCAAAATTACATTACATTATATTACAGCGAGAGGCAAAACTTGAAGTACGTCTTATTTTTGGGGGATGTCTTACTTTCGGGGAAACAGGGTATGTATAGTTGGGGTTATTTTTTCCAATGTGCATTATTTTACATTGATCCACATTTCATTTGCAATTTTGTTACCCAATCACTTAGTTTTGTGAGATCTTTTTGAAGTTCTTTACAGCCTGCTTTGGTCTTAACAATCTTGAGCAGTTTATTACCCTCTGCAAACTTTGCCACATCACTGTTTACCCCTTTCTCCAAATCATTGATGACAAATTCCCTGCATAGAGTGGTTTAAACCTTACAGCTCAAAGAGCAACAACAGCGGTTCTTATTTGGGCTCCAGGGGGCAGTCCAATCAAGAGTTAGGGCTCTAGTCCAAGGGGTGCCTTCTCCAATCCAGGTTTCTATTCAACACAAATAGGCACTTGCAAGTTTCCAGGCCAGGATCAGTTGGGATCCCTCTGCACTGGCTCAGTGCCCAGTCTCTCTTTTTCCCCAGCAGTCCCACAGCCTTCAGCAGCAATGTCCCGCAATCACACATATCTGCCCCACTCCTGCTCTTTGCACAGTCCCTGAGGGTTTCTCCCGGCATCTGGTTTCCCTGCCGCTTCTGGCGAGCCATGCCGCCGCTGTGGCCGGATCACTTCCGGGGTCAGCCTATATTTGTAGAGGGTCTGCCCCCGTCCACGTGGCAAGGGGTAGGGGATGTGCATTGGGAAGGGGGTTTGATGGTCATTCCCTGCTTATGCCTCAGAATACATAGTGTCGTTCCTGAGTTTTGGAAGACCAATAAAATGTCTTGTATGCCCTGCAAATGGCTTCTTACCTTACACAGCTCTTAACAGCGCCCACCTAAAACAGAGATTTGATAGTCTCTGCAGGCTGGGAATAGGAATGCTAATGATTTCTGTTAGACTTAAGTCGTGATATTTACTTTAGTACTGAGAAAACCATCCATGAAATCCATGGACTCAGTTTCTCCCCTCTGTAGGTTATAAGTAAGGATGCAAGAATAGGCCGCCCTGTGTGATTTTGTTTACCCTGTTCCTTCTTGCTAATGGATCACTCTTGTGTATCTTTTTGGGAAGGCACCTTGATGAAAACATTATGCGAAGTAGAAAGAAGGTGATTGGGGGCCACAGGCCCCATCAACACGCTACAATATGAGGAATAGTGGTCAAATTATGGGTTCTTTTTCAGCCTCATCAGCTCAGGTCTGCTCTGTTCACACCGTCATCATCTGAGGCCCGCACATCATATTGTTCCTGCACCTGAATCCACAAGCCCTAGGATCATTCCACTCAAGCAATTTATAACTGTTTGTTTTCATTTATGGTTTAACAGACCTGTTGGAATTAGGGCCTAATTACCCTGTTATGCAAAGTAGCTCCTTTTATTTTTATAATGTCAGCTCCAATACAAATTGTATTTGTTTTTAACTCGGACGTCAACCGTAGCAACAGAAGGTAGTGATCCGCATGTCTCACCCCAGTGGCTCTCAAACTTTCCAGACTATTGTCCCCCTTTCAAGAGTCTGATTTGTCTTGCCGACCCCCCAAGTTTCTCCTCACTTAAAAACTACTTGCTTACAAGGTCAGACATAAAAACACATATGCGTCACAGCACACTGTTACTGAAAAACTTCTGACTTTCTCAGTTTTACCTTATACTTATAAAATAAATCAATTGGAATATAAACATTGCACTTACATTTCAGTATGTGTAGTAGGTAGAGCAATATAAACAAGTCATTGTCTGTATGGAATTTTAGTTTGTACTGACTTTGCTAGTGCTTTTTATGTAGCCTGTTCTAAAACTAGGTATCTATCTAAATGAGTTGATGTACTCGTTGGAAGACTTCTGCGTACCCCCAAGGGTACACGTACCCCTGGTTGAGAACCGTTGTGCTACCCAACTTGGCTCAGGAAGGTGGAAGAGAGAAGGACATGTTAGTGTTTGGGTCTCCTGTTAAGACTAAGACAGATAGGACCCTCTGATAAGAATTCAGAGTATTTGGTCTGGATCAAGCACTAGAAAAGGAATGTTTCTCACTATAGCTCGTTTCTCTCCTCCTCTTATTTCCCTCCAAAAAAGCCCTGGCTATTATGGGCTAGCATACACAGCACTAAACACCTGCCACCAGATATCTCCAGCCGTACATGTGCGGCTGTCTGGAACCAGTCTCAATAGAGAATATGCTACAAGTTAGTTCTTTCCATGGAAAGAAGGGAGCTGTACAGGACAGATAAGAAATAGCTTTTTCCCTTTTGTCCTCCTCCAGTCTTGCCTCCTTGTCTAGTAGCTGTTTTTCCCTTCATTTTTTGGTCCTAATTCCCCTCCCTCTTTCTCAGTTTTGAGGGTTGATATTCACCCTGTTCTTACGATGTTCCTGTGTTTGAGGGGCCTTTTTCTCCTCTCCAGGAGGGCTGTCCCAGGTACAGATCATTTCCACCTCTGTATCATCCCCTCTCAAAACTATACAAACAGAATCTGCTCTGAGTTGAACGTGTGATTTGAGATCTGTGGTCATAGGTGATTAAAAGTTAGGGTCTCAATCATGTATGAACTCAAACATTCAAATATGTATTGGTCGGAAACGCTACCTTAATGCATATAACAATAGCTTTCTGTAGTATCATTTGTGTATAATATTAGACAATATGAATGTTTTGAACGTAGATAAACTTTGTCATCTTTAGCTCTAAAAGGGCTCCATGGCGGAAGGATGGTCTTATGGCATTTGTCTGGCCCTCAAGAGACTGGGATTCAATTACTGGTTCAGCCACAGACCCATGGTGTTATATCGGACAAGTAACCTGATCTATCTATTCCTTAGATCCCTATCTGTAAGATGGGGAATAATGGCACTTCTTCCACCATTGGACTGTCTTGTCTAGTTAGATTGAAAACTCTTAAATTCAGGGACTGCCCCTTAAATGTCTGAGCAGAGCCTAACACAAGGGTGGGTAAACCTTTTGTCCCGAGGACCAGATCGGGATTGCAAAATGGTATGGACGGGTGGGTAGGGAAGGCTGTGCCTCCCCAAACAGTCTGGCCCCACCCCCTATCAGACTCCCACCCACTTCCTGCCCCCCTCAGAACTCCCGACCCATCCAACCTCCCCTGCTCCTTGTCCCCTGACTGCCCCCTCCGAGACTCCCCCACCCTAACTGCCCTCCCAAGACTCTCCCACCCAACCCCTATTGCTCCCTGTTCCCTGACTTCCCCAACCCCTATCCACCCCTCTTCCCCCCTCCACTCCATCACAGACCCCCGGGACTCCCACACCCTATCCAACCCCCCTACTCCCTGACCACCTCCTCCAGAGACCTAACCACCACCCTGGCTCCTCACTCCCATCCAACCCACCCTGCTCCCTGTCCTCTGACTTCCCCCAGGATCCCCTACTCCTTATCCAACCCCCCAGCCCTAGCCCCCTTATCATGCTGCTCAGGGGCAGCCTCCCCAGCCAGGGATGTGGCCCGTGGGCCATAGTTTGCCCACCCTGGCCTAACACAATATGGCCCCAAATCCAGCTGGTTTCCCTAGGCCTGTTGTAATCCAAATAATAATACAAAGGCAAAATAGCCTCATGGGTTAGATGGGGGAAACCGAGGCACAGAGAGTGATTTGCTCCTTGTCACTCAGCAACTTGGCAGCACAGTTGAGAATGGAAACCAGGTGTCATGATTCCCAGCCACTGTTCAATCTGCTGAGAATCATGCCAAAAAAAAAAAAAAAAACAGAAACAAAACTTTGGGAAGGTTCCAGTCCCAACTGGCAATCTGCAAATGTGAAAACCAGTCAAAACAATAATTCAGTAGAAAAGTGAGTGATGTTTTCCCCCAGAAACTTTAAACAAAAATCATTCTGAGTTTAGCTTTAATACTGGGTGAATTTCCTGGTGCTTTGTTTGTTTGTTTGTTCAGAACAGGTCTGTGGAAATAACTAGGGGCTCATATCAATTCACACACACACACAAAATGCAGACAGCGAGAAGAAGTCATTCCACCGTCTAGCCTCATTAAAGAATATAGTCAGTTTCCAACAGCAAACCTCTCCCCCCCGCCTCTTTAGCCAGCGGAATTTATTTCACCTCCTCAGAAGCTGCTTATTAAAGTGAGGCTGGTGCTGGTTCCCAGGTAATAGAACATCAGCAAAGCTTAAATAATCTATATTTTTATTGCTGTCATTAAACCGTGCACTTGCTAATAAAAAAGTAATAGTTTAAATTAAGGCCTCATTTCTAAATGCAATATTAGTATTTATGAAATGATTACTACATACAGTCACATTCTTTAAGGGCTTATGAGAAAACATGTTATAACACCCAATTGTAATAAATCCTTAATGGTTGTGCTCAGGTGAGCTGCTATTTTTCTAGCCTTCAAGTAGTGTCTTCTTAGACTGGGAGGACAGCACCCATTTCCCCCCCTCTCAGATGTTCTGCATATTAGCAATCCGAAGTCGTGTTGAATCGAGATACTCCATTGACTTCAGTGAATTTTGGATCAGGCCCTCAAAAGAGCTTCGTTATGGTTTCCTCTACAACCACCCAATCTCCACCTCCAACCGTGTTGCCTGAGAGCAAATTGGGATCCCAGTCTTGAATTCCTCTGCCCAGGCCACTAAGATTACAGGACAGACCTGCTGCTGATAGTATTCAAGCAAATCCCTTTGAAATACAAGATATTGGGCCAAATTCTGCATAGCATGGTTGGCTTCAGGGGGATGCCCTTGTGAATCCTACAAGCAGGGTTTGGCCCTTACATTGTTATAAAGCATTGAGTCCCAACTTGTTAACTAATACATCAGCTGTGCCAGTCAATGACCACTGCTTCTCATTAACATAACTGATTTTGAGTGTCTCCTACCTACAGTATCTCCATTCTCCCAATGAATAGCATACAACATTGTTGCAGAAAGAGGCAGCTAGTGCTAATCACAAAAATCTGGAGCACCAGTTTCGGCAGAGAGTTGGAAACTGCTCTTTTAAAGAGTCCTGATATTCAAGAGATTGCAATGCTAGATCAGTACCAAAGCCATGGCTAGATGAGGTAACTTTTGGACAATGCTGAATTTTTAATGGCAAGCACTCTGTGTAAGAGATAATTATTTGTAAATTTAGACTTCATTAGAAATTCCCATTAGTTATAGGTAAACTCTCAATGGGAATTATGGGGCCAGTATTCCACTGTTTCTATCAAGTCTGGAATGCACCCAGAACTCATAGTTATGAAAACTTCTCATGGACTTGAAGTTCTTTGGGTAAATTACAGAACCAGAAAAACTCTGTGGGGGAAAAGGAGCAAGAATCATCACAAAACAACTCATGCTTTCAGTGCAGTTTTTACCAATGAGACAGATAAACCCAGGTTAGGGCAAGAGTGAATGAAGTCTACATTCAGCCATCAACAGAAAGAGAAAAGGGAACTTGGATTATTATTTTTTCTTATAAAATGTCCCCTCATGTCTTGTGATATAGGCCTCTCTCAACATTTGTAAATGATATCCAGGTTATTCTTGTGTGTTCTTAAAAATTAGATATTTTTTTTGTCAGACGTGGGCCCTGATTCATAAATATTACAGTCAGAAGGCATTACTACACTAGTCTGGCCTCCTGTATAACATAGGCCTTAAAATGCCACCAATTTACCCTTGTATTGTGCCCACTAGAGCCCTTGTCCACACTACCAGATGGATCGATGTGTAGAGATCGATCTATTGGCGATTGATTTATCGTGTCTCATCAGGATGCAATAAATCGATCCCCAGAGGCACTCCCGTCGACTCCGGAACTCCAGCTCACCAAAAGACACAGGCAGAGTCAACGGGGAGATCGCTGTCGACCGCTGCCACAGTGAGGACGGCAGGTAAGTCGACCTAAGATGTGTCGAATTCAGATAACGGTATTCATGTAGCTGAAATTGCGTATCTTAGGTCGACCCTCCCCGCGAGTGTAGACCTGGCCAAAGAGTGTGTATGACTGAAGCCTAGCTTCTAGAAAGGCATTCACTCTTGATTTGAAGGCTTCACGTGATGGAGATGCCCTTGTTTCCCTTGGTAGTTTCTTCTGATGGGTCAACACCCTCACTGTTAAAAACCTCGGGCAGCTTGGTGTTTGATATATGGCTATGAAACCAGGTAGAGGCCTGAAAACCTTTCATCAAAGCTAAGTTTCTTGTTTTCTGAGGAGGAGCATATTTGTCTGAGCCTGTGTTTTCAAACAAAAGGTGCCAGTTAATAACAATGTGTGTCATTTAAGCTAAGGCAAATCCCCACAAGATCACATATATTAGTTGAAAGACATGAAAAAACTAAAAATGATAGGATTTTGCTGAAAGGTGCATGGTGTTTTTTTATGTTGCGCAATTCTTATTTGCAGTGCAAACATCTGCTCAATTTTAAGTAGGCAAATTTTGCAGTTATGTTTTGAAGTTGTCTAATTTTTCCCAGTACCCTATGGAAAATAGCCTCTTGCTTAGATAAAAGTTCTTAAAATGCATCATCAAAAAAGTGTTTGAGGGAAGTTTGCATTTAAGGTGATAACTTGCTGCTTTCACTCTCTAAGGTTTTTCTTATCTTGGTTTTTCTTTTCCACATTTGTATTTGTTAGTGAAGTAATTTGGCATGCCATGCTATTCTACCTGCTGTTCCACCTTTTTATTAGACCTTAATAGAAAAATACATAGTAGGTTCCCAATCTTGCAAACATTTAACATATGTGAGTAGTCCAATTTAAGCCAGTGGGGGCTACTCATGCACCTAAAGTTACTCCTATGTAAAAGTGTTTGAAGGATTGGGGTGTAAGTGATTAATCTTTTTTAATTAAAGCCTGCAAAAAAAAAAAAAAAGGCCAGGCACCATAAAATCTGAAATAAATTCAGAGGAGAGGATTAAAGTGTTGCAGTAAAAAACAACAAACCAAAACCCCAACACCTTTAAGATCCAGAATGCTAAGAGTTTTGTTTTTGCTCAAACAGATCTAAGTTAAAATGAACACTTTATGGTCTAGTAACATAGCAACGTTTGTTATGTATAATAACAAGCATCCGAAATGACACAATAAAAAAAGAATTATCTGCGATTAGAACTAAACTATTGAAATTTCTCCAGCTGGAGCCAAAATTTGGAAGGGAGAGGGGACGGAGAGGGGGGAAGTTTATTATTTCAGTAGCTGCAGTGAAAATCCCCTCTGGGTGTTTTGCAAACCGCCCTCTGCTCCTTGAAACCATCCCCCTCATTGACATGGTAATGGGCTTTGTTGAATTCAAAGACGATTACATCAGACATGTGTGGCCTCTTGTGGGTTTTCCAAGGCTTATAAAGCACACAAATTATATGAAAATATTGGGCTGAAAAATTAGTAAGCCATAGGAGTTTGTGTTGTTTTAGCCATGCTTTACTGCAGGGAAAGAAAACTGTGGCTACTAGAGACCTCTGGCCCGTCTTTCCTAGCTACTTTCTTTATTATTTTTCTTTTCTGGTGGGCTCTCTTTGGATACACCATCTGTATTTTTAAAGGTCTTTCATACCGGAGGATGAGGGGGTGGACGATGGAGTTTTCAGTGTGTTAAGCTTAAAGACCAGACTTTATTCTCCTCTCAGTTTTATGCCAGTGCAACTCTATTGACTACACAGCGTAACTGAGAGGAGAATTTGGGTGCATGGTTTGTTTGTTTTAAAGATTGCTGCTGCACTGTGGTGATATCTACTAAACCAGGTAGGGTGATACCTGGACAGCTAATTCCACATGTAGGCAACTAAATTCAGCACAAGGTTGTGACCGCCACAAGGTTTGTGTAATGGGTCACATGTACAGAGCGACATGATAATTACTGTTTTATTTAAAGCCCCAGCTCCTGGAGTCAAGTGGTGATTTCAACCTTCATTCTTAAAGAAAAAGTTAGTTTCTAGCCATCGTGGCTCTGGGGAAAGCTTCAAAATTTGACCCCCAATGCACCCTAAGGCTCAAAAAGCAGAAGGCCAATAAAAAGAATCCCACATCTGTTATTTTTACATCATCTCTGATTTGAAAGCCAATCTCCTGGGTTTTTGGTGAGCATGACCGATGATCGTTGAACATTTGGGGTTGGCAGTCCTACTTACATGTAAGTGCATCCTTCGAGGTACAGTGGAAGGCAGAGCTCGTGCCTCTGAAAAACAACACATTCCTTCCAGCTTCCACCCTTGTTCTAAGCTATAGAAACAGCCAGTGGCAACATATCCCACATCACCTCAAGTGAATCGTTAAGGGAATTGCCAAGGCATCCTACACTCCCTATATACTTATGCAAGGGAATTGCAGGGACCCAGCATCTATTTATCCCTTTGTGCCTGGATCCAAGGACTGTGTTTCCTATGCTAGAAGTAAGGGGTGGACTTGACCTTACTTCCCCTTTACAAGTTCAGAGTCCAAGAGATAACTGAGTGCTAGGTATGGCTTCATTATCAGAGGTGCTGAGCCACAGAGCTCCAGCTGAACTCAACTGGGTGTTATGAAAGCTAAGCGCCTTCACAAATCAGACCAAACTCAACTAGGTGTTTAAATATGGAATGAAGGACTTAAAATTTCAGGCCAGCAATTTAGAAAATTTCAGGCCAGTTTGAAAATTTTACCCTGAGGTATTTTGGTTCCCTAAAAACTCAATCTAAAGGATTATTTCTCACCCTGCCCAGCGTCTCTTCTGAGCTGGTCACGGAGCGAAATCCAGCATTGCTCAAATCGGGGTGTCACCTGGCATTACACTGTGATACATCCTGTAAACACAGGATGGTGACCTCAGACTAGGATCTAGCAGAGAGGACAGTTCCGTTGTGGGGGTTGCAGAGACAGCTCTTATTGGGGAGGGATTTCATCTAATGGTTAATGTCGGGGAACCAGGCTGCCTTCCCAGCTCTGCGGCTGTCTAAACTTAGGCACAGACAGGTGGAGGGCCTTGCCCAAGTTATTATTCTATTAAATAGCTATCTCATATGTCATGTTGGTGAGGTGGGTTACCTCTGTATGTATCCCTGGAGTGATTGGGTTATTTGAGTTGATCACGGGATAATTGATAGGTCTCTCTCTCTTTTATGGTAGTGTCTTGAAAATTGAAATACATTAACAAAAAGAGGGGTTGTGAGGTTTCACTAGCTATATGTAAAATGTTTTGAGGGCTTACACTAAATGAAGCTTCAGTGATACCCATGACATTCTGTTGCTCTCCAGTTCTCTCCTTGCTACCGCATGAATGTCCCTTTCTAAGAATTCTGAATGATTGAATGTTGAAGGCTGATTATACAGTTATCCCAAAATGCAAGAATGCAGTTCCGAAGGTTACAATCCAGGAGGGGTTGATACAACAGTGTTGATACAGGCTATTGACATACTTTATCAGGAGTTAACAAATGCAGTGCAAGTTCTCCTGTTTCCATTCAGGTTACCATGTAATCAGGCAAACTGTCCACACCTCAGAGGCAAATAAAAGAGGCTGCTTATGTAAAGGAACTTGCTGTGGGTAACATTTATTTGATCTTGTCTGTCTATAGTTTCTGTAGTGATCAAGTTTATTCGTGTGTTGGTTCTGGCGTGACAGGGCTAGGCAGAAACTATCCAGTTAGATTTGAGAGGTTTCCTGTTCACCCAAGCAAGAGGTGGTGGTCTCCGATGTGGTCATGTGAGAGAAAAGAAAACATTTTCTTAAGAGCACAGGGTCATCGGCCTACAGCCCAGGAAGAATCAATAAATTCATGAGCCGGACAGTGACAACACCAGAGTGTTTTCCAGAATGAAAAGGAAGGATGATCTCATGGACTTTTAGGTCAGCAGGGACCATCGTGACCATCTAGTCTGACCTCCTGCACAGTTACTGAAGTCTTCAAATCATGGCTTAAAGACTTCAATTTACATTTACAGTAGTTTAAACCTGCAAGTGACCTGTGCCCCATGCTATAGGGGGGAAAAAAACCAGGGTCTCTGTCAATGTGACCCGAGGGAAAATTCTTTCCCAACCCCAAATATGGTGATCAGTTAGACCCTGAGTATGTGGGATACAGGCTCTGGGAGGGAGTTTGGGTGCAGGCTCTAGGTTGGGGTGCAGGAGGGAATCAAGGCATTGCCACATACCTCAGGCAGCTCCCGGAAGTGACAGGCACACACCCCTGGCAGCGCTCCTAGTTGAGGGGGCGCAGGGAGTCTCTGCTGTCCACAGGCACTGCCCCCACAGCTCCCATTGGCCATAGTTCCCAGCCAATGGGAGCTGTGGAGTCAGTGCTCAGGGTTGCAGCAGTATGAAGAGACTCCCTTCCCCTCAGGGGCCATAGGGCCGTTTCAGTCGCTCCTGGGAGCGGCACAAAGTGAGGGAGGGCAAGAAGCCTGCCTTAGCTCCACTGCACCGCTAGCGGCGGTGACGGAGGGCTCCTGGGCCCTTTTAAATTGCCTGGGATCCTGGACAACTGTCCACTTTGCCCCCCCCCCCCCCATTGGCGCACCTGATCATAATGGTCTCTTCCGGCCTTAATCTATAAACATTCAATTAGATTATGAAGATCACACTGTTGTTCCTCTGCCTAAGGAACTTTCGATCCCATTCCTATGTGGAGGGAGACAGGACCAACTCAATTCCACCACAAAGTCCTTTCAGTCCCACCAAAGCAGCTCAGTTTGTTATTCAGTTTGCCAGGAAGGCAAAGCCATTCCTATATGGTTGCTATATAAACACAACGTGCTCACCAGTGCCGCTATTGCCACAGACCTAAGGGGAGCTTCAGCCTGTGTGTTAGGGCCAGATCAATTTTAGAAGTCTGTTTTGACTACTAGTTAGGTGGGTCTGAAGACAGAAGGAGACTCGAGGTGGGAGGGGGGGATTTTTCCCTCTGTGACGTCTGGCACTGTTTCATTAGCCCAAGCATACATGATTAATTACCCATCATTTAAATAGCTCTTTTTATTCCGGCCACTCACAATATTATTATTATGAGCTACTGTTTTTCCAAAGCCAATTATTGTAGGATTAAAACATGGTATCTGCCAGTATATGTGTGTTGATGCATAACCAGCAATCAAATTAGATAGATAGATAGATGGATAGATTGATAGATAGATGATGCAGCACATGATGTATGTCTATAAAACTCCGTGCAAGGAAAGGTTCAGACCATGAACAAGCAATGGGCTGAAGGTTTGTAAAAGGAGTAGTCAGGGGGAGGAAGACCCTATAGAGCAAAAACATGTGTCAAGCTTTTGTTCTTAAGTGGGCTGATGCTGGAGCCTTTGGGGAGAACCTTTCGGTGTTGGCCATTTTGAAAGGGCTGGGGAGTGGGAGGAAAGTGAGAAAACAATTCTCCCTAGGAAGCCGTGGCAGACTAAACGGAGCTTGTTGTTCCTGGCAGAGATGTCGATGCTGAGGACAGCAGCCTCGTCGCTGGAGCTGGACGCAGCGGAGGTTTAAATAAATAAGGAGCGATCCATGAACCCCGATAAGTGTAATCTAGCGCTGTGGGTCTGTCTGCTCTTTAAACCAAGGGGGTATCAGTGGGGATGCGAGTACAGGGAGGCGAATGGGTATTATTTTACAGTGGATTAGGAAGCAAATTAAGACACATTTATCTTGCTAGCAAATGTAATGTTTGTTGGGGGGGAGATCAGTTAGTCCTGCTCCTCTGTAATTTCAAACGATTACGTGGACACACACACAAAGTTTGCTTCTGGGAAAGTGACAATCAGGGCACTCATGGGTGTCCCAGGGCAATGACCCTCATGCAAAGCCCAGTGACGTCAGTGGGAGTCTCTATGCCGATTTCAATGGGTTCGTACTCCATTTTGCTCAGTCTTTACTAAGCCGGAAGTACCAGTGAAGTTAATGGGGATTTGGGATCACGGTGTGGCCCAAAGACTCCCATGCAGATACGGAATAATAATAATATTAATGAAGGCTGCGAAATGCTTGAGACACCTGCGGCCTGTGCCCTGCAGAAAGGCAGGTCTAAGACCCGGTTCTCTGTTCAGGATGGATTTTAAGGAATACATTCACTAACACTAATACTCACCAAAGCAGTGTACACAGAGATTTAGTGCCATTCTGCATTCTGTATAATGCAACAGACTCGTTACAGACCTCCATGCCAGCTCGTTACAGACCTCCATGCAGGAAAAAGAATCCCAAATTCCCAAAGTGAAAATGGACAATTTTTCAGTTTACAGGAAAAAATAAAACAAAACTTTAGGTGGAAATTAAAAGAATATTTCTATTTCATCTAGAAATATCCTGTAAAAAAACAAAATTTCTTGACAAAAAATGTTGAAGGGGAATTTTTCTCATGGAATTTTCCATGGAAATGTTTTAGGTTTTTGACCCCAGCTCTAAAAAGAACACACAACAGTGACCCAAATGTAGTAGAATTAAAAGATTATCAAAATCCATGAAAAATTCTTCTTCTTTGGAGGTCCTTTAACCACTTCATTTCTTAGATACTTACTTAAGTCAGGCTTTCCACAAATACCGGAGTATTATTCGTAATTCGCATTATAATTGCAAACAGTTCGACCAAAAAAAAGAGAAACTGATAAAATTGACTAATAAAATAAAGAGCGAGAGGACTCTAATGTCGCGTAAAATGAATTGTGACAAAGAATTCGTGTGTACTAGGCATAACGCCGTCGCGCGCCATACGCTCTCGCTATTTGTACGCATGTGTGGCTTACGTTTTTCGGCAGTGTACGGCTTCCAATGTGCAGTGTGGCCCAAGACAACTCGTCTTCTTCCAATGTGGCCCAGGAAAGCCAAAAGATTGGACACCCATGCTTAAGTATTGAAACCTTTTGCTTTCCCATTGATGTTGTATTATGCTTGCAGCCTCTCTGAGCTGGGACTTGTTAACTGTTTGACACAGTTGTTGTGCATTGATGCTATACTCACACATACATACAGTTCATATAAAACTAGGCTTGGAAGGATTCCTTTTTTATCAGTAAATGTCAGTAAACACCAATTTCACCATACACACAAAACAATATTTCCATGTATCATAATCAAAATTTGCAGAGGCAAAGTTCAAAAATTCTGCTTGAGAACTTATGAAAGTCCCATCTTCATGTGTATATAACCTGTTGTAATGAATGTTGCATGAAGTGCATATTTACAGCTCTGTGAAAACAGCCGGCTTACAAAGCTTTATATGATGACAGTAGATGTTGAGTTTCAAAAGGTTAATTATTGTCTGACTCCTCTGCCCCATTATTTTGTACAACTGTTGAAAGTTATCAATGTTTATTTGTAAGCTTTTTTTAAAAAAAATATTGATATATCTGTGGAACCTATAAAAATAATCACATTCTACCAACCCTATATAAAACAAGTCAGTTAAGTTTGGGGTTTATACCAAAGAACTGTCATATTGACCTGCCCCCAAATCCTCAGCAAGTCTTGTGTATAGGGCTGTGATGAAACCCAACAAGAATCTTACTTCCGGGGATTCCCCCACCAGTCTCAAACTCAGTCTTCTGTTGATTGTTTTGCCTCTGCACACACACACACACACACACACACACACAGAATATTTTAAAAAGGAGGGAACATCAATTCCCCACCTGAAAACAATAGTAAAAGTCCTTGACACACTCCCATTGCCACGCACCTGATTCCTGCGGCCAGACCCAACAGCAGGTCCAGGTTAAGCTGCTTGACTACAGAGATCAAAGAATCAAAAGCCTGTTTGTAATTTTTCTATGTAAATAAGAGCAGCATTAGTGCCCTTGTGGGCTATATAAAGAAGCCTTCGTTTTGCAGTAAAACAGAACTATTTTTACAGAAGCAAGCGTAAAAGACTGAATCCACAAATGTAGAAAGATTACAATGAATTAAAAAATACCCATCTGGTCCTATTTATTTCTTCTTCTGGGGGTGGCAGGGAAAGGGGGATATTATTTCTACAGATTAAAGCAACAGGTTTATAGAGCAATTCTCATTGAAAGGCGCAAATTGAGCAGCTAAATTTCTTGCCTCAGGGCTACCCATTGTATATCTTCTCACTTAGGATGTGGAGGGAGTCATGAAGTGAATCAAAGCTGTTCTGGCACCTGAAAAGGGGTCAGGGGGAACATCAGGCGGCCATCAGATGGGACAGGCTTTGAGTCTATTTTGAGTCACATTTGACCCAGCAACCCTGCCCCTAAAGTCTCTGAATCCCATTACCCTGACCCACCAATAATAAAGGACTGGTGAATGGTAATTAGGGCCTACTCCTATAAACTGAGCTGCACTTCCTGTAAAATACTGAACCTATCATCTCCTGTTCTAGTCATTGTGGGGCTGAAGGGCAGGGAGGGAAGCATTCAATACCTTTGCATGACACTTGTTCATCCTTAGTTATTGCTACAAAGAGTTTTAAGTCACCTTCACAACAATGTTTGTGAGGTGGGAAAGTATCATTACCCCCATCTCACTGTCTAGGGGTCGCCAAACTTTATGAGACAAGGGCCATATTAGATTTTTGAAGAGGCTTTGTGGGCCGAAGCGACTGTGAAAAAATTCAATATATGCAAATATATGCAAAATCCGACCTTTTGCTCCTCCAGCGGCTGCCGCGCTCCACCAGTTGCTCCTCCAGGAGCTGCCGTGGGGGCCACTCACCCCTCCGCACATGAGGCCGCCGGCAGCAGCTGGCGGGGGTGGGGGGCAGCGGCGGCTTCTCCACATGCCGGCTCAGCTGAAGGGCCGGACAAATCGAAGCCGCAGGCCGGATCCGGCCCCCGGGCCTTAGTTTGGAGACCAGAAAAAGTCAGCATCCAAGACACCCAAAAATCATAAGACCAAACTCTACTCTCATTTCAGGTGGAAATAACACCAGATACAGTACTTCAAATGGAGTCACTCTGGATTTCTAGCTGCTGTTGGAGTTGTGCCCATAACTTCTGGCTTTATATAGAATCACAGAAATACAGGGTAGGGACCTCATCAAGACCAGCACCCTGTCCTGAGGCAGAATGAGGTCAGCTCAGGCCATCCCTGATAGGTGTTTGCACAACCTGCTCTTAAAATCCTCTATTGGTCACTAAGCTGCAACATATCATTCATTCCCCACTGCTCCCTTTGTCACTGCCACCCAGTGGCTCTGCAAGCAGAAAACAAACCCAGATCCAAAGGCACCTCTTGGCTGCTACACCCCATCTTGGAAAACCCTCCCACAGAGTCTGCTGTTTTGGGGAAAGGTCAGGATTGGGGAAGTACATTTTTCCTTTGTACTCTCTCTGTTGGGTGCCAGTTTTCCAGTAGGCACCTATGCCTGAGTTTGAAGCGGATGTACAGAGGGAAGGTGTCTGTTGGACTCAGAATTCCCGGGCAAATTCTGTTTTCCATCACACTAGCATAAACCCGCTGTAAGTCTAATAATAGTTTTAGTGGAGCGCCTCGTGATATAGGATGATGTAGCAGACCACAAGAGCATGTCTCCTGGGAGCCAGGTTCTTCACATGGTGTAATCACATGGTGTAAATCAGGACAGCCTGATCGATTTCAGTGCCGATTTATGCCACCTTGAACACAAAGCTTCTTAGTTTTACTCCCTCCTTGATTTCTGTTTTACATACTTGTCTTAATTCCTGCATTTTTTGGTAAAATCGCCTCGCTCCCCCCAGTGTGCAGGTGAATTGCACGTTTTGTTCTTCTTTTGGTTTGGCTTCGGACACAGGGAATTCCAAACGAGCCGAGGGATGAAAATCAGCCCATAAGCTGCAATTATTCGTGTCTGTTGAGCTATGTCACCAAAAAGGGTTCAGAGTGTAAATATTCTACCCTGCGCACACAGCCGTTCCCATTACTGAAAATGTGTCAGGCTCACGTTGGAGTCCAGATCCAACGGCACGTTAGTTACGGTGCAAAAACATGATCTACAAATATTTTCTATCTCGTAATTATACAAAATGAGTGGAAATTTCTACCCCCACCCCAAAAAAACATAGCCCACTCTGAACACAGAGCCGGACTGCCAGCTATGCAAGAACATAAATATTGCTTAAGTTGTTTCGTACAGGGTAGTAGCAGGAAAGTGGAAAAATGATTGAGGGACAAGTGATTTTAAAAATCCCCCAGAGGGCTGTCACTTACCTGTTTATTTCAAGAAGAGCTGCAACTGCCAAAAAGAAAGGTGTTACTTGGGCTGATATCATGTTATGTTTTCACAGCAAATTTCAAAATAAACAGGCATCAAGTCATTGATTCTCTCTCTCTTCTCACTCACTGTGAATATGTTTATGTAGTGTTATAGGCGCTGACTTTTCATTTTGCAGGTGGATGCCCCGCACCAGCTCTGCCCCCTCCTCCCAAGGCCCCTCCCCCTTTCACCTCTTCCCACCCCTGCTCCGCCCCCTCTCCTGAGTGCCTCCCACCTGCTGCTCCCTCCTTTCTCTGCCCCCTCCTGCCTTAAGAGCAGCGAGAGTAGCAGGAGGCAGAAAGGAGCGAGTGGTGAGAGAAAGACACAAAATAAATGCAATGGACAACAACACTGCTGCGATGTCCCCGGAAATGGAAATGGAATTTATCATCATCACACTTGACAGGGTTAGTCCTAGGAATCTCATGGCCTTTCATCGCTGACATAGTAAAGTCTGCCGTGATGATAAGTACCATGGGATGGTGATAACTAAGGGATCAAAGATGACTCCGTTTTTTAAAAAATGACATAAATAATATAATAAATCAGTCAATAACCCCCTTCATAGTTGATGGGTCACAGTGGCCAAGATGCAAATAACATTCATTATTGCATCTAATTATCGAAGACTGTTTTAATTGTTACCTAATAGCCTTTGACTAGGAAGGAGAGAGCACACTGGGGTGATCTTCACTTGTACAATTTTTCATGGGACTGTGAATTTGATGCTCAAAAAATCGTGAGGAATTAATATTGAGACACAGGAGGCCGTACATTAACTTCCCTCTTCTGCCAATGCCCCCGAATCCTCATCGCCAATATGTGGCGCTATCCTGAGCAGAGACTACAGCAGACAAACTTTTCTTTTACTATTGACCTGTGCTGGCTCCAAATTAGAGAAACCAACTCAAGATTCTGCATCCCATCTTCTGTCCCCTAAGCCGTGGAGTTTCCTGAGTGCTTGAGTGGTTGACTCTAGCAAAGAATTGTTCTGTGAATGGAGAATTAAAGAATGAATGCTCTGATCTTTCATTTGACCATAAAAGGAGATTGATTCCACAGGACAACAGCCATGTAAGGGCCTGATCCAGTAGCCTTTACTGGTGTGATTAGCCCCATTTGGGACAGCAAGAGTTGGGGTATCCATCAACAACTTGGTAGGTTGTTGATCTGAAAACAATGGGGAATATTTATAGCACTTGAAATGTCCAAAGCCGTCTGTTAACATTAAGAGCCATTCAGCCTCAGAGAAGAAGTGGAATTTATCCTCAAAGAACATCTCATTACATAGGGCAGTCATATGACACTCTCATCAGCCACTACCCTGTGCTGATTATGCACTTTCAGTCTGTCTAGCTGCATTTATACCTAAATCATCCCCACGTTATCTGAGCTGTCTTTCAGAGGTGTTGACCAAGATATGCAGATGGTTCATATAAGAGATGAATGACCTACTAAGTCCTCAGGCACTTGCACCTTTCCAAAGTCTGTAGGAGCACTGGAAGTTTGAACCCTCTGATAACAAGTGCAACCGAGCCGTGATAAGAAGTATGACTGGAACTTGGTGGAGTGAGGTAGACATAAAAGAATAAGGAAAATGAGATGGGTGACTATTGAAACAATATACAAAAACCTGTAGGAGAACACTTCAACCTGCCTGGACACACAATTACAGATTTAAAAGTCACCATACTGCAGCAAAAAAACTTCAAGTCCAGACTGCAAAGAGAAACCTCAGAGCTGCAATTCATTTGCAAATTTAACACAATCAATCTGGGACTGAACAAAGACCTTGAGTAGCTTGATAATTACAAAAATAGCTTCTCCTCTCTCCGAGTTCACACCCCCTATTCAACTGCTAGAAGAATAACCCACCCTCCCTGATTGGAGATAACAAGCTGGTTCAGCCTAATTGGACTAACCTTGTTACCTCCTACCTGGTTCTTGCCTACTTTTCTATACCTGCCCCTGGACACTTCCACTGCTTGCATCCAACGAAGTGGGTATTAGCCCACGAAAGCTTATGCTTCAAAACTTTATAGTTAGTCTTTAAGGTGCCACAGGACTTTGTTACCTCTGCTATTCCAGACTAACACGGCTACCTCTCTGATTATTGAAACCTTAGCTCGCTCTTGTAATGATGAATAAGCTCAAATAAGAGAGGACTAGAGAGCTGCCAGATTAAACACTAGGTGCCTCATGAGGTGAGGAGAAAGGGCTCATGTGTGAGCAGCCTGGGTGGGATGGTCCCTAGTAACTTCCCTGCCTGTCCGGAGCCACTGCAAGCAAATCTGGGATGCCCTTTTGAAACTATTCATTTCGGGCTCCTGGCTGCAAGGCTCAAGAGCTTTCTCACCCACTTCATCTGCTCCCAAACACTGGCCCATGCCAGCCTGAGGGCCGGGGGAGCTTAGACCTGGGACCCCATCTCAAAGTGTGGAGGTGGAAAAGGAAACGAGTAAGTGGCCTATCAATGGTGGGTATGTTCGTGGAGAGAGCTAATGGCAAAGTAGATGGAAGTTCCCTTTTAAGCAAAAGAGGAGGGATTCAATTATAATATGCCCCTACACCAGAGCTACTTCCCCAGGGAGTGCACCCACATCTGCGGTAGCCATATTGGTAACAAGCGTTCATTGTTTAATAGGGTTTAAGGCCAGAGGGAACTGATAGGTCATCCAGTATAACCCAGACAATAGAATTTAATCCCAGTACTCCTTTGTTGACCCCCACAACTTGTGTGTGACTAAAGCATCTCTTCCAGCAAAGGATACAGTCTGGATGTGAAGACACCTAGAGATGGAGAATCCACCACTTCCCTTAGCATCTTGTGCCAATGGTTAATCCCCCTCTCTGTTGAAAATCTGAACCTTATTTCTAATTTGAATGTGTCTGGCTTTAACTTCCAGCCATTTAATCTATCTCCGAAGGGCATAAAAAGAACTAAAGAGCCTTTTATGACCCAGCAGGCAGCTTGCTGGCACCTAACACATTCAGCATAGTCCGAACAAGTATATTGTATTTTGTGTTGGTAATTCTTAGAGCTGGTCAAAAATGTTTGGTTTGATTTTGATTTTTTTTAAAAAAAAATAGCCTTATGTTTTTAAGCAAAAAACTACAGGGGAATTTTTATTTCTTTGTGCATTTTCTGGGTTTTTAAAAATAAAATAAGCAAAGATATTTGTCCCCAGCCATTGCACTACTGATATCTAGCTCCCTATTACGTAGCAGATTTATTTCAGCGTAGAAGGCATAATATAAAACTACATTCCGCAGTTATATTCCATTTGTCAGGCATTTGATACCCACAGACATGGTGTTACAAAAAGAAAAGTAAGCCGGGTAATGATTATTGACACTGTAATTGCAGAAGAGCTCTGGTTATGCATTTTTAACCAGCAAAATGGTAACAAGAAAATAAAGAACTAACTTGTAGCTTGTTTGTTTCTTCTTTCCCTGACTACAGAACTAGTTGTTCCAGATAAATGGTCACAGTATTAAGAAGGTAAGCAGTTAACTGTCTGAACTTCTGAAGTGCCATCATGTTTTTTTCCCTAACTCTCACACTCTTATCTCAATTGCCATTATAAACCATCACCTGCAACAGCTATCTAGCTAGTCCAAGCAACTTTCATCTGGCATCAATTGAGGCTGTAAAAGAAGTTCATAAGTGCACAGCCCAGGTGTCTGCAATTTTACTCCCCCTGATCCATTCGACAGCCCCCAACCAATTTCAACTGACTTGCTTCATACCTTCAGAAATGGCAGTAAAGTATATTATGGGATAGTCCCAAGATCAGTATGGCAATTTAGGTAAAGCTTTGCTGATTTCTCTTCTAATGAGCTGAGCTTGCAAATGATCAAAGATCATTAAGAAAACATGAGTGTTGGAAATCAAAATCAAATGTGCTAAAATAGATTATGTTCTTCACATTTCTGGGGACTGTATAGTCTCAGGGAAAGACAGAACTGTCTTGACTTGTTAATATATATTCTGTACCCAGCTCTTCAGTGCCTCTAGGAAATGAACGTGTTCATCTCAGTCCAGTTCCTATTGAAAATCACTAAATCAGCCCCCTTAATTGGCATTAATTCACACCGCTCATTGCCACTCAGTAGAGAAATCAAGCTTCTAATGGGTCATAAAAACAGAACTTTGCTTTCCAGCCTAGAGGTGGAACTTCCTGCTCATGGATGAGGCATATTGCACGGAGCACCACGCGGAGAGCTCTTACTGTCACTTTGTGCCATATAGGCGCAGTCCTGAGCCCTGCTCTGGACCTTTAGCAACATTCCCATAATGCAAAGGAGCTGGAAAACAGCCGGGCCTCCCCAGCTGAGGTACAGCCCAAATAGCATACTCCTTGCAGCTCCTGGTATAGAGTGAGCTGGGGGCATTCTCAGCAGGGTGGGAGCTATACCCATCCAGACATAGTTCTGGCATTGCTCTAAACTACCCAGAGACCAGAACTGATGAGCAGCGAACACCCATCCACCTAGCTGCACAAAAGAGATGCTGGAGGGTTGAGGCCTCTCCGCTTTTTGGATACATAGAAGAATTCAGACTCCAGTACTTTTAAACTCACTTAGATTCTTCTGTAGTCATCACTGACTTTGAGCTCATGACCCGACTCAGCATGGCTCCGGGTTTTTTTTTTTCTTTCTTTCTTTCTTTTCAATCTCGGTGGAAATTTTGTTTTGGAAACGATGCCGGGAGCACAAACAGGAAACAGGAAGGACTTTTTGCAAAAAAATGTGAGACTCTGAAGGAGCTGCAGTTTGGCTTTTTGGATCCAACCCACCGCTTCGTTTTGCAACAACAGCAAGATCTGAGTGGCGAGGTCAAGAGAAAAGCAAACATGTAGCGGCCGCAGAGAGCGACTTTCAAAATCACTTTTTGGAACTCTGAGTCATTTTATGTGCTGCATGCAGCCAAGATGCCTAGAAAAATAAAGAAAGATGCTGACCAGTCCCCGCAGAAGAGCCGGCTATTGACAGATGGGATTAAGTGGTAGGAGTGCTCAAAGTGGGGTTGGTTTTTTGTAATAGGCCCATTGCCTTTGTTTATTGTAATTTTCATTTTAATTATTTCTGTTAAGACATTTGGGGGCCCCATGGGCATAGTGCCTCTTAACCAAAATGTGTCGTTGCTGCTAATATTGCTGTTCATTTGTTTGGGAGCGCGTCTATCATTCTGTGGGGCCATTCTCACTGGAGTGTAAAGTGCTGGAAAGAGATGGGGAACCAGGATCCGGTAATGCAGCAGCACGTGCGGGGAGACAAACAGGGCACAGGGGTGGGATATGGCCAAAAAAGGGATAATTTCCTTAATGGTTCAGGGCAGGTCTCAGCTCAGGAGCAGAGCAGTTGGGGAAACTGTGCAGCAGGAGAAAGCGTAAGTATTAAGGACCCAGTCCTGCAAGTTCCTATGACCAGGATCCAGAAAGCCCAACTTAGGTGATCAAATCACGGACATGGTCCTGCAGGCCCTTTCTATGGGGTATATTGCTTCCTACCTTGAATATGCCCATTAAAGTCACTGTGCCTGATAATAAGCAGTTGCAGGATCAAGTCCTGTTGGTCTTTGCAAATATCTGAAAGGGAAACAAAGCTGATGAATGTGTTACAGATATTTTTCAAAGGATTATAAATAAAACTAATACATTTGGGAGTTGATCCTGCTGCCTCCAATTTACCCCGAGTAAGGACTGGAGGATGCGGTCCGACACAGCACATCTCTAGATGTCCATTGTTCTTAATGGGCTTGATTGTCCCCTGTGCCCAAGCAGAGAGAAAGTGAGGGAGGAGCATCAGGGAGGCAGTTATGGTTCCCTGATCTTGCACTAGCCCTGGAGTCAGCTAGAGCAATCATGAAGCTTCACTAACTTACACCACCAATAGAAGACTCCAAATGGACCTTATACTAGTGGGAACTCACAGTAGCTGACCTCCACTTTACCCCATCCTTCCCCCCTTAGGATGCGCCCTACAAGAAAGGGAGCATGGGGGGAAAGAGGACTTACGGGCTAGGTTTCTTTAATTCTCTGCTAGGGGAATTCTCCACTGGCCATGTACAGCCCATCTCTGGGCTTTCTGCCCCATCTAAGTGGGACCTGGATCCTGCAGGAGAATCTGACCTAGTGATTTTATCTCCACCGCATGCTTATTCTTCTTAAATAGTTTGGAAAGCACTTTGTACTCCTTCAGTATCAAAGGTGTGATTACATATTTATTGGTCATATAGTAATATATGTAATATAGTATTAGAGCTGCAAGTGACTTTAACAGATAAAGAAAATTGTCATCAAAGAGATGTTCAGAGTACACTATTTCTCAGATGTGTGTGCATAGAAGAGCTAGGCAGGAAATGTCCCCTCCACCCCCGCCTCCATCTCCCCTCAAAAAATATTTTTTTCTCAAAAAACCTGAAAACCAAAACAGGTTTTGGGGTTTTTTGGCAATGAAAAACTGAACAGTTTTGGTTTTAAACCACCAAACAGAAAGTTACAATTTGAAATCGGAAAGCTTTGGGGGCTTGGTCGCTGAAAACTGAAAAATGCCCAGCTATTGGTTTCTCAATGCAAACCCAGATAACTTTGTTGCAGATACTTTTTTTTTCCCCATGGGGCACCATTTTGGAGTGAAAAAGCTGTTTGCTGAAAATAGGGTGACCAGCTGTCCCGATTTTATAGGGGCAGTCCTGATTTTGGGGTCTTTTTCTCACAAAGGCACCTATCACCCCCCACCCTCCACCCCCATCCCGCTTTTGGACACTTGCTAGCTAGTCAGCCTAGCTGAAAATGTTTAGACCAACTCCTATATGTATATACTCTTTCCTTCAGGGAAGACCTGAACTTTTCCAGGTTATCCTTCAGACATTGTTATGCCACATATAACAGTAAAAGCTGTGGACATGCGAAGGCAATAGAAATAGCTTTCTCGAAACTGGATGTACAGGTCACAGGAATAGCAGGAACAAGGGAAGTTTACCTGTTTATCTTCAAGCGGGTGACTCACCACCTCACCAAAACATTACCCTTGACCAAGTTTTATAGCTGATAGATAAGAATTTTTATCACATTCAGTTTAATATTATTGCTTAACTTTCGGAGGTGTGACACAGTTCCTGGACTTCTGATTGGCTCAGGGGGATCTTGCCATAGGCAGTCCCACATCAATCAGTGACAGCCATCAGTGTTTTCTATTTCACAGCCACCGAGAGATTAAAGAGGCACTCCACACCGTTTCCCAGTCAGTCAACTCCTTTCCCTTTCTGCCAGCCTTTGTGATTGGCAAATTGCCGTGCAAACTTATCAAATATTAAATGATAAATAATAGCAGACTTCCGTACTGGGAGAAAATAACAGGATTAGACAGGCCATTACCTTCTAGTAGTGTGTTTATACTTTATGGCAAAGATAACTCTGTGTACCTTCAGGGATTTCTCCTTCCTTCTTGACAATGCATATGTATGCACAAACAGAATGCAGTGTAAAATGTTTTATACACTCTCTTAAAGATCACCGCTTTAACACACGTTAATGGTCCAGATCTCCAGCTGATGTAAATGGATGTAGGCCTCCTGGTGTTGTTGGATTTTTATTCACTGTGGAACTGAGTCGTTATCCCCATTGTTCTCCAGATTGTGCTTGTTTTGGATTCAGTGACACTAAGTTGTCATGGGAAGATTGATTCATGGACTGAGAACTGGTTAAAATACAGGGAACAAAGGGTAGGAATAAATGGTAAATTTTCAGAATGGAGTGGGGTAACTAGTAGCGTTCCCCAAGGACCAGTCCTAGGACCAATCCTATTCAACTCATTCATAAATGTTTCGGAGGAAGGGGTAAACAGTGAGGTGGTCAAGTTGGCAGATGATACTAAACTGCTCAAGAGAGTTAAGACCAAAGCAGACTATGAAGAACTTCAAAAAGATCTCACATAGCTAAGTGACCGGGCAACAAAATGGCAAATGAAATTTAATGTGGATCAATGTAAAGTAATGCACATTGGAAAAAATAACTCCAACTATACATACAATATGATGGGGGCTAATTTAGCTCCAACTAATCAGGCAAAAGATCTTGGAGTCATAGTGGGTAGTTCTCTAAAGACATCCACGCAGTGTGCAGCGGCATTCAAAAAAGCAAACAGGATGTTAGGAATCATTTAAAAAGGAATAGGGAATAAGACAGAGAATATCTTATTGCCCATATATAAATCCATGGTGCTCCCACATTTTGAATACTGCATACAGATGTGGTGTCCTCATCTCAAAAAAAGATATACTGGCATTAGAAACGGTTCAGAGAAGGGCAACTAAAATGATTAGGGTGTAGCAGGGCAGCGACTCACCCCTGCGGCGCCTCCTGCTGGTCCATCCGGGAATTAGCTCACCAGCATCTGGAGTGCCCTCTACAGGTCAATGTCCCGCTTGCTACTTTGGCCCCGTGTCCCTCCCGGACCCCGGTGCCCTCTTACAGAGGGTGCTGCACCCCTGTAATACCCCCACAGATCTTAGGGTCTCCCCTCCCTGGGGAACCCTCCACCCTCTATCCCCACCTTGCCTCAGTCTAGGCAACTGCCAGTCACCACTTTCCCCCGTTCACTGAGGCAGATTGCAGTATCATTGCCACTCATCACCGGCAAGGAGGGTTTGGCCAGCTGCCTCTAGAGCCACGGGCTGCCCCCTGCAACCCCAGTACCTCTTTGTTGGGCCTTCCCCTAGGCCCAGCAGCCTGGGGGTTTCCAGGCCAGAGCTTCCCCAGCTCCTCCTGCCTAGCCCCAGCCCTGCACCACTCTAGGTACCTACTCAAGCTCCCAGCAGCCAGGCCTGTCTGCATCCTCAGCTAGAGAAAGAGATTCTCTCTCTGCACCAAACTCTGGGCCCTTTTTATCAGGGCCAGCTGGCCCTAATTGACCCAGCCACAGTATGTTGCAGCCCTGGGATGGGCTGCCTTCCCAATGCTACAGTCCTGCAAAGAACTGTTTTAACCCCTTTTTGCCTGGAATGGGGCAGTCATCCCCCTACATAGGGGTTTGGAACAGTTCCCATATGAGGGGAGATTAAAGAGGCTAGGACTTTTCAGCTTGGAAAAGAGAAGATTAAGGGGGGATATAATAGAGGTATACAAAATTATGAGTGGTGTGGAGAAAGTGAATAAGGAAAAGTTATTTACTTGTTCCCATAATATAAAAAGTAGGAGCCATCAAATGAAATTATTGGGCAGCAGGTTTAAAGAAAATAAAAAGATCTTCTTCACACAGTGCACAGTCAACCTGTGGAACTCCTTCTCTAAGAAGGTTGTGAAGGCTAAAAATATAACAGAGTTTAAAAGAGAACTGGATACATTCATGGAGGTTTAAGTCCATTAATGGCTATTAGCCAGGATGGGTAAGAAATAGTGTCCCTGCCTCTTTGTCAGAAGGTGGTGATGGATGGCAGGAGAGAGATCACTTAATTATTACCTGTTAGGTTCACTCCCTACAGAGCACTTGGCATTATCCACTGTCGGTAGACAGGATACTGGGCTGGATGGAACTTTGGTCTGACCCAGTATGGCCTTCTTATGTACAGGAAACTCAGAACCTGTATCTAGTTACTCTGAGCCAAAATCTGCCCTTGTATAAGAAAATGAAATCTTATGGCATGTATAATGGCAAATGTAAGTTAGTGGAGCTAGAACCAGGGACCTTGCCCATATACTTCCCAGGGAGTTGCAGGTATATATCTCAGGGCTGAACTTGAGCCTCTACTATAGATGCAGGAGGAAATATTTGCTTATGCGTTCCCCGCTTCATTACAGTTCGATTCTCGCCTCTTCAGGAACCAATCTCACAGACTGTGGACATTCGGCACAAGCTGAACCATCTTCATCATGTTGCCCTGGTTAGTGTTTTTTAGCTGCTGAATAGAAACAGGTGTTAGCTAATGAAGGCTGCATGTTGATGTTTGGTTTCGCTTTGATTATTATTTTGTTTCTTTTACTGAGCAGTTTCTTTTCTACTCTTTTATTACAAGAAACACTTGAAATCAAAAGATGTGGGGCTTGTTTTTTCCATCCCTGGAAATTTACCACGGTTTCCAAAAAAGATGAAGTATTTTATTTTTTATTTTGATTTATATCATGTCTTCATATAAGCTAATTTGACTGGCTACCTGCCAAGGGCCCAATCCTGCAAGCATCTATTGCTGGGTGAGTAGAATCATTGCATTAGAGCAAACGGCCAGAAAATTAGTGCAACATTACGAAATGAATATCCATTGGAAAGGGAAGAACCAAGTGGCCTTGTTTTCCCTGCAATGGGACCAGCTCTTCTGCTGATGTAAATCAATATACCGATGCTTAGACTTCAATGCAGCGACACTGAAGAATACCACCTAAGTGCACTCCAAGGTCAGCATTATCGCTTACTTACATAATCAGTTGCTTTTTTCTCCCCCACGCCCCTGCCATGGTTTTCCTTGTGAACATCTTCACTCTCAAGTTTATGGCTCTCTGTGGCTTTTGTTGCTACAGAATTCTGGGAGTTTCTTCAAAGTCGCTATCAATATGTTTCATCCTGTTGGCTTCTTGAGACTCCGTGAGGCCCAGACAAAATGTTTCTAATGCTAAGCTGTCATTAGAGATCAGGGGAACGGAGAAAGCGGATCTGATTTCATATCTAATTTTACTGTAAAACGTGAGGCAGGGAAGAAGGGAGTTATTTTTAATTGGGAGAAAGATTGTTGAAATACTGCTATGTTGCTTTCTTTTGCCAGTGTGAGATCTCTCATGTATTTAACTTAGGCCTGTATCTTTCCAAAGAAGGAAAGATTATAAACTTTGTACTCCGCTCCATCTCTAGGGCTATTTCTGCTTGAAGCACTTTGGAACCCTGCATTTTCCAGACTGCCTGACACGTGAACATTTAAGAGAAAATGTAACTATGGGTCAAAATTCTCCTGTGTCATAACACCACTGACGTCAATAGAGTTATGCCAGCAGACCCTATATATGTCCATGTATAGTAGTTATGGGCTTGCTATGTTTTGTGGGAAACTGTGCAGTCAGCAATAACATATGGCAGGGTGCAGTGATATAGCCATCTTTAGTCTTCAGGGACACATCAGATCTTACCAATTACATACGGATGCTGGGACCAAGATGGAGATTTAACTGCTGGAATCTGTAGTCTCCACAGTGTATTCCTCTGCATGACAGCTGCAATTTATTCTGTTATACAGTTCACCTATGGTACATGGGTTTGGAGCGATGCCCTTAGGTAAGACAAGTTTGAGCACTTCTGTGGACCTTGGAAGATGATAGCAATACTCAATCTGGCAAATTTATAATGCAAGATCTGCGCTGTTATGTAAATGGTAAACCTAACCTAGCACAGAGAGTCTTTAAGAAATTACTGATATTAGAATAGGCAGTTTTTAACGGCAAAGCCAGCTCCCAATTAATGGAACTACTTATTTAGGTGACTGGCGGATTATGCATCCTGCCAATTAGCTCCATCTCAATGTTCTATTTCTTGCCTTAAATCAATAAACAGTTCAAGATTTCCTGGAGTCAGAAAATGAATGTCAATGCCAAGAATTGTGGGTATATTAAAACCATACCTATAACAATAGCCCTCAACTAGGAAGTTCAACTAATCACTCCCTTGTACAGCTGAGTGTCTGACAGAGAAGTTAGAAAGCTGAAACTGGTATACACCCCCAGTAAAGAAACCGCAGCTCACAGAACTCATGAAAAATATTTACTAACCTTTGGGTGCCCTTTGTTCTCTATCCTTCCTGACAAGCACTTTTCTTCAGCACTGCATACCTTAAATGCCTTTGCAATATGATTTGATTGTGGGGCTTACTAAGGTGGATTGAGATGAGTGAGTCATTATCTGCCATTTATCTTTCATTTAAAGAAAAGAAAGACTAAGAACAAAAGAGGACATAGGGTTTTATACCATAATTTGGCCAAATTATTTCACATTCCTTCCAAAAAAAAAAAAAAACCAACAACCAACCCTGAAGCAAACTATGATGGTAAGAGGAGCCCATAAAGTTGGGGTGCTGCAGGGAGGGGGAAAGAGAGGATTGAATTAATAGGCACCTAAAACTCTGCAGTACAGTAAAACTTTGATATAACGGAGTAATTCGGGCGAGGGGGTGTCCGTTAAAGCCGAAAGTCCATTATATAATAAAGTAGGTTTTCCGAATGCGTATGTTAAAAAATTGACAAAATAGTTAGTTAACCTGTTTTTACTTATGTAGACACGTTTGTGTAATTAAAATTAAATATGTATGAAAAGTTTAATTTCACAGAAAAGTTTTCTATACAGTAGACTCCCGATTATCCGGGCGCGGGTTAACCGGGCTGCGGATTAACCGGGATGTCTAAACAGGTCGGTAGGGGAAGCCCCAAAGCAGCGGCAGGCTCAGCCTTAGCCTGCTGCTGCTTTGGGGCTTCTCCCACTGGTCCCTTATGAGCTGGGGTCTCAGCCTGCTTCCAGCCTGGGTGTAGCAAAAAATCACTCTGAGTCGTGAGCTGATCACTTCGCTGCTATGGGCACCACCCCAGATTTCCTGAGTCAAATGTAAATTACTTAAAGAAGTTTTCTCTCTCTCTGTCTCTCTCTCTCTCTCTCTCTCTCTCTCTCTCTCTCTCTCTCTTCCCCTGTTTGACTGAGCACCATGCCTCATGGCTACTTTACTGTGTTTACCAATTATGAAAATTCTGGTCACTTAATTATGAAAATATTGGTAAGTCTGTCACACTGGCTCCTGGATGGAGCCAAAGCCAAAAAACAGACTGGAAAGCCCTTGAAAAATGAACGGCTTTCTCTCTGTTCTTATTGCCAGTGGATTTTTGTAGTTCTAGGATATGACTGGACTAGTCTACAAAAGTTTCTTTACAAGCTGAAAAACAGGAGACTAAACTGGAAGCTTAATTTACTTTGTAGATTTGTCCTGTGTTAAGCAGAGACAGAGAGAAAAAGTTGGACAGAGGGCTAAAGTCCGTCTCTCTTACACCAATGTAAATCTAGAGTCATTCCAATGATATATGTGGACCTGGGGCTAGATCTTTATCTGGGGAAATCAGTGGAGCTGCACAACAGCTGAAGATCTGACCCCTAATTCTTATCTCACACTGGTTGAAACCCAAGAGTGATCCCACTGAACACCAAGGTCTGATTCTGATTCCATTACAGAGGTTTTCACAGAGCGAAACTCCACCTTACTTCAGAGTTTAGCCCAGTGAGACTAAGTCTCCTCTCATTCACCGTGGTTACTCACCCACCATGCATATTGCAAAATTATGCCATTGAAGTTAAGTGGAGTTATGCCAGCAAAGAATTTGGGCCATTTTCCTCCATATGGCACTGGTGCAGGTATGAGGAAATAGACCTCACAGGGCTGGCCTGACCATGAAACGAGCTGAGGCGGCCACCTCAGGTGTCAGAATTTGGGATGAAGGGGTGCCACTAGGACCCAGAGTGTAGCAAAGTGTGCTTGCTGGTTGTACATATGTATTCTCTCTGTTCTAGATGCACAGAGATGGTGGAGTGCTAGGCTGGAGGAAGAAGGGCACAAAAAACCTTTCCAGTTTTTTTCCCAAGCGAGAGGGCATGGGGGCGTCATTTCAGCTCCCCGACACAGGTGCCAAAATGTTGTGGGCCACCCTGATTCGCCCACAGCATCACTGATTTCAAAACAGTTATAGTGATTTATACTAACTGAAGATAGGGCTTGCTGAATGCAGTGGAGTTACGCCAGCCAAACTAAGAGCAGAAATTACGACTGGACAGAAAAGGGAAATTCTCTGATTGATCTCATTTTCACACTAGCAGAAGTGGGGAGGGTTTTTTTTAAAGCTTAATGGAGAAAAAATCATTTCTGTGCATTTTGTTATGTCTTTTGTAAATTGCATTGCATGTACATGTAAATAAAGTGGGCGGATAATATATGCAAAGTGCAGCGTAGTCACAGGATGACAAAATTGGTCAATTTTCATTTTATTTAAATGATATGGTATGACACAATACATTTAAAAATTATGTGCAGCACCACATATTTTAACCCGCATGAAAATTGACCAATTTTGTAATATTTAACATATGGCTTACATATTGTTGTATTTTGCTAAAAAAAAAAATAAGTGTGTATATTTAGAATGTACATTATATTTTGCTGGCATTTTACCATTCTGGTTGATATTTAATTCATATTTTATTAAAAGAGCTGTTGTAAAGACAAGTTGACTATTGAGAACATATTTTCTGGGCTTCAATAACTACATAATAGATACATATCTCCTTACATAGCTGTAAAACTTACTGCATGAAATTATGCTCTTAGGGTCTGATCCTATGTTCATTGATGTTAATAGCAAAGCTCCTGTTTACTTTAATAGGGCAGGATCAATGCCCAGTTCACAACTGTGTAACCCCACTGAATTCCATATAGTTCTATACTGGTGGGGTAAAGAACAGAATTTGCTTTGCAAAATCAAGTGGTTTAATACAATGAAGATTTGGGGTTAGATCCTGCATTATTGATGTTTATAGGTTTTGAAGAGGTTCAGCATATTTCAGGATCAGAATGTTGTCAGCACATTATCATATTTTCATTAAGGCTCTGATTAATGCACAAGCTTAAAATTAATCCCATGCTTAAATGCTTTGCTAAACAGAGCTGATTTTAAGCACATTCTTAAAGTTAAACCTGGGCTAACTGAGACTTAAAAAGACCTTGTCAGGGTATGGTATTCAATTTCTAGAATAATTTTTCCTTTGGTTTTGTAGGTTGGAAATTTACAAGTGAAATCTGTTTCATTTTTGCAGCTAATGCTATATTCCATGTCACATTTGACATGTGGTAACCAGGAGTGCCAATACATTGCTAAGTCCCATTGCTGTGAATTCTATTTAACATTTCCCAGTATTGTAGGAGATAACACTTATGTGTCCCCACTGAATTCCACCACTGTTTCCCTAAGTCATGATAAGTCCACGATGAAGCAAAATATTGGACTAAAATATACAATAAGCCTTAGTGCAATACTTTCCTTTATCAAAAACACTCATCAAAACTTTACTTAATTAATCTGTTCAGCCACAGCACAATCCAATTTAATAACAGTTCACAGTTTAAGCAGTTGTATCCTATAGCAAAGCAAATTATTTATTAAAAATGAAAAGACACTTGGTATCGCCAGAACAAGAAAGCATTTAGCGAAAGAAAAAGTTGAGCTGCCTCTACTCTAATTACAACAATTTCGTTTCCATAGATCTGCATTCTTGAAGCTAAGATGTCATTTAAAAAACAAGGCTTCTTATCTAACTACACTGAGTCCTGGTCTGCACTGTGGGGAGGGGTCGGCCAAAGATATGTAACTTCAGCTACGTGAATAGCATAGCTGAAGTCAACGTATTTAGGTCAACTTACTGTGGCGTCTTCATGGCACTGAGTCAAGTGCCACTGCTCCCCTGATGACTTTGCTTGCCCCTCTCGTGGCTGTGGAGTACCAGCATCAATGGGAGAGTGCTCAGGGATCGATTTATCATGTCTAGACTAGACACGATAAATCAGTGGTTCCCAAACTTTAACAATCTGTGAACCCCTTTCACTAAAATGTCAAGTCTCGCGAACCCCCTCTTAAAAATGAATTTTTCTAGGGATTTTCTCCTTTACCTGAGTATAAATTATAAAAACAGTGATCTTGGAAATATAAAGTTTGTTTTTATGACATGCTCATTACACACTATTTATTATTATTTATCATTACAGTATTTTTATTACGTGATGAAAATTGAAACACTCTTCCAAGATCTCACTTTCGTAGCTTGTATCACTTTGAATAAGACAAGGCTCCTATGTCTCATGAAGGAGTATCAGATGTGAAACAGCATGGAGGTACTTAAGAAGCCAACTCAAAGAGTTCCTCCTACACAAACATTCAGGTCTTGAGCAGTCCAGGCAGACAACACATGTTACAACAAAGCTTAAACTTGTTCTTTATAATAATTTTAAAAACAATACTAGCTGCCTATTTAATTTTAAAAGCAGCAAAAAATAGCCACCTCCCTTTCCATTTCTTATATGTAGCCTTGAAGTTTAAGTCTCCTCAGTGCAATAGATTTGCTTCCATTGATCTGTATGGCTCTTGGAAGTCCAGGGGCTCCAGGCTGATGGCCTTGTGCTGCCTGCGGTCCCTTGGGACAGTTCTGTCCACCATTAGGGAATTTCTTCCTGAGAATCCCCTGTAACATTTCGCAAACCCAGAAAAGGATGTAGCCCTGGAAAGCTCTTCCAATCAATATTTTACAAAGTGCATCTGTGGTCTCTTCCAGGGGCAATGTTCAAGACTTCTTCCTCTTTCCCTAATGGTTTATGAGTCTTGTTCTTGGGTTCTGTGTATTTTATGTTTATGGAGGTAGCGATAGGGTTTGCTTTCTCACTGACTCAAGCACATAGCTTTATTGGTTAGATAGATAGATAGATAGATAGATAGATAGATAGATAGAACCAAATATAGTTAATCTGCCCACATGCCTTTGTCTACTATTATTATTATTGTTCAATATTCTGAAATTGAGTGCAGGCTGATCATTGTGTTCCAAGGGTGGTTAATATGTTGCAACATCAATTCCTGTAGGGTCATTTGTTGGATTAAAGGGAGGCCTGCCTCTAAAATCAGCTTAGCACTGTATAAATCGATAATTAATGGCCCATCGCTTTGCTCTGCGAACATGATTTGCTCATAAAATTGAATTTCAGTGGCGAGTGCCTCCGATATTCCCGTTCTCATTAAAGCGCTATTTGGCTGTAGTGTAGAAAATACCAGCTTGGCCCTATTATTCTAAAGTTAAATTGAGCCATATGATTGGAATATTGCCCAGAGTTAAAAGAAAAAAAACAATCATTTTGAAATTAACATTATCAATACCCTAATGCATGTTGAAGGCTGGTTGGGTCTGACATAGGAAGTGATGTAATAAGGGAGCCCTTAAAACTCACAGTCCTCAAACAGGAAATGTTTTCCTCGAGGAATAGTATACTTGAAAACTGCAGATTACAATTTAATACTAACCAGATTTCTACATTAAACGTGATTTCCGAGAACAATTTGATTTTTCTTTTTCTTTTTTTTCCTTCTTCTTCTTTTTTCAACGATCAAAACTGCGTCCAACCGCAAGCAGCTCCTGGAATGAGCCCGTGGCTGCCTGCAATTTAAATGTCAGACTTCACAATTGCTGAACTACATCAGATTGCTCTCAGAACCCTCTGTCATTCACCACTCGCCTGTCAATCTTAATCTGCTTCTGATGCCCGCACATTTCAGTACACCTTTACTTGGTTCTCATTGCCTGGTGAGACCTATTCTGAGTGGGGATAGCATGAAGTTGCCCCTTGTTTTATGATGTAGAGGTCAGCTCCCCATATAATATACAGTAAGATTCAGCTGATTGGAATAATTCCAGAAACAGCAGCAATTAAACCCTGCTGTATTTGTGGGGACAATAGCAGAACCTGTGGTCTCCATTCAGGTGCTAGGGATGGAAAGAAGGGAAATTTTTGTGAAGATTTTTTTCTTAATTGATTGGGTATTTGATTTCCTGGTCTGTCTCCAGCAATATCATGACGATAATAATTATTATTTAATTATTTGTATTGCGGCAGTAGCTAGGAATCCCAGTCTTGGACCAGAAGTAGGCGCTGTACAAATACAGAAACAAAAAGACAGCCCCCACCCCAAAGAGCTTACAATATTGGGACTGGGCTACACTAGGGAGGGGGCTCGAACTAAGATACGCAACTTCAGCTACTCTATTCACATAGCTGAAGTCGAAGTATGGCCACATGGTAGTCTTCTGTATAGCACACATGAATCATCTCGATTTGATTTCTGGCCCCAGTCTATCACTCCTGTGGCTAAGACGCACCCTGGGGGATATGGGAATGGAGTTCTTCACTTTAATTAACCTTCCCAGAATTATTGAACAAAACGGGCAAGCTCCCAGATGAGTTCTTGCCATTCCTCCACCACCTTGTAATGGGAGGCCTTGAAGCTGGAGGGATTCAAGAAAGGGAAAACAGTGAAAGATATTCTCTGAGCCCCACAGGGATACAAAGGAACTGCTAGAGAAATGTTCCCTCTCTGAAATCAAAATGCCTTGTTCCATGGATGAATCTGAATGATCTTCTCTGTTCTCATATCCAGGAATCGAAAATATTGTTCTCCAGCCAGAAATGAAGGGCAAATGAGGAACCCTATAGAGCAATGTGACAATGTAACATTAATCCAACCCTCTGCTGCCGATATGATGGTAATGGAGGGGAAGACTAAACACAATAATGCCTCCCGTGGTGAGCAATCACCATACTGTAAATTGTGACTTTCAGACATCTGCTCATTGGAAACATTTACATTGAGACTAAATCCCTCCCAGGTTGCACAATAACACCAACTTTGTTTTCTTAGGCTGTAGTTCCACATTTGGCATACAGAGCAAAGCCATCCAGAGGCTACAGAATCCATGAAGCACAGGCTTGGACGACCCACATATTGCCAGCAAAGTTGACAAGCATGCAGGAAACGCTCCCCAAAGCTGCCAAGTCATGCAGCTCTTGAATGAACCAGCTTCTCCATGCGAACCTATTGCTTTCTTGAGCATTAAATATTATTGCTCTCCAGATGTGTCATGAAATTCTCCCACTTGTAACAGTGTCTAGAAAAAGGAATAGGCAGTGAGACTTCTGGTCCTAGACCATTACTTTCAGTTTTGTTCTGTCCGTGTTTAATTTCATATGTGGCGCTCCTGTACCTCACTATTCTGTGGGTGATTAGAAGAAGGATGATGAGGTGCATTAAAGCATTCCAGATGAAAGGGACTAAAACCTTATGAGCATACGTCCACATCAGACTCACATACACACGACACTAATTGTCAACTTTGTTGTCAATTCCAGAATGGACAGGGAGACCAAATTAGCGTAAAAGGAAAAGACCGCCATTTTTTGTATTTTAAAAATAGGTTTCGTGATCAATATAATACTTGATTAAAGTGTAGTAATGATCCAAGTTTAGCCTGAAATCTAGATTTTGAACATGCCAGCTCTGGGGTCTACAGATGCCAAAACTTGCTTTGCCCAATTACAGATAGGGTTTTATTGTGAAATTCAAGTCAAGCTCCAGATTCTGATCTCAACCTACATGTGTGGACATACACCCATATACATACACGCACATGTGGATCAAAGTTTAGCAGTGTGTTTGAGTCCATGGTTTTGGTGTGGGCCAATTTATAATCATAGTTTGAAACCCTCTCTTACATGCAATCCGAGACTTGATCTGGTCACCTTTTCATTCAAGGAGATGTCAGTTTTCATGACCATGTGGACCTACTGATAATGTATCTTTACAACATACAGGGGATTCCCAACACAGCTGTGAAAAACCCTCTTAACACCCTTGTTTCTTTCCTAAAATTGGATGCAGTTGCATAATTCCAATGTGTTCTGCCCTAGTTTTAGGTTTATGGCTTTGGAGAACCACCTATGTTTGCCTATTTTTTCTAATTAGGTGTCAGGTAACAAGCTGTTCTGAAACAGAATGTACCGGCATGGGAACAGCAGGGATGGAAACCAATGCCAGTAAATCAGGGAGAATTTCTTTATCCTTATCCTTGCTTCAACAGCAACATATTTGTTGGAGACGAGCGCTAGAACAAGCCACAAAATGTTGCAGCCTGTATGTGTATATAGTGTGTTTATGTGTTTGTACTTTCTGAGCTCAAAAGAGCTCAGGAGAAAGTACAAGATAAGAGCATTTTATTTTTATCAAGCATTTCTTGAACAAACATAAACCTCGGGAGTGAAGCACTCCACCTCTCTTCCACTGTCCCCAGAAGCTTACAATAAAATAAAAAATATATACTCAATATATATACTATGTATACTATACTATATGTATACTATACTATATGTATACTATACTATACTATATGTATACTATACTATATGTATACTATGTATACTATACTATATATATAGTATACTATATGTATACTATACTATACTATACTATACTATGTATACTATATATACTATCTGATTACCAACTAAAAATCATGGAGAGCTGGTATAGAGTTGGATCTTCAACTAGCATAACTTCGTGTAGCTCTATTTACTTCTCAGGAACAGGGCTGATCCACACCAAATGAAAATCTGGCCTATGTATATATTTTATCCAACACTTTTTGGCTTCCATTACCATCTTCCTTAATATATTCACAGTTTCTTCAGTATAATTTTCTGCAGGAGTGGGTTTGGAAGAAAACTGTAAATGGACATTCTTGCCGCAGAAGTAGAGGGGAAAGGAAGAAGAAAGGAGAGATTGAGGGACAGTCGAGACTTTCCTTCATGAATCACAAGAGATGCAAGTTCTAAGTAAAATTAAGCCTGACTCATGATCTCAGAATAGAGATCCGAGATCTCTATTTCAAGTGTCCAGATTTTTTTTTTCAACCTGAAAGTTCTATCCTGAGATCATGAGTCAGGTTTAATAATTTTACTTAGAAATTGCTGTCAGCCAGATGTGTGACCTGAGAGCACCTTAAAGACTCAGAAACCAGAAGGGAAATAAAGGGAGCTCGCATTTCATTAAAAAAAATTCTCATGATTTTAAGCCAATCTCATGTTTGGAGGCCGGGGGGGACTCATGATTTCTCAATGGCAAGAGTTGGCAACATTAAGACCCATTGGTGAGTCCTGATCCAGGAAACAGTGAAGCCTCTGGGTAATTGTAATTTCCTTAATGGGGAAGTTGGTATTTAGCTATCATGAAGGTGGGTGAATGAGAGAGAGATCATTTCGCTCTCAAATGAACTCACATAGTGTCATGCATGGATGAACCCTTTTCAGGAGGTGATCACTCTATAGCTGATCTTTCAACACTCATCCTCAAACAGAACCTCCACAGGGTGAGCCTGGGAACTTATATCCAGAACCCTGCTAGACACAACCAACCATGGACTCAACAGGGATAGTGGTTTTATGGCTCATTACAACAATTTGTAACACACCACACTGCTTGCTACCCTTAATTACCCACTTCAGACCCCTTATGAATGACAATCTAACCCTCAATTGCCTGCTTCATTTCAAGCGACCACCTCCAACATGGGTTACCTCCTATGCTTAACAATCTGTCCTATCTTGTATTTAGCTCAGACACTCTAATGTCCTTCCTGAAGAAGAGCTTAATGTAGGCGAAAAGTGTGTACCCTCCACCAATAGAACTTGGTCCAATAAAAGATAATACCTCACCTACCTTATCTCTTTCCACTATTATACTGGCATAAGTCCATTGAAGACAATGGAAACTCATTGGTGTAAAACTGGTATAAGGGAGAGTAGAATCATTGCATTTGACTCTCCATTTCCCTGTACCTCGTGTTGTCATTTACATTAGTGCAAACTAGGGATAAAATGCTGCTGATCGCGAAGGGTAGCCTTTTACAACCACATTGTAACTCATGTTGCACTAGTGCAAATGACTATATAAGGTGCAGAGCAAGAGAATAAGCTCCTTAACTTTTCCCTGGGGCCATTTGTTTTATGGTTACTTCAATAGCAGTTTTTTTCTTGTAAATATGATCTCAAAAGCCTAAGCAATCAAACCCATAGAGATAATTAGGAAAATACGTTTCTGCAATGGACTAGAGGACAGGATTTAATCTTGCTATCTTAAATCCATTCAAGACTGTGGATTTGTCAAAAAACACAACATAAAGAAAGAGAGAAACCCTGAGGGAAAAGCAAGTAAATATATGAAGGAAACACCCATCCTGCCATTGCATCAAAATGATAGGAAATCAATGTCTACAAGTTCTTTAGAATGTCAAAGGGACTTGCAGTTGGGTGTTGTGGCTTTGATTAGCTGGCACGCCCTAAGGAATATCACAGTTTGTGAACAGCAAACTTCATTACCATGGATGTAAAGTAGCTTATTTTCAGGAGATTAGTTGGTTATCACCATTTGAAAGTGGTGAAATGCTGATATTCCCAACACTCCTCTGTCAAATGCAGCCATTACATCTAATTTTTCAGTCAGGGATTTAGGGTTTCCAAGCAATGCCAACAAGAATTATACAGAAACCCCCATTGGGTAGAAAATGCTACTTTTTGATCATGTCTACATATCTAAGAACTTGTTATTGCCTGAAGAAAAAAAAATGACTTCCTAATTCTAACAACATTTGAGCATCATCGACCCAGCCAACCCCAACTGGTAATGACCGAAAGATGGTGTGATTGCCAAAAGCTGCATTACTTTTGATTGTGTCATTCTTGCCAGGTCTCAAAACTAAGTGGGCCTGACACTGCTCGTTTCTTCAGCGGGGACACTTGGCTGCAACTTAGGAAATTGGGGTTCAATTCCTGGCTCAGCCACAGACTTCTTGTTTGAATTTGGGCAAGACACTTACATGAGTCTAACTTACAGCCTAACCTATCATTCAGTTTGCCATCTGTAATATAAGGGTAAAATATTCCTGTTTTACAGGGTGTTGTGAAGGTAAAGGTGAGGTGCTCTATTGTTATATTGATGAGAGCCTTATAAATGCCGAGGTAGACAGACATTATTCCTTTTCTTTTCGCATTGAACCAGTAACCTAGTGTCAGCCATTTAAATGGAAGTCTTGTCTTCTCAGTGGACATCAAAAAATACAATGTCCTGATTGGAGAAAAAAAAAATTGGACTATTAACCCGGTTGGTTGGTTCGTTGGGTCATGAAACTTTTTGAGCTCTTTTCGTCCCAGTTTAGTTGGGAACATTTTTTAAAAAATCTGGGGAATCCACAGAGAATGGAAAAAAACTGTTTTCCTCCCAATGCTACGTTGTATCGCTATACCTCAAAAGGAACATCCTTTTAGCAATCTAAAACTGTGAGCTTTCCCTCAGAAACACAAATAAATTTGATCAGATGTTTGAAGAGAAAATAAACCCACTCAGCCCACTCCACAGTAACAATGAAGAAATCTAGAATGTTTAAATGCGCTGGGGATTGGTGGCTAATTGAAGAGTTTACACACGTTTGCAATATACAATAAGGACAAGGAGGAGAAAGAACAAATTTTAGTATTGACGTATCAGGAATCATTACGGCTTAGCTGTTACAGGAAGGCAACGGGGGGAAAAAACACAGAGAAATACAAAGACTCATATTACCAACCCTTTAAATGAAATACTGACCAGAGAGAGAGAGTTTAAAGGCTTGGGGAAACAAATTCAGGTTTCAAAGATGCAACAATGGTATCATGAGCCAAAACCTCTCATCGAGCATTTAGTGGGCACCTCCAAAAGCATGGAGTATACCCAAACCCACTTGCAAAGTCATTATGGGCTCAATCTTACAAGCACCAGACACGTAAGTAATCCTTGATTACGTGTGTAATCCCGGAATGCCTTAGGCTACTTACTTAGGCTACTCATTTCAGTAAAGGCTGCCAAATCATATCAACTGAGCTTCATATAGCAACCGCCGATTTCCCAATATGAAGAGCATCTTGTGTTGTTATTCGTGACCCTTTAAATCTGAGATTTTTTTAAACAATGTGAATCCTTCTTTGCCACAGAGAAATTGAACCCTGCAGTTCTATTTTATGTGTGAGGATTTAGAAGCCCGCTCCATCTTTCCGTTCCTGGTTTTGTCACTGACTCCTGGGCAGCCCCATGTCAAATTATTTCATTTACCCAGGCATCAGTTTACTGATGTGAAAAATGGGTGTAACAATTATTGGGGCTGGTTGATATGGTTTTGAATCTGGAAATTTCAATGGCATTTTTCATCCAAAATTCAAATTTTGACCAAAGACTGAAATAATATTTCATGAATGTTTCTCCCACCTCCATTTCTGACCAGCTGTAATTATTATTATAGTAATTATTATTATGGGCGCATGATGTTCTTCAATGTTAGGCATCTGTATCCATCAGTGGATTGGAAAAGTTAGCTCTCTGCTTGAATGGCACAGGATAGTATAGTCAAAGTCCCACTAAAGTCAATGGGACTGAGAGGCGTGTCACTTTAAGAATGTATTTAAGTCGTTTGATGAATAGGGATGGCTTGCTGAATTGTGGCCTTTGAAGTTGTGGATTGCAACTTCCTTTTTATATGTCATGTTTTTCCCTTTCTGCCTATATGAAAGTGCAAAGAGTCAATATGTATGGTACAGGCTTTAAGGAAGATACAAGCTCTTATGTCTCCAAAAACATTACTGGAGAATTATTACTCAATCCCTCTTTTTAACACTTTATGTATGGCATGTCAGATGCTTTCTGTACTGCAAACATTGTCAATGTTTGCTTTCCAATTAGGTTGAGGGGCATCTGGAATTTGAATATGGGCCAGAGATATTTTTTTTTATCCAATTCCTCTTTCTTGGTCTCTCTAACAGAAAGAAAACAGTGAAAATAGTAAAACAAACAAGAAGAAATGATCTGCCGGGGTGGAGTTCTTCCTTTTTCCATCACAGACTTTTTTTAGAAAAACACTCTGAAAATGTTTGACATCCATTTGTGGGAATCTCTATAATTAGCGTTAATAAAAGGACATGTCAAGTCCACCTACCTTGCAAAAATAGAGATTCTTTTATTTCTCCCTTTTGATAGCTTTAACGGGTTCTTCTGATTGGCATCTGCAGAGAAATTATGATTAGCATGTGATAGGCATACTGCATATATGAAGTGTGTGTGTTTCTATAGGGATATGTATATTCTCATCCATCTCCTATGAGGATTCCTTTAATTAAACTACTCCTATGATCAAGGGCAGCTACAGCATTAAAATAAAAATATCTGTGTGAAATGAATTAGTGCTCTCAGTGCAATTCCCAGTGGACACGTGTCTACAGCAACATCAGCCATCCACCACAACTGGCGCTAATTAGCACCCCCGATGACAATCTCAGCCAAGAGGCCATGGGCTACAGAGACTCTCCGCATTAAATGTGATCCCCGCGGGACGGCTTCAGGTACAAAGGAAGACAGTGTTGGGGCAGCCTGAACTGCTGCAGTTTGTGCTTTGTGGATAGCTAGAAACTTCTCTCTCAATTCGGAGGGAACCCAAACATTCTGAGGCTCAGAAAGTTTCCCTTCATGGGTTTTTTTCCTCTTAAAAGTCTTCATTTCTATGGTTGTCTGATTCTGGAGAAAGACCGTGAGATAGAGTTTTCTTGTGAGCTGGAGATAGAGATAGAGAGATAGAGTTTTCTTGTGAGCTGTCCTCTCCCGAGGCTTATATAGATTAGCACTGGTAAGGAAAAAACATTAAAATTGAAATTCCAATAAGAAATGGAAAACATTGATACTTTTCTTCTGCCAAAATTTTCTATTTTTGAACCAGCTATAGGGTAAATACTGGAGGAGGCGACTATAAAGCTCTGGTGTTAGATATGTAGCTTCCTTTCAATAGCCACTATTCAACATGTTGAGCAGAAACAGGCAGACTGGTATGAATAAGAACGGACCAGAACCTTCATCCAAAGACCGAACCAAGCAAAACTCAGAAATGTTTTTGAAAAATGTTCTTATTTCTCTGAACGTCTTGGTTGCTGATGATACAGAGAATGGTCTCCTTATAATATTTTAGTTCTGCTGATTTTTGTATTTCTCACTCATTGAAAACATGAGGAATGCTGGAAGTCTTCTGAAAAAGTCACAATCCAAGAATCCACAGTTTCATCCGGTCTTTCGCCATATTTTTGGGTGGGGTGGGGTGTTTGCATAGGCATCTATCATGTGGATTATGAAGCCATTAGAAGGACATCCATCATTAATGCCTGCATCACGATATATCAACCGCCATACACTCCCAGGTTATTGTTTCAGCTACATAGTGCATTACTGTTAAATAGTAAACAACAATTGTACCAGCCAGATCCCCAGTTGCTGCACATCAAATTAGGTATTTTGAAATAAATGGAACTACAAGGGTGTACACCAGCTAAGATTCTGGCCCCAATCTTTGGGACAAAGTCCCCAATAGAAAGGAGGGGGACTACAAGGGGAAGGAAAGGGGAAAAGGCTCAGTTGCCCCCAAAAATAAAGCAGTTAAATAGCAGACGGGGGGGGGGGGGGGACACTTGTTTTAGTCTTTTGTGGGCCGAGAATGTTAATTTCACTTTGCTGAAAATGGCTGGGTGTGATTTTCCATTATTTTCCATTTCCTGATTACCTGAAATGAAATATGACAGCAGTCCATATTCCACCAGCTTTTCTTAAGCTCTAGGTGTTTATACTGCCTTCTGTAAACACACCTTGCTTTCCCAACTGCAGCGAGAGAAAGAGAAGGGATAATATTTGTGTGTCTATTACATGGAGAAAAAACCTGTGTATTCAGTGAATCACAGTCTTGGAATGGAACATTATTGTCAGCTCAGCCTTCGCAAACCAGACGGAGGTTTAACAATGGGCACAAGTTTCGCCACAGAATCATCCAGCTGTAATAGAACCAAGGCGGTGGTCACTCAGTCTGTTAGGTCATAGCCCACATCGAAATATTATATACTCCACCATATGTAATAACATTGATATTGCACCTTCCAGCCCAAAGCATGCACAAAGGAGTTGATTCACCCACCACTGAAATGCAGCCAATGGCCGAGGTGGAAGGGTGCGTGGGTGGCAACCAGCTTAGCCAAGTGGCACACGTTGCGTACTGCACAACCGTGGGAGGTGAGGTTCCCTTTGGCCACGGACACTAAAGCAAACCCCATGGCTTACCAAAAGTGGCATGGACTCTTTAATGGCTGCACTGAAGAAACAGGACCTCTGCTTTTAATGTGCTGTCCAAAAGGTCTTTCGCTACACAGTGAGCTGTATGGAATTCAATTTCTCTACCACAGGAGGATGAAGGGCTGACTCCACTCTGACAGGATGCTAAGCTGTGGTTCCAGGGAATCTACAGGAGGTATGTTGAACCTCTCGCTTAGACCACAAAGCCCTGCCCTCTGATATCTGTATGAAATCCAGACTCAGCAGCACTCATCACACTTATTTTTAAAACACATAGTGTAACATTGCCAAACCATGAGTGGAAAGGAGCTGTACAAAGGAGCTATGTGTTACCAAATAATCCTGACAATTAATAGCACTGTTCTGTGATTAAAAAAACACCTCTCCCCCAAAGCACTAGACAGCAGCAATTTCGTGAGATAAGGTGTGGAAGCCATTGGGTATCAACACTCATTCACAAGCCTTGGAGTGAAAAGGGGAAATGAGATGTGTTTCCTTATTGTCTTGAAACCAATGGGAAAATGGATCAAGAAGAAGTCTCTCTCCTGTGAATTCAAATACTTTTGGTTAGCTTCTCCTCAGGAAATATGATGTCATGTTTAGGTCCTTAGTCAGTAAATCCGCTGAGCATGTGCTTAAGACTCTGTGAAATCATGGAAGTGTTTGGGACTTAACGTGGTTAAATTTAAGCACAAGTCATCCCATCTCTGTTCAGGAAAACACTTCAGTGCATGCCAATGTGCTTTGCTGAGCGGAGGCTTGGATGTCCATGAAGAATCTAGGATTTCATTAAAAACATGGGAACCCTAGACAAAGGATGTTAGAAAACAAACCCACTGACTTGCTATGGGACCTTGGGCAAGTCCGTATGGGTACGTCTACACTACATCTGGAGCAAGCCACCCAGCACAGCCGTGACAGCACAAACCCCAAACCCCATGGGTACATATTTGGGGCTGCTAGCATGTGCCACCACTGCCCCTGCTACCATGGCTACGCTCCTATTTTTAGCATGCTAGCTCAGATGAAACCTAGCACAAGTATGTCTACATGAGCTGGTAACCACACTTGGAGCTCAAATTATATGTGTAGCCTTTCTACTATGTCATTTGCATAGGTTAACTTCTGGTAGGTGCTACAGAAAACCTATTGTAAGTGACCATCCAAAACTGTATTTGAATGTCGTTACTTACACAGTCATTGCAAAGTCCATATAATCCTTCAAATTTGCAACATCCCTTCAAATAACTTGTGTACTAAAAGCACTACGGATAATCAAATTCTGTTGTCCATGTCTATATCAAGTTATATGTGTTAGTTCCAGTGGGGGAATTAATGATTTTGCCGCCCCTAGGCCCTGAAATAATTGCCGCCCCCGGCTACCCCCAGCTCACTTCCACTCCGCCTCCTTCCCCCAGCGTGCCACTGCTGCTCCGCTTCTCCCCCCTCCCTCCCCCTGGGCTTTCTGGAAACAGCTGTTTCCCTCTGCAAGTCTGGGAGGGAGGGGGGAGAAACAATGCAGCAGCACGCTAGGGGAAGGAGGCGGGGCCGGGGAATTGGGGAAGGGGTTGGAATGGGGGTGGGGAAGGGGCAGAGGGCACGAGCACCCATCCGCACCTATGGCTGTTATAAATTTGCCGCCCCTGCAAATTTGCCGGCCTAGGCATTGTTGGCCTAGGCGATAATACGCTGCTGGTTAGTTCTTTAGCAATATTAGCACTTATGTTTAAAGGGGTGAGCTAAAGAAAACCAACAGTGTGATAGAAAAGTTCTACATACTAAATTTCACCATGCTATGAACCAATACAATCAAGCACAGGAGGGTTGTAGGCCCTGCCATCTTCTGACATAAACTGACTGAACCAATCTGTCACTATATGGGAAATGTTTCAAATTAAATGAGGATTGTAGACCTGATTGAAAGCCCATTGAAGCTGGAGGGGACTCTTTCCATTGATTTCTATTAGCTTTGCATCCAGACCCCGAGACTCAAAGAGATCCATAAATTGACAGCTCTAACCAGATCCCATGTACAAGTTTAAAATGGCCCCCAAGAGCTTTATATTCAGGGCCAGACTTCAGAAAAATGTGATGGGCATTAGAGAAACATTTCAAAGTCAATATGAGTGGACAGACGTTCTCCTGTTGCTGCTTGCAGATAACTCGGGGGGAGGGAGCGAATGGGACTATGAAAAATAAAATGCATTCTGATTTAAATATTTCAGCAGGTAGGAACTTAGCAGGATTCTCCAATTACATTCTCTTCAGCACCAGCCATTTTATCTTCATGTCAACACATCCGGGTGCCATACCAAACTTTCAAATTAAAGACCATTTTCATAACCTCAGCTGTGCCTCAAAAATAGTCTATTCCTTATTTAATGAGGTGGGCAGGAGAAAGGCAAAGCAGCGCAGACACAAATTAATCTTTTCTTTTCTTTTTTTGCACATATGTGTGAGTATGTGGGAAGGGTTCATAGCTCTTGCTCTAACACGGCTTGTTCTGAACAGTCAATTGGAATTCTCGCCACTTCCGAAGTCAGGGATTCCTCCAGACTTTTTTGAAACTTGACGAGCAATTGCCTGGGTACCCTGAGCACAGGTTTGCAACCCCAATGTGTGATAAATTAGACCTTTCACTCTGAGTTTTTCCTGGCATGGGTACTAGAACAACCCTCTGAATAGCTACTACTGCTGAATTTTAAAATCTCCCTGGCATGCTGCACAGCCAAAACTTAAAGCTACAGTCCACTAGAATTTGGCAATGTGCAGTTTTCTGTAACCATATCTTTTTTATAATAATCATGTTTATTAGTCTTATACAGTGCATTATAAGGTCCCTCTTCAGAGCCAAGCAACTATCTCTTACATCAGGACATATAGCGCAAGTAATTGTCACAGATTTTTCAAGCAGCTGTTAGCCAAACTCCAGAAGGGTGGCCCAGGGAATGGTGTACTGGACTGGGATTCAGGGGATATGGGTAATATTCCTGGCTCTGCCACTGACCTGCTGTATGACTTGGGCAAGTTTCTTTGCCCCTGTTTTGCCTCCTAGCCTTTGTCTATTTATATTGGATGTGTGGTGGTGCACAGACTGCCTCTTACTATGTGTTAGTACAGTTTCCAGGATTCTTTTCGGTCCTCTAGGTGCTAACATAATTAAAACGTTAAATAATAAGCGTCAGTCATTTCCTTTCAATTAAGAGGTATTCTATTAAAGGATCTCAAAGGGGATATGCTTTTCTTCAACAAAAATAAACAAAGGTGAAAATGCCAAAAATTAAGATCTGTTTGAGGTCTTAAATCAGTAACAGACTATAGAACAATTTCCAACATCATTGACTTAGAATGAGATAAAGGATGAATTCGGTCTTATGTCTACACTGAAAATTTACAAACAAAAGTTTTTAAACTAAGAATTTAAAGCAGAGTTTTCCCCTTGGTTTTCCAGTCCGGCCCTGAGTTCCAGCTTCTGGGTTTCCACTACAACAATTCATAAAACTGCAACTATCTAAAGTTGCCTGCAATGATTTTGGAATGAATGGCCACATGGTCACCCGCTCCTGGAGGAACTTCAGGTTTAGACCTTGCATCTTGGTAGCATAAGGAGTAGAGTCCTGCAATATTCTGTGGTTTCACTTGACACAAGCCTGTGCAAATGTTTTCATCGGGGCACAGTCGGTTTCTGATTCACGTGAGAAGAGTGTCACCGTGAGCGCTGAATTCATTTGAACCCGGTATCTCAACTCTCACCTGTTTTCTAATCCAAATCCGAAGAAACCACAAATACTGTATAATTTGATTCCTATTTATAAAATGGATCACTTTACCCACAACATTTCAGACCTAGAGGAACATTTTGTCAGACATAGTCTGACTTTCGCTTAAGAAGCAAAGATATGGCACTGAAAAGGTTCAGTACAGTTCCCCTTTAAAATGAAGGCTATTGGACTATTCTCCTTCATGTACTGGAGATAAAATTTCTTCTATATCTTTGGTTACTTTCTCATCTGTCTTTTGGCATCTGTCTACATGCCTGCCCGCATTAGGCAGCAAGAGAATTAAGAACATGAATTTACTGTATTTAACTATTTAAATGGCAACCATGATATTTGTAATAATTCTTCAGTCTAAATGTAGGGAATGGCAGAAATAGTGATAAAAACAGCAACTGCGAGATTTTAAGGGTAGCCAGCTTATCTGTCTATGTATGGTATCTGGGCCCTACTCCAACAAAGCATTTCATTATACGCACCCAGTAGTCTATTGGCTTCAATGGGAGTATTCAAGTGCTTAAAGTTAAGCATGTGGTTTCTGGACCTTGTAGAGTGCCTGATAACTAGGTGCGGAACTCTAAAACCAAAATGTCTATTTAATCTGTCTGTGTTTCTAACATGCCCAGCACTGTGTTATCCAGGTGCCACATAGAAAATCAAAATTATAAAAATATCTATCCACTAAAGTCTCATCTTTTATAGCTCCCATCCGTCCGCCCCCTTCCCCCACCCCCCACAGCAGGACCATATCTAACAATATTTAAATTAAAAATATTTTATATAGCGGAGCCACTGTTGCCTAGTGGGTAAAGCACAGGACTAGACCCCCAAAGACCCCTGGGTTCTATTCCTAGCTCCATGACCAGCCTGCTGGGTGACCTTAGGCAAGTCACTTCCCAACCTTATACCTCAGTTTCCCCATCTGTAAAATGAAGATAAAGATCCTGACCTCCTTTGTAAAGTGCTTTGATATCTACTGATGAAAAGTGCTATAGAAGACCTAGATATTAATCATTACTATTATTTTATTTTAAAAATTGAACTCCCAGTCGACTGTATTGCAGCCAAGTATTACGGGTCTTTCTTCTTATTATTAATTTATTATTATTATTATTTCACTAGCGTCCAGATGTCCCATCACAGATTGAGGCCTTGGTGTGCAAGGCATCACACATACATGTAACAAAAAGATCATCCCTGAAGAGCTTACAATCTGTTATCTGTTGACCATGTTCCAATTCTTGTTTCTGCCAAATGGTGTTAGACACTATTACAAGCATGGGCCTCTCTTGAGCAGAAACTGCTCACGGCATCACATTTTGTTTTAATCTGCAGTCATGATAGTTTACTCTTATTCTGGCAGTTTGGGTAGGATTCATGCACTGTTACCTGGTTTTTCTTTTCACAGAGCTGTCCATGTTTTTTTTTCCTACAGGAGGCATTTCATGTAGACACCTTCTTTAGGATTTCTTGAAGAAGGGAAACTGAAGGACTGAAAAGTATATGTGTATACATTATACACACACAACTGCATATCCAGAGATAGATAGTGTTTGTATGTATGACACACACACACAAATTCAGATCTGCCCTGTTAATAAGGGACATATACGCACCTCCAGCTGTGCTTGCAAACTTCTAGATTGGGAGAGTTTATTAGGAATAAGGATAATAATTAATAATGCAATTTTCAAAGGGATTTGCATGCCCAAATTTCATTGACATTCAGAGGGACATTCAGAGGGACATTCAGAGGACATGCCTAAATTCCTTAGGCTTCTTGGAAAATCACAGCCTAAGATTTGAAGAACTCTCACTTACTCAAATGTTTCACACACCTTTTCAGAACTGCTCTCTGCTGCAAGGAGCAAATCTTGCCAGCCTCCATACTGACCGAGATTTCAGCGGCAATCGCCTCTGTAAATGAGGGAATAAATATGCAAGAAAGTGAATACAACCAAAGAAATTAGTATTAATCAGTTTACTGTTCTCCCTGTGAAATTTTAAGCATGGGGGAGAGGGACATCAAATATGTAAAATCCAGCCTTTGAATCCAAGATCATCCTTAAAACTCACACACCTGTTTGGAGAGAGAACTCCATTCCTTTCCCCTGAGCCTTTTTGGGTAGTAAAACCTGCTGCGACTTATTTTTTTGAAATAAATGTCCAGGTGGTTATTCCTTTAGTTGTCACCATCATATCAAAAAACCTTCACCTGCCATTCTTTTGCTGCTGTGGAGACATCTCTAGAGAAGATAATGCAATTTTATTTTCTCTAAGAAATCATTAGTATTTCATATAGTGAGCTCTGAAGCAGAAAGAAATTGTTCAGAAGATCAGGTTCAGAGCCCAAATTTTAAAACATAGGCACCTAAAGAGAGTCTCCACATCCTCAAATTGGCACTTAGCCAATTAAATACCATGTGCAAATTTTATTTGTTATTATTTAAATTACAGTAGCATTTCCAGACCCTACTTGAGACCAGGCCATCTTTGAGCCAGGCCTGTACAGAATAGGGAATTGAGAGAGTAAGCAACTTGACCAAGGCCAACACAGATTCAGTAGCAGAACTGAGAACTGAACATCAATCTCCTGAGACCCCATACTGCTCCTTAATCACTAAACCATCCTTTCTCCCTGGAGTCTATGCTACATGTAGAAAATGGAGGAATGTAATAAGTTTTCCTTGTGAAGATAACAGGAAGTTGTTTGTTTATCAGTTATGTAGCACTGAAGTGTTGATCCAAATATTAGGCCATCCATTGGGAGCTCTTGCTAAAGCAAGCTTTATGTCTGAATTTTAATGGGGCAGGATAGAGAGATATTTTTCAAATATCCCTGTTGAAAAGCTCACTGAACAATTGCTTTGTCTCTACCCTGGGATACAGGGATACAGGCTTGTAATGCCCCTTTGGGATGTACCTTCTCTCTGCTTCCATATGATTCCCTGGAGGTAAATAAAGCTTGCACCTTTTCAACAAATGCACTTTTTAAATGTCAAATGCATTTCCCCTCTGAAGTCTCCACTCTTGATGTAAGTTTAGATTCCAGATCTGGATTTGTTGTTGTTGAAGAGTGGACCACAGACAGTTAGTATCTTCCTCTTATTAACTCTTGCAATGTTGTAAAATTTTGCTTGTTTCTATAATGGCAAAAGATTGGGGGCTGTGGTTTAGTTTATCTCCAGGGGAGGAATTATGTGACCCATAAGCACTCTGAAGAGTCATTGCCTTGAAAGTACTTTCCATCAGGCTGTGACTATCTTTCTAGCAACTAAAGACCAGCAAGAGAACCAAATAAGTTACTTTATTTTCTTCTTCATAGAAACTCATACATCATCACATCAGCGATATTATTTATAAGGGGTTTTTTTCCCCTTATTTTTCAAACACAGAAAAAAAATCTTGCCATGTTTTAGGAACGAAATGAGTATTTTACACACATACCAATACCTCTCTGGAAAGCACTTACATTTACAAGCTGTTCGTAAATTTACTGACAGTTGGCAACAGGCAACACTGCATCCAACATAGAAAAAACCCTTTTGGAAAATAGATCTATTGCAAATAATATATACTGCTGCTTAATCTGAGTGTGTTTTAACAAACGTGTTAGCTAATATACTTTTTAAAACATTTAGTTAACCAGGAAAGATGTTTCAGTATCTAAAAAGATGGGGGGGGGGTAAATTTAAATAAAGAAATATAAAAATTGAAAAGACCAGAATTCATAATGTTGCCACACTGGAGGAAAGAGGAAATATCTTTTGGAGAAAGATCCTTTCTTATTAATGCCCTTTCTGGATGTTTGAACAGTTTAGATGTACTCTAGGTATTATAGGTAACAAAGTCCTGTGGCACCTTAAAGACTAACTATAAAGTTTTGAAGCATAAGCATAAGCTTTCATGGGCTAATACCCACTTCGTTTGAAGCTTATGCTTCAAAACTTTATAGTTAGTCTTTAAGGTGCCACAGGACTTTGTTACCTCTGCTATTCCAGACTAACACGGCTACCTCTCTGATTCTAGGTATTATGTATTTTATGTCATATTTCTATGCAACTCATAGACACATAACAGGTGATTACATAAAACTATAGGGATTAAATTCTTTTTGATTATGATCAGTGCTACTTTTCCAATTGACTTGTTTGGGAGTGGGTGTAAACTCATATGGAAAGACATAGAAATAGGTCTATTTATTATTAAATAACTTGAGCTTTTATAAATTGTGTTTGAATTTACCGAGGTTGCATTTTAATAAGATAGCTGAAAACATTAGTCTAGAATGTTGTAATATTTAAAATACAGTGACCCCAAAATACGAGCTCCCAAACTATTTGCAGATCTCCCATATTGCTGTGACATGTGACATACAATATATTGTATTTGTATTAGCTTCGAAGCTGATGCTAAACTCTAACAGCACAAACCAGAAGTGTACAATGTACACAGCTAGTGACAAATCAGCACATTTTTAAAATTCACTAAAGGTTATTGTTGTAGCACGAGCAATTGAAAATGGAATACAAAGCCTTTCTCCTCTTGATTTCCTTTTTTCAAATTCAGCCCAGGCTGACCGTGATGGACGTTGTTGCTCTTTGTGATTTGTCTGAAACATGACTTTATGAAGTCAGCAGGAGGAGCAACAGGCTGCAGGATAAGGGCCCTCGTTTGGCAGTGTTGTAAACTTTTGGGATTTCATCCCTGAGTCTTGCAATATTTCGTGGTATTCTTCAACCCCCAGTACCCAGAAGCACGTGAGTGTGTGAGAACTTCAGCTTTCCTTTGTCAGTCCGTTTTGGAAAGTCTGTTTCTATCCCTCATCGTTGCAGGAAAAAAAGCTTTGAAACATAACCACTAAGGGGATTTGCCCAGAAGCAAATGTTAAACACCTTGAGTTGGTTACAGTCTTGTGATTTTTGAATGGATGGTATTGGTAAGACGGATGAGGTGGCTTTTCACTTCAGTTCTCAACAGACAGGTGACTGGATCACAAACTGCCCCAAAACTGCCAGCCTAGCTTTCTTAGCAGACAGACAGGTCTTGAATGGACCACTGAGACTAACCTACTATTTTATCTCTATTAAAGATGCATATGGTACAGGGTTGAGGCCATGCACAAATGTTTTGTTACAAAGGTGAACTGTAAATGTAGTTTTCAACAGTTAAAATCAGTTTCTCTTCAAAACTCACTGTTGCTTATAACACACTTTGCAGACTTGAAAATGAAATGTGATTCCTTACCAGGCTATGTTTTTGTCCACATGCCCACACCAGTACATTTATTGTTATGTGGTCGCTCCTAAGATACTGGCACTGATTGACTGTTTCCTTGCTTGCTTTGAGCAAAACATTATTTGGAGCATTTGTTTTGAGCAAACAACGCAGCAAAATTATGTAGAGGCTACAAATATACAAGAAAAGCGGGGGGAGAAGTCACTTCTAATCTCTAATAATATTGACAATGGTTACTTTTCACTTTCCTTCTGAAGCTCTCGGATAGAAACAACAATAAGTTTAGAAATAATAAGCCTTAGAAACAATAATAAGTTAGCTTCATAGTATCCCTGGTGGTCAGGTCTGTAAGACTGGGATAGTAGCTACAATTGGGGAAACTGAGGCACAGCACGGTTACTGTGGTACACAATCAAGATCAGGGCCTCATTGAGTAGGTGCTGCACAAACATACAAGAAGTTATAATTCATGGCCTGTAGAGATTAGACAGTTTAAATGACTTACCCAAAGTTATTCAAGTTTGATCCAAAGTCAATGGAAATTTAGCCTTTGACTTCATCAGGCTCTGGAGCAATCCACCGGTGATTTGAAAACACAACTTAATTTTGTGGTTCCTGGTCATTTGCTTTAATCAATAGACTTTGCTCCTTTCATCCAAGGGAGATGATACAAGACGCCAGACATGTTATGCGATGGACCAAGTTTGTTAAAGCAGTAAAAGTTAACACTTTCTTCATTTGCATGGTCTGGCTTAGCCAGCTCTACCTCTGTTCTCTAGATCCCAAGCTCATGGCTGAATCTGGATACATTTCCCTTTTGTTATCCTGGAAAAAGGGAGCAGTGTCTTCCCATAAGCCTGGAGGGAGAAAGAAAGACAGCAGAATGCAGCCCTATTGGGCTAATTCGAAGGCCTTGCGTGGCAAGGGCTGGGAAACATTATATTGCTTTTGTCTGGCCCTAATGAAAATAAATGAGGGCATCAATTTAAAGTAGTTACTAAAAATTTGTTCTTTCCTCTGCACTAATTCTGAAACCCACTTGCAGTTAATTAGACCGATTCCAGCACGCTCTCGCTGGGCTGTGCTAGTGTAAACAGCGGCCATCTGAGTTTCATTACAATAAAGAAATAAAATAAACAGTGGTCCAGAAAACAGTAGTTTGGGCACAGCTCATTACAGTACAGTGCAGTTAAAATTCTTTATGCAGTCTTGGGAATGGTGGGGGGAGAAGGTAAGGGGGGCTCTATCCGTGTTTTTATCCTTGTTTCAGTAGGAAAAGTGTTTTTTAGAGCTAGGTATGCGCTACTCTGCTCAGCTGTGAAGCAGCTCTCTAGCGTTCAAAGGATGCTGCACAGCTGTGTTCTTTTCACTGGATTCATCCCGTCTTCTTGAGAGAAGCATGGAGGCTGTACTGCCTTTAAATGGAGTGATCTAGAAAATGTTCTTGCTGCTTTGAATTCAGTAGCCCTCTAACAGCATTAAGCTCTGACCCTGCGCCCCACGCAAAGACCTAGAGACGTATGAAACACAAGCCTTGTATTCTCTGCATTTCACTGCCATCATTTTCAACGGTGGTGCCTTTCAGGGAAACATATTTTGAATGTCACTTTTTTTTTTTTACCATTTTCCAACCAGCTCTAGTCTCAATATTTCTAATCAGATTTCTAAACAATCCCCTCTAATTTTAATATTTCTGCTTCAGGGACCGGACTGAAATCAAGAAGATCAGGGATATGTATACAGATGGGAGTGGCAGGCACCATAGAAAGAAAAAATACAGCAAAATCCTCAAAGTTCAAATACACACAAGACCAGGCTGCAAATCATTTCACCACCTAAAGTCCAGTTTGGAACCATTTTCCCATTCCTAATTTTAATTCTCTTATTGTACAGGCACGGCATAGGTCATTTAAAAGGTCTGAGCGACCTCGAATGGCCTAAGCATGATCAAATTCATCAATGAAGCTGAAGAGTCAATGCGTAAAGTGCATTTAGAAATAGCTCTGAAAACTACCAGTCAAACAAAACTAAATGTAAATACTAAAACACGTGTCCCAACCTTGAAATTAAAATTAATCTGTAGAAGCCGCCATCTACCCATCCATGAAAAACAAACAAAATAACAAGACAGCATTTATCTGCAGCAGCAATGATGAGTCTTTTCAGACTAATGCCTGATTATTACAGTGATGAATTTTGCTCTGTTGTGTGAGAAGGCCTCAATTTATCTCTTTGAAGCCTTTCTTTGAAGGATGCTTCAGAGATAAAAACAAGCGCAGCAAGAGGGGAGAAGATTGCACAACTGGTGTTTTGTGAGAGTGCTTAAAGTAACTACATTTGTTTTAAGAACGAGGAGTCCTTATGGCACCTTAGAGACTAATCACTTTATTTGGGCATAATTTTTCATGGGCTAGAACCCACTTCATCAGATGCATAGAGTGGAACATACAGTAGGAAGAGAGAGAGAGAGAGAGAGAACATGAAAAGGTTGAGGTTGCAATACCAACTTTAACTGGCTTAATTAATTAAGGTGAGCAATTATTAGCAGGGGGAAAAAAACACTTTTGTAGTGATAAGCAGGATGGCCCATTTCAGCAAAACCCTGTTGGCAAGAAGCCAACCTGACATTCATCCCAAATGAGCTGGTCTGTTATCATTTGGAGTGTCAGCCATGCAAGGATGTGGTAAGACAGAAGGCTCCAGGAACTGAGGTGGTGTTAGGAACAGGTCCCAAATACAATCTCTGTAACACTCGCACTCTCTCTCCCCCATTGACCTGCTTTTCTTCTTTTTAAGGAGGATATTATCCTCCATTCACTGCCCTCGAAACTCCTGGGACAGATAAATCTGCCTTACTATAGGGGGTCTTCCGTTTGGCCTTTTGCTATTCTCCATTCTCAAGGGGAGAGCAGTAGGATGTAAATCCTCCAGAGGAAAGGAAAGTTAGCAAGTGTTAGTTGACGAAGTGCTGAGATTCTCTCCTTTGTTTTAACCCAGCAGCATAGACTCTTCCGCTGAATGGAGACGGGATATGGTTTTCCACCAGCTGAATAACCCCCGGGGGAATGGTTACACTTTGCCCTGAAAACGAAAGCCGTTTAAGGCACAGATTCAATAAATAACAAAAGAAAAAGGTGATGGTGTTTCTCGACTCGTCTCGTGGTCTGATCTTCTGTCCTGTACAACATCCTTTTGTGCTTAGTTTCAGGGCAAAGGTGCAAAGGGCTTGTGCGCTTTGAGTGGGAGCTGAAGAGCAGAGTCTTGGAGAAGCTGCTCTAACACGCCAAGGTCTGTGAGCCAGGGAGTGGCACACGAGGGTAGACAGGCAGGCACCTCCTACTATAATAACAATGAGCTCTTCTATGCCACTTTTCATCAGTAGGTCTGAATGTGCTTTATTGTGGAGGTCAGTATCATGACTCCTCTTTTACAGATGGGGAAATTGGGGCACAGAGGAGAAGTGACTTCCCCAAGACCCCATGGCTGAGCCTAGACTAGAACCCAGGTCTCCTGTATTTCAGGGTGGGTCACAGCTGAGGAGAAGAGAGAAAAGCAGGGGAAGCTGGTAATGAAGCTCCACAGGTCTCAGCTAGGGAATCGAGCAGAGGGGAGACAGAAGATGAACTCTTATAAGGCTGCAGTGCAATCCTAAGGTATCAAGCGGAACAGGAGGAGAAATGAGACAGGGGGGCGTCTCCTTGAATCTCAGCAGGGTGAGGTAATGAAGTAGGAATGATCCTTTCAGAAAAGCTACTATCTGAACCTTGAAATCTTTCTTCTCTTTTCACTGCCCCTTTCCCTCAAACCTCCTGTTCATTCGTTCTGGGCAGCCCTTGATTCTTCATCAGATACAAAGAAAAGACCCCGTTTCTCTTTCTTTTTCTGTCAGGTGCGATGCTGAGGGTGAGAAGTTAGGTTCCAAAACATGCTGCACTCCATATTGGCTGAGGATTACCTGGGAGGGTCAGTGGCAAACAGGAGTTCAGGAAACCAAAACTCGACTAAACTCTGGTTCTTAATGGCCCTTAAAGCTGGGGAAGAAGAGTACCATGGACACGTTAGAAAGCTGACTCATGCCTGCCAGTGGGTCAGTCCCATTTCACACTCCCCTCACTCTGAACAGGGTTGGTGGTGGGAAGAGACCTGTGCTTCCCACTTCAACGGGGCCTCTAGCTGGACTCTTGTTGTTGGCCTGCCGGAAGTGCCGCCAATTGGCCTAACAGCAGAGGCGTCTGGGAAGTCATGCTAAGCTTTTCTCAGCTGGAACGGGCTGCAAAAGCCAACACACTGCACTGCAGGACTGCTCCAGAAATCGCACGCGGCGGAGCAGAAGGCCTATAAACCATGGAAGGTGTGAAATGGGGCTTCTCATAAGAATTCTCTATATACTGTAGGTGTCTTGCTCTCTGTGTTCTGTTTCTTTTAAAACAGGAACTCATACCCTCCCTTCCTCTCCCCCCGCCCCAACCACCAGCCCACCAAGTCCATTCCTAGTCTGCAGACCTTCATGCAGCACTCTCTCTCTCTGCCCAGATTGGCTCGGAGTGCTGGAGTTGTATCTGGGTGCTGTGCAGAGTTGCCAATTGGCAGGCCAACATGTGTTTGGTAGGCAAGAGCCAACTCATGCGCTGATACGCCAGCATAAATCAGGAGTCACACCTCTGCCTTCAGTGGAGTCTTTCCAGACCCTTCCCTACCAGGTGTAACAGGATCTGTCCCTTGTTTGAGGCTTGGCAAGTGCAGAGGGAGATCAAGGTAGCAGGGCAGGAGGGAGGTGCATTGAAAGCCATCCCCGTGTTTCGTGCTGAGCGGTCAGGTTGTCCACGTTTTCACATCGCCTCCACGAAAAAGAGGAGGAAACCAGTTTGGAATCGCTTCGGATTCTGCAGGGCAGGAGAGGTCTTTTCTTTCAGGAGCGGGTCATAAAAGAGTTAAAGCTTGTTGTGTGTTGTGTGTTTTTTTTTTCCTTTGCGTCAAGATAATAAAAAGCCTTTTTTTTTCAACTCATTTACCATCTCTCCCACCCCCGAACAAAAATTAAAGCATTTTTACCACTGTTTGCTTTTCCAGTTTCTTTAATTTGGGTAATTGCTTAGTCAACTTTCAAAAATATATATTCTGTCTTAAAAAAACAGCAGAAAATGACAGATCACCTTCCTTTTCATTTCAGATTTGGCAGGCAGGTCCCAGATTGTGTATTCTTTCCATGGCGCCATACCAGCGTCCCATACTTAATTAATTTCCCTTCGCTTGTGCAGCTTTGCACTTAAAGAGACAGTGCCCCATTTTGATGGTTTGCCTTTGGCTCGCTTTCAAGAGTGTCACTTCTTAAATCTTTTTTTTTTTTAGACCTTCCCAGAGTGCTGCATGGCAAAGAGCTGGCATTTTAATTCCCATCGCTCCTGCCGCTCCCCCTCCTCGCTCTTCCTGTCGCTCAAGATCCAAACCAATCTGCACGCACACAAAAAGAACACATGAGATCCCATTTCATGTTCTTGCTGGCATTTGCCATTGAAAGTGGCAAGACGGCTTGGTAATGATTCTGTAAATTGGTCGCGATCACTGGGAGCTATCACATCCTATTAGATTTTGGCTTTGGTCAAAATCTGCTCTCTCGCACACCCGTGCCACTTGATTAGTCCTTTGGCGCCTTACCTGTATCAACATGAGTGAACGCAAAGGCTTTGGATCGAATTACTACTGAACCGCAGGGACGTGTGACTCTGAATCCAAACTTTATGGCCATCCCGTCTCTCTAGATGGGGGCTGAACCAAATCCCTGGGCTTTAGCATCCCAGACCTTCACGGTAATTTGAATCAGGATCCAAACTTGCTAGCTTTGGGCCATATCTATCTACTCATTCAGACTATTAAATATTAGCTTGGAACTAAAATATGCCAATTCTCCTACGCCTTTCCTCCATTTCATCTCTCACAAGGCAAGGGGCAGGAGCCGGGGTGGGGGACAGTCTTGGTTTAATTATGTTTCCTGTTGGAAAATATTGTGAGTGAACTGGGTGCTTGTGAATCAAAGAGAAGGCCGGATAACCCCTCATCCCGTGCACATTTTCCTGCACATCACCTTTGGCAGTGGATAGACATAATTTTCTCTTGCTGTTCTGGTTCTGGCACCCTCCGCATGTAAGTACTTCCAGTGCATTGCAGCTTCGAATGCAAACATCTCCTGCCCACTTCAGTACTCAGCTTGCACAGAGCTCTAGCAAGACAACTTAGCCTACACCTGTTATCCAACGCTTGGGCCTCTCTTAATCAAGCTAGCCAATTGTGCTGGAGGCGGAGAGGATTGTGCATAAATTGGGCCAGAAATGAGGATCCCTGCTGCCTCACAACAGGTGTAACGTAAGGTTAAAACGCCAAAGATGATAGCTCAATCCACTAATTCACTATGTCTCTGACCTCTAGGGAAGAGAGCTTTGCACTATACCAATGAAGTCCCCATTCCTGCATCATGTCAAATAACCCCTAATAAATGTCTTTCTCCTAATGACTGTGCCAGCTGATGCTGTATTTGTGTGAATTTAAAAGCAGAACGGAGGATTGAATATAAAAAAGATCATTTTGAAACTAAACCTACTGTATCCTGGGGAAGTGGGCAGCATTGGAATGTGCTATTAAGTTTTTATGATGTTTGGAATTGCAGCATGCAAATTTCATAGACCATGTGGCTCAATAAGCCAATGTAATCCAGGAACATTTGCACTGTCCCCCCTTATAGGCATCAAGGACTTTTTGTCAGATGTTCCCATATCACAATAAATGTGACTTGCAAAAGAGAAAAAGAAATGTCTTGTGCCCCACACATGCCATCACCAGGAAAACCAATCCTATGACCATTCCTCTCTCAGAATGTGGTCCAAAGCCTAATCAGATCAAAGGGAGTGTGCTTCTGTTGACTCTAAGAGGTTTGGGATTAGATTCTCTGATCACTGAGGCAGAACTTCATAGAGTACCAAAGTTAACAAAGTCCTGTGGCACATTAAAGACTAACTATAAAGTTTTGAAGCATGAGCTTTCGTGGGCTAATACCCACTTCGTCGGATGCAGGCAGTAGAAGTACCAATGATTCTAGCTCATCCACTGGACAGAAAATCCTTCCATTATTCCTTTGGTTGTTTTTCTCATTCAGCCAAAGCACCACAACCAGAGAAGAGGAAGCCTGGCTCACAAGAAATAAGAATAATTTTGAATCCTCTCTGAAACCAGTAAACAAAACTGAACTGAACCTTTTATTTTTACACACTGGCAAATGTTCACCCAATTTTTATTTCCGAGTATTTTTCATTTTCGCGCACCTTTGCACCATCCTGGATTTGGTTGGAAGTGAGACATCTCACAAGAACACCCAGAGGAATACGAAATGAAATTAGCTCCAGTAAAATTTGGATGAGCATCTGAAGGGCAATTGTCTGAACTAAATTCTTACTATCTAGACCAGGGGTCTCAAACTCAATTTACTTGGGGGCCGCTGGAGGCAGAGTTTGGGTGAGGCTGGGCCGCATCGGGTATTCCACGAGAAAAGCTTTGTTTAAAAAATTCCAATCTTCTCAAATGTCTTTATTTTTATTTTTTTAACACAAAATAAGATGAAAAAATAAATAAATTAAGAATTAATAAGTAAATAAGTAAATAAATCAGTAATAAATAAATAAAATAATAATAATTAGATTTCTCTAGTCAGCAACTATGTGTGGTTTCTTCAGTCTTCTATATCTGCTGTATTCAGATTTAAACGTCTTTATTAACAGTTCTTTAACCTCAATGGGTTCTTCTGAACATGGCTTCTCTTGCCTACTCCTTGCTGCTAGAGACCTGGCAGCGCTTCCTCTCGCATAGCTGAGCCACATTTGTCTTGAGGGAGGAAGCAGTTGAGACCCTCAGTATGGCTTGAAGATGATCATCAGTAAGTCTGGACCTGTACTTGGACTTATTGAAGTTCAAGGTGGAGAAGAGCTTTTCACACAAGTATGTGCTCCCAAAAAGGCACATGGTCCGCTTGAACATTCGGGAAAGCTCAGGGAAGCTGGGGGTCAATTCTCTCAAAAATTGTTTTAATTCCACTTGGTGTCAGCACCAGTGGCAGGTTTCAAATCCATGAATGGCCCAGGAGGAGTGAGGGGCTCTAGCTGTGAAGTTGCCGGCCCCTGTTCAGAACAAATGGGTTCTGTGTGCATCAGAATGACCTTGCTCCTGCCCCAAGCAGATCCTAGAGCGGAGACCAGCATCTCAAATGCCTGCACTCTGCACCTGGGCAGCCTGGGGGATTCCAATCCTTCTCCAGCGCTTCTATGCAAGCCATTACACTTGGTTTCTTTAATGCTCTTCGATTCCTGCCTGGTGCACTAGCCAGGCTGATTTAGGCTAGAGCACAGTGTACAGGGCATGAGCACTGCCTGCTCTTGACTGAAGCAGCAGGGACCTGACCCAGCCCTGTGCCCATGGCGATGCATGTTCTCCCCCATGCAGACAGCTGCTCCCCAGGAGAACAAGGGCACCTAAACCCACACCGGGAAATTCCCTTTATCTCAAAGCTGTTGCAGCCAATACAGGGAATTCTTTATCTGTTAAGATGAGGTCTAATAGAGACTGACCACAGCACTGGATGTATGATAACTTAGGTACAAGTGATTTTGAGCTATGTGCAGTCCAAATAAAGTCTAGAGCAGTAATATAGGGGGGGAAAAAAACCCTCTGTTTGTTTGTTTCTCTGCTTGCAGGAAGCCCGGTCGATGTCCTGCCTCCCGCCCCCCCCCCTCCTCCCCCGCTCCCGAGCAGCAACGCTGCTGTAACTCTGTTTCAGTTTGTTTCTCTGCTTGCAGGAAGCCCGGTCGATGTCCTGCCTCCTCCCCCTTCCCCTCCCCCGCTCCCGAGCAGCAACGCTGCTGTAACTCTGTTTCAGTTTGTTTCTCTGCTTGCATGAAGCCCGGTCGATGTCCCGCCCCCCGCCCCCAAGAGCCAACGTGATTGGTAGGTTCGTTCAAGTGCCATTCATATAAAACTCACGGGCCGCACTAACATTAAACTTTCATATTAAGGTGGGGGGGCCACAAAATATCATCTCGCGGGCCGCAATTGGCCCGCGGGCCGCGAGTTTGAGACCCCTGATCTAGATGGTTTCCCATTACTATTATACTTGGGTAGATCTAGACCACTGATTGGCTGTTGAGGAGCTAATGATCTGTAGTAGCACACATCAGACTTTAGAACCATCGCACACATATATTATTCATACTTTTGGTTTGTTGGTGCCATATGGCTGCAGGCCTCTGGGAATCTTAATAAAATTACAGCATTCCAAGGTAGCAACATGCCCTAATAAATCTCCAGACTGAACTAAACAACTCATTAATAATACTTGGTATAGCACTATTCATTTTCCAAGAACCTTGTGAGATCTTCAGAGCAGGGACTGTCTCTTATTATGTTCCATAAAATGCCTAATACAATGGGATCCTGATCTCAGTTGGCTTATTTTAGGCACTACCGTAATACAAACAATAATGATAATGACAAACTGAACTACTCTAAATAAAATCCAATAGAAACAAGGAATCTGAACCACAAGGCAGAGATTGTGTTGTGACCCATTCAGAAGGCTAGTACATACACAATACAATAGCTTCTCTTTACAGTCCCAATAAAGTCGCAATGCAATTAAAAACTTGGGAAGGAAACTTGGTGGCTACCTTAGTCAATATCACTTGGGTTTTTTTTCATCCTGTTACCCAGACAAGTGATTGTGAACACTGCAGCAAGATGTTTTATGGACTCTGTTGGGGTTCTTGATGTCCAAAGCTTAATGAGGAAGAGTGGCGATATCTCGAGTTTCTGTCCCAGCTGTAGACATTGATGAGATTGTGCAGAGAATCTACATGAATTAGAATACTTTGCACTTCTCTCCACTCAGGAACTTAAAGCACATCGTAAAGATTAATGAAACCTCACCAGAGATTGTGGGAGGGAGGAGAGGGCACAGAAGCAAAGCAGCTATGATTTGCTAGAGATCTCAGAAGGTATCACTGGAAAAGATGAGATTAGATAGTGAAAGTTCACTGAACTCAACCCTGTTCTTACATTATTAGACTTTGCTTCCCTCAAGGAGAAATTCTGTGGGGAATCTCAGAAAAGCAGCAGTTTCTAACTGCCAATAAAGGGGAAGAGATGACTTCTTATTTGGATTGTGGTACCGTTAGGGGCTCCAGACTGGGACCCCGCTATGCTAGGTTCTGTATAAACAAAGAGCCAAAGAGCTATGGACAAAGCTGAATGTTTGGAACCAGGGGATGGTTTGTGTGAGTATTAGTAGGACCTTGTGCAAAGCAGAACAGCAGGAGAAGCTGGGGTTTAAGAGGCAGGTGCACTGAGGTAGAAACACAAATGAAGAAGCATTGGGCCTGATTCTCTCTCAGCGAGCATGAGGAAACTACTGAATTGATACCCGTGTAAATGAAAAGAAAATCAAATCCATGGTGTCTGGTTGGATCCGCGTGGTCCCTGCTTAATGGCAATGTCCATTCATCAACCCTACAATCTGACCCTAGCATTGTAATCTCTTTCTTGCCACTCAGTCTCCATTATGCACAAAGCACCATTGCTAACCATAAGAAGGTCCGAATTAGAACTTGGTCAGCAGGAGGCTGAATCAAGCACATTGGCTCTGTGGTGCCGACATCAATAAAATACTGCTTTTTTCAATAAAATATATTGCTAGGCAGCCATATCTGTGCTCTGTAGAGATATCTCCTCAACCCTGATCCCAAAGTCACTCAAGTTAATGGTTGGACTCCTATTGACTTCAACGGGGTTTGAATCAGGCCAATAGCCCTGGGTTCTGACTGTGGAGGAAGCAGGAGTGCCAAAATACAGCAAGAAGAGCTGCTCTTGTGCTTTTCCAGGGCCAGCGGGAAGTGCTGGTAATCTCACAAGGCAGCCTGATCTCACAAGATATATCACCCACCTCTCAGATTTGTACCCTTTGGATAAGCACCAGACGTACCCAGAGAGGACTGCGGGTTCCCAGTGGACAGAAGCTGGTGGGTTTTTTTTTCCTTTCAAGCTGAATTGAGACAACCTGCTGTGATTTGAAGCTCACTCTATTTTCAGTGCACAGCACTCTGAGATGAGTCTCAACCTAGTTTTATTTCTTGCCATCCCTTAACTTCCAGGACACTCACTGACCCAGGTTCCTTTGCTAACCCCACATACAAATTCACCCGAATAAGCTCTCAAGTCTTGTTGAGTCCAGACACCATTGCCTGCAGCCCTCTGTGCTCTCTTTTTAGACTGACCAGACTATCCTTTTGAAAGACCCAAAATGGTCAGAGGTCAAGAGTATGGAACCTAAGGCTCACACAACCCCTACTAAATTCAATCAGACAAAATAGTCTCTAGTCAGAACTTATCTCCTCCAGAAATAAAACATACAGTAGGAGAAGAAACAAATTGCTTGGCACCTCATTAGCAATTGTAAGCAGACTCCATTTTCACCCTGGGGCCTCATTGGAGTGATTTGTGAGGTAGTTTCTCGCTCCCTCTCCCCTTCCCCTTAACGGCTGGCGTTTTGAAGGAGTTGGAGGCAACACAAGAACAACAGTGATTATTTGCGTCCTTCTGGGACGTCCGTCTTGCTGTCTAGTGCCGAAGTGCCCCTCTCTCTGATGTTGTTTCTGGAACCTGAAGCCAGCTCCATGTTGCTTCTGTGTGTGTGGCTGATTGTTGAGAGGACGTAGTTGGTCTCGGCCAGAGCTGATATTTTCTCCCATGTCGAAAAACTGAGCAAAACTCAGTCTTCAAAAGAATTGGCTGGCTATGTGCATCAGTCCCAAAAGATCCCACTAACATATGCCCTTCCCAAAGGACAAATTTTGAGGGACTTAATTGAGTAATAACTTTCTGCATGAGTAGACTCATTGACTGACTGATTTCAGTGGGACTATTTGAGAGTTAAGGTTCTAGTCCAACAATGACAGAATATAGCCCAATGAGATCAGTACAATTTAGGCAAATATCTGATTTGTTTCACAGTGGCTTATTTTTAATTAAAGACCCCAAACTTCCCTCCTTATCACCTACCCTCCATAATGTGACCCTCCCAACTTTTCCTGAATACCAGTTTCCAAGTTTTTATCCCCCTTCTTCTCAAAATCCAATATTCCCTCCATATGGATAAGGAGCTTAGTCATGAGGTAAATGCCTAGAGTCGACCAGAATTTTTCAAATTTAGACATTTTAACAGAACTTTGGGGGAAAATTGAAAAAACATTAAAAAAAATGTTTGTGACATTTCCCCCTGTTTTTCAACCAGTTCTAATAACTGCAAAGCATAGATGTTGAAGAAGAAGAAGAGGGTCTTCAGAAAGGATGTAAGTGAGAAGAGGGAAGTGGCTTTGCAGAGCAGCCCAGAAAGAACATGCAAGAGAAAGTTTGGTGGTGGTTGTGAGTTTTCACATTTTTCTTCTAAATCACCAAGCTGAAGGTTCTGGTGTTCAGAGCCATGGAGCCAGATGGAGCTCTCCTTCATTCTATCTGGTTAGAAACTGGCTGTGCGTAACAATAGCAAGATCTTCATAGCACCCCACCCAGTCTCACCATCTGGGAATCTCAACCCATAATGGTATGCAGGTAGCTGACTTGTCAGGAAAAGAAAATTGTTGTTGTGTAGTGTTGTCTGGATTGGGATATCTTTGAAGCAGAAGCAATTAGAAAACAAGACCAACAAATCCATCCCTCTGCACACAGAGAGAAACATTTTCAGTTCTATGTTTCATCAACATTGGTTTTTCACTGAATTTTTCCAACCAGCTGTGCTTGAGAAGAAGGAAGAACCTTCCTGTGTCCTCTAAAACCCAGTGAAGGAAGATGGTTTTCTGGCCTTAAACACAATCTTTGGAACCCTAGCAGATCATCCCCCCGCCAGATGTTTATTTGTCATAGCACACAGAACTCTGTGGTGCCTTTTTCATGCTAAAGTAAAGCAATGTGAAGTGACCACCATTACGGGTCACCGGTTGAACTGAACCACGTGCTAAAAGTGTGGTTCTTTATCTCTTGAGAAAAAGGAGCAACTTCTTTAGTTGACAGCTGTAATAGACTTCTGTGGATGCTAGCCACTGGAAGGAGATATATAGCATACACTGAACAATGGGTTACAAGAGTATTCCCTGAAAGAGATTTGTTAATGATAAATAGATATCTTGTTAGTTTGGTGGTTGGTTTGCTTGTTTAAAAGTGTCTCATCATGGTATCTCAGGCTATGTCCATACTACAGTGTGTAATGTGATTCCCCTATGTATGTACACATACTTACACTAGCTTGATGAAACGTAGTGTGAGTATAAATAGCAGTGTAGCCACAGTAGCATTGTAGTGGCAACAGAGGCTCTCAAACTACCTGAAGCCAATGGGTATATACTTGCTATGGCTTAGCCATGCCTCTGCTGCCACTATTCGTGTTACCATGGCTATGCAGCTATTTATCAGGCTAGTGCGAGTATGTGAACCTGAGCAGGTGAATCACATCATTAGCTCATAATATAGATGTCGTACTGTGTAATTCAACCTTGTGAATAGTAATACAAATATTCTTGTAAGACGGTGCATAGAAAAACATGCTAGATTGTATCTCTCTGAATTCTCTGTTTCTCTCCATACTTTCCTCCCGCCGTTCAACTGTGATGTGATTCCACCATTAAAAAAATTGCTGGAGGAATGGAGAAATGTTGGATGAAATTCAGCCACATGAATGTAGAGAATTTTCATTATGTTAAATGTGGCATAGCACAGTTCAGAGAAACACACCAAATATATTTCATCTCTTTAAATACTCTCAAAGATGGACACAGTGTCTAATAGACTTTTCATCTCAGTATTGAAAATGATCAAATATATATATATCCCACTTCTGACTTTAATGAGGATCAAATGCATGCATCAGAGAGCAAAATTTGGCCCATACCTTTTTTCATTTGCAGTTGTCTTCATCCTAATCTTAATGTTTAATACAGCCTGGAATAAAGACAGCGTCTAAATGAAATTCTGTTTAGAAAATAGAAAAGTTTTCTAGTTGACTTTGTTATATTTTTAAGCAGAACGATAATGTGCCACTGGTTCAGATAAGATGGAGACTGTGTGATTTTTTTAACAGGCTTAAATAAAGTAGGGTTGAACTGAAATTGCAAAAAGTTTGGTCCAACAGCAAAAAAACAGCAGTGCCATGAATATATTACCCTGGGATCTAAGGCAAATGTTGATTGTATTGGATACACTGTTCAATGTTGCAATATTTTTATTTTGAAGACAACTTCTTTTTGATGGATTCCTGGTGATGAATGGCTTGTTTCATTTGTGTAAATGATCTGTCAGAAGCAATAGATGCACAGTACGATTTCTCTCCCCATAGGGCAGGACAGCTCTGTAATAAAGTTGTATTTTTGGTCAAGTCTAATGAATGGGTCGATATGGCTAGAAATTCAGAAGGGTAGATGCGGCTGGTCTGAACCTAATAATGTTAACTGAAGACACCAAGGCTGCCACCTCCTAGACCAGTGGTTCTCAACCTGTAGCCCGCAGGTCACTTGTTGCCCAATCAACACACAGCTGCCCCCCATGTGACATCCTCAGGGCCATACAGGTAGTATATGTATTGTGTGGATGTGACCCACATAAACACAGAGAACCCCATATGAGGCCTACTGTGGTAAATAGGTTGAGAACTACTCTCCTAGGGCTGGTCTGTACTACGGGGGGAGGGGGAGGGGGATCGACTGCAGATACGCAACTTCAGCTACGTGAATCTCTTAGCTGAAGTCTGCGTATCTCCAGCCGACTTACCTGCCATCCTCATGGCGGCGGCAGTCGGCGGCGCACTCCCCCATCGACTCCAGCTTGCGCCTTTTGGCAAGCTAGAGTTCCGGAGTGACGGGGGAGTCACTGGTGATCGATTTATCGCGTCTTGACGAGACGCGATAAATCGATCGCCAAAAGATCGACCCCCTCCCCAGCCTAGTGAAGACAAGCCCCTAGACCCAGAAACCTCTGACAACTCCTGCACTGAAGGACAGTTGGAAGGACAGTCTGCTTTTCCTTTCCATAGTCTGAAACCAGAAGAGTCCCTTAGACAATGATTATGCAGCACAATGCATTTTGCCCAGGGGCTGATTAAACATCATCGCTCTGTATGTACAAGCTAATTGTGTGCCAGTCGGTGTGTACTTATGTCTAAATATTTGCATACAATCTGCTTAGGGACATAGTATTTCAAGGAACCCAACAGAGCTGCCATCTTTTGCTGCCATCCTTCACAAACGATCTACGTGATAATTTGCAGCTCAGTGTCAAACTACTCAATCCAGCGTGATGTTCAGATTATTATATTAGGGATATTTAGGTTGTTATGGTTTCCTTTTCCTTGATGGAATTTGAAACCCAGGGACAGACTTAAACCTATCTTCTTACCTCCAGGAAGGGTTCCTCCACATCTGGGTGGTGTCATATTGCCAGCTGATTTATATATGAAATATCAGATGTAATTAGGAGAATTATTAGATAGTAGAATGTCATGGTCTATTAGATAATAAGTATGGCTAATTTAAAACAAGTCATAAATGAACAAAGTACATTAAAAAGCAGTATTTATCGATGTATTTATCCAGTCTTCAGCATGCTTGTGTACTAATGCCTCGCAAGGGATTTATCCTCATAACACCCCTGGAGTTAGGGAGGTATTATCCCCATTTTACAGGTGGGAACTAAGGCACAGGAAGATGAAGTGACTTGCCCAACTTCACAATGCAAGTCTGCAGCTGAGCCAATAAAGGAGCCATGCTCCTTGCTCCCAGTCCAATCTGTTCACTCCTTCCACGCCCTCTGACCAGTAAGGAATGCTCCCACCCACTAAGAGCTTGCTGTTTCAGAAGCAGACACCTGGACTGCTGTGATAGGACTCAGGCCGATCTAGGGTTCTAAAGAAGCATGTCTAGTCAACCCCAGCACTTGGATGTGCATGTTTGTCCCTTGTGTGCATATCGTGTAGATGCCTTCATCAGGCTTTTCATCCCTTTCTTTCTGAGAGGCAGAGTGAGGCTTATGTGTTGCCTTTCAGAAAAATAAAATCTCTAGTGGAGTGAGCCTGGACTCTTTGCACTGCTCAGAGACACAAAGGCAAGAGAGATCTCTTGCGGTCAGAGGAGGCATTGGAGTAAGATCTATTCACCCTCTTTCCCTCTCCTGCTGCTGCTGACTCCCTGGAGCAAACCTGCCTGGCTGTAATTGGCTTATAAGGGGGGAAAGGGGAAAGTGGGAGGGAGGGAGGGAGCAAGCTTTTCTCCGCTTCCTTTAAGTGTTCAGCTCCCAGTTGGGTTTGCACAGCTCTGAGGGTGCAGCCTCCTTTTCCACAGCCACGGGCCCGGCGGTGACTCTCCCGGGTGAAAAAACCCCTTGCTGTGCAGCAGGAGCAGCGGGAATGCTAGCCTGGAGCAGACACAGGAGTCTGAGGTCAGGGTCCTTTCTCTTGGGACGCTTTCCAGTTCCCGCTCACCTCCTTTCACCCCGTTCTCTCAGTCCTTTGGAGCTATGGCGGCACTTCCTCTCCCTGGGCTCAGAATAAAACTGCACAGAGGCATGAAACACAAAACCCTGGCTGGGCTGGGTTGAAACGTTCCCCTATCACTCGGGCAAACTTCAAAGGGCGTCTCCGTTCGTTTAGTGCATTTCCCTATCTTCTCGTTCCTTGCTATCAGCCTCGGGGCGTGTTATTGTTTTATTCTCCCACCTCCTGTTTTGCTCCAAACACAGCCTACAAGTGTTTCTAAAGAGCACCTCCTGCAAGACATGGAATGATCCAGTCCCCCTAAGAAGAACAGAATTTGCCTTCCCCAAGCCCCGTCCTTTCAGAATCGGGAACAAACAGACCAAATCATATCAGGTGTGCATCTATTGACTTCGGCAGAATTGCAGCAAGGTTGAATATGACCCACAGGAAAACTTTCAGCATCACCATAAAGTAGAACAGTTCTGGAAGGTGCTGACCGGCCTTGGTGTCGGGCCTAGAATTCGGGAGGTGCACAGTCCGCAACTCACCACTCATAATCAGGGCCAGGATCCTTCATTATTGGTAAGCCTAAGAAAACAAAGGCTGAGAGCAGATCTGATCGTGCTCCCTAAATGCCGCAAGAGGGTAAACAGCAGGCAGGGAGATAAGGTTGCTAGGTGTCCAGTTTTCGACCAGAACGCCCTGTCAAAAAGGGACCCTGGTGGCTCCTGTTGGGGGCACAGCAGGGGCCTGGGGCTAAGACAGGCTCCCTGCCTGCCCTAGCTCTGTGTGGATCCCGAAAGCAGCCCCTAGGCACATGGACGGCCAGGGAGGCTCTGTGCGCTGCCCCCACCCCAGTGCCGGCTCCGCAGCTCCCATTGGCTGGGAACTGCGACCAATGGGAGCTGTGGGGGTGGCACCTGCAGAGCCAATCTCCTACCCCAGCCTGTGAAAGTGACTGTGGATGGGGGAAAGTGAGCAACAGAGGAAGGGGGGATGGAGCGAGTGGGGGGATGGGGCCTCGGAGTAGGGGTTGGGCAGGGGTGGGGGCTCAGGGCAGGGGTGGGGCCGGGGTGTTTGGTTTTGTGCCATTAGAAAGTTGGCAACCCTACTTGAGGGAGAAGAGCTATTTAAGCAAAAGGACCACGCTGGCACACGAGCAAATGGGTATGAACTGGCCATGAAAACACTGAGGCTGGGAAACAGAAGGTTTCTAATTGTCAGAGGAGTGACGTTCTGGAACAACCTCCCCGTAAGACTAGTGGGGGCAAACAACCGACTAATTTTAAGGGGCTTCGGTCTATGAAAGTGAGTATATGAGAGGTTTGGCTTGTGGTAGATGGGGAGCTGGACTCAATAACGTCTGGTCCCCCAGGTTCCTAACGACCCTTATTGGCTGCATTCTATGTTTTTTAACTCTCCCTAATCTTTTCAAATGAAGGAGGAGGATTTGCATCACCGGAGACTAAAGCCCTTTTAAAACTTGCCTCTTGACATATATCTTGTGGAAATCTCCCTTCAGCTGACTCTGGAGGACCACCCAAGGTTATTTCATCCTACAGTCTATCGTCTAAAAACCCACTGTAACAAGGTGTGTTCACCTCTGAGGTGGATTCGCAATTGCAGCCTGGGCTGATGATGGCAACTCATCTCCCTTGTGACCGTCCTCCTCACACATTGAGGCTTTCATCTGGCTCCTGGGATATTTTGCAGAGCTAAATGTCACCCGAATAAAGAGGAGGGACCCCACCTCTCTGAAACAAAATAAATAGGCTGTGTTGGCATGGTTGAGGATTTTCCCCAGCCCTTTAAAATAAAAATGTGTTTTTGGAAAGCGCCTACCAGGATAACTCATGTCTTCATCAACAGAACAAATTTGTCTCTAAGAAAGAGAGCACAGTGAGCAAGAAAAATATTGTGGTCCAGCTAATGACGTACAGGTCTGCAGGGTAATTACAGCACCTATAATCCTTCTGCTATTCGAATGGAAAAGTGGGGGAGAAGGGAGGAGGAGGGGGAAGGTTTGGAGTTAATTGGAATTTAAGGTAGCTCAGTCAAATTATGTTTCCCCCCACTCTCCCTTTTGTTGGTTGGAGGTGTCCCCCACTCCCGACCTCAAGAAGAAGAGATCTAATTTTGGCATAAAGTAGAACAAAGAGCACAGACACTTCAATAATCTATTTAGTTCAATTTGCACCAAATTTAGTTTGGGCATAGATTCATAGATTCCCAGGCCAGAAGGGACCCCTGTGATCACCTGTTCTGACCTCCTATAGCACCCAGGCTATAGAACTTCCCTGAAACAATTTCTATTTCGAGCAGAGCATATTTTTAGGGGGGGGGGAGGGAATCCAAACTTCATTTTAAAATTGCCAGAGTGGAAGCAGGGAGTTCGCTCTGTCCCCCGTCCCGTCCAGTCTTAATTTGGTCTCTTGCATGAGATTTCCATGCTTATAAATATGGGTTTACAAATCCTTTCAAATATTATTTTTAAAAATACCAATATCCCCCTGCTTATTACCATGCTGTGGGGCCCTGTGTGGGAAAACAGTCCTTTCCCATAAAATTATTCAACAATTTTTGAAATGTATAGCTTTTTATAGTCAAATATATAAAATGTGCCTGTCACTGAGATTTCTGGGCACCTGTTCAAGTATAAGAGAGCAGCATATTGACCGGTGCCAGATGAATTACACTCCTTCAGCACCACCTCAGTGCGTTCCACCCTCGCCCTTGGTAGGCGAAGGACTGCGGACGTGAACTTTACACCTGACAGGCAATAAACTCCCTGGCTGAGTTGGACCAACAGCAGAAGCAAAGGCCCTTCCCAGAGGATGATCTGTCCATCGCTAACATCGACATCTTCCTTACCAACAAAAGCGTGCCTGTATACAGACTGCATGGCTCAGGTGACTGAAGACTTGGAATGGAGTCCTGGCTCCACTGAAGTCAGTGGCAACCCTCCCGTTGACTTCCGTGGGTGTGTCTGCACTGCACAAGAAAATCTGCAGCAACGTGTCTCAAAACCCAAGGCTACCTACTCCGGCTCATGGGGCCCCTGTTATCGTGCCAAAAATAACCGTGTAGACATTCCCATTCAGGCTGGAGCTCCGGGACTGAAACACGGGGAAGGGGTGGGTTTCAGAACCCAAGGGCCAACCTGAGCAGGAATGTCTACATGGCTGTTTGTAGGTAAAGCCCTGCAAACCTAAGTCTGTAGTCCAGGCTCTGAGACTTGCAACCGTGGGTGGCTTTTTTTTACAGTTTAGACACTCTCAGTGCTCTTCACCTCACCAGGTTGTGCTCAAATCCAGTCTCAGTTGACCAGTGAGGGCCAGAAATCAGGATGGCTATATGGTGGCCTTATTAAATGATTTATTTTAAGACTAGTTTCTAAAAAACAAGTGTCCACATCACAACTAGTTCACAATACTGGCACTTTTGGGCCTTTGACTCCCATAGAGCAAAAGTTTTGCAGACTGTTTGCGGGAAGGACCCCAGCTGGTATCAGCTTCTTCTATGATAAACAGGGAGTGACATGGAAGCTGAGACTTTCAAAGTTTTTTCACGAAATGGGGTACCCAATTCCCACTAGAAATTAGTTAAACTAATGGAAACTGTAGTGTGGGCATATCAATTTTAAATGGTTTAAATTAGTTTAAACTGATATAAACGTGCCCAGACAGGGTTGCGTTCCCATTGAAGTAAACGGGTTGAAAAATGCAGCTTGAGTTAAACCAGTGCAACTCCGCATGTAGATCACACCTAAGATTTCCAGGACTCAAATAATGGGTGGGGGGGCTTTACAGATAAACTCTTGGCTACAACCTGGAAACTAATACAGTCTTGGGACAATAAGACTCCAGTTCTGTTCGTGGGACAATAGTTCACTACAGCTAACACCTTTGAGGAAGAGGGTATCTACTTTCTTTACTAGCTTCTGACTAGTTCTAGGATGTCTCCACATAGAGTGCAGTAGCATAACCCTGGGACCATAAGAGCTGGACAACTGTGGCCCAAGGAGTCTTCTTCCTTCTGGCCAAATTCAGATGCCAAATGCCCCAGGACCCAGCCATCGATAAGAAGATGCATGCTCAGATGAGCAGAGCAGACAATCCACATTCCACTCTGCTGTGGAAGGGAAAAAACTCCAAGGTCCCTGCCAATATTACCTGAGGGAAAATTCTGGAGTGTGTGAGTTAGACACACCAGCCAGACATCTAGGAAATCATCTGATGATACCTCTTTTTCCCTCCAATCTTCATGGCCATTCTCTAATAGACAACCCCCCACCTCAACCACCACCACTAGCTACAGCTGCACACAATTTACCCTAGTCCCTCACATCCCAAAGTGGGGCCTGCAGTGGTGTTGGTGGATAAGCAGCAACTTTGGGGCACACCCGTCATAGCTGCTTCCCATGCAGTGGACTTTCGCCTACCCCAGGGAAATGAATAAGTTCCTTCTGCAACAGACTGGACATAATTCTCTTTTTGACCCATGGCCATACTGCACCCAAATACCAGAGAGTCAAGGTGGGTGAGGTAATGCCTGTTATTGGACCAACTTCTGTGGGTCAGAGAGAGACAAGCTCTCTAGCTTAGTCTGTCCATAGCTACACCCCTCTCCACTAGCTTTCTACCCCCCTTTCCTCCTGGCATGTGAAGTTCTACAGGTGTGAATCAATCGCTCAGCCACTGCAGTGCCTCTCTATTCACTAGGATGAGTACAACTTCTCTGAGTTGTGCAAGGTGGGACCAGAATATGCAAGAAACTAGGCCACACTCCCCTATGTTAGTGAATCTTTTGATGAACGGGGTTTGGGTTTTCCGTGAAACTAAGGTCCATGGACATCTTGCAAACTAAGTCACACGACAGTTGGTATTGACACCAGACAAATGTGTGGCATTGCATGGTACTGATGAGAAACAGTTTGAGGGAGAAATTCAGTGGATTGGGTATGCAGCACCTGCTTATCCCATGCACTTCAAGTCATCAGCAGATCTGGGATTAGAATCCAGGCACCCTCACTCCCGCTCTAATCACTTGTCACCTTGGGGGTTGTTCAAACCTGACCCTCATAGCAAACCTACATACATCAAAGCGGAGAGAAATGTTTGCATGAACTCTTGCAAAGTGAGTGCTGAGTGCAGCCCACCAATAACTCCCTGCCCCCTTTCTCCAAGGGAATCATTTTTTTACTGTGGAGCCCATTAAAAGAGAAGCAACATGCAGATGGCCAACGTCCTTGAGAGCTCAAGTATTCCACAGGAAGGCTTAATCAGGGCATAAAAGTGAGGAGCTGTGAGTTCCTTGCTGTAAACAACTTAAACAGTATTAAACACACATGTCTTTTTAAGGAGATGAAATTGATTGAGCGTGTTTATTTTCACAGCATCATTTAACTGGGTCGGAAAAAAGAAATACTTAGCGTTGACGCCAGAGCTACATATCAGAAACAAAGCCGAGAAAATGATATTTCCACTGCGATAATTTTTTTCTCTAATAACTGTCTCTCCTATCTGCCAATCTTAGGTCAACAAACATGGACTGATTGACAAGTTAAAATGTTTAGCTTAGCCTGCAACTCATATAAAACCATTTAAATGTCTAATGCAAGAGGGAGATGTAAAAGAAACCAATAATATCCCTGTCCCCTCCCTACAGCTGCCTCCCAGAACATGATCTAGAAATGTACTTGTTATGCTTGTTGGCTGATGTGGGATTCTCCTGTTTTCACAATTCCACAGGTAGGAAGCTCTTTAGGTGGAGTAAAATGTTCAAGGGTGTGAAGGACTCAGGCCACGCATCACCAGTGAAACTGATCGTGTCAGAAGACAGGACAAAACTCATGGGATTCAGAGGATGGTGTTTCTCCACCTCCCTGGATTCGTTATTCAAATCCAGCCTGGATGGGTGGTGATCAGAAGTCATGCTGGCTACTCGGTGGCTCCTATGAAGAGAATTGGCCGTCATGAGATGGTTGCTTCAATAACCTGCCCTCACACCACACGTTCCATCCAATGGATCTTAGACTGCTTTAAAAGGAGGGTAACTAAGTATTTAACTGCATTTTCAGGTGGGAAAGTTGCAGCACAGAAAAAAATAACAACCATCTGAGCACCTAAATGAGGTTTTATTTCAGATCAGATTCCATCTCACTCTAGTTCAAGTAACTGATCTCAGGTGAGCCTCACAGTGCCTGTTACTAGGCATAGATTTCTTATTGTGATGCAGTTTGCTTTCCTCTAGCAGGTGAGCCCAGGGGTTGGTATCCCATTAATGCACCTGGTGGAGCTGTGGTTAAGACAGTCCCCTGGTCCATCTAAGCTGCATGGGGTTGCATTGTGCAGGCGTCCAAATGCGCAGTCAGAGGCTGTGTATGTATAAAACTATTCTGCTAATTCAACAGTTCACCTCGATGGCAAATGTAGCCATCATGGGCTTTGAACAGCAGATATGTGAATTTCCACAGCCAGCTAAGAGACTCAGCTCATCACTGCAGTGGGTGGGTTACTTTAGGTTCTTACCGTCAGGGAAAGCTGTTCTTTAAAGTAGGGTCTGATCATTGAATAAACTTAGTTTTTGAATGCCAATTTTCCCTGATATCATGTGTATCTCCCCTGTAGTTTCGTAATATCTGCAGATCCTGTTTCTGTTGCGCAAGCACACACGCATGCACGCACGCACACACACACACAGAAACACACTCTACTGTATTTAGGGTTACTAGACGTTCAATTTTTAAAGGGACAGGTGAAGTGGCCCACTAACAGCCCTGTAGTCATAGGGCAAAAAGGAGGGGTTTGTGGGTTACAGAGTGTTGTAATAAACCATACATTCAGTGTCTTTCTTAAGAACAGGGTTTTCAGTGTCTAGCAAAGTGATGAGCTCCCAGGCTGTCATGCAGGTTTCTTTTGTAGATGAGGACTGAATGCTGTCCAAAGACGATGTTGCTCCTCAGAGCTCAGATTGTGGGCTGCATTGAATGCAGGGAAGGCTGAGTTGGCTACGATGGGGTTAATCCGCTGACAGCCAACGCACCACCAGAGAGTCAGTCGCTTGTGTCAGACTAAGGTGCTTCCCTTTCCCACAATAGACTCTTTACTTGCTTGCCCCCACTCCCTCGTCTTTTTTTTTTAATGGAAGTTAATAAATTTGGAAGCCAAGACACATTGCCCTACTATTAGAGGCTGCCTTGTCATAGAAGGAATGGCCCTGCTATATGGGAGTGGTTTTTTGTGGGGAGGGGGGCGGTCACCCATGCTTCATTCGTCTCTCTGCTGGGTGTGTTGGACAAGGCAGTTAACTGTGGTTTCCTCAGCCAAGCCAATGCAAGCAAGCTGTATACCACATGGATTGCTAGAAGGTCCATGGGTCATTTCATGGTATGCAATGAATCAGAGACTCGCCAGTGGACAGATGCATGGATTGGCCACGTCGGAATGTACAAGCACGTCATCTCAGGTCTCGTGCACTTTAAAAACCCAGACACACAAACAACCCTCTTTACCCTGCACAGGAGACACAAGCAATTGTTAGGGTGTCACAAAACATTTGCTAAATTGAGGGTTAGTTGCAGCTGTGACATAGCAACCTGGCTTTTCCAGGCCACCAAACAAGGTTTAACTAGCTTTGATTTCCAAAGAAGTGCTTGCTTATTAATTTCCTTGGTATCCCGGGGCATGGCTTTTAAATAACTACCATTGTCTTTTTTTAAAAGAAAATTACATTGTAATATGTGGGAGGCTAAGGGTGAGCTTAAAAAATGATAGCAGAGCCTGATGCGTGTGCATTGGGAATCCTCTTGTTACCCCAACATTTACGATAATCCAGGTTTGCCGCTTGTGCCACAGCTGTTAAGATCTTGTTAGGATTTCCACGGTGAATACCTTCTTTATGTGATTCTGACATGCACATAAATAATGGCATCAGTGCTGAAATGCCGCACCGAGGTCTTAGACAATGGGGCAGTTAGACGCAAGCCTCTTTGTTTTTAAAAAACTGAGGAGAGGGGGAAAATCTCTCGGGTTGTTTTTCAACTGTAGGACATCAAGAAAGGAAAAGAAGAAGTAAGCAAAGACTTTGTGGTCTGAACAGACCAACCAATATATATGGTCACTGTGACTTATTCCTATTAGTCATCAATACTCACAATTCACTGTGCAAGCCATAAGATTAGCTACGGCATACGTTTGGATTACCCAGCCTTTGTAAACAGTGCCGGTGTCAGGAGAGGTGGTGACAAGAATCCTAGATTTGATACAATATTGGATGGGAAGCCAATGGAAGGATTCAAAGAAGGGTGTTACATGAGCAAACCGACAGGCAAGGAAGATGAATTTAGCAGTCAGATTTTGTATGGTTTGAAGGTGTGTAATGAATTTGGTAGGACTTCTCATGTAGTGTATAGAAAATGGGTAGTATCCCTTAAAATAGTTTGTGAGGCATCCCCGTTTTAGGGTCTGGCAAGGTGGTTTCTGCAACAGAACAGAGCATCCGTGTATATATGTAACTAGGGTTTGTATGTTTGCATATAGTTGGTAAACTCCTGTTATATGAAATCTAACTGGTCCAGGCAGTTTTCTTATATTTCTAATGTTGTGTAAAGAGCAAAGACTAAACAAAACGATTTGTTTTGTGACTAGCCAAATCAATTTCCACAATGACCAATATGAACAAAGCGGTTCTCGCCCACATGTTCATGAAAAGCAAAAGACTAGGGTGCTGCAGAAAGTCTCTTTAGAATCTGAAATCTCCCCACCCAATAAGTCTCAGCTTTTTTGCTGAGCACCCTGGTTTGTTAGGTGGAATTGAAATTTTCCCTGACTCCATGGTCTCAGACACATGCTGTGAGGAGGGAAGGAGACGGCATTACTTAACAACATGAATGGCCTGGTGTATTTGCTTGAGATTTAGTTGGTTTGAGGTTTACTTCCTACATAAGAAATGTCTTGCTTTGTGGCCTGACAATAAGAGATGCTTAAAACTCAGTTTGTGCCTGCCATGTCCTTTGTGGTCAACTGGAGGGAACCCAGCCAAACTGCCACTCTGTAATCAGATTGCCTACTTATGGTCATTGGACACCATAGCATGGGCAGAGCTTCTAAATTGGCACATTTCATCGAGTTCTTCATTAAGTTACAGTCTTCTGCTTTTATTCCAAGACAGTAAAACTGCTATTCATTTCCTCTATTAACAGGCTTATCTGTGGCTAGACATGACCAGCTGTGCAAAGATGGAATGAAAGCGGCAAAGCTAAAGGAATTGCTCGCATCTGAAGGAGCAGCAGCTAAGCCCATGTGCTATGCAGCAGAATAGCAGTGGCTCCACTCCACGGAGGTGTGTTTTTAGCCTCGTGATGGACAGGACAGTCCTACAGACTGTTTACCTTCTGGCACAAGACAGGCAAACTAGTACGAAAACGAATACTCAACTTACAGATTTCACTCCCGGCCCCCAACTGTGGGTTGCCAGTGGGTGACCTCAAATTTAGTGTGAAAAATGGAAGAGGAAATGGCCTTGTTTTTCTAACATTCAACATTAGCTAAAATTGGGATAATCGTCAGCTGCCGGGGAAAAAAAGATCTCCTCATTAGACTGCATTATGGACTTGCATTATGGTAATATCTGCAAATCCCATCCCAAGCCAGCGCCCCTGAAGACATTGTAGTCTAAATGGACAAGACAGACAAGAACTACCTGTAAACCCAACTTGTTCATTAGAGCTATACGGTAGCAAAGCTTTTAAAAAGATATCCGGCACCTTTAATGCTGGGAATGTCCCATTCCAGACTTGCTCAATATCTTGATGTGCTCCCCTCCATGACAGATTCAGGTTCTGCAGAATGCAAGCCATTATTAAACCTAAAACTCAAACAATTTCTGTTCCTCAAGGGTCCAAAGGCAACCTTGTGAATTAGAACATATACAATTCTGTCTTTGACTGAAACCAGCTTCATTAAAGCTGTGAATTTTCTCTGTTCTTCTCAATGGGGTATCTACTGTGAAGTCTAATGATGACAGTGCAGGGGTCATCAAGAAGTTTAGGATTATAATTTTGCAACATGCACCTAATCTGTGTTTTTAGTTCCCACAAGGGGCCAGGACGACTGGGTAATTCAACACAAAGATAACAGACAAAATGCAGAAATAGACAAAATGCAGAAATAGACAAATAGACAAAATAGACAGACAAAATGCAGAAATAGATATGGTGTAACTTTTCCAAATCCCCCGGTCACATCAATAGGATATATGCTTAGGACACAGGGTAATATATGGTAGTATATGGCCAGATTAACATAAACCTTACCACAGGATGCTATTGACACGACTGGTTTGTGAAGAAGAGGGCACACTGAATCATGGAACTGGAAGAGGCCAGTGGAGAGGTCATCTAGTCCTGTCCCCTGTACTTATGACTGGACTAAGCCTTATCCAGATGTGTCCAATCTCCCCTCTTCCCAAAAGCCAATGGGATTTTCCCAAAGCTCCTTGGAGCTGGCACTGTCTTGTTGATTTGATGCCTGATCTAAAACTCACTGAAGTCAATGGAAAGACTCCCATAGATTTCAGTGGATTTTGGATCAGGAACATATCTTGGATTAGGAACATGTCTTGTTCGATGACTTTCCTGCTTTGCTGGGATGTGGCTCGCCTGGAAAACCCCAACCACTTGCTTATGCTCACCCGAGAGCTCCAAATTGGATTAATATCCTTATCTGATCGGGGAGCATTTTTGCGTGCTAGTAATGGAACCAGAGGGGGTTTCAGCTTCAGGGCTGCCAATCTTTTTATGATTTAAAAGTGCTACTTTTAATATTTTGTTACTTCCTAAAGCGAGTTAAACTAGAGTAAGAGAAATTAGCTCCTTGCCGTTAGGAACTCTGATTTCACTGGGATGCCGGTTATTCCCTTTTCAGGAGTCGTTCCTTTCCCAGGTCAAGAGTGCACAGCAGCATGCTGGAAGCGTTGGATTAAAGTGGTGATAGAGTTATCGAGTTTAAGACCAGAAAGGAACAACCGGATCATCCAATCTGTGTTCCTGTGTAGCACAGCCCACCGGCCCCACCCCGATCCAGCCCCCTCATCGGTTCTCACAGCCCTGGCTCCAGCCTGAGTCCAAACATCTATTGTTAGCCCCGCAGCGCACGCTCAAATCAGTCAATCTGGACTCTGAGATGCACTGCCAGCGGGAGGGGGCAGGGGAAGGGGGAGTTTCTGCAGCGTACTCTTAGATCCCTGTGTGCCTGCGTCACTTTTGAAAATGAGAATTAAGCTCCTAAGGCACTTTTGAAAGTGTTACCCGCCTGGTCAAACAATGTCGGTGACTACTTCTTAGCCTGCAGGTGGTGTGAAAGCAGGTCCCTGGTAGAGGGGCTGGTTGGAACATATTGAAAAATTTGACATTTTGATGAGAAATAAGAAAAAAAAAATGTTGTTGAACTTTTTCATGGAATTCCACTCCCTTCTCCCTCCCCCTCCCCCCCCCCCCCCCACCAGTTTTTCCACCAGGTGTATTAACAAATATTTGGTGTTTGAAATGGGGAGCTGAGTTTGTTAGTGTAGATTGGATGCAAATTCTGATCTGATTTCTACCAGACAAGGTACCAAGACAGAATGTTGACACTGGCAAATAATTCCCACTGTTGTGAGCATGTCTGTAGTTCACAGGAACTCTGAGGTATTCAATGAAAGGCCGCTGTAGGGCTCCTGGATTTTAATAGAGTACCTTGAAAACCACATAGCATATGGAATTACTGTTCCATGGTATTTGCTATGAAATATGCTGATTACTATGTGAGTAAAAAAAGCTAGAAGATAACTGATGCCCTGCAACTGAAATTTCGACAAGGGCTTCTCAAAATGGCTGGGACCCTTAACCTACCACACGTTAGAGATCCTTGCGAAGGAAAACAAAAAGTGGGCAGGGAAAAAAAAACATTGGGTGATTTTCTCCCCTGGCCACAGATTGAGACTCAAATAGGTCACAGTGTTCCTACTGGAAACAAAATTAATATTCGTATATGTTTATTCAAAAAAATGCTGTTCTCGGCATTTTCATAAAAGTTGAGCAATCTGTCAACATAAAGGGCAAAGGCAACATTGTTTTGAATGTTTTATTATCAATTTCCACCAAGGCAAGTAGCCTCATGCTGTTATCTGTCCCTGTTTTCTCCTGCTGTGAGGAGACTGCTGTGGATGACTGTGGTCTCTGTGCTGCCTTTTTGGCTGGCCAGGGCAATACCATGGCTTCAGAAAGGCTTTCTTGTAGAAACTTTGCCAATTTCTACTGTTTGCATTTGGTCTGCGTCCAGTGGTTGTCAAACATCTGCCTATTGTGGCTGTCCAGTGGGCGCAAGTTTGGTGTCCCTCAGTCTTTGGTTTGGAGAAGCTTTGGGAGGTGAAAGAGTAGCCGGGCTTTCCCATGCAAAATCCAGATCACACCCTTTGTACACTGTTTCTTACCATTGGAAAAGCCAAACTGATGTATTTGATTATGAATCAGATGTCTAAAAAATCAGATGGTGACAAATCATAGACATTATTTTCATGACGTTCAGCACAAAGGCAGATACAATAGCATCAGCCATGCTCAGCAGAACCTGCCACATGGCTGACTCAGTTTGGAGTTTTGGTTGCTTTTCACCTCTGCTTATCTATGTTAAGCACATCTGAAAATCAGGAACTAGGTATTTTTGCAACCTGGTTACCATACATAAGAAATCATGTCCACATGCCCGCAGGCATAAATGGGTCTCAAACCCCTGACCCTAAACATCAAAAGCTCAAGTCCTGATCAAAGGAAGCAACTCTGCTAGCTATGCATAAATAGGAGGCATTAGCTTCACTCAGGTCAACCACTAGAGGGAGACAGGATCTCACACGTTATCGTATTAAATGTACAGAAAATAGCGTAAATAAGAACATCATAAAGGGGAACAGCATAATTATAGATGCAGCAAAGTGTGACCACAAAATAAAAATGTGTATGAACTAGAGACTGAAATTTGGATCTGAATTTCCTCAAAGTTTTGCATGATTGAGATCAAGGGTTCCAATTCCTGGCCATATAAATTGCAGGCATAATAAACCACAGACTATCATCATAGAGTCATGATAAATGGGTTTGTGATTAAGGAACTCCCCTGAATTCACCCTTGGGATCACTGAATAGCCCAGTGACAACCGAAAAGCCCTAAGTGGCCTTCGATCTATTATGGCAGCAATTTCCATGGAGTTAGCAAATGGGATGATGGGTTCTCTCGCCTGTCGCATCAAAGGATGGTTTTTTGAAATCTGAGAGCCTGATTAAGCCAAAAGAAGAAAGGGATTTTCTTAAAATCTACTGCCTCTAGTAATGGCCCTAGAAAAAGAGCATGCTTCTGCTATTGGGGCTCTTCCGTGTGAATGGAAGAGATCACATGGAAGAAATCAAAGCTGTATAACAAATGTGTTAACAATTGCCCCTAGCAAAGAGTGGATTTTCACCCAATCTGTTTTAGGGTTTTTATACACAACCCATCACCCTAGCATGTACTCAATTGTATGTTCTTGTTCTCCATGTCCACGCCATCCTTTTCATAGATGCCTACTGTTGGAGTCTGCTCTCAGTTGCTCCAGTGTTACACTGACTGTGGTCCAAGGAGTTAATCGTGAGTCCCGTTTCAGCTGAGACCAGAATCTGACCCAAAATGTCACCCAGTCCTTAGTCACTCGAAGAATGAGCCTTCCCTTTTCTCAACTGTCTTCCCAGCCATCTCATCTGCATAATGGGACCTTTTCAGTTTTCTTCCAGTTTTATTGTCATCTTTCTTTTTTACTTAAATATATCTGGTTTAGGTTTTGGACTGGGGCGTGGCATAAGATCACTGTCTGAGTCAATGCACTGACAACAAGCATCTGATTGGCTTGTTGAGCATAAAGGAAAGGATCTTGGGCAAGGAATTTTGATTGACAGGCAATGTGAAACACCAGTACGTCAGGAAAGTTATTCTACCATTATCAGCAGTATATGGGTCATGCCGGCTGCATAATTCTCTTTCCATACACCTGGCAAGAAACGTTAATGTTTCCCTCTAGGATTGGCAAGGGGCTCTCTTTTCCATAGCATCGTTTGACCATGGAACAGTTGGCAGGGGAAGTGTGAGGAGCGATGTGGCTGAATCCTCCCTTTCAGATGGTTGAATAGGTCTTCTTCGGTGGCGGGCTTGGAGAACAGGCACTAAAGATGTGAGCATCTGAATCGGTGGCCTACCACAGTGCTAATCTCATGAAAGCAGCAAACCCAGACTGTTTTTAAAAATTAAATTTGTTTGCTTACTTTTGGGGAATACATTTTCAATTTTCGACCTACCGCATCTGTAGCAAAATGCCTACAGATTGGGAGCCTTAGCTAGTGGAATCCCAGACGGTAGCGCAGAGAAGGGTCCCGTGTGTCATCTAGGCTGAGAATTGCATTTCGAAGGAATACTCACTAGTGCCCTGTGTCATTCTTTTCTTGTATCCCTACCCAGTAGTGGTATCTCAACCCTTCCCCCTGGGATCCTATTCTATTGTTCAATCACTCGTCACGTTGAAGGCATTTTTTCTCATAAATAGGAAGAAATTTTCTTTCCTTCGTATCAACCCAGTTACTCCTCAGTCCATCTTCTGAGATTGTGAACATTTTCCTTTCATTATTTATATCACTACTTTGCAGGTTTTATATATTGTGAGCATGTCCCCATGAGTCATCTTTTGACTAGACTATGCAAGTTCATTTACTCAGTCTCTTCGGACCTTATGCTAAATAAAGCTTGAGTGGTTGTTTAATAAATGTCATACTGAGGTAAAAATTGTTTTTCATGTATCAGAGCCACGTGAGATGGGACATAATTTATAGGGATGAATAAATAACTAAACACAAATATATTCAGAGTTGGCATCATTCCACTGCTGTTTGTTGGGGTGATTATTGCTGAATATGCAAGCAACTGCCGGGAATTCCTCACAATAGTCTCGAATCCCAAAAGATTCAAAAATTCTAGCACAAATGATTATTTTTGTCTGAATGAGCCTGTCAGCAAATGTGTTCTTCATTAGTTGGCTTGGATGCAGAGAGCCTATCCACCTTTTATTGCTGATTTTACTATGGTGGAATCCTATTGTGCTCGGAGCTGTACATACACATGGTCAGAGATGGTCTCTGTCCTAAAGAGCTTACAGTTTACATAAACAAGAAGGTCAAATGGTGTGAGGGGTGAGAAGAACATATAAAGGAGAAGTAACCTGACAAAGGTTATACATCAGGTCAGTGGTATAACCAGAAAGACACATCTCCTCTCTCATAGTCTAGTGCCCTATCCACTAGACTACGCTTCTTCCCCAGTATAAGGCTAGAGTTGGTCTTAAACAGTACATAGGCCTTGGCATGAGCCTCCACACAGGGGCAAATTTCACTCTATGTGAGTAACCACGTTATCTTATTATCATGACCCTTGTCTAGGTATAAGACAACAGATTGATACTGACCAACAAAGAGATGGAGGAGCACAAGGTGGTAACTAGACCACACAGGTCAGCATGACATTCAATGATTTCAGCACACCGGCTGCCTGACCATTAATCTGTCATGTGTTACCATGCAGGGCAGGGCTGATGAGGGTGGGGGGAAGGGGACAATTGTTCTGGGCCCCTGAACATCTGTAACATCTGTGTAAATGGGGTGATTGAGCATGGGTGGGCCCCCAATGAACATGATGTACTGGGGCCACAGATTTCTCTCGACGGGCCTGTTACCAAGTCTATCCTTCACTCCTATGAGGATTATTTTTGAAAGGCCTCATGGAAGCGGGGGAAGGGGGCATCTGAAGGAGGTCATTCAGAAAGGAGAGACTGGGCCAAGTTTAAAGGGCATGATGGAAGGAAGTACAAAAATGCATGAGAGAAGAACAGAAAGGGAGCAGGTAGGAATGCTGAGTGAGATGACTGATGGGCATGGAAGGGAAAGCAAGAGGAAATGAGTGCTGAGAAGTCACAAGGGCTGAGTCGTGCCGCGAAGGTGGTGACAAGGCGTTTGAATGCGCTGCAGAAAGCAAGAAGAAGCCAGACTTTCCATGTGTGTGTTTTAGGAATTTTTAAAGCACCCATCGCGCACTATTGCTGACAAAGAGAGGGGTTCCGAGCAGCAGGGGAGGGAGACCATTTCAGCCAAAACCTTGCAGACAAACTATCAAACCTTGGCCCTGCGAGGGCAGGCTTGTTCCTTACGGTATTTTTTCCAGCGCTTTGTCCGGCTAAGACTGAACAATAATAAGCTTTGTGCTAGCGCTCAGGCAATTGATTATGGAATGATTTCTGCAGCTCACAGACAAGAAAACAAGATGATACCCAGACATCTGCACACAAAGCATCATCTGGTTCTTCACAAGCGTTTCCGGCAGGGTTTTCCCCAGTTCTTTTTGTTGTTGTTGTTTTTAATTCAGACATGTATCCTATTCCAGGGCCTGTCCCCCAAAGACTAAAATCACTCTCTTTGGCCAGCCTGCAATGGAGTGCAGCGTACAAGGCTTGCACACACCAGCGGTCATTTTTGCAGTTGTGTTGGGGAAGTGACTCTGAGGTAAACCTGCAGCTACAGAGTGTGAGTGTGTCCGGTGGGCGAATTGGTCTGCAAGAACCAAGAACTTACCCAAACTGAAGCAGAGGTGGAATGACATTTAACAATTTTAGCCCCCCTCTCCTTGTTTCTGCTCTGCTCCAGGCCAAAAGCTCATTTCCAGTAAGACCCTCTGGCATGTAAAGGGGCCTTAAGGCAAGTGTAAAGAACATTTACACTCATTGTAGGCCACTAAGCCCTGAGTGATGTGAAAGGACCTCAGCGTAACAGAGGATCAAACCCAGAGCCTTTCGTGACAGCGGGCAGAATTGTCCATTCTCCACGAGAGACTGTCCTCTTGAAGCCTTTAGACCGCTCCAGTCACTCACGGGCTAAGGGCTCTCAAGTTCTCAACAGCAATATGTCAAAAGGCATCACTGTCCTCAGTGCTGTGGAAAATAGAGAAGACCGAGCCAGCAGCCGGAGGAGCGTATGTGCTGAAAGGCACCCTCAGGGAGGGGCAGACTCCAAGCAGCTTCTGCAATGTGCTGATTAACATCAGGGGGACTTGGGGCGCTTGAGACCTTGCTGGATCATCTCAGTTGTCTTGGATCACACTGCAGTGCCTGACCCAGCCTCTCCCATTTTCCAAGCTCTTCTTTTTTTCTCTCCAGTCTCTCCAGCTCCTTTGTAGTCCCCACATTTTTTTCCCAGAGCTAATGAATTATGCCTGTCTCAGCACTTGATCTATCATAGGCTTGGGCTACACTAGTGGGGGGGGGGAGGGTTTTCAAACTAAGATACGCAACTTCAGTACTTTAGTTCGACTTACCTGGCCGTCCTCACGGTGGCAGGTCGACCGCGGCGGCTCCCCCGTTGACTCCGCTTCCACCTCTTCGGAGCTGGCGTTCTGGAGTCGACGGGGAGCGCGATCGGGGATCGATTTATCGCATCTAGACGAGAAGCGATAAATCGATCCCCGATACATCAAACACCCACCGCTCCAGCAGGTAGTATAGACGTACCCCTAGACACTTATGTGGCTCACCCCCATGAGTGTATTTTTCCCCACAACATCCCTGGGAGGCAAAGAAGTGCTCCTATCCCCATTGTGCAGATGGGGAACCACAGACAGACCAAAGCTCATACATGAAGTCTATGGTAGACCAAGGAATTGAACCAGGATCTCCTGAGTCACGGGCTCATCCCTTCCCTTCCTGTCCCTTCCCTTGATTGCTTGATTCCTTACCTTGATTCCTTGAAGAACCATGAAGTGGCCTGTGAATCACAGATTGAAGGATACTCTGGGGTCCTTTTATGACCATATGTGAGGCACCCAAACAGAAAGGCAGCGTGAGCCAGTTTTATTTGGAAGTCGATAATGCTAGACTTAGCAGGACACCCCAGGATGCCATCAAACCTATGCTTGCTGCCCCGGTGTATAGCCCTGGTTTTGTCTCAGACTATACATTTCAGCAGAAGGCTTTAAGGATGAATCATTGCACGCGCGGGTTGGTGGCTATGCCTGGTTTGCAGCCCATTATACATTTTTTCAGTGCCAAGTTGGCAGAGATTTATGCTAGGGTCCCCCCCCACGCTCCCTCCAGAAATATAAAATCTTTCAGCAAAGGCAGCCATTCTGCTTTTCACACTGACTGAAGAGAAGGAAAATCAGGCTGTCCTCCTCTTTTGGTCTGCCCTTGCTTTCCCCTCCTCCTCCCTCCCCCGCGCCCCCCGGCACCCACCCTCAAACATTTATTTAAAGAAAAACCCTTCCCTCTTCTGTTGACTGACACATCGGTGCTAAAAAGTAGCTTGCTCATAAAAGGGGAATCAGAGAGAGAAACGCTCACTCCAAAAGACAACAAGTGGCTGTTTGCAATAAAAATGATGCTTCATTTTAGGAAAGGATGGATTCCATTTTCCAACAGCGTCCACCTCTCCTCCCTTTGGAGAAGAGTTTGCTCTGAAATTAATCTAGGGGAAGTTCAATGTTAAATGAATTAATCTAAATAAGAGATTGACTTTTCCCTTTAGTGTAGACAAGGCCTAAACGAGTGGATTAGATTCTGTGCACTCTAAGATACACAATTTGAGTTACGTGAATAGCGTAACTCAGATTGATGTAGCTTAGATCTATTTACCGCAGAGTCCACACTACATAAAGTTAACAGGAGATGCTCTCCCGTCAACTCCCCTTACTCTTCTTGATCAGGTGGAGTATGGGAGTCGATGGGAGAGCGATCGGTGGCCAATTTAGCGGATCTTCACTAGACCCACTAAATCAACCGCTGATACATCGATCACCGCAGTGTCAATCCTCCAGTAAGTGTAGACAAGCCCTTAGAAATGGCAACTGATCTGTGTAGATTATTCCAGGGCAGGTCTACCCTTAAAAGGCTGCAGCAGCACCTCAGCACTGATGAAGATGCTCTATGCCGACGGAAAAGAGCTCTCCCATCAGCGTAGGTAATCCACCTCCATGACAGACGGTAGCTATATCAACGGGAGAAGCTCTCCCCTGGCATAGCGCTGTCTACACCAGTGCTTAGGTCCGTATAAAGGTCACTCAGAGGTGTGGATTTTTTACACCCCAGAGCGACGCTCTTATAATGAAGTAATTCTGTAGTACAGACCTGTCACCAATCTCTTCAGGATCTGTGGAACACCCGGCTGCATGAAGCGACCTACCTAAGATGATAGGAAGTGGCATGCCAAGGTCTGGTTTACACTCTTTTTGGTAAAGTTAAGCACACCTGGGTTTGCAGAATCCGTGCGGTACTTTAAATGCCCCAGCAGAATATAAATAGTCTTTTTCGGGATTTAATTTCCACCTACTCAGTTTTGCCAGTGCAAATTGTGTTGATATCTTAGAAGCAAATTATATTCTCTGTTCTAATATTTTAGGACATCCTTTACTCATTAAAGATGATTTTGAATCCAAAATGGCAGGACCTCAATAGAAATAAATAATAATAATAATGACACAGAGTCATTTTCAAAGCAGCCTCATGAAACTCCTGTGTAGGGCCTGTAAAGAGATGAGCAACTTCTACTGACGTGAGAGCAATCTCAGGAGAAGATTCCCATGAAGGACTCAGCACCTCTAAGGACCAGCTTGTAACAGGCACTGGAAGGTTCCTTTTGTTTTTTATCATCCCCTTTATAAAGCATCTTCCCTGGATGCAAACATTCAGCACATGTGAGTAGTCCAGTTGGTTGGCCAACCAGAAAACTAACCATGGTGGCTGGTGATAATGATGTATTTGGCTAATGGAGGTTAGATTTCTCTGCCCCTCCACATCTCTTTGTCTTAGACAAGAGGAGGGGAAACGTCCTAACTTCCAGACAGCCATGAAAAAAAAAATAAACATGCATGTAAATGAGAGGTTATTTGGAAGAGAGTTTGTGGATATTGGCAGGAAGAACAGCAAAACTTATGACTCTCTTCTTTTTTTTCGTCATCGTCTTCTTTTCTTTTCCTCCTCTCAGGGCCAGTGGAGATATTTTTAAAGGCAGGAGTTTATTTTTTTTACCAAATTGTTATGGCAAAATGGGGAAATGAACTATTCATTTAGTTGGGAGGCATCGCATGATTGGCAAGTGCGAACGGCACAGAGATCCAGGACTCGAGCCATGGATGTTTTAGGTCCTTTGTGGGAGGTTGTTGCCCCTTTTACATCTGCTAACCTTGTAGGTAGAGTCTGAATGCTCCTTAAGAACTGTGGAACATGCACATGTTCATGTGCATGTGCATGTGCATAACGTCCTTCATCCAAATATTAACGATGTAAGCCTCACAAGGCATCAGTGAAGGTGGTAGTGTGCTACAAACAAGTATCAAATAGGATATTTAGGCTGCTAAGCAAGTTATGTAGATTTCCTTGAGTCCCTGCTGTCCAAGTGACTCTGCCTAGCTCCAAAGGATAAATCCAATCTGTTCTAAGCATCCATTGCATCCCTACTTAAGCAGAAAACAGACATCATGACTTGGGCAAAACTTTAGCATTGTCCTATGTTAGTCAGGAGCTTATATCATAAGGGCTGCTGGTGGGGGAACTTTTTAGCATGACTTTGATTTTCCTGATTGCTCCCCCATAACTAAGCTTTTTCAAGCCTTGGACTTTAAATGGCTGTTCAGAGTATGTGAAAATTGATTGTTCCTCTAATAATGGTTGTAGCTGCAGCCCCAGGAATGTTTGTTTTCTTTTAATTTAGCATTTGGATCAACTTTAACCATTCGTATTTTAACCTCTGTATACATTCTGAACATAATCTTAAAAGGTTTAATTCTAGCTTTTCTTATAAATATACATATCCATGTACATCCTGGCTTCTGCTCTGTCCCAGCTTCCACACAGTCTTAAAACTGTGGGTATGAGAGTCCTCTCTCCGCTTCTGTGGTCTGGAAAAACCTTCCTGGATCTCTGGATCATTTGACCCTTCCATCTCACTTCAGACTGAGTACCTCTTTACTCTCTTGCCTATAACTCCAAACTTTTCTCTCCTTGCTCTTGCTTACATCTTTTAGTGTATTATTTATCTCTGCAAAGACATTCCGGATGCAATTCCAAATTGCAGAGTGTGTGCATATGTGTCAGCCCACAAATATGTATATGTCTATAATTGAAGGGTAACAAATGAGAGACATGTCAGAATAATTTATTGTAAAACTTAATGAGTCTCTTGTTAAAATCTGGTTTATTGGTGGAGGTACAAACTCTGGGCTAATATAAATCACAGAGGGAAATAAAGAAACAATCCATTTCCACCTACAAGATAAACCAACTTCACATTTAAAGTGCTCTCCCACTTGATCCACCATTTCAGATAAGCTAATATATGGCACCGTTAAGAGCCCTCGTCTGCCTTTAACTGCTGATTAACTGATGAAGCTGTGACCCATATGTTAAACTCTCAGAGATGCCTCCCCCATTGAGTCTGATAACTTCCAGTCCGGTGACCCTATCTCTGGCAGGAATTTCTTTGCCCCTTTTGCCTACATGCAAGATCCCACTGCATTTTAAATTGGCTCATAATTCAGCAGGGTTCCAGATGAAGGAAGCAAAAACAGGCCAAGGGAACTGTTCCCATTAGGGGACATCCTTCCAGGTGTTCCCGAAACGTGCCTTAGACTGTGTTGAGGGCTTCCAATGCTCGCCATGAATCGCCTATATCTCCCAAAGCATAAATAAAAGCCAAAGAAAAGTAAACAAACAAATCCCAAGAAAGACTCGGTGGGTCAAATGAAAGCGGAACAGGCTGTGGTTCAAAAGATGGTGGAACAAAAGTGTCTTCACCCCTTGGCCTACCAGCCGCCTGGTTTGTGCATACAGCTTTGGTAAAGTGCACATCCAATTGCAGCTGCTCGTTTGCACGGTAATCTCAGGACACCATTTGTGCACGATTAGCCCTGAAATCAGAGATGGGCAGGGCCTATTAATCTGTGCACAGCCGCAGCCATCACCATAGGAACTGCCGGGGTGCTGTGCTTGTTGAAATTTAGGTCCCAGCTCCGCATCTTGTAACCTTGCCTCCAAGTTTGTTTCTCTAACTTTATTGCACCACGACCCCACTTCTGACAACAAAAGTTCCCACCCGATCTCAGGAGCAGGGACTGAAGCCTGCTCTGTTGTACCTCATGCCACTGCCAAAAGCAGAGGTGCATTCCACATTGCATGCACTGTGTTTACAGTGCACTGGAGAAGGGGTTGCGGGGGTCTTTCGAAGACTTGCTTTGCAGATCTCTTCCGGTCATCTTCCACAAATCGCTTTCCGACCTCCGGAAGAGAAGCCATATCTATAAACCCACCAGAAATTGCTCCCACCCTCCCAAACCTAGAAGGGCAGGCAGCGGTGACTGTCGCATGCACAGGCACTCGCTACGGGTTTTCCCAGTGGGTGCCCCACCCCTGCTCCATCGCAAGGCCCCGCTGCTGCTCGGCCTCTTCTCCCAAGGCCCCACCCTCGCTCTGCCTCTTCCCTCCCCCTCCACCGCCTCCCCGAGCACCCCCTCCACCCACCCACCACTGGCTCCTATCCATCCCCTCCCGCCAATCCCCACCTGCCCAGCTCTTGTCTCTCTCCACTCACTCCCTCAAGCACCTCCCGCCGCTCGCTGATCCTGGCCAGCTGATTGGTGGTCAGCCCTGGGGGGCATGGTACCACTGTGCCTGAGCCCCCCTATTTTTTTCCATGGGAGCTGAAGCCCCAGAGCACCCACAGAACCAGTGCCCGCGGTCACATGCCTGTGTATCTGGCCTGGCTTTATTCTCTAGGAAGATTGTGGAGAGAGAATCAGAGAGGGGCCCCTGCTGGTTTTCTTTCTTAAAACCATTGCAGCGTTTCGTTCCAAGATCAGTAGCACAAGCAGCGACTACAACCTAGTAACGATGCGCCTGAATGCAGAGCTGCTTTTTTGTGTGTGCCAGGGTCATAAAAGCCCAAAAGAGAATCACCCCGGAAAAGAGAGCCAGCTCATAATGAAAACAAGGAAGGGGAATAGAAAACTTGATTTTTCATTAAGGATCGGGGCATTGCTAGCCAGTGCCAACGAGCTGCAAAAACAGTTGGGGGGAGACAAGCACTCAGCTTAACTCTAGTATGGAAGCCCCACTCCCAAGCCTCGGACCCAGTATCAGGAGTTCTGGCATTTCCTCTTCAGCAACAACAACAGCCAGCACACAATCAAGCTGTGATTGGGAACAGAGCGCAGTAGTTAATTAAGCCTGCGGCTTTTATTCTCTGGGGCAATTCAGCCTGGCTTGAATGAGCCTGAGTGCCAGGACATGGTGGGAATCTCTCTTCGGGCAGCAGGAGAAGCAAGTCTCATGGTCTGGCTCATTAGCATAACAATATCCCCCAGGATGCACTTGGAATGATGTAATACCCAGAGTTAGTGAGGAGAGATGAAAGTTCTTGTTGCAGGAGCCGGGAGCGATTTCAACTGGGGCTATTTCAGTGCGTGAAATTTCTTTTCTTTCTCTCGCAGTTTTTTGAAAGAGATGTTCGGTAATTGAGGGAGCTCCAGGAAACAATTCGCCATTAGAGACTTCCCTTCCCCCACCTTCGCTCTTAAATTCATTTTATCTTGCTTTGCTGGTGGTTTGCTTTCTCTGCTCTTCAGAAAAAGAGCTAATGATGATTTTAGCTTTAAGACAAAAGCACGAAACAGGTCTAATAAACAGGAGAAACGTGACTTGCTGGATAACACTCCAGCTTCCCCTAGGACAGCCGTTTTAAAGTACAGAGTATTCTCACGTGTGGGAAAAATATTCACCTTCCTGATATGTTTGCTCTAATCTGTTGCAGGAATCTCATAAGTCAGTGGGTCAGTTGTATATAGGTTGCTGATTTGGTTGCTTGATTCCAATTTATTATTGCAGAAATATTCAGGATGGAAAATTGAAAAGGATCTAAAGTGGTACCAAATGATATCACCGTAACTCATTAATTTAACGGCGCTGGTTCCCGTCTCACTTACCCGGCTCGGTGTAAATCGGGAATGACTCTGTTGATATCGATGGAGTTGTAGTTGTCCTAGCGGCGTGAGTGAGAGGAGAATCAGGTACCAGGAGATATTTCAGGGGCTACGTATACCACTGAGAACCTTGAATACTGAATGATGAGGGTCCACTCTTCCCCTGCAGGAATTCTAGGGGCATAATATACCTGAGACACCTAGCAGGAAGACAGCCACTGTGCTGTCCCTTAGGAAGGCTTCCCTCTGTAGCCAGCTGGGCCCTACTGCCTTTAGATAGGGTGGCCGTAGGTCCTGTTTTGGCCGGGACAGTCCCTTTTTTAAGCCCTGTCCTGGCCGTCCCGACTTTTTTGGCAAAAGTGGGGCATGGAGGATTGTGCAAACGGGGGGGGGGGGGCGCAAGTGGTGATGTCAGCCCCACTCGGGTGGGTGGCAGGCAGGGCCTTGAGCGAACCTTGCATGGTGGAGGGAAGGCAGGGCTCCAGTGGGCAGCAATGCCAGTCCCACACGGGGAAGGGAGCTCGGGCAAGTGGAAATATGGTCACCCTTCCTTTAGAGCAGGGGTCTCAAACATGCGGCCCGGGGGCCACATGCGGCCCGCAAAGCCCTTCCCTGCGGCCCGCCAAGCTTCCTGGTGCCCCCCCCCCCGGTCCCCCCATAGCAGTTTGCAGGACGGAGGGGCCAGAAGTGGAGGCTTCTCTGCTGCCTGGCTGGGCCACGTGTTTCTAGCTCTGGACTTCCTAGATTGCTCTTGCTTTGTTTGCCAAACAGCTGTTGGTGGTGCCTAGCGCTTTCCAGGAGGGAATGGGGAGCTGGGTGCTCAGAGGAGGAGGTGAGGCAGGGGTGGGACCTCTTGGAAGGGGTGGAGTGGGGGCAGAGCCGGGGCAGCAAGGGCGGGGTGTGTGTCAGTGGTGCGGCCCTCGGGCCAGTGCACTAGTCCTCATGGAAGGGGTGGAGTGGGGGCACAGCCGGGGCAGCGAGGGTGTGTGTGTGTGTGTGTCAGTGGTGCGGCCCTCGAGCCAGTGCACTAGTCCTCATGCGGCCCTCGTGGTCATTTGAGTTTGAGATCCCTGCTTTAGAGCCATTGAATGTGCTGCTCCTGAAAATAACAGATGTTACTGGATAGACCCCAACATAGGCTGTGCAGAGCCTTGCAACTCTGTCATTGGACCTCTGACATGCAGCCTTTCCTGTTATCCTCTTTGCAAGCTCTGAGAACTAAGAGGGCTGCAGTTTCTTGGCGATGCCCAGATCCTGCTACTCGGGACCAGGTGGGGAGCCCTCTACATTCATCTTTGCCTCTGAATTCCACTATGATTTGAACAAGTGGCTCAAAATGCATTTTATTTTATTCTACTATTATATGCCTTTTATAAATAGATCCCCAGTAGTGAGTATCAAAAAGACCCAGCTCTGTTAGCCAATGCTATTGCAGGCTCTTTAAACCATTATATACATGGTGGGGGAGGGATAGTTCAGTGCCTGCTAAACCCAGGGTTGTGAATTCAATCCTTGAGGGGGCCATTTAGGGATATGGGGCAAAAATAGGGATTGGTCCTGCTTTGAGCAGGGGGTTGGACTAGATGATCTCCTGAGGTCCCTTCCAAACCTGAGATTCTATGATTCTATGGCCCGGTGGCCACCAGAGTGGCCCAAGGAGTACTGCCCTGAGAGGTGTGGATTTCATAAACAAATGGGATCTAAGATCACTTTAATACCCTGTCCAATCAGCCAAGACAGGTATATAAAGGTAACCCCCTCGGTAACAGGCAGAGGGGTGCAGAGTTCAGGGTAAGAGCCATTGCAGGGATTGGTTTTGTTAGAAGAGGTGGCAGGCCTCTTACAGCATTAAAGCTGGTTCTGAAATGTACCTTTGGCAGGACTTCTGTCAAGTGTGGGAATTCCTGGATATAGGGAAACACAAGAAACATATCCTCGCCACCTGTCATTTCAGTATGGCCAACATTTGACATCTCTCGTATCCATCCTCCCTTTGTGTCTAAGATTCCACTTCCCACTCCCAGGCAAAGTCAAACATTTTGCTTCCACTTTTGCAAGAGGCACCATTGCCCGGACATCTCTCAGCACCTGTAAATTAGCCATAAATAGTCCCAAATGTATGCACCCTTCTGAAGTGATAACAGCAAAGCCATTTAAAAAGAATGACAGATCCTGCAAATAACAAACCCAGTCTTGAAGAGTTTATCCTCTTCTATTGGATTCTTTCTTCTACTGATTTTGCTAGTTAGCAATTTCTCTGGATTGGTTAGAGGATTCAAACTCTGGGGTAGAGTGTTGGGATACTCTGAGGTTTCATAAAGACATCAGATGAATCCTGCAAGGTTGAGATTAGCTCTACTTGATTTCTCAGTCATGCATTATATATGCACAACCCATGACTTGGGGGAAACATGAAGCCCCTCACCATCATGGAATTCAGGGATCCAGAAGTCGTTTGATGTCCAGAGCTTGCATTATGGTGTGAGAGGTTCCTGCAGAGGCTGAAGAGGAGGTGAGAGGCGCTACCATGGCAGCGCCCGGCACAACCTGGCCATCATGGGAACTTTTGTAGACTGGTTTTTGTGGAGGGATGAAATGGAGCCAGATCCTCAGCATACATCCTTAAAATCAATGGAGCTATGCTGATTTACGTCAACTGAGGATTGGGTGGATCTGATTCTGATCGCACTTACCCTCGACTTCAGTGAAGTTATTCCTGATTTATGACTGGTTTAGCAGTGGGGTTCGTAGCTGCCTAAACCAGATAGGCACCAAGCCTTTGACAATGGAGCTGCCATCTGCTCACGCAGTCCTCCCAGAGCTCTGGAGTTGAATTTGTTTATAAGCAGACAAAGCTTTGCCTCCTTTGAACTTCTGCCTTTATTTTCTAGAAAGTCCTTCAAGCCATCAATTAGACTCGGGGATTTACTCTGCCAGAAAAGGTCGACTTCCCAGCGCTGTCCACTTCCTGTTTTCCTTACAGATCTTCCTCCCTCTTTCCCCAATTGCCCCCAAGCACTTTTGCAGTTTGACTTGAATACACAGGAAGTTTACTCATGAAGCATTTCTCCAAAGGTTGAGGTTATTGCCGGGAGCAGTCCATCTGTTAACCCCGATCAATCCAGATTGCCTGACAATAACTCTAATATTACCCAGCTGGCAAGTGGCAATACATGTGGCTTTTCAAAACTTAAAGAAGGAGATGGGTGCCTAGTGGAATTTACAAAGGGCCTAAGTGAGTTAGGCACCAAACTCTCATTGACTTTCAATGGGAGTTAAGAGACATACCTGCATAGGTGCTTTTATAAATTCTACCATCTGCATCTCAAGGTGCCTAAATACTTTTGTACAGCTGGCCCTGAGTGATTTGCCTATTGTCATGCACCAGTTTTGAGACATGCCCCAAAATATATCACTGGAAATTCAAAGGCGCGAATATTAAGCTTACCAGTGACAAATGAGTGAGTCCCTTCAACACTCATGCTCTACCATGCTCTGTGTGTTGTATAACTAGTAAGGACATAACTTGGCTCAAGAGGAGAGACTGGTTTAAAACTACCTGGGGTACCGGTGAATGCAGAACAGTGGGATACAGGAAAGTAAGGAGAAGCACTCCACCTTTCCTGTAAACACCCTTGATTTAACACCACATTGTGTAGGCTCAACCCTCTACATCCATCCTTTCCATGAGATGCTGTGGACACCGGCCACGGATAATCTCTGTAATTAAGAAGGAATATGTTCATCATTCAGTGTCTGTTTCCATTTTCCAGTTGCATTAGCAAATGTTGGGGTGTTATTTATGGTAAAAACCCAGAAAGGATCTGGGGGGTTAAATTCCCCCATCCTGAAATAGATAGGTCAGAGTTTATGGTGACTGTAGACTTTATGGCATTCAAGGAAGGCAGAAGGTGAGGTTTAGAACATCCCAGCCTTCAACGGTAGATATATAAGGTGAGGAAGTGGGTCCTGAAAAATACTGCTCTGCTATCTTAAATAGTAGCCAGAAGCTTTATAAATATTATTTTCTTACAAAATGAAGAGATGGGGGAAGGGAACTAGTGTTTTGGCATTAGAACAATTTCTCCATTACCTCAATTAGCTCAAATGATCTGGAAAGGTTCTCTCTGGAGAAATCAAACTAGTGCCCAGCACAGCAAAAGGGCTGGTGGTTATTTTAGGTGTTGATATGAGCATTACTCAGAAACGTAGATTGTAATGAAGTAAGTCAATAAGGCTGTCACTGCAGTCTGGGCAGAGCCAGAAATTAATTAACTATATCACCATGGTAACCAAAGTCCTTGTACTCTCTAGGATTCTGATTTGACACCCTCCACCCTAATTCTGAAGCTGTCCACCCTTAGGAAGAACTGTTTACAGAACATTAGGAACCAATAGAAAAGGGCTAGACAGTAAGACAGAAAATATCATAATGCCACTATATACATTTCTGGTGCAGCCAGACCTTGAACATTGCAGCTTCCATATGCAGAGAGATTAAAAAGACTGGGACTGTTCAGCTTTGAAAAGAGATGACAAAGGGGAGGATATGACAGAGGTCTCTAAAATCATGGGTAGTCGGGGGAAAGTGAAAAGGGAAGTGTTATTTACCCCTTCACATAATGCATGAACATGGGGTCACCAAATGAAATGAATAGGCAGCAGATTTAAAAGAAACAAAAGGAAGTACTTCTTCACACAATGTACAGTTAGTTAACCTATGGATCTCACTGACAGAGGACATTGTGAAGTCCCAAAAGTATAACAGGGTTCAAAAAAGAATTAGATACGGTCATGGAGCATATTTCTATCAAAGACTATTAGTCAAGATGGTCAAGGACACAACCCTGTGGTCTAGGTGTCCCTAAGCCCCTAACAGCCAGAAGCTGGGACTGGATGATGGGAAGGATAACTCAGTAATTACACTGTCATTTGTCATTACACTAATTGAATGCATTTCCCTAGTTAAGTTCCCTTCAAAGGTTCTTATCACCTGTCAGACACAGATCCACTACAAAAGGCTTTTTTTTCTCCTTCTGATAATGGCCCATCCGAATTAAACAGCCTCTTAGAATTGGTATGGTAATGTACAACTTTTTTTGCTTTCTGTGTGTATAAATGCATCTTACTTCTGTATGTTCCATTCTATGCATCTGATGAAGTGGGCTATAGCCCACAAAAGCTTATGCTGAAATAAACTGGTTAGTCTCTAAGGTGCCACAGGTATTCCTCGTTTTATTTACGGATACAGACTAAAACGGCTGCTAATCTTAAATCAGTAATTACCTTGTTCTGTTCATTCCCTCTGAAGCATCTGGCATTAGCCACTGTTGGAAGACAGGATACTTGGCTAGATGGACCATTGGTCTGACCCAATATGGCCATTCTTATGTTCTTACTGAAGGCCAATCTCATTCAGGCCTTCTCTTCTCCTGCTCCCCACCAGTCAGTCAGGGCATGATCAATGTTTTCAAATAGTAGATGGTCTAGGTGTGTAGCACTAGGAACCCCTAGGAGCAATGGAATATTTTTGTAGGCCTATAAACCTCTCAATTAACGCTGTAAATTGGCAAAATGGCTCGCAGGCTGGACACTGCCCAAGACCTAATGTGCTTTCACCGCTTCAACGTGCAAACCTTTTTGCAACTGATTAATGTGGTCGGGGGGGGAAAGGGATTTTGTAACTGTATTTAGTTCCAATTGCATCCAGCCGTTTTTTATGGAACATTTTCTCCGAAGTCTTTACCGGGACAGAGACAAAATGGCCAAAGTAAATGGAAGGTATGTTTTCCAAAGAGCAATAAATAATGTCCAACTATTATTTGTATTATGTTAGTACCCTGCAGCACCCGTCAAGACCAGAGCCCCAGTGTGCTAAGCACTGTACACACACATAGAGAGAAAGTCCCTATCACAAAGAGCTGACTATTTAAATAGAAAAGGGAAACCGAGGCACAGAAGGGCAAAGTAACTTCCCGCAGGTCATAAAGCAGTCTAGCCATGCCAAAAATAGAACCCCGGTCCCTTGACTCCTACTCCAGCACCCTACCCAGGGAGCTTTTAGGTTCGCTTCTGCATCTGAGGCAGCGTAGAGCATGGTGGTATTCGGAGGTGTGCAGTGAGCCAATTTTGACTCAGAGTCCTATGTCCTTCCCTGCTCCCCCTAATTCTCTGGCAGATGGAACTTACCGTGGCCCTGAAGAGGATGTTGCTTACTTCCACCCTCCCATCCAGTGCCTTAGTACTGGGGATGAGCCCTGAGGCAGGAACTATAATGCAGTTGTCCAGGAAATTTGGGGGGAGGGGTGGTTTCTCCTCAGCATGGCTGATGGCACCCTCGCATGTACATAAAGGGATAATCAGGGTTCAAGGATAAGCAAGATTTGGATGAAGTTAATCTCAGTGTACAGTGTGTGGTCAGGTATAAGGGTCCCAGTCCTGCTTTGTGTCACTCTGATTTCACTCCAGGGACTTAGGTGGCTCTTCATTTACACCCGTGCCTCTTCATTTACACCCGTGCAAGCATGATCAGAATCAGGCCTGAGTGTCTCTCCCTGGGGGAAGAGGAGAGGAGAGTTTAAATGATCATCTGGTGCAGAGCTGTTCTGCAGGGATCTGTCGCCTCTTCCTTGCCCTGATTTTCACAAGCGCACAAAAGGAGTGAAGCTCTCGTGCCGAACACAGCTGGGAAGTCCCAGACATGGAGGATGGGAAGGAAACAGACTATCCCACTAACTCTGTCCTTTTGAAGTCCCTTTTTAATTCCCCAAGCATCCTGACTCCTCTATGGCCAACTGCCTGACCACCGCCCGGAGGCAATCTCCAAGCCATTCTTTGGCTCCCTTTCCCCGCTGGGAGAAGCAAGAGGGGGGGACGGAGATGCAAGGGAAGTTCCTGCCGCACAGAAATATCCCTCCAGGTTAGTCAAGTGTCACGGTGTTTCCAGGCCTTTAAAAAAAGCCTCAGTGAACCAATAATCAGCACAGCATGGCAAGTTGGGAACTGATAGTTACTTCTGCTGACTCCGTGGCCAAAGGCTAAAAAGCGCTCAAGGAGCTAAATTAGTCATCTAATTGGGATTGTTCCATCCTTACGCTAGTGCCCGCTCCTGCAGGCTCACAAAAATGTGTTGTTTGACCTCAGTAATAAGATTCCAACGGCCTCTATTTTCCTGTCTCTCTCCTCTTAGCAAACCCTCCTAATTAGCTTTACGAGGCTGAAGGGGACAGTGCATGCCAAGGAGTGACCTCAGATGCACACGCATGACTCCAAGGAAGGAATCTAGCCCTGAAGTTCTGGGGTCAGATACTCGCCCAGTGTAAATTGCTATAGCTCCTTTGGCTTCAGCTAGCTACGCTGATTTACAGCAGCTGAAGATCTGGTCCCAGATTTATTCGCACTTGCATGAGAAATTGGCTGCTTGCAAATATTTTTGAGGCCCCTGGGGGCAGAATGTGTGCGACAGAGACCCCAGCCTAAGGATACAGCAAGCCATAGCAGAGGAGGAGGAGGGTTGGAACTGGCAATAAAGACTGGGCACTCGAGTTAAATGTGCATAACATTTTCTATCACTTCAGGTTTCTTCATTGGGCCCAACGTATCTTTTCTTTATGGAAAAGTCCTACAGAAAATGAGAACTTTTCTATGGGTGCTTTGAACCATTCTATAGAATTTAAATTTTTTGCAAAGACCTGTAGAAAAGTTCTCTGTCTATAAAATGTAATGGGGGTTTAGAAGTCTATAAAGCTCTTCTAAATGTCCATGATTTCAGCCATATTAAATTCCAAAGGACTTTATTGTAGGAGGAATTATAATTAAAATTAGACTTAAAAGTGTGAAATATTTGCCAGTATAAGTTACAGACCCACCTGTCTGTATAATGTGTATGTCAGTGCTCAGTAATTTAGTCCTTCCATCCAATGTCTGAGCAGAAACTAAATGAATTTTGCTGGTAGTGTTAGGGTCTTTTGGTCTTGTTTTGCTTTTCAAGCAATGGCTGGTGGAGGAAAAAGAAAAAAAAATACATTAGTTCTCCCTGTATAACCTAGCTCCATCCTTTTGGTGCATTGGAACCAAAAGAGTTATACTAGCAATGACCTAGAGAATCAAGTTAGAACTGGGGCTGAACCAAAACCCCAGACCCAAACCCCACCCCAAACTTTGGGGAAGTTGAATGGAGAACTGAATTTTCAACTCCAGCTCCAATTTTAATTGCTCCTCAGCTTTTTCCTCTCGAAGGGAGACATAATTCTATTCAGGATCCTTGAAATCAATGGAAAGACTCCAACTGACTTCACTGAGCATTAGAGAGGGCCCTGAAAGTGCTCTCTATCCCAATGGGTCATTATTCCTTGGGAAAGGGACGTGGCAGCTCTACTGTAATTTTCACTTCTCAGTCTGATCTTGAAAGCTTGAAGGGTACCCAGGAGAATTTCAGTCACCTCTGACTCTTCCATGCTCTGAGTTGCCTACGGGCTGTTTCCCATGAATATTTCTAACTCTTTCTTCATCAGAAGCTGCAACCTCTGTGATCATCCAGGTTAGGTTGAGACTAAAACACCAGGCGCTCCAATAACAGGGCTCCATATATTAATTACAGGCTTTGCACAGTGCTGACAGAATGGTGGTTATCACTGACAGCCCCAGCCCTTCACACTCAGATGGAACTGATTTCTGGGAGCGGATAAAGAGTTAATCCCCCCCCCCCCACCGCGATTCTCTCTTCCTGGTTTCCAGCATGTTTCACTTTTGCACCTACCTAAGTTCCAGGTGGATTGTTCTGAGAAGGGTCCTGTTTCCATCTGACATGGAATTTGCATACAAAGGGACTTTCACTAAAATCAATTATAACCAGATCTTTGCTCAGGCCTAAGAAGCAGCTAAGGCAGCTTTAAAGTCCATTAAAGGAACCACTGAGGATTGTGGGAATTGGCATGACAGAGGTTGGAGGGGGCAGGGCTGGAACTTGCTGCACTCTTGATATCCTGAGTCAACAGAATCCAAAACCCAGCAAATGGGGATTATCTCCAAGTCATGTGAATGGTTCATCAATGCACCTTGCCTGGCAAATCTGATGGGCTTTGCGGGGTATAATCTTAGCTGAATCAAGGACAGAGGAGTTATACCTATTCTTTAGGCAATGCTGTTCACGCCGTTAACATTCCTGTTGTGTTGTCACATACCAGCCCCTATTTTCAGAGAGGTTAGTAAGGCCTTTGCTGTTTGTTCCAAGCTAAAACTGGCACATAGAATTTCCATCCGCCAAGAGCTATTTCTCTTTCCAGAAACGGTGTTCTGCTCTTCTACAGCTGAAGTAATGGCAGGGGAGGGGTGAGGGGAAGGGGAGTGTTTCCTATTTCCATTAGCACTGATTAGAAAATGTGTGGGGGTTTTTTTTGTTTTGGCTGAAAAAATTGATTTTTCATTGGAAACAAAATTGATCCTCAGCAGCTGAAAATTTTGGCCCAAAACTGCCCGAGGTTGTTTCATTTTTGGCCAAAGTCAAACAAACTTTTGATTTTCCAGTTTTAATTTCCAAAAAATTTAAAGGATAGCAAATACTGCATTAAAAATTTTGCTTAGTCAAAACCAATGGGGAAAACAAATTCCAATGGCACAATTTTTATAGTGCTATCTCCTGGGTTTCCATACACAAAGAGCAAAACATGTATTTTCAGTCTAAAATGAATTCTAAATTAGCGGGATGAAAAATCAGAAGCAAGATCTCTGAGTGAGATTACCGTGTGTGTGTCTCTTCTGTAACAGACTGCAGCAGTTCTGGGAACCAAATAGCTGCCGAACTCTAAAAATTGAAGATCTCTCCCTGTCTTCAAAGCTACGTATCCAGAAAAGTAAAGCCATCACAGTTTCATAGCATCATAAATGCATGGGCAATCTGCACAGAAAGCAATTACAGGATTGGACCATTCCCCTGCCAAGAATTTGACATCCATTTAGGCCCTGCCCTGAAGCATGAAGATTAATACAGCCTTACTGATTTTTATCCATGTTAGTTTCACTGCTGATACTGTTCCTATTCATACAGGTCAAGAGAACTGGGTTCTAGTTCCATCTGTGCAACTTTTTGTAAGGCGCTGCCCTTCTGTTTTTCCTCCCAGCTTTTGATTTGGACCTGGGACACTCTTCCTATGTGGTTGCACAGAGCCTACCTCAATGTGGCCCTGATCTCCATCGAGGTCTTTGGCACAACTGTAATACAAATACTATTAAATAACACTGCTAACATCCAGGGAGAGTCTAAATCTACCGGCCTGAAATCTGAGAAATTTCACTGGGAGCTTGTCTCTGATTCCTGATCCATCTGTCTCTTCAGATAATCTGAAGTTGCCTCCCCAGACTCTGTAAATTCCAAAATCTTTGTGGTCTCAAAAAAAGTGAAGCCTCGGAATTCTTTGAACTCAATGTACGGTCGTCAGAGTATCTGGAGCAGATAAAGAACTGCCTTACATTTAGTGCTGGTGGCTTTTGCCTATCCAATAGATGTTTCATTCTATTTCCTCCTCACTAGGTTTCCCCAGAGTTCTTTCTTCCTGTGCAATAACTGATAAGAATGAGCCTTCAAGCCAAAGAACCATTTGCTACTGGCTCTCCACATTACAGTACATCCTACAGCAAAGTGAGCAGAGCTTGTGAAGGGGGCTATTTTTTTATTTGATTTTTTTGGTGGTGAAAAGGTTGCATACACTTTTTTTTCTGGTGCAAAGGCTTAGAAAGGGTGGAAAGCAAAATATTTTGATAATTATTCAGGCCATCGGGTTACATAAAAGGTTCCATAGCCCTGTGCATCAAACCTTAACAGTTAAAACCACAAATTCTGTTTTTTCAGCTATAAAACATTCAGGGCAATATATATATATATATATATATATATAAAATAAAACCTATTTTCCATTCGCCTGAAACTTATAAAATTTAATGTGGTGAAAAATGACAGTTTACTCCCAGAAGGAAACTGCTCAGAGAAGCTTGTTTCATACATACACTGGTACGGAGAAATATGTCCATATTCAAATAAAAGTAATTAAATGTTGGAAGAGGATGTCACAGCATAAAATGTGAGAGCTATGAAGAACATGATGTTTAAATCTTAATGGGAAATGGTTCTTTCTAGGATGATGGCTGAAGAAGAAGTCAGTTTTGAAAATCTCTCTAGCCCAGTGTTCCCAAGGTGGTCTCAGTTTTGAAAGGGTGAGGATTCTGCCATCTTGAAGCCAATGGCTAGATCCTATAAGGTTTTATGGACCCACAACTTTTTTATCACCTGGAACACCAATTGATACAGCACTACTCAGGTTGCATGAGACATTAAAAGGCCCTGAGATCATGGACATAGGAATGTCCTATTGGGTCAGACCCAATGCCCATCTAGGCCAGCATCCTGTCTCTGATGGTGGCCAGCCCAAACATTTCAGAAGAAAATGTACAAATGCTGCAGCAGCCGATGTAGAATAATCTGCGCCCTCCTCCCCCCAGATAGATCTCATCATGATCTTCAATAGAATCACAGTGCCATGGCATTGACTGGTGCAAACCAGCCACCCAAGACCTGATTATCCTCCCACAGTGACTATAGTAGAGACACCAATGGATGCACTGAAGGTACACCTAATTTATGATGGATTAAGGGTGAGCAGAATCTGGTCCTCTATGTTAGACAACCTTACCAGAGCCCTACTTTGGCACAAGGCATTCCAGTGATGATCTGGAGTCCTGGTTACAGCCATACTGGAACTATAGAGAAAATAACATTTCTTGTGCCATTTCAGTGTATGTGTTCCTGTTTTAAAGAGACGAAACATTTATATGAAGCGCTGGTTGATTGAGTTTGTCTGAATTCGGTTTAAATTCTGGGGTGAAGGTTCCTGTAAACATTATCTCATGGACAATTGTGCCCAGGCCACCCATATAACAACCAAGGTAGGTTGATAATTCTCCTCATTTCACTAACCCCACAAAACTCTGCCTTAAAACTTAGTGTGAGGTGGTATGTTCATCACTGGTGTGCCCTGACTCCACATACAGAAGCAGGGAGTCAGAAGTTTAAGGTCCCTTCACTTCCAATGAGTAAAGTATATATCTCTAAGTGTGGTAGATCATATCGCATTTCTACCCAGGACAACAGAGTGGCTGCACGATACAATATGTACTGCGGGGAAAAAAGCATCCAGTATTCTGTTAAACACACTCATAACACCTGAAGACATGGGGGCTAACATGTCCGACTCCCCAAGAAATCAACCTAACTTTTTTAAGCCCACTGTAAATGTCTTTGTGGGAAATCCGGATTTTCTTTGACTGGCACATTGTTGCATCTGATTGCTGCGGGCAGCAGAAGCCTGGAACATTTGACCAGTGCTGGGTGATTTTTGAGAGGCAAATAGTTTTGGATCAGAGAGGTAGCCGTGTTAGTCTGGAATTGCAGAAGTTACAAAGAGTCCTGTGGCACCTTAAAGACTAACTAACGTACTGAAGCATAAACTTTCGTGGGCCCACTTCGTCGGATGCATGCAGTAGATCATGCATCAAACTGCATTTGTCACTGAATAAACTATTTGCGAATTTGACACAGTTACTTTCATCCATGCACAAAATGGCCAGAAGAGGAGAAGGAGGTGGTGGTAGCAGTGCTGCTGTTGCCACCACCACCTCTTTTATGTCTGCCCCTTTTAAAATTGGGCACTCACATGGGAAATCCAGGTTCGAACCCCTGTTCTGGAACAGCCCCAGAATTGACATTTTAAATCAACCAAGAATTCCAAAAATGTCAGATGTGATTTGACCCATTGAACCAAAAAATCAGTTATTCACCCAGCTCTACATATGATGTTATTTTGTGTCAGCTGGGCATTTAAGGCCCGAAATTGCAAGGTGGTGAATGCTTCTGGGAGGCAAAGTGTTGCTTTCAACTACCATCATCACACCATAAGAGGACTTTCCAGGCTTGTCTCACTGAAGTCATTAGGAAAGCTGTTGTTAACTCTGAATAAGAGCAGAATACATCTCATAATGAAGGCCATAGCTTTAATGACATTATAGCCACTCAGGAATCAAGTCAGCTTTCAAACCGGTTGTGTTACTCGGTTTGCTGAAAATATCCAGCTTAAAATCCTAGACAAAGCATATAAAACAGAAAAATCCATACAAGAATACACTTCTTTATAAACCTTTCCAATGGGATATGTATACACAAAAGATAAATTTATATATGAAAAATCCATACTCACCAGAGCTTTGCTTGTTAACTAGAATGAGTCCCACGAACATTACTAAGAAAGGAATATATTTTTCTTTATGTTCTTTCTGCCTGGGAACATTAAAAAGTCATCTAATCTCCTGAAACTACAGGCTAAAGAAATATGTTAAAAATTTCCCAATAGTCAGCCACAAAAACACAGACTATTACCAGCTAAAAACCAACATTATTCCCTCTGCGTGCTAGAATTTGACACTTCTGGGCACCAGGAGCATTTTTCAAAGAAAAAAAATTAAAAAATAGGCCTCTATAAATGAACCTCCCCCCTCCCCCCTTTTCCGTTTCAGACAGCAAAAAAAAATGACTTAAAATACTAATGAGCAAACTTGAGCTGTGGGCGGAGCCCTAAAGCCATGCACAGGACATAATGGACTATGTGAGTAACTCAAATGCATGGCATATTTAAAGCCATAAAGAGATTTTGATTTGATATGGTATACAATTAGAAACACTCTCAGCTCATCAGCTAGCTAACAAGTGGTCAAATGTGAGTCTCCATTTTTAACAGGTAATGAAACCTCTACATTGTGTTACAAGAGCAGCTAGAACTCCCAGTCAAAGGTCAGTGCTCTTTACAAGCATGCATATTAGTTCTCTCTATATAGTTATTTATTAAATATCTAATCACCATGGTGACTGTGCTTTTCGGCCATGATTTTCAAAGCTAGGAGCCTAAAACTAAGTTCCTGCATCTATATTTAGAATAGGATTTCAAATCCAACTAAGGGATTTCAGCATCCAATTCATGTTAAATTCTTCTGAGATTTGGACAGCCAGGGTCTTAAATAAGTAGCCGTATTTTCAATAGTGCTGATTAATTGATGCCCATCATTTTTGGAACATCAAGCTTCTTATTTAAGAGCCCAAATACTGACTTGGGAGCCTACAGTTTGGGCTCCACATTTTGAACCGTTGAGCCCTACTTTAATGAGAAGCACACTCCGGAAGAGCTGAAGATTTGGTTCAGACAAGCATTCATCAAGTCTGGTGATAGCAGAGGAACGGACAAAACGTCGGACTCCCAGCATGACACCTAAATCAACAGGCTTGGTGCAGGGGTTCCCCTGGGAATTGCAGTTTGCAATCCTCCTTCAAGTTGTGACTCAATAGCTGAGTACATCCAGAGGCAAGAAAGCAGCATCAGGGATGCAGTAATGTCCACATTCCATGTGCTTTCCCGTCCCCACCCCCCGGAGGTTTTAGCTACTCGATTCAAGTAGTTGTGAGTCCACTGGCTATGCTGTGGTCTCATGCTAATGGTTCAGAGATGGCCCCTGTAGAGCACTGTTATATAGGCATCCTCAGTGTGCCTCCTCCACTGGAGGTCATAGGATTGGCTTTTGCTGTATTCTGAGCCAGGCCTTTGACTTGGTGGTAAATAGCTTTTAACAGTAAGGTTTTAAACAGAACAGTCTCCTGACAATAAGTACTTAGAAGAAACATAATCTTTGGGACAGAGATTTTGCTGCTAGACTGTTGATTAATTTTGCCAGCTGATGGTTATTACCCACAAGTCAATGGTAGGGCCAGACACAGAACCCAGGAGTCCTGACTCAGTCCCAGACACTAACCGCTAGGCAACAGTCCTCCCAGCAAACATGCTGCAAGACAAAGCAAGTGTGTAAAGAGACAGAAAGACAGTCCTCATGCAAGTAGATCTGAAACACTGGTCTTCATAAGAAATAAGAAGGGGACCCTGTTCTGACTGAAAGTTCATCTGACAGGTGGAGAGTCCCGTTTCTGATACCCTGTTTCCTAATCACAGTCTCGGGCTTTGGGGGTAGGCTCAGTCATTTTCCTGCATCACAGCACCTCGGAAAACATAGGGCTATTTTCTCGGTCATAAACCGTAACATGCCTCTTATGAAAATATTTTAATACACCTCTTTTCCCAAAGAACTTATGGGATATTTCTTTCATAACCCTGTCACGCTCATCATCTCTTACAGTGGTTCACATGCACAGCTCTCATTCAGGCTCACCTTCAACCCTAAACGAAGGGTTTCAAGTGTGACGTGTGATTAGATACCTCACATTTGGAGAGGAGGCACCTTGCAGCACTGAATAAACCCCTGTAAGACGTCTCAAGCTGGGAACCCAAAACCTTAAGTCACCTTTGAAACTCTTGGCCCTAAATCTTACGGAAAACTCCTATCAGGCAGTAAGTACCGTCCTTTGTAAGCTTTAACCTAGCCAGAACACTGAGTGGAAAATTTGAGCCCACTTATAGATTCTTCAGAAAGGTTCAATAGACATGAAAGGAGGATCTGATTCTCCGTGATATTCCATAGAACTGTAGAATCATTTCAACAAAATGCTATTTAATTGCCGCTAAATTTCACCATCCCTTCATTTCCACAGGACTTTTCTACGAGGAAAGGGTGGAAGGGGCACACCGTTCCCCAAGGTTCTGGTTTGAAAGTCTGTGAGGGTGGGGCCGGGGGCATATGCCCCATTGCCCGGAAAAAAGCCAATGGAAAGCACATCACGCCATGTAGTACCTGAGTCGTGAGGCAATTTCCAGTCCTACCTGAAGCAAATAAAGTGGCTGAGAGGCCACTAGAGAGCACAGAGCACAATGGTAATTGTCTCGCTGTCCATCCCGCAAGGCACGATCACAGGACCTCAGCACTGTGTGACCACTGGAGCAAAAGAACAACGATAATGTTGCAAGCTGCGACTTTAGAGATGGCAATAACCGAGCTGCAGAGGCACAAACAAACCTCCTCCTCTTCTTCCCTGCCTCCCCCCCTCCTCCCTTGCTGCTCTTTTTCTCTCCCACATCTAACCTGCCGACACTCGATCCCAAAGGCTATTTAGTTCCTGGCCCTTCTGAGGCCACTGGAGGCTGAGTGATACGTGTGGGAAAGTGGCAGCCATCTTTGGTGCACCTGTTGTATAGGTCACCCCCCTCTTCTACTCCCTTCTCTTCTGCCTGTCCCATTGTGTGCCGCCTTATTCTGTTTCAGCAAGAGCAGGATGGAAGCCTAGCCGCTCACATTCAACACAGATACACACACACACACAAAAACTCCCATGAAAGAGCACAGGAGAGCCCTCCCCGCTTTCCCTCTGAGCCCAGTTGCATGGTTCAATAGCAAGTTTAGCAACACTATCCCCCTTTTCAGAACCACAGCACAGCAGGGTCACTAAATAGCACTAACAGGGTCTCTCTAAGCGTGTGACCATTTTAATGGGCCGAGGAACAACAGAGCTGACTTTAAAAAAAACATAACAAAGGAAAAACTCCTTGTATCTCGTATCCCTCGGAACAACAGATCCATTACGCTTTTGTGCAAGGAAACAGACTGGAGATCAAAGGCAGCTAAGATTTCTGACTTCCAAGTAAAGTGTCTTCAGATCAATAATTATGCCCAGAAGCCTTTGCACAATGCACTGTTGAGCATACACTGGGCTCTAGTAACACAGCATCCAGGATCATGCAAAAATAAAAAAAATCAGAAACCAACCCACCTCCAAAAAACTCCAAACCCTAAACCAAGAGCAACCCAGCTCTAGACTGTTCTGCAAATCCTTATAGCTCCACTGACTTCTATTGGTTTCTTATACCATCCTATAACATTTAATAATTATTTCCTGACAATAAAATCCTTTAGAATGCATCAGAAAACCTACATATAGGAAATATGTCTCCATCAAATGCTGTAAGTTTTCAGAATAACCTCTATAGGTTGTATTACATTCTTTCAGTACTCTACTGTCTGTAGGGCTTTTCCATAGGCTGGGGGGAATAGGGTTACTGAGGACTGGGTACTGACTGGCTTATGAGAACCAGAGATATTTTAATAGTCTACAAGATGCTAAGGAGTTTGCATGTGCACACACCTGAACCTGACCACTCTCTTCCAGTTTCATCACTTCTTTCAGTCCCGTCTTTCTGAAACAGCCCTGCTTTTGTAGAAATTCATGGAAACAACCACCTCTTTTCATTTTCTAGTCTCCTCAGCCTAGATTCCTTTGCAGCACACACTCCATTCCTGTAGGCAAACTGATATTGTACCGACATAATAAAAATAATGCAATCTAAGCCCAGATGCAGCCTGATGGAGGACATCTGGTGAAGATGCTCTCTGCCGACAGGAGAGAGTTCTCCCGTCAGCATAATAAAACCACCTCCCTAAGAGGCGACAGTTATGTCGGTAGGAGAAGCACTCCCGCCAACATAGTGCTGTTCACACCAGCGCTTAGATCGGTGTAATTTACATGACTCTTACCCCTGAGTGACATAATCTTTAGTGTAGACAAACTCCTACATTCATGCTCACAGCTTCCTTTATCTTTCAAAAGTCATAGGATGAGGGCAAGACTGGTTAACTGCATGGTTTGATTGCTGCTGAATGCCTCCAACAAGCAATTTCCATTCATCTATCAATAGATAAAAATGGGAAAAATGTTTGTTTTCTCATTGGAAACATGTTGAGCCAAAAATCACTTTTGGACAATTCAGCTGAACATTTTTTATTTATTTATTTATTTTTGGTATCTAGATTTCTGGTTGTTTTGACAAAAAAAATTGAAATTATCAGTGGAAAATTTGGAAAACAAAATATTGTAAATGTAATTGACATTTTCTAGGGGCTGGAGGTGGGTGCAGGGAAAGAAAACGTTTTCCAGTCAACTTTATTGGTCTTATTTTTAAATTCCTGATACACATGCAAATGAAATGTGACTCTCAGACTCCTGACCTTTGAAATTTAATGGGATCTTATTGAAAATACTTTACAAATGAGTATCAATAGAGAATGTGGCTTTCACAAGCCATGTTATAGAATTCTATACCTGGGCTATAGTTTTCTGTTAAATTCTGTAGGACAGTTCAGAAAACCCTACCATTTTCTATTACATTCTTTTGAATTTTTCCAGTAGGATTTGCACTGGGGAAAAAAGGATTTTAAAATGGCCTGTTTTCATATTGATGAGAACTTGGAAAGAAAATGAAATTATTTTAATCGGTCTATTTTTCAATGCTCTGATAGGCTGTTAAACCACCATGTTAGTCTCTAATTCCTGGATAATCATCACGCTGCAATTTTAAAATGTGGTCTCAGAGAATGATGGGACCAGCCAGGTGTAGATCAGAACCAGCACCTCTCAGAAAGCTTTTATTCTTTTTAGCATTACTGTTATTTCAAGTATGCCTCCGGCATGTCCCTCCAAAACCTCTTCCCCATCTGTCCTGCAGTGAAGTGAGTTTTAGGACCAGCAACAGGATCAAACACACAATGTTTCAAGAAGTTTTTAATAAAAACAAATAATAATTCTTCTTTTGTAAATCAATCAATAAAATAATAAAATCGCATAGTTTGCCACCTAGTAAAAACATGGTATTTAAAAATAGCAAGTGTTATTTCATTGCTAGTTCTCCTCATTCTCTGCTTAAAAAGAAAACCCACCTCTCTACCTACATTTACAGAAGATTGCTCCTGTACCGATGGGAAGAGCAGAATAGCAATCTTTATTTCAGTGACAACTAGGGTTTGGCCTATGAAAGCAAGAGAGAGAGGGATTAATTCTTTAACATCAATTTTTTCCCTTTCAGATTATTTTTCCTCCTTCCTGCTCTGCTTGTCAAACAATGATTGATAGGTGTATAAATGGGCCTTAAAAACACCAGCCATTGCCTGGGGTCCTTCCTATAATCAAAGAACATGCCCACCCATGGCTAATTAGACATTAGGCTAATGTCATCTGATTGATTTAGAACAGTCATACCACCCACCAGAGAAAGCCGTAAACCTTGTTCAGTGCCTTCGACAATCAGCGATGGAGTGAAAGTGGTACCCAGAGGAGACGGTGTTGTTACACCTTGAAAAATCATGAAGAAGAAGGTATTTCAGCTTGTTCATGCAAGGAGGATGCAGGGAAGTTTCTTCTTCCTCCATAGTTTAAAGAAAGGAAATAGCAGGAAGCATAAGGTAAAGTTCATCCAAGAAATGGCATTTGGTTGCTTGAAAAATGAATACACAGGGACATTACCCTCGTAATATAATGCAGTCTTTTCCCACCTGTATTGGTCTCTTCATCCTGAGTGCTCACAAGCAGGTTATGGTGAAATCAGGAATGGGGAAGGAATGCCTTGGGGACGCGTGGACGGTGTGAGAGGAGACACTGCATACAGAGACATCCTCACAAAGCAAAGGGATAAAAAGTCCAGGAGTAGAACAGGAGGCTGTGATGGGCTTAATGTATGGTGAGTGAAGGGAGGAATTGCAAGGACGGGGCACTGGAAGGAGGCAGGAATTGGGGAGAGGGGAAAGAGAGAGGAAGTGAATGTTTCAGTGACGGGAGAAGGACAGAAGCAGAAATGGGGGATCTACATGCACAGGAAATCAGACGAGGAAGACTTTGTAGCACCTTAGAGACTAACCAGTTTCTTTCCGCATAAATAAATAAATTATTTCAGCTGAAATAAACGGGTTAGTCTCTAAGGTGCTACAAAGTCTTCCTCATCTTATTTACGGCTACAGACTAACACGGCTGCTAATCTTAAACCATGCACAGGAAAATAGATCGTGGACTTGGAGGGCATATTCTCAGCTGCATGGACTTTTATAAAACAAGAACACTCAGAGGTCATCAGCTGAGCACAGTATCAGAAATCCTGGCTACACAAGAAGCCCTGTTAGGCAGATTATCCCATAGGAGCTGCGATCCAGAAGGTTATTGCACTGAACTATGGTAAGCCTTGGGTCCATTTTGCTGGTGTTCACAGTAGGCTAGGCGAGATTTGGCTAGTTTAAATACAATTTTTCAAAGTCCTTTGGCCTACATCCTTCCTGCACCCCCTCATCCCCTTCTGCCCACCCGATTCCCCCCCCCTCCCACACACACACACACCTACACACACTTGCTCTGAATTTATTGGCCAGGAAAACTCAAAGTTGTCTTGATGGATTAAGCAGAGACAAGTCTGTATTGAGTAAATTACAAATGAAATAGTTACAGCTGTTGGAACGGTCTTGGGCCCAGTGAAGGTAAAAGCTTTTCTATCCTCCAGGGGCAGGGAGTAGTCTGTGAAGCACCAAGCACTTAGGTAAAGACAGCTTGAGGGAGAGTACGGGCTGTCACTGAAGTCCTGAAAGACCTCAGCCCTGCCTGTGGCTTGGGGCAACCCAAAAGGCTTGAGAAAGTTGTCCTATTTCAGAGCGCTTTTCAAAAACTGTCCCCAAATTCTTTCCAGAGTTACATTGTGAATAGCAGAGAGGAGACAGCAGGAAGGGAGGCGGCTTGGATAGAATCATAGAATCTCAGGGTTGGAAGGGACCTCAGGAGGTCATCTAGTTCAACCTGCTGCTCAAAGCAGGACCAATCCCCAACTATTCTGGGACAAATGATTTGAGGGGCTTCGTTTATTCATTGCTAAGCTTTTCCATATGCTGCTGAGCTACCAGGGCTCACGTTAAGAGTTGTCTTGTGGATTTATCCTGCACAAAGCAACATTAGGCCGCCTATGGAAATGAAAGCAGGAAGTTTAAGGTGTGAGTGAACTAACTACCTCTTCTGAGAAGATGAATAATATGGTGCATTTATTAAAGTTATTTTTCGCCACAGAGGGATGCTTTGTAAGTGGCATGCATGTAGTGTAGCAGCAGCTTAAGAAAATGTGCTTGAGGTTGGCATTGGTTGCAGGAGGGTGGATTCATGAAGTGGAATGCACGTCGCTGCATCATGACGCTCTGCGAGATGGACCACGAAAGCAAGCACTTTATGATACCAATCACTAATTAACAGCCTTACTAACAAACCGTTGCATTTCCCTAGCACCATACAGAGCATGAATTCATCTGCACAATGGCCCCCACCAATGTTGTTATTTGGATTTTACAGATGGTGATACTGAGGGAGCAAGACCTAGTGGCTGGAGCACTGGACTGGCAACCAGGAGATCTGCTGACTGCTGTCTATTCCCAGCTCTGCCTCTGATCTTTAGAGAGTCACTTTTGCCTTTGTATTCCTGCCCAGCCTCACCCCGCATCTGCTGGACTATGTAGATTGCAAGTTCTTTGGGCCAGAGACTATCTGAATATGTTTTTAGTAGCACCTAGCACCTTGGGGCTCTGGTAACGGCTCTAGGAGCCGCAGTTATTCAAAGAAATGAGGCACAGATAGGTTAGTGACTTAGTCAAGGGCCCACACAGAATCAGTTTTAGAAGCAAAAACAGAACCCTGAATGTTTCATTCCTCCACTCTGACCACTAGAGCACACAGTCTCTTATTCTTCACTGTAAATCACACACACGTAAAGTTGCACAGATTCTGCAGTTGGAGAAAAAATCTCTGCCTCACACACACACACACACACACAAATTTATTTTGTGTGCATACTGAGAAATGTACAAAAATGTCTCCTCCTAGCAAAATAAGAGCTTCAGAGTGCTTAGTTGCTGAGGGAAACGACTGTTTATTATAATTTTCCCCCATGCATTTGTAGTGAATATGTTAGGGCCAGTTCCAGAGTTAATGTAGCAAAAGAAGCAGAGACATTTGGAAATAAAACATGGAGGAATTCTCCTCTCTACTCATCTTCAAATAGGACCCGGGGGGGGGGGTGTCTTTGCAGGATGGAGGGCATTGGACCAGATATTTACTCGGTAACATTTCCCCCACCCACCCACCCACACAGCAGCATACCAACCAGGTCCCTGAATTACTGGTTTTAAACGAGTTTAAGGTGGAATTTGTTTCTGTGGCTGAAATTGCAGAATTCCACGTGCATCACAAGGTTCCCCTTAACTCATCTCCTCACAGAGGAGAGTTTGTGTGAGCGAGTGAGAGAGGAGGAAGGGGATTTTTCTCCAGCGAAAGAATCTGTGCAACTTAATGTTTTTCAGCTATAAACCTTTCAATACATGGAAGTAAATCCTTCACGTTTGTACCACAGCTCTGCCCTCTGCAGCTGCAGATTTACTCACCCAGCAGAGAATGGGGCCAAAAGACGTAAACATGAAAGATGTGACTGATAGCGCTAGGATGTAACTCAAGCCCTCTCTGCCCTGCAAGTGCAGGGCACTTCCCAGGGAGAGACTCTCTTTGCTAACTGCCTGCTGGAACTGCAGATCTCATACTAGAAAGTGAGGAAATTCCTCCCTTGGAAGTTGAGGGAGAGGATAGGCCAGGTATAGTAACCATACGCACTTGTTATTGTAGGGTTGCTTGTGAATGCAGCCCTGTCCACATTTGTTTTTGAATTGCAATCATGGATCCATTCCTCCTCTGGGTTTCTTTTGGCTCCCAGCGCTTAGCAAACACTCAGTAATATTACAGGGATGCTTGTGCTGAGCTCATGTTATGGGCTTGGAGTTCTAGGGTTACGAATGACTAATTGGCACATGGAGTTTGAAAAGAACTGAAAGACACAAGATGGTCCTGCTAGGTCAAATGTTGAGACACTCAACCTTGAGATGAACCAGCAAATTCTAAAGACACTTTTATAAAAAGAAAACTCATGGACAAAACCAATGGCACAGCATTGCAAGCCTTGCCTGTGACGTGAGACTCTGTCTGTGAAAGGCCTCCACAGCCTCGCTTATGTGATGTAATATACAGGCCCGAAAAGAAAGAGCTTAGGAAATTACCTAGCTCCACATTTCACTCCAAGGCGTTGGGGAACGAGGCCCTTTGAGTTTTCTACAGGGTCTCAATTCCTTTTCTCCCATGGATCTGGCACATACGGCCAGCTACGGCCCTCGCCGCTACCAGCAGCGTCCCACACTGCAAACCAAACCAAATTGTACAGACTGTACTTAAATTTGCTCAGCGCTCCAGCCCAGCTCCACTTGCTTTGCAATGCTCTGGCAGTACCAAGCAACCTAACATTGCCTTACATGGAAAAATCTTACCCAAACTGCCTCCAGGCCCCTAGTATAATGGCACATCCAGGGTCTGGGCTTGTCATAAGCCCCCTGCCCTCAGTCATCCCTGGCTGGCCGAACAAACCTAAGGCAGCATAAAACAGCCCCAGCAGCTCAGACCCTGGAAGGTGGTTTAGAGGCACCTTTGACGCCCTTCCCTCCACGGCTTTCACCACCACACAAGCTTCTGGTCTGCCGCTAATTCAGCTAAGCCAGAGGCTCTAACCGGGCTGGTGATGTTTCAAGTTTACCCGGAGGCGGTGATGGGTCTTGAAATCGGCATGGCCTGCTTGAGCTCACATATACCTACCCTGGGGATGGGGTTTGTAAGGGCAGAGTGTGTCTGGGATAGGAGTGTGTCTGGGATAGGCTTGGTGCTTTAGGTGAGGCTCTTGGATTTGAAGGTGGGCTGCATGGTGAAGTTTTGTGTTGACGAGCTGTTAAGGCAGCGGAAAGGGTCTGGGGGGTGAGAACGGAACAAAGACTAAACATCAACAGGGCAGCACCACACTCCTGCTCCTGGCTCTCAGACTTCATGCTCGGAGATAATGAACCTAGCGAGGTGGTAGAGGGAAGCTAGTGTGTGGGTCAGCAGCTGGGCTTTGAATCCGGGACCTTTAGCCTCACCATCCTTTTACACTTAAGCTCCATCGGTAAGCAGCAGTAGTGAACTGTTATCCTTTAGTGCACCGACTACTAGAGGAGGAGACGACATGTGCTCTGCCAATGTGTTACCCTGCGTTCTGTTGAGGGAGTCCGGCTTCACTTTCTAGGGCTCCTGGTCTGGCAATCTGCTCCAACCCCAAATTTACTTTAAAGAAAACATAAAAACAGTCAAGCTACAGTGAAATCCAGCCAAGTCAAGCAGAGCGCTTCCATTTTAAAGGACTAGTTTAAAGGGGAAGATGCAGCAACATAGCAGATCAATATGACAGCGCTAATTACCTCTGTGCCTTCCCCACTTCACTTGAGGTGTGTCTGAGACTGCTCTGGAATGAGTTTCCTGATTTTGCCATGCTTGGGCAACTGCATGCATCCCCCTGAAAGACCATTGGAAAGGCAGATAATAAGGATGCAGTTCTACCCTCAGGGATTTGGCAGGACTCTCAGATGCAGGGGAGAAGTGGTGCCAACACACACACACTGGAAAATGCAGTGTAGACTTTGAGAGAGGGGCTTTAAGAAATAAATCAACATTCTCTTTAGGGGTGAGGTCACCCCTTTGAAGAGATCTAGTACCAGCCTCGAAGCCAGTTAAATTCTGCTGAACAGGGGTGAGTTTTCACCAGAGCAGACTACGGTCTTGTCTCTACTAGAAAAGGTTGGTGAGTATAACTGCAGTAGAGGCCTGTTCTCTGGTGGCCAGAGCTTCAGACTCGAGACTTGATTTCTAGTCCTGGCTCTGCCATGTGCTGGATGACCTCCGGCAAGTCACGTCCCTGCAAAAGCACATGACAGGGCTTTTAACTGCACAGTGCGTTGCAATGTCAGACTTTTAACTGTCAGAGATTGCCCATTCGCAGCACTAGGCACCTCTGTGAGCAAACCCCTCCCAGGTCCCTCCTCTCTACCCTGGCTCAGCAGCTTGAGAGACTGGTTTCCATGAACAGGGGAAAAGCTAATAAGTCTCCTGATAAATCGGAGTGACCTGGATCATGCTGGCTTGCTGAGAGAGTGTGAGTGTGTATGTGCATGTGTATTTCCTTCACAGTCCCTGACTAGCATTTCATCTTCACTTCACTGGCAAGCAACAAAAGGGGAGATTGTTTTCTCCTTTAACCCATAGACGTGCCCCTTCCTATGTAGCACATGAAACACTCAGCACTCTCAAACTCCATCGACAACTGTTTGGTGCCAGGGGAAAGTCTTTGGGAAGGGGGCTTCTTTACCTTATTAAATAAATGAGGCGTCCATTTCATTAACTGCAACCAATGCCCTGCGAGGAAAAGGATTTACCGAATCGGACTCGGCGACGTAGGAGAGAAGAGACCAGTGCCCAACATAAGCTAGGTTCATTACCAGAAAGTTGAGAGCGACAGTCCTTATGCAGCATGGGCCGTGTTGTCAGCTCTTGTGAGTCTTATGATATGTGGTGGTTTTCTTAAAGCTCCATCTCCAGGAATCACGTGATGATGTGAGAATCTCCGCTTTCATTTAAAAAAAGAGAGAGGAGGCTTCTCGCTCTCGCTGTTGTGAAGTTTGAAAAATAAATAAAATACAATACACTGGAAATGCAGATTTACTCCTCATGATTTGAACAGAAGACGTATATAAAGAACCCCAAATGTATTTTTAAGACAATCTCACAGGGGCTGGGGTGATGAGGGACCCTGATATGTTTTCTGACGTATGATACGTTTGGGGTTGGCAGCATTGTCGATGCTGGATTAGCCCTTGTCATAAGCCGTGCAAAAGATTACTTGGGACCTAGTATGTTTCACGGCCCTGTGATCCTGCCTATTTGGCAACTTACAGTTCAATTTGGGTTCCATCCCTGGCAACTGGACTGAAAGAACCACACTAATTCCCCCAGGCTCACTTCACTGTGCTTGTTTAATATCATCCAATGCATTCTAGCAGCTCCGGCTGAATTCTGCATTGTCTGGCCAATCAGTGCAGCAGCAGAGCCTTTAACCCTAAGAGCAAGACCCCTTGTGCTTCACAAACTCAGACCAAAAAAGATGCCCCCACACCCAAAACACTTAAGATTAAAATGGGGGCGGGAAGAAAACATTCCTTAGATCATATTTTATTCTGAGCCGCTTTTCCGGGCGCTTTTTGTTGGCCTTTCTGTTTAAGATAATTTTGTGCCCATCCAATGTTGCTTTTCCATCCAGCGTTGACATTGAAAACATGCCAAATCTATACATTTCTCTTTTGAAAAGGGTCTTTCACCTGGATTGGGCCCATTCTGACTGGAAACGGGGTTCGTCGGCATTGTAACAGGCTTGGCTAGGAGCCAAAAATAATTAACACAAGGGGGCTCTTGGATAGTAAAAAAAAAATGGGCCCCATTGTTAAGCTTGTAACAAAAGATGAAAACGCTAATTCTGTGCAGTTTTACCCTTTTTTCTGAGGCTATTTAGCTCTCACAAGGCTTGGGTCCCCGTAGTGAATAGTTAGCGGTATATCTGGGTCCGATCAGACTATTCTCTCCTATCAACTCCTGGGTTATGTTTGCAGCACAATGACTAGTTTAGCAGTAGGACTCTCAGGGATGCTGCAGACGTTACTCATGGCTGCATCCTGGAACCCAGACGTGAACACTCATTTCACACTGCAACCATTCCCCCCACCCCACACCCGACATTTTCTTTTATCGAGTTTCAATATAATAAACAAAGGACCCGATATTACTTCACTGGCAAGGAGTCTGAGTAATGCAGAAACAGTTTTAAATACTGGCAGACAGAGTGGCTTTTTCGCCATGCGCTGGCTAATCCGTTCGGAACAACATCAGCGCTAATGGCTCCGAGAAATGGAAATTCAGCTCCCTCACCTTAAAGAACAGGCGCAATTCATGCATTGCTAGCACTTTTTTTTTTTTCTTGCAAACATAGCAAACTGACTCATCACAGTTGCTTCAAAGGAAACTTTTACCAGGCGGTGGCATTCCATAAGGGGGCTGCCTCTTGAGCTTTCAGATTTAATCTCTGCAAAATGCGGCGATGTCTTTGGGTGGCGGTGTGGTGTACTAGATAGGGCACTGAACTGGGGGTTTGCAAACCATGGGTCTGTTCCTAACTCTGCTACTGATTGGTTGTGTAACCTTGGCTAGTTCCTTTACTTCCCCATAGAGCTGGTTAGAGTTTTTTCAGTGAATAGTAAATTCACCAAAGTACATTTTGGGGGGAACCAAAAATAGTCACGAATTCGGGTTGCATTCAGCAAATAGTTTCAGATGCCAACTTTTTTTTTTAAGTTCTTAATGGTTTGGTTCAGCTAGTTTTTTGCCTTCCTCTGCAGCATGGGGGCACAGGTCACTTGAGGATTTAAACTAGTGTAAATGGTGAAGTCTTTGTAACTTGAAGTTTTTAAACCATGATTTGAGGACTTCAGTAACTCCGGCGAGGTTAGGGGTCTATTTCAGGAGTGAGTGGGTGAGGTTCTGTGGCTTTCAGTGTGCAGGAGGTCAGACTAGATGATCACAATGATCCCTTCTGACCTTAAAGTCTATGAGAAGATTTTGACTTTTTGTTTCAAAATGACATTTTTTTTAGAAATCATAAAATCATAGGACTGGAAGGGGCCTCAAGAGGTCATCCACTGAGGCAGGACTAAGTATTATCTAGGCCATCCCTGACAGGTATTTGTCTAATCTGCTCTTAAGAACCTCCAACGATGGAGGTTCCACAACCTCCCAAGATAATTTGTTCCAGTGCTTAACTAGCCTTACAGGTTTTTTCCTAATGTCTTAACGTAGATCTCCCTTGCTGCAATTTAAGCCCATGCAGTTACATCTATTAAAGCGGGGTGGAGGAAGCGGAAAGATAATAAAACACCCAGAAACAAAAATGAAATGCAATGAAAACCTCAAGAAAAAAAAGTCAGGTTGAACCAAACCAAAATATTGGGGGGATTTTTTTGTTTTGGCCCCTGAACTGAAAAATCAGTTATTCATTAAGCTTTATTGATCTGTCCCTGTGTCCCTTCCCATCCTTTGTCTTGTCTATGTAGACAGGAAGGTCTTCCTTATTGGATGGGATCTGTATTTTATTCTCTGTCTGTATAGGGCTGAGCACTATGGGTCACTGATCTCAGTTGGGCCTTGTCAGGGCTAATGTAATACAGAAATTAATAACAGGAATGAATATCAATTTAAGAAGGTGCCGTGTGTTTGACAATCTGTGCAAATAGGAAAATACTATCAATCAAACCAGACAGCACGGAAATTGGGTAAAGAAGACAAATGGAAAGGATGCTTTCTCTTTTGTCAATAACTTAAGTCAGTGTTCAATCCCACGTCTCTGGAACGACATTTTGCACGGGAGCAGTGTGCCTCCATGAGATGTGTATTGACGTGGTTACACCACTGCACATTTCACTAGTCCGAACAAAGCGCAGCTAGGAAAAAGTCATTCCTATTCAAAGAGCCAACACAAGACTCGCGTACTACTTAAGTGTGAGGGAGAGAGTGACGTTTCTACGATTGTACTGCAAGGTCATTGGTAGAGCCTGGGCAAGTGGGCTGAAGTCCTAAGTCCCAGTCCTACGAAACAATACATCCTCCCACGGCACTCTTTCAATCCCTCCCCTCCACCTGGTTGCCCCACTGGAAAAACATGTCATTTTCCATAGGCAGGGGAGTTTTGGGTTACTAGAAACACAAATCATTATGACTAAAATGGCATTCCCAATTTATTGTATTTGTTTTATTTATAATTTTATTCCTTACTCCGCATTTTCCATGTGGTTCACGTCGCTCGCGTCCATTCAGGACTTTTACATGGAAACTTGGGCTCCTCGCCACTGGCTAATGTGTTGACGGCTTTATAAACAGTCTTGTTTCATTGTTTTCTCTGCATGTTTCTTTCCCAAGGGTGTGTGACTAACGTTATGTTTGGTACAAGTCCGAGCATTCTGCGAGAGGAGGGAAAGGGAGGGAGAGAGCAAAGCAGTTATGAATGTGATAAGCTGGAGAACATAAAGAACATAAAATTATTCAACCCCAGCTCTAAAAGAGGAAAATCTTGAGAGTCCAGTTTAAAAAAAATAATCTGGCTAAAGACAAAAGGCCAGATTTTCCATGAGCTGCAGACAATGCAAAGAAGTGCTAGATAAATCACCTAACATAACTAGATTTTCCAACAACCCCTGAAACACAACCCTTTGAATGAAAAGAGCTCCTTCTGCTGGCAGTAGTAGAAGGTTCTTTACTTTCTCTAAGGTACAGCCAATAGAAGGCACCATCACATGCACAGATGGGAAACAGTTGCTCACCTCCCAACCCCTAAACTGCCAATACAATTATTTTCTGAGGCTAAAAACCCGACTGCATGTATGCGTGCAAATCAGGACTGCTCAGTGAACACCATTTGCCCCTATACATTCAAGATTTTGGGTGTGTGTAACAGGGTCCACACTCACCCCTGCGGGGCCTCCCGCTGGTTGATCGGGGAATCAGCTCTCCAGCATCCGGAGCACCCTCCGCAGGTTGATGCCCCGCTCTTTTGCTGGCCCCGTGTCCCTCCCGGACCCCGGTGCCCACTACCTGAGGGTGCTGCACCCCTGCAGTACCCCCCTTAGATTTAAGGGTCTCCCCCCCCCGGGGAACCCTCCACCCCGTATCCCGTATCCACCTCGCCTCAGAATGTGTCACTGCCAGTCACCACTTGCCCCCACTCACTGAGGCAGACTGCGGTATCATGGCTTCTCATCATCGGCAAGGAGGATTGGCCTGCTGCTGCTATCTCCAGCCCTGGGCTGCCCCCTGCAACCCTGGTACTCAGACCTTCTATCAGGCCCTGTGGCCTGGGGCTCCCTGGCTAGAGCCCAGCCTGGCTCCCTCTGCCCTAAACCAGGTACCTGGCTTAAGCCCCTGCAGCAAGGCCTGTCTCCCTCTGGGTACAGAGGAGACTTCTTCTGTCTCAGCCTCACTGCCTTTATCCCCTGGCCTGAGTGTTTGGGGTGTGGGCACCCAGCTGGGCCTACTCCCCAATCAGGCCTGGAAGCCTGGTCTTAACCCCTTCCTGGCCTATTTCCAGCCCCTTCTGGTAGGGGGCGGGCGGTCACCCCGCCACAGTGTGCAACAGTAGGGGTGCTGATTTACAGGCTGCTTTTGAAGATTTGCTGCAGTGTGTCTAACTATATTCAGAGGTATTGCTTAACGTGACATCAACATTCAGATCCTCGGTGGAGTGATGTTCCCTTTACACCATATGATCTTGTAAACTTTTAATAATCCTCTGGTGAGTTCTTAATGACACCTTCATTAATTAATGGTTTTGTTCAGTCTGTGAACAAATGTTTTGTTCAATGTACCTATCCCACACCCGCAGCACATGGGTGGAACACACACTTATGATTTTTTTCCTCACCCTTCCAACCTAGTAAGGACCAGCAATTCCTTGTGATGTGAATTTTGCCCGCGTAACAGCTGCAGGCTTTTCCCCTTACGGTTTTTCCTTAACTTGTATAATATCAGCACCAAGAGGGATATCCTTTTGGAACAATGGAAAAATAGACTAAACTAGAAGTTTGTGGTGATGATGCTGCTGTAACCTAGGATGGTGCAGTAACAAATAAGTGCTCAGCTCCTAAGAAAACTTTGTTGGCTCTTAAGATAGAAACTGTAGTTAAGGTGATTTTATTATATTAAGAAATAGGGGAAAATAATATTCCAAGGGTACGTATATACTACCAGCTGAATCGGTGAGTAGTGTGCGATGTATCGGGGATCGATTTACAATGTCTCATCTAGATGCGATAAATCGATCCCTGAACGTGCTCCCCATTGACTCCGAAACGCTATCTCAGCAAGAGGAGGAAGTGGAGTCGACGGGGGAGCGGAGCGGTCAACTCGTCGCCGTCAGGATGGCCAAGTAAGTCAACCAAAGATATTTCGGCTTCAGCTACGCTATTTGCATAGCTGAAGTTGTATATCTTAGGTCGAACCCACCCCCCCACCCCCCCCCCCCAGTGTAGCCCAGCCCTAAGGCAAGGAAGGGGTGAGGAGAGGAGACTGAATTAACACATCTGGTTACGTAATTACATTCACTAAAACATTTACAATCCAAACGTAATTGATCAGACTATTGTGGTGTGTCACTTTCACTTACTCCTATTAAGCAGTTGGTTTCACCTAGCTTCACCCTGGGCTAACCTTCGCTGTTGACCTGCTACAGTACACTTATTAAAGCTGCAATTATGGGGTGACTCTTAATAGCAAGGTCTTGGTTCAGAGGAGGGGGGGAATGTTTCTATAGCTCACATGTGACAATTAAATATAATTTAAAATGTAAGTAATTGAGCTGGGTTTCTGGAAACTACTGTAGAGGTCTTGTCCCAGGCATCTGACAGGCACGGCGGTGTATTTTGACAAGTTTTGTGCAGATTTCCATTAAATGCCAAGGAGAAGATCTATTTTCTTTGGAGTCACTGGTCAGGAAATCATGCTTGTGAAAGGTCAGGCCTGGAAAACTCAGGAGGGGATGAAGGTGTTACTCAGATTCTATACTCTGGGGATCTAATTTCAATCTAAATCTTAAATCCCTCTCAGCCTCATGATTCTTGCCTCCTGTGTAATCTTCTAACTGCAGAGAGGTACAGCCTGATCCAAGTCTTCCCACTGACTTCCATAGGTTTGGTTCAAGCCCGTAGTGAGGCACCAGGAATGGTAGCGCCGAGAGAAATCATCCTCAGTTCTCTGAAGCCGTAGCAGGACCCAACCCACTGGCTTTTTAAAAATTGAGTAATCACTGATGTTCATAAAGTGTAGAGGTTTGTTTAAAACACCCACATGTCTGGCTGCTTTGCCATCCTTCTCAATTGTCCCAAATCCTCAAGCTTGCTGTCTCCGAAGATTTCCCCAAGTTGGGATAGATGTTGGAACATTCCCGAAACCATACCCTGAAACTTTTGGAGGTTCACCAGCCGCTAGCAAACAGTTAAGGGTTGTCATCAATCTCCAGAACCTCAGGCTAGTAGGTGGAAGTTAAGGACTCAGGATACGTCTTCACTACCCAGCGGTTCGGCGGGTAGTGATCAATCTATTGGGGATCGATTTATCGTGTCTAGCATAGCCATTTAAGAAACCAGAATTGTAAGTGTGTAATGTCTCTCAATATACAGGGGCTTGGATTTGTTATTTTACTGTGATGAAAGATCATTGACATAAGGTGTTACAGCTGAGGAAAATTACAGCTTTTTTTTTTAGGGGTTTTCTTTTTAGACTGATTTCAAGTATGACCCAATCACTGCCCCATTTTCATAAAGTAGCCATAGCTAGGCACATACCTAACACAATACATGTTACAGTGATCCAGAGAGTATGGAACAGAGCCTGTACCATGGAGTGTCATGAAGACAAGATTATGGCTTCCCGGGAGTTATTCTGACAAATACCACCACGTTGAACAATGCAGCCATATCCCAGTGTCCCTACAATCTGGCAAGTGAGGTTTATAGTAACATCATGTGGCTGTCTCCACTGTGGCTGGAAGAGGGGGGTCTTAGAGACTCAGATGTATTTGCTAGAATTGTACATTTACATATCTTCCAATGTCGTGCTACACTGGTAATGGAAGGAGAAAAGAAAGCAATAAGTAGCTAGTTTTTAACACCAGCATTTGGATAACTGGTGATTGTGGCAAGACTACTCCAACCTCCTCTACTTTTGTCTGTGCAGAATTGTTGTAGAATATTTTGGGGGCAGCCTTTTTTATGTTGTTAAACACATAACACATCATAGGAAAATAACACACTATAGAAACTTGGCAATGGATTAGTTTGGAGTAGCCAAGTTGGGCATGGAAAAAAAATTGACAATAAAAGGTTGTTTCTAGCCAAGTTTTAAGTGAGTACACAATACATACCTTTTTTTTTTTTTTTAGCCTTACTTATTGGCCAACTTGGCTAAGGGCTCATGGAAAACAGTTAAATGGAATTATTTTAATTTTTGCATGCTCTTTTTTTGACCAAGCAAAAGTTCTTATAAGCAATAATGTAATTATGGCAAAAGAGGAACATAGACATTGCTTTAGGGATGTACCATAGCAAAACCTATTTTGTGGACGGTACTTGAAACTAAGGTTCATTTTCAAGCCCCGATGATCTAATGCTATTGCTATTTATGATTATTTTAAAATTATTTACTATAAAGCATGTCATGAGGAGGAAAATTGCTGATGCTGTCCATATTGCCAAACAGGCTAATTGAAAACTGAATATTGAACATTTGCTTACTAAAGCTAGAGTGTTTGGTTACACTAGGATCAAAAGTGATACTTTTACATTAACAAGTGGCTTTTGAAACGGACAGATATAGTTGCCTCTCTTCTGGCGTGCTCTTTGCATGGTAGCTATTCTCCAAGATGTCTTCAGTCTGCCATAACATGTTTCCACAGATTTTTGTCTTTTCCCTGAGGTCTTTCAGGTGGATTGTTGATTAAGAGCAAGTTCCTTGCTGACGTAGGTTGGGTATTTAACATCCCTGGCATGGTGTTTACTTTTGGCTTGCCCGGTGCCTTGGAATTTTTATGAGGACATGCCATGTAAAAAAAAAAAAATGTTTTTTTCCTTAGCAGATTCCTAGACCTTTGTAGCTTGGAACCAGGTATTCGAAAGATCCTGGGTTTTCGGTGGACATGGCTATGCTGGGGGTTTTTGTACCATTTTAACTATGCCGATGTAGCTTCCCAAATGCAACACCTTATTGTAGATTTGCAGCACCGTCTTCAAAAGTAGCTTGCACCAGTGCAGCTAATGCTGAGGGAAACTTCAGACTGGACCAGGGAAGGGTTCAACTCTGCAAATAAATAACTACAAAACCTGGAGCGCTCACAGGAAAGTGGTCCCCTATATAAGTGGTCAATACTCCGGGACCTTCCTTCCTTTTGTAGACTCTGGGCATTGTACCATAAGGGTTAGAGAGCTCCTGAAAAGTTTGATTGTAGGAATGTACAGAGTGGATCATACCAGCAATCCATCTAGCCCAGTCACCTCTCTTCAGCAGTGGCTGGCACCAGATGCTTCAAGAAAGGTGCAGAAAACCCTGCCCCTGAATAAATCCTGACTTCCAGAAATGTTTTGCAGGTTGAAATTTCCTGATAAAACTGCAGCCTTTCTTGGCATGCATTTCTGCTAGGACAGAGATTATAACATGACGGGGGGCGGGGGGGAGCGCTAGTGATAAAGAACTGGCCTCCCAGCAGAGCTAAAGATAGGAGCAGAAGGGAGAAGGACATGTCAGTAGAGGGCTGAGAGAAATAGCTGGAAGCCTTTGAAACTGTTAGAGAGAGAAAAAAAATTGGCACTGAAACCTAAGACAGGAGAAACCCTGGAAACAGAGCAGGAAGAGAGGCTACAGTTTATACTACAGAAACCAGTTAAATAAGCACAGTCGTCTCCTGAGCTGCCACTTGCTGACACAAGGCCATTCTTTTTGACAAGTGCTGGTCAAAAATTTTCCATCAAAAATAATTTCCAAGGGAAACTGGCCTTTTCTAACTCAATGAACATTTTTAGTTTCTTTTTCATTTTTTAAACTTTTTGCCAAAAAAAATCCCCAACCTCAGCAAAATTATCAGTTTCCATTTTGCCATTGGAAAAAAGTGTAAGGAGCAAAAACCAAAAAGTTTTCAGTTTGGGCTTCTTTTTTTCATAGAAAAAAAAATTCAAAGGCAATTTTGAGACCCGTCCTCCATAAAAAAAAATCTCACAATTTTTTACAGAAAGCAATTGGCATTCTTTGCCCAGCAATATTTAACACCGAGTAGCTTCACCGCTCACATCAGTTGTTACATGCAAACGGCAAGTTGACAGAAACCATTTCTGAGGAGATGAGAATCCCCCAGCTGGCTGTCATGACTGTTATGCGAAAATCCACAGACAGGCGTCTCCAAACCCTGAATCTAGCCCCGCCCTCTGGGAAAACTTCATTGCCATCTGTTTACTTGTGTCAGTGGGGGAGAAGTTGCAAGCCTTGTCAAGTTCCACATGTATAAGGCAGGTGAGGTCATTCCTAATTATACCCTTGGTAAGGATTTTCATGAACTAACATCCCCAGCACATGAGAAGTCCATTCTGCGGAGTTTATGCAGCATTTGTTAGCGGGTATGACTGGTTAGACGTCGTACCCAGACTCAAGCAGTGATCTGGATGGGAAGAGTAAACATGATGAGTAACTATCCAGTCAGAGACACTGAAGTCATGTTTAATTTAGCAGGTAATAACTTGATTTTTGACATATGCAGCAGCAAGCGGGGTTAAAATGAGATAGCTATCATGAGACACCATATTAGATTTTATTAGCATTATCTGTGCAGCGATGTGGTATTGCTACTGCATTGGCATGTCATAATAATAACTCAGACGAAAGCAATAAGGGAAATAACCCCCAGGTGAGACCACTGTAACTACCTGGTCCCTTTGCAAAGGCACAGGAGAGTGGGAGCTTCTTGAAGAGAGGGAGTGGACAGCACATTGGACAGGGACTCAGGAGAAGAACTGGGTTTGCCATTGATTTTGCCCAAGGTCATTTGTTTACCCTCCTGCTCTTTGCTTGTTTACACTGCAAGTCTATGGGAAAAGGAACATCCCTTATAGTGTATTCACACAGGGCCTAGCACTGAAAACAGCATGTAGGGACCCATTAAAATAAATTAAAGTATTAGTAACACTTTTGCACTCTTCTTTCCTACACCCTGACTAGCCATGCTCTGCCCTCCGTTATCTAAGCATTACACCGCTGCTCAGAGGAACACAAGCATTTTACACCAAGGGCAATTGAAAAATATTGAGGCTAAGTGACTTTGCCCAATATTACTCATTGACCCTGTGGCAAAGCTGGCAATGGGACCCAGGAGTCCTGACACCCCATCCTCACTTTAGCCACAAGACCATGCATCCATCCCTCCCTTAGTGTCTCCAGAAGTTTTATGAACTTCTCAGAAGATTATGCAGGAATGGAAGGGGACAATGTTTGTGGGATTGTTGTTTTTTACAAAACCCAGAACTCATCCCTGTGCTACACTGTCAAGCCCTATTCTTAGCCTCTGCTACTCCCTTGTTTGTTTGCTCATCCCAGACAGGAAACCACCCAGCAGCCTTTCAGAGTTTGGGTTGATCCGACGCGAAGAAACTCACCTAAGTGTGAGAACCTCATGACATCAGTGGGCCAGGCCGTACTGTTGCAAGGATTCTGGGCTCTTCCTGCTCTTAATTGTTAGTGAAATTCCCTAAAGCAACATGCAGAAGTAGACAGAAATGGCTTTAGGACATGGTCCCATGCTTGATGGAATTTCTTTACAGTTCTGGTGACTTTCCTACTGCATTCTTTTCTGTGCTGTTGTTAGGACCCCCTTGGGTTGTGTTATTGACAAGGAATGAACTTGGGCTCACTAGCTCCAACACACAGACCTCTACCACTTGAGCGAAACGACTGACTCCATCAGTTGGGAACAGTAGCAGGCGGCCAAGCTCTGTGGATTAGTGACAGAAGGGGATCCAGACATACTTGGCCAATGTACTATACACTCCTGCTGTCCTGCTGGACATGTGTTTCGTCAGCCTGCCTGATCCGATTGTATAACCAAGAGACCAGTTCAGCTCCTCAAGAAACTTGAGTTCGAGGCTTCCTCTACTTCCCATACAGGGCTCCAACCCACACATAGCTAAACACAAGGCATGCCCCCACATTTCTTGTCATAAAGGCATGCCACGGAGTTTAGTCCCTGAACTATCTCTGTCCTACACATGCCTGCTGCTGGCTGCCCTTGATAGTCCTGGAAATTAAGCATTCCCAGGGATGTGAAATTGCAGAGCTGATGTTATGGCAAACAGTGTTAAAGGGGAGAAGAATGTGTCAAACTCCTGCTCACCTGGTGTCCCTGGCACATGTTATGCACCCGGGTATCGGAATGCTGAGGTTCTCCCACGCCTTCATTGCAGGACTGGAATAAGGTGGGGAAGGATTTGATGGGGGAGAAAGACACCTAGTTTAGAGCAAACTGTGGGGAAGAATCCCCCCCTTCCTTTGACAGTGCTAGTCCCAGAACCAGAGACTCGGCCTAAGTCTCCTTGTGTCCTCATGTAGACGCCTGCAAACTAGATGTAACGTGCTATTAAATCAGATCAGCGTCACTTTGCCCTGGCAAAGCACCTCTGTGTCTCTGATGATGGCGACGCGCTCAGTATAAATGTGGGTAGGCCTGAGCAAGACAAGCAGATGGAGCAAGACAGCCAGACATAGTTCCCCCTTGTCCTTCTTCATTTAAGGTCTGTCCCTGAAGGCTTCACCTAGCATTCCTCAGCGCGAGTCAGGGGTGCTAATAAGCAGCTCCCAAGAGGCTACCCCGAGCAAGAATCGGGGCCCTTAAAAATCAACAGGACACACACGGGTTTGCAAGGTGCTGCCTAGGGTTCTGCTGGAGGGGGTTTCCAGTGCACAGCCACAGCTAGGATTCACTAAAGCCAAGGCCCCCTCCTATGGTGTTTTCTGATCACTGCACCAACCAGAGCCCACAACTCCACGCCCACCTGCAAAATCAGCAACTAGAGCTCGCCGCTCGGGGCCTGTTGACTCACCAGGCCAGCTCAGGATGTGTCATCTTGTCGTCCTCTTAGCAAAAGCTATTTTTGTCTCCCAAACAAACACGGCAACGTTGGTGACGCAGATGAAAAATGCCTTTGTGGCTTCCCAGAAGGGAAGCCCTGTTTCAGTCAAACACGAGGCGGCGATCAACAGCTCCTCGCTGCTCGAGTTGATAGCTTCTAGAACCGGCTTTATGCAAAAGCTACTGACCAAAACCCGTCTGCTAACCTCAGGAAAGCTAACTCAGAAAGACTGGCTGAGATCCTAGCGTAGCTGAAAACATCTTGAGGCCTGGCCAGCCCAAGCGGAGCATTCTGTTGTTGTTTCTTAAGAGTGGGATTCATTAAGTCCAAGAGTTGGGCAAAGTTCCTTTCTTTTCAACAGGCCAATGTCCTCCTTTGCTATGGCTACTATGGAACGGGGGAGAGGGGGAGCAAACCTTGGAAAATAAAACTTATTTGGCATTGCTGCAGTAACCCACTTTGCATTTCATTGTGGGAAATTGTGTTTGCCCAGATTTTATTCAGCTCTGATCTCTTCCAGCCACATAGGGTTTATTTTAATGAGGGGGGGGGGGGTTTATAAGGACACATGTTCTCCTGATGGTTTTATAATATTATTATTAATAATAACCGCAATAATAACCATGTTTAGTTCGTATGTCTCGGAACCATGTCTCGGAAGGCTTTACTTTATTAAGTAGTATCATCTTCTATTTAAATCAGGGGAAACTGAGGCACTGATGGTTACAGTGATGTGCCCAAGGTCACCTGGGAGGTCAGTAGCAGAGGCAGGAATCATGCTCATGTGCCCCTATCTCGCTTTAAAATGTTTAGACAGAAACTTTTCCATCAGCTCTAGTTTGGCTCAGCAATAAAGTCTCCCGGTCAATAATGGTGTAATGGCTGAGAAGTGAGAAAGCAGGGAGCCTAAGAGATACAGTGGAAGGAGGGTCCAGCCATTAGAGCTCCAGTCTCTTCGGGATACATGAAAACCTATTTCCCCCTTGGCTAAGCAGTTCCGGGGCTAGGAAATCAAAATAGCCATTGGGGATGGATCCAATCCAAAACCTCTACTTGAATATACTAGGGGCAAAGTTCTGTGCTACGCATTTAAGTGGCACAGCACAGAGCTCACAACCTAGGGAAGCGAGCAAGCTATAGTTGTTCTAAGCTCATTTTGTACCCTGCAGACCCTGGGCTGCGCTGAGGCCCAAAGAGAGCCACAGCATAATTTAAATAGGTGCCTGGAGCTGTCTAAGTTAACAGCAGCCTTGCTGTGAGCATCAGTGCTGGCTCATGCCCCCTTTTCCAGGGTTTGTGAGGGATCTTTGCAAAAGGGGCTTTTGCTTCCTTTTATTTTATCTTCCACCTGCATAAAGGGGCTGGAGTGACGGTGAGGATCCGAACCCTGGGCTGTGGAACTGGTTAGCTCCAGCTAGAACCATGTGGAAGGAGAGAGTCTTCACTGGGTTCAGTGGGCATTGGAATCTCACAACTTAAATCAGTTTCCTTAGGAAACTTAAACCATGTAACCAGCAGACACCCAGAAGGCTCCTGCAGCAGGGAATTTTCAGGGGCAATCATTTGTAAACGTTTTTAATTTGTGACAATAGGATGCTTTGGTTTGTTCTTCCCAAACATTGAAATGGAAAAATCTGGCACGGTTCAAACTCCAGGTAGAGAAATGGCAAATATCACCGGAGCCTCCTTTTTTCACCTCTCTTAACCCTAATCATTTAGTAGGGCCTTGTGTGAGGCAACAGGAAATGTAATATACAGGGAATATTATATTATGAATATTATGTCTCGGTTAAGATGAATCAGCTTCCAGAGACGCGCGATAATCCCCTTCTCCCTCTCAGGTGCTGGAGGGGAGAGGTGTGTGTGCTTTTAACAAGTGGCCTGATGCAAGGAGAAGCATTGCTTACCGAGAAACAAGCCCCAGGGAAAAGCCACATTGACTTGCAACCCTGGATGGAAGCTGTGACTCTCTCTAGTTCATTTAATCCACAAAGTTGGTACTGTAATAATTTTATGTTAATTGCTGCATGTTAAACCCGTAAGCAATTTGGTCAGCAATGCAGCCACTGTGGGAATCCTTCAATCCGACTGGATTGGGGCAAAAACCCTGTTTGTAATAGGAAAGAATAATTCCCAGCACGACAGGAATTACTGGGTAAAATTCTATGGCCTGTGTCCCCCCAGAGGTCAGACTAGATAATCCCTGTGGTCCCACCTACCCTTAAAATCTCTACACCTAGATCCAGAACTCAGTTGGCTCCTTGCCTCTAGGACTTCAGAGGAACCCGGTCCAAACCCAGCTCGTGCTAGCTTGCACAGAGGAGAGTAATGAAGCACTGCATTTTGACAGGCCTCCCAAGAAGAAACAGCTCACGCGTCCAGAAATAAGCAACGTGGTATCCTGAGTTCTCTCTGGCTCATGGCAGACACATGTCTCTCAATATGCCCTACCTCAAACAAATCCCTGTACCCTGGAGTCTCTCTCTCTCTCTTCATTTGTGTTGGTAAGAAAGAGGGAGAGGAAAGAAAATAAAGGGTTGGGGGGGAGCAGGCACTGAGTCTTTTTAGGGGCCTTTATCCTCTTTAATGATCTTTCTAAATTTCACCTACTAGCTGATAACATGTGGGTCTCATTTATTCCCATTCACCTCTGAACTAGATGCAGGGCCGGCGACAGGGGGGTACAACGGGTACAGCTGTACCGGGCCCCGGACTTAAGGGGGGGCCCTTAAATCTGGGGCGGGCCCGGTACGCAGCTGTACCCCCTTGTCGCTGGGCCTTTGAGCAAGGCGCGGCTCCGGGCAGCGCTCATCAGCCCCCTCCTCCGGCACCCAGCAGCCTCCCCCCGCCCCCCTTTGCTTCTCCCGGCCGGCCGATGCGGCCAGAGCGCATGCGGGGGTTGGGACCGGCCGGGGGGGCCCGCGGGCGGCAGGAGACTGGCCGGCGGGGGGCCGCGGGCGGTGGGAGACCGGCCGGAGGGGGGGAGACCGGCTGGGGGGGGCCCCGCAGGTGTCGGGAGACCGGCCGGGGGGGGCCCGCGGGCGGCGGGCGACCGGGGGGGGGGCCCGCCCGATCTGCATACGGGGCCCCAAAATTCCTGTCGCCGGCCCTGACTAGATGCCCGATTATGTTTCGAAACATGTTTGTGACTGCTCTTGATTTTTAAAACACTTTAAATATAACGACTGCAAGATCCAGAAAAGCTCCAAATACTCCATCTGCCACTGGGTGATTTCGATGTCAGGCAGCACATTCCACCTTCTTAAACGTGCCCCTCTCCTTTCTCCAATCGTACGGCTCCGTTCCTCGGCTAAATGTTTTAGTGACGACAGTGCGAGAGGTTGGCATGCTTTTATTATCTCCACCACTTCAGCTGGTTGGCATTTTTTCAGCAAAAAAAGTTTCCCTCCCCCTGCTCTTTTTTGACCCAAATCAGGGTTTCATCAAACATGACATTTTCCACAGAAGCAATATTTTTATCAAACAACAAACCCAAACTTATTTCATTGTCTAAAATCCAAAGTTTTTAATGGGGAAAAAATGGAGGCGTGTGAAAACTTCTTTTGTTTTGGTAGAAATTATTAAGAGGGGAGGGGGGGAAAAAGTCCCATCCTTCTCTACCACCACAGTGCAGGCTTCCTCCAAGTCACCCCACCTCTGCCACTGCTCTTCCTCAGCCCTGTATGGGTGAGGTCCTGTCTCTAGCCATCAGGAGGGAATTACGTTTGCATGTTCTAGCCTTGGCCTCCTCACTGAGGTGCTAGTGGTGGCAGCTTTGGGACGAGCTCCAGTCTATCCAGGATCTGGGTTGAGACACCAGCTCATGCCAAAGTGAAGTGGCCATGAGATGGGTCCAGCTTCCATTTACAACTGTCTGGGGTTAGATTTAGACTGACGCTTTAAACAAGTCAGGCTTTGTAGACCATTCGTAGACCCCTCCACTCTCCTGTCTTCTTCTGCCTCCATAGTTTATGGCTCTGTTGGAGTTCCCTTTCAAAATCCCCTCCTTGCCAGGCTTGCTAAAGCAGATGTGCAGATTTGTCCCATTGTGCATATCTACTTCGGGGGGGGGGGGGGGTGAAAGCTAGAACAGAGGACCCTGCATCTGACCAGCTCTGCTAACCATGCACGACCTCCACTTCAGGCAGGAAAAGCCCTGGTTGCAGAGGGCATGCCAGGAAGGGGTAGACTGGATAAGGGACAAGGGACCATGTTGGGGCTAGAGAGGAGTGGGACCTGGGGTTTCCTACACCCCAGCAGGTCTTTGTCCCTACAATGGCCCATTCCACCAGGGCGCAAGCAAGGGACAGGTCTCAGGGCTTCCCTTACCAGTACCGGCGACCAAATGGGCTTCCCCTAAATGGGCGAGATGCAAGCTGCCCATTTCAGTCCCTGCACCCGCCCCCCCCCCCCCCCCATGATGAATCTTCCCCTCTGTCGTCACACAAACACCCCCTTTGTAATTAAAACACACTAAACGAAGGAAAAGAAAACCCCCGCTCTCCGAGCAGAAGACTTCGCTCTTGTCTAGTCATTTTCATCCATCTATCTCAAAGCACTTTACAGAGGCATTCAGTATCATCAGCTCCATTTGGCAGCTGGGGAAAACAAGGCAGAGAAAGGTGAAATGGCCACCCAGCAGCAGTGGCAGAAGTAGAATCCATGTCATCTGAATCCCAGTCAATTGCCCCATCGACTAAACTCTTTCGTTTGTTTTCTGTGAGACGTCAGCACCTTGTCACTGAAAAATGAAAATAAAAAAGTCAGCTCAATTCAATCCAGAGTTCAGGGCCTGACTTTGACCTTAGCTCAGTTAAATGGTGATATGAATTCCATTTTTTCCCCCTCTCTTTTCAGTTGGGCTGCTGACTAAATCTTCAGCCTTGGTTCTGAATTTCCTTCTGTGGGATTTACGTCAGGCCCTTAACATTACTTAGTTTTCTGTGGTTTAATACATTTTGCCGCTCTCCATCATGGACAGCTCTGCGGCTGAGGCTGGAAGGGAGCAGGAAGAGTTAAAGGGAAACCCACAAGGCAAACCGCCTGGCATTTGTTTTTCAATACGCTAAGTAATGATGGAGGACAGTGACATGCAGAGACACTGACAGGGCACGGAGACGTGTTTCACTGACGGAACCTTTGGCCTGGATTTTCTGTTTAAGTGTCTCACACCTGTGCGGTATTACCTGGGGGTGAAAATGTCACCAACCAGGCTTCGGTGGCTTCTTCCCAGCATGTCAGGAACTTGGACATCTCCAGGTCGGATGGGTCCACCAAGGCTCTTCAGACTGTGCTCCCAGTGCTGCTCACCACTGACCTTCTCCACAATGTTCACTCACCTTTCCCTCCACTCCAACTGTCCCCTTTCATTCCTCCTAACCAGCTCCACTCTGCCCTTCCTTCCACTCTCTTCCCACACTAGCCTTCACTCTCCCCAACACTCCCCTTTCTCTCTAGGTTGTGGTCCCCATCCATCATAGCATCTTTGTCATTCTCATCTCCATACTGTGCTCCCTTTCATTATCCTCATTGTAACCAGTCTGCAAAAAATACTCAGCCTTATCTCTCTTCTGGGCCATTCCAACATACTGGCCTTCTCTGTCTCTCAGGGTCAATTTCCTTTCGCTCTGTGTGAGTTTTCACAGCAAAACTCAGCTAAGGCTGACACATTTCATCTCACTTTGACCCTCAGACCATACATTGGTCCAGCTCTACTTGCAACTTTGCCTCGGTTTGCTTGAAACTTTGAAACCCCGCTGGGTTTTGCTGGAAACTTCCGCTAGGTTGAAGGCTTAAAAATCTCAGCAAACCTTTCCATGAACCTGGGTTGAGTTTTGAACTGATAAAGGAACCTGAAAGTTGATGAATTTCACAAGATTCCATGTTTTGTTAGCAAACGATCAACACAGTTTACCCTAGAAACAGCTAAAGTCAACTCTGGTCCCCAGACACAGGATAAAATAGCCTCATGTCCCTCACCTCAATTTGTGGCATCCCCAACTCTGGCAAACTGGGGGAGGTATTACGGAAAAATCAAACCTGGATGACTATCCGAGTACCAAAAAAAACAAACATACCACGTGTTGTGCCGATGGATTCAGAGTGATGTGCCCAGAGTTGGATCCAGCTTGTCCTGTACCATGAGAACCCCATTTTCAATTAATAAACCCTCTTTAGCTTGCCTTACTTCTGCCAGTGACATTTAAATAATAACTAAGGATAAGAAATGGAGAAAGAGACAGAAAAAAATATGGAGCAAAAACAGAAGTCAAAGAGCCACATCGAGAAAGAGAATAAGGAAAAACTAGACTCTGTCCAGAAAAGAAGAAAAAAAGAAAAGTGGGAGGCATGGAAAAACCCAGGTAGGAAGGGGAGAACAAGAGGAGGACTAGGGAAAAGCTGGAGAAAGATTGCCATGAAACATAAGAGAAACAAAGACACAGCAGAGGGAAAAGAAATGGTGAATGGCTAGAACAGAGTTAATGAGAGCCAGAAACACAACAGGTTGGAGAAATGTTGATTTTATTTAGTATTAATTGCAGGAAAGAGCCTATAAACTGTGGTTAAAAAAACCGATATGTGCCCCATGCAATGCCAGCTTTGTGCCAGCCACCCCTTCGAAGCAGGTGTATTATTCCTAGTTCCCTAGGTATAAATAAACATTTGCTTTTCCATGTCTTTTTATGATGGCATTTCATTATTATTTTACCCCTATATAGTTAAAGGTTCTGATTCCTCCAGAACAAATCTGGAGATTAGCCCGTGTGCATGTAAATTAGGATGTAGGGGAGTGATGGAGGAGTTCTGCACCTAATCTTTCTCCCCTCCAGCACTACCCTTATGAGCATAATAATAATTCCTAGCTCTTATCTGGCGCATTTGACCAGTAATTCTCAAAGCACTTCACAAAGGCTATCAGCATCCTTCTCCCTATTTTACAATGGGGAAAGTGAGGCACAGGGAGGTGAAATGACTCGCCCAAGATCTCCTGAGTGCCAGTCCAGTGCTCTAGCCACTAGGAAATATTGCTTAATTTCCACATACACAGAGTCATCTCTGCATCCCACTGAATAATTCCTGCCTGCAGCCATTATGAAACCTTTCAGGTGACTATACTATAGTAAAAACTACATGTCTGTTTCTCTCTGTCTGTCCCTCCTGCTCCCGACCCCTCTAAACAAAATTCAGATTAGGAGGGGAAAAAGGTGTCTGTATTTTCCTCAAACTCCACCAATAAATTGACAGGCAGTGAATTAACTGGAACGGTCATTTTTAAGCTTCAGAGTTAACATTTTTTCAGTTAAGTTGAATGGGGCATTTCACACTTGTCTTGGGCATGGTTTATGTCTGTATCTGCAAGCTTGATTTAATCAAGTCACATTCAGAAGACTTTCTTCACATCCAAAAGGGCTGGAGAGGTTTTCCTCCACAATTAAATCTTAAAGTCTGTAGAATCAGATGGGATTACCAAAAAGGTGCTAGGAAGATGTGATCATTTAGAATTGGCTCAATCCAATTCCCGGCCTGGGATGATGGGCTGTACAAAATGATGTGAATTGGCCACAAGTGTAAAATTTATGATCAAAGTTCACTGAGGCCCACAAACCTTTTGGTGGATCTAACCTCACTTTGGATCAAACCAGAGTTTGATTTATGATTTCAGGTGGAAAAACATGAAACAGTGATTTCAACGCAAAAACAGGTGAAATTCTGCTATTTCAACTAAGAATCAGTACAGGTTAGGGGGCTTGCAAAACTCAGGATGCTGCAAACCATCTATGAAATTAAACAGGACAGAAGTTTTCATGAAGTAGAATCAGGGGAATTTTAGGTAGAAATAAGAGGTTGCATTAAATCTGCACATGGCACTGGTGTGACTGCTGATGGACTTCTGTGTCTAGTTCTGGTGCCCACCATTCAAGAAGGATGTTGACAAATTGGGGAGGGTTCAGAGAAGAGCCATGGAATAACTAATGATTGGAAAACATGCCTTCTAGTGATAGACTCCAGGAGCTCAACCTGTCTAGCTTAATTAGAAGGTTAAGGGGGTGACTTTGTTACAGTCTATAAAGTACCTATAATGGGGAACAGAAAATTTGAAATCAGAGACCCTAGCAGACAAAGGTTTAACATGATCCAATGGCCGAAAGTTGACGCTAGACAAATTGAGACTAGAAATAAGGTGTCAATTTTTAACAGTGAGAGTAATCACCCTTGGAACAGCTTACAAGATTAGTGGTGAATTCTCTCGATCACCGGTCATTTTTTAATCAAGACTGGGTATTTTTTCTAAAAGATCTGCGCTGGTTCACAAAGGATTAATTCAGGGATGTCCTCTGGCCTGTGTAATTCAGAAGGCCGTATTAGATGAGCAATGCTTGTTCAGGAAGTGTTGGGCAGAGCTAGTCCATACACGGGGATCTTCAACTCAACCCAGCGTCCAATCAAGGACACCAAGAGGAAAGCGATTGATGGTTTTCGATCAGACAGCCACAAAAAGGAACACTCACTGCAGTGAGCAGCAGAGTTTGTTTAAACCAGAAAGCCAAGCACCATTTTAGGAACCAGCATTTAACTAGCTTCGCCGTTGTTAACGGCTCCGAGGCCAGCCTACTCCCCAAAATGTCAAACCCTGGAATAGCATCGGGGAACGTTCAGTACGTATGCACTGGTTGTATAATTTGCATGGTTCTTCCAAAGTATCAGCATAAGCTGCAATACACCCACCCTTAGTCTGCAGTGTCTCTTAACCAAGAGATCGGGAACGGGTGCAGGGAGGGGATTGCTGCTGTGTTAACAGAGTAAAAGTCAACCATGTAAAACTGTTTGACTATAAACTTTAGACAGCCTGCAAGCTCAGGGAGTCTGTGTTGATGTGGGCTTGCACTTGTAACATCTGTAGCCAGTCCTTGTGCCAAGTCAGGCTTTTTTTCACTGCTTGGTCTCCCCTCCATGTGCATGTAAATCTCCAAAGGGAAACACTACATCATAATTTTTGACCAAAAAGGTAATCCTGGGCAGTCTGTTATAGCAACACCTGCAAGGCACAGAGTCTTTTCCAGCCAAGACTACTGTTAATATGGTACAGGGCTTCCACTGCCCCCTCAGGGAATCCACAGACCCACGTGAGCTAATAAGCAACGGGGCAGATCTGTTTCGATAAGCCAGCGGGTTTGTGTCACAAGACACTGAAAAGTGGGGTCACGTGACCAGTGACATCTGTCATGGGGAAGCCAAATGGCGACTGTTGAGACTGTAAATGGGGACGTCAAGAGAACTGAAATCAAGGTGAAATTCACCCTAGTGCAAAGGGCTCACACAAGGTGAAGCACGACCTCAAATCGATGGTGCATGGGGGTGAATTTCAGCTTGCTGATTAAATGCCGCTGGGGAGCAAAATCCATCCTACAACTTAAAAAATAGCAGCCAGGTCCTTTGGTGTGATTGCAGGTCTCAGCACATCTTTATTTCAAAGATGAGTTTACAGTTTGGGAAAGGTACCACAGTGCTATATCCTAGCGCTCGGGGTCTGAGAGTCACCAGGACTTAGGGTGAGTCTGGCTTTCTTCCGCAGTAGTTGAACTTAGGGCAGGGTGACTCACTTTTTCTGAAAAGCAGCCATTGCGAAAGCTTTTTTCCCCCTTCTTTTATTACAATTTTCCTTTTATTGCTAGTACACTTTACTCTGCAATACCCTATTCCTGGGCATACATGACCCTGCCAACACACCTTACTCCTAACCTGCGGCACCTCTTTCTTTGCCAGCCCTTCTAATCTGCATCATTATTAACCTTCGGAACCCCCTCCACTTCCAGCCCTTCGCCCACACATGGAAGACCAGGAATGAGGTACATTGCCATCCTCATCTCCATCCCACCATCCCATGACAGACACTCCAGGGTTGCAACCACCAGTTATGTCCTAAGACACGCATGTCCCCAGCTCTCTAGAAGTCTAATGCATTTACTCTGGCTGAGCTAGCTTTTTCATGTCTTGGATAGCATCAGTAGCATATTTCTGAGCTCCCTCCCTCCCTCTCTCCCTCTGTCAAGGTCAAAGCGGTTCCTTCAAATTTTCTGAAGCAGTCTGGAGAAGGTGAGTTTACTCAAAGGGGTTATGCAGGACCTACAAGCCCTGGAGATGTAATTGGGGCTGTAGAAACAGAGTGTGTGTGTGTGTGTGTGTGTGTGTGTGTGTGTGTGTGTGTGTGTGTGTGTGTGTGTGTGTGTGTGTGTGTGTGTGTGTGTGTGTGTGTGTGTGTGTGTGTGTGTGTGTGTGTGTGTGTGTGTGTGTGTGTGTGTCCACGTATGAGCCATCTGTCTGCCACGGAATATTTCTGCAGTACTTGGGGCTGTGGTTTATTTTACTAGTGGTGACTAGTTCAAGCCAAATTTAGTCAATAAATATGAGCTATGAGGTCACTCTACCGTTTAGCTGTTACCCTGTCTACACATTTCACAGCTGGGTAGTAACCTTTTAACTAGCGTCTACCTCGGTGGGGAGTCTACATAAAATAAGAGCCAGGATCCATTGGTCTTGGTGGGGGATCAAGAAATAGAAACACCAGCAGGATTTCTGAACCGGGAACAAAAATAATAGGGTGGGGCGCTCTCTCCATTCTGTTACGGCGGTGGGACTCCCCGTGGAGTTACAGGACCCCAGAAGCTCTCTCAGAGACGATGCCCTCCCTGCTTTTGAACATGGAAGCAAGGAAAACACACTTCTTTGAGGGCACGGTGGTGTGCAGCTTGTGTTGTCCATTTGGAAACATGGGCCAGGACACAAATAATTCTTGTCCTTTTCCATCCTCTTGGAACAGTCCTATATGATTGAATACAAAATGGTAGCCTTCCATAGGGTTTTTTATAAAATGAATCTCATAGTCTAGCGGATTCTATAAGGCCCTATTACATTTCTTTGGAGCCCAATTCTACAGGATCCATCCATGAGGCTACAGTTTTGACTCCGTGTATTATGTAGATTCCCAAATCCTCTCATGCCACTAGAGCTGAGACCCAGTTGAAGAACCGAGGGTCTCACCCCCTCTTTGCAATCTTTTGCCCCCAGCTAGTTAAGGCTTTCAAAGTTGCAATTGTCCATCTACCCAAGGATGAGTGGAGGGACGCAGGTCCTTGTTCCATGGCACTCTTTATTCTGCCACAGGGTGGTTTCTGCTGAGTGACATGAGGCTTTTCCCACTAAAATCCCTTAGCAATGGGTCAGGTATATTTCCAGAATCTCTGTGGTCATGGCAACTGAGCCCACTTGTCAGAGCTGAACCTGGTTGGGAGCCTTGCAGCAAGGCCTGAGCCCACGTTAGCTAAAATTGCTTCTAGAAACAGTCTCAGATGGGTAGATTTCAGCTAATACTCAGTGAGTTAGGCTTGAAAAAATTCAATACAAGAAAGTCTATGCTACCGGGTGGGCAGGGACATAAGAGAATGTGGCAAGAAATTCATATGTCGAAGGATCTGGAAAGATGCCAGATTTGGAAAATACCAAAAAGAGGGGAATAAAGAATTTATGGGCCGGATCGTGGAGCTAGGCTGATTTACACCAGTTACGGATCTGGCCCTGTAAACCAGAGCTTCAGGGGTGTAGCTAGGAAACAAAAATTACATGAGCAGGAGCTGTGGAGAGGAACAAACACGTGGGGCTAGGGTGACCAGACAGCAAATGTAAAAAATCGGGACGAGGGGTAATAGGAGCCTATATAAAAAAAAGACCCAAAATCGGGACTGCCCCTATAAAATCGGGACAGCTGGCCACCCTACCTGGGGCTCAACAGAAGTTGGGGCTCCGGTCCATTAGCCTTCTGCCGCCCGAAATGAAGCGAAAAGCAAAGCCAGGGCAAAGGCGAGTTCCATCGAGGGCAGGTTCTGTTCCTCCACGGGGCTGTGAGCAAGGTGAGGGCGCGTCCCTTCCAAGCATTGCACAGAGTCTCCGATGACGTGAGCCAGAAAAGCAGCTCGCTTGGGCTGCTGGCAGGGTTGGAGGTGCCGGCTCGGGGAAGCCATTTGCTCCCGCCCTCTGGCACGCGGAGAATGCCAACCGGTTTCTCTCTCCCGCTGACGTCAGGGCGGAGCATCCACGCTGGACACCTGGCTCCGGCTGCTGGAGACGGCGGCAGGCCCCACCCAGCTCGGCTGGAACCTCCTAAAACGGGACCTTTTCAATAAGCTGCCTTTTATAGAACTATAAAACCAAGAGTTCACGGATGAGGAGCCAGGCCAGTGTGTGGGAGAGGTGGTCGCTGCTGCTGCTGCCATCCCCACCGCTGCTCCCTGGCAGTGTGTGCCACCCTGCTCCTTGCCTGACCAAAGCCCCGGTGGCATATCGTTTTCAGAAGCTCAGGGACCAGATGGCACTGGAGCGGAAGAGCTAGTCCTGGATTTCCCAGCCCTTCAGAGCAGCAGACAGACTGACTAAAGGTCTGAGGGGCTTACAAATGTTCATCTTTCCAACGCGCTTGTATTTGAGATAAAAATCATCACTGCCTTTTTCTCCTCCCACGACGTTCTCAGCTGCCCGGCAATACTTAATAGCATCAGAGGGAATACACCCCTCTGAAGGGCAAGGATTGCCAGCGGGATCAAACCAAGATGCCTTGTTCCCCAAGGAGAGCAGAAGGCTGCCCACAGCCTCCCCCCGATCCCGACGGATCCCACACTCTGCACCGGGAACAAGCCCTCCTGAGCATTTTAGTAGCAATGCAGTTAATAAAGGGCACACTTGTAATGCTGGGCCTGGAGACAAGAACAACATGAAATAACACTGCACCCACCCACTAAGAACACTGAATGTGTCACACTCCTCTGTGTCATGCTTTTAAAAATATCTTCACTGACGGGCCCTCTTCTTTAAAAATGGTACAGTATTTATATTTTTGACCGGCTAACTCTGCCAGGTGGAAAATGTTGGCCTCAGAGCCCAAGCAGGGGCCGGTGATGGATGTCTGCTTGTTTTACGTTAAATGGGAGGAAAGGAACAAAAAAAGTTTGCAATTACATGTTCCTCACAAAGAGGTGGGGCCGCTGGCATGGAGCGCAGCCTGAACCTAAACCGCATAGACAGATGCAAAGGGAGGTGGCTTTTGTGGCCAGTGGAAATAGACAAACAGGGGCAGGCTGTAGGTGAGATTTTTATGGGAGTGAAGGGATTACAGGCTGAACGAAAGGCCGGAGGATTTGGCTCTCATGTGGGCTTCCACTTTGTGTTGTTCGTCTTGCCCAGCCCTGTGGAAGAACTTGGCAGCAGAATTTGAAACTAGAGACAGGCCTCAGTGATGGGTTAGATCCCAGTACCAGTTTGAATCTGGATCCCATTCTAGGAGATGTCAATGGTCCTGAACTCCCCCAGGGTCGGATACCGTGTGCCTATTTGACCTCATCAGCTTGCTGTATAAAGCCAGCCCAGACTCAGCTACTGGGGAATGAAAACAAGAGCACCAGACCGTCACGGGGTGACCGCTCGGTGTTTTCCCTTTCCCACGAACAGCTTGCCACCCCTTTCCTGACTGTTCTCCCTGAAACCCTGCTTGTCCTCATCAAATACTCTGATTTTTAATTTGCCATTCCTCTGCCCCCAAAATTGACAAAAACAACATTTAAATGCTACATTTCAATTAGCAAAACATGCAGCTCATTTTCAGTCTGAAAACGGTACAATCTCCAGGGCAGATTTGGTCCTAGGGCTTTCATTGGGGTGGGAACTGTGGGTATGTCTGCACAGGGATAAGAGACCCATGGCTGGTCCAGGTCATCTGACTTAGGCTCGCGGGGCTCGGGTTGTGGGGCTAAAAATCACTATGTAGACATTCAGGGGCAGGTTGGTGACCAGAATCCGGGCTTCTCCCTCCCCCCCCCAACCCCCACCCCTGGCAGGGTCCCAGAGCTCTGCCTTCAGCCCAAAGCTGAGGATCTACATGGTGATTTTTCAGCTCCCCCACCCTCCAGACCAAACCCCATGAGCCCAATTCAGCGGACCTGGAGGGACATGGGCGCCAGCGGCAGGCAAGACACTGGCCTGCAGAGAGCGCTCCGTGCACTGGAAAAGAGCTAATTCCTGAGATGACCAGCGGGAGGCGCTGCGGCGGTGAATCTCACTTCGCTACAGGGCCCATAAGGCAAAATCCTAGCAAAGGCTGGCATTGTGTTAAACATTTCCCTTGGTATAGTTCGTCATTTGGCACCTCCATGTGCAGCTAGAGATGAATTTCTGCCTATTACAAGAAGGAGGTTTTTATCCCAAGCGGTACAGACAAGCATTCAGATTCCAAGTGCCATCTACATACCCCGCTATTCCCCCGTCTCAGGGCACTGGTGTCCATTACACACACACTGTATGGAGCTCGGTTATTCCTGGCAGTGTGGAAACCATGGGTGACCCAGGCAAGCAGAGTTTCAGATGTCCCCACTGTGTGAGTGCCATGTAAAGACAGATTAAATAATCAGTACACAGTAAAATGGCAACATCAATTTAGCACCAAGGAAATTTATTGGGCTGATACCCTGAGGGGGAAGACATTCTCTTACTGAACTATAGGCTGCAGTACAGGCAACAATAAGGAAGCTTATGAACTGTGCCTAAAATGAGCTTCGCTGCAGGCTCAAAAATACCGCCTCGAAGGAGGCGAGTGGAGTTCCAGCTCCCTGGACCAGTCAACCCTTGGTTTCTGGCAAGAAAGGCTGGGGGGGGAAGTAAGTGTAAATGGCAGTGGTGAGATTTCTACTTTGGGCATCTCTCCACCATTAAGACTTCCAAAGCCACTCAACAGCCATCAGATGCATAATGACTTCTGGGCAAGCTCTGTAGAGGATGGCGGATTTAAAAACCTGTAAATGGCTCCTTTACAGAACATACTTAGAAGCCCCAAGATACTCTAGGAAATGTGACCAGGTCTTTACTGCTCTAATGAGCTGTAATAGGTTGGCACTGAAGTGCATAATATATGTCGCCACAATTGACAGCAGAAACCCTGGGCTGAGTTCCTCATTGGAATCAATCGGGATCTTTCTGGTTTTTAATTTAATTTGATTTCTCCTTTTCTCTGTAAGCTTCATGGGTTTTGGCTGGTGCGCTTTTGGAGTCAATTACAGGTTACTGGAAAAGCATTACGTGGTAGTCCTCCCACAAATGCAATTATCATCCCTTTTTTTAATTATTCCTTTTAAAAACTGTATGTAGTGGCTTCAGTCACTAGCTGTGACTTTGGTCCTTTCACACTATTGCCTGCCAAGTAAAAAGGTTTTGCTGATAGAACTGTAGCTACCTATCCACAAGGAAATAGGCTCAGACCACTTGAAACCCGGAATATGACAAAAATATGAGTGTGAAGTTTAGCTCTTACCTGTGTGATTATGGTGTTCTGTTTCCTTGTACTGTTTTCCAGCATACAAAAGCTCAGTCATATAGCTTCAGCCTAAAGCCACTTTTATTTCATATTGAAGAAAGAAGTAAAGTATCCATGAGAGGATGTATGTCTATTCTGTAACAGTCTGCAGCAGATCTGAGAACAAAATGGCTGCCCTTACAGATGTCGAGGGACAGAGCACCAAACAACAAAAGGCATCACAGTTTCCTAGCTCTATACATTGACCCTTGCTGTATGGAGATCTGCTTTCAACTCTTCCTGAAAGACTCCTAAAATTTGCAAGCTTAAGGCACCGAAGCTAAGTTCATAACAAGTCTCTTCAGCCTTTTCCAGTCAGGTACAAATGCCTCGTGACTTGGACAGTGTCGTTTCCGTCATCTATCCCATCTTAATTTAATTGTGTAGAAAAATGGTTTCAGGTTTTATTTGGTTTTTGTTTTTCCATGAGATGATGAGGATAAAAACAGTTCAGCAGAAGGCCCGAAGTGCTGAACCTCTCCACATTTTTTCCCCTTCCCTATTTCTTCCACAACAGGAGACGGAGCCATCAAATCAAATTTCTGACCTAACGCATGGCTGCTGCAGGATAGGAAAAAAGCAACCAAGCGGTGTATAGAATTGCCATGTTGTGGCTGTCAGGAGACTCGGCTGCAGACTAATTTGGTGCAGCTTCCTGTTTTTCTGTATCCAGGTCTGAAGAGAAACAGCGGAGAAGCTAATATGAGCTTCTCGGGGCATTGACTTGCTGCTGTTGTGTTTTTCAACTGACAGACCCAATTCAGCAGGGGCCTGACTATGCTTCCAGCCTCAGCCTCAGCCAAGGGACATGGTTAATGTCAACCCTGACGCACTTTGTTTAGTGTGAGGTTGCAGTTACACAATGTACCGCTTGGTATTTCCAACTGAAATTGTTTGTCATTTTTTTGGGGGCAAGTGTTGGGCTTTTCAGGCCTTTGTGGACCTGGGTTAATCAGCCAGTAGGAGTTCATGTAACTCCCTAAAGACTGCAGCTGAACATCACTTTAATCTCTTCAGGCTTAGGAGAATCACAGTCTACTAAGACATAAACCTGCTGTTTGACAGCTAACTGCATCCCTAGCCTTTACATATGATGATGACATTTCTTAATTATCTCCTCCAGGCCTCTGCCAATATAGACTAAAATGAGCAAAGAGGTAGATTCCACCCTCTTCCCTCTCCCCAGGGCACAGAACACTGTTGCACTAGCATTTATTAAGCCACCAAATTAGTTAATGGTGAGATTTGAATGGTAGGGCTCCTTTCACTGTAACGTGCATCTCAAAAATCAGCATCCAGTTGAATTGAATGGAGTTGTGCTGAGTGAGACAGAGAGGAGAACTGGGTACTCTGTGTATTCACTGTGTATTCAGTTTGCCCAGTTGCTCCCTGTTATTGCAAATGCACACCTTGCAAAGTGCTAGTGGAAACACCAGATGGGCAAAATTCCATATACACAGTGCAGCTGTAGATAGGACTGTCCTATTGTGAAAAGGCCAAATAACATGACTGATTTCATCTGGCACATTGTGTTTGCTAAGGGAGCAATATTAAACAGGCCCTGATTAATTGGTCTGGCCAAGGTACACTTGGCACAGGACCAGGGTTGAGGGTGGTAAAGTTGTGCCACTTTTGTGTGTCTCCAATTCTGGGGCCAGCCAGGGGTCAATCTAGTCTGCAGCATAACTTAGAGCAGCCTCAGGACTTCCTATATCTTACATCCAGCTGCCTATAGCCCCAATGGGCCATTCTTGCAGCCAAGAATAGCCAGAGCACAGCAGCACTGTAGCCATGCCTCCTTTTCTCCAGCCCCAAACTAGGGGTTGCAAATGTAACTCAAGTGCTTTCTCCCGCAGGATTTGACTTTGTTTCTCCAGGGGAAGAGCAGAGAAGCGTCACGAAGGGGACATAGCTCTTAGCTGGATACTCTGCATCTCAGCTAGAAAGACCCTGAAACATCCCAAACATCTCTTTGAAACTGACGGGGACCCATTTTTATCAACTTATCACGGCTTTATATACAAGAGCCCATAGGTCTTACCCTGTGCAATACTTTCGGAAAAGTCCTAAAAAGACTGAACGCCGGCCTATTCTTCAGCAAAGCGCTAAGTTGACGTGCAAGAAGAAGGGAAGTGTTTGGTAATGCAGGATACTGAGAATTTGCTGCCCTGCATTGCACAAGGAGGGACAACAACGCCCCTCTGTTCCGCTAGGGATTTCCTTTCTGTGGAGCGAATTCCACAACGCACAGATCCTCCAGCTTCATGGCCCCTTTGCATGGGGCTTCTTTTCACTTTCTGCATCAACAGTGATGACGCTAAAGTTGCACTGTGTTGCCCGTTTCATGAGAAGACTGCAGAGTGTTTTACAGATGGTGAATCTGAGGCACAGAGCGGGAGCTAGAACCCAAGTCTCCTAACTTGCAGGTGTGTGCTCAGCCTAGAACGTGCTACATCAACTATTCAAGAGATGGTTAAGAGGAAGTTTGATCATGGTCTATAAATTCGTATGAGAGGCGAAGAGTTCCCATAGCAGGGGGTTCTTAAATCTAGCAAACAAAGGCATAACGAGCCCCAATGATTGACAGCTGAGCCTAGACCAATTTGGACTAAAATACAGAACATACTTTTAACTGTGAGGGTAATTAACCAATTAAGAAGAGGTGTGGTGGATCCTCCACCATCACGGTCTTTAAATCAAGACTTGGTGTCTTTCTAAAAAATCCATTCTAGCTCAGTCAGAAGTTACAGACTTGAAGCAGGAGCCACTAGGTGAAATCCCCTGGCCTGTGTTATGTAGGAGGTCAGACTCAGTGATCATAATGGCTCCTTCTCTCCTTAAAACCTCTAAAGCTCTGGAAGGCCTCCTTTAAAACATACTTCCTCTGGGAAGCTTGCCTGAGATGTCTTGCCCAAATAATCTGCAAACCCTCCCATCGTCCAGTGCATTGGTCTCTGTGAACAACTGTGTAAGTAGCTTCAAGCAGGGGCCTTGTCTTCTATAACAAGCATGTGGTTGTTACTTAATCAATAATAGGAATAAGGCCAAGCATATTACGGAGACCCCTGCCAGAATGTCTTCTACCTGTACCGGGCATAGCCACATAGAGAAGATGCTTACTCCTAGCATGTCTGTGTCTGTTGTGGGAGGAGCTGAAAAAACACATTACTACCCCATGTCAGTGAAGAAATGTAGTTGGTTCCATCACTAGCACAACATCCACAGTTTAATATTATATGAAGCTGCTGCAGCTCATGGCTTCAAAGAGGACAGGATCATTGGCTAATTGGATTTCTGTTCTCAATTAGGGCCGCGGGAAAGCCAAATCCAAGGCTGACACAGAAAGCTTTAAACATCTGTAACAACAAGTGGGTAATTTATGACCAATCCATCAAGTAGGTTCGTCATCTGAATGCAGGCTTTTACCTCAAGATGCACGGGGCCTACCTTTTCCCATATGTGCATGGATTTGTTTTGCAATGTAAAGGAAGGCAGACGTTTTCAAAGTAAAATCTCTATTCCCGCTCCCACATTACAATTATGAAGATGGTACCTGGGAGGATTTGGGTTTCAGAAAGTGAGCGCCAATCTCTTCCAGCTTTGAGATGCAAATTTAACGGCAAGGGTGATTATTATATATACTTCTTTTTGTGTGTGTGTGTGATGGGGATGGAACTCTCTGCAGATCAACTGAGAAGTCCCAGGAAACTCCAACTGGTTTCACCTTCAAATCAAACAAAGATTTGAAACTAACAAGCAGGTGAAATACAAAATGAATGTTGGCCACAAGTTGCAAATCAGAGGCTAATTAATCCAGTCAAAGAGTTGGAGTCGATGTTCAAGCATTTCCACATGACATTCAAGTAAGCAGCTAACCCTGAAAGCCCCCCAAAAAAAATTAGGAGCCAATTAGTATGAATTCAGATGTCAGTCATTGGATTTCCCTCATAGTGTGATGACATAATACAAATCAGCATATAGCAGATTTCAGTAACAACATGGGAGGAGAGAAGGAATTCTTTGTCATTTGGGCAGGAGACATGCTGGCAACTATTAGAGGATCTCAAAACATTTAGCCAACATTAAGGGCTAAATTTTGGCCTTAAGCCGCCTTCTTGTGTTGGAGGCAGGGAACACACCTGCTGTGCTACATTTAATCAGGAGGTGGGTGCACTCTCCTTCATCACCCCTGGCTAGTAAGGATGAAGATGCGGGAAAGGCCGTAACATCTCTTTGGGATGGGTAGTGTGTCTAGCAGCACTGGCCAAAGGCCTACAAGCACTACCGCTGTGGTCAGTCCTTGCATGCAAGAGGAACTCCTTGCACCCACACACCGCTTGCACTTGCTGGTCATGAGCTAGCCCATGTCAGTTAAGATGTGCGAGGCCTTTTTAAGGTATGCAGGAAACATCATAACTAGTTTGCGGCTATATGGTGTGGGTAACTGTTATGGATTTGATTGCATTGATTTTGTCAAGACAAAGGCAGGAACCTGAATTGAGGAGGCTAGGAATCAAAGTCCCTTCCAGTCCTATGATTCTAACTACGTTCCCTCTCCCCAGGAATGTAGTTACTTACTCATTGAAGACAAGGGATACTCATCTAACGAAGGCTTTGGAATATCTGGTCATGTGCAGCTGATGGAAGGGGAATTTAGATAGAAAAACACTATTTATTGTAACCAAATTGTTCTGTCTTTAAAGAGACATAATCAAGTTAGTTTAGGGTCCTAATGTTTCCTTACAAGTGCTTTAATGTAATGGGGAAATACCTTCTGGATAAACAGTTTGTAATATTAAAATGCATTGTTTCTGAGAAATAAAACGAAAAGCTAGCCAGTGTTTAAGTGTGACATATCAACAAATCACTACTTAGAGTTCTAGCACTCTGAATGCTGGCCTTCCAGCAGCAGCGAATGAACAAAAGGAACATAGTCTAGCTCCAGGACCTAGTTGATTAGTTTGTGTATGAAGAAGAAAATTAAGTAAGTGATGGACAAAATTTGCACGCACAGATGGGAAAGTTTGATGAACAGATGCAGATTGGAGTGTGCAAATAAGAGTGAAAGCAATATTCACCTGCACAAAAACAAGACTCTTTTGAATGTGTCTTTCTTATGTTTTCCAAACCATGACTTTGGTGCCCCTCAAAAATTCATCACAATCCTCTCTCTCTTTTGATAAGGCTGTTCCTTTAACTACCAGCAGGAGTAGGCTATTATCCGCTGCTGGAACAGACAGTGGAGGGGAATATGACACTTCCTGAGATGGTGCCACCTTGATTCAGCAAATAAAGCTGTGTAAACTGCATTAGCACAGCATTCCCTTTTACCTTAAGGGCAACAGATGACATTGTTTAAATACATTATGTCAACTGAATTAAAATCTTGGTTTACATATATTTGCATGGCACATTTACATAGCCATAGGGCGAAATAACACTCGGAGTTAAACTGAAGTAAAGTTAGAGTAACCCCAGCAGCTTTATCAAACCAACAGCACCAATGAGATTCGGAAAGCTTAGTCAGAGCAGAAATGGCCCCTTGCTATGTTAGACACAATCTACATAGAGATCAGACAATGCAAAGTATTAGTGATACTCTAGGACTTGACAGTGAGTGCATGTATGTGAAGGAGCAAACCTGGGCATACTTAAGTTGAAAGGAAAGGATATAAAAAGCTGCTCCAACTTCTGCCTTTGTACACAGCTGGTCTCAATCATATTCCTGCACTGTCCATGGTCAACATCAACACAGACAGGAGCAAGAGCTTCCCAACAGTCAGTGGGGAGGGGTGGGGTGAAGCTGTGACCAAACACTCTGACATTAGCATTCAGAAGTGGACTGGTGTGGTGGGGAGTACACGCCGCACCTTCTCAAAGGAACCGTTCTTGGACATCATTTCTGCAGCAGGCCCGGAGACATTTTTCTCCCGCGGTCTTTGGGATCTCCAAGCCAGGGGCACAAACTGACTCCCAAAGCCAGTGGCTGAAAAGCCACCAGTTAGTGCAAAGTCTGTACACTTCATTTTCCACGCTCTGCAGGACAAGGGCAGTTATGTTGATTGCCAGCGGCACAGGGTAGCGGCACACTGCCGGGCAACCGCATATTATTTATGACACGAGTTCTAATAATTAGCTGCAGCAACTGGGGAACTCCCAGCTTTTTCCACCCACAGCGCACACAGGTTTTTCAGTGGTGACTGTCTTTGCTACCCACAAATATTTTCATTGAGCTGAATCAAAATCAGGCATACAGACATGAATGGCCAGATTTTCAGCTGGTAAAAATCATGTAAGACAATGGAAGGAAATCATTTTAGACAATGGATGGCACAACAATTTACCCCAGCTGAGAAGGGGGGATCTGTGAGATTACTGGCTGGAATATTTTCAAGTGTTCTGGGTTCTTTCCTATTTGAGTAGCCCTTCATTTTTACTTTCCTGTATCGTGCAGAGACGGGAGGGTTGAAATGCTCCATTTTCATTTGGCACCGTTGCCCCTACAAAAAAAATTGAAGCTTGGTTTGTGTGTTAGCCACACGATTGTGAAAGGAACTCCATGGATCCCTGAAGGATTCCAGCCAATTCTCCCAACTGCCACTGCCAGGGAATGGGGGGGAGGAGGGGAAAAGGTTTCAGAAGCAATGCAAAGAGCAAATCGGGCTGAACCAACAAATGTGGCGGGGTTTCATGGCAGAGAAGGACCCTCCAAGCAAAGTGGCTATAGAAAGTTGATGCCATTTAAGCGCATGATTCCTTAAGATTTGCCCGAGTGTCAGATGTTCAGCATTCAATGCCATTGCTTCCAATTTAAACCATTTGTAAAGAAGTGCAGGGAAAGGTGATGAAAGGGCCCTAACGCCGTTCCCGGGTCTGAAAAACACAGCCCACTTGTACACTGTGGTAATTTTTGCATTTTGGCGAGACATCTCGTGCAGGGCTCTGCTGAAACCTTTGCTTATTTTTTAAACGTTTAAGTCACCAGTGAGCCATAAAACGAGAATATACTTTTCCTTTGAGGACTATTCTGAAGGAGTAGCATCTTTTCAAGAAATGGGGCGTTGCCCGCCTCCTTTCATGGGGCGGTGTTCTTTCCAAAGCTGGGTACAAACTCAAACCTTGGATCGGAAGCCACCAGCTTTTGTGGCCTGGGCTCTTTATCTCCACTTCTCTTTGAAACAGCGTTATGTCCCTAAACCACCATTCCAAAGTGTCTAGCACAGTTTGCATCCACACTATGCTGGGGTTAAACTCTGCTGTGACCTGGTGAGTTGGAGCTAATTCTCACTCTAGCCTCATGTAGCTCAGTACCACTCCCTAAAGTCAGAGCAAAGTTTTCAACACAGATCTCAAATGCATGGGAAGTTGGGAGCTGTAGGCCCTGGGATTGCATTTAACATATGTAGCTCATCGATATTATTATTTTTTATATCTGGATTAGTACCTACGGGCCCGGGAAAGTGATCACTTCAGGATCTAAGACCCTGTGTGCTAGGCCCTGTTCCCCCACATAATGAAAAGAGAGTACACGCCTGAAGGAGCTTACTGTCGCTTTTCCTTTCCCACAATCTTTAAGGCAATTTTTAATTTTGCCAGTCAAAAAGCATTCTTCCTTTAATGCAAAGCAGTGAGTTAATATACAGGGATATATCATATACATTAATATACAGCAGTGAATTAATATACTGTATTTCCATCACAGGGCACTGCAAAGAGGCAAACTGCCGAAGTGACCGCAACTGTGAGATGGCAAGGAGATCGGGAAACAATGTAAACATTACAATGAAACATTCAAATAGGTTTCTAGAAGGAAAAGCCAACTCCATGTGTATCGTGTACAAATCATTGCTAAAAATAGCTAACATGCTGGGTTTATCTTAATGATTTCATCTGTGCTGAAAAGCTAAATGCCCCCAATCCAATGCATCCCCATTGACTGGCGTTGGCTGATCCGAACCCCACTGAAGTCAATGGAAATACAAGTGGGGGGTTGGACTAGGTCCTGAAAGGATTTTTTTTTCTAGTGGTGAATGGAATCCATTTTATTCCTGAGTAACCATAATGCTAGCCCTTCAGAAGTGCATTTTGCATCCTAAAGGGGATGGCTTAGCATCGGGTTTCGACATACCTACCCTGGCATCCAGCCTAGCTTAAGATTCCTGGTAGAGTAGAGTGAGCCCTTCAGCCTTTCCAAGAGAAATAAACCGAGTTCCATGCAGTTGACTCTATGGAGGCCTTTCAGTGATGCCTGTTTGCTCTGCCTAGACGCTAAAGACACCCTGGCACATTGTACAAGTTGACAATGCATAGATCAGCACATGAGCCTGTCCAAAAGTTTAGCCGTCTCCTTCGGTTTTCATTGCGGCTCTTCTCTAATCCTGCATCGCACTAGTCTCTATTATACTCCCGGTAGGTCTCACCCTATTCCATTAAAATCAATGGCAACACTCACACAGCGGTTGTGACGTTTTTCTCATCGTGGAGCTAGGGCTCAAGCCCCCAATCCCCAGAGAAGGCAGTACAAGATGAGGCCTTGGCATTCCACGGGGTCAAGCTCATTAACGGTCAGAATAGGAGTTTCCAAAATACCCAGCAGTGCCCTTCCTCTGCTCCCCTGGGTAGAAATGAGCATACAAGGGCCAGGCAATGGGAGCTTCTTATTGACTTCAGAGTTAAGGCAACACTAAACGCTTCTTTAAAAATCCCATCCTAAACCTTCCAGGGCCAGATTCTCTATTGCCCCACACAAATGCCAAATTGGCATAAAATGCTACCAGTTTGGAATGGTGCACTCACTTTTCACTGGTATAAATGATGGTAGAAAGTACAGACCATTCGAAACTTTGGTGGCTGTCTGGTTCAGGGATCAATTATTTGTTTGGCAAAGCTCGCCAGCATCAAAGTGCATGGCACAATTCTGATGCTACAAAATATACATATGCTCGCAAAGAACAACATCCCTTAATACAGGCTGTTTGACTAACAGACAATGCTAGTGTCACTTTGAAAAGAGTAGCGCACAGCTATCTAGGCAGAACCGCAAAAAGCAGACGCCAAATATTTGTGAATTTTTGGGTCAATATTGAAAGGAAAAAAAATCCTTGTTTCTTTGTATTGCTCTAGGTTCCTGCTGCTGTTGCGTTGGCCTTAATAACCTAAAATGAGAGTGGATTGCCTCTTTTAATTCAGTACCTCCTTGCACTAATTAATTGATTGATGGATTTTAAGGCCAGAAAGGTCAATTATGATCATCTAGTCTGACCTCCTGCGTAACATAAGCCATAGAATTTTCATCAAGCTCTTAACCTCTGGTTGAGCTACGGCAGATCTTTTAGAATGATGTCTAAATGAATGTCTCTTTTTATCTTAAAAAAAAAGTAGATGAGCACATAAAAAGCATCCTTTTGTGATGCTGAACTTCTAGATTTACTCTCTGGAGAGCATGTGTGCATGCTTGTAATGAAAGATAAGTTTAACAATGGTGTGATTTCAATTTTTCTTCCTGCTTATGCGGAGTTACTAATATCGTGATTGGAACCAGATTTGTGTGAACTAGAAGTCGAAATTGGAGCAGTAACTGCTGTGCAGAGGATGTAAAGGGAATAAAATGAATGGGGTATTAACCTTCAACCACTGAATATTAATCAGTGTTTCACAAAAAAGAAAATACAGAGCCTGCCACACTAAATATTTTTAGCACTTATTGATGGGCTTGAGTTCCTCTCTCCCTGGGTCCGTTTGCTTCCAGGGACCAAAAAAAAAGGGACAGAGAAGATTTCTTGGAGGATAAAAAATATAATATTTTTTTAAATACTGTATGATGTTTGTGAATTATGCAGTATGGAACCCCCTGTAACAAACAAAACACCTTATCCCAAAAGAGATCTGTTCAAAGGATCATTTCTCCAACCCTCAAGCTAACCAGAAATCTAGATTGGAACATGGCGAAGCCCTCGGAAATGAATGCACGATAAAGAAATAAACTTCCTTAAAAAATAAATGTCCCCTGGGCCGAAAAGGTAAAATGCAACTGAAAATCAGCCCAATAAAAGAATTGGCATGTTAAATGAAGACATTTTCTGTGCACCAAGCTAAAGTATGTTCCACAAGTATTCCTCGTCTTATTTACGGATACAGACTAACACGGCTGCTAATCTTAAAGCTAAAGTCTGTTTCACAAAATAGCATCATCTTCTGAAAACAAAGTCCTTTTAAAGGATTTGCTGGAATAATGAAATCTGGCTTTTCATACACTGATAACTTAATCTAGCAAGAGACACATAAGATAAGTATTGGCTATTATTCACCACAGATGGGGCAAATAAGAAACAGAGGACCCAACAGTTAAAGATATTTGGGCACTTAAAGATTAACATGTGCCTTCATATGTGCCTAAATCCCAATGATTTCAATAGAATCAGGCAGTTAGCTGCTTCTGAAAACTCCAGCAGGCATTCATCTTCTTCTTTAGAGACCAGCATACCTTTAAAAGTCTGACCCAGAAACTCTAAAAGTATTCCTCTAGTTTGGTATATCTTAACTTCTGGGTGCTGACTGAAAATACATAGGGCGTGATTTCCAGAAGTGCTGAACAATTTTAGAGACTATTTTTTATCATTTAAGTCTTAGTGAATTGGCTAAAGTCACATATAGCGAAACATGGCAGAACTATAAATGGGACTGAGGAATTCTTATTGTGTATTTTAACTGCTCAGCTTACTCCCCTTCTCCTACCACTGACAACTAGGGATAGCTAGGATGGATTTATTGGCTTTAATTTGGGATGGCTGTGTTACTTGGAGAGTCATTCATAGAGATTAAGGCCGGTCTCAAGAAAGAGGAGTATCTATCTATCTATCTAAAGCTAGATTTTTACTAAATTAATTAAATAAAATCTCATAGGATAGTTCATAGAAACTGCAACTCCACATTGTCAGGAACTTATTTTAGGGCTCTTGTGATATTGTTATTAAATCTGTTTGCCAAAACAAACACACACACACACACACACACACACACACAACTAAGGCGGCTTTCACAGCAGCCTAATCCATATTAAGTATATTGGGTTTTTTTAAAAAAATACCTGCCTTGTTAGACCCCTGTGAGAACTGCTGTCTACACAGGAAAAACTGAAAGAGGCTGTAGACACTTCTCAGGTGATATCACAGTTTAGCAGCATGCAATTTTGGTGGTGCTCTGATGCTGCTACAATGTCTCATGTTTGATCCATTTCAACAGTCCTTTGCCCTTCTTTATCGCCTTACTCAAGGCATCAAAGGGGGTAAGCTCCTGAACAGGCTGGTGAGCATCTTCAACCCTCATCAACTTCATCTGGAATTATGGGTGCTCAGCACCTCACCAGAGGCACCCTGTTCCTTGTAGGATTGAGCCCAGGGTGATTTACAAATATTGATCAGGCTTTGCAACCTTCTGTGAGGTTAATAGATGCTATTACGTCCATTTTACAGATGGTTAAACTGAGGCACAGAGTTTAAGTGCCTTGCTGTAGTTCACACAAGTCCATGGCATAGCAGGGAGAGAATCCCTCTGTCCTGACTTCCAGCCCTGTGTTCTAACTATTAGACCACCCGCCTTTCCAGAAACCACTGGCTCCTGGTTGCCGATACATGCACATCATGGGAAGAATAGATTTTGCATGACTTTGTGATGGCAATGAAAGAGTCTGCTGGCCACTATTCAGTACAATATTCATAGAGCGTAATCATCTATTGAATTTTTTTTGTCAGAAAAACAATGAGGTCCAGCAATTGCACTGTCCGTACCTTGAATGAGGACTCAAATTTCACCAGGGATTAGAAAACTACCTTTCTCAACATTTTCAACGAAAAACATATCCTGTCAGTATAAAAAGAAAATGTTGTTCCAATAAATTTCATCCCACTGTTTTCACACAAACGCTGTTTAAAATAACGACACACGCACAAGTGGAAAACTACAGAGGTTTCTCTTTTGCCTATTCTCCCCCCACAAAATTTGGCACAGCAAGACTCCGACGCTCCCAACTATAAAGCCAGATGGTCTTTGAAATCCCTTTTCAGCAGAGACAGCGATGCCCCCTCTCACACAGGCTCTGCTGCCCTTCTCCTTAATGCATCTTTGCAAGACAGAATTAATTTGTTTTCATTAACTCCTTATCAAGCTACCTGGGTTTGAGTCCATGCTCAAAATGTATTTTAAAAAAAACAGTGGTAGGTTTTCAGGAAATAGCAAGTTCTTTTTCACTAAGATAGAAATCATTTGGCAAGCGACAGAGGAATACTTCTGGTTTCAAGTAGAAGAGCGGGGAAGGAAGTTTTAAAAGAAAAAGCAAACCTTCTATTTGAAAACTCCTCTGTTTGAAACCGATTTTTTTTCAAGTACCATCAGGGTTTGGTCCCTAAGAAGGTAGATAATATCCTGGCTGTGTGTTTATGAAATGAAGTGATTAAGATAGGGGACTTTAAAGTCCCACACGTAATAATGACGGATGTTTAGATAGCATCCTGTAGCCAGAGGTCCTATGCACTGGTTAGGCAAGCACAGAAGTACATGCTTAACTTTGACTTCTGTGGACTGAAGAATGTGTATAAGTGCTTTGCTGAACAGGGATAGATTTAAGCATGTGCTTAAACTTAGGCATGTGCTTAAGTACTTTTCTGAATAAAAGCCCTCCACAAACTGATTACATACACAGAAAACTATGGTTCTGAAGTATACTGCAGCATAAAACTGCAGGTTACCGCAGCATAAAACTGAAGCAAAGTGGTTGTGAATCAGACCCACTATCCATGGGAAACAATTTGACTCATTTCTGTAATGCAGCCACTTCGTGAAGAGACAGTAGCTGCTTTTACACTACAGAACAAGGAACAGCCCTTTTCTAGATTACTGCTCCTTACCAAACTACTCACAAGAGTGCTGACGAGAGACCACGGGGCTAGCTAGGGCCTTTGGGGATTTGGACACACTGGATTTTCTGGCCTTATACAAATTGCAGTGTCAGTGTTCTGCTCCTTTATTCCATGCTTTCGGGAGATTGTCGTTCACTTGGCTTTTTTACTCAGAAGCTGGACTGCATTCTAATTAGTTTGCATTTAGAGGCTGCATAATGGTAACGTGATCCCTACTCTAACCTTTATCATCTGTTTCCCATCTTTAAAGCAGCACAAGCCTCTTAACTCCTGGTGCACAGGAGCGGTTTTTAGACTTGTTGCTTTGCTGAGCGCAGCATTGAAAGAGGAGGCGGCAAAGGTACCACTCTCACTTGGGGAGGGTGTCACCCTATTTCTGATACACTTACCTGGGAAGAGGCAGGCTACTACCTCTGAGATAGGTTCCCAGGTATTGAACAATGACTGAATTCATTTAAGGCACACGGACTGACAATCCCTGCACATGCAGGTTTGTCCCCCGCTGTGCAACTCCAGTGGTTTCTCAGGGCTTATTTCTACTGACAGTAGCGTAAGAGATGTCTATTGGGTTGAACATGCTTGATTCCAGACCAACAGTAGTTAGTTTAGGGATGGAGCAAGAAAAGGGCTGCTAATACTGTCTGTTGTAGGTGGTTTGAGTTAATGTCAGTGATGTTTGGTCTAGATTAATGCACCACATGCTAAGGTGATGGGTACACCAATGCATACATGAATGCATTAAAGTAGACGGGTGTTTTCAAAAGTTTTACCAGTGCTAATTGAAGCCAATGGTCAAATTCCCACAGCATTTCCAAAAACCCCACCCTAAATAGTTTGGATTTCTTTAGATCATAATAAACCATGTGCCCAAATAACATCTTGTAGCAGTGAGTACCACTGGTTCTGTTCCATTCTGTTTGTTTACAGAGCCCATTTGATCCAAAGGTTAATTGTAGGCTACTATAATAAGCTTTTCCTCTTACCCATTTTAAATCCTTGCTTTTGATTTCCACCATGTGCTGCTAACTCTGGAATGTCCCAGGGAATATTTCTCTCAGCGGAGCAGGGGGAGTCATCCTGAGTCGTTCCTCTAGCATTGGCCTCTGAAGAGGAGGGGAGGAGGAACCTCCTTTGAAGTCTGCCCTGTGATTCATTTCCAGGCCCTTCCTGTCCCTTCCCACAAGCTGACCTGACCTCCACTCCTTTCTACCTCTGTGTCAGATGCAGGGAAGACCAAGTGACCATCCAAAATCCTGAATTAGGGAGTAAATTCCCCCCCCCCCCCGTGGACTGTCCTGGAGAGACCGGACCCAGTTCTCCTTTTACTCCTGGTGAATATACACCAATGATATTCTGTTGACTTTAATGTAGTTCTTCCTGATTTACACCAGAAAAAAAGGATGTAAGTAAGAGGAAGATCGGGTGCTTAGTAAATATCTTTTTTCCCCCATGAATTGTTTTTACTCTGACCCTGAGACCTTGTATATTCTATTCCGGCCTTTTAAAATAAACGTCCTGGATTGAGCCCTCCTGAGATGCCGAACAAGATGTGAGTTGAACAGGAAAATCACCCTGAAGTCTGTAGTAAAGACCATCTGTTCAAACCACTGCGCTAGAGTTGGATATAAAGGGGTGGCGAGATGGCCCGCATCATCCTTTCAAATAACATCTCTCTTGAAAGGGTTTAGTAGGATCTCTTTCAGCAATCATGTCGTGAAGTTTTGTCATGAGCGGATGATAACAGTAGTAATATGCACTCCAAACAAAATGAAAGGCTTATTTGTTGGCACACTGGAGTCTCGATGCGCAATCGGCTGCCTTGCTTTGATAACAGAAGAGTGCCAGCTAGATTTTTATTTTAAAAAGGTCTTTATTTCTTTTCAAACATAATGTGTTGCTGTTTTGCTCGTTGTTCTGTAGCCCCAGTACAGGATTTTACAAAAACAAAACAAAAATCCCTAGGTGTGCGATGATTAAAGTTTTCTAGGTCTGGACGTTTTAAAATCGGAAACATATGTTTCAAATAAATTGTGTTGGCTGGGGGCCACTGTGCTTTACATCCAAAGGGCTGCTGCGTTTAAAGGATCCGTGGTTTGCATGATGAGAAGAGCGTGCAAGCTTCAACAGGCCCTCCTGTCATTCTGATTTGCTAGTGCAATTCCACACTATGTTCCTATAGCGTGCATTGCCATATCCTCTGTGCTGGCTCTTGTCCCTAACGGTAGTATCATAACCCAGCGGTTCTCAAACGGGGTGCATGAGGGTACTCCGGGGGGGGTCTGTGAATCACGTCCGGGGCCACCAGCCCTGCTGATTAACTCCTCCCACTCCCTCCTAGCACCTCCTGCAGGCCGCTGAACAGCTGTTCCGTGGTGTGCAGGAGGCACTGGGAGAAAGTGGGAGGAGCAAGGAGAGGGGGAGGAGATGGAAAGAGGCGAGGAAGAGGCGCGGCAGTGATGGAGCGGGGGAAGGAAGAGGTGAAACGGGAGTGAGGACTTGGGGGGAGGAGGGAACAGGTTCTGGGTCTGAGTGGGGGCGTTGAGCACCCCCAAGAAAAACAGAAGCTGGCTTGGGGGTTTGTGAAAATTTTTAAATCCAACTGAGGTTGCTAAAGTCTGAGAACCATGGTCATAGCCAATTTCTTGATCAGCCTGGGTGATTTCCTTTGTATTCGCTGTTCATCCATTGCCTAAACTGGGGGTGGAACACCCCCCCCACCCACACCACCAGTGAAGTCAGACAATTCAAGATCCTCCCTACCACTTAGGGCCCAATCTAGCTCCCGCTGACGCCTACACCCAAACTCAGACCCACACTGATTTACCAGCAGAGATCTGGTAAGGTCCATTGACTTCCATCAGGGCCCTGATGTGGGGCCTACCCAGGTCAGGAGAAAGGGTCCATTTAATCTACAGAGCACAATGGGCACTCATTAGAAATTCCAGCCCATGCCTGTCCATATTGCACAGTGATTTCCACATCCCAAAGGGCCAGCAGGCTGTGTGCTAGCGGCAGCACACATTGCATTACTCTTTCGGTCTAAACATGCAGGAATGTGAGTGCCGATTCCCACCCTCCAGAGCAGGTGGATGTCCCGGCTCCTGCCCCCGGCTCTGCTCCGAACTATCAGCACTCTGTTCCTTTTTCCTCCCATCACCTCTCCCACCTGGGGGTTTTGCACTTGAGTCTGAAGCAGCCCTTGTAAGAGATCAGATATCAGATTCGACTGGCCGTTGATCTGCTGAAATGGTACAACATGGGATGGCAAAAGGCAGAAGCCACATTTACTTTGGGAAGGCAATGAACGTGATTTGTTACTTTCAATTAGCCACGTTTCCTCTTTCTTTTGACACACGGTGTGTTCTCTCTGGCTTCTTAGAAAATTAATATAAAGGCATTTTTGACCCCTTACATCTCCTCACTCTGCAAGAAATGTGACCTAATTAGAGGCACTTGCTTGACCTGCATCATCTAATCATATTTTCCTCTCACTTGCCTTCCCTCTATCTGCAGGACATGAAAGCCAAGAGTCCCAAAAGTATCTACGTGACTTAAGGACACAAGTCCCATTAACTTTCATTGTGATTTATGCTCCTAAGTCATGCGGGCACTTTGGAAAAGCTCACCTGCAGGGCATATACAAGGGTTAGTTGAACTAAAGGGCTGTTTTCCTGATTTCCCCTTGATATGTTTTGTCCTTTCTTCCATTGGGGCAATGAGTACAAGACCAATAGGCAGCAAGAACCTGTTTGCAGAAGGGAATGTCTCGCTGCAAACGTTTGTTTTAAACCTCTGCACTAGCATAGATATTGTACTTCACTAGAAATGCCCTTCTAGGGCCTGACCCAAAAGCTTGTTGATGTCAATGGAAAGACTCTCTTTAACTCCAATGGCCTTTGGATCAACCCCCAGATATCCAATTCCACAGCACATTAGCCTCTGATGATGAGCCGTTCAGTGAAATGGAAAGGCAGAACTTTTAAAACTAATAAAAGGAAACACGTTTAAAAAAAACACAACAAACAAATTAGGCTGTGGAACTCACTGCCACAAGCTATGTAATCTTAGCTGAGGCTCGGACCTTAGCAGGATTTATATGAACAAAAAGAACATCCAGAATTATGAGAGTAAACACTTTTAAAAGGTCAGAGTCTTGAACGGGATATAAGCCCTCTTGCTCCAGAGCATAAACCAACCTCTAGCCAATATGAATAAGGAAGAAACTTTCTCTGATAAAAATCACTGTCAGAGACTGGATGCTGGACTAGATATAGAGCAGTTTTCATCTGCTATTGTTTCTGTGGCTACCAGATAGTGTCCCAAAGAAGCTATCATGACATTTATTTTCTTCTCCACTCCCTGTTTTTTTTCTGGTGTTCTAGTTGTATTGTCATTATCAGCAAAAGTATTACCTAGGTCAGGAATATGGATTTATGGGCCTAACTGGTGGGGAGAAAATCCTGAAATAATTACATTGCAATGCTGGTTAGAAGATACTTTACATTGAATAATATGCTTCTTCCTACATAAATGTATAGGATTTTTAACTCTTCCCTTTTTATAGGTGGGTTTCTGAAATCTATTTTATTAGGGGAAAAAGATTTGAGTGTGTTAGGCAAAGTGCCAGTAGCCATGGCAACCTAGGATTTTTCCATCTTCATTACAAGCTCAAGTAAAACCTTCATATAAAATCTAAATGAAAGGGTACATTATAAGGCAATTTTCAAATGTTTGCCTGGAAGTAAAAATTTGGACTGCATCCTTTTTTTTTTCTGCAGAACATTCTGGTTCTACGCAGAACACATTTTTAACATGAGATTTTTGTTTTATTTATTTTTGCCTTCACATTTTATTCAGTTTTCTCTGCAGGGTGTGTTGTCTAGTTGTTAGACCAAGGTAACTGGACTCCTGGATTCTAGTCACAGCTCTGACCTGCTGTTTACAATCTATTTACAATAATGATGACAATAGTTTTTATATCTCACAGGTGCTGCAATGATCAACTACTTAGCAAGGTGCTTTGAGATCTTCCAATTAAAGGAGTTATAATCAAGAGACCAGTAGCTCTTAACACACTTATATTTCCTTCTTCATCTAATAATCATACCAAAAGGCTAAGGAAATGTGTGGGTTAGAGAACAGTATGAAGTGCCTGTTTTCTTTTCAAATAATTGATTATCTGAGAGTCTGAAGAGGAAAAATAAGGCTGTTTGTTTGGTTAAGAAACTGATGCAATATTATTCCAGTAGAGATTCATCATACATACAAATGTTTAGGTGCCAGTTAAATGGATTAATTCCAACATTGTTTCATGTTAACGTGCTTCCAGTCAAGAGAGGAGACAAATTTGTAGCAGCACTTCATTTCCAGCCGCATGGGCCGGACAACAGGGACCATTTCAAGGAGCTCCTGCTCATTTCTTCATCTCTGAGACATGCTGATCAGCAGCTTCTTGGTGTTTGAACCAGAATGAGGAATCCCACCTCAGCTCTCCGGTTGACCCTCCCTGCCTGTTCAAGGCATTCAGAACCACGAGTTTAGGGCTGGGTTTTATCCCTACCGCAGGGAAAGGCACAGGGTCTCTGTATGTTCGGTGCTCCCAAATGAAAGCACAACCAAGCTCAGAGCTGCAAATCCAAACACGTAGAGACATCCAGTCTCAGACACACCTCCAGGCAGGAACCTTGCCCGTAAAGTGCTCTGTATTTAGAGTTCCTGAAGCCCCATGGGTCTGCAAATGCTGAGGATGAAACGTGCAAAGCGGAGTTTCTAACTTGTGCACATAAACCCCGTTTGCACGTACAAAACAGTGGACTGATTTTCCAAACATAGCCCTTCATCTGGAAACACATCGGCTCCATCACATTGGTGTTGTAAGGGCCAGAACATAAGAGATCACGCAACGCTATACTGGTGTGCCAGACTGGACCCTCACAGCAGTGGTGAGAGCACCTAGAGACATTATGGGCCCGAAATGGGCAATTCCTCCTGGCGTTCCCTGGGAATCGTTGTCAGGCAAGGTCCAGGCACAATATGGCCTTTATGCTTTTCTTTGCAGTAAATTTCATCCTTCCTGGTGTTCATGGAAAATATTTTCGAGCTCCGCCATTAGGATGAAAGGAAACCCCACTCCTGTTGTATCTGATTTCCCTTCTGCCCTGTTATGGTTAAAGCTACAACCTGCTGCCTTCTAATATTGTACATTTCGGGGGGAGAGAGAAGGATTGAAAATGGCAGGGGGTTCTTTCTTTTTTTTTTGATACATCCTTCCTTCCGCCCCTCGCAATCAATTAGTGGGCAAAGACTTCCGAAAAGCTCTTTCCTCCCTAACCTTTCACAGACTGTAGCGATAATGACTCTGGAGAGCTCGAGCCAGGCCTTTGCGTGGGGTTTGTTACCCTCCTAGGGCAGTGTCAGGCGACCTCCATCACTTCCTCCTCTTCCTGTCCTACGCCTGCAGCTCCGATCGTCTCAGGAAAGAGAAGGGGGCTGCTGGGGCGGGGGAAGGGATAATGTTCTCAAACTGGCTTGATGCCACCAGATAATATTTCCTCTCTGGTGTCATTACTGCAGTCAGAGGGACGAGTACGGCTGCAGAGATTATATAGGCCCACTCTTTTTCCCGTTAATAAATAATAATTATGCATACCTGGAGTCAAGAAGGGGGAGAGGAGAGAGCGCGCTGTTTTTAATTTACATTCTCTTTGTCCCTCTGTCAAATCAAACCACTTCTCACAACCCAACCTCCATACCGCTCCAGCTCCGTCCCCCCCCCCCCCCTAAAACACACAGCTCAGAATTGTGGAGTTATTTATTTGCCAGCTTTCCACAATTCTCCTTTCCGCCCCCCCAGCTTTCTCTCAGATATCCATATACACATATGTACATATAGGCGGGGGAGCCCGTTGTACACTTTGGCACCTGGTCCTTGTTTCGCAGCCACTTTGTTTGTGACGGCTGTATCGGGGTTAGGTGATGTGCCGGTCTACAGTGTTTCTGTTTCGTGGTGAATGCCCCTTGGGCATGTGCATGATAGTGAGAAAGACTCCGGTTCCGGGAAGGGTTTCTAACACGTCCTAGAAGCAGGCACAGCACGGGCAGGATTGGTGCCAGGTGTTCCACGCAATAATGCTGCCAGTTGACCCCAGTCCTGGCAGGCATCATCTCCTGCTCCTCCAGCCCTGGGATGCCCACGAAGCTCTACTCAAGGGCCTCCACCACTTCCCACTCTCCCTGTCCTAGGGCTGACACACTCACACCTGTCTGGACCTGCAATGACCCCTGCTATTTCAGGGCTGGAGTCACTCCTACGCACAGCTCAACACGGGTGCCATTCCAGTGGCTTACTGACGCAGACCAGAGTCTACTAGGAAGTGACCTCCACGCTCATTTTCGCTTGTGACCTCCTCAGGATGTACTGCTTGACTCCCTATTCGCCTTCCTACTATGCCAAAGTTCTACTATTTTAACGGCGCACACAGCTCCCCTGGCAAATCTCACACACAGCTCTGTGAGAAAAGGAAGCCAACCTATAAATAGCGGTTCGAGCCATTCTGTGGCTGTTGTGCGCAATTCGGCATTTCACTTGGCAGGGATTGAATTAACCCCCCTTTTTTATTTCTCTTTGTGGCGGAGTTCACGCCCTGTGAGTTTTGGTTTGTGTTTGATGCTCAGACTGAGACCCCCCCCCCCCCCAAGAAATCTTTCAATGCAGAACTCAGCCCAAACGTCCAGTTTTTGTCCTCGTTTCAGGAAAAAGATGGGGGGGGCGGCGGAATTCAGCCCTGAGGTCAATGAAAATTCAGCCCGGCTCACTAGTAACCTTGGCCTTCAAAGGTATTTCAGTGCATAACTCCCATCAATGGGAGTTAATATGGGTAAGGAGTGGTGTCCTAGCCTGTTTGTTAGAGGGGGGTGATGGATGGCAGTAGAGAGATCACATGAGTGTTAGGTTCACTCACTCCGGGGCACCCGGCATTGGCCACTGTCGGTAGACAGGATACTGGGCTGGATGGATCCTTGGTCTGACCCAGTAGGGCCATTCTTATGTACTAATAGGGCTCCATGTGTCTCATTGGATCAGGTCTATATTTCTATCTCCATTTCTGGGTTTAGGTGTTTGTTGTGTGTATGTCCTCTGTGTGTCTGGTCAGAGGAGATCTGAATAGGACTCAGACTTTTGATTAACTATTTGGAAATCGAGTCTTACTCCTCTCTCTGCTTAAGCCAACTCCTTGACTTCCATTCCAATAAACTATTCCCCTTTGGACAATGTGTCTCCTTGTTCATTTCTCTTTGGTTGCTGTGACCATGTGGCAAAGCTCTCTTGACAGGAGGCAAAGTGGCTTAATCCATTAATAATGATTTCTGCCTTTCCCTCCTCCTTTAGAAAGCTACTAAAATTTGCAAAAATCCAAGTTGTGGCTCAGCAAAAGTCACTCCTTCTGTCTTAGCTGTGTTTGCATCTCACCTTTATTTGAGTATCATCCATCATCCTGATTCCAGAGATTCCATCTTATCCACATAATCGAGAGGCAAAAATTAGCCCTAGCTGGGCATTAATAAATGCAAGATGAATCCATCCAGGGGCTTAATTCTGCCTAAGACAGAGATAAGGGCTGTTAGTTATTATATCTTCTTATTAAACCTTAACTTGGGACTGAGAGTCCTTCACTAAATAGTCGTTAAGTGTCCAGACTCTTTTTCCTTTTCAAAGACCCATGAAATCTCATCTCTGTCTTCTCCTTCTAGCAGTCAAAGTCAAAAGACAAGCAGAGGACACAATTCCCATTTTCCCCGCTCCCTCCCTCACCTAAAATCTAATAAAGATGATTAAATTACATGTCTTTTGCTCCTATTGAAATCACCGCACACTGCTCAAATATTAGGACTCAGGAAATAAAGCACGACAACTTCCCTCATGAAACCTTAGAAGGCAGAGCAGGGGGCAAGGGGTACAGGCCTGCAAGATTGGTCTCATCTAATTAAGAAATCACCCTGCTGAGCAGAACCTAATCTAAATAAAATAGAAAAAGGAACCTAGTTCAAACCTCTGCTTCCCTTCCTCTCCCCCCCCCTTCCCCTCTCCCCGCACCAGCATGCCTGCCCCAGCCCACCTCGTCCCCATCCAAAACCCATCCAAGTCACAGTGCGTTTTTCTCCTCTGGAGTTTCTTGGAGGGTAAGGTTGGCTCAAACAGAGTTCTGTGTGTGCTTAGGGTGGCCAACTTCCAAAGGAAAAAGACACCAGCGATGTATGGCAGAAGACTGCTGTTTTTTATTGGCGATTTTCTAAAATGCTACTTGGCCTGCTGTTTGCTAAGAAAAACTCTGGCACCTCACTGGTGGGTGGGTAGGGCTGGTTGGAATGGTCTTTGGGTCAAAAATCAGGGGTTTCGAACAAATGAAATTTTTTGCTAAGTGTCCTCTTCCCACTGAAAATTTTGATTCTTTGGGGGGGGGAAATAAAGACTTTTTTTTTAATTGTAGACTGAATACCAAAATATTTCCTCCAACCCCTGAAACAGATTGATTCAACCAAGGTGCCTCCTGAGACTTATAGTCTAATGTCCTGATGCTTCCATTCCCCTCTATGTCCCAGACCCCCCAGCTGGACTACATCTCCCATGTATGCCGTGTAATTGTACCTGGGTTGGCCCCAGGATATTGGAGAGACAATATCTTTTATTGGATCAACTTTTGCTGGTGAGAAACAGAAGCTTTTGAGCCACAGAAGTTGGTCCAGTAAAAGATATTACCTCACCCACCTTATTCTCTCTACATCTCCCACGATTCATCATGGCCAGAGATTCTTATAATGCAAGTGCCTCCACCCGCTATGGTACACCAAGGGACATATAGTCCTTCCAGGAGCCTAGGCTGTAGAGGAGAATGGGAGCATGAGGCAACTATCTGAGGCCAATTACAACTCCCATGAGGCACTGCAGCAGTATTCAAACTGAAACATTTTGGTTTCGACTGACATATTTAGGTTTTTGATTTTTCAGTGAAAAATCAAAATTTTCTGAGGAAAAAAGCCCATTTTCCAACCACCTCTGACTGTTGACAAATTAACTTGGCTTGAATATTTTCAAACGTGGCCAATATTTTCAAAAGTGACTAGTGATTTTAGGTGCCCAGTTTGAACTGCTGTCAAGGGGCCTGATTTTTACCGGGAACATGCTGAGCACCTTTTAAAAATCAGGCACATTTAAAGGGTCTCAAAATGGGCACATAACATTCAAAAACCAGTAGGAGAACACTTCAACCTTCCTGGCCATTCCATTAAAGACTTGATGATGTCAGTTTTGAAACAGAAAAACTTCCAAAACAGACTCCAATGAGAAACTGAGGAACTGGAATTAATTTTCAAATTGGACACAATAAACCAAGGGCTTAACAGAACTTGTGAATGGTTCTCTCATTACACTAACTGATTGCATTTCCCTTGTTAATTTACCTTCAATAGGTGTTAAATCCTGCCTGACAGATATCCATTTCAAAAGGTATTTTTTCTCCTATTGATAATGGCCCATCCAAATTTAACAGCCTCTTAGAATTGGTATACTAACGTACAACTTTTCTTTCTTTCTTTCTTTCTTTCTCTTTCTTTCTTTCTTTCTTTCTTTCTTTCTGTGTGTATAAATGCATCTTACTTCTGTTCCATTCTATGCATCCGATGAAGTGAGCTATAGCCCACGAAAGCTTATGCTGAAATAAACTGGTTAGTCTCTAACGTGCTACAAAGTCTTCCTTGTTCAAAATGGCAGGTTACTTTTGTAAAGCTTGGCCCAAAGCAAGTTGGAAAATCTGTGGGAGATGGATTTGAGCCTCTCAGCCCCATCAGCACCACACACACAAAAATTAAAAATTTAAATTTAAAAAATTAAGGGTTGGGAGTTGTTATTTTCCGTTTCTTCATGATATTAGAAGGATCAGGAAAGTCAAGTCCGGACATCCCTGTTTTTATTGGAGAACTCACGGGTGGTCTCAGATGTAGACTGAGGAATCTCAAACCCTTAGTGAAGTGGTGGTGGCTTCACATCTTTAACAGATACTTTCTTCCAACTGTTTTCAAGGTGTCTGAAATCAATGACTGTTAATAAAATGGGGCAAGAATATGTAAGCGCTGGACTGACTTGGGCTAGGCCTGAGCCTACAGTTACTCCCATGCCATACTGTAACTTGTACATATAACTCTAGATCTACATAAACCCCATTGTGTTTTTTAAAAAACTTACTTGGCTGATTAAGAGGAAAATTGTTACAATTTGAGGGAAACATGACCAGACCTGAAAAGCAGAGCAAACAATATATATTTCTACTTATTAATAATTCCTGACTGATTTTTTTTAAAGGTGATTTTGCCTTCAGTGGAGCTAGGCCAATTAATACCAGTTGAGGACCAGGCCAACTGCTGGAAGCCCTTGACAGACATAATTAGAGATGGGACAAGACCAAAATCCCAAATCCTAACATCCCTGAGAAGTTTGCATCCGCATTCATACACTATAGTTTTGGCCCATGTCAGTGGGTCAGGCAGGAGTCAGGATGAGAGACAAATCTATAATCCAGAAAACTCGTTTTCTCCTTCTCAGCCACAAGCTGCTGAAAGCTGATTCTAGTCATCTACAGGACATTGCCAAGTTCCTAAAGATTCCCTGCCGCGGATGTGGCCGACAGGGACTGGCCTCACTCTTGTTATCTCTCTTTAGGTAATAATAATAATTAATTATTATTCATAATTAGGTTGTCATTCAAAGAATATAACAGACTCCCAGGTTACTCACAGAAGAGTGAGCTGCAGAAGGGCACCCGTGTCCAGCAGATTGGGATGTCAGCACGAGTTCATTACTCTGCCCGTGTCAGATATTACATCTCTGATTGTGATGAAACAGAAGCAGACAAAATCTCCAGGGAACAGGAATGTCACCAGCAGCATTTCCAGGTGGAAGCCTAAAAGAGATATCATCATAACTTCAGAACCAAACACTCAGCCTGGGGCTCTCACCAGACTGATTGTCACACTGTGGCACTCTGCTGTCACAGATTATATTAAGTGGAGAAAAAGGCAAAGCATCTAATTTGACTGATAGGATCACCTGAAATAATAAGATGGACAAAGCCCACCTCAGCACACCCCACCCTGGCCTCTACACACACACACACACACACACACACACACCACTTGCTCTCCCAAATACCCTTTGTAACCTTATACTTGCTCCTGAAATCCCCAAACAGCAGTGCAGCACACTCCCAGACACTCCCAGACTTACTGCCATTTCATTTTCTTCTTAAACACTAAAACCGTTTCACTATAACTTGGCTAAAGCATTAACACTCTGGTTTCAGTTTCTTTTATGATCGCCTAGGGCAACTGCCAATTAGGGTCCCCCTAGCCACCCTGCCCCCTCAGTAGTAACTCCCTGAATTGTCTTATAGTGCAGCCCAGACACATAACTCTCCTGTTCTCTGATGAAAAAATATAAAATAATAATAAACACACCATAGAAAAGATTATTGGAGTTATTTGCCAACAGAAAATGGCTATGAGCCAATCTCTGTTCTCAAATCCACCCTCCTCACCCTGCATCACCACCCTCCTCCGAGCCGTTTCAACCACCATCGGTTCTTAAAGTGAAATACACATGATTTTGCACATTACAGGAATTGGCATAATGTGGTTGTTTCAGACTACCCTGTCTGCTCTTAAATGTTTTCAGTTACAGACAGGAAGGGCATCCACAAGGATAGGGCAATGGACTTGTACTGAGAAGACTTTATAATCAATTCCTGCCTCAGCTAGACATTTCCTTTATGACCGTAGACAAGTCATAGGGACTGATCCCATGCCTCAGTTTCCCATCTGTAAAATAAGGATGCTACATTTTTACCTCACAAGGGTATGTGAGGATGAAATCCATTATCAACTGTGTGGTGATGTGGGCCATATGTGGGCCTAGCCCTAGACAGATACATAAAACCTACCAAACTGGTTGCTATTTGTATCTCCCCAGCACGAAGGTGCTGAATCTTGTAAGAGCCAGCAATCAGTAAAAGCCAGGCATATAGCATTGGATGCAGCTGACAACTGTATCATCCTCTGGTATTTGCATGAGATATTGTTACCATTTATCATCTGTGTAGTGCATTATAATCAGTGAACAACGCAAACACCTAACACGTTCCTGCCCGGAAGAGCTTAAAATATATTTTAAATATGAGCACAATGGCAGGGTACCTCTTGGCTTTCCACACATGCAGTGTTCAATCAGACACCATGTTAGAATAAAGGGGAAACATCCTTGTCAGCATCTTCTGATTGGTTTTTAGTACTGCTGCTCGAAAAATTCCTCCCAAACAGTTTTTTAATGATAAAACTATATTATTCTCCCAACTGCATATTTTCCACTATCAAAGTTTTCTCCATTCTGTTGCTCGGAACAGCCGTTTTAGAGAGTCTATTGCTTTTCAATGTGTTGCATGCCCAGGAGATTTTAATAACTATAACTTATATCATTATTGCACATGTAATTCCCTACACACTTGGGAGTCCCTGCAACAGTGAGAAAGTCTTGTGTAATCAAATCATTAATGAATGAAGCCTTTCATCATTATCCCATACTCAGTAATATCCTTATACCTGTGGGGAAACTGAGACAGAGAGGAAAGTTAAATGATTTGCCCAGTTACTTGCCCTGTTAAGATTAAACAGCAAGCTTGTTGCATAGACAGGAATAGAACCTGGGTATTTTGTCTCTGAGTTTTGTGCTTTAACAATGCTTGCATATACAGGCATATTAACCCTTTTATTTCTCATATGGTGGCATATAATCCCTTCCATTATAAACTGACTTCAAACTGCTCTGATGGACAACTCTATGCTCCACTTACGTCACTGCCGTCAATTACAGTCACTATTACACTTCTAAGGAAGAAAAAGAGATGGGAAAGACTAGAAGCAAAGCTAAAAAGAAAAGAATAAACATAAACAAAGTGGTGGTGTGGACGGCTCTTGAAATTTGTTGCTACTTGAAGACTTACATGGCTCAATACATTCTCACTCATACATGCACACAAATATGTACATCAAACCACTAGCATAAAAACAGAGAGATCCCATCTATGAACAACACAGACATTAGAATAGATCACTGTATGAATGCTAGAGAGAGTGAGTATGTTTATTCCCTCATATATATATATATAAATACCACACACATATATACATATTGTGCATTATCCACACAGATAATACTTTGCTCATCTCTTTCATAAACTTACTGAATCTTAGCCAGGCTTCTGGAAATGAGTCAAAATGTTAAGAAAACCTGGGGAGGGGGGGAGGCAGAGGAAGCCCACCAAGGACATGAAAGCATAAAGGTAATAACCTGGGAAATACTCAGCCCAATAGCCTTGGCCTATTTTGACTCAATTCACAGAAGTGGTGCTTGAACACAGTGTTAGCCAATCGCATCGAGCATGGATGTGCAAAAAAAAAAAAAGGTGGATCCTGGGTCCTTTGTTGCTAAGAGCACTCCAAGCTAATTATTCTCCTTACCTTCCAGTTCTTTAAGCCCTCCCGACACCAGCAGACATCCTGATTTGATTCCTATTTCACTGATCCTGAAGCAAGTTGATGGGGGGGGAGAGGGCCATGGGACGAGGCTCTTGATAGTTTGACGCTCTAGCTCCCGGACGGGAAGAGAAGAAAGGAATTTATTATTACACTTTTTAAATGTGGAGCCACTCCAAATTTTCATAACAGTTATTTTCATCCTCTTCAATAAATGGTAGTTTGGTACCTGGACGTCATCTGCAAGGGAGCAGCAATGTAATCTCTCTGGAATAGCAGGATACCATCCCATGGCTCATTTTCTCTTTCTTTCAAAGGCAGACGCAGCTGAAGCCAGCTGCTGAATTCAGAACCGGCCAGCATCACCATCAACAGAGAGAGCCAGACACGGGTTGCAACTAGGTGCCTGGACAACAATTGCACATTTGCCACTGGGCAGCTTCTTAACTAGCTCATGGAGCCCACATGGCTTAAGATATTTAGGACACATTATCAAAATCTCGGTTCCCAATAAAATGCCAGCTTTCCCACGCCACCCGCCCCCATTGCTCTGTCCGACATCACGTTTACAGTTTGTTTCCCAGTCTGGAAAACACAAGGCTCCCCTCACACTGACGAGGCAGAGGTACCAGCAAGCCAAGAGAGCGGGGCCCAGGTCCCCAGCCAGCCTCCAACGCTGCAAGCAACGACAACGATCAGCGAGCAAGTCTGGTTGCCGCTGCCAGCAATGAAATGAGTCTGCAGTGTCCACCAATCTGATCTTTTATAGTGCTTTGTTTATTAGCTGCATGCCCCTATTTCATAAGGCAGCGTTAGCTAGGCTGTGCATGCAGGAATGATGAAGATGATGGCTATTAGCAGGAGGCCAAGGACACCTTTTCTTAAGCCTCATTCATAGCGGCAGGCATGGTAAAACAGCCTAGCAATTGTTCTCTCAAATGTCACCTTTCTGTGTAGGCCCCTGTGCCGACAAACCCCTGCTCTTGTTGGGGCTTTTTCCTTCCCTCCCCCCCCCCCTTTAAAAAAATAATCGTACTATCCTTTAACTATCGCCAATTCAACCGACCAGGGACTTCCCCCCCCCCCCCCCATTCCTTTATTTTCTTCCCCTCCCGTCTTCACGTCCTCGCTTTAACAATCTGCCTCTGTTCTGGGCACATTCTTGTGGCCTATTCTTTGGGTTGCTCACACAGGGTTCACTCTTAGTGGACGGGGGAAGAGGAGGGGGCAATACAAGGTCTGCATTCAGGTAGGGGAGGGCAGGAAGGCGAATCTAATGTAGTGAGGAATTGTTGTGCCATCAGCTTAATACCTGAGCAGGGGAAACAAAGAACCTTTAGAGAACTTGCTTCTAGGCTGTGACCCTCCCCTTCTCCCCCTGAAAGGAACTCAAAAGATAACAAGGACTGAAAGAAACGGCACCAATATAATTAAAGCTATCCAAGCAATTTCTGCGGGTATTAGATATGATGACAGAGAACCAAGCCGTTAATCGTATTCCTGGTATTATTAACACACACCAGCATGAAGGGACAGGTGTGTTTTTTAAAAAAACGTTTTATCAAAATTATTCCTCTTGGGAGTGACTCAGAGAATGGCTGAAGCTCCCAGACCAGGTAGAGACACGGTCATTCTTAGAATGATCCTATATATATAAAATCAGCAGGGTGGTTAGTGGCTGCAGAGCTAGGGTAGCTTCCAGTTCATGTAGGTGGCAAATCAAAGGCCTAGTGATGGGTCATTTGCTGGTAGACTCAGCAGAGAGAGATTGAATGGACCTTGGCAATCGTGTCCATCTAGCAAGCCTAGGGGTTGTCTCTCGCTAGAATAATTTTGGGGCAGACTTGTAAGGCAGCTGGGCCTATTTCAGTGGCCCACTCATCTCATCATTACATCCAGATGGCCCTGGACCACATTTGTGGACATAGCGGTAAGAAGCTTTGTCAACACATCATAGTTAATGTGAAGTGCCCCTGGTGTGGGAATGGGAGAGGAATAAGAGCCAAGAATACAATAAAGAACGGAAATACATACAGTAGTTCAGTTCTAAAAAAAGCTGGATACTTACATTAAGAATAACAACATTTGCAGTTATATGGGTTAAAATGAAGATAATTAAATGTCATGCTCCAGGGCACAAATTGATTCCCAGAAGGGTCAGGAAGGTATTTCCCCAGAAGTACAGTATTGCTCAACTGGCTAGATGGTTTAGAGAGGAGAGGAAGGGTCACTTTCCTGTGAAACATGAGGTAATGGCCTCTACCAGTCACAAAACATAGGACTGGCTAGATCATCGCTCTGCTTGCGGATGATAAATAAACACCCGGAAGCTGATCCAAAACCCATTGAAGTCACTGGGAATCTTTTCTTTCACATCCCTGGGTATTGAGATCAGTATGGTTGCAATCTCTGCACGATGTGTATGGTAGTCCCTGTAGGCTCCCTTATGCTCTACCCTGGGTAGCCAAGGCTGTGACCTGCAATGTGGACTAGGAAGCATGATGAGCTTGTTAACCTCTCAGGCTCATCAAAACAAAGCTCATGTTTTCTGCTTGACCCACAGGGAGTCAAGAAATGGGGAAAATTGGGGTAGAAGATGTTGGGGAGCTAGTGTTATCTGTAAGTAACCACCAGAGTCTGATTATGTATGAAGGAAGCCCAAACGGCGCACTGGCCGCTCTTTCATGTAGGATATTATGAATCTAAATAACTATTGCTTGCCCAATAATGTTAACAAAAAAGGAGCTGTGAACAATGTGAAGTGAAGTGAAATCCTACTTAAAGGTCACCAAAACTTTTGCAAATAGTTTTCGTCACTCTTCACCCAGCTCCACTGCTACTTAAAGCCAAATTCCAATCTGGTCCAGTTGCATAACATAATTAATAGTCCGTTAAGCTCATGCGGTTATGCAAGAAAACTTGAGGTACTTTCTGCTCCAATTTCAGCTCTTCCTAATCAATGTTTTTCTGGACTGGAGTTCACACTGTTTGCCTTGCTCTGCACTCAGCGTAGAACCTCATTAAGCAAAAGCATAAAGTCTGTTATTTATTTATTCCACATGATAAAACCAGGATATTACTCACAGTGATAACACGGGCTAATTTTCAGTGAAGTCTCTTTTGGCAGCAGGTGGCAAACTTTTAATACAATGAATAACACTCCTATCAGATCCAAGATAAAAGGCTGTCATATCGTAAACTCATTTCGTTCTTTGGGCCAGTCACATTAGACTTCAAGGTGCTGTAATTATCTTCCATTGATTTTTATTTATTTATTTTGTATTGTTACTCATAAAAAAAACAAAGCATAAAATCCAATTAGTTCAACAAGGTTTGGTGTGAGCTTGGACGCTAAGGTGTAATAGGTGTCTGTACAATGTAATTTAAGGGCACCACCATGCCAGCTGACTACTCTGCACATCCTACAGAGCTATTTCCACTGGAAGAAAGGGTCTTTGCCAGAGCTCTGGCTGGGGATGTCCGTAACGGGAGCACAGTTCACCCCACACCAGCAGGACGGAACCTCTGAAGTGCACTAGAAGAGCAGGGATAAGCTCCATTGACAACCCAGCCCGCCCTGCTTCTCAGTTAGAGGTCACGAGCCCTCATGGGGGAAACCACCTGACAGGTAACTAGCCCTTCCCAAACGTCTCCTCCAGTAATAACCCTCACTCTGACCTGTTATTGCAGAATGAAACATAGAGGCAGCAGGGCCCAGTGGATGGATTGGGACTCAGGACACCTGGGTTCTATTTCTGGCTCTGCCCTTGGGTGACATTGGGCTACATACTTCCCCTTTCCATGCCTCAGTTTCCCCAGCTGTCAAGTGGAAATAATGGCACTGAGCTCCTTTGTGAAACACTCTCTTATATGGTGCTTTTTGTCAGTAGATCTCAACATTATTATATTATAGATATACCATATCTATCAATGAACAGTACTATAAAAGGGCTAGGTACTATATATATTATGGTGTAAGAAGCAAGGAATTACTGCTGAGTACCCCTGAGTTCAGACCCTGGGCCAGATCCCCTCTTGTAGGCCAGCCCCTTTCCAACACTGAGCCTTCATTCACCCTGTAATCAGGGTGTAACTCAGGGCAGACTTTTGGCCTGGCCTGTTGGCGTTAACTATCTTGGGTGAGGTTTCAGCCAGGAATGAAAGGGGTGGGGTGTTTTTTTGGTCAGAGGCTCTGGCCTGTGGTAACATTTCCAAGAGGCTATATTGGTTTGAAGGCTCGTGCTATGGGTTCATGGCAGGAGTTACACACACAGCCCTGCTTGCCGCAGTCTTGTCCTCCTTCCCCCTACAGCTAATTCTATTTAAAAAAAAAAGCAAGCAGAGGGAAATCAGCAGAGGAGAAAGTTTAAAACATGAACAAGGGAGCCCCAAAAGATTTGGGGTTGGGGGCCAGTGCAGAGAAACTCCCGAGGTTTCCATAAGAGAGAAGCCTAAGCTGCAAAATTCCGATTTTCAGTAGGCGCTGTGTTAACTAAGAGACCACCTCCGTCTCCATCCTCCACTGCCACAGCTGCAGAAGTACTGATGTGATGTCCCTCCTCCGTATAATGGAGAGGGGGTGGCTGCCAGAACATTCTCTGGAAGGATCCATGCTTTGGAATACCTTCATCCATATTGGTCTGAAAAAGCCTGGCTTTGCCAATTTCCAGAGCATGCTCCAAGGCCCATTTGTTGCATCTGCTTTATCAAGGGGAAACTGCTAAAGGGCTGGGGTGTTTGATCTTGTCATTTTAAATCGCTGGCAGAGCCCTTGCAACCTAAAGTTTCTAAAGAAAGAAACTTTCATATTTTAAACTAATATTTTCAGAAAACATGCAACGTCTGTGACCATTTCTCATTAGGCATTTCACAAGAACAAGCCTTCTTGTGCAATTTCTACTGTTATCTGATTCTGATAGACCAGAAGTGGCCCAAGAACAACCTTTCTTTTATTATTTGCCATTTCCAGTCCCTCCCAGGAAAAACATGAAAAATAATATAAAATAAATTAACAGAAAATTTCTGAAAAGTCAATAAAGTTTGGTTAACAGAAAAAGTTGGCCTGATTATTCTGTAAATCCATTCATTTTAGTAGTGATAAAGAGTCCTGCGCCACCTTAGAGACTAACAAAAAACTAACACGGCTACTTCTCTGATTCTTGATTCATTTTAGTGGAGTTATTCCTGACTCATATTATCCTGGTATAAGTGACAGGAGAATTAGTCCCAGTACTGGGTGCAATGGGGATGTTTTAAGATACAAATGGGTTTGAATAAATGAATTCATTATTTTGCAGAAGACCTTTGCACACTAAGAAACTGGAATATGGAGGGGAAAAAATTCACACAAGTGGTGATATGAAACATACTATTAATTAAAACCAGTGTAGCCTTCCAAAGGTGTGAGAGCTGTGATAAGTCCTGTTTAAACTTTACCCAGAGCTAAATACCAAATGTCAACAGGCGCTCATGCCCAAACTCTCTGATCAGGCCAGACAAACATCCAATCAGAAGCATAAATCAAAGCTGAGACATAGTCAAAGGGAGGTGGGAATGTTTAACTCTCCAATTCCCAGCTGAGCTAGCCCTTCCCAGCAGGTTATTCTCAGCCAGTTCTTTCCCCTTCGTCTATTTATACATAACACCCTGCCCCGGGTATCCTCACCCCCCCCCCCTTTCAGGTAAACAGGCACACTGAGCAATAACTGCTAAATGTACATCATGTACCAAATCCACACCAAAAGGGCATCTCCAGCATACCGCTGATGCAGCATGCTTGTTTGCCTTTCCTCCAGGTCCCATTTACCTAGCAAGCATCAGGCCAAGCTCATGAACGGACTTCCAGCCAGCCACTTTCTTGAATACTAGGAGGAAAAACATCCCCCGCCTAAGCCCTTCAGCTGGAAGAGGATAAGGGCTCAGGAGGAGGAGGCGGAATGTTATAAACAGATGATGATGCTTTAGCTCACCTATAGTCCCTGCCTCTGTCTGTGCATACATGGCTTATATGACTAAATACAGTTGTTAAATTATCATATTGCTAAGGGGGACATAGAATCATAGAATATCAGGGTTGGAAGGGACCTCACGAGGTCATCTAGTCCAACTCCCTGCTCAAAGCAGGACCAATCTCCAACTAAATCATCCCAGCCAGGGCTTTGTCAAGCCTGACCTTAAAAACCTCAAAAGGAAGGACATTCCACCACCTCCCTAGGTAATCCATTCCAGGGCTTCACCGCCCTCCTAGTGGAAAAGTTTGTCCTAACATCCAACTTAAACCTCCCTCTCTGCAACTTGAGACCATTACTCCTTGTTCTGTCAGCTGGTACCACTGAGAACAGCCTTTCTTCATCCTCTTTGGAACCCCCTTTCAGGTAGTTGAAAGCAGCTATCAAATCCCCCTCATTCTTCTGTTTTTCAGACTAAATAATTCCAGTTCCCTCAGCCTTTCCTCATCAGTCATGTGTTCCAGCCCCCTAATCATTTTTGTTGCCCTCCATAGGACTCCTTGCAATTTTTCCACATCTTTCTTGTAGAGTGGGGCCCAAAACTAGACAGTACTCCAGATGAGGCCTCGCCAATGCCGAACAGAGAGGAATGATCACGTCCCTCGATCTGCTGGCAATGCTCCTACTTATACAGCCCGAAATGCCGTTAGCCTTCTTGGCTATAAAGGCACACTGTTGACTCGTATCCAGCTTCTCATCCACTGTAACCCCTAGGTTCTTTTCTGCAGAACTGCTGCCTAGCCATTCGGTCCCTAGTCTGTAGCAGTGCATGGGATTCTTCTGTCCTAAATGCAGGACTCTGCACTTGTCCTTTTTGAACCTCATCAGATTACTAGAAGCTTGCACATAGTGTGTTTTGTAACAATAGCAAATATTTTTCAGATCTGTTCACAATGGCAAAAGTTCCTACTGTTTTATAACTTGTCTCCCCCTAGTCTGAAGCATCTAATCTGGTTAGTACATATATTCATGAACATCTTATGACATATTATACTTTGATCTGAAGTCTTTTGAAGTCAATGGGAATCTTTCCATTGATTTCAGTGAGCTTCAGATCAGGTCCTTAAGTCCTCAAGTGACTTAACTTATTACACTCCTATCTCAATACAACTAGGTCTTCTATTATTGGGCTAAAGAGAGGCTAGAAAACACCATCTGTCACGGTAATGTCTTTCTTTTTTATATCTCTCTTTTCCTTCCCTCATTAGAAAAAGCATGCTCATTTGAAGCAAGCAACGGGTTTTATGAATTGATGGCAAATAATCCTAAGATAAAACATGCAATAAACTTTTTAATGAAAACATATGGTGGGGAAAATTGATAGGGCCGAGCCTTCGAAGTGCAAGCTTTCCTTGAGAGTACTGTTATAAAAGGAGACGGAAGGCTGTGTGCAGAGGAACCACTGTGCTCTAAGAGGAGCTGAAAGCGAGGACCGGCTTCATCTACTTTCGGGTGGTAGGTTAGGTGTATTATTGGCATGGCAAGGCGGGTAGTATTTTAACCTAAGATGGACCTAAGCCGCAGAATTCAGACTTGTCTTCCACACACCCCAAAGCCTAGGGTTTCAAAGCTTGTCTATATGCAGTTATGATGGTTTAACTGAAGATGTTATTTTAAGCTGAATTCGGTACACCAGTGCTAACAGCTTTGTGGACACCCTTATTCCAGTTTAAACCACTCTGAGGTTAAAGTCAACTAGAAGCCCGTCTAATCTAACCTGACGTAAGCTGCTCTTAACATGAACTAAGGGTGTCCATGCAGAGCTTTCCAGCCTTTAACTGGTTTAATGGAACCAGGACATGTTTCTGCGCAGATCTGGTCTTGGGGTTCAGCCTACTAAAAAGATAAGAGCTAAATCTGATCTTGGCTCTGAAGCTACAGCCCCATTAACTTCAGCAGAATCACTCCTGATTTACACCAGGGTAAAATCTTAAACCATCCTATTGCCTCACTCTAGACATAGTGGGCAAAATCCTGCTAAGTCAGGTTTTGTTGAAAATGGGATTGCAGTTGGATCAGAGGGAATCTGTGCCTGGCTCTGCTATAACTCAGGCCATGCTTACACTACAAGGACTACAGCAAGGGCACCGTAGCATGTAGTGTAGACACAGCCTGCCAAGACACAAAGGGTTTTTCCATCGCTGTAGGACCCAGAGGTTGCTAACTGGATAGAAGGATTCTTCTGTCAATCTAGCCGCCTCTGCACTGGCGGTTGGGTCAGCATGTGCTCCGGGATGTAGACTGTTCACACCCTGAGCGCCAGAGCTGTGCTGATCTACATTGTAAGTGCAGACCGGGTCTCTTGGGGACCCAGGGCAAGTCATTTCATCCCCACTGCCTGCCTCACTTTCCCTTGTCGTAACGCTGAGAGAACAAGGCTCCTATTAAAAACCAGTCACTTCAGACCAAATCCTGGGAAACGGAGCCAAAGGAAATGCTCCCAAAGGACATGGGGAGCTTTTCTCCCAAGACCAACCCATATAGCCCATTTAACCATTAAGGCTGGGATTTTTCACAGTGTCTACAGCCCAACACCTCCATGGTATTTAGGCACCTCACCCCCATTGGATCTGTGCCTAGGTGACTCAGGGGCAATTGATTTTCATCAGGACTTGTGCTCCCTTCGGTGCTTCTCAATATCCCACCCAAATAAGCTACCCTAAATAGTGATGCTCTGAAAGCCAAACGCACCCCTACTCCCCACTCGCTGCTTCAATCTACAACTACCAGCTGTGCCTGAGAAACCAGACAAGTCTTGCAGGGAATGGTGAGAATTGGTTGATGGGGTGAGCTGCTCCCACCCACCAGCTTTTGGCCCTTGTGAACGGGTTCTTTGTGCATGAAACGCACCACTGCGCCAGCACCACATCCGTATAACACTTGAGTTTTGCTTAAACCCTCAGCATAAGTGGGACTTGCACAGAGCATACTCCTGGTGCCTTTTAAAAACAACAACAGCTGACATTCACATGACTCCAGAAGCTGGAGCCTTAAAGAAACCATCAAAGAACATGTGATGTGTGATAAAAACACAGAAGTGGGCAACACGGCACTTTTTCTACCCAGTCATTGTTTGCTGGCCCTAATCCATCAGTCATGAGATCCTGGTTGGGGGTCAGAAGTGCTGATTGGCCCTGGTAATCTATTAACCAGAGGCGCATAGAGGTATTGGAAATACGGAGGCACCTGAATTCACTAGCTGCTTTTGCTGGCTTGTCCAGTCACTCATTATTAGTAACGTTGTTACAGTGGCACCAGGAAAAAGCTGAGTAAGGCTCGTCCCTCTCAGGCCTTTCTTTGCCCGGTCTCAGGCAGACTTGCAGAAAGGCGCTGACAGTGTCAGACAGAAGCACAAGACCCCTCTCGCCAAGAGGCTGTAAACCTTCCGGCTCCTGGCCTCATTTATCACCTCAGCGAAGGTCCTGTGGAATTCCACTCATTCTTCACAAGGACTTTCACCGCTCAGATCAAACAAGGGAGTGACATTCCCGGGCCAGCATGTGTAGGCGGGCGGGAGGGGGGGATGGCTTAATCAATCCAGCAGACTTTCCCACACTTTTTTATCAGGGTTTTGACACACTAGGTCAAGGACCTTCTAATGGTGTCAAAGGTGCTTTTCTGGCCTAATAGGCATTGGCAGTGACAGTGGAGATTTTTAACCTCCCACAGGTGGTCCCCTCCACCACAGTGGTGATAGGGCTGCTCTACTGGATCCCCTCTGTCCCCTAAGTAGCTAACAGACATGCCATGCAGGAATACCCGAGTATTATTTGAAGGGGCATAATATGCCCATCTGTTGGAATTCAGCTCTGAGAGCAAGTAGAACCCACTTTTTATATGACCAGGGCTCCTTCTGCATTCTACAGACAGACATGGAGACACCCTGGGACATTCAAGTGAAGAGCAGTGAGTTCATATAGACAAGACACACTTCCAGGAAGACGGGTGGTAATTAAAGAGGTCCAATTTCCTACAGTCACTCTATGTCCCTTGTAACACCAGTAATTGAAATGGCATTCCTCCTGCTGTACGAGCATGTATGTGAAAAATGGTCACATTTACATTTTCCAGTTATGTTACAAAGCACCATCTTAAGAATCACAGCACATTTATTTAACACAAACTATACCAGGGTTTCAGAGACAGGCAGTGTGGCTTTGTTTTGCCACCACAAACAAGACATTTGAGACTGTAAGGCCTATATCAATTGTTATGGACCAGATGCCATGGTGAGGGGTTGACTGAGAAGGCAGATATAGATTGGAAAGGATGGATGCTCTTAGCTGTAAAACAATCTCATTATGACCCACCCCAAAGTAACTGATGGGCAAAAATCAGAGAGGTAGCCGTGTTAGTCTGGAATAGCAGAGGTAACAAAGTCCTGTGGCACCTTAAAGACTAACTACAGTGAAACCTCGATATAACGGACTAATTCGGGCGAGGGGGTGTCCGTTAAAGCCGAAAGTCCGTTATTTAATAATTTTTTAAAATTATTAAATAATGGACTTTCGGCTGACAATGGACACCCCCCTCGCCCAAATTAGTCCGTTATGTCCAGGTTTTACTTTTATCACCGCCGGGAGCCCGGCTGCTGGGACCCTGGCGGGAGCCATCAACCCGCCCGCCCGGGTCCCGGCTGGGGGGGGGGGGTTTGACAGCTCCCGCCGGGAACTGCCCGGCTCCCCCTGCAGGGAGCCGGGTGGGGGGGGGAGTTGACAGCTCCCGCCGGGCTCCCCGCTGTGGGGAGCCCGGCCGGAGCTGTCAACTCGCCCGCCAGGCTCCCCGCAGCAGAGGAGCCCGGGGGGGGGGGGGGAGTTGACAGCTCCCGCCGGGCTCCCCGCTGTGGGGAGCCCAGCGGGAACTGTCAACTCGCCCGCCCGGCTCCCCGCAGAGGTTGACAGCTCCCGCCCAGCTCCCCGCAGCTTCCACTGCTTGCATCCGACGAAGTGGGTATTAGCCCACGAAAGCTTATGCTTCAAAACTTTATAGTTAGTCTTTAAGGTGCCACAGGACTTTGTTACCTCTGATGGGCAAAACTTATAAGTTTCGAGTTAGGTTCTGGTTCAGATACATTTCTAAAAACTCAGAGTCTCATCCAAAGAGTCTGCAAACTTCAGCTCGGAAACTCATTACAACCAGTTTTCTCACCCACTTTCTTGGACTGGTCAGATTGGACATACATGGGAAATAGCTCTACTTACGGGTACTTGGCACTTCATTTTATATCCCCAGCTAGAATAAGGAAGCTCAGAGGTTGAGAGGGAACATGAAAAATCACTCCTGGCAGGGAGGAAGGTAGTCCGAAGTTTTTATGAACTTCCCAAAAGTCTGGTTTGAGTTTTGGGGGCAGTTCTACTGTGGTTCTTATTCTATCCACCTCTACCTAAAACTAAACGCCTATCAGGGCCACAATCCCTAAGTGGGAGTTCGAGCTGCTATTGCACTAGGAATAAATAATAATATTAGGTTCCTGGAACCTAAAGGAGAACGTTTACTCCACCAGCTAATAAAAGGCTGTTTTGCAACAAGACCCAAGTAGAAATCCTTTCTTTATTTCACAGCACTGAGTCGAACAGGGTGCTAAGTCCCCTCAGTTTCCATGAGCTGAGGGCACCTGGGAGCGCTCCGAAGCATTCATCTCCTCACAGGATTGGACCTTGGGATCTGAATGCGCTCGCCGGGGTAGAAACACTGTACAGAGTGTTCTGTATCTTTTGGCAGGTTTTCACTGTTTCTTTAGTTGGGGTTAAGGATACTTATCCTCCTCATTGGCTGGAATGTCAAAGAAAATTCATAAATCTTATGTAATTTTCAGGAAGTGTGTCTCTGCAAGGAGACTGGAAATGCAACTTGCAGGCATGTCATGTTTTGTTAACATCTCCGTCAGTAGCCTGTCTTAAAGTAGCTCTGTCAGGCCAAAATAATTTGACCTGCTCTAACGTAAAATTAATTTGGGCCTTTAGAACTGCAAGGAGAGCAGTGAATCTGATTGATTTAATTTTTTTTTTTTTTTTTTTGCACAATAACAACCCGCTTGCTCCTCGCGATAGCAGGCACAGCCCGTCTGTTCCTGCTGAGTGGATTCAGGACAGGACAGTGAAATATATAAGTCTGTTGCTCCTCCAAGGAGACAGCAGGAGGGGCCTTGAAAATTTCATTTCATGGCTTGCTTGCAAGAAAGCTTCACCCTCAGCAATGGTGGAGCCAGGAACGGTGACGATTCTTCTATATCCCTGGTCTGTTCCCAAGGGTGATGCAGCCAGATGCTGCTCCTTACTTTTGGCCATCAGCAAAATCACAATTTTGCCCTTAATTAAATGTTTTCAAAGTGTACTGAAATGCTCAGATACAAGATGCTACGTACATTGTACATTCTGTTGGAATCTTTTCTGTTTATATGTACAGACAGCCTGCAACCTAAGTAACAAGTCAAAATTGTAGTCCACCTTGACAAGTGTCCCCATAAAGCTGTTATTTCAGGCAGTAAATTGTCCAAATGTGGCACTCTGCTGTTTTGGCCATTGCCTTTAATAGCACTTTAGTCTAAAAACAGTAGTAATTTTTTTTAATCACCCCAAACAGCACAGTCTGTAAGAGAGAGCGTTCAGTTCTGGTCTTATGTTTTCAGAACAAGGTTGCCCGGTAATTAGCTCAGTCTGTCTCCACTAGGTTTCTCCAGCTTCTCATGAAAATACTCGTAAGGTTTTGAATAGATTTTTTTTTCCATAGAACTTTTCAGACTTGATGTTTTCCAAAGTGACTTACGAAGCAATGGACTTGGTCTGAAATAGCTCACACTTGGCCCTGGAAACATGAGACTGTTCTACAGGGTCAAAGAATGCTCGCCAAAACCACGGCATTCTCCCAAGGAATGGAAACCTAGTAGAACATCTCGTCGGCAAGCCGGTGCCTTAAAGACATTGTTCTGTTCCTGCACTGTGATCACAGTAGCGGGACTTCAGCTAAAGATGGGAGACCCTCATCAGGTTCAGGGGCCTGTGCAGATAAGCACACATCAGCTCAGACACTTCTCAGAACCTGCCTCTTGAGACAGAGCTATTGAAAATCTCATGAGACCAGGTTTTTCCTTACAAGATTTTAAGTGGATAAGTAAACGAAAAATACCAGAAACAACCTGTCCAAATGGAGGCTCTTCTTCCTCTCCCAAGACACAAGCACATCAGCCCAAATCCTCAAAGTGGGATCTCTCAGCCACAAGAAATAAGAACGACAGAGAAAGTTACCTTGAATAAATGGGTTTGGTATTCAGTTATGAAAAAGATGAAGACTTCTAAAGTCATTTGTTCTGATTTCTCTGAGTACAGTTAGCCAACCAGAAAACCGTCCCAAGAACTCTCTGCTTCACAGTCAGACTGGAAGGACATACGAAGTGGCTTTCTTTAGGATCTGTCCTGGGTGTGGTTCTATTCAATATTTTCATAAATGATTTTGAATAATGGCACAGAAAGTACAATCGTAAAGTTTATGGACGACACCACGCTGGGAATGGTGGCAAGCACTTTGAAGGACAGGATTAGAATTCCAAGTGGAGAAAATGGTCTGAAATAAACAGGATGAAATTCAGAAAGGACAAATGCCAAGTACAACACTACAGAAGGAATAATCAGTTGCACAAATACAAAATGGGAAATGACTGCCTAGGAAGGAGTACTGCAGAAAGGGATTTGGGGATCACAGTGAACCATAAACTAAATATGAGTCAACAATATAATACTGTTGCAAAAGAAAAAAGAAAAGAAAAAAAACCCACCAACTATCATTCTAGGATATATTTGAAATAGCGTTGTAAATAAGACATGAGAAGTAATTCTTCCACTCAGCACTGATAAGGCCTCAGCTGAAGTATTATGTCCAGTTCTGGACAAATTGGAGACAATCCAGAGGAGAGCAACAAAAATGATTAAAGGTCTAGAAATAACCTATGAGGAAAGATTGAAAACACTGGGTTTGTTTAGTCTGGAGAAGAGAAGACGGAGGGGATACATGATAATAGTCTTCAAGTGCATAAAATGTTGTTTTAAAGAGGAGAGTGATAAATTGTTCTCCTTAACCACTGAAGACAGGACAATAAGTAATGGGCTTAAATTGCATAAAGGGAGATTTAGGTTAGGAAATGATTCCTAATGTCTAACTGTAAGGGTAGTTAAGCACTGGAATAAATTAGCTAGGGAGGTTTGGTGTGTCTGTCTAATTTGTTCTTAAAAATCTCCAATGACAAACACCTGTCAGGGATGGCCTAGCTAATACTTAGCCCTGCCTCAGTATAGGGGACTGGACTAGATGACCTCTCGAGGTCCCTTTCAGTCCTACATTTCTATGATTCACATACATACGGAGACACACATAAATACGCCCCTAGGTCACATATACACAAGCAGAACCTCTATAAACTACCTTCCTAGGTCTCCTACAGGCTGTGAAGACAAAGCAATAGATCGATAGACAGCCCATTATACAGTCATAGCAATCACCACCAGGTGGCCAAATTCACTCAAAGCTGTGCGGCCCCACAACCATGCAGAAGGCTGTCAAGGGCCACGCAGACAAGGAGAGATGTCTCCGTCCTGGCCCCGGCGCCGGAGCAGCTGTGGCTGGGGAGACGCGTCTCTCCCTGGCCCCAGGATGTTGCTGTGAGAGAGGTAGCCCACCATGCTACCCCTGGCTACACTACTATTTTTAGCATGCTAGTTCAAGCAGAGCTGGCGTGTGTTTGTTTACCCAAGCAGGGAAGCACACTACCCTTAAGTGTGAGCAGCTTTTGACTCTTAGGAAGACAAGCTGTTATTGTTGTTAGTTTGGGGTCATGCAAGGTTTTGTGTAGAGGCAACTTTAGCAGGGGGTGGCTGCATTGTTTGCTCTTTGATTTAAGTCAGTCCCTGAAGCAGTGTTTCTCCCAGGCTGTGATTCCGTGCAGAGATCCTGGGAGATGGGATTGCCCTGCTCGCTGTGTGACCACCTCTGTTCTAGGACTGACATATGCATGAAAATAAAAACAAGTTACACTTACATATATACACTTTATATATAACCCCAGACGTGCTACAGCCGGGCAGAGGGGCAATGGTGGTGTCAGAGCCGGGCCCTGGTGTCAGGAGAAGGGGCAGGAACATTATTTGAACATACATTTTAATGCTTTATGTATGGCCAGGTCCCAGTGCAGGGAGAAGTTACACTCTGGTATGAAAACCTACACGGTAAGTAATGATTTGACAATCGGTGGATTCTCAATTCAGTGGGGCTAAATCTTTATGTGCATCTGCTGAAGCATGTTCTATATTTTCTCTGTCAGACTCCTTCGACGTTATTAGGATCCTGAAATAAAAGGGTGAGGAGAAAAAGCAAAGGCAGGAGGGCGAAGGAACCAGAACCGGGTCCTTTCCAACCTCAATACATGAATCTCTCTCCCTTGTGGAAAATTGTTCACAAACAAGTCCCGGCAGACAAACTCAGACCTATATTATTAGTAGTCGTAACTTATTCCCATTTAGCAACATCAATTAATGCTGTTCCCTACCCCTCACTCTCAGCTAGGTCCAACATTGGCTGGAAGGAGGTGGAGCGAGGGGGGGCAAATGAATTTCAGATTCTGGCACCCAGTCTCCAGCTGTTCTGGTTGAGCAGCTGGGAGTGGAATCTGACTCCGGAGGAAGGGATTGATGACAGGGTTTAGCAGTTTACCTCCAACATTTGTCCCGAATTTTTACGGAGGGGTTCGAAGCTGAGCTGAGAAGTTTCTCAAGCCCTTGTCCAAGCACAGAGGTCTGTCACACAAACGCCAACCCTGCTCTTACCTCCCCGGAGATGCTAGGAACTTCACCAGACCAAGAGAGGAATTTTTCAGGCCCCCTCACCCCCACATTCCCTCCCTCATCCTTTTTTGGCTACTGCTGAATAATGCAGTGGGCTTGTCTTGGCAGCCAACTGACAAGGTATATAGGTACATACTGACCAAAATGAATAGAGTTGCTGGACTAGGTGTCAGAGCGAGATCCTTTAAGATGATGAAATTCGCTTACTGTAGAGCAGAATCCAAGCCCAGCCAGAACTTCCACAGTGTAACTCTTTTCTTCTTAAACGTTTTTGCTGTGGAAGCATCCTCCGTGTTCAGAGCCGATTCCTTCTGGGGAAAAGACCCTGCTGCCTTGAATTTGGGAGATCTCACACAACTTTCCCACTGCCTCAAATTCCATCTGCTCTTGTGAGTTTTCCACTCTCTTTGGCCACATCTGTTCTGTATCCTTCCCAATTCCGGATCCAGCCTGGACCCAGAAGTGTAGCAGAAGGTTCTGGTCTGGGGACTAAAATACAACACACACAAATTTGGGGTTAGCTCATAGCTGAAGTAGCAGTTCAGGCCTCTCACACTCCATTCACCCCAAGCTGAATGGATGAACTAGGATTGTACAAAGGAAGGTCATCACAAGACCATTGCCATTTTCTGATCTTTGTCGTCATTTCTAATCGCTCCGAATCAATGCACCGAGCACCAGTCCTGGATGCACGTATCTGCAATAATTTCCACATCCAAAGCACTGCATTGTGGAATGGAGCTCAGATTCCCAAATGAGTTGGTACATCTGCAATGTTTGCAGCTTCTTTTCTATGCTGGGGTGACTGCACTGGTTTCCGCTGGATCAGAACTAGAGATCCCTTCCTATGAACAGCAACCATCCAGCAGAATCAGTGCATGGAAAATGCCTGGGGCAGTCACTGGATTGACTTCAATGGAGTGCCTTGTGATGCACAACCAGGAAATCAAGGCCATAGTTTCATGTATGCACTGAAAGTTTCAGTCGCTCCAAGCAATGATGTTTGCAACTCCTTGTGCATAGCGTCGCTTAATGAATGAAAGCAGCTTCATTCTCTGGCACTGTGCTAGGACTGGGAGTGAATAAATGGAGTGGATTTGATATGGAAGCTCAACAACAGAGTAAATACAAAACATGAGGATGTTATAGTCTCTCTCCTGGCCACCACCACACCCTAAACATTGTGACACATAAAGCCAGCTACCTCCTGCAGAAGCCGGTGGAACAAACTGCCCTCTTAGTGCAGGGAGAAGCAGACCAGGTAGATATGGGCAAGCCAGCAAGCTTGGAAACAAGAAGACTCACTTGGCTTTGGAAATCAAACCACAAGCTGAGCGGTTGACACTGGCCCTACGCATATGAGAAAGGAAACATATAAATAAAGATTGCTGTGGATGGCAGAAAACGATGTGAAGGGATCCCGTTGCCTTGGTTTCCCTTTGGCTTGCCCTCAGTCCTGGGAGCGGAGCTAAGCTGAAGTCCAGTTCTCAGATAGAGCCAGCCTTCAGTCGCCTTGGCTTTGCCCACCTCTAGACTGCAGGCCCCCCGCACGCTGGAATAAGGCAGAGGCAGCACATGTGTGGCCTAAAAAAACAATTGTAACAAAAGTAGTGATGGTTTTTTAAAAAAGAGACAAACCCACTTCTGTTTCAAAGGCTCGCGTTGTTTAGGTCAGTCTGACAAACTGTGAGACTAGCCTTCTGTGGCAGACTCTTGTAGAGAGCCAGTGGGCTGGAGATACAGGCTCTGTTCCCAGCTCCGTCGCTGACTTTCTGTGCCACCATGGGAAAGTCACTTAGTCTCTCTCTGCCTCTGTTTCCCCTCCCACCTCTTAAGGTGCGTCTACACTTGAGCTAGTGTAATTCCCAGCTCGCAGAGACATACCCCTGCTAGCTCTGCTCAAGCTAGCCCCTAAAAATAGCATTGCGTTCACAGCAGTATAGGCGACCACTTGGGTTAGCTGCTCTGAGTACAGTCCCACCCGAACCCTGGCTTACATACTCACGCAGTGAGCTCGAACTGCCATCCATGCAGTATTGCGCAACCTGCTATTTTCGGACACTAACTCAAGCAGATCTAGCACAGGTACATCTATAGGAGCTGGGAATCCCACCTTCCAGCTCAAATGTGGACCATAGCCTTAGGCTGTTGTCTTCATTTGGACCGTAAGCTCTTCAGTGCAGAGATTATATATCTGTACAACACCCACAGCAATGCATCCCTGATCTCAGCACAGGCCTAGAGATGTACTGAAGTACAAACAACAACTTTGGGGAGGAGCAAACAGGTAAAAAAGAAAAGAGGTCTTTCTAGTTTAAGAACCTAGCAAATCGCCTAGTAAAGCTATTGAATTTCTAATGGAGGTAACAGAGTCCTGTGGCACCTTAAAGACTAACTAAAGTATAGAAGCCTAAGCTTTCGTGGGCTAATACCCACTTCGTCGGATGCAAGCAGTGGAAGTTTTATTGAATTTCTAATGTTCCTCTTGCATTTGCTGAGTCCAAAGTGGTAATGAGAGGAGCTAACAAGTTGTCCTGATCACAAGTTTGAAAGCTGCTACTAAAATGCACCTTGATTCTTTCATTTCTATTCATGGAGGAAACCGTTTCTGTAAAAGGAGGTGTGACCAGGGGCCCTATTACATTCGCAAAGGCCTGAATGTTTTTGAGATTTGGAAATCTTCTTTCAGACAAACCAAGATTCTCTGGAACCTCCTGTGCCAATGGGCCAGATCTCCAAGTGCCCAACACTCACACCTGGAGACAGAGTTTCAAAAGAACATAGCATTCAAGATGTCTCCAACATACTGAGCTCTTTTCAGAACCTGGCCTGGATTGTGGGTAATGAGCCCTTATAAATATTCTGTCCATAAATCTCTTCCCTTTTATTTTTTGTAATTGTTAATTACCACATTTCTTCAGCCTGAGGCAAAGTCTGTACTGGCACCATTGCCAGCCTCCAAAGGGCATGAGACTTGCCTTCTGAAAATGTTCTCTGCATGGTACACAAATATTTATAGAAGCCCGACAAGGTCACCTTAGGCCATTCAACTTAAACAATGGACTTTAAGAGGAGTGAACCTGACCCCCAAACAAAACCGGAACTTCTGTGGCTTCCTTCCACCTGTACCACACTCTCTCCATGATGTGTGTGTGTACCACACACTCTCCATGAGGACCAATAACCTACCAGAAAAAGCAACTCCCATACTGCAGAACCGAGCAAAAACAGGACCGAATCCTTAAAGCAAAAGACTTTTCTTAATTATTTTTTCTTAGAGTTTTTTTTAATGATTAAAGTTTGGTCTGGAGACAGAACCCAGTTCTGAACACTCTGGAGGATGGGATTTGGGATCCAAACCCAGATCCAAATTTGACGACTGATCCCAAGCACTATAAATATGGGCAAAACCACCAACCCCACCACCTCCCAGATCCTGTAATTTGAGCTCTAGAGCTGGATCAAAACTTGGTGGCTTGGGCCTGTCTCAAGTATAATTAATTACTATTGGTTTTATTATTATTATTTTAGATAACACCTCTGAGGTTCATGGGGATGTACAGACAAGCAGCAAAACCAGGCATTAAAGTCACTGCTGGCATAGGCAATGACAGGAGAAATTTACCCCTAAGAGGAGGGGCAGTGCAGTGTGTCTATGACACTAAGTAACCCTTTTCTTTGTTTCCTCAGAACCTCAGGAGACATAAGTGGTATGTACATCTTCTGTTAGGGGATGAATTTCACCCAGTAACAGCAGGCAAGGGTGAAACACTAAATTAATGTGGTACAATAAGAGCCCAAACTCTCATCGAGACCCTTTGTTAGGGTTGGAATAAAATAACTGGCTAATTTTTTATCATCATGCTTGTTCTCTTTCTTGGGCCCTTCCATTCCCCACAGCCTTGCCCAATGGGAGAAGCATTGACATATCATAAGAATGGCTATTCCCACTCATGACAGAGGAAGCAATGACTGGAAATCTCATGAGAGCCTGTTTAGGTGAGAAATCTGGCTGATCTTCAAAACTTTTAGATGTTTATCCAAACCAAGCCTACATACCTTTGAGATTCACCATCACTACACAGAGAGACTGATCCTCAGCTGAAGCAAGCCGTTGATAGAGCCCCACCAATTTATAACACCGAAGGATCTGCCCAAGGCTCTTTAGTGAACTATTTTCCTTTTCACACACACCTTTCCTTCCATTGGAGAAAAACAACAACTCACTATCTCGTATCTCCTAGCGTTCCTTATGCACAGATCGGAGTTTTCGGATTGGTCACCCGCAGGCTAACCCTACTGGAAGAGCCGATCGGGTTCCTCAATCATATTTGCAAATGAGCTATCATTTCCTGCTTGCCAGGCTATGGCAAGCATATTTTGTCCCTTTAAATCATTGTCTTCAGCTGGTGATGCGAAACACTGAGCAGTCCTTGCAGTGGATGCTCAAAGTCATCAAATTCAAGGAGTGGATAATTAATATTGAAAGGTGTGATTGCAGCCAAGCTGGCCAGCTAATCAGCTACTGATTTCTCTATAATGTCCTAGATCGTTTGGAAATCTAATCTGGAGGGGAGGGGGAAGGGGGGACTGCCGGGAATTAGAGTGGAAATGCAGTATCCCTTTTCAAATATAAACACTGCACAATTATGCCAGCAAGTTGGTCCCTCCTTATTCATTGGGCTATTCTCAAGCTATGGAAGTTGGACAGGCATTTCCTCCAGAGCGGCCTTCTACTGAGTCAAATGAGACCTTCTAAGAGGTCTACATTATCCACTGGATTTGAAGAAGTCTTTGTACGTCATATTCACATCTGCTTTGACAACACTGTAACTGTCTGGGCATTCGTTATAAGAAATAAATAGCGAGCACTTATGCCTCCGTCACCTTAAAAAATGGGAATATGTACAAGTACATCTATGTAGCCACCACCAAGCTACACAACGGCTGTAAATTTAAATATAAACTAAGCTGAACTAAGGTACTCTATTGATTTACAGTGCTTGGGGATTCCTCTACATTCAATGGGATATATTTTCTGATATGTGATCATTGCAAAACCATTATGGTAACTTACTTAGGTGACTACTTTATGTTCATGTGTCCCACAGTAAAACTACCACGTTAAAACTCTATATACATTCCAGCCTATTTGCCCTTGTGACTCAAAGATATTCCCCACTTCAGCTGTAGGACAATTCCCAATGATGTTCTAAAAGGACTAGAGTGATGCAGCTGTACTGGTGCTTTTCTGATTTCCTGTTAATCCTTTCGTTACCCCTAAGAACATGCATATTTCCTAGCTTTCGTTTTCTACTGTGGCTAACTATAGAATTTCATAGGGATGAAACCAACAGAAATGTACTAGGATTCTGTAGAAATTGCTCTGCAATTGATTTAAATGGAAGAGAAGCACATAGACCTTTTTGAAACTACAAGTAGGCGTGCCTAGCTACATCTTTCGGCACCTAAATTCCTTTAAAGATTTGCCCCTAAGGGCCTAGCCAAAGTCACATGAGAGTTTAGAGCAGAGCAGGGAACTGACCCCAGGGTTTTAGTAGCCCAGTCCAATATCTTACCTACAAGTACATGCACCTGTCTAGATTAATAGCTAGTGCACAGCAAACTGGGATGTAAGTCTCCAGTGCACTAGTATGGCCTGCACCTACAGGTGCCAATTCTCGAGGATTGGCCTGGAGTCTCCAGAAACTAAAGATTGATCTTTAATGAAAGATTATGTCATGTGATGAGATCTTCAGGAATACCTCCAACCAAAACTGACTACCCGACCTGCATCACCTGTCCACGTGGATCCTGTTACCATGCACTGAAAGTTTCCTAATGTGTATTGATTTACTTTTGTTTCAAAGCAAAGTCAATCAAAGCACACTAGGGACTGGAGTATTGTTTCCAGTCCTGGGCACCATATTTCAGGAAAGATGTGGCCAAATTGGAGAAATTCCAGAGAAGAGCAACAAAAATTATTAAAAGATGTAGTAAACATGAGAGAAGATTGAAAAAGTTGGGTTTGTTTAGTCTGAAGAGAAGGACATAACAGTTTTCAAGTACATAAGAGGTTGTTACAAGGAGGAGAGAGGTAAATTGTTCTCGTTAACGTCTGAGGATAGGACCAGAAGCAGTGGGCTTCAATTGCAGCAAGGGCCATTTAGGTTGGACATTAGGAAAAACTTCCTAACTGCCAGGGTGGTTAAGCACTGGAATAAATTGCCTAGGGAGGTTGTGGAATCGCCGTCATTGGAGATTTAAGAGCAGGTTAGACAAACACCTGTCAGGGATAGTCTAGATATTTAATCCTGCCATGAGTGCAGAGGACTGGACTAGATGACCTCCCGAGGGCCTTTCCTGTCCTACAATTCTATGAACTTTTTGGGCCCGTTCACAGTGTCCCCATGGACAGCTAGTGCGTGGCAAGCTAGTGCACTACAGATTTATGTGCCAGCTTGCTGCACACTAACTTTTAATCTAGCCAAGACACACGTTTCCACTCTAAACCAGTTCTTGACACAGACAGGTCACTTTCAGCTCAGCAAACATCTGCATTCCCTTTTGCCAGTCTCTTTGTCCATATGCTGTCCAGAAAGCGTAGACATGTTCAGCCTGTACATATCCTGGGAATCTCTCTGTAGGCCTGTCTCCCTGCCTCTCACCTAGCCTTTGTTGGCACAGCCAACATTCCTCCAGTCCCACGGGGACTGGGTGTTGTTCCACATTGCGCAAAGAGGGATTAAAAACTAAGATCTTATACCCAAAACAATGATGCTTTATTTGTCTTGGACCTCAGCGGGATGATTACGTTTTCCTTTTAATTAACGAAAACAATTCCTCGGCAATCGTATTTTGATTTTCCAGCCCATGGCGTTCTCTCCTCCCCTACCCCATCTACTTTCCTTAGCCAGCGCTTGAGATGGATAACTTCATGTCTCCTTGGGATGCCAGTGCGCTTGAGAAATCGCGTCATCTCCTCCCGCTCCTTCTTGCTTGTGGGAATCGTCTTCTGGGCGGTTGCATTGCTCACCGCCTCTGTTTGTTTTGGATGCAAAGCCCGGCACGTTGGGTTAGATGTTAGTCAAACTGACCTTTCCTGTTTTCTGAGTCAATGATCTAAGATCACTAAGTCAAGCGCAAGATGTTGAAAATTAATCAGCATGTGGGGTTGACAGTGAACTGTGTGGTTGAGGGACGAGAGGGGGGACCAGAGTGACTAGCTTTCTCAGTCAAAGCACGGTCCTCCGCTTTTAAAACCTGCCCTCAGGACTCCCACCAGAAAACCCACCTGATGTGGCCACCCTGAGGCAGCGTCAGAATCGATGAGCCGCCTCCACCCCTCACTGGAATCCAGGGGAATTGAAGACATTCCGCACAGTGAAAAAGCCGGCCCCAACACCAATCACCTCACTCACAAAGAGAACCCATTTAATTGAAAAGATTTGGTCTTCAGTGGGAAAGAATAACTTATTCCCTGGAAAGAATCCAACTGAAGGTGAAGGTCCCATGCATGAAGTTTGCACTGTATTTCAGACATCAATTTGGATGTCTCTTTAGCTCTCCTGAAATGTTTAAGGAGTGGCACCAAGGTCTGATACATGTATGTGCTAGATAAGATCCATGCTTAAATCACGTATGTTTCATACACATCTAGCGACACACGGAGGAAAGAGCAGAGGGGAACCTGCAGCTCAAGAGACTGCTTGAGCTCCCAAGCCTTACCAGCCCCCTGAGTCTGAGATTGGGTGATGAGGCAAAGTCCTCATCAGATCCACAACATCCCTCCTGCTGGTGTTACCCCAGTAGCTTGTCGAAGCTAGGCCCAGTCTGGGAGATTCAGTCCCAGCTGCAGTGGAGACCTACCCTTTGTGGTGACTCAAGTCAGGCACCCAAAAACTGGAAATCCCTCACCTCCCTTACCTTTGAAAATCTAGGTCTAGCTGGAACCCCAAGTCCTTCAGCCTGTTAAGGCTAAATGCTAAGCTTTTCTGGTGTGTCAATCAATAGCAAATAAATAAATATGAATAAATCACCATTTTATAAAGAGCCAACGTCACTCATGTCATCCGATGGCTCTGCAATCAGGTTCAAGTTTAGCCAAATGAAATGTCTCTATTGCCAAGCAATTGTTAGCAGTAAAGGGATGGAATAATAAGTCATTCTTAAGTAATATCAGTGCATGACTGTCCCGGATAGAAAAGATCCAAATTCCTCCTTTGTTTCTAAACTCTGCTGTTTTATTTTTTTTTAAAAAAAAAAAAGAAGAAACAATACCTCCTTTCAGACACTGCCAAGCGCCCGCTCAGGCCCCCTCAGATAAGAGCTGGCAGGAAAGGTGACTGCCATCAATATTTTGGTGAATGTAACTACAGCTGAGGATGGGCTGTGTGTGGGAATAATCGCAGATACTTTGGTGTACCGGGGCTATGTTTAAAAGACATTTCTCATTGGATCCCCCTGAATTCCGAGCAAACTTCCTCCTACACCAGGGTTTGTAAAAGACAGAGTTTAGCCATAAGGAACTAAGTCGACTGTCCTCCATGTGAAGGTACGTTTTCATCTCTTATTGTCGATATTTCATTTACTCCAGTCAAATATTATTCAGCTGGAGTTTATTTTGGATGGGTGGGGAAAGTAGATTTTTTTTTCTTCCTACACTGCAAGTTTCAAATCTGCAATGCAAAGAGGTCTAGGGCCGTCTGGTTCCTTCAGCTCTGTAAGATAGCTACACAGTATCTGACATGCTCTGTGAAAGTTATAGTTTCTTCTTATTGTTTGTATTAAGGTAGTACTTGTTTTCATCTTTTTTCTACCAAGTCAATTGCATGTTTCAAAGAGAGACCTGGGATTGATTGTTATGACAGATGAGTTTAGGTTGAGAAGCTGTGAACAAAAGTATATATACTGTTCCGAGACAGATTTACAATAGATTACTCCTTAAACCAGAAAATGCAGTGATATTCTTGGACATCCTGGCTTCTTTCTATTAAATATATTATTAATTAGTTGTTATTAAATAATTGGAATATGTGTTATTCTCAGAGTGATCTCTCTCCACTTGGCACAAGTCCCACATTTTTGATATATGTGTTTTTTTTAAATCACCATCCTGCTAAGCTAAATGGTCAACACATGTTTAAAATCTATCAGGGAGAGAGAGAAAAGACCCTGAATGTTTTTGACCATATAAATTCAGTGCTGTATTACTGTATTAACTTTTGTTTAATGTTTTTAATGTTATCTTTTTCTCCTTTAAATCCAGTGTTGTTATTTGTAATATAGCCAATTTAATGTTAGAAAATAAGCATAGCAAATACAAAATAGATCCATTTCTGATAGCAAACAGATAATATCCCCAGCAAGATTTCATTCTTTAATTGTTAAAATAGAAATTTATGTTATGGTTGCTATTGTATCAAATTGAGTAGGTACAAGATGCTTTGAGCTGAAAGCCATTATATTTTTCAGGGGCAGGTTTTAGTTTCTATAGTGTCCTTTCCAAACCTTTTACACTCAGTTGATCAAGTAATTGACAAGCAGAAATGCAGCATCCAGGAATGCAGATAAAGGGCTTAATCTGAAAGAAAGAATGAGGCTGGGCCTCAGGAGATAGGAGTGCTGTTCCTGGCTCTGCCACAGACTTCCTGTGTGACCCTGGGAAAGTCACCTAATCACTCTGAACCTCAGTTCAGTTCCCCATCTATAGAGCAGGGATAATATTTCCTTTCACACACTCTTCGTCTGTCTTGTCTCTTTAGATTGTAAACTCTGCAGGGTGGAGGCATTCCCTTGCTATATGTGTGCAGCGCCTTGCACAATCAGGCTCCTGAAGCCCCCAGGTGCTACCAAAATGCAAATATTAATGATGGTCTAAAACCCACTGAAGTCAATAGAGAGACGCAGTGGGGCTTGGATTCGGCCCAAAATGCTCTGAGAGAAAGAGATTTTTCAAAGGCACTCTGGCCACTTCAGGCATCTAACTCTCATTGAAAGTCAATGGGAGTTAGGTGCCTAAGTCCTTGATCATCAATGTGCTGCTTAAAAGAGTGCCAGTTAAACCTTTGCAAAGCGATCAGGCTATGCAAAGATAGCTGTCAGCCCCTGGGCCAGCAGCCAATGCTGCAGGTAAACCTATTGGTAGGCTGGGCAGAATTCAGTTTTTTAAATATAATTTTGCCAGATAATATTAATGTTTATTTTTAATCATTTTAACTGATTTACATTTTCACCATTACGTGCCATTACTGGGGGTCAGACAATAATTATTTCATGACAGTGGATGCTGAGAGTTAGAAAGTTAAAGCTTTATAACCATGAAACAAATTGTCAACTTGACATGCCAAAATATACACAGTAAATATCCTTAAAGCAAACTCTAGCAAGTTCTCAAGCAGCATTTTTCTTAATTGCAATAACTATCCACGAAAATATTTTTCATCAGTTCATGTGTGGACAGTGAAACTCGGCTCTGAAGAAGAGTTCCGTGTAAGCTTGACAGCTTGTCTCTCTCACCAACTGAAGTTGGTCTGATAAAAGATATTCCCTCCCCTCCCCATTGACCATCATTTAGCAACATTTACCAATAACCATTTAAACCTTCCAACCCCTTTTACTGGGAGGTTCACAAGCCCCAAATTCAGACAGCATCCTTCCCATCCGGCAGGCTAGTTAAAAATCCTCTTCCGCTGGAAATGAGGGGAGAGACCAGTATCTAATTAACCCCCTGCTTCAAATGACAAAGCAAGATGCCATTCACACCCTTTCTCCTCAACACAGCTGAGAGCTGAGGACCAAAACTAGGGCCCCAATTCAGCAAGGTACATAAGCACTCTCCTAACTTCAAGCAGTTACCTGCTGTTACTGAACAGAGAGGGGACTACTCAAATGCTTCACGTTAGAGGACCGTGAGGTGTTTTTCTTGCTCAGGGTCTGGATCAGCAAAGGCAGCTGTGAGAGAGAAATCATTAATCAACAGGTCAAGCTTTACCAGCAATCATATTTAAGGATCCACCCTTTCTTCCATTAAAAAGAGAAATACAACTGACTGAGAAAGAGAGAAAACTGGTTAGTTCTGCATATGCTGATCCTTTTGCAAAAACTTCATTAGGTCCTTTTAAGTAATATAGTGCCAGCTGAATAGGAAACATCTTATCTGCCTTCTAATAATGTCTTAGCGAACTTATGTGAATATATATATGCATAATGCACACATACACAAATATACATAGATATACATTCAGAGACAGAGATACACACACACACAGCTATATATACACACACACACACACATACATATAGGCTTGACAGAATTCCATTTTTATTTTTTCATAATTTCAGAGAATAATATTGTTTATTTTTATCAATTTAAATTTTTACAGTTGCACATAACTATGTTTTAAGCTTTTTTCCAGCTTTTATTGATCTAAATGTTCGCCATTGTGGGACCTTAGGGGTGGGGTGTTAGTCAATAATCATGTAATGACAAATGTTGAGAAGCAAAAAGTTAAAGCTTGATAACAATTAAAACATGCACAAATTGTCAATGTCCGTTGCCCAAATAGGCAAAGTAAATATCCTTAAATCAAACTCTAATAACTTCTCAGGCGGCATTTTACTTATTTTGCCTAGCTGTAAATTTTAAGTACCATTGATGGAAATATTTATCGTCAGCTTGTGTGTACAGTGAAATCAACATTTACCAATAAAAACCTAATCCTTCCAAGCCTATATATATATATATATATATATATATATATATATATATATATATATATATATATATATATATATATATATATAATATATACACACACACATACATATTATATGTACCCATAAATACACACACACACATATATGAATCACTGTTTATTTATGCAGTAAAGAAAATTGAAGTTTTTAAATAAATAATTCCAATGTAAATAAACTCCCCACCATGAGCAAACAAAAACGGATCCCTTAGCAGATTTCTCTATTTTTCAAATAAATCATAGTTCCAAATGAATATGAGCCTGGCAGTTAACATTTCCAAATGATTCAGTTGGGGGGCGGGGAGAGCTGGAAAAAACCCAAACAAACAATTTTACAAGTTCCAGAAGTGAAATCCCCCCCCCCTTTTTTTTTTAATTTGAAGAACTGGGAGGGGTGGTGGCTGCGTTCTTTGGCCCATAGGAAATCAGTGACCTGAGGACATCTGCAAGCTATTAGGACACAGACTTCAGGTAGCTCCCAGAAACACATGCTGTCCACATTACACCCTCCAAGTATATTTCCACAACTTTAGCTCTCCAAATAAACAGTGGAGCTCTCCCTGCCTTAGGAAGGAGCTGCACAAACAGGTAGAGAGAATGGTAGTTTTATTCCCCCTTCCAATTCTCATGGATTTCTTGTAAGCCATTGCTGAACTATGTAATATGAACTATTCCTTGGAAAATATAATAGGGCTACTTTTAAATTACCTCCATGCATTTATCTGTAGGTGACTATGAAATATCAGGTACAATTTCCACAGCATGTTCGCGTCAGTACATGTGTCTTACCTGAATAGCCACTTGTAAGAACGTGTTGTGTCAGCTGAACAGTTAAAAAAAGATACGAAGCTACCAGGGTTTCAGATGTTGCTGATGGACATTTTTTATTTAAATAGTTTTCTCCACCTTTTGAAACAATCCTATTTATTTTAAGAGCTTGTAATCATTTCTGAAGGAAGGCCTCAGCAACAGAGCCTATGTTTCTTTGCAAATATAACAGGGCAACACAACCAGCTGCAGTTTAAAACACTGCCTCCTTTGGAAGATAAGCAATTGTGATGGAGTTGAAAGCAGATAAATGGATGATCTGAATGCAAGAGAACTTGTTACATTTGAATGAAAAATCTTTCAGTCAAACAGCAGAGGTGGGGAAAATTGGGAAGGTGTTTGTTGCTATCATTTTCTTGCTGTACAGGGCTGATTTACAACAACAAAAATACTGGTTGTTCAATAAACCTCTATTCCTTCTCCAGCCATCTCTGTGCTGTTATGAATTTGAACCCAGGTCTTTGGCCCCCATTAGCAGAGTTTGACCTTTTTCCTATTATTGGTTTAAAATAAAAATATTCAAAATAGATTGAGCATCTGATTCAGAGCCATATCCAGGCAATGTCCAGTCCAAAGTGGAACTCAAAGGAAGAGGAACTTGAGTTAGAAAAGTAGCTCCTGGATACTTCTTCAGAGCTCATTGTTCTGACTTAGCAGAAAGCAACATAAGGCTACATTTGGCTTGGTTCTTGGTGACATACTTGGATCACATCTTCAGAGCAACATATCTATGTTCACATCTGGAGGGGGAAATTAGGGTATGTGACCAGACCACCAAAAATAAGATGCACCCTAATTTGTTTGAAAATATCTTGCAAAATATTCCTCTTCCATTAGCATGGGCAAAATTCTGTACTGTTGTAAGGGTATTCCCTTTCACTTTCAGCTGTCAGATAAATCTTCTAGACCTACCAAGTTTCCAGAGCTTGAAGCCAATGTTAGTTTTTAAAATAATAATCTTTAGAATAGAACATTGGTAAATTACAAGTTTGTAGGCAGTGATTTGAAAGTGTGGAGGAAGGGGGAGAAAACAAAAATTGTGTGGGGGTACATACACACTCTGGTGAAACCTGCCTTGGAGCCAAGAAGTTAAAAATCCTATAGAACTAGTCAGGTGCCCTCAGCTCAGAGATCTGGATTCAGACATGAAAAATAGAATCAACCAGTCTCTGGAGTTTCTGCTCCATGCTGCTACCGCTCATAACAAGTAGATGGGTTAAAACTCCCTGTCTATTTTTCCCTGTACCAATTCTTGGTCTCTACACATTTTGGGTGCTTCTAACATTTTTTTCGTCCAATGATCCGGAGCAAAAGAGTTTTCATAATCAGAGACAATGACTGTACTTGCTGCTGTCTGGGAGATTCAAATGCAATGTCTGATTCTACTTCCTGCAAAATCAGGATCTGGCCCACAGTGAATTCATACTCCTGGGATTATTTTATTTTTTCAGGAACAAATCTCAATTCTATTTAGAACGGTGCTAGTTCATAAGCAAGGGTTAGCCCAGTGTTATTCGGAAGACAAATAAAGAGGTTTAGCCAGTCAGACCTTGTCACCCAAAAGTAGCCAGCCCTTAAAAGTAGTTAGAGTATTTTTATTGCAGCACTGTCCGCCTTTGCTTTATACTTTCGTTATGGAACCCTTTCCTTCTATTCGGTATGGCAAGCATGAAGAGGTGATCAGTTTCAGTCATTCATTAAAACATGCATGTCCTTTAGGAACTCGCACTGTAATCTGTAGTCTCCCCTTCATTTTACAATCCAAAGAAAAAGAAAAATGCCACCGGCCCAGCTTTCACTCCCATTGCTTTACACTTCATTAGTTCCAAAGCTGAAATCAACCTACATTTTGCCCAGCTCAGCAACAGCATAGGGTTGTAAATTATTCTGACAAACCGGTGATTAGATAGATAGATAGATAGATAGATAGATAGATTTTCAAGAGCTTTGTTAATGAACAGTTAAAGTTAATCTAATAATTCAATAAAAATAGCAACGAATTCTTAGTTCAGGCTGCAAAATAAGCCATCATTCTGCCCCAAAGCCATCACCTACCAGCCACCACTCTCCCTATTAAAACAGGACAGAGATCCGTGTTCCTCCTTACAAAGACTAATCAAGAAGTGGTCTAAGAAATTAGCAGGCATTTGCAAAATAAATAGCTACAGTACACAAAGAAACATCCCAGTGGTTACTGGATTCTGAGGAAAGCAGACTGCTAACCTAAACAGAGGAGTATGTGATGGGTCACTCCTACACAAGATCATTCCTGCAGCCACCTACCACTTTCAGCCACAATGTAAAGCACCCACGGTTTTCCTGGCATCTCTGTAAGTGCAACAAGGGCCTGGGACGACAACTGCAGCCTGGCAACAGCTGTTTCTAATGTTAACCCTGAGGGGTATCCACATGGGTTGCCTTTCACAATGCATGTAAAAGTCCTGGAGGGGATTTAATTCGCCCCTCTGTCATTCTCTAAACTAAAGTGGTATTTATTCTTTTGTGTCCATAAAAAAATATGGTGAACAATTATTTATTGTTTGTTAAGTGACAACAATGTGTTTGGAAAGGTACAAGGTTCCTGCCCCTGTGACCTGAATACAAACAATCTGAATTAGATAAATGAGCTAAAATGCTAACATCTTGCACCAACAGATGAAAACATTCTGCACTGACCAAGGGTAACACTGACCTTCCAGATTTACATCTGTTCAGAGCATGTTTCCGGGCTCTCACTCCCTTTATTTTAGTAAGTGGAAATAATAACGTGTCAATGTTTTCACGTTGCTGAAATTGTCTTCCACACATGAACACCAGCAGCTCGTTCTTATTTAAGAAATCATTCCATGGCTTATGAGTGGGCAAAATGATTACATGCCTTTAAAAAATTCATTCCCCCCCCCCACACACACACACACACACTCCAGATTTTCCAGTTGAAAGTTGCCTTCTAAGTGGAGGAAGCACTGAGGAATCTAGGAAGTACAGGTTTGTTGGGCATCTGCTTTTGTGCCATGGGATAATCATGAAAAGTTTTGCATACAGCAAAATTCAGAGAGATTTTTGCATTAGCTTCCTGGTGTATATTTTTAAGGGTTGCAGTGCATCCCCTCTTCTCTCTACTTTGCCCCACACACACACTCTCCCCAAATGGCTGAGCATAAGCAGTCATAGAAAGGGCTTTTCACTCAGAAGCACATCATTTGAAGAGGCAAACATTTCTCCCAGCAGAAATGCTGTGAGCCAGCATTTCCCTGGGTTTCCTGTCTTACCAGAGAAGATTACTTTTTGTTCGAATGAAGACTCTGTTCTGACCCAGTAGAGAGGTCCCAGGGCTGTGTTGGTGACATCACAGCCAGTGACTATGCAAATAAGTGGGTGTCAGCAATTTCAGCATGACGACTTCGGGGGGCGGGGGAGTATCAAAGAGTCTGGGGTAGAGAGGAGAGACACAAACACATCTGATTCATGACAATATGGCCATGGCAAACGTAAACTTTTGTAGGGTTTGAGAGAAAAACCTGTATTTAATGTCTTGTGTGGCTATTAGTCCCCTTGTTATTAAACTGACAGTCTCTTTCTCTCTCTGCTAAGTAGCTTAGAAAGAGGGTTCCTGAAATAACTAACTAACCTGAATTAGCACAGGGGGGTGGGGAAATGAAATGAGGACTGTAATTCACATTCTTATTTGTCAAAAATCTTTCCTGAAGCCTAGACTTGAATACTCTTGGGTAAAATAAGATTAAATCTAAAACACACTATCCGTTGTATAAAACAGGAGTTCAATGAAAACCATTCTACTCTTAAAAAGTGAATCTAATTGATCGGATTGTCCATATGTCTAACTAGTCTATAGAACAGGGGTGTTTTTTTAAAAAAAAAAAAATGCAAACTATGAAATGGCACATGATATCTTTTTTACATTTTTCTTTTGTTTATTGTTCAAACTTGCTAAACCACTTTCTTTTGTTAAAATAGATTCTCTTGTCATGAAAAGGCAGAATTCTTTCAACAAATGGACTTTTGGAATGAAAAATGTTCTATTACATTTTTCATTAAATCAATTACCCTTCCAAATCATGGGATTTTTTTTTCTTTGCCAATCAATCAGCAGTAACTGTGTGGAACAATCTGTTGTCACTCCTCCCCCCCCCCCCCAGGTACATTTGTTCAGATTTTTTGCATTAGCAGTTCCAGCTCAGAGAAGAACAATGTTTGAGTTGAGCCTTCTTTGATATTTCTATACCAAATATTTAAAAAGGGATGTGCTGTGCTAAATTTCTCTCCTGAAATAGCTAAATCTGAGTCTTAAATTGGTAAGAGAATTTTTTTCCAAAAATTGCCCATCTAAATATTAATAGATTAACTATGTTCAGCCCAAATGTTGATGCAAATCTCTATATATCTTCCTACTTGGTCTCTGCTCCATGTTTAGTCCAGTCATATCTGGAACACTGTGAAATGTTTTTAAGTGTTGCAGACAATTATTAGAAAAAACAACCCCTCTTCTCACCTCCCCTATCATTTCAGCCAAAGGCTCTATAAATACACTTACCTTTCAGCTCACCCAAAGATAGCTGTTTGCCAGAGGTTTCCAAGCAAAAACTCCCAAAGATAGCAAATACAGAAAGGATCTAACAGGGAGTTTTTCTTCGAATTGATTTCTTCGGAGCTCCTTCCCCGTGTGCTTTTTTTTCCCCCTCGCACAATTTCCAATTCCATTTAAAAATAATTGCCCTTTTTAAAAAATGTCCCCTGGCAAATGTACTGTCACCCAGCATGACAATGCTATCTATAGGAATTGTTTAACAGAACAAAGGCTGTGAACTGAAGCAATTTCAATAAAGCACTTAGGGGAACCCGACATCAGTGCTTGAACTGAATTCAAAATTAGGCACTGTATATTTTATAACGAAAACTACAGCAAAAAACGTGTCCCGCTACTTTGGCCCGAGAGGTTTTGATCACTTAGTTTACAGAGACGTGTGGGGGAAGACCCTTAGGTTAAATTCTGAATCGCAGTCTCTAAAAAGCATCTGCTCTGAAATTCAGTTCTCAGCTTAGTCCTTTTTTTCCTTCCTTTGAAGTATAGGCACCACTTGTATTATTCCCAACCTAGATAACCGCGGGATCATCTCTGACAATTCCTTTGCTGTAGTGAAAAAGACTGCAATTAAAAATGTAGGTGCGAAACGTTTCACTACAAAGCGAAGGGGAACTGTTTGGATTTTTTTTTTCTTAAGCACATCTCAACACACTAGTTACAAATTGTCAGCCATGGATAAATAAATAAATGGCTGCAATTTTTAACGTGCGTGTTGAGATGTGTTTGTTTGCGTTTGCTGACCGGGTTTGGCCAATTTGGCAACTCTTTAAAAATCGTGTGTTGCTGCACAGATTGAAATTGTACGAGGACAGAGACAAGTCTTTGTGGTGGGAAAGTGTCCCCCAATCACGCTGGAAAGCAATCTAAACCTTCCTCAACCAGGCTCTGCTCAGAAGATACTTCAACGCGCAGCGAAATTGACATAGAAGTGCATTGGGAAATAGAGACCGATTGGAGACTGTCCTCAAAACGGGACAGTGCATAGCTCAATGATAAATATGAATTATATCAGTGTAGAACTGTATGGTGTGGCCAACATGTTGTATTCTTGGGATACATGGGGGTTTTATTATTATTATTATTATTATTTAATTATGACTCATTTTACTCCTTCATTTTCCCAAATGAACCTTAGAAAAATATTAAGAGCGCTTTTAGGGCGGCACCAAAAGTATATTGGGGATTGATAACATTTGAAACAAAAATGTACCGTCAGAGAAAAGGGCAAGAGAATATGCACCAGAAAAACTTTCATTAGAATAAGTAGATTTCCCCCAAAAGTTAAAAAAACCGCCTTTTTTTCTATATACACGGTATTTTATAATGATTTGGTATCTTGTTGCATTGATCACTGGCTGAAAGCACTTTGATCACTTTCTCCTCGCGGTTTGCTAAGGAACGTTTGCTGTTGAACCCTGTAAAGGCTGATGAATCTGAGCGTCAGAGACGATTCAGCGAGACGCCTGCTCTAAAAAAGTCTCCTGGAGCGAAAAGTTTGAGGTTAGTTTCTGGGCTTCTGGCGCCCCCTCTGGATGACGAAGAGAATTACATTTTACCAGCCGAGAGGTAGGTAGGTGATTGTTGACAACTGTAAAAGTTCCCCCCAAAGAACCGGGAGTATGAAATGTGAGCATCAAACGCACAGAAAGCAAAGCAAACCCATTTCACGGTGCCTGACAGTGATCAAACAACATGACAACAATGAGGGTGATTCGTCTATTTTAAACGATTTCTATATACAGCCAAGTTTTTTTTTTGCAACAGCTTTGGTGATCTGTGACAGCGAGATGATATAGGTATGTGCGTATCTATGCTGAGGCATTCACGTGTTTATTATGAGAAGAAATAATCACATAGGTATGTGTAAAGCTATTTTCTTCACTAGTGGGTGTGCTTTGGCTATCTTAAAATCAGGACTAAAAATCTCCAATTTTTCCCTTCCTGTTTGCTTCAGAATTATACCAGCTCTCCAAAACAAATATATCTTGGATGCTCTACGCCGGTTATCGGCCCCTAAAGAACAGTAGATAAAGAGCAAACTGAAAATGAGTTAAACTTTGTCTAGCAAGAACCAAACCGGTATTCAAAACATGTAATGAAAACGTAAACATTGACAGCAGGAAAAATAGTCTTTCTGCAAATATAGGGGCAAAGATTTGCATTCTACGTCATGCAAGTAAATCTAGGGGAAGAGATTCTCCGGGTTTAAATGCTGGGGGGAAATGCTATGTATTAGTAAATGGCATGTTTTAGTACACGATTTTGCATCTATTTTAGATATGGTCTTTGCATATGTTGAGACTGTTCTCGCTTAGCAGTTCACAGTGAATTTGAGCATGTCTATCCCTAGTGTCTTCGTTATTTACAACAGATTTGTTTTCGGGATGAAATAATGATCGCTCTTTCTATTACATCTTAACTTTATGAAGCTCTGATACGCAAATATACCGTTTATACTGTAAGACTGGAGACGCATCAATGCAATCGTTTAGTTCTATAAATGCAAGTTACAGCGGTGGACGAGAACAGTACAGAAAGTTAATTAGTGTATTCAAATGCAGAAAGTAGACAAACTTTACTTAGTAACTTTCACACCACTGAATGATTAAGGTTTAACTTTTAAGACTACTAGCCCGATTGCACCATGCTGGCACAGTGCATATTACTAGTCTTCAAACTACCCTCACACACCAGAAGACCAGCCTCTAGGTAGCCCAGCAATGAAGTGTCACATAACTTTGCAGACTTAAGCTCGCTCTACATCTGTGTACACAGAATTTAAAGCACCGAATTATCAAATAAGCCTGCGCGTGGCTTTAAACCATGCTGGTTTTAATTAAAGAATAGCAGCAGCCCATCACCCTGGATGCCAAATGTAGTTTTAAAAACCGCTCGAGGTATTAGAATGAAAACCAAACAGAGGCGAAATCACAAAATCATTGACTTCGCCGAAAAAGCTCGAAGTTCTTTTCCACGCCAAAGTGCGTGACATTTAGGCGCACACAACTTGTGTGATGCAATTTGACCCCTGGGTTATCTGTTACAGAACAGGAGACTGTCCACAGACCCACTGAATACAATAAAAATTTGCCTAGACAAATAGAAAAGACAGAAGAGTTTGCTTTTAAGGCATCACAAAAGTTCTGAAGTACAAAGAGTAAACTCAGCCACTTCTCCTTGGCTGTATTTTTTTTTCTTCCCCTTCTCTGAGCACTGCGCTCATTTCTCCCCTCCCTACAAAAACTTGTAGCCAATCGTCTGTGCGCCAGCCCCCCGGGGGCAGGGTTGTCATTGGCTGAAAGTTTCTAAGGTGAAATAGAAGAGGAGCGTATTTATTACAGAGACCCGGAGAGAGAGTTGGAGAGCTGAGCTCGAAATTGACTAGGTGAACTTGGGAGCCTTAAACTTTCCAAAGCCAAGGAACTTTTTTCTTCTTCTTCCGAGCGAGAGAGGGGCGGAGAGGGGGGGAAATAAGTAACCCCCAGACTATTTCCCACCCCCTTTTGACTAGCCCCCGAGCTGGGTCCATGCAAGTCCCTCAGAGCAGATCGCCGCAGCGGCAACTTTGCAGTGGGCTGTGAACAGACTTTTTTTCCCCCTCCTGCAAGCTGCTGGTCACCGGGCAAAACTTTCTTGTTTCTTTTGCAAACTTTTGGGCTGCCCGCCTCCCCCCCTCCCCCCTCTCTTCCCTGCTTCCTCCGCCACAAACCCAGCTGGTTTGAAAGAGGCTTTGCCACTTTTATTATTGTTTTTTTTTATCCCTCCCTCCCCCCTCCTTTCCCCCCACCCCTTCATTTTCACCCCGCTGTTTCCCCCCCCCGCCCCCGCTGCCGCTGTCTCGCATGAATCTCCTAGACCCCTTCCTGAAAATGACAGAAGAGCAGGACAAATGCGTCTCCGGCGCCCCCAGCCCCACCATGTCGGACGACTCCGCGGGGTCCCCCTGCCCCTCTGGCTCCGGCTCGGACACGGAGAACACCCGACCCCAGGAAAACACCTTCCCCAAGGGCGATGCGGATCTGAAGAAGGAGAGCGACGAGGACAAATTCCCGGTGTGCATCCGAGAGGCGGTCAGTCAGGTGCTGAAGGGCTACGACTGGACCCTGGTGCCCATGCCGGTCCGGGTGAACGGATCCAGCAAAAACAAGCCCCACGTGAAGAGACCCATGAACGCCTTCATGGTGTGGGCGCAGGCGGCCCGGAGGAAGCTGGCGGACCAGTATCCGCATCTGCACAACGCGGAGCTCAGCAAAACGCTGGGCAAACTCTGGAGGTGAGTGAGGGGAGCGGGCTTGTGTAAAGGGCCCCCGGGTTGCAAAGCGGGGAGACGCGTGGACCGGGCAGGGGAGCGGGGGGGGGGGTGTCGGGTCGGGCCAGCTGCTGTGCAGGGGGGAAACCTGCATGGCTGGGGGGGGGCTGTAGTCCGGGAGGGGTTTGCGGCCCTTTGATCCCCTGGCCGGGTTTGCAAAGGGGGCGGCTGGGACGTGTGTGGGTAGAAGACTGGGCTTCCTCGGCATTGCATCAGATCTGCACCGACGGCGACAGGATCCCGGGGCGGAGGGGGGCGGGGGGGAGAAAGTTGGTGACGTTGGCCCAGGCTAGCCGGGGGGGTTGTGGAGAAGAGGACAGAGCCCACTTGCTTCAGTGTGGGAAGAAGGAAAGAGAATCGCCTGGCTGGGGCTTCTGCTGTGACTCTGGGGGGGGGGGGGGACCCAAAACAAAACGAAAACAGTTAAATGGGCAGCAAGTCTGGACCTCCAGAGGCAGGGCCCGGAGCCACGCAGGGCGTTAGTCATCTCCTCGTCTTATTGAGCCCCTGTGCGCGCCCCTTCCAGGGGGAATTGACTCCAGCCAGCTCTCCAGGGGGCGGGGGGGGGGAATCACTGCCCTAGTTTTGGGGTGTCTGGTTTGGCCACCAAAACAATCTGCCAGTTTCCTGGGGGAAGGGGGAGGGGAAGAGAGCAGCAACCAGCCTCCCATGAGATTACCAAGCACTGCCCAGCAATGGCAGGCCACAGCGGAAGGGGGGACCGAGTGGGGGTCCCTTCCTTGCCCTTCAGAGAGAGGCCACACTGGAGCAGGGGAGCTGGGCTAGTCATGCAGGATCGGAGTGAGCAGAAGGGAGGCTGGGGGTGTAGAGTATTGGGGGTGGGGCAGAGCAATTGGCGGGGCAGCCTGGCCCTAGTGGTGCAAGAGGACAGTTGTAGCCCCCTAGGGGCGCATGGCTCTTTAGGGCAGGTCAAGGCAGGGGGCCCCCCTGGGGCCTGCCCTCTGGGCAGAGCGCCAGGGTGGAAGCTGCCCTCGCTGTCGGAGAGGCAACTAACCCCCTCCTCCCCTCCGCTCCCCTGTCTTGCCCAGGTTGCTGAATGAGAGCGAGAAGCGCCCTTTTGTGGAGGAGGCCGAGCGGCTGCGGGTGCAGCACAAGAAGGACCATCCCGACTACAAGTACCAGCCCCGGCGGAGAAAGTCGGTGAAGAACGGGCAGGCGGAGCAGGAGGAAGGCTCCGAGCAGACCCACATCTCCCCCAACGCCATTTTCAAGGCCCTGCAGGCGGATTCTCCTCAGTCCTCCTCCAGCATGAGCGAGGTTCACTCTCCCGGGGAGCACTCTGGTAAATACGCAGCTTTACACCGCAAGGCAGACACACACACGCACACACTCCTGGGCCCGGCCCGCTGGCCTAGGCAGCGGGGGAGACATCCAGCCGCCTGCCTGTTCCCGAGGTGGCCGGCTGTGTCCTGAACCGGGCTCCAAATGCAATCTGCACAGAGACAGAGCCGCAGCCAAACGGTGGATGTGTCTCGCGAGAGCTACATCCAGCGTCAGATACACTCACACAAACACGCTTACTAAGCTTAACGACTCTTTCACCGACTTTTCTCGTTGCAACCAAGTTTCAGTCGCTGTTTTCTCCCCCCAATGTTGGGCTTTTGAATTCAGAAATTAAATTCAAAATCCTTCCGAGCAGCTCAGAAAGCCCCATCTTTGATCTGGCGCTACATATTTACACAGATACAGATCACATTGGTACAAACCTGGAAAGGTGTGTGTTACCCTTCGCAACTGACTTCAGGGGCAAAGCGGTGATATCTGCCAGGGCCCCAAAGACCGCGAGTTAACCATTAACTGAGTTATCACCATTATACAACGGCCTCCTCGCTTTAGATTGCAGGGCCTCATTTCTCTCTCTGTGTGCCACTTCAACTAAAGAGGCAGAGAGCTCTCTCAATTTAATTGCAAACAAGTGACAGCCGCCAGCTCACCGCTACATGTACTATTTCTTTTCCTCTCCAGGGCAGTCCCAGGGGCCCCCGACCCCTCCTACCACACCCAAAACCGATGTCCAGCCTGGGAAGCAAGACCTGAAGCGAGAAGGGCGCCCTCTGCAGGAAGGAGGAAGACAGCCGCCCCACATCGACTTCCGGGACGTGGACATCGGGGAGCTCAGCAGTGACGTCATCTCCAACATCGAGACCTTTGACGTCAATGAGTTCGACCAGTACCTCCCGCCCAACGGTCACCCCGGCGTCCCGGCCACTCACGGGCAGCCCGGCCAAGTCACCTATAGTGGCAGCTACGGAATCAGTAGCACGGCCGCCACTCAAGCTGGAGCCGGGCACGTCTGGATGGCCAACAAACAACCGCCGCCCCAGCAGCAGCCGCCGCCCCCGGCCCAGCCCCAGCCCCAGCATACCATGACCACCCTGAGCAGCGAACAGGGCCAGTCCCAGCAGAGGACACACATCAAGACGGAGCAGCTCAGCCCCAGCCATTACAGCGAGCAGCAGCAGCACTCCCCTCAGCAGCTCAATTACAACTCCTTCAACCTCCAGCACTACAGTTCCTCCTACCCGACCATCACCCGCTCGCAGTACGACTACACGGACCACCAGAGCTCCAACTCCTACTACAGCCACGCGGCCAGCCAGAGCACCGGCCTCTATTCCACCTTCACGTACATGAACCCCACCCAAAGGCCCATGTACACGCCCATTGCAGACACTACTGGGGTCCCTTCCATTCCCCAGACCCACAGCCCACAGCACTGGGAACAGCCTGTCTACACACAGCTCACAAGGCCCTGAGGGCAACCACAGTGACAAGGAGAGAGAAAAAAGAACTGTCAACTTTTTTTTAAGAGACATTAACACTAAAGATGATGGAAAAAAAAAAAGAACACATCAGGCCTTCTGCACTACAGCACCCTTCAGGACGTGGCCAGACCACTCTGCTGAGAACCGGCAAAACTCGGTACAGACATTCCAAGGACTGGACTTTAACCTTAATTCAGGGGGGCGAGAGATGAGCTCTCTCACCGGCCAACTCGCCTGCCTGTGTTTGGACTTTTGTAATTATTTTTAGCAGTAATTAAAAGAAGAAGAAAAAAAAAGGAAAAAAAAATACCCAGAGTCCTCTGTGAGGAATATTCTCTATTTTAAATATTTTTAGTATGTACTGTGTATGATTCGGGGATTTATATATATTTTTAGAGATTTTTTTTTTAAATGCTCTTATTTTTCCAACAGCTAAAACGACACTTAGTGGACCCGTCCTAGCTTTTCTTGCAGTCAGAGGTATTTTTGTATAGATAAAAGTCTTTTCTTTAAAGAAAAAGAAATCAAAACGGTGTGCATTAATTAGGAACAAAAACTGTTAAACAGTGATGGGCATCAGGCTAAGCTTTGGTCAGCTGTGCAACCTAGGAGACGCAAGGGGTTAAAAACAAAATAGGCTTTATTTTTCTAACTTGGAAGCAGAGAGAGAGCCAGGAGGAGAATTTGGTAGTTTTATTTTTTGAAGACCTTGAGCCTTAAAGCAGTGCTGTTGAAAAGCCTTAAAAGCAGCCCTGTAATATTTTTTTCCTCAAGATTCTTATACAACTGCCCTCCAGTGCAAGGAGAAAGACAGAGTCCAGAAAGGAGGCAGATCTGATTTTATGGAAAACTTAATGTCTGACTCTTTTACCAACACTCAGCAGCAGATTCCAATGCCACAACCAGCATCACCCTCCTCAGCTTCCTGCTTTAGACACCATGTGCACGACAGATGCTGGAATCCTCCCCCCTCACCTCTCCAGCCCTTTAAAGAGCCTTGAGTGCAAACATTTAGGGCCGGATCCAAAGCCCATTAAGGACCCTATTGGCTTCAATGGGCTTTGGATGAAACCCGTAGGGCAGGTTGGAAACATCAGACACTTTTTAAATTATTTATTTTGTGAGAAAAGCCAGTTTAATCAAGATTTTCTTTATAAAATCTCCCTTCCATTTTTTAAATGCCTTTAAAAGCGATTAGATTTGTTGGAGTCTTATTTGGAGGGTACGATGCCTGTTAAGTTATGGTCTAAACTGTAACCAGTTCTTTATTTATCTCTAATTCCTTTTTATTATTATTATTATTATTCTTTGGAATCTGTGTCCTAGGTTTGTACAAACGCGTCCTCTTCCTTTTTTTCTTTTGTTTTAAGGATAAACTGGAATTTTTTGTACAAACTAGAGATTGCAAATGTAGTGTATCACTGAATCATTTGCCTTGTTTTCTGCCTCAGCTCTTTTGGACACACAAACCTGTGTGTATGTGAGACACAAGACACCATTGACAAAATGCGTGTGTGTCATCTTGCTAACCTTCCACCCCTTGAGGTAGTTTTGAGGTGGGGGAAATTGACGTTGGTGAAGCTGTGGCTGAACAGTTAAGAATTGCTTTTTAAAAAAGACAGCAAACTTTTTTTTTATTTAAAAAAATGATATATTTGTTAACAGTTGCGGGAGTTTTTTGTTTTGGGGGTATTTTTTTAGGGATTCAGTAGAAAAAAATCTTAAAGCACTCATATGGCATCTTTCTATTTCTGTATAAAAGCAGATCTTTTTAAAGTATTTCTGTAACTTAAAAGACCTGTCATTTAAAACATATTTTGTCTTTAGGTAAGTTTGTTTTATTTTGTTTTGTTTGCGAGACCATTTGTTCTCTTTGTGAAACTTACCTTTTTTTGTATATTATTGTTTGCAATAAATATACATTGTATTAAAAATTTTAAAAAGCAACTGTGCATGTTTTATTAAGTACATCCCCTAAAGAACAGTGGGGTGTTAAAGCTACAGTGTTTTTTTTAATATAGTGACTAGTATACTTTTCTCTCTTGTCTTGATTAACTTTTATCACTATATGGTTTTGGGACCTGAGCCTGCTTAACTGGGCCCAATCCTGAAATGGTTCTTTATAGAAAAACTCCCATTGAAGTCAAGCAGTTGAGTCAATTTCCCCTGCTACAGTGATAGCCCCATATGGTCAGCAGTAATCCCATGTCAGAATAGGTCATTTAAATAGAAGGTTACCTGGTTCCTACTGCCTCTGAGGAGAGCCAGTGTGAAAAACCTTCAAAAGCTGCATTCCTATAACTGGTACACAGTAACATATGACAGTTGGTAAGATACCTGCTGTGTAAAGTCCTGGACACAGAATCACACACAAGTTCCTGGTGGCCAAGTGTCTATCTCACAAACAACACAGTCACACTGGAGGCTCATTGTTGCCAGAGTGGATGGAGAGGACCAGAGGGGGAAATGGAGCTAGAATTCCCTTCTTATCCTCTAGAAGGCAGCCTCCTAGCTCACCAGGATGCATATTGGAATGAATGAGGGGGCTGCCAGGAGAATGGGATGTACATGACTGCTGCTTTATTGCTCTATTAAGTTGAGGATTGGAGGACTTGCCCCAGTGTTGCCAGAAGGTCTAAATGCACAAACAAACCAAAGGCTGAGCTTGGTTTTATTTTTTTTTATTTTTTTTTGGGGGGGGGGGGGAGGGCAGAGGGGAAAAGTGGGAAAGAACAAGAATGAAAAGAAAAGCAACTGTCAAAGAAAACCAGAGACCACATCTCTACCCCCCCCCCCCCCAGGCTGGCGCTGGGCTTGATTTGATGTGCTCTGAACATGCCTGCATTTCAGCTTTAACCAGTTCATATCACAGCAGGGGCGGTGGGGGAGGTAAGGAGATCGGACTCTTGTTAGGTTTGGCATGAGTCATTCAGGGAGTTTCCAAACTCATATGGACTTTCAGGTCATTTTCACTAAACAGATGAGATCATCCCCTTCCCTGTGCAACGGAACAGAACAGGTATCGGCCTCTGTACGGTGATGTCACTTTTCCCCCGAGCCAGGGGGAATGCTGGGATTTTGAAAGGACTCATAGCCCCAGTTTATTATATTTACTCTGAGACTTCAGGCTTCCTGTGGAACGGCTAGGAAGAATTCCTGTGCTTCCATCAGGTTCATCTACTGCTTCCTGGGCAGCTCCCTTGCCATTTGAAGGGAGTTCAGAGAAGGGGACAGATAATACCGAGCAATGGACACACTTGCTTTTTCCATTCCCTCTGGCACCAGCTAGGGTGGTTTGCCTTCCATTCCTGATCCTGCAAATATTCCCTCACCCAAGTACCCTCACTGATATCAGTGAAAACACTCATGTGTGCAAGAGCTGCTTGCACGTGTAAGAATTGTGCAGGCTCAGGGCCCTCATCTTTCAGGGCTTTATAACCCCAAATTAGGGCCCTGGGACTTTTCCTATTGACTTCAGCGGGAGTAGGAGCAAACCCATAAACTTTATTTCTGGGCTGGAACTTGGCAAGGGTCTCACCCCTTTCGCCAGTCTCACGTCTATCAGCCTTCACGTCCGTGTATGTATATTGCTGTGTCGGTACTTATGTATTCTTACTCAGCACTTCATAATTGAAAATACCTTTACTCCCCACAAAAGTGAGATGCTGACATTGCCAAGTGGAGCCAAGCTCACTGTGGGCAGCTGCATGAAGTCTCATGAGCAATGGCAACGGGCACCGCAGTCCGGGTCTGAAACACCTTCCTCGCCCCCCCCCCCTAACAGCGCTGTTAGTTTATCTCAACGTCTCCCATTAGCACTAGTCACGCCGCCACTGCACCTTCACCCCGATTTGCAGCTCCGTCTGCTATTCCAGTAGTGGGACCCCACACAGCACTCAAGCCTGATCTACAGCCTCTGTTATTCTAGGGGCTTCATTTGCCACACAGCGCTATGCAAATGCACCTAAAACCTGACCTGCAGCCCCCCCTCTCCCTCCCCCCCACTGCTAGTCCCGGCTTAGGTTCTCCCTGCACAGCTCTGCCCCTGCACATCTGCCCTCCTAACCTGCGGCACCTGTTGCTGTTCCCTGCTGCCCTCTCAGAGTTTCTGTCTGCGGGTTCTGAGAAATGTGTGTTCATGGCTGGAGCTCGGTTTCATTACTGAGGTTAAAGGTTATTGCACGAACTCATTGTGTTGCTTCATTCGGTTTTCAACGGCCCGGTCATCCCCCTAAGAACACTGCCTGCTGCGCACCCATCGGAACCAGCCCCAGCGTCTGTTTGGCAGGCGCAGCGTGATCACAGAGACAGCCGCACGCTGGGAATGGACACACATTCCAGGACGCCTTAAGGGACTTACTGACTACACCACCTGTTCTGCAGTGTCCTTTAGCTACATATTTGCCTGACAGGCTGCAACAGCCTCCATACCTCCCTGCTGATTGCTGGGTAGGAGGCAATCGCTCCTAGACTAGCAACACAATGCGGGGAGTTGAAGCTGGTTGCTCGGCCTTGGCATTTCCAAATGGTTGATGCCCACTAACAACCACATTCCTGCCTGACCATTTCTTAGGTACCGAATGGTTGGTCTTGAAGGCACTAGACTGGAGCCATGAGATCTGGAATCAACTCCCTACTCTGCCACAGACTCACTATGTGACCTTGGGCAAGTCATTTATTCTCTCTCCACCACAGTTCTCCATCTGTAAAACAGGGATGATAATAATAATGCTTCCTTTTCCCATGATCCACTGCCTGTTCTACTTTGATTGCAAGCTCTTTGAGGAAGAGGTTGTCTTTTACAAGGTGTCTATGCAGCACCCAGGACAACGGGACCCAGATCTCACTTGGGGCCGCTAGCCACCAGTGCAATCTAAAGAATCAGTATTAATAAAGGGGGTTGTTTATTTAATTTCCTGGTCCGATTCACCTCATTTCAGGAACATACTTATAGACAGTCGGCTCTAAAGGGATTGCATAGCAGTTCTGCAGCCTGTACACTCAGGTCTAGATCTTCAAAGGCATTTAGGCTCCAAACTTCCTTTGAAATCAATGTTTTTCTGGCATCACGTATGATTAGGACTAACCATAAGAGCTGTAATGAATAACCAGTAAGGAATGCCACTGTGAAGCTTTGCATCCGAGAAGGGCAGGAGGGGGGGAGTCTGGTCCCTAGGAAGATGTTTGCCTTTGCTGCGGCTATTTTATTTTTTTCAGTTATGTTTTTCTTCCATTTTCTTAGTGGGAAGAAAAGGTTCCTTCCAAGTGGGGACATGCGGGAAGAGAATAGAGATGGCCGCCTAGCTCATGCTTCGTGCCCCTAGGAACAAGTGTCTAGAAAAGTCAAGTCACATTCCACAGCTGGCATTTGAGGAGATTCTAACACTTATGTCTGAGGTAGCAGCTCTCGTTTTTTTCCACATTACAGAAAAAGCCTGGTTCAACCACAGAGAAGTCATACGTAGAGCTGTGCAAATAAGGCAAGTCCGAAAACAATCAAAGATCAGTTTTGGGCAGAATCACAACATGTAATTTTTGGTGAAAACAAAGAGTTAAAAAAACCAAACAAAAACAAAATGTGCTGAGGGTTGAGCTAAATGTTTCAATAGCTATCACCCTTTAAAAAACGTAAAACAAGAAATGTTTAAAAATGTTTAAAAAGCAAAACATTTAGATTTTTTTTCCCATTTTTTTTTCAACTGAAACAATTGGGTAAAACTGCCATGAAGTCGCAGAACGTTTTGTCGTCATTTGTTTCCAGAAAGAAAGTTTTGGCCCAGTTTTAGCCATGCTGGGATGATTTAGTTGGAGTAGATGACCTCCTGAGGTCCATTCTAACCCTGATATTCTATGATTCTCCCTGGCTACGAAGTGCTATGAGGGCATTTGTTTCCACCTCTGGAGACCTGGGGTGGACTTGGGTCAGAAATCAAAAATGGTTCCAGCAGTCTCTCTCCAGTAGGGTGACCAGATGTCCTGGCTTTATAGGGACAGTCCTGATTTTGGGGTCTTTTTCTTATATAGGCTCGTATTCCCCCCCAATCCGTATCCTGATTTTTCACATTTGCTGTCTGGTCACCCTATTCTCCTCACTGTTTGTTGTACGCATCCCAGAATAAACTCACCCTGCGAGCAGCCTCTGCTCCGTAGTGCTGCAGGGTACGTGGGTGCTGAGCATGTGGTGCGTGGGGGGAAGAGAAGGGGAGATGTGGGAGCTGGGAAAGCAGGGGAACATCTGTAATGCTGCGGGGCAGGTTTGAGCCAAAGAGCAGATAACAGAGCGGAGTGCAGGGACAGCTGGGACTACAGGGAATGCCCGCAATGCTACAGGGCAGGTTTGAGAACAGACAGAGTGTGGTGCGAGGGAAGGAACTACCTGTAAAGTTACAGGGCAGGGCTGAGCCGGGGGCAGGGAAGTGAGGATGAAGTTGATGAAGTCTGATCAGCCCCAGCTGCTTTGCTGTCACCTTCTCTCTTCACTGGGCCCCCACGGCCTTATCTTTCGCCTGAGCGCTGTTTTCACCCTTATTCCAGAAAAACAACAAGAAACCTCAGAAAAGGGCAAGAGGGGGAGATAGGAAGAGAGGCCCAGCTCCGGGATCTCACACATCTCTGCTCTAGCGCCCAATAACGTCTCATTGTACTAATATCGAAAACTAGCCAGTGAGCTACACACTACCTAGCTACCTCGCCTGCCTGCCGCTGTTCAGCCTGACGTTTGTCACATCCCCTCCCCCCACACACCCCTCATGAGAGTTGGGTACATCGGCCGAGAAACAGTGCTGTCGGCTATTCGAAAAAGCCCTGGGATGTGAACAGCTGTCGGAGGCGATGCTAACTCAAGCTGTATTTACTAGCAGAGACAGCTCCCATCTCAGTAGCACCTAGTGGCCAGAGGTGTCCTACAAATAATTGCTCATAAGGCGCATAGAGAGATTTATTTACTTGGATCAATGGTTCTCAACCTATTTACCACTATGGGCCACATATGCAGCTCTCTCGGTTGTGCATCCACACAATATATATACTACCTGATTGGCCCTGAGGATGTCACATGGGTGGCAGCTGTGCACTGATTGGGCCTCGGGTTGAGAGCCACTTAAACAGTCAGCTCTTTGGGGCAGGCACCATCTCTCTTATGTGTTTGTCCAAGGACTAGTATAATGGGCCTTGATGCCTGACTGAGGCCCTACATGCTGCCATAGTACAAATTATTAATATGTCATAATAATACTACTACTAATTAATAATGCCCTGGGCATTACATGAGTGAACACTGTTTAGGGTTACACCTTGCAGGCAAAGCTCAATTGACATCAATAGGGGATAGGCCTTCATGACCAATGTTGGGTCAGAGACATTTAGCAAACTCAATTACAGTGAAACTCCATGTTTTGTGCAGAAGAATGAAAGCCCGGCACAGTTTTTATGCACTGAAAGAGGCAGCTTCTGATTACAGCAAAAGGCCTGGGTTAGAGCAAAGCCGTGTGGAAAAAAACCCCAAATTTCCCCGTAAAAAGGGTTTGGGTTTATAAAAGTTTCAATAAAACCCTTTTGAACTATGAAATAAGTGTCAGTTTTGCCACTCAGCGAAGGGCCGGGAAACAAGTTTCCAAACGCACATTTTCAATTATTGACCTGCCTAGGAGCTGCTCCCAATTTTCAATGACTAAAATGCCATCCGGGATTTTTTTCCCTCCCTAAATCTGATTACTTGTGGAGAGTACTTATGGAGAGCCTTTGTGGATTTTCATCTCCATCACGTGCATTTTCCATTTTAAAAAGAAAGAAAAAAGAGAAAATAACAGAACTATAACTGCAGTGTTTATTAACCCTTTGCCAGGTACAGTGATCATTTGTTTACCATGTTTCCATCTCACAGTGGCAATACAGGGCCTGATCTTGCAGGTAGTCTTATGCACGAGGGGGTCCATCTGTGTGGATGTGTCTGCAAGATCTGGCTGGTCTGGAAATATTACGAGAGCCTCATTTTGGTATTTCAATAGGTGTCCCACTGCTGGATCAAATGGAAGGTGCAGAAAAGATTAACACGGGAGCGGATGAGTGGTCTTGTAACTAAGGGTACATCTACATTGCAAAGAATAACCCCCGGTGTCATGTCTCAGAGCCTGGATCAACTGACTTGGGGTTCGTGGGGCACGGGCTGTCGGGTTTAAAATAGCCACGTTGATATTCGGGCTCAGACTCAGGGACTCAGCGCCCCGTCTCCAGATTGAGCCCGAATGTGCACACTGCTATTTTTAGCTCTGCAGTCCAAGCCCCACAAGCCCGAGGTCAGAGTCGGCACCAAGGGTTTTCTTTCCAGTGTAGACATACCCACAGGCCCTAGCCAAGGACTTGGGAAGTCTGGGTTCAATTCCTGGTTCTGCCAAGGTCTCTCTATATGGCCTGGCCAAAGACATCTCTGTGCCTCAGTTCCCTACCTTTAAGATGAGGATACTAATCTTTCGCCCATCTTGCCTGTTTAGATTGTAAGCTCTTCAAGACAGGAGCTGAACAAATCCATAGTGAGAGACATTCCCTAACACAACAGAGCCCCAGCCTCCTTTGGGGCTGCCATTATACTGTTACTCTAACTTATGACACCACAGTCCGTCCTGACACCAGCACCCCTCCTCCGCAGAGCAGCAGCAGATGTCCAGAGCTTTGCAGATTGATTTCTCCTTCACTAGGGAGGCAGTCTTGGTGTATTCTATGCATAACTTATTTTATTTACAGATATACACCAGTCCTGGAACAGAGACGGTCAAAAACAGCATGCAGAGAAATCCCTTCTTTCAGGAATCTCAGCCCAACAGCTCCTCTGTTTCCAAGGAGCAACACTGCATCAAAAATTTACTCCAATCAGAGACCAAAGCAGAGAGCGAGTTCTCCTGCTGCTCTCAGAGCACCCGGTGTTAGAATATTGCATAACAAAACTACCATCACCACACAGCACATCTCTCCAAGACTGAACATTTGCTCATACACTACATACACTACTCAAAAGAACTTGGAAGTCTCCATGTAATGATGCCACCTGGTGATGCCTCCATAACAATACAAAATAAATAGCAACTATGGCACCAACTCCCAGTACAGAACCAATTTCTTGGTGCTCAGTTTATCCCTTAGGCTCACAGACAGTAAGAAAGGATCACGTACATTCAGGAGTTTCACTAGGTTTGCTTCACACCTTTGTGTAATGGGCTATTAAGCCCAAAATAAAGGGAATTCCTTAGGTTATCAAGGATGAAGTTTTGAATCAGGCACCCAGGATACAGACAGACTGAGCAGCAAGTGGCCATTTTTACATAGTCACACACAGAGAATATAGTTAATGGGCTAAATGATACATTTTAGGGCAAGGACCACTTTGCGTACCCTACTCTGACCTCCTGCATAACACAGGCCAGAGAATTTCACCCACTGATGCAATGGAGACTGCAGCTAATGACTGTCTCTCTTTCAGCAAGACATCCACTCTTGTTTTAAAGACTCCAAGTGATGAGGAATTTGCCACCTCCCTTGGTAACTTGGTTAATGACCCTCGCTGTTTGCATTTTCTATCTTATTTCCCATTTGAATTTCTCTAGTTTCATCTTCTAGCCACTGGATCTGGTTATACCTTCATCTGCTAGATTAGAGACCCCTACCATACTTCAGCCTAAACACCTCTAGCAGAAGAAGTTATCTCACTACAGAACATGAAAAAGAATTCATGTATAAGGCTGAGAAGCTCCAATCAAATTCACTCCACCGGGGTCTGATATTTCAGCCCAGGTGGTTACATATCATACGTGGATCTCAGATCCCCTCTACAACTTGGGCATGGCAGGATGAATTAGAGGGTGAACGGGAAAGTCTTAACTTGGATTTTCTTCCCCCAGTGTGGGGATTAATTACACAGAGCTGTCTGGGCACTAACCAACTATCACCAAGGAACGTCTCACTCCATAAATTTTAAGCTACTAATAAGAAGACTGGACAGCAGTTTTTAGGCTTCAGTAGATAGTTTACAATTAACCTGCTCCTGTCAGCTGGAAAATCAACTTTCATGTAATTCCAGTTCACGTCTTAATCACTTTCAGTTAGAAATTTCCTTTGAAACCAAGTCGACTCCCATTAGGTTTCTATATAGAGATAGGTCCAAGATGCAGAGCTCAGAACCAGATCCTGCTTCTGAACTTCCCAGACACTTGAGTCGTTTACATCCAGGGTTTGGGTGTGGCTTATTATAGGAGAAAAGGCCACATGTGGTGTTGGGATATAAACTTATCAAAGGTCTGAGCTGTTTTGCCCAGGGGTTTGATTCAGCCCCATCTCAAGTGAGTTTATCATCTGCTCCTAGACTTCCTCTTCTGGAGCTAGCAGGGGCCTCAATCCCAGCTAAAACACCAGGGGAGGTTCTAAAGCCCCAAAGTATGAGCTGCTCACAAGCCTCACTCAGTAAAACTAACCTCCATGCAGTGTAAGAGACAACTGGCCAGCAAGGCACAAGACTTTTTTTTACATACCTTTCTTGAGTGGCCTCTTAGAAGGGAGAAGGACTTGCCTCCTGATGAGTCTCTCCAGCCATCCAGTAGCCAGATGAATGCCCTTGGTAGTCTTTCAGGCAGCTCCGGTACAGCCCTGTAGAAAAACAGAATGTTCAAACCTCAGCAGTTGTCACTAGCGTCAAACAATGCTCTGAAGACACATGGGTAACCTCTCGAAACCACCACAGCAGAAATGTTGGTCACTACTCAACATTGGGTGCAGGAGGGGGAATTGCTCATTGCAGAACCAAGGTGCAGCAGCTGAGCTATGAAAGCAGCCAATCATAGAATATCAGGGTTGGAAGGGTCCTCAGGAGGTTCTAGTCCAACCCCTTGTTCAAAGTGCATCAGCATAGCTGTGTAAGTGGTGGGCAGGGGGTGCAGGTCCAGACCGGGGCTCATTGGAAGAGCTGTCTGGGAGGGGGCTCTCTGGACTGGAATAACAGGGAGCATTGCAGGCCCATAAAAGCAGCATGCAAGTGGCATAGACTACCAGAGCAGGCCTGAGGAACAGAGCTGTGCAATGGACGTTATGCCTGGCACAGCACTCTTCACTCCTCCCTTTCGTCAGCACCAAATTCACTCCCAGTGTTAGAGATTGCATGCTAAAAGAGCCCATTTTTCTAGAGCAAAAAGGGGAGTTACTGAAGCTTTGTCCAACCTAATCCTCAGAGCCTTGGGCACTGCGGATACTATGTCAAAGACGTAGAACACGGGTCATTCAGGTCCATCCATCCCACCCGAGCTCCAGAGGCTGGCACTGACAAGGGCCCATAAGAAGTTTATAATGGCAGAACTGGTAGGGAAGTGGATTGGGCAGGGGAGGAGTGAAAGGGGGAGTCTGAGAGGGGAGGGGAATAGACACCTAGCCATTTTCTGTGATTAGAAGGGAGATTTCATTCCTCGAGGAACTTGGAACCAAATGTGGCGTTGCCATGGTTTCACACCCACTGGCTGGAAATGACAATATTAGCAGGGTGACCTGGTAATTAGAAGCTGTGCCCCCAGATCAGCCTGCGGGGAAAATAAAGAGAGATTATCGAGCCCTAAAGACGCAGTATAATGCTGCAGGCTCCTGGGTTCCATACCTTTTATAACTGGCCCATTTAAATGCAGATTATGACTTTCCACCTGGGGCTGCTAATCTGTCTCACAGCCAAAGCAAACAATAAAGCATCTCTCAGCACAATGGGGCTTGGGTGCTTTCGAAGTTGGTCTGTCATCGGGGTTGGGTTTTCCCCTCCTTTTCTCAGGAGCTGCCACATTCAAAGACGATTATTTCTCCTATTCCAACTCCCTCCTTTCCCCCGTCCCCTCCTCCCCCCATTTCAGAGTGGCAGGGTCACATCACAACATTTGTTCCCCAAGATTCTGAGGGTTATTAAGGAGCAGACCCAAAGTCTGATGTCAGTTACAGAGGTGGGGATGAGTTCCAGGTGCTCAGAGCTGAAGACAGTGAGGAGGAAGGTCAAGGAGTTATGCACATGTGCAACTAAAATCAGAATCTGGGACATGCCTCGATTGCATCTAGCTACTCATCCAGGTGGTCTTCATCCATTTACCTACCCTGCCTCTAGTGATGTGAGAGGATTGCTGTCAAGACAGGACTTTAGAGTCCTTTAGACTCCAGCCTCCAGCTAGACCCTGGTTCAATTCTCCATGTGTGACTTTGGGCAAGTCATTGTCTCTTTCTGTGCCTCGGTTTCCCCATCTGTGTAACGAGGATAACAGTACTTCCCTACCACACAAGAAGGGTGAGGATGACTACCCTAAAGGTTGTGAGGCACTCAGATACTGCAGTGAAGATGTCCATGTAAGTACATTAGACAGGTTTGGTTTTATTGTTGAAGAACACTGAAATAATTAAGAGTCAGCCCCTATTTTGTCTGAAGCACTTAGCCCATCATTAGTGAAGAAGCAGGAATTTCCATAGATCTGGTGTGCACTTTGAAGCTTTACAAGTAACTATTGCAGTTAGGGTGTGATGATTATTACTCTTTCTAACCAAAATAGTTATGCCAGTAAAAACCCAGTGTAGACATAGTTAGATTGGTCTAAAAGTGCTTACCCCAGTATAGCTTATTACTTTTCCCATCCAGGAGAAAGCCATACTGGTACAAGCAAGCAATTTTACACCAATATAATTGCATCTACACAAGGACTTTATACTGCTTTAACTATACAAGTCTAGTTAAAGTGGTACAACTTGGGGGTGTAGATAAGTCTTTAGGGTTTGATCCTGTGAGACTTTGATAAGAAGACCTATCTAGCACTTTTCATCAATAGTTCTCAAAGCAGGCCAGGATGATTAGTCCCATTTTCCCAGATAGGGAAACTGAGGTACAAAGTGGGGACATGATTTGTCCAAGGTCACCCAGTGGGCCGGTGGCAGAGCTCGGAATTGGATACAGGTCTCCTGAGTCCAGTTCAGCATCCTATGCATGCAGCTCCACAGCCTCCGAACAACATGGCAGATGGTAAAAGAAATACTGCAAGTAAGTATTAGTTGGGGTTGGTCCTGCTTTGAGCAGGGGGTAGGACTAGATGACCTCCTGAGGTCTCTTCGAACCCTAACTTTCTATGTTTCTCCATTCCTGCTGCAGCCAATGGATTGCTCACTATCTTGCCTGATCAGGAAAACAATAACCTGTCTCTTTTTAGCTACGCTTTCTGCGGCCACGGCTGCCTGCGGTGGTTGTGGGGGGCGAGTCCATGGCAGAGACATTTGCAGCATTTTCAGAGTTAAACCAAAACAATGAAAATAATCCATTTTAACTGGACATTTTAAAAAATCTTCCTTTTAAACACTGATAAACCTGGTAAATGTGAGTATTGTGGAAGCCAGACAACCATATCAACACAGACTGGAAGGCTTAAGGAATTCCTCCGGAGAGTGCTATATAATGGTTAGAGTAGAGGAATACTGGTGTCAGATACCTGCATTCTCTTCCAGCAGGCTCAGACCCTTGTTGTGGCAGATAGTCTCTGCCCTGAGAGGGAGTTTGAAATCGACCAGACCAAGAAAAGCTGGAAGGGGAAGCGGATACACAGAGAACGGAAGTGACTTGCAGTGTGATTCTGGAATAGAACCCAGGTGTCCTGTGTACTATCCACTAGGCTCTTTGGTCTCCCTCACCTGTAGTTCCCCCCCCCCCACCTCACCAATTGGTTAAGGACCCTGTCTGTGGACCCCAAGTCTTCCTTCCATGGATAGCAAGCATCTGGGATGTTATAACCTCCCTGCCCCCTGGAAAGAAATGGCCTTTGAAAATGATGGGGAGAACACCGCCCCGGAGCCTGATTCTGCTGTGATATAACTCTCAAGAGTGGCCGTCCAACTGGAACAAGGGAAGCCGGAATCACGAGCCCTGGGCCCAATCCTTTGTCTCTTGCAGCTAATGGAAAGACACTGAGTTCCTTCAGCAGGAGTTGGCTGAGGCGGCATGTGAGCGGAAAGTCCTTGTGTGCTAGAAGCTGCGCAGTGTAGCCAGGCCCTGAGCAGGGACTCAGTGCTGTGATAGAAATGCCAATCTGGTCCCGCCTTGTTTTGTGGATGGTAGGAAATGATTTTGCTGGGGTTTTTTTTAAAAAAAAACAGCTGAAACTATTAAAAATGTAGAGATCAGTCTGGGGCTATGGAAACAGCTGGGATTGTAAATGCAACTTGCTCAGCCCATACTTGGTGGGTGGGGTGGAGGCCCCAACAACTTGAAATTAATTAATTGTAAAAGCTTATAAACTCCCATCTGCATTGGCTAAAACAGTGTGAGAAACTGCCTTGCGGTATTTGTGTCTTCCAGGATTCAGCGTTGTCATCCGAGGCTGTTTTGCATGACAATGCATTTGGCTCTAATTATGCACAAGGATGCTAATAGGCACAGGGCACATTGCATCTCCATGGGAAAACTATCTCTTTGCACACACACACAAATTCCACTCAAACAAAATAAACCACAGCAGCTTTGGAAAGAGGTGAGGAGCTGGGGAAGAGGGGAGGGCAAGTTATGAATGTAATAAAACCCAGCCTCAGCTTTTTTATCTGGGTCCTTTCTCCATGTGCAGAAGAGTAAAATCCTTTTGAGTCTGTATGTGTTACCTGCTGCTTAAAGTTTTATGGCAAGTGAAACTATTTGTGCCGCCTTTGTAAGTTGCTAAGATAGTAGGGTGGTGAAATTGTAAATCTTCAGCTTCAAAGCACTTTCCAAACATTACATGGTTAATCCTCACTGTACCCTGTGGAACGAGTGCCTCTTTCGCAGGTGGGGAAACTGAGGCACGGATGTGAACTGATTTGCCTGAGATCTCAGCAAGAATCAGTGTCATATCTAGGATTCGAACTCTGAAATCTGCCACCACTTCATTCGCACACATCTCGGCCTTTGCAGGCCAGGAGTGAGGTCTCTTCCTACAACAGAGGGGACTTGCCTGCAAACATAGGAGCCCCCAGTAAAACTGAAGTGGGAGTGGGGGGGAGTAACGCTCCACTTCCTCCAGTTTGAGGAAGCAATGCTGTTATCTGAGGCGGTCACGTCGAAGCTGGCTCTGAAGTCTCAGCTGAATGGGTCAGCCCGCCACCACGTCACGTCTCTGGAGTGGTTCCCAGCTGCTTCGGAGAACGGGGAAGAAATCCTTCTTCCACTCTCCCAACTGTTCCCTTCCCACAGCCTCTGGGGGAACTTGACAATGCAAGAATTTACGGCGTTCTGTGGGAGGCTGAGGGCACCTGTGTAAATCACGGGGCAGGTTTCAGTGGCAGGAGGGGGAACCCCCCAGTCAGCTGTGAAAGCGACTCTCTCCTACGTGGGCAGTGAGCTTGGTGGGAGAGGAGCAAGATGCCAGAGAGGAAGAAATTAAATGTGTGAACTGGGGAGGAAGAGGGCTGAGTGTCGGGCTGTTTCTCCCAATGTTTTCAATATTTCCCTGGATAACCCCAAACTGAAAATGTTTGAGTTTCCAGTTAACATCTGGTGGTTTTAGGGTGCATGTCGGAGGACCAGGTCCTCCGTGGCCTTCATGGAACCACTTCAGATGAGGCTCTTCCCACCGACAGTCAACCAGCCTCCCACCCACCAACTAGGGGACCTTTTAGGGTTGCAGTCCTACAGGAATGGCATGAAGTCTCCCAGAATCAGTATCAATCTCCCGGTGACTCTTGAAAGCAATCCAGGAGATTTTAATAGGCTACTTTAAGAGAACGACATTACGTCACGTGGGGGAGAAAATCTCCGGGAACAGTGTCAATCAGAGTTGGTAACCCTAGGACATTTAAAGGACGCCATAAACGGATGCAGCACTAGGATCTCCCCTCATGAACCACCCCTCAATCAGGAACAGAAGAAGGAGACCTGTGGTCGATACAGCCCTGATGGTGACCTCTGTAAGCACTTCCGCCTTTGATTCTTCTCAAAGCACACGATCTCCTGCAACTCTTGCCAATCATCCCAGCGTGAGGCAACACGTTACTCCCGCCTGTAGTCACCGGTACATCTTTCCTAGCCTGCCTCAGATTTCATGAGGACATTCTGAGGCCCGTTCTTATCATCCACCCTGCTGTATGTCAATGTGTTAAGTGAAGGAACAGACAACCTTAATCCTCCTGTGTCAAGTAACCTGTGTTTCATTCCCCTCCATCGTTCTGGCAGGTAGTTTGCAAACAGCGGTTGCCAGAGGGTCGGCTGCAAACCTTAGATGCTCCTCATCAGATAACAGCACCAGTTGGCAGCCCCCCTCTCTCCCCCTCTCTTTCTGCCAGTTCTCAGCCACAAGCCCCTCTGAGCGGGACAGCCCCACAGCGGAGTTCCGGGAGGCCTGTCAAAAAAGGGGGAGGCAACTGTTAAGTCATGCCCATGAGATATCTTCCCCAAACATCAATCATTTGTCCTGGAGGGTGGCCATACCTACAGGGAACGTAGACACTGCCAGCAGACAGCCGATGAGTCACTCTGGAACCCTGCAAACTGGAAAAAAAGTCACTGTTTTTGGTGATTTCGTTTCCGCAACCATTCTCGCTCTGCCCCAGTGTAGAACTGTCCCCTGACATCCATCCCCCAATGCTAAACTTTTCAATTCATAATAAACAGGGTCTCTATTCAAGTTCACCATATAAGCACATTCCCCTGCATTCCCTCCAGGTGCCAGAACTGCTTTTAAGACCCAACCCACCCAGGGCTATGGCAGATCTGCGGTGACTAGCCATTTGAAATCAAGATTTCTTTTGTTTTGTTTGATTTTTTTAAAACTATGCTCTAGGTCAAAAAGGAATGTATTTGTGGGGGGAGGGGAGGGAGCTCAGGGGCCTATTTTTGCAGGAGGTTGGACTCTGTGATCCCAAGCTGTGCCTTGGAATCTCTGAAACCCTTTCATAGGGTTCTGGGTCACAGTAGCCTATGAGGTGGGGTGAGCTGTTCCAAGGAAGCTTTGCAAGGTGCACTGGCTTAATCATTAATCTCCAAGTGCCACTCTTCAGTTTCCCTCGTGAATTCCCCCCTTCCCTTCCGCCCCCACCCCCAGCGGATCTTGAAGCAGCAGCATTAAAAGTGAGAACTCCAAAAGTGGCCAGGGAGCAGCATACATCAGCCAGAAGGCATGGATGGAGAAGCAGGGGGGGGGGGGTTGCCACAGGGAAAAGGGAGTCTCTGCGCATGCTGTCTTCTCAGCACTCCCAGCTAGCCCAGGGAATAAACAACCATCTCTGGTATAGAGTGAATCGTGCCAGACCTCGATCTCCAAAGACTTCAGCAATTAATAGTGTCATAACTTGCTTAATCCATAATAAGCACACCTTGCATCAGAGGGTCATTATGAACTTTCCACCCATTTATTTATTACACTTCATAAAATCCCTGGGAGGCTGGTACTTCTTGCATCCATTTTGCAGATGGGTATGAAGAGGCACAGAGGCCAAAGTGAGTTACCCCAGATAATAGGCTGAGTCAGTAGCAGAGCTGGGTCTGGAACCTGAGTACATGCCTCTAAGTTCTCTCCTGCTCCTATCTCTAACAACACACAGCCTACATTTCATGTTTCAGACTGACTGATTGGTTAACTGATTGGCTGCCAGAGGGAACAGACCAATCGGCTTGTGTGTTAGACACGGATGAGACACAGCTGATTAGCAACATCATCCCACAAAAAGGTGATGGGCCCCTTTGAACTCCACAGCATTCCACTCCGCCATCTTCAGAGGCTTTGTCCCTAGCCCAGAAAGCTGGAACGTTCCCCCTCCCCCTTCCACACACTCTCACACACTTTTCTCTCTGCACCACCCTGGGCGAAACACAGGAAGTTTCGATCACCATGGACACTTGGGGCCAGAGGAGGTCACAAGCTGCTTCTGATTGGAGTTTTCCATCATGTTTGCTTTGCATGCCCCACGGACCCTCTGACAGAAAGGAGAGGACACAACGAGACGTCAGGGGCTGACCCGTCCGGCGACCCGTGACTGGGCCATCCGAGCTCCTGATTGCAACCTTCTGTATGAGGTAACAGCTTTTAATATAATCCACCTGGATGTCTGCACTCCAGAATGGCTCTGCTATCACTTTGCATGCGTCAAGTGTAGAAGAGCCACCATCCAAGCCTGGCTGAAGAGTGATGGGGTAGGAGCTGTCACACTGTCTCACACCCAGGTGTCCTGGCAATTAGCCCACCGCACAGTATAAACATTAATGCATTAACCCTCACAATCCCCCAGCCCCTCCTGTAGGGTATTGTAATCCTCTCATGACAGGTGGGGAAACAGAGGCACACAGGCCTGACTCTAACTGCATGGAGGGGAAGCATGTAGCATCAGAGCCATATATAGAAACCAGGTGTCCTGTCCACACTTCCTCCCTCAGCCTTTCATAAGATCAATCCTCTTTGCAGGTACGTATTTTAGGTAGCTATGTTTGTTTGGTACCCGGAAACGGCCTTCCACTTGCAAATCTGTTCTTTTTATCAGGTTGGTTTTCCATTCTCCTTTTTTTCTGAGTAGAGGGCTCCTTCCTGTAACAGGCCTGATCCTTTTCCAGCTTTCATATGAGGGTTCTGCTGTATTTCTATATGGTTTCCTGCATGGGGAATGTATTCTTGGCACAAGTATATTCCTTTAACAGGAACTCACTTTAATAGGTCTCACGGTGTTCAACATTCAAGAAGCACCTCCTACATAGGTAAGGAAAAAGAAGTTTGAGAAGAGCAATATAAGTTCCTCTGTTCCTCGTATCCGTCTGCTTAGCCTCTCAACTCTTGACTCTCGTTTACTCTTAAGATGGCATAAAGCCCTCAATAAAGCTACGACAAAGAAAAACCTTCTGACAATAATATTTAGCAGGTTATAAAATGACAGTGCTTTAATCATCTTTATCCGAATCTAAAACTTTTTATAGGCCTCCAACAATCTAAATTCAATACATCCTAGTCAGCACTCCCTCTCTCGCTCTCTCTCTCTCCCTCTCTTTTTTCTTGTGGTACCTGTTTAATCCTTTTAAGTTCAAGGATTTGCAAAGCAAATATTATAAAAGATGAAAGGTGGGACTGAGGAAATCAGCTTTGATAAGAAGCTTTTATGGCTTGTAAACTCTATTCCGTCCCTTTTGGCTTGAAAGGCACTGCTGATTTTAACGCGTTGTGCAAGCATCATGTTGAACTAAAAAGGATACCTGACTGTAAATGACTAAGTGAACTTTCCTTGTTGCACACTTAAAGGCATGGATAAGGTCAGACAATTCACCACTGGACACACTCTGGCCTTCTCTTTCTCATCTTTTAGTTTGCACATGATTTACTTTCAAAATAACCTCTGAAAAGTTCCTTTCCCTTGTTTAAAAACTAGCACAAAACACCAGCAACACAACCCTACAAACCACCATGTATGGCACTATCCTTGTCGGCAAACCCACAGCAACAAACCAGTGTATTTAACGCAACCCTAGGGCACAAAACTGCAACGAACCATCCCCAGGAGCTAAGAAAACCAGTGAGTGCAGCACAAACTTCTGGTGCAACCCTACAATAGCAAAAGGTTGTCTAGGATAAAGAAAACAAAATGTCAGTAAACCTGATTCAGTGTCCATATTCCAAGGGGTTTATAACTATGGCAGACAAAAAACCCAACAAGATATGAAAATCCCATAAGTGCCCTTTCCCCTCTGATGGGCTGCGTGCACATCCGTAGCAGTTTTCAACATAACATCAGTTTAAAGGGCCCATTGATGTGCCAGGCATGTCAGGTTGCAATGCAGAAGTTATTGAGTTAACTCCACCTACTTTTCTCTTCCCTGTTTACCCAGCCTTTGTATTCCCCTGCACTTTAATTTATATTACAGCTTTAACATGACAAGCCTCTTTTCAGTGCGGCCTTGCGTGGCTGAATGCACACAAGACATTGCTGAAGCGTTAGGGTTCGTTACATCTCAGAAACTAGTGCTGGTCAATACCAAGCATTCAAAAACCATGAATCAGGCCTTCCCAGAACTCTTGAGAGTGCCTTAAAATCATTAGAATGTTTAAAATCGTACATTTGAGGGTTCATTTTATTTGCCCTCTGGGTTTGGAGCTTTTTTCTGCAACCACAAGGGCTAGGGAAAGCACACACTCACGGAGTATTTATGTAACAGAGAGCGAGAGGAAGGATGGTCTAATGATTCGGTCCCAAGCCTAGAACTTGCTCCAGTACAGGCTGCCTGTGAAATTTTGGACAAGTCCTTTAACCTTTCTATGCCTTTGTTCCCCATCCATACACTGGGGATAACAGCACTGCTCCGCCTCACAGGGGTGTCGGGATGTACATAACATTACAGATGGCAAAGCACTGAGATACGATGGTTGTTGGCTCCAACTTTGTGCTTAGATAGCGAATGAAAAATGAGATTCCCACCTACCCGCAGGACTGAGCCGGGGCTTTAAGAAAACATCCAGCATTGCGGGACTTGGCAATAAAACTGTGAGTTGACACCACCGGCCCCATGCATGGTGAGTCTGGACCCTCTCTTTTTCCAGGAGGCTTTGCAGGAGCTTTCGGGGGCAGGAAGGAAGCTGCCATGGTGTTCTTATGCCCTGGCAATTCCACATTGCTGCCATGTGTTTTTGGGGCCACTGTAATGGAAGTCACAACTCAAGGCTGATAGCTTTAATCTGTGCCACGGGCCAAACTGGTCTCAGGGAACCCTGGTATTCGGATGCCACAGCTGGTACAGGGGTGAAACAAGGGAGGTGAAGGCAGCGACAGACACCGTAACACAACAGTACCAGCAGTGAAGACGTTAAGAGATCAGTTGATTAATTCAGTTCAGCATCAGGCTGTGACCTGCGCTATAGGATTCTGTTTTCACTCAAAGCTGAGGGCTATACGTGACTAGATCAATGTTTGGCACAGCCATTCCCATATTAACTGGAAATGTGGAGTATGCGAATTGCATAAGACGTGTTTAGAAAAGGAGATGTCTCATTTGACAGTGTAAATATGAGGAAGCATCACAGGTGTTTGAACAGAGGCAGGTGACTTCAAGGTAAGGGGCGTAGAAGAGTATACCGGGCAAAGTTTTCCAAAAAATGTCTTGTGAGGGCAGAAGTCCCAATTGTGGGAACCCATCAGACCTCAAAGCCCTGTACAAAGGAGGTCCGTATCTCTATTGCCATTTTAAAGATAAAGAAACTAGGGCACAGAGAAATAAAGTGACTTGCCCAAGGTCACAACAAGCAATGGAACTTGTCTCCCAAGTTCCAGTCCAGTACTCTCTCCCCCCACTAGGCCACACTGCCTCTCCATAATGTTTTCACACCAGGCATTCAGAAATGGAGGCACCCAAAATTAGAATGCGCTTGTAAAAATAGGGCCCACTATTCCTTAAAATAAAAAGAAAGAGAGAGAGAGAGGGAGAGAGAGAGAGAGAGAGAGAGAGAGAGAGACTACAAGGGCTGGCCACTGAATAAACGACTAGCAAGCAATAATCCACATCAAAGCAATTTGTCAAGGTGTAACGATGACACAAGAAGCGTGAATGGCTGCAGATGTCATTAGCTCCAAATTACATGTGAATAAATATGCAGTTAGAATGGTGGCATTGTGTGGCATGTTCATGGAAGACATTATTATTAAAAATTGGGGTGTTGGTTCACGAGAAATTAGCCTGGATCCCAGGGAACCCCTAAGGAGGAGCAGCTCTAAGAAGGTGAGGGATGGTCTACGGAAGCAGTACTACCCTTCCTGGAGGGTGGAAACGAGAGCATTGCATGCAATTTGTGATGCCTGAATACCAGTGGGTTTTCGAGCAGGTGGTAGAGAAACAGGAAATCGGACTGAGACAGAGATGAGGGAATATAGAGGTTAGGACCACTTTTCAGGTAAACAGAGGGAAAATCCAAGTCTTTCTTTAATGCCACAAAGAGGTTTAATAATCTTTAATCACCCACACAAGACCTGCTCCAAAGCCCATTGAAGACAATGGATGGATTCCCCTGGATTTTAGCGGGTTTGGGATCAGTCGCATAATGAAGTACGATTTCTGTCACAAATGGCACCGCCTCCTTGGGGGAAAGACGCTATCTGGAATCACACAGCGCCATCCCCATCCTCCTGTTACGGGGGTTTCTCCCCCGTTTGGTGAGTCTATTTCATGCACGGACCTGGATACACAGACATGGTGGCATCTTAGCAACTGGGAGGGGTCACTTGTGTGGGGGGAGGAAGAAAAGTCCAGCGGTTAGAGCATTGGGCTGGGACACAGGAGACCTGGCTCTGCTACTGACCTGATCTGGGTCCTTGGGTTGGTCACCTCACCTCCCTCAATATCATTTTCCACTCCCACCTTTTGTCTATTTTGAATGCACACTCTTCAGAGTGGAGGCAGTCTCTGACTGTGTGCTCATATGACACCTAGCACAATGTGTGTGTGGGGGGGGGAGTTGGGTGCTGTGATACCAATCAACAAAACCAGCAAAAATCCATCCTCATCTACATGTTCTGCCGCCTCCTTCTCCCCAGAGCAAGGGAAGAATTTGCTGATCAGCTCCTCTCAGACCATTTATTTCCATTTCAGAGGTTTTCTCCTCTTTTCCCAGAACTCGTGCTAGGCACTACCACAGAAGCAAAAATAAATTTTAAAAGTGCGTTACGGGCCCAATCCAAAGGGGGCTGAAATCAATGGGTTTCTTCAAAAAGGCTTTGGATCAGGTCCCCCGTGTGGCTTTGCACTCCAGGACCCCCCTGCTGGGGAAGAAAGGGCAGAGAAGGAAGAGAAAAAAATAAAGATTTCCATTCACCCTTGCAGGTACAGTCCCTAAAACATATTCACTGGATCTTTCATTTGGGACTTGGAAAATAGGATGGCCGATCCCTCCCACCACATATTTACAAAAGAACCAAGGCACCCTTAGCAGCTTCTGTGATTGCTGATGGCACCAAGAACTTGCCCTTGGAGACTTACAAGGTTTTCTTTTCTTTGTTTGTTTTCTTTCTGCCCCACAAAGTTGTTTGTTTGGTTAAAAATAAAGATAGTTACAGTTCTGAGCCAAGTGGAAAAGAAACCGTGTTTGTTTTTCAACCAAGCCCCTTGCATAAGTAGGATCTGAGGTCATGCAGACAGCGGAGAGAGGAGGTCAGGGGATGGCCGGTGTTAATGGATGGCCAGGTAATGAACTTTAGAACTGAGTGGCCCCACCCTGAGTCTCAACAGGTTATTTTTGCATTTAGGGTCTGATTCTGCAAGATGCTGATTATTATGAGTGTTTGCAGTTTTCCCATTGGGAGAGGCACTGTAGAGATGTTAAGAAACAGGCCCTACCCCCAAAAGAAGCTTACAATCTAAATGAATAAATCAGATAAATAATTCCCCAGGTGATACAGGAAGTCTATGGCACGGACAGGAACTGCAGCTTGAGTTTCTGATCCCAAATGCAGTGTCTTAACCACAAACCCATCCTCAGGCCACGCTTCCGGTGTCATCAATAGGTGTCTAGACTAAACATTTAATCCTGCTTTATTTTAACTGACTCCCAATTAACTCGAGTTAACAGAGCCTTTGCAAATACCAGTCTAGACGCTCCACAAATGTTTGTTGGTTGCAGGACCCAAACATTTGTGGTTTCCCCTAGGGTTGAGCATGAATAACAATGGCCAAGATGGGGCCAGAGTAAACCACAAATGTTTTTAGGTGAGCAGATTAGATTTTCAAAGGCACTAGTTAATCTGAGTTAATTGGCAAGCAATTAACTCAGATTAAAACCAGGGCAAAACCTGTAGTCTGGACATAGCCCATGGCAGCTCATGGAGCTCAGAACTGCTCAGGTGTTGTGGCAGAGGTGGTGAGTCTTGTCCTACAAGTTATTAGCCAGTCTGTTCCCACCCATTGGGAGTGCAAAACCCACAATACACATTAATTCCAGTCTAGGCCGGCACATCTCAACCTCTGGGAATCTATGTTCTTGCCTGTTCCTTTGCAACCTTCCCTCCCTTCTATGCCATTCCTCCACTTTATCCCCTGTAGTTTTCCCCCCAGCTCCCCACCTTCACCCCATTTCTAGCACTGTGGTTTAATTCTCTTCCCTTGCTCCTCTCCCCCTTTGTCCCCTTTGCTCCTGGTTCCGCTGCTTCTCCTCTGGCTATAGCAGAGCCAAATGTGCGAAAAATGCCCAGAGATACTGATCCAGTCTGAGCATCACATGGGTCTGTGTTCTGTGCCAAGACACAAGGAAGGGGACCCCAGGGAATAGAAGACTCCGGCCAAGGTTTCCAGCAGGAACAGGCTGCAATTAGGTAAAAATCGGAATGCAAAATAGAAACAAAACACAACTGCACCTCAGCCATGTCATCCGCCCCCTGGGGTCTTTGAAATCTCCCGCCGACACGTTGGTCTTTTACAGCACCTGGTTCTCACCTATGTGACCCAACATAACTTTTCTTCGACCCACCTCTCTCCGAGCAGAGAGGTGGGTTGAAGAAAGGTTATGTTGGGTCCTTCCAATTCTTTTCTTTGTCCTTGCCTCCTTCCCCTGACGTTGGCTTCACACCTTAGACCAGAAGAAGTCCCCCTGTTCTCACCCAAGGAAGCATCCATCCCTACCACCACCATCACCCACGCACCGTTTCAAACTCATTTCTTACGGAAATCCGTCCCACCTTTTTCACATTAGTAACTCCCACCCCCACCCTTACCCAAAGACGTAGCTTGTCTCTTCCTGATGGCTGACCTGTAGAGGACAGCTGCCTGCTACTGCTCTCAGGTAATGGACTTGGTTTGTTAGCTCAAGGTACAGTAGTCTGTGCTTCATCAAAGAAAGTCCTGGGGTCAAACCGTACAACCAGTCCAGGGTGGCAGTTGCTGTCTTGTGCTGGATTGCTTTGCCTATAAATCATTGGTTCTGCAGAGCAAGGAACTTTGCTTAGTGCCAGTATAAACTGGTAAACAATGTATGGTACTAGTTACGTCACTTTAAATAACAACCACGTTTGCAGTTTGGCATATATCCCAAATCCCTCTAGGTTTCTTAGCCATCTTCAGGCTAAAGGACTAAATTACAAATTAAAACCGGTGACCTTCGTAATTTGGCAGGTAATGGAATTTAATGATGTACTTTTTGTTGCTCTGCTTACAAAGTCAGTTGTATAAACAGCACTTTGAATTAGGATGGCCCTGAACTATTTAATCTTTGTTTGGATTGTCATCCTGCACCTCAGTCCGTGCAGAAAGGAGAAGCTGGAAGGGAAACTTACAAGATCTGAAACACCTAGATCCCTAATAACAAAAGAGGACATCCCATCCCATCCCAGAAGAACTACATTGAAGTCCCCGCTGGTTACTCTGTCAGTCTTCCAGAAGAGACATTCGACAGTAAGGTCCTGATGGCTGTGTATGGACACTGGGGAGCCAATGGCACTTTTCTGAAAGAAGACGACTGTCCCGGCATCTTTAGCCAAAATTTCATCCTCACCCTTCCATTGCAAGCAATGCTCCCCTCCATCCCACAGTTAGCAGCACTGCAGGAGTGTTGAGTATATATTTATATCCTTGCCTTCAGTGGAGTTACCACCAGAACACCAGAATCTGGCACAGAGGGACCCTAGTGGCAGAGAGAGGAAGGGGACGTGCACCCCAAGAGAGATCTAGATGGAAATATTGTCACCAGCAAGAGAGCATAATAAGTGTAATTGCCACCTGCCCCGCTCTGATCTGTCCATCTCTCCTTTCTCCACCAATTAGCTTGTTGCCCCACACTTTATTCCATCCATCCACAGCACTGTAAAAGGCTACCCATGTCAGAATGACAGCCCGTTGCATCCAGTGTCTTCTGACCGCGTACACTGCACTCTTTCCCTGCAATGAACCTCCCACGCATGAGAAGAGCGCGGAGAACTCGTAGAGACCCACAATGTCACAAGGAAAGAGGACAGTGGGTAAATGGGGTTTGAGACCCCACCCAGCACTGAGAAGAGCTGTCAGGCCTGAATCAGGTAAGCCATTCCTACAAATGGAGGAGCACGAAAGGAGTGATTCTCCTTCCAACAATGACCGGACCCTGTTTCCGCATGGCCAATAGATATGAGATGCAGCATTCAAAGGCAGGGATGCAGCCTGCATGTGTTAATGAACTAAATCAGAGGCAGTCTATTTTTTTGGTCAAGGTCTAGTCAAGACCCAGACTCCAGAGAAAGTAATAAGAAAACACACAAAAATTACTATAATAGGTAAATAAAAAGAGTTTGGGGTCCATTCAAAAGTATCTGGCAGCCCAGATTTGGTCTACCTAGCGACTATCCCTGAACTAAATGCTATGGCCAGAATAAGGATTGGTCTACAATCAAATCAACTCTGAATAAGCCCTGTTTGGTTTTCCCCCTCATCAGCGTCATGTCTCTGACTTACGATCAAGCATTTCCTATATGTCATCTCTTTAACAAGGCCAGGCAGAGAGATCTCAGCCTGAAACCCATTAAATACACACCAGCTTCCATAACTCAGCTCTTTCCCCCTCCCTCTTTCATCCGTCTTTACACCGAGGTCTTTCCGGCTTGAAAAGCCGTTGCTCATTTTTTGGCAGGGAGGCCCTCCAGAATTTGCAGAGATCTGGGGAATGAATCAGCTACCTGCAGCTACTCCACAGCTCCCACCCAAGTGGAAGAATTTGTATATTAAAGGTGCAATCTACCTTTCCTAAGACCGGATTCAAGTTTATTTCAAGCAACAATATAAACATGTAAATCCCCGTTCCTTCCCCAGTGACCAACCCCTTACCCAAAAGGGCAGAGAATTTCAAACATCTGCCAGCTCAGGAAGGGAAACCCCGGGTGAACTGTCTAGATGGAGCCGGCAAAGTGCCTTCATCCGGATGCTTTCAAGGCAATATGTCAGGCTGTGCCATGAAAGGGAAACTCCTCTGGCCAACATTCATTTCATACTTTGCCCCTTTTTCTCGGGGCTTTTGAGCGGTGACCGGGTGGGTTTTCTCATTTACCACCACGTCCCCCCAAGCTACTCTCCAGTTATTTTATCGCTATCTTCACAGCAGGCTTGGCTGGAAGGGGAGAGAATGCACAGCAATGGAGCCTCAGCGAATTGTGCATGCCTTGAAAAATGATATGGTCCGTGATAGCCTGGGGCTGCCCGGGTCATCTGGAGATGTATGTTCCTCCATTTCAAAGACAATCTGTCTGCATGGGCAGGCTCTCCTCGATACAGGACAGCAACACCTCATGGAGCCAGAGGGGCCCATCCTATCCTGTATCCAACTCTAATGCTACAGGGGAGGGGGGACACAACCCTTCCTCCCCTCCACAAAAGGACCTAACAACACCATGAGCTCACGTTTAAAGACTATCCCAACTTTATGGTGAACCCAAGTTTGAGGCTGTCCAAAGGTTGAAACACTGGTGGCGTGTCCCCCATTAGAGATGGCCAGCAGTTGGATTTTGGCACAGATACAGGAGTTGAGGTGAAGTCTAAAACAATCCCAGTTTTGAGATAGCCCAGCATTCCAAGTTAATCCAGCTGTCAGTCCCTCTGAAAGAGCAAAGGAAGAACCCTTCATCTCACTGAGGAGCTGTAGGAAAATATCACATCAGAAGAGAGAACTCTCTGGGATACCTGTAGAGGTCGTAGGGAAGAGGATCCCGAAGCTGAGAACACGTAATAACACCTTGGCCATCCTAGGACACTAACAGTAGGATAACGATCTATTACTAAGCTAGAAATATTCAAATATTCTTGAATTTTTGAGCCAGAGAACAAAGAAAGAAGGTAAAATGAGGAATTTTAGTTTCTCACCGACAGCCTACAAATAACAATATTTAATTCATTACCACCCATTAAGTGCAGATGAAAAGTATTAATCTTCCTCTATCCCTTGCAGAGATAAGAAAACTGAAGGACAGAAATATCAAAGGCAATACCTTCAAAGATGGCCCCCGATTTTGGGTGCCCAATTGGAGAAAATCCAGGTTTATTTTCACTTGTAGGTTAGAGACGCGGGCGCCCCACATCAGCTGGGCCAGCAGATATTCAGCACGCTGGAAAATTAGGTCCCAGATAGGCACCCAAAATCAGAGGCCACTTGGCCTAAATAACTTGGCCAAAGCGACAAAGAAGCTGAGTCATAGCTGGGGTTAGACTCAGGAGCTCGTGGCTCCAAATCCTTTGTGATAATCCTTGTAGAAAAATATGGGAGAGAAGTCTTGTTTGACAGCCTCCTACGTGACAATGAAAAACAGCTGATGAGTCTTGGTTTCCTCCTAGTTCTCCTCCTCCCATCACATCACAGCACGTCTGGGGGGATCAAGGTCACATGCTCTGCCATGCAAAGCCTGACAGGCTCCCCGTTAGTAGAAAGACATTCATCTGAGCAATATAATCTCACCAGGGCTTAGCACTCCCCTTGGAAAGACAGGTACAACTTTTGGACTTTATGAGCAAGACCATTACAGGAAATAGATCTCGAGGCAGCAAAAACGTGGACATAAAAAGCCAAGCATTGCTTTCCAGAGTCCTCCCTTAAATTAAAATGAAAAAAAAAAATCCTAGTGCATTAATATTCAGACCATTTCAACAACCCAAAGTGAATTCAAGTGGAACTACTTAAATTGCTACATATACATTTTCTCAGTGTCCACAGACGTTCACTAAGTGGAGCCTGTCCTATGTAAAGATGTCAGGGCAGCCTGCCAAACAGCCTTGACAGTTCTGCCTCTCCCTCCAATTACCACCGCTCATGCCTCTCCCTCCACCCCGCTTGAGTGGTACTATATGCTCATAATGGCAGCTGCATTGGGCCTCTGCCAACCCCCGCAGAATTCTGGGATGGGCACTTGACTATCTCATTGCAAGGCAGCACAAAGAGCAATGGAGAAGCACAGAAAGAGAGAGGGAGACACAAAACACCAACTTCTGCTGCGGAATAATGGAAACTCAAGATAACCACAGCTATTTGTACTGGGGAGTAAATAATGTTTCCATCTCACAGTTAGTTTAATTACCTGCTTTCTGTTTTCTGGCCCAACCAGGTGAAAGCATTTGCATTTACAAAATCTTATGGTAGTAAGGTTATTTCTTCACTCACTTGATATTTCTTCTGTAGTTCTATCCCTGTCATTCACGCACCAAGGGCAACAAACTCACACATGCATACAGGTGTCTTCTTTAGGGGTGGAAAAACTGGTTTGGAGAGAAAGCATCCTATTAACCCCTTACCCATAACCCAAACCAAAGCTAAATTTGTCCTTTCTTATGGATCTAACAGTAGAGCTGGTCATGAATTTGACACACACACAAAATTGAAACAGAAAGCCAATTAGTCTAAAAAGCCTGAAAAATTTTGGTGGGAAAAGATTGGTTTTGACATATTTTACTCTCCAAATTTTGCAAAAAATATATTAGAAATTGGCAAAATGTTTTGTTTCAACGTTTTCTAAACAAAATATTTCAATTTTCCTTTTGGGTTATTTGTAGGCCAGGTTTGCCTGGGAAGGGGTTTCATGATCATTCCAAATCCTAGGCTGATAGCATCCCCACGATTCTTTAACAATTCAGTGAATCTGAAGGCCACCTTTCAAGCAAACTTTGGCTCTATTTCAAAAGAAACTGGGACCAAGTTATGAGAACATTGCAAAGTTCAGTTGTTTTGGCTGAGTTTCACTGGGAGACTTGGGTTTTGTTGCAATCTGAAACTCAAAGCAAACCTCAGGTGAGGGCAAATCCCGTGCAAAGTGAAAGGAGGAAAGTTTCCTGAACAACTGCAAACAGAAATCCCCGAGTTTTGCATAGTGCGACTACGAGAAACACCATGTGCTGTAACAAGGTGCACTACTGGGGAACAAACCCACATTCATCTGGACCGACAGCCTTCCAAAAGGCTGGATCTGTAGGCAGAACAAAAGGCAAAAGAGAAGTTGTCCAGTTCTGGGCTAGCGAACACACTCCCACACAAACACCTCTTTCCATACCAGGCAACAAACTTCACCAATATCTGCATTAAACAAAGACAAACCCCGCAGCTGCCCTCCTGAGCAGCCCTATACTGGAATCGCGGTGTGCTATCAATCATTACAATGTTCCCCAAACATTTGGTCACCAGATTTGCTCCTTATTTATTTTTAAATGAGGAACAATTTCTCAAGAGCTGTTACATCGGACCTGTTAGGCAAAAACTCCTTAGCTCATGGCGAGGGAGCAACATGGCTTTTGCCACTCATTTATTTGTATTATTGTAGCACCTAAGGGCTCACACCAAGATCAGGACACCAACGTGTTAGACACTGTACGTACATACAGTGAGAGACTGTTCCTGCCCTAAAGCCTTAATCTATTCAGCAGACAAAGGGGTGGGAAAATGGACAGGTTACACCCCTGGGATTGAACTGGGGACCTCCAGAGCAAAGAGCATGAGCCACTAAAGGTCCCTGTCTTGGAGCTCTATCAGACTCAGCAGCTTAGACCCAAAGGGCCACCTGTAAAGACTCTAATCAAGGGGCACACTAACATACTCAATGCTTCTGCAATACACCTCCCTTCTCCTTAACCTCCACCCTTCCTCTTGGTCCTTTCTGACAGAGGGGTCCCTCCTCGAATGGGGCCTGATCTGCCCTGGTTGATGAAACAGTCACAACTACAAGTGATTGTCCCATGTTGCTTATCACGGCTGCGGTTCTCCGCTGCCCTGTTCCCCTGCCTTCTTCCTCGGGATATTCTCAACATTTGGTGACGAAGTTTCTGTCCGTTTCCCTGCTCTGCTGCCTGGAGTCTCCAGCATTAACAGAGGTCAAATCTTCGCTTATCTACAAGCACACGCCTGACGTTGCCGGTCACTGACACACAGTTCTCTGCTCTGAATGGTTTTTGATTTCACAGCTTGCCAAATCTGACTATCTCCAGATACGATGGGGGCAATCCTCTCTCTTCATACCCAATGGATCGCTAGGAGCTCAGTCTTTTCATTGGCCTGTCTCTAGCCCACAATATGCCTTCTAAGACATCACCCCTTACCACTCAGGTGGTAAATGGATTTTACCTGCGTAACAATGATTCACATAAACCAGGGTTTACAAGAGGAGCCCCTGCCCCAAATTTACAAAGGTATTTAGGTACCTAAAGGTCCACGTAACACTAAGTGAGCTAGGTTCCTAACCTGCTTAGGCACTTTTGTAAAAAACGTAAGTAGGGCACCTATCTGCATCTTTAGGCACCTAAATAGTTTAGTATATCTGGCTCCCTATTTTTAATTCGAAGCCACTGAGGCTAGATCGATGTATACCACCTCATAAACCTAGCCCTTACTTCCTATATTTTCTTTGAAGATAGCATACGCACAGACAAGTCCGCTGTATCAAGATTAACAGCCAAATAAATATCAATGTTGCGTGTTTTACATGATTTGAAAAGAAAACCTTTAAAGATTTTTATGAAGGAAATAATGAGCAATTTCTCTTAAATCTTTAGATCCTTTTCTACATTGTAGCACCAGTGGAATTCATACTGTCCCTGCAACTGATAAATAAAACCTTTCATGTCAAAGGGCTACACATTTACATAGGTGCCGCAAACAAACTTTAAATGAGTAACATTGGAGTCTGTTGCTTTTTAATGACCTGAAGCCTCCAATATCCAAAACTGCATCTAAACTTTTTTTTCCATAAGGTGCATTGTTGTCAAATTCAAGGAGATATTTCCAGTCTGAATTTTTATGCAGTATGTCCTAGAGCCTGGCATGGAGAGGTTGTGTGTGAATAACTCTGCACTTAATACTGATAGGATATTTTGCAAATTAGAACTTAGCCAACATTCAGGGATAAACAGGGTACAGCGAGACCCATATTGTAGCAATCTTCTCTTCATAGCCATTAATTGCATCCTGCTGGCGTAGCACTTTCACATTCTGGACCGAACGTATGTCAAACACATTTCCCACTTGGTAAAGAAACGTTAACCTCTTCAGTTCTGAGACCCTGGCGGGGAGCCGGGCAGGATGAAAGCAACCAGGGGTCACTATATGGCGAACCTCCAACTCGTAACTGCTTTCCTTCACAAAGGACAGGGACTCTGCTGGGACGAACGCTGGTGGGAGCCCACTCCTGCTTCCCAACCTTGGGAGGATATGATCCTGGCAGGGGATCTCCTCAGATGAAAGACCATCTATTTCTGGACCAAAGGCGCCTAGTTTTATTTTATTTTTGAAGGCCACATGCAGTCAGGGCCCATAAAGGTGTTCGAAACAGCTGGGACGCCATTTTCTGACCCCACGCAGGGTACCCCCTTAAAAATGTCATTAGAAAAGAGGAACAAAGGCCTCCTAAAAGCTGCTGCTGCTCATTTCTTCCTCTCTGAGGACTGGTGCTAGACAACAAAATGCTTTCCAGGAGTCAGCACTAGCCACAGTGGGAAAGCTCTGGGCACTTTGAGGAAGGATGATCTTGTGGCCCGAACACTGGCCTCTGACTTTGGTGAACCTTCTTTTGGGACCTTGGGCATTTACACTCTCTGTGGCTCAATTCCTCATAGAGGATCAAGAAGGGATAATACTTTCTCCCCTCACCGACTTCATCTGAACGGTCTATTGAGGCTCTCATCCTGAAAATAGGCCCTGAGACTAATTCGTAGCAGTAATGGAGGCATTAGACAGACTGTAAACTCTCAGGAGCCGTCTCTAATTTATATGTATATGTGTAATAATCACAGCCCTACGTGCTTCTCTTCTCAAAGGTCTCGAGCATATTTCAGCATGTCTGTCTAAGTGCAAGAACAGCCTTTGTCAAGACCCATCTCCAAGCAACCTTGGTGCAAGATTATGATGGGTAAAATCTGCCCCCTGCCCCATGATGGCAGGGGATGCCAAAGGAAAAAAAAGGTGATGAAGCCATTTTGGCTCTCCCGGAAAGAAAATTAAACCGTGGAACTGGTAGAAAATTTGTGAGTATTTTTTCTCTCAAAAAAGGGGATTTTAAAAAAAATTTCCATGCAAAAATTCCAGTTTTATTTCAATTCAATAAACCCCTAAGATTAAGTTTTTAAATAATTTTTGGGGGGTGGGAGAAGTTTTTGTCTGGTTTTTATCCCTTCCCTTTTCCCCACCTTTACTGGCAAAATGCCAACAGGATAATAAAGCAGGAAGAGGCTCAAAGGGGCAAGGTGGGAGGAGGAAACGGGGTAAAGGGGTGTTGAAAAATCAGAAAACCTTAAAAAAACTCAAGTTTTCTGCACAAATGTTCATTTTACCCCCAAAAGGCCATTTTTTACATGGGGAAAAAAGTTTTGAACAAAAACGTCCAATTGGTTCCAGGATCTAACTTGAGTCTTTAGCTTGGTGAAGGCCTGTGATCAACCGCAAGCCATGAGCAGGCATCCAAGCTGCAATCCGATACCAAAGGCAACCCAAAGCCCTGTCACCACCTGTAAGCGGAACTTTATCGCTCCTGGAAATACACGGGATCCCTCTCTCTTCCCCCTCCTCTCCGAACGTTGTAATACGACTGTTTCTATGTAATATGCATAGCCAAAGCAAACACAGGTTTCTGGAGCCGGCTCTCGGACGAGCAGCTGCACAACAAAGCTGACAACAGCGTTAGAGCCTCCTCCTGCTTGTCATCTTCCGGGAACGCCACATGTGGATGAGTGGAAGGGTCTCCGTGGTGGTCACATATCATAAGAGCAAGTCCCTGACTCGCATATAAACTGATCAACAAGGCAGCTGTGTAATCCAGCAAGGCCTGAACTGCTGCATGTGGGAATGCAAATGAATCTCCATTTCACCATCTCCGCCTCCCTGGCTGTAAGCCCTCATGGCACGGGTGCCCTAGCTAAGGGCCAAAAAGGGTAATTTACACTCTGCTACCCTGAGTTCCCCCTGCCTTATCAGTTAAATACGGCATTTCTCCTTCATTTCCTCTCCCGGAGCAGCTCTGCAGTGGTCTGTGTACTATTCAAATCATTTCTGCGTTCCACCCCAGAGGTAGCTGCATTTCAGGGTAAAGTACATAAAGCTTGAAAATCAGTTTGGAAAGTGCTTTGGGATCCTTCTGGAGGACACGTGCTGTGTAAATGTCATTGCGAGAGGACAAAGCAAGTTCAAGGAAGGATGGGAAGCAAGTATGTTACTTTTTATTTCTTCGCTTCCTCCGAAGGTATTTGACAAGAGGACTGCGTTTCACCTCTTCCAAGGTTTGCTGTGTGTGGACGAAAGGAATGGATTCAAACTGTCCATCACTGATGTACCTGGGCACAGAAAATAGACTCTCAGAGCCCTGAACTCTTTCACAGATGAGGGCCAACAGCTGTTGCCTCCCTGGCTAGATAGTTAATAATAAATCACAACAATGACAAGCCTAAAAAGCTAAATTTGCATTTTAAATGGTTGAGATCTAAAGGCTTTGGAGCGCTGAATATTTAAAAGGAGAGTGTCCTGTCTCCAAATGGCAACACAGCCCCCAAAACAAAGATGTAATAAGATGCAGACACTGGGAAAAGGGGATGGGGGGAAAGCAATTACGTACAGAGGTGCTAGGGAGCCTAGCAAGGTCAACGCCTTGGCCCATCATGCTCCTGTGTCCCGCTGATGACAGTATATCCAATAGCACTCATCATGGCCAGGCAAAGCAGCAGCCTCTTCTGCCCCTTCTGGATGCAAAAGTATGGGGGAACATATGTCTATGCGCTGGTATGACAGATGATTCCTAATAACCAAGTTAATAGCCTACCAAGCTGGGGCTGTTCCAATTGCTATAAATAACTAAACATTCCTGGGGCCAGAGAGACACTAACTCTCATTCCATAACCACTAGGCCTGACTTTTCATAGATTCCAAGGCCAGAAGGGACCATGGTGAGGATCTAGTCTGACCTCCTGTACAACCCAGGCCAGAGAACGGCCCCAAATGTAACCCCAGGAGCAGATACTTTAGGAGAAACAGCCAATCTTGATTTAAAAACGGTGAGTGAGGGAGAATCCACCGGGACCCTTGGCAAGGTGTTCCAATGCTTAGTTATGCTCACCATTAAAAATGAACGCCTTATTTCCAGTCTGAATTTGTCTAGCTTAAACTTCCAGCTATGCTATTGGATCGTGAAGGACCTTTCTCTGCTAGACTGAAGAGCCCACTATTAAATATTTGTTCCCCGTGTGGATACTTATAGACTGTAATCAAGTTACTCTTTTCCCTTCTCTTTGTGAAGCTAAATAGATTGCACACTTTGGGGCATGCTTTTTAATCATTTCATTAGTCTCATGGCTCTTCTCTGAACCCTCTCCAATTTACCAACATCGTTCTTGAGTTGTAGGCACCAAAACTGAACACAGTATTCCAGCCGTGGTCACACCAGTGCCAAAATGCAGCAGTAAAATATCCTTTCTACTCTGACTCTTTGACCGTGGGAGTCCCAGGGTTTAAGTCCATGGATTTAATCAGGCAGACAAACTGTCTGTTCTGGTGTGGTCTGTTCTGGTGTGGTCTGGTCTGGTCTGGTGTGTCGGTCTGGTCTGGTCTGGTCTGGTCTGGTGTGTCGGTCTGGTCTGGTCTGGTCTGGTCTGGTGTGTCGGTCTGGTCTGGTCTGGTCTGGTGTGTCGGTCTGGTCTGGTCTGGTCTGGTCTGGTGTGTCGGTCTGGTCTGGTCTGGTCTGGTCTGGTCTGGTCTGGTCTGGTGTGTCGGTCTGGTCTGGTCTGGTCTGGTGTGTCGGTCTGGTCTGGTCTGGTCTGGTGTGTCGGTCTGGTCTGGTCTGTCTGTCTGTCTCATATCAGATATTCCACCCTGGAATTCAGGAACTTTTCCCAATAAAGTTGCTTTGTAATTGGTACGCTCCCTGCGAAAAGTTTCAATTTCAACTAATTGGCATGTCCTGACGGCAAAATCTTTTGTCAGAAATGTCTGACCAGCTCGTTCTTTCTCCTGCCTACAATGCAGCAGGGTCTGTTCTCCTCCCTGGAGATAACAGATACCCACCCCTGCAGTATACAGGCCCCTTTCTCTAGGTTGCAGGCCCAGGGCTAGAGCTCTAGTCTGAAAAACTCACGCAGGTTTGCCCTTTCTTCTGATTCATTCCATATTGAGAACTTTATAGGCCTGTTAAGGACACTCAGAAAAATTCACAGGCAAAATACATTTGAAAATAAAACAGAACCACAAAAACCCATGTGCACTCAGATTAGAAAAGCACAGTCTGTGGAGATCCCTGTGAAGTTACTGAATTATCAATGAGCCTGGTTATGCATCAACATGAATAGGTACGGCAGGAAAGCCCTCCGAATAGCTGTGATAAACACACCGAACTGAAAAGTGCTAGGAAGGGTCCTGACATTTTCACTGTCCTTCACCTGTATGATAAAGGGCTGCTCAATCTGGATAGTCATTTATAGCACATCCCTAGGGGAAGCACTGTGGTTTAGGGCCTGATCCAGAGGCAGTCGAAAGGGGCTCATTAATTCAGTAGGACTTTGGATCCAGTCCTTACCGGGTTGGCCTTTCACCTCTGGAGACCTGCTCCTAAACACTGACTGGATCTTTCCAGCTAAAGAGTGTTTGGTGGCATTTCTTAGGCTCTGTTGGTATGAATTACAATCACGGGATGACACATCACACCGCTGGCAACTCATGCTCTGTCATGCCCAGAATTGCCTCTTAAATCTGGGCTGGGGAATAGAAGTCAAGACGGAGGCACACGCTACATGAAGAATTCAACAGCTGCTCTGCACTAGGCGATCCCAGGGTACAGTAAAAAAAAAAAAAGTTTAGATGAAGAAAATAGAGTCCATTTCAGTAGGGCAGGATTGGTTCCATCCTAATTTTTTTTTCCTACTAGGGCAAAAAGGTAACACGATTTAAAAAAAAAAAGGAAAAGAACATACTGGAAAATAAAAGCCAAACTGTAAAACTGTTAAAAATCAGATTCTTCCAAGTTGCATCCTATTGGATGATCTCCAGGATGATCTTCGCATCATTTACCAGCATCACAAGCTTTTTATCTGTTTATCTAGGTTTCTATATTGGCATCATTGCTGAAACAGGAAGGAGGAAGGATGTTCTTGGGCTTAAGGCATAAGCTTTTGGCTCTGGATCCCTACCTTAAATTTCTTGCTCTGCCAAAGACTTCCTTGGTAATTATAGGCCACGTCTACACCAGAAACTTCTGCTAGCGAAGTACATAAGTCAGGGGTATGATCCCTGAGCAATGTAGCTGTGCCAACAGAAGCCCCTACTGTAAATGCAGTTATGCGAGCAAAGCTGCATTTTTACCAGTATAGCTTGTTTCATTCAGATATGGCGGAACAAGCTATACTGGTAAAAGTACAGTTTGCAGGTATCAGCTGTACTTTGCCAGTATCCCTGTATACCTATACTAGCAATACCATCCTAATGTAGACACACTGTGTCCCTCTGGGCCTCAACCCCCTATCTGCAAAATGGAGATGATTAGAGCTGGTTAAAGCAATGTCAATTTTTCACAGATCTTCTTCCTCCAGCCTTTGTTTCTGACCACATATTTTGAGAGGCGTTCAACAAGAAATTAAGCCAAAAATGGAAATATGTACTGTTTTAGAAAACCCAAAACATCTAATCTTTTTGACAGCCTATATATATATTCCTGTGTTCATTAAAAAATTCAGTCTTCAAATCTTGAAAATTGTAAATTTTAACCAAAACTCCAAACTTTTACCAAAATGTTTTCAGTTTCCAGTGCTGTTGTCAAAGCATCAGTAAAATTTCAATAAAGATGAAAATTTTCAGCACAGAAATTTTTCCTTTTGCTCAAAAAGCCATTTCTCACGTTCCAGAAATAATCTGATGGAAAGTTTTGGGGCAGCTCTAATAATACGTTCCTTGTCACAGAATTGGGAGGACAAAGCCACTGATGAGTGTGGAAGGAGCTCAGATACTAACAGTGATGGACAGCAGTAATAAAGGAGGGGAGGGATAGCTCAGTGGTTTGAGCATTGGCCTGCTAAACCCAGGGTTGTGAGTTCAATCCTTGAGGGGGCCATTTAGGGATCTGGGGCAAAAAAAAAAATCTGTCAGGGGACAGTACTCGATCCTGCTAGTGTAGGCAGGGGACTGGACTCGATGACCTTCAAGGTCTTTCCAGTTCTAGGAGATTGGTATATCTCCATTTTAAAAAAAAAAAAAGGCATGTTATTTATTACACAGTCAGATATTAGAGTGATGGGCCCCCATGTAAGCAAGGAGTAGCCAAGAGTACCCGTCAAGATCAACAGCAGCAGCAATGAGACCCGATGCACTATATAACAAGACACAACCCCATGACCAGAGTGTAAATTGGCTCAGATTGAAAGAAAACTTTCTAGCACTGCACCTGGTAAAAAACATGGCCGGGAAAGCAGAGCAGATTAACACATGCTTCAACCAGGGCTGTGAAGTTGGCCCCGCTCGTGATCGCTGGGTTCCCTTTAATAGATCTATATAAATTATGTTTCCTCTCTTTTGAACTTAATCATATCCAAGCCCCACATTCCCCCCTCCTCTCCCAACCCCCACCCCTTGGTTGGCTATGTTTTTCCTGGAGGCTTTTCTGGACCTCTCATGATTGGAATTCCTACCGCACAGCACGTGTGGGGTACCTGCCAAGGGAAGACTGGTGCAGATCACCCCATTCACCCGGCGTCAGGGAATTCCTGACCTACGGGGGCAGGAATAGGGGCTGCACTTTACAAAACTGTCCCCTATTCAGGTTCAAGATCCCTGAAATCAACTTCATGTCCCTCTCCAACTTTGCCCTTTTCCGCAGCCGCTAGAACCCTCCTCCACCCTTAGTGACAACTGACCATAATGCCCCTAGTTACTAATGCCCTCCTGCACCCCCATGTGATCAACCACGCCCTGTTCTGCCCCAGCCCACTGAAAAAACCCATCCTGCTATCCTGAGCTGCTGAAATCTCTTGCATGTCTTCAGGGACAGGCACACTCTGCCCCATGCTCCTTCCACCTACCAGTGACAAGTCCCATCCCCCTGCCTCTTCAGTGGCCAGAACTGTCAGATCCCTGTACCAGGATGTCAGGTTCCAAGACCCCACATAGAGATGCAGGGCTCCTCTGGTGACTCCTGGCAGCTGAGACCAGATGAGTCAGACCAGCAAGAATTTAGGCACCTAAACATGTGTGGTCCTGATCTTCCATTGCCTGTCACCTCATGTAGGCATGGACACCAGTGCAAAATGAGGACAAAATGCTACCGGTCGCTTCTGCTGCATCCCGCAGACCCAAGAAGAAACCGTGTCTGCTCTGCGCCAGAGCACTATGACCCTACGCCCCCTTTTCCCTGACACCACGGGCCGCAGCGAGTCTGGCAGCTCTGGGGTTAAGCCACGAGATAGGCTTCAGGCATTCCTTTGCACTGCCTCAATGCAGATACCTCGGCAGCTACCAATAAAGAGCTTTAGCACTGACGAGTGACGACATTAGAAGCCAGCTCAAAGAATCTCATGAACCTCTCCTCACCCCTCCCCCCCCCCCCGCCCCAGCTCCCTACTGACCTCATCTACCAGCTGTTGATGGGTTCAGTCAAGCTAGCTGGACTAGCCACCAATCAGGCGGTGAACAAATGACCTGCCAGCTCTCCTGCCAGTCTCACTGCCTCCATCCCATCAGGTCTCTCCGTTTCCTTCTTTACCCTTCTCCTCCTGAGGTGTTTTCTGCTCTGGATCCGCTTTGCAAGCCCAAAGGAATACACGCTCGATTGGCCACATTCATTCTTGCTGGACACGGGTAGGACTGAGGGAAAAGGCTAGCAAAGCAGCTGACAACTCCTGCCAGATTCAATATTCAGGTAATAGTGGCAACGTATGGCCAGGCCGGTGACACCCCCTCACGAAAACAAGCAGGCAGATGTCTGAAACACCCCTAGATAACCCCATGATAAGCCCCTCCTGAATATAGATTGCCAGGCCCGTTGAATCATGGGATGTGGACGAATGACTACCAGGCACTAGGGCTGAGAAACCCATCACGTTCTTCACTGGTGGAAACGCTGGGCACCGTGTGTCACAGCCTGAGTGGTCATTGTAAGGTCAGCTGCCAAGGCAAAGGACTCTAATCGGTGCCTAGTCAAGTCAGTTACAACCACCCTCCCTTCAGCTGCCTGCTTCTTGCTTGGCGTAACACACGCATAAGTGAAACCACGGAGCAGCTCATATGAGGAGCCAGGAGGAGAGATGTCCAGAGAGATCACAGGCCCCCAGATCAGCCGTGGCACTGTTGATTGTGCTACACTGATACATTTCACGGTGTGTCAAGGGCAAACAGAGGCTGCGGGGGAAATTCTTTCATGTGGGATTTATGAAAGCCTGTTCACTCACCTCCTTAATCCTGCCGCAGCCACTCAGCATCTGGCTCCCGGCCCGCTGCGATGCACATGTGAGGCAGGAGGCAGATCACCGGAGATACCGGGGTGGAGCTTAACGTCCATATATATAAAGGCTCCCCCAGCCTGTCTCTTTCTGGAATTACAAAGCTAGCGAGCTTCAGGAGTGATACCAAGTACCAATTTGTGGGGGCCGGGGAGCCAGCCCCACTGCCTGGGTTGTAACAATTCTAGAGTAGGGAGGACTTCAGGGGGCTAGAAGACATCAAAGTGGAGACTAGTTAGAGTAATGATTCTCAGCCTTTCCTTTTCCACGTGGGCATCCCCTCCTGTCCAGTCAGGACCCCCATGGTGCACAGCAACAAGGGAACAGGCTGGCCATGACGCTCTGAGAATTGGGACCCATCAGGCCGAGCATCCCTAGATTGTGGCTAGCGAGGCTTGCTGCTCTCCCCACAACAAACCTCCTCCCACCCCGATAACAGAAAGCAGGGACAGGACGGGGGGGGGGGAGACAGACGCACAGTTCACCCTTGGCCTCACTCCACCGAAACCAGTGGGATTATTTCTGGCCCATCAATAAAAGGGTCGTCACAGCGGAGGGTTGTCTCACGGCTCAGGCCCTGGGGTTGGTGTCTGTGAAGTGCTTTGGACTCTACCCTGCTGAGCTGCGGAGATCGAGTCACAGCCACTGGTTTTAGCTTCCCTCCAAAGCTGGCTCCCCAGCCTTTCCCCACAGCAGGCCTATTAGACAAGGCCGTATTGCTCCTCCTCGCCTCCCCAGGACACAATCGAGTGCGCCTACGAGGCAGAACAAAACAGTGACAATCGGTGACAAATGGACTGCACAGCATCCCCTGTCTCTGTTGCCACGGAGACATCGGCCAAGCATGGCCAGGCGATCAGGAAATGTCAACAAGGGATGGCACAGGGGACACAGGTGCTAGCAAATCAATACGGATCAATCTGCTAATTGAACCTGCCAAGGCCATCAAGGGAGGGGGCAGCGAGAACTCATTTATCCTGCGTGACAAATGCCAGAGAGAGAAGCGACAAGAGCCGGCAATCAGCAGCAGAAACAGGCCAAAGCTCACACCTCAGGCCCTTTGGATCCCTCTTGCACCTCTCGGCTAACGCTGCATGAAGCCTACTGCGTTTCAAGGGAACTACCGAGGGCATTGATCCCAGCCCCCAGACGCTGAATGAACCCTAAACCAAACACCCTTGGGTGCACAATCATCACTATTATTCCTAGCAGAGGTTTCAAACAATCTAACTTAAATCCTCCTATGGCTTCCATTACCACAGTATCTTAGCACCTCACACTCTATCCCAATTACCCTCACAACACCCTGGGAGGTAGGGAACTGCTGTTATCCCCATTGTACAGATGAGAAACTGAGGCACGGTGACACACAGGGTAGTGCAAGACCCGCGGCTGGCTTACGTCAGCTGACTCAGACTTACAGGGCCTATGATATTCCAGTGTAGACATTCAGGCGGATGCTGGAGCTGGGCTCCAAGACCCAGCAAGGAGGGTGGATCTCGGAAGCCTGTCTCCAGCCTGAGCCCAAACATCTACAGAGCAATTTTTAGCCCCATAGCGTGAGCCTTGCGAGCCCGAGCCAGCTGACCCAGGCACTCGCGGACTTAGTGCCGTAGGGTTTTTTTAATCGCAGTGTAGAAATACCCTAAGAGACCTGCCTTCCCTCTCCAAGGCCACGTCTACACTACCTGCTGGATCACCAGTAGTGACATTTGACTATGCAGGAGGAAAATGCTGATTTTCCTTTTTTTAGTAATACATGTTTAACACAGCACTGTATTGTATTTGCCTTTTGTTGTTGTTGTCTCGGCGGTTGCCTGATTGTGTACTTCCGGTTCCAAAGGAGTTGTGTGGTTGACTGGTCAGTTTGTAACTCTGGTGTTCATAGCGCTGAGGTTCTGCTGTATACGGTTTACATTAGAGCCGGCAGAAACTTTTTCTCAATTCAAAGTGCCGACAACTTTTTACGCTGCATTTTTGAATTTTGACCCAGCAAAAATAGGGAATAAAAACTTTGTCTCGTTTTCCAACCATCCCTAGTTCCCATAAACCTCTGCCGCAACTGCCGTAGTTGTTATTTCCTGGAAAAGACAGTTTGAGCTCATCCACACAGCCTTTGATTTTGATGGAACCAGGGTTTGGCCTTTTATTCTCTCTCGATTCCAAGGTTTCCTCAGCAGGCTGCACTGGTTTCCAGGAGAGGCACCAATGTCTGGGCACCTCCGTTAACGCAGAGCATCCTGCAGGCTGCACTTTGGTTGATTATCCTCCTCGCCCCACCCCAAATCTATGCGGGTGGGCAAGAAAGAGTTAAGTGTGCAGCTGCCAGCCCATGCAGTGTGGAGTTATGTTCAAACTGTTCCCATTGCTGCACGAAGTCAGCTGTCATTAAAGAACAAAGGAGCCCTGGAGCAGCTCACGTTGGGTCACACTCGGAAGGCGCGCAGACTGCTCCCTGATTAGGATTTCTAAATCAGCCCCATCAAGGCCCAAAGAATAAAGCTGCAGAACAATAAGCCGGCCACATTCACACAGCCAGCAGCCCTCTTCCATCCCCCGCACCTCCCCCTTTCTCCTCCCACCATGGCCCTCAATGCCACTTCATCTCCAAGCCCCATTAAGAACCACAGATTGCTCCGTTGCTTGAGTGATCGTCTTTCTTGCTGGGACCAGGCACCAAAGCTCTACATCAGTTGGCTCTCGGGATTCCTTGTTTTTCAGTCTCTCCACCCCTTGACTTCATTTCCAGGGAAAGGGACACACACCTCATGGCCCACTCTAGCCAGCTGTGGCCTGCAACATGATCATTCCAATCAGGGGAACTTATTACGGAGCTGGGTGCAGGCTCTCCAGAGGCGGCCCTGAACTGAGGCCGCAGGCTTCTAGTCTCACCAGAGCAATCTAGCTACTTACAGGCCGCTTGGCAGAGCCAAATGTATCCCTGGTGTCAGTCCAGTGAGGTCAAGGAAGTTGCAGCAGGGACAAGTTGAGCCCTGGTGTTGCCATATCGTAGCAGTGTTCTACCCGTCGGAAGAACATGTCGGGAACGAGCACCGATGCCTTGAGCGGACTCCGCAGATTAACGGTGAGTGCAATGCAACCTTCGATAACCGCCTCTCATGAGGAAGAGGGTGAGCAGCCGCTGACTATGGTAGCAAGCAAAAGAGGCAGCAGCCATCCTCCTCTGGGACGGACATAACACCACACGCACCTGCTCCACAAAGTCTGAGACCCTTCCCCTGCTGGGCTCTCCCCTGGGGTGCGGGACAACGATGACCAGGTATGCAGCCCAGCCAGGCCTGGCCTTTCAGACTGTGCCACCTGCCTGTGTTTCCAGACAGGAAATTGGCTGCCTCCCTGGGATCTTTGGTGGTGGCCTCGGACAACAGAATAGGAGGCTCTTAGCAAGGGATCAGAGAGATGACACGAGATCACATGGCCCCAGGCTCCTTTAGGGGAGGTTCCGGGGTGTTTGGTTTTCTGAATCATGAAAGTAAGGTGCTCACAGGACTTGGCAGCAGGGGTTGTAGATTTTCCTTCACTCCGCTTTGCCAATGACCTTTATGCTGACCAGAAGCCCCATCCTGTTATTCAAGCCTTGGGCTCCCCTCCCCACACGGAGCTCTGCTGATGCCCCCCTGAACTCTCCAGCCCCCTGCTATTCCATCCTGGACTCCCTACACACACAGCTCTGCCGCTTCACTACAGCCCTGGCCTAGAGTAGCACTGCTATTCCATTGCTGGACCCTCACATCGGCAGTAGCGGCTAGCCCTCGATATGGGGATGGTGTCTGCCAAAGGGGGGGGGGGAAGAGTCATTGATGGGACTTAACGATGGATGAAGAGTCCAATCCGTGCTGTACCAGTTTTTCCACATATTTGACAGGTGGTTGCTTGGAAAAGGCCCAGCTGCTGGCGAGGATGCTGTTCCCTTGTCTTCCTCCTCTGCCATTTCTCAGCCTCTTGAATGAGGCGATTCTCTTCAAAGTGGGCTGAGGCTTGATATGTGATGTAACGCCACTGGTGCGATGATCTTCCCATCTGATACTGAGGCAGCGCTGTTGATGCTACCCCGGACGCTTAAGATGGCTTCGGTACGTCATCAAATATGGGACCCTAACACAGCTCCGCTGACCCCCCTCAACGCTGACCTATAGCATTTACCTCACACTCTACTCCTTGTGCTTTCTTAGGCAGTGTTGTTCATGTCAACCTGTGTGTGTTGTGGACACAGGGACTGGAATGGAGCCCATCACGATTCGTTTTGACTAAGCAGACCCAGGCTCTTCCTAGAGTTATAAACTCACTCACAACATAAGACAATATTAAAAAAAAAGAGGGTATAGAAACCAAACCATCCAAAAGTGCAAAGGAAGCCAAGTTTCTGTACATATACTAGCATCCCCTGTTCCTAGAGAATGCTGCGAGATTCTGTTTCTTCATATGTATATGTAAAACTTCCATTCTGGTTGGGTTGGAAAGAACACAAACCTAGTGTAAGATACTATACGATCCCAATAAATAAATTAAGCAAAACCAAGATTCTTTGAGTTGTGGTTAAAAATATGAGGCCAGGAATCAGCCAACCTGGGTTCTCTTCCTGGCTCTGATGCTGACTCTATGTGAGCTTGGCTTTGTCATTCTGACCTCTCTGTACCTCAGTTTCCCCATCTGGAAGGAGGAGATATATTGAGTTCTCTCAACAGAATCCAAGTCATTAGCCCACATAGGGACCATCATTAAGGATTCCACGTGCATTACAAATAGGAACTGTGTTGTAACTAAGCCCCAGGACTTGGCTGTAATTGTGGCGTAGGCTGGTCCTTAGCAGAGATAATTTAGGGCAACCAGCTGTCTGTGCTCAGGAGGGGCCCAGGAGTGGGGTGTATTGGCAGAGTTGTCTGAGGAGTCAGGACTGAAAGAGCAGGGAGTGTTGCAGGTCAGTATAAGGTGAATTGCAAAGCGATCTATGCAGGAAGCTGGCATGACCGAGTCCTAGTTTATCTAGCACATACTATTAACCCCAATCACATTCCTGAACAGAGTGGCACACAGAAATACAAGAGACACCTCCTCCATACAGCTGCTAAAATGCATTTTCCTGTCTGCTCGGGGTAAGGAGATTTCCACGGGCACGTGTTTCTTTCATACTAAAAGGAGTGTCCTGGATGCAGAGTCGATAAGAAGGGTAAGCAGGGTTTGACTCTCCTACGCCAGAGTCGCATCCTCAGGGTCACACCCTTCTCATAGACTCAGACTTTAAGGTCAGAAGGGACCGTTATGATCATCTAGTCTGATCTCCTGCACAACGCAGGCCATAGAATCTCACCCACCCACTCCTGGAATAAACCCCTGACCTATGGCTGAGCTATTGCAGTCCTCAGATCATGGTTTAAAGACTTCAAAGTACAGAGCATCCTCCAGCAAGTGACCCGTGTCCCACGCGCAGAGGAAGGCGAGAAACCTCCTCTCTTGCATCCATAATTGTTGGGCTGGGGAGAGGCAGAGAGAAATGCTTTTGGGCGGGAGAAAGGCAGGCAGCCAGCAGGTGCAACGAATAAACATCTCAGCAGAAATCAATATTACTATCGGTCATTCCCTCCCTTCCCCCCAGCGTGCTCCCAACACACACACACAGGCAGACATACACTAATCACAGTGGCTTTGGCCACCATAGGACATGGCCAATCACTCCGAGGGAGGGGATTTAAGGCACGCCTCTTCTTTCACGCCAGGAAAGGATTTTCATTTCTTGAGAGCACAATGGGGAGGGGGGAGAGGGGAGGAGGAGCCAATCAAGCTGGGATCAGCTGTGGGCAGGACTGCCGAAGATCTGCTTGTCCCAGAGGGGGGTGCAGGGAGACATATTTGGCTGTGTGGGAAACCCACAGCCTCAGCTTCTCACACATTGTTCTCCTCTTCAGCTCCCCCTCCCTCCCTTCTCCCCGACCAAAGCCGTTAATGCCACAAAAGATACTTTGCCCATTGTGCGATAGACAGCTGAGAGGATAGAGTTAGCCTGACACAGCTTTACTGGCTCTCTCTAGAGAGGGGATGGAGCAATCAAAATGGAGAGTTTGATGCTTATCATACAAAAGAATTAAATCCAGTTAGGCCCCTTTCTCGCTAATCTCGGACTGTGGGGGGTTAAATACGGTTACATTTTCATTAGGTACTAATAGCAAAAGGGCAGCGAATGGCAGCAGAGACCCGGCATTGTCATACTGATGGCTCAGAAAAGGGCCACTCACCGTTCCAGCCCCGGCGGAGGCATGCTCAGAGTGGGAAATTGTGTCACCCGGCATTGTTGGCTGGTGAATTCCATCAATGGGAAAGTCATGTTTCCTCCAAGGAAAGGAAACAAGTTAAAATGGTCAGGGACGGGGGTGGGGGGGGAGTGGTTGGGCGGGAGGGTGGAAAAGCGAGAGAGAAAGGGACAGCAGAGTAGGTGTCAAGTCTGTACGGCCAATTGCATCTGAACCCGCAGTATTGCAAGCTGATGGCTACTTTAGAACACAAAATGCTCCTATCAGTGTTGGCAAAAAGGGCCGGGATGGGTTGGGGGAGGGGAAGGTCATTTTTATAAGGCTAATGGTGGGTTATTTTGAAGGGGGGGTGGGAATATCAGCTGTTGCAGGTAGCATTGTGGTTAATGCGCAGAAGTCCTGGAGCCACTTCCTACAGGCTCTCGAATCCGAGTTAGTTAATGAGCTAGACAGGTCGCCGATACAGAAGGTGTTTGGTGCCTCCTGTTTGGAATGTTAGCTACCCACTTTAAGCACTTGTAGGACACCCAAGACACCAGGGCGATAGGAGCCTTGCCAGTAATAACTTTCAGTTCTGCCACCAACTTGCGCTGATGTTGAGTAAGTTACTTATCCTCTGGTGCCGCAATAACTAAGATAATCGGAGAGTCTTTACACACCTCACAGTGAAGAGGATTAATGTCCCAAGGGTACTTTGACCTCCTCAACTGGAAGGAGCAGTAGATACCAACAAGCAATTGTATTTCACTTCTGTGCTCTGATTCAGGAAGGTACCCAGGCAAGAAATGCCTTGGTGCAGAGAGTGAGCTAGCCTCCACATCAGCACACCAGAGGCATCTGATTTTCAAGGGTGGTCTGCAGGTAAAATTAATAAGGGAAGCCTGGGGGAGTGTGTGGAAATACTGTGCACAACAGTATCGGAAAAGGCGGCATTCAGTCAAGATCCTATTTGTTTTCCTGCAGCCAGACAATGAGGAAACGCTTACAGCCTGGGTGTCATTTTCAGTGAAGAGAAAAATAAAACAAGAAAGAACAGAAGTAAAGTCTACAGGCTAGAGCACACAGCATATACCCTGAACACGCAGCAGTCCTTAGAGATTTAAAGATGAAGTACACAGAAAACAAGGATATCACAGCTACATAGCTAAATCTATCACACTAATCCTTCCGGAAGGATTTAGTAGCATTTCATTTTAGCTGTGACAGGAAAATCCCAGACTGGAGTCCCAGAAACATTTGAGCTGAAAGTGGGTTCATAAGTGCCTACCACTTGAGATACTTACCACTAGGATAGACACAACATGGGACAATGTACAGCAGGGGAAAATTCCGGCACAGTCTGCTGAGGTGATAAGCTAATGGCCTAACAGCAGAGCTGGTGAGGAAATGTATTTTAGCGTCCAGAGAAAAATCCAAATAAAGGGAAAAAAATTCAGTGAATTTGCAGGGGGTTACTGTTGGAAAAACCAAGCCGTTTTCAGGTTTTTTAGGAAAACTGGAAAATTTGTCAATAGAGACCTGTGTTTTCTTGCCAAGGTTTCTGAAATCAGCCATTGTTCACATTAAAAAGCTGCTTTGATTATTTTTGACCTGCTCTAATACCTCTTTTCCTATCCCTCATTCTTCTTATTCTGCTGAGCTGGAAACTGGAGATTCAAACGAGAAGTGGGGCGAGGAGGTTAACCGGCCCTGTGGGTTTCACTCACCACCCACACCACACGGCTGCCCACAGATGAAACTGTACAGTGTAACGAAGAGAACCGCCGCTGTGACTTTAGGTCATTGCTTTCATCCTCTCCTGACTCATCCCCAGTGACCTCCTCAGCAGATGGGGCTATTCTTCCTGCCTTTTATCCCACTCATGCATGAAAGGAAAGGGGCTTGGGTTGGCCTTTCTGGATCCACGACAAGAAGGATGCCTTAGCTTCGTTGTTCATCACCACTCGAGTCAGGGGCTGGCTACTGATTAAGCATCTTTGCCAGCAAAGGAGCAGGATCTGTGTTTGGTATGATGGATGCATTCACGCTGGCAGATCTGTGCAGTCAGTTCTCTCCATCTAGTACGTGGCGACGTATTAGGGGAATTTAATTCTTCTGCAGCCCTCACTTGGCCAGTACCTTCCGACCCAGCCTCTGCCCCTGCAGTGCATAGCACACAGGTGGAGGATAGCTGTGCTGGCACTGAGATCCACTGACGCATGCACTGCTCCCTGAAGGATTGGGACCAAAGTGATGGCACAAAGGATGTGTATTGGATTCCAGGAGCACCAAGGAACTGAGAGAGTTGCGTCACCTGGGCATAGAATAACAGTGGACGTAACACAGATTCCCTGCATCTGCTGCAATCAGAACCTTTTCTCATAGCCTTTTACACACAAAGTACTTTTAAAAAATACTTTAGGTAACCAAGGTTGGATCCCAAAGCCAACGGAAGTCAATGGAGAGACACCCTCTGACTTCTCCATGCTTTGGGAATCAGGCCCTACAAGACAATAAAGATGTAATTCAGAAACAAAGAGCGCTCACGCATTCTGACCAGAGGAAAAGCAAAGTTACACAAGTTTGAGTCATGATGGAGCGGTCACAAGACTCTCATCACAAGACTCCAGGAGCTGAGGCTTTAAGGAAAAAACATCAACTATTGCAAGACTCACAACAAAATCACAGTTGTTGCTGCTGCATCTTAAGCCTTTCTAATATTCTGGAGTTAACTGACTTAAGTCCCAGGACTGTGAGAGGGAAGGGAAGGCAACTACTTTTTTTCACTCAATCTGATAGTTTAAAAAAAAAAATCCAAGCACAACAACACTGCAGCAATGGCAGCTGCTTTTGAGGGGAAGCTACCTTCTGATTCCTGGCCATGTCCAAAATTACAAGCGGTCTCTGCAATTATAAGAAGTAACAGATTAAAAAGCATGAGGCAAAGTGCATTTGCATACTAATAGCTCCCATTGGTAGTGCTGCCAAGCTGTATCCAACAACAAAGCAGAAAACTTCTCTACTAGAGAAATATTAACCCTTGTGGTCACGTCTCCCTTCTTTGCCCTGGGGTTTTAACACCAAGCGATAAATTCAGGCATGTTCTAAACAGGTCCAGCAACATCACAGTGTAAGGAGTTTCCGCCACTTACACCAGTGCTTGAGTACGGCCCCCAGGGGTTTGAGTCCTTAAATCTAGGCTAGCGTGGGAGTTCAAGGGTTAAACTTTACTCATGCCATCCGCTGAGTAGCCTTTATTGGTTTGGGGGTGGATTCGAGGGGGGGGGGGGAGAGATTGTGTTCTTTAAATAGGAAGGGTTTCACTAGTGACTGGTGTTCCGGTAAAATGCCTTCTAGTTTCTTACTAACTGTTGCAAGAACCGGTTTCAGTTTGATTCTAATAGCACAGGTGGGTGAGTTACCTGAAAGCCATGAAGAGGAATCTCCCACATCCGCTCTCAAACCTAAGATTTAAGCTGATCAGGTGGAGGGGAAAGGGAACCTGAGAGGCAGAACCTTTGCATCACCCAGAGTAGGATTTCACCTGGGGGGAAAAAAACCCACTTTCTAAACATGAGCTGACAAAAGACTCTTTGAGCAAAAACTATAGGCACGCACAACAGGCTAAGAAGCAACGGCAAACCCAAACGAAAGCTTTTCAAACTTTGAAAGCAGGGGCAGCTAAAGACCAAGGGCTTGATTCTCCTCTCATTTAGAACGATGTAAGGCAGGACTCACTCCACTGAACATCAGCTGAGGATGCTCAGACTCTCTGGAAAAAAGAGCACTTTTATTTAGGGGCCTCAATTTAGGCATCCAAACTTTGACTTTAGCTGTTTTTGTCAGTTTCTCTAGTCCCCTGGTCTTCCCTGTATTCCACCCCATTTGTCAAGATCCAGATTACTTGCCTTTTTCACAGTCCTGCTGCGTTCCAAACTCATTTCTAATCTGCTGTCTACTGTCACCTCTAGCTTTCTTTTGTCATGCCAACTCCCAAAATGCTTCCCCCCATTGAGTTTGGGATTATTCCTTTCCCCACCCCCGCCAACATATTGACATCCACTTTTCCTAACAGAATCCCACTTAGCTATTCTTTGTTCACATTTTTCAAGTATCTAGGCCCCTTTATATTTTCCTTTCTCTTCTGATATATCTTCTCAGCTCCTCCCAGTGTTACATAAAACTAGTTTTAACAATGGGTATGGCTATAACAGGAAAAATGGTAGAATGGTAACTAGCAAGATGTAACTAACCTCAACCTTTTTCCTGGTGTAGGCACAGGTAACACCTTTTACCTCAATCCTAGCTGGTCAGGGTCAATCCTAGGAGAAGCCCTGAGTTAATCTGAAACAGCTAAATTGGGGTGACCTAGGGAAAAGTTCCAGGTTAGCTAACATTGATCCTCTCTCCCAGTGCAGGCATATCCACTGGTCATTCCAGTACCTTCGCAGCAACTTGATATATTGCCTTTTATCAGGGCTGTTTATTTGTGGACTTTTAACCCATTTTCAGACCTCATGACTATTTCCCCATTTCATGTCAGCTTCCATTCATTTTCAAGTAATATTTTGTGCAATAGCCTGAAAATTCAAATTCAATCGATTCTCTGCATTTGCTTCCGTCCTTCGGGGCATATAGCTCTGGCTAACCCTCAGTTTCATTATTTGTGCTGATAAAAGCAAGGGGGCATCAAATGTGTGTGGAACGGAGGCGACTTTCAGACTAACGGGAATGAAACCCCCTGAAACGAGCGCCTGAGAGACATACCCATGCCAACGGGTTGCAAACTCTTTCAGTCATGGACCGAGCGAGGACGTGGCTGGGCGTTTCTGGGCTCTCCGTAAGCAGCAGAGGGAGGTTCATTAGAAGTCTCCAGCAGTACGGTACCTTTCCCCCATTAAAAAAAAAAGATGTTCTTTTGAAGGTTGTTTTCTTTCCTCCCTCTTTAGCCCCCTTATAGCCACTTGCGGTTGGATCATTACCTCCGGCTGCGAGAGCAGGACGCTCGCCAGGAACTAGCTCCCGCGAGACGGCTGCCAAGACCACCGCTCTATGGATCGGATGGCAAAGGCTACTGCAAGAGCAATAGTGGCAGCACTATGCCAGTGTAGACAAAGCCTTAGACTGGAACCAGGTAGCCCGTGAACTCAGAGCCGTCCAGTACCTAGTTAGGCCGCCGCATAAATTGGAGGCTTATTATTATATCAGCTGGACTCAAAGAAAATCAACCCAATCTCCTTGAAACAAAGACCCTTCCATTCTTCCCTCTCGAACCCACTTCCTCCTCTCTCCTGTCTCAGTCTCTCTCTCGCCTTCCCTGCTATGCTCACAAATAAGCTGCCATGGTAAAGAAGGGATTCCCCCATCCCTCCCTCCCCCAGGCGGTGGTGGTAGGGGAAGGCCCTTGTTTCAAATAAATAAATATAATTTATTGCCGGACACATCTCTAAATCCACAGCCTGGGCCGGCAAACTGCAGCTGCAATGTAATAAGCACATAAATAAAGTTTATGGCTAAACGGGCCTGACCTAGCATTGCCCTGAGGTACAGAAGCAGTATCTTGTCATTAGTATGCAGAACACATCGCCTTAATGTCTGCTCATTTGTTCTCATCCCACTCCGCTCCATAAATCTCCACAAAAGGGCAAGTCAGAACTAAGGGGGGAGCTGGAGGGAGGGAAAGGGGGGGGGAAAACAGAGGCTGGAGTTTAACTACTGTAATCAGCCAGTTCTGCTGCCATCAGAATGAATTATTCTGGGGGGCTGGGAGGAGGGAGGGAATTAAGTAGTTTAAGATGAACTTTTTCCTTCCTTCCTTCTGAGGCTGAAGCCAATAACTGAGCCTGAAAAACTCTCTCTGTCCAAGTGTCTGAGCACTGGCTGGGTACTGCCGGTCCCGGGTGGGCCCATTTCTTTTGAAGGAGGAAAATAAAGAAGGTGTTATTTGTATTGCAGTATTTCTTGCAGGGCACAACCCAAACCAGGGCTTTGTTATGCCCGGTGCTGGATACACAGAGTAAGAGACAAGCCCCGCCCCGACGATCTCAAAATCTACAGAGGACCAGCCTGATCACAAACGCAGTTTCCAATCTGCACACAGAAGGCGGAGACATTCATGCATGTGGCAGGGAGTCGGTAGGGCTTTGAGGGTTATTCCCCAGATGACTCTGTGCTGCCGGACCCTGGCTGACCTGGGAAGAGCAGCTCCAAAAAAAGGCTTTCTCCAGCCTTCCCTTCCGGGTTTATCATTATAAAGCCTTTGCGTAGTGCCACAAATGCACATGCAGTGGGCCCGATCCTGTGCAGTGCAGAGCGGCTGCTTGGGAGACGCTGAGTGCTGCCAGCTCCTACTGAGGCCATGATGGTTCCACCATTAAACTAAGGCTCTGGCCATTAGCCCCATGGAACAGGGGGGAAAGGAGCCAGAAAAGCTACATGATGTCCAGCAGCTTCTGTCTCCCCCTGCCAAGGACCCCAGTATTACAACTGGTCAACATGTTTCCATCAAAATGGTTTCTCAACTGTATGAGGCTTTTCAACCTTCATGGAAACTTTCACCTTGGTTTATTTTATTTTTCCTTTTTGGGCCAAAAACCGGAAGTAACTTTTTCTTCATTGTTTTAAAACCAAAAACAACAACGTTTTTGGTTTAAGAATACTGCCTAGAAGCGTCCATGGGAATTTTTTTTTTTTTTACAGAAACTCGATTTCCTATGAAAAGCAATAGGCATTTTTGGACCAGGCCTACTGACAATGCTACCCAGACACTGAGGCTAGATGCAGGAATCTGAAATGAGGGTTTTAAACTCCCTGTCTTTCTACGGGTGCCAATCTCATCAGACGATGAGCAGTGCCACATCGCTACTGCAATCCAAATTTAGCAGTGGTCTTGTTCCAATGCTCCTCTCTCCCCTTCCTAGAACGGCTTACAGCTGTCAGACTGAGAAGAGACACTTTCAGACTTAGCGATTTACTGTCAAGCATGATCCTGCAAGAACAAAAAGCGTCCTAGCTTCATTAATTTACATAGAATGAGCATGTTTTCCTTACAAGGGGAAAATATTAACAGCCCTTTCTCTGTCAGCACTCTTGTACTTTTCCCCCCTGTGAAGACAAGCCATTATTTATCATCTGACAGAAAAATAGATGGGAGAGGAGAGTGAGCCAATCAGGCGTCCTCATGGCAGGTGAAACTTCTGGGGACCAGAAAAGGAGCAACCTGAGGGTGAAATTTACAAGCAGGGAGAGAGAAATGCAGTTGTCGGGCTTGAGGCAGAGGGAGTTTTGAAGCCTATGTAATGTAGTTCAGACGAGATGATTAGTATAGAGGCGTCTTCTGGCTTTGAAATCTATCAAGTCTATTACGTGTTACTTAGGGGAATAGACCGAGCTATTGAGACTGGGGTCCAGAACTTGGTCACTCCAGTGTCAAACTGTAGTAACTCCAATGATCTACTGGTGTAAAGGAGATCAGAATCTGGCTCTTTGGTTTATTTCCAAACTGCATTGCTGGAAAGAGAAAGGTGGTTGAGAAGTAGCAATAGGTGAATTTCAGGAAGGTACTTCCCCTGTCTATCAAATAGCTTGAGTGCATGTAATATACAGATGAGATTGTGTTGATTCACCTTCTAATCTAGAGGCTGGTCTGCTAGAGGATAATAGCCTATTATTGCTACCCATTAAGGGAGTTACTCCTTCAGCTCAATAGGTCCAGGCCCATGCTGTGGTACTGAAAGACTTAGATCCAAAGCTTGGGGGGTCCTTACATCTGACACACAAGCTGGAAGTCTTAGAGATGCCTGCTTTTTCCCCCCACATGATTCCTTGCAGCTCAAGCTGCTATGCAGGTTGGAAATACTGCACCTTTGCTTTGGTCCCAGCCAGAGCTGGAGAAGTCGGAACTAAAAATTCAAGGGTCTTTTAAAAAGAAATACAGAGGGAAATACAGGGTCTTTTAAAAAGAAATACAAATACAAATTTTCTCTGAGTAAAGTTTCGCTTTGAGTTGCGAACCAACATTTGCAGGGAACGGAGAGGGAGCGATTGATTCCTCCCTCCCTGCTTCTATTCACCAATTACGGGGGCAAGCTCCTACCTAGAAGACAAAAGAAGGCGCTGAGGCTTTGCTAGGATGCCCGCTGGATTGCTCTTCACGCGAAAGCTGCTGAGTTCCAAAGCCCTGCCCAAGCCAGCTCTCCATGTTCTGATAAACTCGAAGTGACAGGCGTGTCATCCTCTTTGGAGCGTCACCTTAATGAAGTCGTCTGGTAGGTAAGGCCTTTATTAAAAGAGAAGGGCTACCTATGGCACGGCACGGCCCTGCTGGTGGGGAATCAGCTCAGGGAGCGTTCTCCAAACATGTCATAAAGCCCCTGCTTTTCTCTGGCGTTTCACCCGGTGAGCTACATTGTGCTCCTCGCTGAAAAGTTTCAAGGAGGATGAGCTGCCTTCAATAGCGTCTGGCCAAGGCAGACTCCAGCTGCTTTGCAGAGGAGAGCTGGGAACAGTTTGGGATTCAAACCGACCCTGGCATGGTGATTGATTGCCACGGAAATGCCAGCTTTCTCGAGCACGACAATGATTCCGTGCCCAGCCTTAGGAATGGTCATAGCGAATGATTTTCTCGGTAAACAAGATCCCAAGACAGGAAGCTCTTTGAAGCAGGGATAGGTTTTTTGGTTCTGCGCCTGTACCACACCTAGTGCAATGCAGTCCTGTCGCTTGACTCCTAGGCGCTACCGTAATACAAATAAAATTAAGAATAATCATATAAAATGCCAGGAGCTGAGTCTAGGATATAGCTTTGAGAGGCATCAGGTGGGTTATTTTACTGATGAGGACTAAGAGGGCAGTGCTTGCTATAACGAGTTCATCAGTGCTGCCACTACATAGTAAACAAGCACGCCCCAATTTACAGACCACTACCAATGCACACCTTTCCTAATCTAGACTATGTTGTTATTAGTACTTTGAGGTGCTTTGGTAGAATGTGCAAAGTGCTTTACTACCATTGCCTCATGACAGCCTGGTGAGGTGGGTCAGTATTATTACTTCCATTTTACAGATAGAAAAACTGAGGCAGAGAGAGGCTAAATGTGTCTGGGTCGGGCTAGGAACAGTGCTCATATTTCCAGTCTGTTGCTTGTTTCTCAGTTCAGGGTGGCTGCATACTAACCCCAGAATTCATGCCATGCCATTCTGCAAATGCCAGTCCAGTGCCAGGCCCTGACTCCATTTGCAGCAGGTGTCAGTGCTGGAATTCAGTCACCAGAAAAGTAAAAGGCTCCCAACGTTCAGTTCGTCTGATGTCCTGTCAGAAGGGACGATAGTGACGCATCTTGGAACACCAGAGTTCTCCCCCGGAGCTTGGCTTACAGTTATGAGAAGACGTGGCTCTGTCTCAGTATCGCTGGTGAGGATACCACTGAGAATGGTCGCAGGTGAGCAGTATTAACCTAACATCTATACTCACACCTGTCTAGTTCCAAGATTTGCCTCTCCTGCTCCCCGCTCTCTCTCTCTTGGAACATGAAATAAGAGAACCCAAATTGCTTGAGGGCTAAGGGCCTTCCCTCGCTGAGGACAACAACAAAACCCCCGTTGACTTCAGCAAGGCCCTAAGCAAGTCTCCCGCTGTGAACCCTCTGCACTCCTCAGTGCTAAGAGGCAGGAAATGGAGGTATGGAATGCTCACAAATGACCCTACAGATTGGCATGATCAGCTACAGAATTAACCGGAAACGCTTCCCAGTCTGGAGACCAATCTACTTAAAGGGAAGCAAACAAGCTTTCTCCACAGCCCGCACTTCACTGCAGCTCATGCTGGGATGGGCAGCGTGTGGGGTGGAGGTCACAGTACTGGACGTTGTGAAACAGACTTTGCAGCTTGAGACAAACACCAAGGTTAGGTCTGCTCAATATTTGATCCACTCGCTCCCCTAGCATCGTATCGGTTTGCAAAGTCCATGCAAATATTTTAATGTCAGGCTCGGAGGCTAACACACAAAATGCTTTGATGCTTTTTCCCCTGCCCTCTAAAGACCATTGCTAACAACGTTTAAAAGCAACCTGCAGCAAGAACAATAAGTTCATGTGAGAAATATATATCAGTAAGAATTCAATTTACAATCCAGACACTAAAGAGACTTATTAGGTCATCTTGTCAATCACCTTCTCAGCCAATGCAGGATTGTTCCCTACTGTCTATTCCTAACATCTTGTACTATCTAGTTTAAAATATTCCAAATCAACCACTGCCCTGGAGAGACTATTCGAGGAAGATGATAGCTGAGAATCCTGGGGTGTGCCAATTCTACTGACTTTTGGAGGGGGGGCTAGACAGGAAGAAAAATAATCTTTCCCCCCTCATATTTTTATTTTTCTTAATATCAAAAAAAATATTTTTTTTTTCAAAATTCCAAAAACATTTCAGCCTAGCTCTCTGCCTGTGGCATCATGGAGCCATGGGGGTTTGAAACTCCGGATGCATAGTTTAGTGGAAACTAGCAGGCAGCATTTACATTCAGCCTCCTCAGTACACTAGAACTTCAGTGTAGAGATGCACCTGGAAACAGCCTCCCCTGCACACACATACACACTAAACTTTGTGGGGGTTAAAGGAAGGATTTGAATTTTGCAGCTGAGACCCATGTCTAATCAAATATCAGGACGGAGAGTTAAAACAAAAAAGACAATATGGTGCCTAAGAGGGTAACAGTATTTAAGCATCAACTGTTGATCCCTTCTATGTTTACTGCATGCTCATTTTCAGTGCATTGCAGTCCAGACCAAACTGAACTGTCTCTGAACGGTAAGGATGAAATCCTTACATTTTTGCATTCTGTAACCCCAGATTGTTTCACCTCGTAACCTTAGCATTGCATTGATATCAAGGTGGATTTTGGTACATCCATGTATATGACAGTGTACGTGATGGTGAATGAAGATTATATTAAAATGATGTCAGCTCTATTAAAACTCCTCTGGTGCTGAGAGCAAGGTGACCTTTCCTTACCTTTAGTGGGAAACCAGCACATCTGGACGCTGATGCATCTCACAGATATGCTAACTCGGTGGAGTGCACTCAAAGTGTAACAAACCCAGTGTTTAACTCTGTTAATTACCAGCAAGGTGTACATGAGTAACACAATATCATTAAGGGCGTGGTAGAGTTTCCATTACAGACTCTTATTCACATGACCTCCATGAAAAACACTCTCTCTTGAATGAAACTTGGCATAAGAAATTGTAGCTCTAATTACACTTTCTCTATCCAGGTACCCCAATGAGCTGTTGGAATCTGCCTCCCTCTCCAGGGCAGCTAATTCTACAGAATGATACTTTGGGGTTAGCTTGTTCCAGCTCTAGCCAATCAGCATTTAGAACCATCACCCAAATGGCATCTAGCTGCTACAGTTATAGTGGCATTGTCAATATGATAGATATGGATAGATGGCATCATGCCTAAAAAATAAAGCCTCCTTAAAGGGGAACACTATCCTTCCGGATGAAGTGGGAACTGGTGGAAATGATCAGAGGGGAACACATGAGATTTCAACAGGAAACACACAAGTCCCTCCATATTTTATCCTAAGACCCTGCTCTAAAGGGGCTGTGTTTCTAAGGAAGGTAATTTCAAAAAGTAGCAGTTTTGCCCCCTAAGGGTTGAAGTTGGAACTTTAACGTTTGAAGGTAGAAGCAGTCCAAACATTTTCAAGTGTTTATTTCCCACTCACACACACAGGAAGAAGAGAATCAAGTCAAAATGTGAGAGTGTAGTTTCTCCCAACAATATTTTGAAAAAATCAAAAATATTTCATTGACTTTTTTCATCAAAAAATGAAAGTTGTATAGAACATTTCAAACCAAATGAACAAATTTCATTTCTTACTACATTTCTTTGGCTCGGACGTCTTATAAGGTGGTAGATCTATAAAGGAACCAACCTGTTAGATAGTGGTAAGAGTAAAGGAGACGAAAGAAAAAATAAGTCCACAATGCAGGTCTATGGGAAAGAGCGTAAAAGGACAAGATAAGAACATTTCTCAGAGATCACAGCAAAGATAAAGTATGAAGCTTGTAATCTATGTAGTGCTTAGCCTGGGTTGTTTTGCTGGACCACAGTGTTTCACTGAATGTTTATAATCCTGAACTGTACACTACCAAGAAAAGTGGGCACACCTATCCCATTAGCCTTATTAATAACCACCTGCAGCTGTAAAGGCCTCTTTCACCTTTGTAACCTTTCTCAGCTTTGACAGATTTTTGTCAGAAAGAGTGAAAGGCAATGAAGAAAGAAACACAGGTTCCCACCGTGCTTCTTTCGTCTCCGGGAGTCACTGTTCTGCAGTGCAGGTATTTCAACTCTTACTGTGCCACGGAACAGGATTAGACAGGCCACTGGGGAATCGGATTACAGATTTGTACCTTTTTAACTTTTCTCCTCTGCACATAGACTGGAGAACTGACGCCCAGGCAAGGGGGCAGGGAAGGGACAGCCTGGGGGGGGGGGGGGGGAGGGAGAACAGCAGGGAAACCTCAGCACAAGACATGATATACATAAAGTATTATAAAATCAGTGGCTGGCTCTGAGCACACCACTTTTACCCATAAGAAGTCAATTTTTTGAGATTGTGATTTTAACAGGCTGGGGCATGTGGAATGACTTTACAATCGAATCAACCTTTCATCATGAAACTCTAGTCCAAACCAAACTGAACTGAACTCTCTTAGTACTTGTATTGCCCCAGTGCCTCACAAACTTTTAATGTATTTACTTAAATACCCCAGCGAAGTAGAGAATCATAATTCTGCAGATGGGAAACTGAGGCACGGACAAGCCATGTGACTTGCCCAAGGTCAGACAGGAAGTCAGCAGTAGAGCAGGGATCTGAAATTGGGTTTCCCCTATCCTAGAACAGTGTCCAAACTACTGAACCATCCTTCCTTTATTAACCAGGCTCACTAATACAACACAGGGGCTTCAAACAAACTGAAAAATTGTAATGACTAGAGAAAGCAAACTATAATTTTGCAGGGAGCCACTGCACCAAATGAGACCGGCACTATAATCTCACAGCTGGCTTCTCACCACACTAACAAAAAAGCCAGAAAGAACAAATCTGAAATGAAAACAACAGTTTAAACAGAAGCCCAGTGCTGGCAGATTTCTGCCTCAGGCTTTAGTTAGTGGTATCCCAGCAAAACCTCTGAAATCTAGGACACATCAGCAAACCAAACAGGGAACTCAGCCCATAACCAGAAGGAAAGCTTTTTACCAGTTCAATGCTCCAGAGCACAGCACGGACACAGGTGAAGCCCTTAACACAGAACCCTCCCTACCCCACTCTAGATACAGGCATCCAGAGAGAGGCCTGTCAGCAGATGAATTCCACCTTTGCTTCTAAAATGTAATTCAAGAAGTTCCATCTCCTCCAGGATGTTTGTTTACAACTGTTTGAAAGAAAATCGCTAGCAGCAGGTGGCATTGTGATACATGTTGGCTGTGGACACGGCGACATCTCACAAATAAGACGGTGATGAACACAAATGTAGTACTTGTGAGATGCTTTTGTAGCAACTTTTTGTAGCAACCTGCATGGAATTTGGAGCACAGGTTGCAGGAAGCACCAGGACATCAGACCTCGAGGGAGTCTGCTCTGGACGAGGTCTGCCCAATTAATGCAATCCCCTGTCTAGTGACCAGATTAGGTAGGTCCATCCTACACAATATCACAACAGAGGTTTGAATCAGGCACCTCGTGGTCCAATGGCGGGAATTCTACCAGGTGAGTCATGAAGGAGAAAAGCAGGCAGGTGCCGTATGTAGCTATTAATCATCTCGTCCAAGAGTGAAGGCCCAAATTCAGTAAGGTACACGAGTCATCCTACCGAAGCCAATGGGATGACTCACATGCTTAAAGACAGACATGTGCTTAAGTACCTTCAAGGGAGGCAACTGTTCTTTAGTTCAGAGATGCAAAGATGAAAACTAAATTTTAAGCCTCTCAAGCCTTTTGTTTAAAATAAACCTGCACACACACAAAAATCAATCTAAGAATCGGATCAGATTGATTTAGAAAACTGGACTGGTTTGTCCAGAACACGAGAGAATCAGATGTACGTTTTCTAACTAACGTTTTCCTGCTAACGTTTTCCTCTCCTTCTCAAAATGGCCGCCCTCACAGGCACCAGCCAGTTCTAATTACAACCCAGCTTGCATAACTGAGCACCTGTCTTTCCCCTAGCAGAGGGCCAGCGAAGCTGAGTAGGTAGATAGATTACTGCAAATGGAGTGAAGATAATCCCAGGCAAGGACCTTTTTATCCGGGGAAAGTCTCCATCTAGTCCACATCATAGTTCTTCGCAATCTCCTCTTAATAACTCGCATGCCTGAGTGTTGAAAAGATTAAAACCACCGAGTGAGCTGGCACTCAGCAGCACTGACAGGGAACACTCGGAGCTGAAAGAAAGAGGGAACATTCTCGGCAATCCTTTGGTAATCAGGACTTGGCATCATGACGCGCTGTATTTGCTCTTGGGTTCATCACAGAGGGTGAAAGCAAGCGAGAAGGGAGCTGGGGCACTTGTAGCATAGTGGAGGTTTGCTTCTGCTAAGACTGCTTACCCTCTGGCGCCCTAAACCCAAACGCCGACTTGAGCCAAAGAGTGATTATGCGAGGGACAAATCATCAACCAAATGCGTGCACTGCTTTGTCAGCTACTTGCTATTGTACACTGCTCGCCAAATCCATGATGTAGAAATAGAAAGACAGTGAGCTTAACTTGGGCATAGAGAAAGTCCTAAAGAGGCTACCCTGGAAAATCTCATACTGTAGATATTTCAGGATTTTCTGTAATATGAAAACTTTTCTTCTTGGAGCAGATTACAATACAGCCACCTCCTCTTTACTTGGTACCCAGCATCGTCAATTCACTGATTCCTGAAGATTGTTTTTAACTTTTGACTCAATCCAAAAATTCTCCATTGATGTCAGTGGGAGTTTAGCCCATATAAAGATTCCAGGATGTGGCTCACAGTTCCTTCTGGCTAATTAGTGCCCCCCACTTCCAGCGATAATGTAGGGAGCAAAATCTAGCAGTTAGAACAAAAAGGCAGACCAAAGCAGTCAATACTTCTGAGCGCTGTCTCTGTTCTGTCACTGATTTTCTGGGTGTGTCATTTATAAGCACATCTTCAGTTGAACTATGACTCTGTTTCTGGTGCAATTTGCTGCCCATCCAAGTGTTAACATTCGCCTCTGCAATGCATTCTGGACTCAGAAACATGGACACAACCTGCACCTGAACTAGATTTTCTTTTGCAGGCTCAAATTTGATCAGCAAGACCATTGACAACACATCCCTTAGCCTCTCCGGGCCTTGGTTTAGCTATCTATAAATTGGGTATCGTCAATAGGTGCCTCACAGGGCTGACTGAGACGTAACGAACATTCACACTCTGCTAAATAAGTGCCGAGAAAGAAATGCATAGATTCTTTTATCACAGGCTTTCCAGTCAAAGGGATGAAGCACCCTTGGAAACGCCTTGAAATGGACTGAAGACATCTAAGGATGTTTTAGCCTCTCTTTGGCGTAGATGTGAGAGAATCATTACACAACTACGTTACGGCATCCAGAACCTAAGTCGGGACACAGCGGTGGTGATCTGGCATCATTTCAATTGGTTTCAGAGAATCAGGCGGACGCTCTTTGCTGAAATACATACCTTGGTTAATAAAGTTTATGAGATAAAGGACATTGCAATCTTTTTCACAGGGCTTCTACTCGGTAATTATAAACCCATCACTTAGAGTTAATTACATAGTGTTAAATACATCATTATGTATAGGTGGAAAACTGTCTCACAAGAACTGACTGCCTTTTGCCCTTCAGCCACCGACAGCTCAGTGTTTCCAAACAGGAGCTTAGGGAGATTCTCAGCTAAAACGGAGAAGGCCCAGAGCTGTTACACAACGCCTGTGGGAAAGGAGGCATTGGCTCCCTTAAAACACAACCCGAGACAGAGGAAATGTCTTTGAATTGGGAAGCCTCGGATGGAGACGCCTTCATCGTTTCATTTTCTGTTTAATCAACCACGGATATTATATTACTGATACAGAGCTACCATGGACAGACTCTCAGCTGGTGTAATAGGTGTAGTTCCATTGACTTCCAATGGAGCTATACACATTTACACCAGAGGAGGGTGTCTAATATAGGTGAAAGAGGTTGAAGTGATAGGTTTGGAGACTGAAGTACCCCACCGGCAGTGGTGGAATAGCTTCCTTTTGCTGCCTCACCAAGAGTCACTGTTTTGAGGCATAAGAGGGTCGGCCATTTTCTACAGCCCATTGACTCAGAGGACTCTCTGGAGACCTTGCTTATAAAACGCGTGTTGTACAGGTATGCGTTATGTGGAACTCCTTCTGCCTAGAACTGGCGTGAAAACAAAGAGTTTGCTTCGTGTCCCATGAAGAAGTCAGCCCCTGTTAACAACTGCCACATGGCGGTATCTGAGATCACACCGCTCAGCCTAGAGTTACAAAAATAAATAATTGTGCCATCCTCGGTAATCATTGGGAGGCAGCCACTGGCAAATGCTGAATTTCTAACGGCAACAGCAACGGGACACTGAACAGCCGGCAGATAGTAACACCTTTGGGCCTTTACCAACCCTAGCAAGAAAAAGATGGAAACCGTTGCCATGATACGAATTCTCTGAGCAGTCCAGTCCCTCCATTCTTACACAGTCCTTCAGCATTTCCTTTGCATTTGGGAGAAAGAAAAGAACGATGCCAGTGGAGCCACCTGTGGACATGGGCATGGCTGAGTGAGCAGTCACAAGAATGTGACGCAAGAGGGGATTTCACCTCAGCGGCCTTCTTGTCTTAGAAGTCAGAGTAATTGCAGAAACCAAAACTTAAGAGAAAAAGCAACATCAAGCTGCAACGACTAACACATGCCAAGCAGCAGAGTCTCATTCTCTGGTAGGATGTGGGCGACAGGCCGTGGCAAACCCTAATGAACGTGTTGCGCTGCTCTCTGCCTCAGGGCTGGAGCAGGTAGGAACAGAAGGGGAAAAAACCATTTCACAATTAGAAAAAAGGGAACCGGGGGAGAAAACACTGAAAACCAGGAGGCAGGAAAAGCGACAGTATAGATAGACAAGAATGGTGCTGAAGAAAGTTAGCGGAGACAATCTGATGTTGCCATCAAGAATGGCTAGAAGGACAATTCTTCCTAGAACATGGTAAGTCTGCATAGCTCCATTCAGGTCAATGGAGATCAGCTGGTTCATGCCAGCTCAGGGACTGGCCCACCGACTCATTTTTTTTCATAAAATTTAAAGCCAGAAGGAACCAAAATCTCTCCTGAGATTCTGCACCAACTCTTTTAAAATTCTGTGCCAAAAAGTTAAAAATTCTGCGCACAATATTTTAAAATTCTGCAAAATTCTGGAATTATTTGTCCAATGAATGTGGAGGCTCCAGCATGGCACTGGGGAGCACTGGGGAGCGGGGGAAAGCCTCCATCTCTGCAGTTGACATTATTCAACCAGGAGTACAGTATGATCATTTAGTCTGATACTACCCATAGCATAAGCCATAGATTTCATCCAGTGGATTTCTTTATATAGCTCAATAACTCATCCTAGAATGACAGCAGATCTTTTAGAAAGATGTCCAGTGCTGATAAAAGGCTCCACGCAAAGGAGAATGTATCACAACCATTGGTAAGCTGTCCCACTGGTTAATTAACTTCATGGTTAAAAATGTGTTTCCAGCTTCAACCTTCTTGACTTCAGCCTGCAGTAACTGGATTCTGTTAAGCCTTTGTCTGCTAGCTTAAAGACCCCTTTTGTATTGGAAATTTCCTTCCTGTGTAGGTACGTACAGACCTCAATCAAATCACCTCTAACCATTAACTATGGTACCAACCATTGGTACCATACTTTGAAATGTAACATTAATATGTGAAGTTTGGATGGCATATATTTTCTTTTTTGGCCCACTAGGGGCCAAAAAATGCTTCACTGCTCATTCACTGCTCAATAGTTCCTATTAAAATCTCTAATGTCTATCTACGTCTGACCCTAATTCCATACAGTGGTCACTGTCACATAAAACACTATTTACTACCAATTACTTCACAGTGAAATTAAGCTACCAGTAACTTCCTAGACTTAATAAAGGCAACCCCCAACTTCCTGGATCCCAACCATCTACCTTTCCATGTTATCCAAAACTTGGATCTGGTCTGAGCATTGCAAGCCAGATCCTTAGCTGGTGTAAATCAGCATGGCTCCACTGAAGACATCAGAGTGGTGTCCTCTTACACAGCTGATGATCCAGCCCAGGAACTAAGTGGTTATCCTGTATGAACAGGATTGCAAAGTATTCGCCATGGCCAGTCATCCCAGACACTCCTGCAGGCCTCAGATGATACTTGGCATGACAGCCCGATAAATTTTTGCTTTTGAACACTCACCCATAAAAATTGCCAGAAGAATTTACTGGTGTTTGCCTTGTTTACTCACAAAACCACAGTACTTTGCTACCCAACACAGAAGTGAAACACTTTTCAAAGACATTTGTTGACCCTCCATACACATTGTACAATGTGTGAGGCCAGCATTTATTTACCCAGCAAAACATAAAATAGAAGGAAGTTTTGGGATGAGCCAACCTACTTATTTCCTCGAATCTAGGGTTGAGTTTATTTAAGTCTCTTGCTTGCAAGTTATTGACACTGGCATTTTCTGATGAAATACTCTTAGCTCCACAGCCTCGCTGGAAACGATTCTACCTGTGCCTATAAATTCCTGCAGCTGCCCTAACGCTGCCACCCACAAAATATATTGTACATGGATACCGATGAAAAGGCCCTTCCTGACACCCAAACACTCATCATGGATCCAAAGTGTTTAATCATTATCTCCAAGTTCCCATGTCTGGAATGATTAAAATTGAAAACGGAGTTTTAGTGCATTCTGTTTCCCTGTCCCTTAAGAGTCAGTGATCTCATCATGAATTGCAATGCATAGAACAGTGTTTGGCTAACGCCCCCTTTCAGTTTCAAGAATATTTGTATCATCAGGCAACTACTTTCTATTCCCAGGGACCTATAAACTACCACACGCTTGGCTGGAGCAAGCAGAATGCTTTGCACCTAGACAAGAAAGAACATGCCATTTCCACTTTGCAATTGTGCTAGTACTTTGGGAATATCTCTTTGGATTATGCTTTTATCTAATCTATCTATCTATATATAAATAAACTTTGCATAGTGCTTTATATTTTCAAAATGCCACGCGGACACTAACTATGTATTCTTCACACCCCCTTTTAGAAGGTCTGGGGCTTTATCATCCCTGTTTTGCAAACACAGAAATTGAGATATAGAAAGGATAAGAGACTTGCCCAAGGCCACAAAGTAATTAGCAAAGTAGGGATTGAAATCAGGAGTGTCTCACTTCCAGTGCTTTGCTCAATTCACTAATCCGCTACTACCACCAATTACCATTGTTAAAATCTAGTTTGGTAAGTAAGGAGAAGGGTTTTGAGAATAATGCAAAATTAAGAGTAGCCTCAGATGAAACACTATGCAGGTATCCTGGAAATTTATGTTCCCACATATGCACTTCGTTTAATTAAGATTTCTTAATGAGGTTATTTCAGAATTCTCAAATAATAATGCATCAGAGACACATTCACTCATCTACAAATTACAAATCTAACTAACATTGCATACTGGGTCCCATCTTAATATGTCTACCCTTTGATAGAATACTGTGCTGTGTTTTTTAAAAGGTCCATTGGACTAGTCAAAGCGTCCTATTAAAATGCATGTCTAATCCATTAATAAATGCAGCCACTTTATAAAATGGTAGTTAACCTGCACTAAACAGGAGTTTAATAATCCAGCTTTATCAGGCAAAAAAAGTTGAGGAAGAAAAGAAAGATGGTTTTGAGGTTAGGGTACCACACTTGAGTAAAAGATCAAGGCTCATTCTTGTCTCTGCCACAGTCTTACTGTATGACCTCTGGCAAGTCATGTCATCTCTGTGGCTCAGTTTCCAATCTGTGAGGTGTAACTAAATAATGCTTCCTTCTTCTGTCCCATCTATTTAGAATGTACGTGTTTTGGAGCAGACACATGGCCTAGCACAATGGGGCACTACCGTAATATACATAATAATAATTCATCTAAAAAAACCTGGGTCTCCTAATGGCAGCAAGGCAGATTATACTCAGTGACTCACAAATCCATCAGGCAGCCCTTAATCATGTAAATCACTCCATTGCTGTCAGCAGGAGAGGAAGGCTTTCAGCACCTCGGGTTGGAACACAAGTGAAATTTCTCAGTTTTACACGAATATTCTTCCCCTGATTTTCTCATTAGCTCTGCCTATAGGATTGGGGCCCAGGACATTAACACAAACAGATACAAGGCCCATTAAATCCAAGGGGAAAACTGCCATTTACTTCTTTCTCATAGTTCATCTAAACGAGGGGTTCTCAAAGTTTTATACTGGTGACTCCTTTCACATAGCAGGCCTCTGAGTGGGACCCCCCCCCCCCCATAAATTAGAAACACAGTTTTTATATCTAACACTATTATAAATGCTGGACATGAAGTGGGGTTAGAGATGGAGGCTGACAGCTCGTGACCCCTCCCATGTAATAACCTTGCGATCCCCTGAGGGTCACAACCCCCAGTTTGAGAACCCCTGGATCAAATGACCATGATCCCGCTGAATTTCATTCTGCTACAGTGATTCTTTGGCTGAAGCTCGACAACATGTTTGGAACCAAACTAAGCCACCACCACAACAAAATACAGGCTAGAAACTTAAAAAACATACACACACAAAAGCCACTTCAGCCAGCTGAGGTGTTGTCGTCACTTTAGGGTAGTGTCAGAAGTTAAAAAACAAGACAACAGCCCATAATATACATCCGAGTGCGTTGCAGCGGCTTTTGCCTAAACATTGCCATGACACCGTGTACATAAGTCTGTCCTCGCTCTGAACCGCAATCTTGGACTCGACAGAGAACACCCATTTGGGATCCAAGGACAGGTAATTGTCAGGGGAACACAAGGGCTTGTTTTGTTCAGGTTGAAACCTGAGATCGCTCGCCCGGCTGCAGGAAGTCTTGAGAGCTTCGTGGGTTCTTTTTTTTTTCTGGGGGGGGGCAATAATAATGAAAAACCACAGAGAGCAAAGAGCCCGGGGGAGAGCAGAGTTGGCACCACATCTGTGTATGGATCCGCCCAGCTCATGCGGCTAGTGGGCTTGGGAGGAGGAAGAGGTGGGCTTGAAAAACAAAAGGGGTTGTGGAGGGAGAGAGGAGGGAAATTTCCCTTCAAAGAGAACAATTTTGATAGGCATCGCGCAGTGGCATCGCATAACGAGATCTTTTAGAAAACGCGGAATTTTTCAGGGAGCTGCTCCCAAGCTTGGCTCAAAAGGAATCCAACCAACGGAGGTGCTGGCTCGCCACTCGAGCATGACGCTTTGTTTCCTGTCACTGACACAGAAGTCGGCAAGGTGAGCTACTTTGGAAACAGTCGCCAGAAAGAACAAGAGCGCAGCTGCAACCTGCCAAAGCGTGGAGCAGCAACGGAGCCTTTCATGCCACTTAAAAAGGGGGGCGAGCTTGGGGCAAATTCTGAGATGGGGCTTGGGGAACCCGACTGGGTCTACAATGGCTCAGCTACCCACGCACATACAGTTAGTAGAGTCCACTGAAAGGCAGTAAGTCAGTATCCCACCCCTCCGCTCGCCCACCATTCTGAAAGTTACAAGATTTAAATAGACCTAAAAAAAAAGCCCCTTTGGAAACGGTGAATGATGATTGGGTGGGGAGATGATGATGATCTATTAGTTCAATAACCCTACTAGTCATTTTCCTATCCCCCAAAGAGATCACAGAACAGGTAAGCTCAGGAAAGCTTCCAGTTACCAAGACCAACCCAGTTCTAAACAGTCAAGCTGCAGTACCAATGAAATGACTGACAAATATGAAGAGCTGTTCATCCAAACTCTGGTCTTTAGCTGGACTATGCAGTGAACAGGGAATTCTGCTACCCGGGCTATTAACCAAAGCAGCAAAGGGGCCCAGCAAAGTCAAGCTGGCGATTTCTCCGAATTCTTCCAAAGGCAAGTGGTATGCAGAACATGTTCCTCTTTTCAAATCCCAGCATGCCATGTGGAGCATGGTGTAGGTCCCGGTACTGATTACCATCCTGTAACATGGCACTGGCAGCCGACACCAAATGGCACGGTGACAAGCCAAATGTTTCAAGTTCATTACCTGCAAAGAAAAAAAAGTCTGGGCAGGAAGCATCCATCCATGCTCACCTGAAATACAATACTTCACTGGAATGTTTGGAGCTGGGTTTTTGTATTTAAATTTAAAAAAAAATAGTAATTGGCATCTCTCTTTTTTTTGAAAGTTAAAAAAATCAACAACCCTTGTCTGGTTTTATAGCCGTACTTGGGGAAGGAACTCACCACCTTTGCTAATTAGGCCATTTATAATGTGGATAATGAGGAGGGAAAACAGTGGAAATAATTTTTAAGAAGCAGAAAAAATATTTTTACACAGTTAAGTTCTGGACTTCTTTGAATTACTAAATACATTAGCAAGTCTTGGTGTAGTATTTGCTTTCAGTAGCTAACATTTCCCCTTTAAAGGGGCTATATTCTTTATTTCACTCTGTACCTGCCTAAAAGAAACCCTGCTACTTAAGTTCGATACTTTGGGCCAAACTCTGCTCTTTGTTCCACAAGTGTAAATTGGGAGTGAATTATTATTTATTATTTGTATCACTGTAGTGTCTAGGAGTCACGGACCAGGACGCTATTGTATTAGGTGTGGTGCAAACACAGAACAGAGGGACATTCCCTGCCTGAAAAAGGTCACAAACTAAGTAAAATCCATTGAAGTACAGTGCAGAATCCAGTATTTTTCCACACTTCCCCTCCAATGTTGGTGTGCAGTGTTGATAGTAGCTGATACACAATAGCTTCTTTCTTCCAGCTCTTATGTGTATATCGACATTGCCCGAGGAAGCAAACCCCCGCTCCGCCCGACCCCCCCGCTGCCAGGGTGACAGACAACTTCAAAGCACTGTCTACCCAGCTGTTTTTAGAGCACTACCACAAGCCCCCCGCCACCCCAAGTCTGTAAAAACCAGGCTGGGAAGTTCACGTCTGTAAGCTGTGAAGATATACCCTATGGGGTTCAACTTCAGTGACTGCTGAAGTGCATAAAGGCCGAACCTTTGTCCGAGATTATCCCCAGGGAGAACTGGGCCCAGCATTTTGGAATCCCAAGTATTACCGGTGTCAGCATAGATTTCCAATGGAGCTTGGAATGATGGGCATCATGGCAAGTTTTTAAGAAGAGGCTGGACAAACAGTTGTCAGGGGTGGTCTAGGTTTCTTGATCCTTTCTTGGTCAGCACAGAGGGCATGACTTGACTTCTCAAGGTCCCTTCAAGCCCTGTATTGCTCGGATTCTCATAAATGGTCTTTTAACTCTGGTTGTCCAACAAAAAAGCCTTCTGGCCGTATCCATTTGCAGCCCTTCAGACACCAGCCGACAGGCCGTGAGACGATTATAACAAAAGGCTCTCAGTTTTCACATTAGGTGGTGAGCAAGTAGCGAAACTGAACAGGTCGTGCAGATTTCTTACCACCAAGGCCGTTTGTGTATCCTCCACAGCTCACCCAAGCAAGTGTTCCCTCAAAGTCATAGGTGGCAACAAGTGGTATTTGCTGTTGATTCCTGTCCATGTGCACGTAGAACGTCATCTCTGAGTACCTCCCTTCACTCATATCCTTATTTCGGTGGAAATGGACGGATTTTGAATTGCTCGTGGTTACCACAAGCCCAGAGGAGGTGGAAAGAGATGCCAACAAGATATAAAGAATAAGTTTGGGCCCTGGAATTTTTGCAATATGACTTGCTATGCAGTATAACCACATCTGCACATGATTTGCTGATTAAATACTGTCATACGACAGGCTTTCAGTTCTTTATTATTACGGAATCCCATGTTACATTCATAAATACCAGAAGGGCTCTTCATGCTTAATGTTGTTACAGGGAAAAGCCAAAGGAGGGATCAGACTCATTTTTAGCTACATTCAGAAAATATTTCCTCCTGCTTTCATCCACTATGCCACTGCCAGTAAGGGCGGAGGGAGAGATTCCCAGATACTCAGGTTGCCAGATCAGTTGGGATTCAGGGTTTAAATTGGTACATAAGCAACAGAGAGGCAACTGGAGAAGAAAAAAAGAAAGATGGACAAATATACGAAGTCCGAGCCATACCCTGTTTCTTCACCGTGACCTAGAAGATGGCAGACTCCTCACAAGGACTTCATGACTGTGTAAAATGCAGCCTCCCTCGGGCATTTTGGACTTTTAACTCCTATTACCATTCCATCCAGCCATTTGGGGCTGTCCCCTGAAATAACAGAGGAGAGTCCCAAGTCCAGGGAAGTCAGTTACAGTAATGCCAAGAGCTTGACAGGAGTGGCAGGTTCAAACATTGTCTTGTTGTGAGCTAATGACAAGGTAGGACTTATTGGTGACAACATGTCTTTTAAACGGCTCACCCTCCATTTCTTCAAAAGAAGCTACAGAGCAGTTTCTCCGACGTACCCATGAAAAGTCTTAATTTGGAGACTAGCGAGCCACACTAGAAAACAAGGCTTCGTGGGCCAGTTTAAGCCACCACTGTAAAATGATCCATCTTTTTTTTCTTCTAAATATGGCTGGCTGCAAGCCTGTGTTAACGCAAGGCTCCCTTGAGATTTGAACCCTCCGACCTTCTAAATAAGAGACCTACCTTAAGCAGTTTGCCACCCAACGACCTGTCAAGATGATTAATAACATCAAAAAGCTGGTTTAGCATTGGCTGCTCGCTTGGCCACCTGTGTCATCTGTCAGTCCTCAAGAAGACACCGTTAACCACAGCTTTAAATTTCCTGAAACTGGAGATAATTGTTGGTTTTGGCCCGGGACTGAAACTTGTCCAGCTTACAACAGCACACCAGAACCTTTGCACTCAGGTTCCTTGCAGCCGCGTGATTTAACAGGAGACAAAAAACGGACTCCAGTGAAATGAAACAGCAAACTCTAGGCTGAAAGGAGATTTCTTTTACTTCAACAGGCTGCGTTATTGGCTTTTCAATATTCCCTCATAACCACCGAGGGAGTGGATAAAAACTAGGGACTGTGATCAAAGGGAAAACCACGTACCCTGCTAACCAAACTACCTTTACCCTCTGCAGTCCCAGGAGTGGAGGAGAAACAAACATCTGCTTCTCTGACAGCCACGCCACCAGCAGCTAAAATCTCTTAAGTGAAGCAAGATTGAGCCTCATCAATGTCTGGATGGTAGACTGAGGAAGTGACCATGAACAAATGAGTGCTACAGCATAATGCTAGGTTGGGGCACTGTGCTCCCGGATACACCATCTTACAGCTAAGACAAGCCCAAAGTTCCCACCCCATCCATGAACTGGTATCCACCTCTCTCACTCAGCGACACAATCCCAGTGAGTTCACTCTGTCGTCACAGGGAGGTCTTCCACCCGCCTCCCAGTCTGGGCCTCAGGTAACTCAGCTTCAGTTCCCTGCCCTGTGCAACCTCGCACAAGTCGTTGAATCTTTCTGTGCCTCAGTTTCCCATGTGTAAAGTGGGATCAATGCCCAGTCCTCTGTGACGGGGTACATGAAGGATGGGGAGGTGTTCAGACCCTTTGGTAAAGGGGTGATATAAATACCACACTGATTGTCTGAACTTCATGATGTCTGTTCTAGCTTTTCTTTATGAGCAAATCGAGCATAATATTCAAAGTGAAGTGTCCACCATCAATTTCTGTAATGCCCCTATAATATTTGCAATATTTTCTGCCCCATTCCTTATGCATCCTAACATTTCAGGTAAGTGAGAGGAGAATCGGGCCTTGGGCTTTTCTAAACTGCAGACTATTCTCTCTATATTTTACATATTACCATGATTAGTTATTCTGCACAAAAGTGAGTGATTCTGCAAGACAGCCCCTATTTAGATTGTACACTCTTTGAGGCAAGGACTTGCTCTTACTGTGTGGACGCAAGCACCGGCACCGAGCCCTGATCTCAGTTGGACGCAGGCACGATTGCAAGACAGATAAATTAGGTGACTCTGAGGTTTGTAGATAACCTAGAATTACAAGGGCAGCCAAAGATCAAGGAGTTAGTATTCCACCAAGAAGCTAAGAAGAGGGGAAAAGAAGTCTTTAATGGTCCTATGCGGAATATTTGTTTTTCTTCCCTTTACAATTCCATCCTAGCTGGGAGACCGAATGGAGTTTTGTACTCAGTGCAAACTCAGGAATCCCTAAGATCAGCTCAGAACAGGGGATCAAAATACAAGAATGCAGAAAGAAATGAGGCAGGACTAAAACAGATCCAGGAGTAAAACCTTGGAGTCGGAGTCAAGGGTATGCGACATTATCGTTCAGACCTCCATTAATCCAGCAGCACATGGGTATCATCCAACCCAGCTGTCAGAGGTGTCTCCTTTTCACCTGCATGGGGGTCACTGACAGGGGGAAGCGACAGACGTTTTAATAAGATGTGACGGAAGTTCTGAGTCATATGGAAGGCGCTGGGCTGGCAGGGAGGGGGGATGTCTGGCTCCACAGAGCTGACCACTTGCTTTGGTTGTAGCAGAAGGATCTGCCCAGTTAAAGGGACCCGCTAGATTTCTTACATCTTCCGAGTGAAACACAATAACCCATGAGCTTCTCATGGAATTCAATGGAAGCAGCTGTGGCGCTTAACCCAAGAGAACTACAGAACCGTAGGGGAACAGGTCTAGTGCCTGGACCTGGAGAAAGCTTTCGACACATCTCAGCTGCGCCAACCCGATATTCTGTGCCAGCCTGAGATGCAGACGCACTAACCCTGCCCCTGCTTTCAAACCTCTCTGCTATGTGGCGGTGGGGTGGCAGGATTCGCGTGAAGCAAGGCAGGGTGCTGGACTCAGCTTCTTTGCACATTCATCACCCACCCTGCTTCTCCAGCTGGCAGCTCATCTGTAGACGTGCTGAGCTCTACAAAGAAGCCTGCACTATTAATGGAAGCCCACTCATACAACCGAGGACAGGAAATGGCCTCCAAGGCGATAGCCTCCTCATTTGGGCCCATATACTCATCCCCACACCCCACTGGCCTCTCTGCCAGAGTGCAGACAGCAAGATGATGCTTTTTAAAGTGGGAAGAACAGGGAATCTGGTTGTGACCGGACACCCGGAGCTAGGGCTGCGCTAACGATTCATTTTTTGGTTCAGTGGCTGAACAAAAAGAGTTGAAAAATAATTTCATTTTGGGCGGAGCTGAAAGAAATGTTTCTACATTTTTTTCTGTGGGGAGGGAGGGACAAAAGTGTTGAAAACGCTTAGTTTAGAGGGTTTCATTCTGGATTTGAGGTAAGGGGGGGGGCTGAACCATTTTTTAATAGAAGTCATTTCAAAGCAAAAAATTAAAACATTTTGACCTTTGGGGGCATTTGGCGGGGCTTGGGGCTTAAAAAATTGGTGAATTGGTCCTGAATTCGCCCAATGTTTTGGTCAACCCAAATATGCCTTTTTCAGGGACGAAAGTTTTGTCCAAAAAATGTCATCCAGCTTTGCCTAGCAGAGACCACGTTACCACACGAGAGTTACCACATCATGAGCCCATTGGGCACTTTAGAAGTTATAAGCACATGAACCGGGCCTCCCGAATTGCTAGGCTGGTTTCCTTTGCTGACCTGTCACCTAACAATGATCTGGGAGAAATCTACCCTGTCCCCTTCCTGTGCCATCCCCACCAGCCTCCGCTGGGTAGATGCCTGAAACAGAGCCGGTCTCCTTGCAACGTTTCTTAGCTGTGTTCAAAAACTCAAGAGCGCTCAGGAGTTAAAGCGACCTCATTGCTGAGGGATTTCTCCGTAATCTGAACACATGTCATGGGGATCAGGACTGTGGGTGGCGGTGCTAGTCTGCGGCAGTTGTTCGGGCCCACAGCCCACCGCCTGACTCACTCGGAAAGCCCTCTTATCCGAGCCGTTTTCAAATTTAATTAAGAGGGACCTATCACGGGCTTAACTCCACGGCTGTGCCAGGAGCTCTGCACAAAGGCAGGGGAGCGCGGTGTCACGTCAGTGCGATCACTTGCCGGCGTGGGGCGGGTGGAAAGGTTTGTGCAGACGGTGGTTGCACCCAACACGACAGTCTACGGGGATGCTAAGAAAAGGTCAGATTCCTTCTGCAAATGCAACGGCAGAACCTTGTGGACCCGCAAGTGAATGAAAACCGGACTCTGCTGCTCCAAGTCTGTCAGTTACAGAGAGTTGCACAGAATATCTGCAGCTCTTTACTAGGCAGCCAACGCTCCCATGTCTAATCAAATCTCACTCTGCTAGCTAGCTGACAAGCAGGGAGCTCCAAAGAGGGGGAAGGAAAGTGAGACAAAAAGCAGTCAGCTGTCTGCAAAACTCTGAGCATTAAGTCTGGTTGCTGAATGGGGGCGGGGAGGGCTGGATAGAGAAGGGAAATTGTAGGTGGCTATTTTCCGATTAGACAAACATTGGCTTTTGAACTTCAGCCTTCAAGGATATGGAAGATTCACAGGGGGAGGAAGAAACCCCTAGGACTTTTGGTGCAAGTCCACAGCTAGCTGAGAATTCAACAAACAGCTGCCTCGGAAGGAAAGAGCGGTGTGGGTTCCCAAAGAATGAAGTGCAGGGGAGCAGTTCTCACAAACTCACCGGAGCACAGTATCCCCAGTACTTACAAAAGGCCCAATGAACACTCACAGCCCCGCCACATCAGAACTTCAGCCTAGACTTGTAAGTCTTGCAGTTTGTAGCCTGCTAAGTAGTCCAAGACTAATAAAGTTGCATTGGCGAGCAGGGGCTTTGCACAGCATCTTAGATCTGGCAGTCCATGATTAGGCAGGCAAGACATTTACCCAGCCATTTAAATAGGACTCAGCCAGTTCCATCCTCCTCTGATAAGGATTTCTTCTCTTTGTTCAAATCACTCAGCCAGCATGTTTAGAGCAGCCTGAAATGAAGTCCAAACACTGGGGAATTTCAATATCCAGATCGACAGTGTGCAGCTTGGGCCCAGCTCTGATTTTATAACATGCAAAACGAGATGAACTCTCCAGTCAGAGAGCATTGGCCTACGTGGTTAGAGCACAGGACTGGGAGTCAAAATTTCTCTCGCCTCAGACCTGCCTTACTGTAGGACATCAGACAACCGGTTTAACCTCTTTGCCACCAGGCAACTTTCTGTAAAATGGGTCTAATCCTCACCTACCTCACAAGGACCTTGCTTTAACTCAATTAGAGTTTGCAAAGTGCTTTGCAATCGTCCCAAGGGAGGTGTGGAAGGGCAAAACAAGATTCTCATTACTGGGTGCAACGAAGGAGACGGATTAAAAGTAAACAGCTCAGAGATCAACATGTGTCTGCTTGGTTGGTTTCCGCCTTGGTCGGTCCCACGCCCACACAGGTCACCCAAGCAGCACTTCCTCCTTCTCCCTCTCAACTATTTGAAGTCTTACTCCCCTGGGAGCCCCTTCCATCGAGGCAGACAAAGGGCTCTGGCAACAGACCAAGTGTGTCCAGCAAAATGTGTTAATCAGGGTGAGCAACAGGGAATCAGTACAGTGTGTAACAGATTTTTACAGAACAACCGTGGTCCCTGCCCACCCACATAAAATAGGTCCTATGGTAAATACCACCCAGCCCTCCTCTTCTTCCAAATTTCAGACCCAGACAGGGCTCCGGGCTTGTACTTTAACAACCAGCAGCAAAGCATAGATTATTGTGACCGACCACTGTGTCATCCTGGAAGACTGGCAAGCAGGAGAGCGAATACAAACGGCAGATGTCCAAACATGTTTGCTTTGTGCATTTTGGGGGCCAGCGAGTGGCTGCGTGGAAGGGAGAATTTGCCAAGCAGAATTTCTTGGAAGGGTCTATTTCCAAAAAATAGGAGCTTTGGTAGTTGGGCAGGAGACAAACTGAGCAAGCACATTGGGGGTGGGGTGGACGTACAAGTCAGACTTTTGTATTCTTCACACACACACACACACACACACACACACACACACACACACACACACACACACACACACACACTTAATTCCTTATGGGCCAGATCCAAAGCTTGTGCAAAGACATAATGGGCTTTTAGAGCTTGGGCCTTGGGTCATCATTCTTTGGCAGGTCTCGAAAAGAAGCATCTAGTCATTTTGTCTGGTGATGTTTAAAGAAAATAATAATAATGAAAGCAAGGGGGGGAGAAGAGCTGAATGATTAAACGTCTAAAGCGGCTGAGAGAAAGACGGAGATGGGAATGCAGGGAATGAGAAAAAAGTCTGCTTTTTTATTATTAAACTATTATCTCAAATTTCTAATAAGCAGGTTGAAGTTTAAATTACAAGATCTCTAACAAAGTCAGGATCCAAACAGTTCAGGAGCTTCCAGATAACAATCGCCTTTCCCCGGATAGGTTTCAAGTCATTTCTTTGCAAAGACAAAGCTCCTATTCAGAGTGGGGAGAGGAACCGCAGAGTTTTTCATTACCCGAGTTATTGTAGCTCTGAGGGAGGAGGAGGGGGAAAAAAATCTGCTCTCCCAGTGCATCACCTGAGATGACAGCATGGAACGCAGCATACACATGATGTTCACAGCTGTGCGGGGCCCACTCGAAAGAGGGTAGCCAAGCTCCGAAAGTCCCAGCCCACTGCTTCTATTGTTACACAATAAAAATAAAGCAGGAAAGAACAGGAGAGAATTGGAGCATAGGCGGTAGTCTGATGCAAGGAAGTGGCTCTATCTTCCTTGGGCTATTCCTTAACCTCCTGGAAAAAGAAACTGGATTTCTCCCGACCTGTTTAGTTGAAAATCTAGAACAGAAAAATGAATTTCAGAGCTAGTCTGTCATTTTCCTCTCCCACTGAGGAAGGACACAGGGGTTGCAAGATTCATGTCACACCACAGCACCATCTGCTGGAAGGTCAATTGTCAGAGTACAGACTTTGGTTCTGACCCACGTGGGTGGAGACCAGCATCATATGCTAGGTTTGCCAAAAGCAGAGATAGAGAGAGAGAGTATCCGTGTCCTGAAAAACACATGGGCTAGGTTTGTTCACCTCTGCTAAGGGACAGGGTACCCCCTCAGCGGAGAGAACCAACGTAGAAGGTTTCAACCTTTCCAAAGTACGGCGGGCTGGTGTTTCCGCATACTTGATGGCGTTGTACCAACCAGTCTAAGACAGGCCCCTATGTCTATCCATCAGTGAAACCAGTATCAGGCAAACCCATCACCTTCCGCTTCTTTACTCAGGACACAAAGCTCTCTGGCCTAGCTTGAGCGCTCTTGTCTCCACTGTAATTATACCCCGTATAAACTATAAAATAGGAGATAGTGACTCATACCATGATTAGCGCCGTAGCTGCTGCAGGCTGAAAGTTTCATTCAGAGAGCACATTGGAATGGGTACATACAGTACTCGAAACTTAATGCACTCTGTAGCTTCCCCATGGGAAAGGTCATGAAGCCAACTACACACACACACACACACACACACACACACACACACCCCTTCCCCTTACTTCACATTTCAGAGGTCATCAGTACTGTACTCCCACTCTTCTGACCTCCGGCTTCCTGAATCTGCTGTATATTGTTGGATTATCTATGGTGTAATCATCATGTTAATTAATATTAAAGAAGGTGCATCATGGTTTTCAATGAAAGGTGTGGTCTAGTGTGGATGTGCTCGAAGATACACTTGTCTTATTGCAGGTGTGCAAAAAAGCAATACATACAGAGTTTGGGGGAATTTCTTTATAAACTCGAAAACTAGCTTGTGTTGCAGGACATGTTGCTAAGCGATGTGCTTTTTAAAAAAAATCAGAGGAAGGAGGCTTTGCCTTTTCTGAGCAAATCCAGTTTATGCATCCAAAACATGGGGAAAATCCTCATTTTCAAGAGCTTTTCTATGGAAAATAAATAAATAAATAAGCCAGCCAAAGCAAACAAAGCAAATTGTTCCATTGGTTTTGCAGAATTTCACAAGCACATTTCTGCCAGTTTGTTTCATACGATCTGAAACAAAATAGCAAAAAGGAGCACATGAAACTCTGCAAAATGTAAACTACAATTTATTGCACAGGGCTAGTCCAGTGATCTGAGTGCAGAACTGGAGATCAGAATGGGAGAGTTTTAATCCTGGCTCTTCTATTCTGTAGGTTTTGGCAAACCAACGGATCTCCATAAAATATGGATCACTCCCCCATCTATCTCCCAAAGAAGTTAAGATGGTTACTTCAAGTGTGTACAGCCCTTCTGGATGTATTTGCGGGAGGGGGGTATATTTCTTTGGTACATCTTACTCTTCTTTTACTCAGGGATCTTTCAGGGAGTTAAATCAACATTATCAACCTATAAATAGTCACTTGGCACATTAATTTTCAGGATTTGCATTTCACATACAGCGTTGGCTCCTTCTCCTGGAAGGTTACCTAAGGTCTGAAGACTGGATTATGTATTGATTTCATATAGAGTTTATATCTGTGGTTATTTCTAAAGTCTGTTTTATTTTTAATGCTCAAAAAAGAATTTGATCCATTAATGGAGAATAGGCTCATCGATGGCCATTAGGCAAGACGGTCAGGGACGCAGCCCCATGCCCTGGGTGTCCCCAAACCTCTGACTGCCAAAAGCTGGGATGGGACAACAGATGGATCATTCAACAATTGCCTAGTTCTGCTCATTCTCTCTGAAGCTTCTGGCACTGGCCACTGTTGGAAGACTGGGTATTGGGCTGGCTGGACCATTGGCCTGACACAGTGTGGTCATTCTGACATGTCGAAGAGTGACTGCAAAAATGCCTAAATCACTCAGGCATATTTGAAGATGTGTCTGTCTGGGGTTATCAAAGGCACCTTGGAGATGGATGCCCAAACACCTACTGAGCTTCAATAAAATGTGGGCATCTACTTCATTTGGACTCCTCTTAGCACCTTGCAAGCACTCCAAGAGGGGCATTTAGCTTTGATGGCTGGCTGTGTGTTACTGGAATGAGAAACCTTCAGTGAATACCAAATTGCTGCAGGGAGCTGGATTGGCCATTAATACTGAGCCAATCCCCCGGCAGAGTGCAAGAGGCTGTCGTGCTGTTTGAGACGTGGTAGTGGAGGTTATTTAGGACCGTATGGCACTTTCTGCTCGTTTCAGGGTCATGGCAAAATTACAAGCTAAGTAACTGAACCCGCCCTACATTTCTGCACCATTCTTCTCTATTTCCTGGCCCAGCCTGTTCTACAGGAAGTAGTGGGGCCTAATGGCTAGGGCACAGGACGGACGACTCTGGGAGAACTGAGTTCTAGTCCTAGCTTACCAACTGACCTGCTATGTGACCGTGGGATGTCACTTTGCCCTCATTTCCCCTTCTTGCCTATTTCGGGGCTCTGTTCTTCCAATACCTACAAAGAATGTCTAGCACTATAAGGCCACGATCTAAGCTGGAGCCTCTAGGTACTACCGTAAAACAAATAACCCCATGATGTTGCTCTGCACTCCTAACCAGCTACAGCGTTACACTCCAGAGGTGGCTGCATCTCAGTGGTGAGTGGTGATCAGCGATTAGTGAGACGTCTGAACCAGAACCCTGGCCTCTTGCAGCTTAGGCCCACGTCTAATTGTCTGTGTTATAATGAGAGTCTACAGCCAAACACAGAACCAGATTGCAAAGCACTTTGGGAATCCTTAGGAGGGATGGCAGTGGAGCAATACATGCAATTCCCACCCAGGAGAATTGGCAGGAGTCTGGGAGGGTTTCTCAATTAGCCATCCCCTCCCAGTGGCCAAGCCAGCTGCTTTCACAGCTCTCCAAAGCAGGGAGCATGAGACCAGGAGCGCAGCAGCCCCCCAGGTCTCCCGAAGGGCAGTGCTGACCAGCACAAAGCCTCAGAGGATGGAAAGCCTTTGACCTGTCCCACTGACCTTTTATTTTCTCAGCCAGAGTCTTTTTTCTTTCCCCCACAATCTGGTCTTGGTCTGGCACAAGGGGCTTCCAGGCTCAGCCAAATTTGTGTTCTGAACTCATTTCCCCCCCCCTGCTCCTAATGCCGCCTCCCCCTACCCCAACCGTCCCTCTCCCACCCCCCCCACCCCGGTCCCACCCGGACTGTGTTTGCCTTCGTTTTTTATACCCCCGTCTTCCTTCCCCCTGCTCCAAGCAGGCGTGCACTCATTGCTGGCTGTTTGTCAGGGTTAGCGCTCCGGTGGGGGGTTCTCCCCCGCAGGCCTGGAAAGCCGCCTTCCTGCCTGGGTCTTCCCCTCTCTCCTGGCCCCCGGTTTCGCTCCATATTGAGGCTGATAATTACCGCTGAATAGCCTTCCAGATTCCCATGCTTGTCAGTCTGTGCTCTCCTCCCACCCTTTCTCTGCACACTTTGTTCTGCGGGGAGGAAGGATTAACTGCAAGCCACAGACCAGTGCTGCAGGGGCAGGGGAGAGGAGGGTGGGGGGTGCATTTTACATTGGCCACCTCGCTCGGGAGAAGCAGGCGAAATACAGGTTGGACCCCACCTCTCATCACATCTTTCCAACCTGGTATAGACAGGCAGGGCCAGATGCCCCACCAGTGTAAATCAACCTAGCTCTGCTAAAGCCAATGGAGTCACCAGCTCAGGACCTCCATCGTCACTGTGCCAGTACTGCAGCTGCAAGTCAGACCACTCCTTCCCTCCCCAAAATCCTTTGCCTTTGGGTGACCCTTTCCAGCTGGAGATCCTGCAGCACTTTGCAAGCCGTAATGAATCAAGTCTGTCCTCTGAGGCTATTAAATACTATTCCCCCTATTTTATGGGTGGGGAAACTGAGGTACAGAACGGCGAGCACGCTTTGCCTGAGATCACAAAGCAAACAGAGCCAGGAATAGAATCCACACCTCTCAAGCCCTGTGCTATGTGCTTTAGTCATCTTCATCTGTGCATATGGAAGCAGCAATAGGAGAGCAGCGCACGCCCCAAACATCTGCTTATTTGGTTCTTCTGGTGGCTTAATCACAGAATCTCAGACACAGGGCTGGAAGGAACCTCGAGGGTCCATCCCTCTGCACTACGTTGGGACCAAGTATACCTAGACCAGCTCTAACTGGTCTAACCTGTCCTTTAAAATCGCCAGTGATGGGGATTCCTCCCTTGGAAGCCTAATCCAGAGTTTAACTATCCTTCTAGCAACCAATTTTTTCCCAGCAACTAACCTAAAAATCCCTTGCTGCAGATTAAGGCCCTTGCACCTTGTCCTGCCTCCAGTGGGGAAGAATTGATCACTGTCCTCTTTAGAGCAGCCCTTCACATATTTGAAAACTATTATCAAGCCCCTCCCTCGGCCTTTTTCCCCCTCAAGACTAAACATGCCCCTGGTTTTACTGCTGGCTGCCACTAAATCTATGATCTCCCCCAACAACACACAAACATTGCTAGCAAAGCCCAGCCGGCAATCCCTAGCGCCAGCTACAGGGCCCCGCCGGATGAGCTCTGTCTTTGCAGCTAGTCCCTTGCCCTGAATTTGTTCTTTTCCTGCCCGTGGTAGGGTAGGATCTCAAATGGGCAATGCATACGCACCCCTGTGATTTGCAGGCATGCGTGTATGTACGTACATGCACTCAGTCTCCACTGGCAAACAGGAGAATCTCACTACAGCACTGCTCTGTGTTTTAATTTCAGCCCTCTATACAGCAACCTGAAAAAGCTTTCCAAATTCCTTCCTCCTCCCCCCTCAGCCCGCCTCCCTCCAAAATTCTTCTAATTAAATCAGGAGAACATTAATTACAGCAGGATTTTCCGCAGCACGGCATCTAATGACCAGCTCCCTCTCCTTTAAACCCGATAATCTCGGCCTCCTATTTGCACTGGCAAATCTCACTCCCACCTCCCTTCTCGTCCACTCACAATGTGGCAGTCTAAGTCAGGCAGGGAACCAGTCGCTTGGCAAAGGCAAATGGAAGCGCTAAGGTTAGGCCCTGAAAAACAATAAAGCTGCCTAAAGAACCCCCCTGTGTTAATCCCAGCCATGTTTCCGCCAAAGATTCCCCTTTTCAAGTGTTTTCTTCCTGGTAAACAAAGTTCTTTCCATGGGTCTCTGAATTTCAGGACACAGTTGCTTAGTAATGCTAGGATGAAAACCACCAGATCTCTCCCCCCCCCCCCCCCCGCTTCCATTCTCTGAGGATAATACAGGATTTTATAAGAAGCAACTGAAATCTTAAGGGCCGGATTCTGAAAGGGGCTGATTCTGACCCAATATACACCAGGGTAACCCTATTGCCTTGAATGTAGCTGCATTTCAATTTCACTGGCCCAAGTCAAAGTAGAATCAGGCCCTCAAGCCTCTCTGTCTCCGGCTCTGTTGATTAGTTTGGGTTCTCAGTGGTTCATTCAAGCCTTTTCTTTAGTTTCCCCTCCATTCCCCCCCCCCCCCCCCGCCTCCCAAGACCTGACTTTGGTGTTTGACCACCCCGCACCGCCAAACTCAAAGCAAAATAGCTCCAAAGTCTCCCTGTTTTTGCACCAAAACCCACAAGACCTCTTCCAGACTTCAATGCTGACCACAAATTGACTGGGTTTTCTCAAAAGGCTTGGTGTGTGTACCCCTGGGGGTATGCTGAGGTCTTCCAAGGGGTACAGCAACTCATCTAGTGATTCGCCTAAGTTTACAACAGGCTACATAAAAAGCACCAGCCAAGTCAGGACAAACGAAAATTTCATATAGTGACTTGTTTATACTGCTCTATATACTCTACTCTGAAATGTAAGTGCAGTATTTATAGTCCAATTGGTTTATTTTATAACGCTATGGGGAAATGAGACAGGAAGCCATTTTTCAGTAACGGTGTCGGCTGAGACACTTTTCGTGTCTGATTTTCTAAGCAAATAGTTTTTGAAGTGAGGTGCGACTTGGGGGTCCGCAAGACAAATCAGACTCCTGAAAGGGGGACAGCCCGGGAAAGGTTGAGAACCACCGTTCTAGGCGAATGAACAAAATCCTGAACTCCCCCGTGAGCAACTCAAAAGTGGCTCGGTGGAAGGACGCCCTGGCTCATAATCCAAACTTGGCTATCTGATCCTGGCTAATCACCTCTCTTGCCACACAAAAGCAGCAGCAAGTCAACAGCCTTTCAGTTCAGTTCCAGCAGAGCCTTAGTCACTCTCTTCACAGCAGCATCGGGGACACACAGTCCCTACCATTCCGGACGATGCCAATCAACCCCCCTCCTCCCCCCCCCCCCCCACTACAAATCTGCTGACATTTAAGTCTTGTCCCTGCAAAGGACAGAGAACTTTCCAATGCCGCTGAGGCTCCGGTGGAAATTGTCAGTAGCCAGTCCTTAGCAAGGAGTTCACTCCCATAAGCTCATGCAACTTGCTAGCTATTTCTTGGCTAAGCCACGCCAGCCCAAGCTTGGCATTCGGAGAGGCAGGAAATTATTTATCTGCATCATCCTCTTCAGGAAGCTTGGAGAACTTTTATATGAAGGTTCACACAAACATCCAGACTAATTGTTCGTTAGTCATGCTCACCCATTATATAACAAATGAAAAATGCTTAGCCTAGTGTCAAGGAGAGCCTTGCCAGAAACCACAGCTTGAGAGGAGCAAACAGGCTGCTCTGTACTCTCACCTACCCACTCAATGTGCACCCACAGCAGGAGGAAAAGTGGTGGGGGTGGAGGGAGTGGGGGGCTAGCCAACATGTGGGAAAAATCAGAGTCTGGAGAAGGCAGTTGTGATATTAACGCGTTAGCTGGTCAAGGTAACTGCTAGGTTACCTCAACCTGATAGCATGCATAAAATGATAGTGTCCTGTACACATTGGAATTTTAACGTGTTCACTAATAGACACCCTTTTTCCTAGTGAAGACACAATCGAAGGGTCTAGACTCCTGAGAAGGAGCCTCCCCTTTGTCTGCGAAGGGGTCTGAAGTCTTATCCACGCTGGACTTTGTTCCTGAACCTTTGCTGCCACGAGCACAGGTGCACCTGTGATAGGAAAGGTCTATGGAAGAACCAGCAGTCGCCCTCAATTAACCACTGTATTCCAGCCTACACTGCCCCCAGTGGAGCCATAGGGTAGTACCAGTGGTGGGAAACGATACGGGCAAAAGGTGATTGATTGTAAACACAACCAAAGAGTATTAGAGCCTGTTAGAGACACAAGGCGGGGGAGGTAATCTCTTCTTGGACCAACTTCTGGAATGGGTGTTTTGTGAAAACTGTGGAGGAAAAAATCATTTTTTACTCATTCTAGTCATTATTAGATACTTGTTTTACCATAGCACTGAGAGCCCTCATCAGGCCGGGACCCCCACTGGACTAGGCGCTGTACACACACATACGCCACAAAGCCCTGAAAAAATGTACCAAAAGGCAGGGCAAGAGACAGTGGCCTGGAGGACCTGGGATGCAGCCTCTCTTTTGGGGATACAACCTCTTGCAGTGAGGATGCACAGCAAAGGTGAGTACAACATCAGGGTGCCAGGCGGGCTCATAGGACACGTCTACACTGCACACCCAGCGTGGGCTCTGATTCGGGTTTGAGCCCAAGCCACTCTTCTGTCCACACATAAATCAGTCGGACTCGGATCAGCAAGCACACAAGACCCAGGTCCTAGGAGGCGGGTCAGAAACCAAGTCCTGCTGTGATTCAGGTCCAAGCCCTGTCATTTTGTAGAGTGGACACAAGTCAAGCTGCAGCCCCGAGAGGGAAGGTCTGTGTAGCGCTGTATGGAAGCATTAGCACAGCTGTCTGTGACACTGGATCCAGCCCTTGTAAACCCAGGTTTCCAGTGCACCGTGGATGCTCCGCTACAGGCTTGGAAACACTGGGCACAGCATGTAGTATCGATATATCCGTGCCATGGCATCTTTATTGCTATTTTGAACAGTGGTAGCTAGATTAAGGTAGTGCAGGCACATCCATCTGAGCTGCAAGGATACCTCTGAAAGTAGCATCCACAGCCAGATGCCCAAGGTCCCACGGGGAGTGCTATAAAGCTGGGAGTTGAATTCACAGATCTCCTGAGCCCCAGTTCAGACTAGCTCTTCCCCATCTCAACCCACGCAGGAGAGAAGCTGCCTCCAGTTTTCCACCTTCATATCCTAGGTGCCGTAACCTCAACTACCCTTTCCAGCCAGCTCGACTACGGTAGTACATGGAAATTAATACCTATAGACGGGGGGGAGGGGGGGGGGAAGAGAGAGAATATATATGAGGCCGGCAGCAATTAGCACTTATTGATACCTCACGGATGCATTTTAATAGCTTTATTCGTCAGCCGGTCTTTCCGTTCCCCATTCTGTTTTCTATGATCAGCCTCGCAAGAGAAGCCAAAATGAGCCAAGACGGAACTGTTAAGGGGAGGGGAGAGCCAGCGCATGGGTCCTATGCCCTTCACTGCATTTTGAACAGTGCTGTAGAAATGGCGGCCATTCAACTGTGTCAACGTCTCGACAGCAGTGCCCTCAGAAATGAGGCCTATCGCTGATGGGTTGGTGGTTTTTTGGGTTTTTTTTTTGCAATTTCTCAGCAACCAAGCAGGCCAATTTGTAAAGAAATTAAACCTGAAACATTAAGTGCTTGGAAGCAGATGGTTCATTTTCATCAGATTTTAATCCTTAGGAGGCAAGGTCAAAATTGAAGGCTAGGGCAAGAGTCTTTGTGGCGTCCTTTTAAATAATCTGCAGATTGCCAAGCAATGGTCAAATAGCAGCCGTTGGATGGATGTACGCTGGCATCAGAGCGGGTGCAAATTGTCCCTTCGAAAGAAGGGACTCAGAGGCAAGTATAGAACGTGCGACTACTTTTCAAGTAACATCTCAAGCTAACATGCCCCTTTAAATGTCTGATCTGACTTTAAACTCAACTTACAGTAGGAGTGGGCTCAGCTCTTTAAAGGGAGTTATTGCTGGGTCGGCGAGGCAGATTTTAAAACCTTCGCCTACATCAGTTACAGGACCCTGGCGCTGAATAAGCTTTTATGTCCAAAGTAGGACAGCGCTCCAGTTATCTGCGCCAAATCTGCTTGAAATGTCAGCCGGGAGTTTTGTTTCTCAAACAGAAGCGTTCCCTGCAGAGATCTCAGCTCCGAGATGAAACGGAGTCATTTTTATACATAACTAACTACCTTCCTAACATGTGCTCAGTTATCACCCTCCCCGTCATATTTCATTTCAACCAGTTTCTTAAAACAGAAAACTCTAGCTATTTGATTGTTGTTGATTGCAAATCCCTTCCCACCCATCTCACATCCCCCCGCCCGTCGCCCCCGCCCGTGTCAGACGTATAATGAACTGCCATTCCTTTGGACAGCAAGCTTGAAAACTTGCTGTTGCCTTGGCAACTTTGCATCCCGGGAGGAAGGAGGGGAAGATGGGCAGAAAATAAAGAAGGGGGCAGAGATGATATCACCTCTGTGGAAGGCAGGCAGCCAATCCGCAGCTGAGATGGTGATGTAATCGTCTTCCCTCCCCCCTCTCATCCCAGCCCCCGCCTCCATCCTTGGCCAACTCGGTCCCATTCAAAACTATAGAAGTGTGGTGAATGGAAGCAACACTCCAGGTCATCCTTTCCCAGCCTGTGCGAAAAGAGAAAGGTTGGGGGAGAGGGGGGTGCAAGAGAGGGAAAATTCCCCTCCAGCAGGCTGAATAGATGCTAATAGTCTTGACCGGAGGCATCCTCATAAAGATGTCATCAACTTCGGCTCTCCCTGTTTTACAACACAATGGAAAAAATGCGTGGGGGGAAGACGGGGAGGGAAAACGTATAATTAATCGTCCCCTCCCCCGCCAAAAAGAAAAATAATCAAAAAATCTTGTGAATGAAATGTCAGAAAGTTCCTGCCAAAGAATGGAGGAGCTAAGCCAGCCCAATGCTACTAGCTGCCTTCTCTGCCACCCAAGCCCTTGTTTGCTTTCTCTTAGACCAGAGCCAAGTGCAAGAACACAGGAAGCCTCCCTTTGCAGGAATCATATTTGGTGCAAACCTGAAAATTGCTGCCTGAGCTTTAGAAGATAAGAAAAGGGGGAGGGGAGGCAAGTTCCTTATGGCCCAGGCAAGAGAACAACAAGCACGTCCACTTGCTTTGTGTTGCCACCCCCCGAGAAAGAAGAGGGGGGAGGCTTGGAGGTAGGACTTCAGTTTGGTAGGATTTCCGCCAGCATCAGAGATGGGAACCCAGCTGCTGAGCTCAGAATGGGATCCCTGAAGCCCAGCAGAGAGCTCGGGGCTCCAGTTTCGGCTCAGGACTGTGAGAACACAGAGAGCAGCAAAGGTCAGGTGTGGATCCAGAGGTACAGAAGCCATTCGAAACTCACGAGGCAGGCCCCAAAACATCACGAGATTTCAAAAATGGGTGAAATAATGGATGGGTGCAGCTGTGAACGTTACCTAAGCCCCACAACCCCCATTTTACAGGTGAGGAAACAGACTCAGAACACCTGAGGTTATGATGGCAGAGACGTGCCAAGGAGAACCCATTAAAGCCCCGGTCCAACGTAACACTTTAGCAAGCTCTTAACTTTAAGCACGTGAGCCATTGCACTAAATCAGCGTGATGACTCCCATGCTTGGAGTCCAACACATGGGTAAATCCTTCACTCCTTCAGGGCCGAAATTAAAGAGATCCTGGCCAAGCCCCATGAAAAGTAACATTCGCAAAAGGGGAAGTTTTCTCTGTTCATGGATCCAGGACCCAAGCCCAGAAAGTGCAGAGCGGAGGCTTATGTTTCCAAAGGAAAGTGAGAGAGAGAGGATGGGCTGAGCAAACCCCATCCATGTAACTATTCCTGCTGCAGCCAGGTAGATCTGAGTCACTGTCCCCCTAGTGAATTACTCAAGCTCACCTGCTCAAACAGTCGTGTACGTCATGCCCTAATAGGCTGTTTTCAAAACTTGGACTCAGCCACTCCCACAAGGTGGAAAAAACCAAAGGGAGGGGGGCTTGTAGCAAAAGACAAGTGAACCGTTTCCCCACGGCAACAGATGCTGCAAGGACCCCACGTTCAAACTATTGCGAGCCTCAGTTTCCCCATGTGCAAAACAAGCTAATACATGACCCACTAGTCGGGGGACATGAGCTAAAGAATTTGGAAATCATCAGCTGAAAGGTGCTAGGAGGAGGGGGAGGGGGGAGAGACCCTCGTCAAGCCTGATCACCCAGTCATGTGATGGGACTTGTCAATGACTGCTCTCAAGTGTAGCAGGTCAGACTTTTCATCACTTTCAGTGAACTCCAGCCAGGTTTCTCCTCATTAGCTCCACTGTTTATTAAACACTCAAATGAGCCAGCCACCCCAACCTGGCACAGCACGGATGAGTCTGCTTTGCTCCAGTTCACAGGGCTTTCCGGAGAGATTGCAATTTTTATTTTTGTGGTTTAGCTCAGCTGTGGGGTGCCCGCGGGCCCTGCTGTATTCCAGCTAGCTCTTCGGCAAAGCGAGCACCGGGCTGTCTCCCTCGGCCACAGCTACTCACGGTGGCTCCTTGTTAGAGAGGAAAGCTCCAACAAGTTTTGCTGAGCTCGGTGATTGTCAGTCTAATGGCTTCGATGGAGCACTAGTCCCAGTCGTAAGGGTATTCAGGGCTGGGCATTCCCTGCTGACAACAGCCATTGAACGGAGAACCCACACAGAGCCAGGAATTGAATCCCGAACGTCAGACACCCAGAGCTGGGTGCTACACGCTAGACCACACTACCTCACAGCCATCACATTCTGCACCAGTTCATTGCTTCTGCTTCTCCGGTCTGCAACCAGCAGCCAAAAACCTCTTCTCGCTGAAACCACATTCAGTGTTCCCAGTGAACTGCCCAGAGGCGGCTAGGGACAAGACACGTGTTAAAGGTTTAACACCCAAAGCAGAGAGAGACAACAGGACAAGGATTTGAAAAAGTGTGTGTGTGTCTGTCTCTCTCTCTGGCTGTGATCAGACAATTTCCCCCTGGACCTGAGTAGCTTCTAGACGCAAGGTTTATCAAAACGGATACATTTCCACAAAAAGTGTCGTTTTTGACAAAGCAACTTTTTCCGATGTTTCCAGAAACAAAGATCCTCATCCCAGCTCCTGGGGGGGGGGGGTGTCGTAACTACAATCCCTGTTGTGTTTTGATTAGCGCTAGTAATAGGGCAGCAGAGTTTGTGTGCTTGTTCTCGAAGAAAGGAGCGGGAGGCCTTTCGAAAATGTCTCGTGTGCTGATACGTCTCGCATGATTCTGGCCACACTTGTAATTCCCTCAGGAAAGAGAATAATTTGTGTTACTGGGACATGCTTAAAAGTCTTGTAGTGAAAGGTGATGAATTTACCTGTGTGGCAAATGTACGTGCACATGAGCTATTGGGTGTCGTCTGCTCCGCCGTGTCTTTCTCCTTCATTAAAAAACATCCCATAGTACTAATGCTTGCAAGTGGTAGGTTGTGGATCATTCCAGTAGTGTGCGCTCTCTCACTTAACATGGGTTTTCCTCCCCCCCGCCAACAAAGTGTTGCAAAAAAGACAAGCGATTTCTGATCTTGTACTGATTTCACTCCACTGATTTTAAAGACACGACCCCAGATCTGAATGCAGCCCAAGTGCCAATCAGATACCTTGGATTCCTTTTGTAATCTCCTGGGCAACACCATTTCAAAACGCCTTCCTTACTCATGGCTTGTTAGGTGGCAAAGGGCAAAGATCGTATGACACAGAGCCCTTTACTTCGGAGACGCCTGAACCCTACTCTAGTGAGTAAGAAGCAAAATGCATTGGGCTGGTGCAGCTCCCAAGGACTATAACGGATATGCTCGGCTGCCTTAAGTAAGGATGTGGTCCATTGGACTTCTCTGGGGAAATAAATCAGTGATTGGGTCTTGTTGCGACTGGACAGGTATCCGCGTTGCCAAAACTGTCACCACACTTGGAAAGGTCCGAGGCAAAGCCAAGGACTGAACGGTTCCAAGGACCCTCTGCAGCTCTCAGACTGGCAGAAGATTATGCCAGGAGGGATTCAGCACACTGAAGGACAGGGAAGCCGGCACAGCCCTTGAAGGCTGCTCTATCCGGGGCTGAGAGATAAGCATTAAAATGCCCTTTGGAAGAAGTTTTTAAAAGCCATTCCCTGCCCCACCCTTCCCCGTCAGCAGAGCCATGGTGGCGGGGAATCTTGCAAGCTATCATGTGGCTGCATCTAAGCCCATCAGTGTCAACCCAGGAGACCATCCCCCTTGGCTGCTTCTCTCAGCTGCCATTCAGCAAACAGGAGGGAGGAAGCGGATTTGTTAGCTCCAATTTGATCCCATTCCTGTCGAGCAGGTTTGCACTCCCGTCCCACATTGTTACTGTTCCCATGCAACCGCCTCTAGGCATATTGGGGCATGTCCGGAAACGATTACAATCAGCTACAATAATGTTAGAGCTGCTCCAAAGCCCAGCCAATGCAGGAAAAAAACCACTGTTCCTACATTTTATGAATGAGTAAATCCTTATGCTTTCTATAAATGTCAAGATAAATCACCTGTAGGCATTCCCCTCGCTGCACAAACAACCAATTAACTGCTGCAGCTTTTAATGGAGATGTCAGCCAAAGTTACTTTCCCCTCCCCGGGAGCAGAAGGTAGTGGTAGGGGGAGTTGTATGTGCCCAGGGCTACAAAGAGCCTGCATTCTTTCCGGTGCACCCCCCTCAAATTTGCCCAAACACAAAGATCCTCATCTCAGCTCTGGGAGGGTGTTGTAAGTACAATCCCTGTTGTGTTTTGATTCACAAAGAGTAAAATACAGCTTTTTTGTCTAAAATGAGACATTTTAGGATTAAGGTGGGGAAAAACCAAGAGCAAACAGAAGTAAAATTTCCCTGGGAGAGCACGGGGTGTGTGCTTCCCACTGTTATAGGATGCAGCAGCTCTGAGAACAAAATGGCTGCTGCAAATCTCTTGGAAAGTTACACAGAAAACAAAAGGCATCGCAAGCACCAGCTCTGGACGCCAGGGACTGAATGAAACTTCCGCAGGGTCGGCCATAATTGACCAAATGGGTCACTGGCTGCAAAACAACCCCGCCCCCATCTGAAAGTAGAATCCAGAGCCGGGGTCTTTTGTGCGACAGAGCATAGCCAAGCTCTGTCTAATAACTCATCCCAAACTTACTGAGATTCACACAACGCATCCACCCATGTTACATGGGGCTGGTACTCTCACCTGGGGCCATGTGGCCCTGAGCCCCCGTCCCCAAGCAATGGGGCTTGCACAGCTCCAACCTGCAGAAGGTTTAGTGCCAGGACAATCGGATGGGAGGCAGCAAGCTCAATCCAAAGTGATCTTGTAGGAAACTGGCACCATTCCCCACAGCTTTTGGCAATTACCAAGTTCAGACGAAAAAGGAACCAGGGGAAAGGCCTGTGCTGTGAAAGCCTTTGGTGGGTAAAGCAACAGTAAGCATCTCACTCGGGACTTTAACTATCCGGAGACCTGAGTTCACTTCCCAATTCTGCTCCTGGCCGACCTTGGGCAAGCCCCTTTCCCGCTCTGTGCCTCAGTTTCCCCATCTCGAAAGCCAAGATACTGATGCGGCTCTCCTTCGCAAAGCACTTTGAGCTCTGCTGATATAAAACACCAGCGAAAAACGTATTTATGTAACTAGCACAAGTTTATAAGAGTTGGGGGGAAGGCCAAGGAGCTAAAAATCTCATTTTGATTCTGCAAAGACAGTTCTTTCCCTTCACAAAACTCTATAGAAACAGCAGCACATTCAGTAGAAGTTGATCAAAGCAGACAAAAGTTGGCCCCGGAAGAAACAGAATTCACACAATAGCATGATGAGTGGGACTGGGCAGAACGGGACAGATTTCAGCTTTAGCTGGGTGGGGGGAAAGCACGGGAAGTTCAAGCAATGGCCAAGCTGCTAGTGCTGTATCTCAAATTGTGGCAGCTCAGTATGTAATACTGACCACTCAGCGTACTTCATAAAGATTTCTCTCCTGCAGCTCTGCCTTCCAGCTGCATGGCTTATTACCAGTGCAACATGGTGGGAGCCATGAGACTAAAGCTTCCCTTCCCACAAGACTGCACCTTCCTGCTGCATTACTTACAGCTCATGAAACACCCCCCCCCCACCACCACCACCACCACCTAAGCAGGCAGGAGGGTTACCACAACAGGGTGTTTTATTTTCAGGTCGGGGGAGATCCCAGGGTACCTGTTCTTTCCAAACACCCCAGTAAATAGCTATGTAAAGGTTCACACTGCTAATATATATATTTTTTGCATTATCCAGAATGTGTTCCTCCTTTCCCAAAGAGGACTGGGAAGGTCGGCTCTCCTCGAGAAACCAGTACGTTGTAACAACGAGGGGTGTTTACATGTGCTTTTCCCAGTCTGGACCATCCCACCTTCCCCAAGCACTGGACTCAGTCTTTCATTTCTCAGATCTTTCCCCCTCTCCAAGTTTTCCTCCCCTCTTTCCTCTGGACCTCAAGTTTATTTTCCAAGAAGTATTTGGAACAGAAACATCTCCGTTTACTAAACATGATTCACGGTCTTTTTGCACTGGTAAGGCGTGTCTAAAAATACACCCAAAGATTGGGATCTCGCAGACACACAGGTGTCAGCCTCCCTGCCATGGTCGAACGAGCCCTTGAGAACACGGAAATAAATAAAAGCCAGGCTCTGCAGCCACATTCACCTGGGTCACGTTTTCGAGGTGCAGCCATGTTGGGGAGGACCATCAAGGGGTTGGAGGAGGAAGAGCCCATCAGAGTGAAAGTTGGAGTAGATTTCCATAACCCTTAACGGTGTGCGAGCTAATGGGACATTCTAATTAAGTCCAGCTGTGCTGAGATGCATGTTTCATAGACATGTCTCTCTCTGGGGTGATGTGTAGCTAATTCCATGGCTGCAGAAGCATGAACTACAATGCACAGCACGGACCCCAGCAAAGACACCAGCCCCTGGCCCCGAGCTAAAGGAGCATCTCCCTTAGCAGCAGTAGTTTTGTTCCTTATCGCCCTTTCCAGCCTTCAGCCAGGAGGGGGCGCCGTTAGCGGGAGTAACATTGCATCCAGGAGGGGGCAGCTACACACAGAGAGGCTCCCCTGAATCCGTAACGGTTGCCCAGCCTTTTGCTAAGCAGCAGGGCGTGCCCCTCTGCACTCTGTTTAGTCTCCATGAAGACGTCCTGCCGCCAATATGACGCCATGCACTGCATACTGTACACACACCAAAGGAATGTAACGAGAAGGGCAGTGAAGTAAACACCAGGCTCCTTTAGCTGCCAGGTAGCCCCGCTGTGCCCTGCAGAGCTATGCAAGACAAGACCAGAGCCAATTCTCAGAACGCATCCATTCAAGGTGCGCTCCCCACGGTGTGCAATCCGGAGGCCACACCTGCAAAGGGTCATGTTTGACTGGTTCCTGATGGAGGAAGGTTTCCCAGGCCACATCCCCCACCTAAGATTTTTTTCTGACACCACTAGCTTCCTTCAGGCCTTAACTTGTCAGGCAGGCTTGCTCCGGTATTGTACCTTATCCAAACATCTTCATCCCTTTCATAAATTCAATCCCTCCTTATCAGCCATCAAGAGGAAATGCAGAATGTTTAGCAAGTGAAGGGAAGAGTACAGTGTTGATTAAGCCACTTACTTCTCAGAGGTCACTTGCAGTTCAGTGACTGTGGTCCCACATGTTCCCAATCACATTGCTGCGAATCAGTCTGCAGGTGAGAGTTTCCTTAAAATTATGAACTAGAGAGCTGAGCAGAGTTCATAGTCATTTGAAAATTCGCTTCAACTCTGCTCCCTGTTGCCAGTCCCCACGATGTTATCACAACCCTCGCAATAACTGGGGGGGGGGGTTGTTCTTAAAGGCCCAGCTCCTGGAGTCACGTGACTACATGAAACGCTCAGCTTTCATTTAAAAAATAAAAAAAGTTTCTCGCCCACCTGGTGGGCTCCTGCTCTGGTGGAGTCAGACGCTGGCTCTGTACACAACAGCCATGCAGATGACACCTGCTTTAAAACTGACTTGAGTGAACCCGGAAGGATCAAAAAGCAAAAGGCAAACAAATGAGCCCAGAATGCATCGTGATCTTTAACATTCTTGTGATTTTGCAGGCCAATCTCATGATTCATTGGGATGTTTGGGGCTGGCAACACTGTAAATGAAACAGTGTAATTGAGAGTTAGAATCAGCACAGGGGCATGGGTCACTTTATGTCATTGATGTCTGGCTCCCATCACCATGGTAACTGATGCATTTATGGTCCCAATTCCCCTTACTATCCCCATTTGACAGACAGGGAATGGAGGAAAGTGACTCGCCCTAGGTCACACCGGAAGTCTGTGGTACAGCTGGGAACTGTATCCGGGTTTCCAGCATCCCGGGCTAGCACCCTAACCCCCGGACCAGCCTTCCAGTGCTGTGACCTAAACAGCATCTGACCATATTCACCTTGGACTTTCACAATGCTGCCATTAGCTCGCTCTGAAGGCCTCGGCCAGTACCGTGCGCGCAGCAAATACAGCGGAGGACCGTTCAAACATGCCCCGATGTGTACAACGTGGAAGATTTCTTTGCTCGGTGCAAGACATGGAGCTAACAGACAGGTTTCCTACTGTCAGCTACAGCATTGCTCTCCAAAACTTCCCTTGCCCCCAACTCCCAGTCTGTCCCACTCAGTCACTTCAGGATACCAACCTGGCTCGTTCTTGCTAGTGGGCTGGATAGCAGCTTTCCCAACTCCAGCCCCCAAATCACTACGGCACTTATCGTTCCCCCCAGGCAAAAACAGCTGCAGAAGTAGTACTTCTCTCACTCACTCTACCCACAGCCAGGGAAGCTTGCTGAGCATTCAGCACGGATACATGCAATTGAGGGAGCAGTTTTCCAAAAGGGTTTTAATGAGCCCCAGGTATTTAAAAGGGCTACATTCTGCTGTAACCCAGAAAGGCATTCCTGGGATAGGGCATGCCCCATGGAAGCCTCTCTAAGTTCTTTCCTGATCACAGGATTCACCCTCCACTCCACACTGGTCTTGCTACAACACATGCACTGTCTGGCTTCCCAAGGCAGAGTGATTTGCAGGAGGGTGGGGAGAAGTGAACTCACGGTGACTGCCATAAAAAGGCCGTGAACCGGCTCAACGTTAGGAAGCCACAAAGGCATGCTTGGAGGCCATAAAACATGTCTAGTGTTGGACATGAAATGCATTCTCGGAGGACTTTCCCCTGCCTCCCTCAATCCTCTCAGATGCTTTAGCAATGCATCGGATTCAGGGTTAAATTCTCCACTGGTGTAACTCCATTTATGTCAGTGAGACTATGGCTCTTGGCTTCAGACCTACAAACACAAGGATTTTTGCTTTAAAAACATCAAATGACACCACTTGGCATTCTCAGCAAAAATTGCAGGGCTACCTCCGTTGTCTTCTGTCTCTTGCCCCTCTGCATTTCTACCTGCTGCCCCAAGGTGAGAATGGCCCAGGGAACTAAGATCCTCATTTGGCCCCTCCACACCAGATCTGAGTCTTTGAGGCATTTATCCTCACACCGCCTCTGTGGAGTAAGGGAGCACTGTTATCCCCTTCTTACAGATGGAGAAAAGACACACTAAGTGGTTTGCTCAAGCTCGCACAAAAATCTGACCGAGCAAGGAGCTGAACTCAACTTCCCCAAGTTCTAAGTAACCCTCCTAACCAGTGGGGACCATCCTTCCTCCTACCAAAACCCCACCCCATCCTCATTAAAAAAAATCCCTCCTCAAACCCAAATTTATTATCATTTTTGGTAAAACAAAAGGGCTTTGGGTTGCGGGGGGGGAGCGGGGTCTCTGGATTTCCCAGTCCACTTTGTCTTCTTTGTCTATCATTTCGAGTATGAGCTCTTTGGGGCACGGGCTGTCTATACATACTGCACAGAAGCAAACACATTATAATGCTAAACAACATTAGTAAAGTCAGGGCTGTGTAGAAACACAGCTGGGAGATTAATTAAGCTACATTCGGCAGCATGAAACAGCCAGATGAATATCAGAAAGAAATTCCTGAAGAATGAGCTGTATTCAACTGTGGGATAATTTCCTTTGGGAATAGATAGCAGCCGCATCGTGTCAGTCATCTGAACTGGGGGAATGATCCAAACAGGAGATGATCTTGTGTTTGTCCCTGTGGGACGGTAGACTAGATAACCAGACATGTCTTTTCCCAGCTCTCATTTCTTTAATTCATTGTCATGCCGGTGGTGAAGTATCTTGTATTTTAATTACGCCACAATATCAGTTGTGGGACACACTGGATTAAAGATCTGGTTTCTACTCAGCAGCAGTAGTAGGCTATGTCTCCACTACTGACTCTATGTCGGCAAAGCTCCATGCACAAGCACAGTATACCCCAACAGAAGGCGTTTTTCCGTTGGTGTAGGAATACCACCAACCCAGAGAGCGTGTGTCTACATATGTCAGTATAGCTATGTGGGGGTGACCTCTAATGGGATAAATATTAAGCGCAGACCAACCCTTAGCGTCCAGTTTCCAACTGCCGAACACACGACTGTGCTGAAGAACCAGAAATACGTGAAGACACTTTTCTAAGAGGATTACACCCTGGCGTGTTCCTTACCTTGGACCCTTGGGTGAGCCAACCCTGAGATGCTCAATACAACCACTCAGCAACACTTAGCCAGTCTCCTCATATTTTCTAGGAAATGAGTTCTAGGCAGTTTTGCAAGAGCAAAGCATTGTACATCAGCGGTCAAAACGGCCGCTGGAATATTTGTGGAGAAGACCAGGAGGAACCAAGGATCATTATGACTATCTAGTCTGACCTCCTGTACAAAATAAGCCAGAGGAAGCTCACCCAATAACTTCTACATCAAGCCCATTGAATATAAGAATGGCCGTACTGAGTCAGAACAAAGGTTCATCCAGCCCAGTATCCTGTCTACCGACAGTGGCCAATACCAAGTGCCCCAGAGGGAATGAACAGAACAAATAATGATCAGGTGATCTCTCTCCTGCCATCCATCTCCCCACTCTGACAGAGGCTAGGGACACCATTCCTTACCCATTTCTGAGTGAGCTACCGCACCTCTTTAAAAAAGCCTTCCAATCCTACTTTAAACACTTCCGGTAACGGAGAACCCAGCTGGAGAAGGCACTCCCAGTAGGTAGCTATGGCTAGGGGGTGAAATGGAATCTCTTCGCCAGGGGGAAGGCCTCAGTACTTGTTCAGTTGGTCCCATAGCTAGTACAGGAGTTTTGCAATTAAACCCCCATTAACAAGGCTGCACAGTGAATTTTAATCAAGGGTTTTAAAAAAAATAACAATCCCAAAGAAGGTTAATAATACTAAACACATGGCCGAGAGGAGCAGCCCACAGGCCATGAGGAGGGACCGTTGCCCTGGCCAAGCGCTCTCTCAAGTGGAGAAGTGAGGAAGTAAAGCTCCACCCACTCTCCTCCTCCTCCAACCCCCGCTTCACACTCCCATTATTACATCTGCTGGCTTTCTCAGAGGTGAACTAGTCTCCCCTCCCTCCCACTCTTCCTGTCCCAAGGCCCAGGCATGAGTGTGACATACCACCACGTTATCATAGGGGAAGGGTGCTGGGGCTTGGAAAGTCCCTCTCTTTTTAAAAAAAGAAGTTATCCCGTCCCGTCCCTCCTTGATCCAGAGAATGATTAATTATCTGCCTTGCTGGAGTGTAAAATACCTCACTAGTGCTGCAGGCAGGGCTGAGTTATTGAGTGAGAGCTCTCTGAAAGCTTCCCCCGCCTCGAGATTACATGGTGAGCACTGCAAACTGAAAATTAAAGTGCATGCTTTGAGAAGGTAAGAGAGGCACAACGTGCCTTTTGTGAAGCAGGGGCTTGGGGCTCCCACACGAACGAGGGGCCAGTTTCTTAAAATAAAAGTGTTCATAATAATGTACAATCAAAGCAGATGGTGGCTGCATGAAGCAAAAACTCCTTCCTTAGAATAGGGCCAGGGCACTCTTGCTCCTGCTCAGAGATCAACATGAAATAAGATTTTCTTAAGGATCTGCCCAGCTGAGCGAGCCATACCAGAGAAGTTTCCATCTAGCCACCAAGTATATAGCCAAGAAATGGCAACACTTCACACTTTTCACCTCAAAACACTCCACAAAGGGCAGAGGCTAAGAATCATTACGTCCCCATTTTATGGAGGGGGAAACTGAGAAACAGAGAAACCAAAGGTCAGAATTTTCAGAAGGGACTGCTGAATGAGGGTGTGAGACTGGAGATAGCAAGAATCTGATTTTAAGAAGCCTGTGCGGAAGATGGAGCTTTCTCAGGAGTTGTTGAATCATCTTCCCCAGGAACGAAGAACCATCACTACTCTCATACCTTCCTCTGCAAGGGCAAGTTGCATTTCTTTGACCTTGCCTTCCCTAACAAATACACAGCAACAAGTATATTTGGAAAAACCTAATACCTTCCCCAAGTAAATCTGTTATGCTTATGCACAAATAACTCCTAGTCATTAAAGTGCCACTGGACTCTTCGTTGCTTCTCCAAACTAAACACTCCTCTGCATGTGCTTCTCTGCTGGGAAGAGGATGAGAGAAAAGGAAACACGCAATGGGTGTTAATCACGTCCCTCAACGCACTACTGGAAGGTGCTCACATATGACGGTGCTGGGGATGGTAGAAGAACCTCTATAGAATAGAATAGGATATGCAGGTTCTCAGCACCTCTGACCTCTAATTGAGGTCTCCAAAATGCATTGCTCAAACCCTGTTGCTTCAGAAGTCAACCTTCTCCAGCCCCCTTCTCTCCATATCCGATGCACCCAGTGACCTGTGAAATGCTGTGTATATGGGGGAAGGACTTCCATCCTCACCACACCTGTGATTAGATTATACCCTGGAACTGGAGGTGTGTTTGCATTTACTGTTTGGGTCAAAGCCAACCCTGGTTACACCACCATATCCAAGTCACCCCAGGGCTGGATTTGACTCTCTGTAACTAGATGCTTCCCTCTTTAAGTGAAGGCTGTCAGGTCATGTCTGCCAAGATATTTTTATTACCATCCAAAGCTGACACTAAAAAAAACCCCAGGAAATATCCTGGTGGAGAAGCAGATTTCTCTTTGATTAAAAACTTCCTAGTTGTGGTGTTGAAGTGGTGCCTACAGGCTCCATACCACATCCTCCCAGTGCCTTCTCTTCCCGCGTGATAGACGTGGGCTTCAGGACTCAGCTAAGGGAACGAGGGGTCTCTCTTTCACGTGACAAGGCAACATGGTACTTGCTTCCTGAAACTGCTGGTGCCTCTGCCTGTAGCGATGCCAACTCTCACAATATTGGGTGAGTTTCTTAAAGCCCCAGCTCCTGGAGTCATCCGAATATATGAGAATTTCAGCTTTTATTTTTATATATATATAGCTCATTTAAAGAACAGCAGAAGAGGAGACCAAAGGGTGGACGATTCCAGCATAACAACTGCACCCTCTGGTACATGGAGTTGTCTCGCCTTGGAGCAGTCAGCCGAGAAAACCATGTTGTGAAATGCAAACAACTCTGAGAGACAAAGCGGAGGAATCTGTTCCCTGCACTTCACCTTGCCTAGAGCTGCCACCCACGCCTGGCCAGGCTCAGGCTTACATCTCTGGACTCCTGACCTCCCCTCCCTGCTGGAGAATGCTGGGACAGTCTGCGCCTGGCTCCCCCCTAAGCCTATCATGTGCGGCAGGCATTAATGCCACCAGCAGCAGCCACTGCATCACTCCAGCTCTCCAAATCAGATTAAAACCACAGAGCAGCCGGGGTCCTGCAGGTTGAGGCATTGGAATGATTCCTCCCCACCTCCATTCCTTTCCAGAAATCAATTCTAATGACTGTGGAGGAGGGGGATGGGAGAAAAGGACCCCTGGTTATATACCCATCTGCTAAAAAGGAACAATCAAGACAAACTCAGTATTTATAATACTAACCTTACATGGAAGTTGGAAACTCAGATTTACTGCATCTAATGCCCTGCTTTCATTCTCGCTCTTAATCACCCAGGCATGGCAGGTTATTGTAGGGTTGCTGGATTAGGCTGGGTGTACTGCAAACAGAGCATCCAGTTGATAGGATTGAGGGTTTCTTAATCAGTCACTTTGGGGGTGCAGCATGAAAGAAGGGAGGAAGAACACTGGCTCATTCTGTTGTTAAATTCATAAATTCCTGGCCCACAGCTTGGGAATCTCACCAGCAATGGTGAGAAACGTCCGTGGGTTTTGATTTACGGGTAACGTGGCGGCACCTGGGAGGACCCCAGCTATGGACCCAATTGTGGCAGGTGCTGTGGAAACACTGAACAAAGTCTGTTTCCCTCCCTCAAATGCTGCAGCATCAGCACTGGGGGCAAAGCCGAGGCCGGACACAGGCATCAGACCCAGCCCTGGAGGTTACAGCATCGCCCAACCTGAGCACACAGATAAACAAACACAGCGGAGGGGGAATAAGCTGTGGGTCCCTTAATTTCCATCTCTTATTGCTCCCCTGTAGCATAGATAATAACGTTGCATTTTATACGGAAAACGTTAAAATGGGATAACCTTTTAAAAAGAGATTTCCGCTTTGCTGCCTGCATTCAGACTTTTGCTCCCCCCTTTGCCCCACGTGCTACCAGATTTTGCTACAGAGCCTCTAAGCCCATCTAATTGAAAAAACATGATTTAGGCTAATTGACAGCAGACGAGTTACGCTGCAGAAAACCCAGGGAACATTTGCTCAACATGATTTACAGCAGCAAAGCCACCACCTTCCCCACTCAGAGACCTGCTGCCAAAACAGCTCGGGCCGGGGGGGGGGGGGAGGAGGGGAGGGGAGTAATTAGCATTTAATTTTTTAACAATTTTTTTACCCCCGTTTTAATTGCTTTACATAAACCTGTCCTAGAGTTTTATGGCCTCCAAAGCTGTGTCCCTGTCTAGTCCTCCTCACTGGGTTTAATTAGAGCGAGACACGTCTGACGCATTAAACCAGAAGAGGGAAATTATATATATATATGTAAAGCTAAATTTCAAACTGTTTGGCTGTTGTTAATGCACAGCTAGTATCGAACAGCGCAGCGTGGAGAGCACAGAGCTTGGAAACCGCTGTTTGCGTGAAAGCTACAAAGAAAAGACACTCTCTAGCCAATTGTTAACGTGCCCTGTTCGGAATCCGGTTTTATCTCTGCTAACCAGAAAACGTCTGTAGATATTATTAGAGAACGGAGCTGAGATGTTTCCAGGGGACCCTGGTCTCTTTTGAGGCAGTGATTCCAATAAGGCTTACGGGGGAAAATAAGCACAGGCACTGAATGTTCACTGCAAAACTGCTTTTCAACTAGCTGCCATTCCTGAGGGAGTTGCGTGTTTGCTGATATTCATCCTGAGTCTCCTCGCCCAGAGCTGGGGCTGCGTGCGCAGAGTCCTGATGTGAACGGTGTGAGCATGTGTTCCCAAAACACACCTGATTAAAATCACAGGGAAAGTCATGGCCCAAAGGCCGGGCTGTGTCCTGAAGCTGTTTCAGTAAGTCAGCATACACAGGATGAGAGGACTGTGCGGAAGTCCTCTAAAATCCATACACACAATGGAGGAAAGGGGGGGGATTTCTGCCTGACTTACTCTCAGCCCTCAGCAACATGGTTGTCATCTGACCCTTAGCACAAAGGCCTCCTGGAATCAATAGAAGCAGAAGGTCCCACCCGTTTCTCTGTGGTAGAGCCAAATTATTACCACTCCAGAAATGGGACAGGACTCAAACCTGGTTGCAGGTCTGGGCAGCCAAGCTAAGGGATGGCAACAGAGGAAATGGTCCCAGAGCAGGAATGTGTAGGGCCGAGTTATGGCCCGGGCACCCACACAGGCTGCGATGGCTGCACTGAGGGGATGGAGTAGGGGGGGATGCATCTGACTGTGAACCTGATCCAGAGCTGGCTGAATGTTCCCAGAAAAGAGTGAAGTCCCCTGGTTCTAACACCGCGACTTGAGCTCAGAAAAGCCCCAGCCATCAAAAGAAATTTGCCCACCCCAGAAAAGTGGATAAGAGTCACTATATCCCCCCACCAGTTCCCTCACTTTGTTTGTTTTGCAGAGTCTGGACTCCTTTAAGGTTAATCAGTTTCAGCTGAATGTTCCAAAAAGGGGACAGGAAGGAGGCGGGAAACGTGTGGGGGTGAGGTGGAAAGGATGGGATGGAAACATGAGTTTAGATACCAAGGTGAAAAGCACCTGATACAGAAAGGAGGGGGAGATTTTCCTCCCTTTTCTTAACTGGCCCCTAAATAAATTACAAAATCTTGGGATTCCTCCAAGGGAAAACAAAGGATTAGACTCCTAATGAACCACACCGGCCCTGGATTTGTTCAGCTGTGTTCTCTGAGGTACAACATCACAAAATAATTACCCATCTCATTCCTAGGCTCTGTCATCTTCACCCTGGGAGCCCCCTGGCAACATCGGTCTGTTTCAGAGATTTACCCCCTCTTTACTGTGGACCACCTAAACTTCAATCAAGTTCACTGCAGAGCTACCCCTCAATCTGCAAGGCCCAAACCTGGGCCTCCGTGCGTGACAAACACTCCAGACGGAAGGACACACAAAGATCCGCCAGGCAGGAAGGTTGAAATACCGTGGGATTCCTTCCTTTAGTCACCATAACTCTGCCTAGTACCTTCGGGGGCGTCTTTGCTTCTGCTAAAAACCATTGTCAACAATAAACGTGAGGGGATACGAAATGTGTGAACATCAGTAACTTAGAGACTGAAAAGAGGGCCTTTTAAAGCGGTGTCCTTCAGAGGTTAAATGCAGGCTGCTAAGTCAATTATTTAGACCCATTTATTAGTTGTTTGCTATAGCACAAATAAGCCCTGTGCTCAGAGCAATCAAACACACCCGTGTGTATTCCACAGCTATTTCTTGGACAAATAAAGAGTCTTATTCTGTAAGGACCTGTTGCAAATAAAACAGATTTCAAAACTCATTTGCAAATTGCCAGTATTGTTATTATTATTATTAATTTTTTGCCTGGCACCTAGAAACCCCAGACACGGACCCAGGACTCCACTGCACCAGGCATTTGCACAAACACAGAACAACACAGTCCCTACCTGCTTCTACGATTCAGCTCAGCCTTGGTGGATAGCAGGGGAAGAGGCAACACACAGCCACAAAATGGTTCCTGAAAGGCTGCAGCACCTGCTGCCTGCCATATTTAAAGGGTCAGCCCCTGGAAAGGCATGATGGGGAAAAAAGTCCTAGTCCATAGTAGCCCTGAATGTGGGAGGGTTAGGGGGCGCAGGCAATCATCAAGGCGACTGCTCTTGTGAATGGTATGTCATAGCTACAATATACAGCTGGGGGTGGGGGGGGGGGTGTCTCACACACTAGGTCATTGCTGTTGTGTGTCTGTTTCAGAACATTTGTGGTTCAGGCGTTAGGGTGGTAGCCTGGGACCCAGGAAATTGGGTTCATATCCCTGCCCGGGACTTCCTGTGTCACCTGGGGCAAGTGACAGTCATTGGGTACTTTGGAGCCCCCTGAACAATGGGGCTAATAGCGCTTCCCTACCTGACAGGGGTGCAATGAGGATAAATGTGTCTGAGAGTGTGGGGTGCTCAGACAACAGAGGCCATAGAAGTACCGGAGATGGTTCAGTTAGAATCACAGGATTGGGAGGGACTGCAAGGGTCAGCTAGTCTTAGGGTGACTAGATGTCCTGATTTTATAGGGCCAGTCCCAAGTTTGGGGTCTTTTTCTTATATAGGCTCCTATTACCCTCCAGTGCCTGTCCTGATTTTTTACACTTGCTGTCTGGTCACCCTAGCTAGTCTCAACCCCCGCCAGGATGTGGGATGCGTTGTGTCTAAACTATCCAAGACAGATGGCCCCAGCTTCTTTGTGAAGCCACCAGCGAAGAAGTGTCCATGACTTCCCTAGGCAGTTTCTTCCATTGTCCTATTGTTCTCACAGGTAGGATGTTTTTCTGGACATTTAATCTAAATCGGCTCTGCTGTAGTTTAAACCCATTGCCTTGGAGGTTAAGTAAAACACTTCTTTAACCCAAACCTAAACACAGGGCCTCAACTACCAGAGCCAGGCTGTGGTCCCCATTACCACACAGCTGGCTGCACGAAGGAGCGACAAAGGCAGCAAGCCTCCAGCACACAGGTTCGAAGTTGGCAGTGTCCACCCGCCTGTCCTCGGCTGAGCTAAAAACCAACCCAGATGTGCCAAGAACGAAACCTCCCCTGACCTTTCCCGTGCAATCCGAGAGCTGTCGCTTGAGCGCCGCCTGGTTTAGTTACAGCCGCTCTGTTGAACAGCCTAAACCGAGGGAAATGAGCGGCTGGAATACAATCTCATCTCTTTAAAGGTTAGGTGCTGGCGCAAACCCTTCTGCGTGCGGGCAGAATATGAAAAGGTGATGAAAAGAGATGGATTTACTTTTATACCATCCTGACATCCTGCTTAAGAAAGTCTCAAAGTGCTTTTGTAAAGTTACCAGGGCATCCCGCTGACAGGGAAAGCGGTTAGAGACCGGATTTAGCAGCCTCCCCGCTAATGCCTTGACTTTGATTCTCCAGAAGCCCCTCCGGGCTTGACTTGGGGCTCAGATCAGCTCCCCTCAAAGGCAGTTGAACAACTGTGAATTCAATAAGAGCTGAAGTGGGCCCTTCTCTGAGGAAAAGCCACAAAAATCATTGGGAGTGAGGCCCCTAAATACCTATGAGGATCTGGGTCTTTGAGCCTCATTGAGAGGTGATGTACAAGTGACATCCTCTTATAAGGCTCCCTGCTGTTCACTTCGGCTGTCTTGGATTTAGACTATTTTCACCACACCTCGCTCAGGACTGAGTCTAACCTGGTGTAGTTTAGATCTTCTGCTGACCACCTCAGGTTAGGCTCCTTAAACTTGAAAATGGAGGGCCGGGGGGCACAAAAGCTCTCGGCACTGGCTCGACTGCTTCCAGTGAAGTCACCTGGCCTAATTCTGCTCCCACTCAAGTCCTTCCATGGGAGCAAAGTTAGACCACCACTGAGTGGTTGTGAAAACCTCCGCCAGCCTCTGTTAGACAGACACCTAGGGGCCCATGTGCCTCTGACGCCCTCTTCCACTTTGGCCCGCTGAGTCCAAGGGGGTGCAATTTACATGCTGTGGGAGCCAAGAGGAGTGTGAGTTACAGCAGCTTCGCCGTTCCTCTGAATCCGTCTCAGTGACTCCAGCGCACAGATAGAAAGGATAAGAGCAGTCCGCCCTGCATAACAAGGATCAGACTCATAACGCACTGATAAGGGAAAGTGAGTCAAGGTTGTTTTCCTTGGAATTTAGTGGAAAGGGCTCAGCCCGGAAGCAGGCAAGGTAGGGAGAGAGGGACTCAAAGAGAAGGTGGTTCCAAATAGAAATGAGTAATCCAGGCTGATGCCCAGAGCTTGACCACAAACCCACTGCATTTCCCCCTTCCCTTGAATGGGCTTTGGCTCGGGGCCCATGACGCCCAGCTTTCCGATTCCATTGGGAAAAGGGTGGCCAAACACAAGTGCTTTAAAACCCAATTCAAATGGTTTTATTAACCCCCTGAGGATAGAGAGGAGCCCCCACTTCTCCAAGAGCTCAGGCAACACTTGCTAAAAGCAAGATCCATTAGAGCTGGGGGCAGCCAAACTTATTGACCCTCCTGGCTGCATAGGATAATCTTCAGAAGCTCGGGGCTTCAGCCCCGCTTCTGCTGAATCCCCAAGACCCCGTGCCCTGCAGGGCTGAAGCCCTGAGACCTCCCCCCACACACTCTCCCCACACAGGGCAGAAGCCCCCCCATTCCAGTCTGGTAGGTGGAAAACAGGGAGGAAAGGGGGAGTCTCCGCAAGCCACACTTTAACTGTAAAAGAGCAACATGTGGCTCACAACACGCCACAGTTTAGCCTCCCCTGCGAAACAGACCTGATGATTTACACTTAAAAATTAGAGCAACCTCGCTAAAGGGCTCTTAAAAGTATTTCACATCCTGAGCATTGTAGTTAGAGCCACATAACCTCCATTGTAGACACAGCTAGGTCTTGGGAGGAACCTAGCTCCTGCCTCTCAAAGAGGTGGATTCACTACCTTGATGGAAAACCCCTTTCTGTCGATGTAGGAAGTGTCTATACTACAGTGGCACAGCTGCCGCCATGTAGACATGAGCATCGTCTCCCAAGGATAATGGTGGGATATTTAAAACCGTATAGGGCAACGCATTGTAGCATATACTGTTGTGAACCTTGCTGCCTTTGGCAGTAGTGGCTGGGTTAGCAGATTACACCCCTCGTTTTTATGAAGTTATACAGCTCAGAAGGATTGGAGCTGTATACGCTTTGTAAAAGTGACTCAGCACAGAGGGAAAGATGTATAAAGGTCTTTAAATGGAATTTGAAAAATCCCACTAGGCACCTAATTGCATCTTTAGGTGCCTACCTACTTTTAAAAATCTGGCCCTTTGTCACCCCGTGCCTCAGTTTCCCCAACTGTAAAATGCAGATAGCAACACTGAGACCATTGGTTCATTTCATAGATTCATCCAATGGGCTATAGAACTGCCTTGAGCTGGTAACTTTCACTGACCCCACCCCTCGGCTAGCTTTTTCCAGTGAGTGGCTTGGGATGTTGAAAGGCCCATGGTCTCAGTGCCTCCAGTCATTGCTTCTGTCCATGTACTACGAAGTGTTAAAAACATTTCAAAGCTGCAGCCGGGGAGGGAAAGGTGGAGGGAGTTGCAGAGATTCAAAGTCCTCTCCGCATTGACAGTGTGATCGAATGCCTTTTTCGTTGACTCTCTCACCCTGGCTCCAGTGCACAGAGGAGGTGAAATGCTACAAGAAGGGAGGTCGGTAGACCAGGAGTGGCACTGGAGCAGGGTGAATTTTTGGAGAGGTAAGTGCTGAGATGAGGAGAGTTAGTGTTGGCCCAGTAGCTAGAACGGGATCCTGGAAATCAGGATTTTCATGGATTCCGAGGCCGAAAGGAACCACTGTGATGATCAGGTCTGAAGGGCTGCATGACATGGGGCCATAGACCGGCCCTGAATTCGCTCCGGTTTCATCTTTTAGGAAAACATCCAATCTCAATTTTAAAGTGGCCAGTGAGAAGGAACCCACCACAACCCATGGTAAACTGGTCCTGTGGGTTCTGGGTTCCAGTCCTGCCCCTGCCCAATTGCCTGTGAGACCCTGCCCCATAGCACCTCACTGGACTCCCTCCCTCCCCATCAAATAGTTCAGGGATGCTTAATAAATTAAATGTCTGTCAAGGAGCCTCGTCATCCTCAGAAGAAAGGGGCATACAAAATGGCCAAAGTGTTATTACTCTCACAGCTGGTCAGAAAAAAGCCAGGAATTCCTCCAACTCAATCAATCAAATCAAAGTTACCATTTCAGATTTTATCCAATGATTGGGGGGGTGGGGGAGATTTTTTTGGTGTGTGGGGTTTTGGCCAGCAACTGAAAAAACTCAATAGAAAGAAAATTTCCTGTCCAGAAAAAGGCTATTTTTCAACCCAAACGTTCCCCCCCCCCCACTCTACTAAAGGGCCCCAAGCATGTTTCAGGGAGAGCCAGTGTGCCTTTGTCAACATGGCCCCTCTCTTCCCCTTGTTGGGAGACATCCGGCGCACACCTGCAACCACCCTGCCTGACGTTGGTAAGCTGTCAAAACAAACAAAATGTGTGCAGCATCCAAATCGGCAAGCCAGCGGCATGAGGGACCACCCCAAGGCCTGGAGATTCCCCCGAAGCTGGCCAGCCGCTCAAGCAGCTGTGTTTTATGGGCCCCGGAGGAGAAATAACATCTCAAAGAGCATCTACAGCTCCTTCTAAATACACACCAGATGATGCAGGGACAGAGGACATGGGAAGGAGATGGGCGTTGGAATAGAAACCAGGGAAAGGCAAAGGGGGTGGGGGAAAGGATGTAGCTAAACACATGGGGAAAGCTGCCAGCAGCTCCCTCCTCTCTGTGCCCCAGGCCGCAGCTCATTCACAAATCCAGCCACGTTCCCTCGCTCACTCCGACCTGCTGAGATTTATTTTTACTTTGCTGGTTTTCTTCAGATGGAAACAAATGGTTATTTTACAGTAAAGTTAGACTAGGAACCATCCCCCACGGGCATCCTGCTGTCCCTCATCCAGGCACTAGAGAAGAAGTTTCATCTCACCCCCTGCCTCCCTGGCGGCTCCGGCTCAGGTCATACAGGCAGTGGGGGAGAGATCACACGGCCACTCACAGGGACTTCCCTTTGGTGGCATTATTGCTTCTCTCCCCCCGGAGCTTTCTGCAGAGCGACCCCCAGCCCGGATCCCCAGCTCTTCCTTTCCCTTAGTGACCCCGTCTGGCCTAATATCATTTGCTCTGAAACAGCCTGACCCCTTCTTCCCACCACTGCCTTGACAGGGGAATCCTCTCGCTTTCAGAGTTCAAGCTGAACTTGGTTCAGGTTTATGCCAGACAGTTCCGTCCCAGATTCCGCCGAGGATTATTTGGGGATTTCTTTGCAGGGTTTGGAAAAGAAAGAAAAACATAGAAAGAGTAAAAGAGCCTTGTAAAGGAGTTGGGGAGGGGAATACAAACTCTGCTCACGATAATCAGTGGGCTAAATCCTCAGCTCTAAGCAAGTTGTGCTAGTGCAGTACCTGGGGAGTGGGAAAAGGTTAGTTAACAAACCACTTCTCTAGTCCTGGGGAGCCCAGGGGTAATTTAGAGCAGCCTCTCCATGTCTTCTAAGTTACAGCAGCTGCCGCGGTCCCCTAGGTTCTGATCCCTCCCTTTTCCCACACTAAAGCTGGGTAGGGTATAGTCAGAGGAATCATTATCTGCTGCTGGAATTCACAGTGAGGATCTAGTCCCATAGATGCAATTTTTGAAAATACAGCAAAGAACAAAAACAAATTAAAAAAATAAAAAGGGTTTTAACAAAACCTAATGGGCCAAACTTTTAGCCTCTCCTTTTAGTGCACATGCAAAATGGCTACAAACCACCATTTCCTCTGGCCCCTACCTGCATGCACCAGCAGCAGGGCTGAGATTGCATCTTGTTGCCCCGTTTGTACCCGTGCAACTAGTCAAAATTTTGGGCCCTGGTGTTCCAGTTTGGAGTAGAAACAGAGCAGCAGGATGACCTACAGGGTGAAAAGTCCTGAGCCCTTGCACTGGGAATTATTTTGTTACCATTCTCTGGCCTGTGTTAAACAGGCAGCCAGGCTAGGTGATCTGGCCTTAGAATCTATGAACCCTTGACGGAGTCTGGTATTTTCTTTGATGCAATCTTGTTTATTTACAAGGAAGGTACCAAGTCCTACTTCTGCAGGTGCAGGAGGAACCAGAAAACAGGAGATAGTTTCGCTGCGTGCAGCCCCACGCCTCTTTAGCCAACCCCAGAACTTTCCTTTAGGCTTCTTCTGGCTCACACTACACTGAATACTCAGTCAGACCCCTCCAGCCACTCAGTCCAGAACGCTGGGGCGAGTTCACAACTCCTTGTGTGTTAGGTGGGGGAGAAGGGAGATTGCGATTGGCTGATCCTGACCGCTATCGTAGTTGTGGGATGCATTCCCACCCAATCTCAAAGAGGTTTGTGATCCATGCTATCACCAGTATGTCTCAGCATAACCGTATAAAAACCACAGTTCATAGGTCATCTTACACACAAAGGAGGCCATATCAAAGTGTGATCCAATATCATTTAAAACAAAATCTTTCCAGGTTATAGTTTTAGATTGCAGGGAGAACAGTTAAGGGAACCAGAACCTTTCATGCCTAGTTGGCAGTGTTATGCTAGAGTAACCGACTGGCAGACTGTGTATCATGTCCTCTTCTACTGGTGGGTGGATAACAACCTACTATTGCTAGCCACTTATAGAGTTACTACATTAGCACAAGTGGTAGCGGCCAGTGTTGCAAAGCTAAAGTCTCCTATTTAAACCATGTGGCACGTAATTACAATACAAATGAGAACCAGAAAGGGAAGCAGAGTCATCTAGTTTCCCTGGCCAAGATGAGTGAAATTCAGAAAGGAACCAAAGAAAAATCATATGAATGGCTGAAAAAGATTATTTTGGTTGTAAGCATTTTGACAGTACCCTTTTAAAGTGGATTTCAGCGATCCATAGCTAGGGGATCAGAGCCAAGTCAAAGCAGCAGTAATTCTTATTTCTTTTCCTCTCTGCTGCATCCAGCTCAAAGCAAAATAAAAGTGCTGAAACAAGTAGTTCCCTTCAACCCTCCTTTTCCTGGTGAACTGTTTTACAATAAGCTACCTGCTGGGGTCACAGAAACATGAGAGAGGCGCCTTTCACCTCACACAAAAGCAGGAGGGGGGGGAGGGAAGACGCTCTGAAAAGCTTGCAAAATGGAAAAAAGGAGAAGTGGGGGGAGACACAACACTACCCCTTTTTCCAAATTCTGCAGCCTTTATTTGAGGCCATTTCTGTCCCGCTTCGGCTTACCATCTCACAGCCAAGCTCTTCAGATACCCGGCTCTCCTCCAGGGTCCTAGGAGTACATTTGCCAAGCGAGGAGATGAAAATCAAAGGGTGTTCAGTGACAGGAGGGGAAAAAAAGGGGGAAAGGGAAAGTAGTTCTTCTGCCTTAAAAGTAAAGGGAGGGGGAAGGAATGGGATAGATTGTTTATTAAATCAGACGAGCCAGATGACAAGGACGCACTCCGAAGAAAGGCTCAAAGCATCGGGCCCCTTGTGAATGAAGATGGTGCTCATCTCTTGGCGTTTACTTATAAACAAGGGTCAGCCTTTTACCTTCTATTAAGAACATAAGAACATAAGTAATACAGATAAACAGTATTAAATGGTTGCTTTCGAGCTGGGGATTTGCAAACGCTGGGATAGAAGGGGTGGGGTGCCGGGCTCCAGGGGCTTCTTAAGAGTCACTGTAACAAGTACCAGAACTTGAACCTAACCTGGCCCAAAGTATCATGGGGCTGGGTGGGCGGAAGCAGAGAAGACGGGGCTTTTCCCTTCAGGATAAGATGTTGCTATGTATCAACATGGATGGGTGTGAACAGCACCAGCTTGAGCCAAATGTGGCATGGCTAGATATTGGGGACACCGAAAACCACCAAACAGTTACGTTCAGCCTGGGGCCTGCTACTTTAAAGAGCTCGGTCTGTTTAGTGAATCAAAGAAAACAGAGAGGTCACTTGATTATAGTTTGTAAGTACCTTCACTGTGAGAAAATACTGGGCACGAGCGGGCTCTTTCAGCTGCTGGTGAAAGGCATCACAAGGACCAATGTCTAGAAACTGACCCCAGATACAAATGGTTAGTAAGGACCCAACGTCTAACGGCGAGAGTCACTGACCATTAGAACAAATGAACAAAGGAAGTGGTGGGTTTTCTGGCTGTCTTCAGATCAAGCATGGAGGCCTTTTTGGAAAAGATGGCTTAGCCAAACACAAGCTATCGGGCTTGTTACAAAGGTAACAGGTTAATTGATGAGCTTGTGCAAGAAGGAGGTCAAACTCAGGCCTCTTAAGCTCCCTTCTGCCCTTAAACATCTCTGAATAAATTCAAGATTAAGATGTGTTTGCAGAGCTGGGTGTGGCGTGGATACTGGAAGAGAAAGGTATCATCGCTCAGGGTGTGTGTGTGTGTGTGTGTGTGTGTGTGTGTGTGTGTGTGTGTGTGTGTGTGTGTGTGTGTGTGTGTGTGTGTGTGTGTGTGTGTGTATAAACAGCCTCTCCGTTTTAACGTTTCTGCATGAATTTTGGGAAAGCCACAAGTAAGTGCCAGTCTCCTTTCGTGCACAACGTGCTACTATAGAGTCTGCAGCATAATAAGCATTACTAGAGGTTACCGTTTATCTAAGGAATAGGATATGTCCATCTAAGTGCCTGTAATTATGTTCTGACAGTGGCGGAGGGGAACAGAAGCCTCCAGAGTCAGGCAGCTCAGCCTGCGGCTGCATCAGAAATCAGCTGTGTAAGGTGCAAGGCTGCCCACGGCAATCACATAGCAAGCGGTAGCTTGCTCCTGGCCAGCTTTGTGGCTGGAGATGAAAAGCTCTGCACTAGTGCAGTGCTTAGGAAATCAACCGGCCCCATGCAGCTCTGTCCTGAAGCCTGGATAAGTCTGTCAGCCCTGACAAACCTCCTCACAGTAAATTGCAAAATGAAGGGCCTCGCCATGCACCGTGCAGAGAGCCTCCCAAGAGGGAAGCCAATGGGAATGAAGGGCCCATCGCACCTCCCTGGAGGCACTCGGCCTCTTGCAGAATCAGAGCCAAAGAAAGGGAGACAAAAGCGTTTCCAAAGAGCCTCCTGCAGCATAACTGGCTAACCACCGAGTGCCCTCTTATCGGCCAGCCCCGGCGCCAGCCGGCACAGCGCACACAAAAGCCAAAAGGCAGCACTTGGGCCGAGTCAGCTCAGACTTAATATTTGCATTTCGTAAAGCAAACTAATAAATCCCGCTGAGTTGATCTGCGCTTCCCGTTTGTATTTATTAGCAAGAACAACAGGTTGGTTTTCCTCCTTCGTTACACAGGTAACTAGCAGCCCAGCTCCCACACCCTGCTCTTTTCAACGGCCCGGCCTGGTGTTGACTCTCCATCTCTAAACAAGCTGGGATTACGTGACCCACCGACCGGAAGAGCAAACAGCCTTTGAAGTGAATATTCATTATGAACTCCGAGAGGGAAGAGTCTCCCAGTGAGCAGCGCTGGGATCCATTACCCTCGAGGTGCTGGAAGGAATAATTCACATGCCTCAGAGAGACAGCAGAGCCCGGGAAAGGCTGTAGGCATCTCCCTGCCCAGCACAGTCCCTGCGGTGGTCTCCGCTGGCATGAGCAGGGAACAGACACCACCGCCTCAAGTCACTTGCCATACACCATCCTGTAGGTTACCCCGGAATGCACCGCATGACTGCACAGAAGGAGCTGGCATTAGGTAGTCAGAGACAGAGTTCAGACTCTGACTGAAAGGGTCTAAGGGTACATCTATACTACCCGCCGGATTGATGGGTAGTGTTCGATGTATCGGGGATCGATTTATCGCGTCTCATCTAGACGTGATCAATTGATCCCCGAACATGCTCCCGTCAACTCCGGAACTGCAGCTCTGTTAGAGGAGCAAGCGGAGTCGACGGGGGAGCCGCTGCGGTCGACCCGCCACCGTGGGGACGGCCAGGTAAGTCGAAATACGGTACTTCGACTTCAACTAGGCGACTAGCGTAGCTGAAGTTGCGTACCTTAGTTCGAACCCCTCCACTAGTGTAGCCCAGGCCTCATCTTCACCCAGACATTTTAGGGACACTAGGTCAGTCACTCACTGGAGCAGTGCTGTTAGAAGAAGCAGGATAAGAGCCATTGCTTGAATTCTCTCCCTGGGAGCAGTTCAGGCTGTATTTTTAGCAGGAGAAGTGTATGATGAATCCTCAGCCGGCAGCAATACTGGGACTCAAAGCAATCACGAATACCCAGGTTTGACTCACTGATGGGAACCCTCTAATTTTCCCGAGGACTGTTCCTACTCATTACTGCTGCTGTATTGAGGCTGGGGCTGTAGAATGCCAATACACGGAGCTCTGCTCAACAATTCATGCATCCAGGAGGAGAAAGACCTGTACAACCCTTCAAAAGCACTCAAGCAGCTGAGTAAACCACAGGATTACTCTTGCATTCAAGCCAATTTAGCTCTTTACACTGATCCTTTGGATCCCCTGTGTACCTGGTAAGTATATCATTGCCCCAAGACTGCACTACATGACATGTGGGAAACTGTTTTAGGAGTAGTTTGCACACAGAGTCCCCTCTCGTGTGCACCGGTGGGACTAACAACTTCCACCAAGGTATTCTATTTTAGGCGGGTATAGACGAGAGGAGAGTCAAGACCAACATTTGACCTGCCTTTGGGTCACTGGAGAATGGAGGAAAGAACGTCCTTTCGAGCAGATCTATTCTGCATCACTAACAGACTCCCAGGTCTGCAGCTGGGCACTTAGGTACATGAAATGGCCCCCCAATTGATGGGTCCATCAGCAAAACGGGGCTCCTTAATTAAATGAACTAATGTCAAGCTGGCTCCCCACATCTTTCATTATGAGCCACACAAAACCATCACTTCAAAACCACAAGCCACTCACCCATCATTTGATTCGGGCTTTCAGGGCTCTCTCAAATATCAGCCCAAGGGCACGAAAAGGGTCTCAAAGGGCCAAAGGATCATTTCAAGTTGAAAACTATGTGAAATACAGCATTTCTGATCGAGTTCCTGCCCAAACCCAACACGCAAAGCAGGGGCAGGAAGCCAAGGCACAGTGATACCAATTCAATAGGTATGCAGGAAACCATTACAAACAAACCATGAAGTTTTGCAGATCTCCGATCTAGGCCCTTGATAAGAGAAGCATCATCACACACTGAATTCAATCATATTAAACATACAATCTTTATTCTAACTTGTCTTCAGGGAGAAAAATAGCTCTTCTAGAGAACTAAAGAAGGCATAAATCTTGTCTGTTTTGAAAAATATTTTTCAATCTCAGCTTTGGGAGTTGAAAACCACACACATTAAGGGGAATGAATTAAAATTTGGAGTTGCCACTTGAGTTGGAAGCATGTTGGGGCCTGAATTCCTGCTCATGCTATGTCAGCAGTGCCCCTTAATAGGGGGGGTGGGGGTGGGATGTAGTGAAAAGCAAAATGCTTCCCATCTTACACACTTAAGTGCAGAGATGGTCGACAAGGTGCTGACCACCTTGATATCAGACAGTTCCACTTTCCAGCTCTCTGACGGGGCCCAGTGTAGAGGTCTCAGAGCTAAGGCAGAAGGAATTGAGTAGGAAGAGAGGCAATTGTTGTTTTTTTTAAAGGGACATTTAATAGATGCTGAAGGTGACACAGTTCCCCAACTTGGTACTGTTGCTTCGATCTTCCCCCTCACTGTGGGTACAGGTCTCCTGTGTTCCTTTACCTGCTCCCCCGCCCAAACTGGTTTATTTTTTAAATGAGGTTGCAACGATGCATTGGTCCCTTCCGTTTGAAATGGAGTCTCCTGGGGCTTGCGCTGGACGGACGTATGCAGGACCATAGAGCAGGTCTTTACCCTGCACCGCGAGAGGATTTGCATCTGATGCGGCTATCCTAGCAAACACGCCAATGTGCTCTCCTCACCAGCCAGACCCCAACAGCTGTTCAGATCCCAGCATCGCACGGGCTTAGAAGTTTTCACCTTTGCTACTGCCACGGCAAGGGGCCGCATCCCTCTGTATTGGGTCATAAACCAACCACACGCACGGGACCAAGACCCAAAGAAGTCGGGGGGAGGAGGGGGGAAGATTCCACAGCTGCTTCCATGGAAACGGGCAAACAGTGGGCTCTTTCCAAAGAGCAGGGCAATTGAGCTCCCGTTTGGCTTAAAAGCACACAGCCGTCCTCCCAACATATCCGGCCTGAAAGTCTCCCGGCCAAGAGAAAAACGTCCAAGTCTAAAGACCCAGAAGAATGCGTCTTGAAGTTAAGTCCCATCTCTGCGTGGGAGTCCCGAGGTAAGTGAGAGCCAGGAGGAAGTGGAGTAAAACAGAGAAACTGAACCATAGTAACTGCACTGTGGGAAACTGGCCAGGAGGCCATTTCCGGAGTGGGGGCAGCTAGTTGAAAGATCCCACTGCAGCCTCCAAAACCTGAGCTCCTTTTCCCCAACGCCTCTACTTCAGGTCTTGCAGCTGGAGCGCTCCCCTTCTGCAGACTAAGGGGTCCTAGGCAAAGCTTCCCAGAATTTCACTCCCCAAAGGGCTCCTGGGTGGAACGAAGCCCCTTCTGCAGAGACAGTCCTGGCCCGGGCTCCAGCAGCAGGTTGGGTTTCCCGTTAGCGTCCCAGGTCCCCATGCCCAGAATTTTCTTCCCTCTCTCACCATGGAACCTGCAGAAAAAGGGAAAAAAAGCAAGGAGTTAATGGTCTGTCGGGCAATGGATTGTAACAAAGGAATTAGCATTTCCTCGGCTATTACTAAACTGAACACGACCCACTTCGTCCAGTCACAACAGGGACACTGGAGCAATGCCGGCCGGATGAGCCCCTTAAAAATGTTAGGCCCATTGCTGCAAGGGGCTTCGCCTCTGTGGAGAGAAGCTGGGTCTTCAATTCATACCGAAATCACGAGCTCTCAGCGCTTCCTGGGAGAGGCTTGGCACCTTGCACAATCGAGCCCTTGGGAAGTACAAATCCAAACCCATACCCATAAGGACTGCACCCCACATGCTACTTTGCTGAAATGGGGGGGCGGGGGAGGAAGCAGGTAATAGGTGCTGCTTTCTTAGCAGTCTCAGGGCGCCAGGATAACCAAAGGACTTTAAATCAACTCCTTCATAGAATATCCGGGTTGGAAAGAACCTCAGGTCATCTAGTCCAACACCCTGCTCAAAGCAGGATCAATCCCCAACTAAATCATCCCAGCCAGGGCTTTGTCAAGCTTGACCTTAAAAACCTCTAAGGAAGGAGATTCCACCACCTCCCTAGGGAACCCATTCCAGTGGATCAAGCCAGATATGGGAACATCATCAACCGTGGCTGGTGCAGCAGTCCACAGTCGACTATTCACCATTGACGATGATAGTACAATGGGCCCCAATCTCGATGGAGTCTTTAGGCGCTACCATGCCAAGCCAACGTCAGGGCAGAACAAGGCTACTCATGTAGGCTCAGTACCACACTGACCGCCGCCCAGGTGGGTCAAGGCGTCCGCACTGCCGCTGGGCCAGACTGGCATGAGCAGCAACCATTTCAGCTTCCCCAAACAATGCCCAGTCAACGTGCCCCATCCTGACCTCTCTCGTGGGAGAAAGGAGTTCAGCCTCCATCTCGCTCCAGAACTTGACCTCTCTGCTGATGTGATGCCAGGAGGGAGGGAGGATTGTGTGATGTGGACACACTGCAATAGAAACTGGTCGGAGACCTCTTAGTTCATTTCCAATAGGCTGCCAAAGAGCTGTCGGCAGATAACTGAGCCAGCCAACCCCAGTGATAAGAGCAGAGGATGTGCTGACTTCATTCCTGGGAAAAGCAATGTACGCAGCTGGATCTCCCCGGGGAGCCAAGAAAGGACATCTGCTCCTAGGCTCGGCTTCTCTCATCTTTGTGTGTGATTAAGAAACCGATCCGCACTATAAATCTTGGCTGAGTATAGCTCTGAATTGATTACATCGGAGTGCGGGATACAGGGTGGATGAATACAAGAAATGGGTAGAGGCTGATGAAAGGAAATCAAAATGTCCTTTTCAAACAACAAAGGACCATGGTTGTGAACACGTCGATGGAGAAATTGTTTACTAGTACTTTACGGATACATAGCCCCCTCTTCTCCAAGGAACTCCAAGTGAACTCCAAGTCACTGATGAAACACCATAAAGCCTCTGGGAGAGAATACTATTACCCTATTTTGCCAGGGGGAAACTGAGGCACAGAAAGATTACAGCTAAGTTCTTCCAGTACACTGGCCCCAGCAGTAGGGAAGAGTGCCGTAAAGGAACAGAACCCAGGAGCCCTAACCATACCATGCTCTAATCCAGCAATACTCAGACTGAGGTTTTAACCAGGTTAAGAATAAATGTGACTTTGCTCTGGGAAACAAACACACAATAACCAGCAAACCAGTGTGATTCCAACTGGGGCTTCCTCCCTGTTGCCCAGCAACTCCATGCACTTGTCAGGGGATGATGAACAGGAGCAGAAATACTGGGAGCTTGTGGGTGACCCCTGCGGTCAGTACAAATATCCTGGTGGAGACAGGAGGAAGCAAGGTGTAGGAATGGAGTGTGGAGAAAGGAAGTCAGGGAGGACTGCCTGCCATACATACAACTCCTGCCGTGCAACCCAATGCTAGGCTAAAGAAGTCAGGTATGAAGCCAAAGGCCAAGGGACCGTTACAGAGTAATGCGGCCTGGGGATGAATCCCTCACGCAGAGACCTGTTATGATGATCAGGCCTCAACCAGCTAACCGTTTGGTACCGTTCCTGGCGACGTGGTCTTCCCACATTTAACAATGCAAGGGAGAGGGGAGAAGAGCACTGATCTGGCCTTCTGACTCCTACTGAAGACGAGGCCTGGGATTGTGTTTGGGAGGAAGGAGAGCACGGTTCAGCGGTCGGCGCTGTGAAGATGAAGGGCACCGTCAGAGAGGATCACATCCAGCCCTCCCCTCTCTGTGTAATTCCCGGCCTGGGCAGACATACACCCGGTAGCTCTGGATGAGTTCGTGTGGTAATGTGGCCACCACAGCAAGAGTGACAGCAGGAGCTCACCTCTCTGAGTACATCCCTGTCCGAGAGGCGAGGTAGCAAGACCCGCTGCTAGGGCTATGCTCTGTTTTGAGCACACTAGCTTGATCAGAGCTACTGAGGGCAGGTCTCCTCCAGCTGGGAATCCCATCTTCCGCTTCCGGTGTAGACAAGCCCTCGGAGGATTCCCCTCTCCCAGGCAGTGTTTAAACAAACAGCTTACAACCGCGTTTTTAAAGAGTAACTTACAGAGGGTATCGAATCTTTCACTGCGACTCTGATCCACTCAACTCCATTTGGTCTCTGGAGGTTCTTGTCCTTGAAGGAATTAGATTTTTCTATTCTGTCCTATTTCCCACCCCTTCCATTAAAGAATCAAAATCATTTCATCATTAACAGATATCCTAATGAGGGTGCCATAGAATCTCAGGGTTGGAAGGGACCTCAGGAGGACCAATCCCCAACAAAATCATCCCAGCCAGGGTTTTGTCAAGCTTGACCTTAAAAACCTCTAAGGAAGGAGATTCCACCTCCTCCCTTCATGTTGACACCTGTTAACAGCATACAGGGGAGGTAGAGGTCCGTACACATGACTCAGTCACTCTATTGCACCTCGCATATCTCAGAGCTGTGGCGAGTGAACAATGTTCAGGTAAGATTGGCACCTATACACCAAGGTGTCATCCAGGTCAGGAATGCCACAAGATGTCTCTTCATATAAAACAGTCAGGGGGACCCGTTCCAGACCCTGCTGTTTGGTGACCTGGGTTTTTGGGGCAGGAAATAATGCAGCTCTTAGGAGTTCGCAAAAAACCCCGTGCGCCAATGTCCCCGGCTCTTGCAAATGTGTTAAAAATAAAACCCTTTAAGAGCTTCCAGATGTTCTGTTTATGTTGTGGTGTTACCCTGGCCCATCCTCCGGAGACCAATATGCAGCCTCCTGACTGCCGGGATGAGATTGCGGCAGCCAAGGGGAACGGCATGGGGGAGTGGAAAAGGTCAAAATCCTTCTTTTCACCCCCAACTCAGCCTGTTAACCCCTGCGCCGCTGGCAGAACACCTGGAGCCTTACCAGAAATCTTTCACCCCAGCTCCAGGGACTTCCTTTCCTTTGGTTAGGGAGATAAACATCCTGCGCCCCCCATAGGTCATCAGAGTTTACTGTGAAGCCTAGACCTTAACATACATTGAGGATGGAAGGGGAGGGGCAGGGGAGGGTAGAAGAGAGTTATTGTCTTACATGGTGGTCCAGTTGGTGTCTCAGCTTCCATAGGGTGGAATCAGTGCAGGAGTGTTTAGCACGGCAGGCCTGGGTTCAAATCCAAACGCTCTCAGCACAAGTGACAGCGACTGTCAGAGTCATTCTAGGATCTAAGGGTCATTCTGTTTGCCTCAAAATCATCCCCGTGCAATTTCAAAAGGGCTAGCGGTCCCCGCTCGGGAGCAGGCCGAAGACGGGACTAAGAGGCCCAGACTGAAGTGCCTGGGCCCGGTTATGTGAGAGGCATCAGGACTGCAGTAGGAAGGTGTGTGCAAGGAGAGGGTGCGGGAGACTGGTGCAAATGGGGATTGAGGTGCATCAGCAAAGCTGGAGGAGTGAAAAATGCACAGCACCCTGCAAACCTCTGGCTGTTCCCATCAGCCTTTTTCACAAGGGCTAAATCCAAAACACAAAATGGAATGGAGCACCTTGCTCCCGCTGCCAACCGAAAACCATGATGCAACTTACAAGCATCACCGCTTCCCCGTGGGCAGCAAAGCCAAACAGGCACGGAAACCGAAGGAAGCCATTAGCGCAGTTTTGGCCTCACCAAGCCCTGATGTCAAGAGAGAAGAGATGAGAAATCTCCACAGTGTTTTCTGCAGTAATGTTTGACATGCCAAACAGATTTCATAATGAGCCCCGGGTTGGCAGGCAGGCACAGTCACACACACACACGACTCAGGATTCTTTGCACAAGGCGGTGCACTTACAGTCTGCTTCTTTTGATGTTTCCGTGAGTTAGCGGCATGGCAGGCAGCAATCAAACCTCCATAAAACACAGATAGCGCAGCTGTGTGCGCGGGATCCGATCGGTTATCTCACCCTCTCCCAGGGCGGGTGCATGGAAGGGGGAAGGGCATACTCCACGCGGCTCATTTGAAAAAAGGCTTGCCGCAGGAGATCAAAGCCATTTCTTAAAGTGTCTTGCTCCAGCCTAGTCTTAAAGGAGCAGCACCGCTCCCTGCCGGACCTCAGAATTAAGGTCCATACTTAGCATGACAATGGGAAGGTATTCTTAAAATAGTAATGACACCAGTACATCCAGGTTTCTATTGCACCCCAATAACAATGCCTAGCAGCACTTTTTCCACCAGTAGACCTCCAAGCACTTTACAAAGGAGGTTGGCATCGTTGTCCCCATTTTGAAGGTGGGGAAACTGAGGCACAGGAAGACCTGACTTGCCCAGAGGCAGCTCCAAGAACAGGGCCCAGGTCTCCTGAGCCCCAGCCCAGTGCACTGTCCATTACTACCATATGGCCTCTTCCCATCTTCATCAGATGGTTCCTCTGGTACTCAGAAGCCTATCTACACATGGTCATCCCAGCCCAGAGAGGAAGGAGAAGGTGTTCATAACACATCCATCCCCATACATAGATCCCCCCCCCCCCCCACGGGCACCTGTCACAGCTCTACCTGCTTCCTAAGCGGAGGATGCCACCGGGAAGGAGGAGCGGCAACACATCATCAGCTTCTTTGTGACACCAGGAAGCAAAGCAGCCTTCAGAACTCTACAGCAAACCCAGATTCCAGCAGGGGGCAGAACTGGGGGACTCGAGGTCTAATCTTCTGATCCGGTGACCGAATGCCATCTTGTAGAAGAGATAGGACCCCAGTGTCCTGCCCGTTTCATTACTAGACTGTCCTCCCCGTCCGGGGCACTTTTCATTCGGGCAGGATAGGAGCCCTGGTGTGCTGGGTGAATTCCAGCTTGGGTAGTTATTTGGTTAATTACGAAATTCCCTGCTGTTGCAACTGGAGACATTATACAATCACCGGTGCTCCTAAAAGCGCCTTCCCCTGTCCTCCACTCCCCGCCGTACTGCATTTCAACGGGGAGCAAAGGATTCCTACATAAGGTCTAGAAAATGCCTGGGGATCGCCCAGGATGAAAGCTACATGGACAGTAATAATGCATATGCAATTTCTTTCCCCCAGATGGCCTGGCTCTCACATGCATGATCATCGGGTTACCCGAGAGCTGAAATCCATGAGATGCCAGGAGGTCAAGTGACGTGGCCAATAAGGCCCCACACGCAGTGAGACAGCAAGTTCTCTACGGCCCCAGGTTCCTCCTGGCTCCAGGCCCCTTTCCCTCCGACCAGTAGGCCACACTGCCTCCCTCAGGGAATGAAGAGAAAGAAGCATGAAGGGCTAGAGGCCTGGACAGCGCACAAGAGCCAGAGGGTCAGTTCGACACGCAGCAGCAGGACAGGAAGAACGCTACGGCCAGAGAAAACAGAAAGGGAGGCAATAACCAAACACCACAACAGGACGTGTGTTTCAGATTTGTTTGCTTCAGCCTTTCCTGCTTCCCCCTTCAGCCCCCGCCAAATGTGTGCTTCCAGGGTTTGACCAGAGCTTGGGAACCGCCACGTCTCCCTGGCTACTTTTCTCATTCATGGAGATTCCCGCGGAGGGGCACTGTGCGTCCGTGGACAGGCTCAGCGCAACTGCGTGGGCAGCAAAGTGCAACGGGCAAGGAAACCAGACAGTTTGAGCCTCCTGGCTTCCCACTGCACCCATCAGCGCAGAACTACTTCCCAACTACCTCTTGTCTACAGGGTACCCCCCATTTAAACCCTCTGCCCTCACCCCACTTGTACACTGGGAATTCTTTACAATAACGAATGATGAAAATGCAGCTAGAGGCAGATCCTATTCTTAGGAGTTATTTATAGCACCTAGAGATCCCATCCAAGATCCGGGGCCCTTTATCCTAGGTGCTGTACGCATTTGGGGGAAAGATTCTCTTCCTCTACAGAGATTCCTATCTAACCAAGCAAGACAAAGGAGGGTGGGTTAGCTCCAAGTTTACAGATGAGAAGCGGACTAAGTGACATGCCCAGGCACACACAGGACAGCTGTGCCAGAGCAGCGACTTGACCCCAGATCTCCCGAGAGCATGAATCATAATATCACCCTTCCTCAGAAGCACTGGTTAACAGATGAAGGTGCTGCCATGGACAAAAAGAAGTGACACCAATTTGCCGCCAGCTAAGGATCTGGTCCACAGAGACTTATTTAGCCTAGAGAATAGACCCCATATGCTTTTAAACTTTGGACACCACCATCTTCTCTTGGAGAAATGGTCCCATTTCCTGTCCCAGCATGAGCGCTCCAGGGGCTGACGCGCATGGTGGAATACTCTGGGGGAGGGGAGAAGGGGTAGGAGTATTTTTAATTGTTCAATAACCCAAAAGCCATCAGGTTGGCCCTTTCCTCTGAAAGGGGGGAGGGAGAAGATATAAAATGGGTGGGTGAATCAGAGAGAGAGAGACGGTGGTTTGTGCGTTTAGTCCATTTACATAACCGGACAAGGATTTGATTCTAGCCCTAAAGTGATTAATAGTTTTGGGATGCCGGTTTACTCACCTGCTCTGACGTGCTTAATGACCAGAGTGATCTTCAGTGAGCCAAGGGCTAGACTGTAAAAGAAAAATCAGTCAGGAAAGGGAATCTTTTTTTAAAAAAGGGAAAGAATCTAATCGAGATGGAGCAGAGCTGTTGAATCCTAATCCTTGCTGGTCAATGCACCATATCCTCCAGCACTACCGCCCATCTAGACAAGGACAGCTGTGGCCCACCCATTGCTTCTCCTGAGAGACTGGGTCTCAGTCTAGTAGAGCACCCAGAAGAATGTCAACATGTTCTCCCAGATGGTCTCAGTTCCTGGGTGCAATCGCTGCAGGATGAGGGGGGATGAGAAGAGGGTGTGTGTCCCTCCAGTTTATTGTTACACTCCATGACTCATTTGGTGCGGATACAGGACGCCTTCACTCTCAATCCTGATCTCCAATCCGTACCTGGCAATGGTGCAATCATTAGTCCCTCCAGGCCAGTATCCTGCCTTCAACCACAGCCAGAGGAAGGCATAAAACCCCTGTGATGGACGACTGTGCCACAGCATGCCAGCGCTCATCTTCACTGCAGAGTTCACTGGAGCACTGCCCCTAAGACAAGTCTCGTCCACACACAAACACCTGGAGCACGGTGGTGCTCTTCACTCTAGCCAGGTGGCCTCTCTGGAGCAGAGGATCCAAGTCGAGTGAGCACAACCCTCAGCTGCTACCACCATTGCTCTGCAGCGGGCATGCAAGCTAGCACCTCTTCAGAGCTGCTAACCCCACAATGGCCTTCACCACAATTCACTTTGTGCCTCCAAAAAGGCAGAAAAGTGCTCCCACAATTCACTGGGGTGGAATTCAGAGCTGCTCAGCTTGCTGGGATAGCCCTCAAATAGGGCACTAGTACGGAGGTAACATTGAGCTGATCAGTGGATGCAATGCTCTCCACCCTGATTAATGGAAGTTCTTGGGCTGGAAGTAGACATTTCCCTTCCATTTTCTTCTGTCTTCTACTCTCTTCCTCCAAGACTGTAGGGGTCTGTTTCTGCCTAGCCAGATAAGAGTTCTGGGACTGTCCACAGACGTCTAAATCTTTGCTTTAAATCTAGGTGATCAGTCAATGGGGGCTTTGCGGGCAGAGTCCCAAAGTCTTATGCAAAAGTCGCCAGTTTGATCTTCACTGTGAATTAAGGCCTTGTTGGTAGCGACTGGGAGTAGCAGTTACAGACATAGGCATCCACACCATAGTATTTAGGCACAAGCCTCGGTCGCTACCCTCTGGTGCTTCTTAGCTGGCATAGCCTAGCACCATCTTGTGGGCTCTTCAGGTCAGCAGATGGGCAAGAGGAAGTAGGCTAGAGAGAGACTGAAGACCAGCAGAGAGGGAGACACGGAATTGGGTTTCCTCTGCTGTCGTTGTGGAAATGGTTGACAAAAAGCTTGTCACCCAAAAGACTCCCAGTTTCGTCAACAAAGCTACAGCCGACCGACATGAAAAGCGTAAATGGTGTCAACGCCACCCCAGTGACGGGTACATTCACCCAACAAAACCCACCACCTCTGGAACTAAGAGGGGATGCAGGCTCGGTCTCTGCAGGGAGGAAAGAAAGTTGGAGAAAGAATTCCCCTCTCGCTCATGGAAGCAGTCCCTTAAGGAAGCTTGTTCTGTCTCTGCTCTTCCTGAACCCATCCTCTGGATAAACGATATGGTGGGACTTCATTGACCAGGACTGTCGGACTTGAACTTTGCTCCAAATAAAAAGTGTATATGGGGGTGGGGGGGAACAGTTTGAGAAGAATTTGAGCAGTCCAGTGGATAGGGGTATTGCAGTGGATTCTCTTCCTGGCACTAACCTGCTGTGTGATCTCAGCAAGTCATTTCTCCCCTCTGTGCCTCAGTTTCCCCTCCCACCCTTGTGCCCTGCCTCTTTAGAATTGTAAATTCTTGGGACACCACCGAGCACAATGGGGCCCTGATCTCCGCTGGGCCCCACTAGACACCACTGTCCACATCAGTAATATTGATAAATAATCAGACTCTGTTGCAAGATTGCACCGTCTTCACGGAGGATTATCATCGTTTACCAACCTACATAGTCAGTGCGGAAGCCCTGCCAAAAAAACACAGCGCGCCTAGGCATAGATGTCATTAAAGCTCCTTAAGCTGGAGGAAGCGAATCAAGCCTTTTGTTCCCATGCCACCCTTGTCGGTAATGTGTTAATAAGTAACCATGTCCCAGACAGGTGCTGTCAGCTTAGCCTCGGGAGTTCTTGTTCAGTTGAAAGGTGAGTCATTTCCCTTTTATACTGTAAACCACCATGAGTCATGGAAAAATGGTCCCTTTAACTAACACACACTTACATGTTCACACACTCGTCTATTATTACACACACAGAAATCGGTGATGGGTTGGAATGACACCAGCTCTCGCGTCCCTGCTGCCTATAATGGACGACATGCAAGATCCCAACAGAAGTCAGGCTGCGGGAAGAGGGTTCCCTTTATTCTGGCAGCTGAAGTCGAGAACAGCTAAAGCCGGCCCCCAATCCTGCCAGAGCCCAGTGAATTCACATAGGCCACTGAAAACCACGTAACGTTCCTCGGCTTGCCACTACAATCGGAGATCGAGGACTGCGGCAGCATCCTGCTCTCGCCTCAGAGGAGCAATCAACCCACAGAGCAGTTACTGGAGTATCTTCTAAAGTGGAGGTGCTGAGAGCACAGGCAACGTGACCTGGACACGTTTCACCTGCAGGCCAATGGTGAGTTTCTGGTGATGGCTCAGGGACAAGAGAGAACTCCTACTATTCAGTGGCTCTTTGCCAGACCACCCAAGAGGAGTTTGGAGTCTCTGATAAGATGCCCACCCATCATAAAGACACGGGCACAACGGGCAACCTTCTTGGAGGGCTCAGCTGAAAGGCAATGGATTGGATGCCATGAAAACAGAGCCTTGCTCTCAGCCAGTGGGCCCTACCAGAACACAGATGAGGCAGACTGGAAGGGCCGCGCAGAGACAAGCTTGCCTAGTCTCCACCTCTGCTGAACCTGCTGCATGGCCAGACAGATGTCTTGACCCTCCAGTCCTTACAAAAAGGCCACTGATCCATCCAGAGAACAAATGTATCAGAGAGAAGCCCTGGGTTCAAAACTTTGCACCCAGCACCTGGGGTGATCGGTGCTGGGGGTTTAGTTTGGCCTATTAAGGGGGGACAATTGCCAAGTTCCGGATCAGGACGCAGGCTTGAACCTGAATCCAAAACATCCCCCATCTCTATCAGCTCAGTGACATTTTAACACAAGGCCCCCACCCCTGGCTAACCCTCACTGCAGGGTCATGAAGACCTTCTACAACATCCTTCAGCCGCTCGAATTTCAGAATCTTACCTCTGCGGTAAGAGGAGACCTAGTTCAGTTAGAACAATTAATTTTGGCCCTTCCTATCCACTTCTGCCCTCCTCCAGCCCCACTGTATTCCATATTTTTGGTAAAAGAGTACTGGCCCTTTAAGGTAACGGTGTCATGGTTAAACGGACAAGACTATGAAAGCGTTAGGAACCAGGGAGAAGGAGATTTTTTTCAAACAAGTTGATAAACATGAGTGATGTCAGAGCTTTGGAAACAGTCCAGGTAATCCACAGAAGGGGCTGGAGGCAGGTTTCAACCCCGACACCTTCATTAAAATACATCCCACACAAGATAACATTGTGATAGTTTAATCTGACAGCCCATCCATCCAGCTCTCTCCTTGCCTATGAACTTCCCCTCCTCTACAGCAGCTCCAACAGTCCTACACTTTAACCCAGAGACAGGAAGCCAGGTGTGCAGACTGTCTTTGTTACTCCACCGGTGGATGCTTGGGGGTTTGACTACTAAGCCATATGGAAGAAGGATGCTTTATTCAGTCACCCAGGGGCAGTGCCTGTGTCCCCCCTAGATTTAGTCTAGTTACCCTATGCCATAAAAGGTGGGGTCACTTTACAGTACCTTGAGTTTTTCAAGAGGTTCCCCCCCCCCCCCCCCCGAAGGGTGCTTCACTGTCGGAGGTGCATGTGCCCACGTGCTCTTGATCAGCGAATGCAAAGCAGCTTCCACCAGCCCACACCGCGAAGCAGACGATCCACAGCTGAGGGGAAGGAGTGGGGGAGGTGGAGCACCCATCAGGGACAAAACCTTTTGAAGGCCGTAAGTCACTGTAAGGGAAGCAGCCGCTCCTCCTTCTGTGAGTGTACGTCACACAGAGAACCCTTGCTCTTTCCTGATTCAGTAGGAGTAAGGTCTCGGGAATTAGAGGTAAAGGTAGGTAAGCACACAGTAGAATATAGGACCATGCTATTATCACTGCATCTTCCAAAGCACTACTCCTTGGAGCAGAAAAGGAACTGAGTGTCAGCAGGCCCACCACTTCCCAATGCCCCCTCGTTTTGGAGGCAGGAAGTGCTACAGGCTTGCGGATACGGCTTTGCATTGACTGGTCGAGCGCACATGGATGGGCGTGTCCCACAATGAAGCCTTCACAGGGACGTGTAGTTGAAAAAAGGTAAAAGGTCTCCCCGTGAGAGAATGGAAATTTTCAGATGTGCGGTGACTACGGAGGAACATCTCTCCCTGCATATTCCGTATGAAGTTCTCAGGGTCCCTCTGTAGCACCAGCTCCACAGGTACAGCCCATAGAAACACATCCCGGATTGCTGGGAACTTTAAGGAGACTAAGAAAGAGATGACAGCCCTATGAAATACCAGCTGAATAAGTTTGGAAGGGGATAGAGGAGATGGCACTCTCAGACAGATGGGAGTGTTGGGGCAAACCCCACTCTGGATGGCATTTACTTTATAGAAACATGGGTAAGTGTCTGTACCATCACTGCTGTGGTCATTGTGAAGCTGGCTCTCAACCACAACTCTACATTAGCCAAACTGCTTGCCATGGCCCATGTTCAGCCCTTTGGTGAGGAGCATGGCACAGACTCTAGTGAGTCAGGTTAAAGAAACTACCCCGCTGTCAAATGGTGGATCTGCAGGAGTCTCCCTGAGAAAATCTGCACACAAAGGTTGAAGATGTGACTTTCAAAAGTTCCCATCCTGCTCGCTTGCTTCCAAGATAATCCACTGAAATTGGATATCTCTCTCTCTCTGCAAATGGCTCCAAAAGGGGAACCAAAGCCAGGAAAAGCACAGTAGAGAACAGAGGGGGAAGAACCACTGCTACACATTCAACCGACTGTCACTTTTTAAAACTTCGCTATAACTAGGCTGGGAAGGATAAGATTTCGATCAGCAAATGTTGGTTTTACCAACAAAACTATTTCCATCAACAACAGAAATTTTCCCGATAGGCAAAGTAAGCCAAATGCTGCTTGAGAATTTGCTAGCGTTTGATTTAAGGATATTTACTTTGTATATTTTGATATGCGACATTGACATCTATTTTAATGGGTGAATCTCAACGTCTAAGGTCATTAAATAGTTATTAGCTGGCCCTCATAATGTCAACTTTTCAAATGTAGATCAATAAAACAATTGAAACAAATGCTTAAAAATAAGCAAACATCAAAATTACTTTGTTTTAAATCGAATCCTGGCAAGCTTAGCCATAACCACGAAGAGTTTGATCTGTCCTTACACCCTGCTAGCTGTCAAGCTGGGCAGTTGAAGAGGCAGCTTTAATAAAGTGACTCATGGCATCATGGTTTTAGATCTTCAAGGCCTATCTACCAGGCTGTAAGGCCACTCCCGGTCAATATTGGCTTCCAGATTTTAGTAAACCAAACTTCACATCAGTAGTGCAGGAGATAACTTTAATGTCCTCTGTGTTCCGCCCTGATCGGAGAATGGACTAAAAAATGACAGTTTTCTTCCTCCCCAATATCCGTGTTTTTGGCACTTGAACGACCGTACCAGCTAGTGACGATGGCCTGAGTGGCCTCTGCTAATTGTTGCAGTGTCCCTAATCAAGGAAAAGAAATCTGTGGGGGGGGGGGGAAGGTGGGAAGGGACCGGAAGAGCTTACAAAAAACCCCTTCAATCCAGAGTTAAACCACAGAAAAGCCTCAGCTAATGAAGCCTGTGCTAACCTCAGCTGAGTAGCTGGCTCTGGAATTCTCCCTTGAGGTAATTCATTAACCCCTTTCACCCATAAGAATCCTGGGGAATGCACCAGTGGGAAGCTTGGTGCTTTTTTTCCCCTCCCACTATCTAAACTCAGCCATTCAGCTCCTTAATCAAGAAAGGAGGGATTCCCCAGCCTCTTCTCCTTTCCTTACAACTCCAAGGTCATGCATACTGGAGACAGCTACTCCTGGCCCACACAGAAAGGGTCTGTGTGAGTCACGCTGAATCTGTCTGGTCGCCCCCAGAGTAAGCGCCTTCCATGCGTCTAACTCCAAACGGAGTGAATGACTGAGTCAGACAGCAGCCTAGAGCTACTGGAGTGTTAAATGGAGAACCGCAGTTAGCGGATGCTGAACAGACCCCAAGTAAATCCAGTCACTGGAATCTGAGCGCCCCTCTCCCAACCTAAATCCGCCTTTATTAGACTAATTCAGCTTTCACCCAAGAATGTCCTGAAATCCCATTTAATCCCACAGCCACCTCTTCCCTCTTGCAGCCCAACAGGTGTAACCCACCTACTCCGATATCTCCCCATATCCTGAATGGATTTGTAAGCTCTGAAGAATGTCATGCAAGACTGCCGTGACTTACCAGGTAATGCAATGGGCTGAACGGTCTAGAGCAGCGTTTCTCAAAACTGTGGGTCGCGACCCCTTGGGGGGGGGAGGGACGCCTCCTAAGGGGTCGCGAGCTGCTTGCGCCACTGAAAAGCCGCCGCCGCAATCACTTCCGCATTCGGCGGCTATTTTCAGCAGACATGCCAAGTGCTCCCATTGAACCCAGGGCAGGCAGGAAACAAAACACCACAGAAGAGCTGACTGCACTAGCATTTTAACACACAATACTTTGGGGTGGGGGGGAGAGGGGGAAAAACCCCATGAGACTGCAAACTCATTCCGCAGCTCTGAGCGGATTCCTGTCCCTTGGGGATTACCAATTTAAGCAGTGTTTTTCCTGTTCCGACCTTAAGCGGATTAATTTCCAATCTCCCCCTTACTACTCCCCCCCCCCACTCCCACCACTGCAAAAGGTGGATATCAAATGCAGGCAAGATGTAGCGTGTCTGGGAGAGGGAGAAAGAACTACCAGCCCCTGAGCAAAACAGTCATGAAGCACACGTCGGTTCTCAATGAAGGAACTGCTGCTTCTAGAAACCAGGAATTCCTCCATGTGCCTTTTATGTGCTGTAGAACTAGCTCTGATGGAAATAACATTTGGGTCTCCCTTGCATGGGTGGATGTAAGTAGTGAGTGGTCAAGTTCACAGCCAGGGTCTTTGTCTTCAGGGCTCTTACTGGAATGGAAGCAGATCCCTGGAAGATCTCCTAAAGCCCCAAGACAGAAGCTCATTGACACCAACTCTGCTCTTGTAGCGTAATGGAAAAATACTTGCTTGTACCAGAGACAAAACAAGGAAACTCACCCTGGCGGGACATAACCAACACCATGAAATTCACCACTTTCCACTCTTCTCCCGACAACCGTTCCGAACGAGAGCACACAGCATACCGCTAAAAGACGAACTCAACAAATATGAAATTTTCCACCCTCCTGGGCGAGGAAAATGGAGGGAAAAAATGGAGGAAAGCCTAGCAAGGCAAGTAGCAAGATTACTTCATGCATATGATGGATAGAGGTCTATAAAATCATGACTGGCGTGGAGAAAGTAAATAAGGAAGTGTTATTTACTCCTTCTCGTAACACAAGGACTGGAGGCACCAAATGAAATTAATAGTCAGCAGCTTAACGAACAAAAAGGATAAGGAAATATTTTTTCCACACAACACACGGTCAGCTGATGTAACCCTTTGCCAGAGGATGTTGTGGAGGCCAAGACCATAAGAGGGTTCAAAAAAGAACTAGATAAATTCATGGAGGATAGGTCCACCAATGGCTATTAGCCAGATGGGCAGGGACGGTGTCCCTAGCCTCTGTTTGCCAGAAGCTGGGAATGAGCGGCAGGGGATTGATCACTTGATTCCCGGTTTTGGTCATTCCCTCTGGGGCACCTGGCACTGGCCAGTGTCGGAAGACAGGATCCTGGGCTAGATGGACATTTGGTCTGACCCTGTAGGGCCATTCGTGTATGTTCTTATGAACTTAATACACAAACAAACACAACTTTGGCCCTTTAGACTAACTGGTCTATGATTTTAGATGGTAAAGCATTTAAAAACAAAAAACAAAAACAAAAAAAACCTCCAAGAGTTTAAGAGAGGCTTTTAATTAATTTACAGGTTTGAACTTTTGTTGAGTTCTGCTTAACTTTCGAGCCACAAGGCAGATTGAAAGTGAAAATCCTGGACCTCTCAAAAGGTCACTAAAGCACACGCACACCCAGAGACGCACACCTGGGAAAGACAAAAGTGCACTGCAGTACGAAAAGTCCCAGGCGATGCTAGAGCCCCGTTTTTTTCTAGGAATATTTTCTGAAAGAACGAGGATAATCAAATCTCATCCTTCAGCGTTTTGCTCTCCTGCCGGGGTCAGGAAGGTATGCCCTTCCCCCCACCTATATACACCCCCCAGCCCTTGCACTACACATCTGGCAGGAGGACAGCTGGTCCTGGCATAATGAACGAACTTGATTAATGACACTAGTTACATTATCCTTCATGACAAATCCTCGGATCAGTGCTAAACTCTAACCTTAGAATGGGGGCTCTCTGGCACCTCCTGCCCAGGGAATATCATGGGAGTCTGCTCCCACCACCACCCTGCGACATGGCTACACCAAAGACACAGACACGAAACCTGCACACCACACAAGTGGAGAGCGGAAGGTCTTCCCCCACCCATCCCTGGCACCACCTCAAGGCTAGACAAATGGCCAACCACACCGAACCGGTCCATGAAATCAGCTCCTTCCATCTCCTAAAGAGGAACCGGACTGTGGGAACAGCCGCGCGCTCAGAGGAGTCACGTTCCACCTGTAGCCTGCAGGAGTTCCTGCCCACGCAGACGGGTGCACAGAGCTCAGAGACTCTCATCCAGACACATACAGAAACTATGCAGAATGCAGCCGGACCTCTCAAGCCTGCCTGAATGGTTTTCTTCCTCTCCCAGCGTGGCTGTTTCAGCCACAAAAACCACACTGCAGTACAGACAGCAGGCAGGACCAGCTCAGGGACCTATTGAGCTTGGCACAGACAGCAGAAGACCCTCTGCCAGAGATAGCTTCCAGCTCCCTAAGCCCAAGAAGCTAGAGGTGTAGGCACCACAGAGATAACAGGAGCATCGGGCTCGAAGGAACAGGCTGTAAGGCGCCCTCCTCTTCTCTCCAGGGATTGCTTTAGAGAGGAGTAACGTGGTCTCTCGCTCCAGATGCGGTGGGGAAGGACAGCGAGAGAGAACAAAGGGCTGAAGAAAGGAGCCCTAGAAACACCCCCGCCCCAGCCATGGAAGGAAGGATGAAATAAGTATTCACTGCTATTGTAACAAAGAAAGGCAGAAGAAGCAGGGCAACAAGCCAAGGACTGGAGTCAAAGCTGATGCCAGTGGGACAGCTACATGGCAAGAGAGCCTCCGCCTCCCATTGTCCAAGCCAGGGGAGTCTGCCCATTGACGAGATCCTCCCAGGGAAGTGAGCAGCCCTCAGTTCTGCTCTTCTGCAGAACCAGCAGGTCTAGCTAAAGCGACTTCATTCCCGCCCCTAAAGCCTCTTGCCGTCTTCAATCACTCACAGCACAGCTAGGGCCAGTTCCAGGGCACGGGGACAATTCCCAGAAGATCTCCACATCTCAGCGGGCCATAAATTAAATGAAAGGCTTAGGCAGCGCCAAGGACTGGAGGAGCCAACGCTTCAGGTCAAATGGGCTGGCCTCCAAGTTCTGAGCCAGCTGAGTTGCTGCTTGGAGATAGGAAAAGAGGCCATGAAAGCGGGAGGAGAGCAGAATTGACAGTTTCCAGGAGTCACTTGACTTATTTATTTCTTTAAGGTGCCACAGGACTCTTTGTTACCTTGACTTATTTAGGTACCTGGCATAAAGAAAGTGAAAAAAGACTCAATTATACTGTCACACGAGCAATCCAAGTGCAGTCCAGTTAGTGCCTCTCCATTCTCAGATGCTCTCCTGTGCTGGGTCTCCCATGCTAGAGAAGAGAATCTTTTCAGCCAAGTCCCATTGGGCAGATCTATGGATGCTGGGCAGACAGACAGACCCTGTGGTTTCCTCTGGCTCTCTAGCTCCCAGAGTAACAGACCTCATGCTGCCTAAGGTCACCCACCACACAGGGCATCCCGGGCCTGGATCAGGCAGCCATAGAAGGGAGTGGGATTTGCACCAGATCCTCCTTTACTGAACCACAATGATCCCAGGGACCATGCTCAGCCTGGCTCCCTCCCAGATGCAGGGTTTATGGAGGCATCAATTGCCCAGTCCTTTAAGGAGTGCTTGTGTCCCCAAAACCACGCCGCCCTGGGTAACCAGGTGTGAATCTGGCCATAATGTCTTAGAAAGATAAGATATATTTGTAAACACTGATGTTTACAACTGGCCTGTGTCATTGTGTAATGAAAGCAAGGCTCACAGGAGCGCGGAAGACACACAACTGAATGGGTTCTATGGTACCACACCCAGGCTAATCCATGGCCTTGAGTCAAACTCTGGATTGCAGACCCCTGAAGTTGGTGTCTCAGCCTAGAATGGGGGTGTGATCCCTATTCTGGAATCGGAAAGTGTGAACTCAAAAGTGGGTGTGGCCGGCACGGAAGGGGACAGGACCATGTTAGAAGTTAAAAAAATAAATCAGGCCCAGAACTGAATTTAAGGAGTGCTTGTGTCCCCAAAACCACACTGCCCTGGGTAACCAGGTGTGAATCTGGCCATCATGTCTTAGAAAGATAATATATGTTTGTAAACACTGATGTTTTCGTGAAACTAATAGCTTTTTATAGAACAAATTGCAGATCAATAAGCTATAAATAAATAGGACTAGCGACACCAAATGACACCATTCCAAGTGAATGTATTCGTGCCTTTAAGCCCACCAGGCTGGTATTTAAAGACGAAGGCAGCATGAGGCATCTGTACATATCGCTTTGTGTGAACTCCAGGCACCCTACAGAGCCCTGGTGGTCTCCAAAGCCAGCCAGGGGCCCCCTCACCCCCCCCCCCAGTTGAACAACCCACCAGCATCTTTCATGCGCCACACAGTTTAGCCACTGTTAAACATTCGGTCCTCGCGGCAGTTGCGAGCAGTGGCTCCCATCCCCGAAGAACACAGCTTCCCTCCCAGTCTTCCACCGGCCCCGGGGAAAAAGAGTCTCTCAATAGCTCCCTTCGCAATATCAAAAAGGTGGCAGCAGGCTGGTTTCTGAAGCACTCGGGAGCTCGCTGGTGGTCCCTAAATAAGCAGCCGCATGATCTCATACCAAACCATCCTCAGGCTCTTGTGGCCAGCCTCAGCTCAGACCACAGAAACCTTCAAACACACCCTGCAAACAGGAGAGTCCCAGTTCTCCCGCAGCCACCATCTTTCTTTAGCTGGTCCCACCCAAGGGGATATTTCTCAAAGTAAACTCAGTGTTCTTGGGGTTTACCCTAAATATAAACGGTCCAGGACAGACAGACAGACGCTGGAAGGGCTGCCTCCAGGGAAAGGAGGAAAACAAACAAACAGTCTCCAATATTGACTCGGCCAAGTCTAGTTAGTTCCCTGTGATTTTAGGGGAGGGAAGAGGACTTTTATCCAATCATGTAGGAGTCAGTTCCTAGCTCATCTAGATCAAGGAGGAGTGGAGGGGACAAAGATAAGTGTCCCTCAACAGAGATCTCCCCACGATGGCTGGGTGACAATAGGAAGCCGACTCTAAGAAGGGGAAATAAACCGCAACAGAAGCGAGCTCCAGAATACCCTTGGGACGCTCCCCATTTCGGAGAGGCTGCTTGTGTCCCCACCACTCAGCCCAGCGACGTGAATGGGTCATGGCATCCAAGGATCCTGCCAGCGAGCGTCAGTGGTTGCGGTTGCACGGCACAAGATCATTTGGGTTTCCTGCTCCCCTTGGTATGTGGCGGCTAGGTCTCTCTCGGCTGCCGCGTGCTCCAGGGAAGAGATCCATGAAAGGAAGCCAGATCAACCTGGCATCGTGCTGCTGTACTCACTGCCTAGGCAAGGAGGATGAGTTGCTGCTGTGGGAAATACATCACACCGTGCACTCGGTGTTGGTGAGTGCAGGTATCACAGGATGGGAAGAGGACAGAAGAGAGAAATATAGTCAGTCTATGGTAGAAGCCCACGGCAGCCAGCCAGTTATGGGTCTTCTTTTGCCAGCACGGCACATTTAATTGTAGCTATGGGAGCAACAAAAAGATCAGATGTTGGTATGAGACACATGAGGCCGTGAAGGCAACATTTTATTGGACCAACTTTTGTTGGTGGAAGGTACAAGCTTCCGAGTTGCACAGAGCTGTTCTTCCAGTCTGGGGAAGGAAACATGCAATGGAAGGCTGTGTAGGACAGATCTCCTCTGGCAGAGCTAGTCTGCCTCTGACCCGGAGACAAACAATTGCCTTTTAAATCAAAGTGACCATGACTTGAGAAGAGGGCTCCTTCTCGGAAACCTTTAGAAAATACCTGTTCGGGCTTGAGCTACTGATTTCCAGTGGGAATTTCGCCTGCACAAGATCAGGCCCTGGGCATAATACCGTGCAAAGCTGAGGCCTTCAACCAGAACCTGTCTGAACGGCTGTTCAGTGGCATTGTGACAGGAATAACGGAATGGCAACTCAATGGGCTAATTGACGGACAGTCCTGTAGGAGGCTGCAGCTCAGAAAACCTTCTTCTCCAACCCCTTAGTTGCTTTTCTTCTAAAACACCCCAACCCCGCAATCAGCCCCAACATGCGTTTTGCACACGCTCCCAATACTGCTTAGCCACCAAACTTGTTCTGAGGGTATACATGGAGGAAAGTTATTTCACAGTCTACAGATGATCATTCCTGCTCAGGGACGAAACAGGTCACCCTAAGCTGTATAGACACTAGCATTAGCATTTTGTTTTCATCTCCCAAGTGAGGGGTAGATAGATGCTCTTCTCTCCAAGCAAAATAACCCCACCTAATCCCAACAGGATAGGAGCAGGGTACTGTGACTTAAATACAGCAGCGCTTTCTGAATGCTTCATCTGATCAAATTCCCAAGCTAAACCAGTTTCCCAAATCCTCGGTGCCCTCTCTATGGCCCTACACAGCTCGCCTCTGCCTTGCTGCTCTTTCCGAGATTTCTCAGCCTGCACTTTCGGTCCAACCGGTTCTGCTCTTTATTTTTGTTTCAGGGAGGATTATCACCATGGCGATGTCCAGGTGACAGCAAGGGGAGAAAACCCACCTGCATGTACACCGTAATCCCTTAAAGTGTGTCAGAAAGAAGCACGTACCTCTAGAAAAATAACACAATTATTGTCCTGTAGCCTAATGTGTAATCAAACAAGCAGGGAGACAGTTGCTATATATCCAAGTAACCTCTCATGGCTGAAGGGCATTTACGGAGTTCACTAAAATGATAGGATACAGGCTTCTTTTTAAAAGGAAGGTTGTTTCAGAATGTGGTAGCTACGCTGAGCCACCGCCTTCTTCTGCATTCAAGTATCTCTTCAGACTCGCTTACAAATGCGGAGACACACACGGAGAACGCCATCTTGATGTAGAAATTAGGATCGACATCTATTTTAACAGTTCCACCGGACAAAAATAACTAAGTGTCCCAGTTTGCTTCTCTAGTCTACATGATGCCTCATCACCATCTACAAACCTTGCAGCTTCACAGGGCAAGGCGGGAAGTCCGTCTGGAGACCCAGCGTGTCCTGAACTCAAGACTCAATCTGCTCATTTATTTCTCACCTTGTGGTGGAGTAGACAGATATGCCAACCCAGCCCGTTTTACGCCTCACCTCAGGGAATGTACATGGATTTTAAAATTTCCTGCCCAAGTCCCAGTTGTGCAGATGTTGGATTCTTGGCAGGGAGTGGGTGTACAATCCCTGAGGTAACTAATAAATCCCTCCCAAGCACATGCTCTGGCTAGCATCCACTCAGTGTGGCGCTGGTGCCCACACCCACCCACCCACCATGCTAACACTGAAATTGCACCTTCATGCCCAGCAGGTTAAAGTCACTGGGAAAGAGATTCACGCCTCGTCTCCAAAATCCATGCAGCATGCAGGAGCAATGCTGAGAAGGAAACCAGACAGATTCTTGCCCTCTACTGGGTTTCCTGCTCACCAATTACAGTCTGTCCCTACTCCCTGAGGCTGACCCATGTGAACAAATACAGTAGACAGACAAAACACTGCCTCTGGAATCCACTGAGCTGTCTGAAATGACCATCCCATGGCCCTGTTGGTGGAGACAACACTAAGCAAACACCACCTAGGGTGACCAGATGCCCCAGTTATATAGGGACAGTCCCGATTTGGGGGTCTTTTTCTTATTACCCCCACCCCAGTGCTGATTTTTCACATTTGGTGATTTTAGGGTGACCAGACAGCAAGTAACACATATACGTGCCCCAGTTCGGATACGGCTAACCAAAATGCAACCCTGGTCTCGGTTTTTTCTTTCCTAAAATTAGAGAGGTGTTTCGCGATAACCTGCTTTGCAAACATTGGTCCCTGACTATGGATTTTTTTCTCCTTCACCCCCTTCTTTTTTTTTAAACACAGCATAAAAGAGGAAAATACCCACGCACAAAAAGGTGGCAAGAGAACCAGAGAAGAGACCAGCTTCGCAGTGGGAAGAGAAATGGGTGCAATGCACAGGGCCGGCGACAGGGGGGTACAATGGGTACAGCTGTACCGGGCCCCGGACTTCAGGGGGGCCCCCTGAAGTCTGGGGCGGCCCGGCACGCAGCTGTGCCCCCTTGTCGCCCGGGGCTGTGAGCAAGGCGCGGCTCTGGGCAGCCGCTGCAGCGCTCACCAGCCCCCTCCCCCGGCACCCAGCAGCCTCCCCAGCCCCCCTTAGCTTCTCCCGGCCGGCCACACGGCCAAAGCGTATGCGGGGGTTGGGGCCAGCGGGCGGCGGGAGACCGGGGGGCCCCGCGGGCGGCAGGAGAATGGCTGGGGGGGGGACCCGCGGGCGGCGGGAGAATGGCCGGGGGGGGGGCGCGGGCGGCGGGAGACGGGGGGGCCCCGCGGATGGCGGGAGAATGGCCGGGGGTGGGGGGGCTGCACGATCTCCGTACAGGGCCCCAAAATTCCTGTCGCCGGCCCTGGCAATGCAATGGGTACTTGGCTGTCCCTTCCATGCATTTGCCCTGGAGCTGACCTGCAAGCCAGGAGCTGGTCAGCCAGGATGTAAAGAGAGAGGTCTGTGAATCTAGGAAGTCTGATTAATGAGAGCACAAGTGGGGTTCTTCTGATCAAAAGATTCTCCAAAAACATACCTCGAGTGCAGACAAGAGCTAGGGAGCAACCGTAACCATGCTCCAACTTGGAGGGAGGTAGAACATGATCCTCTCATTATGTAAAACTCTTGGCAAGGCGCCATCTTCCATGTATCCTGTTAGCGATTTTGTATCCGGTTTGGGAATTCCAAGAACATCTGCAACGGTCTTTTGCCTAACCGCACATCTGCGAGCCGAGGCGCATCGTGTCCCTACCTGCCGTGCACGGTCATTAGAAACGAAGCATGAATTCCCTTCTCGCCAGTAAAACTCATGAGCCTCAGTGCCCGGCCACACCTGGAGAACACAACCTCTTAACCCTAGGCCATTCTCCCCCCCCTTGGACAAAAAAAAATACATTGCGTTCTTCCTTGTTCCCAAAGGAGGGAGAGAGAGAGAGAGATCAGGGAGTGGGTGTGGGTTACAAATAACAGGCCTTTCAAATGAACAAAATCCCCAAACCTGGTTAGATTTCTGCATTTGTGCTGGTCACCTGCAAAGCCCCTGATGGTTTTGGGTGCTCCACTTCAGACACCTCAAAAGGGACCTGGTTTTCAGAGAATGCAGAGAACTCACCCTGTGGAAAAAAACAGGCTGTTCTAAAAGTCATCTGCAATCACCAGTCCCTTTTCGAAGTGCTGGCCACAGCTCCTAGCGAGCAGTGTGTGAGCTGCTATCAAAGTGCGCTGCACCCCAGTCAAAGGGTCACAGTGAGAGCGGTCGGTTTTAATCCAATAAAGCCCTTCTGCATCTAGAGCCTATTTTAAGTTAGAGACAGACAGACACACACACGACTGGATGACCTCTTGAGGTCCCTTCCAGTCCTACCCTTCTATTCTAGGATTTAGTCCTGTGTCTCTTGGATCGCATAGTACATCCATCCTTCCTGAATCCTTCCTGATTTGTCTGCCTGCCCCCCAGTATCATGGTGCCCTGAAATGCCACTGTCCCAGGTATACTCCACCTGAATCACATACAGAAGAACGATCACTAAATGTGAGCCCTCCACCTGTGCCTTCCAAAATTGCGCAGGTGTGTGGGTGTGTGTTGCTATTTTGATTTGCAAGCTCACATCTTACTCGCTGTGGTTTAACAGTTTATAAGTCCCCTCCCGTCCAGAATTACAGGGGGCAAGGGAAAGTCTGGATGGAATGTCTAGTGCCCCTGGGGATACATTAGGTAGGAAAGCATCCATCCAAGATGTAGCAGATTACGAGGGTAATTCCTAAGCCTTCTGAAGTCAGGACACCAGAGGATCAGTTTAGTATCCCCTCCCTAGCAGAAAACACCCATAAAACATGACCCATACACCGTAACTCATGAGAGCTGGCAGCCAATGCTCAGAGGCGATCACAGTCTGCACGTACGCAACATAACCCTTCACCTTTGGAGCCCTAGCTGAGGTTAAGGGTACGATATGGAGCAAGGGGGAGGGAAGGAAAGAAGTCTCATATGGACTAGATTTTTTGGAAGGTTGATGTAAGCATCTGCACCTGTGTACTTGTTTGTGCCTACAGGCAATGAGGCAACACACTAGCTGCATGCATCAGGTTCTGGGAGGCAGACCTGTGGCATAGGCTGCTGCCCGAAAACCAGATGCTATATATTTGGCTCTCTTCACCAAGTGGTCAAGAAGTGTCTCGGGCAAAGAGCAGTACTTTAGAGCTGCTTTAGAACCTGAACTTTTTCCCCCACCACCACCATCCCGAACCACAAGAGTTGTTTGAAATCCAGAGCCAACTCAACATGGAATTTTACAGCCTAGCTGGCATAGCCAAGCAAATCTGAGCCCCATTCTCTTCCCAGTGGGAGGAACTCTGGGAGGATGGGGCACCAGCCAGGAAGGAGAAGAGGTGATGGAACTAAAATAGCTTCATGGTGTTCTTTGAAGCACAATTATGTAGTTAGACATCCATAAGAACAAAAAATTGCCACGCTGGACCCTTTGAAAGGTTCATCTAGTCCCCTATCCTGACTAATATCATACCCTGCAGTAGTTAGTGAATATCTGGCATGCTCCTGCAAGGTGCAGAGGGAGAAGGCTCAACAGCTAACTGGACTCGGAACCATCCAGCACAAATAGTTTCCTTCTTCCTACTTAAAGTTACTTCTGCAGCCTTGTTAGAGCACAAAATGCTCCTGTGCAAGTCCGGTCCTAGATCTGTGTTGTTCACCGATGTGCTTTTAGACAGCTGATGCATTTGCCCACCGCGGTGGCCGCATTTCAGTAGCAGGTTCACGCAATTATCCTATAGAATAGCTGTGGTTAACTGTAAAGTGCTTTGGGCGGGATGAAAAGTGTTACAGGGCTTCGACTGTGACGCAAATCACAAATATCATGGAAATTGTGAATAAGGGTCACAAAATCTTGGTAATGGCTATAAAAGAAAAACAAACAAAACAGAACACATGTGATTACCGAGTGGCAGTGTGACCGAGTGACCCAATGCGCTAGGTTGCAGTGACTGGAGTGGGGGAGTCGAGCCCAGACCCACGGGACAGAATCCACAACTGCGAGGTAAGGTCACTCTCCAAACCCTCCCTTCTCTTCAGGCCTCACCTTTCAGCACCCCCACTATAGTCTATGTATGTTGATGTAGTGAAGACTACATTGTTGGTGAGCCTCCTTGTAATTTATTGGGTTTTTTCCTGCACCTCTCCCCTGAAATTTACTAAAAATGTGCATGCCAAAATTCTAGCCCTATGTAAAGTGTAATTCACGAGACAGCGTCTTATGCCCCTCAAGGAAAGAGAGAGTAGATACTCACAGGACAAGTTAAGTTAATTTACTGTAAGACAGAAGAAAATTGTTAGAATCCTTCACACAAGAAGTGGGGGAGGAAGAAAAAGCAGCAAAATTAAGTGGCTCAGTGAGGCTATTTAGCTCATTTCCTTTTATATTCAATCCCTGGTCTGTTTCCCACCACCCGCCTCTTTAGTCTACTTGGAGAAAGCAATCAATTATTTATTTTTACCATAATCAAAACTACCTCTCCCCCACCAGACTGGAGTCACCTGTTATTTACCTGGACAGGTGTTGCTCTAGTTGCACAGACCTCAGAGAAGTTGAGCAGGAGCCAGGCCTCTGATTAAGACCCAGGGCGGGGGAGAGGGGAGAACAAACGAGAGGAGAGTGAAACTTTTTGATTACCGTATTTTTCGCCCTATAAGACGCACTTTTTCTTCCCCAAAACGGGGGGGAAAAAGTTGGTGCGTCTTATAGGGCGAATGCAAAAAAAAAAAAAAAAAAAAAAAAAAAGCGCCTCGCTTTCCCGTCCCCGCCGCGCGGGCGGGCTGCCGAGGTTCCCCCCTCCCCGCCGCGGGCGGGCTGCCGAGGTTCCCCCCTCCCCGCCGTGGGCTGGGCTGCCGAGGTTCCCTCCTCCCCGCCGGACAAAAAAAAAAAAAAAAAAAAAAAAAAAAGCACCTCGCTCTCCCGTCCCCGCCGCGCGGGCGGGCTGCCGGGAGAGTCCCGGTTCCCCCCTCCCCGCCGCGGGCGGGCTGCCGGGAGCGCGCCCGCGGCGGGGAGGGGGGAACCGGGACTCTCCCGGCAGCCCGCCCGCGCGGCGGGGACGGGAGAGCGAGTCGGCGCTTTTTTTTTTTTTTTTTTTTTTTGTCCGGCGGGGAGGGGGGAACCTCGGCAGCCCAGCCAGCGGCGGGGAGGGGGGAACCTCGGCAGCCCACCCGCGCGGCGGGGATGGGAGAGCGAGGCACTTTTTTTTTTTTTTTTTTTTCCCGGATTTTTTATTTAAAAATGAGGGGGCGTCTTATAGGACGGAGCGTCCTATAAGACGAAAAATACGGTAATTGAGAAACTGCAGCCATGCCATGTTTGAGTAAGATTATGCAAAGGAATGTGGGTCTCTTTTTTGTGTGTTCATTCAGTTGAAACAGAACGAGGCAACTGCAGACAGGGAGGGGAGGACAGAGAAATAAAGATTCACGTGAACCGGTCAGTGCTCGGGATGAGTGCGGGGCGCTTGGGGGGGGGAAAGGGGGCCCCAGAAGCTTTATTATCATTAGAGTGATTGCACATTTTAGGCACTGCCGGTAGAGCTGCTGCATTTGCCTAGCTCATTTCATGAAACCTCAGGAAAATCAAACCCCCACTCTGCGCTTCCTGCTAACCCTACCGTAATTTTAACTTATATCCTCTCCTATCCCCCGGAACATACTGTATTCTAACAATACTGTCTGGAATTTTACAGGGAGAGTTATGGTTATTAATTAGATCTGTATCTTAAAAAAAAAAAAAAAAAAGGTAAGAAACTGCTATGTCAATTTGTTTCCTGCCTACTGCTACTTTTAAATTCTAAGACCTGTTCCTTGTGTGCAGAGTGCGGCTGCCATCTTGTTCTCCGAGCACTACCGCCTGTTTCAAAGGAGATGCCTACCCCATGCTCCCTCTTGCAGACGCTTTATTCTTGTTCTTTCTTGCTCTGCTGTTTCCTTTGATCTAAAATTGAAGAGTCAACTATACGGTCGCTCTTTTGGTAAGAGGGAAAAAACCATCACAACAGGCGAGAGGGCACAAGGTTGACACTACCTTGGAACCACATTAAACGTGTGGTAGACCCGAGGCACTTGAGGGAACGTCGCCTTTTGCAAAAAAACATGAAGTCTCTTTGCACCAACTCACAGCAGCCTCTCTGGAGGAGCAGATATTTTTGAAAAAAACCTTAAATTTCCTACTATAAAAACGTATCTAAGAAAACATCCCAATGGTAGCTGGTGGTGGTCTCTGTATTTTCAGGGCATCGGTAACCTCGGCTGAGAGAGACAAGAGACACAGTCCCTCTCCTCCCTAGAGCTGAAAAAAACCCTGCAGAATCATCCTTTAAAATTGCTACGGCACAGCTGCGTTACAAGGCCACTTGATCAGGAATCCGACCTACCAACTAAAGAACACCACTCTACGTATGGGTGCAATTTCATTTAGGCACATCTCAGAGGAACATGCTCTGTGCCGGAATAAAGAGAGCTTTGTGTAGCAGAGATCTCTCACCACATTTCCGTATGGAATTTGATCAAATGGAACTTAAGATCTTAGAGTTGCTTTGAAACCCACCTCCCACTCCTCAACTTCCCCCTCCCCCTTCGCCCCAGTGTTACCGCAGAGGTCAGCGGGGACATTAAAGCGAGAGTAGAGAGACAGGAAAGCTCGGCCCATGCACAGCCCAGCCCCAGGAGAGGACGTGCACCCAACTGAATGACAGACATTGTTCCCAATGAAGGAACTCCGGTAAGAAAGCATTTACCAGTTTCTGATCTCTAAGGTCCTTCCCAACCTAAACACTCATAGGAGCTGGACTAGGCACTGGTGTAACTAGTGTCATGTTTTGAGTACACACATACCCCCCCCCTCCCTCCACCACCAATATCACCCAGACTAACTGTGTCGTGCATTTACACAAGTGCCATTTCTTTAGAAATTGTTGAGTCAAACAGGAATACTCAGGATAGCAAGGAACCGGGATCTGGCTCCCAATGGATTTAGCATCTTCTTCCTCCCTCTGGCCACACACACAACTCAGTCAATGCACCTCAGTGCAGACCTGTGACGCTGCTGCTCGTCTGAGCCAGACACCCAGCTCTGCCAAGGCAGCTCCATTCTGAATGGCAGTAGTTCGGAGCCACTCGAATCCTGGGCTGTGCATGTCCTTCTTCCAGCGGGCCTTGATCACAGCTATAGTTCCACCGCCGCTATTGATGGACTTGAAGCAGGAGTTCACGGAGAGAAGCCTTATGCCCTGGGTTATGCAGGAGGTCAAATTAGATGATCGTAATGGTCCCTTCTGGCCTGAAAAAAAATAAATCTATGAACCTACTGCACCCAAGGCTGTTCTTATCCTTCCCTACCATCCCGAATACAGCTGTGCCGATGCAGCTCAGTCCCGACTTGCAATCAACTATTATCCCATTTGCCTGATGAAGTCACAAAGACTCCGGCATCTAGGTTACGTGGTTAGACATGCAATTTGTGGTGTAGAGCATGATCTTCAATGGGTGCTCACTGGAGACCTGCAGAAGACTGTATGTATGCAGGAGAGATATTGCGTGTACCTTTGTCTGAACAGGAGCAAAGGAAAGTGAAACAATAGAGCCACTGGAGAAATCTGCTTGGCAAGTTTACTGGTGATCGACCATCAGTAGGACCCTACCAAATTCACAGCCATGAAAAAACACACACCCCAGACTGTGAAATCTGGTTTTTGGTGTGCTTTTACCCTATACTATACAGATTTCATAGGAGAGTCCAGCGTTTCTCAAACTGGGGGTCCTGAACCAAAAGACATTTGCCAAGGGGGGCTGCAAGGTTATTTCATGAGGGTCACGGTATGGCCACCCTCACTTGTGCACTGCCTTCAGAGCTTACTTCTGCACTGTTGCTGGCAGCTCTGAAAGCAGCACCACCGCCTGTGCAGAAGAAAGGGTAGCAGTACTGCAATCCCCCCTACAATAACCTTGCAACCCCACCTCCCCCAATACCTTTTTGGGAGAGGACCCTACAATTACAACACCGCCACATTTCAGATTTAAATACCTGAAATCATGAAACTTACCATTTTTAAAACCTTATGACCTTGAAATAGACCAAAATGGACTGTGAATTTGGTAGAGCCCTAAGCATCAGTGTCCGGGGAGACAGTGAGTTTTCTGGGGGAGTCATCAGGAGTCCAGGATTTGAGTCCCACAGACACGCTGGGAGTCACAGCCTTCCCGGGCCTCTGCAGAGCCGGGTAAACAACACCCACCCTCTTTTATTCACTGGTGGGAGATGGGTGGATGAAAAGCTCCACACGGGATTAACGGTCCCCAGCTCTAGAGTAACTAGTTTGACGCAGGAATACAGAGGGGAAGGCAAATAAAGAGCAGGCTTTTAAAACGCCCCTTTATTTGAAGCCGTTTGGACCGATGGCTGACGGGGTCCAAGGCATGCAGCCACCTCCTGCGTCTCTCTTCATGGCCTCCCCCTCCTCTGGAGAGTTCACAGTGCTCCCTTGGGCTGTGTAATTAGCAGAGGCTATAGTGTTGATGCCTGTGGCAAGCTGCAGTTTAGGTTTTCCTTATTCTTGCCTGGACACATCTCTCTCTCTCTCTCTCTCTCTCTCTCTCCACCCCCACCACTCAACTGGGAGATCATCCACAACCTGCACTGTGCAAAGGCCACCTGCCTTATAGGCAACAGGTCTCATATCTGGCAGCCTTGCTGTTCCTCTCCCATCATCACCGCCCCAGAGATGAATTGAAATCTTAGCCTGGTTTATGAGACCACTGAAGCTATTACATAAGAATAGTGCAGAGAGATTCACGACGATCCATCTTTTTTAAAAAAAATTTTTTTTAAAAAAAATAGATTTATAAGCCATTCCAAGAACAACAAAATCTGGCAACTTTATTTGGAAAAATTAATAATTCTGCAACATTTCAACAGAACAGAAACAGTTCCTTAGGATGGCGAGAGAAAAGCCAGAAAGTCCCATTGCCTTTCTATCCCCAATCAAAACAGGGGTGGGAAATAAAGAGAAACAACATGTTGTTGATGAGTTTTCCATTAAGAGCCAGCGGTTAAACCCCCTCTTTGTATTCCAGCCTTTGCTTTTAGGCTCAGCAGGCCATGAATTTTTTCCCCTCCCTTCTTTTTAATAATAATAAAAAAAGTTATATGACTTTAATTAAATGCACTTATTAAAAGGGTGAAATATTTGGAGAGGCTGTTTTTACGCTGGAGGCACATTTTCCAGCATGCTGTAGAGTGTCTGCATCCGCCCGCCCCAGGCAATTTTTAATGCACAAATAAATCCCCACCTGAAGTGCTGACAGATGATTATGCAGTGTGGCAGCCAACTAAAGTAAACACAGGGGCAACGTTTTAACCTCTTGCAGGCACGGAGCCTTTCCCCTGCTGAGCCAAACTCAGGTGTAAATGACCGGCAGCCAAATCTTTCCTTCCAGTTACTCCCTTTCAGCCCTACCTTCCCAAACGAGGCCCTACTTTCAACGCCACTTCTGGGTCTTTTGGGGTTTGTCTTGCCTAGGAGGGGGAGACTGTCACTTCAATTTTGGCACATTCCAACCTACCCAATCTCAAAACCCCAGCCTGGGCAAGCCTTGTATTTCAGGCTTCAACTTCACCAGCTCACACACGCTCCTCTCCCAGTTTGATACTTAGAGAGGTTTCAACTGAAGCCAAGGCTGATTAATAAAAGCCCTCTTCCCTACAAGCCTGGCCAGAGTGAAATGCTGAACACACAGAGAGGGAAATGGTGGAAGAGAACAGCAGAAAAACCATTTGCTCTGGTGCCACCCTATTGTTCTCTCACCCCTCTTGATACACAGAGGAAAGCTTCCATCGTGCTCCGTATTCTGGGGAATGGGGACAGCCCGCCAAGGACAACGGCTTCTGGGAAAAAGGTAAGGTCATGTATCAGTCTCCACTTTCAGCACTCTGCTCTGCAAACGCTGCTGGGTAAGCGTCACGATTCTGTAATCGGGACTGGACGTCCAGCCGGTCTGAGGTTTCTACGTTCGGCATTGGACCTGTATCAACCTCATGTTGCTACGCCGAAGGACCCAGGGCAGTAAGTTCCAGTAGCTCACCAATCACTAGAAAGCAATGGTCTCTACCACTGGAATCCCAGATTCCCGACAGCACAAGAGTTGTATTACTAGTCACAGGCAGAGCTTAAGGCCAGAAAAGACCACCACCAGTCTGACCTCCTGTATACCCCAGGCCACCAACCCCACCTCACACCCGCACACAAAACCCAACGACTGAAACTAGCCCAGAAGTACTACCGCCCACAGGAGACTACACCTGTATGAGCCACAGGCAGAGAACAGAAGGGAATGTCCGAGGCCAGGAAGGGAAACTATTAAGCTCTAGCAGGTCAGAAAAATAGGCTTTTCACACCTTTCTGGTGCCCCTGTCCCTGTTTCCCTCTGAACACGGGCAATACTACAACAATTAGAACAGACACTAGTAGCACTCATCCGCAAGGATTTGTATGGAGTGTTTCTCATCTCATAGGCCTTGGCATGTGCATGGTTTTGCTACAACGCATTTGCATTGTAAGGCACAGTCCTTACAGGAAGTCAATGAGCAGCCCAGGTACCACGTGACCACAAACAATATGCTTCTAGGAGATCTCCAAAGCTCAGCAGGGCAGGTAGGTGCTCAGGACAACATTTTCAGAAGTGGACATTCATTTTGGGTGCCCCGCTACAAACATTCGGGGGTGCTGAGGACCGACAATTTCAGCTGAAGTCTATGATTAGTGTCACACATGCTCAGCACCTCTGAAAACCAGGCCCTTGTGGGTCTGAAGTTTCCCCCAAAAGTGGAGACGTTCAAAATTAGGGGCCACTTTGAAACGTTGGCCGGGTGCACCAAGCCCTTCCTCCTTCCCGTGAGCAGAAAGTCACCCTGGTCTCCTCGCTCGAGTTAATAAGATGATAAACATTTGTCACAATGCTGTTTATACCCATCGCCCACATAGTACAAGGAGTTGTCTGCTAAGAACCTGTTTTGGCAGACGACAGCCTGAACAGGAGACAACAACAACAGCCGCTGGCCAGAGTTTCACTGTGTTCACCCTAAACACGGCCAGGGCACCACATCCTCTTCCAGTGAAATAAGCGACCCCTTCCTTTCCAGTTTGCAAGGGCAGCTTGGGTCACTTGTCCAGGGTGTGACCGAGATATGCTTGAACAGAATCGTCTCGTCTTGAAATGTTAAGGCCTGAACTGTGCTTCTACGTCGACAAGACGCCGCATGCTTTGCTAATCCTTGGAGGAGATTAACTTTTTATTTAGAATTCCTTCCTTTAAATGTGGCAATTATGAATTTTTTTCTTCTTCAAGCTCTTGGCAAGGAGAACAAGACTTTCTCCAGGCTGGCTGGAGAGGTTTAGATAGGAGCTAAAACTACATTCTACATTGGAGTCAAAGCAAGGAGAATCGTCGATCGAGCAGAAAAGGACAAAAATCTTGCAGTAAAAGGACATGCCACCTGCAAAGACCCAGATTTGCAACAAGGAGAGCCTGGAGGACAGGAGGCTGTAGAGAGTCACCCCGGTTTGCAAACACAGATGTCAGTTTCACCTCCCAGCAGCTTAACGAGCCAGAGTGACCAGCTCTTCTTTCTCGATCTGACCGCTCAGGCTAACTTATTCCTTTCTGGGTAAGAAAAGCTTTCAACCCCTTTCTGCTTCAAACAGGAGTGGAGCACATACACCCCAGGAAAAGGTCAATCTAGATTTTACACATGCAGGTAAAAGTCATTTCAACTAGCAAAGTACACCATAAAGTATAAATTATCAATATACATTGATGGAAAGGAAATATTCTTCTCAGCAATACATACAGAACTTCAGCTTAATGTCCAGGTTCAAATCCAACTCTGGACTCCAGTGAAGCAAGTTTGGCAGGTCTCTGCTGAGGCCTTGTCTACACAGGAAAGGTCTCCCCAGGGCAACTAAATCAACCTAGTTACGCTGGTGCAAACCCCTAATGTAGATGCACTCAAACCTGTTTAAGCCTTGCTTAAATCTGGTTTAGCTTAGGCCAGTCAGTTACCAAGTTGAAAAGCTTGAACCCGTTTAGGTGCATCTACACTAGAGGTTTACACTGGTTTGTCATCTTTGGAGATTTGATAAGGAGCCTCACAAGGTTTGGAGTTTTTCCGTAAACCCCCAGCTCCTGGAATCCCATGAATGGGAGAGAATCTTCAGCTTGAATTTCCGGGGAAAAGTTTCTAGCACTTGGAGTTGCAGAGAAAAAGCGTTAAAAAAGCTAAACAATGAGAAAAGAGAAAGAACGAACCTATGCTATTTGATTCGTGATATTTGAATGCTTGGGAATGGCAAATGCTTTAACTAGATAGAAATGTTGTGTTTGACTTGGTTGCGCTGGTACAAATGAGGCCCAAGACCTTGGTGGGTATCTGGCCACATCAGAAACATGCTACAGGATTTGGGCACGCTCGGATTAGCAGAGGCCTCTCGGGCCAAGCAGGCTAGACCAGCCAGCAAGTTCAGGCGCTGAGGGCTCCGGGGGGAGAGATTCAGAGTGGCTCGCTGCTCTAGGCCTGGCTTTGGTCAGCCGGTTGCTTTCACAAGCACTAAAATCCCGCTAAACGGTTGAAATTAAATGAAAAATGTATTAATAAACTCCCTTGCCCACACAGGGATTTGAACGTATTAAGACAGACAAGCGGCCCCAGGGCAGCACACAGAGCGCAGCAAACGTTTGGAGGATTCAGGCAGCTGTTTCCACTCAACAGACAAAGACTGGGTAACTCCAGCAGCGGTAGATCAGTTTATATGAAACATGAGGAAGGATGCCCTGGAACTGAGCAAAGGTAACCCGGGCTGTATATTAAAAAGGAAGGGTATTGAGCGCCTGTAGCTGTCAGAAGGTATTTCTGCAGCAATAGCTTTGGCAAGATAGACACAACTAATTTAGGGCTGCCTCACTGAGGTATATTAAACTGTCAGTCTGGATGATATGACTTTAATCACTCACGGGAGATGAAAGCTCCCCGAGCCCCATTGGTGGTGGGCTGGACACACACGAGGGTAAGGGGGCGGGGTGGGGGAGAGGAACACGTTGTGGGATACCGCGGGCGCAGGAAAGGCTGTATGAAGTGGAACAATCCCAGGATTAGGGTGATCAGACAGCAAGTGTGAAAAATCAGAACGGGGTAGGGGTAATAGGAGCCCATATTAAAAAAAAAGACCCAAATATCAGGACTGTCCCTAGAAAAATCGGGACATCTGGTCACCCTACCTAGGATATTAGGAGACGTACCCGGCTTTCTCATAGGTTGGGCTCTTTTCTCTGCTCTGGGCAATGAGAGACCAGGGGCCAATTACTCAGTTTGCCAGGAAGGAGCGAAGCAGGACCGGGTTTGGTTGCTATCTGCAGACGAGAGAGCCAAGGGCAGAGGGATCCCAGCGACGGCCCAATGCTGGCTGTGCGCCTTTGAAGGGAAGAGGATTATCTCACCGCACCCCCAGATGCAAGAGGCCCTAAATCTTCCTTTGCACAGAGGTCAGGCAGCTCAGGTCTGATAAAGCAGCACCTCTCTGCTCACAACAGTGGCCCCCATCCCAGGTCTTGAGTTGCCTCTCAATTTCTTAAGCAGGCCAAGGAGATCACCTGTCAAAAGCTGGCTGAATTAGGAGGCGTAGGGGAGACGTAGACGGACTCCTGGCTGCTAGCGCCCTGTAAAACTCAGACCTGTCATTTACTGAGGGTTTCTGACAACGTAACAAGTCGGGGGGAGCATCCACACAAGCGCCGGGGTCATGATCAGAAAATGAGCTTAGGAGCTCCAGATTCAGAGTCCAGGCCTCAGAGTCACACCAGGAGCGGTCAGCGAGCACCAGGCTATGCCAGCCGCTGGGCCTAGCGCCAGACAGAGGGACCAGATGCACATGAAGCCAGCGTATCGCCTGAGCATTTTCTTTACCCACCTGGCATGGACTCACAAAAAATCACCCATTTTGCCCTATCCCACGGCAAAGCCTTGAAGGGGCCAAGGTTTGCTCGAAACCGGACTGACTATTTCAGTGACGCTGCTCAGCACTTCACGGTGAACACTTCACTTGACTCTATCATCTCCTAAGCCACTGAGGGGGAAGAGGATTGAGAAGCCGATGGGCCATTTAGTGGGATGGTGGGAGACTCCTTCCTGCTGCATGGAAGTTTTCCCTCAGAGAATTGAGCTGCTCCCTTTAACCTCACCTGAAACATCCCCCTTGACCATATCTTGTATCCCCACCACTCTGGCCTCCCCACCTTCGGTATCCATTTGCTCTGCCCGTTAATTGCGGTGCAGGGGTTGGTGCAAGAGGACAAAGTCCCCCATCGGGGATCTGGGAGGCTCCCTTCAGATTAGCCAGAGTGCTAAACTCATGGCCAGAGGGAAGGGGCAATTAGAGATAGGTGAAGAGCATCGCCTCTCCCCTTCCACCCCTCAACAGAGACAAGTCTGGGGAGACCGGAGTGGGCGAAGGAAGGAGAGCAAGAGAGAGAAGGGAGGTGCATGAAGACAAGTGACCAGCTCTTGTCGAGCTGCCAAGGTGACAGAAATACTTGGCTAAGATCCGTCACCAACACGAAGCCAAAACAGCGCCCCATGTGTCTCTGAACAGACTGTGTAAATAAAGGGTGAAGAAACTGGCCACAGATCCTGCTTTCAAACATGGTTAGAACAAAATAGTCCCTGACACTTCTTTTCTCTCTCTCTCTCTCACACACACACACACACACACACACACACACACACTTCCCCTTAGCTCTTCCACCACCATAGAGGCCTGTCAGTCCTCTCAGTCTGCGCTGCTGCAGTGATAGCCGCGCTCCCCCGGCCTACCTGCCCCGCATAGGAATGAAGGCAAAAGGATACTCCCACGGGGCACAGCTGGGCTACAGCGCCTGCATTCGGAGCCACAGGAGTTCCAGAAAGAGAGAAAAGGCTGTTCTCGGAACAAGAGATACCGGGGAAGACCCACTGAAAATGTACAGGGAGGCTGCCAAATTCACCTCACCTTTGCTGGGGTGGGAATACGGAGCACCAAAGCCGCAGGCATCAGAAATGCCGCTCCTCGGTATTCCTCCCCGACAGGCGGAGGGATGGATGTGCTGCTGGATGGGGAGTTTGGGGTTCCCATCAGCCTTCCAGGTTCTAATTCGGAAGGTCTCATCACACCCCCAATCTAAACCGCTCGCAGGACGGTCAGTGGAGCAGAGTAGAGTCTGAGCAAGCTTTCATCACAGCTGTGTGCCATGACCGGATACTCCGACCACTGCCTCCTTACACTGCAGAGTCACAGCATTCAGATACATACAGGGCGATGTCTTGTGAGAGATCACAGCATAACAGTACACGGTCATGACAGCCACAGTCTTGCCTACTGGAACGAATTCAGAAGATGGTTCCTCAAGAGACCATTTTATTCGTGTTTCTCAAGTATGGGTTTTTTGGGAGCAACATCCAACTTGGATTAGACTTTAAGGAGGGGGGGGGAGAATCAGGAAAAAATCTGAAAAACAAAAGTAAAACCGCCAATGTGGGGGTGGGAAGAAGACTCCTATTCGTTCTTGGAATTGTCCAGATTAATTTGCCTAATTTACAAGTCAAAACAGGGTTTTTCTGCTTTGCCAACAATAGCAACGCCACACACGTTCCAGAAATGGACCAGACACCCAACTGCACAACCCTGAACTGTGCAAATTTGGGCCTGGAGCCAAACTTCCCCAGGGAAATCTGCAATCCAGGCATTTTGTTTCCCTCCTCCTTCCTTTCTACAGACCCACCTAGAGTCCTGGCCATGGTATAAAGCGGTCACGTTCTGGAGGGGAGCCTTCCCCTCTCACCATCACGTAAGTGGATATTCTTTTCTGCTGACTACTCCAGTCTCAGGTGGCCTCTCTGCTCCCAGCTAACAGAAGAAGAATTGGAGGTAGAAGGGTGTGATGGCTGAGCAGATGAAGGAAAAACATCCGGTTCCCACCAGAGCCGAGAGGGAAGACACCCACTAGCACAGGGTGTCCGGTTTCCTCTCTCAGAGGATCTAACCTCCCTGCCGCCTGGTGCAACATGTGTCTCCAGACTGCACCCAGTCTAGTTTTTAAGTGTCTCGAACAATGGAGATTCTACCATTTCCCTTGAGAAGCTAGTCCATCAAGCCTACCACCGACCACCCCACTCCGGCCAGTTACAGAACGCCACAAGAGCTCATTACATAAAACTAACGAGCGGGGCTCCACTTTCAGCATGGCAAGCTGCTACGCTAATCCTGGATTTGTTCTCCTAGAAACTAATTTAATCACTCCGTGCCATCCAGGCTGTTCACATGTCGGCGACACCAAAGGCCCACTCCCCAGTAACCAGCGATTGCAGGGGGAAAAGACCTCATGAGCTACCCGGCCCAACTGATCCACACACAGCGGCTCTTTTAATCCTCTAAAATGGCCCCAAACAGACCCTGCCATGCAAGAGTCTCAAACCAACAAACCCAAGAGATGTTTGGGGAGCAAGGAGGGTCCAGTGAGTGGAACACTAGCACGGGGGACATAGGAGATCCAGGTTAAAGTCTCTGCTCCACCACACATCTTGTGTGGCTTAGGGCACATCACCTAGCCGCTGTGCCTCAGTTTCCCCTCTTACCATGGAGATAGTAGTACAACCCTACCTTACAGGGGTTTGGGGGAAAATAAATACAGTAGAGCAGGGGTTCATCAATCTTTTATTTCTGAGCCCCACCCACAACATGCTATAAAAACTTCGTGGCCCATCTGTGCTAGAACATCTGATTTTCCTGCATATAAAAGCCAGGGCTGGCATTAGAGGATAGCAAGCAAGGCAAGTTGGTGTTCCTCCTCCCTCCCCCCGCCCCCCCGCAAAGCTATGTTGCTCAGGCTTCAGCCACAGGCGGTGGGGGGCTTTGGCTTTCTACCCTGAGCCCCAACCAGTGTAACTCTGGTCCTGCTGGGCAGACCCCCTGAAACCTGCTTGCAGCCCCCAGATCACCCCAGACTTCTGGTTGAGAGCCATTGCCTTAGAAGACTGGGGTGCTCCAATACCATGGCGAGAAGGGCCATATAAAAGCATCTTCGAGAGCGTTTCACCACTGGGAAACACAGCAACGCGTCTGACGGCCATTTTACACATGGGACCAAAGCAGTGCTTCTGGCTTCAATGCAAGCAGCACATTCCTACCCCAGGAGCAGAGCATGAGCCCACGCTAACATCAGTGGCGCCTTCCCCAGCAACGTCACTGTAATTCCCAACTCCGGGCACTCAAAAAATTATGAGTAAGACTCAAAAAAACCCATGAGATATTAAGAACGGGACATTCAGTTCTCTTTTTATTTGCAGTTTGGCTTTTGCACCTCTAGATTCATGTTTTCAAGTTTAGCTTGACAACCACGAGGGCTATAAATATATTTTTTTTAAATGAAAGCGGAGATTCTGGTGTCTCCGATTCCCAGATGTAGAGTTTTAAGAAGAAAAAAAAAAAAAAGTCACTAAATAAAACATCACCGGAATTGGCAACAACTTCTGACACGACTCCAAAAAACGTAAGTTACGTGTGTGGTAACTTGGCAGAGCAGGGGGGGAAAAGTCATCTGAGCAATCGAAACTTTGAGAAGTACCCTGAAAACGCGGGGCCTTACCCAGCGTATCTGAAATTGTTGGGTCTTCGAAGGTGAAGAATGCGACACAGACAGACAATGGAAACAGAAACGTCATACAATGCAGACGCATTTAGCGGCGTCTATTCCTGTATCGTTTGAGGCTTGCAGACTTGTTTACAAGCTTGTCTTCACCGCAAGCCCATGGCAACTCAGACACAGGAATGTCAGCCAGGGGTAGATCAGGAAGGTTTCATCCCCCTGAGCACATTGGCAAAGACCTTTGTTTTCCCTGCCCGCCCTGTAGAGCGCTGATGGGATGGGCGGAGCAGCCCCCTGCTTTGCCTATATCTCTGCCCTCCAGCTCACTTTTCAGAACCAGTGCGTAGTTGAATTGCTGTTGAATTCTGTTGCCTATTTGGGAGGTAAAATTAAAACGCCCCCCTCTCTGTGCTTTGGTGGCATGACACACAGCACCGAGACTGGGATCTTTGGCAGCCCGGTCACAGAACTGCTTCCAGAGTGCTGGCCCGAAACCCTGTAGGGTGTTGGGCCAGCACCCTGGAAGCAGTTCTGTTTCCTTCCCTCGCTTCTCTGTACGGTCTATTGGAACTCCCTGGAGGAGAATCTTTGAGCAGGCTTGGGGGGGCGGGGGTGGTAACCGAAGCCTCGGGAAGCAGAAAAAGGAATCCAATAGTCAGCAGCTTCATTTCAAAACACACACCAGCCTCAGCCCTTTGCAGGTACAGAAAGCTCAGAAGGGATGGAGAAACAAAAAGGAACTATCGGCCCATGTTCAACGTATGCAGCGTACACCAGAGGGGGGTTCACCCGGCACCACGCACCCTGCCTCCCGAAGCCAAACACGGCGAGATCTTTCCAATCGACGGGCATGGAGAGCCTGCTGAAAACCTCGCTGGCTAAGGGTACAGAAAGTTGGGGTGTCTGTGGAAAGGATACACTGTACAAGGACGTGTTTTCTTCCACTCCAGTGTTTCCAAGCCTGTCACTCCCACTTGTTCCTAGTGAGATGAATGCCCGGAGTAAAATGGAGGGACAAATGTACTGTTCCCTGGCTTCCAAATACAACGTACGCCATCACAGGCTTGCTATTTTTCAGGCACCGGGGTCTGGGAGGCTCTGGGAGCATGTATCCGTTTGCCGGCCCCTGAGCTGTGTGATTATTCTGCAGGATGCGGTCTCAGGATTTCAATGGTTGACACTTTCCTCTAGGCAAATCTAAAATTTTCTTCCCCCATCTGTACGAAGGGGAAGCCAGGGAATAGGCAGTCAAGTAAGATTCGGTCTTCTAGAGCTCTGGCAGTTGGGCCCAGTTTTGCAAGAATTTTTAAAAAATTTACTACCTTGCTCATGGCAACCTTGGAGAGATCAGTTCCATAAGCGAACGAGCATCCAGAAATGATACATTTGGCCCTTCTGAACTTTCCACTTGAGGACTTTACTTCTGGCTCAATTAAGTTGCCTTTTGTGGACAGACCTTCAATAAAATAAATATTAATCCAGCCTTTGCACAGTACTGGTCATCTCAAAAGGACCCCAGAGGGCTTTACAAATATACTGCCCCTCCTGCATGGGCTGTCCGCATGGACTGAACCCTCGATTGCTGTATTTAAAGCACAAGTCCCTGCTACTTGAGCTAACACACTAGATCCATTAGCTTAGAACAGGGTTTCTCAAACTGGGGGTCGCGACCCCCCAGGGGGTCGCTAAGCGCTCCCCGGGGGGCCGGCCCGCAGCCGGCAGCCTGCCCGCGGCGGGGACTGGAGGGTTTTGCCGCGTCGACGGAGCTGGAAAAGGGGTCGTGGTCTCAAGAAGTTTGAGAACCGCTGGCTTAGAAGCAGTAGCAGACTTAGAGCTCCTTATGGGGTCCAACCACTAAAGGAAGATACACAAGACTGATCTTCACAATCATTGAAACACAGCCGCCTCTGGTGAGGAATACGGCAGCCACGTGGAGAAAGGCTGGGGGAAGCCTGCAGCATCCTTCGGAAAAACACAACAAAATAACTCTGCTGTTATCTCTCCGCCATCCTCCCTGTAAATCATTCTTATCAGTCCAATGCACAACAAACGAGCAATAAAAGGAAGGCTTGACTGAGTAGCTTATATAACTGCGAAGTGACAGCTGTACTCCGCCACGACTGGCTTCCCTGGGCATACTAGAGATATGGGCCAGCTTGCTTTCATCTTAAAAGATTGTATTTGAGCAATAAACCCAAGCCATGGCTTAGCGGCTCATTCCACTCAGCATAATAACAAAGCGCCATGGGATTCCACGTGTCACTCCGCCGCTGTTTTCCGAACTGCCAGCTCCGTCCACTGAAACTAGGATCTGAAAGTCAAGCCTCCTCTTCTGCGTGATCTCTGTTCATTCTAGAACAACCAATGTATATGTTGCACAGAGCTAGGGTGCAATCGACTTGGAGACCCCAGACCCCAGTCAGAGATAAGCCACATGTTAATGCTCCTCTAGGAGGAAAGTTACGTCAGAGTCTCACACCGGTGAGAGAGCGGCCTGCCCTGTAGGTTGCTCTTTCGCTGCACACTGGAGATAAGGAGAGAGGTGAAGGTCCAGCCCAAGTGACTGGCTGAGCCAGATTCACTAGTCCTGGCCGTTAATGTGGAAATGCTCTGGAGCAGCATGCTAGGTTACAATGGGTTAGCCACCACGGGGCAGCGGTCATGACCCCAGGATCTAGCATCTCACCGAGGTCTGTCTCTCTAATGCCACATTTAGTCCCCACTGCCCTGGTCACCTGCTTTTTCTGGGGCAGGAGCTGCCAGTGTCCTTAGTGTAAAGGGAGCAAACATTTGGTTCTCTCTCCTTGGCAAACCACCCTAGCATTGCGTGACGGAACTCAGACAACAGTTAATTACTTGGATCACGGGAAGCAGAAGGAGGCAGTTTGGGGGAGAAAAAGGCAGGAGTGGGGAGATGGAAACTGCTGGAGAAATTCCGCCAGGGGAGATGAAATGGAATTGCAAAGCAGTCCTGACAGGTTAACAGACAGGTAATATTCCAGCAGTGTTTGCTTAACCAGGTTCGCTCCCAGTGCAGCCAGCATGAAGGCCGAGGGCCTCCTCAGAAACCGCGAAGGGGAGAGGTCAGCACAATCGCCTGCACCGGCAGCTTTGCACAAATCGCCCGCACCGGCAGCTTTGCTCACTTGGCCGCGAGCCTCCCCAAGGCTTTTGCCTACAAAACGCATCACCAGGATTCAGACCCCCAGCAGCCTCTAGCCCAACCAAGCTGCCAATTCAGCGATTCACATTGGTCAGGTGGAAGCAGGGAGCCCTGGGTGCCAACCCCAGCGCTGACACCCAGGGGTGCTGGAACAATTTGTATAATGGAGATGCCAAGAGCCATTGAGCCAACCCGTATACCATGGAAACCAAGCGGCACCCCCAGTTCCAGCACCTATCCGGACATCCATTCTCTGCAAGACTTTCAACCATTGCCACTGCACGTTCCTTGGGGCACAGGCCTTTTCCTTCCTGTATCTGTAACACGAGCACAATGTGGTGCCGGTTAAACAATTTAGCCTCCCTGCACCTCAGCTTACTCATATAAGAGGTAGCTCTGGTTATAAAACTGCCCATCCTTGTGGGACTGCTGGGAGGGACTTTATTCATGGTAATGAAATGCTGGAAAGGCCTCCTACAACAAGCACTGGATACAATGGGTGCCAAGTATTAGGACAATCACAGTAAGTAACCCTTCACAGTAAGGGTTAACAAATGCTCCATCCGGGTTATAAGCATGGTACAGACTGAGTCAAATGTGTTTTATAGATTGTTACAAATCAACAGGCTGCTTTTAACCACTGACAAACGCTCGAGTACCCATTTATTATAAGCATCTAAGAATAATTCATGAACCCTTTGTAAACGATTTATGAATGTATGCCCTGAAGAAGACCATTACTACTGATCAGGTCAGGTGGCACCCACAGCGTTAGACAGCGAAGAGCAATTTGATTCTTCAAGACGATTCAGAAAGAAGCGATCAAAACCCCCACAGTTCTCCTGGCCTTCTGGATCCCCTGGGCTGGATTACCAAGCGCTGTTTAGAGTTTGCAGCTTTGAGGAATCTGTGTGGGTCCCAGGCTATTCAAAAGAAATATTCTGAGGTCAGATTGTATCTTTTCAGAGTTATTTGGGGGGGAAACTACTGTGATTTTTTTAAAAAGTGAATGACACCGCTCTGCTCTTCTTGAACACACAACGGGACGAGCGTCCAGGCAATGCCGTCACACACTGCTTTTAGATAATGCACACACACTGAATATTCAAACTTCTGAAACCCTGGTTTCTGTCGCTGAGAGCCATAAAATAATTCCTGGAGATATCAATACCCAGACTTAACCCTGTGCTTCCTGGGAACCTGAAATTCCCAATACTACGTAGACCCAGGCCACATTTCAGGTTTTCTGGTGCTCCCCACGCGCAACCACACTTTGTTTTGTGCTGTGACCTCACCAGATATGGCTGCTCTCCGATATTCTAGGGATTACATGTAGCCCGCAAGGACATCTCTTGCCACTAGCTGTAACAAAATGCCTGCTGCAAAAATGAACCGTGAAACAACTTCAGGCCCTAGCATTTGGTTGGTTGAATCATAAAACACACTTGTTCTGGGCTCCACATGGGTTCACAGGCACAGAGGGGAGAGCGAGACACGTTCTTGCTCCTGCAGAAGGAAGCTGGGTTTACAGAAGGGTTTGCAAGCACAGTTGCGCTTGGGAGAGGTGAAAGAGCTCACAGGGACAGTGGGAAAATCATCCATAAACAGACAGGCCTTAAACACCATCCTTCGTAAATCCAGGCAGTTGCGTCACTTTAAACTGCACCTTAGGCAGCTGGCAGAAGCAGCTTCATGGAGCAAGTCTCAGACAGAAAAACCACCCCAGTTTTATGGGCATCTGGATGAGTCAAGGTCGGTGATGGGAAATTAGTTCAAAGGTGCGCTCTCCGCCTTTACCTTTGTTCCCAACACAACCACCCTCATGCAAGGGGTGCTCTTGTCCATGCAGAAGCGAACACACAAATCCTCACCAACTGTAGCCTGGCCAGCGTGACCTGACCCCGAGACCAAACATCATCTCCGCAGGAGCTACTAGCTTCGTTGCTGTGACCGAAGGCAGAGGAATGATTGAAAAAGCATGTGGATTCATTTTTGTTGTTCGAATTTCTTCACTGGAAAATTTCAAACAAACAATTTGTTCCTGGTTTCGTGGTTCTCCCTTCTCCAGTGGGGGGGGGGGGGAAGAGACTGGGGGAGGGGATACAAACCAACCAAAGAAAGTTACTTTTTATTTTTTTATTTTTTATTGGGGGGGGGGGGAATAGAAATAGAAAGTTGCTCTTTTCAGAATAAAATGAAATACTTCAGGAAGTTTTTCTGAACCAAAATTACCCCCCTCTTATTTTCTTTTTTTCCAAAAAAGTCAAATAATATAATCATCTTGTTTTCCAGCCATCCCCACTGGGACGACTGTGCCAGCTGTATTGCTAGTTCTCTCAACCCGGGCGATGGAGACTGGGGTCCTTTTCTTACCACCCGGCTCAGGTAGTTTGGATGAGAACCAGCTGCACAATCTCTTTTTGGGTTAACAAGGGGAAGGGGTCCCCAGTTACAGATGAGTGATTTAAAGGTGCCTTCGGGGTGGTGAACATAAAACATCTGTATCAGACTCTGGGTCGTTGCTGCAGCACTATCACCATATACGGGACATGTGCCCTGACTTCCTATCTCCATGAGGGCTAGTCCCAATCTTCCCGGCTGGAAAAAACTTGCAATAAAACCAAACTTAAAGTGAACCAGGAGTCCAAAAGCTACACTTAGAGGATAAAACACAATACAGCAACGCGCAGGTGTCTTGTACAGACAAAGATGGATGTCACTCAGACATGCTATACGCAACACGAGTGCACCAGAGCCTGCTTCCTTTGCTTTACGGGTCCTGCCTAGTTTGCTTTGAAAAGACATGTTTTACTGGAGATTGTAGGGCGGAAGGGAACCGGCTCTTAAATGCAGTCATAAATTTGCCTGAACTTTGTTTTCAAACATTTCTTGGGTTATTTCTCCCCCCCACGCCCTCAATGAAGACGGGATTTATGGCTTGTCAGGGGAGTCACTCTGCAAGCAGGAGGGAATGAAGAGAAAAAAGCCCTTGGGACAGTAAGATTTGCCAGGTAAGAGTCTATGAGAAAAACTGTGCTCTGGAAAAAAAAAAAAAAAAAAGGTGTCTTAATATTTTAAAACTGATGCGCTAGGCCACACCAGAGGGAAGCCCAGCCAAGCAAGGCGGAGAGAGCGGTTAAATATCACTCCACCTAGAGCACTCATGTGCATCCTTTGCCCTCCGCAAGTTTTTCCTCCTCCATCCTGTCTGGCCTGATAAAATGCCCTTCCCCCTCCTCCCACCAGCTGGCATTTCCCACCCCATCGCGCCTTGTGTTTTCATCCTCCTCTAGACAACTACAACCTTCCTGGGGCGGGCGTCTGAGCTGGGTTCGTGGGGACGGCGCCGGCTGGCTGCTCAGGAGACATGGGCTCAATAGCCCGCTCCACCGCAGTTTTCCTGCCTGGCCATCGGCAAGGGACTCCAAAGTCCAGCCTTTAGTGCTTTTGAAGAACTCCACCCTTAATCACCCTGTGCAGTAGGACTGTCTCCCTTGTTCCAAATAAGGACACTCCTGGCCCAACCCCAGAAAAAATGAGCCACCTCATTAGTCTTTGGAAGGTAATGGGCACCTCAAAAGTAAATGGATATGCTCAGAGCACCTTTTTAATGCCACGCAAGTCAGAATATGCCTATGCGGATAAATCAGCAGCGCCTTCCCGGATATCGCAGGCCCAGATACTCTGGGGTATTTAGGTGTCTAACTCCCATTGGTTTGAACTGGAGGGAACCACCTAAATACCTGTGAGGATCAGAGCTTGCAAGAGCTCTGCTTTATTCGGTGTCTGGTTCCACTTCGCTGTGGACATCATCCCACCGGGCCCACCCTCCGTCTGGGAAGCTCGGCCCAGACGGGGAGTCTCAGAGCACTTCACCACCCTGAGTTGCAATTGAGCCCTGTACACCGGGCCAGCCAAGGGCTTTGGTACCCTTTATGCGCCCAGCATAGCGGACCCTTCTGTGCGGGAGTCAATGGACTCCAGAGAGGCCTGCTGATTCCTTCAAGGGCAGAACGTGTCAGGAAGAGAACCCAGGCACTAGCCTGGACTACTGTATTTTAGCCACTACACCATGAAGATGGCAAGTTGGAAAGCAGGTGTCACAGACTCAGCCCACTATACACTGGGGGTAAAACTACTGGAGACAAACGCCAGCATGTTATGGTAGCTGCTGCCCACAAGTTGTGTCTTTTTAAGCAACTTTTCAGGGCTCCTTTTTTTGTGTGTATGGCAAATGGGCCAACTCCAGCTTTCGCTGCAAGATGTTTGTTTCTATTTACCTAGAAATCAGCATACCCTGCAAAAATGGATCTCACCACCTGGCAAGAAGGGAACGTTACCTGCTCAACCTCATTGTGCAAAGCAGGTAACTGAGAGACATCACCACATTTCCCAGTCAAATCAACCTTCCATCTTTAGCGTATCCCCGTGCTCTGGAGCTCCCCAACCACCATGGTAAAGGGTAGATATGTTCCAATCTCCCTAGGTTTTTCTGTGCCACAGACTTCCTGGGTGATCTTGGGCTCTGCAATTCATTTTCCCCACTTGTAAAATGAGACAAAAAGCAAAAAATATCATGTCCCTGTTTGCCGTGGGAGGAGTGACGGGGAGACACACACACACACACACACACACACACACAGGAATACTTTTACAAAGGGTTTTGAAACCATCACAGAGAAAGCGTGAGAAAAAAAAAAAGACAGATCGTATTAGAGTTGGTTTTACAGTGAAGAAATTCAGGCTGAGTCATGGAGTTGCAGCGCTTCGCTCCCAGATTCAGGGAGAGCATTACAGACACCGAACTTGTTCCTGAAAAGGGATTAGAAGCTGGCCCAAAGAGGGACTGGATGACTCAGGGAGTTAGCCATGGGGCACAGAACCTTTATCTCAAGGTTACCATCCAGCCTCCAAACCAATCCAGCCCGATTGGTAGTGTTGGGAAAATCATCCAGCTGCCATTTAGAAACCTTGTTAGGTAAGATCTGCATAGGAAAGCGATCACCGGTCCATGCACGCGATACCATTTCACTGGTGCATCCAAACAGTTGTGCACAAAAAAAACCCCAAAACACGCACAAGTTCTCTTTGGAAAAGCCAGGCCCTAAAAGCCGATTTCCCCCCCTCTACCTCCCCATGTTCGGAGGGCAGCAGTTTTTCTTGCCCTTTAAGTCGGTCTCCTCTCTCCCTCCCACACCCACCCGCTCAGTGATATTTATGATCACTAGTGATTTCATCATCTGGGGCACACAATGTAAGAACAAAAACGGACAATGTTGCACCTTCGAGCCCAGTCACAGAAGGGAGACAGGAAAGCATTGCCCTGCGCAATAATAATGAGAGGGGGAAAAAATCAGTGCTAGAATAATTGACTCATAGAAACGTAGGGCTGGGAGGGACCATGATAGGTCATCAACTCCTGCCCCCTATCCTGAGGCAGCACCAAGTAAACCTAGACCGGGGTGGCCAGCCTGTGGCTCCGAAGCCACATGTGGCCCTTCAGAAGTTAAATATGCGGCTCCTCGTATAGGCACCGGCTCCGGAGCTATGGGAGTCACCTTTCCAATGTGTTAGGAGGTGCTCTCTGCAAGCCCCCAGCTCTGCCACAGGCCCCATCTCCACTCCACCCCTTCCGCTGAACCTACCGTGCCCTCCCTCCTCCCCTACGCTCCCCAGAGCCTCCTGCATGCCACGAAACTGCGGATCAGGAGGTGCAGGGAGGTGCTGATTGGCAGGGCTGCTGGTGGGCAGGAGGCGCTGGGAGTGGGGTGGGGCAGCTGCGAACATATTTTTACTGTGGCTCTTTAGCAACGTAAATTCTGGCTCCTTCTCAGGCTCAGGTTGGCTACCCCGACCCCGACCATCCCTGGCAGGTACTTCACTAAACCTTAAAAACATCCCATGATTCACCCCCTAGCCACAACCTCCCCTTAGTCTATTCCAGAGCTTAACGACCCTGGTCGTTAAAAAGTTTTTCCCATTATGTAACCTAAATCTCCCTTGCTGCCGAGTAAGCCCAAGCCTTCCCATCCTAAGAAATGATCTCAGTCCTCTTCAGAGCAGCCCTACACGTAGTTGAAGACTGTTGTCAGTCCCCCGTCAGCCTTCTTTTCTCACAACTAAACACACCCCGTCTTTTTAACCTTTCCTGATAAACGGTTTAGAAAACCCGACCTTTCGCTTTTGTTGCCCTCCTCTGGAATCTCTCCAGTTTGTCCACATCGTTCCCAAAGTGTGGCCCCCAGAACTGGAGACGATACTCCAGCTGAGGTCTCATCAGTGCTGAGTAGAGTGGGACAATTGCTTCCTTTAACTTGCAGGCAACACTCCCGCTAATACACCCCAGAATGACAGCAGTCTTTTTTTGCAATGACATCATGTTGACAAGACACATTCAATTGGTGACACATGATAACCCACAGATCCTTTCCAGCAGCGCTAGCGCCTAGCCAGTTAGTCTCTATTTTGTAGTTGTACATTCCTATATGTAGTTTTTTGTGCTTGTCTTTACTGAATTTCATCTTATTAATTTCAGACCAAGTCTCGAATTTGTCAAGGCCATTTGAATTCTAATCCTCCTTCCAAAGTGCTTGCAATCCCTCCCCGCGTGGTTTCATCTGAAAATGTTATTAGCATACCCTCCACTCCCTTATCCAAATCATCAATGAAAACATTGAATAGTACCGGACCCAAGACTAATCCCTGCGGAAACCCACTAGTTGTGCCCACCCAGTTTGACAGCAAACTATTGAGAACTACGCTTTGAGTGTGGTCTTTCAACCAGTTGTTTCACCCACCTTATAAATCACATTTCTCTAGTCTGCTTTCAGAATGTCACTTGGGACTGTGTCCAAAGCCTTATTAAAATGACGATATATCAGGTCTACTGCTTCCCCCCAATCCCCTCTAGCCTCACTCAAAGCTAGAAAGGGTCTGCCTAGACAGGCCATCCAGATTGCAACATATCCATTGTAGAACTTAAGAATGGTCCTGTGGTTTGGGCACCAGGCTAGAACTAAGGAGATCTGGGTTTCACTCCTAGCTAGGCCACAAATTCTGTTTGACCGAGGGCGGCTCCGTTTCCCTGTGCTTTGCTTTCCCAGCTGTAAAATGGAGATACTACAACTTCCACCACCTCCCCTTTTCTTGTCTAACTGCTATCGTAAGCTGTCTGAGGCAGGATCCATCTCATGCAATGTATTGAGACAGTGTTTACTGCAAGGAGCTCCTGAAGCCTTCAGATCCTACCGACAAACGTGTCATTTCCCCTGCTCTAAGTACAGCATGTTATTGGAGTTCCACTGCATAGGGCCTTGTCTATTCTTGCCCCTGTTAAACAAAACATGTGGCTGCACCAGTGGTGACCGCTAAGCGTCGGCGAGCGCATGCAGGATTTTGATGGACCGAGAGAGCTGGGATTTGACTGGGAAATATCGTGACGTTGGATCCCCGTTAACAGTGTTGCAGAGTGAAGCTAAGCAGGCATCACTCTCTCCATTCCTGGAATGCAGCTGGACTCACTTCCAAACAAGGGGAACTAGATTTCCATATGCAGATGTGAGTGAAACCCAACAAAGGAACAGCACGCACCCAACGGTGGCTGGTGTTAGCTCCCATGATCAGATGCGAGCTGGGATTTTGCTCAGACCCAGTTCTGTCTATGCTTAGCTGCACCGATTGCTGATTGGGCCATTCCCAGTCACCGGGAAAGCCTGAGATAGGAGAAAATGGAGAAGCTAAATGGCAGGTAAGGGAAAAATAAAATATTTAGTCACAATGCCAACAGAGTTCAGAAAACAAACAGCAAAGCAGGGAGTTTGGGAGCTAGAACACAGAAAATAAGTTTAAAAAAAAATAATCAAGAAGCCAAATATGGCAAAGGACAAAACGTGAAACTGATCAGCAGGGGGAATGAACAAGGGCAAGCAAGGGAAGTGTGAATGGTGCAGAGATGGGGGGGAAGGAGGGGAGGATCTGTAGGAAGTGAAAATGACACCCTGTTCTGGAAGCCTACTGGCCTGTGACCTGCCACCTCACAAATACTAAATGGGGGGAGGGGGGCGAATCCCACAATGAAGAAGGAAAGTCTCTAGGCGGGGTTTCTCCTGGAGCCATGAGGCTGGCTTTGTTTGCAGGCTGGAGGAAGTGGTAACTGCTCCTGTTTGTTCTTCTACAGAGAAAGCTTCAGTGTTTTCATTTCTGTTTGAAGCCCTGGAGATTTTGCCTTTGATGAATCAGAATTACTCCACTCCAGACTGACACCCCCACCCCACCCGAGTATTTTGTTGGACCCCTTCCTCCCTCGTAAGAGAGGAAATGGGGCAAGAAGCAGGTATTTCTGTTCCTAGAAAATATCAATCAGAGCATTTCATAAGCCAGAACAACACACCGTCACTCCCATCACATTGAAGACCAGCTGGGCCGAATCTGTCCAGGGAAGGGTAAGTGCAGTACAGTAAACTCCCTTGTAATATCAATCCGTGTGAGGGAGAGCAGGGTAGGCCCAGATAAAAAGCAATGGGCTGGCTTTCCAGCTGAGGACTCAACTCCAACTGAAGTCAATGAAAACTGAGTGGTAATTTATTTGCATTAAAGTTGCACCTAGCCAAGATCTGTCCCCACCAGGCTAAGTACTGTACAAACATACAAACCTGGTCTGCATACAGAAGTTGCATTGATTTAACTTAAGGTGCAATTTTGAACTGTTCTAGTTCAAACGCAGCTGTCGAAATAGAAGAGACATGTGGTGGAAGGGGAAACTGAGGCACAGAAGGGGTGACTTGATTTGCCCAAGCTCAGTGCCAGGGATGGGACTAGAACCTGGGTCTCGGTCTATTGCCCTCTCCACTGGTCCATTTGAGAAGTTAATGTTGTTTTGAAGAGAATCACATCCACACAAGACACAGGTAGGTAAATGAGCCTACCACAGTGGCCAGCGGTTGTAATGCTTTAAACTTCCTCTCCATGTCTGCTAAGCAGTCAGCCCCTTCCTCTGTCCATCCAGTGGGGAAGTCCCAACTAGAGACAAGCAAGAGAACACTATGGTGGCAGGAAGGACCTTTCATTCTAGTGTAAAACTTTAAAAGGAAGCAAGCATTCTCCAGAAACAATGAGGAGTCCTTGTGGCACCTTCGAGTAACAGGTTTGCCCAAATAAATGTGTTAGTCTCTAAGGTGCCACAAGGACTCCTCGTTGTTTTTGCTGATACAGACTCACACTGCTACCCCTCTGAAACATTCTCCAGTTTCATTCCAACTACTTTATCAGAACAGTACAGGAACGAAATCACCATGGAAACCCAGCTCCCGGGTTTGGTAGCACCTCTGGAATTTGCATATGTAATTTACAAATGCAATCAGCTCAGAATATCAACAAGACAGACCGTACAGTGAAGTCTTTCAGGATGAATGGCACCTATTGAGCTATCCCTCAGTTCTGCTTTTTGGAAGCCAAAGTCCAGAGGCCGGATTCTGACGGCAGGATAAATCGAGAGTAACTCAGTGACATTACTATAGATTTATCAAGATCAGAATTCGGCCCCTTTTCTTCTGGTTGACTAGCACACAGTCCTCTCCAGCCCTATCACAAGCCTCTGTACATGAAGATTTGAGAGCGCAAGTCAAAATCTGCTGTCTCTTCACAGGAGCCAGGAACTGTAGATTTTTTATTTTTTTTTAAGTTTCATCTTAAAAACTAACCATCCAGGTTGGCTGGAGATAGTTTGCCCACAACTTCCCTATGACCAGTAGGCCACATCCAGCCCGCAGGACTATCCTGCTCAGCGCCGGAGTTCCTGGCAAGGGGAGGCTCTCCCTGGCCCCTCCCTTACTGTCCGCCCCCTCTCCATGCTGCTGCAATGCCAGTGCTCTGGCCCGCCACTCCTGCCGGGGAGTGTTGCAGAGGCGTGGCTGGCTTCAGCGAGCAGGGAGCCAGGATGTTGGATAAGGGCCGGGGCAGTTGGATGGGGTGGAGATTAGGGGAAAGGGGAGTAGGAATCCTGGGGGAGGGGGCAGTTTGGGGTGGGGTGTGGATATGGGTCAGGGCAGTCAGGGGATAGAGGGTGAGGCACCGGGGGGTGGGGTGGCTCCAGGAGGGGGCAGTCAGGGGACAAGGGGGTTAGATAGGAGGTAGTGGGGGGGGGGGGAAGGCTGTTTGGGGAGGCACAGCCTTCCCCACTTAGCCCTCCATAATGTATCACAAAGTTTGCCCATCCATGAGATAGGATCACCAGATATCAAGTGTGAAAAAAATTGGGACGGGGTGGAGAGTAAATCGGGGCTGTGTCTTATATGGGCGGCTAATATCAGGACTGTCTCTATAATGTCCTTGTGTCTAATGCACTTTCCTACCGTCAAATCTAAAAGAGTCAGCGCGTGTTAGTCCAATTTCCACTTGTGTTAAAAAACAAACGACCTACATCTAAATAGACCATTCACCAGTTGCGCCCGGGTGTAAAAAACGAGAGTCACCAAGCAAAGGCCGAACCCGAGTATCCATTAAAAGAACGACACACAGATAACGGAGCAAGGTGGAAACACAGTGATTCACTAGCAAAAGCCATCTAGTGAAAGGGAACGAGGCAGAACTGAAGCCTGGAAACTGCAGCAAAAAGCCACTGGTCATTGTTGGCTCTAGCTGGATCTACGCGACAAGGGTCCAAGTCACCGAACTGCACAGCCTGAAACCTATGCTGAACGCTCAATGTTCTGCAAACCAGATTTCCACGGCAGACAAAAAGGAGCTGTGGAGCAACACTGCCATCAAGTGGCTCTTCTGTAGAACAACTAGGTTCGGACATAGCTTAGGACTATTCGATTTCGCTGGGTGAATGTCATTCCTGAGGGAGGTTCAAGAATAGCAGCCGTGTTAGTCTGTATCCACAAAGAAAGCGAGGAATACTTGTAGCACCTTAGAGACAAGTTTATTTCAGCATAAGCTTTCGTGGGCTATAGCTCACTTCATCGGATGCATAGAATGGAACAGAAGTAAGATGCATTTATACACATAGAAAAAGAAGAAAAAAAAGTGTTGTATATTAGCATACCAATTCTAAGAGGCTGTTAAATTTAGATGGGCCATTATCAATAGGAGAAGAAAATACCTTTTGAAATGGATTTCTGTCAGGCAGGATTTAACAGGTGAAGGTAAATTTACATTGAAGATAAATTAACAATTCCTGGGGGGTTTCTCCTTCCACCCAAAAATTAATGGAAAAGAAAAAAAAAAAAAAAGTTAGCTGCCCTGCACATTTACAAAAAGACAATTTTAAGATACTCAGTTCAGGGGATCTATTTGCTGGATGCATACAATTACCAGGTTTCCAGCTGATACTTAGAGAAGAAAGAAATTAACATGATAAAAGATCAAATATAATTTTGTTTCTTAAGTCATCCATGATGTCATTATCATCTGCAATCACTAAACAATACTAGTAATGGATTAAAAAAATTCTTTCCTGTTAGCACACACCTGTATGTATAAATGTTCCTTGAAAGTAAGTAATATCCATATTACTCAGCTCATAGGACATTCCAAACAAAGAAATAAAAAGATTATGTCCAGATCACGTCAGTACGCAGACCAAATACCTCAGTAAAAAAAAGTTTCTATATCAAAGGCTCCTTGTACTGGGCAAAATAAGCCGTGTCCCATCTCTCACACACATCACTGACTTATTACAGTATGTTTCATTTTATAATATTGGACATAAACAGAAGCCGCCAAAACACCAGCGTTGGCTCGATTTTTCTGGAATGTTTTGCCATTCCTGGTCCACAGAAAATTTTGGAATTGCCCATGGAAGGGGTATTCCAGGGTGTGAGTAGTTCTATTCATCAATTGTTACAAACCCAGTAACAAGGGCCTGGAAAAGGTTGGGGAGGCTGTGACAGACTGATAAAATCCTGGACAACTAATAAGCTGAATTAAGCTAAACCTTATTGAGGTAGGGTTTATAGCTGTGGGCTCCCTTGTATTAAAAATGCAATTGTGAACTGGTTACTGTGGAATGGAGAATCGCTTCCTCCGGCTACCGGCCCTTTGAAGCCATCCTCCAGAGAGGTTGACAAACATTAGTTCAAACTGGATTCTCCAGGGAAAAGGAAGGATTTTGGGATAAATAGGCTGGTTATAACAGGCTCAGGGCTGTCTTCCTGATCCAACAAACAGACAATGTCTGGTCCCTGGATGGCCTGGGCATTAGGGTGACCAGATATCCCGACTGTATAGGGACAGTCCCGATTTTTGGATCCTTATCTTATATAGACTCCTATTAGTCTGCCCCCCCCCCCCCCCCCAATCCCGATTTTTCACATTTGCGGTCTGATCACCCTGCTGGGCACATGGCTGCCCCATAAGACTGGCTGGAGTTGAAGCGGTGACGAACTTGAAATCACAATGAAAACCCAAGGGTGGGGGGCTGAAGGGCTGAACCCACCAGAGCCAATGCTCACACTGGGGTGAGCTCTAGTGAGTTTATTAATGTGCTTTATTAGGGGCTGCAGGCCGAAGGCACATTCAGGTTGCCATGGCTCCTTCCGGAGCCCAGATCTCCAGCCACAAGGGGAGCAGAGGCACGATCCCTTTCGCGGTCCTTGGGCACACAGCAGGAGCAAGCCACGGCGCCACTGCTTCAAGTGGGCCAGCCCATTCCATCTCCGTGGACTGGCACTGGGGGGGGGGCTTCCCTACCTTTTGTGGGTACAACGGCATCCACCAGCTCCTTTGGCCCCCCCACACCCTTGTAATCGATATTGCCACCCCCCGGCCTCAAGCAGGGGCTCTGCGTTCACTCAGATGGTCTCTACTCCTTAGCCTGCCCGTCAAGGGGCTTTTAAACCCGGCCGCGCGCAGAGTCACCACACGGCACGTAACAGCGTCTTCCAAGCACCAAGGGCGGGAGAAGCCTGGTGATGCACGGGGAGTTGCCTTTCCCTACAACTGCCACACGTTGTCCCTATATTGACCCTGCTCAGCCTGGATGCTCTGAAATCGCGGCTGGCTGGGACCAGAACACGCAGATCCTCCCGCTCCATTTACTGACGTGGTCGGATCTCCAGTCCCCGCCACCATCTCTCTGCCCAGGCCCTGATCTCCTCTGGCCTAGCTGACTGCAAGCCCCTCCTCTCGGGCCTCCTTTCTCCCCCTTCGAGTCCAGCCAGAGAGCTGCACCGGTGATTCTCTCTCGTCCGCACGTAACCTGTGGAGGAGTGGATACTGTGATGTGCTGGCCTCTTGTTGCTGTGCTAGGCAAGGTTTCGATACAAGTCCTTTCAGAGTTAAACACAAGCTCCCCGGCTCTTAATACAAATACAGACACACACAGCGAATGCCCCTTAGCTGCCTTAACCCACATCCTCTGCCGCCCCTAAACAGCATCACACCTTCAAGCTCTGGCACCGGTTACCTCCTGGCCCCACCCAGCCTGAATAAGCCCCCACCTGCCACCATCCATCTCCCACATCTCTCTCCGGGCAGGGGATGCTGCAGGCAGAGCTGGAGGGAAACAAGGCTTTGTCGAAAGGTACGGCGCAGCCAGCCTCATGCGGGACGCTCTGCTCCTGGGGGACATCTTCAAGGGCGAAGAACGAAAACGGGGAGGCGTGTTCTTACCCGGGGTTAGCAAACGTGCCTTCAAGCAGCCCCGAAGATGCGGCAACTCCGCCTTTCACTCAGTTTAGCAGCGCCTGTTCCAACCTAGGCGTGAACTTGGGTGAGCAGGTCCAGTGGCGGAGTCATCGCTGCTCTCTTAAGCCGTTAGCTAACCTAAGAACACATCTCCCCCCACTCCCTCCCTCCTCACCCCGTGCAGACAGACATACCCTTTGCTTCACCGCAGCCAGCATGGCCGGCCTCTTCCCAGTCTAAGCCACCTCCACTCTTCAGAATTCACCTAGATCCTGCCCTGCCCCTGGCCCCCAAGCCCACCAAATCTCCTCAAGAACACAGGGAATAAATCTTTATACAACCCACACAGCCCCCCCAGATATTTCAGTTGAACAAGCCACACTCCGGAGCCCAGTCCCCACCTTCCAGCTGTTCCCGATCTATTTACTCTTCACAGGAGGGGCCTTGTGTTTGAATTTCTCTGTTACCCACCTAGAACCTTTGGGGTTGTGTATCAGTAATAATTCATTCAAGAAGCTATCTGAGGTGCCCCCCCCCCCCATTACCATCATAACCGATCACCTCACACAGACTGATCCTCACAACACTGCCACAAGAGAGGATGGGAATGGCTAATATCCCCACGTTATAGGCAGGGGGATATGGCTTAAAGAGACTGAGACCAGCCCAAAGCCACCTATGAAGACTGTGCTGGACAGGGACTTGAACCCTGGACTCCCAAGTCCCGGGCTAGCATCCAAAGTACTATCCAAAGATAAACCCCTTGGAATTGATGCTACCAAAGAAGCAAGAGCTCCATAGTGCCTGTGCTCCAACCTTTCATCCCCCCCGAAAGCCAACCTGCTCCTTGACCAAAGCCTGCTCCCCCACGAGGTCTCGCTCCAGCTCTCTTCACTGGGCCACCCCATTGGAGCCACCTAGGAAAGCGCGAAGGGAAGCAGACATACCGACTGCCCCTGGTCGGCTTCTACGCCCTGAATGAAGGACGTTCCCTTGCAACAGCAGCATTTGGAGAGAACCCCAGTGCAGGTGTTTTTAATCTCAGGGACGCAGGAGGACAAAGATTTTCCTCTCTGTGAGTACAAAGAACACCCACCAGGTGGCAGCACACACCAACAAGAGCAAACACCAACACACAAATGACCCGCGTGTCACTACCATGGGTCACCCCGTGGACGCTATTCCCACGGGCAGCTTCCACATGGTAGAAGTTTGTGAAATTAAAAATCAAAGTCCGTGCGTACAGTGGGTTAGAAAGAGGAGGCATCGGTGCTGGGACCACAAAAGGCGTCATTTGCAAGACTGACAATAAAAGGCGTTTAAATCAAATCCTCAAACCCATTCGGCGGCTTTCAACTGGGAGCAGCAGGAGCGCCGGGGAGGGCAGAAAGTGACCGGATTAGCATCATTAAAGAGCAATTTACAAACGAGAAAGTATAAACAAGAGTCTTGTTTATAAACTCTGGTTTTATGGGGTCCACTCTAATCAAGCCCTACCCCAGGCTACTGCAGGATTGGTGCCTTCCAAAGATTCACCAGAGTGGTTTTAAAACGTCTCTGGTTGGGTCACTCCTGCCCCCGCCCCGGGGAGGCGTCGCCATGGGTTAGACAGGGCTTGGTTTGGGGAAATTCAGGATGGATGGCAGGGAGAGAGACTCGGGTTTAAATTTCACCCCATTCCCTTCTAGTGACGTCCCCTCATTCCCCCCCCCCTTTACAGCCCTTACAGCCCCAGCTAATGGGGATGTTTCTCCCTAAATCAGTCCATCTGCACTGCTCTTTTAACGGCTGACCGTGGCTTGCGCAGAGCCAAATAGCCCCAGACAACGGCTGGCACTCACAGACAGCCACACACCCTGTGTTTTCCAAACCCTGCATTTTTACATGGCATCCATTGCCGAGTGCTCTAGTCTAGTCCATGGTCCAGAGAGAAGGGGGGAGGGGGCTAGCGCAGTCGCTAGGGCAGCCAAGGGGACATAGGCCGAGGCTGACTCCAGACAGACGGACAGAGGAAGAGGATGCCCCTCACGGGGTGGAAGTAGCAATGTGCAGCCTGAACCGTTCACCCTGCAGTGAAACCACAGGCCACAAGGTGGCAGGCCGCACTGCGGTCCAGATTCAGAAGTCTTGGTCTCCCTGGAAGTTGCAAGGAGTCAGGGTACATCTTCACCACCCTCTGATCCGGCGGGCAGTGGATCTATTGGGGGTCGATTTATCGCATCCACCGTAGGACCGGAACTCCACCTCCGCAAGAGGCGGAAGCGGAGTCAACAGGGGGGCGGCAGTGGTCAACTCGTGGCCATGTGGTAAGAGGTGAGAAACACTACTTCAGCTACGCGTATCTCAGGTCGACACTCCCCCTTCCCCAGTGTCGTCCAGGCCTTAGTGTGTAGACACTAGACAGACATATCTAGGCTCGGAAGGGTTATGGAAATGCCAGTAAGTGTCAATTTCACAATGCACACAAATATTTCCATTGATAAAAATTGAAATTTACAGCTCGGCAACATAAGAACAACACAGAGAGAGGTTACTCAAGTTGGATTTAGGGACATTTACTTTGTGTATTTTGACATGTACTGTAGATAATTTGGGCCGTTCTCACGAGCCGCGACGCTCGAAAGGGAATATGAAGAGCCCAGCGAGGACAACTGCCTTGCCTGCAGGCAAGAGACAGCGCAGAAGGCTGGCACAGGGCCAAAGCAAATGCTACACAGCCGAGACAAGGACAGTCATTCAAGAATCACAGCCCAGAGAGGCTACCTAGAGGGACAGGACCGCTCTAGACAATAGGGGGATGGGCACTGTGGGGTTACCTGAACTACCCCAATGAAGAACGGGGGAGGATTAGCACACAAAGGGCCACCCCCAGCAGACAGCGAGGGGGGCAGCCCCCTCTGCTTCACCAAAGGATGAAACTCTAAAGTTTCCCCTGTGGGGAAACTCTAAAGCTGCAGCGGGCTAAGCGCTTAGCCCGCTGCCGCTTTTCCGCCCACTGCCACTTTAGTTTCCTCGAGGCTCCTGCCAGTGGGGGTCTCAGCTCCCGCGGCCAGCCTGGGCTTCCTACACCCAGGCTGACAGCGGGAGCTGACTGGGGCAGGCGGCGGGGCCCCGGGTGGCAAGAGGCCAGCAGCGGAAACCCCAAAGCGGCAGCGGGCTGAGCACTCAGCCTGCTGCCGCTTTGCGCTTTCCCCTGCTGGATCCTTGCCAGCCGGGGTCTCCGCCCGCAGCCAGCCTGGGTGTAGGAGGCCCAGGCTGGCAGCGGGCTGAGACCCCAGCTGGCAGGAGTTAATTAAATGTTTGACCAAATATAACAGGCTAATTTTTAAGTTGATAATTTTGTATGGCCCACGAATGAGGTTATCAATATCCAAATGGCCCTTGGCAGAAAAAAGGTTCCCCCCCCCCTGCTCTAAATGAAGGGGGGGTTCTAGAACCTCATTATGTTCGTGTCCTCCAACTTGTGGTCAATGGCATTAGGGGACCCCCCCAAAACAGCGGATGACATTTCTGTCGGTTTACATGCACAGTTCGGAAGCACCCTCTTCCTGCTCGCCTCCAACATCACCAAGATCCAGGCCCTGTCTCAGATCCCCCCCATCCAAATACTGGAGAAAACACATACAATCAAGAAGAATAGTCCAAAAGATTGGGGTTCTTTCAGACCAAAAGTGGGGGCGGGGTGTGTGAAATGGGCCCCTCCCACCTATTTAGAGGTGACACCCACCTCAAGTGCCTCTGATGATCTTGGCTGTAGCAGTATGGAATGGGGGGGGGGGGTGTCTGTCATATAGACAGGTCTCAATCCACGGAGGACTTCCTAGGTCAACCCCAGAAGCCTGAACTCCACCCCGGAGCAGAGAAGCCGCCAGTGCAGATCACAGAGCGGAGAGGTCAAGTACTCACAGCCAGAAGCTCCAGGCCCCCCCCACCTGACAACCCAGCCACTGCATTCATCACCCCTCTTCAGTTTCCAAACTGTGAAAGCTGCGTCCCCAGCACGGCACGCGTTGCAGCAAAGCAAAGCAAACCAGAGAGATGGCACGGCACGGATGATGGCAGCCACGTCCCCGACAGCAACACGGGCTTGGCCATCTGGCTGCCAGGAGGCCATGAGAGTTTGAAGCACCAGGATTGCAGGACACGAGTCCAGACGGCAATTACTGCTCCCCGGAAGCCTTCCAGGCCAGCCTGACAAAGAGCCTCTTCCCTTTTGGGCCCTGTTGACCTAGGGCAGAGGAAGAGCGGTCCAGTCTGCGAGAGGCCGAAAGAACCAGAATCCTCCTCCGGCAGCCCCCTTGTCTTACCCAAAGATACTTTTCACCTTCAACCAGAGTCCCAACACATTTTCATCAGATTCCGCCTGGGACCCCTCTCTGCCCAGGCACCAAAGACCCTCTGTACCCTAGAGACAAACCCCACATTGTTTTCAAGAGGCCTAATAAAATGGCAGCTCTCCCTCCCAGCCATCACTACTTGCTTTGACCGGCTTGACAGTCTAGAAAACAGCAGGGTTCTCTCTTTCCAGGGAAAGAGAAAAACCTGCTTGTATTCTGCGCCACTTTAACTTCTTTGTTCATTATTGGGCAACAACCTTGGGACGAGAGCTCTCGTTAGGGACAGCATTTCAGGCTCAAGGCATGCAAAATTAGTGCCTGAATTTAAGTGGCAAGAGAAGGCAGCTTTAGTATCAAAGAAACCAAAAATCCACTTTCCTCCTCTCTGGGGTGTCATGAGGGCGGATTAAAAGGAAACCGGAGGAGCCATCTTCTCCAAATGGAGAAAGGACGGTTTGCTAGGAGAGCCTGTTAATCCTTTCAGAGAGGTGTCAAATCCGTTGTGACCATGCAAAAAATTAAGACACTCAGCAATTGGATTCAGAATAGAAGTCTTGTTTAAAAAAAAAAAAAAAAAAAAAAAGCCACCTGGGGTAAGATATTCCAATGCATCAGATTTACTCGGGAGCCTAGAAAGGGAGATTTTTCTGAAGTGACTAGGGCTTGTCTACACCGCCCTGCAGTTCTGACCCGGGGGGTGGGGAGGAGGAGGGGGTCACTTGCAGCATGTGCCAGCATGCCGCGGTCGATACGGTACAGTTACAGCACCGCATGCTAGCGCGTGCTGCAGTCAACACCCCTGCAGTCCAAACTGCAGGGCTGACCTGTATAGAAAAGCAACGAATCCCAATTTCCAAAGCGACTCGGGTGCTTTTGTTAGTTCTACCTCTCGTCAATAACAGAGGGGTGAGAAACCAGCCGCTCTCTACTCAGCTATCCACAACGAAGTATAGGGGCTTTTTGGAGAACTTGGAAGTTGTCTGTCAATGAACAGGCACTTAACATTCTGCCATGCCTAAGGTACATCGCTCCATTTAGGGGAGGTCCATGGGAGTGGAGGAAGTGCCACACTTAGCAGGATCAGGCCCTTCATGGCTGCGTTTCCCAGTGTAAATTGGGGCGCTCAGGCAAAGCAGCCCGTTCTCACAGGAATAATGAAAGCAAGCGGATACCAGACGCATGTCAAGTGAAGCAACAAATTGGGTTTTAAACATCAATCAGTTCCATTTCCAGATAAGGATGGGCCTGGAGCATCCAAACGCCAGTAACTTTTAGCTTCCAAAACTTAAACAGAAGCAAATGCAGAATCCATCAAGAGGAAGAAAAGAAAAGAAAAAAAATCAAACATGCTATCATGGATTCACAAAAGTCACCAGGCTCAATGCAGGGATCCCTGGACAACGCAAGAGGTCAGGCCAGTTGATTTCAACGGTCTCATCTGGACCTTAAGCTAGGACTAGGAAGGGCCGACTGACAGACCCAGTCTGCTGCCCTTGTCTGCGTCAGTAATAGAGCCAGGCTACTGGAGAGGCTGCGCCAAAAGAAATCAAGGTTAAAAGTAGAGGGATTTGGCTGGCCAGCTCAGCCTATCACAGACTGCCACCCAGCACCCTAGTAAGAGAACGATCAACAGAGCTGGTAGATCTTCAATCTCAGCACCGAGATCTAGTTAGATGGGCCTTTCCAGCCCCACAGCTGCTCTGCCAGCCACAGTATGGGATGGAGACAGACGTGAAAAGGACGTTCAGCTTGTCAACAGCTGCAAGTGTCGGGCAAGAAAACCGAAGGCATCTTCTGTTCGTCAGGAGAGATCCTTGGTGCACTGGTTGAAAGGGACAGAGAACCTTCCGTTTATAAAGGATTTGGTTTTGGTGGAAGGCGAATGACCGGCAGCCTCGGATACTGAGCAGCCTTGTTGATATCCACAGAACAGGTATTGCACCAGCTGCTGGTAGATATTTCAAGGGCCATCGGTACAAGAAGTCAGTGGCCTCTGCCCACCTCACAAAAACCACAAATCACAACTGGTCACACTAAGCAAAGAATGGCATTGCAAGACACCGCTGGCCGGAACGTCTTGCGCTCGCAGTGGCTGTGTGAGGCTTTGCTATCACAATTGCCATCCCAAGTGTTTGGCTCAGGCTGGTTGTAGACGTTGGCTGTGATGTCTGGCTCCATTTCTCTACAGTTTCTTCCTTGGAAAGCCACAACATAGCAGCTCAGCGAGTTTAGCCACAAGGCACTGCACCATGGGAAGTTACGCAAATGCCCCTGCTCTTAGCAGCAACGCTAGCACCAAGAGATTGATTCCATCGCTGCACCGGAGTCATAAAACATGCAGAAAATCATTACGCTACAAACCATGGAACTGCAAACCCATTGCAAGGACATGCAAGGCAATGAACCAGGGGCATGCAATCAAGTCCCCTGCAATGGAATTAGTCAAATTCCACCTAGGCTGGAATTTTCAGATGGAATTAGCACCTCCCTCTGGGGCCAGGTTTTCAAAAGAGCTCAGCACATGGGATTCTCTTTTGAAGATCTAGCCCATTAGAAGTGCTTCAAGAGGAGCAGCTGAGACCTTCTGAAAAACTGTCCCTTACTGAGACACCTATCTAGCACCTTTGTTGATTGAGGGTCTCAGCCAAAAGGCTGCAAAGTGGAGTGGGCTCCAGAGAATGCCCCTTCCTCCCGCCCCACTTCAAAAGCGGGAAAAAAAACCCCACACATCACCAACAGGCTTTCAAAGTTAGCAGTGACTGTTCGGCCAGCATCCTGCATGCCTACCACTGCACATAGGCAGAGACTTGCAGAGAGCCATCTTGATTTATAGCTTGCCCCTCAGTTTCACCCACCAGGTCATGCTATTTATTATATGTTCCTATATCCACAAGCAAACACACGGATGCACACACTTTTATTAGAGCAATATTAGTACACCCGCTACGCTGCTTTGTCAGATCACGGCTCGCTGGCACACAGTTCATATTTGTTTCCCCGCAGGGGTGAAAATAAAGGGGGTTTTGTATTTTCTCCCTCTCCTCTTTGTGGGTCTGAGTAGAGTTTATTTGACACTCCAATGCTCTTTGTGAGCGGAGTGCCCCACAATAAATGCTGCCCTTAAGAGTTACTTGGTTAGACAGAGGGACCCTCTTCAGAGGAGAATGGGGGGCTTGTTGAGATGAGGCGGGAGGGAGGATGGCGGAGGCCCACTGAAGAGAGTCTATGCAGCCCTCATAGAAGGGTCTCTGTCTTGGACTCACAATAGAGCCAATTCTTAAAGACACAGGGCACGGAAAGGCAGGAACGAACATTTTCCTCCCTTGAAAAAAGGAGTTTTATGGAACAATTGAAGAAGCAATAAAAAAAAAAGGCTCTTTACTTTCCCAGACATTTTCGGAAGTAGAGAAAACATCCCTCCCCCTTCCACTGCATGACTCTTAGAAAAAGTTTCTCCCTTCTTACACATTTTCACCTTTTACTGCCACCAAATCACGGCCCTTCGAGTTCCCCTCTTTGGGGAGCAGATAGAAGAGGTACAGCACAGTGGTAATGGAGAAATAATTCCCTCTTCCAGTTGAAACCAGGCCAAATATTAGCCTATGGGTCAACTAGGGTGACCAGATGTCCCAATTTTAGGGTCTTTCTTAGATAGGCTCCTACTCCCCTTCCTCTCCCCCCCCCCCCCCTGTCCCAATTTTACACATTTGCGCTCTGGTCACCCTAGGTTCAACCCTACAGATGGCTCTTCTAAAAAGCCCAACTCATGGAAGGTGGCGGGGGGAAGAATGCATAGCCCTTGTGAGTGGTTTTCAACGGGAGACAAAAAAAAAAAGTTAAATGAAAACAAAAGCCAAGTAAATCACAAACAAAGTCACCAACATTTCATCTCCCGCTCCCAGCTTAGCACAGCTGCTTGGTTTGCCTGCCACAGGCACCTATTTTGAGGTTCCCCTTCTCTGCACCTTCCCACCTTTCAGACATTCCAGGATGGGGGCGAATGGGAGCAAGACCCACCCGTCCACGCTCATTAAATTCACCCGCAGACACAAGGAGGATGGCTGGGTTTTGTTGATTAAACACAAGAGGGGGGGGGGAGCCTGCAATTCCCCCTCCGCCCTTATAAAAAGCCAGCATGCGGGCCGAAAAAACACAGCTACCAACCAACCTCCACTGGCAAGGTCAGATGTACCTACAGCATCCCCTGCTATTCCAGCCCTTCCCCTCCACAGTTTTGTAAGTTAAACCTGCTTCAAGCTCCTAACATTCTAGTCCTAGGCCCAGGGCCACCCAGGAGAAGGGAGGGGAGGGGCAGTTTGCCCCAGGCCACCCATTTGAGAGGGCTCCCAAAATGAAGGCGGGGCAGCAGGGCCAAATTTAAGAGGCACTGCAGCCATCAATAGTGCAGGGAGCACTTTGTCCACCCCAGCCAGGCCCAGACCCCACTGCACTAAGCCAGGGTAAACCCCCAGGCCAACAGCCCAGAGACAGATTCCCCCATCCTGTTCCTCACTCCCAACAGCAACGGGGCCAGAGCTCAGGGAGGGGTGTGATGGGAACCAGTCACATGCAGAGCCCCCCTATCCCAGTGTGGGGAGACAGCAACCCTGGTGCCTGGTCCCTCTCGGACAACTGCCCCCCCATCCCCTACCCTCTTTTTCAAACTCATCTCCATGGTAATTTTTGGAAGGGAAGAGGTTCAGTTTCAGATTCTGCCCCAGATCACCCCAAAAATCTCAGTGCATCCCTGCCTGGGACTCTCCTTAGAAAAGACTGAAGACCATGCCACATGGAAGGGATGTTTTGTAATGTGAACAAGTGGGACTTGGATGAAAATACTGGACTTCTTTCCATTTGTGACTTTAAAAAATAAAATAATAATAATGAGGATTTCAAAGCCAGGTCCCAGGAGGTGAACAGCTGAAATCCAGAGCCTTTGCATTTCTAGAAGTACACATGCCACTGGTCCACTGTCAGGGGTGCAGAACAAATTAGTGGATATCACAACTGGACCCATGACGATAACAAAATCCTCCCCCCAAACACTTTTTTTCTTTCCCATCCTTCGCGCCCCTTCTCAAAAGCTGACTCCTGGACCATCTCAGCGTATCCCTGTCCGTTCGCCGAAAAAAGGGACTTCAGTCTGAGTTTACATCTAGATCGGAACTCCGTGGTTTTGTTTTTAAGCCCTTAACATTAAAAGAAACCAGTTCAAAGCCACTTGCTGGGAGCTGCGGGACTTCAGCTCAGGTTGCCCACATAACACGTCTGTCAAAGATGAGAATCATATACAAGCCCCACCCTGGCAGTATTTTTCCCCCTTCCATGTTAACTTTGGTTGTAGCTTTGCTGTGTTTATGGCATTTAATGCAATGGAAACTACATCCTTGAGGGCTTCAAATCCACTCCCCATGCCCAAAGCAAATGCTGCAAATTATATATCTATCTCACACCAAGAATACAATTCTTTAGGACGTTGGCCAGCTAAGCTGTCTAGTTTCTTGCTTGCTCTCTTTTGCGTTGGCAAGATGTCAGGACTATTTGTCAAGACTAAGCCTGCAGAAGAAAGAAAAACACCAGAAATCCAAGCGGCAGTGAACAAGGGAAGCTACTGACTGTTCCATGCAGAGCCCACCCAAACAAGTGTCTGATCTCACCCCTCTTCCTCTTCACGGTCATAAAACAGACTTTTCCACAAGACAACTCCTTTAGATTCAGAGCATCTTTGAGACAAAAGGGCTCCTTCCCTTGAACCACGTTCCAAATAAAACATCTGGCCCTCAGCTGTCAGATGCAGAACTGATGAGAAGACAGTAGAGCAGACAGTTCTTGTTGTTCTCAAACATCCAGAAGCTCATCTGTACCCTTTTATTTTTCAAAACAGTTACATTCAAGGTGGGTATTTGACCAAACAATTTACTGAACCAATCCAGAAGTAGGACAAGTTAGGCCCTAAAGTCCTCGAGGATGTCTAAGAATTAGGCTGGGGTTGGGGGGCGAGAAGGGAGTGCTCCTAAGCCATCTCTAGGGGGTCATGAGCTATTCAGACTCAATGAACCCAGCTCAAGATGGGACCTTCCAACCCAGAAGCGGCATCCTTATGGTCTGATCCAATCCAGAATCATTAGCTGGCCACAGCAGCGCTTATAGGCTTCATTCAAAACCACCAGCTGCTAGAATCCACCACTACATAAAGGTCACGTAAGGAATGTTCCACCCTTACACAAACACTGGTACCTTCTTATGAAGTCAGCCAACGTCACATGCATTGGCGGACAGAGATGGATTTACCATGCATCCACATGCAGCAACTTTTGATGGAGTCGAAGGACAAAGTCAAGAGGAGAACCATGAAAGGAGTGACGTTCTGGACCAGCCTTCCAAGGGGGAATAATGGGGGCAAAAAAATTAATTTGTTTCAGGACCTGACAAGTTTATGGAGGGACTAAGTATGATAAGGTTGCCTACAATGGCATATAGCCCATCCACGACGCCTATTAGCAAATCTCTCCAGTGCCCAAAGATGGGACTAGATGAGAAAATTCTCTGTAGTAACTCAGAGCCTATTTCCCAGGTGTCTGGCTGATGGGTCTTGCTCAGGGTCTAACTGATCGCCACAACTGAGGCTGGGAAAGAACTTTCCCCTAGGCCACATTGGCAGAGACCCTGGGGTTTTGTTTTTTTTTGCCTCACTCTGCATCATGGGGCATGGATCACTTGGTGGATTGAACCAAAGTAGAGGGTGGATTCTCTGTAACCTGAAGTCTTCAAATCAAGATCTGAGGAGTTCAGTAACTCAGCCAGAGGTTATGGGCCGCATTACAGGAGTGGGTGAGTGAGGTTCTGTAGACCACAATGTGCAGGAGGTCAGATAAATTAATCATGATAGTCCCTTCTGGTCTTAAAGTCTATGAACTCCCATTTCGAGAGGCTCCAGAATCATGCTGATCAAGTAGGAGATGGGGGCACATTGAACCTGTCTCCTGGGACAAGTAAAGCAACTTGATCCAACCCTAATCCTGCATTAAGAGCGTTCATCAAAAAGGAATGGTATTAATAGGTGGTAATAAAACAGAACGTGTTCACACAGGGTTTACACTAACACGGGGGACTGTGTTCGCATTTGGCCCTTCGTTTTTAAATACATCTTTCTGCTGAAATAAGCCATTTTAAACAAAGCTCACCTTTGTAGTGCAGTTCTAGCTTTCGGGGTGGCCTTGGTAACTGGTGAGACATTAGACTTCGCTGTGTCTCTTTGTTGCTTTTCCTTTTCTACTCAAAGTTTAGACAAATACTCAAGCTGCATTGTGTGTCTGGCATTATCCCCTATTGTCTGGTGGGTGGGGGAGGAGGGGGAGAGAGGGGAAGGAGGTGATCCTCAAATCAAGAAGTTTAACAGCCCAAAATTCAAGAGTATTCCAATCCTTTCTTTTCACCACAGATCAGAACCCATCATTCTTTTAAATAATACACATGGGCAATGAGAAGTGGTGCTTCTAGATTAACTGGATCAGAAAAAACTAACTAATCAAAAGGGCACATAGTTTAGCTTTTCCTGATGTAGGCTGCATTTCAGAGTATGGAAATACGAGGTCAATCATGTTGCTTGAAGAAAATGCACCCCCAAAAGAGCATTAACATCTCAGCTGGGAGCCTTTGAGATATGTCTGGCATCAGTGATTTGCCAGCTTTGGGCTGCAGGGGGTGAAGTCCCATCCCATGCCCAAGGGCCTCTCCAATTTTATTTGTATCACGGTACCGCCTGCATGTCCCATCTGAAACCAGGGCCCCATTGGGCTGAGTGCTGTATGGGCACATAGTGAGAGACAATTCCCACCCTGAAATCCCCAATAGGCAAGACAGACAATGGATGATCATCTATGTTAGATGTGGAGCCGACTCCGAGACTGAGAGATTTGCTCTAGGTCACACAGAGAGGCAGTAGCAGATCCAGTAACTGATCTCCGATCTCCTGAGCCCCAAATGAATGATGTAACCTTCCTCTCCCATCCCGGTCACTTCTGCAGCAAGAGTTTTAAACCACGGCTGATACTCAGCTCAGTGGCACCAAAGGCAGGATCGTAGTTGTGCAGCGACGGACAGGTCAGCTGTCTTGTTAGTCTTCACTTAAAGCCTGAGATTTGAGAATTGCTTTGCCCATCACTTCCATCAGAGTTTCTGATGGGGAGGGAGAAGGACTCAAGTGAGAGAGCAAGTTTAATCCAGTAAAAATCCTAAACAATCAGGCGATAATCAATACCTGAAACTGTAGCTCCTGTCCCCACCCCACTGTAGGAACTCTCACATTTAGTCTTGGGTTCTTAACCTCACTGGCTAAGACTTAGCACTATAAATAGCCCAATTTCATTTTACCGGGACTGAGTCTATCCTAGGACACTTCACAGCCGTTCACCACCAATGGAAGCGGCAGCTCAGACAGGACTCCAGAGTAGGAAGTGGCTTTCATTGTGACAGTGTCATCTATGTCCCATCAGCACCAGTGTGCAAAGAGATCAGACCCCCCTTAAGAGCTTCGCCACGGAGAACACAGGATCACAGCGCTTATTCCCCCTACTCAGAAGCAAGCCCGGGGTAGAAATTCCACCAACCCAACCGCTACCTGCCCTAACCCTTGAAAGTATCCAGTTGCAAAGGACAGTGGGGCTGAGTTCTCCTCCCCCTGCCCCCCTCAGCACACATACACCAAGAGAGACAGCAGTTCATTCAACTACCAAAGCATCTCTGTACTCCGTGAATTTTGCATTTCTGTGTTTGCTTCACAATCTGCCCACTGTCCAGGGCTCACTTCAACCACCACGGAAATGCAGACACCTCGAGGCTGGGAACGTGGCCGCAGTTTAAACAGCGCACAGCAGGTGGAGTGTCTCTCAGGCCATTGACATGAGAAGGGAAGTTTAAGGTTGGCAGAACGTTAGGACTTGGGATACAGACAGGGGTAACAGCAGCCTGTCTGGAGCCACGTAGTTTTATTTCCTGTATTTATTTGAGAGCAAGAAGCAAAATTAGTCAATTTTTCAGCTATGCTGTTACGTGGCCAACAAGAGAGTAACACGTGAGGTACTCTAACCTTTTACATCCTACAGAACCTTCCAGGCAAGGACCTCAGATGTACTCTGCAAACACTGGACTAAAATTAGTCACTAGTATAACGGTGCTCCAGGTAGTGTAGAATTAACCCCAGGGGCAAACAGACCTAATTAAGCTTGTGAAGTAGATTCTCTCCACCCATTTTTACAAGAACAACTGATGCACTGAGAGATTGAGTGACTTGACACAGAACAAGTCAGCAAGGAACCAAAGGAGTCCTGACTCCCAGTCCCCTGCTCCAACCACTAAGCCTGAATCTCTCCCTTCATAGCCTCCATTTCCCTAAGATATCTTCCTCCCAAAGGCCTTAAGGTGCGTTACCTCGCATCAAGCTTTCCTTCCCTGCCAGCTCTTATGCCTTCCCTGCCACTGTCTGGTTACAAAAAAGAAAGATTGCTTGCATATTTTCGGAGACATTTTAATAGCAGCACTTTCTCAAGTCTCCAGACATTAGGAGGGGAATATTCCACACAGTGAAAAGCAACCATAATAATGTGTGGGAAATAGAAGTGCCTCTTGTTTACATCGAAGTACCCTCAAATATCTTTTCCAAACTAGAATCAATTACTCTCCACAGAAAGTAGCAGCTAGAACTTTGGAAGAGACGGTGTTGTCCTCAGTGATATGTCCAAAGGAGCAGACAGCACTAATTTTCTTGTATGTTATTGGCTGCGGGTCTAGACTGGTGTGGTCTTTTTGTTGTAGGAAGCAAAATAAGGGAGTCATTCATATTTTTCCAAAATTCTCACAAGAGTTCTCTTGTGCATCACAGATACTTGCATAATCAGCCTCAATCAAGTGTTCCTCTGAATTGGTGTGAGCAAGGAGTCTCATACCAGCCAAACATCGAACACTGCTCATGTCCTCTGAAAGACATCACTGCTAGGAGAATTTAAACACACAGCGAACCAGGGCCAGCCCATGGAAGAAAAATTAATCTATATTACTGTCAATCCACATTTTTTCCCTGAAAAAAAAAAAATCCATCCACACCTATAAGATCAAGTGTCAAAGACACACAGTAATTTCACTTTTACTGCCTTCCTACCATCTTAACATGGGATGACAAGTCATATGCCTGCAGCATTTTATAAACTGGACCTTCAACTCTATTCATACTACTGGTAAAATGTGTTTGACCCATTCCAAGAAGCTAAAAATTTCTTTTGAAGTATATGTAACACAGGCATTTCTCAGGCGGATAAAATATGCAAGTTCCAAAGAAAAGCAAATATTTCCTATATAGAAAGAAATACAGTCCTCCCTTTCTTTTTCCATTTTAAGTCCCTCCAAGCTGCAAGCTGTGTTTATATCAACTCCTCCTATGCCCTCCCTTTTTGAAACAGCCAATATCATCCTCAAGCTCAAAATACTTCAAATACAGTTCAAGTATTCATTGAAATGGGCTTTAAGTGACAGGTTAAAACCATTCCCAATGAGTGGTACAAAAGGCTGTGTTGTGGAGACTCTCTGATCAAATAAAAACAGGGTTTGTTATATAGGGGAGGATCAGATTGCAAAAAACAAAGGGCGCGGGTCGCTTAAACTGTCTTCGGGTCTGGTGGATGTTAAGAAGGTGAAGCATTAGGAAGCATTCTAAATTTCAATCAGCAGAGCATTCGGGCTTCCTTGCCCACCCTAGCTGCGGGGTGCATGAAAACATATCCCAGTGGGAAAGACAGCTGAGTAAAAACAAAAAAAAGTCACCCAGAAGGATGTAGGGGCAAAATGGAAACAAAGACTTATTATATAGGGAAGAAGCCTAAAGCAACCATTAGACCTGTTTATAGTGCCCTGAAAGTAAAGGACCTGGTGTTAAATTACAGGCCAGGGTTACTCTGTGCCTTCAGGGACAGATCTCAAAGACACAGGATAAAATTAAAACACCTTGCTGGAAAGACGAAAAGGCGGCACTTTTTGTAAGGACAGACCATTTGATCTGGGTTTTCAGAGACCTGGTCGCACCAGTGTACTTGTGATCAGACATCCACACTGGCCACTGCACTCCCATGGCATTGTTGGAGAAGACCAGGACAACACAGAGCGAGAGGCAGTGCACCAGATCACAGTGTGTAACTCAGGAAGATGGATCATTACCCTATAGATTCTATCCCCCTCCCCGAAACACAACACCAAGAACGTGCCCCACACTCCCCCGGCGTGAAATATGGTTTAGTTTTTTGTTTTGATCCCTTTCCTAAAACCATTTGATCATTCTCCATTTGGCCCCTTCCAGACAACACTTTAACCCCCTGGTAAGTTACAGCCTCAACCTGAAGCCTTATTTAACCCCCAGGCCCCATGCTCTGGGAGGCTACTCAGTCTGTTATTCCTTAGAAGCCTGACCCGGCTGCAGTTGCGGGTAGGCGCTATTTCCTCACCAATCTACCCAGCAAAGTAACGGATCTGGGGAAAGAGCACTAAAGAGACAAGTGCAACAGACACTTTTATAGATGGGTTTTCCTTTCTCTCTATGGGGCACAGCAGCAGGTTATGGTGCCCATAGGAATGGTCAACGTGTATTTTCTCTTTACAAGACTAAACATTGTTCACACCAGTTTACATACAAAAGCAGAGGAGATTTGTTTTTCAAATGCATTAAAATCCACCCTTCCAGGAGGGTTAAAAATTGGGGGAGGAGGGTCTGTGCGGAAATAATCTGGTTATAGCCAACTCCAGTGCGCCCCACCTGTTCCCATGTCGCTCCTAAAAGGTTTCCCCCAAAAGCATTCGGGTTCCCAGAAAAGCCACTTACCTTCCATGCACTAACCCGGATGGCGAGCAATTCAGATGAACGGGTGAGCGTAAATTCCACACACAAAGGGCCCCAAAAATACAATCCCCCAAAATGTAAATATTCCACTGGGGAACGGGTCCTCCGGCAGCAGCAGCGCCGAGCGCTCCTAAAACATTCCCGATCTGTGTGGGGAGCCCCGGGTCTGGAGCGCCTCCCTTGCCGAGGAGAGAGGGCGCAGGAAAAGCAGCCGAGCCGAGCCAAGCGCGGTATTTCCAAAGCGCTGGGGATGCTTTGCGCTCCGCATCAAACCGGCGCGTCCAGCCCAGATAGGGGCGCAGCGAGAGCTCGCATCATCTCTGCCCCCGCTGGACCCCCGGGTCCAGCCGCCAGGGGACCCCCGGGTCCAGCCGCCAGGGGACCCCCAGCCCTGCTCCCACCCGAGCCCGGCGCGCAATTCGCTCCCAAGATAGCGGGTGGAGCAGCCGCGCAGCGCAGGAGAGCCCCAGCCAAGCGCCCCTCCGGCTTGATGCTCATCGCCGCGGCTCCCGTCCTCCTCCTCCTCCGGCCGCCTGCTGCCCATGTCCCGTCCTGCGCCTGCCATGCCGCCCTTATATACTCCCCAGCTGCGGGCTGCGGGCAGGCAGGCTCGGGGAGGAGCGCACGGCACCCTGGGAGTTGTAGTTCTCGGTGCGCAGCAGCCTCTGCCGCAGCGCAGGGGAGGAGGCGCTTCCAAGCGCCGGGAGCCTTTTGCAGCGGGGCAAAGCTGGAGAGGAGGGGGAGGGTCGGGGGGGGGGGGGGGGAGCAGGTGACCTGCAGGAGTGCAGAGGGAAACAGAGGGGGGGGGAGGGGAGAGCCAGGAGAGATTGGGGGGGGGGGGGGTAGATGACCCAGGAGTGCAGAGGGAAACAGGGGGGGGGGGGGGGGAGAGCCAGGAGAGATTGGGGGGGTAGATGACCCAGGAGTGCAGAGGGAAACAAGGGGGGGGAGGGGAGAGCCAGGAGAGATTGGGGGGGTAGATGACCTGCAGGAGTGCAGAGGGAAACAGGGGGGGGGGAGGGGAGAGCCAGGAGAGATTGGGGGGGTAGATGACCTGCAGGAGTGCAGAGGGAAACAGCTGGAGAGGGGGAGGGTCAGAAGAGATGGGGAGTGGTGACCTGCAGGAGGGCAGAGGGAAAGGCATCAGGGTTTGCCCAGCCTCGAAAGGGGAAATCTCAGAGAAGGCTCAAAGCACCTTAATCACAGAGGGGGTGAACCCCTTCCCCACGTTCCGCAGTGCTCAGCCGTGGCTGCTCAAACACCAGGAGGGTGACTTAAAAATCATTTTAAAAAAATACATGCTGGATTCTTATTTGCCGTATCGTTTTTTTAGCCTCTACTGTGCACTGGCTTTGCATTTTCGTGCTTTTCTCTGCAGTCATGAGGGCTGGAAATTTACCTTTAGATTTCCAAATATTCACATGACTCCAGAAGCTGTGGCTCTGGGAAGACACCAGCTGTTATGAAACATGCAATAAAATGAGGTGACTGGACAATGAGGCAAGTTCCAAGCTAGATGGAAATGTATAGAATTAATTCCCAATACCCACTAAGTAAATGAGTTAATTAGTGCTCTTAGGGGTCAAACGGATTAACTATCCCCTGTATTCGTTTAGAGAGTCCTGTGGCAGCTTAAAGACTAACTAAAGTATTGAAGCATAAGCTTTCGTGGGCTAATACCCACTTCATCGGATGCAAGCAGTGGAAGTCAGTCTTCCACTGCTTGCATCTGACAAAGTGGGTATTAGCCCACGAAAGCTTATGCTTCAATACTTTAGTTAGTCTTTAAGGTGCCACAGGACTCTCTTGTTACATCTGCTATTGCAGACTAACACGGCTACCTCTCTGTATCTTGTATTCGTTTAATTATTGATGTAATCATTAAGCCATGTATTAACTAAAGTAGTTAAAACTCCCTGGCAATATTCATTTTAGGAAGGGGTTCACGAGATTTGATGTTTTAGCGAAAGGGGTTGGCGGGTTGTTAAAGCTTGGGAACCACTGCTCCAGCAGTGTATGGTATTCAGCTCCACATTTGACTTTGCTCCTGCGTGCAGACGCACAGGGAATGCTCATGTGAGTAAAGTGGAGTATATGTACATAAGTCATCGTAGAATCAGGGCCTCACCGTGCAAAATATTTTGTGTTTATCAACGCTTCTATAGCTCCTTAACAAACCCCTATTATACAAGCCCTCATACAAGGGGGGAAGCTAAGGCCTGGTATTGCTTTGCTCGAGCTCTAAAAGATGGGGGCTTTTTCCCTCCCCTTCTTTTTCTTGCAGCTAAGTCCAGTTGTGAATTTCACTCTGCAGCAGCTGGCTCCATCGTGAATAGTGGGACTAGACACTTGCTTCGCTAGGTCTCTGGGGGCTGAAGCACTAGCCCGTGAATAAGCTGCTTGTTCCTCTTACCTCGCGTTTTGAGCCCCATTTGGCACCAGGTTCTCTTTTCTTGTAGGAATCTTTTTACGTTCTTGGTACGTAAAAAGTGACACCTTCCAAAACATGGACTGGATGAGTGTGGCAGGAAACCTTAGGGGCAGCTGTTTAGCTGGGAAAGTGATAGCAACAGCTCCAGCAGGGACAGATGATAATTGGGAATTTAGAGCACTCCGTGAGGGTGTGACAAGCTTAGAAAGCTGCTTGCAGTCGCTCACTTGCGAAGTCTGATTAACTTTTTTTTCCACACTTGCAGTTCCAGCTATAGACTTGTATCAGATCCTATGAGCAGACAGTGGGTGTGGAATTGACTCCGCTACTGGGCAGCAAAGCATGCCATCCTTTTGTTACTAATGTGCTGGCTGACAACCTGCGGAATAGCAGAAAGCTCCAAGATAAACTGTGCACAAAATGACAGGGGGGCAAGGTTTGGCTTTTGGTCTGTTTATACAGCCCCTAGCACACTGAGGCTCCTGATCCATGACTGGAGCTCCTAGAAGCAACAGTATTACAAAGAATAAATCATCATCATTCATAGGAGCACTGCCCTCCTGTATTCCCACAGCAATTGCAGCTGGAGAAATCATTCTTCATGTGCACTCCTAGAAGAGTGGTAAAACAGAACTGTGCAACATTTGCCCAGAAGTGCTGCTTTTCAGTAGCAGACAAATTGGATCACGGTATACTCTTCTCAGCTAGGGTGAAGAGCCCATTATCAAATAGTTAATCATTCTTGTGGCTCTTCTCTGAACCCTCTCTGATTTATCTACATCCTTCCTGAACGGCAGACACCAGAACTGGACACAGGAATCCAGCAGCGGTTGCACCAGTGCCAAATACAGAGGCAGAATAATCTCTCTACTCCCTCTCAATATTCCCCTGTTTATATATTCAAGGATCACAGTAGCCCTTTTGGCCACAGGAACACACGGGGAGCTCACATTCAGCTGAATATCCACCACGACTCCCAAAGCTTTTTCAGAGTCACCCGCTTGCCGGGAGTGTCCCCCGTCATCAGGCATTGTGAGGCTGAGTGTTGCGATGCCGAATTCTGACGGATCTTGGAAAATCATTGGCACTCTGGCTAGATTCCCTATACAATGAATGGGGACCGATAGCCACCTGAGAATGGGATCCAAAAAAGCCAGTGTGCTGGGGGAAGGGAAGAGTGGCCGCCTCACAGATTTAGGGGCCTAGGTGTGGGCTGCAGCAAAGTGCCTACCTGTGCTTGCAACTCTCTGCCACGAATCCTCTCTTGGAGTCAGGGACATAGGCCCTTCCTGCAAGAACGGCCACGCACCAGGGTTTCGTGAGGAGGAGCGGGGAAGAGGCATCCTTTCTACCTTTCAGTTCAGCCTGCTAGGGTACTTCCCGGGGAGAGATGTGAGACCCCACCCACCCCTCCGAGAGATGAAAAGGGATTTGAACAGGGGTTTCTGCCTCTCAGGTGAGTGTCCTGGTCTCTGGGCTACAGAGTCATTCTCAAGCACTGTGGCCCAATTCATATTATTAACACCCAGGGGAACCTCTTCAAGAAGAGCGGCTGAGCGGGGCCGACAACAGCCTACCCCATTGGCCAGCAGTTGTCCTGTTTCAGCGGAGGTTGGGCTGATCCATTCCACTGCGTTAACGCAAAACCTAACGGTTAACTTAGGCTACGTCTATGCTACAGACCTCACAGCGGCACAGCTGCAATCGTTGCATTGCAAGGTCTCCCGTGTATCCGCTCTATGCCAGTGGGAGAGCGTCTCTTGCGGACACAGCGCTGCCCACACCAGCATTTTTGTTGGTGAAACTTATGTTGGTTGGGGGGTATTTTTTTCACATCCCTGACCAAAAGAAATGCTAGTGCAGACAAAGCCTTAGGCACCATTTCCTGAGAGCTCGCTTTTTTACCCTTGTCGGGTTGACATCCTCCATTGCCAGCCGATTTATTGCCATTTTTTGGCTTCGTTATGAAGGTCTGAAAGTTCCCCAAGGCTCCCAGCATAATTTTCACATTAATTCAAATCTTCTATAGCCTGGGAGACTCTATCAACAAGTGGAGCACTGGTACAATTACGACAGCCGAGAGCGTCAGGGAAGCAAAACCCGACAAATCAATTTTTTCCCCAGACTTTAAAATCCTCTCTTTTCATTAGCACCTATTGAACCAACACAGCGGGAAGAAAAACCTCTCACTGCTAAAAGTGCAGCATCCCACCACTGCAAACCAGGGCTGAGATATAACCGGTCCACTCCGAGCTCTCCAAAAAGAGATGATGTCCTGCTATTTCCTAGGACTGGTCTACACACAGTTTTTGTTCTGCTTTAACTTTAATTCGGCTTAGAAACAGATGAAGGGGTACGAACGCCCTAGCGCGGATGCGGTACTATAGGTATCCGGAAGCTTCTCGTGCCAGAGGGCATAAGCTATACAGAAACAAGCACAAAAATCTGGGTTGGGAATTTTTGACGGCATCTGAAAATGCCAATTTATCAAAACTTTTTGCAGGACTGGATTGTGACAAAACGTTTATTGCCTTGAATGAGAGAGAGACCGACCCCTACCCATACTAGAACAGCCAACAGCCAAGTGATCATGGATCTCACCTGGAATGTACCTGATTTGGAGCAGGATTTTGAACCTGCTAGGTGGCTGCCCTAACCAACGGTCTATTCTGCCACCAGACTCCTCGTTTTTGTGGATACAGACTAACATGGCGACCCCTTAACACTTGCGTCCAGAGTAGGGGCTGGAACTGTTTTACTATATACGTTTCTAAACCCATATAGCTACTGCAATATAAAAACAGTGTTTACAGCAGGCCTATCGAAACACAAGCAAATTTTTTTTCTCCCTCCGAAATAAATACAAATCTTTTGGGGTCTTTTTCATCCATCAGAAAGTAGCAAATAAAGGGGGGCATATCCACATTTTTCTTTTTCCCTCTGCTGTTTGACTTTAAAGAGGAAAAGTCTGCAATGCCAAAAATCTTACAACTTCATTTCAGTAGGGACTGGGTTTTTTTTAAAAAAAGACCGAAACTAGAAAAGATAGTGACACAAAACAATTGCATTCACTGAAATGTTACTGTGGCGTCAATATGATTTTCAAAATCTCTCTCTTCCCCTCTCACAAAACTAAAGGGTTTGATAAACCAAGGTGTGGGATTTTGACTTGCACAAGAACCTGGAGTAGAACTGGGGAAAACCCAGCCCTGGTTTTGCAAGAGGCTGATATGACTCAAGGGGTTTTCAAAGCAATTGATTCCTGCTGTGTACCTGGGCTGCAATCCGTGGTGTCACTTCCAGGTAACTGATCATTCAAACGCGCCTAGCGAGAATTGGAAAGTTTGGCCTTGCGTGACTAGAGCTCTGGCTGGGAACACAAAGACATTGTTTTAAAGTAATCGTCTCCTCCCCTTTCCTAACTTCCTTGTAACAGGACAGCATTCCTGTCTCACATTCCTTAACCGCTGCTGAGATGGGGAGGGGAAATGGAGAGAGAGAGGAAGAAAGCAAAACGTGTTAATTAGTGAAGTCGCCTGAGTGTTTGTGGGATGATGGTGGGTGGTGTGGGGAGGGAGAGACCAAAACTGCCAATAAAGCAAGATAAAGTATGTATGAATCAGATAATAAGGCCAATTAAAGAAAAGCCTGTAGGCTTAAGAATATGTCAACCAGATGTTTCCAAGACAGAGAAAATCAGTGGTCTCCCTACAGGCCCATCAGAGCACTTAAAAGCCTCCTTTATGCTCCAGGAGCTGGAACTCCGAGTTCTCCTTTGAAAAGGAGATGATGCAATTCACTCCAAGGTCTGCTCCATGTAAATCAAAGGTAAGCTCACAAATCTGGCTGTTGTCCGATGAAGAGGCTCTCATGATGGAAAGAAGTCAGAGTAAATGGAAGAGACTTAGGAATTTAAAGGAGTCCATCGGAAAGGTCTCCTGGTGGAAAGTGGGCCTCCAAAAGCAAGCACGGTCTGCCCTCTTTGTCTGTCACCGCCAGGATAACTTAAATTCTACATTCTTCCAGCAGTGGAACCAGAGGATTGTGCAAGTCCTCATGAAATCCAGGCGCTATTGTGGGAAGATTTTGCAGGCCTATTTCCCTAGAAGTAGTAATGTGACCCAGACAACTCCACAACAACGAGCAAACTTCAGGTGACAGCATAAACCATCAAGCATGGGATGACCAACAAGCACCGCATTGTAAGACCATACCCAAATGCACGTTTAATGTTGAAGGGTGTTTCCTTCTTACCACCCCTTTTCTCCAGTTGCCTTTGGAAGGACCTGCAAAATCAGAGGGGGCTGTAGGCTACTCGGGTACAGCGAGAGCTGAAGGCCTGACCATTTAGAGTGGAAGAACATGGGGGAGCGGCACTGAGTCCTGAAACCTGAGTGGGGGAGAGTCGAGGGGGCAGGGAGGGTGCGAGTGCAGTTAGCAGGGAACTGTCGACCAGGGAAGGTCACAGTTCCCAGCTAACTGCACCTCGCACCCTCCCTGCCCTTAGAATCCTCCCCCACTCAGGTTTCAGGCCTCGTGCCGTCCCCCATGTTCTTCCACTCTCAGATCAGGCCTGAGATCACCTCAGCAGGTCTGACTTATGTTCAAATCCCCGCAGTTCTGTTCCCGCCGGGAAAGTGACAGTGAGCAGGTCCTTAAAACAGAATACCGTGTATGTAGGGCAAAAACATCTCACAGAAACACAGATCTTAAAACAGTAAACAGACTACACACGTCTCGCTTGCCATATACCTACTCTAATAAACATCCCGCAACCCCCACTGTAAGTCGTAGTCTGTCAGTAACTAGGTTCCAGATCAGTATTCTTAGCGTACACTACAGCGCTCGATGTATCGGGGATCGATTTATCGTGTCTCGTCTAGAGGTGATAAATCGATCCCCAAATCGACTCCTGTACCCACCTCAGCAGGAGGAGTAAGCGGAGTCAACGTGGGAGCAGCTGCGGTTGACTCACTGCCATGGGGATGGCCAGGTATGTCAACCTAAGATACTGTGACTTCAGCTACGCTATGCAGGCATGTTATTGATGGAGCATCAACCGGCTCTCCTGGGCCTAAGAAATACTGCTGGGTTAGGTTCATTGGAGCGCTGATGAGTGCTTGCACATGCTTTTTGCAAAGAAACCTAGCCCGAAAGACAGCAAAGGTTCTGTTTAGGCTACAAGACACTGGGGTAATGTACAAAGAGGGCGTCAAAGGCAAGGCTGATTGCACCGTAATTTAGGGAGGCTAGAGCAGAGAATGGTTCTTCTTGAGTAATGATGCAATTTCCTCTGAGACACCAATTTCCAGATATTAAGCGGAGGGCAACGAGACAGGAGAAGTAGCAGTTCAAGACAAGCAAACGGAACTGCCCAATAATCCTTCTCTAGCTCAGTAGGGAAATCGCTGCTAAGTGTTTTTAAGAACATCTGCACTGAGCTTTGGTCAGTTGCACTGCAGAGAACAGAGGCTGGCGAGCTACCTGCCTACTGGACAGCATCACCACCAACCCAATGGGCTGTGAATGACAGTCGTTTGTGTGTGTGTGTTGGCGAGCGGGGGAAGGGGAGATATATAGCTAGGGTTACCAGATAGCAACTGTGAAAAAATGGGATGGGGGTGGTAATAGGCCCCTATATAAGAAAAAGTCCCAGAAAACAAGACTGTCCCTTTAAAAATGGGACGGATGGTCACCTATAGTATCAGAGGTGTAGCCATGTTAGTCTGGATCTGGAAAAGCGACAGAGTCTTGTAGCGCACAATAGACTAATAGATTTTAGGGATCATGAGCTTTTGTGAAAAGCTCACGAAAGCTCACGATCCCTAAAATCTGTTAGTCTATAAGGTGCTACAAGACCCTTTGTCACCCTATATATAGTTGAGTCCTATAAAAGCAATACCAGTTCAAGCACCTTTTATAGGCTGGTATAACTGCAGCCACACTAGAGGGTTGGACTACTTTAGCTGTGCTAGGTTTAAGATAGGTAGCCGTGTTAGTCTGTATCCGTAAATAAGACAAAGAATTGTGGCACCTTAGAGACTAAACTGGTTAGTCTCTAAGGTGCCACAAGTCTTCCTCGTCTTATTTAGCGGTGCTGGTTTCTAAACAAAATGTCCACGCAGTTCACTAAGGACTTTGCTTTTGCTGTCTGTTGGTTTTATGTGGAAGGTGCTCAGAATTACAGAGATGGGCAGCATAATAAAACCCCAGAGAGAAAGATAAACAGAAAGTGGTCCAGAAAACTGTGTCTAGACAAGCCCTTCGTTTCAACATGACTAGTGTTTCTTATGCTTTGCTCATTCCCTCTGAGGCCCCTGGCATTGGTCACTGTCGAAAGATAGGATATTGGGCTAGAGGGACCTTTGGGCTGACCCGTTATAGCCGTCTTTATGTTTATCAGGGTCAGGCCAGCGTTATAAACTCTGAAAGTCCTTTGACCTTCATACACCCATTCAAAAAAGTATGATCTAAATGTGGAAACAAAAAGCATTTTGTTTCCTTCCCTGAAAGTGCCAAGGTTCTGAAAAGAGCCAATAAAGAAGTTTTACTACAGGGACAGGGGAGCTGTGTTTGAGGTAAAAATTAAAACAAACACAACCTGAACCTTTGCCCAAAACTTGAACCAACCCCAAGATATAAAAAAAGCCAGAGATTTTCAATAAGAAAAATATGGTAACATATTTTCAGTTTTTACTCCCTTTTGGATTCTGGCCTGCACCACAAGCAAAAGGATTGAAATACCACGTGAAAGGCAAGCAGGAAATGCCAGGTAAATGGGCTGGCAGAGAACTTCAAGGGCTCTTGTGGTTTTTTCCTGTTGGCCCAGAAAGAACTCCTCACCTCCTTCTGCAGACCTAATACAATGGCAGTCGGGAGTAACTAGTGATGGGCTCTACTGCGATTTCGGAGGTTCACCCGTCACTAGTTTATATACAGTATACGTATTACACACGGCATATTTTTAAAAGCACAAAGGGCAGGGAAGGACCGGAGCTGATATGGTCCTAGTCCCAGTTCTGCTAATAGCCCATCTGGTAAGTCAATTCCCCTCTCTGTGCCTCTATTTTCCCATCTGTAAAATGGGGATACTCCTTTGTAAAAGTGCTTTGAAACTGACTGCTGAAAAGCACTATATATGAGCGGGGTGTTACTACTTTCATTCAACACCCATTTGTGCCTTTGAAAATTTCCCCCTAGATGTTACATACAAAGATCCACAAGACTAAGGGAACATCTGCATGGCTACTCATAGCCACATAGTACAAGCCTTGTGAGCCTAACTCACTTGAATCAGGCTCTCAGACCTGCCACTGTGGAGGAGATGTAAATGTATCCTAAGGTACTAATTGGACAATGAACTCCATGCAGGCAGACCTGTAGCCACAGGGAGGAAGGGATCTAATGGGAAATTTCTCCCATTTGGCCATTTCTTCAGATCTTGTAGTGCTATCTGCCTGCAAATGCACATACTGGAACAAGAGCAAAATGGGGTACAGTAGCTCCCTGTGAGATCACAAAAGTGAAGGGGGTCTGGCAGCAGTGCACCTCCTTCCTTACAGGCTTCAAAATCTGGCCGTAAGAATTTGCTCCTGGGTGAACTTGCCAAAGTCTTTGCATCCAATTTAATAATTATATTTAGCACATTAATTTTAAGTTGGTTTGCCCAAGATCAATATGTATAATGCAAGGAGGGTGGGGGTGGATAATGTACATGTGTATTCAACATGGCTGGGCAAAACTATGATCTGATGCCACTACAGCTGGAGAGAGTACACCAAACTAGAATGCCTACAATTCTCCAGCTATTTCAGTCCTGGTCCCTGGGAGCAACCCCAAATTTGGTATGAGCTGACAGGGTTGAGTTATTCTGTGCTCTGGAAAGGAGGGAACATTGTGTAGTGGTTGGGGTGGGCAGAATCAAGAGACCCGAGTTCCAATCCTGACTGCCACTCGTGGACCTAAGAACCCAAATAAGATCAGGGAGATTGTAAGCTCTCCTGAGCAGTGACTATCTAAATAGACAGGAGTAAGAAACAAAGCGTAGGAGACAGGAAGGATTATTGTCCTTGTTTTACATCTGGGGAACTGAAACAGGGAGAGATTTAAGTAACTTGCCTTAGGTCATACAGGGAGTCTGTGGCAGACCATAGGACAGGACTCAGATCTGCCACTTACCAGTCCAGTTCCTTAAACCCAACACTCTCCTTCCTCTCTGACACGGTGTATTACTCACTTGATGCAGTAGCATAAATACATTTTCACCTTAATAAGGCAGAGCAGTCAGCCCACAACCCAGGTATCAAAGATTTGCTGCAAAAATACGTTCACACTATTTGTGCAGTGCAAGTACATAACTAAATATATGACCAGCAACAATCAAACCCGCTTTACATTGGCAGTGTGTAGGACAAAGAACATCTATGCACCTGTGGCTCTAACTCCAGGCGAACACGCAAAGGCTGTGTACTCTATATTGTGCACAGTTATTTCAAAGGATCTATAAAGCTGAGCTACTTTTAAAAAGTACATTGTGTGCTACGTTTTTTAGGTTAAATTAATAATTTAGAGACTTGAAAAGGCAAGCCATCCAAGGTCTATTACAATGGGGGATTAAAAAAAAAAAAAAAGCTCAGAGTGATTTTCAAGGAGTCCAGTGATTTAGTGTCTCTTTCTCTCTCTGCCTACACTTTTTGCCTCCTGCACAAGGATCTATTGAGAAGCTGCCGAACAAACGTTCCCTTATGCAGCTCCAAAGAAAGTCTCCGTCAGTTTGTCTGAGACAGCTGCCCCTAAGCACGCTATGGTTACTCATTAACCGGGTCTCCCAGGGCAGGGGAAAAGGAGTAAACTTAATAGACCCTAAGCAAGGAGCAAAAATAAAATAAATAAATCAGGTGTCCTGGGAAATAAAGAGAAGAAAACAGGTGGTCTGTTGGATACCTTTACATTACAGTCAAAAACGTAAAGGGACATCTCGCCTTCCCACGGCACACTTGCAGCTATCGAAGGAGCGCAAACGTATGGGCACAAAAGAATAAGATTATTAAAAGGGGAAGGGAAGAAAGGCACAGGACAGAGAGGCACTTGTGCTCTGCTGCTCTTTATATGCTGAGTGTAGAGCAGAACGGGCCCAGTTCTGCTCTACACTGGATGAGATTCATTCACTCCCCTTAGATTTTTTGCATTCGAACAGCAAACGGGTTGGAAAGGGTTTTTGGTGGGACGGAACTCCAGACGCCACTAGCCACCTTCCAGGGACTCAGCAGTCGGCTCCCTGCCTCCAGTCACTAATGTTCTGCTGAAGCAGGTTTGGTTCTCACTTGCAAAGGGCCCTGTCCACGAACCACTGCGCTGACCAGTGCCTCCTTCCAACACTCACAGGAACTAGCCCTGCATGCCTGAGGAGAACTGGTTGCAAAGAGCTAGTTAGGGAGGTCAGGGAAGCAACCCCCGGCCGGCCCCTTTCCTTCGGCGGGGTGGATGGTGAATGGTTTTATGAATTTACATCTATACTAACGCCACGGAAATATTTCCATCAACCCCAAATCGGGACGGCGAGCAAATGAAAAAACAGTTATTTGCCCAGCACTAGCTAGAACGTCGATCTCTTTGCGGGTGGCAATTCCTCTGTAATCACCAAATCAGCTTGTATGTGCCATAGGTTGCCTACCCTTGCTCTAAGCCAATGCGCTGGGCAGGGACATCTGGAGGCCCCCCCCCCCTCCATCCCCCTTCATTTGTATGTCACACAGAAAAGCTGCCAGCACTTCCCAGGTGGTTTAATTTCCTCCCACTGGCGAAATGAGCAGCAGCGCAAAAGCTACCTGCGGTGCACACCCAGCCTGAGACAGGAGAGATGCCATCTCTCTGCGTGGCAATGGGTGAATTGCTGGGGCCTGGCATTTCACAGCTCCTGAGTGAGAACAATAATTACGGCGGCAGCAAAATGCTGACTATAGCTCACACCAGCAACAATAAATCAGCCCCTCCCCGCAGCTCAGAACTTGGTGTGACACAGCCCTGGCTTCCCCCAGAATTAACTCTCTCGTTATCACTCGGTAAATCTCTCTCTCTGGGATAATGACAGACAATTGGTTATCAAATCCCATTGTACTTTCTAGTGTGTTTTGAAACAGTCTGGCAATTGCATTCAAAGGAAGAGAGGATCAGCCACCACTGCTAACCGTGGGGATAAGCAGCAGGTGGCTCCTAATCAAATCAGTAGCAAACCACTACCCAAGCATGGGTTTAGAAGGTGCTATGCTACATTAGACGCTTTCTCTTGGATGAAACATAACATCTGGATCCTGATCATTTCTTGCCACTGAAGATGCCATAGCACATTTTGCAACCGTAAATGTGATGAGCCTTTATCTACTTCTGTGGCTCCCCCATCACCGTGGTATCTGAACCACTATCAGTCTTCAATGCATTTATCCTCAAAGCAGCCCTCGAAGGCAGGGCACTGCTGTTATCTGCATTTTACAGCTGGGGAAACTGAGGCTAAGCCAAGTCTCTGGTGAACACCCGAACCTGCAGACCATCCTTCCTCTGGCTACACCTGTCTCAGTTCCCCCCAGTGCTTTCAAACAGGCAGAATAGTCTCTTCTCGTGGTGAACCATCGTGCCCAGCCATTGTGCACTTTGAAGCAGCTTCCACGTTTCCCACCCCGTAGGGTTTCTGCGTCTTCTGCCTAGTGCATTTCCTTTCCAATCACCACTAGACCTCACAGCCCAAACCAGACCCGTTTATAAAGGGATACAGAGTAACCTGCCTTGCTCAAGGAGAGAAGATGGGGAGAAAGATGTCAGAAAACCATTTCCCCCTCCTGCAGGTCAGCTGGTGCTTTAGTGAGACAGGTACTTTATGGTTAGATTTTTGTGAAATGCTAAACATCTGGAGCTGGGTGTTACAAGGCAGCCTTTGTGCAGCTGGTAAATTATCTGCAATAAAACAGCACTTGTTTCGGAGAGCTTCGAGTGGAGTAAAAAGGGAGGCGGGAGGAAGCAAATAGTTCAACTGCAAAGTTCAGACCTTCTCTGAATTCTCACAACTATTTTCCGTGGTCCTGTGGGTGAAGTCAGGTGACTCACTTCCTCTGGGTTAAAGGGACACTGTCCAAACTGGCTAACCAAAAACACTGGTGTGACATTTTTGGAATTATTTACAACACAAAGTTCACTACATTCTCCAGTCTTCCCCTTCAAAATGCACTGCTCTGTCTTTTTTATAAACTAGATCAATACAGGCCGTTCGGTGCCCATAAGCAACGGTGCAACGACACCCCAGTGTGCTCTGCCTGCTGTCTACAAGCACGCCTACAATAAGAAGCCAATGAGCCCTGCCCCGTGTTCGTGAGCAACACAACACAGCACATGCCTGCACATAACCCTGAATACACATGCGCTGAGTGGAACTCTATGCAGATGAGCAGTCCCACCGAGCTCAACAGAACTACTCACATGAGTAAAATTAAGCATGTAAGAATGGCCGTACTGGGTCAGACCAAAGGTCCATCTACCGACAGTGGCCAATGCCAGGTGTCCTGGAGTGAGTGAACCTAACAGGTAATGATCGAGTGATCTCTCTCCTGCCATCCATCACCCCCCTCTGGCAAACAGAGGCTAGGGCAGAGGTAGGAAAACTACGGGCCATTTTTATCCGGCCCGCTAGTGTGGGCCAGGGCACGGGGTCAGGGGGGCCCTGCGCTCCTTGCCTGGGGGGTTGGTCCGAGTGCAGCACCCCGCACTGGGCCTCACGCTCCCGGGCCGTGGGCCAGGCCAAGTGCGGCGAGCCCCCTCCCTCGGAGCCGCGCCACATTTATCCATGCAGCACGCATTAGAGTAACCAGGACTTTCGATCTAAAACGGCCATGCCTTAATTTAGGCAGAATGCTTAGGAAACACCACACTCTCAAATAATAAATAGCTGTCTCTTCGGATGAGCCCAAACGTTAGCTACAGGCACTGTTATCAAGAGCCACTGGGCAGACCCAGGTTTTCCATGGGGCAGTCATGAATGGTCTCCTGGAGGGAAGGATGGTTCTCTTTCTAATCTGAAGCTTGCTCTGTTGGGATTTAGGGTGGAATATGGAGGGAGATAAAGATGGCAGGAGAGTGATCTTGTGGTTAATGGATAGGACGGGGATTCAGGACACCTGGGTTCTATTCCTGCTCAGCACCTCCAGCATAGGGATAGTTTGACTTTATATTTGGGGAAGCAGCTCCACTCAGGTCAACGGGGCTGTATGTGGAGGAGCAAATTCTGTGTCTGCCCGTGCCTTGCAGTTTGGGGGTGGCAACTCCCCTCTGCCTTCCCCCAAAGTACCCCCCTGGGCTCCAGTTGAGAACAATGGGGGTGGTGGGAGAATTCTCAATGCGAGCTGCTGCATGTTTTTCACCATGTGGCTACTCCACTGAGATGCCTAAAAGGGAGCTAAGTTCTTGGAAATGTGTGGTAGAGCCAGGCACGGCACGCAGGTCTCATATCGCAGTTCAGGGCCTTCACCCCAAGACTGGTCTTTGTGTGCGTCTCTCTCTGAGTCTCTGCTAGTGAAAAAATTCATTCAGGATGTCATGTACAGGCTAGTCCGCGGGTCCTGGCCTCGTTTTCCATGCAGGGGGTGGATTTTTCTCTCTCTTCCTCAGAGCTCAGGATTCCCCTTCGCTGGTATAGTGGGTAGAGTTTTGTCTCATCTGAATCCCACCAGGGTCCAAATTTAAAACGACAAGAAAGGCAGTTCACAGACCTCAGCCACGTGGGTGAAAATAACCCAGGGGGTTCCTAAAATTGCAAGCTCCAGGAGGTTCCATACTTCAGAACCGCAACCAAGTAAGCTGAAGTTTTGGCTGCTGCTTTGCTCTATAGCGTGACGAGAATGTGATACACCTGTCTCAGTCTTCGGGTAGCAGGCAGAGGCCTGCCCTTCCAAACAATGGCCCCCATTGTATCTACACCTCCCACAGCAGTGCCTACTGACTGGGAAGCCCAATCCATCAGCGCCTGTCAGTGATTCCAATACACACGACGTTAGTTATTGCACACACATACAATGCCCGAGGCCCTTTCTGATCAGCCCTCCTCCACACGCAAGGAGTCAGTCAACTCAGGAGACAACGGAAGAGGCGACTGTCAGGCTTCACAACCAATCATGAGAACGGGAGAGAACATTTAAAGAGGGACCTGCTGAAAACACCACCACTTTAAAATCATTACGGGTGTTTGTACAGTATTTGTCTCGCTACCTCCCCTGAACAAAAAAAGGAACTGACAACAGAAAATCAAGGCACCCAACAGAGCGCAGGTTACAAGGGTAAATCCAGAGAGGATCTCTGCAGATAATCGTATGCATCCCATTACATCAGATTTTACGCAGTATATCAAAGTTAACGCCATGCTCACGACTCCCTGGAGACGGAAGTCCTTTATTATTGTTCATAGACCACAGAGAGCCTGAATGCTGGTAGTGCAAGATCCCCAGTGTTGCCCAGCTAATGTGTCCCAGCTATTATTTATTTGTATTACAATAGCATCGAAGAGGTCTAGTCCCGGACCAGGACCACTTTGTGCTAGGTGTTGTATAAACACAGAACAATGAGACAGTCTCTGCCTCAAAGAGCTTACAATGTAAGTACAAGACAAGAACCAAAAGACGGCCAGACAGGCCGATATGGGAGTACAAGGAAACGATCAGACAATGGAATTGGAGGTGCCACTTCTAGAGTAGATACTCAATTCAGTCCTGAGGCTCTTCTGCTGAGACTGCCTCCAGCGAGCCAGTTGCTGCCAGCTGCATTGATGTGCGCTTGAGACGTGGATGCCTGTTCTCTAGACTGAGACCCGCAGTAATTACTGCGCACAGAACACTGTCTGGATGGCAACAATTTCGGGTCTCTACTTTTTTCCATTTTTTCCAACAGTTCAAAATTTGTTTGGGGCAGAGGAAAGTGGGAATCCAAATCCGTGTCTCAATCTTAATCAATCAATCTTGGTCCTGCTTTGAGCAGGGGGGTTGGACTAGATGACCTCCTGAAGTCCTTTCCAAACCCGATATTCTCTGATTCTATAGCCAAGGGCCGTCTTTTCATCGATATCAATAACTAAAGCTACAAGGACCCACCGCAAAACATCTCAGAGACACACACTTTGCTTGGGAGGGGAATCATTTTCCTTTTCCTAGATGGAGTTTTGTGGGTCAGGATTATTCACCCCTCGTTTTCAACTGACAAGAAAGGTGGCTTGCCAACTCCAGGTGTTGCGGAACACAGGCGTGCAAGCTGCCAAACAGAACACGTCAGTCCTTATGCAAAGAAGGCAATCCAAGGAGACATGAGCTTGGGTTACCTTCCAAGAGATTCCAAACCACAGAATCACGCTCCAACTTTACATCCAGCCAAGATGGATTTCAGTTTTCCATTTTATCAGCTTGTCATCTTGGCTAAATACACTGCACCTATCACCATAAATTAAGAGGCAACTAAGCTTAGGAGTGTTGCATCCTTCCTTGGAAAAGCCTTTTATTGTTGCTTTTCTACGGTTGTTTTCATGAACATTCAGCAGGGTGGGAGATCACTCCCGATGTCAAGTCTTGAGTGCGGCGTAGCATGTTGACATTCCTCTCCCTTGAACCCAGCGCCAAGGACTGAAAGAACACATAGCCTGAACTCTCCTCTCCTCCAGACAGATGCTTCCCCCTTCTAGAATGAGGCCAGGGCACAGAGATGCAAAAAGCATGCACTGCTGTTCTTTCCAACATAGATCTTCTCTCATTAAAGCAAGAAATCAGAGGAGGTCTCCCCAGCCTGGCACCTCACACCAGCACCAAAATCCACTCAAACCATATGTTGTAGAGTGAAAGGCAGAGTCAGCCAGAAGCCCCAATACAAACATGGTCTTTCTAATGACAGAGGAACCAAATAGCTAGGGCCAGGTTGTTTATGGGTTGGACTCCACACCCATCTGACAAGAAACCCAGAAGGGGAAACAATTCCCACAATGAACTAATAGCTTCCGCTCACCTTCCTTTCCTGAAGCACCAGCACCGGCCGTCCAACGCTTTGAAGACACGTGATTAGCTTGACAGACAGATCTGCAGACATGGGGTAACATTTTCAAAAGCATGTGGGTGCCTAAATCATTCCAGAGCATGAAACGTGGGCTCATAATTCACTTAGACACTTTGGAAAATGGTGCTTTGGGTCCCTCCCTATCCTGAGGTCCTCCCAATTCAGATAACAGAGGCTAGACTGTTCCTATCTGCTGGATCACTCGCCTCTTGCGCTCTAAAATCTGGCAGGGTTGTGATTTGTGCTTGTGAATGTTATTTAGATCACCAGGCTGAATGAAGCTCCAACACACACCAAGCGACCGGGCTCCTTTTATTACAGGGCCCAATCTTGATTGTGTTGAAGTCAGTGGCCAAACATCCCTTGGCTTCCATTCACAAAGGTGGGAATATACCTAGCAACCTATCCATAGCCCACTGGAGTCAATGGAAAGACTCCATGGACTTCAATGGGCATTAGATCCAGTTCATAGTGAACTACAGCTACCAAAATCCTCTGGATGCCATAGAAAAACATCCGTCCAGAGATGGTTGTGTTCCGACCAACAGGCTCTCTGCATTTCCCACTCTCCTCTGTTATACAGGGCACCTTGAGAATTCAAGGCCCACTGTGCCGGCTGAGGTCATCTGCTCCCATCACTCCCATGCCTGGTCTCTGGCCCTGCTCCATGACAGCAGAGTGAGGATGCTCCTGCAGTGAGAATGGCATAACTAGGCATTCTAATTCTAATTCAATTCTAATTCTAATTCAAATTCACGGCTATGAAAAACGTGTCATGGACCATGAAATCTGTCCCCCGACTACCATGAATTACCCTACACGATATAGATTTAATGGGGGGAGACCAGCATTTTTCAATTGTGAGTCCTGACCTAAAAGGGAGTTGTGGGGGGAGGGTTACAAGGTCATTTTAGGGGGGGTTGCAGTATTTCCACCCTTACTTCTGTGACCAAATGAAATTGATCAAAATGGGCTGTGAATTTGGTAGAGCCCCAGCCATGACCAGAGGATTAGGGCCCAGGACTAATGAGATACTGTACATGGTCTCCCCAGGGGAGCAAAGCTGCTCGTTCTACAGAACCCGTCTCCCCTACCCCGAAACAGTGACCCTCTCCATTCCCAAATACTTTACCCCTCTATTGCCTTCAGGAGGACTTGGTGGCTGCTTTCTTCTAGCAATGCACGGGCCACCTGGGGAACTAGCCTCCTGACATCCATGTGTGTCATACAGGGACCAGAGGGCATACTTCAGTCCTGCTCTGCTCCTGCCCCCCAAACACCACTGCCCCCCCATGGCAGCGGCGCCTCCTAGGCTAACACCGGGGCACACATCTCCACAAAGCTTCCAGAACCCGGGCCCTAGCAAAGAACCGACGGATGGGAGCGGGATATGGAGATCCAGCCCCCAAAAGGAGGTTCCCCTGGGTGTGCGAGGCCAACTGCGTGGGCAGCATTGCCCCAGGCCAGCAGGTGTTCGTGGATCTGGATTTGCCATTTAGCTGGGTCTCACCACGACTTAGGTCATATCTGGATTCTAGTTCCAGCTGGGGAACGAGCCGAGTGTGAACTGGGTGAATAGTCAAAGCTGGGTTGGAGTCTTCATTTCCTGGCAAGACTCAGCTCAAATGGGGGGTGGGAGGGGGGGAGCGGGGAAAGGGAGAGAGTCTCCTTTTCCACCCACCAGTGCTGCCTTTTTATAACAATTACAGAGGCCTCCAGGGCTTTCACACCCAGTCACCTGGGCGTCCTTGTGTTCTTAACAACTTAATTTGTTTAATGACTCGGGAGGCCCTGAGGCCCCCTCAAGCTCCTTGTCTGGATACGTTTCCCTGGTCGCTGAAGGATTTTTAACAGTAGCACATAAAACCACAGCCCCCACAGCCAGCAAAAGGATGGAGCAGTTTCAACAGCACAAATAAGAGGAATTTAAAAATTTCTCCCTCAAACAACAGGGACCTTTCAAGCACCAATGAAAGGAGAGGGACCTAATATTTATGCATGCTCTGTCATGGTGAAGGACCTCAAAAACCTTTGTGGGCTATATACCGACATGGATTGTTCATCTGCCACTAACAGGGAACCTCTGGGGTGGAACGCAGCAGCTGTTCATGCGGCACCACTCCATGACATTTTATGAACCAACGGGGAAGAAGAAACGTGGAGAGAGCCCACTTTGTCCTCCTCAAAGTCCTTAAGATTCACCTCTACCATGGTGCCGGCTGAGAAAGAGTAGATCTGTGGCAAGCTCTGAGTAGAGAGAACTGAAAAAAGGAATCTCTCTCTCAGGGGAAATTCCAATAGTTTAACCTCGGTTTTCATTCCAAATCAAGCTAAAAAGCCAGAAAAATGGGAACCATTCAGATTTGGAAATGTCAAAACGTTCTGTTCATGCAGGGTGGAGTCAATGTTAAGCTACTGGAGCGCCTCCTAGGGGTCATAGTTCAGGTACATCATGCACTCATCTGCAGGCTGGGCTCCCCAGTGGAACTACCGTATTTTTCGTCCTATAGGACGCTCCGGCGTATAAGACGCCCCCGAGTTTTTAAATAAAAAAGCCGGGGAAAAAAAAAACACAAAAACCACCACACAAAAAGCGCCGCTTTTTTCGCACCGCTCTCCCGTCCCCGCCGCGCGGCGGGCTGCTGGGAGCGCGCCGCTCTCCCGTCCCCGCCACGCGGGCGGGCTGCCGGGAGCGTCCCGGTTCCCCCCTCCCCGCCGCGGGCGGGCTGCCGGGAGCGTCCCGGTTCCCCCCTCCCCGCCGCGGGCGCTCCCGGCAGCCCGCCTGTGGCGGGGAGGGGGGAACCGGGACGCTCCCGGCAGCCCGCCCGCGGCGGGGAGGGGGGAACCGGGGCGCACATTCGCCCTATAAGACGCACCAACTTTCCCCCCCCCCGTTTTGGGGAAGAAAAAGTGCGTCTTATAGGGCGAAAAATACGGTACATCTCCCATGTTTGCATCACAGTCTTTCCCTCTGGCTGAGCTGCCCTGGTGCGTCATGGGAGATACTGAATGGTTAAGTGACTTTCCTGAGGTAATGGCATATAAACGGTAAAGCTAATAACTGCTTCTAGCTCAGACTTCCTCAGCATTAGAATTTATTACAGTCACTTCCCCCCACCCCAATTCTTTAGTTTAGAGCATACATTTTTCTATATGCTCTAATCTTCCCTTGGCTTCTGAGGACAGCTTTTTAAAGGGGGGAGATTCTGCCTCTGTTTAAGGAACACAGACCTGGGCCATTTTCTGCCCTAATTTTTCATAAATGATTTTTGGAGAAGGGGTGTTGGTTTTTGCTTTCGGCACAGTAAAACAATTGTGTAAGAAGATGGCGGGGAAGGTATCTGTCAGGCTTTGGAATCGTTTCACTGTTCATGTAAGAACATGAGAATATAATATAGGAGAGTGATTCAAACAACTCTTCCGTGCTATCCAACGCTGGTAATATACAAGAGCTTTTCAGTTATTATGGGGGGTTTGTAAAATTACATAAACATATTTCATTTAGATTCGCTGTTTCCTGTTCTCAAATATCCCCCTGTAGGAATATAAACCACAAGAACAAATGCCAGAAATCTCAAGAGGCATTCACCAAAATCATACACAGAATTCCCCTTCTGCCCTTCCAAGAAAGATGGCACCTTTTTCGAACCTTCCCACGAAAAGAAGCCATTCAGGTATTCAAATCCCCCAGTCAGAGCTCGGCAGAGAAGAGAAATTAAATTGCACTGAGGATTTCAAGATGTCAAAAACTGTCTTTGTTCCCATTCGGAATAAAATGCATAAATAAATAAATGAAATCAAAGTTCTGTGCAAAAGAAAATTCTGCAAAAATTTCATGTCAATTGGATGAAAATATTTTGTTCTGATTGAGACTTTATTTCATACCACATCATGATACATGATATATAATGAAAAGAAATTCAGATCAAAAAGTACTTTCATTCTGCATATGTCAAAACGGGACATTTCAACATGGCCAGTGCTCTTCTCCACAGCCTCTCCCCCCGACGCCCCCAGAAATGAAATTTTAGCAAAATCAACATGATTTCGCAAAGCATTTCGATTCCGACGGAACTGTTTTCCCCGACAGAAAACCCTGTGGAGTGACTGCACCAAGTGGTGCCCAGTAGTTCTAACTGTGGGATAAAAGGTCACTGGATCTCTCACACACCTTGCAAAAACCTCAGCAGCACTGAGCAGTAATGTATGCAACACCTCACAACACAAGCGGGCATGGAGGATGTGGTGCAGTCTCACTGGCTTATCTCTCTAGTACAGTCAGAGCCCAAGACAAACGCCAGCAGGGTAGACTGCGTCCGTTCTTCACTGCTCCAAGGTGAGTGCAAGGTAACGTAGGGTCGATGGCAGCTCAGCAGAGAAGGAGGTGAAGGGAGATCAGACGAGATCCTAATACTAAGATCCTATCTGCACAGACATTAAGGCCTACATTTTCAGAAGGCCAGTCTCCCTTGTAGGGTGACCAGACAGCAAATGTGAAAAATTGAGACAAGGGGTGAGGAGTAATAGGAGCCTATATAAGAAAGACCCCAAAATCAGGACTGTCCCTATAAAATCAGGACATCTGGTCACCCTACTCCCTTGGCACCTACAAATCCTTTGGAACCCACAATATTTGCACCTAGAAGGACACAAATATCATACCTGCAGACAGAGAACCTAGACCTCATCATTGCTGGAAATGTAAAGACCCCATGACACTTGACATCAGAACAAAGCAGCATCCTTGAGCCAACATTCCCCTTCCAGCATGGCTCCCTGCCCGCCACTCCAAAAGCGGGCACATTTCGGTGGAGCAGTATGCAGAAGAGCGTTGCAATGCACTCTGGGATAAAAAGCGCTAGAGAAATGGTGAGGCGTCCCCCCAAAAGAGACAGGCATGGGAAGCCCTCAGAGATTTGCAATCAAGGAGCTGAATTGTACCTTTGCCCTCGCCTTACAAGCCAGGAGCCAGTGTGTGTGTGTGTGTGTGTGTGTGTGTGTGTGTGTGTGTGTGTGTGTGTGTGTGTGTGTGTGTGTGTGTGTGTGTGTGTGTGTGTGTGTGTGTGTGTGTGTGTGTGTGTGTGTGTGTGTGTGTGTGTGTGTGTGTGTCTCAATTTTAATTACAACCAAGTTGCCAAGTATAACAAAGTACCCATAAAAAGAATAGAAGTCATTTTGTGTTAAGGTTCTTTTCTCTCCTAAAGGGCGGAGGGGGAGAGAAAGGGGATGAAGGAAGGGAGGTGAAATCATCAGTGTTTCTTTGTATGCAGTGACTCAGGTGCTACAACCTACCCTGGGTGCACGTCCTGCATGCCCCAGTAATTTTTTGTGCTACGTTCTGTTTTATGGCATCAGCTATAATAATGGGATGATTGTTTGGTTGCGTGCAAAGCTCTCGCCCGGGCTTTCTGGTCCCCGCCCACTCCCTAGAAACCACAACCGTGTGGGGCTGTACCTTCCCTCCTCGCTCTCCCCCCCCCTTTGCAGGTAAACATTGGGCGTCCACACGCAAGCCCTGTGAAAGGAGGCCCTGCCCCAGTTCTCACTCGCACAGAGGCGGCCTTGGGCGAGAGCATCACCCCCAGCATTCCTGAACCCTGACTCAGCAATAAACGCCGGGGAAGCAACGTGAGCCGTTTCACACCCTTGAGGGGGAATGGTGTTTTACCTGGCTCAGCTGACACAGCCTCATTTGCTCTCTCCTCCCCCCCTGCCGTCACCCTTTCTTCCCTCCTGTGTCAGAGCTGACAGGGACAGGAAGGAGAGCCACGCCTGCTGCAGGCAGTGGAGGAAAGCCACCCAGGTGTGCGGTGTGAGGTGACCTCTGGCCTACGACGGGGAGCTGGGAAGTTACACATAGTCTCTTCCCAGGGCTGTGTGTCCTTTAGCCCGACCCCACGTCCCCCACCGCCTTCCAGGTCTCCTCAGAAACCAGACATTCAGCACACAACACATTCGCTTGCCCAGGTTTTCGGGCACCTGAAAGGGACGACTCTGCAAAAGTCTGAGACAGGGGCCCTGGCTGGCAACAGTTCAGAAAACCTCCCCAAAGAGGGATTGAAGTCTTTGCCCCAATTCCATCTCTGGCAAAACGCAAGCAGAGCCAAGGTGACACAGAGGAGCTCAGGAGCCTGGATCCCTGAGTGTTTTACTGAAACCAAAACTGTGTCTTCTACTAACTACAGATCAGTGCGGGAGCTGGCCAGACAAGAAAGGAAGGAGACAGTTTCTGCCCAAGAAAACTCAGAGGCACAACAAGAAAACAGCCTGGTCAACCCAAAGCATTCAAACATCGTCCCCAAAAGCCCCAAGAAACTGGCTTCCAAATGGAGAGGTTTTAAGAACAGTACATTTACAGGTCTTTGCATTTATGTTTTTAGCCTTTAGGTCACATTTTTAAGCCACTCTGCACAACCGGGAGAGCTAGAAACACGTTTGTTTTTGTAAAATGAACGGCGTTTCCAGCGTATTCACCAGACTGCAGGAATTTGAGGAAACCCCAAATATTGCAAGGCTTGCAATAAAATGGTGACCGGTGGCAACTGAGAGGAAATTTGGCTTCAATTTTCTTTGGACTTTCAGGATTCTGCACTGCTCCAGGGACTGACGCCCTGAGGGCCGCCCTCTGTAGCCCAGAGCCACCCCATAGAGCGCTGCACAGTTGTCCTGCCCCGTTCTTGCTCCTGATGCCCCCCCTGCATGTGCTTGCCATGTGGAGGGCAGGGCAGGGTCATCTTTTGTGGCCCGGCACAGTGTTGAGCTGGGGAAAATTCTTCCAGGCCAGAGCCAGGGGAGGGGAGAGCAGAATCCCCAAACAGAAGGGGACACGTGAGTGCAGAAGGGGTGGGGTTGGCAGAAGGGAGTTTAGCTGAAAAGCAGACTCGTAGCTTGTCATGTGGCTGTCCAGTCCTGGGTGGTAGCGATCTGTAGGCACCACGGTACACGTAGGCGTTAAGGAAGACTTGAAGAGAGGCTACTGGGACAGCTTTCCCCACGCTATGATGATAGGCATGGGGGGGAAATGTGGAGGTGCTTGAGGGAGAAGCAGACAGGCTGTGATCAAGACGGCATCACTGGCAGAACATTGGTGGGGTCAATGGCTCAATACATTAGAGCTGTTAACAGGTCTTCATTTGAAATTGGACGGGAGGTCAGGAGAAGCAGGTTTTGAGTGCATGCATTCCGCCACCCTCATGCTGAAAGTGCCCTGATGGTGAAAGTACAGAGGTGGTTTTATGAGTCACCCCCTTAGAAAATCATGGTTGGAAGGGATCCCAGGAGATTATCTAGTCTAACCCCCTGCTCAAAGCAGGACCAATCCCCAATTCAATCATCCAACAGATTTTTGCCCCATATCCCTAAATGGCCCCCTCAAGGACTGAACTCACAACCCTGGGTTTAGGAGGCCAATGCTCAAATCACTGAGCTATTCCTCCCCTCTTGATGGAAGCAAATTGCCAGTAGGCCACCAAGTTCCCCTCTTGTCCCCAAAGCGGTTCTGGTAGCCCAGCCCTGGCACATCTTGGTGCGTGAGAAACAGCTGCTTTATTTTACACGGTCCCAGCCTGAAATAATCCCTGCAGTGACCTAATCCAGAGATAAACACATTTACAAAGCAGAACACCTGAGCTACCAGCACTCCCTCAATACATCACTTCATCATAAATCCAGCATTGTCTCAGGGCAGTAATTGTGTTTGCAAAGGAGTTTCCCAGAGCTTGCAGGCTGTATGCCTACCAATTATTAACTCTTGGTACCCCATAAAGCATCAATCACCCTCCAAAAGGGAAATGTCTCTTTAGTTCAGCTTCTAAAAATAAGCACAGATTAAACAAATAAATACCAAAGTTTGCACTTTCCTAGCACCTTTCATTAGGGATGTTCTCAACGGGCTCCACAGACTCTATCTATGCCCCTGCACGTACGGATTACACAATACCTATGAATGAGTCACTTCAACCATTGCTGAAATGCAGTCATCTCTGAGGGGAACGTGGGAGCTGGTTAGCAGCACCCAGCAAGATTTAGGGATGGGGCATGAATTATACCAAATGACAACAAAGAGGGAATTTAGGAAGGGAAAATGCACTGGAAGATGCACCTGAATTCGGGGAATTTGGTCAGGATGTCGGGGGCAAATTTTGATCATAGTTACACCAATGTAATTTCACTCATTGAATTGCCTTAAGGGAGTTACTATGGAGCTATATCAGTGTACCAGAGACAACAATTTGGCCTGGGGCATTGGTGCATGGTACACATACATTATTAATAGCTTAAGTGCAAACTGTTCCCTGAATGTTTCCATTGAGTTTAAGGCCAGATGGGACCATTAGATCATCTGGTCTGATCTCCTATATATTACAGGCCATTAATTTTTACCCAGATACTGCTATATTAAGCCCAAGGACTTCAGTTAGACTAATGCATTTCAATCCTCAGGAAACCAAACAGGGAAGAAAGCAGCAGAGACCAAAAATGTCACCAATTCCCAAGGCCTCTGAAATGGTTGTTAATGTTGTCCATATAAGGAAATATGAACAGCTGACAAGCTTTGTCTTCAAATTTCCTTTCCTTTTCCCACAAACCACTACACAGAGTGTGATGTTTTTAGAAAAAAAAAATTCCTTTTACTGAGAAAAAAATGCATTAAAGTATCCCAAAGTCTAAAAGGTTAACCACAGCCAACTGTTTTTGCATATGATTATAAAACCAAAAACAGAGTAGTCAGAATGAAAACCGGTGAAGAAATCTATACACCAGATTTAATGACTAAAGTTATAAAAATCTACATTGGATCCATCAACATCTACTTATTCATAAAAACTTAAGATACTGCTGCAATGAAAGTCGATGGGAGTTTTGCCATACACTTCAGCAGGAGCCAGCCCTTAATTTTTGGAAAGAGAACCACAAATTAGATCTATTTCCACAGTCAGGGGGCTGCCAAAACTACCAAATGTAAGAGAATCCCAACATTTTCATTTTGTGATTGCACAGTATGTATTAGGAATCAAACGGTGCAACAAACCAACTTACTACCTGGATACAGAAAACACAAAGAGTTTTCTTTGTGAAATGCTTTTTGAGAAGTGTTTCAGAGACGCAAGTGAAAGGCTGACAAGCTAGAACAATTGAGGAATTGCAAAGGATTTAGATAGTTGTTTAGTTGAGAGACATACAATTCTCCCCCAAGGAGTCTGGTCACAAATTTAATTAATGCATTAATTTTTTAACGAGCATCATCAGAATGGTGATTCTGGAATGGCGGCCAAAGCATGAAGGCGCATATGAATGTTTAGCATATCTGGCATGTAAAGTGCCATGCGAACATTTGTTCTTACTTTCTGGTGAAACTGTGAATAAGAAGCGGGCAGCATTATCTCCCATAAATGTAAATAAACTCGTCTCTCTTAGTGATTGGCTGAACAAGAAGTAGGACTGAGTGGACTTGTAGGCTCTAAAGTTTTACTTGTAGGTTCTAAAGTTTTGTTTTTGAGTTCAGTTATGTAACAAAAAATCTACATCTGTAAGTTGCTTTTCACAAAGTGATTGCACTACAGTACTTGTATGAGGTGAATTAAAAATACTATTTCATTTATCATTTTAACAGTGCAAATATTTGTAATAAAAATAATATAAAGTGAGCACTGTACACTTTGTATTCTGTGTTGTAACTAAAATCAATATTTGAAAATGCAGAAAAACATCCAAAATATTTAATAAATTTCAATTAGTATTCTATTATTTAACAGTGTGATTAAAACTGGGATTAATCTCAATTTTTTTGAGTTAATCACGTGTGTTAACTGTGATTAATCAACACCCCCCCCCCCCTATTTAGGTGACCAAAGATGCAGACAGTCACATAGAAGGATTTTCAAAAGCAAAAACCAGGCTTAGAATTCCCAATGACATCAATGGGAGTTAGGTACCTCGATGCTTTTGAAAATCTTGAGATGCCTATGTGCATCATCAGACCCTAAATGTCTTTATAGATCTGGACCTGGTCTTTCTGTGCGTCAGTTTCCCTTGTATAAAAGTGGGCCCACTGCACTCACAAGTGCGACTGTGAGCTAGTCGGCTGCTACAGTAATGAGCCTAAAATAAATACCTAAGACTAAATAACGTGAGATAATAGAGGCACCGTTCTTCTTATTATTATGGCTTAATATTAATCATAGGGCTTCATATTATGCCCTATGATTAGTGTCACTGAGCTAATTAAAGTTAAGCACATGCATAAATCTTTGCAGCATTGAGGTCTAAATGTATATCCTATAAAGGCGAGACATTCAATTGTAGCCTTTTTATTAAATGTCAGCTGGCACGGCGCGTCTTCTCCAGGCAGAAATATTGTGTAACCCTGAAGCATTTGGCCTTATTTGTACTTAGCCAGGGTACTGAGTGGGTGTAAGTATTTATTAGCTAAGTTCCTTTGGGGTTAGCAAGTGTTAGGAGGACTTCCATGTGTAGGTTGCACAAGACATTACATGTACAGCAACGCTGAGATACCTTCTATCTTGAATGTATTAAAAAACCACAGCAATAAAGCAAGCTAACCACATTTCCACCCCATACACTCTCCAAAAATTCCACCCCCCAGACTGGCAAAGATCTTAAGTCTAACTACTCATATAAGTGAAGCTGGCACTTACAAGGGTCCTGTGAAGGTTGATGAGATCCATGTTTATTTACTGTAAGGAAAACAAGAACATTTCCATTTGTCCTGTGCCCCTCATTTCAAGATCTTACAGAATTTTGAAAATCCCTAATCAGCCCTCGCCACACTCTTGGGAGGTGTCTAACGAATATGGTCCCATTTTGGAGATGAGAAAACTGAGACAAGAGCCCAAATTTTCCAAATCCATCCAGGGCCATGTTGCCTCCGTCTGCCGGTCCCTGGGCATGAGCACAGTAATCTATCGTTAACACTGATCAATGAAGATACCATGGAGAACACCCTGAGTAATATGGTGAATATCACGGAGCCACTCGCTCATTCGATCCTGATCAGGAATTGAATCCAGACAAGGGGGCATTTTAAAAATAGACTCTGCTGCTTGTGCCAGCGATTGGGGGCTGGGCCTGCCACACCAGACTCACAGTCAGTTTGTCCGCTTAGAAAGGGAAGAATCAAACACCGCACTGGTCAACATCTCTTTACGGCAGCGCCCGCCATGTGCCAGGGCTTTCCAAACATTCAGGGATGCCCGGTCTCTGCTCCGTGGAGCTCCCTATCTAAGAGGCAGTCACGGACGTTAGTGTCAGGAATGGGATCCGGCAGCTGGGCCTGGGATCAGCCAGCTACCCGCAGCTGAAAGTCTTCATTGGCCAGATTGCCTGAGTCCAGCAGCAGCCCTTGGCCAGTGGCTGCAACTGCTCCTGTGCCTGCCTTGCTCACAGCCCTGCTCCAGTCAGCTCAAACCCAGCTCAGTTTCTGACCCTGGACCTTTGCCCCAGCTCCAACCATAAGTGAGACTTCCCACACCCCAGTCCCTGCCAGCTAATGGCAAGGGAACAGTAGGCCATTATAGACAGGATACCAGACACGCAGAGTACATCAAAGAAACTTGGAAACAAAACCGTCCCATGGTTCTTTATTTTATCCTGATGCCCGAGATCCATCAACATCTTCCCAGTCTTAAAGGCAGGAGGTAAAAAGCTCTCAGATATTTGCATGGCCCCGATTACCCTGTGGACCCACCCTGGCAATCTTGAACGTGTTTATCCTCCTTACAGGCTGGGCAGCGCTATTACCCCAATTTACAGATGGGGAGCTGAGGCACAGAGAGACTGTCCAAAGTCACACAGGAAGTGGGTGGCAAAGGAGGGAACCGAACGCATCTCTCTCATGACCCCAGCTAGCATTCTAACTCCCAGGCCATCCTTCCTCTCTCTCTGATATCTCAGTTCAATATCCTTATGACGGTTTTTTCCTGCAGTAACAGCTGTATCCTAGAGTGACAAGCAGAACTCCTCCCCCCCCCCATCTCGTGCAAGGTGGCAGCATGTTTATATTGTATTTACTTAGAACTCCACATTTTCATTGACCGCTATTGTTCCCAGGCATCACTTCAGGTCTGGACTTCAGCCAGATGTTCAATCCCAACACTACAGAAGTCTGTAATTGCCCTTCTCCTCTGGGGCACAAACCGAAAAGAAAGGCGTTCGTGTTACTTTTTACAATCCCCTTCCACCCCCATTTCGGCAGGTTGAATGTTCATAATCATCTTGGCTGCCTACATCTAATGTAGGATTACACGCATGATGCAATGTCATCTCCCAGCCATCCCAGGGCAAGGTTTTCTCTAAATAAACAATGGGGTTGGTTGCTTTTTTTGTGCCAAGTCTCATCACACGTCAGAACTCAAATCAGAACTTACAAAGACTCCAGGATTTTGCAGTGACCTGGGGACACTCCAAACACCACCCCAACCCAAAGGCTTCTACTCTTTACATCCAGGCTCCTGGTTTAAAATGAAAAGCCGAAGTCTTGACAGACTTTGAACAACGTTGGGAATCCAACCAGCTTGGCTATCGGCTTCATTTTCAAAGATGCTGAGCAACAGCTGCCTCCATTGACCTCATGGGATTGGGATCGGAACATACTTCTTTAGCGACTACATGGTTCTATGGACATGGTACATGACTGGCAAGCAGCGTTGGTTCTCTCTTTCACTGGGGCCCTGGGCAGGTCACTTTTCACCTCTGTGCTGAAGTTGAGCTGTCTCTCCCACCGGGATAATGGTACCTTTGGTCAAAGCCCTCTGGAAGTGGCCACATGGAAGCAGCAATTCCGTGGGTCATGCTTTCAGCTCCTTTGCCGCTCTGAGGTCCACAGGACAGGAAAGAACGGACATTGACGGCAGGAACTTGCCCATGTGTGTGGCTCACTCATCTTTTGGCAAGATCACCTCCAGGGTCTAGAACAGAGATCCCCTTCTGTTACCACTTCAACCTTGGCCACTGCCAACCAAACTGCCAATGAATACCCCTTGGGATGGCGGACTTTGTTGTATGGATACCAAAGATGACATCCTGATTCCACTGAAGTCTTTCACCGTAATTGTGGCCAGGGCTCCACCCCTAATATCTAGGACACTTTTTATTATTTCTCCAAAGCCTCAGGAGCTGACAAGTGTCAGATGCAGGACCTGATGGATCAAAGATTTGATCTTGCATGGCAAATTCAACAAACAGTGAACTCCCTGCAGTATGACTCTAGATATTGATGCCGGCTGATCGGACTTCTCTTTGAAGAGATTACTCTTTGGTGATGAGGGGAGGAGGGAAAGGTGGTGTTTGTTGCAGCTTGAGGTGCATTATTTTTGGACAGCCTCAGAATAAAGACCTCAGGCAAACCAGAAAGAATCGAATTAAGAGGAAGGAATATAACAAAATGCTGGGAGGAGAAGAAAAGGGAAGGATTGACTGCAGCAAAATAAGTCAGTCAGGACTCTGAAATCCTCATTTATTGAAACGAATCACAGTTAAAAGGTCAGATCCATTGGCAACCAGCATTTTTGTATTATTCAGAACATACAAATAAATACAGACAAAATCCAGCCAACGAACTGAGCCCAACCACAATTCCATGGTTTTAATTAGTTCATTAGTACCTAGTCCTCTTGGCCGCATTCCTACAGCCTCTCTAGGAGGATCTACTTATCCTTTACTGGGAGACTGTCTCCGGTGTACGTGACCCTGACTCTCAAGAGTGAATCTCTGTGGCATACGTATTACAAACATAAGCCCAGAGGGCTTGAGCTGCCTAGATATCAGCCAGACTATCCAGCTATTTACTGTGCCTGCCAAAGTGTCTAATCAAACCCCATTTTGCCTAGAAAGTGAACGGGGATGTGTGTTCTCCATCATTATCTTGACTTCTGCTTTTCATTATTCTTAGTATGAAACAGTCAAATTCCATCATGCTCATTGTGTGAGTGCGTGTCCGTCTAAGAGGAGTAGGGCTTGCTCCTGATCTGTTAAAGCCAGTTACTCTGCATATTCGGGAACCACTGTTAGCCAATTACTTGGAAAATGGGAGGAAAAAGGCCCAAGTGGTGCATTGCTGAGTGTTTGTGTTGGGCAATGAATTAATTGGATGAGTGCTGGGGAAAATGAGAGTTGTCATGAAGACCAGATTTATCCTTTGAAAGCTAAGGTGGACTCCTTTACAGGGGGACCACACTAACAGGCCAACTTCCAGGAAGAGCATAAACCAAGGCTTCGTGGAGATTTTCATTGTGATATAAAACCACCACCATAAAACAGCAATTTATGAAACACCACCTAGGCCCGAGTAATGAACCGTGTTATACAACAGAATCATGTAGCACCTTACGAACACATCTGTATAACTACAGCTTGTATCCAAAAAGACTGCACATTGGAAAACAGAGGTGGTATTTCAATTTTTTGAAGAGGCAAAGAATTGCCCACTGGAGTACGGCCCCATTAAGACATATCCAGCAGGGAAAACTGGTATCTTCTCAGCTTCCACATCTTGATAGGATTCTCGCAAGGTTTCTTTTTTGGTTGGTTCAGATTACTTGTATCCCTCAAAATAGTCCCAGCAGTATGTATTAGACACGCTGCTACACACCTACTTGTGAAGGTTCCCATCTCAGTGCTGGCACTTTCATACTTCCGAGTTAGTTTCTGAACTCTACACAAACTTACCCATCAATTGTTCTTCAGCTTAATCAGGCGTCTCGTTAGACATTTGACTGTGACTGTCTTACTGCATACAGAACAAGTATAGTCAAAACCAAAAGAGCTTTCACCATTATGGAAATGCCCGAAAATTGGAGGAAAAGTAAACTGCAATCTGCAGCCTGGCTTATACGTGTCTTATCGATGACCCAGTTGAGAAGAGAAAGAATTTGGTGGCAAAGGAAATCCAGGACCTGCAAGGAGCCACCAATTTTTGTGCTTTGAAAACAATCAACAGTATGTTACAGCAAAATATATAGATAGATATAAAATCATAGATAATCAACACCAAACCTAATGTATATATAAAGTTTCCAGTTCCAACTGCTGCCACGCAAATTGCTCAGATGTCATCTCCCGTTGGCCAACAGTAAATCCGCCCTTATCCAAGTCCAACATCCAGGGACATCATCACCACAAACCCTAAGATCGAGGTCCAGGAAGCCAGCTTCCCATTGCCACTGCAAGGAGGAAAGGAGAGGGAGTGAGCGCCAATGTTTCAGAATGTCCTTTCAGGCTGATGGCAGAGCTGTCTTTACTTCTCACCTGTGAAAAGAAGGGGAGTCTTCCAAAATCCTCTTTATTCCCCCATCTCTTTGAAGGCCTTACATCATGCTGACCCTTCCCTCCAGTCAAAATAAGACTCAGCCAAGCTGTTCCATTGGGAGATAGAGTCAGAGGTGCTTCTCCTCCACCTCTCAGCTCCTGAGAGCTCTCAGACCCCAGCAACTAAGCAGAAGCTCCCTCTGCCACTGAACCACCTCTGAGAGACAGGCTGAGCCATCTCGGGGGGTTAGACATGCAGTTCTACTCAGATGAATGGGGGACATGTCTTCAGCTCTCTTAGGTGGATTTGAGAACCTTGACCACACATCTCGAATGCAATTCTCTCCTCCAAAGTCTCTCCGAGGCCATAAACGGAGTTGGGGAGGGACAGACTCATGGTTTCCTACATAATGTATACATAGTTCCTAAGCTAAAGGCTGGGAACTGACACCCTTTATAGCTCGTAGCTTGACAGCTGTTATCACTGCTACGGATTGGTTAAGCTTTGTGCACCTCCCACTGTATTTATTTGTTACCACGTCTCTTTCATCCATACCCTATTTGTTTCTCTCGTCCACCTGTTGTTTTTAGACTGTCAACTCTTCAGGGCCAGGACAGTCCTTCATAGTATTCCCATGCGGCACTTAACACAATGGGGCCCAACCAGGTTCGGGCAGAGCGTTATTACAGAAGAACTGCTCAGTGATGATCATTTCAAGTCACATGCATTGAGGGACAGATGCAAAAGATGAATATCTTGAAGAGCCACCCCTGCTACACCTCACACCGGTTCAGTGAATCGCAACCTGACCATTCCTTCAGCAAAGCAAATGCATTAAAAAAAAATTAACTCTCTTCCCAAGAACATTTGCAGCCTGAGACAACAGCAGCAGCAAAATTCTGCCAGTCTTGAGCAAAAAGAAGAAAAGCGGTCAACCAACCCCTTTACAGTTCACTATGGCTTTGCATCCTGTTGCTTGTTGGAAATGGGCCTTCACAGGTGTGTGACACCCGATGTGGATGGAACCAGATTGAAAGAACACCTCTGAGATGTGACAGTTGTTGGCAAATGGCTGATATGCTATTCACAGTGCTCGCTTGTGAAGTGGCGTGTGCCCTCTTAATTCACATGCTCCATGGTCCTCATGGATTGGACCCCAAAGAGTCCCCTCCCATGGGATGAGGAAGAAAAAAGAATATAGTCACAAGCAAAGGCCAGCCAATGAACACGGCTTCAGGGTGTTGTGCAAAGCAATGTCCCCTCACCTGGTTTGTGCTTCTGGGATGATGTCATCCATGACCACATAGACCATCGCCCCGGCAGCAAAGCCCAAAGCATAGGGGAGGAGGGGTTCTGCCAGCACCATGGCAAAGGCACCGAAGATACCAGCTAACGGCTCCACCATGCCACTTAGCTGTCCGTACCTGGAAGAGAACCAAGATCAAAAGTCCTGGAGGGACACAGGAAAACCTTCCTTTACCCCAGCGGTTCTCAAACTTGTTGAGACCCCGACTCTTTTTTCTACTCCGGCGGCGCGGCGCGACCCTTCCACGTCTGCCAAAAAGCCGCTGAATTGAATACTTCCGCATTCGGCGGCTATTTTGGGCGGACATGCCGAGCGCTTCCGAGAGCGCTCGGTATGTCCACGAAAAAGCCGCCAAATGCGGAAATAATCCATTTGGTGGCTTTTCGGTGGTGGCAGGAGCTCGCGATCCACCGGGGAGCGCTTGGCGACCCCCAGTTTGAGAAATCCTACTTTACCCCTTTTCGTACCCAACATAGTGTGGTGTTTGTTGGACCCCAAAGGCCAAATCGGCCCACTCAGGACATGAATAGGTCCCATTAAATGGCGCTATGAAGTCTTCACATTAGGCTGCCCGGCTTTGGAGAGCGCAGAACAGATGTAAACCTGCTTTCCCACCCCCGCACCTGTGTGAAGAAAAAGAGAATGTTGCCAGTCGGTAGCGGGCTCCCCCGTCGACTCTGCCTTGCGCCTTTTGGCGAGCTGGAGTTCCAGAGTCGACGAGAGCACCTCTGGGGATTGATTTATCGCGTCCTGATGAGACACAATAAATCGATCCCCAGCAGTTCTCTCTCTACCTGTCGACCCAGCCGGTAGTGTAGACAGGGCCTTTAAGAAGTACGATTTCTGCAAATGTATTGGGGCAACAAATAAAGTTGGAGTTGTGGCATAGGCCCTGGCCTTGGTGGACCCATTTGTATCCTCCTCTGAATGGCCTTAGAAATGTGATGCAGGAGAGCAGACACAAGGGGGTTAGTCCACCGGAGAGGCGACTCTCTGCAGGCAGTAGAAACACGATTTAAGCATCACGATCTCTTTTATCCATTTCTTTTGTCTTCATTTGGCTCGCAGATTCCACCCCATCACAAGACACTTGCAACTCCTGCTACCAAGGCTCACCGTTCAAACCTTGCCCATTCTACAGTGGCGGAGTGGCTCGTGAGACAGGACATATTAGCGGTTGTTTTCTTTCTATGAAGTTGGAACAAAAGCGAGCTGCACCAGTGGTTTGCTCCACAACGTTTGATCACGGTGAAAACATCAGTGGCTGAACCAGCAAGACCCTGTCTCCTGCACTGCTCCCCCGGCTGCCACCCAGTACACAAAGGCTGGAGAAAGCTTTAAAATGGAACAGCTCTTCCCCAAACACAGCCAAGCCCCTGGTGAGTCCTGAATCAGAGCTAGCAATGAGGCACTGCACAGACAGCAGTGCATTATAGGCAACCATGCAGCAACAGCAGCTGAGAAATGGCTTGGCAGACGCGTTTCAAAGCTTGAAGAAGGTTTTAGGAGCCGCACAACTTACCAAAATGCTCGCCATGTTGAAAATCCGGCGCCACGCAAAGGAAGGCTGACAGCAAGGCCTTCTGGGAAATTCTGAATTCCAATCCCAATGGCTAAGTTCCTACCGAAATAAAAGCAATATGTATTATATATCATTCCTCTGGGAGGAGAAGAGCAAGGCCAGATAGGCCTTAGGTACATCTCTTTAATGTAAGTGCTTCCAGCCTTGGGGACTAATCGAATCGTGTTAACACAAGGCACTTTTAGGGCGAATTTTATCTTCAAAGTGTGCTGCGCCCTTCTGTCAACCCCTGGAAGCAACGGAGAATGAGACAAAAACATTTGCCCAAGGACACAACCAGACAGTCAAAACCCAAGACTTTCGAACTCCCAGCCTTGTGCTCCGAACCCTTGACCAGACCTGGCTGTTGAATAGGGAGAGCCTCGAGTTGCTAATGAGTGATCCACTGACTAATTAAGGAGTGGCAAAGATGGGGAGGGGAGGGAGAGGAGAGAGGCTGAAGGGAGTCCCTGGGGGAGAGGTGGGGCCACAAGGATTTGGGTTACATTGTGGGAACAAGGTGCCCAAAGCGCAGCACCGGGAGTCAAGACTGAGAGACGGGTCTAGGAGTTACATTCTGGCACCCAATCCGTCCTGGGTGGCTGCGGAGGCGAAGACTCCCAGCTTCCCCAGTGTGTCAGCCTCTAGCAGTTAACACCGGCAGGAAAGTGTCCTGTTCAGCCCCAGTGGCTGGCTCCCAACGACTGAGCTGGTGGGGAAAGTGATTGTGGTTTCGCTTGTTGGCCTCTGATTTCACGACAGCGCTAACCACAACCCTTCATCTGCAAGGAGGCAGGATTTTGAAGCTCACAAGCTGGCTGGCTTGCATGGGGAGAAGTTGTTCCGACGGATCCCCCCACGTCTGGGCTAGACAAGCACTTTGGAGGGTCGGAATGCAAACATGCTCCTTCCTAAGTCATCCTCAGCAGCAGCAGTGAGGACAGCAGGTGCCCCATGTGGATGGGGGGTGAGAGGGAGGATGGGAAGGGGGACGAGAGCACTTGGTAATAAAGTCATTTAAAAAAATCAGCTTATGGGGAGCCCAGCTGATAGTAGTGATGGGTGAAATACGTCCTCTTCTGGAGTCTGATCCTTAGAGATTCTGAGCACAAACATCTCACAAATAATCCCAAACGGGAGGCAGCTGAGAGAAATCAACTGACTTGCTCGAGATCCCTTAGTAATAATAGCACTGTTTAGAGCTCAGCCGCTCTCACCCCCAGTACTCCTAGCGGACACATGGGCTTTGAAATCTAGTAAAGGATTATGGGTAAAGTTTGCAGAATTGCCTAAGTAACTTTGAAGCCTATGAACCATTTTACAAAGTGCCTGTGTCCTACTGACTTTCAGGGAGACACCAAGTGCTTTTAGTGCACAATAGCTAGATGCACATGGCCAGTTTGTGCCAGCAGGCCAGTGCACTGTGGATTCATGCCCCCGGCTTGCTGCGCACTAGCTGGTCATGTAAACAAATCCCTAGTGCCTATGTCACTTTTGAAAATCTTGCACTACATCTTACGTCGGGATAAAGGGAGAAGCTCAGAAAGCAGGGAGATAGGCAAGGCATAAGAATCGAAATAGAGCTTGCTCGCACTTTTTCCACAGAAGAGCCAACCCATACCCACAACACCCCCAGGTGCTCCTGTGACCCCTTTGCAGACATTGAAGGACCCCAGCCTGCATGAGAAATGTCTTGTCCTCCCAAGCAAGCAGGGGATTTCTATCCTTGACCCAGGGCAGGAAGGTGCTGGAAATACCCCGTGTTTTAAAAGTACCAGTGTTAGTCGTGCGGGTGTCTAAGAATGGAAGGTTGATAATGGCAGCAAATTGAGAGCCAGGAATTAGGCTTAGATGCTCCAGGTAGACATGCTGACTAGGTCACTCGGCCCAAAGTCTTTCACCACGGTGCCAGAACCTCGTCATTAGAATCAAGAATCTAGGAGGACTCACTCAGAGAAAACCCCTGTCCATTCTCCTAGGCACCCTCACAGATGCAGGAAGTAGTAACTGGGACTGAGTCTCTCCTCTCCCCCCCAAATTCCCCAGGATAGCGCCACGTTCCCACGGGTCCATCCAACATCCGGCAAGGAATCACAAACCCCTCTCCCGCCGCCTCAGAAATCCCGTCAGAACAGAAGCAACATTGCAATGCAGCCACTTGTGTGACGTCACAGCACAAAGCTCGCCAGCTCATGACAATGTCACAAAGGCAGAATGTTGCTTTCTCTTCAGAAAAACATATGTGGCTACTTCGTGTGGCTTTCTGCACACTCCTCTGTGGATTTGTCATTGGAGCAGCATAGGGACCTTCTGAAAAATAACTAAGAATGGAAATCAGATTTCTGTATTTAAAGAGGGGAGACGGATTTTTTTAAGCACTGTTAATATAGTACAGTAAACCCTCGATTTAACGGACCTCGATTTAACGGACTTCGGATGCAACGGACAAAATTTCTGAGCAAGTCTGATGCATTCCTGATCCATTTCTGGCGGGCTGGCTGCCGGCTCCCGGCTGCCGCCCGGGTCCCAGCAGCAGGCGGGCTGCGGAACTGTCGCCCCGACCCTGTGGCGGGCGGACTGCTGCTCCGACAGCTCTTTTTTTATTATTATTAAATAACGGACTTTTTGATTTAACGGACACCCCCTCGCCCAAATTAGTCTGTTAAATGGAGGTTTTACTGTAGCTGTAGTTTGGTGCCCAGTCACTTTTGCATCCCAGTTTTAACACCACTGACAGCTCACAGCATGTATCCCAACCAGGAACTGTCAAGGGACAATAAATAACAATTCACCTATTTAAACAAACCCCAGAGGTACTGCAAAGTAAACACATCAACCTGTCGGGCATGTCCAGGAGAAAGGAAGGAGAGTCAACCAGGATGGAGCCTTCATTTGCATTAAGGATCTGAGAGTTTCAGGATCGCTTCAGACACACGCTGCCTCTCCTGTCAGGTTGGTTACATAAAAAACTTGGCATGGCTGTGCCAAGACGACGGTTACAAAACCGTGGGCTCACGTGCATCATTATCTACCTATTGGATCTCAATTTGTTCAAGTCTGGGAACACTATTTTCACCCCTTTGCAATCTCTTGCATGTGTAGTTTCCACCAGCTACCCTTGAAAAGGAACCAAAAGCTTCACTTATTTCACCCCCAGCCACATACGTGTGGTGTGACAACTGGGTTTGATGCTCATGAACACAAGGGACTAAGTAAGCTGGAGGGCATGGTCTGGGCAAGCTTTTCTCATTCTGCAGCGCCGCCAAGAAGCCTCAACGCTGCCCTAGAGTAACCCTCCTCCACCCACACGCTGCCATCCCATCCTCTCACCTGCAGGGCTGCTTCCTAAGCCAGCCCTGGGACCTCATGCAGCTCTGCAGTGCAGCTCGGTGCTAACCCGCAGCTCTTTCTGCTGAGCCGGTCTAGAACCCCGGGGCCCTTCTGTTTCTACCAACGTGCCTCAGTGCTGAGCTCGACAAGAGCTTGTTCATTTCAGTGCTGCTTCTCTGCACCCCATACAATTCTGAATTTAGCAATCTGGGCTGCAAACCAAAGGCAGAACTCACTAGTGAGCACCAACACAATGGGCACTGAGCTCAATGCTTTTCGTTCTGGATTCCCCCCCCCCTTTGGAAAACGACAAATTCACCTTTTTTGGCTATGGTCGGTGGGGAAGGAAGAAACCAGTGTAGTTGCTGTGGAAACCAGCACTGACCATTGGGAATTTACCCGGGGTGAATTCCTCTGAATTTCTACAGCACCTTCCGTGGGAGGACATTGGTAAGCTTCACCCGCGTCCATTCATTTAGCTCCACAATATGGCAGCGAGGCTGAGATGTTCAGCATGATCTGAACCGCAGAGAAGCCGACTTGCCCAAATATAAGCCACACCAGGACGAAGCAGGCCCGTCTCTCCCCGGTGTGCCGATGAAAGTCTACCGCAGATGGCAACTAGCGGAGTAACTCCTTTTGCACCAATGGCAGAGGCTGATAGCGCTGGCGGTCCCAGGCTCAAGCCTCGCTTTGATACATATGATCATTGTTACTAGTGGTTTTAGAGTAGTGTGTAGAGGCCTGGCCCTGTTGTGCTAGGAGCTGTACAAACAGCTAACAGACACTATTATACTTGCCCTAAAAAACTTACAACTTGAGTGTAAGACTATACCCAACAAGTCAACAGAGCACAAGAAACAGCAAGAGAATCCTGACCCCAGCACACCAATGGCCGTACCGCTATCAAGCTTTTTGCAAGCATGATGGCCGAGAAGAAGTGCCTTTCCAAGTCAACATGATGGGAGGTGGGAGCGAGGGCGCTTGTAACACTGGTACAGTGGGCACAATTCCACCGAAGTCCACAAAGTTATGCCAGAGTGACTCTGTAGTCACAGCGATCACTGGGGAACCATCCCAGAGCAGGCGTTCCCGAGGCCCATAGCCCACAGACAGCCATCACCGAGTCTGGACAGATACTTCAGCTCTAGCAAACGGCTGAGGCGGAGAGTCCTAGCAAAGGCCTTGGCTGCACTGCCCAGCTCCTGACCAGACCCGAAACACAGGTCCCCAGGGGCTGGCTTCATTCTTTCGAAAGCAGCTCCCATTGCTGCTTTCGACACGTGTGTTCCCTATTAGTAAAATAAGACTGGTGAGAAAAATCTCTCAGGGTTGTTTAAACTTCTAACATGGTTTACAGAAGAGCGAGAGAGAGATAGAAAGGCTGTGGGTGTCCTTACCCAGGACAGACCATTACAATCAAAAACATTATTCAAGTGTGGGGTGGGAGGGGGGGCAGGCAGGGAAAACATCCCTTATAGAAAACAGTGGAGCTACTGTGTGTGTGCTGGGTTTTTCCCCCTCCTTCCCTTGCCTTAGCACAAAGCAGCTATTACTGGCTCCGACCACAACAAATTAATGGGTGGGAGAGGGAAGTGTGAACCAAGGGGTCTGTACAAAAAGAACCCCCCTCCCCGAACTCTCCTCCACAGCACTACCCCCAGAGGGGAAGCAGACCCCTCTACGAGCTTTCACGACTGGGCTGCCCTAAAACAAGGAGAGACTGTGAGAAAGCTGGGACGGGGGGTAGAGGTGAGGGGGCAGATGTGGGAAAGGGAAATTTAGCAAAGACTAAAGATTTCTCCATTCTAGTGAAGAGAAGCCTAAAGAGGACGCGTTTCTCCCACTCCCAGCCCCCACTCATAAAGAGAGGGCCTGACGCAAACCCCCACAGTTTATTCAAAGTATATTCTAAGTGGAGATGCATCAAGATGCTCTTCTTTCCCCAAGAGCAGGGGTTCTCAGACTTCTGTACCGGTGACCCCGTTCATACAGCAAGCCTCCAAGTGTGACCCTCCTTATACACTAAAAACACATTTTAATATATTGAACACCATTATAAATGCTGGAGGCAAAGCGGGGCTTGGGGTGGAGGCCGACAGTTCGCGACCCTCCATGTAATAACCTCATGGCCCCCAGAGGGGTCCCGACCCCCAGTCTGAGACCCCCTGCCCAGGAGAATAAGACTCTGAGCATTTGCATGCTTTGCTCCTCGCTAGGGCTACGGCCTGTTTCTGTTATTTTCCCCTTTCCTTCTATTCCCTGGGTGTAATTTGGGGGGGGGGCTGTGGGAGCATTGTCCCCCAAAACTGCAAGCCTCAGGCAGACGTGGAATTTGCTCCTCCACGCACAGCCCCGTTGGCCTGACTAGGGCTGTCACCCCAAACATAAAAGTCAAACTATGCCAATGATTCCAGGTGGGACCCCCCCCCCCCGTATTCCTCCCTTCGGGTTCTTCTGTGCACGCTCGTTGGACTCTCACATGCACCCTCTGTCTGTGCTCAGTCGTGTCAGGTCCCACTGGCACAACAGGGCTTTTGGGGTACTGCCCTGGGAGGGCCCAGGGCCAGTGCTAGGCTCAGACACAAGCTAGTGGGTGACAGGAGTACCATGCTAGCACTGAAGGCAGCAGGCTGCAGAGATCAAACTGGGGAAGTCTTGCTGGGTTTGAGGTTCAGATGTGGTTTAAAACTGTAAAAAAGGGGAAACTGGCTGGAAACCCAGTTCCCGATTAACCTGCAGATTACAGTGGGAAGGGAGTAAGTGTTATCCCATCTAATGGACAATAGGAAACCTAAGGTGTTATTGGAAGGACAGGGATTAGAACTAGGGAAATCCTAAACTGGGTTCTTTCGCTGCTCCCTTCTGCCTCTGCCACTTAGGGTCCAGATTCAGGCAGAAAAGGGGAGGGATAGCTCAGTGGTTTGAGCATTGGCCTGCTAAACCCAGGGTTGTGAGTTCAATCCTTGAGGGGGCCATTTAGGGATATGGGGCAAAAATCTGTTGGACGATTGAATTGGGGATTGGTCCTGCTTTGAGCAGGGGGTTGGACTAGATGACTTGCTGAGGTCCCTTCCAACTCTCATATTCTATGATATCCAATGTTCTGCTAGGCTCTGGGGTTCCCTCTCTGCTCATCCACTGTTTGGGTGCTGAGGTGAAGATGTTTCTAGTCCAATGCCTGACCTCAGTTCAAGTCCCCGGATACACCTCGTATTTTCTCTGTACCTCTGTGGGGAGTTTTCTGGGAAACAGTTGGGAGGAAAGAGACTGAACCAAATAAAGCCGCATTGTGTATCAGGAAAACAAAGGGTTCCTTATGAAGGAAATAGGTGGAGACACTTGGAAGGCTTCCTCCTATTGCAAAGAGAGCACGTTGTAAAGCAGATGTATTAGCAGTCTGAACCAAGTGCATTTCTGGGTGACTACAGTCTGCCAGGGTGGGGGGACAGCAAGAGGCAGGTGACTGGGGGATAACGGAGCGTAACCCTCTGTGCAGGGCAGTAATCAGCCTGAAATGCATAGCCATGAGTGCTCCCTGGGTCACTACAAAAGTCAGGAAGTGGGACAGAGGCTCCTGAGAGCCTAAACCACTTCTGAAGTTGAGACTTACATTCCTAAGTCACTTAGATGCTTTTGGAAATTTACCCTGCACCGCTTTGTGCCTCAGTTTCCCCAACTGTAAAAAGCGGGCCGCTATCCTTGTCTCCTTCAAAAGAGCACTTTGAGGCCCATGGGTGAGAAAGCACAGATAAGAGCAAGGCATATCATCATGAACCCCAAGAAGGGACAGGTTCCCAGGGAATTTTCAAGGAAGCCAATGCTGCTCGCTCTAATGGACTCTCACCAGTGCACCGCCCGGAAACAACTTTTACCATCCCTGCACTCCTGCTCCAAGGTGCTGCTGGTCCCTGGAGTAGCACCGGGTTTTGCTGCAATGTTAAGGAAGAAAAGGTAACAAAGCTGCAAATCCTGCTTCTCTCAGCCCCACCAAGGAGCAGCTCTTTGTAGGGAGAGGAAAATAACCTATTTCAGTTCCATAGGGCCACATACCCACGAAGCTGGACCGTCTACTCTACAGATCTTGCCTGCCAATCGGTGTGGCACCATGCTGGGAAATTCCTAGTTCACTTTCAGAAAAAGTTGGCATCTCTGCATATTTGCAAGGTCGAGGCACAGAAAGCCTTCTATAAGCCTAAACCCTTGTTTTCAAGGGCCTATTCTTTTACAAACTGATTATAAAAGTAGGCTACATATTCTTAACAAGCCCCTTTTCACGACGGCTTTCAATTCCCTACAGTGTATAATGTGCATGTGTATTCTTGCATGGCAGGCCCTTACATACTGTTTTGATTGTTATCGCCTTGCCATGAAAGAGCCGATTGTTGTGGCTTCCCAAGATTACATCATGGCTTCCCACTCCGGCTGCCTGTCGAGGTGTTTGATCGGGACCTGCAGGTGGGAAGGAGCTCTGTGGTAAGCACAGGCCTTGAGCACTTCCTCATACCTGCCCTACCTGTTCCACACACAGCTGCCTTCGCGTGCGAGGGCTTTTCTTTTGCTTTATTGTAACCTCTCACGCAAAGCGTGCATGCGCGTGGCGGACGGGCATGGAGGGAAAATAGGTGAACACTGTTCATTTCCAAATCTGACTCACACGAGACTAGGGAACTTCCTGGCGACTGGTGCTTGCACAGAATGCTATCGGATAAGGAATGAACGAGCCGGTGACAGACACGCACTAGGGTGACCAGACAGCAAATGTCAAAAATTGGGATGGGTGTAGGGGCTAATAGGAGCCTATAGAAGAAAAGGACCCAAAAATCGGGACATCTGGTCAACCTAACATGCACAGATCTGCCGTCAACTGGATTTTTACATGTTCTAGTTTTAAAGGCATGTTTTGCAAAACAGGTGGGAAAAGTTTACTCCCAAAGATTTCTCTTTTCCAGTTATACACCCCTTTTCATCTCAAAGCACTTAAAATATGACAAAGAATTAAAGCCTGCCGCCGCTAAGGTGACCGGACAGCACATGTGAAAAACTGGGACAGGGATTGGGGGTCATAGGCGCCCATACAAGGACAGTCCCTATATAAATCGGGACATCTGGTCACTCTAACCGCCCCCTCGGCTTCTGACTAGGTAAGCGTGATCAGTCCCTACAGAGTGGGACTACACTTGGTCACACAGCCAGAAGCAAACTAGGAACAGAACCCAGAAGTCCTGACTGCCAAGCCTGGGCTCCTGCCAATCACATTCCCCACAATAATGGGGCTCTCCTCTATCCTCCCTGCTTTAGATGTAAGTAGCGGGATAGTTAATTCTCTCCGGGCGTGCCAGGTGGACTGATAGCGGAGTAAGGCGCAGCAGATTTGCTCCCGGAGACAGGGTTTGCACCCTAACACTGCTAACATATGGACAAACTGCACGAAATTCAGTAGCAAATAATGCAAATTGGGAGGAAGACAGGGAGTGTAATTCTAAACTAGATGCACAATTAGCCTGTAGAACTCACTACTGAGTACTGGAGGTACTGGAGCCCAAGAGCATGACGACATTCTGCAAAGGATCGGACAGCTATATGGAAAACAAGATTATCCAGACTTATTACAATAAATACCATAAAAGGAGCAAGAATTTTTGGAAGAGATATAAACCCTCCTGTATCCGGGTTTAAGTCAACCTCGAACTATTGGAGTTTGGGAGAAAATTTTGTCTGTTGGAAGGTTCTCCCATAGCTGCTTTTTGTGGCGTTTCTGCCACCTCCTTCTAAAGCAGATAGTGCTGGCTGTTGTTGGTGACAGGATACCAGAGTAGATGGACCTTTTGGTCTGACCCAGCCTGGCATCCCTGAGTCCTATCAATGTCCTCCTAGTTGTGTCCCCTCCCTCTATCCGTACATTGTTTAGTCAGTCATCAAGTTTCAGACCAAAAGGAATCTTTATGATTATTGAGTCTGACCTCCTGCATAACACGGGCCACAGACCCTCACCTGGCAACTTCTGCATCTGGCCTGCAACTCCTGCCTGAGCTACAGCAGACCTTAGAAAGACATTCAGACTCGATTTAAAGAATTCAAATGATGCAGAACCCACAATGTCTCTATTTGAGTTGCCCCAGCAGTTAACTGCACAAAGTGGTAAAAGTTTGCATCTTATTTCTAGTCTGAATTAGTCCAGCTTCTCCTTCCACCATTGGGTCTCATTAGGCCTTTGTCTGCTAGATGAAACAGCCGTCTACTATCAGAAATCTCTTTCACGGGTAGGTACATGTAGATGGTGATCAAGTCACCTCTTAACCTTCTCTTGGATAAACTAAATACATTGAGCTTCCAGTTTAGATTGTAAATCTAAAGGAACCTTGTTTTATTACCTATAAAGCAGCTGGCACATCTTCTCACTCGTTAAATATTAATAATATTAACAAATAACAGCACCAGCACTAACTCAGTAATACAGTGAGAGTTCTCTCATTCCCTTCAAGACACAATCCCTAGTTATTCCAATTTTTCTTGTTGCACAGTTTCAAGTGGTTTCCTCTGTTAAGAACATACATATGAGAGGCCGGGGGGACCGTGGATGCTCACATGTATCTGCAAAGCATCAAAGAATTGTTCTGACTTGCAGATCATTTTGATCGTCTGAAACAGGGCTGTGCACAGGGAAACAGGCAGGAGTTACGAGCTGGATGCGGAAGTCGCCGGGTGAGGATCTGCGGCCTGTGTTATGCATGGAATCTACTGTCAGGTTTCTAATGGATTCTCCCTCTCTGGGTGTGCTTAGAGACAATATTCACATGGAAGTATAGACCATTACTACTACTGCATCGTGTTTATAGTACAAGAGGGCCCAGAAGTGCTACCAAGATGAAGACACCCTTGTGGCAAGAAAACCCAAACAGGGACATGCGTTGCCTGATTGCTGCTTGCCTTTGCAGTCCGCCCGCAAGAGCTAGTAAACTGAACACTAGTCTGGGAGCCAGGAACTGATTGCTAATCCCAGGGCTGCCAGTAATTTGGTGAAGCCTTTGACAAGGTTGTAGTAGCCAGTCTTTCACTTGACTTCAAGGGGCGTCACCACAGCTGAAAACAAACCATACCCTGAAAATTCCTCGAATTTCAGTTTCCCCGTGTTTTAGTGCGGCAATAACATATACCCACCCCCACCACTCCTAGGTGGTACAGTGTTTGGAACGGGGTGGTAATATGCTCTTTTTATTTGTGTTTCTACAGCACCACAATTGCAAGTCATTATTTTTATGTTGCATTTCTTCGTTATAACGAACAGAACATTTCTTCTCCAGAACGGCCTTCTGGTTTAGGTTGTGCTCCAGGCGTCAATCGTGATAAAGGTGCCTTTGTTAGCTACACAGGAATGTTTTTGAAAAAAAGAAGAGTTAACTAAAATAAAATAACTAGTTCCTATTGCATCGCTGGTGGCCCCTCCATCGCTCTGCCCAGCTGGCAGGGCTAACCAGCCGGATAACCTTACCGAGAAGAATTAGCAAACTATTAGCGGTTGGTCTTAATTGGCTAGAGGAAAATGCTCTGAGTGGCATTCCCAGCATTGTCGTGGTAGGAGGGAGTCAATCAACTATTGTATCGGATGGAGTCGGCTCCTCCCCTCTTGTTTGCAAACAGCAGATTGGCTGAAGGGGCGAGGATGCTAACCAAGACCTCAGTGCGGACAGCAGGTGAGCAAGCCAGCTAGGGCCAGAGGAAATTGACAGCAGTGCCGGGACTCGTGCAGTTGCTATGAGACAAAGGTCTCCTCTCCAGGCCTCGGATGTCAAAATATCGGCTGCTAAAGCCTATTGTTCATTGCCTGCCAAGGAGGGCGAATTCTTAGACGTGCCGGCGATGGACACACACCTCGATGGAAGAATTGGGAGGGGGACGTTTAGTGCGCAAATTGCTCCCCCAGCCCTCATTTCTCTAACACAGAAGAGTCTTCCCTGGAGAGAGCTCACTTCGAGGTGGCTCTCGGGGCTGGCAAAGCCCTTGGTGATCTTCTCTTCTTTAAATGACACAACGTACCGGGCAGTGGAGACCCTTTCTCCTTGTGGCAGTGGATTTTCCTTTCCCCTCTGCAACAGAACTGTCCTCTTCCAGTCCTATTGTTGCATAACTAGGGGTTACGAGAAAAGTCACGGCAGTGCCCGGATGATGAGACTTCAGAACTTGACTCCCAGCTGTATGACGGAGCTGGCGAATGGCAAGTCTCCCCAAAGCAAACCCAAGAAGCAGCTGGCACGTTGGAAGGCTACGTTTGAGGCGCTCTGCTGGAGGGCTGAAATCAATGCACATGAGATCGGGAGGATGAACATTTAGGTACAGAGCCAAGGAGCTCATTCGAACATCATTACAGTGAGAGCTGGGGGTGCAGCGGGGAAACACTCTACAGCAGTCAAGAAAGCTTTAAATACGACATTTGGGACGTACAGCAAAAGTGGCTCAGAGTGACTATCAGGAGCTAGGGAGTCCCCACCCAGCCTGTACACGGTCTCCGGCACTGCTAACTTTCTGCAAACAAGATCTTGAGGATCCTATGGGGGAAAGGAACAATTTCCTATCCTTGGGCCTCAAAACATGGAAAACGCAACCCCGGGCAACCAGCTAACGCTAAGTCCAGATGTACCACAAAGCAAGCAGGCCCATTTCAAAACGCCAGCGTTGGCGGGAGTGGGCGATAAGCAAGAGAGGCTCCCGTTGTTCGGGGCAGATTGATGGTAATTGTTCTGTTATGGCAGGCTCCTATCTAGGGCCCTATCGCAGAGTGCTCCCATTGTGCTGCAGCTATTTATTCCACGGGGTTTTTAAAGCTTTACTCTTATCTCCCCTGTTATTTATATAACTGTTTGATTTATGAGTCATGCTCTTGCACCGGGTAAAAGTTCACATCTCCCTCTATCTGAGAAACACAAAGAAATGTTTCATGAGCTGCACACATTCCAGTTCTTCGCGCACTCTCTCTCTCTCTCTCGTTCTTTTTCCATGTTTTGACCTCAGGGGCTCAGCAGAGAACAACCCTTGACGCTTTCTCCTGCTTCTAGATAAGGGCGCTTGCAAAAGTAGATCTGCTGTGCATGGGATCAGGCTGGGACCCGCAAATTCCCTCCCCCTCCAGGCCCTATGTACCCAAGATCGGTACTTGGAAAATTCTGCATAAGACACTTCTTGAAAACTGGATACACAGACACCAGTACCATCTAGAACAGCTACTGTCCTGCTTGCTGTCATGTACATCCCAAAGTACCAAGTGTAAGCGAGAGTGTGTTTAAATCTGAGTCCTGAACAAATTCCACTTTGCGCAATAGCAAATTGTCTATCTGAAAATTCTTATGAGTTTAACCTGGATATAGTATTAACTATTTTCCGTTCGTAATGTGATTGCAGGGTTGCTGAACACTATTAACGATATGCCATGTTTCATCCTAGATGTATCCACATATTTATATACACCTATATAGTTTTATAGTTATAAAATATATATATTACAGGTGTGCACAAACAGATCTACACACATGCACGTAGTTGGGAAAATAAACTGCAATGAATAATGTATTCAATTGATTTCATTTCTTTCTGTTCGTGAATGGTCAATGAAAATATCATGTCCTTCTCAAATCTGTTAATTGAAGTTACTCACCAAATCATTTCTGGAAATAATTCTTTGTTGTTCTTTCAGGAGCACCGGTTATTCTAAATCCAAGCACTTTTCATTGGACGGACAGACACACACGGCCTGTTTCTGTTCCCCGACTAGACAGGGGTAGCTCGTAAAGTTTCCAGCATAAATACTCATAAAGATGAACTTCAAATCCCCTTTCTGCAAATATTGTGCTTTCAACTTGTCATTTCCCTAAATAATCCTGCTGGCAAATGCATTCTTTAGGAAATGCATGGAAAGGAAACACAAAAGGGGCCTGTAAACAGGAAAGTAAATGACTTTTCAAATGTGACCACGCGGTCCCAGAAAATATTTTAGGGTATTTAGCTGGGGTTACATTTACTCCCTGTGCAGAGAAGCCAGCACAAGAACCAGGCACTACTTAAGCCCTGCTGGTGACACAAGTGAGGCTGGCCTGCAAGGGAGAATTCCACTCTCCGATAGTATATAAAACTCCTTGAGAACTGAGCACTTAACGTCCTTTGAAAATCCCAGAGAAAGCCTGGATACAGCATTAGCTAACAGAGTGCAGAGCTCAATCCTTCACTGGCCGCTGGGGAATATCAGCCAGACAACCCAATTGGTCTTTTCCTCCTCTAATTTTGACGATTTCAAACGAGTTGGACATGGTCTTTTCTTTTTCAAATGCAGATACCATAGATTTGACAAGTGAGACACTGAAAAGTAGTCGCTTGTTTATATAGAAAATGCTATTTTCAAAAACCACGCCCATTGCAGGGGAAAAGAAAGCAGTGAGGTATTGAAGCAACTAAGGACACCTGGTAAGTTGTCCTGCAAGGCTGTTTACCGTGTTACAGAATAAACAGTCCATGTTTGAGTAAAAGCATGAACCTAGTTAAGTGATCATAACCTAACAAAGAACAAAGGCTACGTAACAATGCTCCCAGGAGGTAATTTACCGAGGCACACCTATCTGTGCTGTCTCGGTTTCATATGAGACCTGAGGAAGCAGCAAGCCCTTGCTGTTGAGAGACATGTATGGGAATTGGAACAGTAACGCTTCATGGGGTTTTCCCTTACCACAGCCACAGGAAAGAGAGAGAGACCAAAGACAGACTTGCCAGAACCTAGCTGAAGAAACTGCTAAAGCACAGTGCAGGTGAGTGAGAACATGAATGGACACCTCCATGAAATCCCACCCATCTGATAAGCGCTCTCCATATTAGGTAGTGCTGCCTTATGTACCTACATGCTTCCAAGACGTTTGGGTGTGTCGATCATTTGAGCCCACTCTCCTCTCAGCCTGCAGGATGGGAACCCTTTTCCTCACACCATGCGAAGAGGAAAGATGGTCTTGTGGCTAAAATTGTGGTAACACCTAATTTAGACCCCATCCTTGTATATGTATAATTAGGATTATGTTTTCCAATGTGCATTACTTTGCATTCATCAATTTAAATCCTTGCAGGGTGCAAAGGCAGACAAATGTGATTTTTTTTTAAAAAGTCACTGAACACAAGAGAGAATGGACTGCTGGTTCCAGGTAGTGGAAGGAGGAACTCAAGAAGCTCAAACTATTTAGTTTATTCAAGAGAAGGTTAAGAGGTAACTTGATCATAGCCTACAAGTACCTATGTGGGGATGAGGTTAGTATTTCTGAGAGCAGATGGCTCTTTAAGCTAGCAGAAAATGGCATAAAGAGATTGAACGGTTGGATGCTACAGTCAGATAGATAAATTCAGACTGGAAACAAGGCGCAAATTTTTAACAGTGAGGGCAATTAACCATTCACGTAGCTTATCTGGAGATATGGTATATTCGCAGTCACTTGAAGTCTTTAAATCAAGACCGGATGTCTTGCTAAAAGATATGCGATAGCTGAACCCGAATGCATGGGCTTGTTGTAGAAATCACTGGCCTGTGTTCCATAGGAGATCAGACTAGATGAGCATCGTGGTCCCTTCCTGCCCAGAACATCTATGAACTAAGGTGATACCAGACAATGCAGCAGTGGTTCACGTGCTAAGATACCAGGATGAAGGATGCTAAAGAAAGTGTAAAGCACTTTTAGTTTGCCTCTCTTTCTTTTTTGATTTAAATATTTCACTTCCTTCCAGTCAGAAAGAACAAACTACCAAGCAAATCACAGAACAAAACCATGGGAGCTGCTATACACAGAGACTATAAAGAAAAAGCATTTGCAGTCGCTCTCTCTCGGACTCTGACACACACAAATTGAAAGCTGTACACACACACACACGCACACACACACACACACACAGGGAATCGTAAGATTAGTTCAAGAGAAGGGTGCTATTTTTCATAATAAAATTAAGCATTTCTATTTGTTTAGTTTCCTGGACATTTAAAAAGAATTATTCTCGAAAGCTTTAACATTACAAACCAGTATTACAGTATTTAGTGCCCCTCCCTAGTATAAGTTGTTTAATTTTTGCTGTTCATATTCCTGAGTATTCCACACACAAAATTCACACCACTGTTTTTAGGCTCTACAGAACTACATCCTCAGTTTAGCAAAGCACTTAAATACACACTTAACTTTAAGCATGCAACCAGCTCAGTGCATCTGTGTTTTCCTGAAGTAGGCCAACAGATCTTCCCTAGTGACTCTATAATTACAATTCCTTTACCTCAGCGGTTTTTCATCTCAGTCAAACTGAATGTTTTATCCAAATGTCAATGGAGTTGTGACGCATGGCCAGAAAGGGTTACACACATCCTGCAAAATAAATGACTCATATTCAACCCTTAAAGGCATGGGGAGATAACATATATGGGGAACGGTCAACAATGTAATCAACAGTCCCTGTCTATGCTGTATTCTGATCATTCAGAGGTCAAAAAAGCATCCTAGCATGTAAATGAAGTGTAAACATGGGATCTCTCTATATTAATCTCTCTAAAATGTATAGCAAATAGTCGGTGAATGGTGAAGGAACAGGTGGTCTTATGCTAATTTGTATAGCTAAGTACTGGGGACAGACTGCCTTATGTTAATCTGTATGAATAATTAACAACATGCTTCGGAAATAAGAGCCTATTCTCTCTCCCCCCCCCCCCCCCCCCGAAAGATCCTTGGACCCTGATTCTTTTTACCTCAGATCTGCTTGAGGCTTTATACAGGGGAAGCTTAAGCCATAAGGGCTGAGATCCCAGTCCTATGCTGGAACACCCAGCAATGGTATTGGACATTGGACTGTAATTTATGAAGTATTTCTGAATGAACTCTTGGCAACTCCAAAGTTCACCATGTCTGCTATGAATCTGAACCTCAAGAACTGAACTCATGTCTGTATGTATATTGATCTTTTAACCATACTCCCTCCCCTTTTAAAAAATAAATTGTAGTTTACTTAATAAGAACGGACTGTGTGCACGCATTTGGGTAAGATCTGGAATATTCAATAACCTGGGAGGGAATGTGTCCGATCCTTTGGGACTGGTAGAACCTTTTCTTTCATATGATGAAATAAGATTTTCAGAAATCTTCATCATATTTGACGTGGGTACCTCGATAGAGGCCTGAGGCAGGGTTGCTTCAAGGGAACTGTGTTGTTTGAACTTCTAAGTATAACAGAAGCTGTTTAGTGCTGGCTTGGTAAATCGAAGAATTGAATTATCCACCAGCTTTGGGGTCTCTCTGCCCCATTCTTTACAGTTCACCCTACTTGAGCGACTTCGGCACACTGCCCGCCAAGACCCCAATCACAGGCGTTAACAAGATCACTGTGATAAAGCAGGCCTGACTGTGCTGACATTTTTTTTTCTCACTCAAGTGAGAAGTTGGAGAATGGCTTGCCCTGGTCTGGGGGGGAAATGAAATGCTAACTCTTCAGAAGTTCCTGGTGGGTTAGTCTAGAAGACTGATTGGATCTGACATTTTATCACCACCAACTTCCAAATACGTCTCTGTGAATTCTAAAGGGCTTGAGCAGTCAGATCACTAGCCCTCTGGTTTTGACTGGCATGGGAATACCGTGAGTAATGGGATCGTTCCACTAGGACTTGAGGAGAGGGTGAAAGGAAAACCTAGTGAGGTCTTCTGTACATGGCTAGCAGTAAGAACAGAGACCTGGTTATCAGGATCTCTAGATTGCCCTAAGAAATGGACTTTCCTGGGTGACCTTGGGCAAGTCATTCAATGCGTCTGTAAAACGGGGATAATATTTGCCATCCTACCATAAAATGATGCTTGCAAAGTGCTTTGCAAGCCTCAGATTAAAGCTGCTAAAGAAGGTGAGTGCAAGTTGTTACTACATGTTTCTAAAGCATCCAACCCTGCAGTATCTGATCACATTATACATGGACTGAAATGTCTGGTTTCTACAGCCAAGAGCATACTTGAGCAAGAAAATAACTTAAAAAAAGCTCTTTGTGAGATGCTTCATAAAATGTTTATGAAACAAAGGGATGACTGATTAACAGATACTGTTGTAGAATTGCTCCAAGTGGCTTCAACGTACATATGCCCAAGCTCCTTTAAATCCTAACAGCAGCAGCTTTGGAACAGTTTGTTGACTTAAGAGAAATAAAATAAAATATCCCACTCCACCTAAAAATGGAATCGCTGTGGCTAATTTAACCCTTTTATTCACTTAGCTGTGATTTATGTCAATTTGGGCAGATCTGTTCTTTGAAATTATCCAGTGCATTTTTGTATTCAAACACACTACGGGACCTGTGGGCTGTCCCCAAATAAGTGTGCACAATCCACCCAACGTGATTGCTCACCAAATGCAACGCACAGCCTGGTATTCCTGTCCTGGATCGCTTGCCTTCTCTATCAATGCTATGCTTGCAACATCTCCTGTTAGTTTATTCCTGGGCTGCCAAATAGACAGCTCTGCCCATGTATTGCAAGTTAGGACTGCAGCACACCAGATTTATCATTTCAGCCAAATTAGCACAATCATCACTGGATTCTCTCGTGTGCCCCAAAAAGATAGCACCTGAATTTCCGTGAAAAGACAGTGCCCTTCCTTCCAGGTAAATGAAGGGTTCACTCAAATTCAACCGCTCAGACAAAGGAGCAAAACTGCTTAGTTTGGGATATATTTAGGAACTGTAGGAGGCCCCTCACTTGAGACCATTTTAAATGGCGTAGGTCCATGGAATTCTCCACCCAAATTTACATTTTTAATAGAAAATAAATGTTCATATTGGCCCAGCCACACAAAGTGCAGTTTAATGATGCGGCTGCATTGATGCTGGGTAGCTCTAGAGTTGGAGGGAGCTTAGAAAGGTTATTCAAATATTTCATTTTAAAAGAAAATACACATATAGACTGGGTGGTCTAATAGCAGAGTTGGGATGATGACCCACTGACAAAGACTCCCAGTAGTACCTGCCAATTAATGTTTCTAGCTTCATACAAAAAAAATTTAACCTCGTTCCCTTTGCGTGTATCTTTCAATCATAAACACACTTCACATAAAAAAAATAATGCAAATGTCATGGCTGAATAATTAGCTTAGTTCCCTTCTTTCTCCCCCTCCCCTTCTTATTTATGATCTACAATTCAATGACTATTTTCCCATCTGCTTTTATAATTGCTGGAAAGCCTTCCCAGGAAATGTGGCTACCATGAAATACTGGAATTTAATACAGTCAGAATTGCCTCACTGATGGGATGTAATGCAATTGGAATGGTATTCCCTGGTAACATACCAAACAACCACCACACACCCTACCCTGAGACCGGCTGTTTTAGCAGCAGTGCTCAATTTGGGAAGTATTCCTATGAAGTACTAAGAAAATTTATTGGGTCAGGTGCTGGTGTCAATGGAGTCAATCTCAATGTATACCAGCCTCACTGAGATCCCAGGGGTAGAGACAGTTACTATTGCTGTAAAGAAAAGAAAAAAGAAAGCCCAAGGTAAGCTAAAGAAGATGAAGTTCAGTTAATAATTACGCTATTCTTCTTCTCCCGTCGCCTGATGAAAATAGCCTGAAAAGGGAGAGAGAGTGTGTATTCCCTCTTTTCTTAACCATCTGAAATAACATTTTGATTTAGCTAAGCTCTTGGCCATATGACCACCTGTGACTAAACCAAAGGGCCCATTGATGGAGTCAGCTGAACCAACAAGAAATTGATTGGCCCCCTCTGGACTACGGCCCCCTCCCACCACATCGAACGGAGGGAGTCCACATTTTCAGTGAGAAACCCTGAGTGAAGAAGGGGGAGAAGTTACAATAACCTCCGTGCCAATGGCCCTCAGAAGCCAAGACACGCACCTCGCTAATCGGCTGCCTGGCCATTTCCTTCACCCGGCCTGGTGCTGGCTATTAATACTGCGCTTCTCTGCTTTTATGTTGAAAGCTGACTGCACGTGGCTATATTTAGCATTTGGTTAAAATCCAAAAACCATGAACAAGCGACAAAGCGTTTGCCAGCTCAGACTTGAGAGGGATGGATGGTCGCGTGCGCGTGAGGGCTGCTGAAGCAGCCGCAGGATGGAATTCAAATCTGGTTCCCCACACAAGGTTTATATTTACCCGGGTGTTAAGTCCCCAGGCCATGCATTCTCTAGTGCCTTATCTGGAAGACTAGCCTCCCTTCCCATCCACCTTTCTTCAGCTCCGCACTCTATGGGCTGCGCACCATCCGTCACCAGGGCTCTGCCATTTTTCTCTGCCTCTTATCTCTGTGGCCTAATCTACACTAGCAAAGCTCAGGACTTTAACTCACCCCGAGTGATGGTGGAGGGCTGTAGCGTGCCCTGGGATATCTAACTATTCCCAAACTCCCAACTTCAATACATGGGGAAGCTGGAAATTAAAACAATTATCTAAAACAGATCTAAACTAAAATAAACAGGATTTCCCTCCTACTCCCTGTAAGAATGTGCATATTTCCCTGCCAGGAGAAGAATGTGGAAGAGACCACAGCAAACTGTATTATGCAACCCTAAAGTCTGGAACCAGACAATTTACTAACAGATGTAGCTGTAAAAAAGGCCCTATTATGTACATCTTGTACAGTAACAATGTCTTCTTTCAAATTGTTTCCTCTCCTCAGAGTTTATTTTTAAACTACGCCGCTAAGGAGAGGAATAGGCCACTCCAGCTGCAAAGACTAGATCCCTTGTTGAAAGTGAGCCTTGTTTAGTCTTATCTTGATAAGATAAACATGGATAATGGCTTTTTTTTAAAAAGTCCCGGTGCACTTTCTAGATCAAAGCAGGGATTAGAGGGATTGTGTTAATTTACTATGGAACATGTGATTGAGTTTAACCTATTTAGGGGTTCGCACCCCAAACCCGCCACAGAAAGCCTTGCTGAAACAGAGACTTGGGCTTAAGGCAGAAGTCTAGTGGACCCAATAGCACAAAACAGGATACTGAAAGAGGGTATTTGGGGTCAAAGATTCCATCACTGTTATTCCAGTCTCAGGGTTATACCCACAGCTCTGCCGGTGCACTTCAGTTCTCACCTAACAAAATTAGAACGGCCATACTGGCTCAGACCAATGGTCCATCCAGCTCAGTACCCTGTCTTCCAACAGAGCTCAGTGCCAGATGCTTCAGAAGAAAAGAACAGAACAAAGCATTTTATCGAACGATCCATCCCCTATTGTCCAAACCCAGCTTCTGGAAGTCAGAGATTAAGAGACACCAAGCGCATGGGATTGCATCCATGACCATCGTGGCTAATAACCACTGATGGACCTCTCCTCCATGAACTCACCTAATTCTTTTTTGAACCCAGTTATACAGCATCCTCTGCTATTCCAGTCCCAGGTCCCTAACCAGCTCTGCCGATGCCCCTCAATCCTGTTCTGCTCTGAAATAATGTCGTCATTCCTGCGATGTGTAGGAAAGAGATGCCGTCCCTTCACTAGTGACCAATCCACCCTTCGAGGCCTGGTGTTGAGAGGCTAATGGCCGGTGGAACTTGTTCATTCCCTACTCCACTGAGCTCCCCCAACTCTGTATTTTCACTTAGGACTATCTCTGAGCACACCAACTCTACAGTCTAGTAGGAAGAGGATTGAATTGGGGAAGGTCTAACCATGTATGACACTGACTCCCAGCATGGCCTTGGGCAAGTCAATTCACACCTTCGTTTCCCCATCTGTTAAATAGGGGTGATATCTGTCCAGGCATCAGCCCCTCTGGGAAGCCTTAAAGAGTAACGTAAGCTCTAGAGGAGCATTACACACCTCTTGCTCCCAACACCTTAGGTCATTTCCCATTGTGGAGACATCTTTTACAGTTCGGCTTTTGCTGCTGACACAACCTATGAAACCATTTGGATGGACTCATTCCAGAGGCCGTCTACACTGGGGAACTTTCCTCAAAAATCTGAACTGGTTTTAAACCGGTGTCGATATGTGTAGTTTGAACAGCTTTTACTGAGCAGCTTCAAAACTACTCAGTGTTTTCAGGGCCAGGGAAAGGTTTGCTCTTTGGTCCAGAACCAGGGAATAGAAAATAAAATCCCTGCCTTTGTTTAGACTGTCCGCCGTGATGAAGTAGTATTAGGAAGACCTAATCCCTATCGCCTCCTGGCACTGCCGAAATGGTAAAAAAGGGGGAAAAAAGGCTTTTCTCCATATCCAACTGTGTTAGGCACTTCAGGTTTGGCAGGAAAGCAAACAAAACCCTAATACGTTTAGATTCACATTGGCAGAACAGAGCATCGGCTGGCACTGGTTTGTTTGGGTCCCCAGTGCCAAGGAACCGTGGTATTGGGAGAGTTAATTTATAAGAGCCCGGAACATGTTGTTGTGCTTGTTTCCATACTGATTAAGTTACTCACGCTGTCTTCACCCATGTGGCTGTAACAATTTTTCTTGGATATGAGATTAACCAAAGACGTCATTGTCAATCTGCCATGGCTTCCATTTGTCAAGGCTGAAAGTTTGCTTGTCCCGGTCAAAGACTTAAAAGAAAAGCAAGAAAAAACCCACCCAGCTGTGCCAGACCCAAGGTTCTCATAATCTTTGGTTAGGTGTCATGCCTGAAGCTGCTTTACGAGACCTCACTCGCTCCAAGAAGAGAGTATTCTGAACGTTATGCCGTCTTTGCTATGTTTTAGATCAGAGACTGGGAAATTCTAACCAAGATGGCAAAAGGCTCCTATGAAGATATTCAACTTCAGAGACACAGGCAAGGAGACACACTGCATAACACATTTCCTGTACATAGTTGTAAACAGATCTCCCGAGGAGGAAGCATTTCCAAGCTTGCCCCGTCTTGCTTTCCAACACACTTTAATTTCCAGCCATTCCTCTTCCCTCTTGAAATGACCAGCTTCTAGCTTAATTTCGTTTACAATGAAAATGGTTTTCTTAAGGACAAAGAAACAATTGCGAGGACTTTGCAGGGAGGAGCAAACCTTTTTTTATCAGCAGCTGCCTATCCAGGTTAAGAGTAGGGCTTCTAGTGCTGTAAAATTGAGTCCATGATTTTGCATAAGAAACCCCCCATTTCTCAGTTGCTTAATAACGGGCAACTTGCTTTCCAAACAAGGAGGCAACATCAGAATCCCATTAAATGTGGTGTTTAAATCTGCTCTCGGGCGTAAATCAGATACTTGTTTTCCTAAATGCCAATCAAGGCATCCACTGGTGGGATTTAAAAGACCAAGTATAAAAACTTGGTCCCTGGTTTATAAAACGACCTCTCCCCCCCCCCCCCCCCGCTTCCCCATTGGCTGGCCTGGCAGAAGCTTCCTCTTAATCCATGAGGAAACACCTATCGGGAAGAGGGGGTATGAGGGGCTATGGGGTATCCTATAGTGTCACATATGGCACTAGCTGGCCCACTCCTGGTAGTCTCAGCAGAAGCCAAAGACTGAACAGCCAATTGTACATGGTCTACCATCACTGGAGGCACCCACTCCAGGTCAGCATCAAGAAACACTGGCAGAGCAGGAAGAGGAAGCGTCTTGTCCCATATCTGCTGCTTGGCTCATTACGAGAACATCAGGCTCCAGGGATGTCAAGCTAGCCTAACATCCATTTCAAAAGGATCAAGAGATCAGATGAGATTCCCATCCGCGATCTAACGAGCAAAGGGTTTGCATGGCTTCCCCCAGGTGAGAAACACGCAACAAACCTGAAACACATCTTGATGAATGGTCACGCTTCGATTTTCAGGGGCTAATGCCACCCTTTAAAGAGAGAGGCTAGCTGCTCTTCTCACCTCTTGCAAAACTTGTGAACATTCCCAAGACATTGCTGCATTGCAGAGCAGCCTGGGGAAATGTTTACTGTGCAAAACCCCTCCTTGAGAAACACGCACGTTAGTTAACAACCCCTCTTTTACAGAAAAATTCTGTTCCCTCAGGGAATGTTCATTAAAAGGTGCTTAATAACCATCTTACAGCAATTTATTTTAGTTACCAAAGCCAATGCTAGGCTTTAAGCTATAGATCAAGAACTGGCAGTCTGGCTGAAGAACTAGGATTTACCTCAGATCTGAGGAAAAGGTGGAATTCCCCAATCCAGCCCCCCTGGGGCATATGAACAGCAATATGTATTCTTCCCCATTAAGCATTTCTAGGCACAACCTACACCCAGTGGAACTGCTGAGCATGTGATCTCAGTCTTATTCGAGGCCGGCTATCCCCACATTTGGATGACACTGGAGCAGCTTCTTCATTAGCTCCACTTTGGATCTAAGCAAGTGAGGTAGGTGTGTGTGTGTGTGTGTGTGTGTGTGTGTGTGTGTGTGTGTGTGTGTGTGTGTGTGTGTGTGTGTGTGTGTGTGTGTGTAAGAGAGAGAGCAATCCAGTGCATCTTCTGGTGTGTCTCAGACCACAATGCTTTCCATTCATTCAAAAACAACAGTGTAACATTTCTGCCTGGTTTCAATCTCTGTCCATTAATCAAGCGTTAGCCCATTTTTCGCTTCCAGCCTGAGAGACGCAGCGTGGGAGGTGCAGCCTGTCCCATGGAATAATATTTTCCAAGCCATAGTCAAAGTCTGTCTGTCAACTTGTAGCCTCTCTGCTGTCTGTTCTACCAGAGCTGGACAGGAAACTATCTGTGGGCACAGCAGTTCAAAACAAGGCCAGTATTCCCAGCAAATGGGCTGATGAATGGGGACCATTGTGTTACAGTGGGAGAAATATCACCATCATCATGAGAAAAAAACCCACACCCTGTATACATCTCTCTCTCTCTCACACACACACACACACACACACACACACAATCTTTCATTTGAAAGACATGTCGGAGCAGGTGGTTTTGTTTCCCAGATTTGACAACTCTCATGGTAAGATGTAAATAAATGAGTGTCACTTGCACAAGTACCTCAAAAATTCTGACACATTTAGAAAGGGCACAGAGGTTGAGAATGACACTGGGGGAGAAAGAGAAATACAACTTCCTCTTCCTGACGGCTCTGGGGATTAATAACACCAAACGGATTTCTAAAAATCTAAATCGACTTTTTGCCATTGCAGCTGAAGATTCAGTGTTCACATTACTGAGTGCCTGTGTTACCACAGCACCCCGACAACCCACTCCTGATCAGGTTCCCATTGTGCTTGGAGCTGTCTAAACTCATAGTAGGATTCAGCCCCACTGCTCTAAAGAGTTTACAGTCTAAATAAGAACAAGCCATGACGGAGGAGCGCAAAATACTAAGTAAGGGTGTATTTGGGTGGGAGGAAGTGAAGGAGAAAACACCACAATGTTGCACATGTGAGCTCAAATGACTTAAGCCCTTTATTCCATGAAAACAGACCCATCCACTTTGCTGTGGTTTCTAACCTGTCACACCGGGATAATGACACTTTTTTTCTCCCATCTTGTGTAGTGTGTATGTATCTGGACTATCTAGACGGTAAATTCCTCAGGGCAGGGACAGTCTCTCTGGGTTGGCATGTATGGTCCCCAGCACAATGGTGATCCTGATCTTGGTTGGGGTCTCTAGGAACTACCATAATACAAGTAACAAAAAAAATCATAAAATATCACGGTCTGGTTCTCATCTTCTAGCAAGAATACTGTAAGATTTGGAGTCCCCCCCCCCCCCCAATCTCCCTTTCCTGGGTCACCCCCGCTCCTAAATTAGCTAAATAGGTCACGGAGTTACACAAGCGATTCCTGTCACCCCCCGCCTCTGAGTACTTGCATCCCTCGGTAGTGCCAGCTGGGAGATCACACACCAGGGCTGGGAACTGAGCTCTGGTCTCCCCAGGACAAAGCCCAGTGACACACAAGTTAAGAACTTCAGAAACACGGACCCTGTAAGAAAAAGCAGCAGCCCGTACCAGATGGGCTTTCGCTCAGTGCAGCGGGATTCATGATGAAATGAAAATGCCAGATCCCAGCCAACGAGAAACCACATTAATGGATTTTCCCTTCATTCCAAATCAGATTTAAGATGGGAGAAAAAATTTGGCCGTGTGCACTGTATGGATACTCCGTTACACAGCGTAAAGATGGAAAAAACAGCAAGCCCCTCCGCCGCCATGGGAAGATTGCTCCCTCCCCAGCATTCAAGAACTTGGCCTACCTTCAGGCGCAGTATTTCCAGAGACGGGGGAAATCGACCACTTCCCTTTCGAGTGCTCATTCTACAGGTTTCATGTGCTTAATTTCTTTCCGTTATCCAGTCAACGGGGCTCTTAATGCTGCAGCTTCAGCGTTCTCTGAGGCACGGGCACTGTTCAAAGTACTGACGCATGGGTCACCTAGACTGGGTAGCCAAATTGTGGCTTGCGAGCCACAGGTGGCTCAATTAACCATTAAAGTGCAGCTCACGGAGCCCCCCCTACTCCCTCCTTGTTCTCCACCAACCAGACGGTAGGGGAGCTCAGGACCTCTGCCTTGCAGCAGGATGGTGCGGTAAGGGCTTCTGCCCAGTGGGCATGTAAGTCTCCAGGGCTGCAGCCCTGCGGGGCACACCTGCCAGTGCTCGGGCTTCAGCAGGAGCAGGCTGAACCCGCAAGCCCTGGCTTCCAGCAAGTGTGCCCTGGCTCTCAAACTACTGAAGATTGTCGTATGTGGCTTGGAGACCCAACAACTTTGGCCACCTCTGACCTGGACATAAAGCCAAGACCTCTAAAAGCCACTCTCGATTTTGGGTGCCCAAATGGAAATACTGCCAAGGAGGCTGATTTTCAGTAAGCGCCACAGACACATTCTGAAATTAGACCCCTTGATGGGGGAAACTGAGGCAGGAGTGACACTGGCCATCATATGAAACAACTCCCCATAAGCCATCTAACTGCGCTACCACATTCCACAGTACCAGAAAAAACTTGCCTTCCTGACTTCAGCTGGTGGTCAACTTTTGCCCTAAAGCAAGGGAGCTGGTAAACCGTATAACTTTAACTTAGAAATATGTTAAAAAATTATACTAAAGCTATTTGCTTCAATATCCTGTTGCAATCAGTTCCCCAGACCCACAGAGCCTGAGAAAATATTTCATTTAATGAGATATATAATCTATATAGTTAGCAGTTCTTCACAGTACTTCACAACCCTAATAAATACCATCTGGTCTTTGTAATTTATTACAATGCAGTGTAAGTTGTTCACCTATTTTATTGCTTGTCTGTGCCTTACTCTCATGGCACAAAAAGTAGCCCTAGGGTCTGTATTTCAACATTATCTTCTGTAGTGAAGAAATCTGCAAAAAGTTCACTTCACTTCCTGCCAGTATTCGTGTTCTAACCCTCACATGATTAGGAACTAGCCCCAAATCAGCTGAGAACTACAATACATGATAGGAACAAAGATATTACCAACTAGGGCTTGTCTTCACTACCCACCGCATCGGTGGGTAGCGATCGATTTCTCGCGTCTGGTGAAGACGTGAGAATACGATCGCCCGCGGCGCCCCCATCAACTCTGGAACTCCAGCTTGCTGAGAGGCGCAAGCTGGAGTCGATGGGGGAGCATGCCGCTGACTGCCGCCGACGTGAGGACGGCAGGTAAGTCGACTGGAGATACGCAGAAGTTGTGTATCTGCAGTTGATCTCCTCCCCCCCCGCCCCATAGTGAAGACCAGCCCCTAGTGTTGGAGAAGAGGGAAGCAACAGCTGCACCATTAAGTATTGCTCTCCATATGGTTCTTCTCCCTCTTTAGAATTCTTCTTTTTTTAATTCTTGCTTTTCCATATTTGTGGAACATCCCTTAAGGTCATCTCCTTTCTGCTTTTGCTGATGACTAGCAGGAACCAGGCCTTTAGACATCAATAGAGGAGTCCATTTAAAAGAAAAAGGGAAAAAAAGACTTTTGCAAAAATATTCATCCAAAAAACGGTTTCCTCTTTTGGGTTGGAAACAATTTTGTTGAGATGCCCCACTCCCCTCCCCCAGCCAGCTCTGTTATTATTGACTGTAAAAGTCAGATTGAATCCATTGCATATCATCCATGTTTCTTATCCCCAATGCCCATGTTTCAATGGAGGGAGGAGTGGAAGAAGGTCTGTAAATGGAGCATTTGGGGGATGTGCATTTCACACAGTTCCAGGCGCTGAGCTTCTGTTCCTGCAGTATGGCTCCTATTCAGGGGAAGCAGGATACAGCTGCTGATTACCTGGCATGAAGGAGGCAAATCAGCCTTCGCCAAAGCTCAGAAGATGACGATTCAAGGAGCCAAATAAAAAACTCACCAATTTCTTCACACATGTTCCCCACCCCCATTTCTCTTCCATCTGGAGGCTAGAGGAAGACTGGAAAAATCAGGCAGTATTACTGAAGGTAGGGGAGCCCAGACGGGGGCCAAGGGGAATGGGGCGGTGAAACAAGTGTCTTAGGAGATGCATGTATGGGGGGGGGCTAGGAAGACAGTGCACTGGCAGGGAAGAGGTGCTATGGAAGAGGTGTCTCTCCAGCGGAGAGCGGGGGAGACAGCTGAGATGCCGACCGGTTGTTTCCGCGGCAGATCTGGGGAAAGGAAAAAACAGCCTGTCCCAAAACACCCCCCGGAGTGGAATCCAGAGGCCTACGCTGCCTCAGAACGTTTTGCTGAGAAACAAAACCTCTAGTTACTTATGGCGCTTGGGTCTGTGCCTCTTCCTTTCCGGCTCAAGGGAAGCTTGGGGTTCCAGACCTGCAGGAGGGAGGCGTGAGGTCATGAAGAAGGGGAAGGGAAGAGGGTGGTGGACGAAGGCCCAGCACAGATGGCTGAGTAGGACCCTCAGCTCTGGTCAAACTTAAAATCAAATGATGCATCAGAAGTAATTCTCTCTTTCCTTTCCTTTATTTTTTAAGCAAACAAAAAAATAGGCCCTACTGATTACCCAGGGCCCAAAGAATGCTGCTGTGGTTAAAATCTTTTTTATGTTTTCTGGCACAAACTGTCCCTTGTGACTGGATTTAGCCTTGTGCTATGACAAAGGCGTCTTTCTTATGGAATTTAATAGCTACCATGCACCATGGAACTATGTGTAGGAATGGCCTCTATTCACTCTCATACGACACCCTTTGAAAAGCCCTATTTAAAAGAAAAGCCAGCTTACTTTTGCATTGGAGGTGCGGCTGGTAGGTTGCCTGACATTTCCCATTATAAGACCCTGTTCCCAGATGCCTAAATCCTTGCCAAAGTTGTAATCATTTGGGCAGAAATTTTCCAAGGTAGGTATCTGCCTTAGGCCGAATGGTTTTCGAACATTTCAGCCAACATGGTCAGCCAATCCCAAGATGAGGCTTATGAAAAATACAGTTTTCCCATATTAAAAAAATATGCTGGTCTTTTCTTTGAGAAACTCTAGTTTCATTCAGGCTTCTGAGCGGGGACTTCAAATCTGGCTGGGGGGAAGGAAAGAGCCTTTCTTCCATCCCCGTAAAAATCCACCCAGGATTGGGCAAGATTATAAGCCGCTGAGATGCCCTTACGCAGCACGCCGGATTCCCAATCCACCAGATCACAGTGCCTGGCCTGTCTCTCTCTTCGAGGACAGTGGGACTAATAATAAATGGGAACCATTCTGAATAAATTAGGTAGTGTACGTTGGACTACCCTACTAGGAAAATGCCAAATTGAGTGTTTTAACAGATTGCTTACGCCCTCTTCCTCACAATCGGCCAGATATTGTTCACTGTGTAGAGGACATCTGTTTTCAGAGATTGCGATGCTTTTATTATTAACCCTTGACTTTCTATACCGCTGTGGTTTGCATACAAACCTCCCCCCACCAAATCTCTACAGGGCTGCGGCGGAGGGGGGAAGGGGGGAAATCAGAGCTGACATGCATTCCCAAATCCTTACCCTGTTAAAAGCAAAACTGCTGGCACAAGCCCAAGGATGGCCTCATGCCCGCGCCACCATCATAAAAAATGTGAAGGAGTTCTGTGATTATGACCCAGGAACTTGACTTTATGGTGAATTCCTCCCCAACAGGAAAAAAACAGCCAGAAACAGAAGAAACCCCGTAGGAAAGTGCTGTGGGTTTTGAGGGAGATCATTTTATTAAGTGCTTTTAGTATGCTTCAAGTGCACGAGGGCTTCATAGGGGAGGAAAAACATAATTGCATTCCTGTGTTCCTGCTTCATCCTCTAAGAAACAACTTGACTGCTCACAAAGCTCTGGTGTCCCCCCTAAACAAAGTGGACGTTGTGTATGAACATGGTATCATGCCAAGAGGCCTGTGCATTGCTGAGCTAGAGGGGTGGGGGTTGGGGGGGGGGGAACCGAGATAAATGGTTCCTTGTGCCGATTCTCCAATGCAAGAGCCTCCAACCTTCAGCAGAGAGAAAGGGCCCCCAGGGGCCTTCCCCTCCCATTCCACTCCCGTGTTCCCATCCACACAGCAGTATAGTAGAGTGCCCCTGGATGCTCCGACCTCCCTTTATGCAGAAAACTAGCACGGGAGTGGGGAGCGCAGAGGGAAACAGCAACTCAGCTCCATGCCCCTCTGCAAGACAGGCCCGCCGACGCTTTGTGCATCAGCATGGGGTGTATTAATCCACCGTCCCTCGTTCCCTCATGCGGCATGGAACAGGCACGGTGAGGGATGGCCTCGGGTGGCGCTGCATCCCGGGGACAAGGCGGGGAGGCTTTGTGCTAGTGAAGCGGGTAACCGGCAAGTGAGGCGTTAGAGGGAACGGGGATCGGTTGCTGGGAACATGAACGGCTGTACTGGATCAGACCAAGGATCCATCCAGCCCGGTATCCTGTCTACTGACAGTGGCCAATGCCAGGAGCCCCGGAGTGAGTGAACCTAACAGGTAATGACCAAGTGATCTCTCTCCTGCCATCTATCACCACCTTCTGACAAACAGAGACTAGGGACACCATTCCTTACCCATCCTGGCTAATAGTCATGAATGGACTTAACCTCCATGAATTTATCCAGTTCTCTTTTAAACCCTGTTATAGTTCTAACCTTCACAACTTCCTCAGGCAAGGAGTTCCACAGGTTGACTGTGCGCTGTGTGAAGAAGAACTTCCTTTTGTTTGTTTTAAACCTGCTGCCCATTACTTTTTTAAACCTGCTGGGGTGCACAGAGAGTATACACTTGCCTGTGTTCTTCCCCCCACCACAACCTCCCCCTCTCATGACCTAAACTAAAGCTCACTGCGTCAATGGGAGTCTTTCCACAGACTCTAGTGGGCTTCAGATCCAGCCCCCAGTATCCTGCAAGAACCCAGCGTATCTGACTTTGTACAGAGCCCTGCAAAACCCTGCGTGGTTGAGCTGGTCTCCAGGGGATGTGTGATTCCATTCACAGATAAGGAGCACTAGCGGCCACACAGGAGAACTCTGCCTGTCCCATCAACACCACCATTGCCTAGAAAGTACCTCGAACTCACTGATAACCAACCATTTTCCTTCCCCTGTGTTGGTCTGAGATTCTTGGCACGGGACACCTCATCCTGCATCCTGAGCCACTGGTAAAAATTCCCATCCAGTCCAATAATGCAGGGTCAGGTCGCAAACAAAGAAAAAGAACGTGATTACCGACAATAAAGCTATCAAGGCAGTCGCCTGCCACATTCATCTGCCCACCCTCTCCCGTCAGCACAAGAGAAAGGTACTAACCCTTCATAGTGAAGGCTGCAAAAGGAAGCATTTCTAGGCACCAGCCTTGACGTACCAAGAGCCAATATATTTTTACAGCAACAGCAAAAAGTTAAATGCAGATGGGTTATATATATATTTGTCCTGCTGTCCTCTACGAGAAAGACAGACAGATTTTAAACAGAGGAGATGCACTCTGTTCCAGTGAGTCCTAGAATCTAAAGCTGGCTCCGCTACTGAGCTGCTATATGACCATGAGCAAATCTCTGACCCACTCTGTGCCTCAGTTTCCCCTCGCGTCCTTTGTGTACTGTATCTGCTTAAACTGGAAGCATTTGGGGGCAGGGACTAATCTCTTACTATGGGTTTGTAAAGTACCCACAGAATGCTCAAAGCACTAATACAATATAAAACAAATATTATGAATAAACATTCGTGTATAACAAACAGTGCAGACTTTCTGGGAGTCAACCTAATTTTCAGCCTTACAAAACATAAAAAAAGAGGTCAAGGTTCTCTATTTTGTCTGGCTGTCCTCTCTCAGACGGATGGATTTTAAGCAGAGGAGAGTGCTTGGGGCCCAATCCTGGATACACATCTGCACTTGGGAGTTTTGATGGCACTGCCCCATGAGTAAAATCACTCCCACGTGTCATAGCCTGCAGGATCGGGCACTTTATGAGTCAGTTCCAATGCTGCCATCTTTAGCAGCCCTCCAAGAGGAGGGTTGAGCGCTAGAACAGAAAGGAATGGCTGGAGCAGCCGGGCGGCGTCTTTCCCATGAGGATCCTCTCTCCTTAACAAAGACGCCCTCTCTTTAAATCCAACACCGGGAAGCCATCTATAAACTGCACCTGTGTTTTACAGCCCTGCCAGGGCTCTGCCGCTCCGCGAAGTTTTACTGCCAACACGCGGTGGATTCGGTATCAAAGCCCTCGGTGCGGGATGCTGGAGAATGCAGGAATCCAGCCGGTTTTGATCTAAGCAGCTCCAACAGCATATGGTTCCTTTTAATCAGCCACACGAAGTGGAGGGCTGGGGAGTCTGTGTGTGGGAAGGGGGGGTAAAATCAACTCATTTAAAGACATGGCTGCCCTTCTCTTTACCTTCCTGTCTGGAAGGCAGCCAGTGGCCAGCTCAGACCTCTGTTCACATCTGGAGGGAACTTTCCCTGAGCTCCATGGCCGCTGTGCTGAATCGGCCCATTCAAGACGCCCACTTTGGTTATTATTCCTCTATGCATGGCCACCCCGTCCACCTTGCATGTGCAGCTAACAGCAGGGGGAGGGGATCGCTTTGCTATAGAAAAGTGACTTAGAAGGGTTTGGTGTTGTGGCTAGTTGGACAGAACTCAGAGGTTCCCACAAACCCCCCACAGCTGTCCTCAGGGTGACAGGTCGGGAAGCGGGAAACAATAACCCGGCTCCGAAATCTCTGCGGTTCACAGCGTGACTGGGGGTGGTTCCTTGGGGAATAGGGCAATGAGAGGGGAGAAATAAAGAAATCAAAGACTCAAAAGCAGAGAGAATCACCAACTGGCACCTCCTAGTGCCCCAAACTCGCATGGGGCAAAGGGGGCAGAGAGGGTCTCCAAGAGTCTGTCTTCAAGGCTGTTTCACCTCCTGGTTGGATCCGCGTACAACTTCCACGGGCCCTAGGAACAAAAAACTGGGCCAGGTGTGGAGACTGAACGTTCCTCTTCCTCACAGAGGCACAGCCCAACGGCAAGATAACACCAATTAAGCTGCTTGCCCTATTCCCTTGCATTGTATCAATGCTCCGGCCAAGCAGACAGAGCTCCACATACGGATGAGGTATGGCGGCCGGAAGACAGGCTGCAGAACAGAGCAATTTGGCTTACGGCTTGTGAAAGCTGGGCTTCTTACTGGAGCTTTCTTTCCCTGTCAAATTTAGCTCTGGGGAGGGCAGCAGGAGTTGCAACTCTGGTGACTAATGGCATCGAAATCATCTCTACCGAAGCCCTGATGTGAGACGTTATTTTAGTCTCCGTTGTGCGTGTGTGTTCTTTGACCGACTGATGTAGATATAGATATAACTGTCTAAGAGGAAATGGACTGAGTTCCACCAGCTTCTCTCTGTAGGCACTGGGCACACCGGAAGAAAGCTGGAAAACAGACAAACACAATATTTCCCCCTTTACTGTCACTCGGCTGATCCTCCTGAGTAGCCCTGTAACCACCAAAATGATGCACACTACCCAGAGTTCCTGAGCAGCCCCACAACAATTCAACACACACAAGCCAGCACACCCAGGAACAGCTTTATAAGCAGCAGCCAGTGCATGGAGTCTAACCTGCCGGCAACATTACTCTCACAATCCAGACACCATGCTTAGGATGGAAGAGAAACGGGATTTCATTTGCCGTCTCCCAAAGAGATAATTTACTCCAATCATGAAAAAAGTTGAGCTGAGGATAGTCTCTTTTTTGCTAGTGTTATTTTTATATGGTGGTAGCACCTAGGCACAAACACAGAACAAAGATGGTCCCTGCTCCAAGATGCTTACACAAGTTTTCCCTGTTACTGATACAAAAAGAATGAACATAGGTGGTGCATATATTTAAATTTCTCCATCTAAGCACATTAAATAGAAAGATACAACTGGCTTACTTGTTCCTGTAACATTTCAGCCAACAGAGGGAAAGATTTAGGAAATTTTGAAAGATTGCATGCCCCATAGAGAGCAAAAGAACAATTACATTGGCCTCTGCAGCCATCTGAATTCATCTCAACTCTCAAAAGCTTTTCTTCTCTGGTGAAAGGTCTTTAAGAGCTCGGGAGTTATGGGCTTGAAGCAAGAATCACTGGGGTGGATTAAGAAGAGTGTCACACGTAAGACATGGCAGATCCTTGTCTTGCTCTACTCAGCACTGGTGAGGCCTCAACTGGAGGGCTGTGTCCAGTTGCGGGTGCCGGACTTTGGGAAACGTGGACAAAGTGGAGTTAGTCCAGAGGAGAGCAACAACAATGATAAAAGGTTTAGAAAAGCTTTTAAAAAGAAGCTCGTTTAGTCTTGAGAAAAGACGACTCGGGGGACGTTAATACGTTAAATACGTTAAAGGCTGTTACAGAGGACAGTGATCAATTGTTCTCCGTGTCCACTGAAGGTAGGACATGTTGCAATGGGTTTAATCAGTAGCAAGGGAGAGGAGTTAGGTTAGATATTAGGAAAAACATTTGAACTGATAGTCAAGTTCTGGAATAGGCTACAAGGGAGGTTGCAGCATCCCTATCGTTGGAGGTTTTTAAGAAAGGGTTGGACAAGCCCCTGCCGGGGTTGGTCTAGGTTACTTGCTCCTGTCAAAGCACAGAGGGCTGGGCTGGATGATTTCTCGAGCTCCCTCCAGCCCTGCATGTCTAACGAGTCTATGATTTAATTGTACACACAGGAAAGATTCTCTCCCACTGAGATTACACCTGTTTCTTTACCTTAACAATATTTCATCGCCTCCCTTTAAGCAGAGGATCCCAATGAAAGATCAAAGTAAATGACCTCCTCACCTAATAAATCAATCAATAACGAAAACCAAACCTCAAAACAAGAAGCGGTCATTAAAGGACAACTTTGGTGCTGCTCCTTTGATGGACAAGGTGCACTCGGCCATGTGTGGGAAGAGACGCAGTGATGCATTCTGAACATGGGGTGGCAGCAGACACACAGAAAAACAGGCAAATTTGCTCTGCAAATATGAGGCGAGAACAGACTTTCTTCATCTTAGCAGAGTGAGGAGCACAGGAGGCCGGTGCTTTAAATTTCAACACGCTTAAAATTAAGCTGGCCCTTTGGCCCTTTCACGGAACAAGACTACGCCCTCGAGAGAGCCTGGTGGCAATGCTAGAGGTGAAGAGAACATGTTGCAAAGCGTCAGGGCACTAAAAAGAGGACCAGGCTTTGGAATGGTTTTCCCTTTTCGCTCAGACTTCTAGGTACTTCAGTCTCTTCAAAAAGTAGAAAACCTGTCATTGGCTCAGGCTATTCCTCTGCATTGTGTGTCTGAGCTTTTTACCTTACTGGCCAGAATCACTCATGTTTCCCTAGCAGCTTGGAGGCCCAAGTCCTTTAAAAACCTCCCGCCCTAGTTCTGCATTTGGATCCACTACTGTGGGTCCATGGGGCATTTAGAAAATATGCATCATCGTACCATGGAAGTGATCCAACTGCCTCTGGGGTGCTAAGGGGAAGCCACTTGGGCAACTCACACACAGCACAGGCTAGAGGAAAGAGAAGCTTTCTGGCCAAGGACGCGAGGGCAATACCCAATACTCTGGGAAAATGCCACAGGAACTCAAAGGGCTACTTGTAACAACGGGGACCTCGGTGTGTAAGGCCTCAGCCAAAGAGACACACATGGTAGACACCGCATGGAACTCACTGCACTGTTTACCCAGAGACCTGTGATTGCGTGCAGGACCGTCTCTGAACTTTTACCAGAGTGCAGCCGGTCTGACAGCACTCAGAGTAAACAAAGCCAAATTGGTTTGCCCCTCTACAGTACTCCCACTTCAAGTCTCTTTCCTCTAGATCTCAAAGTGCTTTACAAACCACTGAGCAAATATCGCAGCCCGACTGCGAAACAGATTGATCCTGTCAACCTCATTTGACACGGTGAGCCTCTGGCAGAACGGGAACCTGAGCCCAGGAATCCTGACGGACTGACCTAGGCTTTAAGCACAGCCGACTTTGCAAAAAGCTATTTGCACCCCTTGTAGCTGGACTGAGCTCAGGTAGTTAGCCAGCCTTGCCGAGACCAAACACACAGCAGGAACGATTGTGAACATCTGTTCGACTTCACCACGGCTTTCCACAAGGGGGCACCTCAATCATTTTGACATCAGGGAGCTATCTCGTCGGGGACAGCAGTGCAATCATTTGCCTAATGCCTCGTGCGAGCTTGCCTCTCCCGCAGGAGCAAGACAAAGGATTCGTGACAACACCAGGGTTTTCACTCCATTTATCAGCAGGAGGAATCAATGCAGAGGAAGGAAATATGCCAGCCGAAGACAACAAGATAAGCTACGTGTGATCCCACAGATGGGCACGAATTATTCAACCTGAAGGGAAGCAGGTGTGTAAGCTCTCTTCTGTTGCAACAGGCAGGCGGTTCTTCAAGCACAATCCTCCCTCTCTAGTCTTTGGTCCCCTCTTGCGACGGGATCACACGCTGCTCTGGGATCCGGGAGTGCAGCGCACACAGAGAGCAAGCGTGTGTGTGTGTTTGTTTTCCCAGGAGAAAATGCATCGGAGAATAACTCAGCGCCCCGAAAGCTGCTTGATCAAGACTCTTAGGGCTTGTCTAGGGAAACAGTTTGCGTGCAGCAAGCTGGGGTGTGAATGCACAGCGTACAAGGGTGCCGTCCACTAAGTGTCCATGGGAACCCGGCAACTGTGCACTGCAAGTTCCCTAGTGCATTTTGATCTACTCCACTCTGAAACAGGAACTTTTACTGGGCTGCAGCAGGGTCCACACTGACAGCTGGCGCATGGCACGCTAGTGCTCTTTACCGTTGCACGCTAGCCTGCCACGCTCCAAGCGTTCATGTAGACAAACCCTTGGAGAAAGAAGAGGAAGGATGGCCTTGTGGTGAAGGCACAATCCTGAGAGACAGGAGACTTGGGCTCAGATCCCAGATCTGCCATATACTCCTTGTGTGACCTTGGTCTACTCACTTAGGGCTGGGTTTCCAGACATGCTGCGTGCCCACTGACTACACCTGGAGTGGAGGGTGTTGAGATCCAACCCTTAATCTCCCTGTGCCTCAGTCCCCAAGTCGCTAAAAGGCAGATATCACCTTGCTGAGAAAATAAATACCTTCACGCAGAGCTCAAAGACTGCCGTGATGGAAGCCACAGAGCAGCACACACAGATAGTACCTCCCAGGCAAGTATAATTGAAGCTGACCTGGGAGATCACCAAGCTGGGCGAGAAGGTTCTCCATAGACTATTCAGCCCTCAGCCTCTCCCCTGAGAGGGTCAGCGATTAATACAACATGTGGCGGTGGCTCACCTACTCCCATGTACAACGCCAACACGCTTCACTTGCTAAAAACCTGGAGCCAAAGTCCAGCTGGCATCCTAGAGAGGGTGGCAGCTGCACCTCACTGCCAGAGCCATCTCTTTGAACGACCCTGGATTTCCATTCTGGCTAGTAAAAGATTAACTCATCACGGACCTTCCTGGGGAGGGCAGATCTGTATTACCTTGGTTGCTAATTAAAACCGAGCATCCTAAGAACTGAACCTTGACAGTGAGCGGCGGAACAGAATGGAGATTTAGAAACGGGTGATCTTGACCTTTTGAGATGGCAAAGCACTGAGCACAAGGCCCAAAAATATCCTCTAGGCTTGTGTTGGGTTTTTTCCATCGCTACCTTCAACAGCTCGTTTTCCCCCCCCCCACTGCTCTGAAAGGCCACATGGAGCCCGGGGAAGACTGAGAATTTTTCTCCCCACTTGGAGCTCATGTGTAGAATGCTCATAATATATCTATTGGCAGAACTCTCCTTTAGTTACATAACTCAATCTCACCCTCTCCCTCAACCCATTCCCGAGCTGAAGAATGTTTAAGGGGAAGGGAAGGGGCAGTATTTTAATTCTTCCCTTTCCCTAATTTAAATGAATAAACAACATTTCTGCAGACACACCAGGTCTTACGAGGAGCCTGACAGATCACACAGGCTAAGCAGGGTTGGATTAATTTTTGGATGGGAGTTTGCCAAGCAAAGCCTAAAAGCTGCAGCATTAATGATACAAAAGGTGGCATTCTTTCCTATGAGTCAGTACTGACAAAGCCAGAGCCCGGTGTTAGAAGCTATGATACTGCAAGATACGTAGAGCTTCTGTTCTTTGGGGTGTATTAATTTCCTTTTTCAGGGTTTCTTTTCAGCAACGTTTGAGTTGTAGGTATATGTCCAAAAAAAATCAGGGTTTTTCAGGGCTCTCTTTGTATACTGTAATGAGTAATCGCTTAGTAACATTTCCTCCTACGCCTGAAGTTATTCCTGTTTAAAACAGCACAATGTTCAAGTGCATAAGGGAACCTTTAGTGTACACCAGCAGTGTCCACACCAGCAGTTCTCAACCAGGGTTACACACCCCTGCGGTAAGCAGAGATCTTCCAGGGGATACATCAACTCATCTAGATATTGGCCTAGGTTTACAACAGATTACATAAAAAGCACTAGCCAAGTCAGCACAAACTAAAAATTCATACAATGAATTGGTTATATTGCTCGGTATACTATACATTGCAATGTAAGTACAATATTGATATTCCAATGGATTTATTTTATAATGATATGGTAAAAAGAAAGTCAGCAATTTTCAGCAACAGTCAGGGTGTGACACTTTTTGTGTCTGATTTTGTAAGCAAATCGTTTTGAAGTGAGGTGAAACTTGGGGGTCCGCAAGACAAATTAGACTCCTGAAAGGGGGACAGTCATTCGGAAAGTTTGAGAACTGCAGTTCTACATGGAACAATTAATGTGCAACACATTAGTACATGTCAGAAACAACAACCCCATAGTCCACATTACTGCTCTGTGTAGACAAGCCCTTAGATACGTGTAACCATTTCTGGTGTTTTTCCAGTTTTTATCCAATAAACACCTATTCCCTCCTCCCATCCCCCCCCCTCCTTTTTTTGGATCCAGGTTATTTTATCAGGGTTTATAACTTAAAACCTAAACTCTGAAGCCTTATGGAAATGCCACGTGTCCTCATAATCTGCAATCCGAGATCCCGAGGAGACATTTATACCAGTGCAGGGAAAACTAAACTCATTCTCCTCGATAACTTCCAAATCAGTCACTCCAACATCATTCTCTCTTGGACAAAGAATGTGTCAATTCCTAATACATGGACTTGTGCTGTCCTGAGCTACTGAACGGTCGCTGTCTTTCACTCCGGATGGGGTAGCACTTCAGTACTACGTCCTAGAGAGCTTCCCTGTGCACGTGGCTTATAGGGTTTTTGCTTTGCACGGCCACTCTGCAAAAGGCAAGATTATTATTCAGCACCCAGGCAGTTAAACATTACGTTCTAGTAGAAGTTACCAAACCAAATACCTACAGATTTATAAAAGACTCCATCAGCACCACACTGGTCTGTTGTTATCCCCCAGTATGCTGATTGCTCTGAAGTACAAGTAGGCCCATTTGAGCTAAAAGGGATCCCTCCGTCTATCTTCATCCCAACAGAAGGATGTCTCATCTTTACCTATCTCCAGTCATGACAAGTCCACTTCCACACCTGGCCAGCTGATCCACTGCCTCAACTGTTATTAGACTTTCTATAGCTGGAAGTAGTTCAAGAAGATTGTTTCTTGCCTAGCTGTGTTTGTTCGCTAACCCATCATTTGCTTTGCCTCTCTACAGTGCTCAGTGGCTGGTGAGGGCAGCATTGTTCCTGTCCCCAAAATTCAGCTACGGCTTAAAAGGGAACTCTTGGATACTGCAGGATCAACGACTAGATCAAGCCAGGTCTTGTTGTCTTGGCAGATGACACTGTTAAACAGATGGATGGTGATTAAGTTATTTCCCCATCTCTTTTGCAGCCTGTTAAATTTGCATTGATATTCTTCATGGACCAGATTCCAGCTTTCATCTAACATAATTAATGCTGCTTTTAATACAGAGAAAGAACCAGCTGCTTCTGGCTTCTTCACTTTTACTGAGCAGCCTCTGAAGGAAAAAGCCCCTTTGTTAGCACCTCCCAGGAGTCTCTATAGACTTTATGGGGAGCCTTTTATTTCAAAAGGTTAGAGAGGCGGTTTCTATAAACCAGCATATTGCATTTTTTTTTCTCATAAGGATCCAAATTTCCTGTACGCCTAGAGTTGCACATTCAGACTTCTCGATTATCTGTAACTCTCAGTCCTTTGAGAAACATTCTGCTCACGGCTCCAGGGCAGTTCTGTATGTAACACACATGTCCTGACAGGGAGGGTCTCTCGCATTTAAAGTTTTGATTCGGCCTGATGTGGACTTTGCCTCTCTCGAGAGTCCAAGGACATGGTGTTTGTCCTGAGCTGAAAGCGGGACTTGGGCTGTCCTGAAAGCCACGTCCGGCTCTAGGCCTGGGACTCCCTCTACAAATATGGGCATAATAAGGCCGCTGGGAAGCAACATCTCTTTGCTCTATGATAGAGAAAAGCCTTGAGGCTTATTTCACAGGCTGAATCTGCTGCATACCCCAAGCCACTTCAAGTAACAGGTGGCTCTATTAAATGAACGGCAGGGGGCACTGCTTCACGTTCATTAGTCTCTGCTATAAAATTCAAATACAGAGCCAGAAGGGCTTGATGATGATCTACTTTATGCCTTGCGGGAGGTCTGGATTTGACTCGTTTCTCTGCCTTCTGCTTCCCAGGCATATAGGGGCTAGGCGTACTTATGGGGTAGTGCTGTGTACTATTGTGGAGGGCATCTAGGACTGACTGGGTAGCTGGAGTTATCAAAGAGCGCACACAACAAAAGAAGAAGGTACGATGAATGACTGAGCAGAGGAAAAAGAGAAAGGTGCAATGACAGGACACACAAAAGACAGGTACAGCAACTCCCAACCAACGAAATCGGAAACCCACAATGGGCAACAACAGCACACACAAGAAAAGGAAGGCAGAGGGAAGGCTGACTGAACAATGGCAAAGGAAAAAAAGCTTCAATTTCCAAACGTGGAGAAGTAAATGATGGAACACACACAAATGAAGGAGAGCGATCTAGACGAACAATGACAATAAAAAAATCCCCAACACCAGCAGGTGTTACTGCAAGTGAAGATGGAGCTCTATTGGCAGAAGGGTGTGGAAGCGCAGGAGCGGACTACAAAGGAGATGGTAGGTGAGGATTGAGGAGCATCATTACTGCTCCCAGTCGAAGAGAAGTTTGCTATCGCAGGTTATATCATTTTCTCTATCTACTAAAGCAAGATGCCTGGCAGATGAATGTTCATGAAAGCAGGAGTAACAGCATGGAACTCCTTTGGGAGGCTGGAGAGATGGAAGACTCCTCATCCAAATTCATTATTTAGGTTAGCAAAGTTACCGTGTGCCTTTTAATTCTCCTGGGGGAAAAGAACCTGAGCTAGGAACATACCTCTCTCCAACTCAATTAGACGGTGGCTCTGTGAAAAACAGGCTGCAAAGCTGGAAAGGATCAGTAGTCACAACTAAAGGCTCAGCTAAAACTGGAGGGCCCTTTTTCTTTTTAAACCTCTTGGGCTTACTTTGGCAACCTGAAATCCGGCAGAGTTATTGCCGTTTCTGCAACCCACTACGCTCACTCACTCACACTCGCAGTCTCTGTCAAGTCACTAGTCTCACCGGAGTTCAAACTCAGGTGCAGCACACTGCAAATCTTGAGGCCTGCTGGGTCAGAATGGAGCAAGGACGGAAGCAGGAGCAGCAGGTGAACAAAGCGACCGTGCTTTTTACACAGGCTCTGGTGACCATTTTCACACACCACAAGCATTCGCTTGTAGGAAGAATTTAGGGATCCGTCTTAAGGGGAACAAACTGCCAGCTATTGGGGCGCTCACTGTTTATTGAGGGGAACGGAGCAGAAATCACAGAACTGAGCAATGACCTCTTTGCCCTTTGTAACAGCATAGGTGCAACCAACATATCTGTTACAGGGACATACCTCCCTTAAGCCCAGGGGATGCTGAGAGTTGTAGTGTCTAGATGGGTCAATGGATTAAGGACCAGACAACCTGCTGAGCTATATTCAAAGGAATGCTCCAGGCTCAGCTTGGGAAGATGACAATCCAGGTAACAGTGTGTGCAGGGGAACCGGATGGGAGAAGTCACTATGTCTACATTGTGTGGCAGGGCGCTGGCCAGGAGTGCCTGAGCCAGCCCTGCCGGCCCTTTAAGAGGGAGCAGAAGCCTGCAAACCTCCCTTGGAGAAAGGCTAATCAGCCACCTGGGCTGCAGGGCAATTAGCCTTGAGGGGTGGCACCTGGCAGCCTCCTCAGGGGGATAAAAGGCCTGCCAGGAAGCAAGCCCAGTGTGGTGGGGATGGTATAGAGTGAGGTGGTGGTTGGAGCTATTCAGAGCTGTGTGTTGGAGTTGTAAACTTTAAGCTGGACTATATAGAGTCTGAAGAGCTGTAAGCTGAAGACTGGATTGTATAAAGCTGTATATATATTGGTGGTGGGGTCCTGCACTGTGATTAAAGAGCACTGTTTGATGCAAAGAAGGGTTTCCTGCCTGTGTTCCTGCGAGGGGTGAGAGAGCGGTCTGTCACAATTGCCACATATACCTTGGGTTAGTGAAACTTGAGGTAGCAGACCTGGGTTTGTTAACCTAGGCTTTAGCATCTACACTCATTTGTAACCCCACGTTAGGAACTGTTGAACCCTGGGTCCCAACCTGGGGTTCCACATCTACATGGCATTATGCAGCCACCCCTATCCCAGACTCCCTCCAAAGATACCTTTTCTATATCTTTATTAATGATCTGGAGGATGGTGTGGACTGCACCCTCAGCAAGGCTGCAGATGACACTAAACTGGGAGGAGTGGTAGATACACTGGAGCGTAGGGATAGGATACAGAGGGACCTAGACAAATTAGAGAATAGGGCCAACAGAAATCTGATGAGGTTCAACAAGGACAAGTGCAAAGTCCGGCACTTAGGACAGAAGAATCCCAGGCACTGCTACAGACTAGGGACCGAATGGCTAGGCAGCAGTTCTGCAGAAAAGGACCTAGGGGTTACAGTGGATGAGAAGCTGGATATGAGTCAACCTGGTGCCCTTGTTGCCAAGAAGGCTAACGGCATTTTGGGTTGTATAAGTAGGGGCATTGCCAGCAGATTGGGGGACATGATTATTCCCCTCTCCTTCAGCATTGGTGAGGCTTCATCTGGAGTAGTGTGTCCAGTTTGGGGCTGGACTTGTGGCCACGTCTTTTTGGAAGTGTAGACATACCCTTCAAGGGAAAGGGATGTTCTCTCCCATTCCTTGCTTGCTGAAAGCTGGAAATGTCTTCACTGGCTGTGGTGAGTAGCTTGTGTTACTCTGATCCTGTGCTGGAATCTCCTTAAAGTTAATACAGCCAGGCCTGAGGAGAAGGATTTTCATGCCAGTTTTATTCCCCAGCTCACTTATCTGCCGATTTGTCTACATCTGAGCTACACATTTTAGACGTTCTTCTTCCCTTTAAAAGTTTCCCACAGGTGCTGCTCCACCAATAAGAGCATAAAAGCGCTGATAGCTCGCTGGGGTTTTCTACCTTGCCACGCGGACCTGTCCCGTGCTGGCAGCAATAGTGGTCATCTTCAGGATGACCAGCGCGAGCCAGGCCTTAGCAGCAAACAGCCCGCAGGGTACAATGCTTGTGTTTAAACAGATTTGTGGTCACCCCGCAGCACTGCCTGCTCCTCAGGGGAGCGGATTTCCCTAACAGCAGGCTAGCGAGACTGACGGAAGCAAGCCGAGAGGCTCCGCCGAGGCAAGCTGCTTAACGGTTTGCACATTTCTGAAGAAGGAGCGACTACTGAGGGACTCCCTCATCCAGGTCCCCAATGCAACAAAGTGACGCCCACGCAAGCAAGCCGCTCGCTTTGACCGCCCTTCCATCTATTTGGTTAATTAATCTGAAGTTGCAGGCTCCTTCACCTCCGCCTGGCAGGGCCTCAGGAGGGGAAAGCAGGATGTAGGTTCCACTGACCGCTGAAGCATGCATTCCCGACGAAACCCTGGGGAAAGGCACCCAGGGCAGGAAGAGTCGTCAGAATTTCAGCCACATCAAATCAAACTCCTCCGCACTGGAGACATGCTGATGAGGGCTTGGAGGAAATTAGAGGCAGCTAAATGATATTATTAAACGAAGGGCAGAGGAAAAAGCCGGCGCTGCCTGGGAGATCGACACTTCTACCCCACCAAGATGCACACAGCTTTCCTATTCATCTCTGACATTAATCATTAGCACTCCCGAGGAAAGCAGCGGCTGCTGGGGGCGAGAAGTGCGGCGCTACGAAACGGTTCAATGTCTGAACAGCTCTAGGGCAAACACCAGAGTCACCCTGGGGCTCATTTATTGGGCATTAGCGCATCACTTTAGCAACTCCTCATCTTCAGGTGTGCACACTGGAGGGACGTATCCTCTTTAAAACCCTTCTCTGATCCAGTTTTTCTGCACTCAGCCACCACTCCAAATATATGCCACATGTTTCAAATGACCTGACTCTGCATTTTGGGAAGTCTGGGCCTAAGTCATGGCTAGAATCACGATGACAGAGCGTCATCTCCATGCGAACCTGGGGTTCTAGCTTCTACCAGCTCAGGAAGGCACGGAGCAGCACATAAGAAAGGCCCTATGGGGTCCATCTAGCCCAGGATCCTGTCTTCTGACAGTGGTCAAGGCTGGGTGCCCCAGAAGGAATGAACAGAACAGGGAATCACCAATGATCCATCCCCTGTCGCCCATTCCCAGCTTCTGACAAACAGAGGCCAGGGATGCCATGCCTGCCCATCCTGGCTAATGTCCTTTGATGAACCTGTCCTCCATAACGGATGACTTCTGCCCTGCAAGAATCCCTCTGAGGGCCCAATCCTGCAAGCTGCAGAGTACTCTGAGCCCAAATGCGTACACTGCTATTTTATAGCCCTGTAGCCAAGCCACTTGAGCCAGAGTCAACTGACACAGACCAGTCGTTGGCATTAAATTGCCAAACAGGCAAATACTATTGGTTCACTGTCCTCTTTGATCAGCTCCTCATCTCTGTCTGCCTGCCTAGTGGAGCAGGAGTAGAAAGCACTTTCAGAGAGCGGGCATTGCTGACAAAAACGTTTCAATAGCAGCCAATAGAAAAGTCCAACAGCAGTAAGAATTTCGTCTGCTTTCCAGACCAAATTAAACTAACCCACACTCCTCTCACCGATCACACGTCATTCCGAGAGCGAGAATAATATTTATGAGAGGCAAGAGCGCCCATAAAGCTTTAAATGTTCAGGGATCAGAAAGACCCACGTCGCTTACCTGGCGCTTTCAAAGGTTGCAGATGCTGACTTCCCAATAGCCCCAAATCCAACTCCAACAGCTAGACCCTCTGAAAGAGAGAGGGGAACAAAAGTTAAAAACTCAGATCAGTCAAACAGTTAGATAGACCAAGCCTCTGCTAGACTAGGTAATCACAACGGTCCCTTCTGGCCTAGCATCTATGAATGTGCTGAAATCAAGACCAGGGATGTGGGTTGATCTTCCAATTTAGCTCCCATACTGTGGCGCTGTGTACCACAAAAATGCTAAAATCAATCAGTCAGGCTCTCAGGGGAGGATTAAGAGGCTTTACCACCAGCACATTCCCTCCTCCTCGTAAGGACAGTCAGACAAATGCCATCCACGCTCACACACAAACCCCCTCCAGCATTCTACACTCAGCGTCCAAAATGTTACAGATTACAACAGCTACAAGAGCGTTGGGCAGATTCTGTAGAGCTGTGTCGTATTTTTAATCATAAGGAGAACTCTCACATCCTCTCTCTCATACATGGAACAAAGCCCCATGGCAAATCACAGGCAAAAACATACTACCGTACCATTGCTAAGCACGTTTTCTTACGAGTGAGCGATGGCTCAGAGAGGCTTGTTTCCTTAAATAGTAGAACTGAAATCTGCGGTAAGCTAACTTCATTTACCTTGCTCCATCTACCATGTTGCCTCTACAATACAGCACCACAGAGATGAGAGAAATATTCATGGTGTGGTTGAATGGTTGCTTAATGAAACACATGAATTCTCAACTCTCTGCTAGGAGCTCTTCTAGCAGGTGCAGTTTCTTTCCTACAGGAGTCACAAAGCTAATTACAGTGACCACACAGTCTAATAGGAGAGAATAGTGGTTAGACCTTCAGGCAGGTACAGGAGGCCTACAATTTGACATCATTATGTACTGTTGGTTCCAGTCCAGAAATGATGCTTCTCAGTTCACTTCCTGCCTTTTCCATTTTCTTCACAAACTCTCCCCAACTGCCCTCATCCCCTAGCAATTCTTTTTCTTCTTTCAAAACAAAAAATATTCTCTACAGTTTCAGAACAAAGGTAACTTTTTTCTTTCTTTACAGTTCACTTTTTTAAACAGTCTGCCATTGCTTCTCTCCAAGCGATACATGGCAAAAATAAAAACAAAAGTGGACTAGCCTGTATAATTTGGGTTTTCACAACCCCCTGACAGACAAAATGGCTGACTTCTACTGGGCAGGCATCCTGAAGCAACATCCAAGATGGTGGAACTTTGATTAACCTCCCAATAGTCTGGACATGTCTCTGAAACTTAACTGAACTCTGAGTGTCTGAAAACTGCAGTTCAAAGTCTCAGAAGAGCAGGGTCTTTGCATGACAATGGTGGCCTTTCACCTTTCCAGTCAGCTGGAAAAAAACATAACTTGCCCCTTTCATAGATGCGGGCATTTTCATTTCACCCTCTCCCCACTCCAAGCTGAAAATACCAAAATTGAAACAGAGGTCTTGGGACCTCTAAAACTTTGGCTTGAATTTTGGGGAAAGATATAGGACAAGGCCAGAGAACCCCAAAATCAACCAGCTCATCCTAACTGCAAGGCTACAAAGTTATAAATCTTCAAGTGTCCACTGATGAATAATTCTGTTGCATGGTAATTCCACTGAGTAAAATGGAGTTACTGCAACCTGAGATCCAAAATAACGTGATGGGCACATTACAATACAAAAGCCAGAGACATAGTATACTTGTGCAGAATGCCAATAGAGCCTCCACAAGGTATTTAAGAATATCCCCCCTGGAATATATGCAAATATGAGATGTGAACAGAGAGCTGATAAAATACTGCTACTTCCAAATAGTTTGCACCTGCAGATGATAAAGGGCTTGGCAGCTACATCCCTGTTTCGCATTCACACAGCAAGGTGGGTGGTTCAGCAAAACTGTTTGGGGTTTTCCACTTTAAAGACAATTAATGGCTAGGAGCTGTGTCCTCGAATGAAGCCATTGAGACGGTTTGGATGGCTGCAAGTCTGGTGTTACCTTTCTGAGCTGTGACAGGGAACAGAAGCAAATCTCCCAGAGGGCAGAACTCAAGTAGCCAAAGCGCTGATGTGATTAAATTATGGAAAGAGCCTAGACACCGGGTAAGAAAAACACAATAATTGCCACGCTTTGAAGTGGGAGTCAAAAGGAGTGAAAGAAACTGGCTGGTGAAATTAATGAAAGAGAAGCACAAATTGCACATACACAGGAACACAAATAATGGGGAATTAAAAGCAACAGATGGTGCGTGGGGAACTGCTTGCTGGGTGGAGAAATCGCAGAGGGAGGATGGAAGCTGTACCATGGACCAGGTGTGCTATCAAAGTGTAAAATTAGGAAGGCAATGAAGAACAGAAATTGGCAGTGACCACAGGCTCATTCATAACTACCCCTCCTCTCCCAACACACACAAGGTATGTCTTCACCACCCGCTGGATCGACTGTTCGCAATCGCACTATGGGGGATCGATTTATCACGTCTAGTCTAGGTGAGCTAAATCGATCCCCAAACGCTCTCCTTTCGACTCCGGCACTCTATGCCGCGAGAGGCGGTGGCGGAGTCGACTGGGGAGCAGTAACAGTCGACTCACTGCTGTGAAGACGCCACGGTAAGTCGTAGACTTCAGCTACGCTATTCTGGTACCTGAAGTTGAATATCAATTCCCACCCTCCCCCCTGGGTAGACCAGGGCACAGTGTCAGAGCCCTGAATAGTTCCACCCCTCATTCTTCCTAATTCCTGCTCGTCCGTCCTGGATGCAAATAGAATGGATATAATGAGATGCAGGTGCACCCAAATACACGTGGCGTGCACATACGCAGAGATGAGTATGTATTTGCAATACTGAAAAGCGACCACATAACAAAACATCACTACTTTTCAGATCTTCAGCCTCTTCCGTAGCTGATGTCAAAGCACCTCAAACATATCCATTCATGCAACCCCCATGTGAAGCAGTTAAATATGATCATCCACACTTCAGAGAAGAGCAAACAGGCACAAAGGAAGGTTAAGTGAAAAAATAACATGCTATCAACCTCACCGTGTTCAGAGTTCAATGCAAAACCAGCGTTCCTTCTCTGAAATGCTTCACAAAACCAAGCTACTACTTCTACAAGCTGGGAAGGAAGGGAGAGAAAAAGATGTCTGTTTCTATTTTCACTGATGAGGAGGTGCTCCAATGCAATTGTCTTGGAGGCCAAACAAATCCAGGACTTAGATATTGAGGGCAGAAGGATACAGGGAAGCACTGAAACATCATTGCAATTTAAGACCCAGGCAAATAAGCAATCCCAGTTTTCTGGTTTTGGGGACGTCCCTCTCTCGCCAGGTTTCAGAGATCTGACTCCAGCCCAAGTCCAAATGCCTACACTGATATTTTTTGCCCCATTGCGTAAGCCCAAGTCAACAGACTGGGCTCTAAGACTTGCTGTTGTGAGTCTTTTGCAGTGTACAATACTAAAGCAGGTAAGGGGACAGCTTCTCCTATGCAATCACATGAAAATACTGTTAGGTGTATTAGTCTTCTAGGTTACAGAGAAGTTGATTCTACTGCCTTAGACAGCTCACATGATGCATATTCACAGGCCATTAAAATACAAATCCATTAGAAGCGCTATAGAACATATGAGCCTTTGAAGGACCCGGTGGCGGGAGGTAGTATCTTTTATTGAACCAACTTCTGCTGGCAAAAGTGACCAGATCTGTGTAGTTTGATTGGTCCAATAAAAGGTATTATTGCCCCCACCTTGTGTGTTTAACACACAGCTAAAAAACTCTGTAAACAACACATGAACCTTTAAAAACTTACAATGAGAAGCAGTTGAATACACCAAAATGCAATAATCAGGGCTCAGGAGCAGAGCCTTGCTAAGAGTTTGAAAGGATTTGGAGCTCTTAGAAACTGGATCAAGTCCCAGCTACTTTAAAGTCAGCGTCTGTGCCAAAGACCACCAGCACTGTTGGGTTCTTCCCCGGGGGAATGCAAATCAAAGACCAGACCGAAGCGTAAGAGAGCCAGGGATAAAGAATTCACCATCAAGGAGACCCACATGGAAAAATAAATTTCCAAAGGCGATTACATACATCGAAAGTCCATTGGGAAATACTGCAAACCCTTGTCAACTGATAACACCTTCCCACCATAACTAGGATCTCTCTCTATATAAATGCAGATATACCTATCTCCTAGGACTGGAAAGTCCAGTCCCCTGCCTACACTAGCAGGACCAAGTACTATCCCCTGATTTTTTTGCCCCAGATACCTAAATGTCCCCCTCAGGATTGAACTCACAACCCTGGGTTTAGCAGGCCAATGCTCAAACCACTGAGCTATTCCTCCCCCCCCTTTGCAGGATGACCTTCATGACATCAGCTACTACATATCTCTACCTTTGCTTTAAAAAACCTCTACTCTGAGCAAAACTTCCTATAACCAGGAGTAAGGAGTAAGGAGAGGTAAACAATTGATTTTTCCCTCACAGTCTACAAGAGAATCACAGCTCCTCCCACTGCAGCACAGCACCAGGCACGGAGTACAAATATTACTCTTGGGAGAATTCTGCGCCACTGCATGTGCACAGAGTTCATGTCCCCCACACATTTCTTTACTTCCCCGCAGAAAAACGACTTTCTGACAGGGAAGCAAAGGGAAGCAAGCTGCAAGAGCAGTCACACACCACTCCCTAGCAGAGCAAGTACCGGTACATCGTGTCAGGCAGCTGACGGAGAGGTAAATCACCCTGGGGTTGGTAACATCCCAGCCAGTAGCTCCTACCCTGAGCTGGGATCAGCTGTTAGTCCTGGCTGGGCTGGAGGCAGGAGATGATGGGAATTGTTCTTCCCCTGCAAGCGGCTCCCCACCCCCAGAAACCACCAGCTGCAGGAAGCTCAGCATCCTCCCCTGCTTCCTGTCCCCATCACTCCTCAGCTGCGGGGTGGAGGGGTCACTGTATGGAGTGCTGATCCCCTATTCTCCCAACCCCCATCCATCCAGACCCCTGCCAAGCATCACCTCGTACACCCAGGACCCCCTTGAAACTCCATACCCGAACCCTTCCCCACTGAACCTCAACCCCTAGATCTGGAGCCTCCCTGCACCCAGACCCCCTGCCTCTGAACCTCCACCCCTGCACTCCAAACCACCCCTCCCTGAGCCCCGACATCCAGACACTCAGGCTCCTGACCCCCAACTAGCTACACCCAGACCCCCATCCCTCTTAGCCCCACTCCTCCAACACCCAGACTGCCTCCGCTGAGACACTCAGACCCCTGCGCCAAGCCCCAACCACCTTCACCTGGTAGCTCCTGCACTTGGAGCCCCCCCAACAGGCCTCTGTGCATTGAGATCCCCTCATAACTAGACACCCTCCCCCTGAGTTTGCCCACCCCCAGATTGCCACGATCAGAAGTCTCACTCCACACCTGGATCCCCCCCACACACACACACACATACACTGAGCCCCTTCACTCTTGGATCCTGCCTGGTTGAGCCTGCCTGCCCCACATCTGGTGCACCTGGCGCAGAGAGGCAAGGCCCCAGGGGGTTTCTGGGGCAGGCCCAGGCCTTGTGCTGTGTCAGGGTTGGGTGCAGCCTCGCCCCCCCTAATCTGTGCCCTGGAGGTTGGGGGGCTGCAGGGTGATCTCCCCCCTTCGTGCAGCCGGTGGCCTGTGCTCCCCACTGCCATGCTGGAGCCTCTCCGTTTATTTATTGACAAATACATCTTTCAGAATTTTAAAATATCGGGCACAGAAATTTTAATTTTTGGCACAGGAATTTTATTTTTTTGGTGCAGAATGCCCTCAGGAGTCATTAAATGTATATCTATCTCCTTCGGTGCTTCGCACACCTGGCAGGAGGCAACACACTCCTATGGTAAAGCCCCAGGCACATTGTAAACCTGAGGTGCAAGATCACAAAAATGAGTCACAACCCTGGGTAAGTCTTGGAGTGTCCGCCTCAGTTTCCCCATCTGTCAAATCAGGATAACAGCACTCAACTAACATGCTGGGGTGTTGTGAGGATTAAGGAATGCTTGTAAAATGTTCTGAAGATTAAAAAGCTCTCTCTAAAGTCTATTATAATATGACTGAAGAATAATACCACCTCGCATCCGATGGGGATATCTAAGGACTCAATGACTCAGCTGGTAAATCAAACCTCTAATTAAGAGTCTCATTCCCTCCCCCCAATCCTAGCTAGCATAATTAATGCAGGTATCACATTTAATTATGATCATTTGATGGTGGCAACACTGCAATCTCCCTGAGCTGCTTTATTACCAAGCTGCATACAAGATCTCGCCCTGCAGGAGAAGCAGTGTCAATGGATTCTCTCTCACACACACAGACACACGCATTCCAGCTGGTTTGTTTTTGTAGGGTTGCGTGACAGCACTCATTTGTAAACACTGTTTGTGACCATAGGGTTTCTTGGGGGTGCCACGCCGTTCACCCCCAATATTTTATTGAATAGTTGTACGGTAGTGAGTGTCCATTATACTTGTAAATTAGAAAAGTCTCTTGTTATCTGTTAAGAAACTTCTGCATCTTTGGCCTGGTCTACATTGGGGCAGGGGATCTAAGATGCACCATCTCAGCTACGGGAATAGTGTAGCTGTAGTCGACGTACGTAGATCCCACTTAACTGCAGTGTCTTCACTGCAGTGAATCAACTGCTGAGCTCCCCCGTCGACATCACCTGCGCCTCTCACGGCGGCGGAGTACCGGAGTCAACGGGAGAGTGCTCGGGGGTTGATTTATCATATCTAGACTAGATGCGATAAATCGACCCCGAGGGATCAATCGCTACTCGCCAATCCGGCGGGTAGTGTAGACATGTTTGGGGAGTAAAACATCCCCAGCTTCCGTATACTGCACAGGTCTATCTAAGCAACATATTTGGTCCCCACTACCAGTGTCTGTGCACCTTACAGTCCTTAATCCAATTATCCCCACAACACCCTTTGTGACAGAGGGGAACCCTGAGGCACAGAGAGACGAGGTGGCCTGGTGCAGAGGTAACCCAGGACTGCCGAGTCCCAGGCTAGCACCCTAACCATTCACCCACTTGCTCCTCAGAGGTTGGGAAGGTGTGGGACTAGTTCGGATTCTATTCCACTCAGTGATGTGAGCTTAAAATTCTCTGCTTCACAACTCTTTGTGCTATAGCAATACACCAGATGTTCTCTTCTCAACGCACACACACACACACACACACACACACACTTGAATGCCACTAAAGAGGAATGAAGCTTAAAAAATGTCGTTCTGGAAGTTGTACCGAGATAACCCAAAAATGAATTAATGCCGGAAGCCAGTGATTGTCACTTAACACACATGCCTTTGAATCCTGCTCATCTGGATGGTGGGTCTCACGGGAACAGCAACGGGAGAAATTGGATCGGTTTAACTGGGTCCTTTGAGCCAGAAAAGAGACCAGCAAGAATTGATAAATAATAAGAGACAAGCCTCAAGTACCATGAGTTTTAGTGCTAACGCTTTCCTGGGCACAGCGTGACCTTTCTAAGGGCTTGTCTACACTTACCACACTGTAGCTGTGTTGCTGTAGTACTTAGTGAAGGCACTATCTATGCTGACAGGAGAGCTTCTCCGGTCAGTGTAGGTACGTTACCTCCCCGAGAGGTGGTAGCTACATTGACGGGAGAAGCCCTGGCCTGGACACAGCACTGTCTACACTGGGGAGTTCTGGGAGTATAACTACATCACTCGGGATAGTGGATTTTCCACACCCCTGCACAAGAGTTATGCCAACATAAATCTGTAGTAAATACACTCCCTGGTCGGTCTCATCACGGGAGGCAGGGAGTCTATTGATTACATTAAAGCAGGGGTCTCAAACTCAAATGACCACGAGGGCCGCATGAGGACTAGTGCACTGGCCCGAGGGCCGCACCAATGACACACCCTCGCTGCCCCAGCTCCGCCCCCACTCTACCCCTTCCAAGAGGTCCCACCCCTGCCCCACCTCCTCCTCTGAGCACGCAGCTCCCCATTCCCTCCTGGAAAGCGCTAGGCACCACCAACAGCTGTTTGGCAAACAAAGCAAGAGCAATATAGGAAGTCCAGAGCTAGAAACACGCGTGGCCCAGCCAGGCAGCAGAGAAGCCTCTGCTTCTGGCCCCTCCCTCCCGCAAACTGCTATGGGGGGGGGGGGGGAGAACAGGAAGCCTGGCGGGCCGCAGGGAAGGGCTTTGCGGGCCACATGTGGCCCCCGGGCCGCATGTTTGAGACCCCTGCATTAAAGGAACAGAGTCAGGGCTGCAGGTTCACTTCGCTAGCTCACTATGAGCCTTGGGTAAGTCACAGAGGGGCTAAAATTTCCAACCCTGTTTGCCTAAAACGGATCACAAGGCTCAGAAATCAAGGAATCTAGTTTTCTCCATTTGCAGGCAGGGGGACAGAAGTACAGATTTTTTAAATGGGTGGCCCAAAGTCACACAGTAAGTCAGTGAAAGAGCTGGGAACAGAAGCCAGCCATGGGCGTGCCAGTCCTCTATTCCAATCACTAGACAGATTAAAGGAAGGCATGATGGATGTAAGAGACGGTGACTGTGTCTGGAAGGAGACGCTTTGCTTTCATTTATCAGCTATGACACTAAAGTCTCAGATGAGAACAATATATAAAAGAATAAAAAAAATCAATGAGAGGTTTACTGAAGAGAGATTTTTCTTTTGAAGCGAAAGGATCAAGGAGAAGAGAGACTCTGGCCCAATATAATTTTTAAAAAGCAGTCAAGTGTTTCAGTTAAAGAAAAATCGTGAAGGCAGGAGGCTGCACAGAGAACACCTGGCATTAAGAGCACGTACAAAGGGCATTTTCCCATGTATGTTTACTGACGGCGATCCGAACCCAAGTTTCCCTAGGTTTGGGTTGGCTGTTTTTAAATTAAAGTAGTCAATGAACCCTGCTTTGTTTACATGATGCTGCAAATAACTTGCAAGAGAATTATTATAGCCACTTTTGAGAAGGCCAGCCCTGCGCTTTCATGACCTAGATCAGAAACTAGTTCTTGCATAAAACCCATTGTTTCCATGGCAGCAGGAGAATAAGGATCTCCCAAATTATTATGTTGGCTCTGAAACTAGCCTCCATCATGGCTCGCTGACTTTGGGGACCCATTTCTTGCCCTAGGATGTCTATTTTCATTGTAAAACCATTTGGACAAAATCAGCATTGATGTGGAGGGAAAGGACCAGTTGGCCACCACAGCCAAGCCAATCTAAATACACGGGGCCAGTTAGGATACATCAAACACAGCCCATGGCTGGATCGACAGAGTTGGCTTGCGCTACTGCACTCAAATTAGCCGTGCAGATGTTGAGGACCAGGCTGGAGCTCCAGCTTTGGCCCGAATCCCATCGCCTTTTTAGCAGGGTAGCGTGAGCCCCAGAAGCCTGAGTCTGTCAACCCAGATTGGGCGGCTCGCTGCCATGGGCTGTGGACACGTACCCATAGAGTTGCGACGTTCGGTTAATTTGCATGAAAAAGATGCAAATACTGTGAAAGCTTTAAGTTCAAAGGAGAGATTTGAAAGTGGAACAGCCAATCATATCCCATCAAAAATGTCTCATCGCCTATAAATGGCTCTGTAAAGGCTAGGCAACCTGAAAGATGTGAGTTAAATGAAACAGATTCATATTTTAAATACTATTCATTGCCGCTTGCATGGCATAGCACGGATCAGAAAGCTATTTCTAGACAAGTCCCCCTCCATCCTCTATTCATTTAAAAATAATTGCAAAGTAAGACTGGAGAACGGGGTGGAAGCCAGGCCAATCAACTTCTCTCTTCCAGGGTTTCACAGAAGAGTATCCCTCCTTCAGCAAAGTCACTGCAGTGCTGTCAACTTTTACGATTTTCTCAGGTCTCCCAGTGAAAGCCCCAGCTCCTGGACACTTGTGATGACTTGAGAATTTGAGGTTTTATTCAACTCAATACCTCCTACCTGGGGTTCACCTCAACCTGGTATTTCCAGGTAGAAGCTTCTGTGCCTTGTCTCAACTAGGATTTTACATCAAACTGGCTCTCTCTGGCCAGCTTATATGCCCCCCATTTCAGCAGCTTCTGGGCACCTCACGATCCTTAATGTATTTATCCTCACTTCACCCATGAGAGGCAGGGCCGTGCTATATATTATCTTCCCTGGCCAAACTCACCCAGCCTGGACAGAGTTATTAAGAATTGAATTAATCTGTCTAATTTAGAGCAGCAAATGGCCTCCTTTACTCTCTATCTTGACCCAAATTAATTTACAAGTATGGACAGGTCTTCAGACTTTTTTGGAAATCCCAGAGGTAATAAATAACCAGCGTCACACACTGGCAAGTAGCAGAAAGTAGGTGAACAAATGAAAAGAGTTCAATTCATACAGTGTCCTGGGTAATAAAGAGCAAGATAGAGCAACAAAATGCTGTAAAAAGCATCCCGGGAGACAGAAACAGCACTTGAAATTCAAATCCACTTTCCCTTCTCAAGAAGCTTGTAATACAGAAGGCAAAATGTCAGGAGTAAAAAACAAGAGGATGATGTCAAGGATAAAGACAGAGAGGCCTCATTCCCCAGAATCTGTGTAAGCTGCACGTGATGACAGCAGGTCACAGATCAAGGTACTCGTCTGTTTCCTTGACAGGCTCACACCAGTGATGCTGCGGCTGCAACCCCCAACTCCTGCTTTCTGTTTTACGTGCCCACTCATGTTCAAATGCAGCTGCTGCCAGAAGGACTCTGGAGAAAGCCAGGAGGTTACAGGGAATACAGGGAAACCTGGCAGGTTGTTCTTGTGGAACCAGATCGGGGGGGAGGGGGTTATTTTGTAAGCAAGGTGCCACAGCAATGTAGAGAACATGCATCAGCTAAAACACTCCTGAGAAGCAAGCTGCAGTTCTAGCGCTGAAAATGGGAGATGAGAAAGCCAGACACTGGCAGCCACCAGATGTGTCCAGCTGCTGCCACAATGGCAATTCAGCTGTTCAATCAGTAAGAACCACACCGGCAAGCTATACTGCTAAATTAATGACCACAATGGAGTGAGGGGAGAGTTGCCTGGAAAACTCATAACAAATGCAAACATTTCAAATGCTGAATCAATACCAAACGATAATATTTGTTTCTTTGGTTATTAACGACACTCCTTGGCGTGCATTCACGTAGCAGCTTTCAGAGTGCTTTCTGAATAATTAATTCCGTTTCAGAAGGCCTTGTGGGGAAATTCTCAACGATTTCATATTTGTTATTTACATTACCGTTATTAGTTACCATGTAATTATTCCGCATATTCATATAATTGCCCCAAGGTTTTGTAATTCTTACGTCACCATTTAGTGAAGGCATTGAAATGATTATGCATGGTTATTGCTTTAATGTCTCCTGGGCTCATATGACAAACTGAATCCTCAACAGCGAAAGCAGATGGGTGGATAGTACGGGGTGGGGAAGATGTTTCTAATAGATTACGTCTACGCTACAAACTAGATTCCAGATTCCATCGCCCGTGTACGCCTACTCACGGGTAGCCTGATGAGAGTGAGCAAGAGTATAAATAGTAGTATAGCTATGGTAGCACCACAAGTGTGGATACACGAGCAGGCGAACCACACCTCCAGCTTCTAGCATAGACTTAGCCATAGAAAGAACCGATTTAATGCTTTCAGATCCGATTTTCAAGGCTGCTCAGTACCTGGCAGCTCTTCCGGTTCTCATCAGGAAGGATTTGCCGAAGTACTTCAGAGCGCAAGTTCCACTGACCTTTGTCAAAGTCTCACCCAATGAGCTCTGAGTGTTTTTGAAACTCTGACCACATCACCTAGGGTCCTAAATAGGAACGGAGGGCTTTGGGGAGTCCAGCTCTTCCAATGTATTTCTTCATCTCTTTCCCGTACAAAGAAGTTCTAAGAGTTTTCTCCAGAGACAGACTCTGGATGTAGGGAAATCCTAGGAACAGACTGGGCAAGGAACGTTTTTAAAGGGAAGGGGGGGAAATCATGCTCCAAAATGTTCCCCCGTTCCCCAGAATAAAACCATTGTCTATGTAGCTGGTTGAAGCCTTAGGGCACAGGCAGTGTCAAATGCTGCCAGTGACCCAGCTCAGAAATGCAGACTCCAGCTGAAATAAGGCTCTATCTAGCAGAATCATTTCTAAATTGGAAACCAGGCTGAGTCCTCCACATCAGGCATCAGCTGCTCGTTATAACTCTCCAAGGCACACGGCTTATGTAATGCTGGCAGAAATTTAGGGGCAGTTTGTAACAACCAACTTCAGAATAAATAGCCCACGATGACTGGATTAGAGTTCAGGTTTACACGGCTAAGCCATTTCACTGGTGTGCCCCTTCAAACCCTATCCATCTCCACTCCCTGCACACTCATAACTAGCCTGGAGGGACCCAGAAATGTTCCTTGTCAGACTGAAATCCATACAGCAGAAAGGCCAGATAGGAACATTTTGTCTGGAGCAATTGCAACTGAATTTAGGAAAGGTAAATAAGGAACAGGCAGTCAGCTGGCATCAGAGGGATGGTTTGCAGAAATCTCTACAGGAGTAGAGATGTCATGAGTAGCAGAGGCTCCAAAGGGAAAGCCGCAAACTGTGTGACATTGTCCACGGCAGGGGCCGGGGATTATTAATATTAATTGGAAGCCTGCTCTCTGAATTCTGCACTAGGCTTCATAACGGTTTTGAAAGTGTTTGTGTCCCAGAAGCAGTGTAATTTTCCCGGGACACGAGGTTGCTATCGAAGAGGCCCCGGAAGGAGTGGACTGACACACTAGAGGGTAGGGAGCCTTCTCATCTGTAAGTCACCTGTTCAACGCCAGCCCAGCATGAGAGCAGCCCGAAGTCGTTACCAACCGATGGCTGCACGGCACCTGGTACGTCAAAGGCGTTGGTGGGTCTCAATCCACTTCCTGCTGGATGGATCCAGAGCACAAGATGGACCAGTACAGGGGCACTAATCATCTCCCTTATCGGCATTCTCAGCCAGAAGCCAAGGACTGCACAAGCTGTGAAGGGGTTTCCTCCTCCCCCCTGCAGCAGCAGGGATGAAGCACGTGGGCGGGGAGGCTCGAACTGGTGCTGTCTGTGCTGAGGATGGATGAATTCAGCCTCTGGGGCTACGAATCCCATCACCTTTCACCAGTATCATGACCCCATGTGAACACCCTCATTTGTAATTAAAGTGTCCTTCATTCGGCTTCACTTCACATTGGAAGTAAATTCAACTAAACCAAATTAGGGCCCCTCTAATTCAAAATGAGGGTGTTCACACAGAGGTTTAATGTGGTTTAACTGATCCACTTCAAATTGACACCGTTAGTTATTTCAGATTAATTTTCCTGGCTGTCCCCACATAAGACCAGCCCTGAATAATGTGTGCGCTCGGAGGGCGTGGAGAAGAAAACACTGCTCTGGGATAATTCACACATTGGCTTCCTTGTCCTGTGGAGGGTCCTTTCCCCGACTAGCTAAAAAGAGCTCATGATAAGCAGCAGTCCACACATTCATGGTGGTGCGCCCCATCTTTTTATTATTGCTCCTGGGCATCCTTGTTAACTGATAGTTTATTCCATGCCTTCTTTTCTTTGAGAAGATGCTCTCTGCTGGGTGCCTGGAATACAACCATCTCGCCACTCACCCACTGTTTGTGTTTACTTAAGAAAATACATTTCCAGGAAATTCCGATGGAGATGCAACAAGCCGCTTTCAGGCAGAGAGAGGAATGAGGCAGGGACCCTGTGCTGAATTTCATGGACTGGCTTCCAAACCCAGCTAACGCTGCAGATGAAAAAAAAGTCAATTCCACCTCATGCAGTTTGTTGTTAGTGGCGAGTGACAGCACAACAAGATCTCCCAGTGTAGAACTGGCCTGTGATGCTGCAACGGAGCGATGCACACTTCACACTGCCTTGATCCAACATTCATGTCTCGCAGCACAACAGCAGGAGTGGCACTAATCCTAAATAGTCGCAAAGTTTCGCTTGAGAGCCACAAACAGGGCATGTGGTGTTATGCACAGCACTGGGCACTCAATGCAGAGCATGACTCTAACCAGCATCACTCTCTTTGGGTACATCTACACCACCCGCTGGATTGGCAGGTAGCGATCGATCTATCTGGGATCGATTTATTCTAGTGTAGATGCGATAGATCAATCCCCAAGCGCTCTCCCCGTCAACTCCGGAACTCCACCTCTGCGAGAGGTGGAAGCAGATTCAACAGGGGAGCAGCAGTGATTGACTCACTGTCATGAGGACACCCAGGTAAGTCGACCCAAGATACGCCAATTTCAGCTATGTTATTCACGTAGCTGTGTTGCATATCTTAGGTCAACACCCCCATTAGAGTAGACCAGGCCTTTGGTGCTTATAGGACTGCTCCCATGAGTATGAATAAGTGTTACTACATACCAGTAAGTCTCAGAACTGAGGCCTATTGGTCACCACACACCTCCTTATGCTTTTGCATTGGGATCATTTCTGACCACGGAAAGTCTAAAACCGTTCAACTTGTGGGTCATGGCATGATCTTGGCGGCAGCTTGCCAGGAATCCAGAGGGACAGCACTTAAAGAGAAAGTCACGCCCACTCAGAACAGCTGTGAATCGGAATCCTGATCTTTTAAAACCTATTTCAACAGCCTAACCCTTAATACAGTCAAAGATTTACCAGCTCTGTAACCTATGGCTGGCTTCACATAACCACGTCAAAACAAAGAACAGGTGGAAACGATGACTTGAAACTATAAATGATCTTTGCAGCACTTAAATTAAATTCTCAGTGGCACACTGATTTCATAGCTCTGAATTTGAATTTAAAGCAATGATGTAATATTTAACCAACAGGTTAAAAACAATTTGGTATAAAATAAGCTGGTGCAACCCAAACAAAGGCAGAATCTTGTGCTTCTGGTTGGGGATGGGAAAAAGGATTTATATAAATAATATTACACTATAAATATTCAGCTACAAAGGAGACACTGAAATGCTGTTCGCCTGGAAGATTGGATTTTCTGAACAGGCATAGCTGCATCTTATTAGAGACCTCTGACCACAGAACTTTAAAAGGAACTGAATGAATTTCAGATGTAATAGCAGTAAATGCCCTCCTCCTTTTGAGAGAGTCAGAGATTCTAATTCAGCCAGTCCACTCTTACGCACAATTCATACAAAGCAGGAACTCTCCATGCTAACATGGAAAAAAACATCCAACCTTGGATCTGTTTTATACTGTGTTTATGGTGAATATTTCTGAACATTTCCAGCCCACTTTCTTTTGAACTAACTTACTCCCAGTCATCCACAGTGACGCCAATTTATATAGAATGCAAATTTGTAGGGCGTGGAGTTTAAATCTTTGCCACCCACCAAACGGAGCAAGTGGCGTCAGGCTAATAATAAGAGGCTGCATTGATGCTTTCCTTTCTATAAAGCAAAGAATTAAGATGACTGTGTAGCACTGGACCGTGTACCTTGTGTAACTGAAGTGACCTGTATTGTTCTGATGGAACACGAAACAGCTTGGATTGTTAAATGTCTCCCGCTTTTTAGCGCCTGAAAGCTGGCAGAAAGATTTAGGAAACTGCAATTTACTTTAATCTCTCTTCCCCAGAGGATTTGTGAAGTTCCTTCTTACTGAGCGAGTAAATGAATGCACGTTCTTCAGGAAATTATTACAGAAGCCAACATTTCATTTATTCATTAATCCTTCCTCTTTGAACTACACTGAGTTTTCCATGGTAAATTCCTCTCCCCGTGAACGGACTTGTGCTTCTGACAGGTTTGGGGCGTGCCCTTGTACCCACTGCTGAAGCGTAATATGGGGCATAGGTATTAGTGAAAATGTAGTCTCACCGTTTTACCGCTTGAGGCTCTTTGTGTTTCGTTTCCAAAGACAGAACAAAGCGTACTAGCTGAAATTATGGAATGACAGCTGAATAATAGGATATACATACGACGGGCCAACAGGCAACCTCGTCAGATGCCTCATGCTCGCTACAGTGCTGGAATTGTGGGCTGACTTGTTAAAACCCACTTTTGCCAAGATGCTAGACACCAAATGCTAGACAGTAGCAAACAGATAGTTCAATCAATTTTGGAAAGAGGATTTTAACATGATTGATCTTGATCAATTACACTGATTTCCAAGAGGGCCATTTGAAGGGCATAGGCTGCTCTGACTCAAAAAACAGTCCAGGCAGCAACAAAGAGACCATGCTGAGCCCTCATTTAACTACACAATCAGCTGGAGGTATTTGTAGCAGCGAGCGCTCCTAGACAACAAAGCCTCCCAAACAGGCCAGGTAATTATACTAGTTTCCTCGTCATTCCGATTTGCTTATTGCAGAGACAAAAACTATACAGTCTAGCCTCATTGTACAGCTGTTATAACATCCTGTAGGGGAAAAGCTACTATTTTTTACTCCCGCAACCAATGCTACCACTACCGTACCATGTGTACCATACCATGTCTCTTTCTAATGCTCACAATGAGAGGTTCTGAGGGGCCCGTCTGACATGCAAACTCCCAACTAAAGAGCTGCTTCCACTTCCTTTTCATCTCCTCCTGAAGTGCAAGTTCTCTGAATTACTGTTTGCTTCCTCCTTTCACCTATTCATCTCGTTTCTTAGAGAGGAATCCACGGGTCACCAACGGACCCCGTGTAAATTCAGTAAATATGTCAGTGAGCCAGGCTGTGAATCTGTAAGAAGATTCCCACTAGTGATGCCCCAGTTTCACCCCCCGATTCCTTTCCTTCTCCTATTCATGCTGTATCCAATACATGGAATGAGCTCCCAGTCCCGAGTAGCTAATCCTGCCCTCTTTCAAATCACGCCTAAAAAAAGTTTTCCTCCACAAGGCCCATCCCATGTCAGACCAAACATCCCCTGCACTCCCACAATGCCTTACTAGAGAGGAAGGAAACCAAAAGACAACAAATCCCCAAGTTAGCACCTGCCTTTCCCAATGCATTTTATTTTCGCTGTGTCCGCGTTGTTTTAGATTGTCAGGTCTTGGGGGTAGGGGCTGTCATGACTGGCATTTGCATGGCACTCAAAGAAACTGTTGGCAAAGTCAGATTGCAGCCCTTGTCTATAGGAGAGGTACCATCTGGGGAAAGGGCATATGCTTTTTAGATGTGCATATGCCCTATTACTCATAACCAGACTACTGGAAGCCTGCAGTGAATGGCTCTGTAGTCACCTAGCTTTCCTCTCATCTTTTGAGAAATCTATGGAAGATTATTTAATCTGGTCAGCTAGGTGCTGGGAACCTTTCACTCTGGTGGAGCCCCCATCCTTTGAAAGGCTAAAAACCTTTACAAATAAATAAGCAAAGAAGACGGAATGAGGATATGCTGATTCCCACAAAGACAATGGCAATTAGGCTTCCTTCCCAGAACCCTCTTAATTGGGCTATCGCTTTTCAAGAAAGGCTCGATACAGAGACAAGGAAGCTCTACGGAACACCGGTTTCACAAGAATTCCACTCAACAGCAACTTGTTTAATGGCCTGGACAACACTGCAAGGGGATTTAAAACATTAATGCAGCTGATACATATTAATGGGATGTGGTGTTTCAAGGTCAAACAAGGATTTCCCTCGATAAGTAGTTTTGGTTTAATAGGTGATTCACCCAACTCAAAGCCCACCGTACAGTCAATTGGCATCTGAGTGCAAAAGTGACTCCCTGCACACCCTACTAAGGCACATGGTTGTATGCAAGATACTGCAGATGCACTGACTGGCACTCATTGAATGCTACCATCTTCAGAGATGGGTTGTCTAGCCAGCCGTCCTTCTGATCAGTGCTGGACACTGTTCGCTCTGGAATTGATCAAAGCTGTTCTTCACGGGCCATGGAGGAACTGGAGAGTCTGGACTCTGAGAGCCCAAAACCAGAGCGATCCCCCTTGTGACAACATCCAGAGCTGGCCAGAAAAATGGGAAAATTTTCAAAGAAAGATTCTCCACCCCAACGTGCTGGAAATGCTTTCTGCTCTTCTCCTCTACAGGATGAGCATTGAGTATATGATAACGCGGCTCTGAGGGTGGCAGGGTCAATCTGCACCCAACATTGCCGACTCCTGAACTCGAGACATACGGAATGGGGAATAAATGGGAAGTTGACAAAGAATAAAGCAAGTGAAGTTCAGTAAGTGTCACAGGTCTGAACCACGGCAGGGCTTTCGCTCTTGTTCTCAGCAGAAGCCCATTGGCTGGATTTTCAATGCATCAAATCACCCAGCATCCTGAAAACCAAGATTTGAGGACTTCAATAGCTCAGATGTAGGTGAGAGGTTTATTGCAGGAATGGGTGGGTAAAATTCTGTGGCCTGCATTGTGCAGGAGGTCAGCCTAGATGATCACAATGGTCCCTTCTGACCTTAAAGTCTGAGAGTCTATGAAAAGCCAATTTCATTTTTGGTCGTCGACAGGCGAGTAGGGTCATCAATGACCAGAAGGAGATGTGATTGTGCTGAAGGAATGGGAATCAGAAGATCCAGATTCTGTTCCCAAATCCACCACAGACTCCCTGTGTGACTTGGTGCAAATTCGCTTTTGTGGATCATCTTCCTGCTGTTAAATTCTACACAAAAAGGTCCGAGTCTTTGTATGTGCATATCCATTAGATGTGCACATAACAAATAGGTCTGGATTCACACAGCAGGAGCTGAGCGACGGACCAGAGCCAGCCAATAACCGCACCAGCTAAAAGACAGGATGCTTGAAGACACTTATAAGGGGAGCTATTTAGTTCAGGTCTACACAATTCAGAGATCGGGAGAATGATTGTGCACAATCAGCCATTCATTCTCAATAATCAGCCCTACGACATGCCCCGAAAGTTCAGCAAAGGATGGGTGACTCATCCCAGGGCTCAGCTGTGCTCTACAACAGCACAACATAGAACAACAGAAGGGGACAGCTGACGTGTTATTCCATTCACAGCCACCTGCCTGGGACAAGCCTATAGCGCAGGTGAGGGGCAGACCCGGATTGTCTGTGTGGCTTTTTAAACCGTGAGACACAAAACGCATGATGCACATTGGCAGCTGGGTGAGAAGGAAGAACTCCCCCGCACAATCCCTGGGTAGAAAACAATGTCCTTCTGGTTTAGATTTGGCTTGACTATTAATTTGAGATAAGATAGGAAGCGGCTTTAATTTTCAGAGATGTCCACCGGGCCCGAATTCCAGTCATTTGTATTTAGAAAGAAGACAAAGCCCAGCAACTAATTGCAGATGCAATGAATGCAGCAGAAACCTCACATAGGAGTGAACAGTAGCAAGATCCTGAAAGCCAAAACACAGATGGGTAGCCTCAGTCCTACAGACCACCAACCTTCATGCTGAGCAGTGAAATGGAGGATGGGAGACACACCAGACACAGGCAGGAAACCCTACAAGATTCTCATGGTCTGTCTCTTTAGGACAGGGACAGAGAAGCGGACAATCTGCTTCCGGGCTTGTTGCAAGCATCTGTAATTGCTCTGGCCGTGGGTGGTGATGGCTTCCCTTGTCTGGGTGTAGAAAGCAAGGGCTCTCCTAGCATGCATTCTGATCTGATTCTCGAAAGCTTGCCTCTCTCGCCAAAAGAAGTTGGTCCAATAAAAAATATTGCTTCCCCCACCTGGTCTTTCTAATCACCTTGAAATTAGATAGACAAAAACAAAGGTCCACATACTGGCTTTCAGTCTCACTTTTGCACTGATCCACAGAGAGGTCTAATCAGAGTCACACGTGAGTAAATAAAACCCAGCAGATGGATTGCAGAGTTAGTTAATCTACTGCCTGGAAAAACAAATAGCTGAAATGTCTATCCTGAGGTGTTTAACAGCGGAGTCCACACAGACCTGAGCTCTGGGAAAAGGTAAAACCGCACTGCTGAGTACAACGCAGGGGAAAGGAAGCGAATGTTTAAAACCAGATTTTAACCTTCCACTAACAACCCAAAGTTCTCGCTCCGGCACAACTCCCAGTGACTTCAGAAAGGACTGCAGGCATTACCGGAGCTGACTGGGGAGTTTGACACTGGATTTACTCAGAATGCACGTGAATGGATTTGATGAGATGGGAATCTCTCTGAATGACTCAGTCCTTTGGAAAAGTGGGGGTCGGGGGGTCGCTTGAGGATTTGTTTTAATTGAACAAGGGATTTGCAGCAGGGCAACAGTTTGGTTGTCCCTCTACAGTGCCCATGCATCCCACCTGGACTAGAGCATGCCATCCCTCCACCTCCAACAGGATAAAGTTAACATGCAGCCAGATATTTACAAAAGATAGTTTGGTTTTAACCCATGAGGGGTGCTAGTATTTGCAATTATGCACCTCATTTTCTTCAAGGCTCCACTCCGCTCTCAGCGGCTTCATCTGCACAACCTCGGAGCTGCCATTGATTCAAACTGACCGGTGCTGAAAACACAATCGGATCCAGGAAGCTCTCTCTGCAAACATGCCAGACCTGGTCCGCTCAAGCTTGTTATTCCCCGGCTTGCCCAAGCAAAGCTCCCGAATGATTACTGCACAGTCCACAGAGCCAGGCACTCCCTTCTCCAGCCTGAGCCCATCAAGGGTATTTAACATTTCATTTGCTAGCATGTGAATTATTTTCAGCCTATTGCGCACAGATGTGTAATGCCGTAGACTCTCCATGGAGCTGATGGGGCCGGGGGATCCTGCATCCATATTTCATTCACGCTAAAGAAAGGAATAGATTAATTGTTTTTCTATTGCCACCTTTGCGGCCGCAGGGTTTCCAAAACACAGATCATCAAGTAACAAAGATGCCACCACCGGGCCAATTACGTGGAACGAGTCTCCTCCGGTTTCCCTGGAGTCTGCCTACAAATGAAATTCTTGAAATATGAGCTGCTGTCAGCAGCTCACTAAAGATGGAAAGTGCCTCCTCCACCCCAGCGCCGTCCCTTAAAGTTTCCAATTTCCAGGGCACCGTAATATTTCATTGCAGCAGAAAATTACACAGCCGTTGCCCCAGTTCCACTTCCTCGCAGAGTTACGATCGCCTGTCAGGGATTATATGAAAGTTTACCGACCATGGCCAAGTAATACATGAAATTACATTTAAGAGGGGCAAGAGAGCTATTATTGCCACACACTAACTTTACCTCGGATGACTTGGGGCAGAGCTTCATCCGTATGAAAGAGAACAAAATAGCTTTATACGATGGCCAGGTCGGGCCTGACAAATACTGGTTTGCATTGGGCAGCAGTAGAGAGCTGAAGTGAACGGTGGGACCCATGCCCACAGCTATACCAGGTAGGGGCTCCCCATTCCAAGGGCAGGTGAAGAGAAGGAGAAGACTACGTCATGGCCCACCTCCTCGGAGTGGCTGGCATGCCTGGGGCCACTCAAAGGGAGGTCTGTCCATCAGGAAGTGGACTTTGCCCACCAACTCACTGCAGATGGCCACCATTTCGGTCACTATGCTTGAGGTCAGCAGTCCCGGCAGCTTGAGATTGGAGCAATTCATCTGAGGGTGGAGGAATCCTTTAGCAAAAGTGCTCTACAAGTAAGGGGCAGTGGGGTGTGCGGAGGAGGAGGTAGGGAGAAGACGCAAAGCTTTCACTACTGATTCAGGATTAGGGGACCAATGATGAACCAGTTTCCCACCAGCCAAAAGTGTCAGAGAAGCTGCAACTGAAACTTCAGTGCCTAGATACTAGGGTGACTGTGGTTAAAGGGATATGCAAGACAGTTTGAAATGTCTGCTCAACTCGGCTTCTCGTTTTTCCAACGAAATTCAGACTGGTAGGAAATGGGAGATTAGCAAAAAGGTGGAAAGACCAAAATGAGAAGTCCCCAGAAGCCCATGGTTCTGTTGGGTATATAGTACCTGCCATTGATTAAACTTCAGCTGGATACTTCATCACAGACACCCAGGACCTTGGCATTAGATTTCCTTCCACGGACACTGCTTTTCACAGAGGAAACATGTGACTGGTAACAAGTCATGGTTTTACTTCACCAGGCTGTTAACACATGCAGCTGGCTAAATATGTGCTGATGGATTCACAATTAATGTATGGTTTATATTAACGAGGGTTTAACACAACGCCTTTCAGAGCTCACTTGCTCTCCCTGTTTAGTCACAAATGAGTCACTACCTTATGAAACATTTCTATCAACCTCTACGCATTGTAAATACTGTAGGTAAAATCATTGGGGCTAACCTTGACTTCACACTCTCTCTGTCTCTGGCCTTCATCCACAGAATACTGAAGCATTTTGAAATCATTAATGACTTTTTTTATCCTGACAACACCCCTGGAGCTAGATCCATACTAGCCCCATTTTACAGACAGAAACAGAGATACAAAGACACTGACTTATCCATAGTCAGACAGGAATTAACTGAGGTCTCTTGAGCTTCGGTCCAGTGCTCTCTCTGCTACATCGTTCCTCCTGCCACCAGCTTCTTTGGACAAAAAGCAGGAAGCGTTTTCCCAGCCTCCACTTCTAAGCAGCGTTCGCTGGTGTTAACTCACTAGTTTTAGGTCTGGTTTTGCATTGTCAGAAACAACGCTGGGCAGTTTACGTCAAGAGAAGTATTTCCCCATATTACCAAGGGGAGCACAACCTCACACTGCTTTACCACATTGTGAGAGAAGAATGAACAAGTCGTTCAGGCTAATGCTAGCTTTATCTTGATGCAGTCGCCTGAATGATATAGACTGAACCTCTTTAGTCCAACACTCTCTGGTCCGGCATGATTTTACATTATGTTTTTGATGCTTTAGCTGCTACTTATTTCCTCGTGCCAAAACAGTGAAATTGTGCAACAACACTAACTTTGTTATGAAGAGAGCCGGTAAGTCTTGGCTAGGCAGCGTTGCAAACATTGCTCCGTTTACTCACCTTGGCAAGATAAAAATGAAGAGAGACCCACTCACTACGATATTGACCTCCCGTGCTTCAGCAAATTCTCTGGTCCGGCACCGGTCAGGTCCCGAGGGTGCCAGACTAGAGAGGTTCAACCTGAACTACATGTGACAACAAACATTCCATTAGTGCCCCAAGAATCCCAGTGGAAAATACAATGGGCGGCAGTCCCAAAGACCCGTGTTTCAGTCTGGTCCTTTGCTCAGAGGAGCAGAACACACTATAAAACATTTATTACTGTGCCTGTCCAGCATTCATCTGTGTTTCCCTTTAGCCACAACTACAGTCTACAGAGCTGGTCTGAAATCAATGGATCCCCCAACTACTTTTGAAATGCCTGATCAATTTCACTCCACTGAACTGCAAGCAAACTGCATAGCAAGAGTCAATGAGATCCAACAGAGCATTTTAATTCCTCTTCCTCCTCCACCCTTCTGCAAAATCCAAACTACATCAAACCTAAACCACCCCCTCCCTCTTCCTTGTTAGAAACAAGGCCTTCTGGAAGCTGGACCAAAACATCTTCAAAAATGCTTACAAAAAATTCCTTAGCATGAATGCAGCAAACAGAACCGACACTGGAATGAAATGTACTTTACATTGAGAGAGAGAGAGAGAGAGAGAGAGAGAGAGAGAGAGCGCATGAATGCACACGAAGGGAGATACACATTGATCCAGAGCACAGTAATTAGCAATGCTTAATGACTCACATTTTCACACTTTTTTGCCAAAACACAATAGGTACCACAGTGCATATTATATATGACAATCACATCATATTCTCTGTAACCAATAGCGCAAAGAAATCTATCATCCAGAGCTAATATTACAGACACTTGATGGATGTCTGAGCCGCATTCATACAAATAATCATTTTCCCTTGTAGCGGGGACGTGATTTCATATACCTCACTCCACCCTTAATCTCAAGAGGACAAGTGCAGGGGAGAGAACATCTCCCAGAAGAATTCATTCAATCAGTTTTTGCAAATGACAAAAACAATTCGTATGTGATCAGACACTCCAAAAGCCATGAGTCTACAAAGGAGAATATCTCCTCCAATTCGGCAGCAGTCATCTGTAAATTCCTTTGTTAGAGCTTCATCTTCTGCATAACACAGTCTCTGTTCTGTTTAGGTTCTCGTACTGCACTCAATCACCATTGTTCCCGAGTGCCTATTCCATTGCAGAAAATTATACCTATCGATTCCTGTGTTGGTCCCACAAAAGGCTGGCATAGCCCCTTTTGAAAGGCTCACAGGTGAAACTTCCCGTGTACATCCTTAGCCCCATTTAGCCGTATCTGCCCAGCATAAATGAAAACCATGGCAGCAAAAATTTTCTTCTGGAGTTTAATTTTCTTCTGTACCATGTTTTCTTACCATCTGGCATTTATTTTAGTGACTTCTTGTGAGGGGCATCTGACTGTGAGCCTTTAAACAGAACCGGGATCACGAATTCCTGACCACTAGGAACTGAAATGAATCCCCCAATTCATTTCATGTAGCCCACCCAACATCTAACACGTTTCCTTTGCAACCAGAAGAAACCTCTAACTTGGCTAACAATATCCAGATACTTATTATACAGAGTAAGCAATTTATTTTTGATGGAAGATGCGCTGGTAGGCATACTGAAACGGGGATGGAGAGAAATACATCATTCTCCAGGTACCACGAAAGATCTTTATAACAGGCCAGCGGGTAAATGAGTGTCTTATTTTGAACCACCCTTGATTTCTTTCGCTTTCCATATTTAGTCTGACGACTCTTCCCTTTCACTTCCTCAAGGCCAGGCCAAGTGAGTCCTGGAATGCAAGTTAACTGCTATCACCTCTAAAGCTTAAGCTTCTGATGCTCAGTGACCCGGTGGCTTCTTTGCATCGCTTGCAGCATACAGGTGTCTTCGCACAAAGTACGACTCAGGCCCGGGTTTATCAAAGCCAAACATGTTCTCTGTTCACCTCGACGAGAGACTCCGAAAACGAGATGAACCCCGTTAGATGTAGGAACTCGTCAAGACAAGAAAATGTCAAACAGCTGCCATGTCTCGGCAGGCATCTCAGCAGGATAGGTCTGTGTCCTGTCAGGGCATTCGCCAAAACCAGGACTACGAAGGCATCAGACAGGTTTCATTTTGTCTAGTGTGGGGTTTGTGCCAAGCGGTGTTTTCCTTTCAGATCAATGTCACAGCCAGACAGGTTTCAAACCACGTTAACATTTCCTGTGTTTTATTTTACGACTCATCTTCTCCCCGCTCCATTCTCCACCCCCACCCCACACCTCCACCTTTCCAGGGAGAGAAGGAAGAAAGGATAGCAGCATCTTCTGCTTCCAGAAATTGAGTATATTCCCAGGAGGGTCACAAATGATGTCGAACTTACATGCCAAGAGTTGTGGTAGCTAGTTAAAATCCACGTGCAAGTGCAAATGGAGGAGGGGAAAAGAGCACAAACGGAGCAGAAACAGGGAACAAGCACTAAAACCTGTTCTCTTGCCTTGGTGCCCAGTTAAAATACGGCGCAACTGGGCACCCTTTAAAGATTCGGGCCCCTGACGTCACACCTCTCCAGAGAGAAGAGGAGACGCATACTAGCGTAGACACACACCTTTATGGGGTGTACATGTTGGTGAGGTGGAGAGTCCTGCATGCTCCATGGGACGTGCTGTGCACTCGAAAGGGAGAAGGTTAGAAGCTCCCTGATGCTCCCCCCAGCACAGGGACCTAGGTTGACAGTGCAGGGGTGAGGAGGATTCTTCGGCTGCCCCTTTCCCATGGTGACCCCAGTCTTCCTTTAAGGACAAGACAGAATCTGGCCTTGAGGAATGAATGCCACAATTCCAGGGAGAAAGGGGGCGTCAGGAGAGCCTCCCCCAGTCCGACTTGTCTGAGGGTTGTGGAGGCTGGGCTGTGAGCTCCTGGGGGCACAAAGGGAGGGAATCCCTAGCACCCCTCACTTCCCACTTAGGATAGGCCTTTATCTGACCCAGGCTCAGCGGCTGAAGTAGAAAACAATGCACCTTTCCGCCTTCGTGCGCCAGCTGTTGTACTCACTCCTGGTGCGTGTGCTGGCTGTGGGTCTTGGTCACAGCACATCAATTTGTGTGTTTTAATGCTATAACAACACCGCACAGATGTTATCTTTCCTCTGTACATGCAGTAGTTTGTTCACAACAGCTATTTGCAAGGCCCCCCGCAGGACTTTTATTACAAGATCAGTGGGGGGAAGAGGACATTAAGAACAACAGAGTTGTGAAGAAATTACTTTCCCACTCACGATACTTTTAATTTGCAGAGGGTTGGGGGTGGTAGTTTACACACAGGCAAAGAGTCTCATCTATTTGTAAAGATTGCAGTCACAGATGGGAAAGACCTATTAATGCCGGCATCCCATCTGCCTTCGAGGATGGGCTGTCCTCGCTCAATTGAAGAGAGATGGAAGAGGCATATTATAGACCCAATCAATTGCACCCTGTGCTGGCTGATGCAATATTGGTCCCTACAGTGCATTCATTCATTTATGGTCCAATCTAGCTTGAAATGGTCGCAGCTGGGTAGGTTTTCCTGTCTTAACATTTCCATGTGGTAAATCTCCTCCCACTGGTGCCCATGGCGGTGCCCCACTCTTACCACCACCATCACCCCTTCACCTCCACGGCGTTCACACCGTCCAGTGAGGCCACAGCTCCAGGGAAACTTGACACATATTTAGCTCATTTCGTATTCCTGTGTCAGTTCCATTTCCCTCGGCCTCTGGGTCATTCTTGCCACTCTTTACAGAAGAGGCTCCGCTTTGGCCGTATCCCCAGTGACGGAGGTTCCAGAACGGAATATAAAATTTCCTGTGCGGTCAAATCCCAGCCAGAGATCGCGCGTTACCTCCCTACTCTGTAGCAGAACGTCGCTGTCGGGCTTTTGGGGCTGCCATCCCCAATTTGCTTTTCTCCATACACCTCCTCTCGACTTTGACACTTGTGGCAGAAATCAAAGTAGGGACCGCATGCAGAGAAGTGAGCTGTTTATTGAAAGGGGGGGGGGGAATGTTTGGAATTGTCCTCCACACCCACAAACCAGCACACGGCTCATCACCTGGGAAAAGCTCATTAGCTTTTGCCCTGTGCTAGCTTTATTCCAAACCCACCGCTATCCGGGATCTTTCGCCCAGTATTCAAGCCCATGGGCAGCAAAAATTAAAAAAGGAAATTCACGGCTTGGTTTCCTTGGCAACACTATTTCGGTTGCAAAGCACCACCTCCTGTTTCTAAGCAACAGGACACTCTCCAAAGACTCTGGCAGAGGAAGCCCACTGCTTTAACCAAGAACAGACAGCAGAGAATGAGAGAGAGACCTGTGGAGTGATCCAGTGGCTACGCGTCTGATGATTAAAGCCACACTTGCCCCATGGCAGAATTAGTGAACGAATTTGAAAGCAGCGTCAGCATCTTCCCACAGCACCTTTGTCAGACAGGTATCAGCATATCTGCTGGACCCTGCAAAGAGATGCATGCAACACCTCTTTACAAGCACACACTCAGCCACAAAGACACAAACTTCTTGTGATCCAGCAAACCCAAAACCCACAACCATCTATCCTAGGCTCTAGCCTATCCTATGGCCCCTGTTACCATAAGATCTAGCACCTCACCATCTCTCACGTGTGTATCCTCATGCCACCTGCTATTATCTCTGTTTTACAGATTGGGAACGGAGGCTAAAGGACTTGCCGAGAGTCACACAACAAGGCTGTGGCAGAGCAGGGAACTGAATTCAGATCTCCCAAATCCCAGGCTAGTGTCCAAACCCGCAGACCATGCTTCCGCTCTGGTATGGGAGTGAATCACTGTCCTGGGTCAACATGACCAAACAGGGCTTACAAAACTCCTAAGATAGCTTTCTCCATGGCCTTTCCCAGTAAAGATGCTCTCCATTCCACTGAATGGGTCATCCATCTGCCATCGTTTTCCCACAGGACATGGACAGACCGCTGTCACCTTAGCTCGTTCGAGATACTCTTTACCTTCGTCTCACTTGGCCTACCTACCCAAATCTGATCTTATACCCAGAATCCAATGCACCACGACCCAACAGACAGGAGTACTGCAACAGAGTGCATGAGTTCCTGGCAGACTGTGTTCCATCTATAAATCCTCCGCTACATCCCTGTAACAGAAGGCTTTAAATAATGCAGCGGTGTTATTGTTTATTTTTAACCACTAGATCATATTCCCCTGGGAAAACCTTCATGAAATTCCCTTTCTACATAAAAGGCTCAAATTCGGAGGGAGGGGGGGAGGGCGATTGAGAGAGAGAGAGAGAAAGGGAGAGAGGGAGAGAGAGATCCATCAATGTTTGCAAACTGACAAAATTAGGGGATTTCATTGCATTCCAAAATTGGCCTCATTTCTACCCTCTCTGAAAATTCCATCTTGAATGATTCACTGCTCAGGACTCTGAGCCTTTGGGGGTTTGGAAGAATGGGACTGAGATGTTGTGTTTGTGTCTTGTTATTTCATTCATTGCTACAATTCAGGCAATGGAGTGAGGGTGAGGCTGGAGTGGGGGACACAAAGGCTCAGGTTCCCCTTTGCTACATTCATGCCATGATTAAAGAACCCAAACTTCAAGGACAGAAATGGAGAACAACCAAGAACTGAGGTGCTCCAAAGTTGGGGCCTGGCCCCACACAGCAAATGGCCTGAAATCTGTGTACCACAATGCAGTTACATTCAACATGGTCCTAACACGATGCACCATATGAAGTCATTGAACCATTTAATAATCCCAGCTCTTCCCCACCCACTCCACAAACGTACACACAAACAAAAGCAGCTGGAGGACAGTCTTTCCATCCCAAATCCCAAATCACACTGACTTTGAAGTCGCCTTGGGCAAGTCACTTAAACTCTGTGCCTCGGTTTCCCTGTCTTTAAAATGTGGGTGTCAATCATCAGCCTCATGGGGAGGGGAAAAGAAGATATGAGGATTCATTTCTTCAAGTCCATGAAGTGCTCTGAAGAGATGACAACGTATGTGCCCAGTATTATTAATTTAAAAACAAACTTAGGCAAGGAGCTAGGAAGCCCGCCAACCGACTGACAGCTAAACCTTGCAGTGGAGGGACAGCTAATTTTGGCATTTGCAAATAATCAAAGTGTAATTAAATTGCGCAATAAATCCCCCATCTCAGGTAATTAAGCACACGAGCAGTCTCATCACCATCCCTCAAATTAGTCACATGCTTGCTGGCCTGGGGCTTAACTAACCTATGATCCCATAGGATTTTGGTTCTGTTACCATATTTCCTTTGTTGCGCTTGCTGATTCTGTCTAGTTTTAAATTAAGTTGTAAACTTCTTGGGCCGGCCTGTATGTTTGTACAGCACTGACTTCAATGGGACCTGATCCGCACTGGTGGCCTTCAGGTACTATCACGACACAAATAAAACGTATAGAATATGCAGAAGAACTAGACTTTACGAATCTGGAGGGAATGATACTGGAAGAAAGTCCCCCAGAATTCCCTAGTGGGTCATTCCCCTCCCTCTCTTTAATAGGATCAGAGGGAAGGGAGGAGCATTTAGACTTTAAATTTACCCCTCATTGTTTTTTTCCAGCGCACCAGTAACACTTTAATTATTTTCAATTCCTCATCATAACAAGCACCCAAGGTACAAAGATGAACCAGAATAAACAGGGTCTGATTAAATACATAATTAATGTTCCACTGAACTTGGCATATATGAATATTAATTAGCAGGAACGACTCCGCTGTTTGGCAATTCCTGTCCTGATCAATTTATTCTTCACGTTGCCGGTTCCAGCTCATGAACAAATTAACAAACCGTCCCCTGGCCTGCTGAAGCCAGTCAACGCAGAACAAACTCAAGAAGCAGGTTTCTCTATTCAATTAACTTTCCCACACGTTAGTCAACCTCCCACAGATGTGCCTGAAATGAAAGACAGACTCGTCGCCACAACTTAAAGGCACTCGCCTCAAAGGGGGTCAAAGTAAATGGAAACGCATCATCCCTCAGCCTTCATGCAACCCATAAACTCTTCTTTGCAGGGAGGACGGAGAAGCTGGTGGAGGAAGTGGGTTGCAATTGGGGATGGGGGGGGAGCAGCTGGAGCGAGATGGGGGGCGGGAGCGAGGGGGAGATCCCAGCATGCCGACTAAGCTTTGGTTAGTCACCTGAACCAAACCATCCACAGGCTGCCTGTCAGGAGCGCAAGCCTGAGGCGTCACTTTTAATACCACGCAGGCATTTCTAGCACGGAGCTGATGAAAAGCGGCAGCTTCTCAGAACCAGCCTCTGCAATTACGTGAAAATTAACCCACCAGCTGGAGGGACAGGGCAGAATTTAGGAGTGATGTGTAAAGCGGGGTAAGTTACACATCAGGAAGTGGTTGCAAAGTGTTAGGGTAAACCCCAGTTAGGGATCAGGTACAGGAGCTGGGAGTGAAAGGTTTCAGTACCGTCAACCTCCTAACAGCCTCCTCTTAGCAGCTTCCCCTCCTACCCTTCTCTTTTATGGCTGTGTGGAGATCACATCAGCCTCGACCCCCTTACAAGGATAGCTGCACGCTGGTAGCTGAATCTTAGTGTATGTCTGACTAAGACCTCGAGGCGCTAAGATAGGGGCCTCGCTGCGCTAAGTGCTGCACACACACAGTAAATAGACAGGACAGAGGAGGGAAACGGAGACGCAGAGATGAAGTGACACGGCGGCAGAGCTCACACTAGAATCCAAGTCTCCAGAGTCCAGTGCCCTATCCGCTAGACCACACAATCAGACTGAACAGGCCCCCGATCCTATGCCCTTGCCCTTCAAGATCAAGTGCGGTGCCCCTACGGCACACAGCATCACTCTCAGCCTAACCCTAACCCGACTTGTTAGCCAGGGAGCCTTGCAACGGGCGATGAACAGAACTCCCTGGCTGAGCAGTACCAGATACATTCACAGGGCGCTGCTCTCCCACACCCCTCTAAATGTTAAACTCTAATGCGGTGACCTTTAAGTAGTACGAAAGAATTTCTGAGGCTCAATAATTGCCCGGGGGGGGGCTTTGTGCGGCATCAGAACAAAAGAAGGTTACAACAGCCTCTTCCAAGAGCGCGCTCCGGCAACGGCGAGATTATGGTCATTAACCTATTGCTTTGGGTGACACTCCGTTCATTCCTTTACAAAGGTTTGTTTCTTTGGTGACAGTCCACAGCTCCCTCGCAGACACCGCGCAGGACAGCAAGAGACAAAAGCATGCAGGCGCCCTATTCACGCCTGTGCTTCCCAACAGCTTCGGCTGAGGGATAAAATCCAATTACGCTGTTTACCACTCAAACACCAGTGACCTTTCTCTTTAGGTTTCTATTTAAAACTATGGTCATCTTTAAAGCTGCTGCCTCCCCATCTGTGTGCTGCTCCTGAGCACTCCACACGGCAATGACTGCGACCGTTGATGACTATTTATTTTGCAGTAATGCTTAAGAGCCCCAGCCCTAGCCCAGGTCTCCACTGCGCTAGGTGCGGTACAGACACAGAACAAGGACAGTCAGTTTGGACTGGAGGGGTTTGCAAACGCAAATGGAGACGTCTTTGCTTTAAACTAACCCCGACCAGTCTTTATCTTTTAAAAAATGTCAATATTCCTAGTGATCTTAAGTTTGGTAGAAGCTTTCACTTAATTTGGGGCAGGGACGACCTTTGGGCTCTGTGTTTCATAGCACCTACCACTGTCAAGTCTAGCACTGCAGCTCCTAAGCATAGTCCCACCATCCAAATAATACATTTTAACACAGTCTGATTTGGAGGAATAGGTCAGTTTATGTCCCCTGATTCTCCCAGATGGTGGAAGAGTCCATACTGGGAGTCTGCTGCTCACCTGCTCTAATTAAAAGGGATTAAAATCAGTTTCATCTCCAACACAAAGCAAATGTTTTCTTTATTTATTTTAAAAAACAACACATTTTTTACAAATTCCTGTTCAATTAAGATCCCACAGATTTGATTTCAGATCTCTGAAAGCACTGTCTGTAGTTCATTAGTCAGAGAACTCTAATAATTAAGACAAATTGTTTTCCTGTGCTGTAGTTGTATAGCTGTAAGCACAGATTTCAAGTTGTTACAACTAAACAACTGGGTTTATAATGTGTGGAATAGGCCAGATTGGAAGGCACTGAATTACAAACATCAGAAGGTGGAAATGGGTTTTGTTTTTTTTTTAATCACAAACTACAAAGTTCCTGAGAAAGAGGGAGAAAAGCCACTCAAGGACTCAGCAACCATCTCAAACGCATGTCAGCGAAACCTTTACAGCAGACTTGTGTGCTTCCTATTCATCTGCTGCACACATCATGTACCACCCGTGTCTGTTCCATGAGACTTCCTGTAACTATTTTGTAACAGATGTTTTTGGATTAAACTGATAAAAATTTACATAAAGCAAAAGGTAACCTGTGGAACTGACTGCCACAAGATATCATGGCCAAGAGACATGTAGCTCTTGGCAAGATTAGACATTTATATGAATAATAAGAACACCCAGGTCCATCAGACAGGCTGAAACCATAAGCAACATGAAAAGTCCTCTCCAAGGCATAAGCCAACAGCCTTGATTTAGAAAGGGACTTCTGCACCTGGACCATCCCGATGAGCCACCCGCACCTAGATCCCCAACCCCCGTCCAGTTGCACCTAGATCTCCACCCCACTGCTCCCCACTCCCCAGCATCTGGACCCGCATCCACTGAGCTCCAGACCCCTCTGCTGAGCTCTATCCCCCCTCCCACACCCAACACCCCCTCTACCCGCTGAGCCCCAACCACCTTCACCTGCACCCCCCTACAAAGCCCCATTACCACTGCACCCAGAACCCCCCCCAATAAACCCCTGTGCTTACAGACCCCCACACCTGCACCCAGATTGCCCCCGCACAAAACCCTTTCAACCCACACCTGCAGAATTTAGCAGAATTTTAACTTTTCTTGGCACAGAATGCCCGCCGGAGTAATAGCTGCTGAGTATCTTACATCTTCCTCTCAATCCGCTGACAGATCACTGGGCTAGACGGATTATTCCACTCACCCACCCTGGCAATTCCTGTATTCCTGACCAAAAGGCTCAGCATGCTGAATTTACTACTAGACTTCATCCACCCTCTAAGTCTGCTCACACTGTAAACTACATACACCGTGCACTATGTCACCGCAGCCGGTGCTAAACAATGAGCTATAGTGCACACAGGTTAGATTTATGGCACCTGGGAGAATTTTAACTCAGAGATTCTTGGCTTTTGCAAGTTTAAAGCATCCACTGTAATGCTGTATTCAATGACATTTTATTTGCAGTCAATCTTGTAGTTGCTCACTGGCCCCTTCAGTGATGCAAGTCTGGATTTTTCCCTGGCATAATCAAAACCAGACTCTAGCTCAGCATCTCTATAGGCAGGTGTAACCCGACATGAAACACAGACGAAGGCCTTGCACGGTTGGAATGGGTGAATACAGCCAATGCGGAGCCGGAGGGAGGGAGGACAAACCGGTATAAGCTTTCAAGTGGTTTCAATGAACCTAGAGCAGGTTTTCACAGGTGCATGGTAAAAACCCTGGAACTTTTCCTACACTTTGCGGCTTAGCACTGATACAGCTACACCATGGTGGACAACTGCCGGGGGGAAAAAAGGTACTAATCTGCTAGTACAGACAAGGGCAACATAGTGCTGGAATGCACAATTAATTAGTGTTAGCAAAGCACTTTGAGATCCTCCAAAAGAAAGGTGAAGCGCAGGTATTACTATGCACCCCCTTTGGAATAACAAAAAGCCTAGTTAAGAGGCAGTAGATGGAGCCACGAAGGACAGTGAAAAATGATTATAAGATGAAATGAAGCAACTGATTTCAAAGAGACAAGCAAGCAACAGAAGGAAAAATGCAGCTTTTGAAATACATGAGCAGAAAGCACACACACACACACACACACACACACACACACACACACGGCTGCTACCTCCAGCTTCATATTTCTATAATTTTTGTCATTTGGCTCCTGACTGTCCTTGTAGTGGGTACAGGAGCTGTGATCAAAGCCAAGTAATACTGAGCTTTTTCACATGAGTCAACAGAACAGAGACGCATCCAATAACAAAATTTAAAATTACAGTTCTGCCGCAGCAGCAAGAAGCCACCCTTAAAATCAAAAAGCACAGGCCACAAAACAAGGAAACTTCCCGAGTCTCTGTTCTGATGGGAAGAGTGTCTTTTGTGTTTGAGCACCTTTGATTTAGTAGGCAGTAGCAGCTTCCCTGCCACAGAGTGATACAGTCGCTGTGTTTTGGAATCCTGCTTTCTCAAGCGAGCACGGTGAATTCAGCATTTCAGTCTCCCCAAGATCAAAGCTATGAAGATCAGTTTCCTTCTATCCCTCCCTAACACAGGTTACACATCTAAATAAAATAAAGAATCTTCTAACAAGGAAAAGAGATAGAAAGGGGAGGAAAAAAGAGCATGCAAGGAAAGCAGCCTGAAAAAGTTATCCCATCTTACCCCCCAGTGTAAGAAAGAATTCCAAAGCAACTAAGTGTTGTCAACTCTCACCATTTTAATCCAGTCCTGCGATATTTTTCTTAAAGCCCCAGCTCCTGGATTCATGTGACTGTGAGAATCTTAGCTTTCTTTTAATGAACCAAAGAGAAAATGTTTCTGTCCCTCATGGTTGCAGAGCAAAGCTTGAAAACGCAACCCCCTATTAGTGCAAAGACCAGATGACAAACAAAAAGCCTAACCGTCATTATTTTTAAGATCTCATAATTTTTAACTCTCTTGTGATTTGGGGGGGATGGGGGAGGGGAGTCGGACATGATTTTTAAACACTTGGGGATGGCAGTAGGAGGCGGCCAAGGGAATATAGAACATAGTGCAGAATCAGGAACTATTCTCCTGAAACTGCCACCTGCTAATGTATGTTGGTGATTCAGCCTTTATCACACACAAGCAAGACCAGCTGTAGTAGATTTAAACAAAAAGATGCCCAGATGCTACTGTGATGGGCAGCAGCTGCAATAATGAAAAGCAGAGTGGCCATTCCCAAATCCTTGACGAGGTGGCATCAACTAGTGACCTCTCATCCAACTGAGGAAATGACATCTTCAAGGACAGGCCACTGCAAGTGGAGGAGGTAGTATCTTTCATTGAATCAACATCTGCTGATGAAAGGGACAAGCTTTGAGCTTCACAGTGCTCTTCCTTAGATCTTGCGATGGTAACCAGAGCATCTAAGCTAAATAAAAGCTAGGACAGATTGTTAAGCACAAGAGGGACACACAGAAGGTATTACAGACATTCTGGTGACCTTCTCCAGAGCGGAAGATAAGCTCTGTGAAGCTTGACAGCTTGTCCTTTCCACCAAACAGAAGTTGGTCCAATAAAAGATATCGTCTGACTCAACTCATCTCTATCACCTCTGGGGACCAACACGGCTACACCTACCCTACAACTGAAAGCAGACAAGGTGCTTACCTGGAATGTTATGTATCGTTACAGCTAGAATGAGCAGCATAATTCGCCTCCAACTGCTACTTCCTGGGGCCAACGTGCTGTCTCCAGAAGTCTGAGATGCAGCTGGGACGTCTGATTGGCTGGCTTCCATGCCCTTCCGCCTCTGATAGGGCTCCCCGTTTTCACCTCTGTCTGAGGGGGAAAGAGAAATTGACTCGAGATCAGTTCAGAAGGGAGCAGGCTCATGCTGGGAACCATTTGCCCCACCCACAACCAAAAAACCAGCAGGAAAGATGCTGATCAAACCGCAACATGGAGACGGTCACGCCTCCCTCAGCGCTACATTTTGGTTGAAGTTATTTATGGTTCCACTGCAGTTGTTCGGTTGACAGGAGACTGGAAAGCCCCCTACAAGTGCTAGCGCAGCCAGTGCTAGTGTAGTCAGATCGGCATTAAAACTCCCATGCCGTCTAGACCGGCTCTAAGCAGGGCTAGACAATATGGTGGTTAAAACTGATAGGCCTACAAGACAGCAGTGTCCAGACACCTCCAAATAAAGAGCAGGGTGGCAGTGATGGGGGGGGGGGGGGACCTTCCTGTGCTACAAGTACAGGAAAGGGTGGGAATTACAGGGTGTGACCTTGTAAGATTAAAATAGGCCCGTGTAGCTCATTGTTGCTACCACTCTTACATAATTGCAACAAATCTTGTACAAAGTATGTCATGTAAGGTGTTGATGGAAAAGTTATAATTTGCTGGATATGATTGTCCTAGTTGTATGCATGCATCATTTTTGTATCTGAAGTTATGAACATTGACTATGTACCTGTATTTCAAATGTGTTTGCTTCTGGGGTGACACTCACAAGGTATTTTGCCAGCATATTGTAAAAGGACTATTCAAGTTAACACCACTTAACTCACAATGGATCATGGAAGAAGCCTATCCACCCTTTTGGACCTTCCTGAGGACGTTTTAGTTGAAATATGGATAATGGCCCCTGCTATGACTTATTGAAGCATGCAAGGGCATGTGACTAGACCATGTGATACTAAACGCCATCTTATGTGCCTGTACTTTCCTCCCAGACTATGTGGACTTTGAGGTCCTTGTTTGGCACAATGAAGTTTCCCTCTGTATGGCAGAAGCTATAAAAGGCCCTGGGAACATCTCCATTTGTCCTCTTTCCTACTCTGACCTCTGGACTATGTTCTTATACTAATAGGAGCATTCTAACCAAAAGACTGAGGACATTCCAATTATTTGGGAGCAACCAGAGACTTAACCAGCGAGCAGTATATGTCATCACGGCTTTACGCCTGATCCAAGAACTTTGCCATTATTGTATGTAACTGATTCCTTTAACCGATTTTAACTCTCACCTATTTCTTTTTATAAATAAACCTTTAGATATTAGATACTAAAGGACTGACTGTAAGCATGTATTTGGGTAAGATCTAAAATATTCATTAACTTAGTGGGGAATGTGTCCGATCCTTTGGGATTGGTAGAACTTTTTATATGACCAACAAGATTTTCAGGAATCCTCACCCTGTTTGACTTGGCCATCTGGTTGGAAGCCCAAGGCTGAGGTGCTTTAAGGGAACTGTGTTTTGGCTTCTGGGTAACCAGTTCGGTATTATAGAAGCTGTTTGGAGGCTGGCTTGATGAATCTACATATTGAAATAACCATCCGTTTTGGGGATTTTTCTGCCCCATTCTTTGCCATTTGCCCTGATTGAGCAATCTTAGCATGGCTCCCCAGGATCCCGGTCACACAGGGTCTCAAAAAGAACCACCCTATTTCCATCCCCCATGCACAAGACCTGCCTCCTTGGAATCATAGGACTGGAAGGGACCTCGAGAGGTCATCTAGGCCCGTCCCTTGCACTCATGGCAGGACTAAGTACCATCTAGACCATTCCTGACAGGTGTTTATCTAACCTGCTCTTAAAAATCCCCAATGATGGAAATTCCACAACCTCCCCAGGCAATTTATTCCAGTGCTTAACCACCCATGTCCTAACGTCCAACCTAATCCTCCCATGCTGCAATTGAAGCCCATTGCTTCTCGTCCTAGCCTCCGAGGTTAAGAAGAACAATTCTTCTCCCTCCTCCTCGTAACAACCTTTTATGTTCTTGAAAACTGCTATCACTTCCCCTCTCAGGCTTCTCTTTTCCATCTGTTGCTGAAGGAAGGAACCATTATAATTCAGTTATGTTTTCATTCCCAGGTTTGGAACATGTCACAGTGGCGGCTCCCGGCCACCTTCAAAAGACTTGCCTGATTTTCATCTACCACCATGTTTCCTGCTAAGCCAAGACTCATCCCCAACCCAGGTTCTCAGCAGGACGTTAACTGCATCAGGCTCTATTTTTTGGCATTTTGAAAGCACATCAGTAAAATCCAAGCATCAGGGCTGTGAATGAACAGAACGAGCAATGGCCTGCACTATAATCAAGACCACTCCGAGCGAGTCTCTCTCTGTTCATCTTTAGTTTGAAAAGGCGAGAAGAAGCCAAGAAATTATATGGGCTGAAATTCCTGAACCTCACACCGGCAACAGCTGCTGCTTTGCACTAAAAAAGATTTGACATTTTAGATGCACTTAACTCTCCCCCTCCCGCTACTCCCCCCTCCTCAGAATTTTAATGGCAAACAAACAAGTGCAAGAAGTCATCTGAAATTGTTTTGATTGAATGTCAATTGCTTCCCATGCCATTTCTAGGCAGGATAATGTTCAACTATCGCATTGCACATTGCAAAGCAGCATTTTCAAAGCCAATTAAAAATCTTTGCATAAAATGGTTCATGCAAATTGACCCACACGGTCGCCAGAGGAAAGGGGTGTGTATGTGTTGTCATTTTATAATTCACCTCATGGCATCTATAATGAAAAAAAGGAAAAGCTCTTAAAAGTATTCTGAGGAGATCCCCAACAGCAACAAAAAAACACTGTCGGGATTAAATTTTCAACACCAAAGAATTAGCACATTTTAGCGATCAGAAAAACAAAACAAAGACATCAGATGTCATGTGACCACCTAGTTCTTCATGGAGGTCAGTAAGGCAACCACTCCAATGTGCCACGTTCCTGGGGTGCATCTGACTGATGTTACCCAGCTCAGCAAATTAGTCTGCTCACAGATACTTGCATTTCTGTTTTGAAGCCACATCTGCAGCTAAGCTGGCTATCACAGCACTAGCAAATAATACACAGGACCAGAGCGGCGGTCAGCCCAAAACCCCTGCCAAGCCAACAGTCTGTGCTAACACATTTGCTTGCAGGATTTCATTCCAGTCCCCAGGGATAAACAGAACGTTATTTGCCAGTGGGAAAGGAAAGCCAGTGAACACGGCAGACCTGATAGCTGGGATTAAAAACCCTAGAGTGGCTTTATTGATGTACAGCCAGTGCCTGGGCTTAGTTTGTTTATTTGCTTTTCACCGGTTAGCTCTGGCATGTGTTTTTCAATAAGACAGTCCTTGGGCTATGAAGCATTCTACTCCAACGTCCAAAGCTGGGACTGCGTAGAACTGGAAAGGTGGCAGAGACGACCACAACCCTCAAATAGGCATGAGAGGGAGGGCCAATTCTGCCCCATCTTCTGACCAGCTAAATAATCAGCAGGCGTTACAATAAACTATGAACGTGGTTGACTCCAAACAGGAATGGAATCTTCTGAGCCTTCACCCAGAAAGTGAATCACTTAACTGTAGAATGGGAACGGTTCAGTATTATCCATCCCCCAGCCATGACATCATTATGTCCCATAGGATATTTTCCTGTACTTTGCCCAGCCTACTTCCAAGATTTAATCTTCCATAAAATTGGGACTGTCCCGCCCTTTAGCCCTTTGTCCCACATCCCGACTGATGTATGACAGGGATACCGTTTGTCCCAATATTCAGGTGAGGAAGCGGGCAGGGAAGTGAAGCGGGAGGTGGGTTGGTAAGCAGGGTGAGGCGGCGAACGGGGAGGCGAGTGGCGGGGAGGAACGTGTGAGGGGGGCAGGGAAGTGGGCGACGGTTGGGCGAACGGGCGAGGAGACTAGGGTGAGGCGAGCGGCAGATAGGTGGGTGGACGGTGAGGAGGAGAGAGGGGAGGATATATGCTCCCATTAAAAAAAAAAAAAAAACCAAATGGGCACCGGATTATACTCAACCCAATGAAGATGCAGCTTGGAAAGACATGATGAAAAATACTGGGATTGCTGGATGTGAGGAGCAAAAAAATGGAGAGAACTACGTGGAGGGGAAGAAGTTGAAAACCTCAGACAAAATAAATATCGTACTGGCAGAACCCAGCTGTCAGGTCGTAAACCTAGCAGGAAAGTAAATGGAGTCACCGACAAACCCTGATGCTAAGGGTTTGGCTACCCCAGGGATTTTTGTATCAGTGTAGCTACAGCCATCCAAATGCCTACTACAGAGGTGTTGCACTGGTGTGAATGGGGCAACTGCACTGGCGTAGCTTAAAACCAGGACTCCCTGGAGTTCACATGGGGGCAAACACATTGGTGCAAATACAACAGTGAAAAAAATCCCATGAAAAGACCAGGTAATCTTTGGTGTTCAGAAATCTGTCTTTGGCACTTCTGCGGCCCCTATTCATGCATCTGATAGAGGCAGAAAGATCAGAAGAAAGGGAAAATGGAGTTTGAGATGCAATTGTGCAATCCTCCTTTGCTGCAGTGTTGCCTCAAAAGCTGAAGGAAGAGGAGATTTGATGTTCGTTGCTAGGGAATTATTTTTAAATAGAAAATTTGAAGATTTGTGGGATCAGATCCTCAGCTGATTGTAAGTCCGCTTCGCTGCACTCAGTGGAGCTATAAAGACACACAGTGCTTGGAGATCTTGGATGCTCAGCAAGAGAATATCATCGTCTGATGCCACTGCTTCCCCTCTGATCTCTCACCTACAATTAATCCAACTGCTGCATGGGGCCTTTTCTAGCAGGCAGGTTTTCCTCGTTGGCCCAGGTGAGACATTTTTGCCATCTCACATAAACGATGCAAAGATCGGCCGGGGAGCAGAGCAACGCTACAAATATTCAAAAGACAATCTGTCGCCTAAGGATTTGGATTCAAAGCACCTACGTGGTACCCAGACGTGTTAGCAAGCTCCTCAAGAGGACAGGGGGGCTCAACTTTCCACCAGTGCTCATGTTTCTCAAGCAGTTTAACCTTCTCGGATGTCCAGGTTGTACAGCTGTTGGGCCACTGATTGGGTAGCAAACCGGTTGCCAAAGTCTAATTACGTGGTTAGAGGGGCTGGTTTAGTTTTAACCTCACCCTGCATCCGTTTTACCTCATTATGCGATTCCTTTTATAGTAACAATCAGATTATGCAAGGGCTACAAATGAAGTGCAACTGCAACCCAGAGCATTAGTGTTGCTTGGGGCATGTGATAAAGTGTATCTATAGCAACCTTTACGGATATTCCTTTCTGCATGTGCGTGTACGATAAATGCAGACTCCAATAACATGGTTCCTACTTTTTTTTAAACCAGATCAAAAGACACTAAAACTTTATTTGATACCCTGTGTCCTCCTGTCTGAAGCCCAGTTCTAAAGGGCCAGTTACCGGGCCAGGATGAGAGAGAGAGACAAAAAAAAAAATCAAGATGTGCCTGCTACCCAATATTCTGCCTAGAGCTATCTGACCCAATCAAAGAAACTGCATCAATTCAGAGCCCCACCGCACAAGGACGGCTTTATCTCAGCAAGCTCCCTCATCAGAATCACCATTATGGGATCAGCGTAAGGTCAGCTTCCTTGCCGCACACACCCAATCAAGGCGGGAAAGGAGGGAAATCATCTGTAAGAGATGGGGGGAGAGAATGTCTCCCCTGATCAGCGGTATTCAAGGAATGGAAACGCTAGCCAGCCAATCAGCAGGCACTTGTTATGCTGAAGGCCTCCCATCTGCTGAGCGGGGCTAGATAGTTTTGCTGAACCTGCTGTAACTCGCCTGCCAGTGTTTCTTCCTGCGCGTCCAACCATCAGCTGTTGGAGCACAAGTTCAGTCCCTGTAAGAGCTCTTGTGCACTAGCTACAAGGACACACACAAGATGTCTCTCAGCAGCAGCTGGGAAGCGTGACTGCAGCGCGCACAGACCAACCTGGCTTTGATCAAAACCAGCCCGAGCGAACGTTACTCGAGCAAGCTTTGCTCTAACTTGATCAAGGGCACGTCTATCCATCCCGACTGCACTACAGACACGCCACAGAGAACGGGGCTGCACTCAGCAAGCCGACAAGAGCCGCCTGTGCAGGCAGACTCTCACCGAACACAGTGCGTGGCTTTGGGCGAACCCTGCCAAGGGGTGGGCTAACTCTGCCAACACTCCGGGGCTCCGCTCACGGGACATGTTTGAAAAGAAAGACGGCGCAATAACATGGTTATGAGTTAAATAAGGGTGAAGATAAAAAGCACTGGCTTATGCCAAGCCGGTTACATTCCAGCCCCCGCCCCCCCCCAACTCACACAAGCCCAGTTTCCGGGGTGTTCTGGGGGCAGGAGAGCCATGGCTCGGACATCCCTGCTGCCAGGGTGCAAAGCCAGCATAGCCCCATCTGCACTGAGGGGCGAAATCAGCCTCCAGCCACATTCCCTCTGCCCGGGTCCCGTATCAGGACCGGTCTCTCAGGCTGGCGGGCAGCGCTGCTGAGTGTCACCACCCGGGGGGTCCCTAGTACGCGGCCTGGACAAAGCCCGATTGCTGCATGCGCTATCAGTCATGTCCCATTTTAAAAAGCTGGCTTCCTGCAACAGGGCAGTCGCCGGCTGAAAGCTGCTGATTCCTGGGAAGTGAATCCAGCTCCCTGTAACCGCACCTCTGCAAAACGGAGAGCAATCAACACCCGTTAATTGGAGAGGATGCTACTTAACGGAGCCTCGTTAGGCTTCTGCCAGCCAAGGCTGCTTGTACTCCACCAGGTGCAACCCTCTGTTGTTTATCAGCCACCTTGGGGATACTTGCATGCAGCCCAATGTGCAACACTGGGCGCTCCACAGAGAGTACACGGGTCCATCCTCAGGCAGCCAGAACAAGCGCCAGCACGAAGGGACGGGAAAAAAGCCAGTGAGAGGCAGGAACAAGGGGTTTGCGTGGCAGGCTCTGGGATCCAGACATTCCCACAGTAAGTGTTCCATAGCTAATCTGAGCGACAACTAGTTCTGCATGGCACTGGGGACATCTGACCATAACACCGGGGCTTCGGGAGGAGGTGGGCAGCCTGCATTCGTTTTCCTCTCCTAATCTCTGGTCACCTCCATTTTATAAATGGGGAAACTGCAGCACAGAGAGTGAAGGGACTTGCACTTGCCCACAGGCATGAGCCGGCCGTCGGCAGAGCCGGGAACAGAACCCAGGTTTCTGAGTTGTAATCCTTTGCTTTGCCCGGCACAGCATCCTTCCTATTTCTGAAGCCTCCATGCTGCTGCTTGTCTCTTGACAGTGAAGAGAGCTGAAAAATTCCCCGCATTGCCAAACCTTGACTTTCAAAGCAAAAAACAAAACTTTGCTTTGGCGCCTCTTCAAGAGCGAGTTGATCTCTTTTCCTTTCAGGACAGTCTCCCCTTCAGCTATTTTTCATACGCTACTGCTTTTGGAGCTGCAGCTCTGCCCAAATTAGCATTTAAGACGGGAGACAGCTCCGGGAGCATCAGACATCCAAAAAGCCAACACTCCCTTTTCTCCCCTCTCCAAGGGAAGCCCCGAGAGAAGAGACAGTTCATGTTACAGCTCAATACGGCTGTCAAAACAGATAAATCCAGGGGGGAAAAACAGTCTATTGCTCAAGCACCTAAATCTTTTTTACCTATTTTTGTTTGCTTGGCGTTTTTAAGTCGCACCATTTCTTATTCCCCCCATCACCACCCCATATGTTGGGGGTTACATAACGGGGCACCAAACAAACCACTAGGCTCCCTGTGGCGACCAACAAAAATAAAGTGAGGAGGGGGGTGTTTGATGCTGGGTATATTTTTTAATGAAAAAAAGTTTTTTCGGTGAACTCGTCAAGGCTTCGGGTCCAGTCTTGATTCTCCCTCTTTGCAGGAATCTTCTCTAGGTTAAAGGGTGTGTCTGGACCCTGGTATCTAACAAGCGGGGAAATACTAGTGAAGACAAGACAGCCTGTTCACACATTAACAGGTTGAGAGAAACCCCTGGTCACACATGTGAAAACTACAGACGGCCTGATCTTCACCAGCGTTTTCCCTGGTGTTCGTTACCACAGGCTCACTAACCCAGCGTAAGCACACCCCTTTTCCCCAATGAAGACATGGCCTCCGGGCCACAAGGAAGATGTGGAGAAGCATCAAGCAACACATGGGTGAGCTCGTGTTACCATCTCACGTACCAGAACACTCACAGCTGTTCCCCAAGGATAACAGCCCATGAAGAACCCAATCAGAGTTTCCCAGACTGGCCTTTTGCCAATTTAAAAATCAGAATTTTTTTTTAAAAAATACACCCGTTTTTACAACGTATCTTCAGTGTTCCATGGTTTAATGCCGTGTCCTTGGACCAAAGAGCAACAATCTCCTGTCTCCCACTCTTCATTTTCAAGCCCAGAGGAGACCAAGCAGGCCACTGCGGTTCAAGAGCAATTAACGTGCCGTTTTGTTTTGATTCGCTTTCCCTCTCCTCTCCACCCACCCTTCTTTAAGTACCTACAAGAGCATCAATTAGCCGTTATCGTGTATAAAACCAAAATAAAAGGATGGCCAGGCTCCGTAAATAGGGGTAAAAGGGAAAATTGCTTACTTAAGAATAGAGCCCTTTCCATTAGAACACGCCACACAATGCAACAACGAAATGTGCACTCGCATCTCAGACCAACATTCTCTTATTTTATTTTCGTTTGCCCTATTGTGTCCCACGTTAACCAGAGCAGAATTCAGACTATTCAAGACATTGTCTGGCCAAACCTTCATCTCCCACCAAGCCATCCTGGTAACCGCGTTTAAGGGGGAGCATTGAATGCTAGGTGCTGCCCAGTCTCTTCCACACCTACTTGCCACCAAGATGAAGCCTTTTTAGCTTTCACGTCCACCCAGAGAAGGCGGATTTGCTCCACCCCATGCAGCAGGATCCTCTATTGAAGTACGAGGCGCAACAGACTCATGAGATGTGGCGTTAAGACTGCGCCCTCCTGAACGTGGGAGCAAACCACAGACACTGCGAAGCACCAGCTGGCAGGATACCCACCCACGGCGCTGCACAAAACTGAAGGTGAGATTCCCAGCTCCTCCAGGGAGCCCTTTTCTTCCTTCACCCCCCATTCGGTACCAGCCCCAAGCAGAACCAACTAATTCAACCACAAAACAGACCCCCACCCTCCACGGTCTTTCAACATGCAAAAACTGAACCGTATGCATATGGGAGGGGGGTAGGGAACAGCAGGTGCAATTCGACAGAAATCAACTCAGAACAAACTATTCAAGCCAAAAAAAAAATCCACAATAGAGGAAACTTCCAACAGCTTTCCAAAATACCATTTGTTCTGGCTCCAAGACTTCCTGATTGAGCCGCCTGCAGTTAGCGCCTAGCAGCACAGCAGAATACTGGGTCCAGAGGCCGGTCTCTGGCCCCCCTCCCAGTTAGGGCTTGGGCTAGCCAACCAGGGCTTGGGATGCTATGGAACCCAATCCGTTACTCTGCAGTAGGCCCCTGCTTTGCAAATCAATAGCCTTTCCTGGCACGCAAGTCCTTTCCTATTCTACTCCACCCAGTTTCTTATATCATACTCATCACCCCCAGTATCTGAGCCCCTTCCAGTGGTGTAATAAGCAACATGTCTAGGAGGCAACATTGCTTAGTGGCTAGGGGACTGGACTAGAACACAGGAGCCCTGGGTTCTATTCCTGGTTCTGCCCCAGGTCTTCTTGGTGACCCTGAGCAAATCATTCCCTGCTGTGCCTCAGTTTACCTACCTGTAAAAGGGGCATGATGATACGGACCTCCCTTTGAGAACTACTTTTTCATTGGGTGTTACAAAAGGGTGATCGCTGCACAGGATCAGGGCTCCTACAAAAGCGAAGGGGAGCAGGAAAAAAGTTCAACTGGTTGCTGCACATCGAGAGGCGAGAAGCATGCATCCAGATTCCCTGTTTGCAGGATGGACGGGCGTCCCAGGTGTCAACTCTGATGCAATGGAGGGTTCATACAAAGTTCTCTCCTTAAGAATATACAACCTTTTTGCACATATGCCTAGATACACCCCCGAACGTTTCCCACCCCACATATGGCTCTGTCCTCAGTCATGTTTTCTTCAAACCCAGAATATTGAAGTGAACAAACAACACTCAAGCACCTGTAAACAAATGGAGACAAATGTCAAGACAACGTTTTCAGAAGTGCCTGCACAATTTAGGAACTTACGTCTCATGGTTGTGAAATTTTTACCCACACCCTATATAATGAAATTATTCTACCTCCTCATCTATTCAGACAGCAGGAGAGACCAATACCCACCCTCCAAAATAATTAGAAACCTTGCACAACTGGGAAAGCTTCAGCTATTCCCGTTAGGATGACAATTACCAGCCTCTCCCCATTATCAAATTTCCATAAAAGATTCATTACACGACTCTTGCTAATGAAAATGAATGCCCAGTCCAGCCCCTTGGCTGCACACTAGCCTGGTCCCTGCGAAGATGCTTACTCATTCCAAGAACAGAGGGACGTTTTAATTTACAAGCAGTTTTTACACTTAAAAGCAGCCTGCGTTGCGCATTATTGAGACCAACAAAAGCTTGGAGCATGCTAAATATTTGTTACAAATTTAGTTGAAGTGAGCTGTCAAATTAAGATGCCGAAAACACCTTGCCCACTCAAAATGCCAGCAGATCTCAGAGAGAGTATAATGAGTCTGAACCTCCATCTTATACCGAAGAGAAACAGAATTGTAAACACAAAGGAACTAAAATCTTTGCTAGCTCCTCCATGAAAGCCTCTCACTAGGTGTCCGATTGAGTCGGCTGTTTCAAGTGTTTTGTCCAGGCTGATTCTAAGGTATGCCTGAGAAGCAAAGAATAGGAGAAATGCAAGGCAGATGGTCCATGAAGTTCCTGACTTGAGCTATTTGTAAGAAGGACTATTTCCGTCGGTAAGAAGCCCATGTGTGCTCTGAACCGCTATTTTGGAGGAAAAGCTCTACTACTTCAACCATCCAACTCGAGAGAGTTTACACAGAAGGCCTCTGTGCCAAACCACGTTACAAATGGTCATCTATGAAAGAAGGCTGCATTTGGGCAGCACATCCTTCAAGTAGGCTCACCTTGAAAATGGTGCACATAGCCAAGGGAAGCAGGGAAATGGGGATTCTTTTGGGTTCAGATATTACAGACAATACAGCACCCAAAACGTTCAAGGATTGAAATACGGTACTTCTAAATATAGCCCGGGATTGACATCAGAAGCACATCAACAGTAAATTGCAGCAGTGCTTTGCAGGGTGGAATGATGAGTAGCTTTTGGAAGGAGCAGCAGGTGCAATTAGACAAGGGTGCTGGAACGTATCTTTCCAATGTAATCACCTGGCATATAATTAAATGTGCCATGTACATTATTTTAAATTGTGTTCTCAAAAACACCTCTAAATATTCCACTTGATTTATTATTCTTGAATTTCAAAGAAAAGCTGCAGGGCAAAGTTTCTGCCAAAAGTTTAATTACCTGTATGCCGCATGCTGCATTTTTCATATCCTCTGCAGCCAGCGCTGGAAAGAGATAAACGGCTTCAAGTGTGGCTCGAACTGCAGGCGCCTTATGAAGGCAACTGACTTCTCAGCGGTGTGTGAAATGACTTTTTATTTTTGATTATTTCTCAACAAACACTTTTGGCATTCTGACTAACTCAGCATTATTGTGTTTGCAAGCTACACAGAGAGATCAATAGCTATTCACAGCCCCCACCCTTTCTTAAAGTTGTTCTTTAAAGTTTTCCAGGAATTCAAACTTTAATCTATCGGGGAAACAGGATGGTCCTGGTTGTCTGTTCCCCTTCTATTCGGGCCCTGATTCAGTTATACTATAAGTGCTTTTGCTGAATATGGATGGACTTAAAATGTGCGCTTATATGTTTTGCTGAATTGGGACCTTGGATACAAGGATTCTGTGCTTGGAATTTATGAAATGTCTATTGCTGTATCCACGAAAATAACTGGAGATGGTATTGGGCTTTGTTAGATTTTGGTCACACTTAGCTGAATAACTACAGCTTAGTCAAAACTTCAAATTTCCATTTCATGGGACATTTTCGATCTTTCAAAACTTGTGTTGGTCCAAAATGGAATAAAAACAAATATTTTTTAAATTTCCCATGAAATGGAAGATCCAAAACTGTTTTGGAAAATTCTGTTTTGAAAAAACTTCCAAGCTTTGTTTCAAAGTGAATATTTGTTTAGAAATTTTATATTAATTTGACCATTTTAACACACAAGTAGTAGTAGCATGTAACATGGCATTTGTCAAATCCTAGGCTCTCCTGCTGACGTATCAGGAGGGGTAAACTAAAAATTATACAAAAATAAAAGTAAAAAAAAAAAAAGTTTCCACCAAAATTCTCCAGACAGCTCTACTGCTCAGCTCTGCCTGAACTTCAGTTTCAGGCCAGCCCCTATGCTATGTAGTGCACAGGCATCCAGGAATGTGAATATAAAGCAGCATTTGGGCGAAGGCACAGATGGCCGAGCCTCTCAGATGTGCGGATCTAACAGGTCACTTCCCCAAGGTGGCACTGTCCTTGGTGACCCGCCTTCAAGCAGCATCTTTTGAGGATGGGGAAAATTCACAGGCGGAGCTCAGATTTCACGTAAAAGAATGAGCGCTGACCCTGCTGTGTTCTGCGCATCAGCCCCTTCTGTCCCAGCATATTCAGATCAATAGCGACTCTCCGCCTTGAGAGAGAAAGGGCTGCTTCTGTAGCCTTCTCTGCCGGTATCAGTTTATAAGGCCTGCCTGTGTACCTTTGCCCCTCAAGTTCACATCTGTCTGTAACCCTGCTACTTAGTGTAGGTTCCTCTACCACCCAGGCACCTTTCACAGTGTGTGAATATATGAATGGACCTTCCTGTGGCCAAGCCTAGCTACCCTGATCTAGCCTGGTCTCTCCTCTGCATGCATGAAATACTGTCTCCACACCACATGAGCGAGATGGCCTACGGCACAAGGCAGAGAGCACTGGAGGGTACCAAGAACATTCCAATATTGCTCCGCGGGTGCCGCTATGCAAAATCTGGGCAAAGTGTTAATGACGGTTTCTTCTCAAGATCGCTCGTTCACTCAAAGCAACATACACAGCTTCACATTATGGTTAGTAATATTCACCATCACTTTCTTGCAAGCACTCTGCAGAGCAGTAGAGAGAGAAGGAGATGGGGGAACTGAAGAGGAGAGATGGATGATAACGTGTTATGTCTGTGAAGCATCTGAAATGCAAAACCAATACTTAACAATCCAAGTCTGGCTGCTCCCTGGCTGGAAACGCTAGAAGAGAAATTACCGACGGGACTGAAATTCTTCCTCAAACATCCATCTTTACCCATCGGCTTTTCCCTTGACTTCTCATCACAAGACTTCTCTCCAAACCAGTATCTGTTCTTGTAATGACGGAGCCAACACAGACAGCAGAGAAATCTCTGGACTGTTATTAACAAAGCAAAATTGTCCAGAGGTTCCAGAGACCTTATTTTTTCAGATTAAGTCTGTGAGCAGCAAATTAGCTCCCCAAATCTAACGATTTATAAAGTTGTCAGTCCCTCCTCGAAAACGTGGGCGCTGGGAAATGAGAACGCGCTGAGAGCTGGTGCACAATTGCTTTATTATAAATGATGATTAATTATAGCAATGTATTCATAAAGATACTCAGTATTAATGCATGTAAGAAACAGGCAGCTCACAGACAGAAAAACAAACACATGACAGGGAATATTTTTAATTCAAAGCCTACATTAGACACATGTTTCTCCCTCTCAGATACTTATGTGGTCCAGTTACCATGGTACCTGAGCCCTTCACAATCTTTAACATAGTTACAGAGCAACGTCCCTGAGCAGCAGGGCAGTAGTTATCCCCATTCTACAGGTGGGGAACTGAGCCGCAGAAAGACTATGTGACTTGCCCACGGTCATATATGGAGTCTGTGGCAGAGCGAGGACTCGAACTCAGGTTTCCTCAATCCCAAATTAGCAGGTTTGAACTAAGAAAATGCTACTCCTCTCTGAAGCAGTAACTGTTCTTTTAATAACCGAACACAGGATAACGTTTGCCTGTGTGCATCTATCTCCACAGAAGATTCAGCACCTACCTGGCATCTAAAGAATAAATGATTTACTCTTAGCACTTAGAAGCCCCAGTCTCAGACCAGGAGCCCACCGCGTCAGGCGCTGTACGAACCCAGAACAAAAGGATTGTCCCCTGCCCCAAAGAGCTGCCATAATACTCCTACCCAATAACAATGCTGTTACAATGTACTGGATCTAAAGGGATCCACTCCCACTCCCTATGAGCATGGCTATCATTAGACTCACTAGGGCCCAGGGGAGAAAGCCAAAACCCCACTGCGCAGGATTGCAGCCGGGGGTACCATCATCTAGGGCCGAAGCCGAAACCTGGGCAAGTTAGCTTTCCGGTGCCACCGTGGTGTGCGGCTCCAGGCAACTTCCCTGCTTGCTCCCCCTTAATGCCGGCCCTGGTGATGCGGCCATGGAGTTTTTATAGCCGGGGGTGAGGGGGCTCGGTAAGAAAAAGGTTAAGAACCCGGCTGTGGGCAACAATCCACACTGGATAAGAAATTAACTGGATGGTCAAATGGGTCTTTTGCAGCTCTAGCGTCAATGATATGGGATCATTCCTTGCTAGGGCGCAGCCCATTATGGGCCAAGGCAAAGGGCTCTCCCGGTACTCTCCCTGGAGGGCAGGGACCCATTTAAGAAACAAGGAGCTTGGGACACAGAAGAGGTTTTGCCTCTTAAAAAGCATCACTTTTCCACAGTGCTCAACAGTCGAAAGCAGCGAGACCCTGCCGGACACCTGCTCTCCTCCCAGGGGGAGCGGCACCGAACCTCTGCAGCGCATTGGACTTGGGCCCCCTATCCTTTTTGATTTCTATTTTTTGATCGCTGGGTAGGTCCCAGAGTGCCAGGAGAGCAACTGCCTAGAAATCAAAGTCTCCAGAACCTGAGCCAGACAGACACGGGAGCGCCCACGCACTGCTCTGCATCACGGCAGCAGGACACCACCCCAATCACCAGCCTTTTAATAAAAAAGGTCACGGAAAAAACCCCTGCCCATGGTTTGAATAAGAGAGCGCTGACAAGTGCCTGGGTCTGACGCCGCGCCGCTCTCCGGCGACACGCTGGTGCAAACAGAGCTAATTGACAGCTTGATCCTGATGAAACTAAGCGCAGGGATGGAGGCAGCAGAGTAAAAAGCAAACACCGGCATCCCTTATAAAGGCAGAGCAACGTGGACATAATGACCCCTCCAGCTGGGCACCCAGCAGTCGCTGACTTTCCATCGACTCCCTACGATCGATCATGGAGCGAAACGGGAAGGGGGCCTTTTTCTGTTTGGAAATGTGAGATGTTTATAAAAAGCACTTACCAGCGGGGCTGTGTCATTAGCCAATAAAAAGGACCCTCATTAGAAAGGGCTTTTCGTTTCTGCGATACAAACAATAAAAAATGACCTTTCCCGGGCAGACAAAAAAGGGGGGAGGAGGCCTTAAAAAAGAAAAGCAAACGAGCTAAAGAGAGGGGGGGATGGGATCACCACGCCGAAGGACTGGCGTTGGCTCCATGTGGGATGCTGGCACAACAGGGATTGGGGAGCAGGTGGGCTGGGTGGAGGGAGGGGGAGATGTGAAGCCAAATCAATGCCACTCAGACCCTCTGCTTTGACCCACAGACACTATCCTCTCTTGGGCTCGTTGAGACAGCTATTCACTCACTCACCGCCCACAGAGGGTGTCAGCAGGTTACATATTTGTACGAACTGCTTCCTGCCTGAATCCCAGAATCCATTCCCTTCGCAGGTGAGGAAGAAAAGATGTATGTTCCTTTGTAATCCTGAAAAGCTGGAAGGTTAAATTAGGATTTCAGAGCGAAACAAATCATCTGAAGAGCATACGACGCAGACTGGATCCAAGAAAGAAAGACGCAGTACATCTGTGCAGAAGTGAGCTTGAGAACGTGTGTAGAAAAGCACACGGCAAACCAAGTTAATGACTACCCGGAGGTAGAGTTTCAAAGGGGTCTCTCTCAAAGCCCGCAGGCCTACAACTGATGCACCAAGATCAGGGCTCCATCTAGAAAGCTTTACCTGCCTGATTCCGCACGGCTTACAAATTCGAAAAAGGGATGTCAAGAGAAGTTGAATTAATACGTTAATTGTATTAATCACATTAGGCACCCAGGTCCTGATCAGGAGTAATCAGCGGGCTTGAAACCAAAGCAGGAAAATTTCTGGCTGAACGTTAAGGGGAAGAAACCCCAAAAGATCTTTGTAGGACTAAGAAACCGAAAGTTATGCACGTGTCTAAGAAGGAGCCAGTGAGAGCTCTACAGACTACAGACACCTTTTTAAAATGACAAAACCCAGGACCGCGTGTCCTGTTTAAGCCTTAATGCCTCAAGAGAACAGAGATGAAGCTGTCTCGATTTTCAGCCAGGGACTGTGAACTCCCAGTAAGGTTTCCATTTGCTGCTGTCCTGCCATGAGAATGGACAATAAAGTGAGCATACAGTGCCTTTGCACAGCCTTCCAGGTTAGAACTCTTGGGTTGCCATAGGCAACTTTAGATGATTTTCTTTCACCTCACACCTTATTCTACCAACCGGGTGGATTTTCAGTGGGTAAAGAGGTGTTTCTGTACTGAAGAGCAGGTGAATCCATTCACCGCCACTCACCACGGCACACTGGACTTATCTAGCGCCTGTCATAAGAGGATTTCACACTTTACAGCCTCCCAGCATCTCTTAAGTATTATCCCCATTTTACAGACAGGTAAAGAAAGCACCTGCGAGAGGGTCCAGTGACACACACCAAGTCAGTGGCAGATTTAGAGAGCCAAACCCAGGAGTCCTGATTCACAGGCCCCTGTTCTAACCATCAGACCACAACACGTGGAAGCGACAGCGGATAAGACTCTACACAGGATGAACAGGCTCTGTTAGGAAGAGAGTCTCAGAAACAAGAAAGCTTGGTCTCTTCGGTCTTGTATAGTTAAAGGAGTCTTTTAAACGCAGAACCTCTTGGAGTCAATAAGACACAGTCAAGTAACCGTATTTTATATCTTTAAAGGTAATTTAGAGCTGGTGAGAAAGTGATAGATTTCCCCACCTGGGGACCAAACTCCACAGGACAGGGACAGAACAGGCAGTGTAGTCTCCTTCACATCATCCCACCCATACTCTCGACCTGACAGGACTACTCCTTGGAAAGAGCACAGTCCTCCGGAGACCATTCTATCTTTGCTTCTCTGCTCAGCTGGCCACTGGGGCCGGCGCCCTCATGACATTGGCTGCTTTTAAAGGACACTGGCTCCCTAGGAACGAGACTCAATGCCAGGAACTAGTCCTATTTCCCAAGTTAGAATGAAAAACAACTTGAAATCCGCGTTTTCTTTATTCTGGTGAGTTCCGCATCCAGTCCTGCTGGCTTGGTCTCAGAATTCATCCCTTAGCGGATCTCATTTCTATTTAAATCACTCTCTGCTCTCCCGTCTGTAACAAATTCATTTCGAGTATTACTGGTAGATAAGAAGGGTTCGCGCTTGATCTGCTCACACGTTCAGCTGGGAAGATAAACGGAGAGCCTCATGACTCCTGGTCTAGATGGTGCCTCTTTCTATCCAAGCATGTTCATGTGCTTTACTGATTCATCCTGACTGACTGCCACTGGCCCTCAGATGCATCATTATCGCTAGCTCCCCAGCCCGAGTTCTCAAACTCAGGCAGACGTTAAGTTTGAAACCTGTTAACCCCAGAGAGACAGGCACCTACGAGCCACTCTGTGGCAAGGGGAGCAATAGGGGCTTTTGTTCGTTGTATTTCGGAGTGCGCCTTAGCGATTGCCAAGATTACGACACTGGAAATGAAAAATGGAATGACCTTTCCTACACGACATGACTCCATCTGAAGATGCACTTATTGCCTGGGGGACCCCGAGCCAGCCCCCCAATGGCTAGTTCCCCCCAGAGGCTCCAAACCCCCAATCCTCAAGTTTGCCTCATTTATTTTACAAACACAGAAACAAAAGAGATCACCACAGCACCCAGGGCTGCCCAATGCCCAAGCGACGCACCCGCTCATTTCCAGATCCAGGTCAAGGCTGCCCTCCTGGATCTGAAAACTTTCCATGAACTTGCTCCTGCACAACTCCTAGACAATGCTTACAAAGAGCTTGCAGGAAGGAGGACACATGAAATGCCATGGGAAGAAACACAGCATGATTTTCTTTTCAAGTTACTTTCTAGCTAGGGTGACCAGATGTCCCGATTTTATAGGGACAGTCCCGATTTTGGGGTCTTTTTTTTACATAGGCTCCTATTACCCCCCACCCGCTGTCCTGATTTTTCACATTCGCTGTCTGGTCACCCTATTTCTAGCAAATGTTCTTACTAACCACAACACAGCTTTACAGCACCTTAACGGACTCAGATCCTTGTGCACACTCCCCCACCCCCAAATATCTTTGAAACACCCCATTTTCTGCAGCAGCCTAGAGAAAGGGAACATCACTATACTTGATATCAGAAGTTCAGGCACTCACACGCCAGAGCGAGGAAAAGAACCTGCATGGACAGAGACAGGAGTTCTGGTAGTGTTAGTAAATATGGGGGAAGAAAATGTTATGCTAAAAATGCAGCTGAAATTAATGATTTTTTGGCTGAACTTAAAGGGCCACGCCTCCTGGAAAACTCTGACATGTCATACAGCGTTTTCAAGACTGGTGATAGAACCATTTTAAAGGATTGCTAAACACGATAGAAAATGGTAGAACAACAGTCTGCTTTACAATCAATTCTGCTGATCTTCTAATTTGTGCTTTCTTCTGCCCCCACATGATTTCCAGATCACAGCATTTTTCATCTCTGATTTCCAAAGGACAGTCAGGCACAGGACTCTCAAATTGGAACCATCATGTAATCTCCTATCAAAGAGCAGACGGTGATGGAGGCCAGTCACTAGAAATGTTGGCTGGCATAGCATGCTAGTAAGGGGCGGGGGCGGATTTTTGAGTGACATTTCTAAACTGGCATCCTACTGCCAATGCAGCAATATTAGCATAGAAATGATTTTGCCACTACAGGGTTTTTCACTCACTGCGCCGCTATAAGCTATATGGACAAAAGCGCTTCTGCCCATATAAACCAGCCTGAGTCTGCAGTGTCCGCACAGACTTCCCTGGAGATATTCTGGATTTACACTGGTACAAGTAAAAGCCGACCGGTCTTCAGTTTCTAGGAACGTATCCTTAGAAACGGAGAAAGGCAAAATATCGACCATCTGCAATTTCTCTAAACTTCGGTAACATTCCTCTTCCGTTAGGTTCCTCTCCCAATGGCCTGAAGCCGACCCCCCTGAACCCCAATATTAACAAATGCTGATTCACCCCATCATGTTCCTTGGGTGCCATTGGCAGGCGTGGGGATGTCTCATTGCCTTTGCCTCCTCCCTTGCACCAGAGCGGGAATCGATCCATTTCGTTCCTTTATCTGCCTCTTTGCAATCTGGCACCAAGACCAATTTCCATTACAAATGCAAAACATCTCTTTTCAATGAAAGCTGGATGCAAGGAAGGAAATCCACAGAGCAGAAAATATGCCAGGTACAATGTTCAAATGGTGGCTATTTATATGCATGCTCTACTGAGCTGAACAAATACAGAAATATGCAAAACTCATAACAAAAGGGTATTTGAAGCTTTGAAGCCCAGGGTTTCAATTTGCCTCTTTAATCACAACAACCACCATGTGGCTTATTATTTTGGGGGGGTGGAGGGGAACGGGCGGGACAGGGGAGAGAACTGCATGTTTATTGCAATTTGCTTGTATGAAAACAGCCCCTTACAGACGTATGATATTTTAAAAAGCAAAGTCTTAGATGAGTAATGTACAGTTATAACATTGCAGTTTTTCTCATTTTCCTGTATTTTAGCATGCCTATTTCAATTTCTGTTCGCCTGTCAATTTGAAGGGTGCGTGGTGGTTTCAACCAGAGAAGTTCTTTGCAAATTATTGACATTTGTTTTAAAATAAACACCATGAATAAATGCAGGCGGGACCAGAGGTGAAAGGAGCACAGTGCAGCCTATAACTGTAACACAGCAACACTCCCCATCTTGCTTCTACAAAAAGCAGCAACGTGAGTTGGAGGAATTAGTAGAGGGTTGGGAGTCCAGTCAGAAAGGACAACCCTCCCAGAGGACAGTGTCTTGTCCATCCACTCTAGAGAAGGAGAGGACCAAACACCTTTCACTGGATTCAGGATTAGACCAATCAGATGTGCCTATCCTATTGAGCATCAGTAAATTGCTGTGGGAGAAGTTGAGTTAGTTTAATGGACAGGCACTATGTCTACATTTACATAGCTCAGCAGCAACGCTCAAGCCATTGGGGATGTCCCTAGGGGAATAATGCCAGCAACAGGAAGGTGGCAACTGATTTATCAGCTTAAACAAGATCTGGTCACTACAAAAATCTACACCATAGATATGAACTTGCCAACCTTCAACACAAATGTTATTTCTCTCCAACGTATGAATATGAAAACTGGAAATCCACCAAAAGCACAGACAGACACCTAAATGCCTTTGGAAGTAAATGGCATAGAAAAATATTAGGTAGCAAATAGAATGACTTTCTAACAAATGCAGAGATGTCTCACAGTTCAACAATGTCTTATCCCAAAAGTTATCCAGAAGAGAAGACAAATGTCGGAGATGTGTTGATGACCCAGAGTTTATTGCACGCCATTAGGTAGCTGGAGGAACACGCAAAAGGAGCTGACTGAAAGAAGTCCTCCACCGAGCAGTGCTCAGAGGGAAAATAGTGATTCAAGAATACAGAGGACATGCAAAGCACAACTCAAGGCAGACAGGGATGGAGGAGCCTTGTTCATGTCCGAAGCAATGCCCAGCAGCGTGGGAATATTCAGATATAAATGGTTAAAAAAGAAAAGAACTCGAGACAATCCCACCTGCTTGACGGATGACAGCAGGGCCGATTTACAAACGATCTGGAGTATCAGATGCAGAGCGAGGCACAAATTTAGACAGCAGAGACAGGGACCAAAACCAATCATGCCAAAGGGAAGCAGCTGTGTTTTGCAGACTCTGGAACTAGCATGGTCCACTGTGGCTTCCTTTCTGTAATGAATGATGTTCACACAGCAGCTTTCTCCGGGATCTGTTTACAGACCTTGCCTTTCACTTTAATTTGACTGTTGACAGTCCTCGCCTCTGGAGCCAGCTGTGCTGGAGAGGATGGATTCTTCAGCAGCACCGCAGAAACTTTCTGAAATGGAACCCCCACATTCTGTCCCTTGGCCACTGGTTTTGGGTTACGCCCTTATTCACGGAATGGGGGGAAGGGCGATACAGAGAACACCACTGCACTAGCCAAGTGATGGGGTTGGGTGATCCAACAGGTCTCCAGCATCTGCAGGTCAAATCCTGGGCAATAAGCAAAACTCAAGGGCCTCATATAAAGCCCATGAAAAGACTCTTATCGACTTCAATGGGCAGACCCTAGAAGTGCCTCTCTTCACCTGAGCACACCAGGGAGTTGGAAGAGCAAGTCCCAACTGGGGCGTAGGCATTACTACAGAATATGGTGGGTGGAAGTGAGACAACTCAGAAAAGAGCCTGTTCTGTCATCTTAAAAGTCAAAATCCAAATGAATCAACGCTCGTTCTCTGAGAAAATAAATAAAATGCTCCTTTGTTCTCAGCAATGCAGCTCTAGGAGCAGCCAAATCAATGCAGGCCCCCTGGAAGGAGCAAGCTTATTATTGCTTTGCCTACCACACCGGGGTAATCAAATTGTCAGCTCGCTGCTGGCAGAACAATGCCATGTGCCTGCTCTCGCCTCCGTTTCCCAGAGACGGCTGCATTCTGGAATATGACAGCACAGGGGTCTCCAGCACAGAGTCAATCACCTCCCCTCTCCCTCAAAATGATTTCCAGACCACACACCACCACCACCATTTCTTAATAGAATAAAAAGGGATCATTGGATTGAAATGAACAGACAGCTCAGCCATGTGCTACGCAGAGGAAGGATGGCCTAGTGGTTAGATACTAAGATGCTGGGTGTCAGAACAACATAAGATCTCAAGTACTTGGAAACTTCCTGCTACGTTCAAACAGCCCCAAAGAAAAGCAGCACCTCAGCGGGTCCGGAACATGGGAGGTGGGAAGTGGACCCCCGGCCAGGAGGACTGGAGAGAGACGCTCGGTCTAGGCTAGGTTCTCATTCCTTCCCTTGGCCCAGGTGTCCCTGTGCCTCACTAATTGTGCCATCCTGACACGGTGGCGCTGCCCCGGATTTTCGCGTCACTGCTTTAATTGGCAAACTTAATACATCTGGCAGTTCTCGCATGCAACTGTATTTTACAGGGAGCAGGGAAGAGACAATTCAAGAACAGGTGCCACCCTCCTGATGGGGGATTTTTAAAGGTGATCTCAACATTAACCATCAAAATACATACGCCCATCTATGGTCCTGGGCTGAGGGCCTCACAACAAACAGGCTTTCCTTCATTTTAGCATTAATCCACCTCTGGGGAGCTGTGATAGGTACTGCCTCCCAGCCAGGAGTAACACCCCGTGAGAAGCCCTGCTGTGGGAGTGGGGAACTTGAGCATAGGAAAGGTCCTCCAGTTCTCCCTGGTAACACCAGAACCAGGACGTGTTGGCCTTTAAAGCATCATCATTTTGGCCTCTGACCTAGGACCAAAGTATGGAAAGCATTTTTTATTCTTCAGAAGCTACCAGTTAGCAAGGGATTGTCACTGTAGCCCCCCTATCAATCAATGCACGCAGATATGTGGCGCCCAGGGAAGCTAAGTGGAAGGATAACTTTCTAGCATTCTATCCTCCCAGTATTGCTCTTGCCATTTTTATTTTTAAAGGCCACGTTTTCGCTCCCCCTGGTTTTATGGCATGCAGGTTACAGTGCAAAGCACGTGAAAAAGAAACAGACATGCAGAGCTGGGGAAGGGAAAGCGGTGGAACGATGGGAAAATACAAGAGCATTAGCAGATGCATGTTTATGTTTGCAAAAAATGGAGCCAGCCCGAGTCCTGTTTCAGAAACCAAATTGCAGAAACTGCAGGAGGCGCAAGAAGTGACATGTTTGCATCACAGGAGTAAGCCATTACAGTGTCCAAAGCAAATAGCGTATGACGTGGGACGCCAACACTTCTTGCCTGGTGTTTATTAAAAGCTGCAACTAAAAAAATGGAAAAAAACATAGCTGGGAAAAATACACGTAACATTTCCTGAGAAGGCAGAGACCTGAATGAAAACAGTTCTGTCATGGGATAGAGTTTCATGACTTCATTTTTATACACACACACACACACACACACACACACACACAAACCGATAACGGCCACTCTGAATTTCCACACAAACATAGCAATCAGACTAGTCAGCGTAATTAGCTTAATTAGAACCTAATTTCTTCAGATACAGTCGGACCCCGCAATACCGCAACGATAGGGATCCAAAAATACCCGACTGCGGTAAACGTGGGGTTGCGGTATTGCGGGGTCACGCGACATCAAAGTGTCGCACGACAACGCCATCGGGAGCCCCGTGCGCCCCGTGTTATAAGCGGATTCGCGCTATAGCGGGGCGCGGTATTGCGGGGTTCCACTGTATAGCCTATGCACAAGATTTCAATTAATTTTAACTATTTGGAAAGTTGGAGTGTTTGCATTATTCCATTATGAAAAATCAGTACCAAGAAAAGATAGATGCTAAATGCTACATTTCATAAAGAACCCCGGTTTCTAATTAATTTTAGCTCCAACTAATTAATAGACAGATTTACTTATAAATTTGCTGGAAATTTATTTTGTATTCCAAGAGCAAGTGCTTTAAGTTTGGGGAGTACGTACCATTTTTCATACAAAACAAAGACATTGAATACTCGCTCTAAGTGCAAAATGGACCCAACCTTAATTATGGAATTGCAACCAAACCCTGCTTAATATGAACATGTATTTAAATTGCTGCTTGCATAACTGCAGAATTTGTACAAAGTAGCTTGACAGGATTAGCAAATCTACCTGCTGGGTTTCAGTTTCCCCATCTGTAAACTGGGGATAGTTGCTATTTACCTACAGTATCTCACAAGGTTTCATGAGGAAGATGTTGAAAAAAAGCACACTGGAGATGAAAAAGCTCTTTATAATACAGCTTCTTGAAGTTTAAAAGGCTGCATAAATTTCTAAAAAAGTAGGGAACACGACAGTAGCAAGTTATTCCATCACTGTGGTCAGAGTAGTTATTTCTACTGTAGTAGAAGTAGTTACTTCTATTGTAATCTTGATTTTGAGAGATTGCTAAAACTTCACAATTCATCCATTTCCCCCCCTCTGTCAAGAACTACATCATTATCTCTTGATGGGAGACAATGGAACCACAGCTCACCACAATGAAGAACAGATCTCAGAGGTTAGGAGTAAGGCAGAACTGCAGATAGTCATTACAGGTACGAGATATGCTATCAAAATTTGCTTCAAACTCCGCTGATTTATAAATTACACAGCAGCGCCTGAAACCTCCCTGCAGATTGCTCTCAGTCAAAGAAGGAGGGACCAAGATGTGTTTTTTTGCTCTCCTATTCCTTAAAATAGCTCCTGGAAAGGACAAATACCTATACACAAACATGAAAGCAGATTACGATGACATAAAATTTTCTTCAAGCAGTTGTTAAAGTAAAAGGCCCGAGGAAGAGGTTGACTTCAGACTGATGTCCTCTTAAAACAACAGAACACTGAAATGCGACACTTTAAATTTGTTCAGTAATTTGGGGTAGGCCTCGCGTTCCTCTTGGAGACACGCTAGACCTTTGAAGAAATCACAAGAAACAAAATCTTAATACAGGCACAAATCCTGCACTGCAGAGCAAATCAGAAAACTTCACATTTCAAAACAGGGAGCGTATTTTTTGCATCGGGTTTTCCTGTTTTTTAACTCTATTGCGGTGAGTGTCAAGGGGCAGAGCGCGGACACATTTATCATCACAGGATCTCAAAGGGCTCTGGAAAAAAAGGCAAGAACCATTATCTGGGTATCATTCTCACTCTTTTACAGGAGTAAGTTGACTTGCTTAGTGTCACACGGAGGTTTCTCCGATATAGCCCCCTTACTGCTGGTGCATCTGTGCCACTCCACAAGCAGGAATGCTGAACAGACTGGCCCCCAGGGAGCTGCTCCGAGCTCCAGAAATGGGGAATGGGGCACTTTTCATTGAAACCTGCGTGTGGTCAGTGAAAAAGCAAGGAGGAGAACCAAGCTCTCCCGAATCGGACTCTGATTCCCTGCCCGCTGGAGCACACCGCCAATGCAGCCGCTCTCTCAGAAACATCTTTCCCTCCTTGCGCAAGCAGGACAAGGCACACACTGAAAATCCTACCGCTGCAAACAGACTGAAGGCCTGCACATTTGATATGCAGTACAGAACAAGCCCCTGTTTCCAAAGGGCTCCCAGAAGACAAACGTTCAGCAAGAGGGGGATGTGGATAAGCGAGGGAACAACGTGAAGCATCCTGGCTCCGTGGAAGTTCTGACCCAAAGGAGCTTGAACAGCATTCTGCTTCCCCACCATGAAGCCCCCTCCCAGCCTCGAAAGTGGATTGAGTACCACAAATAAGCAGCATCTGATTCACGGAAACTGAAAGCCATGGGCCACAGTGCCAACCCTAGGGCAAGCTAACTACCGACTTTGAAGCTGCTCTTGATTTAACAGCTCCCTGGCTGGTAGCTCCCTGGCTACCCTGGACTTCACGCTTTCAGTCTCCCTCTTCTCCACGTCTTACAGATGAGCACCAAGGTTTGCCACTTCTGCTGCCATCTCGGTACCCTACGGATGGGAACTTCAACCCACACCTCTTGTGGGTCTGTGCAGCTGTGCACAAGCGCAGAGTACAAGGGGCTGAAATAAGGCTGGATGGCCGAACAGTGACACGCTCCCAATCTGTATTTGGGATGGACGCTCGCTTAGCTTTGATTGCTTTCGCTGTTAATTTACCAGCTGCTATTCTTCTTCTCGTACGGCTAAACCACCCTGAACACGCCCGATCCCGTCTGATCTCGGAAGCTAAGCAGGGTCAGGCCTGGCTACTTGGATGGGAGACCTCCTAGGAATACCAGGTCCTGTAGGCTTAACATGGGCGTGGGGCTAGCAACTCCACCCTGTAGGGAACCACCTTGCTACTGAAACGCCAACAGCAGAGTTGGAGTGCTCTGTGGTTGGTGGCCCCATACCCCGCCTGGGGGGGTGACGGGCAGAGAGAGAGAGAGAGAGAGAGATGATTCTTCTCAGATGCAGATCTTAGATGATGAAGTGGCTCCTTGGCTGTTTAAAGCCTGTGTCCCTGCTCCTCTCTCTGCAAGGCTGAGGACAAGAAACATTTTATTATCCTGGTGGCGGTTTCACATGGGACCAAACCCAAAGCCCACTGAAGTCAATGTAGGTCTCTGCACTGGCTGCAGTGGCCTTCAGACCAGACCATTATTGCCAGCATGGGTGGACCTGAATCACTGAAAACAATAATGGGAAAGTATGGTGGGTGGAAGGTTAATAGAGAGAAAGCATCCGCGTGCGTCCGTGCATAGCAATTAGCTCATCCCCACAGACACTCGAAGGCAGGGTAATCTCAAGTGATCAGTTCCATAGAATCGGCCACGTTACTCATGCACGTAACAGGCATGTCGGGATGGATTCGGAACATCCAGCTGAGCAGAGGTGTGGGTAGCGTAAGGGCAACAGAACCCCCACTCCCCAAAATCAATCACAGTGTTTACGATGGCACATGTTCTGGTGCCCCCCCCCCAAACGCAATGTACATTTCTCTTTCTCCATGGGGGGGGGGGGAGTAGGGGCAGAGATGATTGAGTTGAACAATGGCATTAGCTTTCCTCCTTCCCACACAGCTGCAAAGCAATTCCACCATGGAGCGCAAGAACTCCGCTTCTTCATTTCCCTTCAGTATTCAACACACTGTGAAGGGCTATTTTTACAGAGCTTTACAAGCCTTCCCCTGCCCGCCCCCTCACTGTGACCCAAAGAACAGCTCGGAATTAGGCTCCTAAATGATTAATATTTTAAACCCAGAGAAATGATGAATTCTAACTGAAAAAGGAACTGCTCTTCTTGCAAAGTAGATGTTGAATAAAGCACCAATTAAACGGGAGGAAATGTAGAAATCAGTGGCCAAATTCTGCTCTCAGTTACAACGGGGCATACACAGAATGACGCCACCATAGTCAGTGACATTACTTCAGAATTACAAGAGCAATACATTTATATAAATGAACATGGCGTGGGAGGTAATTAAAGTTTAATAGGACCACCACACCAGGAGCGAGAGAACTCCGTGTGCACAAGCAATAACCCCAAATACGAGTAGGGCTGTAACTCTAGGCACACACTGATTCCCTCTCCTACGCAAATGGAGGTTTTAACAAGTCACGCGTTTCGGATGCCTCGCTGCTATGCAGAACAGATGGTAATTCTCTCAACTTGAAAGATCAGCCCTGGGTTTAGACAGAAAGACTCCAGAAGTAATTACACATAGAAATGTCAGGATTTTGATTCAATTTTTCAGTCTCAAAATTGCAGCCGGCCAGCTTCCGTCTACTGCCCATTGAGAAGTCAAGGCCAGACCACAATCTAGCACGAAGGTCAACAGTATCAGAAGCTGAATAATCAGCGGTCTCTTCTCCACTCAGCGTGTGCCTGGACCATCCATTCAATTACCACACAACAGCCTACCTACCTGAGTTCAGCCTGGGACTCAGATATTCCGCACCCAGAGGCCTGTGCCCAAGAAATTCGGGGAGGGGCGGGGGTGCCGCTCCACATGCTCTCTCTCTCTACTTGACAGCATCATCCGCTGCCTCTCATCGTGACACCGAGATCATTGTTGTCATGGAAATACGTCTCTGACAAGGCAGGATCAAAACAAACAGGACACGGATGAGGAGAACTTCATTTAAAGACACAAAGCAAGAGACCGGAAGTTTCTTCCAACACAAAGCTGTGGTCAGAGGCATAAGGGGGCACATTCAGTCATTCCCAAGTTCAGTGCTTTATGTGCCAATGTGCAGAGGGGTGGGCCCCTCCTACCACAGTGATTGGGGCCACTGGAGAAGCAGAAACGGTACCCTTAGTAAAACGTTGCTCAAGGAGGCAGAAAGGGGGCTGCTGTGATTTGAGGAGGGGCATTGCTGTAGGACAAAGCAAAAACCAGTTTGAGACAGAGGCACTTGAAAAAGCTATAAGGAAAGTGGACCAACAATGTATCCAAGTCCCTGCAGTTCCCATTCAAGGCAACATTCTAGGAAAAGAATATTGGCCATGTACAGCTAATACAATCCAGAGTATTTTGCTGATTAATTACTTTAAAGTTCATCTGATAACTTCCAGGTCCTGAAAATTCCTGCTTTCTACGTGTAGGTTTCACAGAATTATATTGCACCAGGAAACATATTATTGTATCAGCAGAGGGAAAAGTTAACCATCCCTAATCGTAAAGGAAAAAAGCCACCTTTTTAATTAGCACTGAATTTGCAATGTTGTGCATCGTCTAATGACTTTAAGACTGTCCATCACATCTGTTGCTATAGACACTTCTCAGAGCTTGGGAGAGAGATTCTCTGCTCTGCTTCATTCCTGAAAATGCTCTTACGGTCTGTGTTATCGCGTAGTAACACATGCCTCGGAGTGTATTTAGGCTTCTCAGCTTGGGAGGGAGGGGAATCAGAGCCCAGAGTACCGACATGGTAGTGTCATGTAAAGAGACACTAATGACAACGAACATGCCCGAGTTTTAACGCAGTTAATGCAGTCCTAAAAAAATGACGGATGTAAATTAGGCTTCCAACAGATCGGAAGGAGAAATCGCCACGCTGCTAGTCGTTTTAAAAACCACCTCCTTTCTCGGCAGCATATTACATGCACCCACTCACATGTTTTCGGCTGCCTTGCTAGTATCTAAGGCAGTGGTTCTCAAACTTTTTGTAGTGGTGACCCCTTTCCCACACCGGCCCTCTAAGCGCGACCCCTCAGGGCTCAGGCGGGGGGGGGAGGGGGGGACACATGCCTGCAGCCCACTGCGGCAGGGGCTGGGATGGGGGGGTTCCAGCAGCCCCCCAGGACAGGGGTTGGCATTGAGGGGGGTTCCAGCAGCCCCACAGAGACGCCAGCAGCCCACCGTGGTAGGGGCCGGGCTCACGGGGGCGCCAGAAGCCCACCTCAGCAGGTGCCGGGTCGGGCACGTGGCAGTGCCTGCAGCCCGCCGCAGCAGGAGCCAGGGCCTGGACTGGGCTCGCGGGGCCACCAGCAGCCCGCCGTGGCCAGAACCGGCCTTATGGGGGCGCCGGCAGCCCGTCGTGGCAGGGGCACAGGCTGCCTGCAGTAGCAGGGGCCGGATGCCAGCAGCTCGCGGCAGCGGCATTGTTCGGGGCCGGCTGCTGGCAGCAGGGGCTCGCGACCCCCCCAGAACTGGCTCGCGACCCCCAGGGGGGTCCCAACCCCCACTTTGAGAACCAATGGCATCATTCCATAAGGACGTCCTGAAGAGCAGAAAGGCTAAGCAGGTTGGACCTAGAAAATAAGGTACCGAAGCTTTTGTATAAGAGAACAGGGAACCCGTAGGTCTTTTCCTTGAAAGCACTGATTTATCCGCAAAGACCAGGCTGTTAAAATAATCACATGGGGAAGGCTGAGCTGCTTCGAGTGCACAGAACTCCCTTGCTTTGAGCTAATTTCTCCTTCAGGAAGGCTTCTTGCCACAAGATGCAACATGGGACAAACTGATGGGACAAACAATGATTACACACAAGCTTGTCTATAAGTTGCTGAAGAGACCCAAGCAATACGATAAAGAGGGAATTCCTTGTAGATGGGGTAACGCGACCTATTATAGCTTGTTAGGAACTAACTGACATGAGACCAACCCACTACTGAACCAAAATGGGGGCGAGGGGGCTGGTTTGCTTGGAGGGGCGGGGGAGGGAACATTCTTTTAAGAGGTTTTCACAGTAGTAAGTGACGGCGTTCAGTACTCTGAAGAATGCTTTGCACTTGCATAGCACATTGGACGCCCTGAAAATACTTTAAACAAACACAAAATCCTCATCAGCCAGAAACTGTCCGCACTTTACGCATGGAGAACTTAATACACAGCCGCTACGCAGGAAGTCAGCAGGAGAGCCGAGTTCCGATTAGCAGGTCACATTAACTAAGCAGAGTGGGTTACATAAGACTCACGTTAAGAGGATGGCAGTTTGGGGTATTTATGGAGCACAGATTTGGGATCGGAGGAGGGAATTTCAGCTAGATAAAAGTTAAGCGCCAGAAACGTCCTCTATTTTCTTAGTCAATGTGTTTGGGACAAGTTTGGAAGCCAACATTCGGCTAGAATGAGTTACAGATGCCCTGTACCCGGCCTACCAGCATAAAACAGCAGGGCGTGGAAAAGGTTTACAGCCATGAAACTGATCTGGTATGTCCTCCTGTTTTACAATGGCACGGTGCTTTTTTTTTTTTTTAAAAGACCCCCAGAATTTTTTTAGATGGGATTTAATAACCCTGCTCCACTGTCAATACTGACAGTATTTAAAAGGGTTGAGAGAGAGAGAGAGAGAGAGACCCTTCCTAATTTACTGTGTCTGTATGTTAAAAACATGAAACACTAGCGAAAATACCCGGCGTTGCTCGGGTCCGTCGGAGGTGGGGAGGGGGCAGAGAGCTGAGCGAGTGCAGGGTCCGTTGGAGGGGGCAGAGAGCAAACCTGACACCCACACCTCACCCCCCCGACCAAACCCGACACCCCCACCTCACTTACCCCTCGACCAACCCCGACTCACATTTTCACCCTCCCACCCAAACCCAACACCCCCACGTCACCCCCCTACCAACACCCCCTGACCAACACCCACACCTCACCCCCCGTAGACCAAACCTGACACACCCACCTCACTTTCCCCCCCAACCAAACCCGACACCCCTACCCACCACCACAAACAAACCCGACAACCACACCTCACTTACCCCTCGACCAACCCCGACCCCCCTCCTCGCCCCCCCAAACAAACCCAACACCCCCACCTTACCCCCCCCACCAAACCCAACACCCCCTGACCAACCGCAACACCCACACCTCACCCACCCCAACACCTTCCCACCCCCCACCCCCCAGACCAAACCCAACACCCCGGGCTCACTTACCCCCCGACCAAACCAGACACCCCCACCTTACTCTCCGACCAAACCCGACACCCCCACCTCATCCCCCGACCAAACCCGACACCCCCACCTCACTTACCCTCCAACCAAACCCAACTCGGGTCCGTCAGAGGTGGGGAGGGGGCAGAGAGCTGAGCGAGTGCGGGGTCAGTCGGAGGTGGGGAGGGGGCAGAGAGCTGAGCGAGTGCGGGGTCCGTTGGAGGGGGGAGGGGGCAGAGAGCTGAGCGAGGTCCATTGGAGGGGGTATTATGACATCATAACTATGTTACAGAGAACAGCAGCTGCCCAGCTGATGTGAATGGGCTTTAAATAATTTCACCCCTGGGGGGCGTCAGAGGTGAGATTTGAAAAATTTTCTACTCTTACCCTGATTAGGACCCTAAGACCTCTAACTGTACCAAATTTCAAGTCTCTAGCTCAAACGGTGTGGAAGGAGTAAGTGCACATACATACACACATACATACACGCATACACCATTTGACTTTTATATATATAGATTCCTGCAAAACAAGGTGACACTGATGACTGCAGGTCTGCGGGAGAAGAGCTACTTCAGATAAGTGCTGAAATAATTAAATTCCTCCCCACTTTCTTCTTTTGAACTTCGCCTGTTAAAAATGACCATTGATTGCCCTGAAATCAACTCCCTGGAACAGCTGTTTTACGTCCTCGCCTGCTGGCAGGAGTCTGCAGCAAGAGGGAAGGGGACTTTCTAGGTTTTTCCACTCAATAGTTCCCCCGCCCCAGAGTGAAAACCACCTGCTGAAATGGAGTCTGGGACTTAATTGTTAAATGCTCCAAAAGGTCCCAATGGTCGCTTTATTGTGTTCTTATTCTCAGTCAAGGCAGCCAGCCTTCATCACAGCGCTGAATGGGCCCCTTCCTCATCAAATGTTGCACCAGAGAGTAGGTCGCGTGGTTAACAGGTGGGAGCGCTTTTCCCCTCTGCCACCACAACCCCGGACATGCACAAGCAGCTTTTCCAATCTGAGATACCACGTGGAGCAAAAAAGGCGGCACAATTTAAGAGTAGAAACCTTGCTATGTAGCACTTGGCAGTATACATGAATTCACGTCCGAGGCCAGTCTCTCAGGGGGATGACAGGAATGTGTCTATGGAAAATAGTCTTTAGAAGAAATGTTTCTACATCTTGTTTGTTTTTGAAGCCTCCCTGATGTAATTCAAGATATGCACGTTACCGATGGCCGCACTTCAGAAGATTTTGAGACTTTGCATAAATATACAGAACACCAGATACGTTTCCAAAATATTATTCAAACCGCCTGGATCTGGAAATTATAACAATTTTACACGTCTCTAGCATACTCTGTCCAAAGATCTCAAAGCACTTAATAAACATGAAAATCCTACTCCAGCTTCCTTGGAAGGTAGGTATAATGAAGCCCAATGTGCAGATGGAGAAACTGAGGCACAAAGTTGAAGCAAGTCTCAGAGAGGGCAAGGAGTGCAGGAGCTCATCAACTGGATTCGTATATAGCGATGGTACCTACAGGCCAGCACTCGGCTCCTGGGCAGGTAGCTACGGAGAGACTGCACTGTTGCAGCTCTTGAAGGAACCATTGGGCACAGAGGATTTCACAGGAAGACAGTGCAGCCTGGAGTTCTATTCCCAGCTATGTCATTCAGCTGCTGGGTGACTTTGGGCAAGTCCCCAGGCCTCACTTTTCCAATCTGTAAAATGGGGATCAGTTCCCCCATCTGTAAAATGGAGACTGACGTTCTTGATAAAGCCCCCCGAGATCTACCAGTGAAAAGCACTAAATAAGAACTAGGTATTACATTTTCCAGACTAGTCCATCTAACACTAAGTTTACCAAGATTGAAGGTGGGGGGCAGAAAAGGTTAGAAAGAACTAAAAGGGAGTATATTTCGACCCAGATTTTATCCCATCAGCTGACCTAACAAGTTAGACTTGACAAATAAGTTTGGATTTTGTTTTCTTTTGCCATTTTGTAGAACTAAATCCCCCAGCTTTAGGATTACTTCTGTGCTGTAAGCCTTTGAACAAACACTGAATAATCAACCTTCTAAGCTCTCCTGGTGAGAGCTAGCTATATCCACACCACCAGGGCCAATGATTTAAAGAGCAATTACTGTGCAAACGTGGCTCTTTTCAGCACGATCAATATCTGTATCTGGAAAAGCTTCCTAGTGGGGGAAATAAAACATTGATTTTTAGTGAAAAAGGCATATTCCATCATCCTGTGCCATATACCACATTCAAAAGAGGCCTTGACACAAACAGTCTTGTGTTAAGCACACAGAAAAGCCAAATTGAGAAGCGTTAAAATCAAAATCAGAGGAGAAAGATCAACAGCACAAACGGCAGGACAGCGCCCCATAATCAGGACCATGTTCAGATTTTTAAAGCCAGTTTCCAGAACCCACCAAGTCACCAAGAATACACAGCCCAGCCCCTATTCAAAAGCATCCCCCCCCCCCCCCACACACACACACACATAGCATGACCGGGACAGGAGCAGAGTTTACACCCGTTAAACAGATGGCTCCGTGGAACTAGCTTTGGGGTGGTCAAATCAGCATCTGAGGGCGGCACAGGCTAGAGGCTGTAACACAGGCCTCGTCCTCCGGCAGTCCAGCGTTGCAACCCCAGGACTGTCCTCAATGAGTTGCAAAGCCCTGAGCAAGTCACAAATTCCCCAACTCCGTTTTCCCTTCCTTCATTTTTGAAAGGGGAGTGGCACTTAACACCCCGGTGAGGCTGTTTTTTCAGCACCATGCAGAGGGAAAGCACCACACAAGTGCTCGGGATAGTTATTCTGTAACACAATGCCCCCAGCACTCACTAGACTGCATCCAGAAAGGTTTCTTTTCCTTTTGTTCTTGGATTGTGTACTTGCTCAGGGTTGGGTTCGAGCACTGGGAAAGCAATCAGAGCCTAAGCACTTCCCCACCAAAGGCTAATGAGAAAACCCCAAACCAGCACTTTATATTTTAATATATAAAAGCCCAGTCACACTAGAGCTTCTACCAAAGGGACAGCTCACCTGACAGTACAATGATTCCTCACTTTATGGCAGGATACACTTCTGCTGCCCTGCACAGATTTAAGCCCAATAAGGGGGATCAGGGAGCTGTTTATAAACCATGCCTGGGTGAGGGGGAGCTAAATTTGTTCTCCACATTTTGGTCCCTTTGTTGTTCGAGCCTTTGGCATCCCAGATGCAAACCTGAAAACTCCACTGCAGATGCTCATTAGAGTTTGTTCGCACTGTTGAAGCCAATGCAAATCATTCTTGGCACAATTGGGCTAGGGCTTTACAAATCATTTTGTTATCCTTCCAATGTCTTTATAATGCCTCTAGGAAGGATGGTTTGGTATCTTAATGACCTGCTCAATGCCAGGTTTGCTAGTGGCAGGACACTTGGGGACGCCAGAAGTGATCACACCAGTGTCTTTTCCATCATGTCACTTTGCACCAGACTTTTTCCACAATCATGGTCTGTAGTCATCTTCTCTCTCTCTCTCTCTCACACACACACACACACACACACAGATACACGCATACCACACCAGCGCTGATTCCCACACAAGGATATTGCAGGTTGCGATCTTCATGCATGTCACAATTCACATGAGGAAGTCACCATCTAGGGAGGTGGGGGGGAGATTACACTCCAGCTCAATCATCTACCATACTTCACTTTCTTGCTAACACACTTCTGGGAACAGAGAGAAACTGCTAAGTGGCACATGGTATAACTATCCCTGTAATGAGCAAGGAGTCCAGCAGAGCAGCATTAGAAGAGATGGAGGGATGGGAAATGAGCTACACAGTGGTCTCTTAATTTAAGTAGCTATGGAACATGGAATAAAAATAGAATGTAGAGCCCTAAGAATAGGTGGTCAGGAAATTAAGCCAGTGGAAAGTACTGCCTCGCACTAACCAACTCAATTTGGGAAGGGACTCCACTGTTTGAGAGACATACACCACAGTGAACATCTCCGTACCTTCCAAACTTGCTAGCTGACCTGAATTCATAGCGTGGGTCCCAACTGAGTTTAATTGGCCTCACAGGCTAACGAATGTTGGCTGAATCAAAAGTGGTGCAGAGCCCATAAACCACGCCGAGAGGGACGCAATGATCATTTCTCAGTGGCAAGAAGGCTGACTCTCGGTAGAGTCTCACCTGCTGTGCAAACGGATTGAGGGGTCTGGGGAAAGGGGTCGTGAGGGGTCTGGGGAGAGGGGTCGTGAATGGGATCATTCCAAGCTGGGGCTGCCTTTTTCACTCCCAAAGCTGTGGATAGAGAATGACACTGGAGAACAGCACAGGGCCACAGGGAGAGAGCTGATAAAATGCTCTCTTCACTGCTTACCACCCCGGTCCCATCTCAGGAAATGTAGTAGCAATTCACACTGCCCCTCTCCAGATAATAAAACACCCAAAAGTCTTGTTCTTCACCAAATCGTACAGTTGCTTTGTAGGTGTTCCTGTCACTTAAAACAGTTGAAAAGATTTAAACAGTAAAAAAGATCACTGCTGGGCTAAGAACTTGTAGGGCACATTTCAGCCTGGAGCGCACTGGCGAAAGCCCAGAAAATAAGAATGTGTTGACAGGAAAGCCATGAAAGGTGATACTTGCACGGAACAGCAGGAAACAAGATTAAAAGACACCGAGAGGCGCTTTCACAGGCACTAATTTAGAAAGAGTTGGATTTCCTTTAAATAATCGATGCAGCATTTTTCACATCCCAAGAGCTCTTTAAAGCTGTGAGCTGGACAAGACAGCAACTCCGTGGGCAAATAAAGCAGCTCCGTGCACTCAGCAAATAGCTCACACCCAGCCTAGGACGCTGTTTAGCTGAAAAATGGAAAGGAAGAGCAAAGACATCCGATTTATCCCTGTCTTGTTTTGAAGCGAGAAAATACCTGGAACAAGATGCAGCCCTTTCTATCCCCAGCTAAAAACCTCTTTCCTGACAAACGGCACACAAATTCCCTCAAGATCCAGCACCCTCTTGGGGCGGGAGGGAGACGCTGAAAAGCCATTGTGCTGATGTGTCAGAAAGTTCTGCCTTGGCTCGCTCTTCCTAGAAATAATCAGTTAAAACGTGACAGTTATGGAAACAGGGTCTTCGGCTCCTGATGTCAAGTGGGGATTGAGCATCGGGAAACAGATGAACTAAGCAAGAAAGGTCTTATTCTCAAATTCCCTTAGCAATAGACCAGAGAACGGCATCAGATGATATATACGCAGAGAACTGCCTTCAGGTAGGAACATAGTCGGAAGTTTTCCTATTAATGAGATTATATTTAGCTGGGAGAGACTCTGCCGGGAATCTTAATTGGCTGAGTTGGTGAGGCCTTACACGAGACTCAATGGCATTTGTCTGTCTACATAAAATGAGTCATTTTTAAACGCCACATCCTATTGGTTCCACAGTGTCCAGGAATGTTGTAGGCATCTACAGCCAGAAGTCTATTGACCTGGGGAGGGGGAAACCGGGCGGACGGAGTGGGAATGGGGAACACATGGAGTTACTGTTGTCTGTTGATGGTACCCATTAACACCTTCCAGCATTATGCCCCTGTTCATCCTCTCAACAGAATGTAACACGTTGCCACTGAATGACAACTCCGGCAAAAAAAATAAAGAGAAAAAATAACGGGGGAGAAGGAGAGAAAGGAGGCTCTGCGGGTACGCACACAGCCCTTGGCAGGGGAGAATGGGGAGCACACAGAGACACTGGCAGTGGGGCAATTATGGGGGGAGCTGTGAGGAGTCCCTGAAATAGAAGGGGACGGGGGATGGCACCCAGCTAGCTTGTGGGGGAAGTGGAGAGTTGCAGGGAGCTCTGGTGCGTGCAATTAGCTCATCTCACACAAGCTACCAAGCGTGTGACCCCGAACAGTGTAAATCCAGAGTGACTCCACTCAAGTCAATGAATTACTGTAGGTTTACATTGGCTTAACAGCAGAATTTGGTCCAGGGTATGTATGACCAAGGAGCTTAGCAGGCATGTATGTAAATTTTCCTTTAGATCATCACTAGCCATTTAAAAGGCTCCGTGGTCTTGGAGTTTTCTGAAATCAACACTAAACTAGCCACACGCACTCATCTCTGAGTTAGTTTGGATTTTAACAGCTAGCCTCAATGTGTGCTGTAAGTGGCATTTCTCCAAGCTCAGGAGAGTGCCAAGTGTGGTGCGAATGTGTCAACGTGATTACGAATGTAATGGGACCTTCCCAACTAGTAAATGTTACATTTTGCATAAGGAGCCCATCCATTATGTCAGCTGGAACCCCTTCATGAATATTACATTCACATATGCCAGGTGCCGACTGAAAATCATGGCAAGGAATCAAACAGTCTTTCATCGCTGCAAAGGTTGTCCCCTCCCCCAACACGCCATCATCTTGCACTAACATGCCAGGAAAGAAGAGAGTTTACGTGGGGAGCTTCTGCAAACTTCCACCCACACCGCTTTGGGGGCACGCTCAAGTAGATGCTGCTCACGCCGCCAGGGCCTCGCTGCTATCCCGTGCTGCGATCACAGCTCCTGATTGCTGCATAGATATACCCAAAGAAGCCCATAAATCCAGACTGCTGCAGTTTTGCAGGTCAATCCCAGCTGGCCCAGAGATCGGGAATCGAATTCTGGTCTCGCTCAGCCCCGCAGGGTGGTCTGGGCACCCTAGAGCTGTCCGACCTTGCCAGACGAGCTCACGGTTTTGCTGTGCACCAGAACGGTGGCTCCTTCAGTGGTTGAACAGATCCTGGCGCTGGAGCAGACGGAGGCCCAGCAAGAGGGAAGGAGATAGGACACAGGCAGATGGAGTGGAAAGAGAAGTTACAGAAAGGGATAAGAAAGAACGAAAGGAGGAGGAGGAAACATGGTGTGTCTTTTCAAGCCAGCCAGTGCCAGGCAGGAGGCAGCATGGTCTACACTCAGGAACGGACTGTGAGTTTGGGGACATGGTTCTAATCCAGGCCTAACGATCGTCACGCTTCTGCTGGAGTTAACGGACGTTCTTAGGCAGCGGACAAGCCGGGTATTCAGAAGAGACAGGAGAAAAGGGAGTAGATCTAGAGGAAGAATTTCATGATTACAAGGATGCAGCCAGGTAACATACTGGAGATGTTCGTTCCCTATGAATTATAGCTCTATTGCCACTTGGGACAAAACTATGAATCCCAGAACTCAGCTCATCCCGTTTCTCAGCTGGTTTAAGGGGTTCCCTTTATCTCATTTAACTCATTCCCATTTTTCTCTCACTAGTTCCTTCCCCTCCATTTTTTCCCTTCTTCCATCCAGATGTTTTGCCCAATATCTCTAGAGATGTAAAAGGGGTTAACGAGGCAGGGGGCTCTCTTGTACTGACTGCTGCACAGGTTTTAATTGACAAGGGTTTTCTTTCGGAGGACTGGAAGGTAAGAGCAGCAAAACCACGGTCAGCGAGGGGAGGGAGTGACCGAGGTGGATAGAAGACGACCAAGTAGAAGACCAAAGTTGGAGTTGATATCAGCAGACCTCAAAAGAAAGAGATTGGCACGACAGCCTGGCATGGGATCATCAGTTTTCGAAGGAGACTATAAAAGTCACCAACAGGGAAATGGCAAGAAAGAAGAGAAACTGCTTAACTTCAGGTAGAAGAGAAGAGAAACTGTAGATAGAACAGTCTATGCACTGTCCTAATGACAACACCCCTAGATTATATTCACTGTGTCATTCAGAGCATAGGACCCTGGGTCAGGAGACCTGGGTTCTAATCCCAGCTGTGTCACTCACTCCCTAAGCAACCTCTGGTAAATGACTTCACTATGACTCAGTTTCGCCATTTGTACCATGACCTGAAATCCTCAGATGAAAGCCGCTGTGTAGCTCTGCAGTTGATTTTATTGAGCATTTTAATTTTTTTTTGAAAACAGACAAGTTATATGTGGCAGGATTTGTTTTTTATCCCCCAAGCCCAGCACTTGATTAAATAACCAATTTTATGAGATTTCATTTCTTAAATACACCAGTTCAAAACACTAACAACGATCCCCCCGTGAATCTGGTTATTAAGTGTCTACACTGAAATATCCGTGGCTGTGCAAAATTATACTGTATCAAGAGCAGAGTGAGTCATTAAAACGAATGCTCTTTCCCCTGATGAGTAGAGCCTTAACAGTGTGCGGTGTAAGGAGAGAAGAATGCAACGTCCCTGGTATATTTTTGTGACCGAATTAAATTTGGGATCCGTGGCCATGACTGCATTCTATCCGAATTCACGTTATATAGACGCGCGTTCTAGCGAGGGTCCGGCGTACTCCACCTGAGGCCTCACCAGTGTCGAGTAGAGCGGCACAATTACCTCCTGCGTCTGCGACACTCCTGTTAATCCACCCCAGAAGGACAGTTGCCTTTTTCCCAGCTGTATCACGTCCTGACTCCGATTCAATCCGTGATCCGCTAAAAAAACCCAGATCTTTATTCACGTGTTTGAAGTCTGGCATGTGCTTAAGCATTCTGCAGAGTGGGGGGTCTCAGTGAGTTGGCCAGGACCCTCGAGGAGCCAGGCTGGAGGAGCCAGGAAAGTTCCTGTTCGATCCCATGACCCACAGACCTTCTCTGTATGAATCACTAGAGAGTTGTGCTCAGAGCCGAGCGCGATACCTCTCTCCCTCTTCCACGAGCTCCTTTGAAATGAGGGAGTGCCTAGCAAGAAATCACCTCACCACGTCGCTTCTGTAGCAGTCACCGCGTTCACTTCAGTCCACTCTACTGCTGAGAAACATTCGCCATCTGTGCGGTGAATCCCATCTGCAGGGCTGCATCTGAGGCCCTTCAGAGTCCTTCTAGTTACTGGCCTAGCTACAGTACTTGTTCACTTATGCAACTCCTCACTGACTTGCCATGGGAGAACTCTGTGCAGGCATGGATGCACACTCTCTCTCTCTCACACACACACACACACACACACACACACCAGCAGCCCCTTTCAGCACACACCATACCAAGTCACATCACTCCAGCCGACAGTGCCGCTCTGAAGGCAGGGAAACATTCTGGGCTCCCACTGCCGAAATTATATTTCACATTTAATTCTGGACCCTCCGGAGACTTCGGTGTAAGAGCCTTTGCTGCAATGCAACCGGAACCAGGCAGAAAGCATTTTGTTTGATATAATGGATGCTTCACTTATGATGCTATAGCAGGAATAATTGAAGTAAGAGGAAGAAAGACTAAGAGATTGGCTGGGGAGTAACATCACCCTCCCACTCTCTTCTGTCTAATTTGGAGCGCCATGAATCATACTGCATTGGAGAACCACTGGGAACAATCATCCCCGTACTGTTAATATATAGTTTCGATAACCATGATTCATGGCTCGAGTTTGTAGACACACCGCTGTCTGCAAAGCCTTCTTGAAACCTAAACGTAGCTGTGAAGTAAGGGATCAAATTCTGGCCTCTAGATGCCTATGCATCCTGAAACCACAGCCAGAAGACACAGCTACTGAACCCTGACCCTGACGTCAACCTCAGCTGAGCTGACACTGCACAGGCCCTCAAATCGAGGGGATTTCCATGGCCAGGCTTATCTAGTGCGGCATAGGCTACGCAGAGATGTCCCTAGGCACCAGCCCATGTTGAAGTTACTTGCGTTCCTAACAATAATCGTCTGTGCAGACTCTGGGTATTCGCAGGGAAGGTAGAATACACTTGCAAATTAAAAGAGGGCTTTGAAGTCAATGTGTGCTGACATAGCTTGTTCTTCTTTTATAGGGAAACGTCTGGAGAAGACAGACATCAGCAAAATAGTCTGCTGCCGGAATAGACGTTAGCTGTTTTATTGTTTCTTAAGAGCTCCCCACTGCGTGTCTATGGGTTGCTAAAATGACAGAACAGACATTCAAACAACGAGCCCAACCATCCAGGGGAAAATCAAGTCACTCTGAGGACAAAAACGAGAGCAAGTAAAGCACAAGCCGAGACAGGGGCTGCTGCTGAAAAGGAAGGAACGGCCAAAGGTGCACCGGCTAATGAGAAAAGCCTCGCTCAGGAGGTTTGAAGGAGACCAAAAAGGGCTGCTGCTCTTTTCCCCAGCTTATAAAACTTGTTTCTAGAGCTGCTTCAGCGAATACCTGAAGCTGGAAGGTCAAAGGAGAAGTACGATGCTCCACACTTGTGGGGAAAGTAAACCCCAGATCACATGTTTGCAGGGCACTCACTAGAGGTCAGTCTAGATGGCATCCACTCCCGTTCCAGCCGTTCTTTCATCCAGTGGGAACAACATGCAGACACAAGGGGGCATAAAGGCAACAAGCAGACCTGGAAAGAAATGGAGCAGCCTCCCCAGCTTATTGAGAAGCAGGGGATAGACTCCGGTTTTACTAGCACGAGGTCAACTGCTCACTGGACTTCCCCGGCCCTGCCATCTTCTTTTATGTAGATCTGGGGTAAATCTTCCCTGGCGATGAGAGGGGGTGAGGGATAGATCGGTAGTTTGAGCATTGGCCTGCTAAACCCAGGGTTGTGAGTTCAATCCTTGAGGGGGCCATTTAGGGATTTGGGCAGAAATCTGTCAGGGACGGTGGGATTGGCCCTGCAGGGGGTTGGACTAGATGGTCCCTTCCAATCCTAATATTCTATGATTTACGAGCAGATTCACTGACTTGAAGATTCATGTCGGCTAAGAGTGACTGGGCAGTAATTAGGGGCCCTGATCTGACGAACATTGACGCTCATGGCAGTAAAGTTAAGACTCTGCATGTCTGTGCAGGATCAGGGCCTTGGTTACATAGGAGTGGAGAGGCACTTCCACACCTCTTCCATCAAGTCAATATCAGTCTCTCCACTCCACTCATCACTTACACCTTTTAAGTCAATTGCAGAACCATGCAACAAGTACTGGATCTTTTTTAAGCTTACTTGTTTGGGAGTTTTAAAGTTAAATTAATAATTCAACAGTGACTAATGTCAAAATTTACATTAGCAAGTACCACCATTTAGATTAATAAAATACCCATTATGTGCCCTGAGAATTTTCACAAGAACACAGCTGGTAAGTTCTTGATGGGCTTAGTGAAAGCTGCTAATTAACAAGTTGCTGTCTGTCTCTATTTGCCATCGGTCTTCTTGGCAATCACACACTGTCTTGAGAAATTAGCAAGTTCATCCCAACAAGCAAAAACCTAAGAAGAAAAATATCGCTGAAGAAAATAAAAGGATACTGATTTGTTGTCGTTTAAAAAAAAATTCCCCAGCGAGAACAAATCGACAGTGCATAATGGAAAGTTTCTGTTCTCAAAATGACTTCCATGGTTTTCGTTTATAACCAAGAGCAGATGCATGTACAAAACAGAGTAACTACGAACTTACAGAGATATGCATGATTATTTTAAGAGTGAAATTAAATTACATTTTGGACACAAAATTGCCAGCACGCTAAATGCTCCAAAGTAATAGAATTATCACCTGGGGTTTCAGTCTGGACTTGTTTAAAGGAGCTTAGATATGACATCTAAATCCCGTGGTAACTGGACACCTAACCCCCTTAGGCTCCTTTCAAAACCCATCTAAAACTTTAACAAGTTAAAAGCGCTCTGCTTCAAAACAGTTTTCCATAAAGAATGAAACTATATAATAAAGACTAAAACCCCATCCAAGAAGCTAATGCAATTCTTTGCAGAAAAACTCACTTCTTTATTTGATGTGCTCCATACTTGAAGGGGAGAAATTGGGTAGCATCTAGTGTTCCAGATACGCTTAAACTCAAGAAAAATACTAAAGCAGTAAGGGTATTTTTCACTAGTCATTTATCAAACTACGTTTTTCTGCCTGGTGCAGGACTCTCAGTAGCTAGAGAAGGAAAATCCTATTAGATCAAGTTAGTCTCCCCACGAGGGAAGGATCTAGACCCTCTGTAGAAGAGGCATCGGATATAATATGGCTGCAACACTTGATCTTCGTTACAGGGCCGTACAAGCACTGAAGACACACCCCTAAAAGTGGGAAGTTTTAGCGTGCTTTCAGACTACAAAGTTAGATCAGAAGTTCCCACTGGTTACTAAAAAACTGTTAAAAAGAAACAAATATTCCCCAAGACAGGACAGCTATCGGTTCTATTATCTTCCAGAATAAGGAGCCACAATGTGACCATCAGTCATGGCCCATAACTACAGCAAGCCATCACCAAGGTCACGGGTGCCTACAATTCAGCATGGGGGGCCAAAAGTGACCCTGCTGCCCCCCCCCCTCCTTCCCAGCTGAAAAACGATTATCTCAAGGTACGTGAATTTCATTTCACAGTCAAATTCGATGTCTAATTATTAATAACTCGTGCAAGTGGTTTTGAGAACTGAAGGAGAAACAGAAGCAATGATTTTTGGGCCAGACACCAGCCTACACCAAGAAAGAGAGCGGGAGAAAGCGTGTGTGTGCACCGAAGTGAATTAAATTTGAGCATATCTATAGTATGGTCTATGAGCCAATTGAATCGAGTTCTAACTCTGCTGTTGGTATATGACAGGATGCTTGCCTGAATGAAGCCCAGTTCTACCTATCCGGATGGAGAGCTCATTCCCGTAGTCCTGGTGATAAGTCGGCTCGGGGTCATACTTCTCTTTCACCGCTCTCGGATCGTAGCTCCTAGACAAGGCTGCATGGGGAGGTTCATTGATGCCCTGAAATGGATTAGAGGGAAAATTTATCATTGTTTCCATGTGCAAGTGTGTGTTTTCCTCTCTCTACATTTCCCCCCTACCCAATGCTCAAAGACAACTTTGGAATCTGCTGAGGTTTTAAAGGCAGATCTGGGCACCGCTCAGTGTGTTTGATTCTCAGGGTTTCATGCAAAAGTTCCTTTTGGATTTGGTTCACACCTCCCCGAGCTTTGGATTCAAACCAACTCAAAGGGAAGCCATTGAGCTGGGCAGGGTTTCGCTGCAAACCAAGACAATAGAACCAAGCTCACGGAGAAGCCTGATGACCTTCAGCATGTCTTTCCACAAACTGGGCCCGAGTTAAAAACTTTATGCAGTTAAAAACAAAACCAGGTAGGTTTCACAAACTGTCACAACTCATAAGACAGGTTCCCCAAAGCGGCAGTTTTAAGACTTTTTGTGAATTTGCAAGAACTGGAATTTTGACTCCATCCTTCATCTGCAAACCTAATGCATTTTGCAGAAGCTTCTGCGCTGGCTGCATGGAATATACAGTGATGGATCGGGCAGTGAAAAAGCTGCAGGGAACGGGATTTTAAAAACAAAGATGTTATTTCCATGCCCATATACTCGTGAATATACACCGGCTTCTCAGGATCGACAGTTTGGTGTTTTTAAATTTTGTACATAATGTTTGGTTTCAACACTCTCCAAATGCCACCTGTTTCTAATAAAAAATATAAACATAATTCGTGTCATTACAGCGAGAAAAACCGCTGACAAAACGTGTACCGACATCAGCACCGTTGAGCCAACAAAACTACAGAAGAGAGCTGGATTGTATTCTGGCTCACGCGTAGTCAAAACTGCAGGTGGAACCTTGCACTGCACATCAGGGATACAGGCAGAAAACATTCAAGCTGGATTTTCAGGCCCTGATTCAGCAAAGCATGCGAGCACTTTCAGGTTCATGTTTTGATGGATTGGGGCCTCAGATCTGGGGCCCCTTTCAGGAGAGCACAAAAAAATACATGCTTAATTTTAAGCACCTGCTGGTGCCCATTGACTGCAACAGAACTTAAGCATGTATTTAAGTGCATTTCTGAAAATGGAGGCTTTTCTCAACTGAGGTCTGAGTTTGCAGCACTGGCAATTACGGGGAGGGGGGAAAAAACTAACTCAAAACTGAGCATAGTTCCTTGGAATTGAGGGAAAGACTAAATAAGGACCCATTCAATGCATTTGTATTGAATCATTTCCAGCATACGATCATACCTGTAACATCATTGGGAATATTTTGATGACACAGTTTTCTATTTCCCAAAATGTACATACCGGTAGATGGGGGGGAGGAGACAATATAAAAACAAAATATATGTGTTAGGTGTTGTACAAACACAATGGAGTCCTGGTCCAGGAGTGAGGCTCCTACACAAAAACATTGTTCATAAAGGAAATTCATTGAACCCGTCAGACACAATATCGTGTTTCCAAGTGAGTGTTGTCATGGAGCGCCCGGGCGATGGTCTGGAACCGCTCCCTAGGAAGCCAGATCGGACTCCGGGTGGAGGGCCCCTTCTCCGTACACAGCCTGTTTCCAAGGCTAGGAGCTTCACGGGTCCCCACTTCCACCTTCCTGGGTCTGACCTCGGAGCATTCAGCACCTTCTGCCCCTCTGTGTGCTTCCCCCAGCAAGCCCGCCTGGGCGGGGTCCTGGGGGAGCCCATGGGTTCTGCACCCCAAATCCACAGTCAAATGTGACTCTCAGCCAGCCAGCAGAATAGACTGTTTATTTGAGATGTCAGGAACACCATCCAACTCACAGCTTCTCAGTCTCAACAGGGCCCATCCAGTCAGGCAGGTCCTTCTGGGGTGCTAGGAGAATGAGACCCAGATTCTGGGCTCCTGCTTCTTCCCCAGGTTTATTCGATGACTTCCATCTGGTCCAACACAGACCATGCAGCGAGCGAGCGTGAGCCCTCAGCTGGATCCATCTTTGGGGCCAGAGAGCGAAAAGGCTTCTCTCCCCCTTCCCAGCTAGACCCAGACTCACTCAACCCCCTCTAGCCACTCCCTGCTCTCCTTTGTCCCTTGTCTGGTTTCCTGGGCTTGGAGGCATCACCTGACCTTTCTCCAACAGGTTCAGCTGACCTCCCTCCCCCACTTGGGGTCAGGTTACAGCTTCACCTTGGCTTTGCTTTGCATCAGCTACACATTCCTTTCCCTCCACATAGACGCCCAAGAAATGCACAGGGGAAACTGAGGCACACACACAGAGTACTCCCACTTCGTCACAAGTGTTGGATTTGCAGTAAGTCCAAATGGACTCTCCCATAGACAGTAGGAACTTGCAATACCACGGGCCAGGGAAATAACATCCCTGTGAGACAGCAAAATTGTGATTCAGAAGACACACCAAGAGACATGGGCACACCATCACGTGTATAGAAAATTCACAGCTGAGGTTAACCGGACAGGCCACCAGATGTCACTGCTGACATCCGTACACTCCACTAGAAGACTATGTGGCAGTGAAGAACTAAATTTCAGTAGGTCTCATTGGCACAACTCCTCCACTATATATGAGACAAAACAAATGGCAAGGTACCTGCAAAGCAAAGGCTGGAAGGACATAAAGTGTCAAGAAAGGGATCGCTGTTCAAACTATGGGACACCAGCGTTTTAGTTCTACCTGAGGCAGGAGTGGCAGTGTGGCTTTGGTTCTTTGATTCAGAGAGTAGCAATATAGACTAGCATACACCAGAGCTGGCAATGAGAAACTAGATGAATAAGGTGACTTAAAAAAACTATATAAAGGTTGAAGATGAATAATTAAACTATTATCCCTTCATTTGCATAATATATTCAAACTGGTGTTATTAATGCTAATCACATATTTGCGATCATCATTCTACTGCAGTTTAATCAGGGTGCTTTCACTTCCATTAACCCGGCAAATCGACGATGCACCGATGAAGCGTGCTTCTTTTAGAAAGGATTTTTCCTTAGCTAAATGTTACAAGTCTTTTCTTCCTCTCAGCATTCCCAGATTTTCCGTGGGAGTCTGTCTAAAATGGACAGGAGTAGGATCAGGTATCCTACAGAATATGTGATGAGCGGGTGAAAAAAGCATGTAGGAGTGTAAATATTTTCCATGAAATACTGGAAGGGTGGGCACAAAGGGGAACTTCATGTAAGTGTCACAGTCTGATAGGGACTAAAAAGGGCAAAGATCCATAAATGGAGCCAATTGGCAGTATCAGATTAGCAAATGGTGATGAATTGTTCAGGAGAATAAGAAATTGCTCTCTTCTAAATCAGAGAAGGCAGAATTCCCAACATTCAAAGGAATAAAAATCAACAATGCAGGAAGTATGGAATAAGGGAGTTGATTTCCTTATTACACAGTATTTTCCATAACCTCATGGGTTTCAACATTTTTCATGCAACTTAATTCACAGTAACAAAACACAGGATAAGAAGAGGATCAAGATCAATCTAATTTTTTTAAAGGAAGCATTAATTTAACAAGAACCAATGAACGGCACCAGTTGTCTGCTATTGGGTCTGCGTGAACATTGGGATCAGATTCCATGACCAGGGCCCAAATCACCCTGGCAAAACAAGAGAAAGGTGAAGCCAACGCCTGTTTCACTGCAAACTGCACAGCATGTGTTAACCTAAAAGCATTCTTCCTTACCCTTCCGTGTTTATTATCGGGGTGACAAGGACTTACAAACCTCCTACGTGTTTGACTTCAAATGCAGAGAGAGATTCCTTCCCCCAAAACAGGGCGTGACATTGTGCAACACACTCAAGCACAAAACAGGAGAACACTTAAGTTCTGTGAAACTGACCTTACCCAGACCTGTTACCGCAGAGCGGACAGTGAGATAACTGAGAAAAACTAATGAGAGGTTTAAAAAAAATAAATAAATAAGTCAGGAGGCTGGAGGAAAATCTGTGCTTTATTTAGTGCATTGTCACTTTTTAGTCCTTGCTAACAGCAACAGTGGCTTGAAGTGGAAGCTGAAAGCACAGAGTTCTGACTTCTCCATCTACCTGCGCGAATTGGGAATCTGCAGGAGCCGCTATTTGATGACCCATATAATTGTAGGTCTGTCAGTCTGACACTGATCCCAAGCAAGATAATGGAACAGCTGATACAGGACTCGATTAATGAAGAATTAAAGGAGGGCAATGTAATTAATGCCAATCAATATGGGTTTATGGGAAACAGATCCTCTCAAACTAACTGGATATTTTTTTCATGAAATTACAAGCTTGGCTGATAATGGTAATAGAGTTAATATAATAGCGGCAGACCTCTGTAAGGCGTTCGACTTGGTACCACGTAACATTGTTATTAAAAAAACAGATTATAAAGTTAACATGGTACCCCTTAAATGGATTAAAAACTGACTGATGGGTCTTAAAATGTAACCCCAAATAGGGTGTGTTTTCAGACAGACCCCACAGGGATCAGTTTTTGGCCCTGGACTATTTAACATTTTTATCAGTGCCTGGAAGAAAACAATCATCACTGACCAAACTTGTGGATGACACGAAACTTGAGGGAGTGGTAAATAATGAAGAGGACGGATCACGCATCCAGGGCGATGAGGATCATATACTTGAAATAACTCCTCTTCCCACGCAGTAAACTGGGCGCAAACAAACAACATGCTGCTAAACTCGCTGCATACTGCCCACAAAAACCAAAGACCAGCATTGGGAAGGAAAGAGAACCAAGGTCAACTGTGCCCAAGAGGTGACTGGGTGTGAAATAAGTCGATGGTTTCAGTCCGCTCCCAGTGCTGCAGACACCCGTTCACAACAAGCCCTCCATCAAAACCTTTGTCGGCAGATGCAAAGCGAGGGTAAGGACTGAGCAGGTGTGGCGAGAAAGATGCTTTCGTTCCCAGATATGGCATGGGTGGGAAGGGGCTAATTTGCTGCTGCTATCTGTGCTGGGTGGTGGATAAAGAGAGCCTCTTGGTGGATCCTGCAACTCTCACCAACGATTAGAATGAATTTTTGGGGGTGGGGGTGAGAAGAGGGAACTGTTCTGCTGTGGAGGAGCTCAGCGAGGGCTCAGATGAGATGCACCGAAGTGGCAGAAAGGTTTAGCAGCAGCCACCTTTTTCCAGCAAAGGTATTGATCGGAAGAACGTGGATTTTTGCAGGAGGGAAGGATGTTCGAGGGACAGAACGACTTAGGTAAAAACCCATCCGCAACTTAAAAAGAACTGTCTGTCTCTTTTCTCTGTCAGCCATTCATAGCCTCTCTACTTCCACCTCCATGTCTAGTCCCATGCTTCCACTTCCCCAAGCAGGGGACACTTTTCCTAAAACCTACCAGGGTCAGCCTCTGATCCTAAAAGGTCACTTTTGCTGGAAGGCCAACAAGAAGTGACCTAATCTGGGGAGAATTAATGAGGAAGATTCAGGTGATATTAATAAAGCTTCTACTATTAAGTGTATGCAACTGGTCTAAATGATTGCATGAACCTATTCATGTAATCCCGTCCTACTCTCACCCTCTTTACGTTAGTCACTGCTCTCACTTATGCCACGTCTTCATGGAGGTCGCAATCTGTCCTGCATCTAGTAAGCCCGAAGCTACAGAACAAATCAGACAAGCAGCAGCTTTGCAGAGTTTATCATCAACTGATTTGCTGGCACCAGAAAGTCAACTGGCTCTCATCTCTCTCCTGTCAGCACAAAAGGGTAACAAAATTAAAAGCACAGAGCATGACCAGACCATGCAGCAGTCCATAAAGTAAAGACTGCAATGAAAAGGACCAGCATAAGCAACTGCCAGGCTGTTAGCATTACAGATCTAGATCATCAAGCAAATCACCTACTACTGAAGTTGAGATGCATTTCCTTGAAAGTTGGCAATGAGAAAAAGCCACCCCTAGCTATTTCTTCTGCTACCCGTGCTGAACATATCAAAAGCTTTCCTGTGCCGCTCATGCCTAAATAGAGGCAACCAGGAGATATATTGCCATTTCAGACGCTTATTGTCAACAGAGACGTACTGACCTTACACACACACACACACAAACACACAACTTCATCAATATGACAAATACTAGTGACCTTCTGCAAAGCGCTTGATTTATTCCAACAGCGAGTGCTCTGAGTCACTCTAATTTGCCGCCAGCCTGGGTCCCTTAACTGGAACATGTCAGTGGGTTCCAAAGGCATTAGGAAAGGAAGAGGAAAAGTTAGCCCATGTTAATTAGCTCATGTTGCTAATCAGAGTTAACTGAAAACACACCAGGGGCTAGTGCATTTCACAAAGCCCGGTGAATGAGAGACGTGGACAGGAAGATCTCTACAGCTGGAGAAAATCGTTCTGGTGAATGAGGTCCCAGTAAAATGGTTTCATTTTTAGAAATTAAGGACAGACAGGCCCATTAGATCCTCCGGTATAAAGCAAGCCAGAGAGCTCAACATTGTGTTATTTACTGTGCAGTCTCTCCACCACAAACACAGTGGCCGGGCAAAACCAGCAGCTGCCGTTTTTATTACCGAGAAACTGCAAGAAACACGCTCCTAAAGCAAATCTACAATTATTCTGAACAGTTGGAAAATGTCAGCATCTACCCTAGTAACAACCCGGGTCATGCAGGGCTCACACACGATTGGCTTCTTGCTCCCTTGGAAAACGGATCCGTGAGTCTGCCATGAGAAAGTCTACTCTTGAGACCGTGTTTGACTGACCTGGGATCAGTCCCAATGGAGTTTCTCTTATATAGAGAGAAACTCCAATACCAGAGAACTTTGGAAAACAGATGGTTTGCTGTATGGCTAGGAGGGGGTGGTTGGGGGGGGGGGGCTCGTAATCTCTTGCAGTCTACCTTGGGAAACACCAGTTGGGTCTCTTGACTGGAAGTTTAGATTAGTTTCGCAAATGTGGCCACCAGGGGCTTTTTGTGCAGACCTGGGTGGTAATGGGGAGGGGGAGCAAAGCAGCAGCCCCTCCCAAGACCCATCTGCAGGGGCTGGTCCCGACCCCCTTCGGGAGGAGCAAGTGATCAGTGGGCAGCAGACTCTGGCCTTGTGGCGGGGGGCTCCTTCCCTCAGCCACAGGGCTTCATGCTCAGGCCCTGGGCTTACCCCCCCCCCCCCCCATCACGCCCATCCCGCATGGCCTCCTCCAGCCATGCAGCAGGATCCCAATGTCCAGGCCCAGGCTCACCCACCACCATCACCCCTCCAGAGATGCTCCAAGAGGAGTCACGCAGCAAGTCAAGGCAGAGCTGGGAACGGATGGTCTCCAAGCCCCCGTGCAGTATCCTGTCCACCCAACCGTGCTGCTGCCCTGCGGGAGGCTCATGTGGATCTGCCATGTCAGGTTTCGTGATTCCCAAGAACCTTTCGTCCCTGGTTTCTCACCGCCAGAAAGCCTGCCCCCGCCCGACTGGCTTTCAACGAGACTTGGGAGGCTCCATCATTTTGAAAGTGTGACCCAAAGTCTCGAGTGTTTAGAGCACTGTGCTGGGACTCAAGAAACAGGTATCCCCAGCTCTGCCGCTGGCCTGCTTGGGTGACTTTTGGCAAGTCATCTCATTTCCCCGCCCCGTGCCTCAGTTTCCCCCTAGGTAAAACAGGGCTAATGATATCTGCCTCCTTTGTAAAGCACGCTGAGATCTACAAGGGGAAGTGCTAGACAAGTGCTAGGGATTCTATATTGATCTTTTGCACTCTTGCCTTCAAGGGAGGATTTTTCAAGGATTGTTGAGCAAAAAGACTCCCCTGCTGACAGAGTCAACCCGTCTCCTCCTGTCTCCAGCGGAGCGGATAGGAAGGAAACTCTCCTCTAATTCTTTGCTCTCATTCCTTAACGTAACGCTTTCACACTTCCTTGCTGGATTATGCTTCTAAAGCCGGCTGCCAGTCGATTTTGAGAACAGCCACTCCTCAGTCCCTGCCTTTCCCTCACCCCGCCCCCATCAGCAGTCCAAATTAAGTGCCTGAGAGCCTACGATGCGTAACAAACCATCAGAAAAGCCAAGAGACGGGGCAGCTACTCCCGTCACAGACCCGCTCCATCTCAGCACTCAAAGGTACTGACAGAAGCTCAGCTTGGCTGACTGCCGCCTGGCTCAAGTCAGTTCAGAGGCGTCCCCAGCCTTGGGTCAAAAATCCCCTTCACTTTTCCCCACGTGGTCCGGCTATGGAAGAGGATGTTCGGGGCAGGCAGTAGGAAAGGCAGCGAGATCATCTTTCCAAAGGGGATTCCCCTCGCTCCCCCACCCAGCATCAGTCAATGGATATTCCTTGGCTTCTTTCCCCCGGGGTAAAAATCTCTGACCCGGACACCAGAGCCCCGCTCTGGCAACAGCCGTACTGATTTAGTACAGGGCTGCTTAACACTGTCCTGCCGGACCCCCTGCTATGACAGCATGCCTCCTTCTCCTGCCCAAACCTTCTCCGTTCCCGTGAGTCCCTCAAGTTTATATGTCCCACCAACAACCCCCAGCTTCCCCAGTCCGCTGCTGGACCCCTCCTCATAAATTAAAACCACATTTTTTCATACTGAACACTATTCTAAATGGTGGAGGCGAAGCGGGGTTTGTGGGTGGAGGCGGACAGCTCGCGATTCCCCCCCCATCATACTCTCACGACCCCCCAGTTTGAGATGGACTCCACACCCACGTTGCGGCATTCCACCACACAATTCGATCACAGCTTCATATCATCAACTAGAATTGATAAGTTCTACACCGACCCCCTAAAGCGTCAGTAGTGCTATAAAAAGAGACAGTCTGATTGATGCAATGCCTACTACTGTCAAGTTTCCGCCTGTGAGCTGTTGGTATTTGAATCTCATGTACCGCTCTACAAGAGAAGACTCCCTTTAAAAATTTAATACAGTTATTTCTTGTCATTTGGATGGACTGAAGTCTGTAAAAGATCCTTTCTCCACCATACACCCAAGTGTCTTACTTTTAGACTTAGGGATGTTACTGTCTAGCGTTCCTGACCATGTGGAGAAAGAATTGATCTGGTGCTTAATTTTCATTAATTGCATCTAAGAAGAGATGGGCGGGGTGAGGAGGGAGAACAGACCTCTCTGAAAGGCAGTGACAACAGAAGAGTCGCGACTCTTTCCAATTGCGCCTCAGACTCCCGCTTGAGAATGTCTCTCCGTATTCCGCGATTACACTTCCAAAGGAAAACTCTGCTCGCTCTGCTACTAAAGAAACCATGTCAAACTGCCCGCGTCTGAACGCTTGTGAGCGGCAGCACCTGTTCCTTTGGCACCACAAAGAACCACATTCCAGCGACAACTGTTGACGTTCCTGACGTGCTCAGAGCAAGCGATGCTTTCCGCTCTAATATGAATGAGGCAGGGGAATGGCTGGTACTGATTTACAAGCCAGGAGGGAAGGAATGCATGGGGGAATATGCCTAGCTTAGCAAAGCACCCACGGTAAAGCCAGGATATTCTCACCCATTTTTTAAAAGGATCTGGAGGAAACTTTTAAAAGTGCGTAAAGAGCTGTGTCTGGTACACCTTTCAAATTCCTGAGGCCCTTTCCCGATTCCTTAAAGACGGTCTTTAACAAAGAATTTTGCTCCTCTCCTTCCCATACTTCCTCGGTGATGCCCACTGGTGACATCACATTCATTAATATGGCTATGGAGCATGATGTCATACATGAGTATGACTTCACAGCAGTAGCATGCAGAAGGAAAAGCTAGACTGCAAGGGAAAACCATTAAATATCTGCCCTCTTGTTCCGTTGTTCTGTATAGTCTCTGCCTAAGGATTACTTTTGATAAGTTTACTTTCCCTGAGAAGCAAAGGCCTCTCTCCTCTGTCAGGTTTTGTCCCTAGGGAACGAATCTAAACTGGCCTTACATAAAGCCATCACATCAGGCAGGCTTGCCGAGTCTTGATGTTAAAAATTAGATCACTCTGCGGCCCCTGCCAGCCCATCATTCATGGTGACACCCCTTTTTATTATTTCAATGCTCAAAACTTAATTCACCTTCCACAAGACCTGGACTCATTCCATCACTGTCTGCTCCTTCAGAGGGGCGGGGGTTAATGCACTTGCTTGTTTAAAAGCAAAATTAAATGACCTTTTCAATGCTGTGTAATTAATTGGAGCATTTTAATATGCTCTACAATTCACTGAAACCAGCTCAAGGGGGGGTGGGGAGGGAATCATTGGGGTAATTACAAAGAATATGCTTGCATGCTAGCAAACACTGTTATCACATCAGTCTGGAAGGCGCATTGTCTCCTTGCTCTGCTATTTACATCACAATGGCTCCTTGTCATTCTTTTTTGAAATGAGGGGTTTTTGGGCTTCGCAAGTGACTCTAAATTATTGTCACTGGAGGGGGAAATCACCTTCTAATCTAGGAGACGTGATTACCTGCTCCTGCCGGCATGCAAAGGCAGGTCTGGGAACCTCTCTTAACCTTGGCACAGGAATCGATCTGCGCAATGTTCAAACTAAATGCTCCCGTTCACCCCTGAACACAGACCCACCCACTCAGAAGGGCAGAGGCGGTCGATGGCCAGGGATGGTTTAAAGTGACTTTCCCCCTTCTGCATGTTTTGAAGCGGGGAGGGGAGGAAATGGGTCCAGGGCACTTGTTTTAACTCCTGCAATGCCTTTCCCATGTGACTCCCTCCCTACAGTGCTTGGCAGAGATGTTGAGAGAGTCAATTAGATTTAGGCGGCTGGACTAGCCAAGGCTTGAATGTGTGTCTGGGAGCTGATGAGATGGCACTGCATCCTTGCATCGTTAGCATAAATGTAACCTCAAATTTACTCTGACGAGGTGGAACCCAGACTCTCTTGGAATTGCAAGGGAATGTGAAAATGTCCCTGAGCCTCAAAGAAGTGATTGGAGGAGCTGTGTGCAGCTTACACACACCAAATATATTAAGCTGAAGCTTCAGATATTGGGCAAAGCATGAGGTATTTATCAACAAGAGTTAAAATACAAAATTCCTTTTCCCTTCCTTGCTTCCAGTCTCCCATGGGAATAAATTCCCCATAATGAACTGTTATGTCATCAATGTACATTAGAGGGGGGAAATCTTGTTGCTAGATTTTGCTCTGTGAGAAGTGGCACCAAATGGAAGTGACAGAACCTAAGGCCTGGTCTACACTTGAATACGAGGTCAACAGCACTACGGCACTCAGGAGTGTGAAAAATTCATACCCCTGAGCACAGTAGTGATGCCAACCTAAGTCCCAGTGTAGACATGACTAGGCTGATGGGAGAATTCTTCCACCGACTTAGCTTCTGCTCAGAGAAGTGGATTCCCCACAGCCATGAAAAAAACCCTTTTGTTGCCATAGCAAGCATTTACACTATGGCGCTAAAGCAGCAAGTCCCGTTACATTGGGGGTGCAGTGATGGGGACAGGCAGAGAAAGCTGCTAGAAGTCCTTAGTCACAATCCTAAAGACAGGCGGCCTAGGCGCGATGGTCATTCATTGGAGACTGGAGTAGATACCATGTTCAGAGCCTTCCAATATGAACAGTTCCATATGCCCTTCCTTCGGTCCCTTTGCAGGGTCAAATCATGGGATACGGCTCCCAATACGGAAATCCTCATTTGCTGTTGGATGGCTGGTATTCAAAGCCTGCTCATGAATGCTCAGGTGCACTGGTGTGAGCATCTTGTTCATAGGACCAACTCGAGAATATCCCCGGCCGGATTTCATCGTAAGTAAGCAAGGCATCCATTCTCATGGTGGCCAGCATGTCAATCTAAAGACACACTGAAGTCAAACTTGAAAGTACATCAGACTGACTAACCCCAGCAACTAGGAAGCAACAGCCCAGGACAGAGCAAGGTGGTGGCAGATTTCTCAAGGGACATTAACATGAAAATCATGAACAGCACAAAGCAAGGACACAACAGTCTACAATGGTCATGGACAATCTTGCTCATCCCACACCTAAACACATATGTGGTTCTTGCACTGGCCTAACCTCACACATATATGTTCACCTATAGTGTTTGCTGAATCCTTGTACCACTACATTGACATGCAACTCCATCTTCATCACCAGGGCCACAGCTGAGTCATGGTATGGCCTGTAGAGTAAGCATGGTCTAAAAATGGCCTTGGAAGATGATTACGAGCTTGCTTTGTGAACCAAATGCAAACAAAAACAACCTAACAAAAGGACAATCCAGTGCTATTCTCAGCCATATACGTATTCACACACATACACAGAGAATCACATCTGAAACACCACTCCCAGAATATCACCTGCATTGTTGGTCCCTACACAGAGAAAATACAATGTAGGAAAGGAGAGCCATGGAACAGCCTGAAGGGAGATAAAAGTACATGGCAAATTCATATTGCTGTGTAAATACCTTCAATGCTTGTGGAATTTGTAACATGTATTCCCACCCACCCCCCCACACACACCATGTCTACACATGGCAAAACAAACAAACAAAATGAGCTGTACTTCCCCTGCAAAAGGAGATGAACTAATTAGCTTAGCGAGGGGGATGACTGCAGCACTGGATGTTGTGCCTCTGTAGATTAGATTAATTTGAATCTCTTGGGGGGTTGATTAAAGCTAGTGTAAGTGGATTTCTGGAATTCAAATCACTTGAGGCCAGATTCTTGGCTAATGCCAATCAACAGAGCTCCGCTGATGTTTATGGAGCTGCGTCCATCTACATCTTTATTTATTACCAATAACAAACCCAACAGGAGCAGCAGTGTTTCTGGAACGAGATGGAGGCACTGGAGGTGAAGGAAAGCTTCCTTAATGCACTGAAAACATATGAGCAAACACCTTACTGGGAAAAAGAATAGTGCAAGCAGCTTTGAAGTCTCATGTTAACTAAATTAAATGTTCATAGTGCATCCAGGGGCTAACGCTAGGAGAAAACTAATGTAGATGATAATGAGTCATTTCATGGTAATTGAAAGAAAGCAGTAATAAAAGAACAAAAACCATACAAGAAAAACAAAAAACAAAGAGAGCCTCTCTCAAATGCCAGGGGGTCAAATTAGAGATGATGCCTGGAGATGCAATATTGGTCCATTCCTACAAGGTGGAGGTTTTGCAACCTATAGATCTGAAAGCATATTACAAAGGTGGGTAACCATTTTAGAGATGGGGAAACTGAGGAACAAAGATTTAGAGACTTCACATCATGAGGCGAGTCAGTGACGGTGCAGTGAATAGTACCCAGGAGTCCTGACTTCCAGCTCCATGCTCAACTCACTGCAACTGTCTCTCCCGAGATTATTACGGAGCAAATCTCTGTGCCGAAAGCACATCCTCCCAAGAAAGTATGTTACTTGGATTAGAACCGCTTTGAAAGGTAAAGAAGCCAGAAGAGTGTGAAGAGATCAGAAAGGCAAACTGGCTTTTGGGAGCTTTCAAAAAGGGCTGTTTTCACTTCTCAGCTAGATGAGTCCAAGGCGGAAGCCACAACAGTGTGTGAAATATTAACATGCCTTGACAACCCCAGTCCCCCAGGGACCCACCCACCTACTTAAGAGGGCTTGGGAAACACTCCACTGATTTCAATCCAAATCAACTCCTGGTGCATTCATTTCTACTGAGAACAAGCATGTCATCAAGAGGCTGCAAGGGCTTATAAGCACTTGTGATAGATGACACTTCACTCAACTTTCACTAGAGCCCACACACCGCACTGGTCCAAGCAGGTGGAATAGTATAGCAGCAACATGCTTCCGGAGGGTCCTGCCAAGGACCCATCAGTGCTGTTCCAGATACCTCCCCAATGCTGGTACCTGCAAATGATGTGTTATTCAGGTCCTATCCACCACCTCTTACAGTTCAGTTTCCACACAAAAGGACAGACATATTAGTCCTTCAAACCCAGAGGTCCAAGTCTCTAAGGCAGCACGGAACACAGTGAATGCCAGAGGGTTTGGTTCTCCCCTCTCTCATACCAGTGAGACTCAGGTGTCTTTAAAGAAAAAAAAAATAAAAAATCAAGCCCAGGTTTTTTAAAATACTCTGCAGGTCACCTTGAACCTCTTGTACTTCTGGCCTGTTCTCAACACTTAGCTGGGACCAGATTAGTACATCTCTCTCTGTGTGTGCACATGACCCGGAGAATGGACAGACATTTTATTTGTGTTACAATTCCCAAAAAAACTCAGCCAAGTCTGAACCCCACTGGGCTAGATGTTGTACAGAGAATATGAGACAGTCACCTCCCTCAAAGAGCTTATAAGCAGTTTTACTAAGTATAATTATTTATTCAGTGGATAATTTTCCATCCATTGCATGTCTGTATGCAAGGTTCGCTTACAATAATAAAGCCAGTGGTTACACAACAAAAATAGCTATGTGTGTTTCCTTATATAATCTAATAGAACTAGAAAAAACAGCAAACTGGAACACGCATCAGCCACAAAACAAGATAGCTATTTAAAAAGCAATTAGTTTAAATTATCCCGTGTTTAAAACACAAGTTTAATAACCTCTCGGAAATGATGTTCTGTCCATTTGCGGAACACAGAGGAGTTATCTTTGTGCTATAAACCAGTGAAACCTGACGAATGCAAAAGTGAGTCACCACAAAAACCGGCCTTCCATTCAGTTTCTACCCCTTACTATTTTGGCTTTGTTTAGGTTTAATTAAATGAGACATTATCAGGCCAATTTGTTCCAAAATTCAGGGTGAAACTTTACCAAATGTAAAACCAACAAGAATGTGCTTACAAGCAGTTTTGCTTGCTGGTTAGGTTTTAAATCCAGAGGCGGCAATGTTTCTTCTTTTGTTTTTAAGTCAAACCTTCCTCTTCAGTGCTCTCGACCAAGCATCACAGCTCTGGAGTGGTGCATGACAGCCAGAAAACGGAAAGAATACGCAAGTTGAAACTGGGGATTTTCCTTGTCCAGAGACGTGCATAAGGGAAACAAGCAGCAGCAAAGGAAATTATGAAGACTATCATTTGTAACGCTTGCAATTTGCTTGATAAAACAGAGTTTTTAAATATATAGGGAGGGAGGGGTTCTCCCATCATCATACTTAACCCACCTCCCCGAGAAATGGCAGTTAAGTCAATAGAAGATTTCTTCCATTGTCCTAGTGCTGTCTACACCAGGGGATAGCTCCATTTCCCAGGGGATGGGGTCTGGCTTTTTCACACCTCAGAGATGTAGTTATGCCAATGTGAGTTTTCAGGGTAGACAAGCCCTAACTCCCATCCACAGTTGGGAAGGACCCAGTGCCAGACACCAGGATATTGGAAAAACCACCAAGAGCTGTACAATGACAAGGCTCATTCCGCTCCATGCCTCCATTTCTCCACATGCATCATTTACAAAAAAACAAACAACAAAGCACGGTTGTGCCAATCCCACTCCAAGCACCGTGCCAGAACAAAGGCCGGACGGGAATTCGTTCGGAATTAAAGTGCAGCGCACACGGCGCAGCGTAGCTATGCAGAGACAGAACCGAATTCAACCTTCATTTGCGGGGTGAAAACACAATCAAGCAGGCGGGAATGTGCATTAGAGTTATTTAGAGAGCATACACCAGTCGCCTGGCTTCATTTAAATTTCAATGCACAGCCCATCTGAAGTGCAGTAACTCATCACCCCACTCCCTTCTAGGCACAAATCAGGCACGGCGAAGATAAAGCACCGGCAGTATAATACAGAGGAGCATCAGCTGTCCAACAAAGATGACCCAATCCTACATTAACCTCTTGGGGGGGGGGGAGGGAACCCTTCTGTAAAGAAAGGATTTAAAATGCAGCCCCTGCAAAGGCCAGTGATAATTGAAAAGGGGTGAGCGATTCTGTTACTGCCTATTGCATGGTTTTTAATTTTCTGACACAGCTAGTAGTTGGCTGCTGTCAGAGTCAGAATCCTGGACTAGAAGGACCACAGAGCTGATCCACTGTGGCCATTCCTATGTTCCTAATAAACCAGAGTCAGACTTGAAAGTACCATTAGCCAGACGCTGCAGTAAGGATTACTTGAGTAGGGAGCAGGACCTCAGAATACCACTGTGGATAACTAGCAATAAAGCGCAGAGAAGCAGCATTCTCAGACTGCTCTCAGAAGAGGTTCCCCTCGTCTTCAGTAGGTAGAAAATTTTCAGGCAGAAAGTTCAAATTGACGTTGTCTGCCTCTGAAGCTACAAGTGAAATCAGCAATCTTTAGGTGTCTTTCAGTTTTAGCAAATCCTTTTGGCAGAAAGATTATTATTTGGAGTGTTTACTGGGCAATTTATTTTGTGCCTTTGACAGCCCTTTGTACATATCACCACTTTCACTGTTTCCCCTGTAACCAGTCCGTCCTTTCACTCCCTTGCTCTAAAGACCTTTCTAAACATCAGCATGGGAGCAACCAACCCTTACAGAAACATTCTCAACGATTTGTATTACGTGACAGGATAGGGCATTAAAACGGGGCTCTAGCAGAAACTGGATTTTTCTTTTCAAGTTAGTCAGTTTCAAAGTACTGAGTCCCTTTACGATCTCGCAGGAGCAAGATGATCAACTGCAGAAAGCAAAATCATCAGACTGACTGCTGACAGCGCTGCTCTCTGGTGTAACCGTGTTAGCCAATTTAGCCTCCATGGGACACACAGAAGACACTTCCAGCTAGCCAGTAATAAGGTCACATCGAAATGTGCAGCGCAACAAACCAATCCTTGCCTTCCGGAGACGTTTTGAAGCCTCTTGGCTTTAGTTTAGTGAGGGTTTGACTGAAAAGAGAAAACCCAGATAACTAGAGAGCCGACAGAGGGCTTCCCATGTCCACATTCAGGCTGAGGAACCGGGTCACCTGGAAATAAACAGGCACTGGCTTCTGAAATATCACGAAGCAGGTGAAGCCAAGGCAGCACGGGGAGCAGAGCCAAGTCACTCAGCCGTGGTGCAGAAGAAATGATGGCCTGGATTAAAGAGCAAAAGGAAAATGCCACACGAAACAGGCACGGCTGGCTGGTGGCCAGATGTTCCAACCGGAGGGAACACAACACGGTGGTTGCTTTAAAACCCCAAGACCAAATGAAGGACAGATGGCCCCAAGGGTAAGGCAAGGTTAAGGAGATCCGGATAACCTGTTGTGTCAGTGATTTATTGGCTCAGTACAACAATCTGTAACCCACTAAAAACCCCTTTTCTGACCTATGACCTCAGGGGTGTTAACGGGTCACTTCACCACGAATCATCTGTTCCACTGGTCTATCATCAGATGGAGATTTAAGGGTCTGCATGTTTCAGTGAGTTTGGCTTTGCATCTTCTCCATTCAAAGCTCGGTAACAGCAGACAAGCAGTAACCGGCAAGGTCTGCAGAAGCAGCTCCCTTCAGGTTTGCTGATGAGGGGTAGGTTACTGTTGTCTATCGCTGTGCTTCTTAAGGGGGTTTGGCTGGGTCGTCTCCCCCCCCCCCCCCCCCGTGAGTAAATTATTCACAGAAATCTAAAACAGAACATGCACAATCACAGGCAGCAATCACAACAATGCTTGTACATTTCGAAGAGCCACCAAATAAAGCAGTAGCTGGAGAGAAGATGAAATACAAAGAAGGAGGAGAACGCCTGGGTCCTAAAAATAATTCAATCAATGCAAGAGAAATAGCACATGTGCAGATATGCACCTCAGGTGAGAGACAGCCGCCCTATTTCCAGTCCTCGCCTTCACCCTATATCAGGCCTGGAACACATCTGAAATTCAAACAAGCCTATGCTAACTCAGCCCAGAATGCTTTATTCCATGGGCCATTTCTCTGGCGTGCTGAAGGTATTTACTACTACTCCTTGTTACTGCATCTGTACACTCTCCCCTTCGGCAGTCCGGATGGACTGAGCCGAGGGGAAGCCATAGGAGAGCGGCAGCATGCAGAGATCAGATCAATTTCTCACGTCAAGAGAGTTTTAGAAGCCAAATGCTTTTCACGGTCACAGGGCTACACTTCGCCGTGAGAGTGAGAACCCCTGCAGAGATTCAACGGCGGCGCTCGCTAACCGATGTACTTCAATAGGATTCAGGCTGAAAATTAAGCGTGGGCTTGATTAGCACAGGAAACCATTTAGTGCTAAGGTGTAAGGACCTCATTCTGAGGACACTTAGCAGGCAGTAAGAAATGGATTCCCAAAGAACAGCTGCAGAATTGTGCCTTAGAGGCCCAATCGCGTAAGGGCTGGAGCAAAATCACAACTTCCATTTGCAAACCAGTGTTGCACAAGCCCCAGATGGGCGTCCTTTGGAGCTGATCTTAAGAACGGCCACACTGGGTCAAACCAACGGTCCAGACAGCCCAGTATCCCGCCTTCCGACAGTGGCTGGTGCCAGATGCGTTCAGAGGGAATGAACAGAACAGGGTGATTATCGAACGATTCACGCCCCAGGCCCAACTTCTGGCAGTCAGAGGGCTCAGAACACAAAGAGCATGGCATGATATCCATGACTATCCTGGCTAATAGCTGTAGGTGGACCTATCCGCCATTAACTTGGACTCGATGACCTTCAAGGTCTTTCCAGTTCTAGGAGATTGGTATATCTCCATTTATTATATTTATTATAACTTATCTCATTCTTTTCTGAACCCAGCCTTTGGCCGTCGCAACATCCCCTGGCAAGGAGTTCCACAGGTTGACAGAGTGTTGTGTGAAGCACTTTCTTATGTTTGATTTATACATGCCGCCAATTAATTTCATTGGGTGGCCCCTGGGTCGTGTGTTATGTGAAAGAATAAATAACTCTATCCCCCTTGGTTTGTCTCTTTCCTAAGCTGAACAGTCCCCGTCTTTTTAATCTCCCTTCAGATGGAAGCTGTTCTCTAGCCCTAATCTTTTATTTTCCCCCTTCTCTGTACTTTTTCCAGTTCTGGTCACCCTATCTCAAAAAAAGATGCATTAGAACTGCACGCTGTATTCCAGGTGTCGGTGTACCATGGGTTTATATAGTGGCAGTTTGCTCCCTATACGAGCAAAAAACTCCCAGGCACTTCAATAGTACAGGATGGGGCCCTTTGCATTCAGACAACTCACACGGAGCATCTTCCATCCCTGCCTCTTCTGCATTCTGTCATACAGCTGAGCCATCTTGCCCAAGGTAGAGGAGAAGCTGTAGCTACACTGACTGAGGTTCCTATTAATTGTGAAGAAGGGAAAGGTCAGCCTGATCTGAACAATGAACAGCTTTTAGCTCTGGATTTGTTACAACAGTGTCTTGCGAACAGCTTGGATATCATCAAGCTCATTGATCACGCCTCATTGTTATTGATACCAGCTGCGTTATCTAGCCACTGACAAGATGCCAAAACTTGCATCTAATAACTGGAAACAGGGGCGCGTAAGTGAATATTAAGCCAGCCTGGAATCAGTTTATCTGTAACTAATGTAATATTCTTGCGAGTACATTTTATTCACTGCTAATGCTGGGCTACTTTACTAAGTCATCATTCTTGCAAATTGCAAACAGACGCCTTAATCAGTACTTTGTTGAATGATGCCTTGTGCTCCCTCTTAAAATTAATCCACATCTGCCACCACCCAAACAGGGAATCTGGAGGTTGCTGGGGCATACAACGTCTTAACCCCCGGAGGGCCACAGTCCCAAATAGGACTATGGCAGTGCCTCCTTTAACATGGGACAGGAAGGGACCTCCTGGGTCTTTGAGTCCAGTCCCTTGCTATCACAGATCACATCATCCCGTTCACAAGCTTATCAACCTGCATCTCAAAACTAGTTTGGTGGTTTGTCCCCACTGCTCTTACTGGGAGGCGGTTGCAGAACTTCACTCCACTCATCATCCAACACCTAACTTCATTCAGCGCTAGTTTATATGGAGTTGTTCTTCTGCCAACATTGTCCTTTAGCTTAAATCGCCCTTCTCCCAGCCTGCTGCTCCCCAGAGGTCTTTAGAGAGAGCAATCACATCTCCACTGGGCCGTCGTTTCATGAGGCTAAACAAGCCAAGATCTCTCAGTCTCACAATCCTGTTCTAAGAATCACAGAACCACAGGGCTGGAAGGACCCTTGAAAAGTCAGCAAGTCCGTCTCCCTGCGCTGAGGCAGGACCAGGCAAACCTAAATCATCCCTGACAGGTGTTTATCCAGCCTGTCCTTACAAAGCTCCAATGGCAGGGATACCACAGCCTCCCTTGGCAGCCTATTCCAGAGTTTAACAATCCGTGTCATTCGAAAGATTTGCTATTATTTAAACTAAATCCCCCTGGCTGCAGATAAAGCCCATTACTTCTTGTCCTACCTTCAGTGGACACGGAGGACAACTGATCACCGTCCTCTTTTGTAACAGCCTTTCACCTAGTTGAGGGCTGTTCTCAAGTCCTCCTTCAATCCTCTTTTCTCAGGACTAAAGAGGTCCTGTGTTTTTTTTAAATCTTTCCTCCCAGGTGAGGTTTTCTAAACTTTTATCATTGGAGGAAGAAATGAATTGTTGCTCTCCTCTAGACCCGCTTCAGTTTATTCACATCCTAAAGTGTGATGCTCAAAGCTCAGTGCAGTACTCCACCTGAGGCTGTGCATTTGATTTTTCCTCCCTAAGTGTAGGACTTTGCACTGGTCTTTATTGAATTTCATCTTGTTGATTTCAGACCACTTCCCTTATTTGTCAAGATCATTTTGAATTCTATTTCCTGTCCTCCAAAGTGCTTGCAGCCTCTCCCAGCCTGGTGCCCCATCCACCAATTTTCTAGGCATATTCTCTATTCTGTTATCCAAGTCATGAATGAAAATACTGACTAGTATCAGACCCAGGACTGACCCATGTGGGACTCCACTACGCCCTCTCAGTTTGACAGAAAATCACTGGTAGCTACTCTTTGAGTAGAGTCTTTCAACCAGTTGTGCACCCACTTTATAGTAATTTCATCTAGACCATAATTCCCTAGTTTGCTTATGAGAATGTCACATGGGACTGTGTCAAAAGCTTTACAAAAATCACAATATATCATATTTACTGCTTCCCCTTGATCTACTAGGCCAGTAACCCTTGTCAGAGAAGGAAATTAGGTTGTTTTGACATGACTTGTTCTTCATAAATCCATGTCAGCTATTCTTTATAATCCTGTAATCCTCTAGGGTCTTATAAACTAAGTGTTTAATAATTTGTTCCAGGATCTTTTCGAGTACCAAACATAAGCTGACTGGTCTAGAATTCCCTGGGTCCTCTTTGTTCCCCTTTTTAAAAGATAGGTACAATGTTTGTGCTTCCCCAGTCCACCGGTTCTCACCAGTTCTCCACCCCTTTTTGAAGACAATTGCTAACAGTTCAGAGATTGTTTCTTAATTATTCTAGGATGAATTCCATCAGGCCCTGCCAACCTGAATACGTCCAACTCATCTAAGTTTTCTTTATCTTATTCTTTTCCTATTTTGGCTTATGTTCCTTCACTCTTGCTGTTAATATTAACTGTGTTAAGTATCTGGTCACAATTAATCTTTTTAGCGAATACTGAAGCAAAATGGGCATTAAGCACCTTAGCGTTAAGAACATAAGAACGGCCATCCTGGTCAGGCCAAGGGTCCATCTAGCCCCATATCCTGTCTTCTAACAGTGGCCAGTGCCAGGAATGAACAGAACAGGTCATCGTCAAAGTGATCTATCCCGTTGCCCATTCCCAGCCTTCTTGAGGTCAGTTATTAGCTCTCCCTCCTTAATGTAGAGGACCTGTATTTTCCTTCACCTTTCTCTTGCTCCTAATACACTTAAACAACCTCTTATTGCCTTTTAAGTCCCGTGCTAGGTGTGGAAGTACAGGTGTTTAGCATGCAACTCTTGGAGCCATGAGCTAGATTTCCAGGGACAGACTGACCCTGCTACTCCAGGAGGGCTGCTACAATTCAAGGGCCTCAGGAACCCAATCTGGGATTGCTAGCATGCTGTTGTCCTAGCTGGTGCCAGCGGTGGCAGTGGGACATTGGTCCATGGTGAGCAGCACTGACCCACGAATCCATTCCACATGGGTCAAACGGACACGAGATGGAAGTTATTCAGCTGCTGAAAATCCAGAGGAGGAAGATCAATGGGAAACCAAAAGCTGCCAGGAGCTCACTGTTGTTCTCGGATTGCTGTTGCAATATAAATGTTAGATTTCTGAACGGTCTCTCCCTTCTAGCCACGGCTTGCTTGCGGGCCGCCGGCAATGACAGCACACTGAACGTTAACTGTAGCACCCCAAGTCCCGCTTGCTGAAGCAGCGTCTAGCACATTATGCAGTGTCTGCTACTCAAGCAAGCCGTGGGAAACGGAGATATTTGAAGAAATGGCAGCAGAAAGAGACAGAAGGCATTTCCCCAAAGAGACCCCTCAAAAAGACTCTCTGCTCGTTGTCGGTCGGCACAGGAGCTAGACGAGGGCTGAGCCTTGGCTCATAAAAGATGACGCCTCCATCGGCTCAGGGTGAGAGGGGAGTTGACCTGAATTGGTCAAATTCTCCCTCGTTCCGGTCACTGAATTCCCAACACGGCCCGTGGACCCTGCAATTCCTGGAGCAGCACAACTGACAAATGCCGACACGCAAGACAGGTGATTGGTGCTCCAGCAGCAATCAATGTCTCCATTAAAACTCACGAGCGACATCCTGGGAATAAGACTCCCACCTTCACACTGCCTTGCTTTGCTGACCCCTGAAATCAAGTTCCTGTCCGAGCCTGAGCTCCACAAGCCCAGAGTCAAGTCTACTCCCCCGCTACAAACAGATTAGTCAACCTCTTGCAGAGGCTCACCATCCATCTCTGGAGTCTAACACTCCTCTTCCTCGGTAAAAGGAAGAGAGATCGGAAGAATCTCTAGGCTTCCAACAGTTTTCTAAGAGGAAAGTGACTTTTTGGCCCCGAATGTCCAATTTCCTTTCAGAGCCGATCTTGATTGTGTTTTATTACTGCTGTCTCCTCAAGGCATTTGTCTCACCCCAGCTGCAAAGCCAGTGCCGGCATTTCATCCAGTGGATGTTCTTTCTATTGGCCTCCCGACGCTGAACTATGCAATGCAGTTTAGCTGCGTGAAAACCCAGCCTCGCTTTGAGAGGGTTCGAGTAGAGATGCCAGGCTCTGATTCTATTAATCTATGTAAACAGAAAGGGGAGGGGAAAGATTTTCACTAGAGGCCGCACACCAGACTGTCCCGAGTTACATCCCAACATCAGAATAGGCCACGTGCACATTAACGCAAAGCTACGGCTGCCCCTTCGGCCCAAGCTGTCCGCCAATATCCACATCCCAGCAGGCTCATTTCTGCTCAGAGGGGAAAATCGATGCTGCGAGTCCGGGACATTTTTGTTTATTCATGTGCACACAAAGTCCTGTTCCCCTCGTCAGAAACAAGCAGCAGGCAGCTTCTTTTCTCAGAAAGAGCCCACGTCCGTCCCTCCAGCAAAACCCACTAGTACTGCGTGGGGCAGATCATCTATACGGGGGGGGGGGTTTACCCCACAACCGATTCCAACCCCACTGGGGTATGATTAGCCCTATCAAGCAACATGTCCCCAGCTCCCACTCCCATGTCGGGCCACCACAGGATGTGGCAAGACATCTGCCAACGTTCCCTGGAGACCGCGTAACTGAAAGGGAACCTGTAAATAATTCAAGCAAGGAAGCCTTGAGAACAGAGTGGCTCCAACACAGCACATTACTCCAGGGTCAGGGATAGCGGCAACTGCACACAGAATCAAAGGAGAGCAGAGAATGCCGAAAAGGGCTCCAGAGAGAAGAGGATTAAACAGGATGTTGCTTTGGCTACAACGGTAGCCACACAGGGGGTGGGGGGAAAGGCACTTGTTTTGATGGGGGCTAGTTATGGGTTTGACACCCTCTAGATAGGGTCATGGAGGATTCTTGACAATCATTTGGAGACAGCACACACAACCCCCTCCTCCAGCCCCTTTAGATATTCTAACATGGTGGGGGTTACGCCAAAATATGCTCCGGGCCATATTCAAAGAGCCAATCCTCAGAAAAGCTGCACATTGCCCTCCTGAGACAACAGAATAGTTGATCCAAAACAGAGCGAGAATGTAAGTAAACTTTAAAGAGTTCTTATAACACAGGAGGATGGAGGGCCGGCTACCACTCACAAGCTCTATAACCCCATTTGTGCTAGGAGGAAAATCTGCCCTGGAATATTAAGGCACAGGAGTTAGATACTCAGAGGCATTTTCACCGGGACTGCTCCAAGCACCACCGCAGCTACAGAATGTGGTTTGTTCAGCAATACACAACATAAAGGTTGTTGCATCCATTTAGCACCATAACAACAGACAATTCCAGTTCCAGACTGTAATTGTTTGCAATAAACCTCTAAGTCTTTGGATGGTATTAATGAAGAACATTTTCTCTGCATGCCTTATAAAGCGGAGGGTGACTAGCTCTCCTTCTTCCCCACCCCTCGCGCAGACTTGTAACATAGCAACCTGTATTTTTATAGCCCCTTTATTATACAAGGCTTTTTGCCGCACCCGGATAAAAAAGAAAGCAAACAGAAATTCGATTAACAGCTCATTATTACACAATATTTCTTGGTAATTATTTGCTAACAAGGGAGATTAAATTAATGGGGGAGAAAAAACGAACAAGGACCCAGGCTCTTGCTTAGCTGTGTGACATCCATAAATGCTTTGAACTAGAGAAAGACAAAGCGGTCACACAAATGTCATTTTCATCATATCCATGAGCTAAGTCGAGATCACCCCGCGTCAAGTAGCTCTCCGGGTAAACCTAGGTGCTATTCAGACGCGCCAATTTTTCCACCAAGAACTTTATCTAATTTAGGGAAATGTGCACCCTCGTATGTTACATCAGTACCACTTTGTATGCTGGTGCAGTGTCTACATTAGGGGGTTTGCAAGCTTCCCCGAGCGAGAGACATACCAAGTCTCTACATAGCCAATGCCCAAACCTAACGGCAGGAGTCTGAGCTACCGGAGGGGCCGCCTTTCAGACCAGCTGAAGCCACTAAAAATCCAGTAGAATGACAGAAGTCAGGAGTGACAGTGCAGGATAAACCCTGGTGTGCAACTGCTAGTGTGTTTTCCAGCCTCGGTACACTCCTTCACACTACTTCCTGTGCAAGAGTAGGCGTGTCAGTCTCAGTGAACTGCTCAAGGGGTACCTTGGATAACGGTGTTCAGCGTATCTCCACTCCCGCGGGGCATGCCGAGCCCCCGTCTTTACTTCCTCTCCTGAAGGCGGGTTTGTAGAAATGTCGGTGATGCTCAGAACTCATCAAGGCATCGCGTCTTGCAGCGACGTGCAGAAGCGCAAGTGAAGCGGTTGAACTCGTTCGTTATCGACCAGCCCTCAGAAGCGGAGAGCTGAGCCATTTCGGCACCACTTCATTACCTCACATTTTAATTTGCAATGTTGCCTTCCTCGAGAATCCCGATTAGCAACACACGAGCAGCTCGATCAGGCAGCTCCTGAAGACAGATGGCAACGCAGCAACATTCCTTTGACATCCACGTCCATCCTCCCTTCCCCTCAGCCCGCTCGGCTACATTATGAAACATCACTCGCCATGGGCAGCAGCCTGGCCTCTGCAGGGCGAAGCCCACATCAAATATATTTCTGGGGGCTAGGGGTTTTATTCCCCCGCCAGACGTCTCACAAACCACATGCACAGTACGACATTTCTTGGCGTTGGTAACATTTGTACGTCTCTAGCCCTATCCCCAGGGACACCAGAGTCCGGAAGGTGAGCCTTCAACTTCCTGTGAGTCAGACGAATGTTATCTCCATTTGGGGATGGTGAAACTGCAGCTCTGACTAGCCCAAAGTGCCACCGTGAGATTAAAACCCAGATCTCCTGTCCCCTCCCCTAAATACTCACTGACCTTTATGGGCAGCAAGGATGACACGTCTCTAACTCGTATTGGAATCAGTGCGGGTTACACAGGTCTACTAAAGGAAGAAGAGATCAGCCCTGTCTCTATGTCAGGGTTGGGGAGGTCACATCTGGCCCACAGGACCGTCCTCCTGCCCGGCCCGCCTGATCTCCCTGTCAGGGAGGCTCGCCTTGGCCCCGCCCCTGCTGTCCCCCCTCTCTCCTCTCCTGGAGCCTTAGCATGCCGCGTCCAGGAGCGGCCCTGGACGGTGCTACAGCAGCATGGCTCCGGCGTGGCCTGAGCTTCTGCCGCTTGGAGCGGCGTGGTAAGGAGGTTGGGGGGGGGAGTGGATAAGGGGCAAGGAGCCCCGGGGCAGTCAGGGGACGGGGGGGGGGTTGGATGGGGCAGAGGTTCGGGGGGGGGGGGGGAGTCGGGGACAGGGAGTGGTTGAATGGGGCATGAGAGTCCCAGGGGTCTGTCAGGAGGCAGGGGGTGGATAGGAGTAGAGACAATCAGGGGATAAGGAGCAGGGGGGTCTGGATGGGTTGGAGGTTCTGAGGGGGGCAGTCAGGGGCAGGAAGTGGGTGGGGGTCGGATAGGAGGTGGGGCCAGGCTATTTGGGGAGGCACAACCTTCCCTACCTGACCCTCCATACAATTTTGGAACCCCAATGTGGCCCTCAGGCCAAAAGATTTGCCCACCCCTGCTCTAGGTCACTGATATTCATACGACATCGGGGTGAGCAGGGCATCTGGTACAAACAAATAGTCACTGCATTGTGTACACTGTCACTAGCTCACTCTTGCTCCTGCTTCAAAAAAAGGAGCTTCTCTCCTTCTCCGGGACAGTGTACTTCCAGAAATTCATCACAGCGCCTAGAACAACCCAGGCAATATCATGGTCTGCTCCACCCCCGCTGAATCCCTTCCAGGTCAAGCTACCCTCAGGTGGGTTTCGCACCCTCAACTTGCACACTATATTTCTTTATTTAAATTAAATAGTAATTCATTAAAATAAATTATTTACGGGTCCGATTCTCCTCTCCGTCTCACCAGCTTTACCCTGGTAAGACTCTCTCCGCTTACATTGGATTTATACTCGTGTCAGTAACCAGGTGCATTACCACTAAACCCATTTTAAAAGGATTAGCCTCGGAGCAGGAGGAGATAACAAGGCTCTGAGAAGGAAATGACCTACCTTTCTGTTCATCTTAATCTGGGTTCCCGAGATTCCTCCCTGAATAAACCTACGTACTGGCTTATGTACCTGGTTCAAGGCAGCTGCTATTTCCTGATGCGGATTTCTGCCCCGTTTGTATCACAATTTAGTCATGCCTGATTCAACTTGTCATTACCGAGCCCTGGCCAGCGAGCCTGTGACAGGCGCATTCTGGCAGTGTTTAAGTCCTGATTTATATTAAAAAAGAAGCCACTTGCAAATCAGGCAATTACTGTGTGGCGTGTGTGTCTTTTGCACTAGAGTTCTGAAAGGTGGAGTGACAGACCGCTCTTGTCCCTGGACCAAGAGAAGTGTGTTTCACATATACCTCTAAAGATCTCGTAAGGTTTAAAATAGTTCCAGGAGTGCAGCTAAATCAGCCAGGGCTGCCACGGTTTAGATAAAATGCTGTCACGATCCTCAGGTCTCTCTTAATTGCAATTGTCAAATCTATCTTCATCCCCCTGCACTGGGTACTAGACAAAGGCAAACAGAAGTAACTGAAGCACATAACGTCTAAGAAAGGATCAAAGGAGGCTACGCCATTTAGAACCGTATTAAAAGCCACGCCAGTTTGATGCTCTTGGAACACAGGAGATCTAGGTTAGATTCTCTGCTCTACCACACACCAGAGAAACCGTTGTGATCATCTGGTCTGACGTCCTAGCTGACACGGACCATAGGATTCCCCTGCATTCGTTCCTGTTTGAACCAAAGCACGTCTTTAGAAAAACATTTAATCTTGATTTAAAAATCTCCCGTGAGGGAGAATCCATCCCACCCCAAGGAAAGTGATTCCAATGGTTAGTTACCGTCACACTGTTAAAAACCAAGCACCTCATTCTGAGTCTGTATTTGTCTAGCCTCAGCTTCCAGCCCGTGGAAGGGTTTAGACAAGCCTGCAGGCAGACCCTGGGTCAGGGTGCTCTCAAAGGGAAATCTCGGAGGCCGTATAGCGATCACTGTATGCTGCAAAGCAACGTCTCTGAGCAGCGAGAGCACTGCGCAGCATTCTGAATAAAGTCCAACCAGCACCACGCAGAAAACAGCTACCCCTGTTCCAGACTCTTCCTGCTGCCTCGCCAGCCAAGCACACCCGATAAACCCCAGGGAGACCCCAAGCATCTTCAACTGGCGTAGAGAATTGCTCCCGCGGGATATAACGTGGGACCGAAGTTCTTGCTCTATGTAAGGTCCGCTGGCTTCATTAGCAAATGACAGTAAAATGTTATCAAACCACCAATGGTGTCCCTTGTGCTGCACAAGATGCAAACACACAAAAAACTCCACAACGCGGTGGGGTAGAGGGTGTGCAGGGAGTGTGCTGCCGATATCCACTGTCTCCCTGTTCCCTATCCAGAGACCCCTCTCTCGTCTGTCCACTCACTAGGGTGGGGGCTGGATTAATGGCCCCAGTATTGTATTATCTGAACACCTCATCTTTGATGTATTTATCCCCTCAACAGACCTGTTAATTGGGTCAGTGTTATCCCCACTTCACAGATGGGGGAACTGACACACAGAGCAATTAAGCAATTTGCTGAAGGGCACCAAACGTTTATGACAAAGCAAACCCAGATCTCCAGGGTCCCAGGCCAGCACCCTAACCACGGGACCATCCTTCCTCCATACATACAACCCCGAGCACAACGGGGCTAAGGCCTCGAGGTGCTACCACAATATAATGTCAACCGCCGCCCCAAGGAGCTTATTGTGCCATCAAAAAGTATAAAATTTGCATGAATGGCAGCTCTTTGTAATAAGTCTTCACACTAGACAGCACGTCAAATGAATCTGCTGAGTGATTCAGAGTTTGCTCTGATAACGAGTTGTCATTGTGCTGCCTTTTTTATGATATATATATTTTTGGTGAGCTACATAAAAGCAATTTTCCTTTCGTTGACATGTTCAAACACCCGGGGTTTGCAGTCTCACTCCCTTTTTTCATGTTAATGGCAGGTTTCCGTTTCACGGCAGATGCGTTCATTTGGGCCTAGCACCTGTCTACGAATTCGCACGCAGCACAGGATCAAAGAAAAGCTCAGCCTGTCTGGAGGGCTCTGCTTGCTAGCGGATAAATGAGCCTTCCCACTAGAAACAGCCAGGTTAGTCCTGTAAATCATCTAAAACGGAGCTCAGCCCTGAACAGCACCCTTCGGCGAGTCGACGCCTTACCACGTGTACCCCGCAACGTGAACACCGACTCCCACCGACCTCACTGAGCTTTGGATCAGCTCCTAAGCAAGCCAGTACCTTCAGCGGCCAGACATGCAGCACAGTTATTGCAAGCAAAGGATTCTTGGGTTCCACCTTGGATCATCACTGACTCGCTGCGCGGCCCATAAAGCCAGTTAGGTGCCCACTAATACCGAGTGCCCAACCCCGACAGCCTGATTTTCAGAGGCGCTTCTCCCCACCCAGCGCCCTGAACCAAAAGGGTAGCCAGGGCAGACCCCAGAGTATAGGTGCCCTCCTGTCTGCATGCAGCACCAACCCAGTGCCCGCTGGGGACATGGAAACCTCTAGGTGAAATCTTAAGCAGCAAAAGATACTCTGTTCACATCCAATTTCACCCGCACAGAAAGGAAAAGGAAAATCAGAAGACGGCGCCTGATACCCACCCAAAATTATCCTTTACATAGAGCACTTTCCTTCCGGCCTGGCCGCTCAGCCACAATTGGGTGCGTTAGGAGCACCAAATCAATCCACAACACCTTCACAATTTTTGTGCCAAGCCCACAACAGTAATTGAACTTCACAGCCAGCAAAAGGCCTGTGCTCTAGTGTAGAAAAACTCTTATGATAAGGGGGGGGAGGGGGCGCAAAGTAATCACACTGAGCTGCAGGGAAATAAGCCCTTTATCACGATTGCAAATGCATAGCAAAATAGGAAGTAATGATGGAAAAACTTTGCACTTACTGCAATAACGGGGACTGAGCTGACCGCAAGGAATGGAATTAATTTGGGTTTGCTGGCTGCAGGTTTGCGGAGATAAACACTTTTTACTCCTTCCCACCCATAAAACTTCAATGACCATTTCTAGAATAATACAGGGGATTCCTGTATAGATTTCATTTTCTGGCAGTCTAGTCACTGTGTACGTAAATAAGCATAAAATGCTGGAGAAGGGGATTTAGGCTCAGAATTGGATTCAGGGTATCACTTCTGTTTACCTTTGGGCTTCAGAGGCAATGGCTTTCTGAGTGTTTAATGTAGAATAGCAACATATAGACACTAGTTAGGGGAGCAGCCAGCTAACAACAATCACCCACTGGAAGCAAGTATTACTTTTCCTACATTACTAAGAATGCTATCCGTTACTGAGGCAGAGAACGCTACAGAGTCAATTTAATTGCAACTGTGGACCCCCTTTATTTATTTATTTGCATTTCTCTTAAGATTGAGAAGGAAAAATAAGAGTCCATTTCATTGATGTTTCTCACTTTTGAAACACAAACCCAACGTTTGTGTTTCAAAGGGGAAGGCTAAAAAAAAAAAAAACACACCAAACAACTTTTCATAGGAAATTTAGATGAAAATCCCAAGTTGCAGAAACGTTTCAATGGGCTTCTGGTTTCCACAAAAACTAAATCTGGGAGCAACTGAATCCAACAGGGTCCCACTAACTTCTTTACAGCTGTCAGTGGATTCTGCGTACCCCTTTAGGGGATTATTTTGCCGGTTTAATTTGGGGTAATACGTGTGGTAGCCGTTCTGAGGGACCACGCTGGATGCACTGGTTACCCAATGTCTGCGGAAGGGACCAGCATGCCTCCCAAGACCAATCAAGACCTAGGTCCCTATGCTGGCCCTCTGCACCCCTTGGCTATAGAGCTTGCTGTATATATTTTAATGACTATACAACAAGTCAAACTGTAAAGACAGCATTGGTGGTAGTTTTCTTATTTTAGGGTTTTATGCTGCTGCCCATCACCAGGGTCTCTGAGCACCTGCCACATAAAACCAATAGCAACAGAGAAGTCCTAATGGATACTATGGAGTATCTGGCGCTTCTTTCGGGGTAAAATCTCTGCTTAGGGTGGGGGCTTATTTTAAAAAATATCAATTAAGTAATTCTTATGTGGCTGATTTGTTTCAAGGGTCAATCGGGCCATAAGGTGGGGTTTCAACAGAGAGTCTCCTTTTTGAGGGATGAGGCCTTTCCAAAGAGAAAGGTTTTGCAGCATTTCTTGATGACAGTTTCCCCAGTTAAACTCCCCAGTAAGGGTTCCGCTATTCAGTTAATCGGAGCGGAATCTGTGCTTCCATGCCCCGGGGAGGAGAGAAACGAGCAGGAAATCAAGAATGCAGAGAGCAGGCTCTGACTCACCTTGAATCCCTCACCCCCAATTCATCTTTTCCCACTTTCTCCTTGTGTGCTGGGAAGCTGTCTCCTGAAAATACCTCCACTACAGCACACACTTGAAAAGTTGGTATCAGCAGCGGAGTGGTGCACAAAATATCACCACCTGCGGGAGTCAGTTTCATCTCTCTCTGATCAGGTTTAGTGATATTTAAAATAAGTAAATAAATAAAAAATCACATCTTGATCTTTTTCTGACGCCAATGACAGGAACGTGACAAGTTTTCTCCCCCTCCCCCTACTATAGGCTGTTTAAAACACCATGGCCAAGCTTGACACATGCTTAACAACTGCTCTGTGCTTTCCCTTAGATGGAACAGCAGAAAGGGGATGTGGTCGGTGCACTTCCCACCAACTCAGCCCACAGTTACTCAGTCCTCAGGAAACCAGTTAACAGCACACTGCAGAATGGGCATGAACCATGAAGGTATATGTGACCAACATGGAGATCCCTTTATTAACGTATTACTACTGGATGCCGTGCTGTGTTGGGGATTTGGTCCATTGTGAGGTCCTGAGCCACATTAGTGATCAAGGCCACCGGGTGACCTCGGGTCAGTCACTTAATCTCAGTGCCTCAGTTTCCCCATCTGTAAAATGGGGGTAATGATGCGCCCGCCTTTGTAAAGTCTCTCAGAGCGACTGACAGCTGTTCTATCAGAGCTCGGTGGGATGGTGTTTCCTATAGGACTATTTCAGTACTTCTCATTAGGGGCCCTGTCTGTGGGCTTGGCTTCACTGAAGCGTTAATCCCACCTCTCTCTGGGGCATTGGCTCTAAGCAGACTGCTGTCCACCCCATAGGTGCTGGAACTAGGGGTGCTGCCGGAGCCCCTGGCTCAAAGGGGTTCCCAGCACCACCTCTCCCCACCCCCAGATTTCAAAGAAGGGATAAAATCCCTGAGCCGGAGTACCTGCCCCTCTCTCTTTTTCGGTTGTTGCCATATTGCTTAACTCCCTCTCATAGCGGTGCTTTTTGAACACACAAGATGGAGGTTCGCTCCATATGGAACAATGCGCAGAGAACTCACTATAACCCGCACACAGAGCCAGTTAGACCTCCTGCAGCACCCTCGTGGACATCAGAATCCGGTCTCCACTCCGCTCTGGCTGCTGTTCCAGTCCCGTCCTAAAGAACCGACACTCTGCACACAGACACACGCACCAGCATGTCTGGCGGTTAATGTCTGGAATAAAGCTTTGCCTGCCACCCGCAGTGAGGATGTGCGGCTAATGAGCTGTGCATCCCGGAAAGAGCCAAACGCAACAGATTAAAGGGAACTTTTAAGGGGCATGCGTCAAAGGAATTAGGAAACCGCATAAGAGAATCCGATATCCCCACTATGAATATTAACACGAGGACATGGCCCAACTGAATCTTTTCAGCATCGCAGAATAATTAGCCCATCAAATCTGCACAGGAGACTTGCTATAAAGGGCTCTGCATCTTGGCAGGGGTCTAGGTGGGCATATGCAACCAATGTGTCTCCCGGGGGGGACCATTCCTTTGGATGAATACCAGGAGACATGGTATCACTCCCCACTGCATTAGTGATCAGACTGCCTAGTTAGCTTGCTGTATCACAGGTAGGCTGTAAACTGGTCCGCAGACAAGAGCTCCCACGTTCTAAGCCTAGTGCTAACAAACAGACCCTCTTCTGAGCCACAGAGAAGTCACAACCAAGTCTCTGTCTCTTGAGCGTGGTCAGAGCATCCAAAAGGCAACGTCTGAGTGGCTTTGGCTGGGCACAGATCTTATTGTGCCAGGTGACAACAGAAGAGAATTTGTGTTGCTTTCTTTTAAGGCCTTGTCTACACTACAAAGCTTTGTCGGCAAAAGCTGCCTTTTGCTGACAAAACCGCAGAGGTGCACCCACTACAAAGAGACTTTTGGCGGCAAAACTCTGTGGTTTTGCCGACAAAATAAAACCACCTCACTGAGCAGCATTTAGCATTTTTTATTTTAGCAGGAGTGGAACGAGGACATTGCTGTGACTGCAGGCTCTTTGGGATAGGGACTGGTTTTTCGATCTGGGTTTGTATAGCTCCTAGAACCACAGTACATGACTAGGGCTACTAGGCACTACCACGCTATAAATACGAAACAACAATGCAGAACGCTAGCTGTTGTTTTATGCTGTGTTGGGGGTATTCCATTCCCCATGTTGGTTGAATGGGAAGAAGATTCAGGACATCCTTCTCCTATCCCCGAAGAACGAGTATTAGGCAAAGGAAACAAGTGTCATCAGACCCTTGAAGAATTACTACTCGTTAAGCTAAGATATTAACACACACTCCCACTCCCTCCCAAAGGAACTCTGAGGGAAGAGCACGAAGAACCCCATTAGACATGGATAAGCATCAACTACAAGCCAAAACTCAGTTCAGCTCCTGATTTTAACTGGGTTCAAATCAAAACCTCTCTAGACAGGGGAGCCTCAAACAGCAGCATGGAATAATGGGGAAGGATTTTTTCCTTTTTGGGGACCAAAGACTGGCTTGGAAGTGAGAGGCCAACAGTGCCAGGCAGATTAACCCAGCAGCAATCAGGGAACATCTCTAACTTGATTACTTTGCTCTGTCTGCTCCTCCTGCCATCTCCTTCCTAGCCCACCATTTCCCAGGAAGTCCTGTACCCCGCCTCCTCCCACCCCACCCTGCAGACACAGGCAATGCAGGCTTCTTCCCATCAGGCAGAGAAAAACATTAGAGACATTGGGAAGAAGTGGGTTGCGTGGGGGAACTGTTTGGTGTCTCTGTTGGGAGCTGTCGGCAGCTGATCAAATACATTAGACAGGTCACTTTGTGCCTTATAATGACAGGCAATTATCACAAACACCAATACAGGCAAGATAGGCCCAAGTTTAAAAACAAGTATAAAAAGAGGGTGTTTGAGGGTGATAACCTTCCACAGCTTTAACCACAGGAGTGAGCTGATTACATTCATTTGGTTGCGTGACAGAGCTGGATCTTGTGCTGGGTTTCTTTACATGACCCCGATACCAGGACATGCCTAACCCAATATTATTCAGCCCACAGGACAATGGGCCTTTCACTGAAATACACGACAATCTGGTGACTTTTGTCTTCCAAATTCTGAGAGGAACCAAGCAACAAATGGAAATTTAAAGAACTCACACGTTCCCGTGGAGGGACTCATGGAGTGCCAAACTACTGGAGCTTTTAGTTTTGTTTCTCAATCCAAGTTTTTAGATGAACCAATTTACAGATGGGGAAATCAAGGCACAGAAAAATTAAGTGACTTGCCCACAGTCATACAGGGAGTCAGTGGCAGAGTAATGAATTGTGCCTAGATCACTTGAGTCCAGCCCAGTACCTTAACCACAAGACCACCATTCCTCCTTATTTACAGTATATCCTAGAACTGAGCTTACTATTATAGACTCTTAGAGATTTTTTAAAAAAACATTAATGTAGTCACAGTTGTGTGAAAATGGGAAAGGGGAAAGAATCTGATGGGGAAGGGGAAGCATTCGTTAGATGCCAGAGTTACCAATTCTTGCAATTTTCCAAGAATTGTTGTTAGTATTTTGTGTTATTCTTAAAGCCCCAGCTCCTGGAGTCATGTGATCAGATGACAAACTCAGACATCATTTACAGGTTTTTGCCCTTTTGGTTGCAGAGAATGTCTTGGATATCTGACCCTAAAAGTTTCTTCATCAGCACACAAAAAAGACAAACACTGATTTTTTTAAGTTAATTTCATGGTTTTGGGGGAGACTGATTCATGATTTTTGAATGACTAGCATTGGCAATGCTGAAAATTAAATCTCGGGATTGAAACAAAGGTCTCACTTGGACGCTTTGGAAACCGCTGCCGGTTAACGAAAGAAAACAAAAGAAATGAAAGAGCCAACACTTTTCATGCGTGTGGTCTAAAGTCACGTTCAGCACAGACACCGATTTAGAGAATCCCAGGGAAATGCAATTTCATTAAATCTCCAATAGAAACTGATTTGTATCTGGCTTCGGCCAGAACGGAAACCAATAGGAGGGTTAAGAAAAAAATCCATCTAAACTTCATTAGCCAAAGCACAGAGTAACATCAACATGCATGATGCTTTGTTGCCTGCCATCACTATCAAACACACGGCCGCCTCAGACCTTGGGAAGAGCTCTTCTAGACAGCTTGCAAAGCCAAGGAAATCAATGTTTTTATCTCCAGCCCCTTTTGGTAACTGCAGTTCATCCTTTTCACTTGCACCCACTGACGGAAGCTTTAACAAGGACAACGTTTCCACCTCTTATGAACCTTTCAGTATTCAGCATTTTAAAGCCCCAGCTCCTGGAGTCACGTTACCAAATGAAAATATCAGCTTTTTAAAAAAATAAACAAACAAACAAGTTGCTAGCCTCATGATTGCAGAGAAATGCTTGAAAGTATGATTCAAAAACATGCCCTAAAACGTCAGAAAACAGGATGCAAAGCGGGTGGATTTTTTTATAATCTTGTGATTATTTTTTTGAGGGTTGATTCAGGATTTTTGAGCAGTGGGGACTGGCAACACTGCAACAAGCGGAGCGCAGCTTTCATAGTGAAACTCTGAAGCCATGCAAAACCCATCATGGGGATCCCCAAATACTGTGGGGAACAGTCTGAGGCAAGCCCCAACCCTAAACCAAGCCAACCGCCAGTGCTGTCAGCTGCACTTACATCCCCTCTGCTGCTGGACAGGGCCACCCACGTACGTTAGACATGGGAGATCAATGTCCTGCTCTACCAGGCGCTGGTGAGTGCTGCGCCCAGTTCTGGCAACGATGTCGACAAATCGGAGGAGAGCAACAAAAATGGTCAAAGGTTTAGAAAACCTGAACTGGGAGGAAAGGGTAAGAAAAACGGGGCACATTTAGCCTTGAGAGAAGATGACTGAGTGGGAGGGGACCCGATATTTCTCAGATATATGAAAGGCTGCTATAAAGAGGACTCTGATCCATCATTCTCCACGTCCATTGAAGGTAGCACACGTAGCAATGGGCTTCATCTGCACCAAGGGAGAGCTAGGTAGATAGTAGGACAAAGCTTCCCATTACAACGGAGTTTCTAACTTGCCCAAGGGAGGCTGTGGAATCCCCATCACTGGAGGGTCTAAGAACAGGTTGGACAAACCCGGGCGGCCTAGGTTTACTTGGTCTTGCCACAGCACAGGGGGTGGACTCGGTGACTTCTCCAGGTCCCTTCCAGCGCCACCTTTCCACAAGTCTACGATCCACTCCCCTAAGAGAGCACACGATTTAGGACAGCAGCCCTCTATTTCCTACCTAGCGTATCTGCAAGAAGTGGGGAGGAATGAAGATGAGTCCGGGGTGTGGACACCACTTGCACTGCACTGCCAGCTCAGAGACCAGACTTTACTCTCTGGTGCAAAAGGCAGGAGTTCAAGAGCAACATCTCGTACATCCGGTAATGAGCAGGTCAGCTAGAAACGGGCTTCCAGCGGCCCACAGTCCCGGACACAAACAGGCCTGAGGCCACTGACCGTGGACTGTCAGACAGCTACTTACCAGCAATGGGAGGAGGAGGTCGGCCAAGAAGACAAAAGCTGCTCCCAGGATGAAGCCAACAGCTACCGGGAAGAAAGCAAAAGCCCCAAAATTCCCAGAACCTTCAGCCATTTCAATCGCAGGAGCCAGGAGGGACCAGTAAGAAGCAGCTAACATGACCTAAGGGACAGAGAACACAACAAATTAACACAGGTGATGGGATTACCCCCAATCGAGTTCGGGAGCCTAATACACTGGGTGCTGTACATACATGCAATAAAGAGACAGGCCAAAGGAGGGTGACCAGCATCCTCACAACCGCTCACTGCAAAGCTGGGAACAGAATGATGCCTAATCAGGTGCCCTGCCCATTGGACAATACTGCCTCTGCTTCCACATCAAGGGTGCCAGCCGAGAGCATGCTGCCTCTCAACGGCAAACGCCCCCGTGTGACCCCAACTCCCTCCACCCCCCAGGCTCCTCCCACGTAACCCAGGCAAAAAAAACTTCCCTCCGGGTTACTTAATGACCCTCCTCTAGCAGGAGGAAAAAAGCAAACGCCCGCCATGGATCCGCGACACTGGCCTCCGCTCACTAAAGTTGTTCAGCAGATTCACGGCACATCAGAAGTCCAATAAATCAGGGTGTGCACACTGTACAGACAGCGTCCGCACTGGTCCGCTAACACCCCGTTGGTAACCGTGTTTCGTGACCGTCCAAACTCTCTGCTTCCTGCAACATCCTGGACGGCACCGGCCCTGGAATAACGCTCACGGCGGCTCGCCAGGACTCGCACCTCGCCGGCTTCAGATCATACCCGCCACAAACGCTCCAGCTTATTCATCATTGCTTTTGCCATCACACTTGGCAACGTGAAAAGTGTGTCACGACCATTCGAACTAACCGACGAGATTCGAGCCAACTTCCCAACAGAGCTGTCGCCGGATGGGATTGAGCGTGAGCCGTGCAAAGCCATCCATTTTCACCCAGCCAGCCTTGAGGCAGGAAAACAACCGACGCGCACACGCTTGCTTGCTAGGCTCATCCTACTGAGGATTAACACATCCATAAGAACCCTTCCCATCGGGGAGCAGCAGGAGCGGAGGGGAGGGATGGACTGGCTCCCATCCACATACCAGGTCTTAGTGATGGCAGGGAATGCCAGAGACAGAGACCTCTGCACAATATACTGTGAAACAGGGGTGTCTTCTAGTTTGTCACCTGTTTTCACCACAAAGCACATTCAAGGATGCTTCAGAGAGACCCCACCAGTTTGGACTCTACATTGTTAACACCCCAGGTATGTGTTACTATCAACACCTTATGTTGTTAAGATGAATAGCCAAACAATTCTGACGTGTTTCTACCATTAATGCAGATTGAAATGCCAAACGTGACCAGTTAGTGACTGAAACCGGAGGAGTCCATTTCACTTCCTAGCGCTCAGATCACCCAGGTACCCACGCACTGACACTGGGGTCTGGAACATGGACACCAATATTTGATTCCCAGAACACACACCACCTTATTTCCATTGGTATTAAAGTACTTTGGGGGAAAAGACTTCCCCTGGCTTTAAGGTTCTGCAAACCTTTGGTCTTACTAAAACTAGAACTGCAGGTCTAAATCAAGCTGAGCGAAACGCATCCTCCCGTGAAGCGCAGTTACTTGGGGCTGTAAAAACAACACTACACATGGACCCCAATCCAGAGACAGACAGACATCCCCATGGCAGTACACAGGGCCCACCCCTGGCCACAGGAACAAGTCGCTGCTCTGCCACATATGCCCTGTGACCTTGGACTAGACGCTTTGTCTCCTGGTACCTCAGTTTCCTCTCTGTAAAGGGGGTACAATAATGGCTCTCTGTGGGGAGGATAGAGGCATTCATTACTAGGAGGCACTCAGCTACACAGGAGATCAGCCCATCTTGCGTTATGCATGGAAGCCGACCCTCACGGCAGGCAGGATATCCATCATGATCCACAAGGCTCCAGTGACCTGGGAGACTCTCTCCAATCCACTAAGAGGAGTCGGGGTTAGTTACTGGGCACCCTCTCGCCTAGCCTTGCAAATCAGTTACCAGAAGAGCAGGGGGAGAGGATCCAATCCGTCTCTTCTTCCCCGCCCCCAAAGCCTCCACCCCTACAGAGAACAGCACTGAGGAGACAGGTGGAAGGGGGAGGCAGGAATCCCTGCAGTCATTTGTCATTCCATTCCCCACGCGGCGCACGCCCGTTGCTGAATAAAGAACACGCTGTTCTGCAGCGTCTCCCAGATGACATGGCATGACACCAGGCCGCAAGGGAGAACGCGGCTCAGCTCCCCGGGGCCCTGGAAGAAAAAGAGGAAGCGTGAGAGAGATCTACATTCCTTCTGAGAGAGTAAAACCCCACTCACCGCTTCAAAGCCAGGAGCCTCGACCCACACACGTTCCTGGCTCTGGCCAGGACATAATTCAGGACACAACTCCTACTGACTTCAGCTCAAGCGGTGGGTGCCCACGCCCCTCTGAAAGTCAGACCCAAGGGGGGTACTCAAAGCCAGCCGGCACTTCCTGGTTTACATGGTCCATGCAGTGCAGAAAAGGATGCCGTTACCCGGGCATCGTATTTCAAACCTACCTAGGAACCAGCCTCAGGATAAAGTGTTCTCATCAACCGGCAGCTGTCGGATGGCCTAGGTGAAAGGAGTTTGGAGGGGGTCTCGAAATGGCAACTACACACCAAAGTCTTTATAGCATCCCACTAACAGATCCACACTAACACCCGGGTCACAGAATTCTGGCTAACGGAGGGGAAGAACAACTGTAGCTTTATGGGACCAGGGTGCAGCTAAATACACTGTATGGTAGCAATCAATACATTTTGTATTGATCCTAGTCAGAGGATCCAGTGCCTCTTTGGCAGCAAGAGGGAGCAGGTAAAGAACTGGATTTCTTTGTTCTATTGGTTTTGTCTTTGAATGCAGCCTCACTTTGGACTCTTTCCTTCCCTTCGCCCACGTGCTCCAACCTCCTGCATCCAGCCATCAGCCGCACCCCTGCATCACATCAGGGATGGGGAACCTCCGAGACACCAGTTCCCCTAGGTTATTTTTGTTTCTGTTGCTGCATATAAACAGACAAGCGGGCAGGGGTAGAAGCGGGAGGCGTACACAAGCCAGAGGGAGGGGGGACACTAGACAGTGCACCGACCTGCCGGGATGCCCTGAATCTCTTTGGGGTTAGTCCACAATGAAGGTAAGAGAGCGTGGAGTAGTTTTAGGCTTGATGCACAGACCTCCCTCTGTTAGCCCATGATCAAAGTGACCCTAGCACGCTGGTTTGAAACCACACACACAAATCCTCTATGCAGCTTCCTGGATAAAGGAATTCTGCAGGAACACACGTGCACACACACAAATGAGTTAGCTCCTTGCTAAAAATACTGATCACACCAATGCAAATGGTAACAAGTGAGGAGACAACGGCAGTCAAGTCAATTCATCACCCCATTTTGGTGCCACTTCACGGCTTCCTTCCCCCAACCTCAGCTACTTCCCTTCCCCCACCACAATGTGCATCTCTCCACCCACACCCTAGAGACACCAGTGGGCAGCTTTGACCTCCAACCACGGGTAACGTAGGGCTTGGTGTGGCTCACAAACGAGACTACACGGAATTCTGCAGGTGCCTTGGCGTCGGTTTAAGAAGCAAGATACAGCATCCATACGAACAGCTGCAAGAAGATTTCCGACACAAGTCTCTGCAACGGATCCGTTTTGCCCCAGGACGCCTTCCCTGGCTACTGTTGTGCCAGGTGGAGATGCAAGCCCCAAGTCTACATTTGACCCATTAAGCTTTATTAAAGTAGCTGAGAAATCCACTCCCCAGATTATAGTTAAGCAAGAAAGAAAATATCAGATCCTCAAATATGCATCCAATATGCAGCACAAACACATACCTCATCAATTAATTCATTTCATTTCCTCTCTTCCCTCCCACACACCCCTCCCCCCGATGTTAGATGTGCCGGGCAATAATCAGCCCAATTAAGAGCCTTCAGCAGGTTCGGCGTCCCCTCAGCCCCCAACTATCTACAGCCCTTGCTTTTGCAGCCATTCAGCTATGGAAGGAATCTCATTTGTGACGGACTCCACTGGGAGTCTTCTCGTTTGCCATGAAAGAAAATTCCTTTCTTGTCTTTTCTTTTCTTTTTGTAAAAAGTAAAATCGGTCTGAGGCCTGAAAAAAATGTCAGCTAAGAAAAAATGCTTAAGAATAAACAGAAAAAGTTTCCCCGGCGTGGGCCCAAACCCAGCCTTCTGGAGCCAGGCATTCTCCCAGGGCCCAGGCGCACCCTTTACAAGACCCTCCCTTGAGCAAAAAGACGCTGAGGCTGAAGTTATAGAATCATTGAAACGGAGGGTGGGAAAGGAGTGGAGAAGGTCAAGTCCAGCTCCCTCCCCGGAGGCAGGACCAGGCAAACCTAGACCACCCCGACAGGGGTTTGTCCAAACTTTTCCTAAAAGAGAGACTAAGTGACTTGCCCAGGGTCAGACAGGATGTTCATGGCAGAGCAGGGAATTGAACCCTGGCGCCTTACCCACTAGGCCGCCTTCCTCAGGACACAGCGCACGCGGCCATTCTCCTTGCAGTGGGGCATTGATAAAATAACAAAACCTTGTCCTGAAGCTTTGTTAAAGACACTCCGGGGCTCACGGGTGCTGGAACTAGGGGTACGGCAACACCCCCTGGCTTGAAGTGGTTTCCATCCTACACAGAGTTTACAATTCGGTTCAACGTCTCTCCGCACCCCCACTGTACAAGTTGGTCCGGCCCCAAAGGTCAAACACAAAACCCCAGCTAGAACGGGCAAGAACCCCTCAAGTATGACGTTCTATTCAGAAGACCGAGAGCTGCCCTTTTGAAAACGTACGCCAGTGCTTCCCACAGTGATTTTGGGTGCTCAGGTCGAAACAACTTCAAAAGGGGCCTGATTTTCAGGAAGTGCCCAGCACCCACCTTTCGGAAACGCACCTGTTCTTGTCAGCACCAGTGGTGGCATTTTTCCCATGGCAGCCCCCTCCAAAGCTCAATTTCAAGGTCCCTTTAGATGTCCCAAGTTAAGCACCCAAAACCCCCGAGCCCTTTGCAGCCGTTTAGCTCATGTACTCTGTGTTCTTCAAAAGGGCAATGAATTCAGGCTATACTCATGCCAGGACAGAAAGCTCCACTAGTCTGAAGCTACCGTGTTTCCCCGAAAATAAGACAGTGTCTTATATTAATTTTTGCTCCCAAAATTACATTACATTATATTACAGCGAGAGGCAAAACTGGAAGTATGTCTTATTTTCGGGGGATGTCTTACTTTCGGGGAAACAGGGTATCGGAGGACCAAGACCAGTCTAGAAGCATTCCTCTGAACAAAAGACCAGTGACACGGACCAAGAGGACCAGAAATTATCATAGCATTGAAAAGCTGGCAACGCAAGGCCAAGAAGACCAGACAATGTGACGGACCATTATCGAGAATTTGAGTTATTTGCACCTAATTTGGATTTCGAGTTCCAAACCTTCGCTTCAAAACCCAGCGATGGAGGGCGGCTGGAGGCAAAAGAGAATAATAAAGAAAAAGACATTTTAAAAAAAGTTAGCCTCTCTTCTCTCCACCCGCTGAACAAAATGTAGGGGAGGCCAAAGCTCAAAGCCATTTTCAGTGCACTCTGCTTCACGCATCGGGTTTCTTTAGCACAGAAAGTCAAGGTCAGCATCTCCTCTGCGTCTCTGGAGAGAGGCGCTCTTTAGCTCTTCCATCCTTGTGGACACAGGAATCTATTCTCCCAGTACCTGGTGCGTGTCTGTGTGCGGAAGAGGTTTGCACACGGACGTTGGCTGGGTTCTGTAGTGCAGTCACCCTATGATGCTCCATCACCTTATTTCTCCATATATTTAACCCCGGGGCTGAGGGGGCTCCGTGAGATGCCAGGGCTAGAACGGAGATAGACATCCCAGCAAACCAGGAGCAACTACCGTATTTTTCGCCCTATAAGACGCACTTTTTCTTCCCCAAAACGGGGGGGAAAAAGTTGGTGCGTCTTATAGGGCGAATGTACGCCCCGGTTCCCCCCTCCCCGCCGCAGGCGGGCTGCCGAGGTTCTCCCCTCCCCGCCGCGGGCGGGCTGCCGGGAGCGTCCCAGTTCCCCCCTCCCCGCCGCGGGCGGGCTGCCGAGGTTCCCCCCTCCCCGCCGCGGGCGGGCTGCCGGGAGCGTCCCAGTTCCCCCCTCCCCGCCGCGGGCGGGCTGCCGGGAGTGCTCCCGGCAGCCCGCCCGCGGCGGGGAGGGGGGAACCAGGACGCTCCTGGCAGCCCGCCCGTGGCGGGGAGGGGGGAACCGGGACGCTCCCGGCAGCCCGCCCGCGCGGCGGGGACGGGAGAGCGAGGCGCTTTTTTTTTTTTTTTTTTTTTTGGTCCGGCTTTTTTATTGAAAAACGAGGGGGCGTCTTATAGGCCGGAGCGTCCTATAGGGCGAAAAATACGGTATTCTGACTAAAGGAACGAACACCGGCCTGTTGGTAAAGCGATTTTATCGGGGTCGACTGTGAGCAATGGGGCTGGCCCCGCTCGTTTGTTATGGTAGGGTTGCTCAATCACAACCAGCAGCTCATTGCTTTTGCCCTTGCTTTTTAATGTGCAGGTAGTTGCTGTGGAAGAGACTTCGTATAGAACAAGCAACAAAACAGGCTCCCTCTTGGCCTTGGCTGCAAGAGACGCAGACTACACATTCACAACCAGCAAGCAAAGGGAGGTTCTGCAAGGGTTTAGCAGAAACACATTTAACCATCGAAATAATCCAAGACCGGGGCAATGTCACTAACTGCAATCTGAAGAAACAGCTTTTTTTTTTTTTTTTTGGGGGGGGGGGGGAGATTAAGAAATAGCACAATTCTCTACCCAGGACTTTTTTTGAACTAGTCTATTTTCCCATCCTATTTTTTATAGGAAGGAAGCCACTCAAGAAAGCTTGCAAATGAATCTCTTCCTGTATTGCTCCTCTGGCCACTTAACGAAGCAGGTCGAGGCTGGAGAGCAGCAGTGAATAGCCCACCTTGCTCCAGCGAGTCAGCATACCAGAGAGCTTGTGACATTCTCTCGCTGCAGTGAAGAACTCACAGCCTGGCTTATTAACGAGTTGCACAGTGGAATTCAGTCTGGCGTCCAGACGGGCTCCCGCCAGTTCATTTCTCTCGGGGTTCCATGCAAGCCACCCGGTGCTCAGATAATACTCGTTTCAAAGCCCTTCACACAGCATGCTGAGTTGCAGGAGTTGGCGATTTTCCAAGAGAGGAAGATTAATTATTCTTGCCGAAGTTTGATGCCGACACAAAGAGCTGAGGTCCAGGGGGGAGTTTAACTGATTCGGAAAGGTTAGAGCGTCGTGTCATTAGGGATTCAAAAGAATGCCCACGGGAACTCAATGCTGATTTGTAACTGCTGGTCTCATACTCAACGCCCCACTTTGCTCTAATTCTCCAGCCTGTCTAGGTCCAGGATGCCAACCAAGCAGCTGCTTTTATACCGAAGAATCATCCTTTGGATGAAAGGGAGGAGTAGGAGGCAGGAAACGGTCCCGCCCCCGGCTCTGCCACAGACTCCCTATGCGACCGTGAGCCTGTACCACAATACCTCTGTGCCTCAGTTTTCCCATCTGCATAACGGGGAGAATTAAAGCACTTTCAGATCCTCAGATGCAAGGTGCTAGCTGGGGCAGAGCATTATTGCCTGACATTATATCCCACTCAGACAATGACCACAAAAATAACCGTGCGCATCCGTCTCCTGAAGCCGCCGTTCTTCACATGCAGCCCGGGGGAGTTAGCTGGACACACACACACAGCACTGGCTCTCCTCCTTGTTGCCAACTGCTAAGTCTCACCTGAGGGGAGCTAACAATACATTTGACACTTTCCCATCCATGTAAATTGCTGTGGTTGCTACAGAGAGGCCCCATTATCGCCCGGGACAAGCAGGGAGGGGTTTGCGGGATGGCCGATGGGGCAGGAGACAATGCATCCATTAACGCCATGCGTGACAGCTGGAGAGAGGCAGATACACGGGGCAGACAACGTTGCTGAGAGATGTGACGATCTCAGCTCTGTTAAAAAAACACTAAACAGCCCAATTGGGCCAAACAATTCCCCCACCCCTGCTACACTTGCCCAGAAATGCTCTCAGGGGGTTAACGTCCTGCTGCCCCGGCTCTCAGACTTCTGCAGAGACTGGAGGGAAATCAGGCGGCCAGCTCCTCTCCTGCAGTCCCGCAGCAGCTCCTGGAGCAGCAATCTGAGGAAAGCAACTCGTGGATTTATAGCCATGCTCAGCGGGATTTACCAGCAGGAAATTGAGGGGTCCCCACGGCCTGGCTGGCTGTAGACCACCAGCAAGCAGTGAACAAGTCACAGGTTGGAAAGCTCGGTCCAGCAGTACAGCACGGCTCAGCGTAGGCAAGTAGCAACTTAAACCCAACCCTGTCCTGTATGGCACTTCGCCATCCAGAAGCCAGCTCCAAATTGTCCAGGTTTTCTTTTTTGTGCTACACACTCCAGCGAGAGGGCCGGGCCAGCAATCAGAGCTTCCTAGAGTCGGTTTAGTGGTTAGCAACGTTATTAACTGCTGCAGGAAAAACAAAGCAGCCAGAAATCCACTGCTGACAGGTGACTGGGCTTCGAGTTTGCCTGGAGCACAGATGGGCGTTTGCTATGCTCCAGGAGCTGCTGACACATACAGGCTACACACTCAATCAACCAGGATCTGGATGGTTTGCCGAGTCATTTAGCCATCATTCATCCACACACGCCTGATTAGAACAATGATACAGAGGCGTGGGTTAGAGGGACAGACCAGGAGGTTCTGAATTCAGGCCAAAACTCTAGCCACCTGCCACCCTATTACGCCACTGGCAAGGAACACAGACCCCCAAAGCATTCTGGGAAAGACCTAAAGACACAGTGCTGGGCGGCCACAGAGCCAGACTTGAAAGAGAGACACCTTCACACCCACAATGCACTGCACCAGAATGTCTTGACCTCCTTCCCTGTGCCAGACACCAAAGCGTTCCTCCGGGGCTTGTCACCGTTGCCCCATGCCTCCTAGAGGGAGACCATGTCCCTCGCAAGCTGGACAGCACCTCAGCCCGGTTCCAGCACAGCGGCGCCCCAAAGGGAGTGGGAAACGGCCGCAGTTTCCTCCAAGCACCAAGAGCCAGAGACGCTTCTACATGGGTCGCTCAGGAGATGGGGGTCTGCAAAAAGTTTTAAATCAAAATGGGGGCCCTTAGGTTGCTGCTTTACCAGACTCCTCCCCTGCCTCACGTTGCTCTAGTTAGACCTCGGAGACGCACAAAGAAAGTCCCTGTGATGACACAGCCGGATGAAGCACGGGGATGGTTTAGGAGAATACGTGCAGCAGACGATGAGCAGAATGAGGGTGTCCCCGCGGGTGCGGCACTTACCCCAGCAGCGAAGCCCAGGCTTCCATCTAGGATCCGCCTCTGAAAATTAAAACAGAGTGTTTAATTTTCCAGCCGCTAAAAGAAACAAGGGGCAATCGCTTAAGGCATGAGAGCAGCGCTGAGGGGAGTTTGCAGCTCTGGCCCCGATTCTAAGATCCTTCTATCCCCCCACATCACTGCAGCATTTGAGTGCCTTTAACGTACAGCATATCCCTGGGAAGCAGTGCGACTATCCCCACTTTACAGATGGGAAACTGAGGCACCGAGACGCTAAGTGATTTTCCCAGTCACAGGGTCTCTGGTAGAGCAGGAAACTTGGGTCCCCTGAGACCCAGGCTGGCCCCTAACCACTAGGCAATCCTTCCCCTCAAGCAAGTGATTAACTTCTCAGGGTTAATTTTAAGCACATGCTTAAGTCCCATTTTGACTTTAATGAGTCGTTACCACCTTCCTAAGTAGTGTGCTGCTGTATAAAGGGGGACCTAGGAATAGGGCTTCAAGTTCAGGCTGTGCTTTGCCTGTCAGGTGAGCGTCTTGTCTGCAGTTCTTCAGATCTCTCTCTCAAGTTTGGTCTGTATCCAACAGACACTGAAAGCAGGACATCAGTCAACTGACTGCACAGTCTGTCAATTATTCAGGGCACCCTGCTGCCTAGCTTACGCACAGCGCGATTCACCCTTCCTCGGGGGGGAAATTAATAGACTACCGCTAAGGGACTTTCCCTTCAAAACTAGGCCTGAATAAGTCATCCAAGAAGGGCTCAAAGAAGAAATAGGCTGGGAAAGCGGGATGACATCGGAAAGAAACACGACACAGGTCGGCAGCTTTTCAGACGGCGGCTTAGGAGACAAAGGGCCAGAGCAGAGTATCAGCTAGTTCAACCCCAGAGCAGAGAACTGACCCAAGTTCCGAAGAAAATTGCCATACAAGACATGACGGAAGCAGAGAGAAGCCTCCACTCCAGCTGCGGATCTCAGCCGCCCGCTCACCCCTTGCTCCCGAAAGCTTGTGAAAGCAGCCTGCCTTGCAGGATGCTGGGACGGTGAACGGATCTGGGTTATTCCCAAGCCGAGGCTCCCCCACCGAACACAGCTCGGATCGGAGAGTTGAGCAGGGTTATTTCCTTCTCATGTGCCACCGCCAGCAGGGCAGGCCACTCGGTTAAGCCCAGCAACAACATTTTGCCAAGAAGCTGAACCTTGGTCAACAATATCACTGCTGATGCACCAGTCAGAACAGAATCTAGCTCCCTCTCCCACCACTGAACTGGCCAGCAGGAATACAAGCTACTTTTTGTCATTGAAACCTGCTCTTCTGCCTGTGCAGGAGACCTGTTGAGGAAGAAGTCGTCTTTCCACATCCCTTTTCCGGAGAAGAACCACATCCGATGGCTCTGCAGTTGTAATCCAACGCCAACCTTCCCCTCCCTCCATCCTCACCTCCCACTCCCAGCCCCACAGAGGAAAAGAAATGCAAAAGATATTTGCTTAGGTGGCATAAAAGCCTATGTACGCATCCGAGAGCTGGATTTCCAAGGGAGCAGGGGTTGGAGGGAGACTTCCTCCAACATCATAAGATGCAAATTAAAGACTTCCCTCTTCCCATCCAGAAGTCAGAGCCATACAGGCAGAATCAGGGCCTAATGATTTTGTATTGACTGCACGGCAACACTCACCTGCCCACTGGAAAACACAAAGACTAGCGCCGAGCCAGCAGCCGTCAGCCCCCAGGTAAATAAAGTCCCAAGCAGCGCCTGCACCACCGGACTGCAGTTTTGGATCATGCTGACCACACTCGGGTTATACTGCTCTAGAAGAGATTTGGTGCATTAGCAGAGAGACAGTGGCAACATACAACTTAGGCATTACAGAGGCCAAGACATCCCTTCCCTGTTATCAACAGCACCGTAGGGCCTAGTTCTCAGAAGGGTTAAGTCCTTCTGTTACAGCTGTAGTTTACATCAACTGCCCAGGAGGCTAGCCTGCATTTCACTCCACACCAACAATGAACCTACTCTGGTCCGTTTCACTTTTGTGTGCAATCAGTTTCTGGTTTAGGCAGGCTGGCAGAATGCCAGCGTTCTGGGTGTTGAAATCCTAACATTGGCAGATTTGAGCCCATGTAGCTCCTCACGGACTATGATGGGATCCAATCCAAGACCAGGATCAAGGCCCACAAAGGTCTGTTAACGTGGGGAGTGATTTAAAAAGAAAAACCAACCGTTACATTCCTAGAAGTGTTGAGATTTTAGAAAGTTTCAACCAACAAGTGAAAAGCAAGTACCATTTCAAACCAGCCTCCACAGGCATGTTTACTACATCCACCTTTGGGCTTCCCAGTTCCCTTCCTTGCACTTTTTCCGTTCGCCCCTCAAAAATGAGAGGCAAGACGCAATTAAGTCTGCACACCCTCTTTACCCTGAGCAAAAGGACGCGTTCGTTCTTTTCCATGACACTTGGACTGCGCCAGACAAGAGTCTGCTTACGCCACTTCGAAGCACGCACACCACTTTCCACCTACTTTTGCCTAAGACAGTTTTACCCCACTTTGGCATTTTGACTATTCGTGCATTCGCAGCGCTATTTTCATTGCGCTAATAGTTTGCAGATGGTTATGTTGTGTGGGAAAAGGAGAGCTAAGCCAGCAATAGATAGGGTACTTGGATACTTCTGAAATAATATTTATTCAGGAGCAACCAATCATGTAAGGAAAGGAACACGGATGTTTTATTATTCCATCTGAGGAATGCCTACATAATGTGAAGTAGTTATATCACACCCTCTCCGAAGGAGCTATTTGAGATATTTCTCTGCCAACCATGACTTTAAAAAAACTACAAGTATTAGCACATCTCTGCACTCTCTTTCTTTAGAGATCTGTGAGGATTCCTTCTACCTGCCGAACTTAAGTTAAAGGTTAACAAAAATGCCCTCCCTCCACTGCTCCAATTTTCACTCCCTACTTCACCTCAAAAGCTCCATACAGAACCCAGCTCTACAGTCCACTCTAAAGATTTCAAATCGCTCTCTTGGTCCAACCCGACCCACATGGGAATGCGTGGCTCACAGCGTCAGGCACCTTTTAAAAATCCCTTTTCTTCTTAAAAGCCCTGCTGCAAAAACAAAACAGAGCAGGGCCCTGCCAAACTGAGTCTGATCACTTCATCCACTCGCACACACAAGATCATCTCACTCTTAAGCACAAATTCGCTGACTTCAGAACAGACCAGGACTTGCCGCTCCAAGAGTTTCACGCTCCCTGGGACCAGCAGCACCTCAGACATCATTCATGGGGCGTCCAGCTCTCCTACAAATCACCCCCGTGGCACTGCCCCAGCTGGCACGCGCAGACCCCCTCACACCACCAGGAAGTGAATGAATGAGCTACCTTGGACCATTGCACCTTGCTTCCAGGCATTCCCAGCCAGGGGGGTTATGGCTTTTTTTTGCACACTCAGGGGGGCTCCTTTACACACCCACCAGCTAGGGAGGAGCAAGTTTAACCCCTGCCGGCCCTGCTGCCCCCCCCCTCCAGCGTGAAGGGCTTTTCCCCCTAACCTCCCCCCTTGGCACCCTTGGGTGCCTGGGCTTGCTGGATATTTGTGGCTGCCAGGCAGACCATGCAGGGCCAGTGGGGCATTTCTCACGCTGCTCTGCAGCGGGCCCGTGGGACCCCCCCCCCCCCGGAAAGGTGAAAATCACCGACTCACTGCATGCACTGCAGGGACCCCCCCGCCACTGGCACCAGCTCCAGCTCCTGCGGCCGCTTCCGGCTCCCCCCTGCACACGTGTCTCGCGGCCACCCCGCCGGGGCCCGCCCACTCCTCCCGCCGCGGCCAATCGGGAAGCGGCGTCGATGCTATGGTTCGCCTCGCGCGGGGCTGGGAAAGCGGAGCGGGCGGGCGCTTCGGGCGAGGGCTCGCTTTGCTTTGCTTTTCGCTCCTCCTCTCTCGCGAAACGCGTTGCTTTCCTGGCCCGCCGGGCCGGCTCGAGCGCTCCCGCTTCGCTCGGCTGTCGGGGAGGTGCAAGCGCTGAACTAGGTTCAAGGAAAGAAAAGGGCCGGGCAAGGGAATATGGTGCAGGACAAAGCTTATTGCAAGGATCAGTGTGCGGGCGGATGCTTTGCAAGGAGATAGATTCAATAAGGGACAACGTGCATCCTTGACCGCCTTGATTCAGGCACCCAGTAAGAGACATCCTTTAAAGTAAGGGACGGGTGATCAGCCAAGGCACAACCCCACTGGTCTGAATCCGAAGTAAGCAGCACCCTGTGCCAGTCACTATTTTCTTTGCCCCTTGGTCGTATGCCAACATAGTGTGCATAGCTCCACCTGGGACCTGTTATGCAAATCACCCTAATTCATGTGCACATAACTATAAACCTCAATGTATGGCCAAGACACCTTGAGCCCAACAGGCGTGGCTGCAGATGGGAGGGAGGTGGAAGGTGAGTGGGTGGGTGCCCAGGTATCTGGGAGTGCTTGGATGGTGCAAGGTGATTAAAAGTTCAGGGTTTGGTCCACCAATATGGAGCATTTTCCAGGCTCTGAGCCATAGAAGGGGGTGTGGGAAAAATACAGGGGCTGGGAACTGATTTACCACCTCGAAGCAGGAAACAGGAAAAAATATTTATTTTTTTCCTTCCTGGTTGCTCTAGTTACAAGTAAATAGCTCAGGCTGGTTAACTGAGCAGTGCTGATTTTTCCTGTCCTTTTGCAATACTGACCTTTCTTTCTTTCCATGTGATAGTTCATAAATAATAATAAATATGTATTTCCAGTGGCTCTCACAACATAGGTGCAGCTTCCTGCCTCAAAAAGTTTACCGGGATTATATTTATGTTGGATAGGTTTTCCTGCCCACCGTGAATTATTAGCATAAGGCACCGCTCCCCCAGGGCAGATCTTCCATGGTTTAGCACCCAGCAGTTCCCACTATGATTCTCCTGCCCAGATTGGTAAAAGAGAACCCGATGTGCTGACCGCTTCCGAACGCCTGGCACCGTCAGCCCTCCCTGTGCAAACACCACAGAGGGCTGCTCTCCAATCTGACTGTATTCGGGATACCTGGTCCCAGTGCCTATGGACGGCTTGTTTGTTTTTAAATAACCCACACCTGAATTGGAGACAGGGAAGGAATTCAAGACGGGCACCGCACAGTCTGTTCAGAGTTTGGAAGGAAACTGTCAGACAGAAAGAATTCAGATGTTGTGACCATGAGTGGAGGAGACCCAAGGAAGGAAGCAAACAACGGGGAAAGCGTGAAGGAGTCAAATAAGCAGTGGTGTCAGGGAAATGATAATGGTTGTTAAAGCTAATGGGGTCTAGTATCAGGGGGTAGCCGTGTTAGTCTGGATCTGCAAAAGCGACGAGTCTTGTGGCACCTTATAGACTAACAGATTTTAGGGATCATGAGCTTTCGTGGGGTAAGAAAGTGGGTTTTAGACCACAAAAGCTCATGATCCCTAAAATCTGTTAGTCTATAAGGTGCTACAAGACTCTTTGTCACTTTTAAAGTTAATGGGGGGGACGTTATCTCTCTTCTGGTCCTTTCCTCCTCTGTTCATTCATTTCTCTATCTCCTCCTCCTTCCGTCTCTCTCCCGCTGTTTCCTCATCTTTTTCTCTTTCTTCCTTTGGCTCTTCTTTCCTTTCATCTCAGGCATTCTCCTCTGGCATACCTCCCTGTCTAAAGCGAACACCATAGAATCCAGCCTGGTAATGATTCTTTTGTAGCCAGCAAGGCGGAGGGGGTCAGGCTGGGAGCCCAGCAGAGACCAAGTGAGTGAGATCAGCTCAACCTACCTGCCTGGGAAACCACAGTCTAGTTCCCAATGTCCAAGTATTTCCCAGACAGCCTTGGCCGGCATTTGATCAACAGCTACCAACCCCCGGGGCACGACACTTCAAGGGTCCAGGGACCACCTGCGTTTCTCGTGTGTACGTGTATCTATTACAGACACACATATACATGCACGTCAGAACGGCGTTAAGCCAGAGAGCCTCGCCACCATCCTTCATTCTGGGTACAAAATCCTACGGCCCTGCCCACCTTGGCTAATAGTCATCAATGAACCTGTCTTCCTGGATGGTCGAGCTGCCTTCTGCGGGAGAGGCCTGCGAGTGAGCAGCAGGGCATTCGAGTGGCACCGTGGAGCCTCCGTCCCGGCTGCAAGAGCCATGTCTCGCTGCTCTATTAAGTGATGAAGCTGTTAATTAGCCCCCGTGGTGGTGTGTGCCAGCTGTATTCCCGAGGCGCTCCATGCAGGCTCGGGGGTAGGGTGACCAGATATCCCGATTTTATAGGGAGAGTCCCGATATTTGGGCCTTTTTCTGATATAGGTGCCAATTACCCCTCACCCCTGTCCTGATTTTCCACACGTACTATCCGGTCGCCCTCCTCGGGGGTCATTCTCCAGGCCCCCTGCTGACCCTCAGCCCAGGTTCAAACCAGGCTGGGGGGAGGGGGGGGACCCTCAAAGAGGTGGCACCTGCTGGCCGCACTGGGAAGAGCAGAGCTCAGCTTTTCCCACCTGGAAGATGCTCCGAACCCGGCTGTGGTTGAGCGGGCCGATCCTTCCACCTCTCCAAACACCAGGCTCCTCACTCAGAGAGGAGCACACGGCGCTCCTCAAAGTATTGCTGACCGACAGGCAGCCCGAGGGGGGGGGGATACCGCTCACTTTATATCACAGGCCCTTGGATTCCCTAGTTAAGGTTTCAAGAGGGAAACTTTCTGATGCTAGTAATCCAGATCAGCGGGGGTGGGTGGCCGGGGAGAAAACGGGCCTCTGTGAACAGAACCAGTTCTGCTCCTGATTGACACCGGTGCCAATCAGGAGCGACTCCGACCAAAGCGATTTGAAGGCTCCATGATTTATCGTTGACTCCATCTTCCCCCTATAATTGCCTGCCTCCTTCATTAGCTCTTCTAACGAGCCAGATGTGAGCGAGGTCCCGGCTGAGAGAGGAGATGGCTGCCGAGATAACAAGGCCTGATCTCCTTACTCCCTCACTGCCTGCCTGGGGGCCAGGAATAGCTGGCCTGGCCCCATTCTTCCTCCCTGATCCATCCCAGAGACAGGCACTGAATTCTGACGCCATGCCTGGGGGGGCCGGCAGAGTTCAGCGCTCAGGTCAGCAATGCTGCAACAGACATGGAGGAGTCGGAGTCAAACCTCCATGCTGCCTCTGGAGTTGTGATGCGCTCCAGATGTGGGGCGCCTAAGCCAGAATGGGGTCCCCCTGCCGCGGGGGTAAAGCCGGAGTAACGGTTACAACGGTGTCAGTAGCTGAGAGGAGGCTGCAGCCCGTTAACTACAATGGAGTCATGTCGGATTTCCAGCAATAACTATGTGATGCATCCAGCCCCTTAAATAAAATGGAGTCGCTCCGGATTGACACTGGTGAAAACAAGACCAGAATCCGTCCCTTCATGCTGCTGGGATTTTCTGATTCTTACAACGGTCCTTGGGGCATTTTTTTCCTCCCCAAACCTGCTTGAACATCTATAAGATGCAAAGGCGACGTCCTAGCGTCTGCTCCACTCACCCACACCTATGTCGCCCACCTGCCTCCCCTTCACCCTCTCCCGATGGCCAACGCTAGGCCCTGATCGCCAGTGGGAATGCAGCAGACACATGCAGCTACCGCAGCCAGGTGCTCCCCATCCTCCCCCCAGAACTCTTTTAACCCTTTCATTGCTGGCTTCCTATACAGGGCAAACCAGCCATCTAAGTCACGGATGAGGGTGCCAGCGGCTCCCTCCCCTCCGAATGCTCCCTCCCCCTGGGCAGCCCTCTCCCTCTGATGCCTGGTGCCCTCAGAGGGGGCGATGACGTCATACTCGAGCCTCCTGCCAGGCGGTTCACAGCACCAATCAGCTAAGGCCCCCGGCCTGCTGTAAAGCTGGGTGGTTTCGTAGCTAAGCCCTGGGACTGGGAGTCAGCAGAGAAGGGTTCTCTTCCTGGTTCTCCCACTTACTCTTGTGGGACCTCAGGTAAGTCATTTACACCTCAGCCTCCAAAGAGACTCACCTACTCCTGGGGGCTGTGCGGTGCTTTGAGATCCTCAGCTGGGCGGGGCCAGAGCCGTGCGAGGTTGTGGGTGGAGTTTGCTGCTAGTCAGCTGGCACAAACCACATAAACCCCCCCATGCCACTCATCCACCCACTGCTCTCTGCGTTCTCTGTCACCGGGGGAGGGGGGCGAATGAGCAATCAGGCATGCGGGTTTCCCGGGGGCAGTGGGGAACACAAAGGGCTGCTCTAACCCCAGCCAGCCCCAGGCTGGGAGAAGCGGTGCATGGATTCAGTCAGGAGCTAGGAGGTGGAGAGGAACCCAGCTAGCAAGCCAGCATGTCCCGTCTTAGCCGGGCGAGCAGGGAGTTTGAGGGGTGAATGAGATCAGAGCCGAGAAGAGCTTTCAGGGGCTGGCTGTTAAAGGTCTGATAGAGCAGTTGCTCTACAATTATGACTCATGCCTCATTCGTGCAGCATCCTTCATGCCAGCCCCATCCTGAAGCGCCCGGTGGGGATCAATAAATCTAATTACAGAGTAGTCCAATGAGCGCAGAGGGAGAAATTGAGAGGCATGAGCAAGCGAGGAAAGAGATGTCCACCGGCGAGGGCTCTCACCCGCCCCTGCAAGCACAGGGGAAAGGACAGAGGCTGGGGGATCGTTTCACCACCCTGGGAGCATCTTTTAACCCAGTCAGGCCAGAAACCAACCCAAATCAGGGCAGCTCCTCTGGGGACATTCTCCCTCGGCCCTTTCTGTTACGCCAGTTCCTTAAGGACTTGAGCGAACTCAGGTAAGTTCCCAGTGTAGACCAGCCCTTGAACCTGTACCGTTTTCTCATGGAGACAAGGCCTAGCTGTTCAGTAAGGCATGAAGTTTCCCCGCAAGCCTTCCGCTTCCAGTGCTTGTCTGGTCAGGAATGTGAGGCAATGACACAGCGGGGCGTGGGGAGCCCAGGACAGGGCTGGAAGAGGGACAGCAGGTTGGGATTGAGGAGCACTGGAAGCAGCGTAGATAGGAGGGGGAGACCCCAAGACTAGAACGGCAGGGTGTGCTGGGGATCAGGGGCATCAGCAGAGAGATGGAGTGGGGGGGGGGGCGGGGAGCTCGAACCCCTGTCTCTGGGCTGTGCCGGGCTCTAACCGGCAAGTCACCAAAAGAAACAACAAAACCTGGCCCCTGCTTCTGCTTGTGGGGGGAGGATTAAAATTGAAACCTGCACTTCCTGTAGCCAGGTGAGGACCCTGCCCTGAGCCTTTACCGCTACTTGGATTGAAATTAAGTGAGTCTCCCTTTCTCCCGGCATGGAAGTTTCCCCTCAAGCGACCGGGACAGGCCACTTATTTGTTTATTACATTTCAGGGCAAGGGGCTGGGATGTTTAGCTCTTTCACTCCACTTTAATTTGGCTTGGACATTAGGTCCAAACAAAGGGTCAGATTCCGGCCTCAAGTGCATTGGGGTAAATCCAGAGTAACCCTACGACGATCGCTCAACGTAGCTGCTCCGGACAGGTTACTCGGCTCAGAATCCGGCCCTAAACGAAGCTATTTCCAGAGATCTCATTTAAGGGATCACGCTCTTTTCATGTCCTGGACTCAATAATAAATTGATTCTGCTGTGTTCGGGGTGCTGCGGTAACGATCCAGCCCTGTCTCTCAGGCTCAGAAGCAAAGGCAAAGTTTTTCCTGGCCCAGTCAGTGACGTAACTGACTAGCTGGAGCCACTGTGGCAAATTCAATTATTTTCCAAATTGAACTAACGCAGAGGAATGCTGTTAAAGGTCTCTCTAGTGTGCAGCGGAAGCCAAAGCTGGTCTGTGTCTGAGTTAGAGATGGAGAGGAGGAGGAGGTGCAGACAGGAAGAAGGTTATAGGAGACAGAGAGGGCAGTGCACTGCTAGGCGTTCGTGAGAGATGAAATGACACAGTCATCATCGGCAGCAGCCTTATCAATGCTATAATACTGCCGGCATGAGAGGACCAGCTGAGTGCCCCTGTTGGGCAACTGGGGGTATTGGGGGGGAGCTTCCATAGTCCTCTGAAACCCTCTAATCAGACTGGGAGAGCACAGAACAAGCTGAAAGAACTAGGTGTCTATAACACATTATTCACAGCCCTGCTCCGTTGCTCCCCTGTATGCTGCCGGTCCCTGGCTTTGGCCTGTCTGTGCTAGAAAATGACACCAATTTGGCTAAAACTGATCTAGTTAAACCTGTATAAACCCCTAATGCAGGCACACTTAAACCGGTTTAACTCTCACCAAGCTGGGTACAGCAAGGTAGCTTCCAACACAATGTAAGTCAATAGGAGCGAAGGTTAATGGCTGCATTAGAGATTTGCACCAGTTTAACTCACCTTTGAGTGCACGTTACCAGTCTGGACCCGGCCTCAGGTCCCTTCCTCGGTCTAGTCCGTGTGACCTCACACACCCAAAGCCACTCGCAGTCCAAGAGTCTCCATTAACACACACCACACACCCCAGCTCGGATACCGGAGACCTTCCTCCCAGTGCTGGTTCGCTGGGCTTTTCCAGAGCCTCTGCCGGCCTGACCTCTGGAGAGACCCCCCCCCCCCAGGCCTGTGAGAGGGGCCGCCACAAATGTCCAGCACTGATCTGAAAAGCTGTCCGAGGAGAGTCCACACAGAGCAGAGACCAGATCCCAAACACTGGACACACATTAGGGCTGGGTGAGAAAACTGGAGTATCAGCAGCGAAAAAACAAACCACGCAACTCCGTGTTCCTATCGCAGAGCCGAGCGCTCTCTCCCTCGGGGGGGGGGGTAGGACTGTGGTGCATTTAAATAGCCACGGTGCACTCTATGCCACAGACAGGAGCTGCTGCTCACGAGTACACTGCTAAATCATTGCTAGAATTGCCTTAGTCCACCAGGAGGATTATTGGGTGAATTACGGTAGTGCCCAGGGGCCCCAACCAAGATCAAGGGCCATTGTGTTAGGTGCAGTATATAAATATGGTGTGAAACTGACCCTGCCCACAAAGCTTCAATCTAAATGGACAAGACAGACCAAGGGAGGCTTATTAGCTCCCTTTTACTGGGAAACTGAGGCATGGACAAAACTAAGGGCCAGATTCTCTGATAGCATAAATCAGTGTCACGCCCCTGACATCAAAGTCACTTGCTCGGATTTATATGACAAGCCCGATCTCCTGGGCCCTGAGCCGGGGGCTGAATGACCTCTCAGACGGGCCCATGGGAACCAGACCGGCTCGTCCCCTCGGCTCCTGGCTCGCTCTCCGTATTGAAGCCACAGGACTGCGTATGGCAGGTGACACAGCTACCCCTGCCGTGAGGGGTACCAGGAAGGCCTGGTGACTTAGCTTGCTCCTCTTACGCCCATTGTTTGGCCTGTCTTCTACCCATGGTTCCAGCGTGCCGACTCCATCCCTCCCACCCTGGTGAGGCCCTGGGAGAATCCCGCAGACCAGAAAAAAGGGGAAGCGTTAAATGACCCTGGATCAATTCCTCCAGCACAATGGAGTCTCAGAGCGATGACCCAGCGTATCTGCTGTCAATAATTAACAAGGCAGAGAGCAGCAGGAGCTGAGGGGGCGAGGGGGGGGGGGGCACCAGACTATCTCGTCACAGGACAGGAGCCACATTTCGGTGGAAGGGGTCAGGCCTGGTTGAGAGGCCCTCTGCCTGCACCTGGATTTCCATAGGCTGCAACGGCGCCCCGGTAAGTTCCGCTCTGGATGGGCATATTCCATTCGGTAACGTTGCCGCTCTGCACCTCTGGGCTATGCTTTACCCCTCAGTGTGTGTGTAATTCATTCTCAGTGAGCATGGCGAGGGACAGACGCTCCCCCATGTTCCTCCAGGGGAGACTGTCGGCTCCTTTCGCCGCACGGTGGTGCCACGGGCCGGTCAAATCCACACAACCGAACGATGATTAAAATGCCTCCGGGTTGACACAAAGGACCCATCCACATGGTCGGGGGTGAACCGTTCCTCCACAATCTGGGGCTGGCGTTGGCGGCTAGAGCTAGCAGGAAGGGACACTGACTGGGAGGGGAGATGGGGAGACTCTCTGGAAGAGCCTGGCTCCTCGTCGGGGGGAGGTGGAGGCTTCCGCAGTTAGGATGTGGGGCAGATTGGACACTAGAAGCGTGGGGGGAAGAAAACACACCAGGGTGTTGCTTGGCTTTGCGGCTGGCCCCATTGCTCTGAGATCCTCCGCTGTTCACTTTCTGTATTGATTGTTTTAAAGCTGCGAACTTGCGTGAAGAATGGGGAAGCGGTAGTGAGGGCGGGGTCTGCTCCTCGTGTTCCACCGTCTGAGCGTGCATTACAAAAAGGAATTAATCCCGTAGTCCGTACGGCTGCGCAGAGAGCCTTCAAAACGTTCCCCCAGTCTAACGGATGCAGTGTCGTCTACCTGAGCCTGCAGGCAGCCTGAAACAATTGCTGTGCAGTGGGAACTGCCTCATGCATTTCAATAGGGGGGTGTTAACTCTGAAGTCTAACAACAGCTATTGAAATATCAGCACTGGACCACTGCTGATCAAGGCTGGAAAGAAAGGCAAGGGTGGATCATATTCCGAAGCTCTCCTGGAAATGGAGATTTGCTTTGCTGTCTCACGTGGGTGGAACTTGGTTTGTGTGGGATGCATCAGAGATCACCACGCCCAAGATTTTTGTCCTGTGCCCCAAAGCATCCTCTACTCCTTCCATGGTGACATCCAGGCAGGACGGGCAGGGAGTAGGAACAGGCAGACCAGACAGGACCCAGCAGAGTCTGCTCCCACTGCCTCTGAAGCATGTGCGATTTCCCCACCGATGGTGCCACTGCCGCTTTAGTTGTAAACGGGAACCGACGCCGTAACGCCACGCATAGCGACAGTAGCACAAAATCCCCTTCCTAGCACTGGCAAGGCTTGTCCAAAACACAAACCGTTACCCCCATGGGGAGTCGAGAAGCACAAGGCACAAGGAATGTGCTGGCTCGTGCCAAGCTATACTCAGTTAATTAAACCCGTCAGCAATTTCACAACAAGCCTGTGACACACAATGGGCCCCGTTCTGCTCTCGCTGACATGGGAGGAAAACAGTTCTAGCTGCAACGACGTCGCCGCGGCGCCCCCGATGTGAAAAAGGGGGAGAATCCGGCGCAGGGGGCGTAATGCCCCATCCGGCGCGTTAACAGTGTGGATAAAAGGAAAACACTTCTGCTTCCAGTTGGCAAGTTCTCTAGTTGTGCGTCTCGGCTGGCACTGGAGCAACACATGCAACAGCGACGGGACAGCTGCCTTGCCAGACACACCCTCTTCTCAGGAAGTCCCCATGGGCAGGGGGGCGAGGCAGCGTCTGCTCCGGGGAGGCCTGTGGGGCTGGGACTGCGGCTGACAATGGAGCCTGGCGCTCCGGCCTGGGATCAGCAGAGGTTGCTGCAGGGCTGCATTGGCAGCGGGGTTTGCAATGCAAGTGGGCACCCACCCAGACCCGCGTCCAGCCACTGCTAGTGGCCTGGCCATCAAACTGACGCCGAGTGGAAAGGGAACGTTCTCCCCTTGCCTGGGAGGGTGACAACAATGTGCAAATCGCCTTCCTTTACGTCCAAGGCACGTCAGCTCCCGGCCTTGGCTTCCCCACAGAGCAGCCGCCTGGCTCAAGGACAGAATCTAAAGCGCCACACACGGGACTCAGCCGGGTACAAATAACCCTCTCGCTAGGATGCTGACAGCTGCGCCATCTGCTCTCTCAGATCCCCGAGACCCAGCGCTCCTTTACGAGCCTAACTGGGATGTTTATTTCCAGGCTGTTTATTCCAGGGAGTGGATTTTTCCAACCGCCTTGGGATTTATGGGACTGTTTGTGAGTTTCCTTTGCACCCCCAGGTCTTCAGCTCTGCCTTGGGAAGTGAACTTCCAACCACCAATGGGAATTTCAGCCCCTCTCTGGGTTAATCGCCCGGCTCTTAATATCCTGCATTCCCCTCTCTTTAATAAGTGATGAAGGAGGGTGCAGGGACGTAGCTATTATTTCATTGCATCCAAGCTCTTCGACAGACCAGAGCAGAGGTTAACACCCCCCAACTCTGTATTTTCCTGCTCAAGTCGTTGTTACTTGGTGACTGACTCCCGGTGCAAGACAGACTGCCTGTCCATAACTCTCGCCCATCACACATTCCAGGCAGAGATCTCCAAGCACTTTGCAAAAGTTGCATCCCATTCCCCACCGCTCCCCATGCCCTCGCCAGGACAGCTGGGACCTGGAACCCCTTGTTAGCCCCGGGAGTTGAACTCAGGGGGCCAGGGGGCTGTTTCTGCACTTTCCCAGCTGCGATTACTTCTCATTTCAGGGCCATCAGGACTTTTTAAGGGACACATTGGGCTGATCGGTCCTGCTGCAGTCGGCAGTTCCAGCGGTAGCAGGAGCATCAGTGTGTTTTTCGGGGTTTATTGTCTTAAACGGGGTGCCAAGGAGAGTCATGGCGCCGGCCTGAAATAAATCTGGAAGCAATCATTAAAAGAAATAAAGTCTCACGCCACCCGCTTCCAGGGAGAGAACTCGACAGAGGTGAGAGGCGAGGCACAAGGCGGGTAAGTGACTCAGTGCCAGGTCCTGCATCCTCTACTCCCGCAAAGCATCTCGCTGAAGTCAGGAAGGACCAGTCACGGGCCCCTTCCTTGTGTCACGCAGCTGAGTGTCGACTAACCCAGGCACTTGGTTCATCTCAGTCCCCTGCACTAACCACACCCAAAGTCAGGATGGAGCGGAGCCTCTGGCCTGGTGGCTCTCCCGGGGGAAGACAATAGAGACTCTTTTCAGGGGCCTTTTCTTTCCCATCCCAGTTTGCTCAGAGCAGGGACCAGCCGTTTAGAAGCAGAGGACACTGGTTTCTGACCAAAGAGCCTGAATTAGCGAAACTCAAACCACCAAAGCGGAGAAAGTCGATGAGCTTCGCTCTCCCTTAACTGGTTCATCTTTAAAAACCTATCCTGGAAAAATCGCAGCCTCTTTCATTGCTGGTTTTCCACCTTCACCCAACCGCTCTGCCTTGCTCCACGCCAGCCTGGGGCTCACCTCTTCAAATGTCCAGCCTGAAATCGCCGCTAAATTCTCTTTTTTACACTCCCCGTGGACTTGGCTTCACAAATAAACAGCATGGGCTGCGGGACACGCCTGAGAACAGAGTCCTTGAGAACTGGACACACCTCAAGACAGGCCAGCTCTGTCCAGGGGAGATGAAGACACACGAGTGTAGATAAATGGACAAACCCAATGGGTCCATCATCTGCTGCTCTCTGAACAGAGCCTGCTTGGGGAATCCAGCCTGCGCTGGCTACAGTCTCATCGCCCATCCTCACCAGTGCCTGTTGCAGGGGGGACCTAGGTCCCTACTCGGGTGTGCCTCTCGTCAGAGACACTCCCACCCCATCCTTCCCCTGTCTTAGGTGCATGCGTATCTCACGGCCTACCTTCCCTTCCTGCAGCTCTGCCTCTCCCTTCGCCCCCTCAGCCCCCTCCCCAATAAAACCAACCACCTCTGCTCCTCAGCAGCTCGCTGGGTGTTCTCGCCCTTCAGCGACTGCTTGGAACAAATCCCTTCTTTGGGGGCAGAACAATTGTGCCGATGAAAGCCCAGCTCAGAGGACCGCGGCTCGTTTCTTGCGCGCGGGGCTTGCTGTGGGGGCGAGGCCATTCCGGGAGAGAAAATTGGTTTCCCTTGGATTTTAAAGGAGATTTGAATTTGAGGCAAAGGAGGGGGAGCTGCGTTCCCCTCCCCCCCTCTCTTTGTGTTATGGGCTCACGGGGGGGGGGGGGGGACAACCCTTTAGCTCCCCCGGTCCAGATCAACTCACCCTGCATCCATTCCCCCCTCCCCCAAAGGGTTTTCCTCCTCCTCCCAGGAATGCAGCTGCGTCTGGGTCGGAGCACACCGGGCGCTGCAGGGCCACTTCGGCATCCTTTGCAGCCACCTGCCAGCCCCGCGGCGGCTAAAGCCCTGTGCGGAGCCGGGGAGCGTCCCCCCCAGACCTGCCCCCTTCCCTTCTGCATCAGCGGAGGAGGGGCAGGGGAGGGGACTGCCGGCTTCAAAGCTCAGCCCCCGAGCGGAGAAGCTGCCCCCCCCCAACGCCCCCCCCCCCCCGCACAGAGCCGGTCCGCCGGTGCGAAGGGAGCAGTTGCTTTGCATGACGCAGCCGCCGTGGGGGGGTCAGGGGCAGGGACGGGGGCGGGGGGGGCTCCTCGCCTGGGCGGCCGGAGGTGCGCTCGGGCGATGCTCCTGCGGCGTTAGCTCCACCCGTGGGCCAGTCTGGACGGCGCGGCGGGCGGCCGCCCCTCCCCTCCCCGGCTCCCGCGGAGCGCCCGGGCGGAAAACCCTGCCCCCGAGGTGGATTCCCCGCAAACCGGGGCAGAGCTGAGCCGGGGCTGCGGCAGGAGAAGAAACCTCCCCGCCCCGGACCCGCAAAAGGTGAGTGAGCGGGGGGGGGGGGGGAGCGGCCAGATCCCGCGCCCCCAGGGGAGACCCGGCTGCAGCAGGTGCGAAGTTCTGCCGGGGGGGAGGCAGCTCCGGGAGAGGACATGGAGCGGGGAGCGCACCGGGCTGGGGGGGGGGGGGCTTGGCTGCTGCTTTCAGGCCCCCCCCCCCCCGGTTGTTTGGAGCCAAAGGGGCAGAGGGCGCCTGGCCGGCTGGGCTGCTCTTTCCCCGCTCAGGAGCCTGTGACTAGCTGGTGGGGGGAGCTCTGGTTTGGGGGAACAACCAGGGAGAAGGGGGGGGCTCTTTAGGGAATGGGGCTTGGTTTGCTCCCCGGAGCTGGGGGAGTTTGCAGAGTCCTTCACTTGCTGCTGGGGGGGGGGAGGTGAGTATGGGGGGGGGACTCCTTGTGAGTTTTTTCTGTGCCCTCTCCCGCCTTTTCCATTCTTCTCCCTCCCCATCCTCACTGACCCCTTTGAGGAGAGCCCCCCCCCCTGCTCTCAGCAGGCGCTCTGACAAGGAGACCCCCCCCCCCGGGAAGTACTCCAGCTCGTCACCCCCCAGCCCTGCCGGCCACCAGATCTTATCCCTCCCCCGCCCCCCACTGGCTTTCCTGACCCGCTGCCCCTCATCCCATGCCCCAGGCGAGGTAGGAGCCAGTGCACTAGGCAGGGAAAAGCCCCTCCACCCTGAGCCAAACCCAGGGGGGGCGCAGCCCTCTGCCCCTTTGGAGCCCATCTCCCCGGGGATCTGCACAAGAGGAACCCGGCATGCAAGGTGCCCCGAAGGGCTTCTCTGCCAGCGGTAGCCCTTCTGCTGAGGGTGCCAGTTAAGACATCCCGCAGCGTCCTGTTGCTGCTGCACAGCACTGCTGGCGCTCCAGCGAGGCTGGAGCTAAATGCACACTAGGGGCTAGCACTTGGACTCGGTGGCAGACCGCGTTAGCCAGCCTGTGCTGAAGTTGCTGCTGGACAGGACAGGGGGAGTTAGGATGGGATGGGGGGGAGGGGGGAGAGGAAGAGCCATTGGAAAATGTGCAAGATTGTTCAGGGTCCTTATAAAAAAAACCCTGAAAAGATCTGCCGTGGTGCATGCGTTTTCCTGAGCATCGGCAAGAGCACAGAACGGGTTTTCCACAGGAACCGGCTGCAGCAACCGTTCCTTCCTCGCTCCTGAATCGTCATAAAACTGCTGGGTCTCCTTGAAATAAAGCTCGACCATGCTCCCACTGTATTTGATTTGCCAGGCCAAAATCATTCCCTGGTGCAACTCCTGATGGGCCTTCATCAGGACGGGGGTTGGCTGACAATATTTGCAATGTTACAAAAAACAACAGGAAGGAAGGAAGGACGAGATTTCTAACCTGCCTGAGACCTGTGGTCTAGCTAGGTCAGCCTGCTGAATAGGACACAGGGTCCAGAGGAAGGTAAAGAAAAACTGCAAGAGGTAGTCATGGGAAAAACTGTCTCCAGGAAACATTCCCTCCTGACCACTCCCCCTCCCCCCCAACCCTATCAGCAAGAAGTTGTCTTGATCCCTGAAGCAGGAGGGTTAAGCAATGAAGAAGGCGCGTCTTCATCCTTGTTTTGTTCTCTGTTTGATTTTTAGATCTCTCTGCCCCACTCCCGTAGATGAGAGCTCATCTCATCTGAGTTTTACCTGCCCCGTGAGCGACAGCACCATGGATCTGGCGTACGAGCTGCCCAATGTCACCGAGTTCTGGTTCTCCTCAGCCTCCCAGTTCGACAACTTCTCCAGGGAGATGTCTGTCAACGCCTCCCAGAACACTACGGGCCAGCATTTTGACCTCACCAGCAACGCCATCCTGACCTTCATCTACTTTGGGGTGTGCATCATCGGCCTGTGCGGCAACACACTGGTGATCTACGTCATCCTCCGCTATGCCAAGATGAAGACCATCACCAATATCTACATCCTGAACCTGGCCATCGCCGATGAACTCTTCATGCTGGGGCTGCCATTCCTGGCCATGCAGGTGGCTCTGGTCCATTGGCCCTTTGGCAGAGCCATCTGCCGGATCGTCATGACGGTGGATGGGATCAACCAGTTCACCAGTATCTTCTGCCTGACCGTCATGAGCATCGACAGGTACCTGGCTGTGGTCCACCCCATCAAATCTGCCAAGTGGAGAAGGCCCAGAACGGCCAAGATGATCAACGTGGCCGTGTGGGGAGTTTCTCTTCTAGTCATTATGCCCATCATGATTTATGCCGGGATCCAAAACACTCATGGAAGGAGTAGCTGCACCATCATCTGGCCAGGCAAGTCCGGCGCGTGGTACACGGGGTTCATCATCTATACCTTCATTCTGGGCTTCCTGGTGCCCCTTGCCATTATCTGCCTTTGCTACTTGTTCATCATCATCAAAGTCAAGTCCTCTGGGATCAGAGTGGGCTCCTCCAAGAGGAAAAAGTCAGAGAAGAAAGTCACCCGGATGGTCTCCATCGTCGTGGCAGTCTTCATCTTCTGCTGGCTTCCCTTCTACATCTTTAACGTCTCCTCCGTCTCCGTCTTCATCACCCCCACGCCCTTCCTCAAAGGTATGTTTGATTTCGTCGTGGTCCTCACCTATGCCAACAGCTGTGCCAACCCCATCCTTTACGCCTTTTTGTCCGACAACTTCAAGAAGAGCTTTCAGAACGTTCTCTGCCTGGTGAAGGTCAGCGGCATGGATGACGCGGACAGGAGCGACAGCAAGCAGGACAAATCCAGGCTAAACGAGACCACGGAAACTCAAAGGACTCTGCTCAACGGTGACCTTCAGACGAGCATCTGAAAGAACCCCAGGATTGCCCTGCTCAGCTGTCCTCTTTCCTCCTTCTCCCTATTCCTTTAGATGGCGGTAGCACGTAGCAAGTCCATTCAAGAGGACTTGGTCGTTGTTTGCTTGTCTTAGCGGATGGCAATGCGGGGAGGCGGAGCCTGTGCCAGCAGTAGTCTCTCAGCGGAAGGCAGGTTGGTTTTGAATATTTAGAAAGATGCTGCTGCAATGCAACTTTCTACCCGGAACATCAGACAGGCAGACAGACACACACGTGTGTTTAAACACATAACATGCACTCATGGGCCAGATTCATTCCTGTTGCAAATGGACTGATTGCTCTGGTGTTCCCCCCCAGGGAGGTGTTTGAACATGTTCACCCATCTCTAACCACAGCCACGTAAAGGGGCAAATTCAGCAGAGTTGCACGTGTGTAACGGAGGGCAGCACTTGGAGGCTTTTCTGCTAGGCTTGGGCGCACAGCCCGACATGCTCCATATAGCATAGATCATCTAGGTCTAGAGAGAGAGCGAGTCGTGTCTGTTCCTTCGCAAAGCTGAAAATGGGAGAGAGAGCTGTCTTAAGAATCAGAGCACACACAGTAAGATCTTCACTAGGACATAAATATTCCTTTTATTATCCAACTAGTTACATTTTATTTTGTTAAGAATTAATCTCCCGAAGCTCCCCTAGTTTTATGAGACTGATACTGTATTTATTTACAAGTTGTTTTTCCTGCCACCAGAGAAGCAACAGAACCGAATGAAAGAAATCACAGCGCAAGGAAAATATCCCAGCCCCAGTATAGTGTGTGTGGGGGAGGATGGACAGGTAGGACTAAGACCTCCTAAGAGATCTGGAAGCCAATTCCCATTCAAAGTGATGCCTCGAGGCATCCTGGGAAAATGTATATACACACCTGTGCGGTCAGATACAGGGTGGTGGTATATATGTGAGCAGTTATATTTGGGGTGCAGCTTTGATCACCTGACCTGCACTCTGCCCATCTACCCAGTGCTACCTCTCACATCCCAGACCTTCAAGCAGCTTCAAATACAGCCACCTTCCCCCCCCCCCCGTTTAAATCAACTTGCCGTACAAAATCTTTTCTCCTCTCCCTCAAATGTAGAACGGTTCCCTTCTTCCACCTGAAATGAACTATAAACTCTGCTCCAATGGGGGGCATGGACCATCTTGAGTCCTGGGCAGGCGGTGGGTTCCCACAGCCATTGCTTTTTGGTTGTTTTCCGCTAGTGGACTATGGCAGGGACTTTGAGCCAGTGTGTTGAGGGAGAGGCGCCCGAGATTAGCAGCAGCATCCTGCACATGGAAAGTACCTGCAAGTTTTCAATCTGCAGAGACACAAGCACAGAGTCTGAGTGCCGTTCAGTTCTAGCATTCGTCCTGCTCTGCCTGAAACAGCTACCGGAATATTGCTGAGGTGTATGTGTGCTTTGTGTGTGTGTACACACACACACACACACACACACACACACACACACACACACACTATTGAATCCACTGAATCTCTCTCTTTGCTCAGCGAGGCCTTTAACACCCCCGTGTATGTTTTCTGTTGATGTTGCTGCACGATGGCTGGCTAGCAAGACTCCGGGGGTGGTAACATGTAAGCCACTGGCCATCAGTCATTACAAGGTGGATCCTTTACTTTGCCAGTGCTCAGAGTGTGGACATTTCTGGCCCTGCCGCTGTTGTCTAAAGACGGTACCAAGTGAGAGGCCAAGGAACATTTGACGACTCTCTCTAAAATGTTGACAGATGCCAGGCATGGTTGGTGTGTACTCGGCTCGGTTCTAAAAGGTCGCCACCGCTGGAGGGCGGTGGTGAGTTGAGATTCCGGGGGAATGGGCTGGGAGATGGCCGGGCCAAATTTTCTTCTCAGTTCCAGTGGTGTAAATCGGAAGGAACTCTTCAGAAAGCAGAACACAGCTTCTGCACAGCTGTGCAGGCAATGGAGTCTCAGGCAGCTGTAAAGGGCTTGGGGGGAGTCTGGAGCCATGGTGCCAAGATACTCTGGCGATAGCTGTAAATACGTCAGGTCAGCAGGGTCAGCGAGAAGGTCACACTGGAGGCTAGAGCAAATGGTAATTGCTGGGCTCACCTGGCGAGAAATCTCCTAATGCTAATCAGATCTGCTCCTCACCCCCAATCCACCCCGTCAGAATGACTGTAGGGAATCGGAAAACCCTGCCATGAGGGAAAACCTGAGACTTAATGGGTCTGATGGGGGGGAAAAGAACAGATTTTTTTTTCTTTAAACCAGCAGTAGGTCTCCAATTGCACCGGTATAACCAGCAACCTAGACCTGGTCTCTGTGCACGGTGCTTTCGGGAGAAGAGAAAGCCCTGGGCAGAGGGGAGTGACCTCTTTCCGAGCAGCGAGGGAAGCTGAAGGTTTGTTCTCCAGTGCTGGGGAGTGCTAGAGAAGTGGTGCCCGCATTGCGGCCTTGTCGATTTCAGAGGGGAAGTCCGTAAATCACATTGGCTGGAGGGAGAAGGCTCGCCGGGTCCACAGCCAGGCCTCCCTCTGGCTCGCCCCTTGTTCTCCGGTCAGTCCGAGGCCTCTTGGCGGCGCTTGTCACCCCAGTGTCTGAAAGCTTTACAAATAATTTCCCTCCTCCCCACGTTATAGAGGAGGAACCCGAGCCCTGCAGAAGTTAAAGCCGGCGTTTTCCAACGTGGTTTCCCATTGGGCCGGCGTGCCTCAAACCGGGCACCCAAGAGACAAAGCAGCCCAGCTGAGCGGGAGTGGTTTGAAAACTTTGGCTGCGTTCACGCCCAAGCTCCCGCTGGGACCCTCCCCGCTCCCAGTCCCGTGCTTTAAATACAAGGTTGTCACGGAGCGCCCGGGCGATGGACTGGAACCGCTCCCTAGGAAGCCAGACCGGACTCCGGGTGGAGGGCCCCTTCTCCGTACACAGCCTGTTTCCAAGGCGAGGAGCTTCAAGGGTCCCCACTTCCACCTTCCTGGGTCTGACCTCGGAGCATTCAGCACCTTCTGCCCCTCCGTGTGCTTCCCCCAGCAAGCCCGCCTGGGCGGGGTCCTGGGAGAGCCCATGGGTTCTGCACCCCAAATCCACAGTCAAACGTGACTCTCAGCCAGCCAGCAGAATAGACGGTTTATTTGAGATGTCAGGAACACCATCCAACTCACAGCTTCTCAGTCTCAACAGGGTCCTTCAGTCAGGCCTTTCTGGGTGGTGCCAGGAGGTGAGACCCAGATTCTGGGCTCCTGCTTCCTCCCCAGGTTTAGTCAATGACTTCCATCTGGTCTAACACAGACCATGCAGCCAGCGAGCGTGAGCCCTCAGCTGGATCCATCTTGGGGCTAGAGAGTGAGTTGGCTTTTCTCCCCTTCCCAGCTAGACCCAGCCCCAGACTGTCTCAAACCCCCTCTAGCCACTCCCTGCTCCTTTGTTCCTTTCCCGGGCTTCAGGTATCACCTGACCTTCCTCCAACAGATTCAGCTGACCTCCCTCCCCCACCTGGGGTCAGGTTACAGCTTCAGGGATGCAGAGAGGGGAGAGGGCGTTGCCTCCTTGCTTCCAGCGTCAGCCCCTATCCCTTCACATAGACACTTAAGAAATGCATAGGGGAAACTGAGGCACACACACACAGTACTCACACTTCGTCACAAAGATTTCCCCCCTTCCCCTTGTAACCAGCCCTGATCCTTCCCCATCGCCCCACGCCTCCAAAGCCTGCCTGTGGCATTCAGTGCTACAGTCCGTATTCCCTAGGACACCCCTCACCCCTGATTCCCCCTGGGCATGATCATTTACAACAGCGCAAAGTAAGTGCAAGGGGGTGGACAGAGCTCCTCAGTCAGCCTGGGAACCAGTTAGACTGGGGGTCCAGAGCTATACCAGGCGCTTGGCCTTGGCGGATCAGGCCCCTGGATTTTAACTAGCGTAGGCTCGTGTTCTGCTGGTGCAAAGTTTAGCACAGTCGCTTCCATCAAAGGGATGCGCCCTTCACTGGTTTTTAACCAGATTCTTGATATGTTCCCCGCAGAGGAATTTTCATTTACATTTAACACCTGCTCCGGGGGGAAATTCTGCCTTCAGTTACCCATATGCAGCCCCATTGCCTTCAGAGGGGGTAATCGATGTCTGGGCTCAGCGATTTCCTCCGCCCACCCCCGCTGTCTTTTCAAACACAGGACAGAGAACAAGGTTCACAGACACACACCAGCACACACACCCCCGCAGCCCATTAGCTGCTGCTGGCCAGGTGGGGAGGACCCCGTTTTATCTCTGGGCTGTCTGAGGTATGGTGCTATATGCCATTTTTATAAGGAGAAGTCAATATTAACCAAGGCTTTTGCAACGACAAAAATAACATAGCCTGGTGATGCTCCAAGGATTACAAAGAAGAGGAACGTGTCACATTAACATGAAATATGGTGTCATGATTGCTTGGCTTGCTGCAGCCGGGAGACCTTTGTTAGGTGCAGGTTTAGTGTTACAGCCCTGGCGGTCACCAGCTGGGCTGGAGGTGCTGGGAGTAGCGTGGGAGTTATTTGTATGGTAAGAAGGTAGCGGTGGAGAGAGAGAGAGAGATCTGCTTCAACATCTCTCCCCTGATGAAAGGACCTGCTATTTGCAGGACTTTTCCCGCAGAAACCGGTCACACAGCTTTATCCCGGAGCCTGCGAGTGGGTTGCATTGTGTAGCGCCACAGTCCTGTCTTCATGCAGGAATGGCAGCTCTCGGACTTCAATCGTTTTAAAAAATCAATGGCAATGGTGGGAACTCGCGTCTTGCAGTGTCAATGGGACTTACAGCGGTTTCGTTGACACCTGCTCCCGGTTGACTTAGACCAATCCAAAATAAACCTCCTGGTTTTACATGAAATAGGAGGGTACCTGTGGCCGTTGGCACCATTTGGTCTAAAATCTCAGCTCAGGGTTAACCCAATGCAGCTTGCTGGTGTGGACGTGTTCCGAGGGGCAGGAAAGGGATGGAGATGGAGGGAGTTGGCTAGTTGTAAAGTGTGCCCAGAAGTCTAGTCTAAGAGCAGAACCTTTGGGAAAGTTAAATTCTTGGCTGCTTGGTGCTGTACAAACCATGGAGCTGAGCTGCTCCTCGGAACAGCTGTTCAGTTCGGGCCAGCTTTTTCCAGAAGAGGGCCGTGATGTAGAGGTGCCTCATTTTTCTGGGGTCCCCACTCGCTCCTGGCTTTCAGAAGGGCTGGGACCGGGGCGTCTCCTCTTCTTCCCTCCGCTCCTAAACCTCACTCTGGACTGCGTCCCAGACAGCGCGTGCTGGGGGAGGGCCCCAGGCCGGCAACGCAGGGACGGCCGCAGGTCTGGAGTGAGATGCCGGGGTGAGCACTGCGGAGGCAGAGCACACGAAGGGGCTGGGGCAGCACTAAGTGAGCTAAGCCCTAAATCCACCCCTTTAATCGATCCCCATGGAATTTACACCGAGCGGTTTTGGCTTCCTTCAAATTCTTCAGGAAAAGGTTCTGCCGTGTTGCACGCTTGCCATCAAACAATGGCAGGTCCGTCGCTGAGGTGTCCTACACGCTGGACTTCCAAGGGAATTTGTCCTGACAGATGGTACATTCAGAAGAGCCTGGTGCACCCCCAGCAAGTGAAATTAACCAGGGGATTTATAGCAGGCATGTTGCGGTTCATGGTGACGCAGCAGAGACTGGCCATGCAGGCAGGTGCTTCTCACTCCGTCTCTGAACAAGGAGCGATGCCGGGGTGACGGCCAGCGAGTCGCTCTCCGTTCAGCCTCACTGCAGGGCAAAGGCACATGGAGGAGAGGGGCACCAACAGCTATTAGCCAAGATGGTCAGGGACGCAGCCCTGTGCTCTGGGTATCCCTAAACCTCCACAGTTCTCCAGCCCTGCACCTCCCACCAGCAGGACAAGTAAATGGGGGCAGTGCAGGGTAGTGGTCAGGGCAGGAGTGTGGGGGTCAGCACTCCTGGGTTCTATTCCTGCCCCCGCACCTGCTGTCCTGTGTGACACTGAGCCAGGCACACCCCCTTTTCTGCACCTCTGGTTCCCCAGCTTTGCAAAGCCCTGGAGGAGCTGGGAGTACCCGCTGAAAGCAGGAAGGAGCCGGGTGCCCCATGCAGCCCGTGCAAAGGGAGAACACCTGGCTACCGCTCTGATGTGTAAACACTGGCACAAGGGGCAGGGCCACGGCAAATCTACAGCATTCGCCTCAGCGGGTCCCATGACCACTGACTTAGTCACGTCTCTCAGCTGGGCGGAGAGGGGAGAATGGACCCTCACGCTGGTCCGACTGCAGCACTGGGCTCCAGGAGCAGCCCGGCCCATCAAGAGGGGGCAGGTGGGCACTGCGGGATTCTTTTTAAAAAGAGGGATTTATGGTCGGGCAAAGGGCGCACGGTTCTGCTCTTCGGGGCAGGGCCCCTCCGTTTGTGCTGTGTGTATCCGTACAGCGCCCGGCGCGCTCAGGGCCCCCGACGCTCTCATAGCACCAATGAATCACTGTTCAAAAAAGCCACCGACTTTCCCCCTTCGCCCTGGGACTAGCAAATCCACCTTGGTTTTGCAGGGAAGATTCAAAGGTTCCAAAGCCGGAAGGGGCCCCTGGGATCCTCTAGGGCCGGCTGACCTCCTGCGTAGCACAGGCTGTGGGTCTTCCCAGAATTAATTCATAGCCACTGGGAGAGGCCTCTCCCCCTCACACCTCCCTGCAGGCGCCAAAGGCTCAGAAAATCCTCCTGGCCATTCTCATCAGTCTCCCGGCCCTTCCTCCAGGGCCTGACCCTCTGAACTGCTGGGAAGCACCTCAGAGCCTCTCCCGGGATCAGGCCCATTGACATCACAGGAGTCAGGCATGCTCAGCTCCCAGCAGGATCGGGCCCCTGAGCCAGAGCCGCCTTAGTGACTTCTCCGCTTCGGCATCCCTCGCTAAGCTGACGGGGAGCCGGAGCGCTGTTTGAACAAAAGCATTGCTGCCCGTCTCCATGGCGATGTCACGGCTGAGCCACGATTTCACGAGCGTCTCAGAGCGGCGGGAACAGACTAGAGCGGTCTGGTCCACCCGGGGCCGACTGGTCTCATCCCCCAGGCATCGCTGGGGGCTCCACTCCCTGCAGTCACGCGGCTGGGGGAGGCTGTGTTTTGGGCCACGGACGCATACCCGTGTGCTGCCACTCCAAATGCGCTGTCTGAGCGTTAACCAGGTGCTCCCATGCCAGGGAGGTAACTCTCATTAGCCCTGGGTTTCAGAGGGAGGGAAACTGAGGCAGAGGGGTTGAGTAACATGATCGCACGGGTCCCTGAAACATCCCGCGGGTGGACACAATCGCAGTTAAGCCGTGAGGATCTTCATGCGGGCGAGCGTGTTGTAAGAGGGGCAGCGTTTGCGGTTCGAGGAGGATGGAGGCACCTAACAGCGTTTATTAGGAACTGGGCCCTGCGAGGTGCTGAGGGTGAAGGGCACTCAGCGCCTGGCAGGATAAAGCCTTGCTGAGTAAGAGAGACACTGCATTCCCCCTCCTTTGTCAGTCATAGCACAAGGTCTCCAGTTCACTTAACCAGGGAGGTGCTAATAATCACCCAGGGGGAGAAGGGGCACTTGGTGTCATCGGTCAGGTCCGTGTCACCTTCCTGAAGCCTTGCCCTGGTTCTCCAGGCCCTACCTCTCTGCTCTGAGTTCCCATCACTCCGAGAACTCGCTCCCGAGTATGGTATAGGCCCAGGGTTCAAAACTAGCCTTAAAACTTGCCTGCTTGGTTATTGGCTTATGGGGTGGGACCCTGTCAGAGCCCAAACCACCCAGGTTTTCCTAGAGATTTGCCCCAGGGTGCAAGTTGGAAGAGACGGATTTCCAGCCCCAGTCAGTGGAATCCCCTTGCTCTGTCAGTGTGCTCTCCTCTGCCCCCATGGGGGTCAAAATTGCATCCACACTGTTGCAGAGAACAAATTCCCCGTCCCCTCATTTTAAGCTTGTTCTCTACCAAGATTAGCTCATGCAGCAGCAGGAGTTACACGCCCGTGCTGTGATCTCACAAGAGTTGCCAATTCGTGTCTCACATCAAAGCTATGGTTTGTATCCCGTTAGAATCAGGAGGGCCTGGGTCTCAAAGCGATCAGTTTTATAACAAGGCAGTAAAATAAGGAAACAGAAGAGGGTGCGGCAGAACTCTGTGCCAGAGATTCAGGCCAATTCTCCGGTAGTGAATGTGAGGTGTGACGTCCCAAATTCCCTTCTGTGTCTGCCAAGCACCCATTTCTGCATCCTTTGACCTCTGCAAGAGGAAGTGCAGCGAACCCCTTGTTTCCTGGTACAGCCCTTTTGCAATCAGCTTGAATATAGTAGCTTCACACAGGTTAATAATTTGGGAACGAAATGGTTCCCATGAGAAGGTGATACCTGAACTACCTCTCACTCAGTAATTTCCCTTGGAGAATGTTAGAAATACATCACGTGGTTCATTACAGAAAGGGTCCCTGCAGGCAGGAGCAAAGCAATCCAGTGGCCCTAGGAGCTCTGGAGAATTCAGCTCCACCGCTGGGCTGCAGCCCCCTGGACTAGTGTCATTGAGAAATCAGGGCCAGCGGGTGCAAGAGGGGCAAGCTCCGGTGGAGGTGTGATCTCCTGCGCACGTCATTCCAAAAAGCCGGTGCACTTGCTTTGGCACTTCCGCTGCCCCTCCACGCACTTATCTGAGCCCTTCTGGGACTTCTCTGTCCCACTGAAGCACGACCCGAGTCAAGTCCCTTAATCAGAGGAAGGCCCTGGCTCTCCAGTCCTTTAATCCAGTGTAACGACAAAGTCAGACGGGTTACACCTGTTTGTCACCATGTTCGACGGGCCGTAGCTCAGGCCCTTAAATCAGTGGGAAGGGGCCGGCAGAATTAGGCTCGAAATCCAGTGTTTCTAGCCTATTATTTTAACCCAAAGGCCAGCCAATGACAATGACCAATCTCTTGCTTCATCCCTATGGTTCTTTGATTCCCTGGGCCCAAATTCCCACTGACTGATTCACTCCTGTGTCAGGGAGAGCAGGAGCAAGTCCGCTGGGTTTACACTGGCGTGAGGTCAAAGGTGAAGAAGCCCTGACCAAGTCTCAGAAAGCCCTGACGGCTGCAGTGATTCTACCCCATCCTCGCTGGGGGGCGGGTGGAGCGGAGAGAAGGGGTGTAGATACAGTCCACCCAACACATTTTTATCATTATTATTGTAGCGACAGGCATTTTGTATCCTGCTCCTTTGCTGTTGTTCCGGGTGTCTGAGTTCATCCCTGCACGTGCGGTGTTTGTGTGCACTAGTCACACCCTCCTTGTGTGGTGCCAGTTAATCTATATTGCCTTTGGAGCCAGCCCTGCAATCCTGGCTGGGGGGACAGGGCCACTGGACTTTGGCTAGACTACGCTCTGGAGGAAGAAGCACTCAGGCAGGAGGGATGCAGCAGCGTCTCCTTTGTATGCCAGTTACACCATGGAGATACAGCGTTAGCTTGTGCCAAATAAGGGCAGGGGAACTTTCTTTCACTCCGAATGAAACTTGTATCGCTCGGCCCCTCTCACTATCTCTTTATGTTCTCTATGCGATGTATGTGTATGTTGGTTGTGCTCCCAGCTGTGACTTCTAGGACTGTAACACCAGAAGTAAAGTGACTTTACCCGCTTAGCGTTTCTCTTTGGAAGTGGATTGTGTATAGGTGACTGAATGTGAAACCAACTCTTCTGCGCAGCGGGAGGGCGTCTCGGATCCCGGCTGTACACATGGAAGCTGAACGCTGCTTGGGGGTGGTTTAATACAGTTTCTGGTCCCTCCCCCCCCCAAAAAATGTTATGAATTAATGTTAGTTTCTCGATTATAAGAAGAGTTCAAATGTTACCTTGGGGGGGAAGAGTGAGGTGGTAGGCCCAGCCCTGAGCACAGGATGGGACATACCGTGCACTAATCATGGAGCAGCACAGGAGGCGCTGTGAGTCAAACACCCAGAGTCAATTCCTCCCAGATTGCGCCTTGTTCCCGGGGCAGCTATCTATACTTTACTGCTGGCCTAAGCCACCCGCAAACCTGCTACATCCCCCCGCTTTGGCTAGGTCACTCTGGCCGGCAGGGGGCTGCAGCAGAAGCTCTGCCCACCTGCCCCATGGAGGGAGTAAGTGGGCTACACCCCGATCCAAACTCCATGTAGCCTCCTTGCCAAGGAGGAGTCTGGCCCTACATGATTAACTGAAAGGTCAGGGAAAGCAGTGGCAGGGGGTGAAAATAACCCCCCTGGAACAGCCCTCCAGCTGCAGACATCTCTCTCACCCCCACCCCCTCGCCAATGCACCAGACAGGGGCTAGCTATATACTGCGGATTTGAGACAAACCTAAGATGATGTTTTTGGGGGTGGAGGTTGAGCTCATGTCACCTCCCAGCTTCCCTCCCTCCAATATTCTCCCCTCCTCACTTAAATGAAAATCCCGACCGCTGACAGTTTTTCCCCCACTGCTACTCCCCCAAAGACTGGGACGCTGACTCCTGGGAGCTGGAGCCTGCTTCCCGTCCTCCTGCTAGGTCACTCCTCCAGCAGCCCTATGGCCAGCCAGAGGATGGGATACAGAGCAAGCTACTGAGCAAGGTGAGTGACAGGAGCTCGTCACTACAGGGATGAAGAGAGAAGGGAAAGTCCCCTGGTGAAGCATTTCCCATGGAGGACAGCCTCTGGCCCGGTCCCGCTGCACAGTGCGGACAGTCACCGGGCCGCTCACTGATGTTCCTGAAGAATGGGGTGTGAATGGGGGGAGGGGGGACGACTGGAATGTTGTTCCCCTCTCTCCTCTCAACCCCTATATAAAGCCAAATTTCCAGCCTGCCCCAGACTAGACTCCCATCTGTTTTATTGCTGCTGAATGAGTCAGGGAGATAAACGGATGGGTGAGTAGCGGTTTAATAGCTACAGAATGCTGTAGAGTCCCGGCCCGGGCTTAGTGACTGCTCTGTGATTTCTAAGTTCCCTTACAACTGAGGGGGCACCAACCACCCACAGCAGCACCCTCTGGCCTGGTACCGCCACCCTCATCCTGGCTGGGTGAAGAGAGGGGTGCCTGGGGGGGGGGGGAGCTGGAGAGTGAGCCCGCCCCTCACTCATCCCAGCAATGGACAGTGTCATGGCTGGTGAGAGGAAGGAAGGCAGGCGTCTGAGTGAGCAGTGCTGCGACTTCATGTGCTAGATCGCGACACCCGGAGCCATGAGTCAGGCCCAGCCCTGGGGAAACCCATGAGCCACCACTGTGGGGTGACTGCGGGATAGACTCTCACTAACCCCCACCCAGGACCTCCCCTCCACACCGGGCTGGTGACCCGCCTAAAGCCTTCCTGCAGGAAGTCACAGACAAACGGAGACGACCTGGTATCCATGACTCTCTGCACTGTGACAAACCTGCTGCCCTAATAATGATCCCCCCCCCCAAAAGAAGGGAGATCAAACCTTAGGCATCAGCCACTCTAACTATTAGGATGAGACCTTCATGGGTGGGATAACAACTATACCACCCACTTGTGTCTCATGTAGGGCTTCTTGCACCTTCCTCCAAAGCACCTGGCACTGGCAACTGTCAGTGGCAGGTTTCAGGGCTAGACAGACCTTGGATCGGAGCCAGTCTGCCAGTTCCTATGGTAGCGTCCAAAAAAGTATTGCAAGAACCAAGAAAAAATACAAATTCCTGCCGTTTTAATCAAATCATCTATAGCACATCTGGTTGACAGTCTGGCTTTTCAAAACAAACACATCTTTGGGCTGTTTTGGAGCAGCGGAGTGTGCTTGAGATTTTCCCAAAAAATCCAACAAAAAGCTCTGAGAACGTTTTGTTTCTATTTAACATTTTTCAACCAGCTCTAACTGGTAGATTATTGCAGTTGGACTGATGTAGCACATGACATTTCCCTGGTCTCACCAGCAAGTGAATGCTCAGAGTCACTGGTTCTGGAAGCCTGGATGACCCAAACACACAGAGCAGACTGAGCTAAAATCTTTTCTCAAGAAATTTGAGCCTTGAGAACAAAGTTACTGGCTTTCAAAGAAAGAGATGATCCAGTTCTCTGCATCCACATTTATCTGTTTTCAAGTGCTCCCTCCAGGGGAAGGATACAGCGGGCACACGGCATGGTAAATGGGTATGTTAATCTCTGAATGAAGCAAGGTATGGTATAACGAGAGCACGTTTATGAATATTAAGCAGGCCCACGCATGTCACCTGCAAGCAAGTGGTGCTAAGACTGCTTTCCATCTACAAACTATTGTAACATTACAGTCACAGGGACACTCATCTGTTGGAAAAAGAGTGTGACTGTCTGTGAGAGACCTACTGTATTACCAGGGAAATGAATAGAGATATTTACTGCAGTTGTAAATAAATTGGCCTTCCCATGACTTAATGGAGAACAGCTAAATCTGCAATTAGAGAGTGCTGATAATAAAGTCATGCTCTGCACCAAAGCCCATAAGAAGCCTTGGAGAGAATAAAGCCATGGAAGTGAACCTACTGTCAAAAATCGGTGTAACCTGCAAAGTGTGGATCAGAGTCAGATCTGAATGTCCACAAGGCTCAGCAGAAGGTTGGTTTGTTCCATTACAAGCCAGCTATGAAATTTTGATCTGTCTCAACACTGCACCGAACTTTGGGGTCTCTTTGGACCCTAAGATCATAGAAGGGTCTCTCTCCAGAGGTCCTATTCTCTCACCGCATGACACAAGCATGGCACATTAGGTTCAGGTGGAGTTTGCTCTTTTCCCAGGGTGGGGGGGAGGGTGTTAGGAAACTGAGTGCTTCTACAGCATGCTTCCTTCCTATTCTCACTCCCTTACTCCACAAATCTGCTTCTTTCAGACCATCACCATAAAAAAACAGGTAGTCTTTGAGCACACACCTGTGGGAAAGCACTGTGCGTACACATTGTTACATCACGTAATATTCCTGAGGCAGACAGTACTAAAGAGATGCATTCATTTAACTAGAATATATGTGCATTAGCTCTAGAGGTTTCTTCCAGGCAGATTCATATATATGAAATCTGACAAGTCAGACACCTTTCTGCTTCAATCAGGTGTTAAGCCTTTGTAACAAGGCAATCCAATAACTGTCCTGGGAAGCTCTTGCAAACGGAGCAATGATTAGAGCAGGCTGGTTTCATTGCATCTTTGCAGCATTTCAGATGTTCTCATCCTATTTCAATATTTCTGTATTGCTGTTCTTGAAAAATGGGGTTTGGGGGTGGGAAATTCTTCTTTGGGGAAAAAAGGGCAAAAATAAACTAACACACACCCAAGAACTTTATGCTCATACAAGGCAATATTTGCTCATACCTGAGAGCAGCGTATTGTTGCAATGCTGTTACTTTAACAGTTGTTCTATTGAAAGCCTTCTTTAGCCTGGCAAACTTTATCCTACTGTGCAAGTGCATATTTGGCAATGTTCATAATGTACATATTTACAGAGGACAGAGTTAAATTCAAAGTTGTAACTCTTGCTTTCCTTGATCTGATTGGTTATTTGAGATACAGAAGGGGCTACTTTGTATTTAGAAAGGAGAAAGAAACCCTGCATCAGTTGTCCGTTTTAGTGTATCCTTTCCTTTTAATTCACTGTACAACTTTGGAAGGGACTGTGTTAGATACTGATTTAATATGTAATCATGTCTCCTTCTAGTGTCTGGCCCCAGCAGTTATAACAGCAACTTATTGCTAAAAGACATGTGGGTTCTTGGTGTTTGAAGTAGTGGATTCCAGTCTCCATTAACACCTGAAGTATCTGCATGAAATGAAACATCCATGCAGTGTGCTATTGTTTGAATAGTGGTGTGGATTTACTGGCCTATGTAAATAAAATGCAGAAGACTTTGTAGCACCTTAGAGACTAACCCATTTATTTCAGCATAAGCTTTTGTGGGCTATAGCCCACTTCATAAAATGCATAGAGTTCCATTCTATGCATCCGATGAGGTGGGCTATAGCCCACGAAAGCTTATGCTGAAATAAACGGGTTAGTCTCTCAGGTGCTACAAAGTCTTCCTCGTTTTATTTACGGATGCAGACTAACACGGCTGCTCCTCTTAAACCTGGCCTGTGTAAGTCCTTTAGTTTAATCTATTACATTTAAAAACACCAGACACAAATGGTCTAGAAACAGAGTAATACATGGAAATAAACAGACTCCAGCTGGAGGGTGCAAGTTCAGTCCTAAGCTTGCTGGTTGGCACACCAGGCTTACCCCTCTGTGATGGGCAACCTAGGTTTTCAGTTCCACACTGTTTACAAGAGCACAGCTGTTCCAGCTACTAAGCAAACAGTGCACAAAGTGAGAATGAAGGAAGAAATATAAGGCCTAGCACCTGAGCCCAAATCATTTTGGAATGGTTTGATTATGGGCCACAGGTAACACACCTCCAAGCACATGCAGTCCCAGCCTTTTGCCACAGGGCAGGGGGCAGAGTCTGGAGGTGGCAGGATACTTGTACCACTCAAATTGCAAATTCATCCTGAAACCTTCCACTGGGGACACAAGGGAGGTTCATTCGGCTTGCTGAGCAGCCACAGGCTGCTAGGACTGTTTTGTACCTAGGGCAAATGGCCTTCAAGCAACAACTAACCAAAGACAGGAGGGGAAATACACAGTGGAGTTCCAGTGCCTCCTAACCTTCAGGTACCTGCTTCTGGCTCAGAGTTAGAATACTGTACTTTGAGGTGCCTTTCCCATTTTCCCCAGCCCATCACAGCTGGCTTAGCTTTAAGGGAAATTCTGTGCATTTTGTGCATGAAGGATTAGATCCAATCATCCATCCTTGCCCTAAACTGAGCAGAGCATTCAGAGCCCACCACACTATCAGGAGGGATTTAAGGTGCCCATAAGTGGAGCAAGAGTGGCATCTTCAGGACAGTGAGATGAACTATCAAGGATGGGAAGTTAACAGCTGGAAGGGCTCCCCCCAGAGCAGATCACATTCCCTTCCTGCAGGACCAGAGGAGTACTGGTAACATCACCTCTTCCATTAGCCTGTGCTTGGAACATGTATGATTGCATAGGGTCTTCATTAGAAAAGAAAACCAACTATACTCCACAACACCTTCAAAAGAGGAGCCTGGGAACTTTAAATTCATAACTCTGCTGGACGCTAAAAACCAGAGACATTGCAGAGATGCCTGTTGTATGGCTCATTACAACAATTTGGAACACTCCCTGCCTCCTTCCACCCCCTTTATCCTATGAATAGAGATGTTAATTACCCACTTCATTTTAAGTGGTCTCCTGCAACAGGGGTGAATCTCATGTTTAATCTGGACCACTTTGTGTCTAGCTGTGACATAACCGGTTATCTTCTCCAGACCTGAAGAAGGGCGGGGCTCAATGCGGAAGTTACCCATGCCCCTCACAAAGATGGCGTCCCCAGAGGCAGAGGAGCACGGACCGGAAGTCCCGCGAGCCCTCACAAAGATGGCGCCGAGCGGTGCCCGGAAGTGTTGCTGCCCCTCCCCAAGATGGCGGCGGCGGCGGCACCCGTCGGACACGTCACGGGTAAAGGGACGCTCCCCGCTTCGGGGGACGGACGGCGGCGGCCCAGGGTCGCGCCCAAGATGGCGGCGGCGGCGGCGGCGGCGGCGGCGGGGCCCGGGCTGCCAGGGGGCACGGAGGCGGCGGCGCTGTTCGAGGCGCACACGACGGCCGAGCTGCGCGCGGTGGAGCGGCGCCTGCGGGCCGGCATCGAGCAGAAGCGGGAGGAGCTGCGGCAGATGGTGGGGGAGCGGTACCGGGACCTCATCGAGGCGGCCGACACCATCGCCGAGATGCGCCTCAGCGCCGAGCACCTGCTGGGGGCGGTGCAGGGCCTGCAGCGCGGGGCGCCGGGGCCGCGGGGCGCCCGGGGGGGGCAGGTGAGCGAGGGGGCGGGGCCTGCGCGCTCAGGTGAGCGAGGGGGCGGGGCCTGCGCGCTCAGGTGAGCGAGGGGGCGGGGCCGGCGCGCTCAGGTGAGCGAGGGGGCGGGGCCGGGGCCGGCGCGCTCAGGTGAGCGAGGGGGCGGGGCCGGCGCGCTCAGGTGAGCGAGGGGGCGGGAGGGTCTCTGCGGCGCCCCCTACCCCCAGCTATGCCTGATGCAGCCTTTGCCAAGCCCAGGTCTCCAGCCCGTGGCCTGGCAGTAGGTGCCAGCTACCCCCTAGTGTCCCTGCTGGAGCCCCACAAGGGTGGGGGTGCCCCTGCCCCACAGCCCATCATCCTGGTCAGTGGTCAGAGTTGTTCCTGTGAGACCCTGCTGCATCGCTGTGGGAGGCTGTTGGGGGCACGTTGCCAGCTTATCCCCAGCCTGGGTTGCAGGACGGGGGTCTGTGCAGCGTTCACCCGTTAGCTGACATGTGACAGACACGTAAAGGGACAAAACTCACGCAGCCTCTAAAGTTAGCAGAATTCCTGCCCTTGTTGTTCCCTTGGGAGTGTGATTGTACCCACGGTAAAAAGCCTCTCCTTTCATGCCCAGACTATGCTGCACTCGCAGGAGAAGTTCTATAGCACCGCAGCACAGATCAAGCTGCTGCTTGAGATTCCAGAGAAGATCTGGAGTGCCATGGAGGCCTCTCAGTACTTACGTGCCACTCATCTGTACCTGCTCTGCTGCCATCTCCACAGCCTCCTGCAGCTGGATTCCTCCAGCTCCCGCTACAGTCCCATCCTTGCACACTTCCCCATACTTGTACGACAAGTGGCGGCAGCCAGCCACTTCAGGTAAGCTTTATAGGGGACTCCTGTTGATTGTACCCAGGGGTGTAGAAAAGACTGGGAAGCTTCTGTTTCCCATATGTTCCATTTAGTCTCTTGCTCAGCTAGGCCATCTCCTACTTGCATCTCATGGGAAGGGAGGCTCTGCATCAGGCTGCAACTCTGGAGTAAAAGAGGGAGGGAGGGAGGGAGGTGGAGAGGATCCAGCTATGAGGGATGGGGAGAGCAGTGAGCGATGATGGGTGTGTGTGTGTGTGAAGAGGTGTGAGCAGGAGACAGGGCCTTGGGGGACATGTCTGGTTGTCAGCAATTAGGAAGTTGACAACCCTATTCAACACCTGGCAACCCTAGTCAACAGCTGACTTTTCTTTATTAGATCCACCATACTGCATGAAAGCAAATCGCTGCTAAAATGCCAGGCCGTTTCTGACCAAGCAGTGGCCGAGGCCTTATGCTCCATCATGCTTTTGGAGGACAGCTCTCCGCGCCAAGCCCTGACAGACTTCCTGCTGGCCAGGAAGTCAGCTGTTCAGCAGCTTCTGAACCAGCCACATCACGGTCAGTACAACTGGCTTCACTCCTGAACTAATGTTAAAGGAAAGTCCAAGGTTTGTTTCCCATCTCAGGGAAAGAGCAGAAATGGAGTGGAACAGAGTTTGTCCTATTTTGTAGCCTCTATGGGAACTTTGTTGCATTGAATCAGGGCTAATCCCTTGGTCCTTTAAAACAGTGGTGGCCAAACAGGATAGCTTGGACCAAGAGACTCCTTTATCACAAGACAGGTGTGATTGGCTCAGAGGTGCTTTTGTGGCTAACTGATCCATCACAATAACTCTGCTTTGGCTGCATGTATTAGTTACCCCATGTTCTGTTACTTATATTAGGCCCCCCCCATCTCTATTAACTGTGGGAGCAGATAGCTGGTATCTAACACTTCGCTGTAGATCTATCTTCACTGTAACTACACATGTGCCTTGGAAAAGTGTTTGTCCTTTCTGACCAGCATTGTTCTGACTACGGGACTGCTTTATTGAGGAAGGCTAGGGCTGCTGCCTCTATTAAGAAGAGATTTTTCTTTTTAGGCGCTGGTATAAAAGCCCAGGTGTGTTCTTTGATGGAGTTGCTAACCACCACCCTGTACCAAGCCCATGCCCTGTTCTACACTCTGCCTGAAGGGGTGCCCTCAGATCCATCCCTGCCCTGCAGCTTGCTCTTTTCAATGCTGGAGACCACGACAGGCCAGGATCCAGCAGGTGAGCAGCTTGCTCAGGCAATGAGGTTTGGGATTGGCTTGTATCTAATGGCCATCTGTGCAAATTCCTCATGAGGCTATGGCTCCCCATTGAACCCACCCCACTCATGCAGCACAATTCTTCCAGGTAAAGGCATCAAAGTTTTGAAAGAGGAGATGAAGCTGAGCAGCTGGTTCAAATATCTACCACAATCCATTGTAGAGTTCCAGCCAACCCTCCGAACCCTGGCACATCCAATCAGCCAGGACTACCTGAGAGACACTCTTCAGAAGTGGATTAACGTGTGAGTAGAGGGAGTGTCTTCTAAGGGATGGATTTGGACGGTACTCATTCTATCACTGTTCCTCTAGTGAAAGGGAGCGAGGTGCTATCGGACACCACTTGATCTGTCAGGCAGCGTAAAGTGCTGCTCATAGAATCAGAACCTCAGAGTTGGAAGGGACCTCAAGAGATCATCTAGTCCAACCCCCTGCTCAGAGCAGGGCCAATCCTTATTTTTGCCCCACATTCCCAAATGGCCCCCTCAAGGATTGAACTCACAACCCTGGGTTTAAGCAGGCCAATGCTCAAACCACTGAGCTATTCTGCAGCACCTAAGCAGCTCAAAACCACTCCTTGTAAAATGGAGCCAAGTCTGCTCACCTGCCTGTTACCCCCATAGAAGCATCTCAGGGCACCCTTGTCTACCACAGAAATGCCGAGAGAGGAAATGATACAGACTTAAAAGCTTTCTTGAAAGCCAGGTTGTTCAATACATCAATAAGGCAGCAGATTATAACCAGACCACTTCCCTGCAATGTTGAGTGATCTGTGTCTGGAGTTCCTGCAGTATTACAGAAAATAAAGTCTCCCAAACTCTTATTCAGATAGAAAAATGCCTGTAGGTCCTAACCTGTACTCCTCAGTTTTTCCCTCCTGGGGTTGTTCTCATTTCAGCATCTCTCTTCTTACTGCTGTCCTCCTAAGCATTGTGAGACAGAGCTGGCATAACCTACATTATAAAGGTCCCAGGCTCCTCCCCTTTCCCAGCATGCCTTGCCAAGAAGTTATTTAATGGCTCAGTCAGCCCCATGTGACTGCCCTCTACCTATGACACACCTGAAAGTGTAATCAAAGGATAGCTATTAGCTGCAGTCAAACTGAAGTTTGAAGCCTTGTGTGGTTGAGAGGAATTCCTAGCCCAAAGCTTCTCCCTGCCTGGCTGTTCCATTTTATTCTCCAAAGAGCACCTCCAGCAAGGACCCACGTGTGCTAGGTTGGCTAGAGGGGAGTTGTTCCAGAGTAATGTGATGGTCTTCGCCCAACCTTGATACAGTGCTCCTTGCCTGGGGTCCAGGACACTGAGATACATGGGCCAGGACCCTGGAGGACTGCATGAGGTGCTGTTAGTAGTAGTTCCTGGGGATGACTCAACATGTGGGTTTACATGACCAGCAATGCAAGTGGCTGGATCACTGTGAGGTGGCAGGTAACTTTCTACGTCCTTTCCAGCCCTGCCAGGGGTCTCCTTACTACATCCTTTCACAAAGCAATAAGAATCCCTTTGTAGTCCAGCCTAGAACGGTAAAGTAAAAGTTCCCGGCTGCATTGTCTGGAGCTGTGCTAGGAGGGATGGAATTGAAGTGACTATTACTTTCAGGTGTAATGAGGATCTCAGATCTGGACTCGTCCCTCTGCTGGGCTACGTGAAGAGCCTGAAAGGCCTAGCCGGCATCCGGGATGCTGTGTGGGAGCTGCTCACGGGTGAGTCCATGAGCCAGAACTGGGGGACAGTGTGTCATCGACTCTTGGACAAGCCCATCTCCTTCTGGGAGGACTTGCTGCGGCAGCTTTTCTTGGACAGGTTACAGGTGAGACGCTGTCAGGAGCTTAAACTCTGCCAAAGCCAGCCTGGCTAAGTGCTGTCTGCTTCCCTAGCCTGGCAGTCTCAGCAGAGAACCGGTCATGAGTGGCATACGTTAGCTGGGAGGATGCTGGTGCCCTTGTGGTACTGTCTGTGGAGAGAGGTCTTCGCTCTCCAGGGCTGTCCATGGTACCTTTTAAGAGGCACTCTTAAAATGGGTGAGGTGACAGCCCTATAGACCTGAGAAAGGAACGTTCTCTTTTCCAGACCCTGACGAAGGAAGGATTCGACTCCATCTCCAGCAGTTCGAAACAGCTTCTTGTCTTAGCTCTACAGGAGCTTGAAGTCAAGTCCAGCACCTCTGCCCCCAGCAAGCACATTCAGTTTGAACACAACATGGCTTTGTTTCTGTGGTCCGAGAGCCCCAGTGACCTGCCTTCTGATGCTGCCTGGGTCAACGTGGCAAACCGCAGCCAATTTGCAAAGAGTGGCCTGTCCATGAAGGCCCAGGCTCTCACTCCCTGTGTGCAGAGCTTCTGTTCTGCCTTGGATACCAAACTGAAGGCCAAACTGGATGACCTTCTGTCTTACCTTCCCTCGGACTCTTCCACCCCCAAGGAGATATTGGGTGTGCAGTCCAGGAGCTCTGCTTTTGATCGATATGCTGATGCTGGCACCGTAGAAGAGCTGCTCCGTGATCACTGCATTGCCTGCATCCAGTACGTCTTGGGCTGTGTTAGAGAAGAGCTGCAGAGCGCTGAGGACCAGCTGAAAGGACACACAGACACTCTAAACAATGCCAAACTTAATGCCGTCCTCTTCATGGGAAGACTCTGTCAGTCACTGGGGCAACTGTGTCCTCACCTGAAGCAGTGCATTCTGGGGAAATCGGGCAGCACAGAGAATGTAATGAGGGAGACCCGGTCTTTTAAAAAGCTGGGGAAAGGGAAAGCCCAGGAGGTGAATCCCATGCAGGGCAAGTGGCAGGAAGTGAAAGAACAACTCCTCCAACAGAGCCTGTTTGCATATCAGATTTGGAGCGCAGCTGTTATAAAAGTAAGTAGCCCGTTGTCTTTGGGCGCAGTCCGTTCCTATTGAGGTTTCACTTTCACAGCTGCCCACAGCCACTACTGCGCTTGTGGTTCTTTCCGATCCTTAGAACACCACCACTACTAGAATTAGGGTACCTGATCAATTTTCAATGACTGTGGCTGAGCTGCCAGATCCCCTTGGTATGACGCTCCTAAGGACAATGGGAAAATACTTTGCCCACCTCAGTCTCCTCAGCGGATTCACTAGTGAAAAACACAAGGGAGCCATAAATAGACTGCCTGACCCCTAGCACCTGCCTTGGCCTGTTACCGAATACTTGTATTTTTCCCCTCTAGGTCCTGGTTCACAGTTTCACCGAAACATTGCTGCTAGATACAGCTGGCTCTATCTTAGCTACAGCCACCAATTGGGATGAAATTGAAATTCAGGAGGAGACAGAAACAGGAAGCAGCGTAACATCAAAGATCCGACTCCCTGTACAGGTGTGAGCAATGTCCTCTGGGTGAATGGAGGGAAATCACCTTTCAGGAGGCCGAAAGTTGCCTTGTTAAATAGTCAGTAAACCTGCATTTCACTATAGGAGGTTTCACTGAATTCACTCCTATCTTATGAAATCTCCCTGCACTCAGGGTCACATATCCAAGTCCCAGGGCTGGTCCCCACTACGGCTTAACGTCGACTTTAGCAACGTTAAGTCGATATAAACATGTACCCGTCCTCACATGCATGCCATTTGAGTCGATTTAAAGGGACTTCAAAATTGACTTCTGTACTCCTCCCTAACGAGAGGAGTAGCTGAAATCTACCTCTCTGGGTCGATTGTGAACTAGTGAGGATGCATGTGACAACCAACCTCCGACCTTCCACAATGCCCGTTTGCTCCCCAGGGGACCAGCCACCAGTCCGAGCAGCAGCCCCCCCCCGCAGCGGCTAGCTCCGTGGACCCCCGCCCGAGCAGCTCCGTGCCGGCTCCCCTGCCCGCCCAAGCAGCTCCGTGCCGGCTCCCCTCTCCCCCCCCCCCCCCCAAGCAGCTAGCTCCCCCCCCCCAAGCAGCTAGCTCCCCCCCGTGCCCGACCGAGCAGGTCCGCGCCGACTCCCCCCCGCCCGCCCACCCAAGCAGGGGTCCGCGGAGCCGCTCGGGCGGGCAGGGGGGAGCCGGCGCAGAGCTAGCCGCTCGGGCGGGCGGGGGGGAGCTAGCCGGGCGGGCGGGGGGGTCCGCAGAGCTGCTTGGGCGGGCGGGGGGGAGCCAGGGCGGACCTGCTCGGGCGGGCACGGGGGTCCGCGGAGTTGCTCGGGCGGGCACGGGGGGGGGGGGGGCCGTGGAGCTGCTCGGACTGGTGGCTGGTCCCCTGGGGAGCGTGCCCGGCTGCCCCGAAAGGTGGTGCCTGCTGGGGACTCCCGGAACGGTGGGATATCTCCCCACAGTGCAACACTCCCTATGTCGACGCTTGCCACAGTTGTGAGGACAGACACTGCCGACCTGCTGTGCTTAGTGGGGACGCACAAAATCGACTCTATACAGTCTGCTGTAAAAAATCGACTTAAGGGAAATCGACCTACTGCTGTAGTGAAGACAGACCCCTAGGCGGCAACTTGAAGACCTTAGGACTTCTGCCAAAGAATATGCATGCAGTGTTGTAGCGATCTCAATCTCCAGATATTAGAGAGCGAGGAAGAGCTTTCATTGAACCAACTTCTGTTAGTACGAGACTTTTGTGCTTACACAGAGCTCTTCTTCAGGTCTGTCCTGTAGGAGAATGTGGATGTAAATATGCTGTGAGGGATAAGCCCCAGCCAGCCCCTCACCAACATTCCCACTATTAGGCCTGGGCTACACTAAGTGGGGGGTTCCAACTAAGATACGCAACTTCAGCTACGCTATTCATGTAGCTGAAGTATCTTAGTTCGACTTACCTGGCTGTCCTCAGGGCGGTGAGTCAACTCCGCTTACTCCTCTCGTGGAGCTGGAATTGTGGGCTAACAGATGGTTCTGAAAATAGTGGAGACCAGGATATGCTTCAGTAGGGGAAAAGAGGACAGTGAGAGGGAAAGGGTACGTACAGGGTCAATAAGAGCAAGGAGATAGGCCAGGATGGGAGCAGTGGGTTAGGATTCTGTGAGGAGAGAAGGCAAAAGACCAAGGTTGGTGATGAGGAAGGAGAAAATACCAGGAGAAACCCAGAATTCACACAATCTCTCTCATTCCCCTTGATAATACCAACATCCCATAGAGAGAGGTCAGGAAAACATCACCTTTCATTGGGGTCTTGTGTGTGGGATTTTTTTCCCCCTCAACAGCCATCCTGGTATATTCAATGCCTCCTCTTCAGTATGTGTCAAGAAGTCAATCGGGTTGGAGGTCATGCTCTACCAAAGCATACCTTGCAGCTGCTGCTGAAGACCTGCTTGGCAGAAGTGCTGGCTGGCTATGAGAAGCTTGTTGAAGAGAAGCAGGAGAAGGTATGAAGCTGGGATTTTGTTCTACACCTTGGATTTATGTTTGTACTAAAAGGGGTCTGCAAGTGCAGTCACTATTCTAGTCAGTCTTTCCTGCTGATCAGGGAACCCCAAAAAATTAATCGGAGAAGCCCCCAGAAATTTGTTTTATGGGGCATAGCCCTGGACTGGGATACAAAATCTCTACACTCCAGTGCCTCAGTTTCCCCACCTACAGTTGTCATCCAAGCCTCCCTTTCATGGGTTTGTGTTGTAACTGTAAAGTGTTGTAAGCCCTTGAGAGCCTATGCAGGAATGGGAAGTAGCAGCTTGCATGCTCCAGTGACCATGCTCTAGTATTTCCACCTGTCTGCCTGGATGGCTGGCAAAGGCCTCTGAAAGGGAAACAGAGCTTTGTAAGGCCCTGTTTTCCCATTAGTGTGATGCTAATAGAGATGGCTGCAGTTCCAGGGGAGCCATGGTGTTACTGCAGGAATACAAGCTAGAGAGGAGATCTGTATATTCAGTTTCTTAGAAACTGAAGTAAATGCTTTCATTGCCCAAGACATGTGTCAGAACATACTTACGTCTTGTCTTCTGCTCCGGGAGATACTGGGCATGACTGGTTTGGTCATTTCTTTTCAAGGTTGCTTTGCTAACATGTCCAGAAGCCTTTGGAATGGTTAGGGCTAAGACCTTCATGGCACTTCACAAACAAGGCAGTGTCTGCCCTGAGGAGCATGCAATATGAGACGACATTCAAAGAGGATATGACCAGAAGGGATGTGACACTGGCTAGCTAACAGCTGTTTGACTTAAGCCTGCTGTTTATTGGTCCGAGTATTTTGTTCTGCCTTCAAAAAACCTTTAGAAACAATTAGCAAGAGAATGTTGAAACATACCCTTCTGCCTTCCTTACAGAAAGAAGGCACGTTCCCTATGACTCAGAACAGGGCCTTGCAGCTGCTCTATGATCTGCGTTATTTGAATATAGTCCTAACAGCAAAGAGTGAGGAACCAAAAACCAGCAGGAGCAAGCAGGACTCCAGGTACAGTGTACTGCCAAGGTTTTAAGCCAAGCATATGACAGACGGTTTAGAGTCTGCAGCAAGTCCTCAGTCCAATTCTGACATCCTACTTCCTCATACACATTCACAACTCAAGGAGTCTAAACAGAAAATGGCTCACTCGGCCTTACTCTAGGGCAGAAGCCACCTACAGAGATGTTCTTCAAGGCAAGCTAAAAGCCTTGCAGCATGTAGGGTACTGGTACATCTGCCACTACCCCTCATGTTCCTGTCCCAGGGATGGGAAGAATCAGTTTCCAGCACCTTTTCACCAGCTCTTAAGCGCAGTCCAAGAATGTCCGACTGGGATGAGGGTGGAGTATTGGAGCTGAGCCAGGCCAACCAGTCTCCTCTGAGGGTAGATCTTGTCTCACTTAACTGATGCCTCTAGAGAACTCTCTGCCCGGTCATGGAACTAGTTTTGAAGAACCTCACTTTTAGAAATCACACACTTGTTTAGCAACAGGTTTGTGAAGCAGAAGAATAGGGAGCACAAATCCCACTCAGACACTTCAGAACAGATGACTTTTGCTCTAAAAGTGTTCTGTAAACAGGAACAGAAAAGCCTTCAAAATTACATTAAGGTACTTTCACCTCTTCCCTGCTGCAGTGAAGTGTTGCCACAGTAGGTGGCTAATCAAACGCAAGTTTTTCCCGTGTCACAACGGACCGGGGAAGCCTTGTGAAACTGAAATTGCCACTCCTCTGACGCGTGCCTCCTACTTGTACTCAGACATAGGTCAGAGGAGCGGGGAGCAGCTCAGTTTCACGAGGGACCACTGCAACAGCAATTTCCATGTGCCCCATCATAAGCATTTATCCACCTTGTAATCTACTTCATATTAAATACAAGATTTGTAATGGCATCTTTTTGGTCTTGATGCAGGATTGAGAAGGTGACAGACTTCTTAGAAGCCAACATTGATCCGTTTGACTTGGATGTTTTTACTCCACATTTAAATAGCAGCCTTAACCGCCTGGTGCAACGAACCTCTGTAAGTTCAGGGGAGAGTAATTCCCTGCAACAGAAGGAAATGTTGCAAAACCTGTTTGCTGCTTTATTCTACTGCAGAATTATCAGACAGGCTGATCATTTCCTCATGTTAGGCAGCTCAGCAGCAAACTATTGGCTTGCACTCAGCATTGCGGATGGGATATTTAAAGCCAGCTGGGCATAGCTTGTTGTGCGAGTTCTCAATAGCATGATAGATGTGCACTCCTACGCAGCTCTCTTCCCTCTGTAACTAAAAGGGAGAGGCATTAGAATCTGTGAAATACTGCCACACAGACAGTCCCAGATTCTGCTACCATAGTAGAAGGCAGCTAGCTGAAGCATGGTCTACACTAGAAACTTACGTTGGTATAACTACATTGCTCAGGAGGTCTTCTCCTGTCAACCTAGCTACCACCTCTAGGGGAGGTGGAGTACCTACACTGACAGAAGCAGCTCTCCTTTTGCCAGAAACTGGGAATGGGCAACGGGAGGGATCTCTTGACTACTACCTGGTCTGCTCATTCCCTCTGGGGCACCTGGCATTGGCCACTGTCAGCAGACATGATACTGGGTTATAAGGACATTAGGTCTGACCCTGTATAGCCATTCTTATATTCCTCTAAGCACTGCAGCCCTGTAAGTTAGACAGGCCCGGATTAAAGGAAATGCATTTTTAAGAGGGTGAGGGGAGACAACAGTCAGCTGCCTTGAAATGCAAAAATTAAGCATGTTTGGGGAAAGGATTCAGCATTACAAAGACAATTGTGTGTGTATTTGAGAGCTTCTTTATACAGGCAGGGGCTTATTGTTATTTGAGCACTTGCTGTGTTACAGAATCCTCAAGCGGGGAAAAAAAGGCACTATTTCCTCTCTTCTAGGTCCTGTTTGGCTTACTCACTGGGGCAGAGAATCCGTATACCAATAGAAGCAATAATTTGAGTTCCCAGGAGCCTCATAATATCTTGCCATTAGCATCTAGTCAAATCAGGTAATTTGCTCAGTGATGCAGATACTACTTTTTAAAAAGCAAGTGTCTTGAACTGATACTTGAATATGACTGAATGCATGTCCTTATTTCTCTTTAAGATTTGGACTTCTACCACTTAGTATGTCAAGCTCTCGAAAGACTAAATCTGCTGTTAGAAACACAGAAAATCAGACTCAGGTTGGTGAAGTTGTTATAAACTATCCTAATCTTACCACATAGCCCTGTTGTGTTAACAGAGCAGGGAAGCAGCATTGTAAATAAGGGTTCCAGGTTTGCTGAGGATACTAAAAAAAAAGGCAATAACTTGGTTCAGGGGTGCTTAAGAAGGGAGAATGGCTTGAACAAATACTCAAGTCAGCAGTCCCTTGTAAGAAGTATTTTTCAGACAGTCCCAAGCATGACTGCTTTTTAAAAAATACTGAACTAATCCTCCTTAGTTTTGCAAGTAAACATTTTTTATTAATAGAAAACCCATTTAGCTCATTTTCCATAAGCAATTTGCCAAAGGCCAAAAGCAAACCAGATAGCACAAAATTCCAGACCTCTATCCCCCAGCTGACAGTGCAAAGGTGACTTAAGTTTATACACTGAAGACTTAAAATCTAGCTTCTTCATCTGTATTTAATGGAAGTAGCAAGAAATGTTAAACACTTAAGGGCTGCTGTCTAACTCTTTTATGAACTTCATTCCAGTATGATGGGGACCTGTATTCCTGAAGAAATCTTGCTTGGGTATTTAAGCGTGTGTGCACTCTGAGTGGCTTGCTTCACCTACAACAGCATTATTATTCAGTTGCTCTGTATTAAAATTTATATTAACCTAAAATGTACACAGTGATACCCATTCCCCAGTTTAAATGTCTCTAGAGGTAAGGCTCGTGTGCTGAGGACTGGTAGAGCCAAGGAGGATGGAGTTGCTACAGGAACTGGTATTCCTAAATGCACTCATCCCTCCAAGTCATCATTGAGGCCATATCCCAGAATGGTGCAGTAGGACACAGTCTTGACTGCTTTCGTTCAATAAAGAACCACTTCTCTTTTGTAAGAGTAGAGATGTTTACCTAAATGGGGGCCAACCTATCACATTCTTCTGCTTCACGTTCATGTAATGCAGTGGAAGAACTTCTTGGCTTTAATTGTTCCAAACAGCACACTTGTTTCAAAACAATTCAGTTTTAAACCCGGTATTCTCTGCCTCCTGCCCCCAGGGTATCTAGTGTAGTTTAGAAACAGAGTGATGTCTTCCATACCTGCCCCGTGTGTTACTAGTTGTGGCTGCAGTGATGCATGTACATATAGTTTCATAGAAAACCTTTTCTGAATTACTAGCAAAGATGCTCTTTCCACCTTTTGAGATCCCACGAGGTAGTGAATCATGTAAGACTATGTAGAGTATTTAATCAGAAACTATTGTCTATATATAAAGACAGCAATGGTATTACCACTTCTAAAGCAAGGGAGAAAATGGAGTAGCCACCTTCCTGGGCTCGGCCGTATAAACAGTCACATTAAGCGATTCTCAAGTCTTAAGTAGTTAACCACATACTTATCTAGTTTAAAAAGTTGCACAAGGGGAGGGGAAAGCTGTATTATCCCAGAAACTAACCCCCCCCCCTCTCCAATACTAGAAATCTAGTGTAGACAAGGCTTAGTAATCCTCTATATATAGCAGGAGAGGCAGGGGTTGAGGTTGGACTCAGTTACATATAGTTCCTAATTCTCTTACCTTACTCTGCCTCCCTGCAGCTGCTAACAACTGGCTGTGTGTGGAATCAATGAAAGAGGAACTAGAGCAGTCACTGATTCTCTCATTTTTTTAAAAAAGCAGGTTCCACCTCCTTCAGTCATAAGAGCAGAAGAGGAAACATTCCAGCCTGGTTCCTTGTTCAGACAGCTTGCAACGGAGGAGGAAGACACAGCTGCACCATCCCTGTTCAAACTGGGTTGGCTCTCTAGCATGACCAAGTGATCTAATAAAAATATGAAACACCTCAGTTTGCCTACACATTCATTTCCACTCAGAACACACTCTCCCAGGCCTGTACGGGCTAAACTGTTCAGGATTAGTTAGTAAGAAAATAAGACAGCATGCTCTTATCCCTTTCCCCTAGCCACAGTATATTTGTTAACCTACTTCTAGTTTAAACAATAGTATAAGATATTGCAGTGACTGCTGAAGCAAAAAATTAACAAAATGCACTTCCCCTTCCTTCTTCCCCTCTGTTTGATCACTTAAGACTGGGTGAGGGAAGAAGAAAAGTTCATTCATATAAACTCAACATCTTCTGGTGTGTTGAAAACAGCTTTCCTTTTTACTGTGCATCTCAGAGGGGCATGGCCTAGCATGCTTTCTGAATCACCCGATGCTACCTCTCTCTCAAGTGGTTATACCGCTCAAGTTCTTTTCATAGCTTGAATTTCAGCTGCTTACATTTTCTTCCTAGTTCCAGAGAAGGATTTTCTTGTTTTACTGCTGTGTGAAAGACTAAACAAGGTAAAGTTTAGCATGCCTACTACGCTACATGAGATGCTCTCCAGCCTTCCAGTTATTGTGATCGGGGATGATGCTTGTAACACTAGACATTTTCAGTGAATGTCCCATTAACCACTCTCAACCTTTGCAAATAATCCTTGACCATGGTAACTTGTTCACTAGTTTATTGAAATTAAAAAAGATTTATAAAACTGAAGATGAACGTTTGAAAGGACTTTACATAAAGCAACAGTTGCTAACAAACAGATTAGGCAGCCCATCTGAATTGGACTCATTATGCACGCCTATAATACAGATGTGGGTTCCTCAGACTCATCGTACATGTATTTGATACCAACCCCAAAAAATAATCCTATAAAAATTGCTTCAAAGCCCCTTTTGCATTGCAATAGTGCAGAAAACCACAAGTAAACAATTTCCTGTTAACCTGTTATTTCAAATATAGACTGAAAAGGCAACAGGCGTTTTGTGCAATTTCATTTTAACAAACTTTAAGTTGAAATATCAAATCTACACAGTGCTGTCCCTTCACAGAAGGCAAGGAACTGCTGGTTCATCATGTAGGAGGGCGTCCCCGGTTCTGTAAGCTGTGAAAGTGTGCCTCCTTGAGGATCTGGTTGATGTGGAAGTAAGGACCTTGACTTAGTGCAGACTGCTCATGGAAAGATGGGGGGGTGATAGGACTGGATGCTGCAATTATCTGGTTTAAGCTGGTTTCTGGACCACTTCCTCTGTCAGGGCTGTTGATGCTACTGCTACTGCAACTGCTGCTGCTATCACTGCTGGAGGACTATGAAACAAAGAGAAGGTTAATAGGAAGGTAACATTTTTCTCCTATGCATATTTATACAGCTTGATTAAGAAAACAAATGTTCTCAATATCTCCCTCCCGAGTTTCATAGGTCACATGTAGTCCAATGGACAATTCAGGAAGTCAATCCACTCAATGCCAAGACGGCACATTCAGTTGCTTCACAACTGTCAGACCAATGAGAAATTTCAGGAAGCCCAGGTGATGTGCAATTGCATCCACTAACCACTAGGGCTATTTGACCCAATTCATTGGAAAACCACAGGTTACCAGGTCTTTGTAATCAGGTGCTCAGACTTCACAAGTGAGCTTTAATAAAATTTTGGTCTGCTAAGAACTGGAAAAGAAAACAGGATTTTAGTAAATTTCATAGGTCTCTAGCGCTAGGTGAAAAGTTTAATAAAATTCCCCCTATTCCCATTAGTCAAAATTTTGTTTAAAACAAATTCAGAACAGCTATGCATGTCACATGAAGCACATATGACGTGAAACAGCTAAAGGCACACAAGACTTGGGGGGGAAAATGCAACACTGTGTTTGCAAGTTAGATTTCAGTCCTGGTTCTTAGTTTTCTGCAATATCATGCACTTTACAGTGCAGTGAGAAACAGTGACCCAGATATCTGCATGTTAGCCTCAAGGCTAACGAGCAGCAAGCCACTACATCACACTCTCATACAGAGAGTGAGAGAGAACTCATGATTTAGCTTGCATAAGAGGACAGTGTTTTTCCTTTACCCATATTAAAATGTGCATACACTTTTAATGGTCGTGACCAATACAGTGTTGTCAGTATTCCACACACACAGCGTATTTTCCGTGTTTCAAGAGACATCAAGTGGTTTAGGCTAAACAAGTTTAAAGGATAGCTAATATTTTCATGGATTTGCTTAACTGCTCTTAAACAGTTTCCTGTTTTGTTATTCTTGTGCACTGTTCACAGTGTTGCAGCATTGTGCTAAGTGCTTGAGAATCAGAAAATGAGAATATGCAATTTATCATCCGTTATGAATTAAATTTAAGTGAGCATTATAAAGAGAGTCGACTTCAAACATTCTTTAATCTAAAGGTAGTTAGTAAATTTAAAAAATATATATTTTATATTTTTAAAAAGTCTTTTCACCTGAAAGTGTCCCTTTATCTTGGCGTATGTTACTTTGGCCAAAAGGAAGAGGAATGTTGGCAAATATATACGTATCCCTGTAACAAATCCATCTTGTCCCCCAACCCTTTATGATTACAAGGCCACTTTGGATTTTTGTATAAGGTGCCATCATACAACTAATGTTTATACTGTATAAACCAAGATTTGGCAGCCATTTTGGGGTGGAATTCAGTTTCTTTAGAACAGTCAGCAGCAATTTTAATGATCAGGGTCAAGTCCAATAAGATACAACTAGTGTGTGTTTGTACTCAAGGAGGCAAAGCCTCATTGCATACCTTAAAAGAGAGTCTACTACTGAAGAACAGTACACACTGTAGGGTTTACGCCAAGATCTGGAGCAACACTTGCTCAGAAATCTTAGACTGCAACAGAAGCCACTTACATAATCACCCAGAATTATTCAGGCTCATCAGGTTATATATAAGTAAAGTGTTTGACATGGACTATGACACCAAATTATAAAGGCAGAGTGCCTAACATGGATTTATACAATAGGTTATGATTCCACCAGAACAGCAATGAATTCCACTTTGTTTTTTAGCCCAACTGTAATAGAAAAGCAAGAACACACAGCTGAGGCTGACAGAATTGTTGAGTCTAAATTATGGGCACTTGAAATCAACACTAGCACTGAATTCTAGAATTAACCAGAAAGATTTCAAACGTTTTCTGTTAAGAATGCAAATATCAGTCAATACTCTCTGAGTGACTGGCTGTTTTTTTCTATAGGTATTATACCAGGGGTCGGCAACCTTTCAGAAGTGGTGGGCCGAGTGTTCATTTATTCACTCTAATTTAAGGTTTGCGTGCCAGTAATACATTTTAATGGTTTTAGAAGGTCTCTTTCTAGAAGTCTATAATTATTGCCCAAGCATACAACTATATATATATAACTGTGTATAGTAAATAAGGTTTTTAAAATGTTTAAGCAGCTTCATTTAAAATTAAATTAAAACACAGAGCCTCCCAGACCAGTGGTCAGGACCCAGGCAGTGTGAGTGCCACTGAAAATCCGCTTGTGTGCCACCTTTGGCACTCATACCATAGGTTGCCTACCCCTGGATTATACAGAGGCAGAGATTACACAAGAAGGGCATGCAGTGATCACTAATTCACATTTGCTATATCACATTATTTTTCATAAAGTACTTAATGCATAAAAAATAAACTGTGCATTTTTACAGTCAGCAAGTTATGGCAGCCTTGGAGAGAAACCCACCGCACAGGACACTTTGTTTTCTTTTAGTCTGCTTTCCTTACAGTTTTTCGTTATAGGCACCTTCTGAAAATCAAGGTAAAAACTCTGATCAGTACTTAGTAATCATCAATATTTAAATTTCAAGTCACAACAGAACACAATTTTTAGGGCCATTAGTACTGACTGAAGAGGATTTCCAGTATCTAAAAGGATTCTAATTTTAACTGTTAGGTGAAAATACAGCAGAGCTTGTGTCCTGGGACGTGTTTCCTACTTCTACGGCTGTTGACAGGTCTCTCCAGTCATCATACCATTATCTTTTTTTTTTAAAAAAAAAAAATCAGATACAAAAGTCACTAGAACGTGAAGCTCTATTGCCCAAATCATATTGAAGACATACCTTGTGATTAGGTTGTTGTAAACCAATAATTCCTTTTTTATATATATTATATAGGACCATAATTAGGCAAATATCTCTTATAAGATCACTGCTGAAATCATGATAATTATCTACACAACAGTAGATAGATGGCTATCTAATGCAAGATCAAGAAGTAGTATCTGGGGATGGATTACAAACATCTTCAATATTAAAGGGCATCTTCAAAATTCCTCTGTTACAGCTACCCCAACTTTGGATATCAATACATATACAAAGTAGTTGTAATGCTCCAGTTTAGCAACAATTATGAACACAAATGATCAGGTAAATGTTTTGGCTTACTTTGCTGTTCTGAAATGGAGCACCAAGCAAGGCCTGACACACAAAACCTGAAGCATACAGCCATTTAGACCAGCGTTTCTCAAACGCGGACACCGTGGCAGCATGTGGCCACCGGGAGCATTTCGTGCAGCCACAGCTTGCTGGGTGGTGAGGAGCAGTGGCCACTAAAAGGGCCATTCCACATCTGGGGCTTAATTGGTCTCCCAGCTTGCCAGGGATGGGAAAGTCTGGTACATCAGCTGGTCTAGATATTTGCTTAGTTTTACAACAGACTACATTAAAAGCACTATCAAAGTCGTCACAAACTAAAATTTCATACAGACCATGACTTGTTTATACTGCTCTAGATACTATATATACATGGATATGAAAGTAAAATATCCTATATAGTAAAAGACTAGAGAAGTTTGTGTGAAGCCGTCATGCGCAGTAGAGATGGCCCGGACGAACGGCATGCTGGGAGGTGTAGTACGGCAGCACAACATGGCCGCCGAGAGGGAAGCAGGGTCTGGATCAGGAGCTCGGGCAGGAGGCGCGGGCAGGGGGCTCTGGCCGGGCGGGGCACGGGAAGGGGGCGCTGGGCCGGTGGGGCGGAGGCATCCGGGCACGGCCTGGCCAGCTGTGCCCAGCAGAGAGCCGAGCGAGGGGGAGGAGGCAGAGAGCCGAGCGAGGGGGAGGAGGGGGCAGAGAGCCGAGCGAGGGGGAATGGGGGGAGAGGGGGCAGAGAGCCGAGCGAGGGGGGGGGGTGTTGGGAGGGGGGCAGAGAGCCGAGCGAGGGGGGGGCATTGGGGGGGGGGAAAGAGCTGAGCGAGGGGGGGGGGGGCGCCACGAGCCGTTACTGTTGGCCCGTGTATACGGGCTTTTACACTAGTTTATTATATTCCAATTGATTTATTTTATAGTTGTATGGTAAAAATGAGAAAGTTAGCAAGTTTTCAGTAACAGTGGACTGTGACAATCTTGTATTTTAAGTCTGATTTTGTAAGCAAGTAGTTTCAGTGAGCTGAAACTTGGGGATATGCAAGACAAACCAGACTATACATATATGTATATGTGCATATCTGTTTTTACTGAAGTATTTTAGGAAAAATTGTCAGGGGGGGACATCAGCAAGAATTGGTGGCTGCACTCCGAGACTACCAAAATTTTTGTTATGAGAATCCCTGATTTAGAGTCTTCTGAGACAAGATTGGGAGTAGGACTAAGTAAACCATTTTGGGATCAGAATTAAGAGCTGCAGATACCACAGTAATATTTGTGGGAGCTAGTCTAGCTGCAGTGCTTGGCCAAACCATGTTCAGATTCTCAGACCAAGAACCTAAAATAAAATTTTAAAAAAATCACATAACGATAACCCACTCAGTTAATGGAGCAATATTTCTAAAATCCATGGTGTCCTGTCCTCAGCCTGACTAACCAATCATAGGAGGATCATTAGGAAATGGAGTTAAGAAAAAGATTATTCAGGAAGAAAAAGCGCATGTCCACCAAAATAATGAAGATCCCCATTCTTCCTCAGGAGAAAAGTTCTTAGTGCGCCTCATTGATGATTCTGTTCCTCATTAAGGATTCATCCAACACTCCTATGAGCCCCTGAATTGGCCACTTGACACCAGGCAACTTATAAAATCAGCCACAGTACAGTGCAAATCTACATATGCTATAACAGACTATACAAGAGGTAAAAATACACATGTGCAGATGAAGGCAGGACCAAAATTTCTAGTTTATAAATGGATATTTTTAAGCAAGACTAAGGGTACAAAGGATACCTCTTAGCAAATGCAAAACCACAATCCTGAGCAGGACACAAAACACAATGTCAAAGGATTCAGAGTGCTAGTGCAATAAGCAAGGTTTTAACAAGATTCCACCTCCTCCACTCTTCCCAAGTTTAGAGTTACAACTCCCCTCTGCCCCAAACTCAGCAGCCTGGAACTGTTCTGAAATTCTATCAAGCAGAGGTTGCTTTTTTTCATGGTGATTTGTCAGTTACAAAGCAGAGATGTTGTTACATATGGTCAGCACCCTCAAAGCGATATTAATTAGAAGTATGTTCATACAGCATAAGCAGAAGATTCAATTTCACTTGGCATGGGAAGTCTTTAGAGAGATACTGGAATAATAATAATAATCTAATTTCCTGGCATGCTTGATTCAGTGATCTAAAAATCTTGGTGAGACCAGGAGAAGGGACAGAAAAGCCTGAAAATTAGGCTCGTACATAAACTGCATGCATCAGTGATAGAAGTTGTGAAGTTTAGTTCATATGGACAGAGGTATTTTTAACTCTATTATCAAAGCTGCAGAGACTTCAAGTTGCCATTTCACATACACCGGCACTGTAATATTAGATTCAACAGTTTGATTTCACTGATGGAATGGCAGGTTAGAGAATCCACTCAAGGCTCATGCCTATGCGGTCTGTTTGCAGACAATTCTTAGAAGCATAGCAGTAAGCGATAGCAAAGCTTTATTACGTCATCTACTCTCTCTCTACAAGATTATTCCCATCTATGTTTTTACTGCTTATCCCAGTCTAATGGTAAGTGTTTATACGACAAGCAAAGGTGCTTCAGACACTCAATTATTCCCCCACCCAATATTTTTAATTTCATTGTTCCTAGTTCAAACCCTTGCTACACACTGAATTCTTCCTCCTCCCTCCACAAAGTTTGGCTCGCCCGTAGCTGCTTGACACCCCTTGAGAGATGTTTTTTCTGTTGGATAAGTGATTCAATGTCAAATGGAAAGCAGATGTTTTGTGTACTGCTGTTATACCCAAGAACCAAAGGGCAAACTCATCCCAGGAAGTCTTACTTCCAGAAAAAGGATAATCAAAGCCACCATGGGCTTTCATGATGAACAGCTTGATTGTTAAACCTCTTCCTTATGAAGTCATGGTCTGTCACACCAGCCGCTCCTTTAAGTGGCAAGACTTGTCCATCAGTTTAAAATTAAATATTTTAGAACTATGACAATAAAATAAAGAATATTTTGCTTAAAATAATGTAGCACACAACAACTTTTTGTATGGCCAAAACACAGTACCAAGACTAACAGCGTATACTAATTGAAATGTGTACCACAGCACTTTTTTTGACATGACAAACAGCCAGGCTTAACAATAAGTGGTCTACACACAAACTCCCCACCCCACACATCAAACACATTTAGAAAACTCATTACCATCCCAAACATTTCCTTCCTTTGCACACCTTTCCCTGTCCATCTGCAGTAGAAAATTACTGCAAATCAGAAATACATACATTAACTTCTCAGTGTCAACATACACAATGATTTAGGCAGCACTGAACACTAGTAGCACAGTTTTGGAATAAACAGTGGGAATAAGTCTCAAAGCTAGAAAGACAGTACTTTGCACGTGCATAGCACCTTCCTTGAGCGGGTCTCAACGTGCCATGAAAGCAGCTAATTTAGGATGTGACTCGATACCAACTGGAATCAATGGAAGCCTTTCCATCAACTTCAATGGGTATTGGGACCTCAATATTCACACCACTCCTATGAGTTAGGCAACTATTAACAATGTTTTATTGATGTGGACAACTGAGGAACAAAAAGGTTAAGAGGTTACCCAATGTCACAGAAAACACATGGCAGAGGTAGGAGGGGAATCCAGCAAGCTGAAGTCCAAGTACCATGTTAACCACAAAACTCTCTCTAAATAAACTGAAATACTTGGCATCAATATAGCACTTTGCAAACATGAAATGAGCACTATTGCTTACTAAGAGCACTGTGTACCGCAACACTTACCAGGCTATTAGAACCATTAACATAGGGAAGGGTGCTCATTAGTTCTCTCACTTCTCAATCACTGGTTACTAACAAGTGTTATAAAAAAAAAAAGCTGAATTCGTAAATAATGTGTACAGCCAGACAAAGCAACCACATGATCTTGTTACCAAATCCTTTCATTTGTTGTCTTTCCTATTGTGTTACATCTAGTTTCAGACTGTAAACTCTCTGGGGGGAGAATGTCTCTTTTCTAGCTGTAAAGTGCTTAGCATATTTGGAAAATATATTTTTGCACAGCATCCAATTAATAAAGTAGATCAGTAGTTATAAAACCATAAATGAAAAATAACCAATTGCAATGGAAACAATTTGGAAATCATGTTTAACAGAATCCAATACTTGAAGTGCAATTTTGTGCTGAGCCTCAGAATTTTATATACAAAATATGTAATAAAAAAAACTTAAGTTTTACTTAGCTGCTCTCCATAAATGTGATTATATACATTGCAGTAAATTATTCCACCTTAGAAAGATCAGTGAAATGTGGAATCTAATTGGGAAACATTTTACCTCAGTATCCCAAGAGTCCTGAAGGACAGCATTTCTGGTAGTACGCTTTGTCTGTGGGATGTGGCCATCATCTTCATTGCCATTTCGTCTCCTTTTCCTAAATAAATGTACGGGAAAAGAGTTAAAAAGTTAGCAACCCATTCACACTTTATATTACCTCATTTTGTAGGCAACCCCATGAATCTGTGACCGAACAGACAGCAAAAACCACACACTATTAACTACTTATTGGATTCCTCAAGAATCCACCTGTTTATGATTTTTCATATTTTTCCTCAACTGCTCAACAGAGAGTACTGGGAAATACATCTCCCTCTCTATGTAACCAGCTGGAAGTTTTCAAGGCAGTCCAGGGGATTTGGACTCTTCTTTCATTAAAATGAGAGAAAAATATGTTAAAATTCTCTAGACTGCTTTGAAAGTATTAGCCATACATATCTAATACTCAGACATTTCTAAAAATAAATCTGGTGTTTCTGAATGACATCTGACTAGAAGGAAAGCAAGGAAAAGGATGGGGGTGACTAAGTTTTCAGTATCTACCCAATTAAATTCATCCTGCTTATATGGATCCTGCAGTTAGACAACCATGAAGACTTGCTTTATTCTTTCAACTCTGACAGCATTTGAAGTTAAATAATGTTCCTGGTCAACAATTCTTTAAACACTGAATGAAAGCATCCCAACTGAGACATTGAACAATGTAACATTAAAGGCCAGTCCTGTTAGTCTCTCACTGTTTGGATGGTTTTGCCACCCTCTTATGACATCATTGTTGCTCATGATATTATGAAGACAAAACATAACAGCAACCAAGAAGTATTTAACATTTTAAGATGCTGCCATCATAAATTGGCAAAACCTTAATACGAGTGGCACATAACTGTTTCCCGTCATTTATACAATGATGATAGCATCCAGCAGGTAGTCCGAATCAGAGCCCCAACACGCCGGGTGTTGTACAAAATCCAGACAAAGCTATTCTAGCTTCTGGAAAACAATACGCACCACATGGCGGGCTTAAACAAAGCACTTATATTGGAATTTGTCTGCAAGGACAGAATCAATACGAAAGCCAAGTTCTTATTTGGTCAGTGCCTTTTGGCTAACAAAATAGTAGGGCAGCTTTATTTATATTATTGTGGCACCTAAGAGTTCCCAGTAATAGAGCAGGAAGCCACCGTGCTACATGCTGTGCAAACAGAACAAAGATAGAACGTAAGCTACGTATAAGATAAGAGATAGATACCGATGAACTGAGGAAGCCATGGGAAAATATTGATCAGCATGATATGATGTGGTTTCAGCACACCAGCAGCCTAACTCTTGTCAATTTTTTTGTAGCACCGTGGCAAAGGAAAGTTTTATGGGGGGATCTGGAGGAAGATAAAATTGCTTTATGAATGTTTATGGGGAACTCCTCCCAAATATGAGAGGCAAGCAGGGAGAAAGGTGCTAACAAATGGGTGGCATTGAGAGCCAATCAGAGGGAGTCAATGTTATTACACTGAGAGAGGATAGGTAGAGTGGGATTGTGTAGGAAAGGGCCTTGAAAGTAAACTCAAGCAGCTTCTTTGATATAATCAAGAAGAGGGATCCAGCTGAGACATAAGAGAGGAAATACATGATGACGGTGATGGGCTAGGAAAGTGATCGTCACAGCACCATACCGAAAGGATACAAGCAGGGGGCAGATTGCATTTGTCAAAACCAGAGGAAATGATGTTGCGGTAATTGAGATGCGAGAGAGGCTGAGAGCCTGGACAAGATTTTTAGCTGTTTAGATGGATATAAAAGACTGTATCTTAGAGATGTTACGTGGAAGGAATCTGTGAGATTTAGACATAGCTTGAATGGGGGAACCTAGAAAGAGGCCCGGTGTGAGAATGACAACCAGGTTATAGGCAGGATGGTTTTGTTATCCATAGTGAGCAAGCAAGCAAAGACAAAGTGGAAAAGGCTGGGAGAAAGGGAATGATTAAGAGCTGTTTCAGCCATATTGAGCTGATCACTAGACATTTACTAGCTGTCAGAGAGAGGCTACGTAATCATACCCTGCCCCCAGGCCTTGCTGTAAACTCCCCCACCCTGATGCTGCCTGCCTAGGTTATGTCTACATTGCAATCAGACACCTGCGGCTGGCCTGTGTTAGGTGATTCAGGCTCCCAGGGCTAAAGGGCTGTTTAATTGCTGCGTAGCCATTTAGCCTTGGGCTGGACCAAGGGAGGTGGGAGAGTCCCAGCGCTCAGGATGCAGGCTGAGCCCCAGCACCTACCCAGCAATTAAACAGCTGCTTCATCTGAGCATACAAGCCTGAGTCAGCCAGCACCGGCCTACTGCAATGTAGACATACTCTAGGCAGGCACATAAGGGTGGAGGAGTTCACTGCAGGGCCCGGGGCAGTGGAAGAGGGGGACTATGGCCAAGGGAGTAGGGGCCCAAGAGCAGTATAAGGGGGCAGTCTCCCGATGTGCCCCCTCCCGCTCACCACAATATTATCAGCTCTCCCCCGCCCCATGCAGTCCTGTCCTCCCAGCCTCTTCCCCCTGCACTCCCGCCCCTCACGCTGCTCAGGACCCCCCCCCCTGCAGTCTTACCCACCTCGCGCTGCCCAGGGATCCCCCCTTTGGAACCTTCCCCCAGCCCCTCCCCCATGCAGTCTTACCCCCCTCACGCTGCTCAGGACCCACCCCCCCGCAGTCTAACCCCCCTCGCGCTGCCCAGGGACCCCCCTTTGGAACCTTCCCCCAGCCCCTCCCCCATGGCGTCCTGCCCCCCTCGCGCTGCTCAGGACCCCCCCCCCCCCCGCAGTCTAACCCACCTCGCGCTGCCCAGGGACCCCCCCTTTGGAACCTTCCCCCAGCCCCTCCCCCATGGCGTCCTGCCCCCTCGCGCTGCCCAACCCCCCTCCCCTTGGGAAAATCCCCCCCCCATGGCGTCCTGCTCAAGGACCCCCCCCCCCCCCGCTCCCTCAGCCCGAGGCCGCCCGCCCCCTCGCTCACCTCTGTCGCGCTCCCCGCTCGCTCGGCAGCGGCTGCCGGCAGCTCATGGCGGGGCTCCGGGAGGGCGGGGCTCAGGCGCGCGGGGTGTCTCCGGCCGGAGCCCAGACCACGGCCCCGTTGCCAAGACGAAGCCCCCCGGCCCTCCTCAGTTCTCACAGCCGCTTCCGGCGTCTCCGCCTCCTACGCAGGCGCATTGGCCAGACTCAACCCCCCACACCCCCGCCAGCTTTCCTCTGCGCAGGCGCACTGCCCACAACCCGCTCCGTTGAGTCCTCCCCGCAAGCGCACTGTCCCCTCCTCTCGGCACTGTCCTTCCTGCGCAGGCGCGAGCGGCGGAGCTCGCCCGTCCTGCGTAGTTACATTGACCACGCCCCCATTGCCCTACGCACCATTTCCGTATTGCGCATGCGCATTGGCTAGGTGCCGCTTTTATGCGCATGCCTAAAGGCCAGACTACCGACCTGGTGCTCTTGCGTATTCATCACAGCTGGGTCCCGAGATTTCTGCGCATGCGCCCGACGGGTAGGTGGCCACTGTCTTGCCTGTCCGGAAATTTTATTTTTATTGACTCGTAGATGGGAATTCCAGGCAGGAATGTGACTCCTCACAGCGACTTGGCCAGGCTGGCACAGTAGCACAGCGTCAGAAAACGGTCTTTAGTATCAGGCGGGATTGACGTCACCCCCTGAAGGGGAGGGGCGGCCCCCTAGTGCTTGTGTTGAAGGGGTCAGCACGGCAGCAGAAGGGGGAGGGAGGTTATTGTTTGTGAGGCCCCCTGCAGGGCCTCTGCTGAGTGCCCTTCAACAACAGCTTTATTGACACCCTCAGTGCAAACAGCCCCCCATGGGCCCCCTTCAACAACAGCTTTATAGACACCCTCAGTGCAAACAGCCCCCCATGGACCCCCTTCAACAACAGCTTTATTGACACCCTCAGTGCAAACATTCCCCCCCATGGACCCCCTTCAACAACAGCTTTATTGACACCCTCAGTGCAAACATTCCCCCCCCCCACGACAGCATTATTGACATCCTCAGGCAAACAGCCCCCCTCCCATGGATCAGGGTCTCCCTTTAACAGCTTTATTAACACCCTAAGGGTCACCTGTCACCAACAGCTTTATTCAGTTTCTTTCAGAGGCTCCTCCTGGTGTCCATTGCCCTAGCCTCTGAGCAGCTATGTGAGATTCGAGACTGGCAAATGAGATAACAGCAAGGGGACTGCAGGGGTAGATTTATGTCACTATTCTCCCCTGGCAAGGAACTCAAATAATCAGGATACCAACCTGCCTCCCTTTCTGGTCCTATTTTTTCACATTGAAAAGCTGGTCACTAGCAAGAGGCCTAGGTTCAGCTGCGGCTTTCGGCGTTACCCGACTCATGATTGTATCACACCCCTGGTATTTTGTTCTTTTGCTTAAAGACCCAGCTCCTGAAGTCATGATCCTCTCAGCTTTCATTTAAAAGCAAAAATATGTTTCTAGCGCTCACTGTTGCATAGAAAACCTGGAAAAGGTGATTTCCCCCCCCCCCCAGCTCAAAACCCAAAAAGCAAATAAAAAAAAGACAAAAAACCCAACCACCCAGCCCCCAAATGTATTCTCCTTAAAATCTCATAACATGGGAGGGCTTTGGAGGGGCTCAAGATTTTTGAACTCTCGTGGTTTTGTTGGTAACACTGACACTGCAAGCATCACAACACAGTGGGAAGTAGCCCCTTGTGTCTGTCATGTCATGTGACAGGGTCAAGCAAGCTTCAACAAGAGCTTTATTAACACCACCACGTGAGATGAGCAGAGTACCTCTCAGAGCGGGGGGAAGAGGATGGAGCAGCCAGACACCACTGTTTCCCCTGGGGAATGCTGTTGCTGTAGCCCAAAGGCTCCTGGAGCACAGGGCTGGAACTAAAGCTGCCCCTATATGCCACATCCCACTGTGTCCCCACTGAGCAGGTAGGAATGGGAGCAGCTGGCCCCGTAGGAGGGGGGTGGATATTATTGAAGCAGGGAGTTGCTTTCACAGGCATGGAAAGGGAGGGAGAGAGCCAGGAAGTTGTGTACTGCTCTCAGAGGGACTGTCACTGGGACAGAAGGCTGGACTTCTCCACACTGCCCCCAGTGCATTTATCATTGCAGCGGGCTTAGGAGTCAGGCAAACATTGCTGCTTTTTTACTTTGAGGTTTTGTGTCTTGAACTGCTCGAGGAAAGGAAAGGAGAACAGCACTTCAGCGGGCACCCTCCGTCACTGCAAAACTCAATCTCCTTCCACTAGGGTTCAGGGTTGTTGTTTTTTAGAAGGTGCAGAACTTGCAGCATGAATGAGTTATCCCACTCAGGGACCCCTCCCACCAAAAGTTCAAAGCTCACACATGGCTGAAGCAAGGCTCAGTTATTCAAGGTTTAATGCAGGACATAGGCAAGTACCATGCTTAATCAAGAACATGTTTTACGCACGTGACCCTGGCAAGTTGCATTCATGTATGAGTCTTGCAATTTTGGCCAATCTAGGGCTCTCTCTACCTTAACTTACTCAGCCACTGTCTTATTTTTACTTGGGAGTGTTTTTTCCCCTTAAGGGAGTGTGTGTTCCTTTCTATTTACCTTGTCACACTAGACAACAGGATAAAATGTAACTTCCTCATGCTAACTAGTCCCTGCTACCGGTCTCATTTCCACTCCTGCCTACCTTTCTTGAGTAGCATCTCACCCTAATTCCTATCATAGAATCTCTTCTACTACCATGTGCGTAGCCAGATAATGCTATTTTTTTTCCTTTCCAGACAGAAAGATGGCAGGTGTCCCCCCAGGAATGGAACTGTGCCCCTATTGTAGGAAGCCATTTAAGCGACTGAAGTCTCACTTGCCACACTGTAAGATGGCAAGAGACACGAAAACTGCTTCTGACTTAGGCAAGGTGGCTCCTCCTGACTTGAAAGCATCTCATTCCAAGCCAGTTAGACTCCTGGCCTCTGAGAAAAAAAGGGGACAAAGCAAAGAGAAGATCACAAGCCCAGACAATAGCTCAGAAAGGGAAAGTAAGAAAATATCCCGTGACACAATAGGGAACAAAGCAGAAAGCAAATTAAACCCCTTACCAATAGGGAGTACCGCTGGATCAGAAATAGCCATGAACGTGCCTGCAGAAAAGCCAGGTAAAAATACAAAGCAGCAAATTAAATGGACTTCTGAAGAGACACACAGAGATGAAGGACTGACGATAGTTCAAGGAGAGGCCAGAATGCACATGAATGCCGCAGAGGAGAGGACTTCAAAAGCAAAGCATGCAAAGCAGTTACCCACCAAACAGAAAAGCAGAAGTAAAAACACTTCTCGTGATGAGAATTCAGCACCTGGTGCCATTGTGGAGCTTTCTTCTTTGAATAAGGATGGAAAATCTGCTTCAAAGTTTGCTAATGACCCAGTAAGATCTTCTGCAAAACAGAAACAAAGGAAGGTAGAGTCTCCAACACAGGAAGTGGCTGGTTCTCTGGACGGGGCGGCTATGGAGGGAATGAACGTAGTTATTGAGAAACATCGTGTCAAAGTGCTAAAAGGTAGGAATGAACCCAAAATTCAGGGCACTCTGGCAGAAAGTGCTACCACAGGTAATTGTACAACCCAGGGATGGTATCTGGAAAAGCTGGCTCCAGACTGTTCTGAAAGCCATGCAGACACAGTCCAGTCTGAGCACTGGAAGAACGTGAACAGTACAGGGTCCATGAACACAAATGCTTTTAGTGTGGAGGTTGCAGAAAGTAATACTTGGAGTGGGGAGAGAGAAAAGGGCAATCGTTTAACTGCAACCGAAATGCACGTACGCAGCGATCCTGGCAAGGCTGACTGCAGAAAGAGCCGTCCTGGCCTGGTTCCGCTGGACAGAGTGGCTAAAAGTGAGGCAGAAGAGAAGCAGTTTTGCTTAAATGGTGATGTGGATTCTAAGGCCTCTTTCTCTGCTTCCCTCGCCGAGAAGCCTCATCCATCCGTGAGGGAGACTCTCAGAGGAGCCAGTGAAGGAATAGCCAGCAACTACCTAACCCGTGTGCAACAGCTTCTGGGGGATGAAAAGCCGATTGCCTTACTTTCTGAGTCTGTTCTGAATACCAGGAGAAGAGACCGCGAGCTGGCTTTGAAACCACACGTGTGCCACACCTCTGAAAACCAGCCTACTTGTCTGGTCCAGTCTTCTGGCAGGAACATCCAGGCGAGATCCATTGGACTGGAGTGGTTTCCAGAATTGTATCCAAATTATCAGAGGTTGAACATGTTTCCAGGGAGACCTCGCCAGGCGGACACTGAGATCAAGGTGACGAAGATAGAGCCTGGTTTCTTGGAAGGACCGCAAGGTAAAGGGAGGCTTTCAATCACACTTTTGAGATGTACTGCTTAGCAACCAATGAAGGGCAACATCTGTTATATAAAATATATAATGTGTGTGTGGAGGATGACTGTTCTTTAAGTGAGCACTCATTTACGAGCTGTCACGGGGGACCATAATTGCATTCACTAGGAAGAGCATGGCTTTCCATGGAAAAGCAAGGTTCTTCCCTCACTGTGGGCATTGTTTTTCCTAGACGGGACACACTCCTCAGTGCAGCATAAGATCTGTCCAGTCCAGGGGCAAGGGTTGTGTTTTTCCTCCCTGAAAGTAGCAGGGAAAACCCCATTGTTGGAATCATTAACATTTCATGCATAGAATACAGTCTGCAGACCATGGTGTGTGTGGGCAAAATACCCAGCCCTGCTTTCCCACCTCTGACTTTTGTGACTGTTTTGTAGCTCCCCTTGTAGAAAGACGTCTGATGGAAGTGAGGCTCAGGGAGCTGCCTGCCTGGCTGGCAGCTTGTGACTTCTCTCCAAAGGGACTGCTCGGAGCAGTGCAGAAAGGTGAGCCTGGAGCACTTGTTTCTTCTCGGTAGGTTAACTTGTCTGGAGCCTAGTCTTAAAAAACAGGAGCAGTACGCTGCTGGGAGAGATGAGGAGTTATTTGGCAGGAGTTATCTTCATGTAGAAGAAAGTGCCTTGATTGAGCTGACCATTTGGCTTTTAAAATTGCAGGAGTCTATCAGCCCTCATTTGAGATGAATAACCAAACTGGCCCTGTGTTCTATTTCAACAGCCTGGAGCAGTTACTACAATAAATATATCAACGTAAAGAAGGGTGGAGCTGCTGGGATCTCCATGCTGTTGGCTGGATATTGCATCCTCAGCTATGGCTGGAGATATGAGCATCTGAGTAAGGTTTTCTTCTTGGCGTTCGTCTTCCAAGCAAATCCTTCTTTTGGTTTAGAGGGGGGGGAAAATCTCTTCATAAGCCAAGTGACTTCAGGGTTATAAACACTAAGATTGGAGCTCTCTGTCAGGGAACTGATGAGTTATCCATTAGTTACGGATTTTTAAGGCCTTCTGGAGGAAAGCAAAAGCTGACATGATGGTGAACATTAGTCCAGGCTGGTTGGTGGCTTCATGCCCTGCAATTGATACCCTGCACAGCAGGAACCGGGCGTGCTACAGAGGCAATGGTCTCCTTCCCCAGCGATTGGAAGGGAATACCCCATGTTACTCAACTCTGAGCCAACTGGTCTGTGATGGGAGTGAGGGGCTCTGAAGAAAGCCATAACTATTCCTACCTGTCCAGAAGGCTGGTGACTCTGGTGCTGGCTTAGAGGGATTGAGAACATACTGCATTCCCTTCCCCTTTGGGAAATCAATAGCGTAGCCTGGGTACTCTCCTGTTTCATGTAGTTTCTAGGGCAGGGCTTTCCTCTGCTAAATTTAAGCAACTTCCCATCATGCAACTGGTTTTGAGGGAGCTGCTGTAGGACTCCGAGTTAAAGGTTCACGTTGGTAAAACGCTTTGAAGACGAAACCCCGGACGTTATTTAAAAACGTAATTTCTAGCTGCCCTCCCCTTCCAGTCGTGCAGCTCTTGTCAAAAAGGCCAGGGCCGTAGTGCATACGTCCCCATCTCACACCTTCCGGTACTTCATTGAGCAACACGACTACACAGCGGTCACCACGTTTGTTCTCTCATCCTCTGCCCTGGGGGAGAAGTGTGGGCAGTGAAGTGTCTGGGGGTGGTAGGATAATGGGGGTGGGGGTTAATGTGTGTGTATTTATGTTGGAGAAAGCACACAGACGTGTGCCTTGCACTCGGGCTGGGCCCATGCACAGAGACATGGAAAGATCTAACCAGTTGAGCTTGATGTGTAGCAATACTCTCATTGCTACTAGGTGGGTGTAATTAGGATTTAAACCTCTTCATTCCTGCCACTGTGTTCTCCTCCCTTCGCCTGCTGGCATAACAGAGTCAACCTGCAGGAGACAATTACGGTAAACCAGAAAGATCAGTTATACTCCACTCCAAGAAAGCAGCTTAGACATTTATGGTCATTGACTATCTAGGAGGACTTTAAACAGTCCCAGAGAAAATGACTATTTTACACCAAGGGTAACATATTCTAGCATTAACTTTCTATTTCTCGCTCTGTAAAGAACAAGATCGCTGGCGCAGGTATCACTGAGGAAGGCACAAGGGCATTCAAGGACCAGAGACTGAAAATACTTGACTGCTGCGTGAGAAGCAGACACGGATCGTAGGATCTGCATTTGAACACAACACCAGAGATTCCAGGACAGCTCTCTCGTCTGTTGTAATCAGCTACGTTAATTTATTGCTAAAGGGAATTTTTATTTACGCTTCTATACCATGTTCTATTAGCCAGAGGGGATGGGGCATATTCTGCATAGACTGACAGTTTCCTTAAAGCACTAGCAGGAAATTTGAGTTGATGTTTAGTATCTAAGCAGCCAGAGTTGGATTATAGGGCAGAAACTGGAGGATCAAAACCCAATAGCTACTCCTCTTAACCCATATCAAACCTGAACCTGGTTCCATATGTTCTAGGCCAGGAGTGGGCAAACTACGGCCCGCGGGCCACATCCGGCCTGCGACACTGTCCCATCCGGCCCGCGGCGGGGGGCTGCCCCTTGCCTCTCCCCGAGCTGCACAGCCCGGGCTCCGCTGCGGGCCCTCCACCCTTCATTGGCCATGCCACAGGGGCAGCACTCCGGTGACCGGGGCTGCACGGTAGCCTCTCCCCCGGAGCCACGCCGACAGCGCTCTGGGGGCTGGAACTGTGCGGTGGCCCCTCCCAGGAGCCGCGGCTGCATGCTGAACTCTCCCCCGGAATCACTGCTGTGTGCTGGCCCCTCTCCCAGAGCCGCGCTGCGCGGGGAGCACTCTGGGGGCTGGGGCTGCGCACTGTCCTCCTCCCCCGGAGCCGCAGCTGCACGCTGGCCCCTCTCCCAGAGCCGCGCTGCGCGGGGAGCACTCTGGGGGCTGGGGCTGCGCACTGTCCTCCTCCCCCGGAGCCGCAGCTGCACGCTGGCCCCTCTCCCAGAGCCGTGTGGCGAGGGGAGTGCTCTGGGGGCCGGGGCTGCATGCTGCCCCCCTCCAGCAGCTGTGGTAAGAGGGAGGATGGGGGGGTTCCAGGGTGGTGGTTGGGGGGGGGCTTTGGAGGGGGCAGTCAGGGAGTAGGGTGGGTTGGATGGGGGGGGGGTTCTGGGGTGGTGGTTAGGGGTTTGGAAGGTGGATAGGGATTGGGGCAGTCAGGGGACAGAGAGCAGGAGAATTGGGTAGGGGGTGGGGTCCTGGTGGTTAGGGGTCTGTGGAAGGGGCAGTCAGGGGACAAGGTGTGGGGGGGTGTTGGATGGGTCAGGGATTCTCAGGGGCGGGAAGTGGGAGGGGGCCAGATTGTGGGCGGGGCCTTCCCTACCCGGCCCTCCATATAATTTTGTAAACCCAATGTGGCCCTCGGGCCAAAAAGTTTGCCCACCCCTGTTCTAGGCCCATGAAAATGACTCATTTGGGGGCGGGGAGAGGGAGGAGACTACAGGCTCTTGCTTCCCATTTTAACGGCAGGATCCAGGGCGAATATTTGGCAGAGGGTCCCAGCCAGTAAGTGGAAGAGCAGTAGTTCCGGAGGGCCTAGCTGCTCCCATCCACTAACTCAACTGTAAAGCTAGGGTGGTACAAGGGACCTGTTATGGATGTTTGGGGGGGGGGGGGGGAGTATTATAAGCCCTGGTCCCACATTGCAGTGATGCAGATCACTGTTAATTTAAACTTGGCATGCTTGTTGTCACCGGGTTGCGTGAAAGTGTAAGGGAATAGGGTTAGGCCCAGGCTTCACGCTGTGCAACCCATGGCTTGTTTAAGGAGAATGAGGTTGGCAAGTCAAGCACTGTCCAACCTAAGACAGATCTGATCCCGAGAGTTACAAACCGGGGGTTTGACAGCGTAGAAAGCAGAGTAGGAAAGAGCCACCTTTTTCTCCACCGCACTTCGCACACCCAGTGCAACGCAAAGGTGGCATCCACAGGGCCCTGTCTCTCCTTTGTACACAACATGCTGACCTGTAAAGAGGCACTAAAGCAAAGCAGGAATAACATTAGCATTGCAGCTGCCTATTGCTGGCAGAAGACAATCTGTCGTATTCAGTATTTAGGCTGCCCTTTGGGTAGGACATCACCCTTCTCGAACAAACCAGAGTGAGTGATTGGAATAGTGTTGATTCTAGTCTCCTTGAGCTGGCTAAGATTTTGTTTCCTCTCCAGGACGGGGGTTGTACAAGTATAATTCAATCATGAACGGTAGAAGAACTGTTGGCAAAAAGCTTTATTACAAATAAGTTACAGAAGCATTCAAAAAACTCCTCCTCTTTGGAGGCAGAATAAGAGTAAAACCACATTTCACCAAGAACTAACTCTCCCCTGCAATAAGTCTCCTGGGTGTTTTCTTAACTCTGTACTGTGTTCTCTTAAAATGCAATACTTGGGTCTTCCACTGGAGGCTTAATTTGAAAAGCAGCTAACAAGCCTCAACACCCCTCTGAGGTAGTGTTAGCCCCATTTTACAGATGGGGGAACTGAGGTGCACAGTTTATTAAGTGACTTGCTCAAGGTCACACGTCCGGTCGGAGTCAGTGATGAAGCCCAGTTCTGGCACCCAGCCTGTACTCTAGCCACTCCAAACTACAGAACAGTCAGCTTCTCTCTCAATTTCGGAGAAAAGCCTTTGACAGAAAGTTGCATGAGCTTTCCAAGGGAGACCATCTCAGGTACGGGGAGAGGGAATAACTTTGATTTTGCCTTGAGTACAAGGCATCCTGCTAAGTGCGATGAACTGTAGTTTAGAAGCCACTAGCTACTCTTTCAGCTTCACTCCAACTGAAACACTTTCTTATCTCTGCACCAGTCTCTTGAATATTAACCAGAATCCAGACTGACTGTTCTACTGTGTCTTTTAAACCCGTGTTTTTGTATTGGCATGATTATCACTGTCTGACACACCAGCTGAGATCTGAGCCACCTGCCAACCCAGCAGCATGGGATCAGAAAATAAACATCCAATTTACAGGTACAATAGAGCAACTTTTCCCCCTGCCTGCAAAACCAGATGGCTCTGACTGGGCTCTACATTCAAAGAAATCAGCTGCCCTGATTGGCCTCCTGTTGCTACAATATCACCACACCCCATCTTCCTCTGGATGTTCTTCCTGGAACTCTCGCAAATCATTTCCCCAGGTGGATTCCCAGCCGACTCTTGCTGCATTTGTTGGCATAGTGACCCTTTTCTCCACACTGCAAGGGAATCAAATCGGAGGACATTGAGTTGGTGTGTAGCCCCTGTGAGCAAGAGCAACCCAATCAGCAGACAGCAATTGTCCATGCTGGAAATTTAAGAACAAACCACCATCCCCCTAAGAGACCGAGTGGGTTGGCATGATCTGGCATGGCTCTTCTTATGCAGGAATGCGGACAGCCCAGCCTAAGTCACTCATGTGTAAATTAATTCCTGCTCCCTGGCGGTAGGATTGATGGTCTGTCAATGATGTCAATGGATAGTCCCCTTTCTGCCAATCCAGGCGCCCTCCCCCCTCCTGTGGGCTGCATGAGACAGCGGCTGGGAAACCCAGAGTAATGACGGGGGACTAATGGGCAGAGAACTTCTGCAAATCAGTAAACCCAGCTGTGTTTTAAGTTGAAGTAGAACATTGTTCCATCCACTAAGGAACCCCAACCAGCCACTCCGGAATTCACAGGTCCCTCAAGGGCAGTAGCCTCAGGAATAAGGCCACATGAGTTTTGCACCAAGTACTAACATCTCTTGGGGGGGGGGGGGGATCATTAGTTGCAGTATCAGAGAGGTCGCCGTGTTAGTCTGGAATAGCAGAGGTAACAAAGTCCTGTGGCACCTTAAAGACTAACTATAAAGTGTTGAAGCAGAAGATTTCAGTATGAAGAGTTTCCCAGCCAACCAGCTCCAGACACTCACCTTGAAGCATGTGACCTGCCCCAGGGGCCGGAGCAATCCATAGGGGTAGCCACTAGCCTCCTGTGCCTTCTTCCTCTGGCACTGGATAGCTCTAGCCCCAGGCGGATGGGAAAGCAACAGGACTTCCAGGGCCTGCCGCTCCTGTGCACTCTTGCCATCAGCAGCCAGGGATGGTGGCAGCAGCCCCTGAAGCACACAAGAGGAATCAGTCAGGCGAGGTAGAATCAAGGCAGGACTGGTATTACCTGGAGCACAGATACAGGGCAGGAACATTCAGGGTGTCAAAACAGGATTTCCAGCCTTGGCAACTGGTGATTTGTGTCAGTGTTTTTCCCCCTCTTAAAGATCCAGCCGCTGGAGTCATGTTATTAGCCAAGATCTCAACTTTCATGGCCATGAATGGTGGTGAGTTGCCACTGAATGACAATGGCTAGTCTCTGGGCCAGAGAGAGAGACCCTATAGCTGGGTCGTGAGAGCAAGCACATCCCTGTTCCAATGACTCTAAGAAGTGGCACGGTTTCACCCTTTCTGAACCATTCCAATGTTCTTGGTCCTGCCCAAACTTTACAGGGAACTTGACACGAATTTGTGAATGGTTTCGGGTCGACAGAAACGGGGGTTTAGGGGTGAACAAGCCAGTTGCTGGGAAAAAAGAATCCCACCCAGCTGTCCTTGGGAGAAGAGCGCTTTGGCACCTTCCCGTCTTACCTGGGAAAGGTCCGAGTTACAGAGCATCAGGTCTGCTTTGGGGCTATCGGAGGGGCAGAAGGAAAAGAAAGGCAGTTAGCTCCTTTGAAATCATAATCCATCCAAACCGTACCTGCAGGCCTCTGCTCCCTTGCAAGGGAGGAGACTGGCGAAGGGGGAGGGTTGACAGAGGCCTCGAACTGAAAATTGGCGCTTTCCAGTTGTATCAAGCACTAGATTTGATAAAGGCTGGCGCAGGTCCCATGCAAACCTCTGCCACAGGCAGCTCTGCAGGAGTTGGCCAGGATGTGTCGTGCAGACCTGGGTTTGACTCTCAACCAGCTCCAGAGGGGTGAATGCTGGAGGGAGGTGGTGGTGGTGTGGGGGGGGGGGGTTAGCAAGGCTGCCAGCCACGCAGACTCGGCGTACCCAGAAGTTCTGTTTCTAGGGCACATGCTCCTTTCTGCAGTCACTGGCACTGGCCAGGAGATGGCACCGTAATCACAGCCCAGAACCGGCAGGGGCTGCCTGGAAGGGAATAACCAAGTTTTAAGAAGCCACAAATCAAGTTGCTTTGCAGAGAGGAAGGTCGGGCCCCCCACTAGGGCCCAGTTCATCCCCCTCTGAGACGGACTGACAGCCCACTCTCTGGGCTTTGATAGAGAGCTGCCCATGGCCATGCGGGCCAGAGACCCCCCCAAAGTCTACTCTCCTACCCCTCCAGATACCTACTGCATGAATTTGCATTTGGGTCCCTCGGGGCAGAAGCCAGCTAAGTAGTTGACACACATCACCCTCCTGGTGTGTTTGTATTGACACAGAGGACCTGCCACAGACGCACATCCAAAGAGGGAGAGATTTCAGTCAGCATAGAAACCGATCTGTGACTACACACTGGCCTGGGTCGTTGGTGGGCACCTTCCTGGGACCAGCGAACGGAGAGGCTGATTGACTAGGTGTTCCCCCTCTTCGTAGGGAGTTTGTGGCCTCATTTCTTCCTTTGCAGCCCATCTCAAACACTCTGCTCGCCTATAGCATCTGTTAGTGGAGGATCTCAAAGCCCTGGAAGTAAGCCCAGGATACTGCCGGCAAGTATTGGGCCCATTTTACAACTGGGCAAACTGAGGCATAAAAAAGCCAGTCAGCACCTCGCTATCCGTGACACAGCCAGGAATAGAACCCAGGAGTCCTGCCATTGGGGCTCCCGGATCAAATCCATAGGCAATGCTCCCGTTCACTTAGTTACCAAGCGCAAGGTATTCACCCTGTTTGCAGAACCCTCTGTCGTACCAGGGACAATCTCTAATTCTGGACGCCGGATCGATGTGCAGGAAGGGACACTCTCTGTTGCTGCACTCGCCTGGAGAGAATATTTATGGAGATGAAAGATTTTCAGCAACCCTGTTGTAGAACCTGCCCCTCCAGGGGAGAGCAGGCAAAGATCTCCCACCCCTTCAGGCCCTCCCCCCTTGCAAAGAACCATAACAGCAGCCGTTTATACAGCACCAAAGTTCTTCAGTGCTGTGCAGACAGCGCCACTGAGAAGCAGCCACCTCTGGATGGGAACGCAGTCCCCAGCTAGCAGAATCCATGCTGCACACAATAAGAAGGGGAGAGGAAGTTTTTGGCCATGGACGGTGGGCCGAAGTTCTTCGGAAAACAGACACGTGTTCACCCAAAGCAAAACAGGGTGTTGGTCCTTTAAGTCCCTCCTTCCCGCCCCCCAGGGAAAGCATGAAGGGTCAAGTCAGCACTGACACAGGGTCAAACTTGGGGTGACCTGGGGGGGGGGGCGGGGGTGTCCAGGTGCTCCTTACCTGATGCTCAGATCACTTCCCTCCTTCTCTGAACGAGAACAGGCCCCTCCGGGGTGCAGCACTTCACCCTGCTAGAGGGGCCCACCCAAGCCCCCCAAACCTGCCCCACGGAGCCAACGGTAACGTTAAATGCCTGACTGAGAAACACCCCTCGCCCGGGGGCTGGCTCTGCTGCATTGGGGGTACCTGGCTCGGGGCAGGGCGTGACCGGCAGGGAATTCCCACCTCTCCTGGCGAGGTGGAAACCCGCTGCAGACAGGGGTTGGGGGCCTGGCTCCCCAGCAGAGCCAAGCAAGGAGTCCAGGGGGCCGTTCTCACAGACCACAGGTGGCACTAGCTTACCCTTCTCAAGCATCCCTGGAAATCGGGCGTTGACCTGCAGGCGAACGAGGCATGGGGGTGGACTAGAACTCAGGCAGGTCAGCCAGGATCGGGATGTGCCTTCGCCCGGGGAGTTCACCCATGATCCCTGCCCCAGAGCGGCCCCGTTACCCACCCAGACTGGCAGAGCGAACATGGTCCCCAGAAACGACATGTTCAGAGGCTCCAGACTGAGCCCGTTCATCTCCCGGTAGCTGCCCTCCACCCCCCAGCCTCCGACAAATCTGGATCCGCTAGAGCTCTCCTAGCCCCACCCCGAAACTGCCAGGCCCCCGCCCGGCTCCCAGCACCTACCGAACTTGGAGTAGAAATAACACTCCGGCATCTTGCTCATGTCGTACTCGTGCAAAAACTCACACTGGTCTCCCCGCTTGCACAGGCCGCGCAGCCAGTGCTTACACACCACCGTCTGCTCCCCGCGCACGTGCCGGAAAGGACACATCAGGCCTGGACGCAGAGCAGAGGCCTTTGTCCCGGTCTTGCCCAGAAGAACCCACACCTCCCTCCGAAGCCTGGTGCTACTGCTGCTTACTCCACCCGGAGCACTCAGCGTGCCGCCTCGGGAGAGGATCCCCCAGCCCGCTCGGCATCCCAGCCGCCAGCAGCCAGGCTGAAACTGGCACAGCCGACAGCACGAGAATCCCGTTCTTAGCAGGGTTTCGCCAGCTTCGCTGGCATCTCCAGATACAGGAGAGGGAGACGCGCCCTCGCCCTGGAACTCGGGTGGAGCACCAGGCTCGGGGGTGAAGCGGCACCAGGAATCACACTCCGCTGAGCTCACGTCTCCGATGCTCAGAACTCCCTGCCTAGGGGCTTCTGTACCACCCGCGTCAGCGTGGTACCTGGGCAGCCTCAGGAGGCCAGGGGAGGGCATCAGCCCCATGGCACAGGTGAGGGGGGAGGACAGGCAAGGAGAACAGGAGTGTCCGAAACAGAAACCAGGTCTCTAGAGCAGCAGCCAATGCCTTGGTCACTAGGCCAGCCTCCCCTTCCTCCTCCCCAGTGCCCGCGGAGAGGGACTGTCCTGCCTGTGCACTCTGTCCCCGTGGAGGGGCCCCTCTCGGTCAGGGAGAGGCAGTAGGGTGACCGGATGTCCCGATTTCATAGGGACAGTCCCAATATTTGGGGTCGGGCCCCAAGCAGCCCATTCCCTCTGGGCCATCGCTGGCAAGAGGGCTAGCAAGGGGCCAGCTAATGCCGGATGTGATGGCTGTTTTCATGGGGCCGGCACTCACCGGCTGGCGGTCGGGCTGAGATCCGCCAAAACCTAGGGCGCTGGCCATTGAGCAGGGGGGCAAGCCCCAGGGGCTGGTACTGGAATCTGGGTAGGGCTCTGGAGATGAAAGGCTCCCTGTCATCCCTGCGCCCCCTGGATGGACATCCCGGGCCCCCATTACTCACCCTTCGTGCACAGTCCTCGGAGGAAGAACTCACACACCGACGCCCCCGACTCTAGAAGGGGAGAGGCAGTTATGGGGGGTGGGGAATTCACCCGCAGTAACCACCCGCAGGACTTCACCATCCCAGGCATCGCCTGCCACTCTGCAGGGATGGGACCCCGGGGCTGGGCCAAACACACCAATGAGGACGGGGAACTCTTCCCCCCCCCCTTCCATCTATTCCCCGCCAAGTCTCTCTGGGAGACACCATGGTACCTGGGTGCCAGTCACTGCTAGTATCACCCACTGCAGAAAGGCCGGATGTCAGGGGGCTCCTCTGTCTCCCCCCCCCCCACAGGCCTCATCCCAGCACTCCAAGCCCCCCATCAGCACTCATCCCTGAGCCCCTCACCAGCCCCCAGCTGGGCAAACCCTACCAAGCCACTCAGCCCCCTCTCAGGGCCTAGCAAAGGGGGTTGGCAGGAGGGGAGAGAGATGCTCCAGGCAGCTGGGAGCATGAGCCCAGCCCGGGGTAGGACTATCAGGGCCCGTGGCTGGGGAACAATGGGTCCCACCCCAACGTACTGTCCATGCCTGGGAAGGGCAGGAGCAGGGCCCCTCGCTGGTGCTCCACATCCCGCTCTATGTCGAAGAGGAGCGTCTCTAGCCCAGCAATGAGCTCCTGCATCTCCCCCCAGCGCATGGGGCTCAGGAGACCCCCCAGCCAAGCCCCAGACCCAGAGTGGAGCCAGGCCAGCCTCCCCCCCAGTGCCTCAGGCAGGCTGAAGAGCCCCAGCTGAGGAATGGGATTGAAGAAGGGGCCAGCTACAAATTCCCTCCCTCCCATATCCGCCCTTCCCCCCCCTCCTGCTGCTTGCTGAGCGTGCACAGCCTGGGTGCTGCAACCCCTCTGCAGGCTCCCTCCCCAGCAGCACCCCTCTTCTCCTATCTGGCTAGGAAACTGGGCTGAGCCCCCAGCTCCTCCCCTCCCTGAGCCCCCAGGAATCTGCCTCCCCTTCTCCGGCAGCAAGCGGAGGGAACTGGTGAAGGCAGGAGCAATTCCCAGCATCTGGTCTCCATTTGCAGCTGTGATTGAGTGGGGCTTCGCCCCAGCTGTAGGGAAATCATCCCCGGGCCCCAAGCAGCCCTGCCGTATTAACCCCCCCTCCCCAGCGCTCTCTGCCCAGCCATCTGCTTTCACTGCCTTAGCCTCCAGCCCTGGCTAGGCCTGGAGACCAGCTGGCCAGCAGCTCCCACAAGAAACCGCAGGGCCCCCCTGAGTGCTTTGCATTAACTCGTTCACTGCCAGGGCTCTGTGCTGCACAGAGCTTAGCTGTGGGGCATTAAGAGATTCCCAAACTGGGTGGAGGTTTGGGGGCTGGATCCTCGGGGGGGGAGGGGGGCTGGATCCTCCAGAGTCCGTCTGGGTCGAGTTCCAGGGAGCGAGGAACAGGACTACCAGGTTGCTATCGCATCACCGGAGAGCAGCTTTTGTGGTGAGCTGGTGACTTGTTACTGTCCCCCCCCCCCCCCCATCGGGATCTGGCTCCGAACGTTGTGGGTCAGGGGCACCTCTGCTCCTGCTTGTGTTCTAAAAGCCGACGGCCAAACGCTCTCATCTCCCCAGACCCTGTAGTATTTACTGGGGTCCGCGGCGAGCCCAGGAGCTGCAGTCGTGGCCAGCGCCATGTTGCGCTCGGTGCTGTACGAACACCCCCCACTACAAGATGGCCGCTACCTACCGGCCCTTATAAAAGATCCTCGAGCCTGTGTCACTCCTGTGCCCACGAGTGCCCAAGCTGCAAGGTGCCCCGGCTGCCTCCCCTACCCCAAAACTCGGGAGGGCAGTGACCTGCCTTCCCCCCCCCCCCCCCCAGCGCTGTGTATTGAGGGCTTCAGGGTGCAGCCTGGCTGGACCCAACTCGAGCACGGCTGAGCCCTGGGAAGCTCATGCCCGGCTTCTGAGCCGGCCTGGGCACCACCTCGCTGCTAGGGGCATCATCCCAGCAATACCAAGGCCAGTGGGAGAATCCAGGTCTCAGCTCTGGGCAGGGATGCAGGTCCTGGAGTCTCCCCACCCAGTGCCAGCCCGGCCCATGTCGCCTCTTGAGCACGGAGCCTGCCGGCCCTGGCCTATGCCACATGGCACCTGCTCCCGCTTTGTCCTGTGCTGAACGAGCGGCTGGATGACCCAGGAGGGATTAACCCTCCCACGCTGTCCCTGGCAGAGCGGGCTTTCAGCCATGTGGGCCTCAGCCCTATTCCCGGCCCTCCTGCTGGCACCGGGCATGGCCACCCCCCCGCGCTCATGCCTCGCCGCTGCCTGCTCAGCCAGCCGTGGGGTGTGCTCGGCCCTGTCAGCGCGAGGCAAGCGGGAGCTCGCGGACGGGGCGGCTGAAGGTGACAGGCGTCGGAACAATGGCGGGCGGGCGCTTGATGTTTGAAGGGGGTGGCGCGGCGGGCGCTGTCCCCAGCGGCTCGGCGCTGCTTGTAGAACTGAGAAATGAAATTGTTCGTAAATTGTTCATGTTCCATATTGTAACTCAAACTCCATTTTAACTTGTCTTAAACTCCATTTTAAAATGCTCACTCCACTGTGTCTGCAAAACCCTGATGTAACCTAATGAGTTTAGATGTGTGAATGAGGTCTGCATGGATGATGAAATCAACCTCCAGCCCGTCCTGAGGAAAAAGTGTGAACACCAACGGCTGAAGAACAAAGTAAGAGGAATCCAGCCTAAAAAGAAAAGAACAAAGGTCCAATTGAAGGACCATCAAAGCCAAGTCCCAGCCTGAAAGTCAGGTCTGCAATTGACAGGTAGTCAATCACACAGATCCCAGAGCCAGCATGACACAGCAAGACCTAGAGATGCTGAATTCAAAACTAAAAGCCTATAAAAAGGATGGGTGAGACAGAAGACTTTGGGTAACGTTCTGCTGCCAACACCAAGGGGTATCGGTGCGCGCCCGACAGAGACCCAGCCCCTCCTTGTGCCAGGCTCTCTTGGCCAGTTAGCCGCCACCAGCTATGATCCCAAGCTGCGAACCCAGGCCAGGGACTCAAGCTACGTTCAGGACGGGTAACTAGACAGCAGCTGCAGAACATCTAGTGTGTGTGTGTGTTGTGTATTAGATATTAGCTATTGGTTATAATTCAAATTGTGTAATAATAAACGTGACATTCTTGTCTTGTCCCCTGAAAAGATCCTGTGTAGTTTTATCTGTATAACATGCTCCCGCTCCACCCTCAAAGCGAGGGGCAGACGGCTCCCGGGTGCCGGGGCTCAAGGCAAGGCAGCAGCTCTGGGGCGGTGAGAAGGGGGGGTTGGGGGGCAGAGCGGCTGGGTTCCTGTGTCCTCAGCCCGCCTGTGGGGAGAGCCTCCTCAAGAGACAGGAGGTGACAGAGCGAGCCAGGGGGCCTTGCGGCGGGAGGACAAAGGGGGACGTTCACTTCAGAAACGCACGGCTCTCTTTGCCTGGGATACCTGGGCCCTGATGTTCCAAGAGGTGGACTATGGGGAGCAGAACCTGCTTCCTGGAGCCCGCAAAGCCAGACAGCCGGGTCCCTGGGGAACAGATCCCCCTCCCCCCAGGACGAGCCCTGCAGAAAAACACTGGGAGCCTGTTTTTCAGAGGCATCTTCCCCCCCCCCCCCCCCCTCCGCCCCGCTCCCATTGACACGGCCAGAACTGTGGCCTCCCTCCACCTGGGGAGAGCATGCTTTAGATAGCTGACCCGGCCCAGCGGTTACAGCCCAGGGCTGAGATCTTGCAATGCTCCGAAAAGTAACAGTTAGTGAGGTGGGCATGAAACTGGCCCATGCGGCGCCATTCGGGGAGTGGGCAGAGCACAGGAGACAGGGTCCCCCGCGGTGCCGTCACTCGCCCCATGACGGCAGGGTCAAAGGAATCCGTCCCGTGGTTATCGGGATGGCCACGTCTCCCGGGTGCAGCGGGGGTAGGAGTTACAGCCAGCTGAGGAGTTACAGCCAGCGTCGCTCCTGGGAAGTGAAACGCAGCCGAGATGCTGCCCCCCCCCCCCCCCCAAACTCACGAGCCTGCCCCACGCTGAGGTTTTCCAAGCCTTTGTGGTCTGGCTCTGGCAGGGAACCCCCCCCCTCCCACCCACCCCCACCGCTGCCGGGCACCGTCAGGCTGGGGCAGAGGCGCTGAGCCACTGGCAAAGGGGTCAGGACTCTGGGGAAAGCAACCGGAGCATCCCCTGGGGATTGAAGGGAGGTAGGGATAGGTGTGTGGAGCAGGGGGAGAGTTTCCTGCCTCGCTCAGTTCTGGTGATCTCCTTGGTGCTAAGCAGGGAGAGACCAGAACCAGCCCCCTGGATCCAGACCCACCCGACTGGTGACTACTCCAGACTCCGCAGGTTTGCCCCAGCTCCATTCGCTCCTGCCGGTTAGGAGCAGGGTCCCATTTCCATACACGCCCTTAACGAATACATTCAAGGTGCCATGAAACCTCCCCCCCCCCCCCCGAGGTACAATGAGACCCTGGGCCTTGAACAACAGAGGCCTAACCTGTCCCGGAGCCCCGGCCAGCTGCCCTTGTTCTTTCTTCCCCCGAACAATAGGTCAATGTCCCAGCCCAGCACTCCCATTGTATGGGCTGCTGCCCTTCGCATAGATCCTGCATTGTGCTGGAGTCATTTACCCTCACACTGGGCACTTACCCGGCCTGGGGCCTTGGAGGGTTGGGGCCAGGCCTCTAACCCCTCCCCCCCTTCACACTCACCCCTTGCACACCAGGGCTTTTTCACACTCACCCCTTCACACTGCCCCATGTGGTTTGATCTTTCTCTGTTCTTCCTGCTGCTTTGTAAAGTGATGCTGACACAGAACAGAGGCATTTCTACACTGGGATGGCCCCGGAGCAGCCGTGCCCCCCTCCCCACCGCTCAGCCTTGTCAATGCCCCTCACCCCCAGCTCAGGACCTGCTCCTCTCTGTCCTTCCCCAAGACACCAGCCCCAGCTGCCCCCACGTGAAGGCCGCTAGCTTTGCCTGACCTCCCTGCCCCACCGGCAGCTCCGTCTCCCTGCCCCACTCTGCTGCGGCCAGACTGATTTTCCCCAGGCTTGGACCTCGACCCACAAGCGTCTCCTGCCTCAAAGGGCCCCTCCTCCCCATGGGGTGTCGCTCTGGGGCTCGGCTCCGTGGCTGGGAGCGGGGCCCACCCTGCGTGCCGGGCCTCCGATAAACAGCCTGGCGGGGTGGAAGGTTATGAAATCAGCAGCTGACGGCCGAACACTGGCCGCGTTGTGCACGGGCCCCGCTCCCCTGAAAGAGTTTCTTTATGCGCCGCGGCCAAGCGCGCCTCGGGGAGGGACCACGAGGCCCGAGCCTGCCAAGCAGCGGCTGCAGCGCAGACCACGCCGGACCCGCTTCTCCCTTGGCTCGTACCTGCTGCTCGGGAGCAGCCCCAGGGGCCCGCTCGCACTGCACGGGCGGCAGGGCTGGTTGCAGCGGACGGGCCAGGCCCTGGTTCTGGAAGAGGGGCAGGCGGAGGAGCAGCAAAGGGTGGTTAAAAGCAAGGCTGGGCTCCCTGTGAGGCGCCGGAGGAAAGTGTCCTCGCTGGCCGGCGAGGTGCAATGCATGGAGCAGGGCGGGTGGATTTGCTGGCCAGCCCTGGGGACATCGCCAGTAGGCACCGGAGCAGCTCCATGCCATCGGGCTCTGCCCTCCATGCCAACCCCACCCTCCCCTGCCAGGCAGAGGTCAGGGTGGCACCAGAGGTCTCGGCCGCTTGAGCAGGGGGAGAGTCCCTGCAGCTGAGCCGAGCAGGGGCCAGGCTCGGAGAAGCCATTTTCACCAGCGTAGCAGAGGTGAGGCCTCAGAAATCACAACAGGGAAGAGTCTCTTGAGTGAGAGACAAAACCCCCACCCCCACCCCCACCCCCGGCATCAAAGACCCCCGAGGAGCCAGGCTCTGCTTTCACTACCGTTTAATTCTGTTCTGCATTTAACATACATCATAACCCCCCCCCCTCTCCACCGCACAGCCCCCCACTCGTGGGACAAGGCTAAGCCAGGCCTCGGGACGCCCGGCCACTGCTCCCCACCTGGGGGGAGGGGATCGAGCACAAAACAATATTGAAAAAGAAAATGAGTTAGGAAAGGTCCAAGTTAGTGTTTTATTGCTACCCGGGAGCATGCGGAAGGCAGGGCAGGGCAGGGCTCCGGGGGAGAGGACACGTCTCCAGCGTGGTGCTGACAGCCCCGTGTCCTGGGTAGGATGGTTCCCCACCCCTAGACACGCCACAGCTGGCATCTGCCCAGGGGCCGTCTCCCTGGGGAGGAGACCGGGCAGAGGAGAGCGAGTCTGCGTCTCCCGCACACGCTGCCCGTTCCCAGACCGCTGGGCTCCAGGAGCCTGTGCTCTAAACCCATCGCACCCATGTGTACAGACTGGCGCCCGCAGCGCAGAGCCGGACATTAGCCCCCTACCCTTTAAATCCAGGCATGTGGGGTCACCCCCAGCCCCCCTGTTCCATTCCACCCCACCACCAACGGGCTGCAGCTGCCTCCTAGGGCGTCCCATCTGCTCAGGCAGCAGAGGAAGGGCGCAGAGGGACTGGGGCTGAGGGAAGGCCAGGGGCCCAGCACAGCTGGGGGGCCAGCTAACATCTCTGCCCCAGCCCTGTTTATCCAGCTAGCAGCGGCTAAGGGGACTCCCCAGAAGGCAGCTCCGTAACCTTCCACACAGCTGGTAACGGCACCAGAGTCACTGGGTCCCGCTTCTAGAGCGGCAGCTCCGCTCCTCACGGCATCCGTTCCGGCTCCGCGTCGTACCACGGCGGGGGGAGGGGAGAGCGTGGCCGGACATCGCAGTGCCACCGATGTGATTCTGCTGCAGGAACCGGTGAGGGTTTCTCAAGGGGGGGGGCTGGATAAGGTTTGGGTCCAATGTGTGGGAGCAGCGGGGACAGGCTGCAGGGAGCCCGTGGGCCCGAAGGTGCAACACAGGACACTTAAAAAAGGGGAAAAGAAAGATACAAGAGTAAAAAATTCCCTCCCCCTGCGTCGGGAGCTGCAGGCCCTCCCTGCGCTCTGCCCAAGGAGAAGTACCGTCAATCGCAGGCTTAGCAACTCCCGGCTATCCAACGCCATCTCACTCTACAATATGCAGAAGTCTCAACTCTTGAACCGAGTTCGTTCAGACTGGAATTTCCCCTCGTCCGCAGTTAAAAGAGCTACAAGTACAAATCCGAGACCAATAAAAACACAAGGGGGAAAATGTATTACTAAGGGCACTGGGGCTTTAAGCCTTGTCCTTGTAACTTGACTCTTATGTTGCTTGATGCGGGCAGTAGATCAAGTTAATATCCAAAGTCCAATGGAAATGAAAGGCTGTTTTCCCCCTTGCAATACATACTGGAGTTTTCTTCTGGGAAAGGCATCGTCTCCAGACTGGCTAGCGGGCTCTTCCCCTCTCCCGGACTGCCATCCTGGCTCAGAGCAACAGGCTCACAGGAAGAGGTGCTTTGACGTAATCCTCTGACTTTAAACCCAAGTTTCTCCCTCTCCTGCAGCGACCTCAAAATAGCAAAAACTAACCCCACAGCATCTATCTTCCTGTGTCACAGGTTCACCCAGCCCCTGGAGGGACGTCAGAGAGGAGCCGAGGGGAATCTGGCCGCGGCCCGTGGGGAAAGGGAAAGGAGTTATGAGTTACGTGTCTCCCGGTGCCATTTCTTCTGACATGGTCAGTTTCAGGTTATCGCCTCTTGTGCCCGAGCTACCGCAAATGAACACCAGACCTGGCGGATCAGCCGCCTTCCTACACTCTGATCTCGTCGTCCTCCTCGTCCGCGAAGGAGAACTCTTTGTCGTGCTGTTTGGGGGGGCCGGGCCGGGCGCCGTCTGGGACCCCATAGCTCTGTCTTTCGGGAGACGGGTGGCGCTCCTCCCGCCCCTGTGCTGTGCGGCTAGAAACCGAACCGCTGTCCCTGCTGACCTGGCTCCGGGCAGAGCCCAAGCTGGAGGCCACGGCTCTGCTCTCGTCCTGGCCGGCTGGCGCCGTCAGCAGCGAATCCGGCAGGGGCTTCCCTTCCTGGCTGCGCCAGTGGGCTGCAGGGACCCGGGTAGGATCTCCGTCCCGATGGGGCTCCTCAGGTCCCACGGCGTCCAAGTCTTCGTCCTGGTCCCACGGCTCTTTGTCCATGATGCTCAGGACGTCCCCCAGCATGGAGGGCCCCAAGTCGATGTGGAAGGACAGGATGGACTCGGCGTGTTTCATGCCATAGCTGCTCTTGGGCACCACGAGGGGCAGCTCCGTCAGGTCCCCGAAGTCCCGCTCGTCCAGGCCGGGGCTCTGGGGGCGGGCGGCTGCGCCGTTGGGGCGCGGCTTCTCCTCCGGGATGGCCGCCTCCTCCGGGGCCTTCTTGACGGGGCTGGAGGAAAGGCTCTGGGGCAGCTTCCCGGCGCTCTTGTCCGCCTCCTTCTCGGTGAGCTGCGGCAGGGAGACGGCGTTCTTCACGAAGAGGGCCGAGTCCCGCAGGGAGCCCAGCATGTCCCGCCGGTCGCCCCGCGTCACCGACTGCGACCTCTTGCTGCTGCGGAACTTGCGGGACAGCAGGCCGGGCTTGGAGGAGCCCAGCTCCTCCGGGGACTCCGGCTCGCCGGCCTTGCTGTTGAGGAAGGAGGTGTCCCCGAAGGCGTCCCCCGCTCGGCCCACGTGCATGGTGTGGCGGAAGTCGCCCAGCGGGGCGCTGATCATCTCGGCCGTCAGATCCGCCCGCGAGCGCCGCTTGGAGTGGGCCGAGTTGGAGACGAGTTGCTTGAGGATCGGCATTGTCCCGGCAAAGGGGGGGCCGGGTGGCGGGGTCTCGCTGTCCTCCCCAGCAGCACTCACCTAGAGCACGGAGAGAAGAGAGGACGTGGGTTAGGCTGCGGGGGGGCCACACAGGAGGTCACGGCGCCCCACCGGTACCATACAGTCAGTGGGGAGAGCTGTCTCTTGAGGCGGCCCCCACAGGAGCCATGGCTACCCTGTCCCACTCCCTGCTGGCCGCTCTGTAGAGTACTTCCCCCCACCCCCACAGTGGCTTCTCCCTTGTTGGGCCGGCCCCCTGCCCCCACCCCCCAGCCCCATTTCCTGCTCAGCCCCCCCGGGGCTGGGAAACGTGCGTTCTCTGCTGGAATGCGCCAGCCACTCAGCTCGGATCCTGCAACAGTGAATTCAAGAGTCTCTCCCCCACCCCCTCCCCGCAAACAGGCCTCTTCTACCTCCAGAATCCCCCCCCCGACCGATTCGGGGAGGGGCCTGGCTCAGTCCAGATTGCAGCCCCCCTGCCACCGCCAGGCCCCCTTCCTTCCCATGCCGCTCTCTTTAATAGCCGCCGGTGTCGGAGGACAGAGACCGAGCGGGTATGGGAGGGGGACTTTGCACCCCCCACCAAAGTCAGCCCCGAGCAGCGGCTGGGTGAGATACCCAGGGCAGGTCAGCTGGGCTGGGGACGAGGTTATCACCAGCAGCGGGCGCTGCTTTGGAGAGGCTGCTCCTGCCCCACGGAGCAGGGATGCCAGCGGAATGGCTTTTACCAGCCGGCTTTCCAGCCTGGCAGATTCCCCTGGTGCAGGATCTGGCATCAGCTGGCGTTAATCACTTTCCGGCTTGTTCTCGGCCCCTGCCCTGCAGCGTCACTTGGATACGGGGGTCGTCTCTATTTCTGTGCTCGACAGCCACGTACGGATGTGCTGGGATCGGGGTAAAGTTTCCATCATAACTATTGGGGGTGGGGTGAAGGGGTCCCGCTGCACCCCGCGGCACAAGAGGGGCCGCCCACAACACAGGAAAGTCACCGCTACCCAAAACTAGAGCTGGTTAACACTCAGAAGCCTGTGGGAACCATCTTCGCCCCGTACCGGAGAGGAACGGGAGCCCCAGAGAAACTGAGGCAGTGAACCCAGAACAGGCCGGTCTGTCGGGACAGGACAGGTCACCCCACCGCGGCCCTGCGCCTCTTCCCGAGGGCGGGTGGCGGCTTTGTTCGAAGCCACGTGGAGAAAATGCTTTGGATTTTTCTCACGTAAAGCAAGCGGCGAGGAGCGGACGCCGGGAGGAATTGGAAACAGACGGCAGGAAGCGCGCGAGGAGGGCTGGAAAATACCGAGAGGCCCCACCACGCAGCGAGGAGAAAGGGAAGAGTCTCGCAGTTTCTGGGCCATAGGGAGGACGGGTAGGAAGGATCCCTCCATCCCCCCCCCCCCCTCGCTGCTGTCTTGGGTTCGTCAAACCAGGGCTGGGACGTCCTGTGCACATCGAATGGGAATTACCCAGAACATGGTTCTTAGTCTTTTCCATCCCCCGCCCCCCCTTCCTGCTATACATGGAGGGGGCTCTGGCTGGCAAGGACAGACTGCCCAGGACCGGGCACGTCTGTCCTAGGAAGTCTCCCCACTGCACCAGCATGGGTTCAGCTCCACCCAGGGGAGCACGAAGTGCAGACAGGGTTTCACTCCCAGCGGCTAGGTTTGCTCTGAGCCCACCAGCCAAGGCTTCCCAGCAGCGTTCCAGGAGAGAAGATGGCCCCGCAGGCGGCCAGAGCTCCCTTGATCTGGGCCCTATCTCCCCAGGTGCCTTGGTAGCCAGGGACAATGGACACCCGGGGTCCGCAGAGCCGCCGAAGGAGCGGGGCAGCCAGCGACCGGCCAGTCACCACCCAGGCCGGGGTATTCAGCATGACGGGGCAGAAATAGACCTGCCCAGCAGCCCGGTGTCTGTGATGCCTCCTCCGAGCAGGGGAAGCAATCCCGGCTCCGGCTCCCAGCTGAGCGGGCTTCCATCCGCCGCCCTCCCCCAGCCCGCTGCATTTGGCCAGGTGCCCTGGATTCCAGCGGCGGGTGGAAGGGGGATCCCCTGGGTCAGAGCTGGCTTCGCTGGGCTCCGTGTGAGCCTGGGCCGGCTTCCACAGCCCTACTGAGAGACTGAACCACCCCAGCGGCGACGGGCTCGGTGCCGGCTCCCCATGTCAGGGGAGTCCTCACAGCCGGATGATCTAGGCAGACCCTGGTGGCGGAGGTTGGCTGGGGCAACGGTCAGTCTGTGTGCGAGGCAGCCAGGAGCAGAAAGGCCGAGGGCGGGATTCAGGGGCACAGGCAGCCGTGTGGATGGGGGGAGACCGCACAGTTCTCCCCCCTGTCCGAGCCACGCTGCCGAGAGACGCTTTAAGCACATTCTGGGGACTTGGGGTGATCCCCTGGCTGGGGAGCTGGGACTTTCCCGAGAGGGGTCCGTGGGGGGGCCTGTATCAGAAGAAGTGGCCCCTTTGAAGCAGAAGCTTCCCCTGCTGCCGGCTGAGGTCCCCCGCCACCCCCCGGCTTGTGCAGAGGAGGCAATTTCACCCATCCCCTTCTGCTGGTGACCCAGGCCGGGAGACGCTCTACAGAGACAGCGCCCCCAGCAGGCCGCAGCCAGCGACTGCTCATGAGCTGGCCTGGCGTCCACTGAAGTCTGCTCCGTTTGCCAGGCCGGAGCAAAGTCCTGACACTTTCTCCATTACCTACTTCCCCAGCCCTGCAGCTTTCAGCTGGGCCCCTTCTCCCCTGCCCTGTGTCCCGGCTCAGCTCGCCCTGCAGCACTGCAAGGTTCCCCTGCTTCCTCCCACAGATACAGGGCATGTCTACACTGCAATCAACCCCCCACCGCTGGCCTGGATCGGCTGACTCAGGCTATAAAATTGCAGTTTAGGTATTTGGGCCCGGCTCTGGGATCCTCCCCAGCCTTAGTCCAAATCAGCTAACACAGACCAGCAGAGGGTGTTTTATTGCAGTCTCAACACCCCCCAGACCCACCCTCCATTGCTCAGTGGGAGCAGGGCAGACTTCCTGCTTTGCAATCACTTCCACCTCACCACTCTTGCTTCAGAGAGTGTGCGAGGCTCAAACGGTTCTTCGGCTTCTGCCCCAAGTCAACAGTAACCTGCCAGACAATCTCTCCCCAACAGGGCACACAGCTCTTCCGGGCTAGGCTGCAACACCCTCCCCTCCCCAGCGTCCTTCGAAAGGTTATGGACAATTAACTACCAACGGCCTGCCCCTCCCAGGCCCTTCAGAGAAATCAATCCACCAGCCATTTCCGGTCCTTGCCTGTCCCCCACTGGTACAGCCTCCGAGCAACACACACCAACCTACCAATCCTCACAACACAGGCTCAGGTTCCTCATCTGACCCTGTGGAACGCAGGCCAGAGACTTGTCCCGCAGTCCTTCCTAGGGCACATCTTTTAGGAAAAGCACCACCCAGACAGTGCTACGTTACCTTCATTTTACCAATGGGGAGCCGGGACACAGAGGCGAAGGGAGAAAGGAGCCTCGGAGCCTGATCAGCTGACTCAGGCTTGTGGGGCCCACCCCATAGGGCTAAAAATAGCCATATAGATGCTCTGGCTAGAACCTGGGCTCCGAGACCTTCCCCCCTTGCTGGGGTTCAGAGCTCAGGCTGCAATCTGAACCCCAAACAAATCGACACTGCTATTTTGAGCCCTGTTTTTCAGTCAGCTGAAACTCAAGTCCGGGTTTTAGGCACCACGGAGACAGACCCTAAGTGACTTGCCACAGGAGGCATGTAGTCGGGCAGAGGTTTGAACACCAGGCTCTTGAGGCGCTGGGCATGAATCTGAGAAGATCCTACACTGATTTCAGTCTGTTGGTTCCTACACTCCACTGTCCGGATTCAAATAGGACAGAGTAGTGAGCAGTGAGCATTTAGTGGCAGAAGATGGGAATGGGAACCTGGACTCCTGGGTTTTACACACACACACACACACTTCTCCTTTTGGCGTCAGTTTCCTATCCATAAACTAGGTTTACTCCATCCAGGCAGTGTAAAGTCTAACCAATTCCCCCCTCCCTGGGGTGTCCAATTTCCTTATCTGTCACTAACATCTCCTTGGATCGAAAGCCAAGCCTGCTTTTCTTGGTCCTTCTCCAGCCAGAGGGAGTTACAAGTAATGGAAAAATCAACTAGTCAGTTTCTAGTCAGTTTCACTGCCAGGTTCTCATGCCCTAGCTCACTGCTGAGTGCAGGGAGAGGATTACACACTTGCCCAGCACTTTTGCCTGATTTAATTTCTATTGGCCTTCAGTTTCACAAAAGACATAGAAACCCCCAGGCCTGCTCCCCAGCTGGCATACGTCATTGACAATCCACTGATTTCGGCCAGCTGGGGACCTGGACCTAACAGCTAACTACGGGGGCAAGTTTGCTCCTTTAGTGTTCCTAAGAGACTTTGAAAGCCTTGCCTAGGCAGCACTGGGAGACTCAAGTCTTACTGATGTTATTGGGTAGCTTTGCCCTCCTCCAAAAGCCTCCTTGCTGCTGCTTTCCTCCTCCTCCTAGCTAGCAGGAAAGGGGCGAATTCTCGGTGTCTTCTCTCTCCTCTGGCGAGCGTCACTCTAGAGACAGCTGTGGAAGACGGGGCAGTAGAGGGGAGGAGGCTGTAGGGAGAAGAGACTGTTTTACTGCATCCTTCCATAGCTAGGGTGACCAGATAGCAACTGTGAAAAAACGGGACAGGGGGTGGGGGTAATAGATGCCTATATAAGAAAAAGCCCCCCCCCCCCCCGAAAACAGGACTGTCCCTTTAAAAACAGGACATCCGGTCACCCTATCCATCGCTCTCAGTCTGCAGCAGAGGTGCTGGGCTTGTCTCTGCTGGGAGGGGGAGAGGGAGGGAAGAGCCCCTTTCTCCACTTCTTATTCAGCCAGGAAGGAGACAGGATCCCGTGACATTCCCGGGGCTGCTTTTTTATAAGAGCAGCAAACCCAGGGAAGCTTAACAGCCACCAATGAATAATCTGCTGAGAAAGCGCAAGTGTAACCCGAGAGGAAGACGCAGCGTCCAGGGGCAGACGGCTCCAAGCGCCCTCCCCAGAGCACAGCCTGACTCCTAGTGCCCCAAAACCCATTTCAGGGGGCGGGTGGCTTGTCGGCACTGGCGGAGGGAGGTCGGTCGGAGAGGAGCAGGGATCAGTGACCTGATCAGTCAGTTACACCCCTTTTCTCGCCCCAACTCAGGCCTGCTAAACTGGCTCTCTAGGTCAGGGGTTCTCAACCTTTTTCTTTAAGCCCCCCTGCCAACATGCTATAAAACCTCCACTGCCTACCCGTGCCACACCACCTGTTGTTCTGCAGAGAAAAGCCAGGGCTGGTGTTAGGGGAGAGCACGCAGGGCAATTACCCGGAGCCCCACGAAGCTACGCTGCTCAGGCTTTGGATGCAGCCCTGCATGGTGGGGCTCAGGGAGTCGAACGTGGATCCTGCTTGGCGGACTCCCTGAAACCTGAGCAAAGTCCCCCAGGGGGCCTCGGACCAATGGCTGAGAACTGCTTGGATTGCAAGTTCCTCGCGGCAGAACCCATCTGTGCACCACAAATCCATTCTCCATGACACACCCCTTGTGGCCTTTCACAGCAGTGTTGGGCGGGAGACAGTTCAGCCAACGCATCTGTACAGCACCTGACACAATCGATCACAGAGTCTGCAGCAGAGCAAGGATTGGAACCCAGGCGCTCCAGAATCCCAGCCCCTGGTCTGTGCCATGCTGCCTGGCTTCCGCCCCATAGAGCTGCACAGATGGCAGGGGGTCACACGGGGGCACACAGGAGTGACAAGCCGGAAGTCAATAGCAATCAAGGGCCCTGACTCGTGGCTTCCCTGACGCACTGACTCCGGCTGGCTCTGACTCGCCCCGTCACCATGACTCGCACTGCCCCTAACAAACAAGGCTGACTGGCTTGAAACTAGAGCCGCCAGCTTAGTTGCGTGTTTTGGTTCACAAGGCAGCGCCCGGAAGCTAGGAAATCGCAGGCAGTTCTACCCCACCCCCTCCTCCCTCCGTCAGACTCATTGGAGCATGGGCTGGGTGCACAGCGAGAGCCCCATCCGAAACCTGGCAGAGGGAGAGAGAGTGTGTCCAGGAGATGATCGGTCCTGTACCATCAAACAAGAATCTCTGCTCACACCCCCCCCTTTACAGTGCCTGTCTGCACCCCTGACCTCAACATCCAAACGAACAACCACCTCCGGCCCCCAGAGCTACCAACACAGAACAGCTGCAGGTGAAGAGCTGCATAATCATCTTATCTCACTGCAGACAGAAGCTGCAATCCTGGGCCACCGTTTGCCAAGCAGCCCCCAGCCCTGAAGATAGAGGCTCATCCTCCAGCCGTCAGGGCGAAGACCTGGGCAAAGCCCAAAGACACCCACGCAGGAGAGCGAACCGAGACAGTTCTGCAGCAACAGCTGTGGGCCTGACAGACTAGCCTTGCAGACAGCGGATATGCTGAACCTTCTCTCCATTTATCTGCAGCACCTATTGCAAAGCGGGTGGAAAATATCAGGCAGAGAAAATGAGATCCCTGTTTGGGTGTTTGACCAGAGGGAGACAGGAATCTTTGGTCTTGCCAGCATAATTTTCCACACAGACACAATTGGCCTGTGGAACTCACTGCCACAAGATATCACCAACCTGAGGAGTTTAGCAGGATTTCCAAAAGGACTGGGCAGTTCTATGGATGACAGGGATATCCAGAGTTGTATCAAGTACTAACAAAGGCTATAAACACTCATGCTTCAGGGCATGAGCCAACTTCGAATTAGTGTGGGGAGGGGGTCAGGAGGAAACATTCCCTGGGGCAAGGTTATCCCGTAACTGTCTTCAGTTCATCTGAAAGAACAGATAGTGGCCAGTGTCCTTCACTGGACTAGACAGATCACTGCTCTGCTCCAGTCTTGCCATTCCTGGTCCCCATTTTGTGGCTGTGGGAGGAGCAGGCAGCCAGATGTCTCACAGCCTATCCAAGACCAGGATAAGTCAAGACAGTGTCCAGGTTAGGAGGCTGAGGGCAGTTCAGGGATATCTCCCCAGGGAGCTGGTTAAACTCTCGGGCCCCAGAACAAACCCAGAACAATGGGACCCGGAATGCAGCAATCAGCAAAAATCACTCCTGTCAGCTGAAGCCCTTGTAACGGACTCTCACCCCATACAATAACCTGCTGTCACGTGGCCTACAGTCAGGAGGGCCATTAGAGGATTCACCTGAGTTACAGACTGCCCCACTCCAGCCCATTAGCAGAGGGCATCCCTGGAATCAGCCCGTGACCCCCAGTTTGAGAACCGCTGGCCTTGGGGATCGGGCACCAGACTGGGACTCGGGAGACCTGGATTCAGGTCCCAGCTCTGCCCCCTCCTTCGCTGGATGACCGTGGGCAACTCACAGCCCTCCCTGTGCCTCAGTTTCCCTATCTGTAAAACAGGAAGCACGGTGGGCTTGGAGATGTAGGGACGAAGAGGGCTATCATCAGACACAGCCATGGCCACGTTTTCACGGGGGGGGGGAGGGGGGGGAAGATGTCTAACCCAGGCAGGGGCCACGCTGCCGTTTATTCCCCTCTCCGGCCCTGCGCTGGACTGAGCGCAGAGCATACTGCCCGGAGCTCTCCGCAGCTTGGCAGCGCGCCAGGCTCCGAGTGCACTGGGGGAAGTCAGTGCACTCGCTCCGTCCCCCGGGGAGCCGGGGAGCCATTAAAGCTCAGCGCCAGCCCCCTGAGCTCAGAGAGTGCTCGGGCGATGTCTGGATCGAAGCTCTGGCACAGCTCTGCTGAAGACATTAAAGATCTTCAACTCGCCCCCTTCTCACCCTGTTGTCCTGCACCCACGGGCCAGGGATGCTGCCAGACACAACCCAGCCTCATCAGTCCCGAGCATTCCCGGAAGGAGCCCAATACCTCCGCGGGGGCAAGGGATCTGGAAGGCGCCTTTAACCAAGCACTGCAGCCAATTCTCAGCAACATCTCACAACTGAGCCTGCAGAGATACTCCCCCTCCTTGCACTGGCTCCCACCTCCTTCCCCCAGGCCAGGTGTAATGGCTCTGTGCTCCCGGCACCCCAGCTGCGAGCTCCGGGTCTAGCTGGAGGCGGGCTAACACCCCTGCACAGGGCAACGCCTGCTTCCTGCAGCAGGAGAAAGCCGGGAGGGCAAGGGGGGTGCAGGTCTCGATTCCTTGGCCCCCTGTTTAGTCAGTTCCATCCACCCAGAGCACATTTAAACTCATCAGACATTTCTGGAGAATGGGTCCATCGATGGCTATTAGCCAGGAGGGGCAGGGACAGGACCCCCCGCTCTGGGTGTCCCTAGCCTCTGGTTGCCAGAAGCTGGGAATGGGCGACAGGGGAGGGGATCTCTTGATTATTTCCTCTGGGGCACCCGGCACTGGGCAAGATGGGCCTTTGGTCTGACCCACAATGGCCGCCCTCTGCACAGCTGGATCTGCACAGCTGGAAGAGACGTCCGCTGGCCACAGCAGTGGAAAAATCAAGCCCAGGCTAGGAGCAAGCTGGGAACCACCTCCCTCTGCCAGCAGCTGGGTCCCCGCCAGTTAGGAGCCGCTGTGAGCACCATGGCGACAGAGGCCTGAGTGGTAGCTGGCCGGACCGGGCACAGGCCCTGTTCTCTGAGCATCGATTCTGAAGCCTTCCAGCGGCTAAATAATTCATCCTGGCAAGGGGCTGCCCCAGCTGACTGGCCCCAGAGCAGTTAACTGGGCTGCTCCCAAAGGGGCCCCCCAAGCCAGGCTACGAGGTGGAGGCCAAACGCCCAGCCCGGCAAAGACCAGACGTCGCCTGGTTACGCCACAACCAGCCAGCGTGTGTTTAAACACAGCTCACCCCATCCACACCAGCCCCTTAACCAGAGTCACACCTGGTTAGCCTAGTGCCCACAGGGCCTGCGGACAGGGGGTTACAGGAACAGCAAGTCCCGGCCCTTTGTTTGCCAAAGCCTGGGAAACTCGGAGCAGAGTTGGAAACAAAGTTAGCCAGAGTCACCCAGAGTCGGGGCAACCAAGGGATCAGGCCCAACTCCCCGAGGCTGCCAACCCCCCAGCCTCCCCCCTCCGGAGCCTGGCAGGGCGGCTGGAAGAGGTAACCCAAGCGGGGCCTTTGTATGCCTGGGGCCTGCGGCTCTTTGTTCCCTCGGCTAGTCCCCCAGGGCAGGCAGCGAGGGGCAGCCCCTTCCCACGGGCACTGCGGGGGGGGGGGGGGCACGTTGGCCAGTTTGGCCGGGGGGGGGGGATGAGAAGAGGAACCAAGGCTGGGCACAGGCCGGGCACAACCTGCAAGGGGGCCCCGGCCCCCCTCTCTCCTCCTAGCCCAGGGAATCGCTTCCTGCCGCCCGTCTCTGCCCCAGCCCCGCCTGGGCATCCCGGGGCGATGGGGCGGGGGGCGCCCCCAGTCCCCGCGGGGCTGCGCGCATCTCGGGGCCCGCCCCCAGCCGAAGCCCGGGCCCGTTTCCACACAAACCGCCCCCCCCGACAAGGGGCAGCCCCCGCCCGCTGTCCCGAGCCGCCCCCCCCCCCGCCCAAGGCACCTACTTCGCTCCCCGCGCAGCCCCCTCCTCTGCGCGGGATTTTCGGGGCGCAAAGTTGTGCCGCGCCGGGGCTCGGCCCGCTCCCTGCGCCCGGACAGCCGGGGCTCGGCTCGGCTCGCTCCCTGCGCCCGGACAGCCGGGGCTCGGCTCGGCTCGGCTGCACTTTGCTCCGGCGCGGGCGGCCGCCCCAGCGCAGTAAATCTCCCGGCCCGTCCCCACCCCTCGGCCGGCGTTAAAGAGACAGGGCGAGCCAGACAAAAGATCCCAGCGCTGGAAATTACCTGGACCAGCCCCCCCGCCCCCCGCGCCTTCCCGGACTCCCCCCGCCCGCTGGCTCCGGCCCAAGCCCGGCAGCCCTGGCTCCGGGGGGGGGGGGGCGGCCTGGGAACCGCGCGTGGAACCAGCGAAGAGCCGCCGCCGCCGCATCCCGCGTTCCCGGGCGCGGGCCAGCGCCTCGGAGTTGTCAGCATTGGGGGGGGGGGGGGATCAAGGGCTCTTTCATCACGGGGGGGGGACCCCCCTGCACTAACCCCTCTGCAGCCAGGGCCCCCTCCGCCCCGCCCCCCAAGCCTGGGAATCCCTCTGCCCCCCCGGGGTGCGATTGGTGCAGGGGGGGGGGGGGACCCACCTAGTCCCGCCGCGCTGCGCTCCGCTCCCGTCTCTCCAGCCCATCTCGCTTCCCAGGCGGGTCTCGCCTCTGGATTGAAACCGACCCCCCAGCGCCCCTCCCCCCCCCCGTGGATACCGTCATGGCCCGTCCCGGGCCAATGGGGCGAGGCGGCGTCACGGTGGCAGCCCCCGTCTCCTCCCTTCAAACTGGGAAGGGCGGCGGGGCCATGTGGCGGGGCGGGGCCGACGGGCCCGGGGTTGCCCAAGGCTGGAGTGTCCCGAGTCCTGATCCCGGGGGCAGACAGGCTCCCCCGGGCGGGTTAGTCAGGCCTTTCCCAGCAGCTGTCTGCGCCCCAGAGAACAAAGAGACACCGGCCCTGAGGCAGGGGGGCTGGAGCAGGGGTCCCCCAGGGAGCCCCCAGCAGGTTTGGGGGGGCTGCACCCAGCATGGTGGGTATTGGACTCCCGAGGGCCCGGGGCAGAAAGACCGGTCAGGCGGGACGACAGCCTGGGCCCCCAAGCCTCGAAGTCAACACCCGGGGCTGAAGCCAAGGCTTGAGCAACTTAGCTTCACGGTGCCCCTGCGGTGGGGGGCCCAGGGCACGTGCCCCGTTTGCTCCCCCCTAACGCCAGCCCTGGCTTTTATCTGCACAAAAAACAAGTGTAGTGGTACCGTTGGACACGACTCGCCTGTGTCCCTATTGTGATTGCGCCCCTGCTCATGGCCTTGTGGCTCCAGCCCAGCACTCACTGGGAGTCCGGACACCTGGGTTCTTCTTTACCAGAGTTGCTGTGTAACTGCCGGCGCGTTCCTTCCCCTCTATGCTGTGGGGGGAGGGGGCAAATGCAGTATTGTCAGACTCACCAAAAACCACAAGATTGGCTTTAAAATCATGAGCGCATGTAAAAACAATAGATGTGAGGTTCTTTTTTTATTGGGCACCTTTCTGAGCCTTTCGGGGGCACTGGGGGGCATATTTGGAAGCTTTCTGCACAGCCACCAGGGCTAGAAACTGACTTTTCCTTTAAGAATGAAGGCTGGAATCATCACATGACTCCAGGAGCTGGGGCTTCAAGGAAACATTAATTATCATGAGGATCATGACACATTACAGCTGGGAGCAAGCCCCCCAACCTGGGGGACAGAAACTTGCTGGTTCTGCTGGAGCTAATGCTCTAAAAACAGCGGTGTGGGTCGCGGCCTGGCGGCACAGGCTGGCTCCCCGAGGACTGACCCAGGGGGTCATCTGAGCTTGTACTCGCCCGGCCTGCAACGGTCACATCACTATGCTTGAGCTAGGGCGGCTGTCTGCTTCTGCTGGGAAGCAAGCGGCCTGCTGCACTGCAGACGCTCTCTACAACTCCGTCTGCAAAACTGGCTTAAAGATCTTCATTGCGCTCTTCACGGCGGGGCGTTGTGAGCTGTTAGTCACTCGCCAGGCACATTGGGAACTTCAGGTGGAAGGAGCTAGGAGGAAACACTGTCCTTGCAAAGCTGCGTGTGACTGGGGAAGTTCTGAGTTATTGCTCACAAAAGACAGGGAGAGAAAACTCCTGTTTCAGGGTTTTTGCAAAGCTCTTAGGGCTCAGGATGAGACCTCCTTGGGGGGCAGCTGATTGCACATCTGCCTGCTGGGGGGGTTCCTGCCCCTTCCTCTGAAGCCTCTGGTGGTGGCGACTGAGATGTGTGGCCCACGGGTCTGCTTCAGTCTGGCAGGTCCTTTGTTTTGAAGTGCCCATGCAGGCAAATGCAGCAAAAGCTGATTTGCACCCAGCAGGAGCTCACACGTAGCCTTGGCTGCTGATTATAGTGCCGTAGTGTAGACAGTGTGCCGTTGTAGTGCCGTAGTGTAGACAGTGTGCCGTTGTAGTGCTGTAGTGTAGACACTGTGCCATTGTAGTGCCGTAGTGTAGACACTGTGCCGTTGTAGTGCCGTAGTGTAGACAGTGTGCCGTTGTAGTGCCGTAGTGTAGACAGTGTGCCGTTGTAGTGTCGTAGTGTAGACAGTGTGCCGTTGTAGTGCCGTAGTGTAGACACTGTGCCGTTGTAGTGCCGTAGTGTAGACAGTGTGCCGTTGTAGTGCCGTAGTGTAGACACTGTGCCGTTGTAGTGCCGTAGTGTAGACAGTGTGCCGTTGTAGTGCCGTAGTGTAGACACTGTGCCACTGTAGTGCTGCAATATATACACTTTGGGGTTTTTTTCAGGTGCTACAGTTAACTCACCTCTCTGCGAGGCAGTAGCTAGGTGGAAGTAATAAAATTCTCCCAGGAACCAAGCTGAATCTACACTGGGGGTTAGGTGAATCTAACTAGTGCTCAGGGCCTGAGCAGCATAACTAGTGCGATCTACCCAGGTCCGGGTTAGGACAAGTCATTGGCAGGGATTAGCATGCGCTCAGGCTGGTGCACTGTCCTTCAACTCAGTTGCCTCTCAGACATTAGCCTTGTCCTCGGAGACTGCCAGAGGAATCCTTTCGTTTTTCACCTGGACGGCAAGCCCCTGGAGGCTTGCAAAAGCAAACTCAGTTTCATCTCTCATCCGCTAGATCATCCATTACCGACCCTGGCTCCCCTGCCTCCGGGGAACTAGCTCATTATTACCGAGCTCTGCCAGAGCCATCCCGTTTTTCATACGGGCACGGGAACAAAGCATGGCACAAACGGGGCACGGCTGGGCTTTGCAGACAAGGAAGCCATCAGACCTCCGGGACAGCAGGATACACACCTGCCTTGCGGCTGTTCTTGGCTGGGGGCTGGGTGGGTGCCTACGGAGAAGGTTCTAGCCTTCTCAAAGCACTTTGCAAAGGAGGGATATATACTATTAGCCCCATTTTACAGCTGGGGAAACTGAGGCAGAGGAAAGCTGAAGTGACTTGCCCCAGCACAAGGGCTGAGCCAATGGCAGAGTCAGGACTGGACCCCACCTTGGCTAACTGCTAGCCTGAGGCTCTACCCACTGCCCCAAGCTGGTTCCCTAGTAATTGGCTGATAAATAAGCGTCTGTATACACAACGCTAACTACATTTAATTCTCCCCTCCCCCCACGCCCCGCCAGCCCAAAGCTGCTGCATCGCGGGTGCTGGCAGGAGAGCGTGTTCGCGGGAGACAGCCCAGTCAGGAGGAATTAGACTCAATCGCCCGAGCTGGGCTGGTGGGGAGACGGCCGACGCTAGGCTGCAGCTGGAGGGGCAGCCGGACTTTGCAGGCGTGCGACGCGCGGGCACCCACTGACCTCGCAGCTCTGCCAGTCGGCGCCGGGCGCTCCCAGCCCACCCCGGCTCTGCTTCGGCTCCGGGCTGCCCGGAGCCTCCTGGACCCGGCCCGCGGGAAACAGCAGCGAGGTTTGTCCGCGGTCACTGGCCTTTCGAGGCTCAGGAGCTGGGGTGTGGGAGGGGTGAGCCGAATCCGTAACAGCCCCTCCCCCCCCCCTTCCCCGAGACCGTTGCTGGGTTTCTCTCCCGGCGTCTCGGAGCACTCGGCAAAGAAGCAGCAAGAAAGCAATGAAACAGCTCACCGGGCCAAAGAGCCTGTGCCAGCCCATTCCTCCAGGAGCGGTAATTGACATCGGCACGCCGGGCTGGTCTCTCTAGATTGTCTTCGGGGGCACCGGGGCTTCCCAGCGAGCCCACCTGGGAAAACCAGAACGAGCCAGGTTTGGGTTACATCTGAGCAGCAGCATTGCCAGACTGGATCGGCCCCTTGGGCCAGCTAGCTCAGCAGCCCCCACCAGAGACCAGCTGCTCCAGGGGACCCCTGCAGGAGGCAGCTGTGGGATAATCTAGCTCCCTATGAAGGCCTCAGCCTGATCCGTAATGGAGATGGGGGTTAAACCCCGGAACAGGAGGGGTTTGGAATCTCCTGTCTAACACTCTTTTGTTCACATGCACTATTACAACTCTGGCTGTTCCTTGTTATCCACATGACTGTCCGATCTGCCTTCGAAGCGTGCTAAATTCTTGGCCCCAATGGCATCCTGTGGCAGAGAGTTCCACAGGCTAATCACACCTTGGACCCAAAAGCCATTCCTGTGCCTTGTTTTGAATTTGCCACCTTTTGAGTTCATTGCTTGTCCCCGGCTCTCTTCTCCGCCTGGGTGGGCTTTTCTTGGTTAGTCTTTGAAATGGGGAGAGGGAGGGTGAATTCTACGGTGGTGTGTCAAACGAGAGGTGCTGGGTTCAAAGCTTTGTTGGGCTACCTCCCTGCTCGCTACACCCGCGGAGAAATAGCCAAGCTCCAGGGACCGATGCACAGACTCAGCCGTGTCGGTGTCTATCGACGGCCCTTCGGGTCTTACTACACGGGATTAATTAAAAGCTGTTCAAGGGGCAATCAATGGATTGAAGCCTGGTGGCTGGGCCGGCGGTTTAGGGGATGTCCCTTCGTTGTGTGTGGCTGCGCGTACGCACTGGAATGATTTATCGATCCCTCACCCATCCCTGCCTTCACCAATAGCATCGACAGCGGGGCTGACGGTGATGCCAGGATGCCAACTCAGCCGCCTAAATTCCATCCGTCTCTGGGTGAACTGCAGGCTTGGTCACCGCTGTACGTGACTGGCAGCGCCAGCCAGCTGGGGTGGCATTCAGACAGGGGGAACGAGCTGGGCCTGTTTGATCCCCTGTGGAAAAGCCGTGGGGCTAATCCCACGGGGGTGTCAATGGCATGTGTCACTCAGGAAACGGGCGGGGATGGTGCAAATCAAGTCTGATTTACACACGGACAGCCCCTCCCCCCCCCTTACACATTCCTCCTGCATGTCACTCATTGGGTTTGATTTCCAGCTCACCGGGTTCCCTTTGGGCCTTAAAGTGGCTGTGACCATCCCCCAGAGAGTCTCCCCCACCCCCACGGTGCTCGAAGTTACAGCAGGGTGGGGCCGGGCCCCAAACAGCGGGACCCTGAGTCACCTCTGGTCACATCCTCAAGGGAAGGACAAGCCTCACTGAGAATCACGGCCCAGGATTGCCACGCTACATCCCCCCCCCAGTGCCGGACAGAAATTGCACTACTTGCCTCCCCCAAAACCGAAACTTGTGCAAGTGATTCAGCTTGCACGCTAGGAAAGTGCAAGGGGCGCTGACCTGGAACTCTCACCCACACGGGTGTGTCTGCAGGACCTGGGCTCAGGGACTTGTTTGCTTTGAGCAGCCTGGAGAAAGGCAGGTTAGGTTCCTTGGTGCTGCTTGGCTCTGAGGGTGTGATCCAGGTACCCAGGGGGACACACCCCGCCCTTGCTATTGTATTCACGGCACAAGGCTCCGGCCTTTGGCGTCCTCACTCGCACCAAGGCCAAGATCTGCTCTTGGAAACTTGCTAATATCACCAAAAATTCACGCCGGGCCTCCAGCAGCGGGCGCCACCGTAGGGCCCAATCCCACGGGCTCCGAAGGCCGGGGCGCACCTGTCTTGGCTGGCAGGGTGCTGGGCGCCCACGCAGGGCCGGCACTGGTGCAGCTGGAGGGAGCTAGCGGAGGATCAAGCCGGGTTCCTTCTGACGCGGTGCGACGTGACGTGGTAGGTGACGCAGGGCGGGAGGCTCGAAGGAACAGGCATCCACCAGGGAGGAGATAACCTCACTGCTCCTTAGCCGGCGTAGAGACCTTGGCTCCATGTCCCCCCCGTGAAGGATGACGTCGCTAGACGGAGCCCCCACCCACCCACCCCTCCCGTGCAATGTAGTGCCAGCCCAAGGTCCGGTGTGGGTTCCTTTGCCCAGGCTGCTTCCCGGAGGCCCACGGGGCCAGATTGGATCAGGGCAGCCCCAGGGCAAGGGGGGTGCAAGAGAACTCTGCCCTGGGCTCTGTGCCAGTGCGGAGATGCAGCACATCGAATCTAAAGCATCCCTGGGAATCTCAAAGCCCTTTAGCAACTGAGCCCTAACCGCGGGGGCAGAACCCCGTCCGCGGGAGTTTTGCCCCTGGCGTGAGTGGGACGGGGGTTTGGCTTCCAGGCCGGGGTCGAGGTCTGACCCAGGTAAAAGGAATACACCCAGCACGGGCCCAGCCAGAACACTTCAGGGCAAGTGGCTGTTTGGTGCCTCTCGGGCAGGTACCAGGCAGGCACAGATCCAGCCTCCACTCCTGCTAGTCACAGACAGGGCGCATGGCCTGGGAAATGGCCCCGGGTGGTGCCAGAGGCAGCCAGGGAGGCAATGAAAGCACCCGGAGGCACCAAGCCACTTTTGACCCACCCGGCTCTGCAGTGAGCCCTGCTCTGCCACAACCAAGGATCCTGCGGCCTGGGATTTGGGTGACTGGTTCCCCAGCCCCCGAGGGCTGTGGGAAGGGGAGCCCCTGCCTTCTCCTTAGTGGTTCGAGGGCTGCCCCCTTGGCATCTGGCCAAGGTAGCAGCAGGGGGCCGGGGCTCCGGTCTGCCAGGAGGGCTCCCTTCCCCCGAGCTCTGCCAGCGGAATTGCTCCTCTTCCCCTCTTCGCTGGGTTGCAAACTGCTGATAAGCGACTGTGTTTTGCCCTTGGGAGAAGCGCAAGTCATAACAGTGCAAAACTCCGGAGGCCTGTCAAGGCCCATTCGGTGCCCACGCTGATCCAAGGAGACAGCGCACCCTCCCCGGTGCTCCCTCGTACGCCTGGGCTGTTGAGTGTGTCTGCAAAGCCCCGTGCCTGACAGCCAATGCCAAGGCAAGAGACAAGAGAAGACACGTGCTGGTTAATTCACGGTGGGGGGGTTGTATGAGGGGAGCCGTGTAAACCTTGCTTCTCCCCTCTGCTTCTCAGCAGCCCCGGGTGCTACCTCCAGCGTGCACTGCTTGCACGGGGGGGGGGAGGGGGAACGACAGGGGGACTTGTCTTAGGTCGTGTCGGACCCGGGGCATCACCTAATGGGGAAGTGGGGTCAAAACCAGCCCTGCCATCGCCAGTTGCACCCCAGCAGGTGGGGAAGCACTCGAATGCCTCACCATGGCTGCGCGCCGGGAGCCCGTCCATTGAGCGCATGGAGCTGTACATCGGGCCTGCCCCTGGAGGGGACTAGTCTCTCTCATTACTAAGAACAGCTACTGCCAGCCGGGCGCCCTGGGAACAGCTTTGGGTCATTCCTGGGCACGGGGCTGGAGAAACCAGCAGCAATTAATTCCGTCCTTAGCCGAGCCCCGAGCAATCCCCCGCCCTCAGCTCCGACAGCTCAAATTCCCGAGCCGGGGTGGACCCGGTCCCATCCCCCCCAATTCAGGCCCCGCGGGGGTGGGGGGAGGATTCAGTTTCATTCTGAATACAGGGACTTTCGTCCGGAGCTGTGGCCTTCCACATACACCAGCGAGTTCGCAGCCCCACCAGCCCAGAAAGCCTCTCCGCATCCGGCTGAGCAGCGATGGCACCATGGCAGAGAGCAGTGCCCCCCAGGGGAACGGGGGTGGCGCTCTGCCCTGGGGCAGTGCCCCTGCTGGAATCAAGCTCTTATGCTCCAGCCAATAGTACAATTCTGCGGGTGCGGGTGTTGGATACGCTGTAGACACAATCCGGCCCAACAGGGGCTTTCGGGCAGGTTTTTCCCCTCGCCCGGTACTTTCCCAGAGCCTGTCAGCACTGAGCCCGCCCTGCTCCCGGCAATGAGCTGCCTGGGGCCTTTGGATCGGGCACCGCTCCCAAAGTCAGTGGCTCTGCTCCCGGCTCTCCCGGCAGAGCAGCTGGGCTCGGGGTCCCTGTGTGCTGCCCATTTGGGGTGCAGTTCAGCCCAGGGCAGAGGGCTAGGCCGAGGTGATAAGCGGCGCAGAGGCCTTGGGGCAGCTCTCTGCACGGGGTGGCTGTCACTGGGGGAGCAGACGCAGCTTAGCGGCCGTGGGCCGGAGCCCGTCGAATGCCGTGCAAAGAGCCATGGAAGCAGCAGAACCTCCCTGGAGAATCGGGCTTTCCCCGGAGCTGGAAAGCAGCCCCCGGACCCCCTGGAAAGGGCCTGGGGGAGTCTCCTTCACCCAGCAACCGACCGGGGTCTGGGATGCAGCGATGTTTCAGCTGCGTTGCCATGGAAACGGCAGATGCTCAGTGCAGTGGCTACAGGAGGGCGCTGGGAGGGGGAGGCCCCGGATTTGTCTCATGCTGGACTTGGCCTTGCATTTCGCCCACCGGGCCGCCCCCTCCCCCCACCAGCGCCTTGCGGAAGGGTTTAATGCAGGGACGGAGCCAGCCTGAACGCTCAATGGGCCCGGCCTGGGACTGTCCTCGGAAAGCCGGGGCTGGAAGGGGACGCGTGGGCCCCTGAATCCCAGTCCCGCTCCAAACGCCTCCTGCCTGACAGCCAATAAAGGGAGAGCCGGTTCCAGCCCCCCCCCCTTCTGAGGCAGAGTCACTGAGCTCCCCAACGTCCTTCCGGGCCCCCTTTAGGCTCAAACATGGGCCTCAAGCCCTCTGGCCACACCTGAGTTAAAGACCCTGCTAGTGGCAGTGGGGAAACACGGGGCGGGGGGCCTCCAGCCGTTTGCTTTGCCGCCCCATAAGCACCACCCCCTTCCAAGGAGGCCAGCGGGCTCTGGGTAGGGGGCACCGCTTAGCAGCCCCCTGGGGGCTATGAATGGGGGGGTCGGCAGGGCTCTCTCAGCGGCCAGGCTGGGGGTTCCCGACGGCGAGGGCAGGCAAGACACTAGCTGGTATCGTCTCTGCTCGGACTGACGCGGAGGCTGCTCAGTGTGGTTTCCAGCGGATGGAGAACGAGAGGCGAGGCCGCGGCACCAGAAATCCACACCCTTGCATTGGGCCAGCGTTCAAATAAGTCACCTTAGCGCATGAGCCATCATCGTTTACCTTCCCCCGATTCTTGTCAGCTGCAAACTTGGTGAATTTATATTTTCTCCCGGGTCATTAATAAAGCTATTGAATCACATTGGGCCGCGGGCAGATCCTTGCGAGAACCCCCCCCCCCACACACACACACCACACACCTCGGATGATGATTCCCCATTTACAATGCCTTTTCGGGAGCTGGCAGGGAACCAGTCCTGTCTCGCTGGACAAAGGACACCCGCCCCGGGAAGCGCGCCCTCTCTCTCTGCGGTATTCCTTCTCTCAGTCCCGGCCTGCCGATTTTAGGCCTGGCCTCACAGGGAGGTTTCTGCTGCGGAGAGTTTGAGTTCAGCGCTGGGCGATTCTGAGCCGCTACCCAAGCAAAGTCCCCCACTGACTTCCGCAGGCTTCAGGGCCTTCTGCTCTTCATCTGGATCCAGAGCGACCTCCCCCATTCCGGCCTGCCGTTAATGGGTTTGGAATCTGCAAATTAAACTCCCAGCCGGCCCCCTGGGGATTCTTTATTACCTATTTCCTGGCTCTGGCTAATCCGCCTTGGCCTGCAGGCCAGGGACGGAGTCCTCAGTGTATTAGAAGGTGCTGATTAAATCCTTCAACTTGCCCTGTCCCTGGTGGTGAGCGGAGGGGTGAGGATTTAGTGGCCTTACAATGAGGGGGGTTGTGGGTTTGCCTACAGAGCTGTGATCCCCGGGAGGTAGAGCCGTGGGACAGGGTCTTTATGCCACAGCTATGGAGGGGAGATGGTTCCTACGGGACAGAAGGGGTTTTCCCTGGCTGGAGTTAATGGAGCGCTCCACAAAGCCGTCTCACCGTGTCCACGGGGGTAGGGTGCCCGACCTATCCCACGCAGGGGGCGACATTTTCCACAGCCCTGCACGGCATAACTAATGCAGGCTCGTCTTTAGGGGTAGGCCAGGCCTCACTGTGGGACCATGGACACCTCACTCGACTTCTGTAGGCCGCACGTCTCCCCCCAGCCAGGCAGGGAGACCTCGGGCTGTGTCAGGGGAGGGCTGAGCTTTGTAAAGCGCCACCCATGGGAGCTCTAGTGTAGCCAAGGCTCTGGGGGATGCAGGGATTCAGACAGCCCGGGAGAGCTGATTTCACGGCCCTCTGGCCAGCACTTTCCCAGGAGAGCCTGTTTACGGCCACCTGCACCATCGCTCCTTCTCCGTGCACCTGAGTGCCGGAGAGAGAGACCCAGAGAGGCACAATGGCTTAGCCACATCACCCTCCCAGGCAGGAATACGCCTGCCAAAGGGACCGGCAGCTGGGACGTCCGGGGTGATCTGCAGGATCATTCTAGTTTTGGGGGGAGAGAAATAAACCAAAGGCGATTCCAGCGCTTCGGAGTCTTTATTCCAGGGACCCCACGCACCAGGTTCCATCCTCCGTCAACCGGACTGGGCCGAGAATGTGCAAATACAGGGGGGCGGAATGGTTGGAGCTACGTCACCCCAGTGGCAGCTCCGGACTCCCTCTGCAGAAGGACGGGGCGCAGCGGGGGACAGCCGGATCCTCCAGCTAGTACTTTGCACCCGCGTGGCAAGGAAGACGGCTGCGGTGCTCGGATCCAGCCGACGAGTAGGCACTGTGTGTGTGTTTTACGATGCTGGAAACCACCGCCACCACCGATCCCCCCCCGGCATCTCAATTCTGGCCCCCTCCCCTCGCATCCCCCACCAAGGCTGGGCACTCAGAACCCAAAACAAAGGCTGCGGGTGCAAATCCATCACCCCAGCAGAGCTCTGTCCCCGCCCCTCTGTTCTGCTAGAGGTAAAGGGGCGGCGGCGGTCCCAAGCCAAGGGGAAGAGGACCACATTGTACATCTCGCCTCACAACCACCCCGGGGCATTTTCCTTTCCCTCCCCCCCTCCAGGATGGGGCTGAGGAAGGAAGAAATGAATTGCCGCCCGAAACTGAATGCTGGTGCCGATAAGTGACACCCCTGGGCTGGTCACCTACCCCCCCACTGAGCTGCCCCGTGGCACAGTTCGGCTGCAGAGGCCCCCTCCCCAGCGGGCAGCGCTGCTCACCAGGAATAAGGGGGGCTGAGAGGGGGATGTCTCCTCCAGAAGAATTCAAGTAAATTGATCACAACTCCAGCGTTCCCGTCCCCCCCCCCCAAATCCACTCTCCACGCCCCCGTCCCGCCCCAATGCAGCAAACCAAATGGCTGCGTACAGGGTTTTGTGTTTGTCACTTGTCCACACTCGGGCACGGCGTGTCCCGGGGAGACAGGAGAGGAGACTGGCAGAGGAGGGTCTGGTGATCCGAGCGGGCGGCCTGGCTAAGTGGGTCCCCCAGGAAGCAAGGGCCCGCGGGCGTCGTTCCCACCTAACGCTGAGTGGAAGAGCCGCACCGTTCCCATCCCAAGTCAGGCTCCGCGGTGCTGGGCGGAGGACACTGTTGGTCGCGGGCGGGGTTCATGGGTTGAAGTCTTGTGCGACCACGCTGGCCGACGGCACGTCCTCGCTCTGCTCCTGTGGACGCCGCGGGTTGGCGCTAGCTGGCTGACCTCACAGGGATCGCACAAAGAAAGCTTTGGCCAAAAACGGGGGTTTGTCCTGCCAGCTAAGGCTCCTGAGGAAACCCGCCCGCAAGGAGCCAGCGCCGTGCGGAGACACCAGCGTCGGCAGGGAGCTCGCCGGCTGCCGTCCTTTACCCTGTGACTTTCCGCTCCGAGCCCCAGCCTCAAAGAGAAGAGAAGGCCCCTCCAGGGGGACACACGGCCCTGCAAGGTTTTGCAAAGGTCCTTTCAAGGGGTTCCTCTTCTACAGGGCTCCATGCGCCTCTGGAAGAACCGGGTCTGCGTGTCTCTCCCCGGCCGGCGCTGGGCTCACCCTGCCAGGACGTCTCCTTCGCCTCGGAAAAAACAACTCTGGACGTAAGCGCGGGTTTGGGAGTTTTTGTCCTTTTTTCGCTCGTCTTTATTTCTGTTGAAACCATCAAACAAAAGAAGAAAATCCCGCTATGGGGGCTCGGGAGCCCGGCGCCAGGCTGCTGGGGGGGCGGTACAGGGTGCTCTGCTGGCTGGGGGGGTTGACAGGCGTCTGGGGGGTTGGAGTCCTACTGACTTTGGGCCGGAAGAGGCTGCCTTGCTGGGTACTGGTGCTGTTGGACAAGGGGCCGTGGTCGGGGTCGCCGGAATCGCTCTCCGTGTAGCTGTAGGCCTGGGCCCGGGAGATGCCCTTCTGCTGGCGCCGCCAGGAGTTGTAGTAGGTCGGGTCGCTGATGTAGTGGTTGACGAAGGAGTGGGCCTTCTGGTTGTTCTGATCCACTTCGTACTCGCTGTCGCTCCCCTGCAGAGACAGAGCGCGGGGTTACTGCTGCAAGGACGCGGCGCTGGCAGGAGCTGAGGGGGCACCCGTCGGGCAGGGCCGTCGGCACCCCACTGTGAGAGGCAGCTTGGAAACCGTGACCGTACACGACATCAGAGCGAGAGGCCGGCACCTGACTCCCTCACCACTGCACCCATCCTGCAAACAGGGGATGGGGTGGGCAGGTGGGCAGATGCCCCTCCCTGTGTATCCACAGAGCTCAGGGAACCGGGGTCTCCCGTCCACGGGGGGGAGTCCAGAGTGAGTCCATGGAACTGCACTGAAGTAAGGGAAGCTCAGAATCGGGCCTTGGGGGAAGCGGGTGATGGAGCACGACCAGCCCCAGCCCCCGTCCCGGCCTGGACTCCCTTCTCCAATGACCAGACGCAGAGCCCAGCTCAGTGTCCCTTCCCCGACAACCAGACCCAGCGCCCACCGCGGGCCAGCGTCCCTTCCCCGACAACCAGGCCTAGCGCCCGCCCCGGTGTCCCCGACGACCAGGCCCAGCGCCCGCCCCGGTGTCCCCGACGACCAGGCCCAGCGCCCGCCCCGGTGTCCCCGACGACCAGGCCCAGCGCCCGCCCCGGTGTCCCCGACGACCAGGCCCAGCGCCCGCCCCGGTGTCCCCGACGACCAGGCCCAGCGCCCGCCCCGGTGTCCCCGACGACCAGGCCCAGCGCCCGCCCCGGTGTCCCCGACGACCAGGCCCAGCGCCCGCCCCGGTGTCCCCGACGACCAGGCCTAGCGCCCGCCTCGGTGTCCCCGACGACCAGGCCTAGCGCCCGCCCCGGTGTCCCCGACGACCGGGCCTAGCGCCCGCCCCGGTGTCCCCGACGACCGGGCCCAGCGCCCGCCCCGGTGTCCCCGACGACCGGGCCCAGCGCCCGCCCCGGTGTCCCCGACGACCGGGCCTAGCGCCCGCCCCGGTGTCCCCGACGACCGGGCCCAGCGCCCGCCCCGGTGTCCCCGACGACCGGGCCCAGCGCCCGCCCCGGTGTCCCCGACGACCGGGCCCAGCGCCCGCCCCGGTGTCCCCGACGACCAGGCCCAGCGCCCGCCCCGGTGTCCCCGACGACCAGGCCCAGCGCCCGCCCCGGTGTCCCCGACGACCAGGCCTAGCGCCCGCCCCGGTGTCCCCGACGACCAGGCCTAGCGCCCGCCCCGGTGTCCCCGACGACCAGGCCTAGCGCCCGCCCCGGTGTCCCCGACGACCAGGCCTAGCGCCCGCCCCGGTGTCCCCGACGACCAGGCCTAGCGCCCGCCCCGGTGTCCCCGACAACCAGGCCTAACGCCCGCCCTGGCAGCACCGACCCTACCCGCCGTCTCTGGGAACAGCCGGAGTTATTTCTGTCCGAGGGCGCAGCAGGGAGGATGGGGGGAAGGAGAGAGCGCTCAGGCAGAGGCTGGGTTGGCTCCCGTCCCTCCTTTCAACTCGCCCTCTGCTTTCCATAATTGAATTCAGCTTCCCCCTGCCCCGAGGCACAATGGCCCCATTCATCAGGAAGCTGAGGCCGGCCAGGAAAGCAATCAAGTGACAGCTTTGAGCTAGCTCAGCTCTGAACAGCTCCTCAAAGACACTCAACCGGGGTAATGCAAAGGGGGGTTAACTTGGATTTGTCTCCACTTTGGAGCAAAGGAAAGGCCAGGCCAGGCCCGGGACTATCTGCAAAGTCCTGGAGAGCAGGACGCCCTCGGCTGCCAGTTCCCCTCCGGCTCTGAGACCCAACCCTGCACCAAGCTCAGGTGATGGGAGAGGCCAGGGAATTCCCAGCTGTCCCCGGGAATTGGGGCCCCAGCTCTCCGGCAGGGATAATAACCCAGCCATTGTCTGCTCCGCTTGCGAGGCCCTCGCAGTGCCTGGCTGCCCAGCACGCGGCACAAGGGGGTCCTGATCTCCGGGGGTACCCGCAGGGGCTCCCGTCGGGGGGCCACACGGGCAGGCTTGGTGCTCTGCAGCACCGGGCCTCTCCACCCCCTCTGCCCCTTCCCACGCTCCTGCCCCCAATCCTCTTTACAGGGTCGGGGGAGGGGATGAGGACCAGGAGATGCGGGGAGGAGTTGCGGGGGATCCCAGGCACGGGGTGCAGAGCGATTTTCCCACCTGGGGGGCAATGGCTGAATGGGGTGGGGAGGCCTGTGTGATCCCTGCCCCCCACCCCTGGGGGTGCAGACGCCTCCGGTCCCCCGGCCCTCACCTGGGAGTCGGAGATCTCCGAGGGCTTCTCGGTCAGGCTGCTGCTCTCGGCCGGGATGAGGTCGTTGTACTTGGTGACGTCCTCGTCGGAGTAGTGCAGGCTCCCGGGGCTGGGCCGCGGCGGGGACCTCGGCAGGGACACGGAAACTCTACGTTTCGTTCGGAAAGGGAGAACTCTGGGGCTGGAGCCGACCTCCCGGGCCCCGCTCGGGGAGACCGGCCCCGGCCACCCCTGCAAGCCCCACCCGAGCCCACAGACACCCCCCCATGACCCTTAGAGGCCCCCCAACCCTCCCCACTATAAACCATTAACCGGCAGGGTCCTGGGGGCTCCGGCTTCCTCTGCTCTCCTCTCCTGCCCTCGCCACGCTGAGAGCCGGGCTGGTGCTCGAAAGCAGGAGCTGAGCGCCGCGTGGGCAGGACGTGCCCCAGCTCCTACACCGACAGCTCTGCCAGCGCCCCCCCACGCCCAAACCACAGCCCCCCTGCTAGCCCAGCGCAGGGCTCCCGCCCCCCAGCTCTGCCAATGCCCCTCAACCCTGACCCACCACCATGGCCCGGTGCGCTGGCTGCAGATAACTACTGGAGCCGGGCCGGGGAACAGCCAAGCGATCCTGTGGGAGGCCTACGGGCAGCGCTGCTGTCCCCGCTCCCAGATGCTTCAGAGCATGACCAGCCCCAGCCCCCCTACAACAGCCGCGGTGATGGGGAGTGTCCGGCAGGTGCTAGCTTGCCAGTAACCCTGCCAGTGGGGTCCGGGGTGGGGGCCTCTGTCTGGGCACCCCGAGCCCTGGGCCCGGTACCTGGTGTAGATGCCGTTCTTCCTGCAGAAGGAGTTCTTGACGGAGAGGCGCCGGTTGTTGAGCTCCAAGGCAGGGAAGCTGCCCTCGTCCAGACTCACCATCTCGCCGTGGCTCAGCGCGGTCCCCTTGGAGTTGTTCCCTGTCGGGGCGGGAGGGGAGCCCTCAGCGGGGGCAGCGCACGCCACACACCCGGCTACGGGACCTTGCCCCCAGCTGGGGGAGTCTGGGGGATGCTCCTCCCACGCTGTAGCCTCCGTGGCGCCACGTCCCCCTAGGCCGGGCCGGGCGCGAGCTCCCGCCCCGCCTGCCGGGGGCGCTCACCTGAGTCCGACTTCTTGGCGTACTTCTTGCTCTGCCCGCGGATGATGAGGATGAAGACCAGCAGGAGGATGAAGATAAGACCGACCAAAGCGACGACCACCAGGAACCACCACTCCTCGTAGAAGGGGTCGGCTTTCTGGGCTGGAAGGCAGCCGTGGAGAGGTGATGAGACCCCCACCTGCCCCGCCGGCTCCCCCCCTGGGGCCTGCCCTGGGGCTTGGAGCTTGTTTGCGCGTTGGGAGGGGACCTTCCCCTGCTCCCGGGGAACCCCAACAGACTTGGAAACAATGGAGCTGGTTCGGCTGGGGGGGCTGGGCTGGCAGGGGGCGGGGAGTTGGGGGCATTGGCAGAGCGAGGGGGAGTGTCCAGGGGGGCAGGTTTGGACTGAGGGGCTCTGGCAGAGCTGTGGGGGAGGGGGAGCCCAGGGCTGCCCCACACAGCTCTTCCCCTCACCTCCTCTGCTGCTGGTTTCCCCACATGCCAGATCCCCTCCCGGCCCCCCAGCCTGGGGGGGGGGGTACATTAGGTGGGACAGGCTGAATGAGGAGCCCCCTGCCTCCCTGCGGCACGAACCCGCCTTCCTGGCACAGCGGCCCCACAGACAGGCCAGAAGAGCAGCCCGGGGCACGTCCCCCTCCCCCAGCCCCGGCACCTGAGACGGAAGGGGAGGGGGCACTGGGCGTCCCGTAGCCATAGTCGTTGACGGCGATGACCCGGAAGTCGTAGCTGACCCCCTGCTTCAGGATGTCCATGCTGAAGGTGTAGGAGGTCACCTCCCTGGGGATGTCCTTGATGAGAATGTCCCAGAGCCCCTCGTCTGGGAGAGAGGAGAGAGGCCCAGCTTGGTTAGGGGAGGGAATGGCGGGTGGGTACATGGGGGGAGGCGGGGGAGGCAGAAGGCAGCGAGTTCCCAGCTCCACGTGATGGGTGCAAAGGCCCTGGCTGAATGGCACCCACAGCATGAGGGTCCGGCGTCAGCCTGGGTCCCCGGAGCAAACAGGGAATCGCCATCTGCTGCATCAGCACTAGGGCTTGTACCTCCCTGGGGCTTCAGCCACCAGAGGGTTGTCTGACTGCCCCACGGCAGGGCATGCAGGGCTTCCCCCCGCCAAGGGGTCCCACAGTGCGCCGCCTCCCCACCCCCAGGCCACAATGCGTGCGTGTCCTCTGGGCTCGCGAGCCGGGCCAATGGCTGGGGTGGGGAGGGGGGACGCAGGGGGAGCGTACGGTACCTGAGGGCCGGGCCTCGATGACGTATCGGGTGATGGGCCCCTTGCCGGGATCCCCACTCGCCCAGTGGATAGTGATGGCTGAGCCGTACCGGGAGATGAAGGGCTCGCCCGGCGGCCCGGGGGCCCCTGGGAAACCAGAGCCAAACACCTCGTCACAGGGAGAAAAACTACAACCTTCCTCTAACGTCGCTCGGGGGAGGGGGAGCCCCTGCCCTCTCCCCAGCCCCCTTTCCCCTACCCAGCCCCCTGTCCCCTACCCAGCCCCCTGCTCTCTGCCCAGCTCCGTCCCCTACCCAGCTCCGTCCCCTACCCAGCCCCCTGCCCTCTGCCCAGCTCCGTCCCCTACCCAGCTCCATCCCCTACCCAGCCCCCTGTCCCCTACCCAGCTCCCTGTCCCCTACCCAGCTCCGTCCCCTACCCAGCCCCCTGCCCTCTGCCCAGCTCCGTCCCCTACCCAGCTCCGTCCCCTACCCAGCCCCCTGTCCCCTACCCAACTCCCTGTCCCCTACCCAGCTCCGTCCCCTACCCAGCCCCCTGTCCCCTACCCAGCTCCCGGCCCTCTCCCCAGCCCCCGGCCCTCTCCCCAGCCCCCTGCCCTTTACCCAGCCCCCTGTCCCCTACTCAGCACCCAGCCCTCTCCCCAGCCCCCTGCCCTTTACCCAGCGTGAGCCTGCCTGGCAGCGCCGTACCTTCCCCCGGCCCCGTGGTGATATTGGCCTCGATGTCGGGCCCGTAGGCGAAGGTTTTGGCCCGGATCCGGAACCGGTACGTCACGCCCTCCGCCAGGTCCTTCACCTTCATCCACAGGGGGCTGTTCCCCTTCACGTCCACTGTCACGATCTTACTCACGCCTGGAGGGGCAGAGGGCACCGACGTGGCATGCAGCCCACTCCTCCCGAACAGTACCGGGAGCTGGCGCAGGGGGAGAGAGCTGCACGCCTGGGGCTGAGCGCGGCCAACCCAACCCCGGCCGGTGTGAAACCCAGGCCGGGCTGGGGACTGAATCCCAGGTACAGGCTGGGTCCGTGAAGACACACCTGACAGGGCCCAGCGCGTCCCATGGCCAGGACCCTGCTGGGGCTGCTATGCAGGAAGCACATCATGCCCCCCGCTAGCTGGCACAGCACGAGCAGGGAGACCCTTCCTGACCCCGTGGGATCAGCGCAGGCCCTGAAGCATGCCCCTTGCTTGGCAGAACCCCAGGCCCCTGGGAGGCAAGCAGGGCTTGCAGGATCAGAGGCCATGCAGTGTGGTGTGGGTTCAAAGGAGAAGCCCCCCCCCCTGCTCCCTGGGGTCACTGCGGCCCTCCCCCAGAGCCCCCGCTTCACAGCACGTCCTCTGACCCCCACTCTCAGGAGCCCAGGTGGCGGCAGGGAACACTGAACGCCATTGTCCCCCCCGGCCACCCCCCCGCGCTCTTCGCTGCGTTCTCAGGCTCTCTCCTGCCCGCTCTGGGTGTCTCATCGGCCGCTCGGGGGGGAGGAAGGATCATTAGCACTGGCTGCACCGGGAGGTTTTGACCCCGTGAAAACTCCACGGAAGATGCTCTTTGCCCGGTTTTGTTTTGGGTTGTTTTTCTTCCCGAAGCCCTGAAACTTTTCACCAACAAAGGGACTTTGGCCAAAATTCTCCATTTTGTTGAAATAACCATTTTCACCCCCGCCATGGCGGGACGGACCCCCCCCCCCCCGCGCTGCGTTGGGGGCGCTCGGGACCTCGCCTCAGGTAGCTCCAAGCCCTTTGCCCGGTGACCTATGGGACAAACCCTCGCTGCCCTGCAGCCACTTCTGGGGAGGAACACAGGGCGGGTTTTAAAGTGAACGGCAAGAGACGGGAATGGGGCAAGCGGGAGGTGGGCCGGGACACTGTGCGGAGTGGCAGGGGACCAGAGGTTCTAGCCCATGCTGCTCAGCCCATCCGCCTGGCCTGGGGTAAATTTAATCCTTTCTCAGAAACAGATTTTCCTGCCTCCCGGGCGCCTTTACAGCTTTGCTTCCCAGCCCCCCAGGGAGAGGTGGCCTCTGACCCCTCATCGCACCCCCCCAGCTTTCCCCGCTGCAGCCAAGCCGCCCCCCCCCCCCGGCCGCTCAGCCCTGGCCCCTTACCGTCCACAGGCGTGCAGGGCTCATAGACCAGCCGGTACCCCTCCAGGACGCCATTGGGCAGGAGCGGCGGGTCCCAGGAGACGTTCACCGAGGTGGTGGTCAGCTCGCTGAAGCGGATGGTGCTGGGGGCGCTGGGGGCTGCGGGGAGAAAGCAGGGGGGGGGGCTTTGCCAACGTCCCCCAGGCGAGGGAGGAGAGGGGCATGGATCCCGCTGCCCCCCCGCGTTCTGCGGTGGGCGGGGCGGCTGGCGAGCGGGGCCATGGGAAAGGGATGGATTCAGTCACACTCCATCAGCATGAACTGGGGGGGGGGGTCTGTGACCTGCCTGAATCCCCCCCACCCAGCTGCCCCATTCTCCAGAGCAGGTGTGGGAAGCAGACAGGCAGCCCCTGGGAGCGGGGTGGGGGGGGAGGGGGCTGCAAGTTTGTGTTCTGTCTTTGAAAAACTTTGTCCAAGTCTGGGTTCCCAGGAGAGACATGCTGGACTGGGGCTGGCCCTAGAGGGCCAGTATGCACCTGAGGACTCACGAAACGGGACCCCAGGAGGGGGGCACTTGCGGGTCTTTTGGACCGAGTGAGTTCTTAAAGGGCCATTGAGGGGGGGACAGTGAGGCAGGGTGCAATGGAGCTGCCTTGGGCTTCCCGTGGTACAGGGAATTCACTGAGAACTCCAAACTCATCCCGCCAGTGCCGACTCCCAGTAACACCCTCCAGGCAGGGCTGGACTCTTCAGGGCCCCCCCCTCTTCCCACCGCAAGTTCAGAAGAGAGCGAGACACACCAGTGCTCCAGACTCGATCGGAAACAAGGGATCGGCCCTGCCGGGCCCCCCTCTGCCCCCCCAGTCCGCAGAGCCCCTGACGCCAGCGCACCTTGCGCCTCTGGTTTCCCCGACGACAAGCTCCCTGCCAAGACACCTCGCCCGGCTGGGCTATTTTGGGGAAATGCTGCTTCCTGCCCTGACGCGACACCTCTCGGGCGGGCGGGAGGAGGAAGAAAGGGTTAATGCCCCCCTTCTCCTTTCGCCCCGGGGCCAGCTCCTACATGGGCGTCAGCTGGTGCGGCGCTGTTGGCGGCAGCGGGGTAACGTGGCCAGACACGGCCGCGGATCCGGCCCACATTGCCCCCACGCTGGCTCCGTACCCAGAGCACTTGGACACAGGGGCTGGTTTATTTCTCGGCTGGGAAGGGAGGGTGCCGGGGGGCGTCAGCCGCCAGGTGTCCCCCCAGCATTGCTAATCGCAGAGCCCCACCCCCGCCCAGCTTCAATCCCAGTCCGGGGCCGAAAGTGGGACGAGTCTGCCAGGTCTCAGCCTAGAGCCTTGTCTGCAAACAGCACCGACCCCCCCCCCCCCCAGCAGCATAACTCAGCGACCAGCCTCTGCTCCGGACAGGACCGGAACAGCGGGACAGGGTGGCAGCACATGGGGAGCCCAGGGCTGGGATACAGCAGGCCGGAGCGGGTGGGGGAGGGCATGCCAGGGGCTGCAGGTCGGGATGGAGCAGGTGGGGGGCTGTGCCATCCCCCCGATTCGCAGCCCCGTGAGTGAGAGGAGGAGGGGGCCCGGTGTCCCCGGGCACAGCGAGGAGCCCACCTGCCTGCTGCGTCCTGCCCCTGATGGGGGCGCTGCGGGGCCCGTCCCCGGCGGCGTTGAAGGCCGAGACGGTGATCAGGTAGGGGGTGTATCCCGTCAGGTTCTTCAGCTTGGCCCCGTTCTCGGGCAGGAAGAGCGTCTTCACCCGCTCCGTGCCGTTCTGGCGCTGGGCCTCCCAGAAATAGATCTGCGGGGGGGACGGGGACGTCAGGAGCTGGGGTAAGGCCAGGCCCAATGCTGGCAGGGGCCCGACATGGCTGCTACCCCTCTGGTTCCCAGGCGCTCGTCTTCCCAGCTGGCTCCCGGCACCGACCACCCCGGGCTGGGGCTCCCCACGCAGAGCTCGGCTTCCCCCCGATCCAGCCAGCCTGGCTTCTCCTTCGCTTGGCAGAGCGACTGGGGTGGTGGTGGAGACAGGGCCATTTATAGCTAAGGTCCCCTGACCCCCAAGAGAGATCCCGCCCCATCTTTCAGTGGGACACGGTTAGACACGCTCCAGAAGGAGGGAAGCTCCTGAGTCTTGCCTACCCTATAGTGGTGCCCTCCCCTAGGGCTGGTCCAAACAGGAACCGCACCCGCCTGGCACAGGGAAGGGGCAGGGGAGTTCAACCCATTTCTCGACACCTCCGTGTGGGGATATCGACTGTGGGTCAAAAGCGGCTTCTCTGGGTTTCGCTTAAACGCCTCCTGATGGGTTTCAGCCAGGCCCCACTGGGCTGCTCTCAAAGCGAAGTGAGTGCGTCCACATGGGGCTTGCACCGGTTTCGGCAAGTCCCATTTTCAGCCCCTCGAAGAGAAAGGCCGGCAGTGTCTGGGGCTGGACTGTCGCAGGTTCTAGAAGCAGCGAAGCTCCAAAGGCGTCTCCATTCCAGCAGCCCCTGTTGGTCCCAAAGGGCCCAGCCAAGCACAGGCCGGGAGCACAGAAGACGCGCCCGTCTCTGGCGGTGAGTCAGCAAAGGGACTTTCCTGTGTCCGGAGGGAAGGGGGGAGCAGGGCGCGCCGGCTCCAGGCCACGCTGGATGGAAAATGTGACCCCCGTTCCCCTGGCTGAGCGAGGTCACAGGCCGGAGAGTCAAACGGGCTGAGGTCACCCTTGAGAGGCCCCCAAATATCCAGGGAGGGGCTGTACTGTCCCAGCAAACCTGCCCCGGCCCCGCTTCCCCGAGAGCTGCAAAGCCACTGCCCAGAACTGGCCAGCTGCAGCACACCCCGTGGCCCGGGCCTGGACCCATTCTGCTCCCGCCCGCTGCCCCGGTATTCCACAGTGGTACCCCTCACCCCAAACTAAGGGACACTGGCCAACCCCAGCCCAATGGGGGATGCAGTGGGGTGGCCGGACAAGCCACAAGCTCCCACCACCGGGTAGTGGGGCAAAGAAGTCCAGCCCATGTGGAAATGCCAGGCCCCGTCCCCCAGATCCCAGCTATGCCCTGTGGCAGGGAGCGCCCAGACCCCGAAAAGGGCTGGTGCAGGATTGGAAGTGAAACTGCGCCACCTGCTGAGCACTCTGGGAAGTGCACCCAGCTGTGAGGATTCCTTCAGGGGAAAAGTGTGTGTGTTGGCATCAGAGGGAAACTGAGGCACAGAGAAGTTGCTGAGCTGGTGGTGAGAAGGTGGCCAATGGGAGCTCTGAGTCCAATTCCCCTCAGCGACGTGCCCCTCGGGGAACCGGGGTGGGGAGGGGTCTGGGCACTGTGCCGGTTGTAACAGCCAGTGGGAGACGGGGGGGCCAGTACCTTATAGCCCTGGATGTCGCCGTTCTGGGCCTCCAGAGGGGGCGGCTCCCACGTGACGTCCAGCTGGGTGGCGGTGGCGGTCTGAACGGCCACGTTCTGCGGCGGGGCGGTGGGCACTGCAGCAGGAGAGCGAGCTGGGGTGAGAGCCCCCGGCACTCCCCTCCCCCGGCATGGCGGCTGGGGTGCGGCGGGAGAGGGGGACGGCCCCTCTTCCATCGGGTCGCCGCCTCTCCCTGCGGACACCGGGGGTCTCTCCTGCGGCCGCTGTGCTACCCTCCATGGGCCACGGCCACCGAATCCCAGCCCTTCGCCGGCTCAGACGGCTGGCAGCTGGGGAGTGGGGCAGGCCGCGGGCGCAGGCCGGCTCCTCGCGGGGAAGAGCAGCCCCGGGGCTGATAAGGGACGTCGCCAGCTACCCGCTCTGCGAGAGGCTCCCTTAGCTCACTGGGCAGGGCCCGTGAATTCCCTGGTGAGCGCTGGACCCGGCCCAGGGACGGGGCGGCTCTTAGCTCGAAGCCTGCCCGGAAGCAGAGAGACCCGCGCAGCCCTGACTCACCCGCCTCACCCACGAAGACCTCCTGGGGGGGGCTGGCGGGCCCCTCGCCCGCGGCGTTGTACACACTCATGCGGATCTCGTAACGCCTGTGCTTGCTCAGATCTGCAGGGGGTGAGAGGAGGGGAGGTGGGTGCCAGGGAGAGCCGGGCAGGGGCCCATCCACAGGGCCAGTGTTTCACCTCCCCCCATTACCCCCTCCACTGCCCACACTTCCAACCCCCGCTCTCCAGCCGGCCCCAGGCACAGAGTAGCCGGCCACTGGAGAGGTCCCATTAGCCCTGTGCCCGTCAGCTGGCCGGCCAGGCTCGCGAGGGCTTCGGTGCCACCACGACAGGACCACAGCTTGGAACTGCCGGCTGGTGACCAGTCAGCACGGGGCCGGGGGTAACTTCCTGCTGGATCTCAAACCTGGCCTGCTCGGCAGCACCTGCATGTTCCTGGTGTATTGAGGAGCCCGTCAAGGGCGTGATACCTGCCTATACCTGGCATACCGAGGTGCCCATCGGGGGCATGATACCCGGCTATATCTGGTATATTGAAGTGCCCACCAGGGGCGTGATACCTGGCTATACCTGGCATACTGAGGTGCCCATCGGGGACGTGATACCTGCCTATACTTGGTATAGTGAGGTGCCCATCAGGGGCGTGATACCTGGCTATACCTGGCATACTGAGGTGCCCATCGGGGACGTGATACCTGGCTATACCTGGTATAGTGAGGTGCCCATTGGGGGTGCTCTACCTGCCTATACCTGGTATATTGAGGTGCCCGTCAGACTTTCAGTAAAAATGGTCGGGTTTTCTACAGTCCTTTTCCACCAAGTGTCCAGGGTTTCTTGTTGAAAACGAGAGAAATTCTCCCCCCAAAGGAAAGCCGTGGCCCAGCTCTCGTGGGATTATCCCCGGAGCAAGGGACAGGTGGGGGCGCAAAATGGCAATGTCACAGAAACTGCTGTCGTCCAGAGCAAGCCCTTGGGGTGCGCTGGGGGTGACCCCAGGAGAGTCCCCCCACCTCAACCCGCTGCCACGGGAGAGAAGAGATTTCAGAGCCAGCTCCTTGGGGATCATGGAAAGGAGATAAGGGAAGCAAGAGATTTCCTATTACAGCTCCCTTTGGACACTGCGGAAACCGAAGCTCTCCCAGCACAGGGACCGTGGTGGGTTATTGTGGGGCTCCGCCCCGGGCGGTGCCCGATCCCCCTGGGAATTACGACCAGAGGGTGAGCGCAGCAGCTTTCTGGGACGGGGAGGGGGTGGGGAAGTCAGGAGGGGAGCGACACGCAGACGGACAGAGACGAGCCCCGAAGCAGAGAGCGGAGACTTACTGTCCAGTTCGTGGTGGGTGAGGCCGGCTCCGGTCAGGTTCCGCACGGCGTACCCTGCTGCGGGCGTCGAGAGGGAGCGCAGGGGAGAGCGGTCAGTGGGGTTAGTCACACACGGACACAACAAGCAGGACGGACGCCCTGCGGAGCTGGGCGCGGCGGGACGGCTGCCAGGGCTAGCGCAGGGGGCAGCATTGGTTAGCGGGGAGGGGGAGCTTCATTACAGCCACCGGCGGGTACAGAGGAGCCGGGCCCGGGAGTGAGAGGAGCTGGCTGAGCCCTGCCGGGTGTGGATGCCCCAGGACTGCCCTCAGTCTGCTTCCTGCCTGGCCCTGGCATGCCTGGCCCCTGAATGAAGGGAGTCCTGTCTGGCATTGGCATTGGCACGGCTGGCAGTGCCAGGGTGGCCCTGGGTGGCCTCTGCCCTCCCCTCCCACACCCCTTCTCCGCTGCCAGGGCACGGACCGCAGCCCTCCCCAGCGGCCCTGTTCCTCTGCGTAGCAGCCTGGGCATTAACCGGTGCCAGCAGGGAGCACGCAGCACCGTGCCAGGGTCGTGCCATGATCAGAGATGACTGACCGCCCTCAGCACAGCCACCCTGGGACTTGGGGGCGGGGGCTCCGCTCAGGGGGGCTTCAGCATAAGTCTGAGGGGGACCTGAGCCCCCGGCCAACTCCCCTGGCTGCCCCGGGCCCTGTGGGTTACGCGTCCAGGAGACTTCGCCAACAGGGCAAAGGGACAACAAGCACCGGGGCAAATTTCAGGCTCTCCCCAGCTAATCAACGTCCCTCTCAAGCCGTGAGCTGCCTCGACTGCTCCTGACCTCCCAGCCCCCCCAGATCCCCCCACCCGGCAGAGAGCAGCCCCCCCTTGGTGTCAGCACTCACACCACTGAGGCGGGGGGGATGCTGCCCTCACCCCGCGGGAGAGGAGCGGGACACGCCGGCGCGGGACAGGTCCTGGAGCTCGGCTCAGCGCGTGTTCACCCGCAGAGCGCTGGGGGCGAGGGGGTCCCGGAGAGCCCCGTGGGCTGGGGCGTGAGGAATCCCCCCACGACGTCCCCTCCCCACCCGTCTGCGTTCCCAGGGGACGCTGTTCCTGCCCCCCCGCCGCGGGAGCCGACTAAGGGCACTCACGGGTGAGCTCCGTCCACCGGGCCCCGGGGCCGCTGACGCTGCGCGTGGTGAAGCTGCGGAGCCCGTCGTAGATCAGCTCCCGGTAGCGGATCCGGAAGCCCATCAGTATCCCGTTGATCTTCTCCTCGGCGGGGGGCTGCAGGGGGAAGGGGGACAGGAGCCGTGAGGCGGGTGCCGTCAGGGAGGGGGAGCCCATGGAGACGGTGCCTTTCCCCTGGACCTGCATGGCACTGCCCGCCCCGGAGCCTGCGCTGCCCTCTCCCCTCTGTGGGATTTCCCCCTTCGCGCCCTGCCCCCCGCCACGCCCGGCTGCCCGGAGGCTCCTCGGGGGTCCCTGCAGCGCCCAGCCCTGGGGTGAGGAGGGATCAATCCTGAGAGGCGCACGGTGCCTTAGCAGCGTCCCCAGCCCCTGCAGGTGTCCAGAGCCCCCCACTGCGGCCAGCCTGCTTCTGGCCCCCCTCTGCGGCAGGCACTCGACGCCCCGGATGCCGGGGTCCGACTAGACCAGCAGTGGCATGCAGGAGTGCTGGAGCGGATGCAGCCGGGTGGCACAGCCGCGGGGGGGTGGCTAGCCGGAGGGGCCCTGCCCAGAGAGGGCGGTGCGGACAGGAAAGGAGGGCGAGTGGATCCGAGGGGACCCCGGGGCTCGGGAGTACGAGTCAAGCCGCTGTCTTGCAGAGCCGGGCGGGGGCAGCGCGGTGCCGCACGGTACCTGCCAGCGGATCAGGACGGAGGTGGTGGTGTGCGGCGTGACCGAGAGGATGGTGGGGGCTTCCTCTGGGGCTGAGGGGAGAAGAGACACAGGTGAGAGGCGGAGAGGCACGAGGGTCCCTCCCCCTGGGTCTGGAGAACAGGTGCCGGCTGGCTCCAGACTCCGGCTCCCTCCCCACACAGCTCAGGGGGTTGGAGCCTTTCACCTTGTCGCTGGTTCGAATCCCCACCATGCTGGGAGGGGTGCGCCGATGGGCCCACGTGACCAACCCCCACCTCACCCCAAGGAACGCCAGCCGGCCCCCTGGCCGAGCGCCGCCCGGGCCCCGGGGAACCAGGCCGTCTCGCTCCGGAGACGAGGCTCCAGCCTGGAGCGAGCTGGGAGCCGTTCCCCAGCGTGGGCTGCACCCTGCCTCAGAGACGAGGCCCTACAGCCTCTGTGCCGCGTCTCCCGGGGCTGCCCGGGGCCGAGCCTGGCTGGCGAGGGGGCCCAAGCCCCGTCCCGCGGACATTGGGCACTGACCGGCCTGCAGGGTGGTGAGGGACTCCGACTCCTGGCTGTATTCGCTGTCCCCAATGTCGTTGGTCGCCTTGACGCGGAACTTGTAGGAGGTGAAGGGCTTCAACCTGGGCCAGGAGCAGACAGGAGGGGGAGGGGAGGGGTGTGAGGCACAGCTGGGGGGGCTGCAGGGCAGGGGTCCAGTGCCCTCCAGTGGAGGCAGGGTATGAAATGGAGCAGCCTCGCTTTGGCCAGGGAAACCGAGGCACAGAGGGGTGCCTCAGGTCGGTGACAGAGCCGGGAATAAAAGCCAGACCTCCTGACTCCCAGCCCAGTGCCCCTCTCTGCCCCACCCCAGCCCCGCCCCGCCCAGGCCTTGCCCACTTGGCCTCACCTGTCCACGAGGAAGGCGGTGGCGTTGTGGCTGACGGAGGCGGAGTGCAGGGTCCACTCGCCAGCCGGCAGCTCGCGGGTCTGCACGGTGTAGTACCGGACCGGGGAGAGGCCGTCACTGCCCGGCTCCCAGCACAGCAGCACGCTGCGGGCCTTCACGTCCTCCTGCTGCACCACGGGTTTGCCGGGGGGCTGCGGGCGGTCTGAGGAGGGGAGAGGGGCATGAGAGCCCTGCGCCTGGCCCCATCCTCCCTCGGGCAGGGCCCCGCGGCCGGCTCGGAGCCGTGTCCCCCCGGCCCCGGGAGAGTGCCCACGGTTACCTCTCTTCTCGGTGGTCACCACCAGAGCCTCGCCCGCCTCGCCCCAGCCTTTGCGGGTCTGCGCCGTGATGCGGAAGAGGTAGGTCGACTCCGGCTGCAGGCCGGCGGCCGTGTACTGCCGGGCGCTGGGGTTGAGCACCTCCACGCTGGCGGTGTTGGCGCTGGTGGTGTTCAGGCGGTGGGTGATCTGGTACGCTGCGGAGAAGGGGGCACGGAGACGGTCAGCAAGAAGGCCGCCCCCCCACCTGGCCTGCAAGGGGGCAGGACGGCTGCTCCGGGAGAAGTGGGATGGAGCCAGGACTGGCGGGGGGAGGCACAAAGGAGCCAGGCGTGAGCCCCTGGGCCCAGCTCCCCCCCGCAGGGTCCGGCCCTAGGACTCGCCCGGGAGGTGACCCCAGGCCGGGTTCCGCTGCCTCAGGCTGGGTGAGATGTTCACAGCGGTCCGTGTCTCCCGGCAGCGGGAAGACGGGGGCCCAGGCAGGACGGGGGGAGAGTGGGGATTCTGCGTTGGCCCCGGCCCCCTTGCTCACACCCATGGATGAACGTCCCCCCGGGGCGACCTGACACCCTCCCGCCACCGAGCGTCCCTCGCGCGGCCCTGCCCAGCGTTCCCGGGACCGATAGCCGTTACCTAGAATGATGCCGTTCGGCGCGGCTGGGGGCTGCCAGATCAGCCGGACTGAGGTGGTCCGTACTTCTGGGAAGAGGATGCCCACCGGGGGCCCGGGCACTGGGGCAGAACGAGAGCAGAAGGCGCGTTGGGTGAGGGGCAAATCGGCTCAGAGCCCTCGGCCGGAGCAGACAGGGAACGGAGCCCGTCCCGGCCCAGCGGAGCCCCCTGGCCAAGCCGTGAAGCTAGAGGCCGCTGGGCCTCTACCGCAGAACTCTGCCAGGTGCACAGAGGTGCAAACGCCCCCCAGGGCACCCGGGGAACGGTGCGTCACCTCCTTTGGGAGCCGTCCCGCCGAAAACCGCCAACGACCCATCTCAGACGGGCGGGCAGGGGGGACAGAGAGACTCCCACCCGCACACACATGTACTTGAGGACAGACACCCCCCCCTTAGAGATAAACACCGACCCGCCCGCCACACCCTTCGGGACCCCTCCCCACGTCCACTGTCCCTCCAGGGGCACAAACCAACACGCACCCTGTTAGGGAACCCCCCACCCGTACACCCCCCCCGCCTCAGCATACCCTGGGGGCACACACACGTGCAAGGGAGCACACACGAGCATCTGTGCACACACACACAGAAGCACACTCAGGAACGCAGACAGGGCGAAGTGCTCCCTCCTGCCCTGTTACGTCCCCCGCCACGCGCGCCGCCCGGTCCAAGGACCCTGAGCGGGGCAGGAGTGGCCCCTACCGTCGTCCAGCGTCCTCTCCAGGATGGGCGGGGAGCTGGGCGCGCCGTCCCCGATGCGGGTGAAGGCCAGCACGCGGATCTCGTACAGCACGTACTTGCCCAGGCCCGTGAGCTGGGCGCTGCGGGAGGCGTTCCCCTCGGCCGGCCAGAACTGGGCCCGGGCCTCCGAGTCCTTCTCCTTGTACAGGACCTGGAACACGGCCCACGTGAAACCAGCGGAGCCCCGGGGCGGCCCCGTCGGGCCGGTCGAACCCACCTCCCAGGTGGGGCCAGAGGGCCCCTCAGTTCACAGCCCCATCTAGGTCACCAGGGGACCCGGCCCTGCCCCCAGGTGACAGAGCGCCACGTGGCGTGTCGGGCAGCCTCTCCCCACGGAAAAGCCACGGCAGGAGCATTGACAGGCGTGTTTCGGGGAGCCCAGGAGTGGAATAGCCATGGGCCACGGGACTGGGGTAGCAGGGGGCTGAGGGTCGGGAGTGAGGGGCACCGGCACAGAGGGTGGGGGGCAGCCCAGGGCTGGCATAGGAGGGGGGTTGTGGATCGGGACTGAGGGGCAGAGCTGGTGGGGGGGGGACCCCAGGGCTGTGTCGCCGGGGGCTGTGGGTGGGACTGAGGGGCAGAGCTGCTGGGGGGGGGGACCCCAGGGCTGTGTCGCCGGGGGCTGTGGGTGGGGCTGAGGGGCAGAGCTGGGGGGGGGACCCCAGGGCTGTGTCGCCGGGGGCTGTGGGTGGGGCTGAGGGGCAGAGCTGGGGGGGGGACCCCAGGGCTGTGTCGCCGGGGGCTGTGGGTGGGGCTGAGGGGCAGAGCTGGTGGGGGGACCCCAGGGCTGTGTCGCCGGGGGCTGTGGGTGGGACTGAGGGGCAGAGCTGGTGGGGGGACCCCAGGGCTGTGTCTCCGGGGGCTGTGGGTGGGGCTGAGGGGCAGAGCTGGTGGGGGGACCCCAGGGCTGTGTCGCCGGGGGTTGTGGATCGGGACTGAGGGGCAGAGCTGGTGGGGGGACCCCAGGGCTGTGTCGCCGGGGGCTGTGGGTGGGACTGAGGGGCAGAGCTGCTGGGGGGGGACCCCAGGGCTGTGTCGCCGGGGGCTGTGGGTGGGACTGAGGGGCAGAGCTGCTGGGGGGGGACCCCAGGGCTGTGTCGCTGGGGGCTGTGGGTGGGACTGAGGGGCAGAGCTGCTGGGGGGGGACCCCTGGGCTGTGTCGCCGGGGGCTGTGGGTGGGGCTGAGGGGCAGAGCTGGGGCCGACACCCACCTTGTAGCCCAAGATGAGTCCGTTGCGATCCGCCTCGGGGATCTCGGTCCATCGGACCAGCATGCTGCTGGAGGTGGTGGCCAGCGCGGACACGTTGGTGGGGCCGGACGAGGGGACTGGGGAGGGGAGAAGACGGTGAGGTCAGGAGCCGGCCCGCGGCCGTGGGGCCGGGCACACTCGGGCTGGGGGTCTGGGGCCGGGCACACCCGGGCTGGGGGTCTGGGGCCGGGCACACCCGGGCTGGGGGTCTGGGGCCGGGCACACCCGGGCTGGGGGTCTGGGGCCGGGCACACCCGGGCTGGGGGTCTGGGGCCGGGCACACCCGGGCTGGGGGTCTGGGGCCGGGCACACCCGGGCTGGGGATCTGGGGCCGGGCACACCCGGGCTGGGGATCTGGGGCCGGGCACACCCGGGCTGGGGGTCTGGGGCCGGGCACACCCGGGCTGGGGGTCTGGGGCCGGGCACACCCAGGCTGGGGGTCTGGGGCCGGGCACACCCGGGCTGGGGGTCTGGGGCCGGGCACACCCGGGCTGGGGATCTGGGGCCGGGCACACTCGGGCTGGGGATCTGGGGCCAGGCACACCCGGGCTGGGGGTCTGGGGCCGGGCACACTCGGGCTGGGGGTCTGGGGCCGGGCACACCCAGGCTGGGGGTCTGGGGCCAGGCACACCCGGGCTGGGGGTCTGGGGCCAGGCACACCCAGGCTGGGGGTCTGGGGCCGGGCACACCCAGGCTGGGGGTCTGGGGCCGGGCACACCCGGGCTGGTGATCTGGGGCCAGGCACACCCGGGCTGGGGGTCTGGGGCCAGGCACACCCGGGCTGGGGGTCTGGGGCCAGGCACACCCAGGCTGGGGGTCTGGGGCCGGGCACACCCGGGCTGGTGATCTGGGGCCAGGCACACCCAGGCTGGGGGTCTGGGGCCAGGCACACCCAGGCTGGGGGCCTGGCGGGCGCAGGGCGGGGGGAGGTACCTGACTCCCTGGTGCGCCCCAGGCCGACGGGGCTCCAGGGCCCGGCCCCGATGGCGTTGAAGGCCTGAACCTGCACGCGGTACTCGCTCCACTCCTCCAGGTCCTCCACGGTGAACTCCCGCTCCGCCCGGTCGGGGATCACGTGCACCATCGTCCGGCCCCGCCCGTCCGCCCGCGCGTACCGCAGCCTGTAGCCCACCGACTCCGGGCTCCCGTTGTACTCCAGCTCGGGGAGCGGCTGGGGGAGGGGGTGACAGCACCAGACTCGCTAACCCGGCCCCCCCATCCGCTGACAGACATACCCTCCCCCACGCCCAGCCCAGCCCCCCACTAACCCACGTACCCTCCCCCGCACCCAGAATAGCCCCCCGCTAACCCACGTACCCTCCCCCGCGCCCAGAATAGCCCCCGCTAACCCACGTACCCTCCCCCGCGCCCAGCCCAGCCCCCCGCTAACCCACGTACCCTCCCCCGCGCCCAGCCCAGCCCCCCGCTAACCCACGTAACCTCCCCCGTGCCCAGAATAGCCCCCGCTAACCCACGTACCCTCCCCCGCGCCCAGCCCAGCCCCCCGCTAACCCACGTACCCTCCCCCGCGCCCAGCCCCCCGCTAACCCACGTACCCTCCCCCGCGCCCAGCCCAGCCCCCCGCTAACCCACGTACCCTCCCCCGCGCCCAGAATAGCCCCCCGCTAACCCACGTACCCTCCCCCGTGCCCAGCCCAGCCCCCCGCTAACCCACGTACCCTCCCCCGCGCCCAGCCCCCCGCTAACCCAAGTACCCTCCCCGGCGCCCAGCCCCCTGCTAACCCAAGTACCCTCCCCGGCGCCCAGAATACCCCCCGCTAACCCATGTACCCTCCCCTGCGCCCAGCCCCCCGCTATCCCACGTACCCTCCCCCACGCCCAGCCCAGCCCCCCAACACACATCCCCTCCCCTCCCCCCCCACATCCCCTCCCCCCAACCCTGCATTAAACAAGGCTGCAGCCCCCAGACCCTGTGACGGCCGGCTTCCCTCCGCTTCGTTCCCGGCTCCCCACCCAAGGGATCCCCCCGGGCACTGCCCGTCCGGGGACGTCGCTCACCATCCAGCGCAGCCACAGGCTGGTCTCGCTGGCCGTCCGCAGGGTGACGTTGGCGGGCGCCACGGCCGGGGGAGCCTGCAGGGTCTGCACCCTCCGGGAGGGCGCGCTGGGCGGGCTGGTGCCCACGATGTTCACCTGCCGCAGGCGGAAGCTGCGGGGAGCGGAGCCGAGTCACCGTGGGGCAGGGAGGGGGCCCAGGAGGGTGGAGGGCACCCCTCCCCCCGCCTGCCCCCATTCCTAGGCCAACGGGGCGCGGGCTACCACCCCACCCCCACCCCCTGGCAGCGCTAAGCTCCGGGCATCCCCACCCATGCCTGGAGGACACGCGGGGGCGCTGCTGCTGGGGACCTGGGACCCCCAGCCCTCCCCCCCGCCCCCCAGCTCTGCTACCTCCCCAGGTGGAGGCTGACGCCGGGGGCACGGTGCCAGGGGAGGCTCTGCCCAGCCCCTCCGGGGTACCCGCCTTTGGCAGAGGAAAGCCCGGGGCCCGGCGGGCTGAGACAACCCATGAGGACCAGGCCCCCATGCCACCCAGGGACCCGCCGGGCGAGGAGGGTCCCCAGCACCCACCTGTAGTACATGTACGGGTGGAGGTTGGGCACCTCCATGGAGCGGGCGTCGGGGTCGTTAGCCAGCTGGTGGATGAGCTCCCACTCCTCGTTCTCACCGATCTGACCCACCTGCGGACGGGGCGGGGGTTGTGAGGGCCGGTGGCGCTGCCTGCGCCCCACATGGGCCTCGCCGGTCGCTCCTGTCAGCCCCGTGTCCCAGCCCAAGGCGGCAGAGGCCGAGAGCCCCCAAGCCCAAGGTGCTGGACACCCCCTAATAGGCCTGGGCTCCCCGGCTCCTTCCCCCCCCCCCCGAGACCCCTCACCTGGGCTTCCACCAGCCAGCGGGAAATGGAGGTCTTCCCGTCGTAGCCTGGCCTGAACTGGAGCGTCACGGAGCGCGGGCCGATGTTGGAGATGCCCAGGTTGGTGGGCGGGCCGGGGAGCTCTGCGGGGAGAGGAGGGGATGGGAGGGGATGTCCTATTGCGGGGCTGGGGGCCTAAGCGCGGCCGGCCTTCCCCCTCCCTTAATGCCCACATCTGGGCACCCGCGCCCGTGGCAGCAGTGGGGGAGATCGGCATGGCTACCGGAGCATCACCCACACGACCAGGGCAGAGTCACCCCCAGCATGGGTGGCCGGGCCTGGCCGACGGCCCCCGCTCCAGACCCGTTCCCAGGGTGTCCTTCGCGGGGTGCCCTCGGCTCAGCGCCTGCTCGTCCTCTGCCGGACGCCGGCGGGAGGGCGGTGACTGGTAGCTGGGTTTACCTGGAGGGACCCCGGAGGAAATGGTGGAGGAGGACACCTGGCCCTGCCCCTTGGACGTCATGGCGGCCACCTCGATGGTGTAGGTGGTGAGGGCGGTGAGGCCGGTGACGCGGTACTCCAGGGTGACGTTGGGCAGGTAGTGCGTCACCCGGGTGTTGGTGCGGTTGTACTCCTCCCAGGAGATCCGGTAGCCTGCAAAACACGACCCAGACACATGCACCCTGCCCCCCACTGCGGGAACCCCTCCCCCTGGGACTTGCCCGCACCCCTCCCCACCGGGTGGGCCCCAGACAATGCAGAGCCCCCCCCATGACGTCACAGGGATTCCCCCAGCAGCCCAATGCCAGGGGCCCCTAGCCAAAGAGCACAGCCAGCTCCTCCAGCCAACGCTGGTCCTGCCCCACACCCCGCGCTTGCCAACCCCTCTGCGGTTCGGGCCCAAGGAGTGGGCGGGGCGGAGGGGCGGGGGGTTGGGAAGGTCCCACCTGACGGCCCTTGTCCCGAATTCTCCACCCAGTGTTCGCCACGGAGCCAATTCCCCGCCATCGTCCACAGCAACATCCCGACGTGGCGGGCGCTGCCCCGGCCACGTCATCGCGGCCTTCATGCCGTGGAGGGAGCCGGACGTGGCTGGGAGGCGGAGGCGGGGGCCGAGGGGAGCGGGGTGGAAATGGGGTAACTGAAGCACCCCAGGAGAACGGCTGCAGCTGCAAGGACTTTAGGTCCCCCCGGGTGGAAGGAAGGCGAGGGGGGACGAGGGAGACAAGGCTGCAGCTGTTTGGACGCATGGAGCTGTGTTGAACGCTTTGGGCCTGCGGCTCGGCTGGGCCGGGGGAGGGTCAGGCGAGCAGCCCCCCCCCCCGGGAGCCCCTTACCGGTTAGGATGCCGTTCTTCTCCAGGGGCTCCTGCCAGCTGACCTTCAGTGACGTGTCCAGGATCTCGCTGAAGCTGAGGTGCCCCACGGGGCCAGGCGCTGCCCAGAAAACCCAACGCCGAGCGTTAGAGCGGAACCCGCAGGCAGGCCTGCCTCAGCACCCCCGGGCAGCCAGGCCGGGGCGAGGCGGGGTCTCCGCGAGGCGCTGGCCAGGGAGAGCGAGTGGTGAGCTGGAGGGGGGTCTCCCCCGGGGTCTCCCCCACGGTGAGTAGGGGCAGGTTCTAGGGCCCAGGTCCCTGGCTCTGCAGGCGCCTCTGGGAGCCGGGCTGCCCGCTCCACCCCGTGTCCCGCGGGAATACAAGGCCTCCCCGTACCGTCCTCGTGGGTGCGCACCAGCTGCGGCGGGCTGCGCGGGCCGTCCCCCGGCGTGGTGAAGCACAGCACCGAGGTGAAGTACTCCGCGAACCTCTTCAGCCCCCAGACGTAGCCCACGTGGATGCTATCCTGGAAATTGGGCCTCACCGTCACCACGGTCACCTCCTCCTCCTGCTCCGGCTCCCACGCGATCAGCTGTGGGGGGAACAACCCCGTGTGGGGGTGAGAACCAGCCCGCAGCCCCACGGCTGCCCCCTCAGCAGCCTCTCCTCCCAAAGGACGGGCGGGCGAGTGACAGAAATGCCCAGGGTGTCCACTGATCACTGGGACCAGAGGGACGCCAAGACACCAGATCACTGCCCAGGCTCCACAGGCTAGCTAGCAAGGTGTGTGTGTGTGTGGGGGGGGGGGGGGGATTTCAAGGCCGGAGGGGCTCATTCAGGGCATCTGGTCTTTCTGACCTTCTCCGTAATACAGGCCAGAGACCCTCACCCCCATTTTAAGCTCAATCATTCGGTCTCCATTCGAAGACCCGGAGTGATGGAGAATTTACAACCTCCCTTGGTAATCTGCCCGGATACTTAATTAGACAGAGGGGAAGGTATGACCAGGGTGGGCCGAGCCAGATGGTGAGAGAGAAGCCAAGGAGGAGTTAATCTACTTTCAGCTGCTGCAGAGTCCTGACCTTGGGAACAACAGTCAGGCAATAAGAGTTTGTTTCTGGTGGGTCCGTGTTTCCAGCCAGTGTGTCTTTTGGGGCGTAAGAGCCTGGATCGCCTCTGAACCCGGCTCACCCGCCAGCTTGCTCCCGCATCTGGCCGTGACGCCGGAGTTTGGCCCCCAAACGCTGGGCTCTGGCAGGAGACTCAGCATGGGCGAGGGACCTGACTATTTTCACTGCCCGGGCGCAGTGAAGGGCAAAACACAAAACAGAGCAGAAAACAGGGCAAAATGCTTAAAACTAGGTTGCGGTCAAAGGAGCCAGGGTGCGCCGGGGTGGTGGGGTTATTTCTGAATTGATGATTTTGAACCTTGAATAAACAACGTTTTAAACACAGCCTCTGTATTATGATTTGCTGTGGCAGGCGCTCTACAAACACGGACCAAAGAGAGGGAGCGCCGCTGCCCCATTGTCTAAGGGGGGAATCCTAACAACTTGGCTTTCCAATCTTTGGGGGCACCTGGCCGCATGCAGCCACCACGGGTTTGCTCTCCTCAAGGGAACAGAGCCGTCCTTTGGGGAGGGGGCGTCTTCCCACACCTCTCTTCGAGACACTGCAAACCTCCTCGTCTATCTCCAAATCAAAGCTTTTCATTCCGAGCCTCTCATTTATTCGGAGTTGATTAAACATCAATTAATGGTGACAAGCAAACACTTGGTGTGTTTTAATAAGTGTTGGTATTTATCCATACAAAACAATAGACAGCTGATGCTTTGGGATTAACTCCCCCCATAACAATGCACAATAGCCTGCTTTGCTATGGCGTTCCATTTAGAAGGGATGTCTAGGCATTAAATTGGGACCGTGGAAGATGGCCTATAGCAAATTAATTAGATACTAATTAAGCCCTAAAATACTAATCAAAAATACTAAGTGGCATTTAATACGTATGTTAAATATCCTGCTTACTCTGGTTATCTCGTTTGTTGGCAATTAAATTCCTGAACTTCTTTGCACTAGATTAAGAAACAAGTATAATATTTTAATTCAATGTAATTAATGTAAATTTGAATTAATTACGATTTGGAATTAATTACAGAGCATCGGAGGCTGAGCTCCTGTGTATGTGTTAAATCTTAGTAAATATTATTTTAATAGTCAGTTAGACTCAATTAGAAGACCTGCTTTGGGGGGGCTTGTAAATGCAAAGGGAAGCCATTTTTGTTAAGGATCTGGGAAGCGGACACAGGACAGACTTTTCCTTGGAAAGAGGTTTAGAAAGTTTGAGGACATGAGTGTGAAATGAGGGTTTAAGCAGAGATGCTGCCGACTTTATTCACATTGCCGGCTAGCGCCCCGCTGGCGGAGAATCCAAGACGACGGCGCCGTTCCTGGGGAAGCTGAGTCATAAATGCTGCAGACTCTGGCGATGACTCTGGGCAGAGATTATAAACGGTGTCCCCCGCTCTCCCCCCGCTCTCCCCCCACCGAAGGCTGCTGTCATAAGTGTAAAGGGCTGGAGAGGGTTAATGTTATCTGAGCTTCCCAGCCATGAGAGAGGGAGGGAGGAGTTTTTAGTTCAGTTTCGTTTTGCTGGCCATGTAGCTGGGACGGGTCTTGGAGCATCTTTGGCTATTAAGATGACTCTACTCTTCTCTTACATTTCTACTTAGCTGATTGTAAGTGATCTCCGATATTATAAGCCTGTGCCTATTGGGGTGTCTCGGTCCTTTTTAGAGGGGAGCTAGGGAACCCCAGATTGTGGGGTTTTATTCTTTTTCTGTATTAAATCTTTTAGTTATAAAACGTTTGGTTTAATTCCCTTAAGGTCTCTCTCTCTTCACTGGGAAGAGAGGAGGTGGGGGGGGGGGCGTAGGTAAAGGAATCAGCTCAGGTTATCAGCTGAGGAACGGAGCCTGTCTCTGCCTTCAGCCGGGAAGGGTGAAGGGGGAGGGGAAGCAGCCTCCAGGTGTCTGACTCTGGCTCTCGGGGAGGGGGGCAGAGTTAGGGCAAAGGGGAAGTCGGGGGGCCCCTCCAAGGTTTCGGAAGTACACCCGGATGGTGGCAGCCGTGGTACCCCAAGAACCCCACTGGTGGAGGGGGGTTTCTCGGAGTGTAGGGACTTAATTTGGCTGGGAAGCAGCTAAGTTAAGTGGTTTGGGCTAAAGAAGAGTCCCAGTCTTTGTACTCGAGAGCACAGAGGCTGGGGTACCCCACTCTTACGGCTGCGCCCACCTCTCTTCACCTGGGGGCTCCCTCAGGGGAGAGGCTGTGGGGCTGCAGCAGCCCCCAGCGGCGCCATGCCAGGGACAGCCGGGCACAGCTCGGAGCTGGGGCCGAGAGGCTGTGTGGGGAACCTGACCCCCCCCCCCTTACCTTGTACCCCTGGTTGATGCCGTTGATGAACTGGGGGCTGGGCGGGTTCCAGGTGAAGCGGATGGTGGTGGCGTTGGTGGCCTCGGCCTGCACGTTGCCCGGGGGCACGGTGGGAACTGCGGGAGAGGAGAGCAGGGCTTGGCACGGGGGACGCTGGGTGGGATGGAGGTGCTGCCGGGGCCTGGGGCTTGCGGTCAGGGGCAGCCCCCCACCCAGCCACGGCACCGGGACACCGGGCAGGCTGGGATCGTCCGGCCGGGCTCCAGTCCCTCGCTCTACCCCACGGCCACCCACCCCCCCACAGTGAGCCCCGAAACCTCCCCTGGGACAAGGGCACCGCAGAGCCCAGTCCCGCCTCTGCCCCAGCCGCAGGGCGGGTTTGCTCAGGAGGTGGGGGGGTGCTGCCTGGGGCAGACATGGGCCAGGCCCCCCCAGCACCGCAGCTGCCCGAGCAGCCTGGCAAATGCTGCTTTTCAGGGCGGTGATTTGGGTCCGGAGCCCACTGCTGAGCTCCTAGCCCCTAGCAGGACTCACGGACGCCCCCACCCCGGGCTCAGCACCCCTCAGCCCTTCCCTGAGCAGACGGGGCCAGCGGAGACCCGGCCGCCTCCCCCCGGAGCCCTCCCCTCCTCGCCCACCTCCCTGCAGGGTCCACTCGGTCACCCTGGCGCTGTAGACCCCCAGGCCGGCACTGTTGTACGCCGCCACCTCGATCTCGTAGTTGGTCCAGATGATGAGATCCTCCAGGAGCAGGTTGTTGACCTCGGCGTTGGTGATGTTCCTGAACTGATAGCCCACGGGCAGGCCGGCCAGGCAGAACCTGGGGGCAGGGGGAGGGCAAGTCAGGCCAGGGGGAGGGCAAGCCAGGCCAGATGCCCTCCTGGGGACCGGCCAGGTGGGGAGGGCCGGCTCCCCCCGCCCCAGTGGACCTACCTGATCAGGTAGCCTTTCAAGATCCCGTTCTGGTGGCTCTCGGGAGGCGGCTGCCACTGGATCATGATGGACTGGTTGGTCCTGCCGCTGGCGATGACGTTCTGGGGGGGCGCGGTGGGGGGCTCCTCCGGCAGGGACACCCTGGGAGGGGAGGCGGGGAAGGTAGTGAGTGAGACCCCCCCCGCCCTGCCCTGCCCAGCTCCTGGGCCACGCAGGCGGCCCCCCGGCCCCCCTTACCTCTCGGTATCCTTGCTGAACTGCCCTTTGCCCACGTCGTTGGCAGCGCAGAGGCGGAACTGGTAGGAGCGAGCGGGCACCAGGCCTCGCACCAGCACGGAGGTGGCCTCGGGGTCAACGCTGGCCATGAGGGTGGTCCAGGGGGCATCTGCGGGGCAGAGAGGGGAAGGGTGGAGCGGAGAGCCGGCACGGGGCGGGGGGGCAAACACGGTCCTTTCAGTCGCTCCCCGGCCTGGCGCCCGCGGCTGTCAGGGGTCCCCGGCTGTGAGGGAGCCATGCTGGGGCGTGGGGGCGAACTCGCCTGCAGGGAAGAGCCCCAGGCCCCGTCCCGATGGTCTGCGGTTAGGGCCACAAACCAGGGCGCTGCGGGTGGCCATTTGCATGCACGCTGGTAGCTGGACTTCCCCCCGCCCCTCGCAGGTTCCCCTGTCGGGAGCCCAGGCAGGCAGGCCAGGCCCATCCCCCCCGGTGCCCGCTCCCAGCGCCCCGCGGCGGGGGGGACGTGGAAAGCGCCTCACTGTTCTCGGAGACCTCGAGGATGTAGTGCAGCAAGGGGCTGTTCCCGTCGAAGGGCTTGGCCCACGTCAGGTTGATGGCGCGTTTCTCCAGCGGGCTCAGCACGGCCACCGGGTTCTCCGGGACATGGGGGAGCTGCCTGGAGGGGGGGGGGGGGGAGAAACCAGCGCTGGAAACAGTGGGGCCGCTTCAGAGGGGATGGGATGGGGGGGGACAGGCAGGGAGGAGTGGGGGCAGGGAACCGAGGGCAGGAGGCAGGAGGAGTGGGCAGGTGCAGGGGCCACAGGAGGTACGCCGTAGCAGGAGGGGACCCCACGGGGGGAGGGGACCCCATGGGGGGAGGGGACCCGGGGCAGGAGGAGGCAGGGAGCCGCGAGGGCACACAGGTGGGAGGAGGAGCCCCCCCCCCCCCAGCGTTCCTGTCCCGGGCGGGGCGCGGAGGCGGGGGGCACTCGGGCCCGCGGGCTCTCTCACCGGACGCGCAGGTGGGCGCTGCGGGAGTCGTTGCCCCCGGCGGAGAGGACCCGGCAGGTGTAGGTGCCGATGTCCCCGGACCAGGTCTGGGAGATGTGGAGCGTCCCCTCCTCGTCCAGCCGGAGCCGCGGGACACCGTCCGCGCTGACAGGCGCGCCGTCCTTCTCCCAGAGGTACCTGCCGCAAGGCCACCCCGGGCTTCAGGGCTGGAGCTGGGAATGGAACCCAGGCGTCCTGACCCCAGCCCCCCCTGTGGCGACCCCCAGGCCCCACTCCCCTCCGACAGCTGGGGGAGAACCCAGGCGTCCCAGCCCCCGGAGCCAGCCCTGTCTCTGTAACGCGGCCACGAGGAAGAGTCCTACTGGCCCCACGGCGGGACGTGGCGTGGGGGCTGCCCCGGGCACGCTGGCTACGCTCAGCGCCACCCCCCAGTCTGGGTCCCAGCCCGCAGGCGGGGCGGGGGCAAGGTACAGCTCGCAGTCTCCAGCAGGCGCTGTACCCAGGTCGGGCACTGGGTGGCGGTGCAGGGCTGCCGTGCCGCTGGGTGGTGGCTGTGGGGGGGGCGCACACCCGAGATGGCAGGGGGAGCTCCGGAAGCAAGGCAGCATTGATCCCCCATCCGATCCGTCAGGGCTGGGGTCTCTGGCTCTGTGGGGAGGGGCCCCTGGCTCCCACCTGGCCAGCACTCGGGGGGGGGGGAGGGGTAATTCACCCACTGCATCTCCGCCCTGCCTGGGAGGAATGGGGGAGTCCCTGCTCACCCCCCTGGTTGGGAATTCCGGGAGCGGGACCGGGACCCCGAACGCCCTGCCGGGGGGCTCCGGGAGCAGGGCCGGGACCCCGAACGCCCTGCCGGGGGGCTCCGGGAGCAGGGCCGGGACCCCGGACGCCCTGCCGGGGGGCTCCGGGAGCCGGACCGGGACCCCGGACGCCCTGCCGGGGGGCTCCGCGAGCGGGACCGGGACCCCGAACGCCCTGCCGGGGGGCTCCGGGAGCGGGGCCGGGACCCCGGACGCCCTGCCGGGGGGCTCCGGGAGCGGGGCCGGGACCCCGGACGCCCTGCCGGAGGGCTCCGGGAGCGGGGCCGGGACCCCGGACGCCCTGCCGGGGGGCTCCGGGAGCGGGACCGGGACCCCGGACGCTCTGCCGGGGGGCTCCGGGAGCGGGGCCGGGACCCCGGACGCCCTGCCGGGGGGCTCCGGGAGCGGGACCGGGACCCCGGACGCCCTGCCGGGGGGCTCCGGGAGCGGGGCCGGGACCCCGGACGCCCTGCCGGGGGGCTCCGGGAGCGGGGCCGGGACCCCGGACGCCCTGCCGGGGGGCTCCGGGAGCGGGGCCGGGACCCCGGACGCCCTGCCGGGGGGCTCCGGGAGCGGGGCCGGGACCCCGGACGCCCTGCCGGGGGGGCTCCGCGAGCAGGACCGGGACCCCGGACGCCCTGCCAGGGGGGCTCCGCGAGCAGGGCCCGGATCCCGAACGTCCTGCCGGGGGGCTCCGGGAGCCGGGGTTCCCAGGCCGGATCCCTGCTAAGTCAAGGCCACGTACCTGACGGCCACGCTGGGGTCGTGGGTGACACCGCAGCTCATGGAGGCTTTGGTTCCCTTGATGACGCTCTGGTCCTGCGGGGGGCTGGTGATGCGGGTGCGGGCTGGGGAACAGACACACAGTGAGCAGCAGCCACCGCTCACGGGAAGGTGGGGGGCTCGGCCAACCGGGGGGGGGGGGGGCGCAGCCCGGGCAGGGCTCTCTCTGGGGCGGAGCGCAGGGGAGAGCGTCACAGTCTAGCTGCAGGGAGGGTAAGAGGGGGGGTCGTTCTCCGTCCTGCCATGCCAGGGGCCTGGGGTCGAGCGCCACGTAAGCCTCACAGCGGGGCCAGCAGGGGGCGCTGGGGAAACCGGGCCCGGTGGCGAGCGCCGTGGGCGGTTTGGGTCGGGCGGGGGGGGGGGGGGCCTTACCCCATACGACGAGGTCCGCAGAGGCCTCGTCCACCCCACGGGAGTTGGTGGCCAGGCAGGTGTAGCTGCCGGCGTCGGCGATGTGCGTGGGGCTGACGAGGAGGCTGCCCGACTCCAGCAGGGTGAAGCGCGGCAGCTGGACCGAGCCGCTGGCCAGGATCCGCTCCCCTGTGGGGAGAGGGGGGAGCCCCATCATCCGCGGGAAGCCACGGCCAGGCCGATCCCGCAGCTCTGGGCCCGACGAGGCCCCCGGGTGACTGTGCCCAGCGCCGGGGTGTGGCCCCATCCTCCCCGGGCCCCCCTTTACCTTTCTGCCAGGTGATGGCCGGCCTGGGCGCCCCTGAGGTCTCGCAGCTGAGGACCACGGACAGGCCGTCGATCACGGTGCTGTCCAGGGGGCCCTTGGTGATGTTGGGGGCGATGCCTGGGCGGAGGAGACACGGAGAAGCTCGTGAAGCGGCTCCCGCGGCCCAGCGCCGGGGTGACCCAGTGGCTCCCCTCAGGCTGCGGCCGCCCCGGCCCGCTCGGGCTCTCAACACCTCGTCCTTGGGCTGGCCCATGCCGGGGGCTTGGGACCAGCTGCCACCCTGAGCACCCGCCGGTGCCCGGGGAGAGGCCCCGCGCTGCAGTGGCTTTCGCTCTCGCAGCTGCCTGGCACGCTCCTTCCCTCCACGCTGCACGGGGGGCAGGACAGCACTGCCCAGCGCGGGACGGGCAGCGAGGGGGCACCGGGCGCTCTCAGCGGCCCGGTGCTTGGGGCCGGCAGGGCCCCTCTTATCCACAGGCAGCGTCTTCCACACCCTGTGCTGAGGCATTGGGGTCAGCTGATTGCCAGGGGAGAGCTCCCCCCGCAGATGCCCACCCCCGCAGCACAGCACCCTCTAGTGCCACACTGGGGTCAGCCCTGACTGCCGGGGAGAGCACCCCCCCCCCCCGCAAGATCCCCACCCCCACTCTGGAGCATTGGGGTCAGTGCCTCCTACTGGGACCCCCCCTAGTGCCACACTGGGGGCAGCACTGACTGCCAGGGGAGAGTCACCCACCCCACTCCCTGCAGAGCCTAGCTAGATACTCTCTGGAGGTCTCCCAGCCAGGGGCAGCCTTGGCCCGTCCCTGCTGGGCTCCCAGTCCGGGGCATGGTGCCAGGCACTGAGAGTCCTGGGCCCCCTGCTGGGCGCTATTCCCTGGCGTGCAGGGCTGAGGGCTGGCACCTACTGGTCACTGCCAGGTACGTGGCGGTCTGCACCTCGCCGGCGGCGTTGCGGGCGAAGCACTGGAACATGCCGGTGTCGTCGGGCACCAGCCCGCTGATCTGCAGGCTCCCGTCGCCCAGCAGCCGGAACCGGGAGAGCTTCTCCGCGCGCACCAGGGCCGCGTCCTTGTACCAGGCCACGGCCGGCGGCGGGACGCCTGCAACCCAACGCCCGCCCCCGAGAGGCAGCGTTAGACACGCGCAGCCCCGGCCCTGGGCACCAGCGGGGGCGGGGGAGACGCGTTACCTTTGGCCCGGCAAGGGATGGTCACCACCTTCTCCATCTCGGCCGTGACGTGCCTCTCCGGCTCCTGGACAAACTGGGGCGGTTCTGCAACGAGAGCCCCGGAGGTGGAGGCAGGAACAACTGGGGCAGCTTCCTGCCCTCTCCCCTGCCACCGGACGGAGCAGCCAGCTGGGGGCAGCCTCGGGGCCCGGCTCCGGGTGCAGGAGGGGCCCTGGCTGAGCGGAGGCTTTGAAGGGGCTGCTGGGGCCCCCACCCCTTTGCTGTGCAGCCCTGGGGCGCAGGCCCAAGAGGCAGAGCCCGGGCACTGGCGCGGATACCCCCATCCCCCCCAGAGCCCGGAAGGAGCAGAGGCAGGAGCCTGGCCAGGAGACCTCCCCGCGCCGGGCCCTTACCCAGCACGGCGAGGAAGGCCCCCTCCGCCACGGCGGGCACGCTGCTGCTGCGCAGCACGGCCTCGCACTCGTAGTACCCGCTGTCGCCCAGCGTGGGGTTGAGGATGGTGAGCCGGCGGTTGTAGTCGCTGAGCCCGCTGGACAGCGGCACCCCGTCCTTCTTCCAGACGATGTGCAGCTTCATCAGCGGCCTGGGGGGGGTGAGGAGAGCGTGGGGGAGCCGCCGGGACTCAGCCCCCGCCCCCGCCCGCCCCAGGAGGCCGTGCCGTTGGATCCCACTGAGCTCCTGCAAGCGGAGCCTCCCAGCCCGCAGGGGAACGGGGACCCAGGCGTCCTAGGGGAGGGAGGTTTCAGAGCAGCTCTGGGACGGGGATCTGGTCCCTCTATGGTTGCAGGGCTCAGCAGAAGGGGACCCCGAGGGGAGTCTCTGGCCATGGGACCTGCCCGTGTCGCTGGGCTATCTCCAGAGCCGGTCTGGACCGGCAGCCTTCCCCTCGCACTGCATCCCTCGAGTCCGCCCCAGGACAGCGGCTCTGGGGTCCAACCAGGGACACCTCCCTCGCTATGGGGAAGGGGCAGGTGGAGCAGACCTGACTCAGCAGCGCCCCCTATCACCCAGCACCAGGACACCAAGGGGCCTTTGTAGCCCTCCCCATCCTGGGCAGGGCCCACTCCGGGGCACGGCCTCCGAATCTTGAGCCAGCTTCCCATGCCAACAGGGGTCCCCAGGCAGCTGGCAGCACAGCTGGGGAAGGGGGTCAGCACTCTTGCTATGCCAGGAACCTCACCCCACATCTAGAGGAGCCTGCTCGGGATCTGCCCCAAGGGACAGCCCGGGATAGGCCTCAGTCAAGAGACCAGCCCCAGGGACGTTGGGGGGCAGCACCAACCTGGCGTTGGCCACGCACTCCATGGTCACTTCCGAGGTGCCGGCCACCACGCTGGTGTTCCTGGGCGGGATGATGATGGTGGGAGCGATGGGATCAGCCGGGCCGCCGACATCTAAGGGGAACCGAGGCGGCAGAGCCGGCAGTTAGAAAGCGCCGATGGGGCTCGCGGGGAGGAGCCAGGCACCAGCACGGAGCGCGAGTCGAAGGGGAGGGGGCTGGGAGCGGGCCGCAGCCGAGCCGGTGCTCTGGTAAGCCTGCCGGAACCCCTCGGTCCTGCCTCGGAGACCTCCCCAGGCTCAGCATGGCTCCGCTCTGCCCCACGCCGACTCCCGGCTCGGTGGGCGCTGGCCCCCACCCGCTCTCCATCACGGCCAGGCCCACCAGCTGCCCAGACACGGGGGTCCCGGGCCCAGCCTGTCGGGGACGCCAAGGGGGCTTAGCTGAGTGCCTGGCCAGCCTCTGTGGGAAAGGGATCAGGGGGCTCTCCAACCCACCCTCCCGCATGGTCGCTACATGGAGGGCCTCGGGCTACGGCCCCCCCTGGGGTAACAGCAGCCCCGCGCCGCCCGCGGCATCGGCAGAGGAGGAGGGAGTAGAAGGCAAAATAATTGTGACAATAAAAAACCCTCCTGTAGGTGCTGTAAAAAAGGGAGCGGCGGGAAAGCTGCTGATCTGGCTGAATCCATAAAGAGGGCCGTTGTTTATTTCCATGGCGGGACACATCAGTACCGCAGGACGGATTGATGGTGCGCCAGGCCGAGCCGGGCCGATAAAGCCCGACAGGGAAAGCCATAAAGCGCCCGCGGAGCGACCAGCGGGAGGGAGAGAGCAAAGGGATGAGATCGTACCAAGCCAGGGCTCATTTCCGTGGGCTGGGTCAGTCGGCGGCCGCGGCAGGGACCACGCTGGTCAGGGAGGACCTTTGCCAGGGGAGGTCAAAGGGGAACCCAGAGCTCATTGCAAAACCGCCGCGGCACTCGACAGAACTGGCAGGATAGACCCCGGCCGGGGAAAGCAGGGGCTGTGGGGCGGGACGGAGGGGCACCAGCAGAGCCATCGGGATGCAGAGCCCAGGACAGGACCTGCACTGTTGGGTGGAGCTGCGGGGCAGAGCCAGGCTGCAGGAGAACAGCTGCCCCGTGCGTGGGCAGGAACTGCTGGTACCATGAAAGCCTCTCAAGATGCCCACAGCGGAGGGGCGGCTCCCTCGCAAAGAAACCCAGCCCTTTCTGCCAGGCGGCGCTGCCCAGAGCGGCTCCGATCCGCCCCCCTCTCCAGGGACCGGGCAGGGGATGTGCCGTGTTTAGGCCGGGTGAGGGTGCCCGGGGAGAGGGCTGGTGCCAGCTCCTGCAGCACGGCCCAAAGAGCCAAATAAATTTCAAGGAGGCTGAGCTGTTAAGTCAGCAGAAGTGGGAGCCTCCGAAGAGATTTACTGCAAATTACATTTGGGCCGGGGCCATCGGGAGCCCGGGAAGCGGGGCCAGAAAGCCAGATGCGGAGCCGGCCCTGTACACCGGCCTGGAGACACTGGGGTTGTGGTGGGGGCAGGGGGATGGGACCGTCCTGGGTGCGCGGGATGGGAGGGGGCCAGGAGAGCTATTTGCAGGGAGCAATTCCCTCAAAGAATGTCGGGAGCGAGCTGCAACCTCCCACCCCCCTCCGGGAAAAGCCCTGGTACACCTGGCGGCTCCCCCCTCCCACCCGCGGCACTACGGAGCCCATGTCAGTGTGCAGGGCCCCCACTCCCTGGGCAGCTCCGGTTCACGTCAGGTTGAGCAGGGGGGCCCATCCCCCTCCTCTTGTTCTACACGGACAAGAGAGAGTGCGCACACGCCCGCCCGCACACCCGCCCACCCGCGCACACGCCTGCACACCCGCCCACCTGCACACACACCCGCCCGCACACCCGCCCACCCACGCACACGCCCGCCCGCACACCCGCCCACCCGCGCACACGCCTGCACACCCGCCCACCTGCACACACACCCGCCCGCACACCCGCCCACCCACGCACACGCCCGCCCGCACACCCGCCCACCCGCGCACACGCCTGCACACCCGCCCACCTGCACACACACCCGCCCGCACACCCGCCCACCCACGCACACGCCCGCCCGCACACCCGCCCACCCGCGCACACGCCTGCACACCCGCCCACCTGCACACACACCCGCCCGCACACCCGCCCACCCGCGCACACGCCCGCCCGCACACCCGCCCGCGCACACGCCCGACCGCACACCCGCCTGCACACACGCCCGCCCATGCACACCCGCCTGCACACCCGCCCACCTGCACACCCGCCCGCCCGTGCACACACCCGCCCATGCACACACCCGCCCATGCACACACCCGCCCACCTGCACACACACCCGCCCATGCACACACCCGCCCACCTGCACACACACCCGCCTGCACACACACCCGCCCATGCACACGCCCGCCCGCGCACACGCCCGCCCATGCACACCCGCCCACCTGCACACATACCCACCTGCACACCCGCCTGCACACGCACACCCATGCACACGCCCGCCCGTGCACACGCCCTCCCATGCACACCCGCCCACCTGCACACTTACCCACCTGCACACCCGCCCGCCCATGCACACCCGCCCACCCGCGCACACCTGCCGACCTGCACACATACCCACCTGCACACCCACCCATGCACACACACCCGCCTGCACACATACCCACCTGCACACCCGCCCATGCACACATACCCGCCTGCACACCCGCCCGCCCGCGCACACCCGCCCGCCCATGCACATCCGCCCACCTGCACACATACCCGCCTGCACACCCGCCTGCACACATGCCAGCCCACTCACACATGCCCGGACTTGCACACACGCCTGCCGGTGCACACCCCCCCGCCTGCACACATGCCAGCCCACTCACACATGCCCGGTCTTGCACACACGCCTGCCGGTGCACACACACCCGCCTGCGCACAAAAGCTATCCCAAGCAGAGCCAGCAGGGCCCGTATTCTTCCCCTGCGCTTCCTCGATTCCTCCTCTGAGGAACAAGCCCCCCGGGGCGGCCTCCAACCAGCTCCCTCGACACCCCCCGGAGCCGGGCACTTACTCTGCACGGTGAGCGTGATGGGCTGGCTGGTCTTGTTATCCCCGTTCTTGTCGTTCACAGCCTGCACGTAGTACCGGCCCGCGTCGGGCGCCACCGTCGACAGGATGACTAGGGTGTTGTCCAGCGTGATGGCTCTGGCAGGGGCAGGGCAGAGGAGACAGTGTGAGAGGAGCAAACCCGCCCAGGGGAGCGAGGCTGGGGGGGAGGGGTGTGACCAGACAAGTGTGAAAAATCGGGACGGGGCAGGGGGGTAACAGGAGCCTATATGAAAAAAAGACCCAAAGATCGAGGTGGTCCCTATAAAATCAGGACATCTGGTCACTCTAGGGGGAGCCGCTTTCAAGTTCGGGGTCGCTGGTCCGGGGCAGTTCAGATCTGTCTCTGAACAGGGGCCCCTGTGGACATTCGGCTCCAGGGTGGTGGGGAAAGAAGCTCAGAGACCGGCTCCGGTTGCGGTTTCGCTAAGAGGGTAAAATGCCAAAGCAGGCGCCGCGCAGGAAGTCCCAAATTAACGAGCCCGCAAAACCCTTCAGCGCGGACAACAAGCAGAATGTACACCCCTGATCGGGTCTGTCGGTGCCTCAGATCGAGGGAGGGGGCCGACAGATCGGACAGTTGCCGATTAATAGCTTTTTCTTTTTTTGCTCGGTGATCTAATCTGCTGGAAACATAAAATGGTTTGAGGAGTATATTTTGCCATTAAATATGAGATAAAGGAGTTTTATCTCCTCAATCCTGCTTTGCAAATAGAAAAGAGACCAGTTCAATTCCCACATAATGTGGGTTACAAATTCAATTCCAGCTCGCTGCGGTTCTCAGCGCCCAACGCAGCTGCCACCACCGTGAATGCGTGTGTGTGTGTGTGTCCGTATTTGTGTGTGTGTGTATATGTGACAGCATGGGAGAGTCTGCCTGAGTGTGTAGCTCTGGGCCGGAGACACGGGGACAAGTGCGTGACTACTGTATAAGTATTTATATAGGCACACGTGGGAGTGTGAAATGCACACCAGGAGCATGTGACTCCTCTAGCAGCTGGTCTGCATAAGAAGTTACAAGCCTTCTACTGCTGCCTGCGAGTGGAGGAGCTCCTTTAGCTAAAGCAGCAGACATTCAGGCTTTCAGGGCTTCGGAGTTCAAAACCCAGGGATGCCCTGGGCAGAGGGGCCGTCACCGATGCTACACGTGTGTGTGTGTGTGTCTGGAATATGTCTATCTCTGTGCCCCATAGTCTTATAGGCTATGCAATGCAGAACAATTACATGCATGGGTGGCTGTAGCATGCAATATTGGTAGGTACGTTTAAACACGCCATGCACATGTGCATGGCCGCAGCTGTGCACTGCCTCACTATTACCTCTGTGTGTGTGTGTGTGTGTGCGTTAGGGAGGCAAACCCACAGGCAAGGAGGAGGCGGGCATGAGAGCTCTCTTTCCTAAGGCCCAAGGCGTGTCTCGCTGTGAATGTATCTGTCTGCGTGGGGACAGGGAGCCAGGTTTTTCCAGCAGACCATTGCAGCCCGCCTGAGGGCAGCGCTTTCCCTCCCCCATTCGGTCTGGCTCCTGCTTTTTTTTAAAATTCATTTTCGGAATGATAAACAAAACCATTCGTTTGTCAGGCCTGTCTCCGGATCCTAATGGGCTGCGCCCGCGACATCTGTTAAGCATCCTTAACGCTAGTTTAACAAGGACAAATCCAGTCGCGTTCCTTGCGCTTTCTCCCATTAGGTGAGCGTGGCAGGGTTCGGATGGATTCTCGCCAATAAACAGCCCCGCGAATGGCCCTGCCTCCCTGCGGTCGGGTTGGCGGGGTGGGGTGGGGTGGGTGTTGGGACGTCTGACGCCCACCTGAAAGGCTGCGAGAGAAGTCCGAGACGCCCTACTGCAGCCGCAAAATATCGACGGTCCAGGACGCAGTACTTTGTCTGCCAGATCACAAGGCAGCCTCACACACAACTTAGCACAATCCAGGGGTGCAGGTTCACCCCCATATGGCTTCACCCCACTGCTGGGGCCCCACCTCTACTCAAGGTGGCAGCAGGTTCCAGAATTCAAATGAATGAGGCATCTTGGAGCCATTGTTTCAGGCTCTTTGCAGACTCAGGCAACCAATAGTCAAGCTCGGTTCACATATCCAAGCTTTTCTTTGCACGCATGAGAGCTAGAACTATAGTGATGTTCTTCATCGTGCGACTCCAGGAGCTATGGCCCAGGCCTACGATGTCCAGCCTTCAAACCAGCCCTCGGCCCAAGCAACCCTGCCACGCACGACAAGCTCGCTGCGCCGGGGTCGTATGCCGGGAGGCAGCAGCATGGCAAGGCAGAGAAGCTGCATGACCGAGGGGTGGCTGCCTGAATAAACTGGGCCTCACGGTAACAGCTGTGCCAGCCGGGCTGGTGATCCTTTTACCACGGACCACAAAATCCCGGAATAAGTGGCAGCCCTAGACTGACCGGCCCAGGCCAATTCTTTCACCGTGGGGCCGCTGGGGAGAGCGTGGGGCCAACCCAGGGTCGGCTGGGATGGCAGCACTAAGGAGCCCTCACAGCTGGGAATCCCACCCGGCTGCGGAAGGCGGCTGGGCTCTGGTGCGTGCCGGGATGGGCTATCCCGAAGGATGGGCTATACCTCAGTTCTGGGGACCCTGCGAGCAGCCACCCGGGACGGGGGGCTTGCACAGGCTGGGGAGCCCAATCGTTGCAGAGATCTTGGAGGTCCAAAGGGAAGGGGCTCCCTTTCCCAGGACTACCCCCTTCCCTCTGCTCGGCTCACCGAGAAGAGCCTGCACCCCACAGGTCCGCCAGCAGGGGGTGCTCTTTGCTCTGAACTCCTTTCCGAGCAATGCCCTGAGGCACCACTAGGAGGTGCTGGGCCGCTGCAGTTGGGTTATTAGTGTCCTGGCCCGGTTCTGTTCTGCTCGGGGCTTCGTCTGGAGACTTCAGCCCTTTTGCCATATTCCCTGGCTCCTGCTGGCACGCCCCGGGGCTCTTTGGTGCCCTGTGGGGGTGCCGGGATGGCTCTAAGAACAGCCTATAAAGCCCCTTGGGACCCTGGGGATGAAAGGGGCTCTAGGAACGTCAGGACAATGATACTAAATCCTTTGCGCTGATACCGCTTGGCAGTGACTGCATGGAACAGCCCAGTGCCCGGGGCGACGGCATGCAAACAATGCAAGACACGGTGCCAGCCGCTCTCAGGCCTGGGCTACGCCGCTAGCGCCAGGGCTCAAGGCTGTGAAACATTTCACGCCCTGGGCCACGTAGTTAGATCGACAGAAGAATTCTTCCACCCACCGAGCCGCCGCCGCTTGGAGAGCTGGGTGAACGACACCGGCGGAAACGCTGTCTATGCTACAGTGGTACAGGTACAGCCCCGCAGCCGTGCCGCTGTAGCGTAGACGGACCCTGGGACCCAGCGCTGCTCCGTGTGTGTCATGGGGTGGGTGTGTCATGGGGTGTGTGTGTCATGGGGTGTGTGTCTGGCCTGGCCCCTTCCACACAGCGTATCAAGATTGGAGGTAAAAGGATCACGGGCCATTCCTGCAGAGGGGGAAGGGGAGAAGGAGCCGGGGGCACCAAGGGAGCAGCTGGGGGGACAGATGCCAAGGGGACAGAGGCTGGTAAGAAGTGGGGGAGATGAGGGGAAGGAAATCGGGGAGAATCCTCTGCCTTTTGGACGCGAGCTGTCACCATAAGCAGCTCCATCACCACCAGCCTGCGCTAAATAAATGAAGAGCCGCGTCCTCGTTACCCATTGTTACCATGGGTTACATTCCCTCCCGCTCCCTGCTCTCCTCCAGGATTCGGTAGTTCGTTAGTCGAGCGCCTGCAGCCGCCTGATAATTTAATTAGGGGACAAAAACGAATCAATCCCAAATAAATAAGCGAAAAAACAAACCCGCCCCCAGCGGCACCCCTCCCTGGCGTGAGTGGGACACGGCTGGTGGGTTGATCAGCGGCTGCTAATCACCGGGCAGGGGGCAGGACGGTACATTTTCCGGTCAGAGAGCTACATGCCGCCCTGGCCTGCCCCGATAGCCTTCCTCAGATCTGTGTCCCCGCCCCGCCGACACCAGCCCATTCGCTCCCAAGGACCCCTTTGAACTCCACCATGAATATTAATCTGCTGTAATTGCCCGGAGCAGGGTGATGGAGCGGGCGTTGAATAGAAGCAGCGCGCCGAGCCCGGGGAGGAGGCGGGGGGCTCCCCTGAGGCTGGCTGCCCAGCAGGGGAGGACACGCCGGAGCGCAGACTCCCCCAGGGGAAGGTGCAGTACGGGGCCCCTGCACGCGACGGGGGAGGCGCTCAGGGGTTTCTCTGGCGCCTGACGGGCAGCAGGCGCTCGGCAGACAGAGGGGTGACGTCAGAGGGGCCGACGGGGAAGAGGAGAGACGCCGGTGCAGGAGGAAAGTCTTGGCGTTTCCCTCCACACCATCGTCCCACGGTGCTCGGTACACCGCCCCGCCCTCTGGTGCCCCGGGGGGCCGCGATGCTACAGGGGGGCGCAGGAGGATGCAGAGCGAGCGCTGTCCTCGTGCCAGGCCTGGGCGGAAGTCCCCTTGTGCAGTGGGGGGCGGGAGGGTTATTTAGTTAGAGGCCCCCCTGCCTGCACAGGCCATGACAATCCCCCACAGGCAGCAGGCCCCAAACCGTCACCCCATCCTGTTCCAGCCCTAGAGTCAGCGGCTCCTGCCCGCCCCGCCCCGCCCACAGGCGTCCCACCAGGGCTGGGAGCAGGCCCAACTCACATGCGGCTGCTGGGGGGGATTTTCCGGCCGTCCCGGAACCAGGTGACCTGGGGCTGGGGGAAGCTGGCGATGTGGGGGGCGCGGATGACGCCCGCTTCGCCGTGGGACACGCTCTGCTGCGTCTCGCTCTCCTCGAAGCTGCCCATGTCTGGAACGTGAACAGAGACAAAGGCGTCAGGGCCGGCGGCAGGGAGCCGGCAAGGTGCTCTCGGAGCCCAGCGCCGGAGCACGGGCCGAGGAGGAACCGTCTCCTCCACCCCACCCCACCCCCGTCCACCTGTCTGCATCCGTCCCTCCTCTCACATCTTTGACTGGAAAAGGCAGAGACCGTCCCTTTGTCCTGGGTTTGTCGAGCGCCCGGCACACCGGGGGCCCGCTCCCAGGCGCCACAGTGAGGTAGCATATTGGGGGGCTGTGAGTCCCCTCCTGCCGCCACACTAATAGACCTGGTGCTGCAACCCCAGCGGCGGAGGCTCCCGTCTCGAGGGCGTGAGATGAGTCCCTGAAGACAACCCACCCACGCTCCATTCAGCCTGCCCTCTAAGCACACTCTGGGGAGCGGCAGGGAGGGCGAGCTGAGGCAATGAAACACACCTCTGTCTGTGGACAACCCCCAACCCCTCCAACACACGGGGGGAAGTCGCCGGGGCTGAGAGCGTTAGAGAAGCAGGAGGAAACACAATTTAGATCCACGATTGGATATCAGGAAACACTATTTCCAGGAGGGTGGTGAAGCCCTGGAATGGGTCACCTCGGGAGGTGGTGGAATCTCCTTCCTTGGAGGTTTTTACGATCAGGCTTGACAAAGCCCTGGCTGGGATGATTTAGTTGGGGATTGGTCCTGATATGAGCAGGGGGTTGGACTGGAACCTCCTGCGGTCCCTTCCACCCCTGAGATTCTCTGAGTCTATGAAAGGCCGGCTCTGTGGATGCTTTGAGCCAACTCATGACCTTGGCATTGCGGACAAGGTCGGAGTCTCGCTCTGCCTTCTTACTGCTCAGCCATTTGCACCCTGGAAATTTATCGCGGCTTACAAAAACTGGAGCAAACGCGGGTGTGTGAGGAAGTGGGGAGGGAGGGGAGATATTTTATTGACTTCCCTTAATTGCTGTAATTAAAAACATTTAAAGAATCTTTTTTTAACGACTTTGCCATTATCATTAGTTGTTAGCGCAGCTGCCTTATTAATTTCTCATTAGCTTCTTGATTTGTCATCACTCTTCGGGAGCGGGACTCGGGGGGATCTGGCTGGGACCAGCGCTGGGGGTGACTCTGGAGTGGGGTGGGGCTCACATCCACACCACCAGAGGCGAAAGCCAGTCCCCCAGCACTGGGGTGAAATCACCGCTGGGCAGGGGGCCAGCACACTACCTAGGGCACCGCTTGAGTCCGGCTTTGACCCATGGGATTAAGTACCCCGTGGGCTAGACCCCTGCAGAGATCCCGCCGCCCACACCAGAAACGGTCCCAGGCCAGACGCAGAGCATTGCACCCAGGCCCGGGCTATTTTCAAACTGAGCTGCAAAGGCCCCGTTACCGATCGGCCGGACTGTCCCGTTCGGTCCCTGCTTGGCTCTGCTCAGATGAGACGAGGAGACACAAGCGGGGGGCTTGCTGAGACAGAGTCCTCAGCTCATTACAACGGCCTGGAAATCCCTTGCGCTGCGGAGGATGGGCTGAGTTTGGGAGGAACCCAGGAGAGCTCACCTGGGTGTGCCAGAACTTCTGGATTCGTAGATTTTTAAGGCTCAAATGGCACATGGGGACCATCTAAGGTGACCTCCTACGTCACAGCACCCCCCCCCCCCGATTCCAGCATCCTGCGAGAGCGTGTCTTTGAGAGTCTTGACCCCCAGACTCCCACGTCCCCCATTTCCCTGGCTAGATTGTCGCAACGGTGAATCGCCCGGCCTGCAAACAACGTGTGCCCTATTGCCAACCTGAACTCTTCTCACACCAGCCCCCAGCCAGCGCTCGGCCTCCACATTTTCCAAAGACGCCAACGAGCGGTTCCGTTATCCGAACTAAAGGGGAGACGATCCAGCAGCGGTGAGTCCCACTGGGGCATCGCGGGCTGGGGGAGAGCCCTCGCCGGACGTGTCGGGGCGGCGACTGAGGGAACCTCGTCCTGCCATTTTCACATTTCACCTTGAAAACTGTTGTCTGCAGCAGGCTTGTTATAGCTCAGCCCGGCCTGCGCTGCCTTGACAATCCGCGTAGCCATCGCAGGAGAAGGTCCCTCAGACAATGGGGGCTCGTTCTCCCCCAGTACAGAGAACAGGGCCCAGAGAGAGGAAGTGACTCACCCAAGGGCACAGAGGGAGGCTGTGGCAGAGCTCTGCCTGAACCCGGATCTCTGGAGTTGTGGCTTAGGGGCCCCCCTTTCTTTCTAGCAGAGCTTTGCCCCTAGGGTAAGGCTGGGCCAGTTAGGAGTTATAAAGCTGGGTGAGGGGATAACAAATACTCAAGGACAAGACCCCACCCGACGTGGTCAGCAGGGGGGGCCTTTGCTCCAGCGTTCCCCTCCCGCCCCCCGCTGGCTGCGCAGCTGTCGAATGAGAGGCAGCTCAGTTAATTAGAACGAGCCGCTGGGCTTTTCCCTTCGCTCCTGCCATCCCGGCGTTACCAGCCCTCTGCCGCCGTGGCGCTCTGCCCCGGGGTTGGGGCACCCCCCTGCCTGCGTCGACAGTGCCCTGCCCTGCGAGGATCCCCCTTCTGCCCGGTCCCTCTCAGCCTCGGCCGCTCCCCCCTTTCAAACGCTTCCCAGCCAATTCCGCCTCTGCCCCTCTCCCCGGGGAGCTAGGTCAGCCAGCCCTGGGCGCACGGCCGGCTCTGGGTCCCTGCCTTCCACACGCCCCGCGTGAACCCCCAAAACAGAACCCCCCTCCGGCCGAGAGGGGCCGTCCCAGCCTCCAGCGCTGGGTGCCAGTCTCAGGGCCTGATCCCGCCTGCCCTGTCTCTTTACACTGTCGGCCCCTCAGGGAAGGGCCGGTCTCTCACCAGGCGTCTGTGCAGCACCTGGCACACAGGGCCCTGGTCTGGGTTGGGGCCTGCCCCTGGCTGTGTTGCTTCCCAGCCCCATGCTCCTCGGACGAGACTCGCCAGCTCCAGGCGGCTCGGCAGGAGCCAGCCGCCAATCCCCCGCCTCACGCCGGCCTGAAATCCATCATCCGCCTTCCAGCCTTGCCCGCTCTTTAGGGCGCCCGCCTGCAGCCGCCGCGCTGCTGATTTATGCGGGCGGCTCGCCCCGCACCAGCGTTTGCATTTGCTTTCCATAATGATTATAAACGCTGTTTACTTTGGGCGCCTGTCGAAGGCTCCGCAGAGGAACGGATTTCTCTCGCCCCCGGGGGGATTTTACCCCTGAGTGAAGCCTGGATGATGCCGGCTTGAGATAGGAGTGGGATAAGCTGCCCCCCCCCCACCAGCTCTGCCACAACACCTCAATCCTGGACCCCCCCTGCTACTCCAGTCTGGCCCTGCACCCCCCCAGCTCTGTCAATACTTCCTTCAGGCTGAATCACAGCCCCCGGCTATCCCAGCCTGGGCTCCCCACCCCCCAGCTCTGCTGGTGCCCCTCAATCCCGACCTGCTGCCCCCCGGCTATCCCAGCCTGGGCTCCCCACCCCCCAGCTCTGCCGGTGACCCTCAATCCCAACCCGTAGCCCCCGGCTATCCCAGCCTGGGCTCCCCACCCCCCAGTTCTGCCGGTGACCCTCAATCCCAACCCGTAGCCCCCGGCTATCCCAGCCTGGGCTCCCCACCCCCCAGCTTTGCCGGTGACCCTCAATCCCAACCCGTAGCCCCCGGCTATCCCAGCCTGGGCTCCCCACGTTGTGCTGCCCCTTCCCCTCGCTTCATTAGGCCCCTGAAATTCCTCCCTCCCTCCCGCGTCCTGACAAACGGTACAAATTTGGGTCACCTGCACATTTTGGCACCTCGCTGTTTCCCCCTTTTCCAGCCAGCCCCAGGATGCTCCCCCCTGTGAACCTTTCGTGGGTCGAAACCGGAGCTCCAATTCCCACCCCTTTGCAGCTCGTCTCTTGGCCAGTCTGAGCCAGCCGAATCCACCGCACTGAGCGGAAATGACTCGGGGGAGTTACACCCGGCGAGGGATTTAGCCCGAGGACACCACTGCTCACAAAGGGCTCTGCATAGGCAGAGGCAGCATCTCCAGAGGCGAGACTGGAAGCTCTTAGGGGCAGGGACTCTTTGCTGTTCTGCACCTACCGCAGAGGGGCCCCGGCCTCGCTACCGTCATAACCATCATTAAGAACAACGATATCGGCACGCCATGGGCCGGGAAGGTCGTTTGGGCTCCGAGGGTCTCTTCGGGGCACTCCAACTCCTGGGACAAAGACTCACCCGCCCACGGAGACCCGGAGGAGGGCACGACTTACATGCCACCTGGACTTCCGTCTGCCTTTGCAAGAGGGCCCCCATCCGATTGCGGACGATGCAGCGGTAGACGCCGGCGTGGGTGCGGTCCAGTGATGTGATCATGTACCTAGGGGGAGAGGGGACGAAACATACAATCAACCCACTAGGTACGGCAGGAGGCCAACCACAATCTGTCACGCCAGCCACGTTCCTACTACCTTGACGCCTCTCTGTTCAGCACCACAAGGATCTAGGCATTTATTTATTGATGTGCCTCACTGCACATTATGTCTCCAAAGCCACAACTAGATGTCCCAACCCAGGAGACAGCTGGAGGGATGGGGGAGGAGACGGAAAAAGAGAATGCCCCCTGCTGGCAGCAAATGGCATTACAGCAACACAGCCTGCAGGACACATTTGCATTTTTTACCCATGATGCTTTGTGGCACATAGCTCCATCTGTGGGTATTAGCCAAGATGCTCGGGGACGCACACCCGTGCTGCAAAGGTGACCTTAACCTCTGACTGCCAGACGACGGGACTGGGCAATAAGAGGATAGGTCAGTCAATAAATCACCCTGTTCTGTTCATTCCTACAGAAGCACCTCGCACTGGGCACTGTCAGAAGACAGTATGTTGGGCTAGATCAGTGGTTCCCAAACATTAAGACTCCGCGAACCCCTTTCAGGATAATATCTTGTGAACCCCCTCCTAAAAATAAATATTTCCAGGGATTTCCTCCCTTCCCTGAGCATGAATTCTAGAAGCAGTGATCCTGGAAAGAATTTGGATCTTTATGAGATGCTTATTACACACTATTTATGATTACATTATTATCATCCCATTAGTAAGGTTATTACATTATGAAAATGGCAAGACTCTTCCTACATGTTTCCTCAAGGAGTACCAGATGCGAAAGAGCAGGAAGGTGTTTAAGAAGCCACCTCAAACAAAGAGTTCCTCCCACAAGCATTCGGGTCTTGAGCAGTCCAGGCAAACAACGCACGAGTACAACAAAGCTTAAACAAAGCTCTGCCCGGAAGTCATGGTCACGGGGCTCGAGGTGCCGGGTCCCGGTGCCTGGAATTCCCAGGGACAGCTCTGTTCGCCATTACAGATTTTTCTTTCTTAGAACCCCCACGATGCCTTTCACGAACCCCAGTTTGGGAACCACTGGGCTAGATGGATCATTGGTCCGACCCAACCACAGGCACCAACTTGATGAGTTACTGTGTGTGTGTGTGTGTGGGGGGGGGGTGTTCCTGACCCCTGCTCTGCCCCTGCCCTCAGTCCTCTCCCCCCACCCCCCCAGTGCCTCCTGCTCACTGCTGAACAGCTGATCTGCAGGGGGGCGGGAAGCGCTGGGAAGGAGCTGATCGGGGGGCTGCCCATGGGTGCTGAGTACCCACTATTTTTTTTCTGTGGGTGCTCCGGCCCCGGGCACCCAAGGGGTTGGTGCCTACGTAATGTCCGTTCTTATGGGCTTCGTGCCCATGTGGCTGCCCTTGCTCTAACACATGCCTTTAAAAAGCAACTGTGCCAAGCGTGGGAAGGGAGAAATCTCTTGCTGTGCAGCCTGGGGCAGGATTCGGCGCTTCTCGCAGTACGGGACGCAGACCAGCGTCGCGTACGGATTTCTCCCAGGAAACAGGAGCAGTGATCACCATCTGCCCCCACCGCTCCTGTCCGCCTGTGTCACAGGATGGAGAGGCAGCCGGCTGTCAAAGGAAGAGACGTCTGGAGGGGCTGTCCCAGAACTCCTGACCTTGGCTTGCAGCCTCGGGAGCTTCACAGAGGCCAAACGAACTCCCAACAAAGCGCTGCTTGGAGTCACCGGCACCCGGCTGCACAGCTCTGACCCCCAGCAAGGACGCAGGGACCTTTCGGTCTATTCTGGGCCTTGGGGAGTGAGCATCCTTGGCCATGCTGACCCCGCGAGGGAAGGGGAGCGGGCTCAGGGCTCCTTCCCCTCCATTCTCGATGGCAGCCTTTAACGCAGGTGATTTCCCCCTTCGCTGCTGTGCCGTTAATGGCCCCGCCAGCCCCACACCTGCGGCTCAGCGCTGCGGGGGAGTCTGGTACTTGTCTGGGGGATCCCTGGCCAGGTCGGGGGTCAATGCATCACACTTGACCTCCAGGCATTGGTTTAAAGTGAAGCAAAGTCCTGGGGGCTGTCTCTGAAACCCGCCCTGTTCTGCCCCCTTTCCGAGGGGCCCCCGGGGAAGGAAATGGCTGTAAGGGGTTTAGCTGTGACTTTAGCTAGGCACTTTTCAGAGTCCTGGCCTATTTCATTACACCTGTACACTCGGCTGGCCAGAGTTTATGCTCCTTTCCCTCACTAGGATTTGACGTCCAATTTTAAAAGGAGGAGTTTTTGCCTCTAGCTGCCTCTTTTACTCTGCTGCTGAGCCCCGGAGGCATTTTTGGGGCCCCCCTTGCTGTTTCTTTTTTTATTTGGGGTCCATATTTAGTCTGAGCCTCTATGCTGGTGTTTTGAAAGTCACCATGCAATTTGCAGGCATTTCACTCCGGTGACTGCTCCTTTTGATTGCCCTATGGTTAGCTTAGTAATTTCTGCGTTGTTCGCTTTGGAAGGGAAATGCTACAGGGGTGGGCCTCTTTAGTATTTAGACAGATTTAAGATTAGCAGCCGTGTTAGTCTGTATCTGTAAATAAAATGAGGAATACTAGTCTCTAAGGTGCCACAAGTATTCCTCATTTTATTTAGCGTTTAGCACACTCTGGTGACTATTACCAAGCAGTTCAGCTGCATCCACCTCTTGGACCAGACTCTGTGTACTTAGCACTAACTCCCTCCCCTGTTGTAGGGTCCAGCACTAGCTGCTCCAAGGAACAGAATTTTTATCTCTGCATCCCGCCCTTTGACTCGATGCGTCTTTCACATACCCGCAACACGACCTCCTCTGCCTTTCCTATCTATTTTGTAGCCTGGTATTGCTGCGTTCCAGGGATTATCCTCCTTCCACCACGTTAACACAGGGTCTCATTTCACGCCAGGCACCCTACCTCGCCCGGCTTAGTATTGCCACTCTAGCATTTGTACGTGCTGTCTGCAGCCCAAGAGTCCTGTACCCATGTAGCCCCGGCCCCTCGGCTAAGGCAGCCAGGAGAAACAACCCCCCAATGGCTCACGGCTCAATCCAAACACAGCAGGAACCCCAGAAGAGCCAAGTTCTGCTTGGCCAGTGGAGTTCTCCCTTTCCGGCCCACGTCCGGGGCTACAGGGCGGTTACAGGACTCCGGGGTCAATGCTGGCTGCTCAGAGCACAGCCACCCAATCGAAGAGCCGCGAGCCGTGAGGCAGCGTGGCCATTCCTGGGACCCGGTACAGCTCCCCGGGCGACACGAAAGGAAACCAATAGGGCCCAGGAGCAGCAAGCAGCTTCCCCCGGGGGATGAGGAACATGGAGCAGCCCGGTTCCCCAGCTCAACCAGCAACGCTCAGACAAACTAGCTCTGGACCCTGAAACCCCCCTGCCTCCCGCCGGCGGCCTATGGCCGGCTCTGCCCTTTGCCCGCTCCTCGGCTGAGCCGCCGTGCCGCCTCTCTCTCGACAGGCCCTCCTGGCTCACTCCAGCCAGCGTGACTCCACGGTCCGCAGGGACCGGAGAGCCGGGACGCAGCGTCAGGCCCGGCTGCTCCCAGGAGAGGGCCCAGTGCGGCTGCCCGGGGAGCAGGGCCGGCCCGGCAAGGTCACCCAGACCGGCGTGGTTCTGATTAGTCCGGATCGAGCTGCGCGCCAAGCCTCTTATCATCCCCGCCACCCGCAGCGGCTGTGCTTATCTCTCCCTCGCGAGCCTCAGAAGATTATTAGGAGATAAGGGAAATATATGTGCAGTGGCTCCGTTTGGCGCCCTTGGGCATCGGCGCTTTCCTCCTCCACCCCAGCTAGGCCCCACTCGCTCCAGCTCGGAAGGGGGCTCCAATTCCCTGTGTATTTATCACTCAGCCCCCCCTGTATTTCATCAGATAGGGATTACAGGGGCCCCAACCACAATCATGGCCCCCTTAGGGCACCCACCGGTCCTGCCCCCAAAGACCAGGCAGGAGGGGGATAGAGATGCACAGGAAGGGGGAGCGATTTGCCCAGACCTAAGAACAGAACCCAGCTCGGCCGTGTCCCAGACCAGCAGCCTACCTACTAGGCAACACTGCCCCTTGGCTTCAGCAGCCCAAGCGGGCAGGACAAAGCAGCACCAGGCTGGCAGGCAGAAGCGTTAACCTCGGGGTCTCCTCTGGACTATTTTTGTTCAGAACAGAGGGCAACCAGAGAGGGCGACGAGTAAATAAATAAGGAAACCCAACCCCCCTTCCTCCCCCGAAATCCAACCCCGTTAAAAAGGGCCCGGGGTGGTTTTGATTCAGCTGCGTTGTGTCCTGTTGCTTCACCGTTTAAATTAAACTTTCATAACGAGAGACTAACGGACAAATCCCCCTGCCCAGCCGCTGCGGGCGTCAGCACTGCCAGCGCCCCCCGTCTCCCGCCCCCCCCAGCACCCAGAGCATCTCGTCCCCCGTGCTGTCGCACGTGGAATTGAATCTGCCCCACACGGCGGCCGGGGGCCTTTGATGTGACTAAGGGACGAGGGCGATTGAGGTTTTGCTTCACGGCCCCACGGGGAGCCGGAGGGGAGCAGCAGCAGCACCGCTCTGCCCTGCCAGGGCTCCGATCCCAAGCCAGAAAGTAAAGGAGTCCAGGAAGTGGCTGTTTCACCCCAAGGAACCTCTCAGGGGGGCCTGAGATAACCTAGATGTGCCCTGAAGCACCCTTGGGTGCACCGGTGGGTTGACAGGGCTGGGAGAGTTAGTCATGTCGTGGGGCCCTGCTGTGCAAAGCTTCCCCCTCCCGCTCCATCTTTGATGACCCCCCTCGATCCCAGGCAAAATACCTCCCCGCCCTGCTGTTCCATGCCGAGGCTCCAGATACTCCCAGCTCTGCCAGTGCACCTCAATCCTGACCCACAAGCCCCCACCCCCCAGCTGTGCCAGCTCTGGGCTCCAGACAAGCCCAGCTCTGCCATAAGGTGACCAGACAGCAAGTGTGAAAAATCAGGACGGGGTGAGGGGTAATAGGAGCCAATAGAAGAAAAAATCCCCAAAATTGGGACTGTCCCTATAAAATCAGGACATCTGGGGCAGGCTCACTGCTGAGACCTAGCAAACTCATGTCACTCACCACCCCAGCCGAGATGACCCCTCCGTCTCTCCACAACGATCGACATGCTGGGCCGTCTTCCTGTCCGCGCCGCTTGTCTGCCCTGGCCTTGGGAGCCAGCAGGGGATTTGCAGAGACAAGACGAGCCCTGTCCAAGTGTGTCTGAGAGCAGGAGCCTTGCGTGTTTCGCTCCCCTGCCGGCTCACAGGAACAGAGCAGACAGGCAGATGGGAGCCGGGGACCGGCGCACGCCGGCCTGGTGAGTATGACAGGCCCGGAGTCCTGAGAGCCGCTCAGCTAATCGGCACGGCCTGTCAGGCCTCTTCTTAAAAACAGGGCAGCTGTCATGTTAAAAGTGTGCGAGCCACCAGCGTGTGCGAGCCACCAGCGTGTGCGAGCCACCAGTGTCTGCTAAAATTCCACCGGGTCCCCGACCGGCCCCTAGGTGGCAGCGCAGGACCCCCGTTGGGCCACTAAACCGTTTCCTAAGGGCTCGGCTCTGGGACAGTTCAGGGGCCACCAGCGGGCGCCAGCTCTCCCTGCCCCGGTTTCCACCGGTGGCCAAGCCACACAGTGCCCAAAGGACTGCTGGCCACTGGCCCAGACAGCGTGGGCGTGGGCTGGGGGCCTGGGCTTACCCGGAGTTCGAAGCCCCGGCTTGGCCGGCCCCGTTAGCCCGAGCGGCCGCGACTCCCTGGCAGCCGTCGCGGTCACCGGCTCTTGGGGTCTGAGCGTCGCCGGGGCCAGGGAACAAGGGAAGAGCAAAGGGGGGTCATCCTGAGCCAGGGGGAGCCTCTCCTGCCTCGGGGAGATCATGCCCCACACCTCCATCTCCCGCCTGAGCGCCCGGCTTCAGAGCCAAGCTTCCTGGAGCAGGGCTGGCAGTGGCGTTCAAAAGACAAAGAGGTGCCAGGATCAAAGAACCAGCATAGCCCTGTGGCCCGTGCCTGACCCCGCAGGGAGCGCCCCGTGGGAGAGAGTCCTCGAGTGTCACGCCCGATATCGACCCAGCTCCTGACTGGCTCTAAATGAGATCGTTCAATTCCGCCGAGCTGTCAGGAGCCGCCGCGGACGCCAGAAATAATGGGCAGACTCTCCTTGCACTGTCCTCGGTAATAAATCTCCCCGCGCCCCCCGACGCAGGCGGAGAGACACGTGTTCAAACACACTCGCAGCCACGGACACGCCCACGCCCGGGTGTGCACACGCCGAGGGCCGGGAACACACAGGCCAAGGCCTAGCATGCCCCAGAACAGACCCAGGCATGTTTCCTCACACACACACACGCACGTATGCACACGCACACAGACATAGCTATGTGCTCGTCCCCCCTCCCTCTACTCACTCGCCTGGGGATCCCGTCTACCTCTCACCCCTTCCCCATGGGAAGCAAGGGGAGGCCGAGGGGCAGATGCACAGGCTGGCAGCGCCGGGAGGGAGAAATACATCCCAGGGACCCGTGAGTGGGTGTGGCAGAGCCGGTGCTGTCCCCCGGGTTTGTTATTGTAGGGTCACTCACAGGCTGGCGGGGGGAGAGCAAAGGGGGTGGGGGGCACTCGGACGCCGACTTGCAGAGAGCAAAGGGGCAGGAACACTCGTGGGGACTCTGCAGCTGTATTCCGGGCTCCGACACTGTCTCACGGTGTGACCCGAGGCCATGTCCCCTTGCCGTGCCTCAGTTTCCCATCTGTAAAAGGGGATGAGAAAACACCCTGTTGCCTTAAGTGGACTGTGCAGAGCAGGCAAAGTGCTAGGTAAATAAACAGCAAGGGCTGAGTATCACACACGCGTCCTGGCTCACCCGGAGGATCAGATCGTGTTTGATCCCCAGCAGTGCCCATGACGTGATACCTGGCCTTGCACCATGCAGCCCGCTCATGGCCGTGCCCTCTGTGTAGGCACAAGCGTGTGTCGGCGTGCGCCCTGCACCCAGCCAGCTCTGTGTGTGGATGGGTGTACGACGGGGGTGTGTAAATGCACAGATGCAAATTTCTTACGCTGCTTCACCCCATCGAGTTTGTACTGTGTGCTGCGGGTGTCCAAGTCACTCAAAGCCCTTGATTAACGCAGCCCAGCGCAGGGTCTGCAACCTCCCCACTCACTCCCCCGCTGGCCTTTCCTATCACATGAGCAGCCTGTCAGTGTCTGGGGCGGGCAGGCTCCTCACCTGGATTCTCCGGCACTGTGGAGTTCAGCTCAGCAAACGCCTCTGAGCCATCTCCTTGGGCCTGCGAGGGGAGAATGAAGAGATCCTCCGCTAGGTCCCTGAGGCGAGACATCCCTGCAGGCCCAATTAACCGGCCTCTTCTCCTTGCCACCAGAGGCAAAGGGCCCATTAAGGAGCTGGTCTGTTTTGCACACCTGAATGGAGGGAAATAGCCCAGAGAAAGGAAACAAATTACTCAGCCCAGCCCTGGCCCGAAGTTATTAACCAAATCAGAGGAGAGACTTTGTTCTCCGGTAAAGGCTTTTATCTCCACTGGCTTTAATTTTGTTTTCTTTCTGATCTCCCCTGGCATTCAAAGGATCGTTACCGAGTGCAAGTGCTCGCCAGACAAAGGGACGGGGCTGCCGTCAGGGAGCGGGAATTAATTGGGAGTCACAATGCAGAGGTGGGCAGCTCTGAAATCCGTAAGCAGGAAGTTTTGTTTAGGGTATAAACTCTCAGGAGCGGCACTGAACCCAGCCCCCTCGTGGCATGGCCTGTCCTCCCTCACAGCCTCCTTTGTTGTTGCCATGCTGTTCACAAGCAACTAGGCTGGGGAAGACCGGTTTGTTATTGTAGGGTCTCTCATGGGGCAAGGATACCTGCTGGTTTGTTATTGTAGGGTCACTCACAGGGCTGGGACATGAGCTGGTTTGTTATTGTAGGGTCACTCATAGGGCAGGGACATGCGCTGGTTTCTTATTGTAGGGTCACTCACAGGGCTGGGACATGACCTGGTTTGTTGTTGTAGGGTCACTCACAGGGGCGGGGACATGAGCTGGTTTGTTGTTGTAGGGTCACTCACAAGGGCGGGGACATGAGCTGGTTTGCTGTTGTAGGGTCACTCACAGGGGCGGGGACATGAGCTGGTTTGTTATTGTAGGGTCACTCACAGGGCGGGGGTTGTTTTTGGAAGGTCGCCCGGACCTGCCAGGCTGCTGGCATTGATTTTCCGGGTTTTTCAGTGATTGAGAGAACATTGTTCCCGGGGGGAAATCCATGTCTACGGAGAAGAACGGTCTGGGCTGTGCAGAGAGACCAATGACCGGGAGCGAGAAGGAAAAGCCAGGCCAGACTTCCAGGCAGGGAGCTCAGCCCAGGGAGGGAGAGGTTAGGCAGGTGGCTTCATGGCTTTTCCGAAGCACCAGGGCGAGCCCCGAGAAGTGCAGTGAGCTCCTGGCCCTTATCCAACCCCCTGGCCCCGGCCCCTTAACCATGCTGCTCAGAGCAGCGTGTCTAGCTCTGCACGGAGCCAGACACGCTGCCCCGTGGGAGTGCTGCCCACACGGCGGCGTGGCTCCCGTGGAAGGAGGAAGGCGAGAGAGGGGCCGGGAGCAGCCTCCCCGGCCGGCAGGCCGCGTGGGAAAGTCCCATCCCTCCTCTCCCGCCCTAAGCCCTTCCCCTCCAAAAGGATTTGGAACTGGGGTGATCAACACCCGCTTCCCTGGGTGAACCTGCTGGCAAAACAGCCCCTTCTGCCCAGGGGAGGAGACCCGCGGGGATTTCTAGGCTCATCTTTTCCGTTGGTTTGGGTGGGAGATGCCCTTGTGAGCGCCTTTCCCAGCCCTCTCCTCCCCTGAACAGTCGCTAGCACTTCCCGCTGCGGTGACATGTCCGATACAAAGGCCTCTGGGCTATTTTGGGGCATGGCCGCCGGACCCAAGACATCACCCCGAAGCCCGTGTTGCTTTGTTATTGTGGGGTCACTGTGACGGGGTCGGTCACTCACCCGGCGGCGCCCCCGTCTGGTCGTCACGGGAATTAGCTTTTTTGACCCTGGAGCGCCCCTGCTGGCCGACGTCCGCTTCTCCACTCTGGCCCCATGCCCCTCCCGGACCTCGGAGCCCCTTGCTGAGGGTGCTGCACCCCTGCAGTACCCCCCCTGGTCTTAGGGTTCCCCCACCCAGGGACCCACCACCTACTATCCCCAACTCGCCTCAGAGTGTGCCACTGTCAGTCACTACTTGCTCCCGCTCACTGGGGCGGACTGCAGTCTCATGGCTACTCATCACCGCAAGAAGGGGTTGGCCTGCTGCTGCTATTACCAGCCCTGGGCCGCCCCCTGGCAACCCCCAGTACCCCGTGGGTCGGGCCTTCTCTAGGCTCAGCAAGCTGGGGCCTTCTCACTAGAGCTTAGGCTCCCTGGCTCCCAGCTGCCTTGTCCATGCCCTGTCCCAGTCTGGGTACTCTATTAATGGCTCCCTGCAGCCAGGCCCTGTCTCTCTCTGACTACAGAGGAGACTGTCTTCCTCTCAATGCAGTGGAGACTGACTTTAGGCCCTTGCCTACTCTTGCAGCCTGGGGCTCTCAGGCTAGAGCTCTCCCCAGCTCCTACCGCCTAGCCCCAGCCCTGCACCCAGCCCAGTACCTAACCCAGGTACCTGGCTTCCTCCTGCAGCTAGGCCTGTTTCCCTCTGGGTACAGAGGAGACTCCTTGCTTCTCTGCCTCCCCGCCCTTATATCCTGACTGGGAGTGTTTGGGGCGTGGCCACACAGCTGAGCCCAAACTCCCAATCAGCCTGGGAGTTTACAGACTCCCAGCCACAGTCCCTTCCCTGTCTGTTTTAAACCCCTTTTGGGGCTTTTCCAAGCCCCTTCCGGTAGGGGGCGGGTCACTCACAAGGGCTGGGCTACAAGTGCCAGTTTGTTATTGTACGACTGCTTACGAGCCGTGGGATGCTAATGCTCACTTTGTTATTGTAGGGTTGCCCCCCGATCGTGCAGGCTGCTTGTTATTGTAGGGATGGTTAATGGCGGAGGCCCTGATTTATTTGGGGGGGAGAGGGGACGTCACAGCTGAAACGTTTACTCTAGCAAATTAAAAACCAGAACGTTGCAAGGCCTGTGTAAGCTTTAAACACAAGCCATGGGAAGCAGCAGCTCAATAGATTTGGGATCTCAGAGCCTTAGTACAGCCCCTTTGATTAACATACTGTATAACGACTAATTAATTCTCCAGGGGGACATGTACTAGAAGCGTTACTGTGTGATAATGAAATGGCAAGAGAGCATTAACACACACTTGGCAAGATTTACCAGCTCTCCCGTGCAGAGAGCAGTGGCCAGCAGAGGGGCCTCACTCAATATGTTTTTCACCATCCCCCCGGTATTTAATCAGCTCATGTTAACGGTATTATCGAATCTCAATTAGCTCCTGATTGGAGAAGGCTGCGTTTGGACACATGCGGCCAGAGCCATCCTCGGCGGCGCCTGCCAAAGAGGCATTTTGCTGTGGTCAGGGGAATTCCAGGAACTCCGGCGGCCTTGTCAATCGTCCGCCCAATTGGTCCGGCTAGAACAATAAGCCGTTTAATAATTTATGCACATGCATTAATCCGCTGGCTTCCTACAGAGCGCAGGGGGCGGAGAGCCCAGCCACGTCGGGCCGGAGAGAGGAACGAATAACAAGACGGCTATTCGTGTTTCAGTATCTAAACGGGACCCGGCCAAGGTCAGGGCAAGAGGCCGGGAACACGTCCTACTTTTCTCCGCGGCTGGGGTGAGTGCGTTTCTGGACTGCCACTCCAAACTCACGGATAGACACTGGATCTGTAACCCCAGACACCTCCCCTCCCCAGTAACCAATCAACATGCACAGCCTGGCTACCCTACAGTAACACACGCAGCCCTGCCCTCCAGAGCAACCCTACAATAACAGAGCAACCTAGATAGGCCGGGGCTCGGGAGAAAACCTCAAATCAAAAAAGCGTCTCTGTCCAGATAGAACTGGGAAACACGGTGCTGCCTGGCTCATGGGAAAGTGGGCCTGCAAGTTTCTGGACAGGCACGTCTTGGCCTCCCCACCCTTCACGTTAAATGTAAAATTCACTGAACTTCCAAGAAGCTCGCAGGGTTTGGGATGCTCTGATTTTTAGCTGCATTTCCCTCATCCCTGTGGTCCATTCCGATCAGACGGCCACGTCCCGAGCAATTCGCTCCGCTCAGCTTCCCACAGCTGCTTGTAAGGCCCGAGGAAGGAGCCCAGAACCCAAACTGGGGTTCTGCTCGCTGGTTTTAGCGGCCGATTCCTGCTCTCGCTTGCGTCAGCTTCGCACTGGTGCAAACCCACTGACCCGGGTGGAGCCGCTCCCGAGCGAAACCTGTGGGAGCGAGAGCAGAACCGGGCCCGTTTTCTTCCCAGCTTCCTCCGAAAAAGGTATTACGAGAGCCAAAACGACAATCCTGTGCTAGAAAGAGAACCCACAGGCATCCGGCCTCAGTGAGGCAGAGTGGGGGCTGTGGCGTAGCAAAGGAAACCCAGACCAGAGCCTGGTGGGGAATTAGTCATGCAAACATGTTTTGGGGGGTGAGCGACGTGTCTGCCGAAGCTAATATGCAAGCCAAGGAGCTAATTAAATTTTCCCAGTCTCCACGCTTCTGGCAGGGGCTTCTAGGCTCGTGGGAAGACATGGGAAATCCTCTGGGGGCTGCTGGAGTCTTGCACCAGATGTGGAGGGAAGAAGGGATGGAAGTGGGAAGAGAATGTATTGAATAGAGAAAGAGGCGTGTGTGAGACTCCGTCCGTCTGTACATATTCTAATATATGTGCAATGTAATTTCAGAAGGGAGCAGGACTCAGTGCAAACCTTAATATGACAATCTCATGTGATAAATTACCAGCCCTAACCAATCTGCATGTTAAATTTCTTGCACGGGAAATAAATATCCTCAAATCCACCAGAGCTCTTTCCTATGGAGGGTTTCATGAAAGACAGCGCACGGCCTGATTTGCATGTTATGATTCCTTGTATGAAAAGAGCTCAGACGCCGGAGAACCCACGGGAGAGCCACGCGCCGGAGAGAGAAACCGCGGAAAAATTTCGTAGCCCCGAGCCATAGGAGCGTGTGCGCATGGGGGCTGGGTAGAGAGCGGAGCACACACTAGGCCAGAATTTTCACACTTTCATGGTGGTGACCCCTTTCACACAGCAAGCCGCTGAGAGTGACCCCCCCTTATACATTAAAAACACATTTTAAAATATTTACCCCTATTCTTTCCTGGGGGTCTGACTGGTGAGTCTTGCCCACACGCTCAGGGTTCAGCTGATCACCATATTTGGGGTCGGGAAGGAATTTTCCCCCAGGGCAGATTGGCAGAGGCCCTGGGGGTTCTTCGCCTTCCTCTGCAGCGTGGGACACGGGTCACTTGCTGGAGGATTCTCTGCACTTTGAAGTCTTTAAACCAGGATTTGAGGACTTCAATAGCTCAGACAGAGGTTAGGGGTTTCCTACAGGAGTGGGTGGGTGAGATTCTGTGGACTGCGTTGTTCAGGAGGTCAGACTAGATGATCAAAATGGTCCCTTCTGACCTTAAACATTAAGAGTCTACAAATGCTGGCATCCAAGCGGGTTTGGGGTGGAGGCTGACAGCTCACGACCCCCAAGAAATAACCCCACGACCCCCTGAGGGTTCATGACCCCCAGTCTGAGAACCTCTGCACTCAGCCAAATCTTTCCAACTTCTTGGCCGCAAACTCTCCGGCGATGCTGAGTTCAGCTGCCTTCTTAAGGAAGGACGAGCCCTTCCTCGGAGAAGTTTAGCTTTTCCCTGAGAGCCTCCCCAGGGTTTTCCCAGACAGATGCACCAGGCAGGTAACAGAGGAGGGTGGAAGCTGATCTCCAGAGAGTGGTGCAGAGACAGGCTAAGCAGTGCCGGGATCTCCTGTATCCTCACAGCGCCCTGCAGGCCGGGTTATCAGAGCGAGTGAGCCCGGCACTCCTCCGCTCTGCGCCAGGCTTTGATGCCAACTCAGGGCTGCGTAAGGAGGAAGGGCCCCCTGACCCGCATCCTTCCCCCTCACCCTTCCCGGCACCCCCACAAGTCGCTCCCCTTTGTGTGCCGGGCCCTGGCTCAGGGAGGGAGGAAGAGGGGGGTTGCTATGGAAACACAATGCAAAACTGGGAGACAGGTTCTTTTCTTTAAAAGGAAAAACCGGTGAACTTATTAGTCTTAAACGCCATAATGAGTGAAAGGCAGCGCAGGCCCCCCCGCTGGGCTAATCAGCCCTCAGGCCCCCTCTCCCCAGCACTTCCCAGGGCTACCCCGGCTCCTTTCAATCGGGGTGTGCGGGGGAGAGGGACGTCAGGGAGCATGGCGGGAAACGAAAGCCACGGAGCAGATGCCAGGCCGGGGGGTGGGGGGTGGGGGGCAGGGCACTTGCGTTGGGAATTAGCGACGTCTCGTTTGGCGAGAGGAACTGTCCCCGGGCCAGGGCAAGGAGCCCCCGCAGCGCTGCAGCCAGCGGGCCAAGGGCTCTCCGGGAACCGCCGTCCTCAGACGCTCCCTGCTCTCGGCGAGGGCGGCACAGATGGGGTGCAGGCCGGGCGGATGTCACCTCCAGATTCAAAGGCTGCACTGTTCTAAACTCCTCTGGGGTCCCGGCCCTCCCTCCCCATGGGCATGGGGGAGTCAGGGAGGGTCCAGGCCTGTTGGGACTCTGCTCTGCATGTGGCCCAGGGCTGCCGATGTCAAGGTCAGCCCACTCCAAAGGCTCCGGCCTGCGTCTCCGCTGGCCACGCCAGGCCTCCCGGGGCAAACGCCTGGATGGAAAGAGAGGAGCGAGCGACAGAGCCAGGAGTCGGATGGTGCTTCTCCTCTCCAGCTGCACCGGGGTGACAGTACCCCAAAAGGCTTCCCTCCTGGGCAAGTGCTGGGACAGGAGGAGCAGGGCCCAGGTTACCCAGCGGGCTCGGTAACCGGGCTGCCCTTGTGCCGCTTTAAACAACAACTACAAACCAACCTGGGCCCTAGTTCATCGCCCCGGCAGTGGAACCGATCAGGTGGTGAATAGCTACAAAGGGCCAGTGCTCACCCTGCCCCCGGCAGCCGGCTCCCAGGTGGTCCTCTGGCGGTCAACACCTGTTGTGTCTCGTCTGAAACTCAGTGCATCGGGGCAGGGACCCTGACTGGTGTTAGGCTTGTATCGGGCCCAGCAAAGCAGGTCCCTGGGCCCAGCTTCTCAAGGGAATGTGGGTGCCTAATTCCCCTTGAAATCAAAGTACCTAAATCCCTTTGGGGTCTGGGCTCTCTTAGCGCTACCACGATACAAATAAATAATGGCGTTGTGCATTTCGAAAGCACCTTCCACCCAGTGGCACCAATTCGCTGAACGTGTGCATTAAGCCCCACACCCTCCCACTCGAACCCTTTAACAAGAGGGGAAACTGAGGCCACAGAGGAAGGCCAGCAACTCGCAGAGGCAGGATGAGAACCCAGGAGTCCCCTGCACTAGGGATTATAACAACCAATTTCCTTCCTCCCAACGTACCTGAAGGGAAAACACTCTCGCCAGCCGTGGCAGAATTCATTGCTAATTGTGAAATAACTTCGCTAAGGAGCACTGGCAAAGCAATTGCTCCGAGCAGAAACCCCGGCGAGCGAAGAGACACACTAAAGATGATAAACAATTTTGACCCGTGTAATTACTTTTTTCTACCCTGAAACTGGTATTTGCTGAAAAACCCGTGAGTGATTTTCCTGTTCCGAGGGCTGCCCAGTGCAGTAATTGTGCCATTAGGAGCGAGCTATTGGCAGGGCTGTCTGAGCTCGGCTCCGGAGAAAGGGGGAAGAGAGCCGCCGCATTGGGTTTCAGGTCACATCCTGGCCTTGCTGCTAAGCCCCAGAGCATCCCCGTGGGAGTGACCGGCTGACAGCCGTACGGTGCATGCTGCTCGACTTACGGTACAGACCCAGGTGCCGTAGGTACCCGGAGCCCGTTGAATGGGCCAGGGAGAGCATCTTGCTACGCAGGCTGGCTCTGCCCAGGCGGGCTGTCTGATCAGTCCCGCTGCTGAAAGTAACGCCCACAGCTCTGCCTTCTCACTAGGCCCCCGGCAAGCCCAGGGGCGCAGCCACCCAGGGGATGCCGGGAAGAGGTCGCGGACCAGGCGTGCAGCTTGATTTTGTCACCTGTAATGAGGTTGCCCCTCCATGCGCCATTCCCACCTGATGCGTAGCAGAGACCTGGGCGGCGCCACAACTGTCACCCCGGATCTCCCAGCCTTGTCGCCCGCATCCAGGCCAGCCCTGCCCTCCCCAAGGACTAGTCCATTTCTAAACTCGTTAACTGCTAATTACTACCGCCCTTCCGGCTGCGCGGGCTGGCGCCGGGCCACCTACATCTCTATTAACCTTCCATTTATGCCCATCACAACTAATTCCGGCGTTTCCGCTGCCTCGCCAGCAGCCCCCAACTCCCAGACAAGAGGCTCAAACCCTCATCTCAATGGTGTCTGTCTCCACAGAGACTCGGGCTGCACTGAGCTGCGGAGGGCCGGCTGGGCCCGAGTGGCTGGGGAATGGGGTTAGAGCCAGGAAGTGATCTGCTTCATCGGCCACAGAACTGGGGGTTGGCTTGTTTGCCTTTCCCTGCACCACGGGCCTCTGGCTAGAAGCTGGATCGGGGAATCTGGAGCCTTCTCAGAGGCTGGGAAAGGGTCACCTTTGCACCCAGGAGACAACTGTGACCGTCACACTTATAGGAAACCTTTCAGCCAATGATCTCAAAGCACTGCAGCAATATGGGCCCTGCTCCCATTTTACAAGAGGGAGAAACGGAGGCCCAGAGCTAGGTGGTGACCCTTCCATGGCCACCCCATGAGTCAGTGGCAGACCTGGAAATAGAACCCAGAAGTCCCGGCTCCCAGTCCTTGAATCACTAAACCGCGTTTCCTCCCGGAGCCAGGAAGCAGACCGAGGCATTTTGACTCTCAGCACCAAAAGGGGCCAAAAAGTTTGCACACCCCTGGGCTAATCCTTCCAGGCCTCCCCAGCCACGTGACCCTTTTCCACCGGGAAAGGCCTCGATTGTCCCTCCCCATGCCACTAACAAAGAGAGGCCAACACCCGCTGGGTTCTCAGCCGAGGCAGCCCGTATCACCATGCCCCACATTCCTACGCTTGCCAGCGGGAAGGCACTGTGGGTGAGGGGCAGCGAATGGCTCCGTGGCTCAGTTTTGCAAGCGGACGGGAAGAGCACCCCCTGACCGTACTGCCCTCCCCCCACCCACTGTAACCCGTTAACCAGGAGCCTGGTACCTGTCTTCTCCTTTAAGAGCCGCACGGGCTGGCTCCTCTCCAGGCTGATCCGTGTGCGCGCCACAATCCTGTCACATGAATAAATAAACCCACCTTGGAAATGCCGCGGCAGCAGCTGCCAGATAAGCTGTCGTGTCGGCATCCACCTCAGCGCTTCTCTCGCTGCCCTGCTTAATTGGCTCCCCCTATTGCTCACCACACCGATCCCCAGCCCCCCTTCCTCCCCCAGTGACCCACCCCGCCCCCAGCACCGCCGGCTTTTCGGTCACCTCCTGGATGTTTCAGCATCAAAGGGGAGTGTCTAGAAACTCACAGGTGGCGGAGCAGCAAACCCAGTCGGATTCCAGCTCCCGGCTCTAGCACTCTGGACACCCCAGTCGGGACACTCATCTGGTTCCCCCCTGTGCCCTCAAGTCCCCATCTTGGTGCCTCCCCCGACCGGTCAGTCCCCTGAGTTGCTGGTAGGTTTGTCCCAGCGGCAGGGGCTGCTGAAAGCTTGCGAGGGTCTCCTGGGGCCTGCGGCCTGTCGGAAGCCCAACCGGGAGCATTTGCACCCACAGATCCCTAGCTCCCTCGAGCTGGCAGCTGTGCTCTGTTGCAGTGTAGGGGGCTCTCCTGACACCCGCCCACACTCCATGGGGCTGCTGCGGGCACCACGGTGGTGCCTCCCACGAAGAGCCAGGGAGGGGAGAGGGTGTTCTCACAGCAGGCAGCAGGGAAGGCTGAGGTGTGTGACCAGCTGATTCTTCCTCACTCACCTGGCCCCGACTCCCCTGGGCAGCGCCAGCTTCACTCTAGTCCTCTCCCTCGCAATTTGTTCTACGCTGGTTTGCTTAATGAGTGACACCGCCGAGCGTCACTGCAAGCCACGTCTGGAGGGTCGTATGCAACGCTTGCTACAGGATTGTGGCTCAGGCACTGGGAGCTCTGAGTTCAACAGCCAGCTGCCTCTGGGACCTTTTGCAGCGCTGTGCCTCAGTTTCCCTATCAGTCCACCTGGGGAGGGCTCCCACGGACATGCCAGCAAAACTTCCTGCACGCCGGGTCCTGCTTTCCGCCTTGCAAGGAAAGTGAATGGCTCCACATAGGGTAACCAGACGGGTGTGAAAAATCGGGACAGGGAGTGGGGGGGGGGAGAGGAAATATAAGAATAGGTAATATAAGAAAAAGACCCAAAAATCGGGACTGTTCCTATAAAATCAGGACATCTGGTCTCCCAAGCTCCACACAGCTCCAGAGCCCGGCCTTCCTCTACGCCCACCCACTCAGCAAACACAAAACAAAGGGATTTCCCTTCGTCCCAGCCGCGATGGGGCCCTCAGGCGGCTGTCAGGGAGGGGATTTCAAAGCGGGGGCCCATTGTCTGCGTCCCCAGGGTCCTGGAACATTTAGGAGTTGCCGTGGCAACGAGAAGCCTTTGGATTTGATTACTTGAAATGGGGAACGGCTGGTCTAGGGCTGAATTATTGATTAAAATAGAGAGGATGACACACGCGGAGGAGAGGCGCCCGGCTTGATTTAAAGGTGAGCCTCGAGCGGCTGCCACCCCGGGCCGGCGGCTTTTCTTTCTGATTCCTCCCACCCGTCACGCGAGCCGGGGAATAAAGCTGACGATGGGCCCCGGGGTCGGCGGGAGGGGCTGTCGCCGCCGGGCGGGAGGGCGGCGAAAGCTCTCGATGACGGTCGAAGCACAGGACAGCTAACGAACGGCGTGAAGGCGGCAAGCGCCGGCGAAGTACGCAGCGCGGTAATATTAGCGCCCGGCGCTTTCCCTCTTCAAAGCGCGCCGCCCGGCCTTAACGGGTTAACAGAGCGGGGTGCATGCCGCTCACAGATCTTGCCCACCCAAAGCAGTTCAATGGGATGGCAGCCACAGATTGCATTGGCCGGGGTGTGGCCTGCAGGCTGCACCGTGGCCTCCTCGTCCCTGTCGATCCGGAGTCCCTTCCCGGCCACCTCCCCAAACGCCTCTGCCACAGAGTTCACGGGGCAGCCCACAGGCCAGTAGATGGGCAGACCGCCCCCAACGGGCACACGCCTGAGACTAGACCGTAGCGTCTGGAGAAGGGGGTGACACGGGTAGCAATTCCTGCCCTCGGGTGGATTGGGCCCAGGGCGGCGGGGAGAGGACAGCGTCACTTCATCTTGGCTCCGAGCTTCCCACCTCCCCAGCAAGCCACCCCGAGGTGCGCCCAGGGAACTCATCCGCTCTACAGGACGCTTGTGTGGCCTCATCTGGGATCTCCCAGCGCCTGGGACGCCCCGGACGGCTCCCCTCATCCCACCCCACCACAGCCTGAGCAGAAGAGACCGTCGAGATGGGCAAACCTCCCCTGCCCCTTGGCGGCAGCTGCTCTGGACGGGGAAGGTCCCGGCAGCTCCCCACCGGCGGGCGCGTGGGGCTCGCTCACCTGTATTCCAGAGAGAACTTGGTCAGCTCCTTGTTGTTGTGAAGCCATTTGAACTCCAGGGGCCAGCTGCCCTCGGCCATGCAGGTCAGGACTAAGCGGTTCCCTTCCAGGTGGACCTGGCTCCGGACCGGCTCCGTTTTGAAATACGGCGAAACGTCATCTAGAAAGAGAGGCAAAGGGGGCAAAATTAAACCCACTGGATCCCCAGGGCACCTCACATGGCCCCCGTCCCCTCCCACGGGGCATATACTCCCCCAAAGTATCCACGGCAGCCACACAGCAGGCCGAACGGCAACTGGCAGGAGCGGGGCTCCCTCAGCCCCCCCAGGAGTCACCCACCTGCCAAGACTAGCCTCAGCCCCATCAGGTGGGCACACGCCAACCCAGCTGCCTGCCTGAGCCTGCGGGAAGATGGAGACGGCACCGCTGGGCGTTGGGCCCTGGGCTGGCTTGAGACTGAGGCCTCCTCTTCCATCCAGCCCGGACGGTCAGAGCCCCGTTGTCTGGGCGCTGCCCAGGCAGGGCGGGAGGATGCAAGGACTACACAGGGGGGACTGAGGCCCTGGGAGGTGAAGAGTCTTGCTCGGGGCACACCGGGGACTCGGTGGCAGAGAAGACGTTGACCTCTGTGCAGGTGGCACAGGTCAGGGACAGAGTTGGGATGGGAACCCAGGAGTCCTGTCCAAACCATTAGACTCTAGAGCACTCTCCCTCCGGCAGGGGGGGTAAATGCCAGGAACCTGGCCTCTCAATGCCACGCCCTAACCCGCCTCCCAACCCCCTGCTCTCACCCCCTTGTCATCACGCTGCCGGGGGAGTAGCTTGTTAGGCTGGAGCTGGGAGGGGGGCTGGCCTGGGAGAGGCGGGGGTTGGGTCTACCCCATTGTTACTCCCTTGGCTGAGAGATGGGGCCACTTCTCTCCTCTGCATCTGTGGGATGCAGCTGACAGGACTCCTACCAGCCAGTGCCACCCTCGAGACCCACTGGGCTGGGCCCAGCCTCGTTCTCTGGAAGCAGCCGCCTTGCCAACCCAACCCCGCCTCCTCAGCAGGGTAGGGTCGGGTGGGGGAGGAGGGGTGGAAAGAGGTCCAGGGGTGGGGGGATGGAGAAGGAGGAAAACGGAAGCAAGAGGGAGGAAAGGAACGAGGGGACTTTGAAGGGTTTGTTCTTTCCAGCCACCTGGTGCTTAAAAGAGCCCTGCCAAGGCCGAGATGAGACTCGGGGACGTCTTTGCCCCGGGGAAGATTTCTCCTGTGCTGACAGTGGCGGCTTCCGCGCTGGGGCCGGGAGATAATGATGCTTTGGTGCCAGGGGATCTCAGAGCCTTTTGCAAACCTGCTCCCCACCCTGCCAAGCAGGGCAGGAGCTGTACCCCTGCTTCCCGGCACAGGGGAACCCGCTGGGACATCACCCACACTCCCACAAGGGGGGGATGGAACCCAGGTGTCCTAGGTCTACCGGACCCACGCCCAGGCTGTTAATCCTAGGCAAAGCAGGGGGCACACGGTAATAGACGTCTCCCAGGTCGCTCAGACACCATTTCCCCTCACCTTCAGCGCCTCGCCTCCCACTGGCCATCCACCAGACACCCCCGCCCCCCGCATTCGGAGCCTCCCCACCCCCCCGGCTGTGCGCCAGACACCCCTCCCCCTCGCATTCGGCACCTCCTCTTTCATTGGCCTTTGCCCATGCCACGCTGGCAGACCTGCTCATGCCAAGGCTCTCACGCCTCAGCTGGACACGGACAGATCCGGAGCTGGAATCCGCCGGGCCCGCCGGCGGGTGAATATCGATCAAGCCGGTATTAGAATGCGAAGGAAGCGTTCGGTGTTGGGACGCTGTCGAATGCTTGTGAGCGGCTGCCTGAATTAATCTCTCCGGCCGGGTCTGTGCTCCGTACTGCCCTGTCATGTGTGAGCAGGGAGAGGTGCTGCTCTTGGAGGGAAATTGTTCTGCCCCTCCCGAAAGAGGAGCCCTGTCAATCCCAGAGGGGCTCTGACAAGTGGAAACTCCCCACATCTGCGCCAGGGAGTCGCCAACGAAAGGACCAAAGACTCTAATCGTTGCTCTCCTCCCTGGGAAGATGAGAGTTGCCAGTGGACTCCTCCCAGCAGCTGAGTTTGCTGCTCAGAGCACATGGCAGGAGGGGTAAAAACCCCAGAGCAAAGGAACTAAGGATCTTTGCGGTGCTTGGACTCAGGGGGAGGCAGGTGTTTCTAGGCATAGCTGGGGCAGCCGCAAAGGACAAATCAAGTTGGCTTCTCTGGCGGGGTTCCGGTGTCTCCTGGAACGCGGGACACAGCGAGGGCCTTTACGCCGTGGCTCTCAACCAGGGGGGCACAGGCCCCAGGAGTACGCCGAGGCCTTCCAGGGGTGCACCCACGCAGCGAGACATTTGCCTCGTTTGACAACAAGCTTCATAAAACGCACTAGCGCAGCCAGGACAAACTAAAATTTCATCCAGTGCCTGGCTTATACTGCTCTGTAGACTGCCCGCTGACGTGGAAGGGCCGGGTTTATATTCCATTGGATTGATTTGATCATTCTATGGGGGAAAGGAGAACGCCGGCGATTGGTAAGTAACCGTGGGTCCGTGACACCTTGGTGTTTCATGTCTGATTTTCTAAGCGAGCAGTTTTGAAGCGAGGTGACACTCGGGGGTCCGCAGAACAAATCAGACTCCCGAAGGGGGGACAGTCGTCTGGAAAGGTTGAGAGCCGCTGCTCCAGAGGGCTCCCACTCACGTCCTATCCCACCCTATCACTCTCCAGCAGTCACTTCGTGCTCCCGTTCGCTGGCCCGAGCCCACACAGCTAGACGAGAGTGAGCTGGGCGCTCTTCCTCCTTGTGCAGCAGTGAAACCACCGGCCGTGCTGATTTTAAGGGCGTCCTGCTTTCAACACACAAACCGGGCCAATTTGATCTGGGAATTGTGGAAAGAATCTCGGGACACCTAGGAAGTCACAGCTGCCATTCCACTACCGGTGGAACATCCTGGCATGACTGGGGCCAGAATTCGGATCTTGTCACCTGAGCTAAAGGAGAATCTCCATTAGTGATTAACAGTACAGGGCCTATGAAACACAACTGGGCAGTTCTGATCCATCCACTAGAGGGCAGCAGTCTCACAAACATAGCAAAATTCATTACAAGATTAACCCCCCACATCCTCGTAGTCACTCTTTAAACCAGGCATGGCTGACATGGGCCTACATTAATCTGGTTACCCCGAGAAGCCAACCCCAGTAATCACACCGCTCAGAAACCTCCCTCCGCCTCTCCCCTCCAAGCCATTTTTGCAACCGTATCCACAAGAGCTTAGTCTGTCTAGGGCTTATTTAAGCTGCTTTGTTTCCTTTCTTCCCCGCTCCCTGTGCAGGGCTGGACTTTTAGCACTGGGGGCTGGGGAGTTGCCGGCTGAGCAAGAGAAGAAACACTCGCTCCTCTCTGGTTTTATTGGCTAAGGAACCTCTAAATTGAAACATACAGCTCCATTTTCGGTTTAACAAATGGAAGCCCTTGTACTTCAAAGGCACATTCATATTCCCCAGCAGCCTTCAAGTGCGCTTTGAATTGCAGTTTTATTTTATTTATTTATTTACGGGGGGAGAAAATAAACACGGCGCACAAAACCCACTGCCCTTTGTTCCCGTCAGCCGCAGTTTGTTTGAAGACAATGGCGGCCCCGGCCCCCGGGGACTGAATGCCCCTTCCCCCCAGCAAACAAGAGGGTGGGGGCAGGAGGGGGGGTGCACTTGGCACTAAAAGGCTCTCAGCTTCTTTCGTGCAGGGCAGTTCGCTGGGAGGCGGGCACTGGGATTTCCCGGCTCCTCGCGTCCGGGGACCACACTCAGGACTGTCAGTGTAAAGGTGGCTGACTCTCACCCCAAGGCAGGCAAGCGCCGTGGTTCCCCCATGCCCAGAGAGCAGCAGTCACCAGCCCCCGCTCAAGGCACAGGCAGGGGAAGCTGGTCTGGACACACGCTGGCTGGCCAGGGACTGGGCTGAAAGCACCCAGCTAACAGGAGAGCTAGTCCCTAGTCTAGATTTGCCTTCTCTGCCCCGCAACGTGCAGCTGCCTACCGGGTGTGCTGTGGTGACTGGAAAGTGCTTTGAACCCCAGGGACAACGGGCACTGCCCGGACCCTGGCCCAGATCACTCCAACGACAGCAACGCCCCAGTCACACCAAGGAGCAGGACAATAACGAAGCAGATCCTAGTGGGTTTGGGGGCGCCCTGCACAGCAGTGAGGGGTCCGGCCTCCCTCTCATGCTTCATCCCCTTGGGGGGGGGTTCAAATGCACCCCTAAACATCTCCTCTGTTGGCTCCACGCCCCGAGGGCCAGGCCGCCGGACGGTCCGCCCCAGAGTCGCCAGGCCTGGCGCATCTTCCTTCTCTTTTGTTTTCAATCTAATCTTTCTTCAAAAAGCAAAGCAAAAGAAGAAAGAACGAGAAAACGCCTTCATCTCCCCCCCCCCCCCGCATAAGTCTAGCTCTTTAGCTTAAGCAAAACCGCGAAGTCCTGAGAACCGAGAGGAAGACAATACATTGATGCCAATCAACACTACAAATGCCCTCTGTCTGCCATCCGGCCGCGCTCCTAACAGCGGAAGGGGTCAGAGACGTGCCCCCTTGGCAGAGAGCGCGTGGGATCAACACGCCTCGCGCCCATTCCGCTGGTGGAAACACGCCAGCTGCAGCTGGCTGCTCCGCCAGGCCGGGTCCCAAACGAAAGGGAAGGAAATAAACGTGACAGACACGGTCCCTCACCCCCAACGTTCATTTCTGGAGGTGCCATCTAGGAACTGAGTAGCTGCATGTGGTTTTGACCTGCTACGGCCAGGGGCTAGCAGAGACTGCCAGCCTGCAAAGAAACTGCTATGAAAAGTTGCCTCTGCAAACAGGGACGAGTCTGACCACAGAACGGGCCTGATAGAATAATAATGAGTAGCGGTGATACCTGGCCCCAGCACAGCCACTTTCACCTGCATGTTTCAATGCACCTGGCCCCACAAGCCCCCCTGTGTGGAAATCCCATGGCATTCAGTAGGGAAACTAGGCACTGAGCAGCTTGATTGCATCCAAAGGAAAGCAAGCAGTAGTAGTCCTATTTTACAGATGGGAAAGCTGAGGCCCAGAGCTGGGAGGTGACTTGCCCAAGGCCACCCAGTGAATCAGTGGCATTGCTCAGACTAGCCAGCCCAGCCCGGGTCTAACACAGGGAAAGGGGGTGGCGGGGGGTGCTAGGGGGCGGCGGCTCTGAAATGAGCAAGGCCCAAATGGAGGGGTTACCAATGAATGGCAAACTGGATCCGCAGGAGAAAACCCAATAGGGACGGGAGACACCCCCAAGCGCAAGGCTCCCTTTCCGGCTGCCCAGGATCCGGTCCCACTCACGACAGGGTGGGGTGGGCCGGGCTTTATTTGTTGACTGGCTGAGACCAGCCCCTCCCATTATCAGAAGACATCAGAAGCCGGGGTCCAGACTCCCAGCCCCCAGCAGTGGACAGACTTCAGCAAGGGAAGAGCTCTGGGGCTGGTCCAGACACTCGCGGCACTGGCATGCTCAGGACATCCTTGGGCCTGAGGATTTCGCTTGCTCCTTCCCCACTGGAGTCCTCCAGTCCCGCTCCGTGATGACGAGGATGGTTGCTGTGGAAATGATGATGAGGCAGCTGGGGCGGGGGGGCGCTGGGAGAGGAAGCAGCAGGAGCAGAGGGTGGGAACCGAAGGCCTGCAGCAGCCCCTAAGTGTCAGAGGAGGAGGAGGCAGATCAACCGGCTCCCAGCCCGCCCCAGCCGGCCGTCTCCCCTCACAGGCCCCGCTCTGGCGCCTGCCGACACCGAGCCAGACTCCCCCAGACTTCACGGGGAGCGGGCTCGGCCCGGGTCGGAGCACTGCTGTCTCCTCGCCTCCCTCGGAATGCAAGGGCAGCTCGGGAGGGGCGCAGGCAGCCGGGCCTTGTCGGCATCCAGGCCCCTGCTCCGCTCAGCCCCTCGCCGGCTGGAGGTGCCTGACCAGGGGAACAGGCCTGCCAGCTAAGGCACTGGCTTAGGACTCCTGGGTTCAGTTCCTGACTCTGCCACTGACTCCCTGTGTGCCCTTGGGCACATCACTTCGTCCCCCCCCCCCCCGCCCCGTAAGTCCACTGATCCCTCCTTTGGGGCAGAGCCGCTCGATCACTGGATGTCCACCCAGCGCCTAGCACAACGGGGCTTCGACCTCCGCTGCAGCCTGGCGGTGCCACTGCAATTCAAACAATTCATCCAATAAACCGAGTCCGATGTGGCGCCCCGGCTTCCCTACAGACCCGCCGCCGCTGCTCCGTTCGGAACCCGGCGCCCTGGAGTGACGTCGTTAACATCCCGGCGGAGGCCGAGAAAGGAGCCTGCTGACGAACGCCGTCTAGCTCGTGAATGGGAAGCCGCAAAGTCTCAATGAAACAAAAATAAAGCGAGCCCCCGAGTGAGTGGCGAGCGCCGGCGCCGCTCTGTAATTCAGGACTCATCAGTTCAGTTACTGAACCGGAATAAAAGTGAGATCTGAGGCCAGGAGATTTCTGGGCCTCCAATTTACATGCAGCCAAGTTCCTTCCCTGGCAAGTCTCCGTGTAGATTCTTTTCTGATGCCCCTAGACGCGAGCGCGCGGAGTTTGACGGCGGAGCAGGTGGATTTCTGCACTCGGGAGGCTCGGCTTTGAAAGGGAGTCGGGGGGAGGAATACAAAATGACTCCGAGGCGCTCCTGGGGCAGAGGGAAGGAAACCTGGCTTGGTAATGGAGAGAGGATGGGAGGGGAAACGCGGAGGGGAGTGAAGAAGAACCGCTGGTGGTTTGGGCACTAGGAAGCGCTGGGTTTAATTCCCTGCTCTGACATCTATCTCCCTGCGTTACTTGGAGCAAGTCACTGTCTAGCTCCGTGCCTCAGTTTCCCATCGGTACAATGGTGTCACGGAGTGCCCGGCGATGGTGCGGAACTGCTCCCTAGGAAGCCAGACAGGACTTCGGGTGAAGTGCCCCTTCTCCGTACACAGCCTGTTTCTAAGGGTAGGAGCTTCACGGGTACCCACTTCCACCTTCCTGGGTCTGACCTCGGAGCATTCAGCACCTTCTGCCCCTCCATGCTCTTCCCCCAGCGAACCCACCCGGGCGGGGTCCTGGGGGAGCCCGTGGATTCTGCACCCCAAATCCACAGTCAAACGTGACTCTCAGCCAGCCAGTAAAACAGAGGTTTATTCGATGACCTTTATCTGGTCTAACCCAGACCATACAGCGAGCGTGAGCCCTCAGCTGGATCCATTTTTGGGGCCAGAGAGCGAGATCGCTCCTCTGCCTTCCCTGCCTGACTCCAGCCAGCTTCAGACTCCCAAACTCAAAAAACACTCTCTCCAGCCACTCCTCCCCCCTCCCCCCCGGCTCAGCCAGGTCAGGTGACCTCCCTCCCCCACTTGGGGTCAGATTACAGCTTCAGGTATGAACACCTGCAAAGAAGCTCTGCTTTGCATCAGCTACACATCCTTATCCCTTCACATAGATGCTCAAGAAATGCATAGGGGAAACTGAGGCACACACACACAGTATTCCTACTCCGTCACAAATGGGGATAACAGCAGCGCTCTCGTGCACCCCCAAAGAGCGTGCGACAGGCATAAGGAGCCAGGAGCTGCCCTGTAGCCTGCAGAGGGCCCGGGACAGCTGGCTGCGTCCCAGGAGCCGCATGGTACAAAGCACTAGGCACAACCGTGCCCCCCGCTGCCTTTGCTTGCCTGGGTGGGATACGCAGGGGGAGGGGGAGGGGGAGGCAGGCGGAGAGTTTCACCTCTCGGTCGCTGGTTCGAGTCCTGCCCAGATGGGGAGGTTATCGCGGGCAGGGTCAGAGCGGCCAGGAGAACAGGAGGAAGGCTTGACGCGATGGTGAGGGGCATCGCTAGACAGGTGTGTATGGAGACTGACGCCCTGATCTCCCCCAGCACTCAGCACTGCGTTTACCGTACCCTCAGGTGCGTGCCCCCCCCCCCCGCCAGGTCCCCCACGGTGCTGTCCCCAGCCCCGGGCGGCGTCCATGGTGACTGACAGGGCCATTATGCAGCCGGCGTGCGGCCGCGGGGTGATTGGCACTTTGACAGGCGGGGACGTGAGTGGCTCAGGCGTGATTGATGGGCCGAGTGTCTCACCAGGCCATTTCCAAATCACTCCTCGGCACCGGCTCCCTCCCCAGCATCAGCCTCGTCTCCCCTCCCCTGCACCCCACTGCCTCTCCCCCTCCCCAACCCTCCCCGTGACACCTGACACTGTCGCCTACAGAGCTGACGCAGGGAGGACATTGGGGAAGAGGGGGCAGCTGATCAGAGTTGGGGGGTTTGGGGGGCAGCAGCTAGCTTACTGGGCATGTTGGAAGGGCAGCGTCTGCTCCCCAGGCCCTCAGCCCCCCGGCATGCATACGCACACACACACACACAGCGGGGGGGGGGGGGGGGGGGGGGGAGCAAGGGCAGATCTCCACCAGCAAAAGCCAGGCAGGGTATTCTCCCGGGCCAGACGGAGCCAGGGGGCTCTAGGCCCTGGCAGGGCTCTGCCCCTTTCACTTGGCAGCCCCGCCACTGACGGGTCGTTATCGCTGGTGCCGCCTTCTCCCCCATCTGCTGGGATTGTTTACACAGCACCGGCTAATGAGAGACTAATTAGCTGGTGCAGGAATTCATCACGTTCCAAAGCCAGGCGGCGGCTGGCGCCCGGAACATCTGCCCATCAGCTCCCCGCACCAGGGGAGTGGGGGGCATTGGGTGCGGGGCGTCAGAATCGTGCCCAGCCATTCCTGGCACCCGACAGGCAGGGGCTACCGGGGCTCTCCCTTCCCCCTCTGACACCCGCACACCACTGGGACAGGCACTGCCCTGGCACTGCGAGACCCATCCGGGCCAATAGCCTCCCCGCTACACTGGTCCTGGCCTCACAGTGCCCCTCACTCCCGACCCGCAGCCCCCCCGCCAGCCCAGCCCAGACTCCACCCCCCAGCTCTGCCACTGCCCCTCACTCCCGACCCGCAGCCCCCCCGCCAGCCCAGCCCAGACTCCACCCCCCAGCTCTGCCACTGCCCCTCACTCCCGACCCGCAGCCCCCCCGCCAGCCCAGCCCAGACTCCACCCCCCAGCTCTGCCACTGCCCCTCACTCCCGACCCGCAGCCCCCCCGCCAGCCCAGCCCCAGACTCCACCCCCCCAGCTCTGCCACTGCCCCTCACTCCCGACCCGCAGCCCCCTACCAGCCCAGTCCCAGACTCCACCCCTCCAACTCTGCCCAGGGCCGGTGACAGGAATTTGGGGGCCCCATATGCAGATCGTGCGCCCCCCCCCCGGCCGGTCTCCTGCCGCCCGCGGCCCCCCCCCCTCCCACCGCCCGCGGGGGGGGGCCCTCCCGCCGGTCTCCCGCTGCCCGTGGGGGCCCCCCCCGGCCGGTCTCCCGCCGTCCCCCCCCCCGGCCGGCGACAAGGGAGTACAGCCGCGTACCGGGCCTGCCCCGGATTTAAGGGGGCCCCCCTTAAGTCTGAGGTCCGGTACAGCTGTACCCGTTGTACCCCCCTGTCGCTGGCCCTGGCTCTGCCACTGCCCCTCACTCCCGACCCGCAGCCCCCCTGCCAGCCCAGCCCAGACTCCACCCCCCAGCTCTGCCACTGCCCCTCACTCCCGACCCGCAGCCCCCCGCCAACCCAGCCCCAGACTCCACCCCCCAGCTCTGCCACTGCCCCTCACTCCCGACCCGCAGCCCCCCGCCAACCCAGCCCCAGACTCCACCCCTCCAGCTCTGCCACTGCCCCTCACTCCCGACCCGCAGCCCCCCGCCAACCCAGCCCCAGACTCCACCCCCCAGCTCTGCCACTGCCCCTCACTCCCGACCCGCAGCCCCCCCGCCAGCCCAGCCCCAGACTCCACCCCCCCAGCTCTGCCACTGCCCCTCACTCCCGACCCGCAGCCCCCCCGCCAGCCCAGCCCAGACTCCACCCCCCAGCTCTGCAGGTCCCCTCAACCCCGACCCGCACTTACTGTAGGTCTGCCTATGCACTGTGGGTTGGGATGGTCTCCAGCACATGTGGGGGGAGGGGGAGCCAGGCGCTGGGCTAACCGTGGCACACATGGGGATGGCAGAGGTGTATGTGGGAAGCTGGCCCCCACCGGCATGTTCCTGGTCCAGTTAGCCCCGGGCACCAGATGCTTTTCACAGGGCTGGTAGAAATTCGCATCAGCGGCTGCGCTGGGCTCAGGGGGAGGCAGCGGGAGCGCTCGCCTGCACAAGCCAGACTGCCTGAGTGGACGGGACAGGGAGGGGGACAGGGGAACCCAGTGAAAAGAGCAGCAGGAATGCGCGGGGGAGGGGGTGAGAGGAGAGCAGAGCTCCCCGCCCCCCACCGCTGCTCCTTTCATGCCAGAGCCCATAAGGCTCTAATTCCTCCTAATGGGATCAAAATCTTTGCCCCTGCACTTTACTTACACAACGGGCTTCAGGAGCCGTGCTCCGGGCCAGCGCTCAGTGCATTAGCATGGGGGGGGGGGGCCTGTGTTTTTATATAGGTCAAGGGAACGCTTCGCCCCCCCCAGCCCCGCGCTGACAGGGAGTAATGGAGCCTAATTCCCGGCCGTAATGGGGCAGCTTTGCAGATAAACTCTGAGAGAGAGAGACAGAGACAGAGAGAGAGAGAGAGAGAGAGAGAGAGAGAGACAGAGACAGAGACAGAGACAGAGACAGAGAGAGAGACAGAGAAAGAGAGAGAGAGAGAGACAGAGAGAGAAAGAGAGAGACAGAGAGAGACAGAGAGACAGAGAGACACAGAGAGAGAGAGAGAGAGAGAGAGAGAGAGAGACACGCAGAGAGAGAGAGAGAGAGAGAAAGAGAGAGAGACAGAGAGAGAGAGACAGAGAGAGAGAGAGAGAGAGAGACACACAGAGAGAGAGAGAGAGAGACACAGAGAGAGAGAGAGAGAGAGAGAGACACGCAGAGAGAGAGAGAGAGAGAGAAAGAGAGAGAGTGAGAGAGCGAGTGCCCCTCGCCCTGCCCCGGGGAAAATCCCCTTTTACGGACGCCGCCTGAGGTCAGACCCAGGAAGGTGGAGGCGGGAACTTGTGAGGCTCCTACCCTTGGAGACAGGCTGTGTACGGAGAGGGGACGCTTCCCCCCGGAGTCCAGACTGGCTTCATGGGGAGCGGCTCCAGAGCATCGTCCCGGGCGCTCCGTGACACTCACACACCAGTGCCAGGCTTGGTCAGCAGTGAGGGGGCAAGGAAGACGGAAGGGACCCCTCCAAGGTATCCTCCCTGCCCACCTGACACTCCCCTGTGCCACCCTCACCTGCATGTCCCCTGCCAGCCCCCAGGCTGCATCACTCCACACAGAGGGGGATTCTCCTCCATCCCCTGCGCCCGTATCGATGTCTCGACAGCTGCAGTTAATCCTCCTGCAGCTGTCGGGAGCCGCGTGCCACTGAGCTGGGGACCCGCGGGCAGCTGCAGGGACAGACCCAGAGCTGGCTGGAAAGGGCAGCGAGCCCGGGAGACAGAGGGGACTCGCGAACAGCCGGAGGCAAAGCCAGACGCGGGCGGAGCAAGCGACCAGGAGAGGGGGGCATGGGAGGGGCTTGGGGGGGGGGAAGGTGGGGTGTGTAGTGGGCACGTCCCGATGGAGGGGGGCAAGGCGGCACCAGGCAGACCTGCCCCATGGACAGGGCTGGTGCAAGGATATTTTGTGTCCTAGGAGAAACTTCCACCTTATGCCCCCCACCCCCACCCCGCCGGCTCCTTTCCCCCCGGAGAATCGCTTATTATAAACTTTGAAAATACTTTCAAATATACACCCTTGTTAGTCACGTAACCGTCCTTCCTTCATTCTTCCATATCCAAATCCACTCCATTCGATTCTACCTTTAGAATATCCCATTATTAATCAAATCATTAACATTGGAATGGCGGATACAACATACAACAACCACTGACAATATCGATATGACAAATGTCAACAACCTACACCAGCATATTCGCACATAAGCCCATCACTCCAATACTTCACACACACACACAATCGACGCAAAGTATTAGCCGCGATGCAGCCTGTCACGGAGCGCCCGGGCGATGGACTGGAACCTGCTCCCTAGGAAGCCAGACCGGACTCCGGGTGGAGGGCCCCTTCTCCGTACACAGCCTGTTTCCCAGGCCAGGAGCTTCAGGGGTCCCCACTTCAACCTTCCTGGAGCATTCTGCACCTTCTGCCCCTCCGTGTGCTTCCCCCAGCAAGCCGCCTGGGCGGGGTCCTGGGGGAGCCCATGGGTTCTGCACCCCAAATCCACAGTCAGACGTGACTCTCAGCCAGCCAGCAGAATAGACGGTTTATTTGAGATGTCAGGAACACCATCCAACTCACAGCTTCTCAGTCTCAACAGGGCCCCTCAGTCAGGCCCTTCTGGGGTGCTAGGAGAATGAAACCCAGATTCTGGGCTCCTGCTTCTTCCCCAGGTTTATTCGATGACTTCCATGTGGTCTAACACAGACCATGCAGCGAGCGAGCGTGAGCCCTCAGCTGGATCCATCTTGGGGCCAGAGAGCGAGATGGCTTCTCTCCCCCTTCCCAGCTAGACCCAGACTGACCACTCCCCCCACCTCCAGTCCCTCTGCCCTTTCCTTTGTCTGGTTTCCCCGGGCTCGAGGTATCACCTGACCTCCCTCCCCCCCTGGGGTCAAGTTACAGCTTCACCCATTAACACCTGCAGTGGCTTTGCTCTGCATCAGCTACACATTCCTTTCCCTCCGCATAGACGCTCAAGAAATGCATAGGGGAAACTGAGGCACACACACACACAGTATTCCTACTTCGTCACACAGCCGCACTTGCCAGAGTCTTAGATTTGAAACAACTCAACAAAAATAGTTTGCCTGAGGCGACTACCTCCGGAAACTAGTAAACGGAGCGTTATAAGCAGCCTGTCTGAACGGGGAACGGCGGCGCACGACGAGAAGAATGGCATCGTTGCCACTTTGTACGGCAGTGAAGCAGGACGCTTGTGCCTGCACCGCACAGCGGGCGTAGGCGAGAGAACGACAAGTTAAAACGCACGTTCAACGACGTTTCTCTTTTCTTCATTCATTCATTTTCCAGCCATAGTGTAAAACAAAAATTTCGGGCACCGCTTTTTGGTGCCCCCAAATCTTGGCACCCTAGGCGGCCGGCTAGTTCGCCCAGTGGTTACACCGGCCCTGCCCAGGGGCACAAAGCCCCTTTGGGCTGCACCAGCCTCGATCCAAACCAACATTACCTAGAAAAAGTTTCCAGGACAATCCCCCCGCGCACCCCCGCTTGGCTCCACTAAAACGCCAGGCAGGGCAGGGAATCTGGCTGTCCCCGGGGGGTCAAAGGTCAATCCCGAATTCATTAGCTTGCATCTGAGAAACCTCTTGCGTTATTGCAGCCCTTAAGGATTCTCTCAGCTGCTCCCGTCCCTCCTGGCGGGCTCCGCTTATTAACCTACACAGAGACCAGGCAGGAAGCATAGGACAGGGATGGCAGCCAGGACGCCTGGGTTCCATTCCTGGCTTTGCTGCTGCGTGGATGTGGGCAAGTCACAGGCCTGCTGGGCCTCAGTTTCCCCCACTGCATAACCAAGTCCCGCTCCCGGGGGGAGGGGGTCCCCAAACCCCCCCCCCTCCCCCCCCGAGGCCGCTGGAAACGCTGAACAGAAAAGCAGCAGGTGGAGAGAAGGGGCGTTCGCTGGGACAGGGGTGAGCATCTCTGGGAGCTCTCCTCTGCCTTTAGAGTGACTTATCGCCCAGGCAGAGACCCCCCCCCGCGGTCCACCCCCGCCCCGCCCCGGGCTGCTCCTGACAGCGCTCAGCTCTGACAAGCAGCTCTGGGCTTTATCCGCAGCTGAGAATTTCTAAATCCGCTTGTGGGTGGGGAGGAGAAACGGGAGGCTAAGAAGAGAGACATCGGGGCCAAGCCCGATCCCTATGTACGTCCGCTCCGCACACAGCTCACCGCAGCCCTGTTTGCACTCACACTCATGACACGCACACACTCAGTACACACACACTCATTACACACACACAGTACACACATTTCACACACATGCACATTTCACACACATGCACATTTCACACACTCATTACACACACATTACACACACACTACACATGCTCATTGTACATGCACACATTCATTATATGCATGTGCGCACTCATCACACATGCACACACTCATTACACACACACATTTCACACACACACATTCATTACATGCACCTGCACACACATTACACACACACTCGTTTCACACACACTCATTACACACACACTACACATGCTCATTGCACATGCACACATTCATTATATGCATGTGCACACACTCATCACACATACACACACACACTCACACACACACTCACACGCATGCACATGCTCATTACCGTGACTCCAGCACAATAAACCACTTCAGTGAGGGACAAAACTACCCCACCCCCAGCCCAGGCCGAACCCCGCGGCCCTTGGCGGGTCTCTGGCAGGAGCTTCAGGGAGAGGAGGGGTGTGGGAGGGGGGAGGGAGGAGGGGTGGGTTGCAGTGACCCGAGGGAAACGTGACAAAGACCCTTACATGCCACGCACACGCCTGCCTCCCACTCCCTGGCTTGGGGGTCTAGGCACATCCCTAGCTGCCTTCCCAGCCCCTGGAGGCTGGAGGAGGGGAGGGTGCAGGCTGGGGGGAGATACAATGTGCCCGTCTCTCTCCAAGGATCTCAAAGCACTTCGGGGACATCGGGCCAGCCCCACCATGGCCCCTCCCCACCGCTCCGCTAGAGCCAACGTCATGCGCTCCCATTGGCACAGCAGAGGGAGAGTCCGGGTCATTATGTGCCCATGGGAGAGGGTATCGTCTCCATTTTACTGGGGGGGGGAACTGAGGCACAGAGCAGGCATGAGCTAGGGAGTGAAGAGTTCACTGTCTCCTTGGGAGGAGACCCCAGGAATCTGGGCACTCAGGCCTCTCTTCTAGCTACTAGGCAACACTGCTCCCTTGCTGGCAGCGAGAGAAGTGTCTTCCTCACATGCAGCAGTTCGTGCCTAGAGCTGAGACACACAAGGGGGGCTCGGCCCAGGCTCCCCACCCCACTTCCCCCAGCTGCTGTCACACCCATCACAGCCTGCCTGCGGCTCTGCTGCCGTGATGGCTGTTCCTTCCTGACCCCAGCTTCTGCCCTGAAGCATGAGGATCCATCACTCAAACACTGGCTGCAGCTGAGCTGGCCCGGCTGCAGACCCTCCCCTCCCCCACCTTGCAAATAGCCAGTGAATGCTTTGCAATCAGACCCGGCTCCTGGCCTCCATCACACCAGCAGCAGGGAGTTCCACAGCTGATTTATATACCCATCCCAACCAGGCAGCCACAGAAGAGCGTCCCTGCAAGAGCCGCACAAACGCGGCCTTTCGGGGTGGCTTCCCTCCTGCTCAGGAGAAGCTCGGCCTCAGAGCACAAAAACCAGAGCCAGAAAAGCCGCATTCTCCCCCCAGAGCAGCCCCCACAAAGGTTCGGAGCCCGGACCTCCCAGAGACCCAGCGTTTCACCTTCTGACCCTTCAGTGAGGCAAGAAGGGCAAAAAAAAAAGCAATTTCCCCCCTTTCCTCCATGCACGAGGGGCCATGAAATCTGCCTCCCGCCCGGTGCCCGCATGGCTCCCCCCCCGCCCCGAGGTGCCCAAGGTACGCAGCCCCGGGCACTACCAGCAAGCGCTGCATCTGGAACATCTGTCCCGCGCTGAGCGGAGCGCCTGCCCGCCTTCTATTTCTACCCGCGCTCCCATCCCGGGGGCTGGTTAAAAGCCAAGGCGACGCCAACACTAGCAGAGCGCTGGGGGGGGGGGGGGGGGGGAGGAGAACGAGTCTCGGGAGCTGATCTTACAGAGCTGCCTCCTCCCGGAGCTCCCCGCGGCCTTCCACCCTCCCTTCCCCAGCTGGGGGGGCCGACCCCCCGCTCAGAGCCGGCCCGGTCTGGATCAGCCAGTCGGGTGCAGCATGGCGACGGCAGGACGCGGCGAGGGGACGGTGCTAGCCCAGCGAGAGCCCCACGCCCCAGCAGCTGGAGAACACGTGGAAACTCGGGGGGGGGGCATAAAAACGGAGCCTGTTAAATCAATAGCGCCGGCCTGCTAATGTATCCATTCCCCCCCCCCCCCCACGGGAGCCAGCAGCCAGGCCTCCCTCCCGGCAGGAATTTACAGTGCAAGCCACATGGAGCCTTCAACACCCACAAGCCAGGACCTCATCCCAGGGCTGAGCTGGGGGGGTCATGGCCGGAATCCCGGGGGCGCCCCGGGTCAGGAGTGGGGGCACCGGCAGAGTTGGGGAGGTCACGGCTGGGATAGCAGGGGGCTGCGAAACATCCAGTCGCCATGGAAAACCTGCCAGGGATGGAGAATCCACCCCCCACCTCCCCCCCCCCCCGTGACGGGGGGACGGGTGTGCTTGGTTGCTGAGCTCGCTGCATCATGAGCTCCCGCACCCCACCAAAGGATCAAGCCCCTCCGTGCTGGTGAGAATCCACCAGACAGGGAACCGGGCCAGCGCCGCGTCCAACAGCAGCCAACGCGAGCAGAGCCCGGAGAGCACAGCTCAGACGGCTTGCAGGTGGGTCCCACCAGCCATCGCCCTGCCCAGGGTCGGCCTTCCGCGTCTGTCACCCCCTCTCCCGGGGTGTTCTCTCCTGCCTCTTGGAAGGGGACGGTCCGCGTGGTGCACGGAGCCGGAAAAGCGGGCTGGATTTTTCACCCACCTCTAAATCTCTAAGCAGCCACTTTGGCCTCAAAAATGCCACGGCCCGTGACAGAGAAGACAAGCACACCGCGCTCTCGCCACAGACACTTTACGTCTGTTCTTTCTTGGGGGTGATTTTCTTTAAGACTCTTTGGAAGGGGGAGCCGGAGGAGGGAGCGAGGAGGAGGAGGAGGAGGAGGAGGAGGAGGTGTGTGAAAATCCCACAAAACCATTGGCCGCCCCCTGCCTGGTGGACAGACAAGAGGCCCAATGCCCACGTCCATCCCCAGCGCCAGTAGCCGGCACAGTGGCTATGCTTGCCGTCCCGCCCCGCCCCCCTTTCTTCTCTCCCTCACCAGGTATCGAGTTCAGTCTCTGTGGCATCCGAATATCATCAGAGTCGCACAGCACAGAGAGAGATTAAAAACCAATAAAGAGCGAGTGAAACCCTCCGCTCTAATTACCAGCCCTTAGCCGCCAGCAGAGAGCAACGCAGGGGAAAAAAAAGAAATCTACTCAAATTTTAATAGAACCCACTGCATTTAATTTAACGACTCATTTTTTCAATTACCAGAATAATTGTTTTATTCGTAAAATGAGTTTCCATAAAGAGGGTCATTTTCCTTTGTTTTTATTATTCATTTGTGCAACATATTCGAGGCGTCGTTCCCCGGCGCTGGGGGAACTCGGAGGAAGGGGATGCGGGTCTGGAGAAACAGGTAGCGCCGGCGTGGGGAGCGGAGCCAGGCGTGGGCGGGCATACGCACCTATGCTGAAGCGGTGTTTATGGGTACACGGATGCACACGCGTGTCCACGAAGGCTGGGTGCCTCTGTGTATATGCCAGCACGCACATCTGCTGAGGAATTCAAGGGTTACGCCCTTTTGCCGCCATCGAGAGCAGGGTTCGAATCCTGATTCAGCTCCCACCTTTCTCCCCACAGCGCTCCCAAGGGCACAGCCTGGGGGGTGTTGGTTCAAATCTCTGCCCAGCCCCAGAGATCAGGAGTCTGCCCCGCTCTCTTCTTCCCTCCGCTCCGGCTGGAGCCTCCCTGGAAAACGAAGAGGAGAGCGCGGCCTGCTCCCAGATCACTCCCCCCGCAGGATAGCCAGCTGCTAACCTCATGCTGGGAAGGGGCCGGTTGCAGAATCCAAAGGGTGGGGGGCACCAAGAAGGGAGCCCTGGGAAAGCCCCTAAGACTCCCAGACACCCCCGGCCCACGTCGCGAGGGGATTGGCTGCACAGAACAGCGTCGCGGCAGGTCTCTGCCACGCTGCTGCCCGTGGCTATGAAGGGGGCCCACGCCCCCAAAACTCCCCCCAGGGCACTGTGTGGTCCCGAAGCTGACCCGGGGCCGTCCTTGGGCTGCATGGGACCGGGGAGGACTTTACATGTTCCTGGCCCGAGCCCTTCCTGTGGCCTGGAGCCCGGTCTCACCTCGAACACGCTTCCCCTTGGCAAAGCCCGTCCCAGCCACGTCTCTTCCCCTCTCCGAAGCCTTATTTAGCCAGCCGGAGTCGGTCCAAGTAACAATCCCGCCCCTCTTCTAAAAATAGCCCGGCAGGCAGCCGGCGCTCGGGGCCTGCTCCCAGATGTGGCCGGGCTTGGCCAGGCTCCCGGGTTCACAACTGCACGTTTGCTTCCTCCCCCCGGGCGCGCCAAGCGCCAGCCAAGTGCGGACGCTCCAGCCCTGCTGGCCGGAGAGCTGCGCCAAGCCCCACTTCCTCAGCTGCAACTTAGCTCCCAAAGCAAAGCCCCCCTACTCCCCCCCCCCCCCCCCGCAGCCCTCCTCCATGCCTCCGGGAGCGTGTCACAGCCGTGCTCCTCCAGTGTGCACGGACACACGTGTGCACGCACGAGCTGGCTTGTGTCTGAAGTTAGTTAACAAACCCCCCACATTTAAACCAACCAGTCCATTCATAAAGCCCCGGAAAGGGCCAGCAAACCTCAGTGCCCAAGAGGGGATGGGCGGGCAGGAAGTATCGGCTTTGCTCCCCCTTCTGGTCCATGGACTGCATTGCCCAAGTGGCACAATTCACCTGTGGAACTCACTGCCACTGGAGACCGTGGAGGCTGAGAGCTCAGCTCAGGAATTCCTGAGGCCCCACTGCTGTAGCACCTCACCATCTGGAACGTGGCCAGCGGTCTGACGGGGAGCCGAGGCCCAGAGAGACTAAGTGACCTGCCACGGGACATCCATGTTAAAGCAAGGAATGGCCCTCTGGTCTCCGGAGCCACGGCCTAGAGCTCTACCCACTTCACTGGCTAGGACGGGGGTACGGCCAGAGAGACACGGTGTAAAAATAACAACCAGGAAAGAGAAAAGCCTCATGCTTCAGGGCACGAGGAAAAGAAGGGGTCAGGAAGTGTCCCTGGGGCAGGTTATCCCAAAATCTCCAGGAGGGGGTTTCTCGCCCCTGCCCCTGAAGTGGCTGGCTGGAGCAGACTGGGTCTGGGGGACGAGCCGGGGAGAACAGCAAGTCCAGGATTCAGACACTGTGTCTTGAGCCCCTGCCCCCAGCCCGAGCCCCTCTGCACCATACAGGGCCGTTCCGGGTCTCCCCTCTCTCCCCCTGGCAGGTGCCCAGGAGCGGAGAGTCGAGGTGCCAGCGGGGGACCGGAGCGTGTTGAGCTGTGTCATTGCTCTGGGGCTGGCGGAGCTCTGCATTGTGCGCGTTACATTCACTGCTTGGTAAATGTCAGCGTGCGGTTAGGAGCCATTAATTTTTCATCGGCTGTTGGTAGAGTAATCGCGCTGATTAAATGGCGTGTCCGTGTGTGCGTGTGTACATGGCTACGGGGCGTGGCACAGAGTGTGTGTGTGTGTGTGTGTGTACACAGCTACAAGGCATGGCACAGAACATGTGTGTGTGTGTGTGTGTGTACATGGCTACTGGGCATGTGTGACGGAGTAGGAATACTGTGTGTGCGCGCCTCAGTTTCCCCTATGCATTTCTTAAGTGTCTATGTGAAGGAATAGGGGCTGATAGTGGAAGCAAGCAGGCAACGCCCTCTCCCCTATATGCAGGTGTTCATACCTGAAGCTGTAACTTGACCCCAGGTGGGGGAGGGAGGTCACCTGACCGGGCTGAGCCAGGGGGGAGGAGGGGCTGGAGAGGGAGTTTCGGTTTGGGGAGTCTGAAGCTGGCTGGAGTCAGGCAGGGAGGCAGAGGAGCTATCTCGCTCTCTGGCCCCCAAAATGGATCCAGCCGAGGGCTCACGCTCGCTGTATGGTCTGGGTTAGACCAGATACAGGTCATCGAATAAACCTCTGTTTTACTGGCTGGCTGAGAGTCACGTTTGACTGTGGATTTGGGGTGCAGAATCCCCGGGCTCCCTCAGGACCCGCCCGGGCGGGTTCGCTGGGGGAAGCGCACGGAGAGGCAGAAGGTGCTGAATGCTCCGAGGTCAGACCCAGGAAGGTTGAAGTGGGGACCCGTGAAGCTCCTAGCCTTGGAAACAGGCTGTGTACGGAGAGGGGACACTTCACCTGAAATCCTGTCTGGCTTCCTAGGGAGCGGTTCCGCACCATCGCCCGGGCACTCCGTGATAGCATGGCACAGAGTGTGTGTGTGTAAACAGATCTGGTGTATGGCACAGAGTGTGTGTGTGTGCGTACTGTACACAGTGTGTGTGTGTGTGTGCGTACTGTACACAGTGTGTGTGTGTGTGTGCGTACTGTACACAGCTATGGGGCAGGCACAGATCGTGTGTTGCAGCCCTCATGGCTGTGGAGTAAAGCCGGGAACCGCTGACCTACACTCTCAGCTCCCGTCCCCTCGCCCGCCTCTGGGGCCTGTCTGCGAAGCGGGAGACGGCTGCGCCCACTGTCAGTCACCGCGGTGCCCCGGACTCCCGCCTGGGTTATTTCAGACCCGGGTCTCCTATCGATTCATTGAATCTTCTGCAGTGATTTGCTGTCGCCCGTCCGCCTAAAACTTGGGGAAAGGGGGGAAAGAACCGAAAAGCTCTTTTCCAGCCCCTTTACGGAGCCCTGACAGAGCTTTCCTCTCCCCAGCCCGGAGCCTGCAGCCGGCCTGACGCTGCCCATTTCAACGGCAGAGCCTTTCCCCGAGCCCCCGCGCCACAGAATCCGCCCCGCTCAGCCCGCGATATTTTTCTGGCTTTTCGCAGGACAAGACAATATTGTTCCAGACAGCTCCAGCCTCCTCGGATAGCAAAGGAGATTCCCCCCCCCCCCCCCCCCCCCCCGCTTACGGTTCCTTCTGCTTCTGCAGCAGGCGAAGGGAGAGTTTTCCCGCGGAGTCTGTCAATGACAAGGCGGCAGGGGGAGGAACAGAACCGCGCTGGCCAAGGACTTTCCCCTGCTCTGCCCAAGGACGGGTGGCGGGAATGAGCAAAACTTTTCCTGTGGCTGGCCTTCAATCTAGGCCGCAGCGCCCTTGTTATTCCAGTTCTGGGCTCCCCCCAACCTCAACAGCTGTACTGGTGCCCCTCACTCCCGACCCGCAGCCCCCTGTGATCCCAGTCCTGAGATCCCCCCAGCTCTGCCAGCGCCCCTCACTCCCGACCCGCAGCCCCCTGTGATCCCAGTCCTGAGATCCCCCCAGCTCTGCCAGCGCCCCTCACTCCCGACCCGCAGCCCCCTGTGATCCCAGTCCTGAGATCCCCCCAGCTCTGCCAGCGCCCCTCACTCCCGACCCGCAGCCCCCTGTGATCCCAGTCCTGAGATCCCCCCAGCTCTGCCAGCGCCCCTCACTCCCGACCCGCAGCCCCCTGTTATCTCAGGCCTGGGCTCTCTTCTCCCACCGCTCTGCTGACACCTCTCAATTCTGACCAACAGCCCCCTACTCTTCAAGTCCTGCCCCTCAATCCTTCTCCAGGCCTCGCCTGCCCCGAGCATTCTCCCCTGGAGCTCTCGTCCTGGTGCTGCCCCGTCACCGTGGGAGTTTTGGGTGGGTCACCACTGTATCGCCTCCCCCATCTGCGAGCTGTCACGTCGACACTAACTCTTTGCCGCACAGTTAGTGTAGACGGGACCCGCCAGGCCAGGCAATCTGAGCCCATCCCCACCCCGAGCTGCCCAAGACGGGAAGAAAAAGCCAGAGTCTCGTACCGGGTTTCTTCCTCCCCCTCTCTCCGTATTCCACGAGTGGCAAATCGCAAAGCGAAAGCTCCTTCGACGCCTCTCTAATCTTCCTCAGTCACACAAAACGCCACCGGCAAAACCTCACCCCGGCAAATATTTGCTAGAGTATAAAACGTCGCCGGAGGGAAGGAACTTGTTTAATTTTTATGCATTTGTTAAAGTGAGGAACGTTCAAGGAGCATTGCTGAGCCGACGCCGCTGTTCAAAGACCCGGCGGGGAAAACCCTTGGCACCCGGGCCCGGCGCCCGGCCTACGGAGAGTCACAGCGAGACTCAGCCGTTCGGCGCGCTCGCTGTGGGAGGGGTCGTTGTTTTGGGGGTGAACGTAAGGCTAGTGACAGGGATGGGCCCCTCCCTTAGCCCATCCGAGGAGGGTGCCTCAGTTTCCCCTTTGATCAAAGTTAACTTGTGTGTTTCTTCAATGGCCTCTGACAGCTTGTGAGCTCCTTGCCGCCACTACTATCCGGAGTGTACGGTAAGGGGGAGAGACGCGCCATTAATTTTCCCCTGACAGCTGCATCCCCTCCCCCTGGGGTACCAGCCAGGGCTGGGTGGGGAGGCCACAGCGTCACCCTGGCTGGAGGAGGCAGGTGCTGGGGGGGGAACGATCCAGCCAGGCGCTGCGCAGACACAGAGAGAGACGGGCCCTAGGCCATGTTAACTAACCAGTGCACAGAGCCCCCAGCCAACCCTACAATAACAAACCAGTGCACGCGGCCCCCCGCCAACCCTACAATAACAAACCAGTGCACGCGGCCCCCCGCCAACCCTACAATAACAAACCAGTGCACGCGGCCCCCCGCCAACCCTACAATAACAAACCAGTGCACGCGGCCCCCCGCCAACCCTACAATAACAAACCAGTGCACGCGGCCCCCCGCCAACCCTACAATAACAAACCAGTGCACGCAGCCCCCCGCCAACCCTACAACAACTGACCAGTGCACGCGGCCCCCCGCCAACCCTACAATAACAAACCAGTGCACAGAGCCCCCAGCCAACCCTACAATAACAAACCAGTGCACAGAGCCCCCCGCCAACCCTACAACAACAAACCAGGGCACAGAGCCCCCAGCCAACCCTACAACAACAAACCAGGGCACAGAGCCCCCAGCCAACCCTACAACAACAAACCAGTGCACAGAGCCCCCAGCCAACCCTACAACAACAAACCAGTGCACGCGGCCCCCAGCCAACCCTACAACAACAAACCAGTGCACAGAACCCCCGGCCACAACAACAAACCAGGGCACATAGCCCATGCCTCCCACGCAGCACTCCGACACCAGCCAGGCTGTCCAGGCGACGGAGCGGGAGGAATAAAACACAGGCGGCCCTCGGGTGCTGCCGTGCGCCTGTCCATCCACACGACTGTCCAGGGCTGAGGCGTACGTGCCCTGTCAAAGCGTTAGAGCGACGGGCAGGCAGAAGGTCTCAGATCGACGCGGGCTCGGCCGTGCTGCAGCCCCTGAGCAGGGAGGGTGCAGAGCGTCCCGGCTGGCATGGGTCTCAGTGGGGTGAGTCCCCTGCACAGCCGGGTTGCCCCCCCGCCCTTGGGTTAGCGGGGCAGAGGAATCCTTCCCCCTCCCCTCGCTGGCATGTGCCAAGGGGCTTCATTAGCGCAGCTCCGGCTCTGCCTGCCGCTCTCAGAGCCCTTCCTGGGCAAGATGAGGCAGGACTCATTTGCATAGCTCGCTCGGGCTTGATTGATCCCCTTGGAACCACGCGGCCTAGACTGAAAGAGCCTCGTTCTGCTACCCCCTTAGCCTGGCCGCGGATTGACAGCGCCGGATTCCCCCCTGCAGGGAGCCGGGGCACGGGGCTGGGGGGAGATCCGGTCTCACCCTGGGCCCAGCCACGCAGGACACCCGGCCCTGGCCTCTCCTCCCCGCATCCGTCCCGGACCCGGCTGCAGCTCGCAGGAGAAGGGAAGAGGAAACGTGGCATGCGCCGGTCTGCCCCCTGCACTCTCCCTGCCCAGATGGGCCATATCTGCCCGTATGGGACCAGCGCGGGTGTAGTTCACTGGTGAGTGCCTGTCACAGGTCCCGGCCATGCCCGATCCACAGAGAGGAGCCTGTCACGGCCCCACCTAGGCCGCCGCTCCGGGTCCCTCCTCCCCCAGGAGGTTTTGCTCTCAACACCTGCCCTCCCCTCCTCTCTCTGCCACGCAGGTCGGGGCCTCTCAGCTCCTTGCCAGGTGGTGACGGACGCTCACGCCCACTTGGCCGCGCTTCTCTGCCCGACGGCCGCTCGCCACCCCCTTCCCCCGACCTCTCCCCACGGCAGGAGGCCGGGGTTGGGGCTCTCTCTGCGGCGTTGGCAGGAGCTGGCTCCGCCGGCTGGTAGTTACCCAGACGTTCAGAGCACGTCGCTCTTGGGAATGGACACACGGCGGCAGCCGGGCACTGGGTGTGACTGGGCGGGGGCCGTGGGGGGGTTCAAAGCTCTCAGGGGCTGCGGGTCAGGACTGAGGGGCACCGGCAGATCTGGGGGGCGGGCTGGACAAGCAGGCGGGCTGCGGGTCAGGACTGAGGGGCACCGGCAGAACTGGGGGGTGGGCTGGACAAGCAGGCGGGCTGCGGGTCAGGACTGAGGGGCACCGGCAGAGCTGGGGGGTGGGCTGGACAAGCAGGCGGGCTGCGGGTCAGGACTGAGGGGCACCGGCAGCGTGGCATACGTCGGCAGTTTGCCCAGGGCCGGGTTGCTCTGTGCCCGGCCTGGAACCACATCGGCAGACCCGCTCCCCCTCACGGCTACAAGCCACCGAAGCCAAAAGCCAGCCAGAGCCGGATCCGAGCGAGAACTCGGGGGCAGGGCTGATCCGAACCAGCGTTAGGCACACGGGTCAGAGCGTCCCCGCGTGACGCAGCCCGGACCCCCCACGCGACAGACACCGGAGAGGGACTCGCTAGCCAGGGAGACGGGCAGGGGCCAGGCGGAGACGGAGCCACGGCAGGAACTCGGCTTTCATCCCAAGACAAAAGGCGGCAGCTCCTTTGAGGAAGGCGCCCGCTTTGAAGTGGGAAGCTGCCGCGCTGAATAGATTCAAACCCGGCCCTTTCATTGCTCCCCCTCCCAAAGGCACTGCCCCCCGGGCAGGGAGAAACACCAGGTCTCCGCACCCCAAGTGGCACGTCGGTCTCCCAGACACCGGCCCCGGCAGGCAGCGCTGGGTGATAGGACTCGGCCACACCGCGCGGGGGCACCTCCGCCGGGAACCCACCCACTGGCACTCGGCGGAAAACCCTTTCCAGGCGCCGGGGAGAGCACTGGCCCTGCAGCTATTAGCCGCGTCTCCCTGGCCTCACGGCACGTTCGCTGGGCCGGGACAGCCGCCGGGGGGTGGGCAGGTGCCAGGATCTCAGAACAACTCCAAACCAGGACGCTTCCTAAACTGGGACCGGCTCGCTCACCAACGCTCCCTCAGGGGCTCGGGGCTGACAGTGCCGACACGGGCGCCCCGGAGAACAGGGGACTCGCGGCCCTCTAGGATGGGGGCTGCTCAGCCATCGCAGCCAGAGCCTCTGGGGGGCGCCCCAGACCCCTGAGGGAGCAGGACCCCCATGCCCTGCTGAGACCGCTCGGGCCCAGACTCTGCAGGCAGGTACAGAAGCTCGGACCAGGGCAGGGAAGTGAGAGAAATAAGAAAGGGCCGTCCCAGCTGGCACAGCGAATGGCCAGCCGCGAGCCACCTCCCCTCCCGACTGGCGCGTTCCTAGGGCTGGCGCTCCCCACACCCGGATCGGGATCGAGACGCAGCACCCAGCACCTGGAAGGCCCGTCCCGGGTTCACCTGCCCTTCCTCGAGTTCCTTCATCATCAGCTCTCGCCTCCACCGGCTCCACCGCTTATCGCCACGGGTTATTGACGACCTTCCCTGGCTCACCGGGGGCTCCGCGCCGCTCCACCGCTCCGGAGTCAGGTCATCAATAACCCCGGCAAACCAACGAGACATCCTGAGCGCACGGCATCGCGCCTCCTCCCGCTCCGCACGGGGGTGTTCTGAGCACAGGCAGACTCGTGCGCCCCTGGGGCTCACAAGTGCCTTGCACGTCGGCGCTTGGCAAGGAGATCCCAGCCCCGTGGCTGGGGTGGGGGTGGGGTGGGTCGAAATGTTCCAGGGAGGAGGCACCAAACACATGCTGCAGATAACGTGGAAAAGCCCCCGCCGGCCGCAAGCCCCTCGCCACAGAGTGTATTGGCCAGATCCTGCCATAGGAGCTGCTCCCAGGCTTAGTGCTGGGGGCGTCCCCCACGGGGACCCAGCTCCCTCTCTGACCTCCTCCCGATTTTCCCCTAGCCGCAGGCAGCCGCAGGCACCCGCAGGGGTGCAGGAAAAGGCTGCAGCCACTCAGGCCCCGTGCAGAGGGGAGATGGGGAAATGCGAACGCGTACAGAGGGCGATGGTACGGAGAGGGGGAGTCCCGCACACCGGCTGGGAGGCACCTCCCAGCGCCAGGGCTCCGTTTCCAACCCACGCCAGGATGTGAAGGTGACAAAAAGGTCTGGTCCTGCCCCGGGGTAGGGAGGAGAGAGTGGGTTCTCCTCCTCCCGTGCCGGGCTAGCAGGGTTTGTCGGGGGGCAGCTCTCCCACCGCCTGCTCCAGGATAAAAGGTCTGATCTGTTCAGATTCTCAAACCTCCCCCCATTCCTCCAGGGCGCGAGTGCCCCAGGCCTGGCTGGTCTCCTTGACGTGAGGGAGAGGCTGACCTGGCCCAGTTGGGTCTGGATCACGAAGGGCCCTGCTGACACCGGACTGAGGTGTCCACCGCTCGAGAAATCAGGCGGCGTAAAGGCCACATTCTGTAGCCGGCAGAGCAAACCGCTCGGGCCGAGGTGCAGACATGTCGCAGGGTGACGAGCGGGGGGGGAAGAACTCACAGGACAGAGGATCAGGAAATTGGGGCCGCGGGATAATTATTTAAGGACGGTAGATGCTGAGATTCAAAACCGAAATCTTTAATAACCCCTAAAACGCAGCCTGTCCTCGCCACGCCAGAGCATGCGCGTTCACGAGCCTTCACCGAGACTCCGCTTCTCCGGAGCGCTGCGGACCCGGCTCCCTCCATCCCCAGTGGAAACATTGTCCCACCGGTCAGCGTCCAGTGGAATCGACTCTTGCCGCTACGCACCGAGAAAACTCAGCTCCTGCCCCGCCGGAGGGGAGAACGAAGCAGCTGGCATTTGGGCACGGCTGGCCAGTTCCTCCCCCGCAGTGGGGTCGGGCAGTCGGTAGGCGAGCGGCGCCGGGGGGCCTCCGGAGAGGAGAGCCCAGGAGCTGTTCTGCCAGGAGCAGTCGTCGTGCTCTGTGGACTCATGAGTCCCTTGGGCACTTCAGAGCCCACTGAGCCGCTCAGGCGATGAGTGCAGCCGTTCCCCGCGGCTCATCTCTGGAAGCTCAGCCAGTCCATCGCGGGGGGGGCTGCTGGGCCCAGTGTGCTAGACGATGGGCGGGCAGGGACCCCTCCCCTCCCAAGGGAGGCCGAGCTCCGCTGAGCCCGCTCGGTCACAGCGAACGCAGCTCCGGAGCCAGCAAGAGCTGGAGCGCTCAGGGGAAGCCGGGGGACAGACCCAGGTTCATCCTGAGACCGCGCCAGGGACGGCGGGAACCTCACGGGACAAATCAAACCCCGGGAGCCAAAGAAGGGGAGAAGCTGCGTTCGTCAAAGCGCCACGTCCCCTGCTAGAGGCCGGCAGGCTTGTGAGAGCCAAGGAACGAAGCTGCGGCCGGGATGAGCGCTGCCCAGGGGGCGTACGGGCAGAGATCTCTGCCGGCCCCCGGGGAGCAGCGCGGCGTGCGCCCGGGTCACTGGCGCTGCTGGAGGAGAAGTCACCAGGCGTACCGCTCACGGCAGGGACACGCCACCGGCGCTCACGGCAGAGCCAGGCAACAATAGCTCATTCAGCCGGATTATCGGGTTAATCTCGGACCGGGGGCCAGGAGCTATGAACTGCTCCCCTCCCCTTTGAACGGCCACTCTCCAGCCAAGGAGGAAACGACTCCTCGCCCGCCTGACCCTCCGCGGGCAGGTCACCCGAGTGCCACAGGAGGTCTCGTGGCTCCGATGACCCCGTGCTGGCACGACCAGTGATATACAGACATTAAAAGTCACCAGTCCTGACAGGGAGCTTGCATTGGTCCCCGGGGAGCCCTGCACCGGGACTCAGGAGATCCGGGTTCTGTTCCTGGCTCTGCCACTTGCCCGCTGGGTGACTTGGGCCGGTCACTCCCCCAGGCTGAGCGTTGGTCTTGGCTACTCAGAGCGCAACCTCTTCGGGACCGTCCGTCACTGTCTCTGTGCCACGCCTGGTACGTGGAGGGGCCCGAGCTCGGGTGGGACAGGGCCTGTCTGTCACTGTGCCCCCCTGGACGGTGGACACCCTGGGTTTTCAAATCCCAGGTCCCAGCCCTGCCCTCCATCCGGCACAGCAGGGGTTAAAGCATCCACAGTCCAGCTGGGACAGGCCCAGGCGCGGGTGGGCTGCTGGGGGCCCAGGGGAGCATTGAAAGCTCAAATGGGCAGGGAGAGGGAAGAGGACCGTGTGGCATGGCTAGCCCAGGAAGGGAGCTGGGCTGCTAGACGGGACAGCTCTCCCCTCTGCCCCATCTCCTGCGCCCCGCTCCACCCCTGACAGGACAGAAAGCACAACTCGAAACCAATCAGCAACGGAAACCCAGGGCTCCCTCCGCTCCACCCCCGGCCCCCCTCTGCCCGCGTCTCCTCGCCTAACAAAACGGCCGATAATTGCAGATGTGTCCATTCATCTTTGTAACTTACTTTGCTCCATTCTCGTCCCCCATCCCCTCGCCTGCCTCCTCCCGCTGAGACAAAGAGCTTTCAGACTCCTCCTGGCTATTAATTAAAAGCAACCTCTCTGTTATCACGAGTGTACTTGCCCTAAATTAATAGCGGCCTTCTTAATCAAATCTTATCTCCTCTCCGTGCTGCGAACGCGCCGGGCAGGAGTCGGCTTCGCAGCCCGCCGGGCTGTGAAATGTAATTTCCAAAGCTCCAATGGACTTTGTGGTCGTCCCCCCAGCCTCACACCCCCCTTTCCTAACCTGGATTCCCAGCCTCTCAGTCAGTAACATCCCCTCTCCCTATGGGGGGCCGGTATTTTGGGGGCTTTGCCTGGGGTTGTCCCGTGCGTGTTTGGCGGCTGCGAAGCAGGGGGTGGAGGACAGAGCCGTCCGCACTCAGCCCCACAAGCGACTCCCCTGGCGCGTGCTCCATTTCTCAGCCGTTTACCTCATTTAGACGCAGCCTCCGCGGAGGGCTCTAGCATTTCTGCATTATTTAAAAAGTACAGTGGAGCGGGCGGGTCCTGCGAGTTTCCAGGAGAAGTTCCAGGAATTTCCCGTCCTCCCTTAGCTCCCGAGTCCTCCCCACTCCCTCTCTCCCCACAGGCCCACGACAACTTTAACCGCCGGGGGCCCACTTCGGAAAGAGCAGGCTTCCCGTCAGCGTAGGCACGCGTGGGGTTCCCGCCGGGGCCCTGCTGGGGGTTTAGATGGCCACCGCTTTGGGGAAGGCGCTGTCGCGTCCATTCAGTGCCCGTGACAACCGGGCCCCTCGGTACCACAAATCACTACGGACGGAGCCCAGCGCAGTCCGTGCAGAGCAGGATCCAACGGGAACCGAAGTGGGGGGGGGGGGCGGGGTGTCTGCTTATGTTGCTCGGCAGGCTCCGGTCTCTGCTAAGCTGCCGGGAACTCCCCTCACCCTTCTCCCCTCCCCCCCCCACTCGCTGTTCCTCCACCTGCTGCAGCGTCCCCACACCCCGCTGGGGCGAAGGGGCAGGCGCCGGAGAGCAAAGCAGCCGTGGGGGGGTCTCTCCCAAGTCCATTAACTCCCCAAGCAAGGAGAACCTGGGCAGGGATGGGCGACGGGGCGGGATATGAGAACAGCCTGTGGGTAGCATGACCCCCCGGCGTGTGGGGCGGTGAACGGGGGCTGTGCTAGCTGGGAAGCTGTCCCCCCAACACAGCTCCAGGGCCAAGCTTCCCCTCCCCCCGCGGCCTACGAGCACCCGCCCGCCACAGAGAACCAGGCCAGGGGGTGGGTCTCCCTGGCCTGGCCCCCAGGAAGCTGCGTGCCAGGCCCAGGCCTGGAAGAGAGGTGGCGGAGAAGCAGGGCTCCCCCCGAGCGGGGCAGGGGGAGGAGGTCACACTGCAGGCGTGGCTCCGGGAAGAGGTTTCCTCGGCACCAACTCCGGAGAGCTTTGAAAGCAGCGGGAAACACCTCCTGGCCGCCCGAGAGCCCCGATGGACGCTCCCATTAGCCCGGGAAGTGCTCTGCGGTCTGGAGAGCTGGGGGGGCGGGACGAGGCCCCCGCACAGCCAGGCACACGGCCAGCGCCCTGCGCCACGGGGCAGCTGCTCTCCGTCCTCGCTGGGGCCAGGCCGCTCCATCTGCCGCTCTCCCCACACGGGCAGCCCTGCTGGCAAGACCGGCCCGGCGTGGCCGAGAAGCCGTTCGCTGGGAAGAGCAGGGTGGAAGGAGATTCCCCACCCCGGGCCGGGCGTCCCCACACGGAAAGGGGGCAGGGGATGATCCATCCGCCAGCTCGGCCCCTCTCCGCTTCCTGGGGCCCTGAGCAGCGGGGACACGGCCTGAGCAGGAGCCTAGAGAGGTGGGGGGGGGGCACTAAGCGAGCATCAGGTCAAGAGCTTGGGGGCAGCTCTGCTGGACCCTCATTCCCACCCCCCAATGATAGGGGTCCCCAAGCCCCTGCCCCTCCCCCAGCCCAGCCCACAGTCATCGCCCTCCTCCGGCACCGGCCCCCCCGACAATGGCCAGCTCGAACCCCAGCCTCCCATTCGGACCGTCTCTCGCTCAACCTCCGAGCCCCCCACCCCCTTGTGGGTGGTGAGCCAGGCAGCTCTGCAGACTCTGTCCCGGGGCAGGCGAGAACTGGGCTGTCAGAGGCCCCAGTGCTGTGGGGCTGCTCGGAGTGGTTTGATCTCGGCCCCTGGTGGGCGCTGCCAGCCGCGATGCCAACATCTGGCACTGCCAGTCCCCACAGCTGTCCCTCTTGGCCGAGAGTCTGGAACAGCTTTCCTGCCCCGCAGCAGTTACTGATGCAGAAGGGGATTCAGTGAGGCCTGGGCATGGGCCGCAGCCCTGAGAGATGAGCTCCCTCCCTGCCCACCCCATCCACAGACCCGGCTTGCACCCCCTTTCCGTGCAGCCGGCTCTCAGAGGCGCGTGCGCAAAGGGACGCTAAGCAAACGTTTGCTCCTCCCCTTCGCAGCCCGCGCTGCCTGGTGAGAGAACGGGGTAATCCATCATAACTGCAGGTGTGCATCTGGCACACATCTGGTGCCAGAATCCAGGGGGGATGGGCAGGCACGATCTGGCCACAAACAGAGGGGGGCAGGGAAGCCTGCAGTGCTGGGGACAAGGGGAAAGATTCAGACCTTGCAAACGGAAGCACGCCCAAAATACTGTGTCTATTCGCCCGCCCGCACGCACACACCGCAGCGCACCCGAAACCATCCCAAGTCACAAGCGTTGTGCAGTTTGCTTGGGTTTTGGTGACACACGCATTTGTAAGGACACGGTGCAGATGCTTGAACAACCTCTCTTACATCTCAGGTAAAACCTTCCTAAGCGCCTACGGGCTTCCAAGGGATTTAAGGGCCTGGTGAGAGTTACAGAAGCAAATACACAGGTTAGGTGCCCAACTCCCATTGGAAGCCATTTGGGTGCCCAACTCACCTAGACACTTTTGAAAATGTTGGCCCTTCTTCTTGCCCTCCCCCTCCCTCCTGGCCAGCTTACCAGTGTCTTGTCCAATCCGGGTTTGCAATGACTGGTCGTCCCCAGAGTCCTGGCTGGACACGACAGCCCACGCCTGACGGGACATGGAGTCCCGCAGAGACTTCCCTGGCTTCCTGCTCGGGGCACCCGCAGGGATCTGAAATCACTGGTCAGAATCAGAGGTCGGGGTCCCTGCCCCACATCGAGTCCCCGCCCCACAGAGCTGACCAGACCAGACAGATCCCAGGCGGGAGACAAGAAGTGATGTCACCCCGCTCTGAAGAGCCCCAGGCCGGTACTTCAAGCCCATCACCACGGACACGCCATCCCCTCTCTCACTCGCTCCCGCTCCACCTGCAGGCCAGGCCGGAGCCGCACTGCACCCGCACTGTAGGACCTACAGAAACAATAAACACAGGTGGGGGGTGTCCACCCAAAACACGACGGCGGACTCGGAGCTGCTCCCGGGCTGCCACTTCTCTGCCATGCTGGGGCCGGGAATTATAACCCTGCTTGGAAACCCAACCCGGGCTGGTAGTTTGCCTACTTGGCAACCACGCCCCTGCGTCTTCCTGCGTTCCTAGTATGGGCTCTGCTCCTCTAGCTAAGCACCCAGGCCAGCCGGAGGAACGCTGAAAGCGGCAGCGTGCTGGGGCAGACGGCGGGGAGCTCACCCCGCGGGGTTGTTTTATTTTAGCTGGCCACACCAAAAAGGAGCCGTTTATTCTCGGCCAGCGCAGAGCCCGGGTAAGAGGGTGTTCGAGAGACAGAGCAACAGAGAGCTCTCCCCTCACGCACCAGATCACAGCAGGCTCTAAAAATAAACCCATTCCCCCCCACCCCCTTCCACCAGGGCCTGAAGGTAGTGGCTAGGTCAGACCGGAGTTCCCTTGCTTTCACAGCTGCACGAGCATCTAGAAGTGCCCGTGACCAGGAGAGATGCTAAATCCACCCATGTTATTACCCCCCCCACACACACCCACACGCCAGGGCAAACAGCTGCAATTGACAGCGCTACTCAGTTTGGCACCATGACTTGCAGGCTTGTAGGAGGGGCAGATCTCGTCTGAGGTGCTCTCCATCCCCCTTCCCACCCAGGGCATGTGCCTTCCGGCTGCATTTCAAACCCTCCGCCTCCAACGTCATTCTGGTCTCAAGGTCACAGCTCAGGCAGCTCCCCCGATCACCGGGCTGCGCAATAAAACCGTCCGCCGAACAGCCCCCGTGGCCAAGAGGACTAATCCGAAAAGCAAGCAGGAGCGGTACATGGAGTCAGCCGCCCGGGCCGGCGAACCTGCATCGACTTTCCCCGGCTGGCTCCGTTATCCCAGTGCCGCTCAGCCAGTCCCCCCCCCCCGTGCCCTCTAGCCATCTGCCAGCGCGCCACAGGCGTACCTTGCTTCCTGAAATGGATCCGTCTGCAGCCTGACAGCCTCACGCTGAGACCCGTCCAACGGCGGGTCGATTGCCGCGGGGGGGACGGCAAGGGCGAGTTGGTTCAGAACCCACCACCCACCCAGCCGGGAACGGTGTGAGCTGGGAACAGTCTGACCCCATCCACGCCTCTCTCAGCTGTCAGGCCACCAGCAAAGAGATACCTGCTCAGGCTCCCAGCTTGGCACCATCCAGCGGCCGGGTTATCTGGCGGCCCGTTATCCGGATGGGACACTCCCCGGTTACTGTAACACGTTTGGGAAAGGCAGGGCTCACTGTAAAGTGCTCCTGCCACCTTGCGCCCCTCCCCGCGGCGGCGGGTTGTAGTCACCGGTTGTCTCTTCCAGCCTGTCTGCCGGAGACCCCCGCAGGGGTTTACCCGGCGGAACTAGTCGGGTGCAAGGCACTGTGTGGACGCTCCGCCTTCGCGTCCCGCCGGGCTGATCTGGAGTCAATTCGGACCCACAAGAACTACACCCACACGGGCTGGCGCTGCCTGAACTCAACCACATTCAAACCCTGCTTCAGTGAAACAGATGCAACTTTCTCAGACGGACAAGGCCTTATTCTTAGCTGGTCCGAGCTGCTTGGGGCCTGGGCCAGCTTTCCAGAGGGGGCGTGTGTGTGTGTGTGTGGGGGCAATGCAGATAATAAACAGGGAGACAAGCCCGGCCATTCATAGGGGATAACGCGTCCAGCTGTGTAATGTATTTTCTCTCTCTCTGCACACAACGCACCCAAGCCGGCTAGCGGATGACCAGATTCCTTCCCTCCAAAGAGAACGATTGTCCCTGTGACTCGGCTGAACACTTGGTCTCTCTCTCAGCTGCTCACAGCAGGGTGTGTGTGCGTGCAGAGCATGCCCCGTGGCTCAGAGCACCGCCCCCGGCCCCCTTCCAGGGAAAGCTGAATGCTCACCGCAAAGTGCAGGGAGGGGGGATGAAAAAAGAAGAAGAGGGAAGTAGGTCTAGTGGTCAGAGCAGGGCAGGCCTGGGGAGAAAGGTGGCTGGGAACTAGGACTTCTGGATTCTACACCGCTGATTCACTGGGGCAAGTCACTTAGCCCCACTCCCTGCCTCAGTTTCCCCATGTGTAAGAGGATGTGGGGCTCAGTGTTTGTATCACAGACGGGACCAAATTAGCCAAACGTGGAGGGGCGGGCAGCACACAGCCCTTTGAAGGGCAGCGCCGCTGTCCCCGACCTAGGAGAGTGACGACGGACACACCCCTTCAGTGAGGATCAGGCAGAGTTTTGGGGGGTGCGGGCCCCCACCGCGCCAGGCGCGGCACAAACACAGCAAGAGGCAGCCCCTGCCCCCGAAGAGCTCCCAGTCCAAACACACAAGGGCAGAGGGTGGAGACCCGTTCTACAGCCAGGTCCCGCAGGGAATCAAACCCCAACCTCCGGCACCTTCGCCCCCGGCCTCTCCCTCTGCAGGAGCCAGGGCTGCAGCTACAGGCAGCAGAGCCGTTCCCAGCGGGGCCCCCGCAGGAGCATATGGTGCCGAAGCTGCTTCCTCCGCAGCCACTCACATGACTCCTGCTGATGAGATCGGGGTTTCTTACACCGCGTAATCGGATTGCGCTGGGGTGTTAACTGGATTAGGCAGGAGGCTTCCAAGTGACACACAGGACACGTCTACACTGCAGTGAAACCCTGCGGCTGGCCTGGAGGGAGGAGGGGCCCACGAGGGAGGAGGGGGCCCGGGGGCCCTCCGAGCCCGAATGTCTGCCCTGCACTTTTACAGCCCCGAGCCGGCCGAGCTGGGTCGGCCACGGGGGTTTTAGGGCATCGGCGCAGACCTCAGGGCAGGGGCGTGACCCACAGGTCACCACAGTGCCAGGCTCAGATGCCAGCTCGGAGCCCCCTTCAAACACTACATGAGGGGGCACCGGCTGCAGGGACTCGGTGCAGCTGCCTCTGGGGTGGGGCGCACCCACGGCCCGGTTATCACGGGGCTGCTGATCAGTAAAGCCGCATTTAAAGCCCTCCCTGCTCCCACAGCCTGCGGTGGTGACCGCCCTGGCCCTGCTCACAGCCCAGCGAGGGCCCAAAGGAAGCCGTGGAGGTGCCCGCGACATCCTGGCATCGACGGCTCATTAACACAACAGCCTCCACAGCCCCCCCGGGGAGCCGGGCACGAGCCCTGCGGTGCAGAGTCGGGCCCAGAGGGGCAAGCCACTTGGCCAAGGTGACAGCCAAGAGCAGAACCTCGGAGTCCTGCCCCGTAGGCCCCTGCTCCAGCCACTGGCCCCTGAAAGGGCAGCGGAAGCCCACGCGCCCACCCGCGGAGAGGTCCCTCCTGCGAGCCCCAGGGGTCTGGCTGCAGACAGAGCCCGGATGGCATCAGCTGCCCGGTGGGAGCGCACAGGGGATACGGTTCAGGGAGATGCTGGATTTTGGCGGGGGGTGGGGGGAGGCGAGGTTGGTTGCAGCATGTAGGGTTGCCATGGTGACTGCCAAGGAGGTAGCTGAGGTCCCCAGAAATCTTCAGGACCAGGCTCCTGCCAGCTGCCAGGGAGGCGCATGCCAAGGGCGGCGGGGGGGAGGGGGGCAACATCTCCGGCCAGCCTGGATACCCCAGCGCGAGCACCTGGTTTTGGAGCTGGCCGGCGGGCAGGGCAGGAGCCAGAAAACCCAGCTGCAGCGGGCTGGGGAGGGGTCCCGCCACCTTGGGGGGGCAGGGACCCAGGTGCCCAGCCCCTTGACTGCACGGCTCCTTCTCCCAGACGCTCTGGGGAGCAGGAGCCTCTTCCCCCGGTGGGGTGTGAACCAGCCGGGGCGAGCCAGGGGCTGGGCACCCACGAAGGGGGCAGAGGCCTCCGTAGGGGGAGGGAAACTTGATTTTCACAGCCGCTTCCCTCCCCCCCCCACTGTCCTCCCTGCCGGCGCTGTGACGGAGCCAGGCTCCGCGCTGCCAACCTCACAGGGGCCGAGCGCTCTCCTGGCACAGACCCCGTGCAAAGAGCTCTGGCCGAGCTCGTTCTGCGGGCTGGAGTCCCCGTGCCGCCCCTTCCCTCAACGAGTGCCCAGCGGCAATGCCGAGGAAGGTCGCGCTGCTCGCAGCAGAGGCCAGGCAGCGCCGAGGGGGGGGGGGAGGAGAGCTGTCTCCCGTGCCCCCCGCCATGGGGATGGGATGCAGCGACAGCTCCCAGTGCTGACAGGAGAGCTGACAGGGCAAGCGCCGGAGCCGGGGTTGGCTTGAGACGAGCCCCCCGACCTTGTCGAGGGAGACAGGCGGGGACGGCTGTGCGGGGTCCTACAGCCGCAGGGCTCCCAGGCGGACAACGGCCCTGCCCGTAGCCGCGGCTGCTTTCGCCGACGGGGCTCGCTTCACACACACACACAAACACAGCCCCCGGCCGCCATGGTCTCCGTCCCCTGCCGCGTCACGGCCCCCAGCCAGCTCGGGCCACGAGCAGCCTGCAGCCCTCCCCATTCATGGAGGCTGTGAGGGGGCCCCTGAATCTGCAGGGCCCGACGCCCCTGGGGTTTGCACTTCCCTTGCCGAGGGAGACTGAGCAGCATTGGGTCTAAGGCGCCGGCCGCCCTGGAGGGCGCAGGAGGCTGCCCGGTGTTGCAGGCGGGGAGTCCGGAGGGTGCAGACCGCGCCGTGGTTGGGTGCACGGCCTGAACATATTCATCAGCCACTGTTCACGGCTCCGCTAGCCGCCCGGGGAAAATCCAGAGCGCAGGCAGAGGCTGGCTCCTGCCCTGTGTCCGGGGCCCAGCGCAATGCTCCCCGCCCAATGGCCCGCTGGAGGCTCTCTGCAGGGGCCGGCCAGAGACCACTTCCCCATCGGCCACTTCGCCAGCCCTTCCTCGGCTCCTCTCCCAGCGGCGGGGAAAGTGCAGCCGCCCCCCCATGCTGGGAAGAGGCAGGGGCTGCTGGTTTGCAACGAGAGGCATTAAACTCTGCCCCACGCACCTGGGTGGAGGCCAAAACCACCCGTTATCAACGGCCCTGACTGGCCCTGTAAACCCCAGGCTGCTAGGCCAGAGTAAATCCAGAGTCACTCCACAGAAATTGGCGCATTTACACCACGGCAGGATCCAAACCCTGGGGCCAGAGCTTCCCCGGGGGAAGGCTTAGGGTGACTACAGCCATGCCGGCCACAACCCCATTGCCCACTAGCCCAGCCCTGGCCGCTCCCCGCTGGGCGGTACGGTCCCTTCCCTTGCGCATCTGGCTCTGGGCCTGGATTATTTATTTATTTTTTTAATTAACGGCTGTTTCCATAACAAATGCTCTGGCTTCTCCTGCCCTCCAACAGCCCTGGGGCTGGATTGTTAACGAGGATTTTAATTTGTTAATTAAAAGCAGGCTGCCTTCATAACAAGATCCTCCGCCACAACCCGCCTCTGCGAGGGGGCAGCGAGCCAGTGCCAGCGTGGCCCGAAGACGGGAGGGGACGCGGGCACGGTAGTTCTCCCAGCAGCTCTGGGGAATATGGGCTGGAGGCCCATGCACTGGGGAGGCTGATCCCAGAGGTGGGGCAGGCATCTGTGTTTTTACCTCCGGGAGGGGAGGCAGGAAAGAGGCCGAGGGTGGGGGGGGGGGAGGAGGAGCCAAGTCTGACCCAACTTGCAACCGCTTCCTAGCTGGGAGAGGAGGCTCGGGGAACAGAGTGGCTTTCAGTTTCTGTCTGGGAAGGAGGCTGGGCAGCAGGAACACCGGCCCCGTCCGGCCCTCCGTGCTGGAAAAACCAATATTTTCCCCCAGAAGAAACGCACACGCAGGCACACTGGTACCTTTGTTCAGCCCCGCGTGCCAGGGGAACCGGGAGCCGGCACTGCCCTCCGCGCACAGGACGTTCCGGCTCGCGCCCAGACGGGCGTGACACATGCCCAGCGAGAGTTTGAAAAACACACTGCAGCTGGCGGTGCCAAGGGGATGGCAGAGCGGGAGGGTGACCCCGGTCTCAGGGGAGAGAGAGACGGGGCCGGTGATGAATCCCTGCCTCAGACACCCAACGGTTGTAGGGTGCACAGCAGGAAGGAACAGAGGCTGTCTGGCCCTGTCCGCCCTCCATAACACCCCCCTGCTCCCGGACTTCAGTGCCGAGAGGATCTTGCTCCGTATGCAACGGCACTGTGGGGTTAGAAAGTGCTGGGGTCCGGCCCCTCGGCCCCCCCACAAACCCAGCCCAGAGCACCTCGGTTCACCGCTGCAAGGCCGTCAGCAGGTCAGGCAACCACGGACGTGAGCAGAGGGCAGCGGGCCGGAAAGGCACCAGCGGCAAGAGCAGCAGGGTTGCCTGCCCGGGAGCAGCCAGGTGGGTGGGCCCCCCCTTGGAAGCAGGCTCCTGGGCCCACCCCTTTCACCGTGAAAAAGGGGGACCCGCTCCCCGACCTTTTGTCAGGAGGATCCCGGAGCCAGCAACGGTGCGCAAGGGGAGGTCGGCACCTGGAGACCAGACCGCAGCCAACACCGAATCTTCATCTGCTCCTGCAGTTTCTCCCGGCCTCCCTCTGAGCTCCCCCCGCTGCCCCTCCCCGACCAGCCCCCCGCCAGTGCCGCAGATATTACAGTCGACATTTTCGGCAAATTCACTTGTCAGCCTGCATCAGCGCACGGGGCTGAGAACGGCTGCCCGCTCCGTCGGCTGGCCAGCTGTCCCACCCGATCAATCAGCCCTGACACCGGCTGGGTGGCGGAGAAACCAGGGGACACGACCGACACGGACGCTGCACTCAAGGGGGTGCCGGGCCGGGGACAAGGGGTGTTTTCACACTGACGGGGTCTCACTGTGGCCAAGCCCTTCCCGGCCCCGCTGACCCTCCCGCGAACCTGGCACGTGTATTTCTTAGCTGCTTCGCATCACACTGCAGGTCTGGCAAGGGGGGGAGAGACGGAAAATGGCCACTCCTTGGAGAAGCGTGGGGGAGGGGAGGGAGACCGAGCCACTGCCAGGCCCCCAGTCAGTAACAGGGCATAAAGCCGTGTGTGTACGACCCCTATGCAGGGGCAGAACGGCCTAGCGGTCAGAGCACCAGGAGTCCTGGACTCACTTCCCTGCTCAGCCAGATGCCTCCGCGGAGCGAGCCGGTCACTCACGGCTTGCTACACGCGCCCTCGCTGGAGTGAGCCGAAGGCGTGATGCTGACGTGCGCGCACCCCCGGCGGCCACTGACACTGCGAGCTGGCCTGGCTGTGCTGGAGTTTCAGTTCACTCAGGTCGCAACCCCGCGGAGAGAGCGCTTAGTCGTGCCGTGCCTCAGTTTCCCTGATGCACAGGGGCGTGTGTGAGAGGAGAGCTCCATTACTCTGTGAGGAAATGGGGCCGGGTAAGGACTCTGCCGCAGCCCAGGGGCTGTTGAGACAACCCCGTGTGCACTGCCAGACGCAAGGCTTTTCCTCCACAGGCTGAGCTGGGGAACCTGGGGGCTCCGAGCCACTCTCCGCCCCTGCGGGCAGGCTCCACCGCCGAAGAACATACAAGGGGTGCGGCCTGGGCGCCGGAGACGATGGGTACCACAGCCACCCCGCTCGTTACCCAGGCTCTCGAGCCCGGTCTCTGGGCACGCCAGGAGGCAGCTCGGCTGTGTCTGCAGGCAGCAGCTCCGGGTGAGCACCCCGGCTCCCCGGCACCCACATTAGGGCTGCAAATTAAGAGGCTCAGATCCACACGGCAAGAGGCCAGGACGCTGACCCTGCTCTCCCAGGCAGGGCTCCAGAGCTGCTCCCCTCCCCGGCTGTGATTTCCTAGCACAGGTTGGCGGATGCACCTGGGTTAAAAATAGCGCCCTGTGTGAGGGAGGAGGAATGCTCTTTACGGTTTCCTCTGAATCTTGTGGGAAGGTCATACCTGAAGCTGTAACGTGACCCCGGGGGGGGGGGGGGAGGGAGGTCATTGGACCTGCCTGGGCAAGGAAAGACAAAGAGAAGCAGGGAAGCTGGAGGGAGGAGTTTGGAGTCTGAAGGTAGCTGGAGTCAGGCAGGGAAGGGCAGAGGAGCTGCAGACAAGCTCTGCCTGACTCTTGGGCCCCCAAAATGGACCCAGCGGAGGGGTCGCTTTCACTCTACCTAGATTATGTTCCTGTCATCGAATAAACCTCTGTTTTACTGGCTGGCTGAGAGTCACCTCTGATTGTGGACTGGGGTGCAGAATCCACGGGCTCGCTGGGGGAAGCGCCCGGAGGGGCAGAAGGTGCTGAATCCTCCGAGGTCAGACCCAGGAAGGTGTAAACAGGAACCTCTAACGCTCCTAGCCTTGGAGACAGGCTGTGTACGGACAGAGGACGCTTTCCCTCGGAGTCCTGACTGGCTTCATAGGGGGCAAGTTCCAGACCATCGCCCGGGCACTCCGGGACACCCTGACCCGCTGCCACCTCGCCTTCCCCCTCCGCTGACGGCCTGGCACTGGGCGCCAGGGAGGGGGAAGCAGGGCAGCGAGGGGGCAGAGATTCCTCGCTGTGATTGAAGGCCAGACTGGATTAACATTCACTTCCCCTCTGTATACCCAGGCGCTCAGCCAGGAGCCAAGACGCAGCCCAGGCAGGGGCCAGCAGCCCCCCCGCCCCCCTTGCTCTCAATCACTCAGCGGCTCCGGCTATCGGCCCGAAATGCCTTCAAACTTCTTCCGAGGCTGCCAAATCCTTCAGCCTCTGCGATTACCCGGCTTCTCCGTATCTGGGTCGCTCCCTGGCTCTGTGACTCGGAGCAGTGACTCAGTGCAATTAAGGCTCTGCCAGGGGAGGGGGGAGGCAATGAGACCAGCTAGCTTCCCCAGGAGTGACTTTAAGGGCGGGGGGAGCACTCCAGATCGGGGGCCGCAGGGATAGGAAGGGCTGGGGGCAGGTCTCTGGCCTGGGTTCACAGGAGGTCAGACCGATCGCAAGGGTCCCTTCCGGCCTTGAGTTCTAGGAATCCGAGCTGGAGCCGTGAGACCCACAAGTTTTCTCATTCTTCAGGGGTGGGGGGCACGAGGAACAGGGCCCCGGCGGCAGTCAAACCACTCACGTTTATTTCTCTGGCCTGGGTTAAAAAGAAATGCCCCAAGGGTGTGAAGGGGGGGGGGGAGCGCCGCTCCCAACTGTCCTTCTGACGCTCGTTCAAGGTGACGGGGGATCCTCCCGGCAGTGCCCAGCGCCGGGGCTCTCCCAGCCTCGGCAGGAGAAAGGTCACCGCGCTGCGCTACGCTTTGCTGGGAACAAGCTCCGTGCAAACAGCGCCCGGGCGATGGTCTGGAACCTGCTCCCTAGGAAGCCAGACAGGACTCCGGGGAAGTGTCCCTTCTCCGTACACAGCCTGTTTCCAAGGCTACGAGCTTCACGGGTCCCCACTTCAACCTTCCTGGGTCTGACCTCGGAGCATTCAGCACCTTCTGCCCCTCCGTGCACTTCCCCCAGCAAGCCCGCCTGGGCGGGGTCCTGGGGGAGCCCATGGGTTCTGCACCCCAAATCCTCAGTCAGACGTGACTCTCAGCCAGCCAGTAAAACAGAGGTTTATTTGTCGACAGGTACATGGTCTAACACCGAGCTTGTAGGCACCCGAACCCCTCAGCTGGATCCATTTTGGGGCCCAAGGGAGGCCAGACCCTGCCTGGGCCTGCCTCCCTTCTGCCCACCCAGCTCCAGATTCCCAAAACCTCCCTCTCCAGCCAGCTGCAGACTCCCAAACTGAAACTCACTCTCTCCAGCCCCTCCTCCCCCCCCCCCCCCCGGCTCAGCCAGGTCAGGTGACCTCCCTCCCCCACCTGGGGTCAGATTACAGCTTCAGGTATGGACACCTGCAGAGAGGGGAGAGGGCGTTGCCTGCTTGCTTCCACTATCCCTATTCCTTCACATAGACACTTAAGAAATGCATAGGGGAAACTGAGGCACACACACAGTATTCCTACTCCATCACAGGCTCCTATTAATCCCCCTCCCCCCCACACATACCCTGTCCGGATTTTTCACATGTGCTGTCTGCTCACCCCACCCTATCCCGTGGTTGTCTATAAGATGTGCACTAGCTCCGAGACACCTGATCTAGATAGAAAGACTCCAAGAGATGGGCAATCCACCGCGCCCTTTGGTAATTCCATGCAATGGTTAGTTCCCCGCACTTAAAATATTGCACCTTCTTTCCAGGCTGAAATTATTTAGCTTCAGCTTCTAGCCCCCGGCTTTCATTCTTCTTGTGAAGCAGTCAGCCTGGCTTTCTACATGGTCAACAAGTAGCACTGAAGAAGGGCTCAAGTCCGATTTTCCTCCTTTCCACTACCTCACCGTCTAGGCTCACACCTGGATACGCAATATAGACACATGCAGGCAGGGTGCTAATATTACCCATCCGCCGTGGGGGGGGAGGGGGAACAACTCCCAACAGCCGAGTTTTGAATTAAACATGCTGCCTAATGAGTTGATTTTATTAGTTTGCGAATGCACTGAGAACTCATTATCAAAATAAACATCAATTCATTTCGCCAGCCCCCCCATCTCAACGGCATTGCAGCTGTAAATTAACGAAGTGCGACTCAACGCCTCCTGCTGCAGCCCCCCCGCACCGCTGCTCTTCTGCAATTTACAAAATCAATAGGCGCTACAGGTCCCTCTTGAAGTTTACTCCTCACCGTGCAGCGTTGCTAAAGTAACCGAGCCCTGGGCAGCAAACCCCAGGCCCTTTGCAAGCTGGAGGAGAAGGCAGAACCCGCGTCTCCTGCTCCTTTTCTTGAGGGACTTGGCCTGGGCTCCCAACCCAAGAGGAAGAGCGCTGGAGCTGACATGATCTAGGGGTCTGGCTAAGTACATTGGGGGGGGGGGGGGGGCGCAAGAGGGCATCTAAGCGGGATCAGCAGCTGCCCGGCCCTCCCATGCAAGCTACTAACTCGGAGGAGACCCAGGGTCGAAGTTTGCCAACTGCCCCTGCAGTTCCGGGGAGCCCAGATGTGGGGTTCGGAGCTGGGCCCATCGCTGTGAAGTGTTCCCCTGAGACGTGGCAAGAGAACTGCGTCTTCGGACTAACGTTGGCAAGCCCTTGCCACCGGAGCGCCCCCAGGCATCACCGCCGTCCTCCCACTGCGCGCCAGGGCCTGGAGCAAGGCCTCTGCCCCACAGCCAGAGAGGCCGTCACGGCCCTTAGTTCACCCCACTGGAAGGCGCTCGAGTCCCGCTGATGAGGGCGGCCTAAGGCCCTACACACTCCCGCTGCTCCCTCACTCTCTCAGAGTAACCCAGCTTGCAAGCCCCAGCCCTGGCCGCAGACGGGCATCTCCCTACATGGCAATGCGCGGCGAAGCAGCCTTCTCCCTACTCTAGAGACGGGCAGCGGCTGCTGCGGGCTGGAAAGAGCCTCTCTGGACACTGGAGAAACTCCTGGGTGGATGGGTGGGGTTGTCTGTTTGCAGAGGAAAAGCTGAGGCTAGCAAGATGGCTAAAGGAGGAAACGCTGGGGCATCCCAAGCTCAAAGGCAGTGGAGGGGCCTCTCCCCCCCCCTTCCCTGCCCCTCCCACACCTGACTGGGGGGTTGGGAAGTTAAGCGGGAAGCCAGTGCATTGTCTCTCTTTGGAAAAGATGGGCTAATCCCATTTCATCCCCCTTCGGGACTGTCAGCTGTTTTCAGGCATTCAGGATGTGGGTTTCTGAAATCGGAGCTATTGTGTCCACCCCCCCACCCCCCCCACTGTGTCACTCAATAGCAACGGCAGGGAACAGGCCTTTCTTAAATCCCCCTGGAATGGCATTCCTGCCCGCCCCTGGGTTGCTAATTCAGGCTGGGAAGGCAGCCGGGGGGCTGGGGGTTACGCCTAGAGCAATGCACGCAGCCACCCCGGGGTGAAGTGTTTCCCCGGGCGTGAGGTCCTCAGCCCCTTAGGACAAGAGCACGGGACTGTCCACTCTGTGGGCTAAAGCTGGAGGAGAGCTCACGTCTGCTCCCCGCTCTGCCCGGGCCACACTGGGGCTCCCCGAGGCAGGAGCCAGGGTCAGAGTCAGGGGACCGGAGAGCAGGAAGGGAGGTGTGGTCTGGGGGCCCAGCAGGCTGGCGGTCTGCATGGTCACCCAGACAACTCCTGGGTAGCCCCAGGGTTAAACAGCGACCCCGAGACAATCAGAAGGCCCTGGGGGGCTGCGGGTCTAGACCCTTTGACGGTATTTCCTGAAGTGTCTAATAGCCACAGTGCTCTCTGGAGGGCCTCCCGGGACCGTCAGCTGCCCCAGGCTCCGCAGAGCCCCCGTCTAGTCCCGCGGATCCTTCCCGTGCCAGGCAGACGGAGATCCGGAAGCACTGCTTATGGACACAGCCCAGGTACCGCGGCCCAGTAGGTGGCGAGGGAAGAGACAGTCCCGCATCAGGTGGTTTGCTGCAACAACACCCAGCCGTCTCCAGCGCATCCCGCCTGCATTGCTCTGCCCAGGTGTCTGACAACGGCTGTCCAGAGCTGGAAGGGGTCCCAGCGAGCCGCTTTGCCCCCAGACGCATCGTGCATCCCAAACATCCAGGAGCAAAGCTCTTCCAGAGCCAACGGCAGCACTGCCCTCCGCAGCTGGGAAAAGCCCCTTTGCTGGAGCGGCCAGCAAAGCCCCGAGCGCCGAGGGGAACCGGCCAACCTTTCTGGACCAAACACCTGACGCCGTGGGTGCCCCGGGGAGTCCTGCCCACACGTGAGCCAGGGCAGGCGCTCAAGGTTAGAGGCGGAGGAGCTCTCTCAGGTGATCTCACCGAGCGCCGCAAAAGGCAATTAGCGATCGCAGCTAAAATTAGATCAATGACTTCCTGCCGCTACTGGTCGAACCGTCAAGGTTTCCTTCCCTTCCCTGGCTCCGGGGAACGCGGGCTGGGAATGATTTATGAGACAGATCTGAACAAGGAGCACGCGCGCGTGCCTGTCCCCACACACGCCCAGCGCCCGAGCAGCTCAGACTAAACCCGGGCGGCCTTCATGCGGGAGGCGGTACGCAGCCACCGCTTCGAGATCACAGCCAGGCGCCCTCCACGCCCCCGCAGGCAGCATCGAGCAGAAGGGGACAGTTAGACCAGCTGCTGAAGTCGGGGTTCAAGCATCAGGATGCCTGGGTCCTGCTCCCAACTCTGCCACGGACTTGCAGGGGGACTTTAGGCAAGTTGCTTCGCCTCTGTGCCTCAGTTTCCCCCTCTGCATAAATGAGTGCGGGGAGGGGTTACAGGGACTGGTGCTTGCAGCGCCACAAGCGGACACGCTCATCTCACTGGAGGGATGCTTCTGTTGAATCCTTTCAGGTCTGACCTGATGTTTTTGTGAAGCTTTCACACGCCCCCTGCCCTGGGCACTTGGGTGCCCAGCTGCCAGCACCACGACTAGGTTTGCCCAGGGCTCCTCGGGCTTTGCCCAGCTGTGGGCTGTGCCGGCTGCTTGCCGGGAGGTGGCACCTGGCTGACGAACAAAACAGTGCAGACTGCAGCTACCGTGGCCCTCCCACCATGCCTGTCTCTCTCCATCAGAGCGTCCCCAGTGGAGACCCTACAGTCTCCTCTGTATCCAAGATGAGGCGGACGGGAGGCCACATGGCAGCCCCGTTGGGGCCCTGCTGGGCTCACCCAGCTGGGCGCTGGTCCTCCTGGCAGTCACCACGGGCCAGAGGGAGCAGGGCCTTGGTGTGACGGAGTAGGAATGCTCTTAATGGTTCCTCTGACTCTGGCGTGAAGGTGGCCATACCTCAAGCTGTCACTTGACCCCAGGGGGGGAAGGGAGGTCAGCTGACCTGCCCGGGGAAGGAAAGACAAAGGGAAGCAGGGAAGGAGCTGAGGAGGAAGTTTCAGTCTGGGTCTGGCTGGGAAGCTGGCCTAGCTCGCTGGCCCCAAAATGGATCCAGCAGAGGGGTCGCGTTCGCTGTATGGTCTGTGTTAGACCAGGTACCGGTCATCGAAGAAACCTCTGTTTTGCTGGCTGGCTGAGAGTCACGTCTGACTGTGGAATCGGGGTGCAGACCCATGGGCTCCCCTAGGATCCTTCCTGGGTGGGCTCGCTGGGGGAAGCGCACGGAGGGGCAGAAGGTGCCGAATGCTCCGAGGTCAGACCCAGGAAGGTGGAAGCTGTACGCTGTGAAGCTCCTAGCCTTGGAGACGGGCTGTGTACGGAGAGGAAGCTTCATCCCAGAGTCCTGACTGGCTTCGTAGGGAGCAGCGCCAGAGCATCCCCCGGGCACGCCGTGACACATGGCAAGTGAGCTGCGGCTGAGTGGAGCCTGCGCACCAGAAAGCCAGGCAGACCAGCAGCGCCACAACAGAAGAATCCCAGCCCCAGTCTCTGGGCAGGCCTGTGAGCCGGCGTCCAGGCACTCAGTCCCCAGCTCCAGCCCCGGTCAGCTGCCTCCATCCCAGCAGCTCAGCAGAGAGCTCCCAGCTCCCGGGTACCCTCCTGTGGCTAATCCCACGGGATCGGAGCCAGCCCTTTCCACCCAGAGAGTACACGGAAGGCCAGACAGCGGGGGGACAACACACCAGCTGCTGCTGTCCCGTCCACAGCCCCTCACCCTGGTCTCCCCCCAGTTCCCAGGATCAGGTTACCCAGTTCCCAGCCAGCTCAATCCCCGGCCAGGACTTTGGCAGCAGAAGCATTCCTGAGGGTCCCGGGGGGAGGCTGCCCAACTGCCCCGAGCAGGTGGCCCACAGCAGGCTGCTGAAAGAGGGGCTGGGGAGGAATGCAAAGCATTCGCCGGCTCGCTGCTCCCTGCCGCATGGCGGAGGGGGGGGGTGGCTTTGGGGCTGCAAAGTGACGCTCTGACAACTCCTTCCACGCGGTACCAAGGCCTTTCCTGCCTGCTGCAGACCTGGGAACTCAGGAGATCCCCCTCCTCAGACTCCCTAGCCACCCCAGAAGCAGCAGCACCCAAGTCCTCCTTCGCCCTAAGGACAAGAGGGCCGGTAGAGGACGGCTGAAGGGGAATCCCTTTGTCCCTCGCAGGGCAGAGAATTTAACCCAAGCGAGGCCTCCCCCCGGACCCAGCACAGGGTCACACGGACACAGGAGTCAGCTCCACTGGCCGGCCCGCGACTCCAGGCACCGGCCCGTGGGACGAGGTCACGAGAGAGCTGTCGTGTCGTCTGGCGCCCAGACTGCAGTCAAAGCGCCCGCCCATTAGCCTCGTGCGCTGGGAGCCAAGCAGCCCCCGGCGCTCTGCGGGCGCCGCCGTTAATTACCCGCTCGGAGAAACCCGCCGGAAAACAAACCGCCTCCCCGCAGGGCGCCCGGAGCGCGGAGCGCCAGCAGCAGGGCGGCTCGCTCCCCGTGCGCAGCATCGGCCCATCTGTTATCCTGCTTCCTACGGCACGCTTGGGCACGCTCCGGCAGGGCCGGGGCGGCTCCTCTCCGGGGCTGGCTCTGAGACAGGCTCCAGTGTTTGGATGCAGGGTTCTGGTTCGGTCCCGGTGCCAGGCTGACCGGAAGGGTTTCCACCCTCTGCCCAGCAGACAGGCAGTCACTGGCATCTTGTCTCCACACTGCCCCGCCTGGATTCCCCGGATGGCACGCCCCGGCACGAAGGACAACGCCAACTATGTCCGGCTGCATGGACCACATCCTGCCTAGCAGCCTGTCCCTGGGTCACGCCATACAAGGGTTTGAGCTGGGGTATTCTGCTCTGAAGTCTGCCCTCCACTCCCAGGGAGGGTCAAAGCCATTTCTCCCCCCACGCCCGAGTCTAAGGAGCCGAGAGAGACGGAGGCAGCCCTGGGAGGAATCCACAGAGGATGCTTGGCAGAACTGTCCATGTACAGAGCCCACGTTGGCCGGAGTCCCAAGTCAGCCTGGCCTCCCCGCTCCAGTCCCCAGACGGGGTGCATCTCACCCTGCCTGTCTCAGGGAGCTGCTGTCCGGCTGGAGGCTTGAGAGATTCCATGGCGCTTTCCAAAGACAGCAGGCGGTATCCCTCCTTTTGCACCCCTTTCCCAAAGCAGCAGCTCCCAGCGCCCCGGGCAGGGCACCATGCGGCGGGTATCCAGCCCAGCGAAGTGGCAAGTGCCCTGTGAGAGCCGGAGCGCGGGCGGCCCCGTGCACTCGGGAGTTCAGCTCTAATCCCATTTCACACGGGCTCCGACCTCCCAGCCGCGTCCTGGAGCGTTTCACCCCCGAGAGCAGCCCCCGCTATCTCCCTCTCGCTCGTCCGCCACCTCCGCCCACCCGCCTGTCACGTTCCCTCGGCTTCCTCTCTCTGTCGTGGAACCCGGGAAAAAGGAGCCCAGGGCACCCACCCCGCGGGGGGGAAGGGAGCTTGTGGCCAGCGCGGCAGCTCCCTTTCGTGGCTGATTTCTCTTCATTAGTGCAATCACATCAACACTGACAGCAGCATATTTATTATGGGCCCAGCACCGTGCAACTTGATAATGAGCTTAGAGGGCAGCTATGCTAATGAGGGGTCTTCCTGCAGTCCCAGCGCTGAGTGGGGAGCTGGGATCTCGCCGGCCAAGGGCTTAGGGATGGCCGGGGGCTGTTCTCCGGGGGCGTGCCGGGGGCGGCGGGGAACAAAGGGGTGATTGTTCCACTAGCCCGTTTGGGACCGATTGGCCGAAGGAGGATTTCACTTCCGCAGAGTTTGGGATCCGGGTCCGGCGGGGGCAGCACAAGCCGCCGCACGTGAGACCTGCCCTCCGGATTCCAGGATCGATCCAAACGCAGCGGCCCTGTGCCGCCGAGGAACTCGAAAGGCAGCCCAATGGCGGCTGTTTACGTAGGACCTACGGCATGCCTTGTTCGGCTCCCACAGGGTTGCACAGCGAGCAAGCACAAGTCCCCCCCTTCTTATGCCAAGAGGGAAACAAAGAGGAGAACAATGTAGGCCTGGATGCTATGGGGTAATGTCTCCGGGGGGAGTCTCAGGGGATGGGCACAGGAAGAGGCAGGGCCGGTCAGGGGCTGCCCTGGCCTGGGAGCGGGGAACCACCAGAGAACTAGCGACATGGACGCTGGACATGCCGCGCCACCCGGGTGTGTCATGCACCCGCAGCTTCCTAGTCCCAGCACAGCTGCCAACAGCCCTCACGGCTGTTCCCACCTCTCCTCCCCCCCCGCTCCCCCGTGCCCCATGTGTCACTAAATAAATCCAGCAGAAGAAATCCACCCGGGTTCTAGCAGGCTCTAACTCCAGTCCAGTGTCTCTTTGGCCCCCGACTGATGGGCAAACTCTAAACCACCGGGGCTGATGGATCAGCTTTTGATTTAAAAATAGGGGGCAGTCGAGAGTTTTCATCAACTCCAGACCAGCGACCCCGGGACTCCCGGCTACCGCGTTCGATTCTTTAGTGCATCTTCCTCCCACACACCCGGACGCAGCGGCCCCTTGCTCCTGTAGCAACAGGCCTGTGTGTCAGGCAAACTGATCCCACACCAGACGATTCCTTGCTAGCAGGGCTCCACCCCTTCCCTTCGCCCACTGCCCCAGCCGCGCAGTCCCAACTAAGAGCTGACCGGCGCACACCCCACCAGGGGCCCAGCTCACCGGACCACCAGAGACCCCCCTACAGAGCCGTACAAAGGTAGGAGCTTAGCCCCAGGGCTTTGGGGGGCCAGACAGCTCACGAAGAAAGTTCAGGCCGCTTCATCGTGGGCTTGATCCACTTATCTCAAGCGGTCTGAGCCAGAACACCTGGGTTCCCCGGCAGCCTCCAACGCCAGCTCTCCCACGCTGCCGGGAAGTTCTGGAGATGGCCACAGAACAGCCCGGGAGAGGACAGGGGGGAAGTGGAGAGTGTTTCCACCCCCCTTACCCCATGCCATTTTAATTTGATAACGACATTAGATTATTTGCAGCGTGTGACGGAGTAGGAATACTGTGTGTGTGTGCCTCAGTTTCCCCTATGCATTTCTTGAGCGTCTATGTGAAGGGATAAGGATGTGTAGCTGATGCAAAGCAGAGCCTCTCTGCAGGTGTCCATACCTGAAGCTGTAATCTGACTAAGTGGGGAGGGAGGTCACCTGACCTGGCTGAGCCAGGGGGCAGGAGGGGCTGGAGACAGTGAGTTTCTGTTCGGAGTCTGAAGCTAGCTGGAGTCAGGCAGAGAAGAGGCAGGGAGCTCCAGGCAAGCTGGCCTAGCTCTCTGGCCCCAGAATGGATCCAGCTGAGGGCTCACGCTCGCTGTATGGTCTGTGTTAGACCAGGTACAGGTTATCGAATAAACCTCTGTTTTACTGGCTGGCTGAGAGTCACGTCTGACTGTGGAGTTGGGGTGCAGAATCCACGGGCTCCCCCAGGACCCCACCCGGGCGGGTTCACTGGGGGAAGCGCACGGAGGGGCAGAAGGTTCTGAACGCGCCGAGGTCAGACCCAGGAAGGTGGAAGTGGGGACCCGCGAAGCTCGTAGCCTTGGAGACAGGCTGTGTACGGAGAGGGGAGACGTCCCCCGAAGTCCTGACTGGCTTCCTAGGGAGCAGGTTCCAGACCCTCGCCCGGGCGCTCCGTGACACAGCGATGCCCCCTTGTTCACCCAGCCCCTTCTGCCCAGAGCAGAGCACACAGCGGTTCAGAGCCACACGGCCGCTGCCCATGTCTAAGGCCGCTGCCCTTGGCTGGAAGCAGCCGGTGTTAGAACAGCAATGCTGCAGGAACGGGGACTTAGCTGGAGCTCGGGACTTCCAAGGATCGTGAATCTGATGTACTCGCCTTGCTGGGATTCAGCCAGCGCCCCAGTCTCACCCCGCTGGCTCCTAACACCAGCCACAGACAACGTTCTGCTGACGAGAGCGGCCGTGGATCTCCATCTCCGCTGGAAGGCAGCGCCTCCACCCCCGCTCGCTTGTCCCGTTTCAGGCTGGGTTTTCCTGGAAGTCCCGTCCCCACCCCAGTCCAAGTCCTGACCCCGCCGGGTTTCTGAGCTCTGAGAAGAGGACGGCAGCAGGCCTTGCATTTACATTCCCAAAAAACAACCCCTATTCAATGACTCGCGAGGTCACGTCAATACTGACAGGCCGGAGTGGCTGACGGGAGCGCGCGCTGGAGAGGTGCGCTGGCGTCTCTCTGGAACCACTGCATCATTGCTCAGATATCTACACCGCGCCGGCCTCCACAGGCCCTGCTCTCCCCAGAGTCCTGGTCAAGTCCGCCGGGAAGAAGAGTGCTCCAAGCCCAGGAGTGGGGGACGGCTGGCTTCTAGGCCAGGCTCAGGGGGACCGCGAGCACTCGATTTACCCCTCGGCTTCCCATCTGACTCCTCAGGGGCGGTGGGTTTGCAAAGGGCTGCGGAGAGGGGGGTTTCTAAGCACTGCCCCCGCCCTGGGGAGCATCACCCGGGGCCACGTTCACCCCACCCGCTGCCAACCACTCGAGTGGCCGCCGCTATCCTCCCCGGTTAATTATTGGTTTATTTCTGGGGGTGCGAGCGGCCAGCATCCAGGTCTCCCCTCCAGCTCCCTCCTCTGACGCCCGCTGAACAGAGCTGCCTGGCAGCCTGATCCCCATCGGGGAGGCGTCAAATCCCTGCACCCCCGCCCCAGGCGCGGCACTGAGACAGGAGCCACAGCGGCCAAGGGACAGGCTGAGACAGTCGGATGCCACTAGCCAGTGCCCCTAAGCCTAGGACATCGGCTACCGGACTGCCTGGCCCCGGAGACGCCAGCCCGGAGCGGCTCTACGAGGTTACAGACTGTGGCCCCGTGTTCCCAGCCCCCCGGCTGTGTTCGAACCCAGCTCCATTAACGGGCTGCGTCACAGCCAACGAGATTTCCTCCCCTTACGATTATCGGATCATCAAAATTTCATGGCCACTGCAGGCCACTAATGGCTTTCTGAGCAGCATCAAATTTTAATCGTCCTTTCTCCTCCCTCACCCCCTTCTTCCCCGAAAGCCACTTTCCCTCCCCGGGCCGCTTCGCACACAGCAGAGCGGCCCCTGGCTCTCGTGGAGACCGGATCGGTGAACGACGACACGGCTGGGCCTCTCCTGGGCACAGTACAACTCTCTCCACGGCACTGCGGGGCCCCGACGCGCCCCCCCCCCCCCCCCAGCAAAGACGGGGCCCTGGGGTGGAGGCGGGAAGAGAGAAGCCGCACGGGCACAGAGGGCTCAGCCTATGGGAAATCGTACTAAGCAGCAGCGGAAGATCGATCCGTGGCGGGAGGGTGAGATCTCCGCCTGGTGGGGAGTGACGCTGAGGAAGGCTGCCCTGGGGGATGGAGGAGCCCGGCGATGATCGGGGGCAGGGGGCAGCGCCAGGAGTCGAGAGGAGGGGGGGCAGCCAGTCTTAGGGCAAAACCAGCCACTTGCGGGTAGTTCTGCTGCCCCGCGAGGGCGGAGAATCGGCCGGTACTCCCGCCGTTCAAGGGCCCAACAGACCAACCCAGCATCGTGGGGCGAGAGGAGGAAGCTGCCTGATGCAGCAAGGCAAGTAAACAGCGAGCGGAGCCCAGCTGCTAAAACCTCCAGCACCGGGAAGGGGCAGCGCACAGGGGGAGGGAAGATGTGCAGACTACAGCCGCCAGGACCATGCAGGTACCTAGGCAGCGAGGCCTGCTGCACCCCCCCCCCCGCCCCCGCCGTCACCTTGTCCTCACCTGCATCCCCTCACCCCCAGCACAAGGGGCTGAACCTAGGGCAGCCCTAGAGCCAGGAGGCTGCAGTGCAGGACAGCGCCTCCCCATGGGCACGGGAGGAACAGAACGCCAGCAGGGAACGCAGCTTCGAGGCCAGGATGGGATGGGGCGGCGTCCTCCCCGGAGAGCCTCATCCAGCGGCTAAACGGTCTCCATTTCACCAGCAAACCGGCTGCATCGCAAACCTGCCGCTCGGCCCGGGGCCGGCAGCTGCCTCTGCTCCGGCGAGCCCTGGCAAGGAACAGCAGCAGGTCAGAAGCCAAGTACAGGGCCTGCTAGCCCTGCTCCACCTCACGGCACGCCAGGCCCCGGCTCCAGATTCACAGCGTGGTCCCTGCAGCAGGGGAAATCTCTCCCCTTCGACGTGGTACCCATCGGCCGCCCGCTGCGGATCTTACACAGAGGAACCTGCCTGCCAGGGGGTCCCCTCCTCAAGACGGCAGGGCAGGGAGTGGACACTTTGGGGGGTGCTAGCCCAATAACTGGAGACCTTGGGGCAGGGACCGTTCTGCCTGGGACCCCGGCCTCTCGCGGGTACAGCTGGTTCTACCCAAATCACCCCACTAATTCCGATTACTAACTCCCGGAGCCCCGTCTGACTCTCTCCCCTCCAGTTCAACCCCCACCCGAGGGCCCTGGGGGACTCCGGCTGCAGAGTCCTGGATGTTTTCGACAAGGTCTAGCGCTGGCAGTTCCTTTTGAGTCCTGGACAAAAGATAATCTTGGGGTCGACCAACCAAGGCTCCGACGTCCCCAAGGTGAAAGCATCCCCTAGACGGGGAGAACAGGGGGCGCCATTTGTAGCAGAGCATCAGCGTGCCCGGAGCTGTACAAACACCCTAAGACAGAGGCCTCGCCCCAGGGCCCTGCCATCACCGCTTCCATCCTGCAACGGGGCCTGGCACACAGCAGGGCTCCAATCACGGGGTCCGGGCCTACGTCAAATCTGGAGCAGCCCCAGGAGGCCCTTGTCTAGCACAGGTGGGCAAATCCCGGCGGGGGAGGGGGTGCGTAGCCTTTCCGTCCCGCACCCCGCGTCTTCGGCTCGGTGACGGATTAGCCAGTGGCGAGCGCTGCATTCTGCTGGGTAATTAGCAAGAGGCCCTAATCAATAAGGTATTTTTTGCCGTGGGTAATTAATAATTACACGGAACAGCCCGGCTGTAATTAAACTTTCATTCCCTCTTCGCCAGGTGTCAGGGGGTCTTTTGTTTTTGTGACGGCCGGTAATAAACTCTTCACTCCTCTTTCCTGGGAGTGGGGGGGGAGCAGACTCAGCTGCCAAGGCCGGGAAGCCCCCCCGCAGCAGCGATCCCTCTTTCGACCGTTGAGTGGTTTCACTTTTTCACTCTTTTCCTCCTTTGCTCCGGCTCTGTCGATCCGTCTTCCTTCCGCCGGCGGAATCAACAACGCACACAGAAGCATGCTGCTCGCTTTGGCTCCAACATATAGGGGTCACCCCCCTCCTCCTAGCTTCCCGCCCTTGGGCCTGGGGGAGCTTTGGGGAGCACTGGGGGGAGGGTGGAAAGTCCCTGACACGGGCGGCAATTGACGCAGAGCACAGGATGTAGGCCGCTCAGTTATCTTCGTCCATCGTGAAACGGTACCAAGTAGGAGCTAGCGCCAGACACAGCTCGGAAGAGCAACGCCCGCGGGTTCCCGAGGGAACGGGGTACGGGCTCCCCCGTGCACCACACGAGGCACTGCCTCGCAGGGAGAGAAGGTCTGTCTCTGGGGCTCGTGTGTTCTCCGGCTTCTCTGCCCACCAGGGGCCCGGTTGCTGTCAGATATTCACCCAGACAGCCCAGCTTGCTAGGTGGGTGGATACAAAGCAGCCATGAGCTGGGAACAACACTCTGCGGCTCCTGAGGTGGGCTGGATTGGAGCACAGCTCCACTGCAGTTCATCCCACTCAGCTCCCGGGGGCTGGGAGCCCCCGGAGACTGACTGAAGACGCCCCGCTCGGCCCCGGGGGTCACAGTCCCGGTAAGGGAGTTGAGGCAGGCGAGACTCAGCCAGGCATTCCCAGAAGAGCTCCAGAGGAGCCGGCCCAGCATGCCAGCGGGACACGGCACTTTGCCACCAGAAACGAGCCAGAGCCGGACCCCGAGCTGCACACCCCTTCCGCCGTGTGTCGGGCGGAGGAGGAGACAGAGCGGCTGCGGGGTTCTGGGCCCGAGGCGGTGGGGGGAGCACTTTCCTGTTCAGGTGTGGCTGGCTTCACACGGGGTTTGGCCCAGTCGCAAGCCGAAGGGACAGACTGCGACCTTGTGGGGTTTCTTTCTCCCACTTGGGACCAAACTCTCATGTGGCTTGCAGGGCTTTTCAGTGGCTTCGCACCCAAACGCAGCCTTGACTTCGCTCCTGGATCCTCCACGGCCTCTCTTCGCCGGGCAGCGTGCCCGGGCTGGCTTCAGCGGGACTCCTCCCAGCGGACCCCGCTTCCTCCAGCTACACTCCCAGTGCATTGCCCTAGGTTTCTTTACCGGCCTCTGGGGCTTTCACCCCGGCAGCACTCCGCTGCTCTACAGATGCCGGGAGGTTACGGCGCGAAGGAGATGGCAAGGAACACGTCTCTGTTTCGGGGTACCACTACGCCCTGTGCACGCCCCAAGTAACCCAGCTCCAACCACCTGCTAATACAAATCCAAGCAGGTCGCAAAGGGCTGGTGCCACAAGAGAGCTCGGTGCAGAAAGGCCAGCGCTGCCGATTCAGCAGGCGGTGCCCCATGGGGCCACGCTCTCCCCTGTCCCCCACGGGGCCACGCTCTCCCCTGTCCCCCACGGGGCCACGCTCTCCCCTGTCCCCCACGGGGCCACGCTCTCCCCTGTCCCCCACGGGGCCACGCTCTCCCCTGTCCCCCACGGGGCCACGCTCTCCCCTGTCCCCCACGGGGCCACGCTCTCCCCTGTCACAGCTCAATGGCCAGCAGCTGCCCTTGTTCAGCGGAGGTATTTTGGACCGTTACTGAAGTATTTTTAATATAAGGACTGCCTAAGCCTCTCAGCCAAATTCCCTCCCATCTCTCCCCCAATTGAAGCTCACACGTATTTATAACGAGTCCCATGGAATTAATGTGAAATATGAAAAGTTCAGTTCATTAAACAATAAGGTTTGGGAGGAAAGGGAGGAAAGAAACCAAGCAGCCCCCCCATCACCACTTTTGACCCAGACCCCTTTAAAGAAGGCAAAATTATCCACCTAAACCAAACTTCATGCTCCGGAGAGCCCCAGAGCCCTTAAAATAAACAGGAGGCAAGTTCATAATGCCAGGAAATAGTTCTTTGCCTTTGGAAGGAACGCAGCAGTAGGGAACCTGAAAGACAGAGATTCAAAGACAAGGAGAAGAGAAACTCAGAGAGAGAGTGAATCAATCAAAGAGACGGTCACAGCTTCCGACACAGGGGCTGCCTGTATAATATACTGCCAGTTTATATGTTATGTTCGGAACTTAATTACTGAGAAATTATAGCACCGGTGCTAAGGAGAGGCAGTGGATGGGAAGTTTGAAGCCAGGGGCAGAGAGGCTTTGGCTCCATTTGCTGCTGAAAACGATGGCTATAAATTTAGAGGGACAGTATATTATATCCCTAGAATACTGCCTGTCTCAGGGGCAGGGTTCAGAGGCCTCCTTACCCACCCGTAGTCCCTTCTGCCGGACCCAGTGCAAGCAACCTCCCCGTCAGAGATTCCCCAACCTGTCTGCTCCCAGGGTCTCCCAGCCCCCCATCCCAGTCATCCAATTTCCCCATTACTGGGATGTAGGCAGCCCAGAAGATGCCATGCAAATCCAGCATGCCTGGCATGGCAGATGAGCCCCCGCCGGGGTTAGCCACTGAACCCCTGAATTCTTTGCAACCTAACGTGGCACAAGGACAGTCCTCATGAAGGAACGGACCAAAGGGCTGTACTGCTCTCCGCCAGCGAGAGCCCCGGTCCCTTCGGCCCGGCCTCCCCAGCACCCAGGGGCTGGCACTGCTCCACGCTCGTCAACTCCCACCCTACCTTGGAGAACCAGGCAACTATTTATACAGCCCGGCCAGATAAGAGGCCGCTGAAAATAGGCTCCACCGCACATAAGCATCCTGGAGGCGATTAGCTTATCGGAGGGGCTGGCGCTGCCCCGCAGTCTTAGCTCACGGAGCGCTGCCTCCGTTCTAATTGCCTTACAGTACTCCAGCCAGGGGGAGGGGGAGCGGAGGGGTGGACAGACGGACTGGGCAGGAACTAATCTCGCAGGCCAGCCGTTTAAAAACACAGGCCTGCAGCTTCTCAGCGACCAGTGGCAAGCTCGAGCCCCTGGACGGGGAACGGGGCCTCCCGCAGCAAGGGGTGGCCATGCATTCCCGGGTTGTCACCCCGTCTAATCCCAGAGGCACAGATGGTTAATCTTACCAGAAGCCTCCTCGCGTGGACACAGGAATTCAAGAGTGTGAAATAGGATGCAACAAAGGCAGTTGCCATCCACCTACCCAGCAAGATTATGGAGCATTTCACCGCACAACCCACCTTCCCCATTAGAGGTATTTTTAGCTCGGCCTTCCCCCACCCCATGCCTCCCTTCCTGCCCCTGTAGGGTTTCCGTTAAGATTCAGCTCTGCCTCAGCTGATGCTTCTCTCTGAACAAGACTCTGCTATCAGGAGCTGCCAGTCCTCAGCAGACCTTGGAAGAAAAGAACAAAGTTGGATTGTCGTGGGTCCCCCCCCCCCCTTCACCCTCTACCTAAGGAACCATAATAATCTTCCAGGGTTCAGTTGGCCACATTCCCCCTCTCCGGAATGTAAATCTCTCCTGGCTGTACTGTTATCTTGACAGGTCTGGAGATAGGACGAGAGAGCGGGGAAGGTGCTGGGGAGAGATACATGCAGTGCAAAGCTGCTCCCAGTCATGTCAAGCAGCTGTTTGTCTACCTCAGGGGTCTCCAAACTACGGCCCGCGGGCCAGATGCGGCCCGCGAGGCCCTCTCATCCGGCCCGCGGCAGGGGTCGGGAACCAGCTACGGGGCCGGGACGCGCCGCGTGCTCCGCTGCCGCCGCCGGCCGGGACGCGCCGCGTGCTCCGCTGCCGCCGCCGGCCAGGGACGGCTCAGAGCTGGGGCCGGGACGCGCCGCACCGCCACCCAGTTACAGGCGGCGAAACAAGGAGCCACCCACTGCCAGGCGGCGAAACGGTCTGTGGGGAGAGACCGGGTTGAGCGGGTCAGGGGGGGGGAAGAGACCGGGTTGAGCGGGTCAGTGGGGTGGGGGGAGAGACCGGATTGAGCGGGTCAGTTGGGGGGGGGGGGGTTGGAGGAAAGGAGGTTTTGGGGGGAGAGACCTGGCTGGGTGGGTCATTTGGGGGGGGGGGTTGGAGGAAAGGAGGTTTGGGGGGGAGAGACCTGGCTGGGTGGGTCATTGGGGGGGGGGGTTGGAGGAAAGGAGGTTTTGGGGGGAGAGACCTGGCTGGGTGGGTCAGTTGGGGGGGGGGTTGGAGGAAAGGAGGTTTTGGGGGGAGAGACCTGGCTGGGTGGGTCAGTTGGGGGGGGTTTGGAGGAAAGGAGGTTTTGGGGGGAGAGACCTGGCTGGGTGGGTCAGTTGGGGGTTGGAGGAAAGGAGGTTTGGGGGGGGAGAGACCTGGCTGGGTGGGTCATTTGGGGGGGGGGTTGGAGGAAAGGAGGTTTTGGGGGGAGAGACCTGGCTGGGTGGGTCAGTTGGGGGGTTGATGTGTAGTGTTCATGTGTAGTGAACAGGTGTTCATGTGTAGTGTTCATGTGTAGTGAACAGGTGTTCATGTGTAGTGAACAGGTGTTCATGTGTAGTGTTCATGTGTAGTGAACAGGTGTTCATGTGTAGTGTTCATGTGTAGTGAACAGGTGTAGTGTTCATGTGTAGTGAACAGGTGTTCATGTGTAGTGAACAGGTGTTCATGTGTAGTGTATCAATGTGTTATTAAATAATAACTGAATAAAATAATATTAAATAAATAATTAAAAACATCCATGTTTTGATTCTTTTTTATTTGGACCTCGAGTGTGTTGTCGGCCCCCGAACTGCTATTTGATAGTTAATGCGGCCCTCGGGCTGAAAAGTTTGGAGACCCCTGGTCTACCTAATCAAATATTCCAGCCCCTTCCAAAAGAAACTTTCCAAGGAGCGAGCTCCGGGGAGGGAGAGAGGCAACAACCGTCCTTCGTGCCTGGCAAGGGACTGCTTCACTCCCAGGGCAGGCAACCAAACAGTCAAAGATGCTTTTTTTCCAGGGGCTTTTTCTCCAAGCGTGCTGCTCCCCGGAACGCACAACTTTCTGATCCCAGCCACCCGCGTAGGCTCCTGGCAGACAGAGCGGGCACCCGCTTTTCAGGTCATGGCTGGGGTAACAGGGCTTCACAAATCCACACTTTGCTACAGATACATATCCCCATCCCCATCCAGTTCACTGATTTCACACAGTTCACCACCGCCCGCGACTGGAACCAGACGGAAGGGGAGTAGGCAGGCCGGGAAAACGGCCGGGGTGCATCTCCTCTGCATGGCATAGACACAATCAAGCCAGCCCCAGGTGACAAGCTCTGGGAAAGAATGGGGGGGAGGAGGGGCAGGGCTTTGTGCCCTCCAAGGCCATCATATGGACCAGCTTTGCCTTGCTCCTGCTGCTCCCGCTATTAACAACACGCCCACCTGTAACCAGCTAGAAACCTTATCTTCAGGCAACAGATTGGAGGACCTGGGGAGATGGAGGGCACAGTTTACAGTACAAAGCCAGGGTGTTCAAAGCATTGAAGGCCGGCGTACATCAGAAATCACACACACACAAATCACACACACACACCATGCAACTCCTCTCCAGCAGGCAAACCGAACTCCTAAACAACAGGGAGATTTGGGGGGGCAGGAGGAACAAGGGGAGAGGAATCACAGGTTGCCCTGTTCTGCTTTCTTGCTTCCTCTCCGCTGTCTGCAGCACCCTCAATTCCCCCTACACAATCAAATACCCCCCCCCCCAACACTTTGGACTAGGCCAGAGCCCGGCCCCACATCCCGTCTGGACGGGGCTCCTCGGTGTTACAAATCCTGCGCCGGGTTTTCATTTGTTGCCGGTTCCTCCCCGCCAGGCTGGCGAGCTCGGAGCCAGGCAGACGGATCCGTCCCCCCCCGCCCCCACTCCGGCCTTTACAGTCGGGTTTTTAACAACTTCTCTTCCCTTCTCGTCTCAGGACCCTGCCCCCCCCCGTCTCCCCCACGCAGACACAACTTTCCCCAGCCCGGCTCCCCCGCTCCAGCCCCTTCCCGAACCAACGCGGAACGTTTCCAGCGAGCACCGGGGCCGACGCTGCCCGGACAAGCCCGGGGGAAAGGGGCACGGGGCGGGGACCCCCCCGGGATTGAACCGGCGCGTCAGAGACACCCCCACAGCACGGCTGAGCGGGGGGGGGGGGGGGCTGCGCGTCTCCGGAGCTCTCGGGAGCATCGAGTCCTGCAAACCGGGGGCGCCTTCCCTGCGCGGTCCCAGGCTGGTCTGGACCCCGCCTTACCTTGCGCCCCGGCGCCGGGGGTCCCGTGGAGAGCGAGGAGGATGCACAGCAGCGGCTGCCAGCGGCCGCCCCCCGCCATGGTCCGCGGGGGGGGGGGGCGAAGGGAACTTCCCCCCCGACTTTTATAATCCTGTCCCCGGTCCGCGCCGCCGGCTCCGGCTGCACCTCCCGCCCGTGCAAAGTCTCGCGGGCTGCGGCGGGCAGACGCGCCCCGTGGCTCCTGGGGCGCCCCGAAAACCAGCCGCCGACCCCCGGGGGAGATCTCCGGGGACGTCGCTCCCGCCGCCGGGCGAGGACAGGCTCCGCTCCCAGTTCCAGAGGCGGGGGGGGGCGGGGGGGTCTGGACACGTAGCCCCGCCTGGACTTGTCCGCACGAAGTCCCGCCTGCGACCGGGGCTCAGCACCGCGGGGATCCCCCCCCCCGATTGCTCTGACGGGGGGAGCGCGAGGGTCGGTCCCCCGGCGCCCGGCCCCCGCTTCGCAGGGCGCCCCAAGACGGCAAAGCCCCGGATCGTGAGGGGGCGCGGCGGGTTTATCCACTCGCGGCCAAATCCGCGCTCCGCATCCGGCCGGAAAAGTTTTTGGGGGGAGCGGGGGCTGGGATCCGGCTGGGGGAGGGGGCGCCCCCCCTCCGCCCTCCTCAGCCCGCCAGCGGAGCGACCCCCATGGCCGGCGGCTCCGGGCTTCTCCTCCTGCCACCCGCGCTCCCGGCGCTCGGGAAGGTGCCCGAGGGAAGCGGAGCCAGGTGGGGCGGCGGGCGCGCTCCGGCTCTGCCCTGCCGCCGCCCGGGGTGCGCCGCTGCCCGGCTCTCGGCTCGGCTCTCCGGCGGGCTGCCGCCGCTCCCTTGGCTGGCAGCGGACTGAGCCGGAGCTCTGGCAGCAGCGGAGCCGCGAGCAGTGGGGGCAGCCTCAGCCGGGGGAGGCGGGGAGACGGCGAGGCGCACAGCGCTACCCGGTGGCCAAGCATGGAGCGGGCGCTCGGAGAGAGTCCGGGGCCACCGCTGCCTCCTCCGGCTCTGGCAACCTCCAGGCCGGGCTGCAGCGCCCAGCTCGGGTGCAAAGCGCGGGGGTGAAACCTGCCACCCACCTGCGGCAGGGCGGATACAACCCACATTTAAAGCGCCTGCAAAGGGGGAGTTTTATCCTGGGGGGGGGGGGGCAGAGAACCGGCACCAGCCCTAGAAACAGCTGCGGGGATTCGATTTGGAGCCTGGGGGAGTCGGGGACAGCTTCTGTCCCTTCTTTCCTGATCTTCTGTAGAGGGTGCGGAGGGTCACTTGATTTTTTTTTAAATCCATATACTTTAAAAAACACATTAACATTCACAAATTAGCCACTGGAACTCACTGCTACTTGATGGTTAAGGAATCCGTTCTTAAAAGGATCTAAAAGAAAACTTGAGACAAATTTGAGTCAATAGCTTCAAAGTACTCCAGTGACTTGGTCCCAGTCTTGCAATGGGCTGTGGGCCTTTGCCTGTAAACCCAGTGACTAGCTTATTTCATGTTTGTACAGCTCCGTGCACAGTGGATGTGACTTCTAGGCACTACTGTATTGTGAGGAGTAGTAGGAGTCCCATTGCTGACAGTGGTGACAATATTGTCCCAGTTCTCATCTATGACTCCAACATCCCAACTCTGATGCACAGAGTCGGGCATACGGAGGGCCTGGGAAGTCCCCATCCATGATGTTTGATGATGCAGCTTGGAGACAATTTTGTTGGTCACACTAGAACCTCTGATCTTATCAGAGGCCGCCAGTGAGTCCTGTTCTGAGCTGTTTGCTCGACTTCTTTGGGAGTAAACCCAGTCCACTGGCGATGGCTGTTCAGGTTAGCGCTGAAGTTCTTAGACAGACGGACCTTCCTTCTTTGGCCTTGCCGCAGCTCCCCCTACAAGATCTCTTTTGGGAGTCGGTGGGCGTCCATTCGGATGACATGCCCGGTCCATCTGAGTTGCGCTCTCAGTAGCAAGTCCTCCATGCTCATTGTGTTTGCTCTTTCAAGGACCTTCATTTTGGTCACTGTCCTGCCAGCAAATGTGCCTTATTGAGCGGAGGGCAGGCATGTGGAATTGCTCAAGCTGTTTAATGTGAGGACTACAACGAGTCCCTGTCCCAGAACCGTACAGGAGAGAGGTCAGGACCACTGTGTTGTGGATCTTCCATTTGGTGGAGAGACAAATGTTGTGTTAGTTAAGGACTTCTGCTGGGAGTCGGCCAAAAGTAAAGCCAGTAAATAAGTAAACAGGATAAACTCCAAACAGGAACATCGACATTCATGTTTCATGAAAAGCCAGCCACGTAGTGTCTGGGTTTAGGAACAAATACACACCCATCCAAATAGACATAACTGTCCATGACTGAGGGTCCCCCACTTTCCACTGAAGCAAGGGGGTACTGGACTAGATTCTCTCCAATGCGGACAGCAGGTTCTGTAACCAGAGGATCGCTCAGCACATGTTGGATTGGGCACTATTCCACCACAAGGTACTGTCTGTGCAATGCTGCCCTGCCATCACAGTGTGGGGAGGATAGCAGGCCAAGCTGGTGCACAGCTGTAAACATCTGGTCAAGCCAGAGAGTATTGTTGAGCCTGATCCAGGAACATGTGTGTGTATTTCTTATCCTCACAGATATATTTGTGTGTGTGTGTGTGTGTGTTTATATAGCCTGGGGTAGAAAACTACTATATTTGTGTCTGTGTGCGTATAGCACACGCAAGTGGATAACAGAGTTTTAGAGAGTTTATATTAAATAATTGGGGCCAAATTTCACTGGGGGAAAGTGGTCAATTTGTGCTGAAATGACATCACCGGTAATAATCCCAGCACTCACTCAATGACATTTCCAGCAGAGGACGGGGACTGACCGCCCTTCCTCCTGGTTTGGTTCCAGTGTTGTGGCTGGGTTTGGTGCTGGTGACGGAAGCAGTGGGGCTATGCAGAACCAGACACAGGTGCATAGTGCAACCCCTGGCTCCTGATAGCAAAGTGAAGCCTCCTGAGATCAAGGAGCGCATCAGCTTCTGTGGCATGAAAACAGGTGCAAGCCTGGCCCCCTGCTCCATAGCTCATCAGCTGCAGCACAGGCCTCTACCGCCTGAGCTCGAGGAGTAACTCCATTAGCAGTGGTAGACTGTTATCCTCTAGCAGACCAGCCACTAGAGGGGACAGGACACTCTGCTACGCTCGCTACACAAGTTTTCCTAGGTCACTCCAGGATCAAGGCCTTATTCTGCAAAGAAGAGCAACTCCTGTCACGGTACTGAAATAGTTTGGTACCGTGTAGATCAATGGGTGCACGAAATATTATGGGAAGGGGGTCATAACAGGTGTCTTATGTGTGTATCTATTCCATATGTGTGTATCTATTTTGTAACTAAAGTTAAAGCTTCAAGCTGTACTTCAAGCTTAGGCTTGGCTCCTGTGAAGGCTCAGACAGGCTGGGGCTGCCTGATGGCCCATTAAGGGACATCAACCACACAATGGATTTTGTATCTGCCTGTCCACACCCGAGCTGCTCTAGGAATGTCACTGCCTGGTCAGAAACTGAATCCTGGAGAAGTCTGGTGATTGGACCTTGTGACTGTGAGCCTCCATCTTGCAACCGGACTCTGCAGAAGAAGGAGGAGGGTCTTGGCCCAGAAGAAAAAGTCTATAAAGCCTGGAAGAACATTCCCCGTTTTGTCTTTATCTCCAGACTTCAGCCTGCCTTGTTTCCAGCTTTGGATGGAACTTTGCTACTCTGGGAACTCTGGACTAAGGTGCTGACCCACCCCTAAATGGGATGCATCCAAAGACTTTGATTTGAACCTGCAGTTTATTCTACCTTTGCTGCAAGCCTAAACCAAGAGATGTACCATTACTGCGTGTAATTGATTTCTTTTAACCATTCTTAACCCTCACCTATACCTTTTTCCTTTTATAATAAACCTTTAGATTTTAGATTCTAAAGGATTGGCAACAGCGTGATTTGTGGTAAGATCTGATTTGTATATTGACCTGGGTCTGGGGCCTGATTCTTTGGAATTGGGGAGAACCGTTTTCTTTATTTGGGGGATTGGTTTTCATGACCATTGATCCCCAGAACAGGTGGCTGCTGGTGGTGATACTGGGAATCTGGAGTGTCTTAAGGGGATTGCTTGTGTGACTTGTGGTTAGCCAGTGGGGTGAGACCAAAGTCTTTTCTGTTTAGCTGGTTGGGTTTGCCTTAGTGTGGAAAAACCCCAGCTTTGGGCTGTAGTTGCCCTTTTGGAAGCAATCTGTCCTGATCTGACACTCCCAGTTGGATCCCACCAGGAACAGCACCGTCACACAGTGGTAGACTGTTATCCTCTAGCAGACCAGCCACTAGAGGGGACAGGACACTCTGCTAAGCTCGCTACACAAGTTTTCCTAGGTCACTCCAGGATCAAGGCCTTGTTCTGCAAAGAAGAGCAACTCCTGTCTCCAGGGCTCTAATTCTCTCATCAGTGCAAGTATTGTGCTCACCCCAGAACTCTGGACCAGCACCTGCCCAGCATCTTCTCCTTCCAGGCCAGGAGTTGGGGCTATTTTCTGTTTATTTAACCTTTGAACTGTAATGCTTTGGACATGCAAAGCAGCTCAGAGCAATGCTGCGTGGCTGCCTCGTCACCTGCTCTGACATGGGAGCTGCACTGGAAGGGGAAACGCAGGCGTCTGAATGTACCAGCGCAGGTAGTTTTTGACAGTTCTGTATCTTTCTGTAGAAATCTTCCCCTGGGTGAAGCCTGGGGGTATTCAAGACCTCTGCTTCCAGCAGCAGCACTCCAGAAGAGGGATCAACGCACAGTTCCCCGTCCCAGAGGAGTATCTGAATCCTGCACACAGGCTCCCCGGAGCTAACTGCGCATCCAGCCAGCTCGGCCAGAAATGAAAGATCTTAAACCGGGGGGAAGGAAAGCAGCCGTCTCCCTAATGACCAGTTAGCTCTTGTGTAACCCATGCGGCATGTGGCAAATGGGCTGACTGCACGCTATTTGCAGGTTTCAAAGCTGTTATTTTGCTCCTTGCTTGAAGAGGGCGCATCAAAGGCAAACCCAAAATACTTCGCTGGGTTTGAATTAAAACTTCTCCCAGAAACCGAGGCAAGTTACAGAAAAGATGAAGGGTTTATTTGAAATGGAAAAATCTTCCCCGACATGCCAGACACTCTGGGATTTGCCGGCCTGTGATACTGAAGGGCAACACAGCAACAGAAATGGATTTCCTTTCCCCGCACCCGAACACCCAATCTTTCTGCTTTGAATACATCCCCTTGTCCCCCTGCTATTTAGAACAGTGGTTCTCCACCAGGGGTACGCTGGGGGTACGCAGAGGTCTTCCGGGGGTACATCAACTCATCTAGATATTTGCCTAGTTTTACAACAGGCTACATGAAACGCATTAGCGAAGTCAGATCAAGCTGAAATTTCATACAGACAGTGACTCGTTTGTGCTGCTCTATATAGTACACACTGAAATGTAAGAACAATATTTATATTCCAGTTGAGTTATTTTATAATGAGATGGTAAAAAGGAGAAAGTCAGGGATTTTTCAGCAACAGTGGGGCTGTGACACTTCTGTAATTTGATGTCTGATTTTGTAAGCAAGTAGTTTTGAAGTGAGGTGAAACTTGGGGGCCCGCAAGACAAATCAGACTCCGGAAAGGGGGACAGTTGTTTGGAAGGGTTGAGAGTTGCTGATTTAGAAAACCAGCATTCCCCAGAGAGCCTGGTTCATTGACTTTCATAGGGATTATGGTTTCGTGTCAAGAGGAAGAGAGACCAGCCTAGGCCACAGCCAAACATGCATTATATCATCTGTGTGATCTTGGATGTCTAAACAGAGCAATCGGGAGTAGCTGCCGGCAGGGTCTGTTACCTCTGGATTTGGCCCTGGTGCAACCGCTGCTGGAATGCTGTGTCCAGTTCTGCTGTCTGCCATTCACACGGGATGTTGATAAATGGCAGAGGGCTCCGAGAACAGCCAGGAGAAAACCTGCCTGCTGGTGAGAGATTCGAGGAGCTCAGTCTATTTAGTTTAATAGCGAGGGGATGTTAAGGAGTGGCTCGAAGTACCTGTATGGGAAATAGAAATGTGATAACAGAGCTCTCTTCAAGCTGGCAGATGAAGGTCTAATGGGCTCCCCTGGCTGGAAGTTGAAGCCAGACAAATTCAGCCCGGAACAAAGGCCTGTTTTCAGCAGCGAGGGTAATTGACCATTGGAACAATTTACCCAGGTGGTAGGTGGATTCTCCAGCACTGGATTTTTTAAGACCAGATTGGAGGTTTTTCTGGATCTGCTTTGGTTCAAGCCAGAAGGAATTCAGAGAAATCCGATGGCTGGTGTTAGAGGAGGTCGGACTAGATCAAGGGTGGGCAAATTACGACCTGCCGGCCACATCCGGCCTGCGGGACTGTCCTGCCCGACCCCTGAGCTCCCGGCTGGGGAGGCTCCCCCTGGCCCCTCCCCTGATGTCCTCTCTGCCCCGCAGCCATGCCACTGAGATCTGGGGGGCAGGGCTGCGTGCCGAGCCCCGGCTGGCCACATGGCTGCCAGACACACTGCTCAGAATGGGATGGGGGGGTGTTGGATAAGGGGGCAGACAGCGGATCCCAGGGGGCAGTTAGGGGACAGGGATCAGGGCAGTTGGATGGGGCGGAGATTCAGGGGTGCGGTCAGGGGACGAGGGCTTGGATAGGCATGGGAGTCCCGGGGGCCTGTCGGGGTGTGGGGGTGTGTGGATAGGGGTTGGGGCAGTTAGGGGACAGGGATCAGGGCAGTTGGATGGGGCGGAGATTCAGGGATGCAGTCAGGGGACGAGGGCTTGGATAGGCATGGGAGTCCCGGGGGCCTGTCGGGGTGTGGGGGTGTGTGGATAGGGGTTGGGGCAGTTAGGGGACAGGGATCAGGGCAGTTGGATGGGGCGGAGATTCAGGGGTGCGGTCAGGGGACGAGGGCTTGGATAGGCATGGGAGTCCCGGGGGCCTGTCGGGGTGTGGGGGTGTGTGGATAGGGGTTGGGGCAGTTAGGGGACAGGGATCAGGGCAGTTGGATGGGGCGGAGATTCAGGGGTGCGGTCAGGGGACGAGGGCTTGGATAGGCATGGGAGTCCCGGGGGCCTGTCAGGGTGTGGGGGTGTGTGGATAGGGGTTGGGACAGTTAGGGGACAGGGAGTGTGGGGGGGTTGGGCAAGGGGTGGGATCCTGGGGAGGGGCAGTTATGGTGGGAGGTCTCAGGAGGGAGCAGTCAGGGGACAGGAAGCAGGGGGGCTTAGATACGGGGTGGGGTCCTGGGGCTGAGGTTAGGGGTGCGAGGTCTCTGGGGGGGGGTTGGGAACAAGGAGCAGGGGGGTTGGATGGGTCGGGGATCAGATAGAGGGCAGGGCCAGGTGGGAGAGGCACAGCCTGGTGCTCCCCAGGCGGTTGCTTGATTCGCCTGCCCCTTAGTCCAGCCCTGCCTGCTAATTAGGGTCATTAGGGTCTTCCCCAGGGCACATCCCAGTTTGCTGGGTCCCCAAGGCTCTGCTCGCAGCCCTGCGCTGGGCCGGAGAGCGGAATCAGGGGCCAAAGCACGGCGCTGATTACACCACGCTGCTTCAATTGAGGGAAATTGCACTGCTAGAGCCCGTCTCTCCATCAGCCTCCCTCCGGCTTTCCCAGGCATGTGCACCCCCCACGCGCTCTCATTATGGTCACCATGAAATTAACCAGCGGGGGCACGGCCGGGGGAAGGGAAAGGGGCATCATTCTGCTTTGTCCTACACAAAGAAAGCAGCCGCTCTTGACCCGGCTTTGGAAAGGGCCTTTTGAAGGAAGCCCGGGAACGATCCAGTAAGAGAACATTGTAACCTCGGCGCCCCGGGGGGGCGAAAATCAAGCTCTGCTCAGATAAAACCAAATAGATGCGTCGGCTTTGTTATTTATTTATTTCCCCTTTCATTCGGCCTTTAGTTTCAAATAGAACCGGAGCGGGAACGGCTTGTTCAGAGAGGACCCACAGCCAGTGCTAGTCTGCAGTTCATCCAGGCGCCAAGCAGGGGAGAGTTTGAAAGATGTTGCACGGTGCTAAGGTAGGCTAGGGCGGGTGGGGGAGTCAATAGGTGCAAAATCCAACTAGCCAGGCTCTTGTGAGACTAGGAAGCGATATAGCGCATTACCGAGGGAGTTTATTCTCCAGACGACGGCTGCTCCAGCCCCCCTACCGCAAGGCTGTGGTTAGTGGATTTTTCCTTGCACTGTTGCAGGGTGGGGCCCTCCAGCCATGACTGGGGGGAGACGCCCCCCCGGGCTGGTTCATTCCCAGCGTGACCTTGGGCAAATTGCCCCAACTCTCAGCCTCAGCTCCGCCCCGTTGTAAAACGGGGAGAAGAAATCCAGTATTGCCAATCCCAAGGGTCCGAAATCAGACGACGCCCCCCAAAATCACAAGATGTTGAAAATATAACCAGTGCGGTTTCCTTTCCTTTGCTGTCTGGTTCGATCCTGATTGTGGGCCTCGGTGCTGAGATGGTCCTCACCACCGTGAGGGCGAGAAACTTCCTTTTAAAAAAAAACCCATCCGAGATCCCCCCTACCCCCCAAAGTCACAGGATTCTGGAGCTAAAGAAAAACACCGAACATCACAAGAGGAGAGGACACAAAACTGGCAACTTGTCTAGTTCATCTGGGAGAGGAGCCATCTCCCCGTGTCCATGCAGCTCCCGGCGCAATGGGACACTGATCTCAGGGTCTCTAGATGCTACCGCAATATAGATAATCAGGTGAACCAAAACCCCACGGGGATCAGTTTCCCCAGCATGGAAGGGTGAAAGGTGGAGTGGATGCTTCTGGGATTAGAACCTAAGGCATCCCTCAGGCTACAGGATGAACTAGACACTGCTCTGGTGAATGCAGAGGCATCCACTGAGCACAGACTGACCCTGGGGGTCTCTCTAGCTGCCATGCTCCTGCTGGCCACAGCTTTGAGCTAGCCCTGGGATTGGACGCTCCAGCCCAGGCACCTTTTGGATGATTCCTGAAATTCAGAGCGGCCAGGGAAAGACAAACAGCCACTCCCAAGGACACCCCCACCCCAGCGTGGGGGGCCGGGAACAGCCAAGCAGTCGCACGGACCCATTGGGAAACGATGGTGGTGTGCTCTGAATTTCCTTTGACTGCACTGGCGCTCCTCCGAAGGGAACCCTCTAAACGAATTGGCGCCAAACAGAGGCTTATGTTAAATAATTGAGGGCCTAAAAGAAAAGCAAACAAAGAAACCACAGCGAGAGAAAAATAGAAAACAATATGTTTTAAACATCTTCTTTGGATACCAAGTCAAATGCCAATTTCCTTTCCCCTGGGCCAGAACTGCCCACCCCAGACAGACGCCCTGAAAGCATTGGTGCCAATTAAGATCCACCTTCCACCCTGAAATGAGATTGATCCGCAAGTAACTCAATTCTGCAGTCATCAGCGCCGGGCGCAGGGGAGCTCTGCGGTTTAGTCTTTCTCCAGTAGCTAGAGCTAACCTGAAACACTTCAAACCCACGGGATCATGCCTGGTTCACCTGCTGGGGCAGGAGGTCACAGGAAGCCGTCTGTTAATGATTACAGCCGTGAGGGCATCACTGCAGAGGGCACCGGCTAGGGTCAGGCTGGCTCCTCGCCTCATTGCTGACAACAGGGGCTGGTTTGACACACCTGCACCGTTTGTCTCATGTGCGCCTCCAATGGCAGATCCTCATTGTGGATAACAGCCTCCTGCTGCTGCCAGCGAACGGAGACACTCCTTTCGCTCCAGCATTAGGCGACGGTGCTGGAGGGGAGAGGTTCGAACTCCGCCGATGACCCCACGAGCAGTTATCACACCAGCAGGTGCTGCACAGGGGCCGGGAGGCGGACGGATGCAGGAGCCGCACTGGGAAACCCAGAGGAGGGAGCATCATTAAACAAAGCAAAAGCGCGTGATCAGCTCCCGTCCCGGGGGCATCAGAAATTCAAAACCCGGAGGGGCAACCCCATCCTGCAGCCCGACCTCCCGTGTGCCACAGTCCACTGCCGCCCCTTTCGCAGCTGGCAGGGGACCACGGTCTTGCAGCCCTCCGGGGGCAGGTCTGTTCTGTGCCCCTGGAGCAGAGCAGGAGGGGCTGAGGTTCACTCATGTCCAAGGCCAGGCAAACCGAGTGAGATGAACCCAGCCGGGGCCTCAGGCTGGAGACAAAGGGGACTCCATAATTGGGAGCCCAACGTGAGATACTTGGGGGCTGATTTTCCGAGCCTTGGCAGTGACTTCAGGTGGGTGGGGAGCGCTCTGGTCCCCAGACACGCGCCACTCGAGAATCCATCCCCGGGACTGTCGCACCTGGACACCCCAGGGCAGAAGCCACCGCGGCCCTCCTGAACTCAGACAAGCATCGGGGTGCCCCCCACGGTGGGATGTAGGGAAGAAATGGGGGCAGTGGGGCTAATACACCAGATCTCCTGGCCTGGGCTGAGAGCAACTGGCTACATCTGGACGTGGAGCTTCCAGGAAAGTAGAACTCCCCCCCCCCCCCCATGATATAACAAGGAGATCTGGACACATCATCCGCTGGCGTCAATCAAGCCTGCTCCTTCGCCCTCCTCGGGCACCTGGGGGCACCAGGGCTCCCGCCAAGAGCTTGCCAAGGCAACAGGACACGTCTAACCATATTGTGATCGATCCCCCTTTTCGGCTCTGATCAAGATTTATTTATTATCCCTCCAGGTCAGCAGCAACCTTGGACCTGCCTCATTCAATAGCCCCTGGCAGGCCGATGCATCTCCTCCCTGACCTTCGCACCCGTCAATATCTGCTTATTGTTCAGCTCTTTCAATGTCGATGCGCAGTCAGCCGGGGAGCCCGCGCGCCCGATCGCTTCCTCAGACAGGCCTGGCCCTGGAAACCGCGGTTTAAACCCGACGGCGCGCTTGGCAACCCGGGAATACTGGGCGCAAAACCCCGAAAATGACAGAACTAAGGCACCGAAGACGCGCGCAGCTCTTCCAGGCACCCCTGCCGAGGAAGCACGCCACACGGCGATGCAGGAGAACAGAGGGTGGAGAGGGGGCATCTTGCAGGCTCCCTGTTTGGGGAATAGACCCTCCAGCAGGGGCAAGGTCTCGCGAAAAGCAAACCTGCGCCCCAAGCCTTTCAGAAACAAGCCACTGGCGTGGGGAGGAAGCTGGGAAGGTGACGCGCTGGGGGGCAGTGGCTGGGAGGTTAGGAGCCATCCCAGGGGATAATTGGCCTGTTAAAGGTATTTTCCAGGCACTCAAACCGAACCCCCCCATGATGGGCCGAACGCCACCCCGGCAGATTGCAAGGAGCGCTGAGAGGAACCGATTGAAAGGAAAAAGAACACCAGACATTAATCCACCCTGTGATCCCCTCCCAGGGGAAGCATTCGCTACCGAACAAACACACCCATCTTCCCCCCCAGTCTGTCAGGCACCAGGGCTCCCCAAGACCTGTTCAGCGAGAATGCCCCACGCAGCCCCCCCGGGCCAAGTGAAGGCTGGGGGGGAGGGAGGTCTCAGCTAGACCTCGGTGATGCAGACCAAGCTAGGAGTGAGGGAGGCCCCATGTGACCGGGGGAGCACTGTTCTCCCTTGGGGAGCGGAGCCGCCTAGCTCCACAGGGTCTTTGACAGTCACCGCGGCGGGCGGGTCTCCAAAGAGCTTTGCCACCCAACGGAAGGGCAGGCTGGCTCCATCCTGCCTGGGACTCAAAGGCATCCGGCATGAAGTGGGTCACCTTGGGAAGAGACCAGATGGCACCAGACCAAGCTCTCCCCCACCCCATGCCGTGCCGTCCGCAGACCTTTCAGGGCCAAAGAGTAACCTCCCCCGCCAGCGAAGGGCGCTCGATAGGCAGCAGTCTGCACGTTGGTCCTGTCCCCAAGCACAGCCCCCGACTGGACCAGGCTCCATGGGGCAGAGCAGGACCTATAAGAACCCAAGAGCTGGGTCGGAGCAATGGCCCATCTAGCCCAGTATCCTGGCTTGTGACGGTGGCCAGTACCAGAGCTTCAGGGGAAGTTATAGAACAAGCCAGAAGTCAGAACAGCCGACCCCAAGCATCCCACACGCCACGGCCCAGCCCAGCCCCCCAGGCGGATTATTTCTGAGCTCTGTGCCAGCTTCCCTCTGCACCCCCCCCCCCCCCCGGCCGGAGACTGTGGTTTCTTTTTTTAAATAACGATGGCTCAGATTCTCAGGGAATCTCAGGAGCGGGGGTTTTAAAAGAAGCCGTCACCAGATATCACCGCAGCCGGCAACCCCCAGCTCCGCTCAGCCACCGCCTCAGAGCCCAACGTGCGGCTTTCCCTGAGCCAAGCCCTGCAGCTAGATTAGTGGCAGTGAACAGATTCTGAAAAGGGGCCAAGTTCTCCCTCTAAGCAGCCCCCTTTGATGCTGGGACAAAGGGCTTGTTAGCTCGACCTAGGCCCAGAAGCAAGAGCAAACGGCTCCCATACGCCTGAGGAACACTTGCCAAAAGACACTTGGGCTTTTTATAGCATCTCAGAGTTTGTTGTTATAAAACCATATTTTTAACAAACGGTGCCCTGGCAGTCCCGGACTCAGCCCACGCCCGGGCACGGGGAGGGGAGAGCTGGCAGGCAGCCTGGGAGTGAAGACTAAAGAGTCATTTTAAGAAGCGGTGCGAATGGAAAAGACTCGCTTCCCACTTTCTGGCTGGGCACAGCCGCCTCCACACGGCTGCAGCTCCCTGCGGGCTGGGCCCAAGGCCCGGATCGGAAAGAAGAGCCCGGTTCAGAAAAGAAAACAGCGATTTCCCCCTGGAGCACATCCTGCCTGGTGCAGCGCCAGCAAACAGCTCCACCCTCTGCAGAATGGCACAGGTGTGCCGGCGGCGGAAGTAATGAGCAGCAAAGGTGTGCCAGTGGCGGAGGTAAGGAACAGCACAGGTGTGCCGGCGGCGGAGGTAAGGAACAGCAGAGGTGTGCCGGCGGCGGAGGTAATGAACAGCACAGGTGTGCCGGCGGCGGAGGTAATGAACAGCAGAGGTGTGCCGGCGGCGGAGGTAATGAACAGCACAGGTGTGCCGGCGGCGGAGGTAATGAACAGCACAGGTGTGCCGGCGGCGGAGGTAATGAACAGCAGAGGTGTGCCGGCGGCGGAGGTAATGAACAGCAGAGGTGTGCCGGCGGCGGAGGTAATGAACAGCACAGGTGTGCCGGTGGCGGAGGTAATGAACAGCACAGGTGTGCCGGCGGCGGAAGTAATGAGCAGCAAAGGTGTGCCAGTGGCGGAGGTAATGAACAGCAGAGGTGTGCCGGCGGCGGAGGTAATGAACAGCAGAGGTGTGCCGGCGGCGGAGGTAATGAACAGCAGAGGTGTGCCGGCGGCGGAGGTAATGAACAGCACAGGTGTGCCGGCAAACCCCTCTCAGCAACATCACCCGCACGCCAGGAGAGTGACCCCAGACCGGGTTATTCTCTTTGACAGGGATCAGCGCTCGCCCGCCGCTCTCCTTGCCGATTCCATTTGGGTCAGACATTGGGAGGACAGTTAACTCCTCGTTGGCCAGTGTGGGCAGGGTCTTCTCATGTGGCTGGCACACAGTGTGGTCCCAGGACAAGATCATTCCCAGGGGGTGAAGCGGAGCGGATTCGGTGGATGGCTCAGAGAATTAGGAAGGAGATAGAAGGGATTCAGTGTGACCGAGGCGCCTAAATCACTTTGGCTGCTGTGAACGCCCCAGCCTCGGAGCCTTCCACCTGTAAAGTCTACATGGAAGGAGTTTGGTGGATCTCAGTCCAGTCCGCAGCAGCCCACACCACACAAACCGGAGTCACAGACGAGAGCGGCCCAGGGCAGAGGGGCACAAGCAAAGCAAGGGCGTATGGGAGACACTTGCTCCAAACCCGCCTGCGCGGTGCCGACCAGCCTCTCACTAGCGATTTCAAATTCCTCGATTAGGCGGAAGCAGAGGCCCGGGGAAGTGTGTGTACGGGTGGGGGTGCGCGGGTGGACGGGACGCTTCCCTTTGTTTGCAGAGCTCCGTGTGTTTGTTTCTCCTGTTGTCTCCCTGGTAAAGCAAATCCCCAGGATTACGGCTCTTTATTTGCCGCGGTTCTGTTATTGCGGTTTCTGCCGGGGGGCGCCATATTGCCTAGTTATCTGGGAGGCGGCGCGATGGGTACGATGCAGCATGGAATTCCAACGCTCCCAGCCACGCGCCTACATTGCCCGCTGATGGCCAGAGTGGGACGGAGCCAGGGAAAGTCTCTGTGCTCAGATGTGCCCACCAGCCCCTGCCCCAGCCACTACTGACGACAGCACTAATCCCAGAAGCCAGGACTGGCCCAGACTTTGATCTACAACCAGATGGAGGGAGCAGGGCAAATTCTTCCCCCCTAGCAAATTTTGCCCAGGGAAATGGGCTTTTAGAGGGTTTGCTATGGGACATGGTCAGGCCGGTCATCTCCCCTGGGGCAAGAGCCCTCACCCAGCCCGCTCCTAATAGGGGATTTTGGCCTGTAGATCCATGGATACACTGGCCCTGTGCGACGGGGTTGGTGTCTTCACAGCGTTCAGCTCGGTGGCAGCGAACGAACGCCGCCACAGGGAACCTGAGCCCCCAAGGGACCAATTTTCAGTGGCTCAGCCCCTCTGAAAACCTCCTTGCTGGAGTCTCTCGGTGCTCCCGGCATAGCAACGGGTTGGGGGGACTTCAGTTCTGGTTCAATGTGTCCCCCCTTTTTTTGGTTCAACGTTGTTCATAATACATATTAATAATGCACTTTAGGTTCCGTATCATCCTCCTTAGCAGTGCAGCCTGGATGGCAGGAGCTACAGAATTAAGTGATAAATAATAGATAATAATAGTAGCAAATAGTAAATAATATATTTACAGAGTAACATCATAAACATGGCAGAGTTCAAGTTCAGCTGGAAAATTCCAGCTCCCAGGACATCCTGCTGCAATACAGCAACCAAAGACCAAATCTGCCAATGGATTTAGACACCTAAAGAGCACCTAAGTGAGCTAGGTGCCTTACTGCTTAGGGTTCTGCCAACCCCCCAGGTAGCTTCAGGTGACTAAACAACTGACCCCCAACTCCTACAGCCAGCATCTGGTTCTTGCGACATGGAGCCCATTAGCAGAGGTTGCCCTGCAAACTGGATTGCTACTGCACACAGACATCAAGGGTAGCTGGTGGCTCTGACCCCGGCAAAGCCCGGATCTGGGACTCACAGAGCCTCTTGAAATCTGGACGTGAGGCAGTGGAAATGCTCTTAATGGTTCCTCTGACTCTTGTGGGAAGGTGGCCATACCTGGAGCTGTAACTTGACCGCAGGGGAGGAAGAGAGGTCAGCTGACCTCCTGCCCCGAAAAGAGACAAAGGAACGGAGGGGAGGGGCTGGAGGGGGAGTTTCAGTCTGGATCTGGCTGGGGGCTGGCGAAGAGCTGCAGGCAGGCTCTGCTTGGCTCTTTGGCCCCCAAAATGGACCCAGCGGATTATGTTCCTATCATCGAAGAAACCTCTGTTTTACTGCCTGGCTGAGAGTCACATCTGACTGTGGAGTGGGGTGCAGAATCCACGGGCTCCCTCAGGACCCCACCTGGGCAGGCTCGCTGAGGGGAAGTGCACGGAGGGGCAGAAAGTGCTGAATGCTCCGAGGTCAAACCCAGGAAGGGGGAAGCTGTAACCTGTTAAGCTCCCAGCCCTGGAGGCAGGCTGTGTATGGAGAGGAAGATCCCCCCAGAGTCCTGACTGGCTTCATAGGGAGCAGCATCAGAGCATCGCTCCGGGCACTCCGTGGCACTGGATCAGTTGCCAAACCTTCTATTTTTAACTGTCTACGTCAGGGTGGGCAAACTTTTTGGTTGGAGGGGCACATCTGGGTATGGAAATTGTGTGGCAGGCCATGAATGCTCATGAAATTGGGGGGGGAGGGCTCCAGCTTGGGGGGAGGGCTCTGGGGTGGGGCTGGGGATGAGGGGTTTGAGGAGCGGGTGGGGTTCCGTGCTGGGACCAAGGGGTTCGGAGGGTGGGAGGGGGATCAGGGCTGGGGCAGGGGGTTGGGGCACAGAAGGGGGGGTCACAGGTGCAGGCTCTGGGCGGCACTCACCTCAAGGAGCTCCTGGAAGCAGCGGCATGTCCCTGCTCCGGCTCCTATGCAGAGGCGCAGCCAGGCTGCTCTGTGCCCTACCCCATCCTCAGGCGCTGCCCTTGCAGCTCCCATTGGCCACGGTTCTCAGCCAATAAGAGCTGCGGGGGTGGCGCTTGGGGCAGAGGCAACGTGCAGAAATGCTGCTGGTTCCGGGAACCTAGCAGAGCCATCACACGTGCGGCGCAGGGAAAGCCTCCGACCCCGCTCCCTCGGTGGAGCTCGATTAAAACGTCTGCAGGGCCGGGTGCGGCCCTTGGGCTGTAGTTTGCCCATCCCTGGTCTACATGGATAATAATGGAGCTGGGGGGTGGTGGGCTCGGTGTTCTGACAAGACTGGATTTGGTTTTCACTAGTGAACCGTTAATGCATTTGGAATATAGAGGGCCGGACAGCTGGCTTAGATCTCAGGTGCTCCCAGCGGTGAATGGCACCAGATCACCTTTCATTTTCTAACTAGGAAAAAACAAACCCTGTCGTTGCTTGATCTTTTCTTGGAGTGTGGAGAGCCCCACGGAACGACCGCTGTGTTACACTCCGGATAATGGATTCAGGAGGGTTCCTGTGGAGTAATTATGTTCAATAAGAGTCTGTCAATACGATTTGCTGTCAATTGTCACTTCGTACAGTATCAAGCCTAATGGGTTCAGGTGCGAGGGGGAACGGATTGAGGCAGAAAATGCTGATTCATAAAAATATAAGCAAAGCTAATGCAAGCTGTTTATCACCCCATTTAATTCCAGGCAGTTGTGTTTGTTCCTGCAATTCACAGTAGCGCTCCAGCCCTTGGTTGCTTAGTGAGTTTCATGCCGATGAAACGTACCAGACAGACAGACAGGGAGACTGGAACCTGCACAACCGATACAACACAGGAGCAGGGCAGGGCACCTCTCCCCGCCCAGCCCTGGGCGAGATGGCCGTGAAGAGAAAGGACAGGCTGGCGGTGAAGGATCTGGAGATCTGCGTTCCGTGCCTGGCTCTTCCCGGGTGGCCTGGGGCAAGTTGTCACTCTGTGCCTCAGTTTCCCCATCTGTAAAATGAGGTTAAAACCTCTCTCTGTGTATGTGGCTCACGTAGCACAATGGGGCCTTGATCTTGGTAGCCACTACTGAAGTAAGAATAATAAATAGCCCCTCCCCTAGGGCTATGCCTCATCTCTGGGCTGGAGGAACCAGCACCAATACTCAGGGTGGCAAGAAGTCCCCATCTCCATGTTCATCCTGTCGTCAGCTCTCCTGAGCCTATCACGAAGGGGCCCCGGTAACCGCGGCGACGTGGTCGGCAGTCCCAGCTCATTCCACGTGGGCTCCCTAGGAATGAGTCCTTGGGTCACTAGGAATGGAGGGGGCATGGGCGGTGTCTGGGGATGGGAGGCAGGACGCCTGGGTTTCCCTATTTCCCCATTCTGTGGCTGGCTCGGTCTGGAGCCCGGGGCCAGCTCCGGTGGGTAGGACGGCGGCGGGGAGAGGGGGAGAACGGAACATCCCCCTGGAAAGCCCGAGGAGTGCTGGGTATTATGGTCACTGAGAGCGACCTGGGAAGCCACGTCCTAGAGCGGAACCGCTCTCGGGGCCAGCGCCGGTTCTCTCAGACAGCTGGGCCCACGGAGCACTCAGAATGAATCATAAATATTGTCTGATAATCAGCCGATCGCTCTTATGACTCCGCGGCCTGCCGAGCTCTGCTCTAGACTGCACAGCCTGGCAGCGCCCACTCAAATGCACCGGGGAGGAGGCAGGCTGGCAGGGGGGCTCGTCCCTCCCTAAGAACATGGCTCTCGCCTCCCTTAACCCCCTAGGAAGCACGGCCTTAGCCTGAGCATAAAGCTGACAAGGCTTCTGGGTTCTATTCCCAACTCATCCACTGATTTATTGTGGGGCCTTGGGCAACTTGCTTGGCCCCTCTGTGCCTCAGTTTCCTCACTCACCCACCAGGGCTAAAGATCAAAACACCTGGATAAAAAACCCCACCTCGGGGTTATTATTATTGTTGTTGGCACCGGTTCCATAAGGCCCAGGCTATGCGGGCGGAATCCAAGAAACCTCTGGGGCAATGCTCGGTTTCCATGTATATTTCAGATCCTCAGTTGGAAGCACTACACCTGACGTGGACTGGAGCAGAATCAGAGACATGCTGGAGGGCTGCCGGCGGCTGCTGAATCCAACCTTCAGGTGCAGGGGAGTTCTTCTGTGTGCATACCAGGAAAGCAATAAAGGGGAAAGAGCCCAGTGATACGCAGGAGAGAACAGAATTAGAGAGAGAGAGATTAATCACACGCGCAACACGGCAGAGGGCTGGGGAAATGGACTCCCTTCTTCTTTTCCCATTATGCTTTGCAAGATGAAAAATACATGACTCACCAGCCCCCTCCTGGCGACCGCAGCACTGTCTGATGGGGGGGAGATTTAAAGAAGTGGGGGTGGGCTTTGGAAAGGGTCACATGGATGCCGGAGCAAACAGCTTGGGGTGCTTGGAGGGAGACGGGGGAGATCCGTCTTCCTGACTGCAAGATAAAACGGTTACATTTCAGATAATTCCAGATAGTAAATTTTTTGAGTCCCTATAAGCTAAAATCAATATTGGCACAACTGTGCGTCATTAAAAACTAAATGAACATGACAAAGCCAAACTGCTGCCTATTAAACAAATGAGTTTTCTATCCACACGGGCACAGCGGGTTATTAAATTCTTTATTACCGGCGCATCACACTTTATAAACGGGTAAAAATAGGTCTTCTTCATACGAGGCACGATGTGCGACAGAGGCCGTGGAAATCTGACCTTCCCAGAGTCACTGAGACCAGCAACGGCCAATCATCCTCTTCTCCCAAATGTGGGCCTGTTCACCTGTTCCCTCCTGTGGCATGTGTCACACCCCCGCGTGCCCCTTCTCCCTTGGGACAATGGCGAGCGATGCAGGCCCCAGGTCTGGAAAAGCAGAGCCGGAGCTGCACTGAGTTACGGCTGAAACCACTCGCGGCCTCCTTCTAGCCCCATGGCTGGCTCCCGAGCAGTCAGCTCAGCCGGGCTGGGTGAGGGATGATGACAGGATTCGCTGCGGCTGGCGGAGGGGCCGGGGCGCTCTCTTTGACCTGTTCCAAGGCTGGCTCTCTTAGACAATTCTACCAGCACGCGCCTCCGCCGGGCGCTGAATGCTGATCTGCAGGGCTGCGCCGGCGTAGGATGAGCAGACTCCCCTCAAGACCCTCCTACTGTTCGGCGCATCAGGTGCAGACGCAAAGGGCTTTAGCGCCTTGATGTTCATTAGCGCCCGTTAACAGACCGCTCAGGCTCTCCCAGGCCTGGGAGGCCGGCCAGGGGCGGTGGCTGCAGGACAGAGGGTGTCTTTAGATTCCTTCTTCCAGGAGCAGGATGTTCCCAGGCCTGAGGTCCTGGGGTCTCCAGGCAATGTGTGCCGCATTTAACCTGCTTAACACACCCTCCCCCCTTGCCTGGCATGGCATGGGTCATAGGCCCACTTCTGCACGAGCCGCTCAGTAAATGGGGGTTTCCCTGGGGAAAAAAAACGTGACGTTTTGGTGAAAAAAATGAAAATGTTCACCCCGAAAACCAAACATTTCAAAGTGGAAAAGCGGCTGTGGTGCCTCCTGGGAGTTGTAGTTTGAGAGTCTCACCCCCCCCACACACACACATTCTCCTCTATGGAACTGGCTCCCTGATCAGACTACATCTCCCATGGTGCACCACAGTCTCCTCTCTTGCTGAGAGGACAGTGCATCCTGGGAGCCTGTTGGCCCTGGTGCATCCTGGGAAAACAATTTTGATTGAAATTTTTCCATCAGCCAGTTCCCAGGCAGAGTGGTTTTAGCATCAGCGGATCCTACGGTTCTCTAGTGCCACGAAAGTGCCGTAGGAAGGCCCAGCTCAGTAGGAACAGATTTCCAAGCACTGTCCAACCACGGATGAATTAAACCTCGCAGTTCCGCTCTGGATGATTGTCTCCGCTTTAGGACTGTGTGCATGAATGTCTACCTCCAAGGGGGCGGGCGGCTGGATCTGGGAGCAGTACCCCGGCTCCCTGCTCCACAGGCCCGCAGGTCATTATTACCATTGTTATTTATGTGTGCCATGGGAATGCACCCACATATAGTGAGAGCCAGCCCCTGCCCCAAGCAGCGTACAGTCTAGATAGACCAGCCAGGCGCAGGCTGGGAAGGGTTCGTCTCCCCATTGTCCGGACTGAAACACAACGAAAGGAAACATCAGAACTCAGACTTAATCCCACATCTCTGGAGTTCCAGCCCAGTGCCTCAACCGCAAGATTTCACCCTCCCCTCCTGAGACTGACTAATTGCTGCTGCTCCAGACATGACAGTAATGCCCAGGAATTCCTCCCGCCTTCCTTCCCCGCCGGCCTCTGTTCTCCTTGTGTTGTAGCATGTCCCCCGCGCCCCTCTGCGCGGGGTTACCCATCACAGACAGCAGGCTGGCTTGCGAGGTATTTTGCCTGCGCTCAGGTTAAAGCCAAGATGGATGGATTCACTAGCCAAACTGACAGGGCTATCAGCTGCCAGCGCAATTAATTTAAAGCTGGTCACTTTCATTTCCCAGCCTCAGCCCAGTGGATCTGCTAGTGCCTTTAATTGCTACGTTCTCTCCTCTGAAATTAATACCCTCTTCCTCAAAGGGAAACTCCGAGAGCACGGTGCATCACTGCTGCCGTGGTAATTGGCCCCAGCCTGTGAAAAATCAAACTCTCGCCCCAGAGAGGCAGGCTCCCTTGGTAAACCAGCTTCTATTCCCCACGCACTGCCTCCAGGCTTCAAACCCGGCTCTGGACGGCAGCGTTACCATCACACCGGCCTGTGGGCCAGGAGTCCGGTGGGTCTCAGCCCGGGTTTTAATGGGCCAGCCAGATGTGTGGCCAAAACCACCTCCTCAGGTGGCCACACCTGGCTTCTTCATGGGCCATCTTGGAAGAGAGGCCCAGCACGGAACGGTCTCCCATTCTCCCTCGGGATCACTGTGATTATTAGCGAGCATTTCTAGTAAGGCAGGAGCTGGGAGACATCCCGGCTAAGGCCTCGTTGTTTTGTCTCTTGCTCCATGATGAAGTGTGTGTGTGTGTCTGAGCATGTGGGGGGTGGGGAGTTGAGGGTATATATTCCACCCCCTTGAGGTTTCCATGACATCAAAGCGCTCTCCTTAAAGCCCCATCTCCTGCCCGCAAGAGCGCTGCCGGCCCGGAGAGTTCTGCTCACCAGTGGCTCCGCGTCAGGAACGCTCAGGAAATGCCCGGCCCCGACACCCCTCCATATTATTCGACTGTATTCGCCGCAGCCATCAGGCCGTCCCAGCAATCGGACCACTCCCGGCCATGACACCCCATCTGCGCTAGCTCCCATCACTCGGCTGCTGGCTGTGAGCATTCTAGCGCCTCCTGAAGCTTTATCATGACGGGACTGCACTGCTTGGCTTGTCCCAATACTTTAGTGCATCAGCGAGGTTTAGCAGGGAGAATCAAAGACCTCATTCCCTGAGATCCTCTTGGCAGAGCTTCCCCACCTAGTCACTGGGCGCTAGCTGTGGCGTACCCCTGGGTCCCGTCCCGGGCCTTGCTATTCCAGCCGGCTAGCTGCCCAGTTTAAGTTTCTACCTGCAACAAGTATAACTGTGTTCCCCCCGAAAAAGAGAATGAGATCCGTTCCTGGAGACTAGATCCCTCCATGGCCGAGGACATAACCCTGCACTTCAGGTTTCCCTAAGCCTCTGACTGCCACAAGCTTGGACGGGGTGATGGGGCGGGTCACTCGATAATCGCCCTGGTCCCTCGGAAGCATCTGGCCATTGCCAGAGCCAGGATCCGGGTCTGACCCAGTGTGGCCGTTCATATATAATCAAACAGACAGGATCCTCCGCTGGTGTAAATTGGCACAGCAGTCAGCAGGGACCGAACCCAGGCCCGGCAGCACCGCCCTCGACCACTTGAGCTAAAGGAGTAACACTATTCGCTCACAGCAGTAGTAGGCTGTTAACCTCTATGTGGACCTGCCTGCAGTGGGGGACCCAGCGCAATCCCCAAGAATCTCATGTGCCAAAGTGGTTTCCTTCTTGAACCCCTCCCTCCCCCCCCCACCGCATCTGTTAAAACAGAGACCTGGGCCTGCTGCAACTCGGCCTCTGGGCCTGCGGGGGGGGGGAGGGGGGGATTCGGTCCAGGCCGGCTCCTCAGGAACAGCCAGCTGCTCGCGCAGGGAATGCGGCATCACCCGGCCTGCGGGAGGTGGCGCGGATGCAGTGGGCACCCGCAGGGCTGATGGATAATCTATAAAGGCCTGTTCTGCTTTTGGGGGGGAGCAGGGGGGTGCAGAGCACGGACCATGCCGGGCTTCTCCTCCGACAGCTTCTTCCCTTTCCTTTGTTGCTCACGACAATGTCAGGGCTCAGCGCTATCGATTTCCCATCCAGGGGTTTCGGGAGGTGTCCCAGACGTTCGATCAATAGGGCAGCTCTGTCTTCATCACAAGCCCAGCCAGAGCTGGGAATTATCCCCTCCAAGCACCGTCAGGGTCACAGGTCGCCCTGCCAGAAAAGCACACCACTTCGGAGGGAGGGGGTGTGCACGACAGTGTGTGTGTGTGGGGGGGGTCGTGTTGTGTTTTTGTCTTAAGGGCGCAAGGTGTCAAGAAACCCAGCCCAGCGCCCCGCCCATTTCGACCCGCGGGAGGGGGCCCGCACACCTCCGGAAAGGGCAGAACCCGCCTTCCGGCGGGCGGCCAGGGGATTGGGATTGTAGTGGCATGAAAAGCAGCTCCCCGTGGCCCTTCCCCTCGCGGAGACGCCGCTGAGCCATGCTCCGCTCCCGGGGTTTGAACGCCCACGGAAGTGAGCCAAACGGGGACAGGGCTGGGGGGAGATGGAGGTCGGGGGTTGGGACCAAAAGGGGTGGGAAGAGAGGCGGCGTTGGGAAGAAGTGACGTAGAGGAGGGATGCTGGGTCGCCCGGCTCTGGGGGGAGATGGGGCCTGCCCTATGCAGTTCCAGAACAGCCCCCCGATCGCTTCGCTGGGATTTTTCGCTCAGTGTCATTTCGCGGAGCTACTGAGCCGGAATGGCCCCAAAGAAGGCAACACGGGCCCTGTGAGTTTGCAAAAGGGTGACAGAGAATGGGGCACGGGGGCCGCACAGGCTTCTGGGTAACAGAATGTGGGGCAGGGGCTGGCAAGGCCACTCCTCCCTCTGTGCCCACAGGGCTGCCCCAGGCTCCTGATTTTACAAATGTCACAGCACCACCACGTTTTTGTAGGTCCTGCAGGAACGCCCAGCAGTGACCCCACCTCCCCAGCAGAACCGGATCCCTGCGCCCCGGGTATGGCTGTGAGAGCCACGGAGCGGTCTCCTTTCCTAATGCAACCGTGTGGCCAACCTCTGACCCGCTCCTGCTGCCCACTCACCCACCCCCCCGGCTGATGCCCCAGCCCACACGGGTTCCAGCCCAAGGGGCAGGAGGAGGGGCTGGGACACAGCAGCGAGGTGCCCTCCTGTCCTGGGGTCTCATTCTTCCCCCCACGATTGCGGTTCATACGGCTGGCCACTGCCGCCCAGGGATGGGACCGTGCTGTGTCTCCCCTCGCCCCCCCATACCAACCCCTCTTTTCCCACGATTGGTGCGTCCATTCACTGCACGACTGTCGCCCCTCCTGGGTGGGGAGGGGGCGCTGGAAGAAGCTCGCGATTAGTCCCTGCGTAATAATTGAAGGGGCCTGATGGTGCCGGCGCGCTCACTGCCCACTCGGTGACTCGGAGCGAGAGGGGAGAGATGGGGGAACCAGGGCCTCGGCGCAGGGGGGAGGGGGAATTTCCACCCCATCCACACCCCTCTCCCTCCTTCGGGAAGCTGATTAGACAAGGTGCTGGCAGGCAGAGGGACTTGGGTGCCAGCCGGGAGGGAGGAGGAGGGTTAAACGATCCAGCGCCCAGAGGAAAATGTGTTAAACCTCAGTTGCTGGGTGAGGTTAACGTGCTAACCAGCAGGAGGGGGGGAGGGGGTGGTAGGAGCTGCCACCGAACGCATCTGCTTGATGCCAACGGCCAAGACAAGTGCCAGCAGGTAGGAGAGCACTTGCTCCGGCATCATCTCCGCTATCCCTGCCTCCCCGCTCCCTTCCCCCGCCCGCCACCCTCTGGCCTTGTGCACCGTGGGAGCTCCGCCCCCAGCGGAGGGGTGTTGTGCACCAGCGTGGCATGAGGTGCACCAGTATGGTGCGACTTGCACCAGTGCAGTGTGATTTGCACCATGCGGCTCGCCGCCCGGGTCCTCTGCATGGGTGTGAGCCACGTCTGTGCCAGGGGGTTGCATGGGCCCAGCGATGCCCGTGGCTGAGCCGCTACAGAAGCCGGGCATACATTTCTCCCCCACATTGCTCTTGGCAAGGGGAGGAAAAGCCCAGAGACTTTCCAGACAGGTGGTAACTGCAGCTCTTTCCCCGCTGAGCTCCCTCGAAGACCCCGCCCCGTGGTGCCGCACAGGGCTCCTCAGGGGCAATCGTTGCTCCCCCCCCCCCCCCCACAGCTCCCTGCAGGCTGATGAGCCCGGTTGGGTTTGCCGATGGTGATTAATCGCACCGGAGAGCAGCGTTAATGCCTTCCCCAAACGGCCTGACGCTCATGTCACACAAGGGAGGTTGCACTGATCCGACCTGACAGGCTGCCTCAGGGTTGCAGCAAGAGCTTTGCTCTCTCCGGCACACGGTGCCACCGCCCATCAGAGAGCTGGGCAGGAGGGAAACCCGGTAGGTACCACCAAGGCCAGCAGCCGGCATCTCTCTACTTCCTGGCTTTCCCCTGTGTCTCGAGGCCAGGCTGGTCCTCTGGGCCCGTTCTCTTAGCGTTTCCATCTGATCTCAACTCTGGTAGGGTGGGGAGGCAGGAGGACAAACATTTGAGGTTTCCTCTCCATCCCACCTTTCTTCTCCAATTCTTCTGGGAGCGGCAACGTTACCTAGTGGTTAGAGCAGGGGGCTGGGCTCGAGAGGCATTGGGCCAAGCTGTGGGCGTGGGTTTCTAGGCCTGGAGCAGCAGGGGTAGGGGGAGTTGGGTCAGGATTGAAGGGTATTGACAGAGCTATGTGTGGGGAAGAGCCCAGGCCGGGAATAGCAGGGGAGCTGCAGGTCAGGATGTGGGGTAAATTTACCCAGCTCCTGGTTCACAATCCTCGGCTCAGTCCTGAACTATCAGAGCTTCGCTCGGGTGAGTGGAAAATTCAACCGCGCGAGGGGATCAAGTGATTTCAAAGCAACCCTTCCTCACATTTGTTCTCTCCTTGGAAAACCATAAAACAACCCCCAACCTAACAACATCCTGATGCCGCTTGATGCGCCTTTTCTCCTGATTGATACTTTGGCAGCATGACGGATGGGCTCTGTGTATGCGTTCTGACACCGCCGCATATATTCTGCATTCCGGGCCTCTGATGGGAAGCCAAAAATAGGCTGCTCATAACAGGATCCCAGATAAAAAAGTCCGTTAAAGACAGAAGAGTCAATCAAGTTCCTATTCAATAGAGTGTCACCCGGGGCTGGGAGGAACAGGCTGGGAAGGTGTGTAAGTTGCCCGGGGAAATTTTATGGGGCTTGAATCAATCAATGGGGATTCCATAAAAGTCAGTGGGTATGAATGTGCTCCTCAAATTGGTTTTGACATCCAATTGTCTTTTCCATTTTAGATGGTATAAGGCTATTGCGCACACACACACACACACAGAGTCTCTCTGTACACACAGTCTAGCTGTACACATACACACAGTCTATTTGCACACACATGCGCACACACACAGTCTATCTGTACACACCTAGAGACAATCTATTGGTATACACACATACACACGCACAGAGTCTCTCTGTACACACACACAGACACAAACACACACACAATGGGCCTGCTCGTCAGGTGGTGCAAACTGAAGCTGCTCTGTTGAAGTCACGGGAGGTTGCATTTAGCCCACTGAGCTCTCGGCCCAGCATTTGCACACAGACCCGAGCACCCAGTGCCTGCACGGATCTCTCGGAGGAGCTGCGAGCTGGCTGGCTCACTGAACTCTTCCGAAGCAGAAGTCTATTGCTTTTATTGACACCCTCGGTACTTCACTGCACTCTCCTCCCTGCCCCGTCCCTGCTCAGCCACAGACTTGAGCAGCACTGAGCTGCCTTTGCCGTGTGAATATTTGTGCCAATGAACTCACGGGTTTGTGGCCCGTTTGCATTTGGCCCCGGCGGATGCAAGCACCCGGAGCGTCACCGGCACAAAGATGGGGCGGGAGCAAGTTTGTAACTTGCCCGTGCAATGAACTGCAACGTGCCAAGAAAGGTCACGCTGGTGCGCTCAGGGAACAAGAGCAGTGCCGTGGGACTTGCACCCCAGGTCAGCTTTGGGGTGTCAGGTAGACTGGGACCTGTGGAGTGAGGCAATAGGCACAGCTGAGGTTTGCCAGACACATCCCAATGGCACATAACCCCTCCTGGGGAAATTCAGCCTTGCTCAAAGGCAGAGGGCAATGTGGAGGCTGAAGCCAGCGATCAGGATGCTGGTGAGGTACCAGGAGGCTGCAGGCAGCTGAGTCACGGATAATCCTCTGGCTGGCACGCAGGAGATCTGGGTTTCTAGCTCTGCCACAGATTTGCTGGGTGACCTTGGGTGCGTCACTGTAGCTTTCTGTATTGTAAGGACAGTAACCCTTCCGGTGCCTGTCTTGACTTCAGATTCAAGCGGGGACTGGGTATCACACACAGAGGGGCCCAGACCTTAGCCAGGGACTCTAGGCACCAGTGGGAAAGAATAATAAAGTTCCCCCCCGCACAGAGAAACACGGAGGTACAGGCCTCCCCTGCGCCATCTCGGAGCTTGCCGATCGCTCAGATCCAGCCGTGGATCCCACTGTTCCTCTTCCCAGAACAATGCTTGGAGTGGGTCCCCTAAAGATCCATCAGCTCATCCGCTCCTGGACCGCGGGGGATGGAGCAGTACCACTCTCAGAGCTCTCGCCCTCTGCTAACCACGACCCCGGGGAAGCGGCGAGCGAGGTGGGAGTGGATTCAGGGCTCTCGCTGGCTGCCATTAACCCCAGGCAGAGCGAGGAGATGGGTGGCGGGGAATCGATTTGCAAGCCTGTTTAAAAACCTCATTTTTTTTTAAAACCTCCAGTGTTAAAGCAATGCCGGGATGTATCACTGCTGCGTCCCGGCCTCTTTTCAAACGGCACCATCAAAAGGCCGGTGTTCTGCGGAGAGAGAGAACTTACTAGGAAAAGCTTTTTATTTTTTTCCCCCTTTCCTCTGCAGAGAAATTTTAGCTCCAATATTAGCTGCAAACTTAGATGAGCAAGCAGGTCGTATATCATCTCTCCGTAAATCATCCGCCGCCCTTGAGTACGTGAGTGCCGGTGCTCAGGGAGATGCCTGCGCTTAAATAAAACAAAACGAAATTTACACACGCCGAGAAGAGCTGAGCCGAGGAGTACGAACCCAGGGCAGCGGGGAAAAAATCTCCTAGAGATGACGGCACGGAGACAGTGTACAGATTGTAATGCCTCGCTCCCAGTTTACCCAAGGAACACTTTGGGCTGAAATTAATCTCTTTATTTTGCTGATGATTAATCATCTCTGAAAGTACCACAGACTTTCTGTCACACGAAGGACTAACTGCTTGCAGATTAAGAAGACAAGACATACTTCCTTGCCACGCTTGGTTCAATCACACACATGCCCCAGTGAGACCAAAGCCTCACTGCGCCTACAGGAGTTGATGCATGCCGCCATTTCACCCTCCCCCGCCCCCAGGTCTGACTGCTCGCAGCATGGAAAAAGGAGAGGAAAATCATGTGCAAGGCCTAGACCGAGCTGGCGAGCGAAACAAGCACACGCTGGGTCTCTGCCGGGAAGGTCTCAAAGCAGACCACAAACATTTAGCAATTAAACATCGCCACAACCCCGGTCAAGAGAGGATTTCGATTTTTTACAGCTGAAATGTAGCCACCTCTAGGGTGGAACGAGGAAGCTGTTTAACAACGCACCGTAACACCCCATGACAGCTTAGGATGGGGAGTAAAGAAGAAGGTATCCAACTGAACAGAACAACTAATTAACGCCGTACTCTTACAAAATGTGCTGTGGCAGCGGGTCTCACCCGTTAGCAACCGAGGCCTCCATTTTGATTTAAAATCTTAGGCGGACCCCCAAGTCCTCTGTTCAGCCCTAGGCCCTGCCCCTACTTCCCCCCTTCCCCCAAGGCCTCGCCCCGCTTATTCCCGTCCCTTCTCCACCCCTGTCCCTCCTCTTCCCCACCGCTTTCCTCTCCACCAGTGCACCCACTCCCCGCTCCTCCTCCTTCCTCCCAGCGCCTTCTGCACGCGGCTGAACAGCTGTTCCCCAGTGTGCAGGAGGCGCTGGGAAGTGGGGGGCGGAGTTGATCAGCGGGGTCAGCGGACCCCTGGAGTGCCCTCGGGGACCCCTGCTTGAGAAACGCTGGGCAACGGGATCTGTAAAGGCGTTGGTAGGCCCTCGGAGGGCATCTTTGGAAACTCAGCTGCTGCAAAGCGCAGAAGGATAGGCCCGGCGGGAGAGGAAATGCTGTGGACCCGCTTCAGAGAGGGCCCCCCGGAGAAGTGGGAGCTTAGAAGGAAGCCGGGGAGACCACAAAGGCCTGTCATCTGGTCTCTGGGCTCCCTGACCTTCAGCGCAAGAGGGGAAGGCCGCATTGAAACACCGATGCTGGATAAACAATGAGAGTCTATTTGCCTTGGACCATATGGCGCTTGGGAACAGGTGCGTGCGTAATGAAGTACCCGGCTCCGATTTAGCAGACGGGAGCCTGTCTCTTATTCCCTCCTGCTTCTTTCTGTTGGGCTGCAGCCTGCTTACCCGTAAGAGCCAAATAGGATTGAAGTGCCGCGGGGTCAGGAGGCAGCGTGGACCGGAATGTCACAGCTTCCCCTGGCATCTCGCTGCAGATCCACGGGCACCGGCAGGTGGGTGGGAGTCAGGGGAGCTCAGCTGGGTGGGCCTCTGGCTGGCCAAGACCCGGTGTCTGATGCAGTGGGGTTGGGAGCTTCCAGCCCCCGGGCCAGATCCTGCACCCCTCCCTCACACAAACAGCGCTTTGGATCAGGCAGGGCTGCAGGGGCGGGGCCAATATGAGACTCAGCCCAGCCCAAGGGGCTGAGACACCCTCTGGGAGGATGCGGGTGGACAGGAGTGGGCCTGTAGGGCAGGAGGGGTGCAGCATCAGCCTGAACCTCGCTGCCCTTCCGGGCGGGCAGGACGTAGATCCTGGGCGGCGGGAGGGGCAGAACAGAGCCTCCTCCCCACCCGCCTCTCCAGTGAGCTGCAGGACACCCGGTGCAGTATGGTGGATTTTACCGTCCTTTGAACCATCAGGGCCAAATACTGGCCACCGCTGGTAGCAGGACACCAGATTGATCTGGTCTGGCACGCCCGAGGCTGACCCCTGCCCGGGTTGAGAGCTCTCCGCTGATCAGTCTCTCACCGTGGAGGGATAACACCGTCCTCCCCCTTCTCCCCGCGTCCATATGGCACTGGATGAAGGAGTCTTGGCTCCAGAAATCTGCAGCGGTGTCGCCGCCTTGGTCCCAGGATATGAGACAGCCAAGGCGGGGGAGGGGGGAATAGCCCTGATCCGGGGTACAGACCTGGCTTTTCTGGCTCTCATTTCCCCCCCCCCCCCCCCCCCCCCCCCCCCGCCCAGCGGGGTGTGCGGAGGTGTCGGGGACATATGGAAGCGGCAGAAATAGCCCCGTCCTGGGCTTGCAGCGTCTCGTCTCTCTCAGGCCTGCAGGGGGTCACCGCGCTAATCTCAGATTAAGCAGCCGAGGTCTGTTATCTGGCCAACTGGCTCGGCAGCGCGTCTCGGGGGGAGGGAGGGGAACAGGGGGCCTGGTGACCCGCTGACCCGGGCTGGATTCCATCCCATTGGCGAGGGGCCTGGGCCCGCCGCGCGGATCAGCAGATTTGACTGTCTCAGACCCAGCTCCAGTTCCCTCCCCCACCCCGACGAGAGTCCAAAGTAAACAGCTTCCTGGGAAAAGTCTGGCCAGAGGGATATGGACCCGCACGGTCCTGGCACGGAGCCCGCTAGACGCTCCACCCCCGAATGTCAGCCCCTCTTCTGGGGGCTGCCTGTTGAGGAGCAGATCTTGATGGGACTGTGTCCTGCCGTTGTGAATTTCAAGGCCTACGGGACCACCCTGATCACCTAGACTGGCCTCCTGCTGGTTCAGGTGCCGGGGGAGCTGCAGCCACATCTGGGCAGTGGATGCCAGCCTAGCCCAGCCGGGGAGTCCCCGCACCCCGTGACTCCCCCAGGAGAGGGCGCTGTACTTCTCCACTAACATCCGTCAACTCCTCCGAGTCCAGTAATCCTTCCTGATAAATTCTGGGAGACTTTCAGGCTCCAGGAACAGACCCCCGGCAACCCGGGAGCCAGACTGTTGTCTTTATTCATGAAGGGTGAAATCCACCCAAATGCAGGGGGAGAACTGGTGTACTGTGACCTCTTGTGCTAGCTCTCCGCACTGGGGGAACAGCACCCCAAATTCTTGGTCCAACTCCAGAAACCATGCAGCATGGAAGGAGAACGGAGTGGAGGGTGGAGGGTGTTGTCAGGTGAATTAGCTTCTCCAGGGAAGTGGTGGAAGCTGCCTCCTTGGGCCATTTAGACTAAATGGGACAAGACACTCAAAAATGTTCTGCTGGGATATTTACCCTGCTGGGAAATGGATGGGATGAGCTAGAAGAACTTGTCCAGCTCACTTCTATGGTGCTGCAAGTGTATGTAGGCAAACGTCTGGTGAGCTGAGACACTGGGCGGTCTAAGACCCACTATTGTCTCCTGGTGTCCTTGTGTACAGTACCTCTTGTATTCAGACTGCCTGCGCCGTGGGGTCGGGGCGTGGTGTGTTTGTGGTTCCTTACTGCGGCTCCCAGGCTCTATGAGATACAAACAAGTCATAACAAAGCCCTGTTCATTTCAGGGGCTAAAAGACGAAAGGGAGCACGCTGTCCGAAAACCTCCCCTCGGCGCCGCCCCTCGCAGGGAATGCAGCAGACGAGCCCCGTGGCGTCGGACGCAGGAATCCGAGGTGTGCAGGGTCCAAGCACTTGCGCCGAGTGATGCAGGGAGAGGATCGATCCCACAGGCTGCACACGCGGCCAGGCGTCACCTCCTTTCACGCCTGGAGGAGGCGCTCGGCCGCGGGCCGTCGACTGCCGTACAGCGCTGCGTCTGGGGGCCCAACCGATCCGCACTTCAACCAGCGGCGGGGTCTGGAGGGGCTGGCTGCGGATCGGAGCCGGAGGAGCTCAGTTCTCCTCTTCGCAGAAGACCCTCCAGCTCTGATCCTCGCTCCCTGGCTGCACAGAACTGGCATCGAGGGGAAGCGGCTACTGGCCAGGGCTGGCCCTGGAGGGCACCATTCACTTCAGCTGATGGATCGATGCGGGATTTTCAGAGTGTTCATCTCACAGACTTGGCACCGGCTTCAAATCCTGATTCCTGGTGCCAGCCTGGGCTTCCTTGGCAAACCTCCTTCTTTCTTTTTGACGCAGCCTCGCTGGGCCGAGGCGTTTGAATTATAGGCTGCGAGACGGGCTGCTGGCGCGGACCGGAGAGCAATGGAAATGTAATCTGTGTGGCCATAAGAGTTATGTGCTGCTTTTGCATCGGGGGGCATAAATAAACAGCAGCCGACGTGCTGCGGGGGACGGCACAGCTCGGGAGTGCGCCCGGGCGGCGAGGGGGTGAGTACAGGCTCAGGCGGTGAGGTGTGGGCACCGTCGTCTGGGACAACCCCGCCCTCTGCACCCCAGGGTTGAAATTGTAGTGCGAGTATCCCAGGTGGAGGCAAGGCACGGCATGGCACAGTCTTCCAGGAGAGGCCAGGTCCTGGCTGTGCTGGGAGGCCTTAACCAAATCAGTCCACTTTCTTGTGCTTTGTTTCCTTTTGCTCAGTCTAGGAGAGGGGCTGGGATCCCCCCGTCCTCCCGTGCTACCCCCCCCCCCCCGCTGTAGAACCACCCCACCCCCACTAGCTCAGTCTGGCTGGAACCTCTGGGCTTCGCTTTAGGTTCCTGCAACACCGGCGCTTTTGCAGCAGGGTTTCTCTTGCCCTGGCTGCCGGCTGCCCATGTGAAGCCTGGCAGGGCCTGGCCCGGGCTGTGTGTGTGCGTGGCTACTCCGGGAGCCAGGACGTTGCCGCTGCCAGATGGAAAGCCCTGGCAAACCTGCTGCACTGTGACCGGATTGGCTTCCTTGATTAAATGATCAAGTGGCTGGATCCTGCCGATGCCCACCGGCCTGGCAAGCTGTCCCGGGGCAGCCCCAATCGGCAGAGACAAGGCCCGGGCTAGATTCTCGTGTAAGACCGGCGCTGGGTCTTACATGAGAAGTTGTCAGCGTCTGGCACATGGCATTAACCCCATTTCACAGGGGGGAAGGGTCTGCCCCATGGCTGTGGCAGGGTCAGGGATAGAAGCCAGGACTCCTGACTCCTGGTATGGCCGGCCAGCCTCCTGCAGGGACAGAGTCATTTAAAACCCTGCACCAAATAGCCAACAGCCCTGCCTGGCTTGAGGGATGGGGGACACCCGCTAACTTGTCTACATGCAGCCTCCTAAGTCAGGGGGCGGTGCCTTGGATGGGTCATTAGCAAGAACTGAACAGGGGAGTTTGGATCTAAAGCGGGAGCCCCTGTGGGTTGAGCTGAAGGACCAGGTCCTGTCAAACTCCCCTGCCCCAACCAAAGGGGACTGGCGCTGCGGACACATGTCCGCTTGGAACCAGGCCAGGGTCAAGACTTCTCAACTCGAGGCACTGCAAAGGGGCCTGAATTTCAGAATGAGCTGGGCACACACCTGCTAATAACAGGCCCCTTTAAGGCACCTCAAGGTGGGCACCCAGAATTATTGGTCACTTTGAAAAATCTTGGCTCAAGGCCTCTACCTCCCTCAACTCAGGAAGAGCCGGGGTGAAACCCAAGCAGGGAAGACCCTGTCTTTAAAGACATTAGCCAGGAAGAAGAGCGACCAGGGGAGATGGGGGAGGTGGGGAGATCGTCACAACCTCCCTTTGACTTCTCACTCGCAGCCAGAGTCGATGCAAGACACTTAGGCGGGGTCCGAATCTGATGGGTGCTGAGCTCTCCCATCTCAGTGAGGAATCAGCGAGAGTTGACAGCTCAGCTCCACCTAGGATCGGGCCCTTGGCATGTGCTAAAACTCCAGGTATGGACGACGAAGAGCCGCGAAGCAGGAAAACGTAGGAATTAGGTCAAGAAAGGGTCAGGCTTTTTTCCCAAATGTATTAAGTTCCCACCCCCATCCCCAGCCTCCTATCACCATCCACGTGTGATCATGCCAACGCCTGGGTCTAGATGGTATTCTTCCCAGTTCCTATCACCTAGCAACTCTGGACAGCTGCCCGGTCGGACCAGTCCTGTGCCCCCGTATGCTACCGTGTCTCCAAGATGCTCTGGGAGTTTGTTGCCGGGAATTGACACGTGCGGACGCCGTCCCTCAAAGTGCGATGCCGATTCCCCCGACCGTGTCTGTGGTATAATCTGTGACATTTAACATAAATAGTTTTCTATTCCCTGCTGACCTTTAATGGCTTTTATCATCAGCTGCGGTTCCTGGCAGTTCTACAAGAACTCCCGTCTGCTGCCTGTGTACATTCTGCCCGAATACTCCAGGAGACCATTGGTTTTCACAAGAGAAGCAAGTCCCTGGGAGACATCAGCAGTGACTTGAGACTGACACTTGCTTGGAAATAGCATGATCTGTTTCAATTAGAATTAGTGGGGAAGCCAGTTATTAAGTGGTTAGTTATTATGGTAATGGATCTACTCCACATTAACTGGGGAAGGCTCAGCCCGCGCGCTGCTCCTGCTAATGTCCAATTTTTTATCTTTAATTCCTCCCTGGTGGTTTCTTCTGTACGCAGCTAGAAGGATGGGAGAGCAGAGACGGAGCTAACCTGCTGGAATTCCAGAAGCAAAGAGGTGCTGGCTCCCATCCTGACTCTCCTTCGTTGGCGCCTTTTCTGCAGGCCAGCGGTGCTGGGCAGAGCTCCGATTCACCCAACCGTGGGATCCCCGTGTAGCGGCCAGCTGAGGACTTTGATTTTCATAGCTGGTGTCTTGGCGGATGAAGCCGAGCTAGGCCAGGGCAAGGGGAGGAAGAGGGGGACACAGAGAGGGACAGAGGCAGGGGCTCCTGACAAGTTACCCAGTCTCATCTCGCGATCTCCCCCTGCTTGTTTGGCTGCTGCTGAACGGGGTGCGGACCACAGAAGACTCGTCAGATTCATGACGACGACTGCAACTTCGCTGAGTGGAGGGAATTATCTCCCCCCCCCCCCCACCATTGTCTTAGCATTTGAATAGCTTTTCTTTGTGGGGAAGGGGGAGCTGCCAGGCAGTGCCTTCGTTTGATTCCTTTAATCTTTCGACATTCGCTGTCTTGAAGGAGTGTGTAATTAGGACGTGCGATACCTTGCTAGGCAGCGCATCCCCCCCTCGCTCACTTGTTTTGCTTCATGCGAGCGGCTGCATTTTGGAGGCAAGCTGGGGTGATCAGATATATTTCCATAATTGGTTGCCTTGCTTTCCTTTGTAGCTGTCTTGCTGGTACAGGAATCACTTATCACGACTCTCGGAGTTCTCCATGCCGTGGCAGCGCAGCGTGGCAGGGCCCCTCCTCCGGATCTGGGTGCCTCTGGCATGGAGCTGGAGAGCCGGCTGGGTACGTGATGCCTGCGCGGCTATGCTAGGTGTGGCAGGCAGGTAACACAGAGATGTTGAAGGGTGAGAGGGTGCTGGGGATGAGATTCCAAATGCCGCGTGCTTAAATTCCCGGGATTGCTGTTAATACAAATGCCCCCAGACCCAGTAGTCCCGAGTCTGTTCTCTGGCTCTCCCCCAGCCCCAGCGGCCAGGAAAATGCAGATTAGCCATCTCCTGAAGCCCTTACTGCAAGCAGGCCCCGCCAGAGTTCTAGCTACCAGCCATCAATCTCACACTCATCGTGTGTCCAGTCCAGCCTCACCCGCAACCCTACCATAACAAAAGTGAGTCTCTCTAAAACTGTGGGCCAACAGGCGCATCTCAGAGGTCTACGAACAAAGATTGTGGCTGCGTTGGAGGAAGCGGGAGGGGTCCACTGACTGTACGTGCGCCATTGAGTTGCATTCTCCTTTGCCAGTGCAGATCATTACCACACTCTGCAATGTCACAGGCGCCAGGCTTTGCCCTGCGTTCCAGAGTTGAATGTCATCCCTCGCTCTCCGGACTCGACCCCTGGCTCCAGTCCTGTGCAGGATGCCCAACGTCTGCCACTCCTGACGCCTAGCGCATCTCGCAAACAAAAGAGGAATCGGCTCGACTCAACTCTAATCATCCCCAGGAAAGCAACAGTCAGGTCTATGAATAAGTGAAGTGAAAGCAAAGCGTCTGGCTAATGGAATAATGACAAATCTGTAGAGAAACCAAAGGGAAACGGGAACAATTTGAGAAATTAAATAATTGAACAGGAGACATCTGTTACTGTGTCTGTGGGTGGGAAAAGTGAGCAAATGCAACCTCGAGAATTCAGAGCATCTCCCTGGTGGGGGAGAGTCGGGGGCTCTTCCCCCCCCCACCTCTGGGGGACGGCTTTGGGTCCTGCTGTTGATGAGGCGTGGCACTCGGGGTGCAAAGAAGACATTAACAACTCAGCTTTGATAAGGAGGAACGTATGGAACCAGGAGGGAAGCAGGCAGAAGGGGTCAGCCAGTGGACCACATGCAACCAATAGACTCCTGCAGGGCATCCACCACCTGGTGGCCCAGGTTACCACCTGCATCAAGATACAGCCTGGCACGCTGCAACCTGTAGTCTCCAGGGGCCACTGGCTACCTAGCAAAGAGAGTGGCGACCACCAGTATAGTCCATAGCAGGGCTTGAACCTGGGACCTCCAGAGCTCTAAGCATAGAGCCCATCAGACTTCCCAAAAATAATCCCTAGAGCAGAGCTGGTAGAAAAACATCCCATCTTGATTTAACAATTGTCAGTGATGGAGAATCCTCCATGATCCTCAGGAACTTGTTCCAACAGTTAATTATGCACACTGTTAAAAATGTACACTTTAGTTCTAGTCTGAATTTGTCTAGCTTCAGCTTCCAGCTACTGGATCATGTTAGACCTTTGTCATCTAGACTGAAGAGCCCATTCTCAGATATTTCTCCCCGTGTTGGTACTTACAGACTGTGCTGAACTCACCCTGTAGCCTTCTCTTTGTTAAGCTAAATATGCTGAGCTCTTTAAGTCTATCTTTATACGGCAGGTTTTCTAATCCTTTAATCATCCCCTCCAATGGATCACCGTCTAGAATTGTGGGCACCAGAACTGCACGTGGGATTCCAGCTGCTGTCTTACCACAGCCACATCCAGAGGGGAGAGAAACTCTCCCCTCCTATCCGAGATTCCCCTGACAATGCAGTAGCCAAGGATCGGGTTAGTTCGTTTGGCCTCAGTGTCACACTGGGTGTGCACGCTCAGCTGATTATCCACCCTGATCCCCAAATCGTTTCCAGAATCCCTCATCCTGTCAGCATGGCCTGTGCTCTCTCTCTTCCCAGGTAGATCCATTTCCATGTATCACAACACACATTGTCTGCCTGTGCCCAGCTTACCACACAATGCTGATCACTCTGTCTCAGTCACCTGGCCTCTGCACTATTCCCCAGTTCCCCATGTTTGTGGCTTCCCCCAGCTTTATCAGGGACGATTTTAGGTTTTCTTCCAGGTGATTGATAAATATTAAGTAGCGTAGAGTCAAGAACCAAGCCTCATAGGACTCCACTAGAAACACACCCGCTCGATGCTGCATCCTTGTTTGCAATTACATTTTGTTAACCAGCTTTTAAACCACCGAATGTGTGCCATGGTGATTTTCTCTCATTCAAGTCTTTTAATCCAAATGTCACGTGGTACCAAGCCAAAGGCCTTGGAGACGTCTCAGTGCGTTGCATCAGCACTATTAACGTTATCAACCAGGGGCTCTACAGCTTGAGCTAAGGAGCCTGTCTCTCTTACACAGGTTTATGGAGTTTGTCAAAGAGGCAGTGCCCCTGAGAGGTCAAAGTGACGAAGGCCACAGCGGTTCCTGGAGAGAGGGCTAAGAACCCTGTTGCAAGTCTGGGGTGGTAAGTGACACGGGCCCAGATGAGGAGTGTCAGAACAGGGCCACGTGAGGAGGAGACCTGAAGGAATTCATTCACACTTCGGCTGCCATGTTAGTGCGTGCCGGCAGCTTTGCTAGCGAGGTGCAAATGGACTTGTCAGGAGTTTGCTGTCCATTTAAAAATCCCCGGGCTGAAGTTGCAGGGAGGGCAGACGGCATGGGGCCTGATCCCGATGGGTGCTGAGGGTGCTCAGCACCTCACAGCCTTAGCCTGTTACCTGGAATGGATGGGAACCTTCTGAGCAGCACACTGGAGAGGGAAAATCTATTTTGTGTTGTCCCTCTTCCTTTTAATCCGGACCAGTGGGTTCCGTTTCCAGAGCGGCTGTTTATTTACACTAGCTACCCCAAGGTTGTTACACAGTAGGGTTAAAAAGCCTGGGGAGCTGGTTGGTTTAGGAGATCAGGGATAGAAACCCTCATGCTTCAGGGCATGAGCTGACCTTTGGTTATCAAAGGTCAGGAAGAAACTTTCCCTGAGGGAAGGTTATGCCAGAGCTGTCCACTGCTGGAGTTCTGGTCCCTGATTCCTGTATTCCTTCCTAGCCATGGGATAAGAGAACCACCAGCACTAAGCCCAGTGGGAGCACTAATCGATCCCCAACGCTGATGGCTCAGTGGTCCATGTGGAGTGGGGTTTGGTGAGTCTCTACCCACTTCCCAGCAGGTAAGTGTCCATGTCCCAGAATCATCCCACCCCTCGTTGGCAGGCTCTGCAGGAAACCAAGGACCAAGTAATGGTCCTTGGAGGCGCAATGGCAGGCTGCTGGGGTGACCGTGCTGACCGGGAGGCCAGGCCATGGGCAGCTTGCCCTGCTGTTCTCTGTGTTGCACCCGCTTTGAGGATACGATCTTCAGTTCAGCCTCTTTCACCCACCCAGAATCCATTTTGTAACTGAACAGCATCCCTTCTGTGAGGACACCGCCCCTCCAGCCCTGCCCCCAGCCAAGCCAAACTCCCTGCATGCAAGTGACCCACAGAAATGCTTCCCTCGCTCATGGAGTAACATGCTTCCTTCCCCTCCTCAACCTCTAAGCTACGACCAACCCCCATCAGCAGATCAAGCCCATAGAATCATAGCATAAGAGGGTTGGAAGGGACCTCAGGAGGTATCTAGTCCAACCTAGGGAGGGTGGGGGGATAGCTCAGTGGTTTGAGCATTGGCCTGCTAAACCCAGGGTTGTGAGTTCAATCCTTGAGGGGGCCATTTAGGGATCTGGGGCAAAAAATCTGTCAGGGGACAGTACTCAATCCTGCTAGTGTAGGCAGGCTGATCCTGCTAGTGTAGGCAGGGGACTGGACTCGATGACCTTCAAGGTCTTTCCAGTTCTAGGAGATTGGTATATCTCCATTTATATATTTATATATTATATAACCCCCTACTCAAAGCAGGACCAATCCCCAGCTAAATCATCCATAAATACAGCACACACTCTGTTGGCTGAGAGAGCCACAACAGGTATGACCTGAAACAGCCAGCTACCAATATACATCCAACCGCCCTCTGTCATGTCGCAGAGAGACTCTGATACAGCCAGTCAGGGTACTGCATGTTACAGCAGGGTGTAATTTACTCTCCCAGACCTTCTAGCCACTCCTGTGGTGCCGATAATAATCATCGACTCACTCTATAATCATCGACCTCACTGCCATAGTATCCTAGTCGCTGGGCAAGAGCAGCTTGCTCCCAGGGGTCTAGAGGGAGCAGTTCTTTCAGGAACCGGAGCTGGCTGGTTAGTAAGGGTAGTGGATGGTGGGCTCTGGGTCAATGGGGTGTAGCATTCATTATTCACAAGTTGCTGAGTCCCCATTGGTGAGCTGCAGGAAAGGACTGGGGAATCCTCACTGCCCTGCAAAAGTTTAGCCCAACGCACTCTACACCTGAAAAATTCACCACCGGAAATTCCTCATTCATTCTTCTTATGTCCCTAAAGTTTCAGCCATCCAATCAGCTAACAGCCAGCCACCCAACAGGACTAAAAGACACCAAACTTTTAAAGCCAACTGGCTCGGAAGCAGCCAACAGGTTGATCAGGATAAGGGAGCAGGGAGGAACACTTGCAAATGGGGTGCTACACCAGGGAAGGGGTTCCATTTCTAACAGGTGCTAATGGTAACATACCCTTCTGCCGAGAGCTGTTGACAGCAGCAAGGGCAAGGTTCAAAGAGCTAAGAGATCCTTAATAGCACTAACACCACCAACTTGAGCCCCCACAAGAACTTCTGGGCTGCCAAAAGATGGGGTGTTTTACCATATCACTTCCCATTCCCTCTCCAATGAACCCCCCTCACAGTTTCGCATCAGTGTATAGCTCGATCCAGAGCCCTGAACTACATTAGGACAAGTCGGTCTACAATCCTTTGTAAATTACTGCTTGCATCTGTTCTGAAGTGCTACCACCTACCATTACCCAACCCATGGTGAGTTTGTACTCAGTTATGGTGACTTCCAAAGTATCACTGGAAAAATTCTGGGTAAAAAACCTATGCAAATGAAGTTTCTCTGTAGCCTTACTTCCCCCCTATTCACCAATAGATGGTGGCAGACAGCTTGTTCCCCTCTAGTGCTGCTGTGCATCTGGAGTTCTGGGTAAATAGTTTATGCAGATCGTAGAATCATAAACTATCAGGGTTGGGAGGGACCTCAGGAGGTCCTCCAGTCCGACCCCCTGCTTAACCAGTCCCCAATTAAATCAAAGCATCTTGGTGGATGTACTTCCCTCTGTTCACCAACAGATGGGAACAGAGAGCTCCTTAAGGGTGCCTGTTGGAAAAGTGTTGATGGAACCATATTCCTCCCCACCCCCAAATGTGGTTATGTCAAAATCAAAACACTTTATAAAACTGGGTCCAATTTGCTGGAATTTCATATTGGAAGAAAACCAGAAAAGAAAGTTCTGACAATATTGAGATGTCCTGTTTAGACATATTAGCTGCTGTTTAATATACTCCTTAGTTATTGCTGCAGTGGAATGTATTTCATCATCATAATTGATGACTACACCATCTGGCTTTTTCGCATACACAGAACAGAAATATTTATCGAATCCTTCTGTTTTTCTACATTGCTATTGACAATTATACCATTTCCATCTAGAAATGGACCAATATCATTGTTAGGATTCCTTTTGTTCTCAATATACTTTAAAACTCCTCCTTATTATACTTAATTCTGCTGTCCACAGATTGCACCACCTGTCCTTTTGCTTCCCTTATCATTTTGCTACAATTCCTAGCTTCTGATTTATCTTTATTGCTATCAACTCCCCCTTTGTTATGGATATTTAGAGCTGCTTTTACTTCCCCTCTAAGCCACGTTGCTTTTTAAACCCGTGGCTTCTTTCACTGTTGTGATATTGTGGCTTTTGGGCATGTTCTTTAACAGTTCCCAATTAGCATTCATTTTTTTTTTCTCTTTAAATTCTTCCTCCCACTCCATCTGTCTCAGGATTGTTTTCAGCTTTCTGAAACAGGCCCTTTTAAAGCACCAAGTATGTTTTCAACACTGGCTCTAGGGAGAATATGCCTTTATCGCAGGCCAGGTACACACACACACACACACACACACACACACACACAGAAAGGCAAAGCCTCTGTCCACATTCCAGACCCTCTTAAAGACTTGTGCCTACAGTAAGTCTCTCTAGATTTCCTTCCCCTGCCCTCTGTCTGCCCCTGCACGGGGAGCTGTTCTGGGCAGAACCTGTCCCTCCCTGGCTGTCCGGGAAGCACCCACTGCACTGCAGACCCCATTACAAGCAGATAAGAAATAACAATACCCCTGTGGTGCGGGTGAGTGACGGTGGGATTTTAATGGCACCCACTATTTTTCCAGGAATACAATGCGGGGAGGCCAGAGGGGGGAGCTGACAACAGCCCCTGGTTGGTACCCATAGTAATAGGGGAGCCCTTGTGAGGTAACAGCCAAGATCGACCCTGTGGCACAGTCACTCTCTGCCTCGCACGTACCCTGTTTGCCCAGGCTCTCGGTCCATACATCAAACACACACAGAGCTGCTGAGATGCATCCTAATGCGCTGGGTCCCACCAGCCCCTCTATGGTCCATGGGGACCCCCCCCTATCTATGGTCCATGGGGACCCCCCCCCCCCCGAATTCAGCTCTCATTAAGCAGGAAGCGGCGGCTTGCTGCTGCCATTTTGCTTCTCTGTGCGGTGCCCCTGGGATGGAGACACCAGGAGAACTCGAAGGCGGCTGCATTTGCGATCAGCCACTGCAGGGTGCTGGTGAGCGCCTGGGAAGCAGGGACAAAACCTGCCCCCCCCCCTTCCCACACTCCCCATCCCTCCCTCTGAATTCCTTATTCCACCGAGGCGGCCTGAGCAGACAGCAGCCACGGTGCTGACAGACGGGAGCAGGCTCGTTTTCTCTGGCCATATGATCTCCCTTCAACGCAAGGCCTGCAAAGCCGAAACAAAGCAACAGCATCGGCATTTGCAAATGAATCCATCCAGGGCCGCATGATCCCCCGTCCCCGAGAGCCCAGAGCCTGCGTGGCCAGGATGGAGCCAGAGCCAGGAGACCCCAGAAGAACCTGGCTGAGCTCTTGCGAGGCCTTACACACCAGCCGCACGCACAGCACAGGTGGGAGCTGGGTGTGGTCCGAGTCAGGGGAAATGCTGGAAGCCACCAACCCTCTGTGCACCTGCTGCCTTCCTCTCCGGGATGCAGGCTCCGGCAGGGCGGAGTGGAGAACGGGTTTGTATAAGGAGACCCGGGACAGAGCAAGATTCACCTCATTCATGCAGGTCACGGTCTCCCCATCCCGCTCTGCAATACTGACCTCCCAAGACTTGCCCCAGCCTCCAGGCAGCTCAGGGCACAGCAAGACCTGAGCGCGGCCCCTCCGTGGACGGGAACCCGGGGGCCACGGAGGATCATCAGCAAGAGTGTCTGGAAGACATGTCTTGTCCAGACAGACGACAGATGCTCCATCTGCTTCGTCCATCCAAGAGATGGGTAAGAGGTGACTTGACCACAGTCTCCCAGTACCTACCGGGGAAGCGCTTTCTGATGGTGAATGGCTCATTAATCCCTCAGAAAAAGGCCTAAGGAGACCGATCGCTGGAAGTTGGAGCTGGACAAATTCAGATTAGACTGAACTGAACTTTTAACGGTGAGGGTAATTAACCACTGGACCCACTTGCCACAGGATGTGGTGGATACTCCTTCGCCTGAAATCTTTCAATCAAGACAGGATGCCTGGCTAAAAGATCTGCTGTCGCCCAAGGAGGAGTTCTGGCATGACGCAGTGATCACTGGAGGGTCTACAGCCAGAAGGGACTGTCGTTGTCAGCTGATCTGACCTCCTGCATCCCACAGGCCAGACGCAAAGAGGTGAAAGGACTTGGCTGAGGCCAGTTGGGGAGTCGCCGGCAGATAGGAACCCAGGAGCTCCTAAGGAAACTCAGTGCTGGGCATCTGAGGCTGCCTTTGTTCCCCCAGCATTACGGCCATTTGCCCAGCATGCCCCGTTCCCCTGACTTGGGGCGCCCGGCTGTTGTGAGCGCCTCATGGGGCGTCTGGGTGACTGAGGTGACATCCCCAAGCAAACCCCTCGCCCTGTTCCAGAGGCTGAGGGGAGAGAGCCTCCTCCCATGCGAGTGCTCCAAACCAGAGAGGCCATTGATCGCTGGTTGCCAGCATCGGCTGGCAGGCTGGCGGTCCGTAGCCAGCGAGACAGGCTCCAGCGCCACGCGGCACTAGTGTTGCTGCTGCTCAGCAGGAGTGTCTCTAAGCACAGCACGGGCAGTGGAAACGCAGGTGTCTCATGGACACCGCCACTACCAGCCAACCTGCCGCCCGCCCACCGGGACAGGGCTTCGGGGAGCCTGCGGCTAGTGTCACTTACCGCTCGGCGGGGAAAGCAGCATGTACAATACGTACAGGCTGATGATTAGAGCAGGGTGCAACAGGGCTCAGGACTCCTGAGTTCTATTTCCCAGCTCTGGCAGTGGGACCGTAGGCAAGTCACGGCGCTGCCCCGTGCCTCAGTTTCCCCCTCTATAAAGCGGGGATGGTGGCACAAGGCAGGTTGTGAGGCTGCCTTCCTTGACGTTTGTAGAGCACTTTGGAGTCCTCAGATGAAAGGCCCCAGAGACAACCCCACCAACACGCTCAGACAGCAAGGCATCTAAAAGCCATGGGGAGAGAGGCCACCGTAATCCTTCCATCAGAACCAGCCCGGCCCAGTTTGCCCAGGCTGCGGCAGATGATGGCCCATAGATCTCAAACCAGCATGAGGGTCACTTGAAGGACTGACTTGCTGGCGACAACCCGGCATCGGAGCCGGAACAAGTTCTTGGCAGGGACGCTATTGCTCAGTGTACTCGCTTGTTCTGGAACTGTCCTTGACAAATGATTCGGTAATCGGGGAGTGAACGAGGGGACTCCAGCCAGCTGGCCGGCTAGCGTTCTGTCTGAACAGGCTGATGGGACAAGCCCAGAGCTCCAGATGTGTTCTGCTGCGTGGTACTTTATAACCACCAGCTCCTGCCTTAACGGGATGTGCCCTCTCCCACGAAGACATGTTCCAATTGAGGGACTTTTCCCTCTCCTGCTGGAATGTTTCCCTCCTCCACCAGTGGACTAAGGAGATGGGCATGGACAATAGAGCAGATCTAGCACTCGAGAGCAACCCTACAATAACAAACCAGCTCTCAGGAGAGACCCTAAAACCAGTCACCTGTCCTCACGAGTACCCTCCGGATAACAAACCAACACCACAGCATGATGCCCACCACTGAGCCGATACGAACAACCCAGACTGGGCCCTCCAGCGCTCACTCATACAGCCCCAGCCTTGGCATGAAGGGCACGAAGCCTCCCTCAGGAACAAACCTGTCTGAGCTCGGCCGGTTCTCCCGAGCAGCCCTGCCATGAGAAAGCCGAGTGTGACAGAGGCAAAAACGACCCAGACAGCCTCCACGCTTCCGCGGGGGGGAGGGGGGTGCTTGCAAGCAGGCAGTGAAGGGGACAAGGCTGTCATTTTCGGGCAGAATGAGAGCGACCACAACGGCCACACGCCCACTGCGCTGGCACCGACAATCCCGCTCCCCCTCCACCCTCCGAGGTGGCTCATTGCAACAAGTCCTGCTTAAAATAGCCCCAGCTAGACGCCAGCTGGCGAAGTCCTCCCTCCCTGCGGTTAATGCCTGGGGCTCACAGGTTTCTATGGTGCTGCTCCGGAGGACGGTGGAACGAGCTAATGGCTGGGTGGGCGTGGGGCTTCGGGAAGGGAATTGTTTGGTTCCTCCCAGATGTTTTCCCAGCCCCCATTTTGCAAGACCCCGGAAGAGGTCTGTCTGGGCCCGGCTCCTTTGAGCTGGCTCCCGGTGGGACGGAGAGAACCCGGCTGGGAAAATGGGGGTTTGACAAAGGAGCAAGGGACAGGGAACGGGTCTGACTCAGCAGAGCTCCAGCCCCAAAATGTCTGGGACAGATCAGGGCCCCGGCCGCTCCTCGAGGCCTGGGTGTGGGCCAGTGGCTTGCGCTGGTTGGCTCAGAGATCACGGATGGGCCTGGAGATTGGGCCTGGGGCTCCCCCCCCCCATCCCCGTAGCAGCCGCAGAAGTGGGCGAAGAGAAGCCGCCTTCCAACATTCCCGTCAGGGTCCTGCCCTGGCATTCTGCTGGGTCCCCTCCCGTTCTCACACCCAGCCCAAATTCCTCAGGGGTCTCCAAATCCAACCCCGGCCCCCTCTCTCTGCGGTGGGGAGGGGCGCTCGGGGTCTCCCACATAGGCACGGAGCTAAACCCCGACTCGTGTGACGCCAATGGGACTCCTGCTGCCAGGGGAGTTGGCCAGATCAGGCCTCTCAGCTGTAATCTCCTCGGGCAAGGGACGATGGCATGCCGCTCTGTCTGTAACTTCCCAGGCACAGCCATGGGTGCATCTGCCCCGGGCGTTTAGAGGCACCAGTCAGGGACGCGTCGAGGGGCCAGACAGAGAGGGGGGACTCAGAAGATCTGTCCTTAATTCCTCGTTCAGCCACAGACCGGTTTGGTGATCTCCGGCGCGTCACTTTCCCCGCTTTGTTCTTCACCCCCCCAGCTGTAACGAGGCGGGGTGGGGGCAGGAATGAATCCTCCCTTTCTCCCACTCGCTGTCCACCTGGTCTGCTTAGGGGCCGTCTCTCAGTGTGTATGTACAGCTCCTAGCACAACAGCGCCTGAGCTCAGACGTGGGGTCTGGTGGGGAAGAAAGACTCAGGCGGGTTTCATCCCTCACTGGTGTTTGTTAAAATGCAACTGGATGCGACCCTGCCCCCTCCCGTGCAAATGCATGGCCACTTGCCCTGTGATTGCCAATCAACTCGGACGACACCTGCCTGGAAGGGTTGGCTTGGCCTGTGTCTGGGAGAAACCTCTTCCCCGCTCCCTGGACTTGTCTGGTGAGCACATTTTAGTGCCTCGTTTCCTCCATGTCTGTATAGTCCCTGGGACGTTCACTGCACGCACCCCACACAAGAATATTCACGGTCAGTGTGTTAGTACTTTTCTAATAGACCTCAGGCTAGCTGAAACTCCCTCCCCGATCCCACGAGCCCCTGGCCCTCTGGCCTTGGGATGCTTGGGTCACAGGAGAGTCCAGTGGCCTCCCACCCCATCCTGAACCCCGATAGATCCAAACCCCAGCTCCTTCAACAACAGCGCCAAGTGATTGTAGGGCTGGGGCCGGCTGCACAAAATCGACCCCTGGCTGAGGAGGTCCAGAGACCCAAGAGTCACCCTGGGTTTTCTGTTTTTCGACCAGGAGAGGGGGAATCTCTGGGGATTTCACCAGCCACATTCAAGGGGGGGCCCATGTTTGCTGTTCCCCAATCAGGCCACTTCAGACACGCTCCGGTCCCGGGACAGCTAAGCCCCAGCATGGCTAGAGACAGAACAAACAGCTCCAGGAGGTAAACATCCTCTACACACCGGTATCCACAGCTTCCCTCACGCCAGGAGAAATAACAGATCCGTCCTGGAGGTGGGGGGAACGGGAACAAGTTTGGACGCCACTGAAGGCGCCAAGAAAGGGAACCCGGGGAGCCCGTGTCGGCTGCCACAATAAAACACACCATTCCCAGCCAGCATGTTCCCGCATACGGAGCGCTCATTCCCCATCGAGAGCCGAGGGGCTGTGTCAGCGCCGGGCTGATTGGCAGCCAATAAAACTCCCACGGAAAGGAACCCGGCTAACAAGTGCATCGTGTCTGGAGCTGGGGGAGAGGGAACGGAAAGCAAATGACATCACTTGGCGGCGTGCGAGCCAATACCAAGAGCTATTTCTGGAAAGGTCTGGGCCAGATACCGTGGTTAAGCTGTTGCAGATGTTGCTTTGAACTAGTCGTGAGGATAATTTCTCTTGGTGGGGGGAAGGATGTCGAGGGTTGGGCTGGCTAATGGGCTAGTGGACTAGCCACAAAGGGCTCTGCAGGCAAGTGAAGTGAGAAACGCCCTCCTCAGCCCCCCCGGCAGTAGTCACGGGACTGTTACCTCAGGCCTGGGTTCGAGTCATGTGCTGAGCAGCTGGGACGGTTGTTTTGCCACGTGCCCTGATCCGTACAAAGGCGAACGCCGGGTCTCAGTTGAACGCGCCCGTTCGGATGTCGGAGTCCGGCTGTAGGGGGTCAGACCCGAGCAACACACGGAGGCTCAGGAGCCTCTGGCTGGCCCTTGAGTGTCTTGCTGGGGCGGAGAGCTAGGGCCAGGCCGCTGACACCCCCTGGGGTTCTCAGTCTGACTCCCCAGCCTGTGCTGCCTGGGGTCATGGAAGGGGGGCGAATCCCAGCTTTTGTCTACACCACAGGTGCAACTGGGTTTCTGTAACCAGCTCTCACCTGGCCAGGGCATAACCAGTGCTGTCAGCTGGGTCCTGTGCGCGCCCCGGCCCACCCACCGCTGTCTCGGGGCATGCTGGGACGAGCTGGAGGGCCTCAGCAGGGGACAGCGAGCCCAGAGGACATGCCGCGGGGGACTCCTGTGGGACCCCTCGCCGCACAGACAGCTGGGGGGAAGAGGCCCAGCCCCACAGAGAGGCGGCCCACATGCGCCGCTGTATCCCAGGGGGGCTCAGGTGGCTACGGAGAGACAACTGCCTGCCTAGGTGAGCAGCAAGGGCAAAACGCTGTTAGTTGCCATGGTTACTGACCTAGCATCAGCAACCCACATTTAGCGCTTGTATCCATGAAGCAAGGCCTGGCTGAGCCCTGACTGTAGCGCATGCACCAGGCTTCTGATTTAGTAGCCTCTGGAGGCCCCATATGTACAAACATCCATAGCACAGCACAGTCCCTGCCCCAAAGAGCTTACAAGAGACCAGTGGGGAGAGGGGACGCGACCTAGCCAGGTCACACAGCAAACCAGGGGTGGAAGCAGGGTTAGAACCCAGGTGTCCTGGCTCCTAGGGCAGGGCAGGGCTCTCTCCCCTAGCCCGGGCAGCCTCCCTTTATAGGTGGCATAGGGCTCTCCGGTGGCAGCCCCCCGGGGGTTTCTCATGATAAGAATTCCCCCCACACACACACACAACTGCATTTCAGGGGCAGGGGCAGAGGCCACTTAGGAAAGCGAACGTGAAGCCAGATCAACCTCTCACCCCACTCAGCGCAAAGGCCTGCGGATCCCATTTCGTGGCTGCAGGGGGAACAAGAACAAACACCGAGCAAAGGAACTGAACTCCTCGCTGAAAGATCTTATCCAATCAGGACTTCTAAAGGAAGAGGACACGTGAGGCCAGGCCGTGGCTCCTGTCAGCTTTCATTTCCCCCCGTCTCAATCCTGGAAGCCGGAATTTGTGCCTGGGTTTGTTTCGGAGAAGTTTCGAGCCTGACGTACCTATTGCGAGGATACAATCCGCCCCGCCTCACGCGCTGGCCGAGACGGAGGGGTGCAGGCAGAGCAGCCGGGCTCAGGCAACACGTCCGTTTCTCCCACCGCTTCTTAGGCGGCCTTTTTGGGGGGCAGTGAGAATCTGGAAAGGTGAGCGTAGGCAAAACCCCACGGAGCCGACAGCTCCTCGAGGACGAGTCGGTTGGTGCAACGGACTGACGTGGGAGGAGCAGGAGAGATGAGGGTGGGGGAAGATACAGCCCTGAGGAGAGCAGAAGGGGCCATGTCGCGTTACACTTTCTTCTTTCTTCCTCTTGGAGGGGAATGGAGTCAATTGAAGACGTGGCCCCTGCCGCTTATCTTACTCAGAACTCACTGGCTCATTTACGGGTGAGCAGCACCACCGAGGCCCGTGACGTTATTCCCGAGTCACGCCAGCGGGAGAGGAGCGTCACGTCCATCGCCAATCGTAATTGATCGGCTGGCCTGTTGAGCTTAGCACTGGGACTTGCCTTTGGGAAATCAACCATATTTGTCAGAAAAAGAACGACCGTCCTGCTCCCTCGCTGGTCCTTCTGTTGCAAAATGATCGGGGGAAGAAAAACGAGATTCTCCAGTGATATCTTGGTTTAACAAAAACTGGGAAATGTTGTTGGTAGAGAAACTCACTTATTGGAAAAGAAAACACCCTGTAATGTGGGAAAGTATTTTGAAATAGAACTGGTAAAATATTATAAAATAATAATACATTATATTTATTCTAACTTTGAGGCGCCTTTTCACTGGCAAAGTGGTGTCGTGTGGTTACTCGTTAGTAATTGAGGTCTCCTTAAATGACCAGCAATCCAGCCCGTGGGGAACTGTATCGTTAGAAACACATGTTAAGGAGCATTGAGTCATTCATTCCCCCCCAGGAGGTCTCAGGTACAGGATGATCAGAACAGGTTAAGACAGATCAGCCCCGGGACATAGTACTGCTATACCAAAAGGACTTAGCGCCTCCCACAGCAGCAATACTGGCATTTCAAAGGGGACCCCCCAAGTCCGAGCCGTGGCTGCGGTTCTCTCAGAGGCTAAATGAGCTTGGTTAGTGAGTTCCGTTGCCCGGCTGGCGGTAGACATTTGAAATTCCACAGTCCATAAACACTGGCTGTTCCCCGTTGTGTGGAACGCTGGCGTGCCCATCTCCCGTTCAAGCCAAGGAGAGGCGAGGGGGTGCCCAGCGCTTTGCACGCTCAGGCCCAGTAAAAGCAGAGCAGCCGGCGCTCCCTTTCCAAGGAAACGGCCCGTGGGGAGAGCAGAAGGAACGTCAGCAGGCCAGACCCCAGGCCAGCCGGAACCCCCCCACACCCCTCCACCCCGCTCCAGCCAGCTCCTCACAGCCTGGGTGTGTTCGCTGTGGCTCCTGGCATCACAGCTGCATTTCTGCTTCAGATGCGAATTCCCAGCCGCAGGACTGTGGGGAAAGCCGGAGAAGGGATTCTAAGAAGGAGATAGAAAGAAACCAGCTTGGACCGGAGCTCCTGGCCCCAGCCCGCTGCTCGAGTCTGAACTGTACAAACTTCAACGGGGCTCTGTCACCTTGTGCTAATGCGAGGGACAGGCCGTGTCGATCCATGTAGAGCTGGGGGGGGGGCACCCCCTGGTTGTAACCACCCTGCCCTCTTCATGTTGCTAAGATACGGCTGTGGCCCTTATCGCTTTAGCGGCATCTTCCTCTCCAATCCTTTTATTCTCCCCCCAGATGTGCGGACGAGAAGTGCCGTTATTCCGCAAAGCGGGCCCCGGGAGGTGGTCCCGACTCAGACTGAACTGGGGCAGAAAAGCCAACGGGGGATGCTGCGGCTTCCTGCTCCTGGGCAGGGCTCCCCGACTATCCAGGCCGCCAACTCCAGCTGTGAGCAGGCTCCCGGCCTTTCCTGCCCTGCCTGTCTCCAGGGACGGGCCTAGAGGGGCCAAGAGGGAGGAGGGATGGAGCATGGCCAGGAAGCGGGACAGGCAACAATGCAGTGGGAAAAGTCTGTGATTGGCGCATGGGCAAATATCGCCACCTATTTTTTCCCCCGTTTGACCCAGGACGGAGTACAGCGCTGACACCCTGAGCCGGCGGCCAGGGGTCACCAGCCCCACCCTCAGCGATGACATGCCAACATGCGGTGGGAATGGGCGGGGGCAGGGGGAGGCTGGGGATTTCCTTGGCGCGATGGCCAGGTACCCTGGGCTCTCCCTCCCGCCTCTAAGCGATGGGCTCCCATCACTCGCCTGCCGGCAGAGGTTCTGCCTGCCAGGAGACACGCAAGCCCTATGGAGGCCCAGAAGGCTCTGGGTTGCAGGGCCAGAACTGCCTGCCACAGCTGAACTGTTAGACTGGGGATGGGCCCAGCCCTTGGAATGGCTGCGGAGATACCACAGGCTGAGATAAACCCTTAGTCTAAGGAAACTCTCCCCTCGGCCCTTGCTAAGAACCTGTTTGTAGCTGAAGACCTTTGCCACTCACAACAGAGTTTAGACTGGGGCCAGGGAGCAGGCCCGGTAGGGACTGGGCTGTAACAGATCCAAGGTATTAATGCAGAGGACGGGGTACTGAGCCAGGATATAAAAGCCAGGGAAGGGGAGGGGGCGAAGGAGAAGAAAAGAAAACTAGGAGGGAAAAAAGTTCAATCAGATTTGTAAAGGGCACAATTTACAAAATCCGTCACATATTTTACTAGGCTGGGATTTACGGATTAGCCTGTAATACTTAGGCGGCTTTTTGTAATAAAACCCTGAGCTGTAGCAGCCTTGGGAAAGAGAGAAGGTAGAAAGAAGCATTCTCTCTATCTCACTTTCATTTTCCCAGCATTTTTTTTTTTTTTGATCCAGGCAGCCCCATTAATCTGGGCTTTATCTGCCTATGGAGAAGGATTGAGCTCTTTATTGGATTTTTGTCAAGAATAAATGATTTAGTTTGGGATATTGTGGAAACGATTTTTTGTGGTATTACACCATCTAATAAATGAAACAGCAGGGATCAATTCCTTTCTTGCAATATGTTCAACAGGCGGGGAGAAATATGCTCTACTGTTATTTGTCATTGGTACATATATACATGTGTGTGCGTATACGTGCATGCACACAAACACACACACAACCCTGTTGATAAAAAGGTGACCACGTGACTAAGGCCCAATACTGATCTAATTTCCAAAGGGTTTATGGCAGTGTAACTCAATGCTGGTAATTGTTAACTCCTCACGGAGGCTGTGTCCGCACTGTGAGCTAAGGATGCGATTCCCCTGCTCAGGTACATGTGCTCACTGAAGTCATATCGCTGACTTTCATCGATTAGAGAAAAAACTTCCTTTTTTTAAAAAAAAATCAAAGCCGAGATTTTCAAATAATCACCTGGCTCCAGACCCTGGGGCTTTAAGAACCTCATGAATCATGGGGCCCGCAACAGAGTCATGAGAACTGGCAACAGCAGTGTAACACAGAGAGATCCGTCCTGTTTTATTCATAGCTTTGTAGAATGTAAGGCCAGATGAGACCACCTATTCTGACCTCCCGTGTAACACAAGCCATTAAATTTCACCCTGTTACCCCTGTACTGAGTCCAATAACTTGTGTTTGGCTACAGGTAATTTTCCAGGAAGGCTTCCAGTCTCGATGGGAAAGCATCAAGAGGTGGCCTGCCCACCACTTCCCAGGGGAGTTCGTTCTTACGGCCAGTCACTCCGAAATCAGGCAGAAATGTTTCACAGTCACATTTAAATTTCCCTGGAGTCAGTTTCCAGCCATTGGCTCTTTTGCTGCCTGGCCTGGCGCTGATAGATTAGAGATTATAGGAAGGCTATCTCTATCGACGCGGTTTAAATGATTTATAGATGTGATAAGCATATTAGAAACATGAGTAGCATGTGACATAGACGGTTACAAGCCATGATTACAAACAGGCTTTTGTACTTTACAGCAAACTGTAACCATTCATTCACTAGTCATTAAAGTGTCTATTAATCATTTATTAACACTTTATAAACTATTAATAAATGGGCGAGTCATACAAAGTACGACCAAAATATCAAAGGCGAATCATCTTGCTGGGTGCAGGAGTGTCTGTCCTCAGTTTCTATGTCAATCAAGCTACTACTAACATTGGGCAGAATGAACAGGGGCACAGCTGACACTTCTGAGCAGCCTCCTACCTGCCCCCGGTTCTCAGATATTTTCAGGATTGGGACCAACTCCAAGTGTCAGCCAGACTGGACCCACAACGTGCTCTTTGTCTCCCTCTATTGGCTGGTCTGGGTAAGAGGATAAAAATGAACTACAGCTGCCAGCTCGTGTTCTTAGTACGGAAGGCCTCGGGTTCAAATTCAGATGGCCAAGACTCTTGGCTCGGAGGGCAGGGCGCTAAATGCTGATACAAGACAGCGTTCTGCTCCAGATAGCTGGCGGCTGCATCTGCTTGCTGGGTTCCTGACTCTCCCGGATGAGGGCTGACCTTACAACCCGCTCACCCTTTGTTTTGCCACCAAAGTGCTGACCCGCCCCCCCTCCCCCCCAACGCCTCCAAACCAAAACTCCTCTGCAGCTTCAGCTTCAAGAGAGGAGACGGCACGACACGGCGGTAAAGCAAATTCAAAACTGGCGTCTTGGTTCTCTTTCAGGCCAGGCTCACATAATCCCTAGCAAAAATTCTTCTTGATCGGCTTAGAGAAGACTTAATTATGGCGGAGCAAACCTATCAGGGGAGAGATACAGCCGCTCCTTTTCTGCTGACACGACGGGGCCATTGGAGCAGGGCTCGGGGAAACAGAGTAATGCGCGGTTTTATGTATGGTGAGTCGTGGTCAAGGAATCTCTGGCTGCGCCTGCCCCACTTACTTATAAGGGCTCTGTAATGCAGCGTGTCCGATGCCTTTGGCAAGGGACCGCCCAGCCACACCGGCTCCATGGCTGGGCCCGGGCTCACCTGAAGGACTCTGGAGAGATGCGTGGGTTGTGGAGTGGCTTCCGAAGTCTCCTAATTTAAGAAAATCCATGGGGGGAAGAATGACATGGTGGTCGGTTCCCTGAGATGTGGGTTGTGACGCTGGGGGATAGTGCCAGACTGAGAACCCTGGAGTATAAATCCCCCCGTCCATCCTGCAGTGCAAGCTTCCCTCCCATGCCCACACCCGGCCCCCCGCAAGCATGAGTTAGCCTGGCTGGAGGGAGAGGAGAACTCGCAGCATGGGCCCATTCAATACCTTGCCTCTCAGCTGGGGGCAGGGCAGCGGGAGCGGGATAGTGAAAAGGATAAAGATCAGAATGGCAAACGCTCTCTGAATTGGCAGCCCTGGGACCCGGCAGGCTCCGGGCGCCTTTGTCTTGCTGGTAGCTGTCCCTTCCCGCAGCGCTCCTGTGGCTGGCTTCAACGGGCGCACCCGAAAGGGCCCCTCAGACCTTCGCTGGGGCTGCTGGGCTCTTCCAGGAAAGGGGGGCAACCACCCGAAAATCCCCCTCCCGCTGCTGCCCCCTAGTGGACTGTGCACCCCGCAGCTGGGACATAGGACCAGCTCCCCGCTGCCTGGGGGTCCCATCAGGATGATGGGAGCGAGATGTTGCCAGGTGCAAATGGGGCTTAGAACCAGGTGCCTCCGTTCTTTCACTGTCTCATTTTCCGGAGCTGGGCATAGCCACCAATAACGCTCCAAGCCCCTGTAAGCAGCCAGCAGGGGCAGAGGGCTTTAGCTCTGGGTCTCACTGTTTGACCCTGCAGCGTGGGAAGGAATGGGGGGTACCATGTGGGGCAATGGCAGAGGAGGGCTGAGCCTAGGCAGGCAGGAGGACCATGCCCCTGGGTGTTGTGGGTTGGTAGGATGCCCTCTAGCCCTGGCTGGCACCGCTGCGCTGTCAGTGCCACACAGATGGGGCAGCGAGGCGCTGTCTCCCTGGCGCCCGCGCTCCCCTCCCCCAGCCCGGCCGTGGGAGAGAACGAACAGGTGTTCCCCATTAACGGGCTGGAACCACTTAGCGGAGGGAAGTGCCGAGCCATTAGCAGCCTGACACTCAGCTCCGGTTTTGACAAATACGTTGCAGATGCAGGAGGCACCGGGAGCCCTGGGCAGAGGGGCCGGGAGGCTGCTAACGCCAGCACCGAGGGGCGGGCGGCAGCCGTGGGAGAGGGCAGCCGGCACTGGGAAGGGTCAGCTGCTCCCAGGGGGAGCAGAGGAAAAAGGTACCAAGGGGACTCTTTGATTTAACACGCGTGTTCTTCTCTCAGATGCAACAGTCCATCGCGGCCGGGTCTGCCCGCTCCTTGTGCTCTCGAGATGGATGGGGCGGGAAGGGTCGTTACGGATCCCACGTGTGCCTCGGGCCGGCAGAGCCGTAAACAGAGCTGCAGCTGCTGGGAAAGGACCCTAGGCCAAGATTAGCAGAATCCCCGATCCCCAACCGTCAGGCTCCCCAATGGAGCCACATTAGCTAGAGCTCTGTCCCCCTCCACTCGCTGCCCGTGCAGGTGAGTGCTAACCATGCTTGTCTGGCATTGGGGGGTTTTGAGGGGTGGTGGTGGAAAGCAGGGGGGTACCCTGGCCATGTGCTCCTGAGGAGAAGGCAGAGCAGTGAGCCGGATTACAGAGATCCAACACGCCCGCACATTTTGCTTGGAAGGCAAGGAAGCGTTTCCCTGTTTTACCTCTCGGACGGAAAAGCCAGGATGAAGAAAAGGGGTGTAAATAATTCAAAGCATTTTCCCTGAAGGGCCTGGCAGCCTCCTAGAAGTTTACTGAAGGGGGTGGGGGGGGGGGGGAACGAACAGGGCCTGCTGCCCTGTCAAGAGCCAAAGGAGCACATAACGGCCGATAAAGTCCAGCAAAATCAGAGGGAATTCAAAGCCTGGGGCCCCCTTGTGCAAACAACATAAATTAGAGACTCTGTGACTTCCTGAGCACTTTGTGTCCCTCGGTCAGATGCTCACCGGAACAGCCGTTTATCCGGCTGAGCTGCAGCTAATGAGCCCCATCTGGTCTGGCTGCCAGGGTGTGTGTCCTCACAAGGTCCGAAAGCCTGAGAGCGAGTCCCAGGTGCCTGAGAGGGGCTGGACCAGCCTCCCAATTCCAACTCTTCCTCCAACGCTAGAAAGACTCAGCTCTGGAGCCAAGTCAAAAGTCTTGTCTCAGGCAGGCCGGTCTCCACGCCATTGCTGGTGTTTCTGGGAGCACCCAGTGTGTGGGAGGTGCCGTTGAAATGCTCAGGGAGGGACAGTCAGGAGCAGAAAAGGACCTAGGGGTTACAGTGAACGAGAAACTGGATACGAGTCAACAGTGTGTCCTTGTTGCCAAGAAGGCTAACGGCATTTTGGATTGTATAAGTAAGAGCATTGCCAGCAGATCGAGGGACGTGATCATTCCCCTCTCTTTGGCATTAGTGAGGCCTCATCTGGAGTACAGTGTCCAGTTTTGGGCCCCACACTACAAGAAGGATGTGGATAAATTGGAAAGAGTCCAGCAGAGGGCAACAAAAATGATTAGGGGGCTGGAGCACATGACTTACGAGGAGAGGCTGACGGAACTGGGGTTGTTTAGTCTGCAGAAGAGAAGACTGAGGGGAGATTTGATAGCTGCTTTTGACTACCTGAAAGGGGGTCCCAAAGACGATGGATCTAGACTGTTCTCAGTGGTACCAGATGACAGAACAAGGAGTAATGGTCTCAAGTTGCAGTGGGGGAGGTTTAGGTTGGATATTAGGAAAAACTCTTTCCCTAGGAGGGTGGTGAAGCACTGGAATGGGTTACCTAGGGAGGTGGTGGAATTTCCTTCCTTAGAGGTTTTTAAGGTCAGACTTGACAAAGCATTGGCTGGGATGATTTAGCTGGGGTTGGTCCTGCTTTGAGCAGGGGGTTGGACTAGATACCTCCTGAGGTCCCTTCCAGCCCTGATAGTCTATGATTCTATGATCACGATCTCCATTCTCCAGGGAGGAAACTGAGGCCCTGAGAGAATATTGCGGGAATCACAGAGGTGTCGGGCTGGAAGGGACCCCGAGAGGTCGTCTGGGTCATTCCCATGCTGAGGCAGGACCAAATAACCCTAGACCAGCCCAGACAAGGGTTTGCCCAGCCCGTTCTTAAAAACCTCCCACGCTGGGGATTCCACAGCCTCCCTTGAGAGCCTGTCCCAGAGCTTAGCCACCCTTCGGTTAGAGCTGAGTCTCCCTTGCTGAAGATGGAGCCCATTACTTCTTGTCCAGCTCCCGGTGGACACAGAGAACAATCGATCACCATCCTCTTTATTGCAATGTTTCACACATTTGAAGAGGGTTCTTAAGCCTCCTCTAGGCTAAACAGGCCCAATCCCTTCAACCTCTCCTCATAGATCGGCTTTTCCACAGAAAGAAGGGTACAGCCGGGGCCACAGGGGGGAATCAGTGGGACGAGAACCCCGGAGTCCTGCTGCCCAGGCCTCTGGACCGGACTGTCTTGTTTCCCCCACAGTTCTGCAGGTGAAATCTCTTCCCTGCCCCCGCCTCAGTGGAGAGAGGCAGGATGTTGTCATCTCGCTGGTTATTTTCCAATCTCGGAGCTTCTCCGCGAGGTAATTCTATCACCGGCGGAATATGGGTTTTTAATAGAATAGGTTTGTGGAAGCTGTCTGCTGCTCTCGTTTAAATTGCATTCTTATTTAGAAGCATTACACTGCCGCTCCCGGGCATTCCGGGAGGAGCTAGCGCGCAGCGTGACGAACAATAGAGGGCCGAGGAAACGGCAGAAAGCACTGAAAGGGAAGGCAGAGAAGTGGGGTGAAGAGATACCAGCCTCAGCCCACCGCTTTGCTACCTGGAGTCTCTCCCCGTGTGCCTTATCTCCCGGCTGGCAGCTAGGCCGCCTGGAGACGAGCTAGCTTGTACTGGGTTCTCTAATGATGGACCCCTCGCAGCAGAGGGATCCCCCCCAGCAGGACATGGGGTGGTCTCGGGGCTCCGAGGTGGATGCATAGTCCAGCACAGACTTTTGGATTTCAACGTTGCTGGCTATTGTATTTTTATAGGAAAGTTTCATTAGCTAATCAGGTAATTAGATAGATAGAGAAGATGCACTACAGACACAAACACACAATCATCAGCCTACTACACACAATATTGCTACGCACACCCCTCCTCCTCAGCACAGCCAGTCAGCTGGCATACACAAGCAACTCTACAAGAACCAACCTGCAGGAGTGAAAAACAACAGGGGGAGAAACCTATCGGTGAGAAAAGGGATTTGGATTTTCAAGGGTGCGCTGGTGGGACAGACACAGCTTGGCAGATGGGAGCTCCTGTTCCAAGCCTGGCTGCCAAGCGGCCGTGTGACTAGGCCAAGCCATGTTACTGCTGTGTGCCTCGGTTTCCCCACCAAAGCGAAGGCTACTGCTCCAGGTGTGGCAGAACCAACTGCATTCATATTTCTGAAGACCTTCAAGCGCCTTTGGTGGGAGGGGCTAGGGAAGGGCAACGGATGATTATTTTCAGCTTCCGAATGTGGACACTTGATGTTTAAAATGCAGAGCACTCCCGTGGCCAGTGACCTTCTGAACTGCTGTGGTGACTGCGTTCCATTTGCATGCTTATTTATTCCTCCCTCCAATCTTCTCCGAGTGCCTGGAGTAATTCGATTAAAGCGGGGCCCTTCCTCCTCACCTGACAAATGACCATGTAAGAGGTATGGTCACCAATTAAGAGCCTTGCTTTTCCGGGGCTGGGTGCATCGGTGCACTATCTGCAGACTTCCCTTTCCCCTCACCGATGCATTAGGAACTTGGTGCATTGTAATTAGCCAATAGGAAGGTTGCCGGGAGCAGCGATCTTTCCAAAGGCAAAGGGAGCTCGGTGCAGGAGGACGATGCAGCGTGTTCGCTGCACCGGTGAAGGGTGGAATTAGCTTCAGAACAGGGGGGGAAAGGCGCCTGATTGACGTCCTTAGAGCCCGGAGCTACTACTACCAGTTACGGAGCTGCACAGAGAAGCTCTGAACAAGATCAGTGACCCGCCTGCCCCAATAAGGGTGGGAAGGAAAATAAAGACAGAGGAGGTCAGGAATAGAAGGTAGGTCCTCCAAGCCAGAAACCAAACCACTAGGCCACGCTACCTCTTTGCAGACTTCAGGGCCGCTGCGGTAGGAAAATACACATAATGAACGTTTCCAACAGAGGCTGAGATTCATCAGAGAGCGCCTGTGTTCTCCAGGAGAGACAGTGGGAAACGTCTAGGACGTGTGTTAAGAACAAACCCGGAGCGTCTGCTGTGGCGGGTGACCACTGGGCACCTGGAGGAATGCGCAAAAGGGGCCGAAGGAAAGAATCGCTCCATTGGCCAGTACTCAGGGGAAACTTATGGGACTTAGCAGCACAGAGGACGTGCCAAGAGCAGCCCAGGATTGGTGGGAATGGCAGAGCCTTGTTCATGCCCTGGTGGCATGGGCCTGATTTCTTACAGGCATTGCAGCAGAAGTCAGGATGGGGAGGAGGAGAGGGCATCGTTTCCATTTTACAGATGGGGAAACTGAGGCACAGATCAATTAATCGCCTTGCCCTAGGTCACACTGGAGTCATTGGCAGAGCCAGGAGCATCTCTATGTCTCCAGCTCCTAAAATGCCCTACACAGCCGGCCCGTTCACTTATAGTGGAAGCAGTACGAGTGACTCTGTATTTGGACGGCAGTAGCCAGGGCCGGCGCGGATCGGGAGTGAGGCCCCATTGTGCGAGTGTTGCACACACACACACTGAGCGAGGTGAGTCCTGGGCGAGACCACAATCTAAATTCACACCAGATGCAACAGGCATGTGGACGGGATGAAGGCAGCACTAGGACTGCGAAAGGCAACGTGGCCTAATGGGTAAAACCCTGCCCTGGGGCTGAGCTGAGTTCTATTCCCAGTTCTGAGTGTGGACAAGCCCCGGCCTCTCCCTTATCTCCTCTATCTGTGAGCTCCTTGAACAGTGTCTGTCTGTCTCAGTGTCCATAGCCCCTAGCACGACAGGGCTCTCATCTGGGCTGTGGCGCTGCCCCTACAGATGGGCGCTACGAGGTCCCCCAAGGGGGCCCGGCAGCTGGATCACCCTTGGACGTGGCTCCTCGGAGCAGGGTAGGATCCCCTGTAATGAGAGCAGCACTGGCACTGCCAGTGCCCATGCCCCTCTGGGGCTGAGTGGGGGCACCGTGGGCAACAGGCAGCAAGCGACGGGGACCGTGAACACAGCCCTTTCCTCACCACGCTCCGTCCCCGCGGAGGGGCGGTCAAAGGCTCTTTCCCGGCACGTGGCGATGAAGACGGCCGTGCCCAGCGGGTGGGCGTGTGCCCATCAGGAGAAAGCCTGAATTCCCACTTTCCAGTGCCCTTTGCTCAGCCCAACCTCACACAGGGGCCTTTCTTCTCTCCCCTGCCTTGAAACAAAACCCCGCAGGCACTTGTCGATTCACGGGGGTCCGTGGAGCATCCGCTGAGCCCGCCCGTCCCTTCTCCCCCTGCATCCTGGAGCTCAGCTGTCAGAAACAAGACACCCGGTGCCAGGCAGAAATAGCCACACTTCCGACTCCCGCCTGCACCCCGCGCGTCTGGATGACCTTGGTCCCCCAGTTGCCTGGCTTCGCGCCTTGCATCGTGAGGAAGCAACGCATCCCAGGGGGAAAGAACCCACCGCCCAGCTGCGAGCAGCAGCCGTTCGCAGGAGTCATAATTACAGTTGTGGTTTTGTGCGTGCACTGCTTGGGATAATTGCATTTCCGCGTCAGATCTCAGCCAGCCTGTTATGACACACGAGACGGGACAGGACAACACGACACAGCTAATTATTTTCCAGTGGGCCAACTTCCCTGGGGGGGGGGGGGGAGGGGGGGGGACAAACCAGCACAAAGCAACCGATCACTCAGCAGGTTTATCCGGCCTCCAGAAAAGGTGCGTGAATAATTCAGAAGGAGTGAAAGTTACTAGAGTGAGAGCCCTGGGGAGAGAATTGCTGTTTACCTGTCCCCTCCCCCACGCCGACTCTCTCACCTGCCCTGCATTGGGTGGGGGTGGCAGGCCTTGCAGGGTCTCTGGGCCCAATTAGTGTCAGTTAACGTGGGTATTCGTCCATCAGGAACTGGACAGAGACACAATTTCTTCCTCAAAGGGCACAGAGGAGCCGTCACGTGGGAGCAGTTCTGGGGCCCCGCGGAGCTAAATCTGCATCCGCATCCTAAAGGCAAAAGACGGCTTTTCCCACCTTATCCTGAGCACCTGCTCTGCCCCCCAGGTACTCCCCAAAGAGACGGATGGAAGCTGGGCAATGCAACCGGGTTCATTGCCGCTGGTGCCCATGCAGGCCTCTCCCTCAACGGAAGCAGGACTGAGGTTCTAATGAAAGAGGGGTGGGGCTCAGGCAATTATTTTACTTTCATAACTGATGAGGCAAGACGTGCCGAGGCTCTGAACGACCAGGCCTGGAGGTGCCGGGACTCCGAACCGCCGGGCCTGGAGGTGCCGGGGCTCCGAACCGCCAGGCCCGGAGGTGCTGGGCTCTGAACGGCCAGGCCTGGAGGTGCCGAGGCTCTGAACGACCAGGCCCGGAGGTGCCGGGCTCTGAACGACCAGGCCTGGAGGTGCCGGGGCTCCGAACGGCCAGGCCCGGAGGTGCCGGGCTCTGAACGACCAGGCCTGGAGGTGCCGGGGCTCTGAACCGCCAGGCCCGGAGGTGCCGGGGCTCTGAACCGCCAGGCCCGGAGGTGCCGGGCTCTGAACCGCCAGGCCCGGAGGTGCCGGGCTCTGAACCGCCAGGCCCGGAGGTGCCGGGCTCTGAACCGCCAGGCCCGGAGGTGCCGGGCTCTGAACCGCCAGGCCCGGAGGTGCCGGGCTCTGAACCGCCAGGTCCGGAGGTGCCGGGCTCCGAACGGCCAGGCCCGGAGGTGCCGGGCTCCGAACGGCCAGGCCCGGAGGTGCCGGGCTCCGAACGGCCAGGCCCGGAGGTGCCGGGCTCTGAACCGCCAGGCCCGGAGGTGCCGGGCTCTGAACCGCCAGGCCCGGAGGTGCCGGGCTCTGAACCGCCAGGCCCGGAGGTGCCGGGCTCTGAACCGCCAGGCCCGGAGGTGCCGGGCTCTGAACCGCCAGGCCCGGAGGTGCCGGAATCCGAACGGCCAGGCCCGGAGGTGCCGGGCTCTGAACCGCCAGGCCCGGAGGTGCCGGGCTCTGAACCGCCAGGCCCAGAGGTGCCGGGGCTCTGAATGGCCAGGCCCGGTGGTGCCGGGCTCTGAACCGCCAGGCCCGGAGTTGCCGGGCTCTGAACCGCCAGGCCCGGTGGTGACGGGCTCTGAACCGCCGGGCCTGGAGTTGCCGGGCTCTGAACCGCCAGGCCCGGTGGTGCCGGGCTCTGAACCGCCAGGCCCGGTGGTGCCGGGCTCTGAACCGCCGGGCCCAGAGGTGCCGGGGCTCCGAACGGCCAGGCCCAGAGCTAAGCTCTAGCTCCTTCTCCCCGGCCGTCCAGCATCTTCTCTGGGCACGTCTGTCTGTGGCTCTCTCCTCCCTGCATGGCGAGGAGGGTCCGGCAGCGAAGGGGAGAGGCCCCAGCTGCGAGAGACGCCACGCCCAGGCTGCAGCCTCACGTGCAGAGAGGAAATCAAGGGAGCCGAGCGCAGGCGAGCACATAAGTTACCGCAGCCCCAAGACATTCATAAATAATGGACGTGCCACGAGGTTGGAGCGCCTTTTGTCAGTTAATTAATATGTACGGTAACGCGCAGCCACTCCGAAACCAGCGGCGGGGACTCCCCCCGGCCCCCTGCTCTGAGGAAAAATATTTCCGGAAGGACTGACACATTTATTATTCCTCCCATAATTACCTGAGTGCGGAGCGTTTGTAATAAACCACGTTAAGCAGCGTCAGCCCCAGCCAGGGCTTAGATGAAAAATTTGCGAGGAGTTCGGCGCTCACGCAAGTGGGTTGATACAATCCCGAGGCCGGCACACAGCCCCGCCACTGCCCCCAACCCTGGCCCATAGCCCAGGCCTAGGCTCCCCGCAAACACAGCTCTGCCGGTGCCCCGCAGTCTTGCCCCACAACCCCTCTGCTATCCCAGCCCTGGGCTCCCCCTCCTCACACCGCTGTGCCAGTGCCCCCCAGTCCTGCCCCACTTGCTGAGATCGGGGGTTTCTCACCAGAGCCATCCCTGCAAATCAAACGGCCTGGTTGTGCAAAGACCCTTTTCACAATTGCCTTGGCTCTGTTCCAGGAATTCGCTAGTAACGGGACATGGAAGAGGAAAGCGGGGGCTGCTCGCGGGGTCTTCTCCTGCCTTTGACTGACTCCAGAGGGAAACCCAGCACAGCCGCCTCCACAGCTGACTCTTTGCAAGGAAGTAGCAGCTTCCAGGCGGCTCCTGCCTGCGTCCTTTGACAGCCCTCCCCGCGGGAGCTGGCGCAAAGGTGTGCGTGGGTGACCTGCACTAGCACAGCGCGGCTGTCTGTGTCCTAGTGGCTGGACTGCCCAGAGAGGGCTGTTTGGGCCGGATTTGGTCTTGGTCATTAGCACTAGAGGCTCATGTGCTGATCCAGACGTCCTGGGGTTCAGTGGCTGCGGATCACTGGACCCCAAGGGATTATGGGCCCAGGATCATTTGTTCGAGGACTAATGCAAGGGACATGCAGGCTGGCTGCTTAGCTAGGGAATCTCCTGCCCGCTCCAGCATGCTGCCATGGTGGAGGCCCTCGCTCCGTTCCCGTAAAGCCCTCGCTCTGTACAGGCGCCAGGATCGCGCCGCCCTGGAGAGTCGCCATCAAAGGCTCAGTTAATGAGGCCTGAGGCGTGAAATCCCTGCAAACCGCTCTGCTGCCCGTCCCCTTCCACGCTGCCCCCTTCCTCCAGCACAGACGCCACCCCGGCAGTCCCACAGCAACCGAACTCACCGGGCTCCGCCAAGCGTCTCGGATCCCCTGGCAAAGCATCTGAGGAGCGAACCCCGACGGACAGCTGAGAACGCGCGCTCAGGGTTCTCCCAGAGGACTGGCTTAGCCCAGCCAAACACGCACTGGCTGCCCCCGTGTGACCACCCAGCAGATGGCCTCTGAGCCAGAGATAAGCCCAGCGAGGGCCCAGCTGAGCTGCGATGCTACAATTCTCCAGCCCCCTGCTCAGACGGAAACGTCTCTTTTCTTCTCCCCTCCCCTAGCAGTGGTTTGGCTCAGCAGGAAAACCCGCAGCTACTGATGCTCCCCAGTAAGGACCCAGGAGATGGATCCTTGCAGGGGACTCGTGGCCTCGAGAGTAGAGCTCTGGACTGGGTCTTGGGAACGGCAAGTTCAGTTCCCAGGTCAGCTGCAGACTCCCTGAGCGAGTCGCTTCAACTCAGCAGCTCTGTCTACACTAAACCAAGGGGCTGTGTAGACGCTTGGGCTGCAGCCCGACCTCTGGACCCTCCCACATCTCAGGATCCTAGAACCTGGGCTCCAGCCTAAGTCCAGATGTCTACACTGCAATTAAACACCCCCTTCGCCTGAGTCGGCTGGCACAGGCCAGCTGCGAGGTGGTAACTCCCATGCAGACGTACGCTTGGTGTAGCAGATTCCCCACCAATGCGATATAAATAGGTAAGGCAGAGAGAGATGACTATGGCCTCATAATAACCACCCTTCCTTTGTGTGCCTGCTCTATTTATAATCATTCCAGGGCAGGAACCATCTCTCACTGTGTCACCGAGCACCACGGGGCCCCGATCTCGGTTGGCACTTGTGCCCGTCTCGTAATAGAGACAACAATAACCTTTGCCTACGTTGGCAGGTCTGACATACTCTCGCCAGCAGAGGTCAGTGGTGTGCACACGGGATCCTGCCCGCCACACGTGTCATACGCCGACCTAGGACGTCCGTGCCTCCATCGTCTTGGTGCGATGGAACATCCCTAGAACGCAGCAGCATGCGACCGCCTCTGCCCTGGCCTCCCGTGGCCAGAAGATTTCAGACGGGAGGCTCTGGAAAGAGAGATGGACGCGGGCAAAACATTAGGAGACGCTCTGGAATTTTGCAGCCGTGGGCGTGCGCGTTGGCTGGCTGGAATCGCCTCCCTCCCACCGGTAGCCAAGCGGGGCGAATGTCCAACTGCAAAAGAACAATTCCGCAGCTGGCCGGCCTCTCTGTGAAGAGAGCTGCGCTGGCATCGCTTTTCAGCTCTGCGGGAACGCGGGTGCGTTGCCGTCTCTCTCTCTCCGGGGGGCACATCCGCGGCCCCGGCGCTTGTCAGGCTGGGTAGAGAGGGGACAGGCCTGAATGACTGTAATATGAGCCGTGAAAGTGGATATTACAGGCTTTATTATAGGGTGATGGCTGCTAATTGCAGCGCTTCTTTCAGGAAGCCCGGAGAAGATGAGTTCAGGAGACAGCACCCAATTATTAGAACTCAGTGCAACCCCCCCTCCTCCTCCCTCCAAAGTGCAATTATCAGAACTTTATCCTGTGAGCATCACAGGGCTGGGATTTGAAAATGAGATTCATTTCGCTGGCGCCCGCTCGCTCTCCAGTTATTGTTGTTGTGATTGTGTTATTACGTCTTTAAGTTAATAATTGTTTCGAGCTGCCGTTTCCCATTTAGCTCGCTGTCCACACATCGCTCCAGGGATGCGGTGCGGCACAGCTGCTGTTATGGTGCCCGGAAGCGGGGCGGGGCCCGAGAGCTCAGAAAGGGTGGCCAGGCGAGGCTTCCAGGCTGCCGGGCAGGATGGGCGGCTGCAGCTGAGGACTGGCCCGGGCTTCCATGCTGCCGTAGCTACATCGGCTGTCAATGAAAGGATGCGATAGTTAAACAGACCCTCGCGGCAGTGTCACCACCTCCAAAACCACCAGCCTTTGGGGCCACTCCCACGGTGTTTTTAACCTGTGCTGCAGCTCAAGAATGGTCTCTTTCAAGAGCTGAATTTCCTGACCAGGGCACCGATTTAAAACAACGACAATTTAGGCCCAGAGCCCGTGCACATCTGCCCCCTCCGCTCCACCCCAATGGATCCCCTCGGAAATCAAAAGTCTCCCACCCAATACGGGAGAAGATGGAGGTCCTGATCTTGGCTGGGGCCTCTAGACTTAAGTAATAACTCCTCCTCTCTGGCAGCCCGTCCCAACGAGCAGGAAATGCAGACGGATTTCTGCCCCATCGCCAGCTTGGGGATGTTATCACAAGTCTTGCTCAATTTGGAGATTTTTGTGTTCAAGTCCCGGCTCCTGGAGACCTTTGATGATGTGAGAGTCTTAAAACCCAGCTAAACTTCTAGCCCTCCCAGCCGTGGCGAAAAGCTGAAAATAGTGACCCAGAAAGGCTCAGACAATAAGACACTGACGTTTATTATTTGTGTCAAATCTCATGATGATTAAGCAGATCTAGTGATTCTGGGGGGCCTGGACTCAGGTTGGCAATATTGTCTCCAGTATGTACCCGGGGCGTACCAAACCCCCCTCCGCTTTCCACTTCCACTGGAGAGCTCCAAGCACATGGTAGCGCCGTTAGAAACTGCCGTTAGTTACAAGCAGAAGCAAGGACGCCAGGAGCTTGTGCGTACTTCGAATCAGTGCTGGCATAGTAATTGACAATTAAATGTAATTATACCTTGAGAAATAATAGTGTACGGTTGGGTTTTTTTTTAACTGTGCCTGTCTAGAGCTGCTTGGATTTTAATCTGTAGAATCCCCTGAATGATGTTCACACCTTTATCTAGGCCATTTGCCAGGCTCAGGAATAGGACAAACAGCACAGCAAGGAACATTTCACATGCCGCCAAAGCCATCTCTTAGTGTCGTCTCTCTTTTAACTGTGGAGTTGGAAATTGGGGGCCTGGGTTAGGCCACCAACCTGGCTCACAGCCATTCGGGCAGGTATCGGTGAAGAGGGATGGCCTAGTGGCTAGAGCGTGGACTCTGCAGGATGCCTTGGTTCTGTTGCCAGGTCCGCTATTGCTTTATTATCTGGCTTGTGCAAGTTGCTTCAGCTCTTGGATGTAAAATGGGTCTAATAAGAGTCAGCCGGGAATAGCACTCAGGTATCCTGCACCCAAGCGCTGTGTATTATCCTCTAGGGCATGATGCCTCCAATAGAACACTTAGGAATTGCTTTATAAAATCAGAGCAACTGTCTAGCTAGTCCAATATCCTGATTAATAGTGACCAAGATCAGAGTCTGCAAAGGCAGGAACAAGAACCACCTGTAGGGGGAAAAAACTTTTAGGGGAATAATTGCTCCTAGGGAAGCTTCTTCCTATTCCCCGTTAGTTAGTGGCTGGCCTGACGCATGACGATTTTATCCTGTCTGATGTCATTGTGGATGTTGTCATTGTCCAAACAAATGTCTGATCTTTTCTTCAATCCGGCCATAAAGATGATATCCTGTGACAATGAGTTCCACTGGTTAATTGAGGGTTGTGTTAAAAAGATAATCCTTTGATTGGTTTCAAACTTATTGCCTTTCAATGTTATTGACGGCCCTTTTGTTGTTGTACAGAGAAAGGGGGGTGACCAGCAGCATTTGAGTTGCTTTCTCTACACAGTTAATTACTTTGTATGTCTCTGTCATGTCCCTTCTTATTCACCTCCTCTCAAAACTAAACAGTCCCAATTTTCCCAATCTCTCTTCATATGGAAATCTCCCCAGGCTTCTAATCATTTTCATTACTGTCTCTGAGCCTACATCCTTATTGAGCTGGGGTGGCCAGAGCTGAACACGGTACCCGGCAGAGAGCATCCCACTGATTTCTATAATGGTATGGTAATATTTTCAGTATTATTGCCTAGCCTACCCCTTCTGCACCTCGCCTCTGTTTGCTTCTTTTCTTGCCGCTGTGCACTGAGCAGAAGCATCCATGTTGCTATCTACACAGCTTTGCAGGCATTTCCCCCCCAAGGGCTTATAGTGAATTTAGAAGCCAGCAACATGGTTGACACTCTGCATGTCTTTAACCTGCCAGACAGCCCTTGCCTAATCAATCATCAGCCCCGCTCCAAGGAAGGTACGTATTACTATCCCAGTTTTGAATACTGCTAAACAGAGGCAGAAAGGTGATGGGATGTACCCAAGGTCGGTGGCAGAAACAATAACATAACTCAAGAGTCTCCTGTGCTCAGTTTGCTAGGTCACAGTGTTTTCCAAACCAGGCCTTGTGCAGAAGGACACTGGACCAACAAGTCTCAGTCAATATGGCATAGCCCCCAGGCTGAGCTTTCTCTACTTAGAAAAACCGTAGCGTTTGTGGTGAGTCAAAAATACTAATCCATTCCCACAGAAATCCTAGAACTATGTAATCTACACATGAATGACCCTAACAGACAGTTGCAGTTTGATCATATAAGGGAGTACAAAGACAAACAAGCTGGGTTGAGTGCTATTACCCACAATGCTCTGGAGAAACAATTGTCCTCATTAACATAATGTATGTGGCAGTCCACTTGTCCACCAATAGGTGGCAGCAATTCAATGTCAGGCCTGTGCCCAGAGAATTAGCCCTAGAGCTTCTGAAAGATTGGGTTCAGATTAACTTGTAAAAGTGAATTATAAAGTCTTGCTCTTTTTTTCCAAACAATAAAGCCATTAACACAGTCTGCAAGCTAGAAACCTCTCCATCCTCTTCTCAGAGGTATCCGACCCCGTGCGATCACTAACCGCCGAACACAGCACACGTCTGCGTAGCAAGGTCAGACAATCATCATTTCCAATCAATCTTTGAAAGGGTTTTGTAGCATCATCATTTTAAACACTGCTCCAGCCTAGTGGTGCAGGACAGGGACTCCAAGATGGATCAAAATAATCATTTTAAAAAAAATATGTTTCAGAAGGAGATGTGATCATTTTTGGGGTGGGGGAAGGGAAAGTTTTGAGTTCTTTCTGTCTTCCCTTTTCATTTCATTCTTTTTTTAGCCCGTCATTTATTCCATGATAAAAATTCAATTCCAAAGAGCTGACAAATTGGGCCCCCTTGGGGATTAATAATCCCAGCGACAGCGGTATTACATCAGTACTGGGGGCCCCGGTGATCATGATTCCGGTGGTTATTTTAATTGCTTTTATTTATCATGAAGCGCTGTGGTGGAGCTGCCAGCCGGAGACCCCGGCGAGCAGGCAAGTGTGCGAACGTAAAGCGCCGCTTGGTCGACACGGCCTACATGTGTTGTGTGCACACGACTCCCATGAAGCACGTCAGTACGATGACACCCAGGCAGGCAAACGATGCCATTCTCAGTGCCCCCCAGGCCCCAACATCAGAAGATCGCCTTAAAAACCAAGAGACTGAAAGATAGAAATCAGAACGGAAATGAAACGAACCCCCCAAGTTATTATTACTGAGTCCTGGGGAGGTGCAGTCACTTCCCATTTTCAAGCTTTCCTCCACAAATCTAAGGGCCAGAGACTTTCTTTTAATGAAAGCTGAATTTCCCAAGTAATCACAGGACTCTGGGAGCTGGGGCTTTAAGGAAAGCATCAAATATTGTGTCATACAAATTTTGAGAGTTGGCAACATTGGTATTATCTATCTATCTATCCGGGCCCATCACCGCAGGGTCTGAGGGTTTCTATCTGAAACCGACTGACAGTACCAAAATCCCTAACAGATATCCCAGAGTTACTGGTTCTTCTCCTGGATCAAGTGCTGTTTACGGTAGGGATTTTTGGGGAGTGGATGTGAGGAGCTGATGCTGTGCCTGTCGTTTGGATTATGGTGGAAAAGCTTTATCAGAGAGGAATGTTTTGCAGTGTTTCCTAAAACTGCTCAGACTCTGGACTGGGCTGATCTCCTCTGTCTGTTTGTTCCAGGGTCCAATCCCCACAATCCAGAACGCTCTCCCCCAGATCTCGTAAGCTTCGTGATCTGCTGAAGGGCCTAGTCCTGCCCTGAGTGCAGGGGACCTCTCGAATTCCCTTCCAGTCCCGCGGCACAGAGAGGGACGCGGTACGCCCAAACTCACGCCGCAGAAACAGGAACAGAACCCAGGAGTCCGGGTGCACGGCGTACGCGCCGAGAAGTTAGGAAACAAAGCAATGAATCACATACGAGAGGACAGTGATGTACGACAGGAGCAGTCAGCGGCCGTGAGGAGCCCTACTGCCTGCGAGGAGAGACGCCCTCCCCCCCGGCTCCAAACCTGGACGGCTGCACTGGCACCACTGCCCCCCCTCGGAAATGCAATTACAAAGGGTCCCGGGGGGCGACAGCTGAACAGCTGGGTCTTCTCCTCCGAGTCACGGACCTTGCCAAGGGTGAAAACCCCTCTGGCCTCGCCCTGTTGCAGCAGGTAGTTGGGTGGAGGCGGGATGGGGTCAGGCGCAGCCCTTAGTTGGCCATGGTGAGTGAATGGGTGCAGCAATGTGCCCATGGCGACGGTAACAACAAACTCACACCAGCCCCGTCTACAATCCATGGGCTGGAGTGGGGGACACACACTTGGCGGGGAAGGTTGGACAAAGGGGGTCTCAGCTCATTTTTCAGATACCGCTGCTGCTTACAGGCCCTTGTTGCAAAGTGCCTAAGCTGCAGGGCTCCAGAGCCTCTACCAGAGGGAATCCAAAGGGCGCGGGAGCTACAGACGCTCGATAGAGGGGTGCCTGGTACGCAAATGCGTAGGAACCCCACGCGGGGAGCGCTGCTCTCCGGGAAGGAGGAGGAGAAGGACGAGTGTTACCCCTTTTGACCGGCGTGATTAGCCAAATTTCAGGGCCCAGCCTCCTTCCTCACGCCGAGCCGTTCGGAGCCCCTCCAAACGAGGGAGGGGATGGATCTGAGGCCTGCACACGTCCCTTTCAATGCCCGCCGCTGGCTGGCTCTGGCGAGCTGATGAAAGCCGCCCGGGCGGGCGGGGAGGTTAATGCTTTCTGCGATGCGGGCTGCTGGGGAACATAATTAAGTGCTAACGTGTCATTTTAAAAAAAAATGAAGTACCAGAGCTGGAGATTTATAATTGCTAATGAGTCCGAATAATAATTAGTTGGTTTTTAACGAGGGCAATGAGAGCTCAGGCAGAGAGGGCGAGGGAGACGGGCTCTGGCTGTGGTCTGTTTCGTTTTGTGTTAGCTGTGCGGTGTGTCCCGCTGCCTGGAACTCTGCTACTTCCTCCTTCCCCCGTCCTGCTGCTGAACGGCGGTGCCAAGCCCTGCTGGCACCCCGGGCACCCACAGCCCTATCCAGAGACCGGGGACAGGGTGGGCGGTGCTGCCGGCTAACTGGGCCGTTTGCAGCGGAGAGGATGAGAACTTCAAGGGTGTCTCCGGCAGCCCCCTCTCCCAGCAGACAGACCCGGGGCCACCGTTCCTCGCCAGGGATCAACCGGGGAACGAACGCACTTGGAAAACGGGGCTCTTCATCTCCGCTGCCATTCGGGAGCCTACATCCTGTGGGTTGGTTTCTGCGGCTAGCCCGGCCCTGCTGCCGGAGTCTGCAGAGCGGCGACCTGCCTGCTTCACTGCCAGCCCCGGCCCTCGGGAGAAAACGTTGCTTGCTCCAGCCGAGCAGTTACCCAGGGAAACGGCTCATGCGGGTCGGCCGGTCCACACTCACCCCTCGGATAGCGGGGGGCTGTTCTCTGGAGCGTGCTCAGTTTGTCGGCTCTAGTCCACCGAGGCTCCCAGCTTCCCTTGGGTAATTACGTCTCTCCCCCACCGGATTTCACCATGGGGAGGTTTCTCTTTGGCTTCAGCACAACTTTGTCCCTTGTCCACCCATGGCGCCGCTGCTCTGTTACGACAGCTGGGAGAGAGAGTTCAGCTCCTTTATGAAACAACAACGGCCTCGACTCCACACACAGGCCCCCTTGGGACTGCTCAGGAATCTGAGCTATGTGGGAGAATTGAGAGAATCTGAGCTATGTGGGGGAATTGAGAGAACCCCCCCCCCCCGCCCCCCGGAGCAGCCCCAGAAAGCCTGAGCGAACACTGAGAGTGTGGCCGCACACAAAGCCGAGAGAGAGAGCGCTCTTGGGCAGAGTGCTGGTCGGAAGGGGCTTGGAGTTCTGAGCGAAGACGCTACCTCCCGTTTTTTTGATTCCTGCTGGGGTCAGGGAAACAGGATTTTGTCCCTTCTTTGTCCCTCCAACAAACAGGACGGCATGAAAGATACCTGACTCCCACCGCTTTCTCCTCCTGTCCAGCTTCAGCGGTGGGTGTCTGTCCTTTAGGGGTGCAGTGGGGCTGGCCAATGGGGCTAGAAACCAGCCTGGGGAAGTGAATGAATGGGGCACAGAGCTTGGTGGTTTGGAGCTCTGGGTTTCTACTTCCCCCTGCACTGGCGCTGGTTATACGGTGCGAGGTGCTCCCATTCTGGTGCGGTACCATTCGAACCGCTCCCGCTAGGCCTGCCGCATCTGCTCCTTAAAACTCCACCTTCCAGCAATCTGACAGATAATTGACACTAAATCCCCCCCAGGGAAGAAATGATGTGTGTGTGAGGGGGGGATCACAGCTGTGGAACTCACTCTCCAAAACCGTATCACCCTGCCTGACAGCGTAATTGCTCCTTTCCCCTGATCTTTAATACGGATCTTACATCCTTAAACACTCGTGTGTTATTTTAAGGGCTCCGCTCCCCCCTACAGCTCCCCCCCCCACCTTTGCCAGGTGAAGCTGGCGCTGCCAGCAGTTTGAGACGTTATTTTCCTCCAGCTCCGAACTATCAGAAAGTTCTTTGGATGGATTGTAATTGGCGAGGCCGCGGGAGGAGCGGGGGGGGGGGGCGTGTACGGTGGGGGGCGGTGATGTGCTGTCAGGGGCGGGGGAGGGGGGAGCAGGTGCGGCACTGTTGGCCACTTCTAAGCCTACCTGTGACGCTGAAAGAGCAAACCCCCCCTCCAGGATTTCCACACTTCTCTTGGCACTTGGGTTCGGGACACAACGCAGCAGCACGGGGATGAAGAGAGAAGCTTCTGTAAAGGTCACGTTGACATGCAATTAATCCTGAGGCTGGTAAATGACAAACATGGGGGAAGCAGTACAGCGCTGGTCTGGAAGGAAAGGCATATTTCACTGGAACGGGGATGCTTTTCCAAAAGGAGAAGACGAACTCACGAAGGAGAGGCAGGGTGGGTTCCATTCCCAGCTGTGCTGTGAGTTTGTGTGATGGGGGACTCAGGCACGCCAGTGCCCTTTCTGTGCCTCAGTTTCCCTCATTGTAAAATGGGGATAATGCTGCTCACCTCGTTTGTAAAGTCCGAACTTTAAGGCCCGGTGGTTTGGAAATCTGGGGGGGTCGGTGGTTTGCCTGAGATCATAGAGTGTGAGCCGGGAGTAGGACGCAGGCCTGCCAGGCTGCTAACGCTCATGCCCGAACAACCCGTCCCTCTTTGGCTTTCATCCAGGCTTTGATGTTAAGGTCAAATCGCAGAACGAGCAATAAATCCATCTGCAGAGCCCGGGTGCCTGCCTGGGGGTTAAGTCATAAAAGTCATGTGGAGTCTGTGGGCTCCTGAGCCAGCCACCAGCCCCAGCCATAAACTGCCTCCCATCTGGCCAGCACCCTGTCCTGAGTGGGCCCCGGCCTGCACAGAGGTCTGGCTTTACTCTCCTCCCCCGGGGGGGCCGCAGATCCGCGCCGTTTGACGCAGGCCCTGTGGGAACAGCGTGTCCGGCCTGCGGCGCTGGGAACTGGCTGCTTCGCCCGGAGGAGCATTCCCAGGGCCTGTCCCTCAGGCCTGCTACCGGGCTGGTCCTATCTCACCAAGGGGCTCCTGGGCTAGGCCCGCAGAGTAAGGACTGGAGCAATGCCAAGTGAACTGGTACAGTGCTTGCGTGAACTCCCGCCAGAGACGGTGCACCGGTGCGAAGGGGCCACTCACTACTGGGCCGCCTCCTGGTGCTGAAGTCTGAGAATCAGCTTCCTCCCCATCAGCCCAACGCTTGTCCTAGTCTGCCCCCCGCGGTTCCTTCGCGCCACCCCTCTGCTCCCACAGAGCGACTGCAGAACGCCCCTTCCCACCCCGCAACCCGCTTCTGCTCAGCTTCCTGGCTGGAGAGGCTCACCCCAGCTTCTCCCCTTCTGTCCCTTGGCCCTGGTTCCCCTCCAGGTGCAGCATCTCTGGTTAATTGGCTCCTTCTGGCCCCCCTTAACCCTCTCAGGGACCCGGTGGGGTGGGGTGGGGTGGGGTACACACCCTATCACAGCATGATTTGAACGCAGCACTGAAGCACACTCCTCTGTCGCTTATTTACTATTCACATCCTTGTAGCTCCTCGGAGTCTCAGGCATGGACCAGGAAGGACCCATTGGGCAAAAGGGGCAACTCCATTAGCTGGCAGTAGTAATATGCTATTATCCTCTGGAGACTAGCCCCTAGGGGTGGGAGACCACCCACTTTCTAAGTGTGCAACATGCTCCCCTGGGTGCCCCTCCCAGGTCCCCAAGGCTCACAGGAGTCCCGGTCCCCGTTTGCTCACAAGGAGGGGTTGAGCTCCGTAGCCCAAGGACAGACCTAGTGTGTTACTCGACTCCCTCACTTCCATCCACAAAGCTCAGGATGCTGGTTCTGGGCACTGGCACGGCCAGCCCTGTGGGGTGCCATTTCTACAGGCCGCACGGCCAGGGCCCTGGGGCTCGAACCCCGACCGTTCCTCCCAGGAGGCTCAGACTAGGGTGGAAAATACACGATTCCTCAGCCTCCATGAGGGGGAGGGACCATCTGCCAGGTCAAGTCGTGCTCACCTAGCGGATCTGGAAATAAACCTCCCGCTGGCAGCAGGGGAGGGGTGTCTGCCTATCACCCCCTCACCCCACAGCGCCTCCTCTCCCCCCCCCCCCCCCATGGCTAGCCCCTCTCCCCTCCTCTCCGAAATAAGTGGCAATTCCACAGCGCCTGTCTGGGCTGAGACGGGTGATCGATACGGTTGCTCATCTGTGCAGTTCGACTCTCCCTCCGTAGATGCAATCAAGGTGCCGGAGACAAGGGGCTGGCAGTTGGTGTGCGGCGAGCGTGCGCGGCCCCTCCATTCAATCAAGGAACAGATGGGGAGCTGATGGAGTGTTCAGAGAAATCAGGTTTCTGTGATAACATCCTCTCCTCCGCCCCCTCTTCCCAGCTTCTTAGGCAGCGATCAACACTCCTGCGCTCCCACACCGCGGCGTCCGGAGAGACGCCCCCCCCAGCACTCACTGCTGCTGCGTACTGATTTTCCATGTACGGGAGAGGGCCCGTGAACCTGAGTCGCCTGGAGTCCAGGAGCCCCGGCGGGTTGCTGACAGGCCGGGCCCTGAGGGCCCTCGTGAGGTTACCCAGCTGCAGGTCCTTTGGGGAGTCCGTCTGCCACGGATCGGTTTAACCCCTCTGTCACGGTACTGAAATAGTTTGGTACCGTGTAGATCAATGGGTGCACGAAATATTATGTGAAGGGGGTCATAACAGGGGTCTTATGTATGTATCTATTCCATATGTGTGTATCTATTCCATATGTGTGTATCAATTCCATATGTGTGTATCAATTTGGCAGTTGAAGTTATGAATATTGGCTCTGGACTGTCTGTCTTCCCAAATATTGTGCTGCCAGGGGGACATTCCAGAATACTGGGCGTCAGCTCTGCTCGGGGCTTGATGGGCCATTAAGAGCAATCAGCGACACAATGGACTCTGGGAGCTTGGAAGGCCCCAATCCAGACAAGAAGGCTACAGAGAACCGGCAAGGCAGCCTGGGCATAATGGCTTCTGCCTGCAAATGATGAGTCATGCATGGACATGTGATCTGCCCATGTGACTCCAGGACTCCATGGGGCTGGACTTCTCTCAGCAGGAAGAAAGAGGTGTTTGCACCTGGAAAAAAAAACTATAACTGAAGCTGCTACAGCCCCTCCATTTTGTCTTTCACCTCCAGTCTTCAGCCTGCCTTGTTTCCAGCTTTGGATGGAACTTTGCTACTCAGGGAACTCTGGACAATGGTACTGACCCATCCCCCAAATGGGATGCATCCAAAGACTTTGATTTAAACCTGCAGTTTATTCTACCTTTGCTGCAAGCCTGAGCTAAGAGATGTGCCATTACTGCATGTAATTGATTTCGTTTAACCATTCTTAACCCTCGCCTATACCTTTTTCCTTGTATAATAAACCTTTAGATTTTAGATTCTAAAGGATTGGCTACAGCGTGATTTGTGGTAAGATCTGATTTGTATATTGACCTGGGTCTGGGGCCTGATTCTTTGGAATTGGGGAGAACCGTTTTCTTTATTTGGGGTATTGGTTTTCATAACCATTGATCCCCAGGACAGGTGGCTGCTGGTGGTGATACTGGGAAGCTGGAGTGTCTAAGGGAATTGCTTGTGTGACTTGTGGTTAGCCAGTGGGGCGAAACCAAAGTCTTTTCTGTTTGGCTGGTTTGGTTTGCCTTGGTGTGGAAAAACCCCAGCTTTGGGCTGTAGTTGCCCCTTTGGAAGCAATCTGTCCTGATCTGACACTCACAGTTGGATCCCACCAGGTACAGCACCGTCACCCCCTCACTGTCCACACAGTCTGGCAGCGGCTTCTCCACGTGGTTCCTGCTAAGAAAGATGAGGAAGGCCGGGCAGGCAGAGCATCCGTGAAATTGTCCCTGCCGGGATCCATCACTCCTCAGACCCCCGCTGTGCCTGTACCTGCTCCTGCTCCGCCCACCTTCTCCACTCAGGGCTCCCTTGAGTTCCCCTTTCAACGGGCCCTGAACTGCACACGGGAGCAAGGAGTATCCTGGAATGCAGAGCCACGAGAGCAGCTGCTCTCTGGGGCAGGACCTGGCTATTTGTTCTGTCTCTGTACAGCGCCTAGCGCAGTGGGGTCCCGGGGCCAGGGCTGGGCTCCTACGAGCCACTGCAAGAGAAATGATACAAATCACAAGAACAGCAGAGGGGAGGGGGAGTTTCCCTCTAGCCCCGTCAGGAGCACCAGCCGGGTGCAGGCGCCAGGTTTAAAGGTTTAGTTAAATGAACAGGTTCCAAGGCCGCTGTAATCATCTCATCTGACCAGCTGCATAACACAGGCCAGAGAACTGTCCCCGAAATAATTCCCAGAGCAGAGCTTTTAGAAAAACATCCCGTCTTGATTTCAAACCTGTCAGTGCTGAGGAATCCACAATGACCCTTGGGGAATTGTTCCGATGGTTAGCTACTCTCCCTGCCAAAGATATACGCTGTATTTCCCGTCTGAATTTCTCCAGCTGAAATTTCCAGCCACTGGATCAGGTGAGACCTTTCTCAGCCAGACTGAAGAGCCCTTTATTAAATCTTTGTTCCTCGTGTACATACTTATAGACTGTAACAAAGTCCCCCCTAAACCTTCTCTTTGTTAACCTAAATAGATGGAACTCTTTGTGTCTATCATAAGAAGGCAGGTTCCCATATCCTTTAATCATTCCCTTGCCTCTTCTCTGACCCCGCTCCAATTTATCAACCTCCTTGTTGAATTGTGGACACCAGAACCGGACGCCGATTTCCGGCAGCGGTCGCACCTGTGCCAAATCTCCTCCTCGAGACTCCCGATTTCGAATTCTCCATCGTGCGTTAATTCGAGCCCTGAAACAGTGAGGATGCAGAGCCAGGTTTTCAAGGCCCCGCGCCCATCATGCATCCAACCTGCCGGGCTCTTCTGAAAACCTGCCCCAGCGGCAGACAGTAGCATAAGGCCTCTGGCAGCCTTTGCCACTGGGTCTGTCCCTGCTTGTCACGGGCTCCCCTGGCTGTGAGATCAGACACGCTCGCAGGAGGTGCTACCAGGATGCACACTGCTCTGGGACACAGTCATTTTTAATAGGTTGAGAGCAGGTGAAATTCTCTCATCTGTGGCCAGAAATAAAGAGCATGAAAGTCACATTGAACACCCGGCGAGAAGATACCTGGAGACAACAGCCGCCTGCAGCAGGAGGCAGAGTGAGGGGCTGACGGCTCTTGAATTTGAAAGCTGCTTTGCGTGTCTTTGTGTTACCGGGGCAATGCCAGGAGCTAAGGCCCCCCGCGAAGGATGGACTGATAACCAATAAAGGCTGAACTCCTTTGGCTGCCGTGGTTCCCTTCCTGGGCAGGCTACCTCGTCAACCAATGGATTTCCCCTCTAGCTCTGGGATTTATATGGCCCCAATTACCAGACTAGGGAAGCACCTTGCTCTCAAACGCATGGAGGCAGTCAGCTTGGGACAGGAGGTCCCGCACGCAGCAGAGCAGGGAATTGAAGCCCGCAGCGAGTGCTCTAACCACTGAGCCAGGCTTCTTCCGGATGAACAGGGCTCTCACCTGGAGGGGGCTCCCTTAAGCGTTGCAGCCTGGCCGTTTGTTTCCGAGACCAACAACTGTTCCCGGTCGGAAAATACCCTGCTGGAGTGGAGGTGGGGGGGGGGGGGGGGATTTTGTGACAGCGTCTCCACCTTGTCCTCTCTGAAATGTGCACTTGTGATAGGAAAAGGGCTTTGTCCAGGTCTGACTGCGATGAGTCCGGGCCCGCGGGGCTGCCTGGCTCTTACTGGCCCATGCAGCAGGGTCCCCTGGAAGCGCAGACCCCTGGCATGGGAGCTGTGAGAGCATCCCCAGCAGTCGGTAAGGGGCACACGACACCCCCCTTGTGCTCTTCTTAAAGGGGCAGTCACCTTTCTCCGCCCTCTCAGCTCTCCTAACTCAGCACATCCCTGGCTTAGATTAGACCGAGGGCGCTCGGGAGCAGGGACCCCAACTTCCTGGCTGCATGTGCAGCCCCCAATGCAATGGGCCCCCTGATACAGAACGGGGGGGCTCCAGATGCCACTGCAGTATCGCCTCCCCTCCCCCAGTTCTTCACGGCGGACACAACTTCCCCCCTGCCCAGCCCCTACCCAGGAATCCAGAGCGAGGTGAGCGAGGCACTTCCGTGCCAGGCATTGCTTTGAAAATGAACCACATTAACGTTTTAGGATTAATGGCTGAGTGCGACTGAGTTGTTTAGAAGCTCGGGAGCATGAAAAGCTGCTCAACAGGAAGCTTTATGCCAGCAAGCCCCATTCAACGCCATTCATTCACCGGCTCCGGGCAGTCAATGTGCCACTCTGAGGCTCGTCTTTCCAGCTAGACTGACGCTCCGTTTCTCAGGGTCGCCTCCCTGGCGGGAGTCTCCGATATGGACTTTCATCCCCACAGAAAGGATTGGCTTTGAAAAAATCACCCCAGCAGGGCCCAGGAGGGAGAGCCCCACAGGGAACTGCTGTTCAGACAGAAGCCATGTTTTTTTGGGACGCGCCAACCTTGACTTGTGCCACGTTAACCGCAGGAGCGAGAGGATGAAAGCGCTCGAGGAAATCGGCCTGAAATTCTTCTGCCAGCTGGAGATGCAAAGCGAGAGCAGATGGAGACGGCGAGCGGTGCTGTCAGTCCTCGGAGCCGTACCTGTTAGGCACCGAAATCCGGCTCTGTGTCTGTCCGCAATTGAACCGTGGCGGGTGCGAGAGCCTCCTGCCGCGCCGCTCCCAAAACGTCTTCCCTTCGTTGTTCCGTTCCATCACTCCCGCGCTCTACAAATATCATCTGGGGAAAACTAACTCCCCCATCCGAATTCCTCTCTTCTCCCGCCCCTCCAGACGCGGGGTACGGACTGTATGTGACTCCAGCCCGTCACGTTGTAGGCATATTGTTTATTATTTCTACTACCCTCGTCCAGTTTTAGTCTCTGTGAGTCTATTATTAACTCTCTGAAATGTCTTTGTGAGGCTCTGGAAGAAAAGAGACGCCGTAAAGTTTCTCATGAATGTTCTCCTCCATCCAGTACAGTTGGACTGTGTCAGACAGACCTGTCCCACCCTCCTCCCGCAGACTGAACTCGTCTTGACCCAGTGGGTCTGCCATGTGCTAGTAAGCTGAGGGAGGTTGGGAAGAAGGGAAAGGGCTTCTCCTGTCCCAACCATAATGTGCCACAGCGACCTGCCCTCGGGATAACTGCAGAGGGAAAAAAGGAAAGAGGGTGGGCGTGGCGGGGGAGGGGAGGGAAGCTAATTGCACTGTAATTAAAACAATGCTGTATGGAGCTGTGAAATGCAGTGGCCTTTGGCTTTCTATGTCCTGTGCCTTTAAATGTCTCCAGGACAGGGGCCATGTTGTTCTCAGAGCTGCCACAGATTGTTACAAAGCAGCTGTCCACAGGGTGTTCTTTCCATAGAGATTCCATCTCCTCTGGCCTTGAAACAAAAATCATTTGCTATTGAAGGCAACCAGCTGCGCAGTGCCCTCTGGGGTCATCGGTGGGTTGTGAAGCCAGCAGGGCAGAATAGACCTCTGCCACTTGAATTGAAGGGGTAGCCAGAAGGAGTAGTAGGCTGTTATCCTCTGCAGACTGGCCCCGAGCAAGGGACGTGGCACTTAAAGAACCAGTGGCGTTTGGGCTCTGGAAACGGAGACCAACAAGCTACCTCTGGCTGTGTTCGCCTGGGCTCCATGATGCCATCCTCAGTGTGGCGCAGCGGAGGAAAGACGGCTCCAGAGGCGTGGCTGAAATTTATGGCCCCTCCACGGCCTTGCTTTCCAGTGCGGCTCTGTGAGCTGCAGCTTTGCCAAGCTCTTCCATCCCCGAGTGGAGCTGGGTTTGTGCAAAGTGAAAGTGATTTGGCTTGCAATCTCGGTTTTTGCCATCAGTCACTGCCCGTGACACCCAGCGGTAATAGAAGGGCACAGGAGCTCTGCATTTTCTATTTCCACTCGGCAGCATTTCTCCTTCAGTGGGGACATAAATTCTGCCCTTTTTGTGTGTGCAGATTTTGCAGAATTACTCGCCTTTTGCGGAGCGCTATATATTCTGAGCAGCGGTGTATGAACATGGGGCGCAGGGAAGCGCTTGACAGAGGAGACTTAATTAGGGGGAAAGATTTTGTAGGGAACGGCATATTGGTGCACTCGCATTCGGTCTCTGGAGAAATGCACTTGTCTCTGGACCACCCACAAATGAAATGAGTTTTGAGGGGTCTCTGGAAACACAGCTCCTGCTGCACATGACTGTAAATCACAAACCCAACTCACTATCTGCCCATGTCTCAGGGACGGGACTGAGGATGGGACCATAACATGGGGCGCTGCTGGCCAGGAATGGGGTGCATCAGCGGAGCTAGAGGAGAAGATGGAGGGACAGTAATGGAAGAGGAGAAGGTATTACAAACTCAGGATTAAGGGGCATCATCTAAGGTGGGGGGAGGGAGCAGAAGTGGGGAGCTGTGGGTCGGGACAGAGGTGCTTCTTCAGCAGAGCTATGAATAGCCATGGAAGATTTCAAAGTGCATTATACATGTTAATACATTCAGGTTCACAACATCCCTGAGTGGTAGGGAAGTGCTCTCCCTAATTTACAGATGATCAAACTGAGGGAGAGAGGGGTTAAGTAACTCACCCAAGATCAAACACCAAGTCAGTAGCAGAGACAGGACTAGAAGTCAAAAGTTCTGTGCCCCTGTGCTTAACCACAAAACCAGCTTTTAGTCTATTAACAGCGTTGCCGCCTCCAAGCAGTCAAACTTCCTGGAGCAGGCTCCCAACATCATGAGTCAGGCTTAAAAATCATGAGATTTTTACCAGAAATAAATTCTAAGTTCTTTTCATTTACCTTCTGGGTTCTGATCCTTCAGCATGCACTCGCATCATGTTTTCGAGCTTTTCCTGCAAACATGAGGGCATCAAATCCATTTGTGTTTTTAAATGGCAGCTGAGATTCTTAAATAGTCACTCCAGGAGCTGAAGCTTTAAGAAATACCCCAACTAGTGCAAGAGCTGACAGCATTGTTTTAGCCCATTGCTTCCTGGGGCACAGGAAAAGCCACCCACAATTAACAAGGGGAGTGTGATGGGACAGGACCACCTGTCTGCCATAGTAGTGGCAGAACTATGTCCCAGAATGCCTCTCAGGAAGGAGAGAGATTGTATCTTCAAAGTCTTATTGTTTCTTCCTTATGGCCCATCAAGGCTGATGGCCTGTTGTCTGGTGGGTGTCTCCCCAATACGCACCCAGCTGTAATTGTTACACAGTTAATATTCCTAACTTTAGATACAGAAATGATACAGGCATGCAAATGGATAACCACATTCAGTAAATTACAACCTTTCCGAGATACCTTGCAAGACCCATCTTGCATCAAATATAGCTTATGCCATATCATAAGCATATTTCCATAAAGAATATGGGGTGTAACAGGGAGGATGCAATTATTATTACATGTTAGGAAGCTACCCCTAAGCATTCCAGTGCAGCTAGGCTTTGCATCAGGAGTTTAGACACAACATAAACTTCCCGAGGGCTGCAGTAACGAGCGACCTATTTGAAATTCTAACTGGGCGAGGACTGAGCAGGCGGTGATACATAACTGCTGGACATTTCCTTGCAGATGACATTGTTTGATTAAGGTAAGTACTGAATACGACACCTAGGTCATATTGACTGTCCTTATTTTATTTTACTAAAACATTTAAAAATCTTTCTAGAGAGCACACACTGTGAACTTTGCTTTCTAAAAATCTTATGGCTGCATTGAAGGGTGGTTCTGCCCTGAAAAGTGACTGTGGAAAATGGCAATTTCTCACTCAGCAGAGCTGCTCCCTCGGCATCTTTTGGGTCTGATCCTTCCCCTTCACTTACACCTGGTTTTCTGCCCGTCTACTCCTTTGACTTCAGTGGAGTGGCTCCTGGCTTACATCGGGATGAGACTCGAATCAGGCCCTGAATATCCAGTGAAATTCAGAAGAGAGGGGGACCCACGATTCTTCTTATTACCTCTACTGTACACTGTGGGATTTGCAGCTGGACTCTACTAAAGCACTGACCAGCATGAGGTCTCCTCTCTCCACCTGCCAGGGGCGGGGAGGGGTGATGCCTGACAATAAATGGTCTGGGATTTTATCTGGCGTCCCAGCTCTGCCTCAAGTCTCTGGGACCCCATCTGTCCAGTACTGACTAGGGCCACACTCATTACAAAAATGTGCAAAATCATTTTCATCCCACAGGTTTACAAAAGCGAGGGGGGTTGTTTAGAAAATTGTCATAAAAAAAGTACTGAAAAGATTTTTTTGTTAAAAAAAAAAATGAGTTTCAGTTTCAGTTTCCCTCCCTTTTCTCCCACAAATACATACACATTAAAAACCAAACAGGAAAATTTGTAAAAAAAACCCAAATTTGGTTGCCATTCAAAACGCAGAAGGCCGTCTGTCTTGGTATTGCTCTCACTATCCCAAGAAGTTCCAAGTTCCCTGCACCAGCTATTAATTTCTCCTCTGGAAGTGCCTGGGCTGTCAAAGTTAGTTCTGAATTATGAGTCCTGGATTCTCTGAATTTCTCCTCACCGAGGCAATAGCTGAGCCGGAGCAGCTGGCCAAGGCCGAAGGATTCCAAGAACTGTTCTCTCTGTGGGACGGCAGTGAGTCTAACCCACATCGCCAGGACAAAAGGACACCCCCCTTGTCTTTTAAAGGGGGGACTGACTCCAGCAAGGCCGAGCAGTGTGAATCTGGAGCTCCTCCGTTGACTGGGCTGATGGAGTTACTCCAGTTTTGTATCCAGTCCTTGGTGCTCGTCTCCTCCCTTCTCCCATAATCTCATTTCCACTGCTCTGTCTTGTAATGTCTGAAGCAGCTCTCCCCCGGCTGACGGCTGGGTAGCGCAGGGCCCTGGCGGACTCCACTCAGCCCTGGTTCTACCTTAGCCTGAGACACTGTTCTCCTGCCCAAGCAGCACATCTGACCCCGTCCTCCAACTTCTCCCCCATTAGCTCAAAATGTAAGAAACCGCCCCGTGTATCCCAGCCTCTCCAATCGGCGGCTCCCCGGTGACAGTACAGTGGTAACAAATTGTCCATATTATAGCGTTTTACATCCTGATACCTGCCCTGCTAAACAGCTTATCTGTGAACCAAGTGAATTCACACTGGGATGCTCCGCAAATAGCTGTCATGTAATAGATGGGGTACCCATGAAAATGAACACTTACAAATGGCTGTAGCATTTACTTAAATGTCATGCTGATTGCTCACTGTTGTTATACAATGAGATGGGTTTTAACGCTCCTTCAGGTCCGTAGGGGGTGTGTGTGTGTGTTGTCACGGAGTGCCCAGGCGATGGTCTGGAACCGCTCCCTAGGAAGCCAGTCAGGACTCCTGGGGGAAGCATCCCATCTCCGTACACAGCCTGTCTCCAGGGCTAGGAGTTTCACAGGTTCCCGCTTCCACCTTCCTGGGTCTGACCTCGGAGCATTCAGCACCTTCTGCCCCTCCGTGCGCTTCCCCCAGCGAACCCACCTGGGCGGGGTCCTGGGGGAGTCCATGGGCTGCACCCCAAATCCACAGTCAAACGTGACTCTCAGCCAGCCAGTAAAACAGAGGGTTATTCAATGACCTGTACCTGGTCTAACACAGACCAGACAGCGAGCGTGAGCCCTCTGCTGGATCCATTTTGGGGCCAGAGAGCTAGGCCAGCTTGCCTGGAGCTCCCTGCCAGATCCAGACTCCCACTTCCTCACTCCAGCCCCTCCCATGCTTCCTTCCCCAGGCAGGTCAGGTGACCTCCCTTCTCCCCCCTGGGGTCAAGTTACAGCTTCAGGTATGGCCACCTTCACACAAGAGTCAGAGGAAACAGTAAAGAGCATTCCTACACTGTCGTGTGTGTGTGTGTGTGTGTGTGTGTGTGTGTGTGTGTGAGAGAGAGAGAGAGAGAGAGAGGGAGAGATGCTGCCAGGTTACAAGACATCACAAAACAAAATCCTCGTGCCCGGGGTTATTAGAACTAAAAGACCTTTTGCTTCCCTTGATTTAGGCTGTTTGTTTACCCTTGGCATTTCACTCACCTTGGACAAGAAAAACTAGCCTAGTCAGTTTCCCTTCTATTTCTAGTCAGTTTCCATTTTGGGTCTCCTGCGCTTGCCCAGTAGTGCAATGTCTGGACTGCAAAGGGTGAAGGCTCAGATAAGGAACCTAAAGTACCAGAATCCCAGTGAATTCACTGAGACTGGTTCCTACTTCCCGCACGCTCCCAGCCTAAATCCAGGCTAAAAACCTTTCTTTTCCTGTAAATTACTTTTAAAAACAATCATTACCATATTTCTACTAATATCCCTTAAAATGTTCAGCATTAACTCCCTGTGGTAACAGTGTCCCTGTGGCCTATAAATATAATGTAGACAGCAAAGAGCACCAAAAGGCAAACCATTATACTACAGTCAAAAATCTATACCTTCCTCACGTCTCTTCCTCCCTGGATGAGGGATTTGCCAAGTGGCTGGCCAGGGCATCGCATATTCATTTATTCAGATTTATGCAAATAGATTCATTTAACAAGTTAATTCATTTAGCAGGTCAGGTAGTTTTTATATTTCACCATTTGATACACAGATCTTATTCTTTCAACTGGGCGGTTTCCTGCCCCCTCCAACTTATAGACGAGTCTTTTGTGCTGAGACAGGCACATTTTTAAGCATGGACATGATCTACCTATTTAATCGAATAGACCTTCTCTAGCTACACTGCTCCCATCACCTTGTGCCTGGAGAAAGCTGTCAGTGCACTGGGGTCTCTGGGCGAAAGGGTCTGTGTTAAGGTGGGGACAAGCAAGGTCGCAGCAGTGAGGCTGTTTTGACCGGGGGAGAGGGGCGGGGGAACAATGCAGGCTGTAGCAGAGGGACAAGTGAGCTCTTTGGGGCAGGGCTGGGTTTGCAGGGCTGGCCATTCAGTAGGTTTCTCCAACAGTGCTGTGGGTACGGGGCCGGATGCTGAGGTGGTGTTAATAGGCATCATGCTTTGACTTCCAGAGGTCCCCATGCCCGCCCTTCCGTCCACACACTGGCTCCAGCCGAGACCTGCAGGGGCTGGCTGTGGGGACTCTGTGATGGGGTGAACCCCCACACTCTGCACCTATGAGCTGATTCACTCGTTGGCTCCTGGCTGGTGGGGGTGGAGCTAAGCAAAGCCCCATTAGGCACCTGGGCCTTTTAAGGAGCTGAGGGAGCCCAGCTGAAGAGAGACGACCCAGGAGAGAGGAGGCAACCTGGGCAGGGAGTTCCCTCTCTCTGGGAAGGGCCTGGGGTAGGCAGACTGAGGAAGGTGGCAGAGGCAGGATTGATCCCTGTGGTGGGCTCTGGAAAGCAGGCTGGATCCAGGGAGTGTTGGGAGGTTTTTGAGTGGAAGCTGAAGACCTTGCTGGCTTATGGGAGCGGAAGAATTCTTGTCTGGGTTTTCACATTTCGTTTACTCGGCCCTGCTCTCTGTCTCGCTGTCGGGGTCGTTTCGTGCATCGGCCTGGCCACGCGCCGGAGCTCAGTGGAACAGCCCTTCACATGGGCTGGTCTACAAGTCACCTGGGGGGCGTCTCCTCCCCGGAAATCCCGCCCCAGCCAGCCCGGGAGCAGCGCGCGGACACCCTGCCTGGCACTACCGTGTTCTACAGCTGTCTGGTGGCGTTTAATGGGGCATTTGATGTCCTCATTAGGAATGAGACGAACTCATTTGTGCCTGTGCTTCGAAGGAAGTCTCTAAATGTCTCGGCTCAGGGGCTGGGGGAGTTTGCACCCCGCGAGGAGACCTTTCTGAATGCAGTCCCGGTTACGTCTAGTCGGTGCGTTGCAGCGAAATATTAACCCTTTCTTTGCTGGCCTTTGTTGGCTGCTGGCTTTTGTGATGAGATGCACGCAGCGCCTTTCCTCTCAAAGCATCCCACCACGGTTTGTGCCCTCAATCCACAGAGCGCCCACTGGGCTGCAGCGGCTTCTGGGGTGGAGCTCAGCTGCCCAGTGCACTGCAGGACAGCAATGTGAAGGTGACATTTTCCCCGAGGCATGAGAGGGCCGGTGGGCCCCACACTGGCAGGAGAGGGGTAAGGAGACCCCCAGATCACTCCACCTGTAGCCAGGCAGAGGAAGAGACCTGGCCCAGCTGAGCACTGACCAGGAAGCAAAGCTCTGCTTCTGGAGCGAAGCCCCGCTCGGCGACCCCTTTGGCACGTGGGATGACTGGACCCAGGAGGACAGACAAGAAGGGACCAGCTGCACGGAGACAGGCCTGGAGCAGAAGGGAGGGTCTGGCTAACTAAGACTCACATGACCCTGGGTTGTAGTTCACTCTTTTCCTTTTTGTTTTGGACCCTAATACTCCAGAAGAGGTTGGACCCCTTGTGCCTTCGCCAGAGCGCTGCGGCACCACGCCCCCGCCTTTGAGAGGGGCAATACCGGACCGTCGGGGACCAATGGGCCACGACCTAGTCAAGCTGGCCACACAAGGACCCGGGGGAAGCTCCTATGCCAAGGGACATGGGCTCGGGAATCTCTCTGTAGCGCAATCAAGAGACCTGGTGACTGGGGTTGGCACCCATCTCGGGTTTCCAGGGTTCTGCTGTGTTAGCAAGGGCCATAGGGCCATTACCTGAGGTGGAGTACCCACCGCCCTGACCCCACTACCCTGCCTGCATCCCCCTGGGCTCCATCACCCCGTTGGCGCCATTCACAGGCGCATGGAGCTGCCCAGATGCCACTTGAGCGCCCGTTGCTCACGAGCTGCAGCACCAGCCGCGTTCAGAACGGGGCTCTGAGCGGCTGTCAGGCTGGGGAGGGGAAGAAACCCCGTCCCGGGGGCGGCTCAGGCATGGAGCCAGGTGACGGTGCCCAGCCCCAGAACAAGGGGATCCGGCTGGGCAGGTGGAATTCCATTGGGGGGGTTTCACTGGGCGGGTCGGCGCTGGCTGGGTATCTACACTGGACTAACCCGACCTCCCTGCTACCCAGCGCTGGCTCGCCCGACCTGGGACGGAGGCCAAAGGGCCTGGATCACAGCTGAAACACGGGAACGGTGGGGCCTATTCACAGCAGAGGCAGAGGGATGATTCCCCGGGGCCCAAACGTTTACAGCTGGCAGCCGGGAGAGAACACAGGGCCGGCTGCCATGACACGGCTGCAAGGGGGCAGATCCCAAGTGTAGCCAGTATGTTGGAGGGGCCAGGAATGCAACCCCTCCCCTGCCCCCGGCTCACCCCCCACCCACCCTCCCAGCAGCAGCTCCCTTGCTCCCGGGCAGGATGGCAGCTGCGAGCGGCGGAGCACAACACGCTGGGAGTGGCGAGGCTCCAGCAGGGCAGCGCTGCCGTAGGTGCTTGTGAACGAGCCGCGTGATTCATGGGGAAGTTAAACGGAGGAGCCCGGGCCGGGTTCAGCTTCTCCAGAGACGATAGCAGGTGCCAGCGTCACACTTTTCATCCGCAGCTTATTGAAAATCCTCTTGGCGGGGACAGGGCCTCTTGAAAACTCCAGCTCCGAGCTCCATTCCACGTGGCACTCGACATTTTAAAGCCTCCGTTCCTGACACCGTCCTTATGACACGCTCCTGACAGGATAAGCCTTCCACAAATTAATACCCGGGGCAGCGCCTCGCACACGGTTCTTCCGAGCGGCGGCCGTTCCAGAGGCCCCGGCCTTCCTGATGACAAGCGCAGTAAATCTTGCCTGGTGGCGATCCGTACGTCGCTCCCACCTTGGGTGAGGAGTACGGCTCCGCCAATAAACTCCACCGGCTTTTGGGAGCACGGAGGTGCCTAGGGCTGCCTGCGCTGTCACACAGTGGAGGAGCTCTCCACCCTTTGCTCTCTGAGCCCCCCTCGTGCTATAAAACCTCCAGGGCCCACGTATCTGCATATCAAAGCCAGGGCCGGCGTTAGGGAGTAGCACGCAGGGCCACTGACGGGAGGCCCCACGCCACGGGGGGTCCCACGAAGCTACGGTGTGAGGGGGGGCTGACTTGACTTGGTCGAAGTCTCTGGAACCCCCTCCCCCCCAGAGATCTGTGCTCTAATCTAGGGCTCTCAGGTTGAGCATTAACCCCTGTACAAACACCCACCTCCCCCCGCCTCCTAAATGAAGAACCGCCCACCCTCCGGGGGATCCCCGTCACGGAGTGCCTGGGCGATGGTCTGGAGCTTGCTCCCTATGAAGCCAGACTGGACTCCGGGGAAGGGTCCCTTCTCCGTACACAGCCTGTTTCCCAGGCCAGGAGCTTCACGGGTCCCCACTTCCACCTTCCTGGGTCTGACCTCGGAGCATTCAGCACCTTCTGCCCCTCCGTGTGCTTCCCCCAGCGAGCCCGCCCGGGCGGGGTCCTGAGGGAGCCCGGGGATTCTGCACCCCAAATCCACAGTCAGACGTGGGTTTATTCAATGACAGGAACTTAATCTAGGTAGAGCGAACGCGACCCCTCTGCTGGGTCTATTTTGGGGGCACAGGGGGCCAGACCCTGTCTGGGCCTGCCTCCCTTCTCCCCAGCCAGCTTCAGACTCCCCAAACTGAAAGTCACTCTCTCCAGCCACACCCCTGCTTCCCTTTTGTCTCTCCTTCCCCAGGCAGGTCAGGTGACCTGCCGTCCCCACTGGGGTCAAGTTAGAGCTTCAGGTATGGCCCCTTCACACCAGAGTCAGAGGAACAATTAAAAACATTCCTGCATTCCTACTCCGTCACACCCCCGTTCACCCAGCCCAGCGGACGGGTTCGAATCCACCTTGCCCTGTGATGGGGGAGAGGATCAAGCCTGGCACTGCCAGGGGAGGTCTTCAAAAGGGGCCTGCCTGGAGGAGGTGGGCGGCACCTCCCTTGGTCTGGCATCGTACAGCTAAATTCAACGCTCCAATTAGCCTCCCGGCATAGAGCCCAGCCTCCCGGGCCGCTGCAGGAAGTGCTTGTGGAGTGGCCAGCTGCTCGGAGTGATTGGCACCTGTCAGCACATTAGACGATTGGCAGCCTGGCACACACGCCAATAGCATTTACCATGGTGCCCTTCCACATGTCCCATCGCCGGGCCGCATGTTTAGCTAACGGCTCGGAAAACGTGTTTGCCCCGCCTGCTGGAGGAGCGCTGCATGGCAAAGGGCCCAGGAGCCCTTTGGACGGAGGAGCGTGCAGCAGAGAGAAATCTGCCTCCAGTCCTGCCCCTCGGGGTCCTTCCTGCGCTCCCGCTGGTCCCAGCCCGCACCACAAATGAACCGGCGAGAAATTGCTCTGCTTAAATTATGCATTAGCTTTTTAAACGGCAGTTTAAGCGCGCAGGGAGATGGATTTTTATCAGTGCTTGATGCCCACCTCAGGCTGTTAAATTTCTTCTCAGGTGGATCAGATTGGTAATAATTCCCCCCCTTTAGTGAGATAGAGAAATTCACTCCTCTGCCCTGGCGCAGGGGATACAGAGCAATGCACAGAAAAAGCCCCCACGCCGCTTCCTCAGCCCCACCCTACACAGCCCCTCTCCCACCCCTCGCTGACAGATCTAGACTCCTCACACACATGGGATAGTTCTGAAGTGTTGGAGTGGGGGACAGGGAGACCCCCCCCCCAGCCTTCCCAACTCTGGTAATTTTATCACAAACCTCACACTATTTCATTGTGGGTTTTTTTCCTTAAAGCACCACCTCCTGGAGTCCTGTGATTACTTGCTTTTATTTTAAAATAAGAGTATGTTTCTGGTCCTCGTGGCTGCAGAGAGCGAAGCTAGAAAACCAGACCCGAAGGCACCCTGAAGGATCGGAAACCAGGAGGCAAATTAAAACAAACGTTTGAGATTTTTTTTTTTTAATGTCACAATTTTAAGTCAGTCCCCTGACTTCTGACTCTCGGGTTGGCACTGTTGGGAACGTAACCCAGGGGGTTCGGTTAGCACTTTCAGCCACACGGAGCCCTGGGCTGACCTTGGCCTGCAATTGCAGCCCACTGTCAGGTCGCTCAGTCTCACGCCACGTCAGGACCGAACACGCGCTCAGAGGACGAGAGGGTTTTGCATGGAATGCGGAGGCCATGGCCTAGTCAGCGGCGGCTGCTGTAGCCCGATCAGCCCTGGCATCCCTGCTTCGCGCCAGGAATGACAATCAGCTCAGATTTACGAGCCCGGAGAAGGGACCGTCGCTCGTATCGGTGCTAATAAAGTTGCGAGCAGCTGATCTGCCGGGGCAGGCACCGTTCAGCATACGAGACGCTGCTGGAGGCTCACCCTCCCCCCCACCCCACATTTCAATTTGCTGCGTTTCTAAGACTCTCCCTCCAGTTCCTCCCCGCCGAGCGCCGCAGCCAGTGATTTTCAAGGAAGGTGAGGTGGGGTGAGGCGATTCGCAGTCCTGCCTCCCTTCCCTGCCCCAGGGAGGAGGACAGCTGGCTGTGCCGTTCACCTGTTGGTCATGGTACGTCTACAGCCACCGGCGGGTGTGTGTGTGGGGTGGATTCTAGTTAATTTGCTAATGTCATGCAGATGCTTCCCATCGAGGATCAGAGAGAGGGTCACCCCTTCACATGGGGGCACCATCCGTCCCCCCCAGGAGACTGCAGTCAGGCCCAGCAGAGAATCAATGAGACCAAAGGCGCTCGGAGAGGAAAAGGGCAGACAGGCCTGGCTCCGTCGGGCAATGAACAATCAGAAGCAAATAACGAATTAACCAATCCCAAGGGCTCCTGCTGGCAGCGTCGCCAAGACTGGGTATTCAAAAATCAGGTATTCATAAAACTAGGGCCCAAAAAATCAGCCGACTGCCTTCAGACTAGGAAACGTTAGGGTCCCTCTATTTGCATTCTGTGTTTGCTCCTCTATGGGGATCAGGTTTCCAGACCTTCTCTGAAGCTGACCCTATTTCATTTGGAAATGGCCTCCCGGGGCAATCCCGCTGGGACCAGACCTCGGGCGGTTCCATGAAATCCCACGAGTCCTGGGCCAGCGCGCTGCACCCTGGGACCTCAGCCCGTCTGCGTCCCGTTCCGTCCCAGGGTGGGGCGGGGGACGGTGCGTATTGCCATGGGGAGGTCGACTAAACTAGTGCAGCAGGGGAGGAGTGTTTGCCAGCTGTGCCGCGGCCAGGGATACCCGGCTAGGCCACAGGCGTTCCCCGTAACTAATTCACAGCTTCTAACGAGTTCTTCTTCTAATGTGGGCCAGGACAGGGGCTGTGACAATGGGGGTAGCAAAAAAAGAGCCTTTTTTGAGCAGCACCCTTGTTCCCTGCCAGCCCACGTCCCTTTGACAAGGGCAGGCTAGTGACTGGCGATAGGTCGTGCCAACATTGCTAGTGAGGTGTGTACACACACACACAAACACGCACACACACACACACACACACCAACTTCTTTGCTGTTAAGAAACTTTCCCAGGCTCATCAGAGCACTGGTGGCAAAATCTAATCAAACAGTCCCTCTCGCCTTCATTTAAGTGTCACCCTTCGAAACCTTTAATGCTTCCATTAAATCCGCTCTCCACCCTCCCACCCACGACCAAGGGAAGTCAAGATTGCCAGGGGACACTTTAATCTCAATCCGTTGGAAATACAGCCGCTCTAACGGCACGGCAATAAAAGCAGACTTTAATTTTAGAGCTAATTAAATATCAACAATTGGAATGCAGCAGCAGGCATTTAACCCGGCGTAACCTATTATTTTTAAGGACTATAATGCAGTGACGGGATATGAAGTGAGTTGTAGTCATTTTAACATCAGCTGTCACAGTCTAACTGTTCTCTTTTGTCTGGCTCCAGCACAATCCGCGCGCCTGCTTCCGCCGGGACCATTCCACTTCTGCGCTCGACAGAAGATTAATTAAGCTGAGGTCCCGGCAGAGGACAAGCTCACGTGCTCCTGTCCACACTGGTGCTCCTGGGTTATGCTGGAACGGAGCCTGGGCTGGTGAGAAGAACACTGCGGGCGGGGGAACCAGCTAACTGGAGGCTTCTGTTATAATTGCAACCCACAAACTGTCTGAGAACTCATTAGAAGCTGTGAATTATTTGCGGGGAAGGCATGTGGCCTAGCCGGGTACCCCTGGGGGTGGCAGAGCTGCCAGGGATGGATCTGAGCTTGCTGGAGCACAGCACTGCGGGGCAAGACTGGATTCTAAGCCGATGTGCTGCAGAAAGGAGCCACTCCCATCCTGGCAGGTCATAGGTGCAGACTCCCCTGCCTCCAAAGAGCGGGGCTTTTGTCCACTGCTGGACAGTGCCGGGTGCAGAGGAGGGAGCGTGGCCTGGCTGATGGGTTGGACAGGGTACAATGTTTACAGCAGCTGCCCTCCGTTGGGCCTTAAATCCAAACATCTCGAAGCAAGTTACTGAATATAATGACTGCGAGAGCCAGCACCTCTGCTTCCCCAGCCCAGGGAATAGTCCCCCCCTCGGACGGGTGGGGAAACCGAGGCACGCAGCAGGGACATGACTGCCCGTGGTCATAGTGACAAAGCCAGCTCTCCCGGCCCCCAGACGAGACGCCTCTGTAAAGACCCAGGCTTCTCAAGTCCCGGTTCTTGGCAGCATTCTCCCTGCTTCCTGGGGTGAAAGTTCCCGTACCCTGAGCACAGGCGGGCACCATTTAACTCAAGGCCTGTGCTGTATTGTTAGGAGGCTCACTGGCTGAGATTAGCGGCGTGGATTGGCGGATAGGTCTGATCATTACAGGCTGAAATGCCTCCGCTTGCCACGCAGGCCCTGCCGAGTCCCGGGCCTCCCAAGGTGTAGCTCCGGCTGAAAGCATGCGGCAAAGCCACCTGTGGACATCACGTCCAGAGACCCACCCGTTGTTCTTATTTGTGCATGAAAAGACTCAAAGCCAAACACAAAGGGAAAGGGAGGAAAACCCTAAAACCAAACATCCAAATTGGAGATTTTTGTTTAGTGGAGAATATTTTTTTTGGCTGAGAAAGGAGCATTTTTTGCAAACTTGCTCCAACGGACCCCATCTCCCCTCTGCCCCGCGTAGGCGCAAGAGTCTCCTCCTCAGCAGCCAGGAGCACCTCCCCCCCACAGACCCTCAATGGGAGCCTTGCTGTACCTCCCTCCTGTGGTGGAGTAGGATGCAGAAATGCTTTTATTCGGTCCTCTCACTCTAGTGTGAAGGTGGCCATACCTGAAGCTGTCACTTGACCCCAGAGGGGGAAGGGAGGTCAGCTGACCTGCCTGGGGAAGGAGACAAAGGGAAGCGGGGTGTGGCTGGAGAGAGGAGTGGGAGTCTGGATCTGGCTGGGGGCAGGCGAAGAGCTGCAGACAAGCTCTGCCGGGCTCTGTGGCCCCCAAAATGGACCCAGCAGAGGGGTCGCGTTCGCTCTAACGAGATTATGTTCCTGTCATCGACTAAAGCTCTGTTTTACTTCCTGGCTGAGAGTCACGTCTGACTGTGGATTTGGGGTGCAGGACCCTCTGGCTCCCCCAGGACCCTCCCCCAGGCGGGCTCGCTGAGGGGAAGCGCCCAGAGGGGCAGAAGGTGCTGAATGCTCCGAGGTCAGACCCAGGAAGGTGGAAGCGGGAACCTGTGAAGCTCCTAGCCTTGAAGACAGGCTGTGTACGGAGAGGACGCTCCTCTGCCCCCCACACCCTCCGGAGTCCTGGCTTCCTAGGGAGCAAGTTCCAGACCATCGCCCCGGGCACTGCGTGACACCTCCCCCTTAGCTCCTCCCTCTTGCGCTGCTGTCATCCCGTCTGCCGCTGTATTTCCTTCCATGCAGCCGTACAAGGCGATCTCAGCACGGAGGAGTTAGTGCGTGCTGGAGGAAAAGCAACCATGCAGGGCCGCGCTGTGGTTTGTTTCGCTTGCCTGCATTTCGGGGGTTTATTTTTGTCCCTTTAGTCCCATCTTTTAATTGGTTTAACTAACTTGAGTGAGCAAAGTGGGCACGAAGGAGGAACGCAGGGAGGAGCAGACCGATCGGTTTGCCATCGGCGTCCCTCCGTGTCCCGAGTCACGGCTGGGCCTGCAGTTCATACAAGCTGCTGACAGACAGATTCGGGCTAACAGAATTATTTCCTTATTAAAGTGAGAGGTTGTTTCCTGGTTATTTATTCTCGCTGCCAGGCTTGGCTCCAGCCACTGGCCTCATTATTTCTGTGCTCGTGCAATTAGGCGGCAAACCGGCCCTGTCCAAACAGCATTTGGTGGCTGTCGCGCACACATGACTGCTGCTGAGAAGGCCCCTGCAGGCACCGAAAACAGCCAGCTGAAGCAAAGCCAATGTCATCGCCGCCCTGGCCGGGCTTCTTCGCTGGCGGCCTCCCCGGATGGGGAAGATCTGCGGGAAAGGAGCCAGGGATGGAGGAGGGAACCGCTCACGGATTGAATAGAAGCCAACAGGGTGATCTCAATCTGGGAGCGTCAGGGGGGCAGACACGGGGGGGGGGGGGGGGTAACTGTCCTGCTCTGTGTGGCAGTGCTGACCTCAGCTAGAGTCCTGGGCCCCACGCTTGGACAAACTGGCGAGAGCTCAGAGGAGAGCAACAAAACTGATCAACGGGTTAGAAAACCGGACCTAGGAGGAGAGAGTAAAAGCCCGGGGCGTGTGGAGTCTTGAGCAAAGGAGTCTGCGGAGGGACCGAGGGCTGCTATAAAGAGGAGGACGAGCCATTGCTCTCCGTGGCCACTGAAGGCAGCACACGTAGTAACGGGCTTCATCGGCAGCAAGGGCGAGCTAGAGGTCAGCTATTTGGAGATGGTTTCTAACTCTAAGGTTCGTGAAGCTCCCAGGCGCCCACGGGAGGCTGTGGGATCCCCGTCACAGGAGGTCTGTACGGACAGGGATGATCTAGGCTGGCTTGGTCCTGCCCCAGCCCAGGGGGATGGACTTGATGACTTCTCTGCCAGCCCTACATTTCTACGCGTCTATGAACGAAGCCACTCAGCTGGTGTGCAGAGGAACGGCTCTTCCCCATTCACCGGGGAACTTCCTGGCTTGGCAACTCCTTCTTCCTAGGTACTTGGAGAGGCACCCCACTGCCCCACCACTCGGCCCCCGGCGTCCCCTGCCCCCCAAAGCAACACGACGCTGCCCGTTTCACCTCCAGCTGGCAACATTTCCGAACGGGGCAGCTCCGTCCGGAGGAGCAGGAAGGGATTTATGTTGCAGCTGGCCTAGCATAGAGGGCAGAGGAGAAGGGGGTCACGGTGGGGTAGAGGGAGACAGGCCGTACAGCTTGCATCTGTAAAATGGAGCTAACCGCCTTCCTATCTCCCACCTGTGCTCGTCTGTTCAGACCGTCAGCTCAGCAGGGAACCGCCCGGCACGTGGCTCTAGACTAGAGACCATGGATGCCCCAGTTGGCCACAAGGAGTAACAAGGAGCAGAAGAGTCAGGTCTTTCCGCAGAGGGCCGGGGGAGCTTTGGCCAGGTAAGGCGAGGTTTCCTGCACGGCACGGGGCTGGCTGGAGTTTCACATCTCGTCTTCAGTACCTGCCTGCCTGGCGCTCCCCGAGTTCTCAGAGAAAGTTAAGTTCTTTGAGGCTCGCCCCCAGGTAAGCCGCGGCGTGTGGATCGAGCTACGGTTAGCAGCTTGAATGAGGCCTCTGCCTTAAAAAATTTATCTGAACCTGGCAGGGAAAAATAGGGAGGATGAAGGGGAGCGTGGGAGGTGGGGGCAGGTGGGGAGGAGAGGGGGTGGGCAAAGGTGAGTTGGAGGCAAGGAAGAAAGGCAGGTTTTCAAAGGGAACCTGTCCTTGTGTTTCAACAAAGGGCATCTGCTCCAGAGCCGGCCCTTCCACCGGCGCGTCTGTCGAACAGAGAATTGATTGCAGAGCAGCCTAATTCTTCGGGGCTCGCCCGAGCGCTCCATGCTGCCCTGCGGAGCCTCCCTGCCGCCGGCGCGAAGGGGAACCGGGCTGGGGGAACGTCTCGCCGCGGACTGGTGTCAGAAGCTGCTGGCTGGGTCCTTGGGCTGCGTTGCCCAGCGGCGGAGGCGGTGCTGCCGGGAACTGATGGGCGGCAGAAGGCACACACCAGGGTTTAATACAGCTCCCCTCCCCCACTGAAACCAGACGGGTTACTCCGGATTGACTTCGGTGTAACTGGGAGCAGGGTTGGGTCCTGTGTGTCTGCAACCCAGGGGGCCACTTCCTCCAAATCTAACGGGACGCACTGCTCCGATGCGCGAGGGCCTATGACAATCCTACCGGTTAGGAACGGAGGTAGAGGGGGACACTGTGTCCAGCAGGTAGGGTCACCAGATGTCCTGATTTTATAGGGACAGTCCCGATTTTGGGGTCTTTTTCTTATATAGGCTCCTATTACCCCCCCCCCCCCCCAATCCCGATTTTCACACTTGCTGTCTGGTCACTCTACCAGCAGGGGATCTCTGCAATTTCATTTTTGGTGTCAGAATTCAGCCGGGACAACAAGGCTCCCACACTGAAGCATCTTCAGTGACCACCGTGTGTCTGGGTCTCCACTGAGTGTTAACTCTGAGGGAAATGTGCTACTGAAACCCCTCTCCTAGGATCCCAGCCAGCAGCAGGAGGCTGCAGCTCATGGGAAGCTGGTAGGGCTGGGTGGCCTGGAAATGTGACAGGTGGTTGCAAAGACATGGGTGGGTTTGGTTCCCATGCTGGGGGCGGAGGGGGGGGGGGGAGGACATGGGACTGCTCACAGAATCATGGAATATCAGGGTTGGAAGGGACCTCAGGAGGTATCTAGTCAACCCTCTGCTCAAAGCAGGACCAACCCCAACTAAATCATCCCAACCAGGACTTTGTTCCTGAAGCTGCTTCCTCAGAGCCTCACCCCTGTACCGGGTCTTTACCTGGACGAGGAGTCAAGGGGACACGTTCAGCCGTGGAATAAATTCTCCTGGGTCACCTGGAACCACTTCTGGGCAGCTGAGTTCCTGAGATGGGGAACATCACACGGCTCTGGTGGCAGCAGGTCCCAGGTGGACTCGCTCCGTCACCCCTACGAGCGTGTGTGTCAGACCAAAGCCCATTGATTCATAGAGACACATCCACCTGGTGGGTTCGCAAGGGAGATTTGTGGAGAGGGCAGCGAGCCCAGCGCACGCGACTCCTCAGCAGAAGGCTCCAGACGCCCTGACTACGCAGCGCTAAATCCAGCTGTTAATCCAGATCTCTATCCCGCCTTCTAGAGTTACACGGTGTTCGTCGCTGTGAGGTCTGAGCACCTAAATCGCACCACATGCCCCCTCCCTTGGACCCTGTCCAACACCACCGCTGCCCAGATACCGCTGAGCTTCCTACTGGTCCCCATTAACCCTTTCCCTGCTGCAGGAAGGCACCTGTGTTATATCCTAACATGTCGGCACAGGCAGCTCTGCGGAGCTGCCCTGCTGCAGCTGGAGGTCTGAGGGGACGATAGGGGCACTGTTACTTTCTCAAGCCACCTGTCCCTTGTTTCAGGGATCTTCCCTTCGTTCATTGATTTGTCCCTTAAGGTGATCACCCGTCCCTTATTTTAAGATGCGCTGGAATGTATTGACACTGTTAAGTGCCATTTTAAACATTAAATTGATAATTGCCTGGCACCCGTGAGAGCAGTAGAAATGTACGCTGGGGAGAGAAATACACGGTATGCCAAGGGCAATGGTATTTTCCTGAACATCCCTTAAAATAAAACATCGCCCCCTATTTTCCATGTGGTTTTCCCGTCTCTCCACCCAACAAAGATGGTCACCGTGAAGCCAGAGCTGCGGGGGATTCTCCGGTTGATGGCAGAGCACAGGGCTGGACGTTTTCCCCAGGGGGGGGGGGGGGACAGCAATGCCTGTAGGATGCCGCAGCCTCCCAGCCAACACTCTGGCAGGAGCCTGTCTGCAGTAGCCAAGCTTTGTTAGCCTCGTATTAACAGCCGGAGTTGCGGGCCCGTTTGACTTGCCCGGACAGCAGTGAGTGTGGGGCAAACAACGGACTCTCCAGAGTGGGGAGCTGAATGCAGAAGAGGATGGGAAGTACAGACCTGGGGATGGGGCCTTAGTACGGCCCGGGGCTGGAGAGAAGACGTAGGGGAAAGTCATCAACCCAGGAAGGGCTGAGCTTCTGATGTGCGTTTTGACTTGAGGCATCCGGGAAAAGGGGAACCGCACAAACTGGGTGTGGGGGGAGAGCTCCTTTCTCCAGCCCCTAGTTCAGCAGGGAGGGGACCGGTTTCGGTGGCCCTCTGTCTGGGTATGAACAATTCGCACTTTGCCCGCATTGCTCCCTCGCCGTCTGCTGTGCTGCCTACGGGGATGGATCTGCTAAGTAGAAGACGACAGATCCCACCAGGCTCTCCTGACACTGCCCGGCACCTTCTGCCTGGGCAGAGAGGGGAAAAGTCCTGAGCCAGGAAGTGGTACTGGCCAGGCTGTGGAAGCAGTGGCCACATGGCCAGCCAAGAGCAGCGGGGACACTCAAGCAGCAGGCGTGTTGCGAGCAGGGAGCGGAGAGAAGCTGAATGCGGAGCAGAATCCTCAAGAACCACCTGCAGGGACAGTCGTGGAACAGGCTGTGGGATGCAGGTGTACATGTCACGCCGTCACCCCCCCCAATGTCAGTGGAGTTACTCGGCATTCACCTCGGTGCAATGGATCAGAACCGCCCTCCTGGGGTGTGGTTAAGCCAGCTCCACTGAGACCTCCAGCCAGGATGAATATGTCCAAGAAAGCCGCTAGTTTGTCTCAATGCCCGAGTCTCAGTGTCTCAATTAAAGATTCCTGGTGACTTGAGGACACAACAGCCAGGTCAAACCGAGTGACGCGTCTCTGCAGCCGTTTCATCAACTGCCTTAATAAAATGGCCTGGCATAGACCCGGGACCCCGACAGAGTAATGTATGCCTGGTCGCATTAACATCACTGCCGCGGTGGGATAATAAAGCAGGCAGGGAAGGGAGCATTACCTGGGGCCAGGGCATGTAGCTAACAATTATCCTAATAGGAATTTAGTTTACAGCAATAAAGTTGCCGGCCGTGTGAGCCCGCCAATATTTATGGCTGCCATTCACGGCCTCCAAATAGCCGCTAACTTCAGCCCTTTGCAGGGAGGCCCCTTATTAAGCTCAGTTATCGATAACCTGGACCTCCCCGGAGCATCTCTCTGCCAGTAATTCCCCGTCTGGTTGTGGGTTTTCTCCAGCTGCTAATCACAGCCAGCGATCGAGGCCTGTGACCTCTCTTCCCTCCTAACAGTAGGTTGGAGAGGCTGACTAGAAGAAATCGCTCAGCGGGAAACTGATGGGAGAGGAGGGAGAGAAAAGGTTCCTTTTGACCTGTCGTTCCCAGCCCGGGGGAAATAAGAGCTCCAGCTTGTGAAGAAAACATTTAAACAGCCTTTACCCCAGCCCCAGCCAGCCAGAGCCCGCCGAAGGGCAGGGAAAATCAGTTGTCAAGAGGAGAGCGAAAAGCCGGGCGCCATTTTAGAATCCATGACTGGGCCTGGTTGAGCCGAAGAAGCTCCTCCACCTCATGCCAGGAGTGGGATCTAAGGTCAAATCATCCCAGCCCGGCTCATTTCCTGGGGAACAAGCTCTGTCTAGCCACAGCCACCTTCCTGGCTAAAATGGGCCAAGTCTCTCTGGCCTCCCGGGCAGCCCTGCTTCTGTCTTTGTTCAAGAGCTGTGCAGTCATTTGCCTCTTGCTCCTGCTGGCCTCTTGCCCACAGCTCCCACCGCCAGGAGAAGAAAACACCCGTCCTCTCGGAGGCCACAAGCTCTGGGGAATTGCTCAGCCTGGGCCCAGAACTTCCTTTGCCACTTTCTCGGCTGTACCTGCTGATGGGTCATTTAACGCCCTGATTCTTTACCCCTCCTGGTCAAGCCGCTAGCTGGCTCGAGCCTTCAACGCAGAAGTTGCTGGTGCCACCGCCACTAGGACACTTTGGATGCGGCTTGATTAAGTGGACCTAAGACCTCCACTTTCTCAGCCCCCACAGGAACTGGAGACAACCTGGTACTTCTCACAGCCCCGTGTCCCTATTTAATGAGAGTTCTGTCAACAGAAGAAATAACAATTTTTAAAAGAAAGCCGTCACCAACAAAATCCGTGGGCTTGTGACTTCCCTCCCTTCAATCAGCCGGAGCCCAGAGCAGCCGGCTGGCTTCATTACTAAGTGGATGCAAATTCACTTACCAGCGCGTGTAGCAGCGAATGACTTGCTCTCACTTCCTGGCGCCGTTAATGCTTTTTCCATCACAAAACGGGGGCTCCGACGTCGTAATCTGGCAAAACTGTCAAAACAATTTGATCTGGGTGCCGTGACGACGCCGGCATCCCTGCTTCCCCGGAGCATGCTCTCCACACCCTCCGCCCTGAAATCTACAATGATTAAAGAGCTGAGAAGGAAAGGAGATGGAGAAACTCCCCAAGCGTGAACACGAACGGGCGGGGATGCAGTGCAGGGATGCCGGTCACATAGAGACAGCCAGCAGTCTCTACTCCTGGGAAAACAGAAATCTTCCAATGGTGAGAACACAGGTGGGGACTTCAGCTATCCCTGTACTGTCTCCCCAATCCCTGCAGGAGAATCATGACGACCATACCACCTCTAGGGCCCACCAGATCAAGCACAGTGGGAACCTCAACTTCTAACTCAAGAGCAGCCCCCAGGCAGAAGCAGAGAACACATGGTTTTAGAGGTCGCATCGGGGGAATGCACACAGCAGCACACCGACTTCTTATCCGCAACTGAGCTGTAGCCATGGCCGGGGTCTGAACCCACAAACTGCTGGTTACGAGCTGAGGTTATCTGCCAGGGTCCTACAAACACTTAACCTAGTTGATACTAGCTATGCCCCAGGGAAGTGCCCATTTAAACTGATGGGCATTATATGAACACAAGAGACCCACTGAATCCTTGGAGAAGATGGGTTTTGAAGCCTGATGTGGTGTTGGAACTGGAAGCCAGGCGAAGCGGTTCTGAGTGTGACCCTGGGAGGAAGCAGAGAGACAGAGCTACTTGGGCGCAGAGCGCGCTGGAGGAGTGGACGTGGGGGGTTTCTGAGCTAGGAAGCTGCAGCTGCTGTTTGTTTCCACGGCGCTCAGGGGAACGGGCTTTTGGGCGCCTTTTTTGTAAATGAACAAAAACATCCCTGACTCAGAGCGTTAATTTCTCCTCCTAACGGAAACAACCCTGCAAGGGCAGGGACAGAGGCAAACCACTCCGGTCCATGGAGCAACTCTAGCAAGGGGTGTGCGCCCCTTGAGGTAGGATACCCCACTTCTTAGAAACGAGCCCCACCTGATCGCAGGCGTTTCCGCAGCAGCAAGAGACCCCGTTAATTACCAGCAGAGCGCGAGCCCCCTTCGGAGCCATGAGAAAGCAGAAAGTGGGGCTGTTTTTAACAAGACGTCATGGGGGATTGTTTTTTATTCTCAAGGTCATTGGATTTAACGCCTGAACTTGCTTGTTACCAGGCACAACCAAATAACAATGACAGATATTTCTGCTTGCTTTACAGCATCCGTCCACGGTTATTAAGATCTCTTAAAATGTTTTCTTTGAACGAAAGAATGAAAGGAACGTCAATAGGATTCTGGCAAATGACGGATTGCAGGGCATAATCCATCTTGTCAGCACAGGACTACATAACCTTGATTTCACGAGATATTTTTTCCGTGCCAAAATTTACAATACGCCCGGTAGCAAGATGGAGGTTCGGCAGGACCCTGCTGAGTTTCCTTGACCGGCTAGTTAAAAGCACAGCCCCACCCTTCAGTGGGTCCCGCCCTTCCCTTGCATGGCCGACCGGATGACTCTCATGCCCTGAGCAGCAGACTCCATGGATCTAGCCCGTGGGGCCGAGTCCCACCTGAGATTCCCTGAGATGGTGTCAGAGCAAATTCACCACAACAGAAATGCCATACTGTGCTGTGTTGACCATCCTGCGGGCCGTGGGGCCGGTGGGGCTCAGCCCCCAGCCCTAAACTCCCCAAAGCTTGAGATCAGGTCCCCCCAGCAGAGCTGAGAACAAAACCCAAACCTCATGCTGCCCAGTCCAGCGCTCAACCCACTAGCTCACACTGCCTGTCAGGATGCTCCTGCTGTTTGGCTGTCATGGGAGGGTGGGGTAAGGACCCCCGGATATGTGTGGAACTAGGAGTGCTGGGGGAACTCTAGCACCCCGTGGCTTGAAGGGGTTCCATTGTCTAGAGGGCTCACAGTTCAGTTGAATGGCTCAGCACCCGCACTATAAACATTGTTCCAGCCCCACTGTGCTCGGAGTCACAGGGGCAGCAGAGGGGGAAAAGCAAAACCTCTTCCAAACCATGTCTCTGTCGGTGGCCATTTGTCAGGCCTTTCCCCTCCCTCCCCCCTTCTCCTTTTACATCAACATTCAGTCGGGTTTTTTGGTCCCCACCCCCGTGCGCCATTCTCTGCACTGCTTCCATTTTTGTCCAACGCCGGCCGTGAAAATTGGTGTGAAATAAAAAGGCATCTCGCCCACAGATGTAATCAATTGATCTGGCAGGTCACCCGTGGACACCAACAAGAAGGAGGCCCAATTTGCAGACGGGTCATTTGCTGCGTACATTTCTTTTCCCTTCCTTTCCATTCATCGCTTCCCTCCCCCATCCCCCTCACCCCAGTTCTTTCTTTCTCTCTCTCTCTCTTTTTCCCAGCTTCCCTTTGATCTTGTTAGTTTCCGCTTTACATTTAATGGAAATCAACCTGGGGTTTTTGGTGTCCTTTGATTCGAGGTCATTTGGATGCTGGAACGTGCTGCAAACCCCTCGGATTGATGTGCTCTAGCTATGGAGGCTAATTTCTGTGTGTTCTGTTAACCCCATTGATGGCGGCATCAAGAAGCCTTTTAAATTCCGTGGTCTCGCTCTGGGCCCAGAAAGAGCATCGCTTTCAATGGAGGTATTTATACTGGAACATAAAGCTAATAGTGGAAAGGGTTCTCCAGCTTCATGCTCCAGGACATGTACCGATCACCAGCTGGGGGTCAGGAAGGAACTGTACCCTCCAGTCTAGTACTGCCGCGTATAGAGTACAGCCCCGAAAATGCTGCCCCTGGTGGTAATACAGCTCCGAGCTATGGCTGCTGGTGCCCATGCTGCGGCCTGTCTCTCCCGTTCATAAATATGCACAGAAAGCTCCCTCCCGCCGTCTCCTGAGCTCTCGCTGCTTCCTAGAGAGGCGGGCTGCTGCAGGAACGGATACGGGTTTCATTTTCCAGTGGGATTGCAAAACAGATAGATGAGCTAGAGAGATTAGATCAGAGCGAGATGCTGGAGAATAAGAAGAGTCAGGTGGGTGTCACCCTGCACCCTTCCACTGGGGGGAACAGACTTTTCAAAAGACCATTTGACAAGGGCTCCAACCGGCCTGTTTGATTTACTGCCACACACCGAACCCGGGGACAAATCTGCAGCCATCCATCACTGGCAATGACAGCCCAGCCTGCAATCCCCAGCACCCAGAAGAGAAGGCTGGAGAGGACGACGTGCTGGGACAGGGAGTGGGAATGTGTGTGATAAAAATCTTTGTGCTACAGTCGGAAGGGGGATTGCTGCTCCAGGGAGTTCCGATAGATGCTGCTCCCCCCGGCGCCGTTCTGCCTCAGCACTGCCACAGAGACAGGTCCAGATTTTGCACAGCCCAGGGTTCGAGGGCGTGGGGTCCGGATTTGGGTTTGCAATGCCCATTGCAAAAAACTGCCACAGCCATGGTGCAACCAGCAGCCCCTTCCACACGTCTACATCCAGGAGACCCTGTGTGGTTAATATACACCATTCTGCATTATCAGAGTGTCACGGAGTGCCCGGGGTGATCCTCTGGCACTGCTCCCCGTGACGCCAGTCAGGACTCCGGGGGAAGTGTCCCCTCTCCGTACACAGCCTGTCTTCAAGGCTAGGAGCTTCACAGGCACCGCTTCCACCTTCCTGGGTCTGACCTCGGAGCATTCAGCACCTTCTGCCCCTCCGTGCGCTTCCCCCAGCGAGGAATGGGTCCCGGGGAAGCCTGTGGGTCTGCACCCCACTCCACAGTCAGATGTGACTCTCGGCCAGCCAGTAAAACAGAGGTTTATTAGATGACAGGAACATAATCTAGGTAGAGCTAATGTGACCCCTCCGCAGGGGCCATTTTGGGGGCCAGAGGGCTAGGCCAGCTTGCCTGTGGCTCTCTCCTCTTCCCAGCCAGACCCAGACTGAAACCCCCTCTTCCCTTCCAGCCCCTCCCCTGCATTCCTTTGTCTTCTCTTCCCCCACCCTAGAAGATCAGCTGACCTCTCTCCCCCACCTGGAGAGATCAAGTTACAGCTCCAGGTATGGACCCCTCCACACAATAGCCAGAGGAACAGAGCATTCCTACTTCGTCACACAGAGGAGTAGACGTGTTAGTCTGGATCTGCAAAAGCAACAGTCTTGCAGCACCTTAGAGTAACAGATGTGTTTGCATTCTTATTTCAGCCCTATTGGTCCCAGGATAGCCGGGAAACAAGGTAGGGAAAGAATCAGAGAGGTAGCCGTGTTAGTCTGGAATAGCAGAGGTCACAAAGTCCTGTGGCACCTTAAAGACTAGCAGCTTTTATTGGACCAACTTCTGTTGGTGGAAGTACCAAGCTTTGAAGCTTCCCAGAGCTCCCCCAGGCCAGGAGGGGCCGGTAACCAGAGCGTCTGACACGCCAGCTTTCACCTGCGCCCTCAACATCTTTCTGTGAAACAGAATTCTTGTTTTCCAGCCAGCCCTAGTCAGCAGCCCCTCGTCCCGCAGTGTGGAAGATTCCCGGAGGCTGCCCGGGTCGCTCCGAGTCCCTTCCAACAGATTCATTCCCTCCGTGCAAAGGACCTAGAGAGGTTTATAACATCAGTGAGAGGCAGAAAAACACCCAGGCAGGAGTTTCAACGTCTTCAACCCCCCTTTTCCTGCTCCACTCCCTAATTGGCATCAGGTGAGAGCCACAAAACAACACAGACAATGAGGCACTGAGCAAGCGGAGAGGAAACAGCTTCTAGCTCACGTCAGGAAAGAAGAGTTTTTAAAGGCTTTGCAGAACGTGCCACGATCAGCCACACATACCTCCGAGCGTATATTGCCTCCTGAAAAGAAGATCCTTATGATTTGCAACTTCAGATAGATTTGGGGGACTGAGATCCGGGAACGAAAAGCACTTTTTAAAACCCAGCTATTATTATTATTATTTCCTCGGTGCTGTGTCTGTTATTTCTTCCAGTTGGCCTCAGTTCTGCAAACCCTCCTGATTCAACGCAGCCCTGCGCACACGCGGAGACCTGCTGCCATTGATGGGAGGGAAAACATGTATTTAAGCAAGGTGTCGATTCAAGGCCCTAGAGAGGGGCTCCGAGACTGGGCACGTTGCATCCAATCCAGCTTTTATTCCCTGTGCAGTGGGACACACTGAATGGCCTTGGGTGGAAACAGCCCCCACTGTAGATTTGCCAACACCAAACCGGTTGCCCCACCAACCAACAGCAATCAGGGTGGCAAACTTCCAGCGCACAATCGCCACCCATTGCTCTACAGCCAAAGCAGCTCTCCTTCCGGGGTCTCTGCAAAGGAGGTGACTTGGCATGCAGATCCAGGAACGTGGCCGTCTGCCATCACCGCAGGGCATCCCAGCTCTGCACCATCATCTGATGCCACCGCTCACTCGGTACGCATTTCATGCCGGCCCCAAAGGGCCAGTCATGTGCAGCTGGTCAAAGGATGCCTGCAGCAGCTGGTGACTTTCATTTGCGGTCTGCATCATCCACGCAGGCCCAGCCACAAACACAGAAGAACCGGCCGTCCTGTCTCTAGAACGGAGCGCAGACCAGACGGCGGTGCTGATCTGTTTAGCCTCCATGCCTCTGGCAGCCAGACGATGGAGAGATTGGAAACCAGGATAAGGAAGGGCAAATTGTGGGATGGAACTAGGGTGACCAGATGTCCCGATTTTATAGGGCCAGTCCCGATTTTGGGGTCTTTTTCTTACATAGGCTCCTATTCCTCCCCTACCCCCTTCCTGATTTTTCACACTTGCTGCCTGGTCACCCTAGATGGAACAGAGAAAAGTGTGGGAACTTGACCTCAAACTCCAGAGAAGAGCTCTGGTATCCCACAATGCACTGCAAAAAAAATCCCAAAAGGCAATGCACCGGAGGGTGGCTCCCAGGCCACTCAGCCAGCTGCGAACCAGACAGTCCTGCTTTTGTAATGTGTGTCCCCCGCCAGGGTCCAGCGTATCTTGACCTGATCTCCCCTGTCACAGTGAGGACAGACTGCACCCGCACAGGCAGGGGCCCTGGGATGTCAGCAGCCGAAAGTCAGTGTAGGAATAGGCCAAACCACTTCTGAGTCACTGCAAACTTTGGGGCTTTGGCAAATGGAAGCCTTGGCTTCACCCATCTGTAATTCCCTGTAATACTATAATCCAGCAGGGGCAGAGAATCATCCGCTTATCTTTTTAGCAACACGTTAATTAAATAAACAGCTTCCCAGCAGTGGGCACTTTTCTGTGAAAAGTGTCACATAGCGGATTATTACATAACATTGCCCAGAGCGCTGTATGATCCTCGCACGGGAGAGAAGGACCCACAAAAATAGATGCTCCCCTCTCTCGTTTCATCCCGATGTGATCTGAAATGCCTAGGGCCAGAGACACGGGTCAGGAGCCCCTAGATCTCTCTATCTTCTTTACTGTCTTCTGTCATGCGCCTTTGAGAGTCTTGAGAAACGTATGTGGGCTGCTCTTGCTTTTAGCTATTTCTCAGTGCTGATGTTATTGAAACAGAATTCCAGGAGCCCAGCGCATATGAGCTACCCTACAAAAACAACCTGGCTGGAGCAGTCTGGAGGTTGCAAGCTTCCCTACAATAACAAACCAGCGGGAGCAGCCCAGAGCTCAGGAGCGATCCTACAAATAACACAGCTAGTGTTCAACATAAGCAGCAACGCAGGGGAAAATAACCAGAGCGACATTGGCGAGTGTGTGCAGCCTTCTTGGCACCCATTTAATACAGACCAATTATTCCATGGAAGTTGAATATTATAAAATTCCACTTCATTAGCGCCTCAAGGCAGATGTGACGTTAATCAGGAAAACCTTGATATTCTGTAGGAGGCTTAAGCCCTGGAAGGAAAAACACTTTCTTTCAACTGCTTTCATTTCACTTTGAGGTTAATAGAAGGCTAATTTGAAAGCATTCGGTTAATGAGAAAGCTAAAAATACTCCTCCCATGCAGCCCCTTCCTCCGTGCTAGTGCCTGTCTCGACAGCGCCGGCTGCGAGCGCCTGTGGCAGCTGACGGTCCTCAGAGGGGAGAGTGGTGATAAATCATCCCTGTTTGGGAGATGATCCCGGTGTAGCTGTCCCTCCGTGCGTGGCGAGGGCTGGGGGACAGTGCACCGAGAACAAGGAGGAAGGGGGTGAGGGGGGGTTATCTAATTTATTTCAGGGATCTCCGGTGACCAGATATCACCTGACGAGTCGGGGTAGGAATGTCAGGAGAGAGCCAGCAAACTGCACAGCCTCCGCTCATCAGAGGCCTGGGAACTGCTCTGGGACACAGCTCTGCCACTCATGTGCTCTGTGACCTGGGCAAGTCACCGCCTCTCTCTACCGCAGCTTCCCGCCTGCCTTTTGTCTGTTTGATCTAGTCAGACTGGAGGCTCTTTGGGGCAGGAACTGTCTCGTTCTGTGTGTCTAGAACAAAGGGGTCCGGACCTCCATGTACCTCCGTAAAACAAACAATCAGTCTGTGACGCGGTGTCCCCGGTCCCATGCTCTTGAGCTGCTGCAGGACAGCTGGACAGTGGGAACAGCCTGTTGCTTTCGTGACCCCAGGGAGGTGTTTCAGGGACCAGGGATGCCTTTGGCCCAAGATCTGCCCCTGCTCTTCCTGCACCACTCCAGCTTGGGGGTGTGAGCTGGGCGAGGGATCCCAGGGGACAATCTGTGATGAAGTGGCCAGTGTGTTCAGGTGGAGAACGGCCCACCGAGCTGGAGGTCTTTTTATATGGGTTTTATGGAGGGTTTTCATAGATCCGTAGGTTCAGTTCCAGAAGGGACCATTGTCATCACCTAGTCGGACCCCCGAGCGAGAGACCCTCACTCAGTAACTCCTACCTCCAGCCCAGCACTCCCCTCCCCGCTATCCCAGCACCCCATGGCTGTTTGCCATTTTCCCGGCGGCACAGCCGACATTTCCCCCCGTCAGGTTCAGCACAGCCGTCACCTGTCAGCCCGACTGACGCGGAAGGTGCCTTTCGTCTTGTCTCTCGCGGCTGTCAGTGACATGCATATTTCACGTGGTGCCAGTCGCTGCCTGTTCGCAGGAATGCCATTAGCGGCGGCTCGGGGTGTCAGAAACACATGCACGGAATCAAGCTCATTTCCCCCTTTCTCACAGCAACCGAGGCAAGACAGAAGAGGAGACACGGCGCAGGCAGCCGTGGAGGGAGCAGTGGAATGTGAATGAGCTGGAGGGGGAGGGCTGGAAGGGGCTTGGCCTTTCCCCTCTGGAGACCTGGACGGGGTCCCAAGGGAGAACGACTTTGGTTCCCTCCCAGCTTCCCAGTGGATGGCACAACCACCACCCCGCAATCTGGCACGATGGGTCATTATGAGGGGCTGACGTCCTGTTTGAGGGGGACCAGCAGAGCTGCATCGGGGGAGCCCAGGACTAGAATAGCGGGGGGGCCGTGGTCTGGGTTGAGGGGCATTGACAGAGCTGTAGGGGTGGGGGGGATACTGCACAAAACGGGGTCTCCTTCTCCTTCCTCAGCCAAGCCGGACTGTGTAATACCAGACTTCCCAGCATTACACACACCCCAGATCCCCTCTTGTCACCTGCTCCTGATCTTCCTGCCTTCGGAGCCAAATCCTCCAAGTGCCACTGGGCCCAGAGCATATAACCATGTACATTCCCCAAGGAGCCCTCGGTATATAGCTCCCGGCCTGCCCAGAACCTGAGTCCATCACAAGCAATAATGAAGCCCCCCCTACCCCCTCTGCTATGAAGAGTGGGAACAGAGACAGAGTTTGAGAGTGGCCCAAGGCACCCAGGGCTCAGGTAGCACTGGAAACCGACCCTCAATCCCCCTCCTAGCCCCCCACAGCCTTCCTCCCCTCAGGAACTAGCTGGCACTAGATCCGACTTCAAACCTTTGCTGGAACTACGGACAGCGAGGCAGGGACTCCACCTTTGTTTCCCAGAGGCCGTGTGCCCTTGCCGGTGCCATGTGGACAGTGATGAATTAGTCCATCTTGCTGCCAGGGAGATTGTGCGGCTTAATGAACCTCCCTGCTCTGGATTTCAGGAGCTAAGACAAGGGCAAACCTCTGGCTGAGAAACCAACCTCCGGCACCCCAGACAGGGAGAAGAGCCGACAATCACACTGAGAAGTGTCTTGTAGGGAGGCACCGTTCTGCTAGGAAGGTGTCACCTGTTTGTGGGACAGGGGCCGGAATTGCCTAGCTTCCCTTTCCCAGCCCCTGCTCCTCACAACTAGCCACACAGGCACTACTCCCCCCCCCCCCCAAATCTCTGACGTGCATGTCATTTATAAAATACGTTGTCAAGGGAATGTGTTGTTTTATGGTACATAACTTTGTAATGTGGAGCTAATGTTCTGTGGCCAGTTACACCGCCGCTTCGGGGAGGAACTAGGACGTCTCCCATGCACTTCTCCAGCCTCCTGCTGCATCCCCTGTTGGGAGCCACTGGACCCCGAGCCTTGTCATGGGGGTTATTAACCCTTTGTAGCCCTGGGGCCAAGAAATCCACAGCCAGCCCCCATGGCATTGGAAGAAGATGGACTCTTTGGCTGGAAGGAAGCTGGTCCAGAAGCAGAGCGGGGGGGGGGGGGGGGGGACATTTCTGGATTTTCCCAGGAGCCAGTGGTGTTTGGGGGAAATGGGTGAGGATGAAGATTCTCTCCACAGCTGCAGGGCGCGGAGGCCTTGGGAATGCGCCGTACGGGAGGGCGAAGGGTCTGCGAGCTCAGCTGCTAGTCAGCCATCCTGACGGGCTGAAACCAGCCTGATCCACGCAGGCATGTAACTGCGGGGAGACACGTTTTCTTTACAAGGAAGCAGCTGCCAGGTGAGCCCGCTGACCGCTAAGTGACAGATTAACGCAATGAAACCGAGTGACAAGATCTGAACAGCCAGCAGACGGCCTAATTGGAGCCCAGGTTACATGTGAGAGAACGAGGAGCAGGCTGCAGTCAGGTTCTTGCCAGACAAGGGTCCGACGGTGCAGAAGACTGTGGACACCTGCAAGCTGGCGCAAACTGGGTATTAGCCCATGAAAGCTTATGCTTCAATACTTTATAGTTAGTCTTTAAGGTGCCACAGGACTTTGTTACCTCTGGCCGTGGAATGAAGGCCCTGCAGCAGTTTCATTGGGAGTCTGTTGCCCTCACAACCTGCGCTAGCCTTGGGCCTTGGTTCCAAGGAGACACCAGGCCCTGTCTGGAAAGAGGGGGGCGGGACGCTGCAGATGGCCTGGGTTAGGGAAGTTCGGGGCGGATTCGGTGCAGGGTGAATGAGCGTAGGGCAAAGCCCCCGGAGCCGGGTCTGGATTGCACTCATCTCCTCAACCAATTCCCTGCACGATTTGGGGAGAGTCTCTCCCACGTGCCATGCCTCAGTTTCCCCCATAAAGCATCACTGACCGTCCTTCCCTAACTCACTTGAGGGGTGGCTTGGGCCAGGCTGACCCCTCTGAGTGCTTTGAGATCCTCGCCGGGGCCATGCCGCTTACTGCGGCGGTTGTTTTTATGCCGCATCCTCCCAAGAGACCGTTTGCCAACTGCTCCTTAGACGCGTGATGAAGGAAGACATAATGAGCCCAGGAAACGTGGCCCCCGGGGCTCATCACACTCGGGGTGGTTCGCTTTTACTCATCGGTCCAAATACATTTGTAGCCAAGCCGGTTGGAATCCGGGTGTCCTGAAAGCAGCGGAGGACTAGCCGGCTGCCATCCAGTCTTCCCTTTCGATTCCAGTGGCGGCAGTGAGCCGCTAGCCACAGGACTTCCCCTCCTGCTGGCCTTCTTTGGCCAGGGGAAACAGGAGGGGTTTGCCCCAGGGCAGCCTGTGGCACTCCTGCCCCGTCGCCTGCTGCTGCCTTATTCTCATCCCCATCTGGGCTGCCTCCCTCCTCTTCCTCGCCCTCGCGGCTGGGCCTGGCAAAGGCCCCGTCTAGCAGCGCAGCGATGACGGGTAGCGCACGGTACGGCACGTGCTGCCCCCATTCTGTCTGCCTGACGCCTCGGAGACGGGGAACCGGGGTCAGCTCCCTGCCGGAGACGGCGGCGGCGCTTTGGGCTGGCGCCAACACAGACGTGGCAGATTCCCGCATGGATCTCGCCACCTGTGTGCAGCGTCCGTCCCCTCTCCGCTGCTTTAATTATATGGGCCACGCCCCCGGCCATGCTACTGACCCCCCTCCTCCCCCTGTGCACACCACCCAGGTGCATGGGAACAGCCTAACACATAATCTTGGTCCCTCTCTCCTCCCCTTCTCCATTGTCTCGTCCCATACGAGGCTCCTCCCCTGTGCCCCCCCCCCCCCCGGACTTAATGCCCAGTGTCCCAGGACTGCAGCACTGGAACCCGCGGGGACACGGCGATTGACCTCACACACCTCTCCCTGCACGCCTCTGTCGCCCAGTCCCACATGCTGAGACCCCCGGGAGCCCACCTCAGCGGTGCTGCAGGAAGGGAAGGGAGCGAAGGAGGGATGGAGGGAGCTGAGTCATGTTGTGCTTTATGGATCTGGCAGGAGGTCTATGAGTCACCGGCTGGCTCTCCTGCCTGCCCTTGAAGGTCACCCTGTGCTGCTGGCTGCCCCGCGCTGTCAATTAGGCCCGGAGCTGGTTTATGGTTCTGGGAAAGAGGGGCCAGAAAGGAGCTGACGGACCCTTGTAGGAGCCCGGAGCCCCGGCCTTGGAGACGGGCTCTGGAGACTCTCTCTTGCTCCGCCTGAGCCGGCCTGCACGGACGCCCTGCCAGGCCGCAGACGTGGGTTTTCTTCCCGGAGGCAGGGGAGTGCGGTAGGGGCAAGCAGCCCTGGAGCGGGAGGGCAGGGCCTCCTGAGTGTCCTTCAGCAGACACTCCTCTGGCAACTGGCAGGCTGTTGGCAAAGGCTCCCGCCTGGCAGGCCCCTTCCTTGGCTGGACGTCAGGGGAGCGCGGCCCAGAGCAGGGAACATTGCAGAGCGGAGCGGTGGGACGTGAAGACGTATCAAGGGAATGCGGCAGCGAAGGCGTCATGGACAGGGCACCTGCCCCGGACCTGCTGTGTGACCCCGAGCACATCTCTGCCCCTCACCGTGACTCAGTTTCTCTTCCCACCCTTTGTCCATTGAGACTGCAACCTCTCTGGGACAGGGACTGTCTCTCCCTGCAGTGCCTAGCACAACAGGGGCCCGATCTTGGTGGAAGCGTGTGGGTGACACAGACGATGAGGAGGCCGAAGGGAGAGCTCAAATCAAACAGAGCGAATGCAACACCAAATGGGAGACCGGCAGCAGGGTTGCAGCACAGATAACGCCAATCAACAGGAGTGGGTGGGAAATGGTTCTTGTTAGACCGAGCTGATAGCTGTGGAGGAAATGACAAGTTTGATTGAGACGGGGAACTGTGTTGACACAGGATCCTTAGACTCCGTGAGCCACAGGACTTAGTACTGCCTGACGTTCTGATAAAAACCAGAGCGCTGTTCTTGGCCTGATGGTATTAGTGCCCTAGAAGAAAATATAAAATTGCTGCTGATAAAGTCGTTGGATGATCCCCAAAATGGGTGGAGTTGTAAATAATGCTGGGGATAGGTCTGTCCCACAGGCTGGTCGCGATTGGTGGGCTCATTTGAAGACCATGTGTTTTAATAAAGCCAAATGCAAATATCTTGGCCCGCAGATGGTTGGCTACACTCCCAAGGCCCGGGGCATGTTCTGGAAGGCGGTAACGTTGACAGAGACTTTGGGGGTCAGGGCAGGCGCCTGTGAACACGGAAGCTCAGTGGGGTGCGGTAGCTAAGAGGGGGGATGCTCTTGGCTGGAAGCAGCGTGTGTGATCAGCGGAACCATAGGCGGCACGTGTCTCCCATATCTGGGGAGGCTGGACGTGAGTGCCGGAAGCTCCCTGGAAGTGGGGGGGAGCCAGCACCCGGACCATGGCCCTGTCCCCACTTTTCCCTGAGGCCCTGCCCATGCTCCGCCTCCTCTCCCCTGCGGCCCCCAACCCACTGCTCATGCCTCTTCGCATTGGAGCAGTCTGGCTATTCCATGTAGGGAACCAGAAATTAACCGCACCATTTACTGGCGCTGCATATCGCTCGATTGTCAAGCTATCACGGGGTGTGTCAGACACTGCCCAAGGTAAGGAGGGATTTGGGTTTATTTTAGCAATGGAAGGAAGAGTCCTTCTGGGAGCGCTTGATGCCGATGTGGTGGGATCCTTTGCTCAGATCTGGTTTAGGTCCAAAGCAAGGACACCGTGGTTGGTTTCAACCCCAGGGACACACCCACATCACACAACCAACCCTTATTTCACGCTGGTTGGGGCTCTGGAGAGAGAGTCTGGAAGAGCAGGGGGAGGGGGATGGTCCTGCTTGGGATTAAGGTGCAAGGTCAGATTTGTCCAGGGACCAACGCTGGGAAGAAGGGAGGCCCTGTAGGGCAAGATGAAGGGGCAGGACTCATGAGAGGAAGGCAGCTAGCGCAGTTCCTGCTTGAATCTTGTCTGTGCTTCTCCTTCAACAGTGCCACGCAGATCCCAAAGCACTCAGAACCAAGTGGAAAGAGTTATTTTCCAGGGCTCCATGGAGGCCATAGCTAAATTGCTTCTTTGGAATAAGAGAGAAAGTTCTTTATTCCCTTTACACACCATGTTAAATAGTTCATGTGTTGTTGCTTAAGAAATGCAGTTCACACACACACACACACACACACACACCTTTCCGTCTGTTCCACCTGTCTCTAATGAAGCTCTGCAGATGTTTCTCTGAGGCACTTTTCAGAGGGGGCTGCAATGCCCTTAACCTCCATTTTTCTAAACAATTAAGATGCTTTATTTCTGGCGATGACGTAACAAGCAAAATAAAGGGATGAGGAGATGGGGGGAATACTTCACTGAAGGGGGAAAACACACGTTTACAAATGCTTTGATTGTTGCTAATGTTACATTCATTCTCCCTTGGTGCACAGCTCCTACTGATGGTTTAAAAAAAATGTGGGGGTGGGGTGGGGGGGGAGGAAATAAAGCACCAAAGTGGTAGATCATTGGAGTGGAATGGGATGAGAAGTTTGGGTTGGTATCCTTTTTACAGCCGTTCCCCAGGGGCCCATTATGGTAATTGTTCTTCTATAACTGGCAAATTGTATAACGAGTCAGATGATAAACTCGCAAGCAAGGCAGAAATTTGCATTTTAATACAACTGTCTAAATCATTTCCCCACGTCCGGGCTGGACCGGACCCCTCTGCAGCTCTCTGCATGCGGCGTTTCCAAGGGGGCAGGGCCTAGGCTGCCGGGCTGAGCTTTTGGCCGGCTTTTCCCCACTCCGCAGGGCCAGCTGAGCCGCCGGTGGACCGGAGCAGAAGAGGAGCCTTGGGGGCCATTTCAAAGCCACAAATTCATTTAATGGCTGTTTTATTCCTACTTCTCTGTGGCTCCAGGGCACGAATGCTACATGAATATTACTTAATGCAGTGTAGCCAGGTTCTCTCCGCTCACATGGGAGCACTGAAATACCCCAGGCCAAATCCTGCTGCGGTTACATCCTAATCCCACCTATTACACGATCATTACACATAATGGGCCAGGCGGTGATTGCCCTGGGATCTGGATTCTGTTTAAAGGACGCCGAAATAACCGCCTGTTTGCTCTGAGTTGTGAGGGCCCCGGCTGCCAGAGACGGCAAGCACCCGCCAGGTCCCCCAACGGGGATGTGTTTATACAGCCTTAATCACACGGGCTCCCCCAAATAGAAGCAACTGGCTTCCCACTGATGTCTGGCCGCTGCAAGGGGCTGCACTCCCTGGTTCTCAGCTGAGCATCGTGCATCGGCTTGCCAGCCCCACGATGCGGACCCAGCGGCTGCTCTCCTCGCTAGGCCGTCTCTTGTGGCATTTCAGGGGTCGCGCCTGCTCCTCGTTGACCTGCCATTAGTTTCAACTGGCGGAAGCGTGACGCTCAGCCAGGTGGGACCTTCTCGACGGGGCAGCGTGAAAGAATCACACACGTTATACCCAAAACAGCCATTGGTTTTGCTGCCCACCCGCTCTCTTCCTCTCTCTCGATTGCTGAGCAGTTATTACACCATGTGCAGTAGAAGATGACTTTGCTCCTTCTCAATCCAGGTTCCTCCAGGTCTCTCTGATGCTGCATTTAAGGAGGATTTCTATGACCGTGACATCAAACATCATCATCAGTCTAGGTCAGAGGAGGAGACCAGTCTAGTGCTCAGCCCAGGAATGGGAGTCAGGACACCTGGGTTCTACCCCGACCTCTGCAACTAATTTGATCACAGCAAGTCATTTAGCTTCTCTGGGCCTCAGGCTCCTTATCTGTAACATGGGGACAATGCGCGGGGATTATAGGACCATAGGAAGGCTGTATGGCTTTATTCATTCCTGGTCCTGGCACACAGAGTTCTCAGAGGGCGAGTGCTAATGTAGGATTGTCACACTCGTTGTTAGTGTTGTGACAGATTGTGGGAAGGGGGCGGGGGGGGGGGGGATCATTTGGTTTAAACCACCACCAAGCTCCTTGGAATCCAGCCCCCGTGAGGGATGCAAACTGGAACGATGCTGTAAACAAAAGGCTTGCCGCACCCGACCATGTGCTGAGGTCACAGGTGGGAGAACTCGGGGCAGGAAACTGGGATCCCTTAAAATAATCCCAGTACGTTAATCCCACTAATGAGAGCTCAGACTTGCTTGCAGAGGTTACACATGGTCTTTCTTGCTGTAGCTCAGCAACAGGGAAACTTACAGCTCATGCTTTGAGCTGGGACCCTCGCCGGGGAGGGCTGACCTTGGGCCGACTGTCCCTCCTCAGCCCCAGCGAGGGCCAGTTGGCCTCACCTTTCGGCCTGTCACTCGCCATTCTGAGGAGTTTTGCCTCCAAACTCCCAGGGCGCATGCTGATGTCCCCCGGTGGGTGGTGGGGCTACCGTCACCACAGCTGTCTCAGCCCTGCGGCCAGGACACCCCCTAGAATAAAGGGGCTCTGCCCAAAAAAGCCACCAAGAAAGCTGCCCCTGTGCTCCCGATTCACCAACAGGGGGCGGCAAACCCGGGTGATTCCCCTACAGAGATGACAGTTGTGCCAAATTCTTGCAAATGCTGGCGAGAGAAACCCACCTGCTCCCCTCCGCTGGGGCAACAGGCCTTCCAGGTCTGGAGGACCCAGCAGAGTGGACGGGACTTGCTGAGGGCGGCCTGCCTCAGAAGTGTGACCCAGCTACCCCCTAACGGCTCAGACACCAGAAATCAAATGGAAAGAAGCAGAATTTATTTTTATTGTTTACCAAAAAAATCTCACGATTTTTAAACCAAATCTCATGATTTCTAGGGGAGGGGGAGACGCCGTCCTGACATGTGAATGTATAGAGTGGGCCGAGCGGTGTTTTACCTCTCAGTTACTGATGCACTAAGCCAAGGCTCTTACTTCATGGGTTTTCCTCTGGGAGCACATGTAAGGCTGCGATTCCCATAGGAACCCAGTTAGGTACCAAATTCATTGGGATGCAGGTGCCCAGCTCCCTTAGGAGTCGGGGGGGGGGGGGGGGCAGCCTTAAATGTCACCCAGCAGCATCACAGGCAACACTTGCTGGGTGAGGAGAGCTCTCTCCGGCTGCCACACACCTTCTTGTCCCTGGGGGACCCTCCCTGTTACCACCCCCACCTGGCTCCTTTTCTTTGCCCCTACTTATCTGACACAGTAAGCGGATGTTAGAAATTCATTCAATAGACATTTGATAGTGAAATGCCAGCTTCTCCTGACAGGTTATAAATAGCTGCTTTCAGTCCAATTTGAGGTTTAGATTAAAAAAAAAAAAAGACAGCCCGAAAGCTATCAGCCATCCATCTGTGACTGAAAGAGAGCTCCCTCCTCCCTCCGCTCCCCACCCCATCCCCACGCCAGCCTGTGCGCAGGGCCTCCGCATCCCAGGGGACCGGAAACCATCAAGGCAAAGGCTTATATCAGTCTCCGTTCCCAACGTGAAACCTAATTAAGATTTTATAAACACTGGCTCAGCCTGGGGAAGGAAGCCGGCCCCCAAATCAGCACGGCCAACACAGCCCAAATGAAGTTATTTCCTTGCCTTGTTGTAGTCCGGTTTTTAATGAGGCAGCAGTGTCACTCCCTGTATCTGTGTCACCGTCATTCATTAGGGCTTTGGGCTGGAGTTATTGTTCGTCTGCTTTCAGTCTTTTCGTTTCCTCCACCTTCCACCCGCGACCTCGCCAATTTTCCCTTTAAAGTCATTACAGTTAACGGCATGCATTATTTATCTGCTAGGGAGGGGCAGGAGGGAGACTTTGGTTTCCCCCGATGAGGTTTATGGCCCAAGAGATGGTACTTTAAAAAAAACCAACACAAAACATTCCTTCATCAGAACCAGCGCCGGGCTCCTGTAGACAGATGAGTCTCCAGTGCTACAGGTGACCCTGTCTGGTAACATGACACTGCTGTACCAGGGAACAGCACCATCTCCTGGGCATGCCCAGCACACAGGTTCATCCTGGGCATTACCGGGAGTTGAACTGGGCACCCCACAGTGCTACCTACTGAGCCAAAGGGACCAACTCCCTGCTCCCTGCTCACAGCTCCTTGCAGTGCTATTGACCAATTCAGTGGCTCTTTCTGCGCTCTAGGGCAGATCCTCTGC